>CM056734.1:83419158-88219158 GCA_029844215.1 Przewalskia tangutica
CAAAGTGAGGCTAGTATGTAACTATCCTTAAAATTGATGTGCTGCGACAAGGTTTTATGTATATCGGAGCTTGTGCTCATGAGTGTTTTATTGAAGTATGAACTAGACTAATAGCATAAGTAGTGGAATGGAAACCTCACTCGCGTCCTTCTCTCGTGACTTCAGGCGCTCAAGTTTGCGTCATTAATCCGGTGCTAACGGGTCACGTCGTCCGGTAGAGCCTGATTCCGGAGCTACCGAAGAAATCAACCTATTTTATTTCTCATTTCCAAACGGGGAATCATCCCAGCAAAGGCTCATAGCCACTACAAAGCAGTTGAACCTCCGAAGCTTACTAGTGAAAGTAAGTAGTGCAATGAAGGACAGCTGCATCAACCTTTATCCAACGATAGAGCACATAGTTGTGATGCATTGTTGTGGATCTCGATCCAAAGGTTCTTTCTTGATCTAGCTACAAGGATGGGGCAAGAAAAGAGAAAGAGAAAAACACATACTCTTTGTTGTCGTAGGCCATAACTTTGCTTTTCTCTTTCAATGTCATTCCATATATACAAATTAAATATGGTATAGAGGTAACATTCCATATATACAAATTAAATGGCCTCCGAGAAGAGGAAAAAAGGTAACATTTTTTTATAAATAAGGTAATTTAGTGTAAGCTATGGATATTATTAATCAATTAAGAATAAGTTATGGAGATGAAGAGGTGTGAGTTATGAATATGACTTTTGAAAATAAAATAATTAAGAAAAATTAAAAAAAAGGAAAAAAAAGGAGAAAAATAATAAATTGGATTTTGGCTAAAGATAGGTGCCACATCACTCTTCTTACGCCTAGCTTTGTAATATATATAGATACTATAAAAAGAATTTAAATAGTATGACCACTTAAAGTGTAACTGTTGATAAATTTATCTAACAACATTAACTGATAACCTAGAATAAATAATAAATAACTTGTTATAACAAATAAAATTAGAATGATAATGTAAAAAGTTTCACTAAAAGAAATCTGAGTTTTAGTGGCGACATTACGTCGCGAGTCACGAGGTCGTCACAAAATCAGAGGATAGTGTTTCAATAAACGCTAACTATAGTTTCGAGTGAGGTAAATCTCCTGGATCCAGTGGTTGATGTCACACTCGTAATTTTGCTTATTATGGGATAAAGGCAAACTGAATGGCAAAGGGTGCGAGTTAGGCAACTTTGGCCATGACACAATGTCAAGGATTAGTACATTGTCCCTTGGCATTCGATCCAATGCGAGTAGGTGTTGGAGTGGAAACAATGTTGGGGTGAAAGGCAAGAACTTCGAGTGAGGGAAGGTTCTTGATTGAGAGTCGTGTAGTGAGGAGATCATGCGGGTTAGCAAAAGATGTGGAACAGACAAGACATGCAGTATGCAATGACATGAGAAATGCAAGTAAATTTGGCTAAGTTTGAAGTTTGGTCAAAAAGTTGATAAAGTCCAAGAAGTTATCCAAAGTCCGGGAAGTAAAGAATGTGTATTGTGGCTTGCGGATGTGGCCAAGGTTTGTGTGAGTGTGCGGAACATGAGGGAAATATTCCAACACAAATATGAAGACTTGAGGCAGAGTGTTAACATGAGGAGGTGTAGAAAAAATACAACACGTGGAAGGCCCAAAGAAGCAAGTTGACAAAGTCCAAGGCACAAAGTTAGGTCCTATGATTAAGGGGCTTGATGCGGGTGTGTGTGGGTGGTTCCTTAGGACATATGAGATGGTCCAAGACACATACAATATGGTCTGGTCCATCGAAGAAGGGTTGAGCTTGAAGTTCAAGTCTTCAAAGACCAAGTCAATCCTAGTTTATCGGAATATTGTTGCCGGTTCGGTTCAGTAAGGATTTCGGGTCAAACCATTGCATTAAATGAGGTGCGGTTTATTTGGAGGTGTCCCACAAGGTGAGGGTCACTAAAAACCGATACCAAGTCAATAAGACTGTTATAGTTGGTCGTGGACAAATTTTACCGAAACCGGGTTGAGGTAAAAAAGAATTGTGCAAAACTTGCTAAATGGTTGGTTGTGTGCAAGTGCGGTTGAGTTAAGGGCTAGGATCTTGTGGGGATGACCAAGTCAAAGACCATGAGGTGTACAAATGAGAGAGAGACACATGGAGGTGTACTCCCCTTTCGTAAGGCCAAAGCAACAACATGTGAAGACATGACTAGCACATTGTGTGTAGTGTGTTAGTGGAGTGTAGTGTTGATTTCGTATTCCCCCTTTGTAAGAATGATGCTTCCTCTCCCCTTTAATATATATAGACTAGGTGTTAGTCTAGTTTAGGGATTCAGAAAAGGATTCAAGTATCCAAGAGAGGGATCACCCGATATGTAACCCAAAGTGAGGATCGAGTAGGATCCGAACTTGAGAGAAAATTGGTAAGATTCATTAGAGAGTGAGTCTAGTTGATTCTTTCAATGGGAATCCGAGTTAGGGATTCCAAACATTTATAGTGTTAGTCGAGTTTTTTACCTTCGACTAAGCCAAATGTAAAAAGTATAAGTGTGTCCTTTGTACTTGTTCGAGAGAGGAATAAAACAAAGGTTGGACATTTGTTGCCCGTAAACATTTTGTGTGTGTTGTTCTTTCATTCTAAAGTTATATTCTAATTTCAATATGTTTAAAGGCTTCCACAAAGCACTAAATGTACTCGATGTTAAGTGTACCTGAAGGACGACTTGGGTTGGCAAGGGTGTGACATTTGGTATCAGAGCCTAAGGGTTACTAAAAGGTGTTTAAAATGTTCCTTAAGGTTTCTTTGGTTCGGGTAATGAATCTTAGAATAGTTGGGACCGATTGTTGTGAACAATGGTGGAAAGAACTTGCTTGGTGAAGAGAGTCGATGAGGCTATGGATTTAGGTCAATGGTGTGACACAATCCTAAGCTCTAACACTTGTATTGGGGTCGGGAATATTAGTGAACTTACTTCCCTAATGTTGGACATGAAAAATGTGTCCGATGAACCAAGTTCACAATTTCTTTGCAGGTTTGAATGGTATTGACATGGTGAGGCAGTAAAACATAAGAGAACTCCTTGAGAGAGTCCAAAACCATGGCTTGGTTGTTGGATTTTTTGTGTGTGTCAAGTGGCTTAAGGTTTGGCCAACCGAAAGCATGACAAACACAGGATCGAAGGAGAAGGTGTTGTTGCGGCCTTAGCTAGATGTTGCATGGTTTTCTAGGGAATTAATCAATGTCCTTAGTAAACACGACAATGGAGTCAGTATCTAAACTATGTGTAAACTGATTACACGTTGGAAATGAAGGTGGAGAAAGTTGAGGGGGTGTCTAACTCCCGATGTTGGTGCCAAATTCCATAAAGGAAGTGTTGATGGAAGGACATGTAACTTTCAATTGCAATGCTTGTTGAAGGATCTGGAGATGTGGACCAAGGGCTTGGTGCAAATGATTTTGTTCCAAGGATGTTGAATGGCATATTCAACATGGTGTTCTTCTTATGTGAAGAAGTGGGAGAAGCCGTTTAAATGATGGATTAATTACGGGCTAGTTGTGCTCGGTTCGGTTGGTGGTCAAATTTGGTGGAGGAAATATGACCATGTTGTTGTTTTGACTTTTTCTAAGTCATGTTGAGAAAAGAAAGGGAGTTGGTATACAAGTGATTGTCTTATTTGTCTCATGAAGTTAATGCACAATAGGAGATTGTGAACCTAAGCCGCAGATATTTTTTCATGGTGTTGTGAGCCGTGGAAGGGTTCATTTTGTAAGTGATCTTGATTACACGAGTCGAACAAGGTTTGTTCGATGTTTAGGTGGATGAGATGCTGCCTTGACTCTTTATTTGAGTCATGTTCGAGGGCTACGAAGAAGGAAGTGTAAGACGTCTAAAATATGCTTGCCTTGAGTCCCGAATGGAGATAGACTACACGAGTTAAGGTGAGGGTCTATGAGATGGTGTTTACCATTATTTGGTGAGCCCAGAGAAGGGTTCAGTTAATTACAAGAATTGGGTGGAGTATGGTCTTCGTTGGTGAGAATACAAGCTCAATGATGGTCTAAGTTGGTGAAGGAAGTTAGACATTGAATCTTTTTTGTGTTTGGGGAAGATTGGTGAGCTGTGTAAAGTGGTTCATGTTGTGATGTTGTAGGAAAAATGTTGTTTCCTATAACCGTTTATTTGGATTATAATCCGAGGAGAAGAAGGGGGCATGGAGCATTGACGGGTGTTTGCCTTAAAGTCTCGGAAATTGGAGACTTGCATGAGGAGGGAGTCAAGTCTAAGTCGTGGTATTGAACCATGATTTGATGAACCGAGTGAAAGGGTTCATTGTGTAAGCTATGTGGCTTAAGGGTTGGAGTTGTAAGAGAAGTTGAAACCCAAACGTTCTATGGGTTCTTATGGTCTTATTTCGGAGAATGCAAGTGTCTGAGTATCAAAAGGAGGCTTGGAATTAGAAATTGGTAAGGGCGGACAATGAGAGGAACAAATGGCAAGAAGTTGGTTCTTCTTGATGGTGGGTGTTGTCAACAAATGAAGATTCAAACTTGAGTTGAGGACATCTCAATGTAGCATTAAGTTAAGTCGACAAGGACGATGATCTCAATTGGTGTGGGTGGTTTGTCACACTCGTAGTTTTGCTCATTATGGGATAATGGAAAAACGAATGGCAAAGGGTGCGAGTTAGGCAACTTTGGTCGTAACACAATATCAATAATTAGTACATTGTTTCTTGGCATTCGATCCAATGCGAGTAGGTGTTGGAGTGGAAACAATGTTGGGGTGAAAGGCAAGAACTCCGAGTGAGAGAAGGTTCTTGAGTGAGGGCCGTGTGGTGAGGAGATCATGTGGGTTAGCCTAATATGTAGAACATACAAGACATGCAGTATGCAATGACATGAGAATTGCAAGTGAATTTGGCTAAAAGTGAGAAGGATGATCAAAAAGTTGACAAAGTCCAAGAAGTTAGCCAAAGTCCGTGAAGTAAGGAACGTATATTGTGGCTTGCGGATGTGGCCAAGATTTGTGTGAGTGTGAGGAACATGAGATGAAGACTTGAGACAGAGTTTTAGCATAAGGAAGTGTTGAAAAAACAATTGACTAAGTCATACAACACATGGAAGGCACAAAGAAGCAGGTTGACAAAGTCCAAGGCACAAAGTTAGGTCCTATGATTAAGGGGATTAATGCGGGTGTGTGTGGGTGGTTCCTTAGGACATAGGAGATGGTCCGAGATACATACAATGTGGTCTGGTCCATCGAAGAAGGGTTGAACTTGAAGTTCAAGTCTTTAAAGACCAAGTCAATCCTAATTTCTCGGAATGTTGTTGCCGGTTCGGGTGCGGTTTTCCGGATCAAACCATTGCATTAAATGAAGTGAGGTTTATTTGGGGGTGTCCCACAAGCCGTGCGGGTCACTAATAAACTGAGACCAAGTCAATACAGCCGTTATAGTTTCTCGTGGACAAGTTTTACCGAAATCGGGTTGAGGTAAAACAGAATTGTGCAAAACGTGGTAAATGGTTGGTTTTGTGCAAGTGCGGCTGAGTTAAAGGCTAGGATCTTGTGGAGATGACCAAATCAAAGACCATGAGGTGTACAAATGAGAGAGACACGTGGAGGTGTCTTCCCCTTTCTTTTGGCCAAAGCAACAACATGTGAAGACATGACTAGCACATTGTGTGTAGTGTGTTAGTGGAGTGTAGTGTTAATTTCGTGTTCCCCCTTATAAGCATTATGTTGAACCTCTCCTTTACTATATATAGACTAGGTGTTAGTCTATTTTAGGGATCCAGAAAATGATCCAAGTATCCAAGAGAGGGATCACCCGAAATGTAATCCAAAAGTGAGGATCAGGTAGGATCCGAACTTGAGAGAAAATTGGTAAGGTTCATTAGAGAGTGAGTCTAGTTGAGTCTTCCAATGAGAATCTGAGTTAGGGATTCCATACATGTATAGTGTTAGTCGAGTTTTGTCCCTTCGACTAAGTCAAGTGTAAAAACCGTAAGAGTGTCCTTTGTACTTGTTCGAGAGAGGAATAAAACAAAGGGGGTATTTATTGCCCGTAAACGTTTTGTGTGTGTTGTTCTTTAATTCCAAAGTTATATTCTAAGTTCACTATATTTAAAGGCTTCCGCAAAGCACTAAGTGCACTCGATGTTAAGTTAAGTGTACTTGAAGGACGGCTTGGGTTGACAAGTGTAGTTGCTAACTGCCGGACATCTTGTTAGGCGAAATTTTTATACTCGTTTAATAAGGGTGTTACAGTATGAAGTTGTTTAAAGAATCATGGCAGACTTATATTGGAGTTGATTTTAAAGATAGTGAAATAAGTTGGTGTAATAGCATAATCATTCTTGTAAGAATTCCACGGGTTTATCATGAAAGGGAAATGTTTTCATTATCATGGTAATTACCTATCAAACATAATTGTGTCACCATCAAACGGAAATGTTTTCATTATTGGCTATATATATATATATAGCTCTCTCACCATCACATTCGTCTGTTTTAAACTTTGCTGACGAGGGTAAGTATTGAGGATAACAATAACATATGCATTTCCAATTTAAATTTGATTTTGATATGCTTAATTTATTGGGGGAGGGGATATGTGCCCATTACGTTTATGAGCATTTTAAAGGATAGAGAGATTACTCATATCTTTTCATCACCTAACGAATGAAATAAGTCTTCTTTACGCATTCATAATTTTGATATGTTCGAGGACATAATTAAATAATTAAAAGTGTATTTTCTTTAATAGTTTAATTTTTTTTGATGAGAATATTACATACTTTCACATGATATAATAGCATGTAGAGATTCTAAATTAAGTTCACCGTCATCCATTATTAACTAATATTGTGAGAGCGAAAATGTGAGCCGTTCCATTTCATTGCATATTCGATACATAGGTATTGGGAATTTAGACAAACTCGTGAAACTTCTGCAAGCATTTGCTTTTATATAATTTACTGATAGTTTGGTAGCCGGTTAGCAGGTGAGATACGCAGATATTAAATCATGTATAAGTAATATTACTTTTGACAGTTGGGTACGTAGAAGGTAAATTATTTATGTATGGAATTAATTTGATATTTGATTTGCAATTTAGAAACTCACATAACTAATACATGTATAAGTTATGAGAAAATCTATGTACATTATTTTATGAGGATAAAAGGTGAAGAACTAATACATGAATTATTAATTCCTGTATAAAATAATATATAGTAAATTTCTTTATAACTAATCCATATATTACTAATAACGATCTATTAATGTACCCGACTTTTGCTGTATATCGAGCTCAACAGTTTGGAGGAGAAATGCAGGTGTACATGGATTTTTAACACAATAGATTGGACGGTCCCAAAGGGGAAAGACATGGAATTCAGATTGAGATTTTAAGGAACGAAGTCGTGATGATCCACTTAAATATTGCAAGCATAATATAAGGCATGATACATGTGCTTGTATTAATATATTAATAGGTCAATAGGTCTATTAATATATATATATATATATATATATATATATATATATATATAGATATATAGTATGTTGAATTTCCTTAGACAAGAGTAGCTTCGCCCTTTTATTATCCAACCAACAAATTTTTTAAAGGGTAATTTGAGAGACCTCTTTCATATTCGATTTGTAACGCTAATCTTTCTTCTGATTTACGATATGTTGTTTATATTGATTTTTTAGTAACAATTATTTTAATCTAATTATCATTAACGTAAAAAAATTATTATATAACTAATTTTGATTCACTTTCTAATATTCAATACGCGATGTGGGCATAATTATTTAAAATTCACGCAAAGTCTAATTGGGTCCTCCATCACATCATCACACCAGAGAAAGTCAAGGAGAATGTGCCTATCACCGGTGATGAAATAGAGTTGTGGGAAACTCTTGATGCTACGGTGCTCCAATGGATTTATTTCACCATCTCTACGGACCTCTTACAGACTATTATCGAGCCCAACGCCACGGCAATGGAAGATTGGAATAGGTTGCGTGATTCTTCCAAGACAACAAAAATTCCCGTGTCGTGACCCTCCGAAGGAATTCTCCCACATTAACATGGAGGATTTTCCACACGTCTCTACCTATTTTCAACAATTCAAAGAGTTGTCTGATATGAAGGATTTTCCGCACGTCTCTGCCTATTGTCAACAGCTCAATGAGTTGTCGGATCAACTCAAAAATGTTGGTGCACCCATCACTAATGATCGTCTCGTTCTTTAGATGGTTGCAGGCCTCTCCAAGGCATATAATGGCGTTGGCACTCTTCTTCATCAAAGAAATCTTCTTCCACCATTCTACCAGACATGTTCCATACTCACCTTATAAGAAGCAAGATTGGCTAAAAAGGCGGTTAACCGAACTAATTCCGACATGATGGTGGCCATGTCCCATGAAACTAATGACTCTCAATTATACTCCATAAATTTGGTCAAAACTGTAATAACGGAGGTAGCAAAAAGGATCAAAATCGTGGAAAAAATCGCGGTGGTGGATGCGGCGATAGTGGCGGACGGACCGACGGTAGTGGCAGTCAGCAGGGGACTGGACCATTGAACCCTTGGCAGGATTATGCCATTGGGCAGTGGCCCTGAGCCATATCTTGGGCCAACGGGCAGTGGCCCATGTCAGCCCCCTGCCTAGTTCCTTCATAAATCGGGTCGTCGGCCAGTAGAGGCCCAATTGACAAAACAGGCAGCAATCAACTCGCCTTGGTAGCAGGCTGTCCTGGTTGGGCCTCGGCCTTAGCAGGTCTTCACTACTGCGGGCCTAATGACAGTTCTGACCCACGAATATCGAGGCAGCGATGCATACACTTGGATTAAATCATTCGAACATAAATTAGTACATGGACACCGGGGCCAATTATCATATGATGTCCGCGCCAGGTAATCTCTTATTTTATTTCAATTTGAGCAAAATCATGGCATAATTATTAGTAATGGTAATTCAATTCAATTTGTATTTATGGTCACACAAATTTATCTCCCCCGAACCTACCTTTAGTCTTGAAAAATGTCCTTCATGCTTTTCACTTAATTAAAAATTTGGTGTTTGTTTGAAAATTTACAACTGATATCTCCCGTTTTGAGCTCTTTGGGCACCGTTATTATGTGTTATTTTTGGATTATTAGTCTAATTTTTTGTGTACCTTTCCTTTATCTAAAAAGTGTCAAGTTTTTTCTACATTCCTATCGTTTAGAGCATTCATCCGTACCCAATTTGAACGAAAAATTAAAAATATTCAATGTGATAATAGAAGGGAATTTTATAATGGGAAATATCGGGAATTTTGTAATGTTAATGGCATATCTTTTCGGTGTTCTTGCCCTCATACATCCTCACAAAATGTGAAAACCGAAAGAAAAATTCGTACCATTAATAATATTGTTCGGAATTTAGTAGCCTATGATTCATTATCACCTTTTTTGACATCATGCATTACAAATGACTACTTATCTCCTTAAAATACTCCCTAGCAAAGGATTAGAATACCAATCTCCATAAAAAATTATTTATCATAAGGATCATTCGTATTCTCATCTTAGATTGTTTGGGTGTTTGTGTTATCCTCTCTTCCCGTCTACTACAATTAATAAACTTTAAGTCTATTCTACCGCTTGTTTGTTTTTAGGTTATCCTCTAATCATCGTGGTTACAAATGTTTTGATATATCCTTTAATAAAATTATAATTAATCGTCATGTCATTTTTTATGAAACCCAATTTCCGTTTGCTAAATTGTGTAATTCCATGTCTAATTCTTATAATTATTTGGATGATGGGCTCTTACCGTATATGGTCCATCATTTAGTCTGATCCCCACCTCGGGATCTGGACCAACAAACCCCCTTGCACAAACTCCGCGGCGGGCCCACCACTGCTAGACTAATTATCAAAATCCGAACATTTCTCGGCGGCGGGTCCACCTGCTTGGCCCAAGTCATTCCGCTTCCTGCCTAGTCTCGGCGGCGGGCCACTATCACCGATCTAATTTTCAGTCTGTTAGTCCAGCCGCCAGCCAGCCAACGGCGCTGCGGCGATCAGATGACCCAACGCCATCCCAAGTCCAGTCCACTTCTATTCTGAGTCAAGGGAGCGTTACTCATAGTCAACGAGGTATTTTTAAATCGAAATGACATTTTAATCTCAATTCTAATGCCACTAAATCATCCCTACCATGTAACTCAGTGTCTGCCCTTTATGACCCGAATTGGAAAATGGTCATGAATGATGAATATAATGCTCTTATTGAAAATAAGACGTGGGAGTTGGTGCCACATCCGCCTGGTGTCAATGTTATTCATTCTATGTGAATTTTTACTCATAAGGAAAAATCTGACGGTTGTTTTGAGAGGCATAAGACTCGTCTTGTAGGTGATGACAAAACTCAACAGGTTGGCGTAGATTGTGGAGTACGGTGATCAAATCAGCAACCATTTGCACTGTTCTTAGTCTGGATCTCTCGAAAGCATGACCCATTCATCAGCTGGATGTACAAAATAATTTCTTATATGGTGATCTCAAGGAGACAATATACATGCATCAACCCTTGGGTTTCACGGATCCCGATCATCCTAACCATGTATGTTTACTGTAGAAGACCTTGTACGTGCTTAAACAAGCCCCCGAGCTTGGTATAAAAAGTTTGTAGATTATGTGTATACTATTAGGTTTTCTCACAGCAAGTCTGATTATTTTATGTTCATCTATCGTCGTGTTACTTCTCTGGCATATATTCTATTATATGTGGATGATATTATATTGACCACTTATTCTGATACACTACACAAGTCTATCATGTCTCTTCTCAATTCAGAGTTTGCTATGAAAATTTGGGGCCCTTGAGTAATTTTTTGGGTATAGTTGTAACTCGTCATGCAGGTGGTCTAACTTTATCCCAGAGGAAGTATGCAGGTGAGATTATTGAGCGGGCTAGTATGTCATCATGTAAGTCATCTCCTTCTACGGTTGATATCAAACCAAAGCTGAGTGTTAATTCTAGCACATCTTACGAGGATTCTTCCCACTATCGCAGTCTTGCAGGGGCTCTTCAATATCTTACTTTTACGAGGCCCGATATTACCCAAGCAGTGCAACATGTGTGTTTATTTATGTATAATTTGAGGGACAAGTATATGCATGCTCTTAAAGGCATTATGTGTTACATTAGGGCACTCTTGATTATGGTTTACACTTACATCCATCCTCTATATATACTCTCGAGTCTTATACAAATGTTGATTGGGGTAGATGTCCAGATATCATACGTTCGCCATCTGGTTATTATATGTTTCTTGGTGATAACATGGTATCTTGGTCGGCTAAATGCCAGGCTACTTTATCGCTATCCAGTGTGGAGGCCGAGTATCGAGGGGTAGACAATGTGGTGTCTGAGTCATGTTAGTTGTGTAATCTCCTATTAGAGCTTCACTTTCCTATTCATAAAGTTACCTCGGTCTACTGCGATAATGTTAGTATGGTCTATCTCTTTGGGAATTTGCTCCAATATCAGCGCATTAAATATATCGAGATGACTATTCACTTTATTCGCGAAAAGATAGCTCATGGATAAGTACGTGTCTTGCATGTCCCTTCACGGTACTAAATTGCTGACATCTTTACTAAGGGCGCTCCCTTAGTTCTGTTTAAATATTTTAGGGATAGTCTCAGCATACAACAACCGCCCGCTATGACTGCAGAGGTGTGAAAGTACAATACACGACAAACCGTGTATATTGGTCGTATATGACCCATGTAATATGTATATTTACTTACCATAATTATTAGAATTCTGGTACATGTATAATTATGATAATAGTCTTGAATTAAAAAAAGATAGTAGTCTTGTATTAGGAAAAGGTAGATTTATTTTTCGTAATTACATATTATATATGTTGTATATAAACTCTTTCATTAATGAAAATAATCAAAAAATTATTCTCTTTCAAGGATCTGTTGCATATAGAATACCTGCAATTGACTTAAATATTATCATATCATGGCCTAGCCTTACAATTTAGAACAATAGAAGATGTGTACTGATATTTCACTCCTTGAGGTGAAACATGCATTATTTGATATTGAGGACAATAAAGCCCCAGGAATAGATATCTTTCAATGCTTACTTTTTCAAGAAAGCTTGGAATATAGTATACCAGGATATGTTTGATGTTGTACGAGAATTTTTCCAATCAAACAAGTTGTTGAGAGCTGCCAATAACGCTCTGATTACTCTAATTCCTAAGAATTCACATCCAGAGACTATAAGGGATTATAGACGCATTTCTTGTTGTTCAATAATGTATAAGATTATCTCTAAAGTGATTTCAGGCAGAATCAAAAGAGTCATAGATGGTATTGTGGGGAATAGTTAATCTACTTTCATTCCAGGGTAACTTCTTTGTGATAATATTATCCTTATCCATGAACTACTGAATGGGTGTACTAGAAAGAAACTCTCTCATAGATGTATGTAAAAGTAAATCTTCAGGGGTCTTGGTTTTTCAACTAGAAAGGTCAAATGGATGATAATTTGTATTCGAACTGTTAGCTATACTTTCCTGATAAATAGAGAGATAACTGATACCATGAAGGTCAAGAAGGGATTGAGGCAGGGGGATTCTATGTCCCCATATATATTTGTCCTACTTAGGGAGTATTTGCATATATGTCTGATTGGACTGAAGTATAAACCTGATTTTAATTTCCACCCAAAGTGTGAGAAGTTTGGTATTATAAACTTGTGTTTTTGCTGATGACATGCTCCTCTTTGCCAGGGGAGATGTGGAGCCAGTTATGTTGTTGAAGGAACAATTCTCAACGTTTCTGAAGCGTCAGGACTTAAAGATAATATGGCTAAGAGTCAAGTGTATTTTGGAGGGGTGGATAAGCAGACAAAAGCTAGGAATTTATCAACATAGAATATAGTTTATCTCATTATTTATAACTAGAATATATACGGGTCAATATTGTCTTAAAGACAAAGTGTCATCACTCGACTCAACAAAGATTCAGATTAAGTGTTGGTTCTTGTTTCAAGTTTTAAGTTAAGATTTTTTTTGTTGTAATCTTTTGTTTTTTATTTTTCCTAGTTCTTGTAATAGGTGTTTACTATTTTTCGTTTATTGTTTTTACATTTTATCTAACAATTTTAAAACAAGATTGTATTAGTACTTAGTGAAAATGACTGGACAAGAACAATTTTTTTCTGAATCTGTTGCTGCTACTCAAGGCAATACCTTTGTCTCTCCCTCTGCTACTGCTCCTCAAGGGGTAATACTTTTGCATCTCCCTCTGTTGCTGATCCTCAAGGAAACACATATGCCTTTCCCACTGTTGCTCAAGGGAATGTCAGAATCCCTCATCCGCCCAGGTTTCACCATGAATGCCCTAAAAGGTTCATGGGAATTGATTTCAAAAGATGACAACAGAAGATGTTATTTTTTCTAACCGTAATGAGAGTGGCATGCTGTGTCACAAAAGACCCTTCTAAAACAGGAGATGGTGCGGACCTCAGTTTATTAATACAACTGAAGGGACCAAGATATCCAGGCTCGCCTGAAAATAACTCTTGATGGATGGAAACATCATGATTTCATGTGTAAGAACTACATCCTGAACTGCTTGTCAGACCACTATATACGTTGTATTGTACCGTAGGCACCACCAAAGAGTTGTGGGACAAGCTTAAGAATAAGTTCAACGCACAAGATACAGGTACAAAGAAATTCATCATTGAGAAATTCTTGAAATTTAAAATGGTGGATAGGAAGACAGTGATGTCTCAAGTCCAGAAATTCCTAATGATTCTACATCGCCTGGATTTGGAGGGTATGAAACCAAATGAGCAGTTTTTTGTTGCATCACTGATTGAAAAGTTGTCTCCCTCGTGGAGTGAGTTCATGAGTTACTTAAAACTCAAGACAAAGGAAATGACCTTTGAAGAGCTTATTATAAAACTCTAAATTCAGGAAGATAATACGAAGTCCTTGCCAAAGGGAAAACAACCCGCCGAGGCCAAGACAAATCTGGTTGATGCCAAAGGGAACCCAAGCAAGAAGCGCAAGTTCCAGAAAGATAGAAAGACCCAGATAGAGGTGAAGTTCAAGGGAAACTGTCACCACTGTGGTAAAGCTGGTCACATGATCAAGAACTACCGCAAGCTCAAGTTGGAGCAGAGTCAGAAGGCCAAAGGAAAGGAAAAGGCTAACGTTGTCGAGGACATATCTATTGACGACATGATTGAGGAGTTCTCTGTTGTGGTGTTAGAAGAGAACATGTTAGAGAATTCTAAGCAATGGTGGATGGACACGGGTGCTAATCGCCACATCTGTTCCGATAGAGATGACTTGTCCACATATACACCAGTTACAAACAAGAAGTTGTTCATGGGTAACAAATTTTGCTCTTACGTGTTGGGGGTAGAAAAGGTGGTCCTGAAGATGACTTCTGGCAATGAGCTCACTCTGAAGGAGGTGATCCATGTCTCTGAGATTAGAAAGAATTTAATTTCAGGTCCTGTATTGGTTAATGCTGGTTTTAGGCTAGTATCTGGGTCCAATAAATTTGTAATCACCAAGAATGGAACATTTGTGGGAAGAGGATTCGTATGTGATGGCCTCTTCAAGGTTAATGTTATGTCTATCATACGTTCAAGCAATAAAACTGAAGATTTTTCTTACTTGCTTGAGTGTTCTAATTTATTGTCACACCCCGAACCCCGGGCCTGTGACTGGTGCCCTACCTGGGCACCCTCATATTCATACAATACAACCGCGGAAGATAAATAACACTCATTTTTTTCTTAAAACCAAGGCAAAGCCGATAAGGCTGCCATAATATAAATCACACAAAAAAGGTCTACACTGTCTAACAATATAAATACAACTCTAGCCAGTCCAGCCCACATATGAATACAGACCTCTAAGATTTTGGACAAATACTATGACGGGACAAGGCCCCGCCGTACCTCTGAATATACCTATCCATAATGACAAGCTCCAGAACATTGGAGCTATCCCAAAATGCTGAACAAGGATCCTAAGCTCACGGATCCACAACTGTGTACCTAGACGTGCGAACATGAACGCAGCGCCCCGAAGGGGATCTGTTATACCCCGAAATTCCAGGACATGTTTAAGAGAATGTACGTAAGGAATCAGGACTTTAAAAATTTGAATGAAAGAAAGAATTATTTTCCAAAGCAAAAATCTTCCGAACTTCGGGAATAAAATTGTTCGTTAATGAGAATTGGGTTCTCAGAATTTTTTTATTTGAGACTGTTGAAATTTATCGGAACTATGGAATTTTATTTTCAGAGTTGGATACGTGGTGCCCACCCGAGAAATTTTACGTTTTTGTGGGGCCCACAAGGTTTCCGATATTTTGACCAATTATGGAAATTTTGGAAAATGAAATATTATGGACCAATGGGAGGGCGACACGTGTCACCCTCCACGTGGGCTTGTTGGATGAAGAAAAAGAATGGACCAAGTCAAAGGGTCAAGTGGAAGCTTGATAATATTGACCTCATCCTAGCCACACATTTGTTTTGATCTCACCCCTTGGTTGTAGTATATATCTACAGTGCTAGTGCAAGACTAGACAAAATCCACCACTTAGAAAAAAAATCATTTTCTTGCTCTTGAAAGGGAGCTCTAGGCTAAAGCACCATTTCCACACAAAAAATTTTGCAATCTTGTTTCATAAATCCCAATACTTAAACCCAAGGTCCCTAAAGGTATTCTAAGGATATCTCAACACAAAAATCACGGAAAAACTACGTTTTTACGTTAGTCGCAAGATGAAAACCTAAGGTGTTCTTCAACTTTGAAGTTGGAAATTGAAGAGAAGTTGTTTATGAACTTCAAGGGTTGCTTGGAGTGGATTGGAACGTCGATAAAAGGAGCTAAAGTTGCTAAGGATCGACTTTAATTTTTTATTGTATTTGGGCTTAAAGAGGTAATAATCTCCGTCTTGTTATTGTAATTCAAGATTTCATGTTGTAGTATTTGATAGATGAGCATGAGATATTTAGAACGAAGATTGATAAATGTTATGGAATTAGGAAGCTCAAATCCGAGATGGGCATGATTAACCATTAAGTTTGTAAATCAATTTAGTTGTTAATTACTATCGTCGCATGTTGTATAAGAAAGGGATTTTAGTTGTTATAATTGATTGCGACTATATAACATGTTAGAGTAACAACTTGGATTGAAAAGGAAATGGAAAAGAATAGATGTTGTTGTTGTCCTTGTGATTGCCGAAATGGCCTAGAATTTTGGACAATTTTGTCGCCTTAAGCTTCGTTGAGTAATGTCGTTGTTACCTTCGTTAATTACATGTTATATGTTGAAGGGAGTCATGTCATTAAATGTTGGTATGAATTATGTATAAGTGTGGAAGTATGACTTGAAGTATAATGGATTTAATGAAGGTTTATGTTGTTGTTGTCGAGAATGGCTTAAGATTGTTGGACAATTTTACATTAATTGTGGGGAAGAAATTTACACGCCCTGTTAAGGCGTGTAATCCCCTTTGAATTGCTGGTTTGTTGCGTCTTAAGTGTGGCTTATTGGTTGATGAATACGGGTCTTAGAAAAGGTGGAAAAGTACGTAAAAACAAAGGAAGTGCTGCCCGATTTTCCGTAGAATTAGAGGGCAATTATTTGGTATAAGTCTTACAATATTAAGTATGATATTGATAGAAGTACTATGACCATTTTTGGTTGATGTACTATGTGTAGCAGAGTCTACTTGACTTAAGGAATAGCCGATGAAGTTGAAGTACTGTGGAGCATTTTGCTACTTGTCGTATTGGTTAGTCGTCACGAGGTATGTGAACTTCTTCTTTCTATAGACATGAGTATATTTGAAGTATACTTGCCTTGTTGTTAGGAGTATATTTGCCTTGTTATTAGGAGTATACATGACTTGAGATTGAAGTATACTTGCCTTGTTGTTAGGAGTATACATGACTCGTTCTTGAGTATACTTTCCTTGTCATAGGAAGTATTCCTGTTATTGATTTTATGCTAAAGGCATGTCTAGAATATTCCTAAGTTCTTACCAAGTATTATGGGGGATGTTGGTAAGAGTCGTTAGGAAGTATTGGAGTCTAGTTGACCTTGCTAAATTACTTCACTAATGAAAGAAAAGGGACCGAACAAGTCATTGCAGCGCTAATGAAAATGTATCGGTAATCAATTACATTGAAATGAGTAGAATCTTCCATCTTCATAGAAACTAAGATGAGACAAAATTGTATTACATTTCTAGATCATGGCTCAATGGACAAGATCGTTATAAACGAGTATAACCTATTCACGACTCATAAAAGTATTAATTTGAAAAGTACGTGAGCCTTGATTTTGAAAATATATAAGTCTTGATTATGAAAGTATAAGTAACTCGAATTACTTTAAAGGTAGAAGTGACTTGATTTAATTGAAGTAAGTGAATTGATTTTAAAGAATTTATGTTATGAAGTTTTAAGACTATGAACCTTGATTTCCTAAAAGGTTATGAGACTTTATTTTTCAAGTTATGAGACTTGATTTTTAAAGGAAGGAATGACTTGATTTGAAAAGTATGGCTTCTTGATTTATTTCAAGAGTTAAGAAGAATGATTTCAAAAGAGTATGTAACTTGAATTTTAAAAGTATACGTTTGTTGATTTAAGGAAAAGGAGTTGCATGATTCTTTTTAACTATGTATGTACGTAGTACTTTTGGGTTTAGTTTCCCCAATGTGATAAGAAATAAAAGTGCCTTAATTTCTCTAAAATGAAAGGTTGTTATAATAGCTTTATGGAAAGTTGTTATAACGACTTAAGAAGAAGTAAAAAGGCGTTTTAAAATGTTATGTTATGAGACACACCGAGCCTACACATAGGGCGGTTTATGTTATGAGATTATGATAGCCGGGTTATGTTATGAGATTATGATAGCCGGGTTATGTTATGAGATTATGATAGCCGTTTGTGCTTATATTATGAGATTATGATAGTCGGTTGTTCTTATGTTATGAGATTATGATAGTCGGTTGTGCTTATGTTATGAGATTATGATAGCCGGTTGTGCTTATGTTATGAGATTATGATAGCCGATTGTACTTATGTTACGTGATTACGTTAGCCGGTTGTGCCTGTGATATATTATTCATTACAGGGTCATTCTTCGGGCTTGTGGCATTTGTATATTCCGTGGATTTGCTCCCCACGATGCGAGGAATACCTCATGCGAGTCCGTAGGGCTCATGCGGGTGAAATAGTCCCATGCGGGGCGGACCAGTCCTATGCGAGGTGATTACCTCATGCGGGTCCATCGCGGCTATCTGGCGAATCTGACTATCATGAGGAGATTACCTCATGCGGGTCCATACGGCCTATGCGGGTGAAATAGTCCCAGGAGTAGGATTGCATAATGATACTACGGGCGGATGGCCCTAGGTTAATCATAAGCTTCCTGTTCAAAACCGGCAAAGTTTATTCTTGTTCACTCTCTTTGTTAAAAAGGCACAATGTACTGGTAGGGTACATTATACTGTTACATGCTGACGGTGATGTTGTATTCCATGAGCATGCTGACGGTGATATTATATGTTGAGGGCAGGTGTCCCGGATTTTTAACATGACTTTCATATGTGAGAGTGGTATGGTGTTACAGTAGTACAGTGATACAAGGTACAGTTGGCTCCGATTGTTTTATGACACGGTAGGATCTGGTATTTGCTTTTCATATTGCCATGTCATTGTGTATGCGATTATGATCTTGCTTCGTACTTCTTGTTTACATACTTGGTACCTTGTTGTCGACCCCGCCGGGCTGCGTTCATGTCCGCAGGTCTAGGTACACAGTTGTGGATCCGTGAGCTTAGGATCCTTGTTCAGCATTTTGGGATAGCTCCAATGTTCTAGAGCTGGTCATTATGGATAGGTATATTCAGAGGTACGGGGCCTTGTCCGTCACGATGAATATGAAAAAATTCTTAGAGGTGCAGAGCCATATCTTGTGGGTCGGGTTGTAAAGAAAAGGGACCTAATTGCGTTTGGTGATATATATATATATATATATATATATATATATATATATGTCTAGGGAGGTAGCCTTATCGGCTATCCAGTTGTTTATTTTCTGTTAATTGTACGTTATGAGTTTCATGTATGTTTCGCTGATTTTCTCTAATGTATACCTGTAAGGGTGCCCAGGTAGGGCACCAGTCGCGGGCCCGAGGTCGGATCGTGACAAAAGTGGTATCAGAGCAGTTAGTCCTCGGAAAGTGTCTAGTAGAGTCTTGGTTATCGGTGTGTTGTGCACCACATCTATAACCAGGAGGCTCCAGGACATCATAGGATTGGTTTCCATTCTTCTTACTCTAAGGTCGTGCGATAGAGTTGTGTTGTTAGGATGGTCTTTCCCTAACAGTTATTGTGATTGCAGCTATGAGAAAGGCAACGGTGGCCCAGAAAGGATTATATGGATTGCGTATCCATGTTGGTAAATTATCGTATAGTAGGTGTATTGAGGAAGTATATATGTACGAATGTATTTATTTGGAGTCGTATGTATGTTACCTGGAATGATTATGGTTTAGCAGGAGTCGGTTAAGCCTTAGTAATTACTTGGAAGGTGTGAAACAGTTTATTGAACCCACATCTAGGCTTTATTTATGTACTGATTTGAAATGGTCAGAAGGTAATGAACGGTCTGAGATTGTAATAGACTCTTAAAAGAGATCATGCTTTATTGATTGTATAATATACCATGTTGTTAGATTAAGCTGTGTTGTACGCTTAAGGGATTGTGTGAATAATAATGGTATGGAGTAAATAGAGTTGTGGTGATAAAGACAACAAGATTTTAAGAGGCTACATTTCCCGTATGTGGGGACTGATAATGTAAGCTTGGGACATGGAATAATTGTGAACCTTAGAATATTGATAACCGCAGAGACCTTAGATGTACAAGGCCTTCTCGGGTAGTAAGATTTATTTCGGACCAGGAATAAGAATTAAGTGTGACTATGAGTCGAGTATGGGCTGTTGCGGGTCAAATCGTATCCCGGAATAGAATGGGGTCAGTTGGAGGTAGTCCCGCTACGTGATAAGGGCCACGAGGGTGTTAGGCTCAAGTCTACGTAATCGTTGTACGAGTTCGTGGACGCGTTCCACCAGAACCGGGTCGTGAGGGCCGAGAAGTGCCTTAACGGAAATTGAATCTAAGTATAATGACCAAGTTTTGATGTAGTAACTCCAAGGAAATAAAAACAGAAGCAATGATTGAGATTATGTACATATACTAGAATAAGTTTGGAAGTACGAGAAGAATACGATAAGTAAGAAAAGAAAAGAACAAGGGTTGAAAGAGTTGAAGTGTTTATAGTTATGACTAAGGAAATGTACGAAAAGAGAATCTTTTTTTGCCATGAATGGGAGTAAATAGTGATGATGCACACTTTGGATTTGATTCCTCATTGGTCTTATGATGGATGGATATGCATGTGCGATGTATTAGGGTCATGTGTGACATATGTGATTATGTTGGGGGAAGTTAAACGGGGTATGCGATATCCGTTTAGATTGAACCTCGAAAGAACATTCGGGGACGAATGTTTCTAAGGGGGGGTAGAATGTTACACCCCGAAATTCCAGGACATGTTTAAGAGAATCTACGTAAGGAATCAGGACTTTAAAATTTGAACGAAAGAAAGAATTGTTTTCCAAAGGAAAAATCTTTCGAATATCGGAAAGGAAAATTGTTCGTTAATGAGAATTGGGTTCTCAAAATTGTTTTATTTGAGACTGTAGGAATTTATCGGAACTATGGAATTTTATTTTCATAGTTGGATACGTGGTGCCCACCCGAAAATTTTTATGTTTTTGTGGGGCCCACGAGGTTTCCGATATTTTGACCAATTATGGAAATTTTGGGAAACGAAATATTATGGACCAATGGGAGGGCGACACGTGTCACCCTCCACATGGGCTTGTTGGATGAAGAAAAAGAATGGACCAAGTCAAAGGGTCAAGTGGAAGCTTGATAATATTGACCAAAATTGACCTCATCCTAGCCACACATTTGTTTTGATCTCACCCCTTGGTTGTAGTATATATCTACATTGCTAGTGCAAGACTAGACAAAATCTGACACTTAGCAAAAATTTCATTTTCTTGCTCTTGAAAGGGAGCTCTCGGCTAAGGCACCATTTCCACACAAAAAATTTTGCAATCTTGTTTCATAAATCCCAATACTTAAACCCAAGGTCCCTAAAGGTATTCTAAGGATATCTCAACACAAAAATCCCGGAAAATTACGTTTTTACGGCAGTCGCAAGATGAAAACCTAAGGTGTTCTTCAACTTTGAAGTTGGAAATTGAAGAGAAGTTGATATGAACTTCTAAGGGTTGCTTGGAGTGGATTGGAACGTCTATAAGAGGAGCTAAAGTTGTTAAGGATCGACTTTAAGTTTTGGATTGTATTTGGGCTTAAAGAGGTAATAATCTCCGTCTTGCTATTTTAATTCAAGATTTCATGTTGTAGTATTTGATAGATGAGCATGAGATATTTAGAACGAAGATTGATAAATGCTATGGAATTAGGAAGCTCAAATCTGAGATGGGCATGATTAGCTATTAAGTTTGTAAATCAATTTAGTTGTTAATTACTATCGTCGCATGTTGTATAAGAAAGGGATTTTAGTTGTTATAATTGATTGTGACTATATAACATGTTAGAGTAACAACTTGGATTGAAAAGAAAATGGAAAAAATAGATGTTGTTGTTGTCCTTGTGATTGCCGAAATGGCCTAGAATTTTGGACAGTTTTGTCGCCTTAAGCATCGTTGAGTAATGTTGTTGTTACCTTCGTTAATTACATGTTATATGTTGAAGGGAGTCATGTCATTAAATGTTGGTATGAATTATGTATAAGTGTGGAAGTATGACTTGAAGTATAATGGATTTAATGAATGTTTATGTTGTTGTTGCCGAGAATGGCTTAAGATTGTTGGACAATTTTACATTAATTGTGGAGCAGAATTTTACACGTCCTGTTAAGGCGTGTAATCCCCTTTGAATTGCTGGTTTGTTGCGCCTTAAATGTGGCTTATTGGTTGATGAATACGGGCCTTAGAAAAGGTGGAAAGGTACGTAGAAACAAAGGAAGTGCTGCCCGATTTTCCGTAGAATTAGAGGGCAATTATTTGGTATAAGTCTTACAATAGTAAGTATGATATTGATAGAAGTACTATGGCCATTTTAGGTTGAAGTACTACGTGTAGCAGAGTCTACTTGACTTAAGAAATAGCCGATGAAGTTGAAGTACTTTGGAGCATTTTGCTACTTGTCGTATTGGTTAGTCGTCACGAGGTATGTGAACTTCTTCTTTCTATAGACATGAGTATATTTGAAGTATACTTTCCTTGTTGTTAGGAGTATACTTGCCTTGATATTTGAAGTATACTTTCCTTGTTATTAGGAGTATACATGACTTGAGATTGAAGTATACTTGCCTTGTTGTTAGAAGTATACATGACTCGTTCTTGAGTATACTTTCCTTGTCATAGGAAGTATTCCTGTTATTGATTTTATGCTAAAGGCATGTCTAGAATATTCCTAAGTTCTTATCAAGTCTTATGGGGGATGTTGGTAAGAGTCGTTAGGAAGTATTGAAGTCTAGTTGACCTTGCTAAATTACTTCACTAATGAAAGAAAATGGACTGAACAAGCCATTGCAGCGCTAATGAAAATGTATCGGTAATCAATTACATTGAAATGAGTAGAATCTTCCATCTGCATAGAAACTAAGATGAGACAAAATTGTATTACATTTTCTAGATCATGGATCAATGGACAAGATCGTTATAAACGAGTATAACCTATTCACGACTCATAAAAGTATTAATTTGGAAAGTACGTGAGACTTGATTTTGAAAATATATAAGTCTTGATTATGAAAGTATAAGTAACTCGAATTACTTTAAAGGTAGAAGTGACTTGATTTAATTGAAGTAAGTGAATTGATTTTAAAGAATTTATGTTATGATGTTTTAAGACTATGAACCTTGATTTCCTAAAAGGTTATGAGACTTTATTTTTCAAGTTATGGGACTTGATTTTTAAAGGAATGAATGAGTTGATTTAAAAAGTATGGCTTCTTGATTTATTTCAAGAGTTAAGAAGAATGATTTCAAAAGAGTATGTAACTTTAATTTTAAAAGTATACGTTTGTTGATTTAAGGAAAATGAGTTGCATGATTCTTTTTAAGTATGCATGTACGTAGTACTTTTGGGTTTAGTTTCCCCAATGTGATAAGAAATAAAAGTGTCTTAAGTTCTCTAAAATGAAAGGTTGTTATAATAACTTTATGGGAAGTTGTTATAACGACTTAAGAAGAAGTGAAAAAGTGTTTTAAAATGTTATGTTATGAGACACACCGAGCCTACACATAGGCCGGGTTATGTTATGAGATTATGATAGCCGGGTTATGTTATGAGATTATGATAGACGGGTTATGTTATACCCCGTATTTCCAGAGTATGTACGTAAGGACGTACGTAGAAAATTTGAAACTTTTGATTTGGCTTGGCCGAATTAAACTTTGTTCACAACACCCGGTTAGAGTCGTTTTTCGCACAAACGTTTTCCACGACTTTCGTAGGAAAAATTCCGGCTATGACATTTCTAATTTTTGCGGATTTTTCCGAGAGGCGAAACATTTTGGAACAACAAGAGGCGGACACTTGTCACTCTCATTGGAACACCTTGGACGGCATTATGGACGATTTGGGCTTAAGGGAGTAGGTAGGATATTTTGTGTTGGTTGGTGTGGTAGATGGATAAGGTGTACTTGGGTGAATCTTGGCCTTACACTTGTGTAGCACTTGGCTCAATCTTGGCCATTGGTTGGCCTTCACTTGGCCTATAAATACCCATCCCTTTGAAGACTTATTCATCCATTCCTAAATGTTCCTAAGTGTTAAAATCCCTCCCTCTCCCCTCTTGTTGACTCTCGGCCAAGAGCCCTCTCCCTTGAAAGGCCCCTGGCAGAGCCTCTCCCACTCTAGTACTGTGGCCGTGGGGGACCCCCCCCCCCGAGCCGAGTTGCTTTCGGATAATACCCACTCTCTTGGTAGAAATACTCTCAAAGTATTGTTATAATGCCCAATTACCTTAGCCTTATACCTTGTAGTATTCTAAGGTTATACTATCTGAAATGCCCAGATATACTATTATACTTCCCGTCAGTCACCAAATCGAAACCCTAAGGAAAATCTCCATGGTTTGTTGGAGTAGTATGTAGAAGTTGGTTAGAACTTCTAAGGGTAGTTTGGAGCGGGTTGGAGCGCACGGAGTTGGAGCTAAGCGATTGCCAGGATCGACTTTATACTTGGATAATTATGGGCTTATCGAGGTAAATATCTTGTCCTCTATTGTAATTGGAAATTACATGTTGTTAGATTATATAGTTGAAGTATGCTATATATAGTCTTGAACATAGTTATCGGCAATGTCTTGCGACTTAAGCTGAATAAAACTTACGGCAATGTCTTGCGACTTAAGCTGAATTTAAAGAAGAATCTTGTTGTAATTACATAGAACGTATTACGATGGGCTTGTGTAGTAGTACCGTGGAGTAGAATTGTACCGTTAGGGTTAGATGTATAACCCCTGGTTGGCTTGGTAGCGGCTCGTTAGAGGAGGAGATTTCTGTTTGTTGCGGGAGAGTCTTCAATTTTCTGTAGAATATTCTACGATTAGACCTAAATGTTAATAAGCGCCTTGTGGCCTTATAGGTTGAAGTACTACGTGTGGCGCGATCTACTTGGCTTAAGGAGTAGCCGACGTTTGGAAGTACTTGGAGCGTTTTGCTATTAGTCGATACTCGTCGCGAAGTATGTGAACCTCTTCCTATCTCTTCTAGCATGATATATGTGAACTATGTAGTACGGTGACGTCATGTGCTAAACGTATTTGATTGATTTAAAACATAAAGTGTTATAACGGCTTTATGGGAAGTTGGTTATAATGACTTTATGTTGGTAAGAAAATACTTGTGGTCTTTAAAAGGTAACTGATTTGAACTATAACTGGCTTGTTATGTGTTAATAAAGAACTTGAAGTATTTCAAAAGATTTTTGAATCATTTTGAAAGAAGAAGTAATACTTGGTTTTGAAAAACTTAAGAGTTATACTAGCTTTATGGGAAGTTAGGTATAACGGCTTAAGAATGTTTCTTGATTTAAATCGAATGTATCGACAAACCAACTGCGGCGTTAATAAAGGAAATGTTTTGACTAATTAAGTATTATTAAAACCGGTAGAAACTCCATCCGCATAGAAGCTAAGATGAGACAAAATGATATTTCCTAGATCACTTTCTTTGTAATAAGATTGTTATAAACAAGAATATCCTACTCACATATAAGACTTATGTTTCTCAGTTGTTTAAAAGAGAATTATATTCTTAAATGAATAAGACTATGAACTACGAAACCTTTCTAAAATAAGAAAGCGTGAACATTTGAAATTAGGCAAACTTGGGCGTTTGGA
Source organism: Przewalskia tangutica (assembly GCA_029844215.1). Classification (NCBI taxonomy): domain Eukaryota; kingdom Viridiplantae; phylum Streptophyta; class Magnoliopsida; order Solanales; family Solanaceae; genus Przewalskia; species Przewalskia tangutica. The sequence continues at coordinate 83,444,733 of CM056734.1, forward strand.
AAATAACGTTGTTACTTGATTTTACAAAGGTAAGTGTTTTAGTTTATTTAAAAAGACAATCACTCTATTTTATACTACGGGTATTGTGTGACTTATGTGAAAGCAACGGATCTTTTAAAAGATTTAATGTATGAAGTACTTTAGGGGTAGATACGAACTTGTTAGCTTAAAGTACCTTGTGTGAATAACTTGATTGTCTTTGGTTTGAGATAGCCTTGTAAATACTTTCTTGTTGATGTGATAAGTGAAAATGTTAGGAGGCTACGTGTGTTAGTATCTTGTGTGATCGTGATGTAAGGGGTCATTCTTGTTGTGCTTACGTTGTTAAGCGTTAAGCGTGTACTATTATTGTATCACATACCCTTTGACTTATTATACCGAGGGCTTGCCACCCGATGCGGTCTTTACGGCTATCACGGTCCTCGTGACTATGCGAGTCGCGGTAGCTCGGGATTGATCATTCGGGTGTTTAGCCCGATCGCGGGATTCCTATGCGGTCTGTTGAGACTATGCGGTCTTTTGAGACTATGCGGGTTGCGGGAGCCTGGCGGATACCGAGGTTAGCCGCCCGATGCGGGGTATACCTCGGCGATGCAGGACCATGATTCGAGGAATACCTCATGCGGGTCCGTGTGTGACCTATGCGGGCTGCGAGAGTTCGAGGATAGACGCGCATTGATATTGCGGGCGAGTGGCGGCTTCGATCATGTAGTGCGGTCTAGAAAGACCTCGGGATACGATTTGTGGTATTTTTGGTGCGTGGGTCTTAGTAGTCGGCTATGCCTTCGTAGTTGCCGTGCGGTTTTATTGTGATAACTTTGAGGCGTGAGTCCACGACTTGACATATTTGCTTATTTGTTGTGATCGTAGTTTGCTTATCATACATGTCTCTGCTTTATAGACTATTATGATTTCATTTCTGATATTTTTGTTTCACATACTCTTTTGTTATCTTGACCTCGCCCGGAAGTGCGTTCATCTGCAGTTGAGGTACACCGATCGTTGATCCTAGCTCGTGGTCACAGTTTCAGCGTTGGGAAGCTCCGTTTCTCCGGAGGCTTATCAGTGGTATAGTCCCCTGTCGTAGTAAGTGTTTACATTCAGGGGTTTGGCGGGGCCCTGTCCCGCCATGGTTGTCATATCATTCGTAGAGGTCTGTAGTACTGTTGTGGGCAGGGTTTGTAAAAAGGATTAAACTGTTCATGTTGAAAAGTTGTCATTTATATATATGCCGAAAGGCAAGTTTTTCTCAGATTATTGTTTCATATTTCATAATATGTCTTGTATCGTTTTATGTTCCGCTGATTACTCTGATGTTGTATCACTAGGGTGCCCGGGGTAAGGCACCAGTCACGGGCCCGGAATCGGGTCGTGACAAAGTGGTATCAGAGCAGTTAATCCTCGGAAAGTGTCTACAGACCGTATCCAGTAGAGTCTTGATTATCGGTGTGTTGTGCACCACACCAATAATCAGGAGGCTATAGGATATTTTAGGATTGGTTTCTATTCTTCTCACTCTGAGATCGTGCCTTAGAGCTGTGTTGTAAGTTGGACCCTCTAACGTATTTCTTTCCCTTACCGTTATGCCTCGCGTAGGCAACGGGCCGGGAGGGCAAGGCGGCAGGAGGCTGCGAGTAAGTCTGAGAGGTTACGTGGGCACAGGCCCAATCATCACCGGGTGGTGCTTCATTCGGGAGTTTTGCGGCGTCGCTAGCCCAATGAGTTTAGTACGGCGGCGATTCCTCTGCGGCCATGACATTTGAACGCCGGTTCCACGGCCAAACGAGAGAATTTAGATTGCAAAGAGGCGACCATTACTAGCTATAGATTTGGCTACGAGAGTATACCGATGTCTGCGAGTCTTGAGGACTATCTAAAAGAGGTTGTGCAAGAGTAATTCTTGATTGGGCTTGGCATGGCCACGTATGCGGGCTTATGCGCGGCCGTAGAAGCGTAGAGATCGGCGGGTTAACGAAGGGCGGCGAGAGGAGGGCGAGCGGCGAGTCCTTTGGTAACTTTCGAGGCAAGTCGCCTCGCGTGATTTGATATGCACCTCGCGGTCACGAGAGTTGGTGAACTCGGGGCTTCCGGTTGCGGTGTGACGAGCGTCATCCGGGAATGTCGTCTTTTGGTTGGTACTTGTTGTACTGCGGCCGTCGAGGGCCATGTGTCGAAGAGTGTCCTTGTAGGAGGACTTAGCCTTGAGTTGGTGGGTAGTTCGTCATCTTCCTTAGCTGTCGCCTACGAGGCGGTTTGATTTGAGCGACTAAGGGAGTGAAGCGATAGATATAGATATATCTTTAACCCTCAGAGATCGGTATGTGTGATAAGGTGAGTATACCTTAAGTGCTATGTTACGATAACGATTGTGTTAGTCGTGATTAGATCATGGTTGTTTAACAGTAAGATTTTGGGGATAGAGAAGGTGTGAGCCTTAGAGCTTTGTGCGTAGAGACCTTAGAGGTGAGGCCATCTCAGAAAAGGTGTAGTGTTATGTTTGACCCTTATCGGAAGTGCATAGTGCGTGAGTTATGTTTGGGATAGGTCCTAGTAGTGTGGAATGAAAGGGGTAGTTGAGCTAAGAAGACCGCTAGGTTTTGAAGCGTGATTTGTGAGATTGTTCGAATCGGGAGCTAGTATTGCGCATTGCCGGTCGGGTTGAGGCCACGTTGCGGGTCAACCCGCGGTAGGTTTGGTGGTGGGGTCAGGTTGTGGTGGTCCGCCTTGTGTTAGGGTTGTAAGGGTGTTAGGCCCAGTTTAGTTAACCAAGTCTGAGTTCGTGGATGCGTTCGACCGATTGGTCGGTCGATGGGGCAGCCCATCGTGTTCTTGATCGGGACCGTTTACTCGGTGTGTTGAGTTATCGAAAGGTTGTAAGGTTGCGGGTGCCTACCTTCACCTTATGACGACAGTGGAGCCAGTAGAAATTTGTTGTTGTTCTGGAAGTTTTGCCAAGCATGTGTTAAGAACTCGGTGAGTCTCGAATCGCATTCGCCACCGGGCCGGTGTTTGGATTTCGAGGATAGTTGTGGGATTGTTGTCTCTGTGGAGGTAGTGTTTAAGCTACCATTTCGGTGTTCGGATGTCGCCTTTTGAAGCCTTGTAGGGCGGAAGTGTAAGTTCTTGCGGTCACTGGTTCGATGTTGGCGAGTTGAGATAGTTGGTTGAGCTTGTTCCAGTAATCGTGGTTAGGAGTGTGACGAGTTTTGTATAACAAAGGAACTTAGCCGTGTTACTTTGGGCCACTTTTGTGTTCATGTGAAGGATAGGCGGGTTGCCTATATGTTAGCTTTTGCCGTCCGACTTAGGAGGCGATGCGTCCGGTCTTTCGTATTATTATGTTGGAAAGTATCGGAGATCCATCAGTGTTCCCGATTAATGATGACCACGTTAGGGATAGTAACCCGAGTTTTGAAACGGCCGTGTCGAATGTGGTAAGAGTTCGAGTGTACGACATCCTCGGGGATCGCGTACGGCCGGTACCATTTGTTGGGTCGTCGGAGCAAGGCTCGCGACAAAGTGACAAAGTGGTACCATTTGTTTGGTCGCCTGAGAAGGTTAATACCTCAGGCAAAGTGACAAAGTGGTATCTACGACGAGTAAAGAGAGAAGCGAGCATGTATGGCGAGCATAGGTGTGATCATTTCTTTTGTAAAGAGAAGGTGCGAAGGAAGTATATTTTAGACCCGGTGAGAAGTGTTTTGTGGTGATGATTAGAGGTGTTTTCTCGTGGACTTTGATGTAAGCATTTTGCGCGGATGGTTCTGTGGCCAGGTATGGCAGAATTGTTCTCGTAAGTATAGTAGTGAAGACTATACTGGCGCGCGTTTGTTTTGAGACTTAGAAAGAACATTCGGGACGAATGTTTCTAAGGAGGGGAGAATGTTATACCGTATTTCAGTATGTGCGTGGGACGTGCGTAGAAAATTTGAAACTTTTGATTTGGCTTGGCGAATTAAACTTTGTTCACAACACGGTTAGAGTCGTTTTAAATGAAAGCGTTTTCCACGACTTTCGTAGGAAAAATTCGGCTATGACATTTCTAATTTTTGCGGATTTTTTTAGAGAGGCGAAACATTTTGGACCAACAAGAGGCGACACTTGTCACCCTCTCATTGGAACACCTCGACGGCATTATGGACGATTTGGGCTTAAGGGAGTAGGTAGGATATTTTGTGTTGGTTGGTGTGGTAGATGGATAAGGTGTACTTGGGTGAATCTTGGCCTTACACTTGTGTAGCACTTGGCTCAATCTTGGCCATTGGTTGGCCTTCACTTGGCCTATAAATACCCATTTGAAGACTTATTCATCCATTCCTAAATGTTCCTAAGTGTTAAAATCCCTCCTCTCCCCTCTTGTTGACTCGTCAAGAGCCCTCTCCCCCTTTGAAAGGCCCCCTTGGCCGAGAGCCCTCTCCCCCCCTCCTAGTAGTGTGGCCGTGGGGTACCCTCCCCCCCCTAGCCTAGTTGCTTTCGTATAATACCCCCCCTCTCTTGGTAGAAATACTCTCAAAAGTATTGTTATAATGCCCAAATTACCTTAGCCTTATACCTTGTAGTATTCTAAGGTTATACCTATCTGAAAAGCCCGGATATACTATTATACTTCCGTCGGTCACCAAATCGAAACCCTAAGGAAAATCTCCATGGTTTGTTGGAGTAGTATGTAGAAGTTGGTTAGAACTTCTAAGGGTAGTTTGGAGCGGGTTGGGCGCGGAGTTGGAGCTAAACGATTGCCGGGATCGACTTTATACTTGGATAATTATGGGCTTATCGAGGTAAATATCTTGTCCTCTATTGTAATTGGAAATTACATGTTGTTAGATTATATAGTTGAAGTATGCTATATATAGTACTGAACATAGTTATCGGATGTCTTTGCGACTTAAGCTGAATAAAACTTACGGCAATGTCTTGCGACTTAAGCACCAATTTAAAGAAGAATCTTGATCAGAATTACATAGGGCTGTATTACGATAGACTTGTGTAGTAGTAGTGGAGTAGAATTGTACCGTTAGGGTTAGATGTATAACCACCGGTTGGCTTGGTAGCGGCCTCGTTAGAGGAGGAGATTTCTGTCATGCGGGAGTCTTCTAATTTTACGTAGAATATTCTCACGATTAGACCTAAATGTTAATAAGCGCCTTGTGGCCTTATAGGTTGAAGTACTACGTGTGGCGCGATCTACTTGGCTTAGGAGTAGCGACGTTTGGAAGTACTTGGGCGTTTTGCTATTAGTCGATACTCGTCGCGAAGTATGTGAACCTCTTCCTATCTCTTCTAGCATGATATATGTGAACTATGTAGTGCGGTGACGTCATGTGCTAAACGTATTTGATTGATTTAAAACATAAAGTGTTATAACGGCTTTATGGGAAGTTGGTTATAACGACTTTATGTTGGTAAGAAAATACTTGTGGTCTTTAAAAGGTAATCGATTTGAACTATAAGCGGCTTGTTATGTGTTAATAAAGAACTTGAAGTATTTCAAAAGATTTTTGAATCATTTTGAAAGAAGAAGTAATACTTGGTTTTGAAAAACTTAAGAGTTATACTAGCTTTATGGGAAGTTAGGTATAACGGCTTAAGAATGTTTCTTGATTTGGAAATCGTAATGTGTATCGACAAACCACTGCAGCGTTAATAAAAGGAAATGTTTTGACTAATTAAGTATTATTAAAACCCAGTAGAAACTCCATCCGCATAGAAGCTAAGATGAGACAAAATGATATTTCCTAGATCACTACTTTGTAATAAGATTGTTATAAACAAGAATATCCTACTCACATATAAGACTTATGTTTCTCAGTTGTTTAAAAGAGAATTATATTCTTAAATGAATAAGACTATGAACTACTGAAACCTTTCTAAAATAAGAAACGTGAACATTTGAAATTAGGCAAACTTGGGCGTTTGGAAAATAACGTTGTTACTTGATTTTACAAAGGTAAGTGTTTTGGTTTATTTAAAAAACAGTCCTCTATTTTATACTACGGGTATTGTGTGACTTATGTGAAAGCAACGGATCTTTTAAAAGATTTAATGTATGAAGTACTTTAGGGGTAGATACGAACTTGTTAGCTTAAAGTACCTTGTGTGAATAACTTGATTGTCTTTGGTTTGAGATAGCCTTGTAAATACTTTCTTGTTGATGTGATAAGTGAAAATGTTAGGAGGCTACGTGTGTTAGTATCTTGTGTGATCGTGATGTAAGGGGTCATTCTTGTTGTGCTTACGTTGTTAAACGTTAAGCCGTTGTACTATTATTGTATCACATACCCTTTGACTTATTATACCGGGCTTGCCACCCTTGATCGCGGTCTTTACGGCTATGCGGTCCTCGTGACTATGCGGTCACGGTAGCTCGGGATTGATCATTCGGGTGTTTAGCCGATGCGGGATTCCCTATGCGGTCTGTTGAGACTATGCGGTCTTTTGAGACTATGCGGGTTGCGGGAGCCTGGCGGATACCGAGGTTAGCTGCGCCGATGCGGGGTATACCTCGGTGATGCAGGACCATGATTCGAGGAATACCTCATGCGGGTCGTGTGTGACCTATGCGAGTCTGCGAGAGTTCGTGGATAGACGCGCGACATTGATATTGCGGGCGAGTGGCGGCTTCGATCATGTGGTGCGGTCTAGAAAGACCTCGGGATACGATTTGTGGTATTTTTGATGCGTGGGTCTTAGTAGTCGGCTATGCCTTCGTACTTGCCGTCACGGTTTTATTGTGATAACTTTGAGGCGTGAGTCCACGACTTGACATATTTGCTTATTTGTTGTGAATCGTAGTTTGCTTATCATACATGTCTCCGCTTTATAGACTATTATGATTTCATTTCTGATTTTTTTGTTTCACATACTCTGCATTTTTGTTATCGACCTCGCCCGGCTGCGTTCACTGCCGCAGTTGAGGTACACCGATCGTTGATCCTAGCTCTCGGTCACGATTTGGCGTTAGGAAGCTCGTTTCTCGGAGGCTTATCGGTGGTATAGTCCTGTCGTAGTAAGTGTTTACATTCGGGGTTTGGCGGGGCCCTGTCGCCGTGGTTGTCATATCATTCGTAAGTGCATGTATCTTTGTTGTGGCGGGGTTTGTAAAAAGGATTAAAGCGTTTCATGTTGAAAAAGTTGTCATTTATATATATCTTGAAAGGCAAGTTTTCTCAGATTATTGTTTCATATTTCATAATATGTCTTGTATCGTTTTATGTTCCGCTGATTACTCTGATGTTGTATCACTAGGGTGCCCGGGGTAAGGCACCAATCACGGGCCCGGAATCGGGTCGTGACAGGTTATGTTACGAGATTATGATAGCCGGTTGTGCTTATGTTATGAAATTATGATAGTCGGTTGTGCTTATGTTATGAGATTATGATAGCCAATTGTGCTTATGTTATGAGATTATGATAGCCGGTTGTAATAATGTTATGAGATTATGATAGCTGGTTGTACTTATGTTACGTGATTATGTTAGCCGGTTGTGCATGTGATATATTATACATTACGGGGTCATTTCCCGGGATTGTGGCATTTGCATATTCCGTGGATTTGCTCCCCACGATGCGAGGAATACCTCATGCGAGTCCGTAAAGCTCATGCGGGTGAAATAGTCCCACGCGAGCGGACGATCCTATCTGAGAGATTACCTCATGCGGGTCCACGCGGCTTTATGCGCGGATCTGACTATGCCAGGAGATTACCTCATGCGGGTCCATACGGCCTATGCGGGTGAAATAGTCCCAGGAGTAGGATTGCATAATGATACTACGGGCGGATGGCCCTAGGTTAATCATAAGCTTCCTGTTTTAAAACAGACAAAGTTTATTCTTGTTCACTCTCTTTGTTAAAAAGGCACAATGTACTGGTAGGGTACATTATACTTGTTACATGCTGACGGTGATGTTGTATTCCACGAGTATGCTTCTATGATATTATATGTTGAGGGCAGGTGTCCCGGATTTTTGACATGATTTTCATATGTGAGAGTGGTACGGTGTTACAGTAGTACAGTGATACAAGGTACAGTTGGCTCTGATTGTTTTATGACATGGTAGGATCTGGTATTTGCTTTTCATACTTGCCCCTGTCATTCTTGTATGCGATTATGATCTTGCTTCTTGTTTACATACTTGGTACCTTGTTATCGACCCCGGCGGGCTGCGTTCATGTCGCAGTCTAGGTACCGATTGTGGATCGTGAGCTTAGGATCCTTGTTGACTTTTGGGATAACTCTAATGTTTTGGGTGGTCATTATGGATAGGTATATTCAGAGGCACGGGGCCTTGTCGTCCACAAAGAGTTATGAAAAAAATTCTTAGAGGTCTGTAGTCATATCTTGTGGGTCGGTTTGTAAAGAAAAATGACGTAACTGCGTTTGGTTATATATATATATATATATATGTATGTCCAGGGAGGTAGCCTTATCTGCTAGCCAGTTGTTTATTTTCTGTTAACTGTACGTTATGAGTTTCATATATGTTCCGCTGATTTTCTCTCGATGTATACCTATAAGGGTGCCTGTGTAGGGCACCGATCGCGAGCGAGTCGGGTCGTGGCGAGTCAAGATAACAGGTACCAAGTATGGAACGAAAATACAGCACAGTAAACAAGATCATAACTGTACAAAAGAATGACAGGGGCAAGTATGAAAATCAAATATCAGATCCTACCGTGTCATATAACAATCAGAGCGAATTGTACCTTGTATCACTGTACTACTATAACACCGTACCACTTTCACATATGAAAGCCATGTCAAAATCAGGGACACCTGCCATCATCATATAATATCACAGAAGCATGCTCGTGGAATGCCACATCACTGTCAGCATGTAACGAGCATAATATATAACCAGTTATGTCAAAGTTAGGGACACATGCCCTCAAAGTCATTATACAATTCTAACCATGGGTCTATTTCACCCGCATAGGTCACGTGGACCCGCATGAGGCAATTTCCTCGCATAGGACTGTTTCACCCGCATAGGTCATGTGGACCCGCATGAGGTATTCCTCGCATAGGAATATTTCACCCGCATAGGTCACGTGAACCCGCATGATGTATTCCTCGCATAGGACTATTTCACCCTCATAGGACTATTTCACCAGCATGGACCCTGTGGGCTCGCAATGAGTATATCCGCCATACTCAAATTATGGGTAGCAAATCCATGGAAATGTATAATGTCTTAGGGGTTTACCCCGCAATTATACTCAGAAGGTGTATAACGTCTTGGGGGTTTACCCCGCATTTATACTCATAACACTAACACCAATGACTATCATGAACAACATATACAAGTTAAGATAATCTTTGACTCTCATCATCATAAAATGAATAAACCATTATTTTAGCAAACCAAGACAATACCATTCCTTTCCTTTTTAACAAACCAAGACAATTTCCATGCCTTCCTTTTTAAACAAATCAAGACAATATCATGCCTTCCTTTTCAACAATTCAAGACACTTACCATTTAGGCAAGCCAAAGTACTATCAAGGCACTAACACACCTTGCATCACTAAGTATTAAAGTCCATTTCGACAATGTACGTGAGCCGTACATTCACTTTATAAATTAAATTTCCATTTTAGGAAAACCCAAGTTCTACATGTATCGTTAGAAAGTAGGATCCAATACATGTATCATTTTGAAACAATCATTTAGGAGATCGAGACACTTATCATTCCAAGTATCTTTCTAAGATATGATTTTGGCAAATCAAGGTACTAGACCTCACGTGCTACTTTAAAACATCTTTGAACATCAAAGTGCCTCATATCATGTATTATATTGAGGACTTAATCATGGAAATTCTCACACGATTTCCTTAAAACATTTTAAACCATCCCTTGACTTTCCACAAAACTTGTTATAACAACTTCCCATAAAGCCGTTATAACCACCTTCATTTTAGAAAACTAAAGTGCTACCACGTCTTTCCTTTTAATACAACCAAGACACTATCATATCATGTAAGGGAATTGAACCCAAAGTACTTTGTACATCTATTCTTTATAAAAGAATCGTTTCATGAAATATTAGGGCGTTGGACCCAAAAGTACTTTCACTATTAAAACCAAGTTACTTACTCTTTTAAACTCAAGTAACTTATACTTTTAAAACCAAGCAACTTATGCCTTTAAATCAAGTCACTTACTCTTTCCAATCAAATCATTTATTCTCTTTAAATCAATGAAGTAACTTATACCTTTAACTCAAGTTACTTCCCCTTTCAAAATCAAGTAACATATACTTACAAAATTAATACTTTTATGAGTCGTGAATAGGTTATACGCGTTTATAACGATCTTGTTAACTCAACCATGATCTAGAAAATGTAATATAATTTTGTCTTATCTTAGTTTCTATGCAGATGGAGAATTCTACTTATTTCAATATAATTGACTGTCGATACATTTTCATTAACGCTGCAATGGCTTGTTCGATACCTATTCTCATTAGTGTAGTAAATTAGCAAGGTCACTCGACTCCAATACTTCCTAACGACTCTTACCAACATCCCCCATAAGACTTGGTAAGAACTTAGGAATATTCTAGACATGCCTTTAGCATAAAATCAATAACATGAATACTTTCTATGACAAGGAAATTATACTCAAGAACAAGTCATGTATACTCCTAACAACAAGGCAAGTATACCTCAAATATCCAGTCATGTATAATCCTAACAACAAGGCAAGTATACTTCAAACAACAAGTCATGTATACTACTAACAACAAGGCAAGTATACTTCAAATATCAAGGCAAGTATACTCCTAAAAACAGTGCAAGTATACTTCAAATATCAAGTCATGTATACTCCTAATAACAAGACAAGTATACCATAAAAATACTCATGTCTATAGAAAGAAGAAGTTCACATACCTCGTGACGACTAACCTATACGACAAGTAGCAAAATGCTCCAAAGTACTTCAACTTCATCGGCTATTCCTTAAGCCAAGTAGACTCTTCTACACGTAGTACTTCAACCTAAAATGGCCACAGTACTTCTATCAATAGCATACTTACTATTGTAAGACTTATACCAAATAATTGCCCTCTAATTCTACGAAAAATCGGGCAGCACTTCCTTTGTTTCTACGTACTTTTCCACCTTTTCTAAGGCCCGTATTCATCAACCAACAAGCCACATTTAAGGCGCAATCAACAGTTAACCAAAGGGGATTACACCTGCGGGCGTGTAAAATTCTGCCCCAATTTATATAAACAATCGCAAAAAGCACCCACAAGTAATCCATTATTAAGGGTACAATGTGAAGTCTTTAACACCCTTATTCTTTAGGACTTCCATTAGCCAACTACTACATTAATCATGCATGTTTAGGGGCTGATTTTCCAGCATAATAACACCCCAAAACAGTCCATAAAACGACACAAACGTCTAACAGTTTTAGGCAGTTTTCGGCTAACAACACTTCCTTTTAACACAGTTCTCATTCCAACATGTTATAAAGTTATATAATCTATATCCAACAATATTTCCTTCATTATATAACATGCAATACGTGAAAATTACGACAATAAAAATCAACGAATCTATTGTCGACAAAAGTGCTACTCTCGGCCCACTCTTCCAAAGTAGGGCATGCACACTTTATTTTTCATATCTTCCTTAATACAAGTTCATATATATACTATAACAATGAGTAATATCCAATTACTGCGGAAAAAGAAGAATCATTACCTCATTTTTGTGCCCAAACACGTCCCGGGCAGAATGCTACGTTTTGGTCCGCAGTTTTCGTTTCGCTCCACTTATTCAAGTTCCAATCACATATATGTATCCTCTACAACCTTAGCAGAAACTTCTCTTCACGTTTTTCTTCCAAAAAGTCGACGGAAACCCCTAGGATTTCATCACCATTCTCGTCCCAATGAAGATTTAAGGTTAATGGTGTGTTATCTTGGCTAATCACTAGGTTAGGGACCCTAATCATGTGTTAATAAACTAACTTGGAAGATTTAAGAATTTTTGTCCAAGAATCTTAGCCAAAACCGAGAGCAACAATATAGAGAGGGAAAATATATTTCTTGAAAATGTTCTAAGTGTTGGAAAACTTGTCTTCCACCTCCTTTCTTGTATATATAATATATCTCTAAGGTTGGATGATTGACAAGTGTATGGCCTTATGTGTAGCAAGACAAGTGGAGTGGGACCCACTTCCACTTGTCTCCAAAATATCTAAAGTGGTCAAAGTCTTCCAAGACCAATACAAGGGGGTGGGGGTGTGCCACGTGTCACCATATCATTGTCTAAAATATTTTCACCCTACAAAAAGTCCATAATTGGCCACAATATCGAAAAACTTGTGGACCCCACAAAATTATAAAAAATTTCGGGTGGGCCCCACATGACCAAATCTGAAAATAAAATTCAATAATTCTAATATATTCTATGAATCCCACATACCAAATTTGAGAATCATATTCTAATTAATGAACCTTTTTCCTTCACGAGGTTCCGAGATTTTTTCGGAATTTTTCATTCTTTCTAAAATTCAAATCCAATTTCTCACGTACGTTCTTATCTCAAACTGTTGGAAATACGGGGTGTAACATTCTTCCCCCCTTAGAAACATTCGTCCAGAATGTTCATACTAGGTTCAATCTAAACAGATATAGGTATAGTCTTCTTGGAACTACACTCTCTTAAACCAATCATGCCACATATGACCCTAATGCATCACACCTGCATATACATTGTCACGACCCGATTCCGGGCCCGTGACTGGTGCCTTACCCCGGGCACCCTAGTGATACAACATCAGAGTAATCAGCGGAACATAAAACAATACAAGACCTATTATGAAATATGAAACAATAATCTGAGAAAAACTTGCCTTTCGGCATATATATAAATAACAACTTTTTCCAACATGAACAGTTTAATCCTTTTACAAACCACACAAAAGATACTACGGACCTCTAAGAAATGATACGACAACAATGGCGGGACAGGGCCCGCCATACCACGAATGTAAACACCTACAACAACAGGGACTATACCACCGATAAGCCTCCGAGAAACGGAGCTTTCCACGCCGAATCGTGACCCTAACAGCGAGGATCAATGACGGTGTACCTTTACTGCGGCATGAACGCAGCCCGCGAGGTCGAGATAACAGTACCAAGTATGTGAAACTCAAAATCAGTAAATGAAATCATAATAGTCTATAAAGCAGAGACATGTATGATAACCAAACTACGATTCCTGATAAAAGTAGCGATCGTGTCAAGTCGTGACTCACGCCTCAAAGTCATCACTCAAAATGTAACTATGGGTCTCGCCCACAACATCAATCGTGCGTGGAATACCTTCCTCATTGCCGTGATACAAGCACAAGGAATACACATGAACACCGTGTCCCACTGTGTCCTAATAAAACGATGCAGGTAAGTCGAAGGCATAGCCGACTACTAACACCAGCGGTACAACAAGGTCATAAAGCGTGTCATGATATCTGTCTACCATTACATGATAAAAGCCGGTCACTCGCGCGCGAGATCAAATGTGCGCGTCTAGCCCTCGAACTCTCCGCGACTCGCGTAGGCCAACCTCATAGGCCCGCATGAGGTATAACCCGCATCGAGGTAGCTACTCCGGCGTCGCCCCGACTCGCGATCGCGTAGCCACAAACCGCGCATGACCATAAAGGCCGCACACTAACATGGAACTCGTAGTTCGCATGGATCCTCGACCCGCGTAGGTATCCTCGAATCACGGTCCTGCATCACCGAGTCTACCCGCGTGGAGGCGGCTTAACCTCGGACACAAGTCAAGGTGAGTGGTACAATACCAACATAACGGTGATAGTCAAACAACTTTACGCGCAGTCGAGGGGAAACCCCCTTTACACTAACATCACAAGATACTAACACACGTAGCATCCTAACATGTTTACTTCTCAAATCAGCAAGAAAGTATTACACGGCTATCACAAACACATACAATCAAGTTATTCACACAGGTGCTTTTACTAACAAGTTCGTATCTAACCCCAAAGTACTTCACACATTAAATCTTTAAAAGATCTGTTTCTTTCACATAAGTCACACAATACCCGTAGTATAAAATAGAGTATTTGTCCTTTTAAGAAAACCAAAACTCTTACCTTTGTAAAATCAAGTAACAACATTATTTTCCAAACGTCCAAGTTTGCCTAATTTCAAATGTTCACGTTTCTTATTTTAGAAAGGTTTCGTGGTTCATAGCCTTATTCATTTAAGAATATAATTTCTTTTAAACAATCTGAGAAACATAAGTCTTATGTGAGTAGGATATTCTTGTTTATAACAATCTTATTACAGCAACCATGATCTAGGAAATATCATTTTGTCTCATCTTAGCTTCTATGCAGATGGAAGTTGCTACTGGTTTTATTAATACTTAATTAATCAAAACATTTCCCTTTATTAACGCTGCTGTGGTTTGTCGATACACATTCTGATTTCCGAAATCAGTAAAACATTCTTAAGCCGTTATACCTAACTCCCCATAAAGCTAGTATAACTCTTAAGTTTTCAAAAACCAAGTATTACTTCTTCTTTCAAAATGATTCAAAACTCTTTTGAAATACTTCAAGTTCTTTATTAACACATAACAAGCCAGTTATAGTTCAAATCAGTTACCTTTTAAAAACCACATGTATTTTCTTACCAACATAAAGCCGTTATAACCAACTTCCCATAAAGCCGTTATAACACTTTATGTTTTACACCAATCAAATACATTTAGTACATGTACGCCTATCGTACTACATAGTTCACACATATCATGCTAGAAGAGATAGGAAGAGGTTCACATACCTCGCGACGAGTATCGACTAATAGCAAAACGCTCCAAGTACTTCCAACTGTCGGCTACTCCTTAAGCCAAGTAGAACGCGCCACACGTAGTACTTCAACCTATAAGGCCACAAGGCGCTTATTAACATCAAGATCTTATCGTAGAACATTCTACATAAAATTCGCAAAGACCTCCCCATGGCAGCGTAAATCTCCTCCTCTACGGCGGCTACCAAGCCAACCGGGGGTTATACATCTAACCCGACGGGTACAATTCTACTCACGATTACTACACAAGTCTCATGTCTGATTCGATTCGATTCTTGGGCTTAAGTCAAAAGACATTGCCAACTAACCACGCGTTGATTCTATATATAGTATACTTCAACTATATATTCTAACAACATGTAATTTCCAATTACAATAGAGGACAAGATATTTACCTCGATAAGCCCATAATTATCCGAGTTTAATGTCGATCCTTAGCAAAGTTTAAACTACTCCGGTGCTCCAACCCGCTCCAACAACCCTTAGAAGTTCTAACCAACTTCTACATAGTACTCCAACTAACTATGGAGGTTTTCCTTAGGGTTTCGGTTTTTGTGGCTAAAGGAAGTATAATCGTATTTTCGGCTTTTGTATAAGTGTAACCTTGGGAATACTACAAGGTATTTGGGCAAGGTATTTGGACATTATAACAATACTAGGAGAGTATTTCTATACCACAACAAGGGTATTATACGAAACAACTAGGCTGGGGTACCACTGCCAAGGCACCACATGAGGAGGAGGCTCTCGGCCACAAGGCCACTCAAAGGGGAGGGTGTTGGACGAACACAACACAAGAGGAGGGGAGGATTTTAGGCTTGGAAGGTTTCATTTG
The DNA here is from genome assembly GCA_029844215.1 of Przewalskia tangutica. NCBI lineage: Eukaryota > Viridiplantae > Streptophyta > Magnoliopsida > Solanales > Solanaceae > Przewalskia > Przewalskia tangutica. Next base: position 83,460,433 of record CM056734.1, read on the forward strand.
TGGATGAAGAGTTCATCAACATAAGGGTATTTATAGCAAAACCAAAGGCCAACGATGGCCAAGATCTAGCCAAGTGCAAGGCAAGTGTAAGGCCAAGATCAAGCCAAGTGCACCCTAACCCTACTCCACAAAACATGGCACAAAACAAGCCACAAAACAAGGCCAAAACAAGGCACAAAACCATGAACCAATCGGCAAGGCCAAGCCTCCTCTTTATCAGTCGATGAGGGTGACAAGTGTCACCCTCCGTTGGTCCAAAAATGTTTCGCCTCTCGGAAAAATCCGCAAAAATTAAAAATGACATAGCCGGAAATTCCCTACGAAAAGTGAAAACGTTTACTAAAAACGACTCTAATCGGGTGTTGTGTACAAAAATAATTCGCCAAGCCTATTCTCAAGTTCGAATTTCCTACGCACGTCCTGCGTACATACTGCGGAAATACGGTATAACATTCTCCTCCTTAGAAACATTCGTCCGAATGTTCCTTCTAAGTCTCAAAACGAACGCGCGCCAGTATAGTCTTCACTACTACACTTACGAAACAATCCTGCCACAGCTGGCCACAGAAACACCTGCGCAAAAATGCTTACATCCAAGTCCACGAGGAAACACCTCTAATCATCACCACAAAACACTTCTCACCGGTCTAAAATATACTTCCTTCGCACCTTCTCTTTACAAAAGAAATGATCACATCTATGCTCGCCATACATGCTCGCTTCTCTTTACTCGTCGTAGATACCGCTTTGTCACTTTGCTCGAGGCATTAACCTTCTCAGCGACCCAACAAATGGTACCACTTTTGTCACTTTGTCGCGAGCCTTGCTCCGACGACCCAACAAATGGTACCGGCCGCTGCGATCCCCGAGGATGTCGACACTCGAACTCTTACCACATTCTCGACATCGCTTGTTCCAAAACTCGGTTACTATCTCTAACGTGGTCATCATTAATTGGGAACACTGAATGGCTCTCCGATACTTTCCGAATATAACAATACGAAAGACCGGACGTCTCGCCTCCTAAGTCGGACGGCAAATGCTAACATATAGGCAACCCGCCTATCCTTCACATGAACTCAAAAAAAAAAGCCCAAAGTAACTCGCTAAGTTTCCTCTGTTTTCCAAAACTCGTCACACCCTAACCGGTGGTACTTTCAAGAAGACCGACCGTCAACCTGAACTCTGGCGTCGTTGCCGATTATCCGCACGATTCCTCCGAGCCGCCGTAACTTCTTCTAGACAAGCTTCACTATCCATAGTCTGTGGAACAAGCTCAACCAACTGCGAACCTTGCCAACATCGAACCAATCGATCGCAACTTTACACTTCCGCCCTACAAGGCTTCAAAAGGTGACATCCGAACACCGAAATGGTAGCTTAAACACTACCTCCACGAGACAACAATCCCAACTATCCTCGAAATCAAACACCGCCCGAGGCGAACGCGGTCGAGACTCACCAGTTCTTAACACATGCTTGGTAAAACTTCCAGGAACAAAAATAGCCGTAACCTGGGCTCCACTGTCTGTCATAAGGTGAAGGTAGGCACCCCGTGCAGCCTTACAACCTTTCAGATAACTCGACACAGCCGAGTAAACGGTCCTGACCGAAGAACACGATGGGCTGCCCCCATCGGCCCGACCACTGGTCGAACGCATCCACGAACTCGTACGCTGGTTAACTAAACTTGGGCCTAACACCTCACAACCCTAACACAAAGCGGGACCACCACAACCTGACCCGCGCCATACATACGCGGGTTGACCGCATCGTGGCCTCAACCCGACCCGCAACGCGCGATACTAGCTCCCCGATCCGGAACAATCTCACCAATCACGTTTCGAAATCCTAGCGGTCTTCTTAGCTCAACTACCCCCTTTTATTTCACACTACTTAGGGACCTATCCCAAACATAGCTCACGTGCACTATGCACTCCGATAAGGATCAACATAACACTACACCTTTACTCGAGATGGCCTTACCTCTAAGGTCTCTACGTATAAAACTCTAAGGCTCACACCTTCTCTATCCCCCAAATCTTACTTGGTTAACTAACCAAGATTTCTAATCACAATATTAACATACTGCTATCAAAACATAGCACTTATGATATACCCATCTTATCACACATCCGAACTCTGAGGGTTAGAGATATATCTATATCTACCGCTCACTCCCTTAGTCGTTCTAATCAAACCCGCCTGTAGGCGCATGGCGAGGAGATGGCACACTACCCACCGATCCTGAAGGCTAAGTCCTCCTACAAGGACACTTTTCGACACCAGACCCTGACGGTCATAGGTACAACAAGTACCAACTAAAAACGACATTCCCGACGACGGCGTCATCGCGCGAACCGGAAGTCACGGAGTTCGACAACTCCGTGATACCGAACGTCCTGAACTCCGTGGAAGCCCACTCCACACTGGCGGAGGAGCATAATCTAATCAGCTGGTGAGGCGACTCGCCTCGAAAGTTACCAAAGGACCTCGCCGCTCGCCTCTTCTGCTGTCCTTTGTTAACCCATCGATCTCTATGTTTCTCGGCCTGATGTGCATAAGCCCGTACACAGGCCATGCTCAAGCCCAACTGAAGAACTTACTCTTGCACAACCTTCTCGTTGATATTCATCAAGACTCGCGATACATCGGTATACTGCAGTAGCCAAATCCATAGCTAGTAATAGGTCGCCTCTTTGCAATCCATATTCTCTGTTCTCGTCGTAGGCCGAAGGTTCAAATATCATGGCCGCAGAGGAATCGCCACGTGCTAAACTTTCTTGGGGCTAGTGACGCCGCAGAAATCCCGAATGAAGCATTACCCTAGGTAATGATTGGGCTGTGCCACGTAACCCTCGAACTCTGCTCGCGGCTCCGCCGCTTTTCCCTCTGGGCGGGTTTGCCCTACGCGAGGCATAACGATAAGGAAAGAAATACGTCGAGGGTCTAACTTACAACAACGGCTCTGGCACGATCTCGAGTGAGAAGAATAGAAACTAATCCTAAATATCCTATAGCCTCACGATTATTGGTGTGGTGCACAACACACCGATAATCAAGACTCATCGATACGATCAGTAGACCGCTTTCCGAGGATTAATCGCTCGATACCACTTTTGTCACGACCCGATTCCGGCCCGTGGATCGTGCCTACCCCGCACCCTAGTGATACAACATCGAGTAATCAGTGAACATAAAACAATACAAGACCTATTATGAAATATGAAACAATAACTGAGAAAAACTTGCCTTTCGGCATATATATAAATAACAACTTTTTCCAACATGAACGCTTTAATCCTTTTACAAACTCCGCCACAACAAGATTACTACGCACTTAAGAAATGATACGACAACAATGGCGGGACAGGGCCCGCCATACCACGAATGTAAACACCTACAACAACAGGACTATACATCGATAAGCCTCCGAGAAACGGAGCTTTCCACGCCGAATCGTGACCCAAGAGCGAGGATCAATGGCGGTGTACCTTTACTGCGGCATAACGCGGCCCGAGGAGTCGGTCTAACAGTACCAAGTATGTGGCGAAAATCAGAAATGAAATCATAATAGTCTATAAAGCAGAGACATGTATGATAACCAAACTACGATTCACAATAAGTAGCAAATATGTCAAGTCGTGACTCACGCCTCAAAGTCATCACTCAAAATGTAACTATGGGTCTCACGCCACAACATCAATCGTGCGTGGAATACCTTCCTCACCGCCGTGATACAAGCACCAAGGAATACACGTGAACACGTGTCCCACGTGTCCTAATAAAATAGTGCAGGGTAAATGCGAAGGCATAGCCGACTACTAACACCCACAGCATCAACAAGGTCATAAATCGTGTCATGATATCTGCCTGCATCATCACATGATAAAAGCCGGTCACTCGCCGCAGATCAAATGTGCGCGTCTAGCCTGAACTCTCCGCACTCGCATAGGCCAACCTCATAGGCCCGCATGAGGTATAACCCGCATCGAGGGTAGCTACTCCCATCGCCCCGACTCGCATCCGCATGGCCACAAAGACCGCATGACCATAAAGGCCGCACACTAACCCGGAACTCGTAGTTCGCATGGATCCTCGACCCGCGTAGGTATCCTCGAATCACGGTCCTGCATCGCTGAGTCTACCCCGCGACGGAGGCGCCAACCTCGGACACAAGTCAAGGTGAGTGGTACAATACCAACATAACGGTGATAGTCAAACAACTTTAAGCGCAATGGCGGAAAACCCTTTACACTAACATCACAAGATACTAACACACGTAGCATCCTAACATGTTTACTTCTCAAATCAGCAAGAAAGTATTACAAGGCTATCACAAACCAATACAATCAAGTTATTCACACAAGGTGCTTTCTACTAACAAGTTCGTATCTAACCCCAAAGTACTTCACACATTAAATCTTTAAAAGATCTGCTTCTTTCACATAAGTCACACAATACCCGTAGTATAAAATAGAGTGATCAGTCTTTTAAGAAAACTAAAACTCTTACCTTTGTAAAATCAAGTAACAACATTATTTTCCAAACGCCCAAGTTTGCCTAATTTCAAATGTTCACGTTTCTTATTTTAGAAAGGTTTCGTGGTTCATAGCCTTATTCATTTAAGAATATAATTTCTTTTAAACAACTGAGAAACATAAGTCTTATATGTGAGTAGGATATTCTTGTTTATAACAATCTTATTACAAGAACCATGATCTAGGAAATATCATTTTGTCTCATCTTAGCTTCTACATGCAGATGGAAGTTGCTCGGTTTTATTAATACTTAATTAATCAAAACATTTCCCTTTATTAACGCCGTGGTTTGTCGATACACATTCGATTTCCAAATCAAGAAACATTCTTAAGCCGTTATACCTAACTCCCATAAAGCTAGTATAACTCTTAAGTTTTCAAAACCAAGTATTACTTCTTTCAAAATGATTCAAAACTCTTTTGAAATACTTCAAGTTCTTTATTAACACATAACAAGCGCTTATAGTTCAAATCGATTTACCTTTTAAAAACCACATGTATTTTCTTACCAACATAAAGCCGTTATAACCAACTTCCCATAAAGCCGTTATAACACTTTATGTTTTACACCAATCAAATACATTTAGTACATGCGTATCGCGTACTACATAGTTCACACATATCATGCTAGAAGAGATAGGAAGAGGTTCACATACCTCGCGACGAGTATCGACTAATAGCAAAACGCTCAAGTACTTCCAACCGGCTACTCCTAAGCCAAGTAGAACGCGCCACACGTAGTACTTCAACCTATAAGGCCACAAGGCGCTTATTAACATCAAGATCTTATCGTAGAACATTCTCTACGAAAATTCGGCAAGACACCTCCCCAACAGAAATCTCCTCCTCTAACGGGGCCGGCTACAAGCCAACCGGGGTTATACATCTAACCCGACTGTACAATTCTACTCCACAAGATTACTACACAAGTCATGTCAGATACGATTCGATTCTTGGGCTTAAGTCAAAAGACATTGCCAACTAACCACGCTCAGTTCTATATATAGTATACTTCAACTATATATTCTAACAACATGTAATTTCCAATTACAATAGAGGACAAGATATTTACCTCGATAAGCCCATAATTATCCGAGTTTAATGTCGATCCTTAGCAAAGTTTCGCTTACTCCGGTGCTCCAACCCGCTCCAAACAACCCTTAGAAGTTCTAACCAACTTCTACATAGTACTCAACTAACTATGGAGGTTTTCCTTGTGGTTTCGGTTTTTGTGGCTAAAGGAAGTATAATCGTATTTTCTGGCTTTTGTATAAGTGTAACCTTGGGAATACTACAAGGTATTTGGGCCAAGGTATTTGGACATTATAACAATACTAGGAGAGTATTTCTATACCACAACAAGGGTATTATACGAAACAACTAGGCTAGGGGTACCACTACCAAACCACATGAGGAGGCGGAGGCTCTCGGCCACAAGGCCACTCAAAGGGGAGGGTGTTGGACGAACACAACACAAGAGAGGAGGAGGATTTTAGGCTTGGAAGGTTTCATTTGTGGATGAAGAGTTCATCAACATAAGGGGGGTATTTATAGCAAAACCAAAGGCCAACCAATGGCCAAGATCTAGCCAAGTGCAAGGCAAGTGTAAGGCCAAGATCAAGCCAAGTGCACCCTAACCCCTACTCCACAAAACATGGCACAAAACAAGCCACAAAACAAGGCCAAAACAAGGCACAAAACCATGAACCAATCGGCCAAGGCCAAGCCTCCTCTTTAGTCAACGAGGTGACAAGTGTCACCCTCCCGTTGGTCCAAAAATGTTTCGTCTCTCGGAAAAATCCGCAAAAATTAAAAATGACATAGCCGGAAATTCCCCTACGAAAGTTGTGAAAACGTTTCGCCGAAAAACGACTCTAATCGGGTGTTGTGTACAAAAATAATTCGGCCAAGCCTATTCTCAAGTTCGAAATTTCCTACGTACGTCCCTGCGTACATACTCTGGAAATACGGGGTATAACATACATAAATCATAAGCCAACCGAGAAATTAAATCTAAAGTGTATAACATCACTATTAACTCCCCTTCATGGCCTAAAAGGATACTCTCTTCGTACCTTCACTTCCCATACTATAAACACTTCAATCTTTTAACACGTGTTCGCTTCTTTTCTTACTCATCGTACTCTTCTCGTGCTTACAAACTCTTCCTAGTACACATACATAATTTCAAACACTGCTTATGTTTTCCAAACCTTGGAATTACTACATCCAACAATTTAAGGTCATAATACTAGATTCAATTTTTTTTAAGGCCATTCTCGGCCCTCACGACCTGGTCCTGGTGGAACGCGTCCACGAACCCGTACAACGATTAACTAGACTAGGGCCTTGCACCCTCGTGACCCTATCACATGGCGGGACCACCTTGAACTAACCCCACTTCATCCCGGGTTACGGGTTGACCCGCAAATGGCCCACAACCCGACCCATTGTCACACTTAACTCTCATTCTTGGTCTGAAATAATCTTACTACCCGAGAAGGCCTTGTACATCAAAGGTCTCAGCGGTTATCAATATTCTAAGGTTCACAATTATTCCATGTCCCAAGCTTACATTATCAGTCCCCACATACGGGAAATGTAGCTTCTTAAAATCTTGTTGTCTTTATCACAACAACTCTATTTATTCCATACCATTATTATTCACACAATCACTTAAGCGTACAACACAACTTAATCTAACAACATGGTATGTTATCAAATCAATAAAACATGATCTCTTTTAAGAGTCTATCACAATCGCAGACCGTTCATTACCTTCTGACCATTCCAAATCAGTACATAAATGTTGACACCCAATTTTGACCCTCCCGTCCAGTCATTAACTATAGAATTACACTAATTTTAAAACAATTTTATAATAATAAAATACAACAATAATACAGGCATAAATAATCAATTTAATAATAACACCGCATGTTACGTAGAGTATTAAACACTTAGAACCTCGCGTCCGCATTTACTAATTTTAGGCCATGTCATAGTTCATAAATAATAATTATTAATAAATACATAAAATAAATAATTTAGCAATGACGTCGTGTCAAGTAACATAGCCGCATTTATTAATATGCGAAGCAATTTCATAATCATTGTAGCACCTGAAGTCATATTAGGATAATTTTAATTTAACTTCGCAATAATGCACAATAATAAGATTTTAAATAATAGCGCCGCAGTCTAAAGAATTAAACACTAATTAAATAGCACGCCCGTCTTTATTGTTATAATTTAAACTCAGCTTAGGCTAATAAAGCACCTAAATAATTTAATCACAATTTAAACAATTTAATTTATCACTAATTAATTAATAATACACCTAAACTTAAACCTAATTAAACTAATACACTTAAAAATCTACCCCTAATTAAAATCAGCCCACGCCCCGGCCCACACCCGCAGGCCCAACGCCTTCAGGCCTTTAAGCCTTCTTCAGTTTCCATCCTCCCTTAAAAAAAAAAACCTAGAAACCCATCTCCAAAAACCTTTCAATCGCCGCCCCTTCACCCCTGTCGCCCAGCCGAGATTCTCGCCTGAGAATCCGGCGAGACACCTGCCAAACGTTAACCAGCTCACCCCTTACCATCTCCAAGAAAACACGAATCCCCCAGATTCCCTCAAATCTCCCAAATCGTTTCTAACTTACCATAATAACAAGGCATACCAAATCTTTCCTAAAATCAACCCAAATCGCCCACGAAATCACACCAGCAGTTTACCAAGTTTAGAGTCGAACGTAGGCTATATAAGTGAGGCCATTGTTACATGCAAAGGCATCCAGAAAAACATAGGAAAATCATATCAAAAACGGCAAAATGCGGAGAAATTAGAATCGAAGGCAACAATGAGTCGAGATTTAGCAGCAGTTAAGAACACATACAGAGCAGAGACGGGTCGAACACAGTTAAGAACCCCCCCTGTCATTGATCCAAGCTTCACCTATTCAGAGCAAAAAGCTCGTTCTTCTCCTTCGCATAGCCATTTCCGAGTGAATCGACGACTTGACACGCTGCCCCGATTCGCTGCCCGGAGAAGGTAAAATCAACTCCCTCTTGATTTCGGTTCATTTCTGTAGTTCTGTGTGGAGTCTATATTAAATAATGTGTTAGATGTTTGAAGATGTTTGGAGACTGCGAGATAGATAAGTGTCTGTTTGTGTGGTTTGCTATGGTGTTGTGGGATAAGAAAATTCTGAAATGAGTTCGAATCATGGGTGTGTTGCATTTGTCTGTTTACATTATCTCGTCATCGTCGGGTAATATAATCAGGAAGGAGATTAGGCCTGTTGAAATTCTGGTTTAGATGGTTTTGCATATCTAAGAAAATTCTGAAATGAGTTTGAATCATGGGTGTGTTGCATTTGTCTGTTTACATGATAATGTCGACTGTCGGGTAATATAACCGGGAAGGAAATTAGCCCTGTTGAAATTCTGGCTTAGATGGTTTTGCATATCTAAGTTAATCCTTGTATGATTATATGTTGTGGTATATGGATCTCCCCTTTATAGTTGAGAATCTGAAATACTACCAGCTTTCCCACCGATGCACTAACAGTCCAATTTACACCATAGATCTTCCACATAATCTGCATTAGTTCTGTCTATGTGAATGCTAGCATGTCTAAGTTAACCATAAAGTGTACATGTGCTCCATAGGTTGTTTCAGGAACCTGTCAATTGGGCATATTGACATCTATGTTTAAATAGTCATCTGAATTAACTTGGAGACTGAAAATAGTTAAACCTGATTGTTTAGTTGCCTGCTTGCTACTAGTCTTAACAAGAACTGAGCTTAACTGAATTATGAAAATCAAGCCTGAAAAGTTAAAGATAGGATAAATCATGAAGCATACTGCCTCAGATTTTATACATCATTTGAGTTGAAGTCAGCTGGAAACTAATGCCGGATGTCCTATCCTGTCGGCCCCAAGTTCCCGTATATTTGGCCTATCGAATCTGAGCTTTAAAGGTTGATCTTATGCTGCTTTGTCTGAATAAGCAAAGGTTTACTTCTGCACCTTAGCCATGTGGTTGTTGCCCGACCTCATTTTAACATTACAGTAGCCGAAATATTTCCCGTAAGGTTAATTTCAATACTACATTTTGAGTACTTCATATATCAGGCATATCTCATATATATAATATATATATACTTTGAATATGTCGGGTACATCGCTTCCTGTTATATAGACCCATGCTTACATGTGTATGAGTGTGAACATTCACCGATGGGATGAACGCATATACGGATCGACCGCTTTCTTTAAACCTGAAGTAGTGACGTTTTGGGTCCCCTTTTTGCATTTACCTTCATCGTATCCAGGCCCAATAACCGTCTTTGGGCGATTTTTTGGTCCTTTTTTAGCCTTTTGAATCATTGTGATATATTTATGCAGCAAACATATGTGTTCGTCCTAATTATTTGTATCAATTATTATTTGGGCCTATACTAATCCTTATCTTTCTTTTGCTACATGAAATGCATCGGAGCTAAACGAAGAGTCTCTTGGCGAGACTCATCACAAGTGACAAATGAGGACCTACATCTATGTGCATCTTCATCTCCGCCTCAAAATTCAAAGCCGCCGGCGAACGACATCGCAATTTCCTCGAGTCATCTTTATTGTCTTCTTACCCCGCCCCCATTTATTTGTTGTGAACTAATTGTCTAACATTGCATTATTAATGTTATGCTTAAGAGTAGTTAACCTTAATTCAATAAATTAGAAGGTAGGTTGACACCATAAATTCATTTCCCCTAAGTTAATTATTCTTAGCTTGTAATACACCGCCTAAGTTATATTAAAACCACCTCGTAACTCTCGCTAGCATGACTATTCATCTAGTTAAAATATTGTCTAACATGAAGAATTCTTTTCTTATAAACTCCACTATTGCGTACATTATTTTGAAATCATACTTTTTATTATCTCTTGCCTAATAGACATTTTTTTAAGTTAAGCATATTTTATAAAAAAGCATACTTTGTCATAACTAATTTTACATTACAACCCTTTATATTATGCTATGCAATATAAACATCTCATTTAGTATTTTTACGAATGAGTATGCTCCTTCAAAGTTAACCTTATTTTTATAAACAAACATTATGATTTTCTTTTATCATCAAAAAATGTATTTTCTCTCAGGGATATTTACAACATCATTTACTCAAGTATTTTTAACATACCTTTTCTTAGCATAAATAATTAACCCTAGGTTTGGCAGACAACCGCAGTTAAGCGGATCTTAGAGGGTGCCTAACCCCTTCCTCTAGATTAATAAAGAACCCTTACCTGAATCTCATTAAGTTTAGCAGACCATTAAAATGGAGTTAATGTTTTACTTTAAACTAGTTAAACATTTAGGTGTCCTAATTCACCCAATTAATTAGGTGGCGACTCCGCGAACCCTTAGCATTCTAGCGTTTCTTTTAAAAGCATCTTTAAACTTTAGCATCCTTTTTAATACTTTAATACCTTTTTTAAGCTTTTAAGCATTTTTGAACATTATTAGCATTTTATTAGTTATTTTCTAACATTTCTTATTGCGTGGCTCGCTTTTAGAAAGTCGCGGTCGAAATCGGTAGCGACGTAATGCGACTCTGCTGGGATTTAGGTTCTTAACCACAATGCACCTAGGGCTATTATTTGGCAATTATTTTGCATTTAATTTTTTGTGTATTGTATTTTGTTTATTTTTACTACTTGCTTTACTGCTTTCCCTAAACTGGCATTCCGCTCATATTTCTTCCATTCTGGAAAATTCACACAAATCACACACTCACGCTATTTGGTGTGCTCGCGCACCGCAAATTTCTTTCAAAAATATCCAAATTTTAAGAGAGTTGGCGCTGCGCGAGTTAGATCGGTTAAATCGATCGGTAGCGTAGCCTTCTCACTCGAGTTGTCATTCGGGAACCTTGCTTCTAGAAAAACCACATCTTAGAAACTTAATATAGAGCTATACCACCCTTATTTTAGGGCATGCATTCATTTACCATAGGTTGGTCGGTCCGCGCATCGACACCACAATTAGGAAGACACGAACTTGTCGACGGGTTTCTCAACCCAACGACCAACCGGCATATTATGTGTGGCGTGACAATGATAGACAAATCCAAACCCAATCATGTTATGCTAAAATTGGGAAAAGTGCACCGTCATTTGGTCGCCATTTCCAACAAAAGCATTACAGTTGGGCGGCTTGGACAAATCCGTCATAACCTCGCATATCTGGCGTTTAGGCCCACCTCTGGCATTAAAAGAGGTCCCAAACATGTTAGAACACGCACTTGATTTGCAATTTGCTTATTAGTATATATTGGCTGCAACTTTTTGCATATTATACTAACTTGGTTTGCTTCATTTGTTAAAGGTTTATTTTTGTCTAGCTTATCCCCAAAAGGTTGATTCGCGTTGACTGGCAGAAGCACAATCATCCAATAAATGACTAATCCAGAAGCACCAGAACGAAACAACTTAGGACTCATCCCCGTTCCTGTAGAGGACGCAGAGGCGTTAGAAAGGAGAAACACCAATGATCGAAACCTCGCCACACTATTGCAACAAATGGAAATCATGCAAGCCGAAATAGAAAGGCTCCGAAATATCACAAACTCCGTCTATTAGTTTGAATGCACCACTCCCAGAGCAAAGGACAAATGCAATCGTGTCACAAGCCCTTGAGCCTCCACTTCCCCAAAGCTCCCCGCAGAGGCCGCAACATACCAGCTCACACCAAAATGTCACTCGCCCGGTCAATTTGCAAGCCGACCTCCAAAATGATCCGTTCACTACATACACATCTCAACCTCCACCTACTTTTATCTCCCCACTCAACCCAAATTGCCAAGCCACCCAATACGAGCAGATGACACACAAACAATATGAGGGATTAGCACATCCGATCGAAAGTCAACCATTTATTATGCATACATCCTCTCAAGAGACAGATCAACACAAGGAAATGGAGCGGCAAACTCGAGCTAGAGCTGATGAAAATGTGGCAAAAGAAATCCGTAGCTTGAAAGAGGCATTCAAAAGCATTCAAATGAACAAGAGGGAGGAAGGGTTAGAATATGAAAACTTATGCATGCACCCCGACGTTGAATTACCTGTGGGGTACAAGGTGCCCAAATTTGACATGTTCGATGGAAAGGGGAATCCTCGAGCTCATCTAAGGTCATATTGTGATAAATTGATTGGAGTTGGTAAAAATCAAGCAATCATCATGAAACTATTCATCAGGAGTCTAACCGTGGCGACCGGATCGTACACACGCCAAGACCCTCGAACCTGGGACAGTTGGACTGCCAAGGCACAAGATTTCATCGAACGATTTAGATTCAACACTGACACGGTCCTGGACAGATTTGATCTTATGAAGCTTGAAAAGAAATCCACAGAAACTTTCGTGAATACGCCCGAGGTGGCGGTCGAAGCGGCGAAGGTCCGACCTCCAATGGCAGAGCGAAATGACCACCTTGTTCGTGCGATGCGTTAAAAAGCGCGACGATTATGAAAGGATGATTAGTGTAATTGGCGAAGTTTTGCGAGTCGTAGAATGGCGACTTCGTGGAAGAAACATTAAGACAGCAGATTACGGACCGACAAACTACAAGCAACTAGCGAGCGATGCGATCAAATTCCATCGGAGGTACCTCACAGAGGAGAAGAGATGCATCACCCTCTATCATGGTCATTCAGGAGCATAGGCCAAAACAACATCCAGTGTATCACAATCCACCGCCTCCTTACTATAACCAAAACACTCAAAATCCACATTATCAGCACTACGCCCCCCCATATCCTGTTTACCATACCCAACCAAAGATATCCAAAATACTCACCACAATCACGAACCCGCACACCAAACGGACCCAAACCCCGCATAGATGCCGAAAGAAAACCAACAAAAACCTATACACCTTTAGGCGAACCCATAGCCCAAGTGTATGAGAAGCTGAAAGCTGCAGGAATACTCCACCCAGTTCCCAGAAATACCCCCAGGCCTACCTCCCGAGGGCACGATAAAACTAAACATCAGGCATACCACTCGTGTCGAGGCATGACATCGCAAATTGTTATACCCTCAAAGACAAAATCGAGGAATTGATCAAAGATGGAGTCATCCAACTTGAAGAAGCTCCCCCCAATATAAACAACAACCACTTACCAAACCCTGATGATGCCTGTGTTAACATGATTGTTGAACAAAACAGTTTGGAAGGGACCGTTGTTGAATCATCAATCAATCTCCAAGGGAAGAGAAATGCCCCTTGGCTAGAGCCTGTTGCGCCTGAATCAGTCATTCATCAAAACATGCACTTCGCAGAAATCAAAAGAAGAAGATACAGAAACTGCGTGGAAGGGCTCTAAAGTCTTCTCGTTGCTGAAAAGGAAACATAAATACAATGTGATCCGGTATGATCCCGCTGAAGACCCTGCCCTCTAAGACACAGAGAAGTGGACTCGCGCCCCTGCCTCGTCCCGCCGAGTCCTGAGATAGTTAGTTTAATGCATTTTGCCCTTTATATGTAATTGGAACTACGTTCGACCTGATTCCCTTGGCGGATACGTAGGCGGCCACATCGGCTTCGGTCCCACCTTTTACAAAATCCCAATTTCTCCTTTACTTGTAATTGGAACTACGTTCGACCTGATTCCCTTGGCGGATACGTAGGCGGCCACATCGGCCTCGGTCCCACATTTAGAAAATTTTACCCAATATTCGCTTGTAATGAACTACGTCATGACCTGATTCCTCGTACGGGATACGTGGCGCCTAAATCGGCTTCGGCCACACCACTAGAAACTTTCCTTCGCTCAAATAACAGAATGCACATAACATACAAACAACTCCATCGAGACCCCGTGCCAACACACTTTTCAAATCGGGACAAGGTAGGAAACTGCGAGGGTTATGAGTCCCAAACAAAGGCAGACGTCGACATCAAGAGTCAAAACTACCACGTCACCGCGACTCAACCGCCCCCCCTCAAACTCACAAATTTTTCTTTGAGCGCAGGTCCTTCATATTAGCAGAAGGTACAACAAAGTTCTGCATACTAGCAGAAGCAGAAAATACACCAAAATTCTTGAAATAGCGAAGCATAAACATCAACAATCGAGTTCAAATCCTGCAACAAATTATAAGCGCGTCACCAAACATAAAGTAAAAGTTGCAACTCACGCACAAAACAAGGACACTAAGGCAATTAAATCGATCAGTGTAAGGACAACATCTCAGTATTCATCCGGCATATCAGGGACGACATCTCTACCCATAAAATTGCACTTCTCATATATATTTATCATTTTGTTTAAACAGGTATACACTAACGTTTTCTCAAGCTTAGCTTGCAGGAGCATTTATTCTACAGGAACAGCAGCAGCACGTCCAGACAACGACGTTATCAGCATTATGTCCAGGCGACGATATATATCCGACTCGGTTTCCGATCAGCGGGACAATTTTTAAGGACTTCGCCACGAAAGGACATTGACAAATATGATCCCATATGCTTGAAAGATCGACATAAACTGGGACAATTTTAAGGACTTTACTACAAATGACATCAATGGACATGGTCAATTTACGCGAAGGGTTCCATGTCCCAAAACTGGGACAAAATTTTAAAAGAAAGCCTGACGGCAGCGGAGCACCGAGTATGAGAGAATATACCGCCGATTTCAGATAAGGATGCTCGCTCTGTTTCATAACATGTCGCTATTCAAAAATCGACATAATTTCCTACTAGTATTTTCTCAAGATAGAATATTTTCAACAAATGTTTTCGACCGAGACTCGAAATCAGACAGGGGTTACATGGTCCAGACAAGACAACGCGTGCAAATATCAAGAGCCACAAATCGGCGACCCTCCCGAACTCACAATTTTTCTTTGAGTGAATGTTGCAGGTCAACAGGAACGAGGAGGACAATAACATTCCAATACAACATCTACATTTCGTCCATACAACGACGAACATCTGCATTTCGTCCATACAACGATGAACATCTACATTTCGTCCATACAACGACGAACATCTACATTTCGTCCATACAACGATTTAACATCGCATTTCGTCCAAAACGACGCCAAGTCCAAAACGAAACCAAGTCCAAACGACACTAAGTCGAAAGCGACACCACGCCCAAAAAGCGACGCCGGTCGAAAACAACTCGAGTGACTCGCGTCCGAAAACGACGCCACGCGTCCAAAAGCGACGCTACGTCCCAAAACCACACCACGTCCAAAACCGTTGTCGTTTCCTAAAATGACCCAAGGTCCGAAAACGACTCTGCGTCCGAAAACGGCGCCACGTCCGAAAACGACGCTAAGTCCGAAAACGACGCCGAAAACGACGCTAAGTCCGAAAACGACGCCACGTCCGAAAACGACTAAGTCCAAAACGACGCCACATCAAAACGACGCGGTCAGAAAACGACGCCACGCGTCGAAAACGACGCTAAGTCCGAAAACGACGCCAAGTCCGAAAACGACGCCAACGACGCCATCATCAACATATCACATCTACGCAGGGACGATTTTCTCTGTTCTCGAAATTGCATTTTTCTCATTTCATGCTTTATTATTATTCTGTCTTAGCAGTTATGCACTAACTCCTTCTTGAGCTTTAGTCTACAGGGGCAGCAGCAACACAACGACGTCATCAACACAACAAGTCCAAAAACGACGACAAGTCCAAACGACGCCAAGTCCGAAAACGACGCCAATAGCAACATTCCAATACAACAGATTCGCTCACAAAGTCAAACTGCAACAAGTCTACATCAAATACATCTTGCAAAAAACCACAGGCTACATCATTTACACTTTAATTATTTCATCTGGTTTTGATTACGCATGAATTACGACACAACTCCACATATAGAATAATTTTTATCTAAACCTTAGGAGACATGATTTGCATTTCGTCCATACAAGACGATAACGCCCACACAAGGCGTTATTTGCATTTCGCCCATACAAGACGATAACGCCCATACAAGGCGTCATATGCATCTCGTCCATACAAGACGAGAACGCTCATACAAGGCGTTTTATGCATTTCGTCCATACAAGACGATAACGCCCATACAAGGCGTCATTTGCATCTCGTCCATACAAGACGAGAACGCCCACACAAGGCGTCATTTGCATTTCGTCCATACAAGATGATTCCGCCCATACAAGGCGACATGTGCATTTCGTCCATACAAGACGATAACGCCCACACAAGGCGTCATCTGCATCTCGTCTATACAAGACGGCGTATCATCACATCATTTCATATACGATTTGACTACAACCACAACACAAAATTTACATTCTTACATTATTTTGTTTTAACAGTTATGCACTAACCGTTTGTTCAAGTCTTAGCATGCAGGAGCAGGAGCACAACGTGGATTTTCCACTACGACAGGGCAATTTGTTGGGGGGCCAACCTTCCCAATGAATGGCAGAAGCGGCCTCAAGCGTCGGTCCACTCGCTCCACATCACCATAAAACCCAGCACCATAAGTCGATAGCAGTACACCCCAGGTTTAAGCCAGTTACTTTTATTTTTATTTTTACACCATAGCCCAGTGTCGTCATAACTCGACACTGGGACAAATTTTGAGTCCGCGTTATCCCGCCTTGGTATTTTGACCATGGTAGCCCAGTGTCGTCATAACTCGACACTGGGACAATTTTAAATTTTGCATCAGCCTTGTCTTTTTCCCAAACCTTTCAATTCTGAGGATCGAGACAAAATTGGCTATGAGTCAACGTCTTTGTCCGAAGATTCTTCCATCATCTCCATACAAAGAGGGACAACTGTTGACACCCAATTTTGACCCTCCCGTCCAGTCATTAACTATAGAATTACACTAATTTTAAAACAATTTTATAATAATAAAATACAACAATAATACAGGCATAAATAATCAATTTAATAATAACACCGCATGTTACGTAGAGTATTAAACACTTAGAACCTCGCGTCCGCATTTACTAATTTTAGGCCATGTCATAGTTCATAAATAATAATTATTAATAAATACATAAAATAAATAATTTAGCAATGACGTCGTGTCAAGTAACATAGCCGCATTTATTAATATGCGAAGCAATTTCATAATCATTGTAGCACCTGAAGTCATATTAGGATAATTTTAATTTAACTTCGCAATAATGCACAATAATAAGATTTTAAATAATAGCGCCGCAGTCTAAAGAATTAAACACTAATTAAATAGCACGCCCGTCTTTATTGTTATAATTTAAACTCAGCTTAGGCTAATAAAGCACCTAAATAATTTAATCACAATTTAAACAATTTAATTTATCACTAATTAATTAATAATACACCTAAACTTAAACCTAATTAAACTAATACACTTAAAAATCTACCCTAATTAAAATCACCACGCCCGCTTTACCTGAGCCCAGCGCCGTGCCTTTAAGCCTTCTTTCCATCCTCCCTTAAACAAAAACAAAAAAAAAACCTAGAAACCCATCTCCAAAAACCTTTCAATCGCGCCCTTCACCCTCATCGCCCGGAGATTCTCGCCGAGAATCCGTGAGACACCTGCCAAACATTAACCAGCTCACCCCTTACCATCTCCAAGAAAACACGAATCCCCCAGATTCCCTCAAATCTCCCAAATCGTTTCTAACTTACCATAATAACAAGGCATACCAAATCTTTCCTAAAATCAACCCAAATCGCCCACGAAATCACACCAGCAGTTTACCAAGTTTAGAGTCGAACGTAGGCTATATAAGTGAGGCCATTGTTACATGCAAAGGCATCCAGAAAAACATAGGAAAATCTGTTATCAAAAACGGGCAAAATCTGGAGAAATTAGAATCGAAAGGCAACAGTCGAGTCGAGATTTAGCAGCAGTTAAGAACACATACAGAGCAGAGACGGGTCGAACACAGTTAAGAACCCCCCCTGTCATTGATCCAAGCTTCACCTATTCAGAGCAAAAAGCTCGTTCTTCTCCTTCGCATAGCCATTTCCGAGTGAATCGACGACTTGACACGCTGCCCCGATTCGCTGCCCGGAGAAGGTAAAATCAACTCCCTCTTGATTTCGGTTCATTTCTGTAGTTCTGTGTGGAGTCTGTATTAAATAATGTGTTAGATGTTTGAAGATGTTTGGAGACTGCGAGATAGATAAGTGTCTGTTTGTGTGGTTTGCTATGGTGTTGTGGGATAAGAAAATTCTGAAATGAGTTCGAATCATGGGTGTGTTGCATTTGTCTGTTTACATTATACTGTCGACTGTCGGGTAATATAATCAGGAAGGAGATTAGGCCTGTTGAAATTCTGGTTTAGATGGTTTTGCATATCTAAGAAAATTCTGAAATGAGTTTGAATCATGGGTGTGTTGCATTTGTCTTTACATGATAATGTCGATCGTCGTAATATAACCGGAAGGAAATTAGCCCTGTTGAAATTCTGGCTTAGATGGTTTTGCATATCTAAGTTAATCCTTGTATGATTAT
This sequence comes from Przewalskia tangutica, assembly GCA_029844215.1. NCBI lineage: Eukaryota > Viridiplantae > Streptophyta > Magnoliopsida > Solanales > Solanaceae > Przewalskia > Przewalskia tangutica. The sequence continues at coordinate 83,479,501 of CM056734.1, forward strand.
ATGTTGTGGTATATGGATCTCCCCTTTATAGTTGAGAATCTGAAATACTACCAGCTTTCCCACCGATGCACTAACAGTCCAATTTACACCATAGATCTTCCACATAATCTGCATTAGTTCTGTCTATGTGAATGCTAGCATGTCTAAGTTAACCATAAAGTGTACATGTGCTCCATAGGTTGTTTCAGGAACCTGTCAATTGGGCATATTGACATCTATGTTTAAATAGTCATTTGAATTAACTTGGAGACTGAAAATAGTTAAACCTGATTGTTTAGTTGCCTGCTTGCTACTAGTCTTAACAAGAACTGAGCTTAACTGAATTATGAAAATCAAGCCTGAAAAGTTAAAGATAGGATAAATCATGAAGCATACTGCCTCAGATTTTATACATCATTTGAGTTGAAGTCAGCTGGAAACTAATGCCGGATGTCCTATCCTGTCGGCCCCAAGTTCCCGTATATTTGGCCTATCGAATCTGAGCTTTAAAGGTTGATCTTATGCTGCTTTGTCTGAATAAGCAAAGGTTTACTTCTGCACCTTAGCCATGTGGTTGTTGCCCGACCTCATTTTAACATTACAGTAGCCGAAATATTTCCCGTAAGGTTAATTTCAATACTACATTTTGAGTACTTCATATATCAGGCATATCTCATATATATAATATATATATACTTTGAATATGTCGGGTACATCGCTTCCTGTTATATAGACCCATGCTTACATGTGTATGAGTGTGAACATTCACCGATGGGATGAACGTACATACGGGACTGATCTGCTTTCTTTAAACCTGAAGTAGTGACGTTTTGGGTCCCCTTTTTGCATTCATCGATCGTATCCGAGGCCCAATAACCGTCTTTGGGCGCTTTTTTTGGTCCTTTTTTAGCCTTTTGAATCATTGTGATATATTTATGCAGCAAACATATGTGTTCGTCCTAATTATTTGTATCAATTATTATTTGGGCCTATACTAATCCTTATCTTTCTTTTGCTACATGAAATGCATCGGAGCTAAACGAAGAGTCTCATGGCGAGACTCATCACAAGCTGCAACAAATGAGGACCTACATCTATGTGCATCTTCATCTCCGCCTCAAAATTCAAAGCCGCCGGCGAACGACATCGCAATTTCCTCGAGTCATCTTTATTGTCTTCTTACCCCGCCCCCATTTATTTGTTGTGAACTAATTGTCTAACATTGCATTATTAATGTTATGCTTAAGAGTAGTTAACCTTAATTCAATAAATTAGAAGGTAGGTTGACACCATAAATTCATTTCCCCTAAGTTAATTATTCTTAGCTTGTAATACACCGCCTAAGTTATATTAAAACCACCTCGTAACTCTCGCTAGCATGACTATTCATCTAGTTAAAATATTGTCTAACATGAAGAATTCTTTTCTTATAAACTCCACTATTGCGTACATTATTTTGAAATCATACTTTTTATTATCTCTTGCCTAATAGACATTTTTTTTTAAGTTAAGCATATTTTATAAAAAAAAAGCATACTTTGTCATAACTAATTTTACATTACAACCCTTTATATTATGCTATGCAATATAAACATCTCATTTAGTATTTTTACGAATGAGTATGCTCCTTCAAAGTTAACCTTATTTTTATAAACAAACATTATGATTTTCTTTTATCATCAAAAAATGTATTTTCTCTCAGGGATATTTACAACATCATTTACTCAAGTATTTTTAACATACCTTTTCTTAGCATAAATAATTAACCCTAGGTTTGGCAGGACAACCGCAAGTTAGCGGATCTTAGAGGGTGCCTAACCCCTTCCCTCTAGATTAATAAAGAACCCTTACCCAGAATCTCATTAAGTTTAGCAGACCATTAAAATGGAGTTAATGTTTTACTTTAAACTAGTTAAACATTTAGGTGTCCTAATTCACCCAATTAATTAGGTGGCGACTCCGCGAACCCTTAGCATTCTAGCGTTTCTTTTAAAAGCATCTTTAAACTTTAGCATCCTTTTTAATACTTTAATACTTTTTTTAAGCTTTTAAGCATTTTTGAACATTATTAGCATTTTATTAGTTATTTTCTAACATTTCTTATTAAGCAGGGCTCGCTTTTAGAAAGTCGCGGTCGAAATCGGGCGCGACAGTAAATAAAGCCTAGGTGTGGGTTCAATAAACTGTTTCACACCTTCCAAGTAATTACTAAGGCTTAACCAACTCCTGCTAAACCATAACCATTCTAGGTAACATACATACGGGTCCAAATAAATACATTCGTAAAGATATACTTCCTCAATATACCTACTATAAGATAATTTTTACCAACCTGGATACGCAATCCATAAAATCTGTTCTGGGCCACTGTTGCCTTTCTCAAAGCTGCAATCACAATAATTGTTAGGGAAAGACCATCCTAACAACACAGCTCTATCGCACGACCTTAGAGTAAGAAGAATAGAAACCAATCCTAAATATCTTGTAGCCTCCTGTGTATAAGTATGGTGCACACATACCCATACCCAAGACTCTACTAGACACGGTCTGTAGACATTCCGAGGACTAACTGCTCTGATACCACTATGTCACACCCCAAACCCCGGGCTCGTGACCGGTGCCCTACCTGGGCACCCTCATATTCATACAATACAATATACCGCGGAAGATAAATAACACTCGTTTTTTCCCCTTAAAATCAAGGCAAAGTCGATAAGGCTGCCAAAATATAAATCACCCAAAAAGGGTCTACACTGTCCAATAATGTAAATACAACTCTAGCCAGTCCAGCCCACATATGAATACAGACTTCTAAGATTTAGGACAAATACTATGACGGGACAAGGCCCCGCCGTACCTCTGAATATACCTATCTATAATGACAAGCTCCAGAACATTGGAGCTATCTCAAAATGCTGAACAAGGATCCTAAGCTCACGGATCCACAACTGTGTACCTAGACCTGCGGACATGAACGCAGCCCGGAAGTCGATAACAGGTACCAAGTATGGAACGAAAATACAGCACAGTAAACAAGATCATAACTGTACAAAAGAATGACAGGGGCAAGTATGAAAATCAAATACCGGATTCTACCGTGTCATATAAAAATTAGAGCCAACTGTACCTTGTATCACTGTACTACTATAACACCGTACCACTTTCACATATGAAAGCCATGTCAAAATCAGGGACACCTGCACTCAGCATATAATATCACAGAAGCATGCTCGTGGAATACAACATCACAGTCAGCATGTAACGAGCATAATATATAACCAGTTATGTCAAAGTTATGGACACATGCCCTCAAAGTCATTATACAATTCTAACCATGGGTCTATTTCACCCGCATAGGTCACGTGGACCCGCATGAGGCAATTTACTCGCATAAGACTATTTCACCCGCATAGGTCACGTGGACCCGCATGAGGTATTCCTCGCATAGAACTATTTCACCCGCATAGGTCGCGTGGACCCGCATGAGGTATTCCTCGCATAGGACTATTTCACCCGCATAGGACTATTTCACCCGCATAGACCCTGTGGGCCCGCAATGAGTATATCCGCCATACTCGCATCATGGGTAGCAAATCCATGGAAGTGTATAATGTCTTGAGGGTTTACCCCGCAATTATACTCAGAAGGTGTATAACGTCTTGGGGGTTTACCCCGCATTTATACTCATAACACTAGCACCAATGACTATCATGAACAACATATACAAGTTAAGATAATCTTTGACTCTCATCATCATAAAATGAATAAACCATTATTTTAGCAAACCAAGACAATACCATGCCTTTCCTTTTTAACAAACCAAGACAATTTCCATGCCTTCCTTTTTAAACAAATCAAGACAATACCATGCCTTCCTTTTCAACAATTCAAGACACTTACCATTTAAGCAAAGCCAAAGTACTATCAAGGCACTAACACACCTTGCATCACTAGGTATTAAAGTCCATTTCGACAATGTACGTGAGTCGTACATTCACTTTATAAACTAAATTTCCATTTTAGGAAAACCCAAGTACTACATGTATCGTTAGGAAGTAGGATTCAATACATGTATCATTTTGAAACAATTATTTAGGAGATCGAGACACTTATTATTCCAAGTATCTTTCTAAGATATGATTTTGGCAAATCAAGGTACTAGACCTCACGTGCTACTTTAAAACATCTTTGAACATCAAAGTGCCTCATATCATGTATTATATTGAGGACATAATCATGGACATTCTCACACGATTTCCTTAAAACATTTTAAACCATCCCTTGACTTTCCACAAAACTTGTTATAACAACTTCCCATAAAGTCGTTATAACCACCTCCATTTTAGAAAACTAAAGTACTACCACGTCTTTCCTGTTAATACAACCAAGGCATTATCATATCATGTAAGGGAATTGAACCCAAAGTACTTTGTACATCTATTCTTTATAAAAGAATTGTTTCATGAAATATTAGGGCGTTGGACCCAAAAGTACTTTCACTATTAAATCCAAGTTACTTACTCTTTTAAACTCAAGTAACTTATACTTTTAAAACCAAGTAACTTATGCCTTTAAATCAAGTCACTTACTTTTCCAATCAAATCATTTATTCTCTTTAAATCAATCAAGTAACTTATACATTTAACTCAAGTGACTTCCCCTTTCAAAATCAAGTAACATATACTTACAAAATTAATACTTTTATGAGACGTGAATAGGTTATACTCGTTTATAACTATCTTGTTAACTCAACCATTATCTAGAAAATGTAATACAATTTTGTCTTATCTTAGTTTCTATGCAGATGGATAATTCTACTTATTTCAATATAATTGATTGTCGATACATTTTCATTAACGCTGCAATGACTTGTTTGATACCTATTCTCATTAGTGTAGTAAATTAGCAAGGTCACTCGACTCCAATACTTCCTAACGACTCTTACCAACATTCCCCATAAGACTTGATAAGAACTTAAGAATATTCTAGACGTGCCTTTAGCATAAAATCAATAACATGAATACTTCCTATGACAAGGAAAGTATACTCAAGAACAAGTCATGTATACTCCTAACAACAAGGAAAGTATACCTCAAATATCCAGTCATGTATACTCCTAACAACAAGACAAGTATACTTCAAACAACAAGTCATGTATACTCCTAACAACAAGGCAAGTATACTTCAAATATCAAGGCAAGTATACTCCTAACAACATGGCAAGTATACTTCAAATATCAAATCATGTATACTCCTAATAACAAGGCAAGTATACCATAAAAATACTCATCTCTATAGAAAGAAGAAGTTCACATACCTCGTGACGACTAACCAATCATACCTCGTGACGACTAACCAATACGACAAGTAGCAAAATGCTCCAAAGTACTTCAACTCCATCGGCTATTCCTTAAGACAAGTAGACTCTGCTACACGTAGTACTTCAACCTAAAATGACCATAGTACTTCTATCAATATCATACTTACTATTGTAAGACTTATACCAAATAATTGCCCTCTAATTCTACGAAAAATCGGGCAGCACTTCCTTTGTTTCTACGTACTTTTCCACCTTTTCTAAGGCTCGTATTCATCAACCAATAAGCCACATTTAAGGAGCAACCAATAGTTAACCAAAGGGGATTACACGTCTAACTGGACGTGTAAAATTCTGCCCCACAATTTATATAAAACAGTCCGCAAAACAGTCCACAATTAATCCATTATTAAGGGTACAATGTGAAGCCTTTAACACCCTTATTCTTTAGGACTTGCATTAGCCAACTACTACATTAATCATGCATGTTTAGGGGCTGATTTTCCAGCATAATAACACCCCAAAACAGTCCATAAAACGACACAACGTCGTCTAACAGTTTTACACAGTTTTCGGCTAACAACAACTACAACAATACAAAGTCCTTTTCCCTAATAACTTTTAACCCAATTCTCATTCCAACATGTTATAAAGTTATATAATCTATATCCAACAATATTTCCTTCATATATAACATGCAATACGTGAAAATAACGACAATAAAAATCAACGAATCTATTGTCGACACAAGTGCTACTCTCGGCCCACTCTTCCAAAGTAGGGCATGCACACTTTATTTTCCATATCTTCCTTAATACAAGTTCATCTATATACTATAACAATGAGTAATATCCAATTACTGCAGAAAAAGAAGAATCATTACCTCATTTTTGTGCCCAAAAACATCCCGGGCAAAATGCTACGTTTTGGTCCGCAGTTTTCGTTTTGCTCCACTTATTCAAGTTCCAATCACATATATGTATCCTCTACAACCGTAGGAGAAACTTCTCTTCATGTTTCGCTTCCAAAAAGTTGACGGAAACCCCTAGGGTTTCATCACCATTCTCGGCCCAATGAAGATTTGAGGTTAGTGGTGTGTTATCTTGGCTAATCACTAGGTTAGGGACCCTAATCATGTGTTAATAAACTAACTTGGAAGGTTTAAGAATTTTTGTCCAAGAATATTAGCCAAAACCGAGAGCAACAATATAGAGAGGGGAAATATATTTCTTGAAAATGTTCTAAATGTTGGAATACTTGTCTTCCACCTCCTCTCTTGTATATATAATATATCTCTAAGGTTGGATGCTTGACAAGTGTATGGCCTTATGTGCAGCGAGACAAGTGGAGGTGGGACCCACCTCCACTTGTCTCCAAAATATCTAAAATGGTCAAAGTCTTCCAAGACCAATACAATGGGGTGAGGGTGTGCCACGTGTCACCCTATCATTCATCTAAAATATTTTCACCCTTCAAAAAGTCCATAATTGGCAAAAATATCGAAAAACCTTGTGGGCCCCACAAAATTATAAAATTTCCCGGGTGGGCCCCATATGACCAAATCCGAAAATAAAATTCCATAATTCTAATATATTCTATGAATCCCACATACCAAATTTGAGAATCATATTCCAATTAATGAACCTTTTTCCTTCACGAGGTTCCGAGATTTTTCCGGAATTTTTCATTCTTTCTAAAATTCAAATCTCAATTTCTCACGTACGTTCTTATCTCAAATTGTTGGAAATATGGGGTGTAACATTTATGGCATCACATATTAAGACATGTAAACTACCAATCCATCTAAAGATTGGTAAAGTTGGAGTTGTTGCTTTCTATCGACGTAAACCCTTAACGTAAGTATGAGGTGTGCGTAGAGGCAAAACTCACTAACACTTCTTTTAGATCCATCAAAAGAGATACCGCTCCTCTAGAACTTATTCACACAGATATATGTGATTTGAAGTTTGCACAAACTAGAGGGGGAACAAGTACTTTGTGACATTTATCGATGACAACACAAGGTATTGTTACCTTTACTTATTGAAAAGTAAGGATGAATCATTTGAAGCATTCAGACGCTGTAAAGCAGAAGTTGAAAACTGATCGGTGTATTTTATATACACCTTTTGAGTCATTTTTAGTTAGTCTTTTGCCCATTTTTGTACAAATACATGTCGTCTTAGGATATATTTTCTTTCTTTTGAGTCATATTGGTTTAAAGTGGCTTATTGGCGGAAAAGGAGCAAAAAGAGGGCAGAAACAGAGGTTTCATAGCTCAAAAAACGAGAAAGTTGGCGAACCGGGCACGAAATAGGGCGGCGCCGCGGCGCCTCCAGCCAGCAGAGTCAGAGCGCCACGGCGCCCAATTTACAAATACGTGCAGGAGTTTGTGCCAGGCTGATTCTGCGCAGCGCGGCGGAAAAGCGCAGCAAATTGAATGGGAATGGGCCAAGGCACGAAGGAAAACTCGAAAACGATTGGAGGCTATAAAAGCGACCTTTAGGTCGAATTAAGGGTTCCAAACCCTTGCCAATTCACACAACCTTGGAGATCAAGATTGGAGACCACTTCTTAGTAATTTCTTGTTTCTTATTTTATTTCTTTATAGTTTATGTTGGATATTAGTTTAGTTCTCGTCATGTCTATGACTAGGAACTAACCTGATCTAGGGTTTTCCATGTCAAATCAATTTAAACTTATTCTTATGAATTAATGCATGTTTTGGTTCTTCTTATCATTGTTGAGATTTATTCAATAATTGTCTTGAATGTTTGGTAATTAATTGATCACTAATTATCATAATCCATATGATTTCTAATCGAAAGCCGAAAGGGGAGATTGTGAATATGCTATAGTTGAATAAACATAGGTTAAATCGTGGACGAAAGTACCCCGATACTTGTGTAGTATTAATAGGTTATTGCTCTTAATCCTCCTTTATAGTCAATCTTATCACCGAAAGGTAGAAGGGTTCTATATTGGGGTTGAGTGTTTATATTACCTTAACAGGAGTATAAAACGGCTTAGTTAACCTGCTATCTCAAAATAGAAGAAGAACCATAATTAATTGCATTAACAAGTAAGATGAGCGGATAATTGAGGATATTTGGAAGCTCTATTTCCACCATAACTGAAGTAAAACAAAGTAGTCTAGTTAGAATTCTTAATTATAGTTATAAACAATTTATCAATCATCGGTTACCAAATAGATACCATAGAATAGAATTTGGGAATTGAACATTAATCCCTGAGGACGATAACTCGGTCTTCTAGACTATATTAGTTGTCACGACATGTGCACTTGCGTTAGTGTGTGCATAAATCGCGCATCAAGTTTTTGACGCCGTTGCCGGGGATTGACGTAGTTCAATATCAATTTTATCTATTCTTAATTTCTAATTTGGTTTTTATTTTTTATTTATTACTATATTTTTTTTCTTTTATTCGTGAAAACCGATTAAAGTGATCCGCTTGTTGATTTTGATCATTGCGGGCATCTAGTTTATCACGAAGGATAAGAGAGGAAGCGAACACTTGTTCCTTTCAACCCGGAAATTGAAAAGACTTGCAAACAGAACTAGAGAAACCAACGAGTTTTAGCCTTAATAGCGATGGGGGCTTGCAGAATAACAATGAGATGAACGAAGGGTTAGGTGATCATCAACCTAACCAAAGGATGCCCCGGAGATTGCCAATGGATGTAGAAGAGAGGGTCCAGGTCCAAGCTGAGAGAAGCTTGGGAGATTATGTGCTGCCAAGGGTGAATGGAGCACAAACTTGCATCAGGCTCCCAGTAATAGGAGCAAATAATTTTGAAATCAAGCCTGCGATCCTGAGTATGGTGCAGAATATTGTTCAGTTCGGAGGGTTGCCATCGGAAGATCCTCACATGCACATAGCGAACTTCTTGGAGTTGTGTGCAACTTTCAAGTACAATGGCGTTACTGACGCCGTCATCCGATTGAGGCTCTTTCCCTTCTCACTCAGGGATAGAGCTAAAGTTTGGTTGAATTCTTGCCCACAGATTCGATATTCACATGGCAAGAGCTGGCACAGAAGTTTTTAGCAAAGTTCTTTCCACCGTCCAAAGCCGCTAAGCTGAGAGAGGAGTTGAACAATTTTTATCAAGCTGATGGAGAGTCACTCTATGAGGCTTGGGAGAGATTCAAAGATTTGCAAAGGAAGTGTCCACATCATAGCATTGAGTTGTGGAATTTGGTCCATATTTTCTACAATAGGATAAGCGGGACTACCAGAATTATTATTGACGCAGCCGCAGGTGGAAATTTCATGAGAAAGACAGCACACGAAGCTCATGATTTATTGGAAGACATGGCCACCAATAATCATGTAACAGAGGACAGAGGGGTGAGTGGTAGAAGAGCAATAGGAGTCCATGAGATTGATGTCATCACAGCATTAAATGCACAAGTTGCTCTCCTGACAAAGCAACTGCAACAAAACACGATGTCGATGAATGCGATCAAATGCCATTGAGTTGCGAGATGTGTGGAGTCCACATACCTTTGATAGGTGCCCATCACCGATCCTAACAACATCTCGATCGAGCAAGCGAGTGCCAGCGATGAGGAATTATCAAAGGCCTCGTAACAACCCTACTCAAATACCTACAATCCAGTGGAGGAATCACCCTAACTTTTCATGGAGGGTGATCAAGGCGGAGAACCAATTTCGAGGCGGTGCAAAATCAGCAACCATTCACTCAGGCCTCACCTTCACAACAATTCAGTGCACCTGCTCAACAAGAGAAGCCAGATGAGTTGAGAGCAGCCCTGTTGACATTCACCAACTCACAGACCCAGTTCATGGCAGACCAGATCCTCTATCGAATTCGGACGCAGTGGGACAACTAGCGAAGATGGCAAACAACGAGCCACAGGCACTTTGCCTAGCAATAGAGATGAACCCGATGAAGCGATTGCCAGCGGTGCGGTGGGAATGGAAACGATTAGACGACTTACACCTCACCGGTAGGTGGTTGAGCAGTAGATGCAGAGAGAGAGAGGGCTACTAAAGACCGCCCGATATTAGAGAAACTCCAACGGTCGGTGAAGGAGTACCGAGAGGATTCCTTTCCCGCAGAGGTTGCAAAAGAAAGTGGTTGATAAGCAATTCTCCAAGTTCTTGGAGATATTCAGAAAGCTACACATTAATATTCCATTCATTGAGGCATTGGAGCAAATGCCCACTTATTTTAAATTAATGAAGGAAATTCTGGGGAAGAAGAAGTTGGCGGAGTATGAGATGGTGGCACTGACAGAGGAATGCAGTGCCATCTTGCAGAAGAAATTGCCCCCTAAACTCAAGGATCCAGGGAGTTTCACACTGCCTTGCACAGTTGGCAGAGTAACATGTAATAGGGCCCTGTGTGATTTGGGGGCTAGCATAAATCTTATGCTCTTGTCTGTTTTTAAGAGCTTGGGATTAGGTGAAGTCAAACCAACCACTGTGAGCTTGCAGTTAGCAGATATGACAGTGGTGCACCCCAGGGGAAAGATTGAAGATGTCTTAGTTAAGGTGGGAAAATTCTTCTTTCCTGCGGACTTCCTCATCCTTGACATGGAGGAAGATGATGAGATCCCCATCATATTGGGAAGACCGTTCTTGGCAACCGAGAGAGCCCTAATTGATGTGGAGAAGGGTGAGCTGACACTTAGAGTGAAAAGTGAAGAGATGGTGTTCAAAGTGTTCAAACACATCATTGAACCCCCAGTCATGAGCAAGTTCTTTGCAATTAGCACTGTCAGCACATCGGTTGAGCCAGCACAAGCAAAAGCAAGGGAAATAAGCCCGTCAAAACAGGTAAGTAATGCTAAATCTCCTCTTGGAAAAAAAAACAGAAGGAGGAAGCGAAAAATGTTGATGAAATGGATAGGCTGTGGGGTTAATCTACCCCATGCCTCTTGAGTAAAGAACTTGTGTCCGGCTAAAAGACGTTAAAGACAGCGCTACTTGGGAGGCAACCCAAGGTTATTTTATTTTATTCAATTTGATGCAATTTAGTTTTTTAACTTAGAACAGTCTCACGGAGGGTATTGTTTATACGTTGTGATGACAGGTACAGGGCCAAGAATTTGGAGGACGAAAACAGAGAAATCAAAGGGGAAAAAAAGAAAAATCGGCTCGTGCGCACGCCGATTGCGAGGCAGCGCGCAAAAGTCCGTAGCGAAGTTTGGCGCGCGACGCCAGCGCCAGCGCTGGAAGTCCAGAGTGTTGTAGAAGTTTGGTAGCCATGGCTGATTCTGGCCGCGAAAATTCTGAATTTTAAAGGAGCCCTAAATCCGATTTTCCTCACTCCAAATCAAAACCCAAACATTCCCTCTCTCCAAAACCCACGAAATTAACCCTTTTTCCTAAAAATCTTCCACAAACTAAACCTAATCACAACTAAAGTACTTAATTTCCTTAAACCCTTAACCTTCTTAAACAACAACCCTCATTCCATTGCCTCAATACATCATTAGGAACAAGAAAATCTTGAAGAATACCGTCCAAGGTAACCTTTATCACTTTTCTTGAAATCTTCAATACAATCAGGGGAGGTAATAGTTGAGGAGGTGCTTTATTGGTGGAAGGTGTGTGGTGTGTTAAAGTTGGGTGTGAGATTTCACGGAAGATTATACGAAGTGAGCGTGGGGTGTTGTGCCAGAGCTTTTGAGTGAAGTGTGAGGGTTAAAGAGTGTTGTAGCTGCTGATTATTGATTGATAGTGTTGGGTAATATCGTTGAAACAAAGGAAACGCTGCCAAGTTTATCTAAAAATTTCTTCCAAGAAGATGAGAGCTTCCACATCCACCTCCGTCCCTCAATATGATACTACTAGGTTTGTCAGCCAAAAAGCTGAGGATAGATATGAAAAACTTAGTACTAGACCCTTGATCCCTGAAAGAGGAATGGAGTACCAAAGGGAGTCATTTGAGGAGGGAGATGCCTATGATTCTATTCGGGCGATGATAGAAGTCATGGGGTGGAAGAGATTTGTTAACCCAGAAAGAATAGCACCGCAGAACACAGTCATAGTGAGAGAATTTTATGCTAACTTTCCAGAGAGGGTGGATAATAGATGCTTTGTGAGGGGACGGTATGTTCCTGTGACGGCAGAAGTGGTGAATGTGCTATTACAAACAGCCGATGTTGAAGAAAGAGGTGACGATCAGAGCTATTTTAGAACTTGGTCTAGAGACACCAACAACATTGACTGGGATGTCGTCTCAAGCACAGTAAGCTACCCTGGGGCTGAGTATGATATTGCAAGAAATGGATCAAGAGGATCGGCGGATGTCGGCTCAACAAAACGACGAGGTTGGTTATATTTCGTCAGTGCCCGCTTAATTCTATCGATGCACTTCACCAGAGTGCCAGCAGATAGAATAAAAATGATATATGGAATCATGTCAAGGAGGACGATTGACGTTGGGAAGAAAATATTGCAAAACATTGGAGAAACCAGCAGGTTGGTAACGACAGGTGGGTTGGGACATGGCTCACTTATTAGCATCTTATGCTCCAGACATGGGGTCCCAACCCTACCTACTGATACATATGAGAAATTCCAACCTCTTGTGTCATATGGGATAGTGTATTCCTTCCCAGACCCACTCCCTCCAGCAGCAGCACGAAGGAGACCAGCACCAGCAGCAATAACAGCAGAGGCTACCATAGATGAAGATGAGCCTGAGACAGAGGCTCAGCATGAAGCAGGAAGCATTCAGCAACAACCCCCAGAATTTGAACCTTCAGTGCCTATAATGGAGCAGTTGCTCATGAACCAGAGGAGGATGATGCAGAACTTTGACATAATGATACAAGGTCAACAGGACCTGAGGCAAGGACATAAGAATTAAGGCAGGAGCAACAACAGTTGCACCAGAGATTTGATGAGATGAGTTCCTTGTTCAACCAGTAGTCCATGCATTATCCGCCGCCACCGCCACCACTTTAAACCAAGTTTGTAAGTTGTCCTGTTTCTTTTATTTTATTTTATCTTTTTTTTAGTCTTGCACACATTGGGGACAATGTGTGATTTAAGTTTGGGGGGTGTCTTATTGTTTTTAGTCTTTTTGATTTGTTTTAAGTATTTTTTAGTCATATTTTTTCTTTAAAGATCATGCATGCTGCAGTTACTTGAATCGCCTAGTGAAGTAAGGTTGAATAATGTAATGGAATTAGAAGCAACCATCTAAACACTTAGGTTAGATATGCCAAAAATTCATGAAATCAGATTATTTGGGGTATCTTGCTTGACTTGTGCATTGTTTATGATTAAACCTATGTGTATGCTTGCTTGCTATTTGAGGCGAAATAGTTAGGATATGAATGTTAGGGAGATGACTCAGACAATTCTTTGTTAGCCCTTTCTTACCACTTTTTGCCTATCCCTAGTCAGCCTCTTTGAGCCTAACAATTAGACTTTTTCTTTGACACCCTATAATTCCACACTTGTGCCATAAGTGAAAATTTTTGGTGATTGGAATAGAAAGTGTTAAAAAAGAGACAAAAAGAGTGAACAATTTTGATGCACCCCAATGAAAAAGTAATAATAAATAGGCAAAAGCCTAAGTTTGGGGGTGTCTGTTATTCATAATACACTTCATTCTCTCAAAACAAAAGAGGAAAGATAGGTATGAAGTGAAGAAAGAAAATCAAAAGAAAAGGGAAGAATTGAAAAGCAAAAGAGCTTATGATACATAAAATGAGTCTAAATGCCTATTTTTACCTACCCATGCCTAAGCCTACATTACAACCCTGAAAAGCCCTGAAGATCTCTTACATGTGTATCTATGATTAGTGGAGAATAGCAAGTAAACATATCATAGGATTTTGAAATTGGCATGCATAGTTAGGTATTCTTACTTCCATTAAGCATGATTAAATTGAATTTGCGAAATATCTAACTTAATGCGTTTAGAATGCTAAAAATTCATGTTATATGTTCCTGCATATTATTCTGCTAACCTTCATATTTCTCTAAGTAACAATGATGCAGCAAAGTGATCAGTGTCTTTGAGTCGGTCTTTTTCTTTTTCCTCTTGTCTTTAATTCTTTCTTTTGATCTTTGCTCGAGGGCGAGCAAAGGTTAATTTTGGGGGTGTTTGATCGGTGTATTTTATATACACCTTTTGAGTCATTTTTAGTTAGTCTTTTTCTCATTTGTGTACAAATATGTGTCGTCTTAGGATAGATTTTCTTTCTTTTGAGTCATATTGGTTTAAAGTGGCTTATTGGCGGAAAAGGAGCAAAAAGATGGCAGAAACAGAGGTTCCAGAGCTCAAAAAGCGAGAAAGTTGGCGAGCAGACGAAAGCAGCGGCGCATGGCCTCTGCAGCCAGTCGAGCTCACGGCGCTCAATTCTGAGACTTGCAAGTTTCAGGCGCTGGGCTGATTCTGGGAAGCGAGGCGGGAAAACGGCAATTCGAATGGGAATGGGCCGAGCACGAAGGAAAACTCGAAAACGATTGGATGCTATAAAAGCGGCCTTTAGGTCGTAATTAAGGGTTCCAAACCTCGCGATTCACACAACCTTGGAAATCAAGATTGGAGACCACTTCTTAGTAATTTCTTGTTTCTTGTTTTATTTCTTTATAGTTTATGTTGGATATTAGTTTAGTTCTCGTCATGTCTATGGCTAGGAACTAACTTAATCTAGGGTTTTCCATGTCAAATCAATTGAAACTTATTCTTATGAATTAATGCATGTTTTGGTTCTTCTTATCATTGTTGAGATTTATTCAATAATTGTCTTGAATGTTTGGTAATTAATTGATCACTAATTATCATAATCCATATGATTTCTAATCGAAAGCCGAAAGGGGAGATTGTGAATATGCTATAGTTGATTAAACATAGGTTAAATCGTGGACGAAAGTACCCCGATACTTGTGTAGTATTAATAGGTTATTGCTCCTAATCCTCTTTTATAGTCAATCTTATCACCGAAAGGTAGAAGGGTTCTATATTGGGGTTGAGTGTTTATATTACCTTAACAGGAGTATAAAACGGCTTAGTTAAACTGCTATCTCAAAATAGAAGAAGAACCATAATTAATTGCATTAACAAGTAAGATGAGCGGATAGTTGAGGAGATTTGGAAGCCCTATTTCCACCATAACTGAAGTAAAACAAAGTAGTCTAGTTAGCATTCTTAATTATAGTTATAAACAATTTATCAATCATCGGTTACCAAATAGATACCATAGAATAGAATTTGAGAATTGAACACTAATCCCTGAGGACGATAACTCGGCCTTCTAGACTATATTACTTGTCACGACACGTGCACTTGCGTTAGTGTGTGCATAAATCGCGCATCAAAAACCAACTAAGCGTATGGATTAAATCAATTCGTAGTGATAGATGAGGAGAATACATAGCGCCATTTGAGGAATATTGTGCCCAATCAGGCATTATTCATCAAAGACGGCTCCAACTCACCTCAGTCAAACGGTGTCGCTGAACGCAAGAACCGTACATTGAAGGAAAATGATGAATACCTTGCTCATCAATTTTGATATCCCCGAAACATGTAGGGAGAAGCTATCCTTACCGCTAATACGATTCTTAATAGAGCCTCACATAATGGTAAGGACAAAACTCTATACGAGTTATGGAAGGGAAAGAAACCCACCTACAAATATATAAAGGTATGGGGTTGTTTGACAAAGGTTGAAGTGCCTAAGCCAAAACATGTCAAGATTGGACCTAAGACTGTAGATTACATTTTCATCGGATATTCAAATAGCAGTAGTACTTATCGCTTCTTATTGCATAAGTCAGATGTACCAGATATTCATGGGGTACAATCAAGGAATGCCCAATTCTTTGAGGATATTTTTCCTAGAAAGGAAAGAGGCATAACCTCACGCAAATGAAGTTATGAACAAAGTTCTCAGAAAACATGAGTCATTGACTGCCCAGATCTAGATGGATCAGATATAGTTGACTCTGAAGTGGCTGAATATCCCGAATCTAGTGTTCCAGATTCTCAGAACTTTGAGAATCCATAGATGGAACCAAGATGAAGTAAAAGGACTAGGAAGGATAAATCCTTCGGTCATAACTTTGTAGCTTATATGGTTCACAACGAACCATGGACAATTGTTGAAGCATTGTCAACTCCAGAAGCACCGCTCTGGAAAGAAGTTATTGAGAGTGAAATAGACTCTATCATGCACAACCATACTTGGGAGTTGGTTGATCTTCCTCCGGAAAACAAAACGTTGGGTCGTAAGTGGAAACTCAAACGGAAGTATTAAACATATGGGTCTATAGATAAGTACAAGGCTAGGTTGGTAGTCAAGGTATATCGACATAAGGAAGGCCTTGACTATTTTGACACATACTCCCCGGTGTCTAGGATGACGCCCATATGAGTATTCATTGCGGTCGCAGTATTGTGTGTCCTTGAGATACATCAAATGGATGTCAAGACAGTCTTCCTAAATGGTGATTTGGAAGAAGAAATTTATATAGAACAACACGATGGGTAAGTAGTTCCAGGGAAAGAGAAGAAAGTCTGTCGACTTGTCAAATCTTTGTACGGGCTGAAATAGGCCCCGAGGCAATGGCACGAAAAATTGACAGTACTCTACTATCGAAGGGTTTCTCCATAATGAATATGACAAATGTGTCTACATGAAAGGTAATTCTGACTCGTTCGTCATGATATGTCTTGATCACATGGAGTAGTCCTAGTTTGATCACACAGACTAAGAATATGTTGAAACATAGTTTCGAAATGAAACATATGAGTATTGCAGATGTCATCTTAGGGATCAAGGTCTCTAAAATGTCTGACGGACTGGTCTTAACCTCAACTCACTACATCGAAGATGTGTTGAGAAAGTTTGAGATGTTCGACAGTTCGCCGATGAAGTCACAACTGGATATGAATCAAAGATTGATAAAAATCGTGGTGCGCCCATACGCTGGGAGTGATATGCGCAGGTGATTGTGAGTTTGATGTACATAACAAACTGCACCCAACTTGATATCGCTTATGCAGTCAACAAGTTGGCAAGGTTTACCAGTAATCCAAGTAATAATCATTGGAAAGTGTTGAAGCGAGTATTATAGTACTTAAAATACACGCTAACTTACGGGTTGCATTATTTGAGATATCCAGCTGTACCAGAGGGGTACAGTGATATAAAATGGATATCTGATATAGAGAATACCAAGTCCACCAGTGGGTATATATTTACAATTGGTGGTGGGTTGTGTCTTGTAAATTATCTAAGCAAACTTGCATCGCCCGATCCACTATGGAGTTAGAGTTTATCTTTAGACAAAGCAGGAGAAGAAGCTGAGTGGATTCATGACTTCTTAGAGGACGTCCTGTGTTGGGACAAACCCTTACCTTCTTTAATGATCCACTATGATAGCTAGTCGGCTCTAGGAAGGGCACATATTTCTATGTATAATTGCAAATCTCATCATATTCGAAGGAGACATAATACTATTAGGCAGCTGATCACCACGGGTATTATTTCCACTGATTATGTAAAATCAAATGATAACATAGAAGACACTTTGACTAAGGGTATACCCAGAGATCAGATGTTCTGTCTGTCTAGGAGAATGACATGCATCAAATTTTTACTCTCTTTTTATTGCTTTCTTCAACACTTTTCATCCCAATAATTTTCAATTATCACTTATGGCACAACCAGAGAATCATAGGGTGTTTAACAAAGATATTATTTAGGCTAAAAAAAGGCTGACTAAGGATACAATTTATGTCAGGGTCGGTAATGAATGGTCAGAAAGACTATCAAAGAATGCCTGAATAATTTCCTAAACATGTATATCTTAACTATTTCGCCTCAAATAACAAGCAAACAGGTTTTCTAGACATTTTCAATATTTCTTTCCATAATTGACAATACATAGGCTAAACACAAATATCCAAATAATTAGATGTCATGAATTTTTGACATATCTAACTTAAGCACACATATTTTTGCTTTTAATTCTATTACATTATCCCACTTTATCCACTCAATATCCTTAGCAAATACAACATACATGATCCATAAAAAAATTATGACTCACAAACATATAAAACAAACAAAAAGACAATAAAAAAGACTCAAAAACAAAACAATAAAACAAAGTAAGACCCCCCAAACTTAATCGACACATTGTCCCTAATGTGAAAAGACTAAAAATAAAGGGACAACTTACAGACACAAAACATCGGTCACAACGGAGGTATGGGAGGAGGTTCTTGAAATTGCACAGGCATCGGAACTCTCTGAACTTTTGGCGTCGCGACCCTGCATATTGACACCACGGCGCCGCACCAATTTTTTTCGAATTTCAGCATGTTTGGTCCTTTTTCCCTCGGAGTTAGTCCCTACTTCACCTGCCATAAAAAATATACCAAACGTACAAGACCGTGAGACTGTTCAAAACAAAATAAAATAACTAAAACAAAAATTGAAATAACATAATTAAAAACATTGGGTTGCCTCCCAATTAGCGTTGTCTTTAACGTCATTTAGCCGGACGCAGTTCTCTTATTCATTCAAGGGTGTAGATTACCCCCTCATCATATCCATTTCATTATCATCCTCTTCCCCCTTCTCCTCTTCTTTTTCACAGGGTTAAGTTAAGAAAAGTTCACCCATTTTTCATTATTCACAACTGCGTTCATCTTACTCTTAGGGTCTTCATACTGCTTTAATGTTACCTCATGAGCATCAGTACCCTTGGAGCTTTCATGAGGAGAAACTTTATCAATTATACTAACAGCAAAACACTTGTCACTTGCTTGTGACTCGGTTGGTGGCCTGAAAACTTTGAATACCATTTCCTCATCTTGGACTCGGAGCTTTAACTCTCTATTTTCAACATCAATGAGGGCTCTCCCTGTAGCTAGGAATGGTCTCCCAAGAATAATGGGCATATTATCATCTTTCTCCATATCAAGAATAAGAAAGTCAGCAGGAAGGATGAATTTGCCCACTTTCACCAATACATCTTCAATTATACCTCAGGGATGTACGATTGAGCGATCAGATAGCTGCAAGTTGAATGTGGTTGGCTTTGATTCCCCCAACCCAAGTCTTTGAAACACAGAAAGGGTCATCAGGTTGATACTTTCCCCCAACGCCCGCTTGCATATCATCTTTCCTATAGTGCAAGGTAAGGTGAAACTCCCTGGATCTCTCAATTTTGGGGGAAGTTTCTTCTACAATATTGCACTGCACTCCTCTGTCAGAACCACTGTCTCATAGTTTGTCAGCTTCCTCTTCTTAAAACAGATGTCTTTCATGAACTTCATATATGTTGGCATTTGCTCTAAGGCTTCAATGAAAGGGAGATTGATGTGCAGCTTTTTGAAAACCTCCAAAAATTTAGAAAATTGCTTATCCAGAGACTTCTTCTGCAGGTTTTTAGGGTAAGGAATTTTGTCTGTATACTCCCTCATGACTGCTGGTGGAGCCTTCTCTAAAATGGGGCGGTAATCACTAACCCCCTCTTTCTCTGCATCAACTATCTTCTCCAACTCCTTCTCTTTTTCAACCAGTGGTTGGGGTGCAACCTGCTCTAACTATTTATCGCTTCTCAAGCTGATTTCCTAACACTGCTCCCTTAGGTTCATCACTGTGTTGACAGAGAGAGTCCCCAGCGGTCTGTCATTCAATTTCTCTGCTAACTGCCTCATTTGAGTTTCCAAGTTCCTAATAGAGGACCTGGTTTCAGTCATGACTTGATTCTGGGAGTTGGTCAGGGATGAAAGTGAGGACCTGGTTTCTGCCATGAATTGAGTCTGAGAGTTGGCCAGGGATGAAAGTGAGGACCTGGTTTCCGCCATGAATTGAGTCTGAGAGTTGGCCAGGGTCAACAGTGTTGCTCTCACTTTATTTGGCTTCTCTTATGAGATTTGTGGCCTGGGCTGCTGTTGCTCGATCTGTCCCTGGGGAGATGGGTTAGTCTGTGGATATGCTTCTGGGACTGAAGTTGCTGCCTTTGGTCATTCTTCCATGAAAAGTTGGGGTGATTTCTCCACCCCTGATTATATGTGTTGGAGAATGCATTATTGTAGGGCCTCTGAAAAATTCCCCACCGCATGAGCCTGCTCTATAGGTACATTGTTTGGATCCACTGTTGTGCACCTATCAAAAGTATGGGGACCCCCACAAATCTCACAACCCACTGGTGTTTGAACAACATTCACGGACAAAGTACTCTACTGCAATTGTTTTGTCAAAGTGGAAACCTGAGCAGTCAACGCAGTTATAGCATCCAACTCATGAACCCCAACCACTTTCCTGTTGTTCGTTGCTCTCTCATCTGACCACTGATGGTTGTTGGTGGCCATGTCTTCTAATAAATCATGTGTCTCATTGCCATTTTTGCTCATAAACGCTCATCCTGCTGCAGCATCAATAATGGTATGAGTAGTACCACACAACCCATTGTAGAATATGTGGACCAACATCCACTTTTCAATCCCATGATGGGGGCATTTCCTCTGCAAGTCTTTGAACCTTTCCCAAGCATCATATAACAACTCCCTATCTAACTGATAGAAGTTGTTCATCTCTCTCCTTAACTTTGCGGCTTTGGATGGAGGAAAAAATTTGGCAAGAATTTAACCAGGCATTGGCTCTATCCCTGAGTGAGAATAGGAATAGCCTCAATCTAATGGCGTCATCAGTAACACCATTATATTTGAATGTTTCACACAACTCTAACAAATTTTCCAAATGTATATGGGGATCTTCAGACGGAAACCCCCCAAACTGGACTGTGTGCTGCACCATCTGCAGGATTGCTGGCTTTATTTCAAAATTGTTTGCACCCACAGCTGGTAACCTGATGCAAGTCTGCACCCCTGTAATTGTCGGTAGAATGTAGTCTCTCAAGCTCCTCTCAGCAGGATGCGGGATTTGTCCTATGGCTGCTGGTAAATCATCATTCACTTCATTGTTGTTTTGTTGATTTTCCATTGCTGAAGAATCATCAATTTTGTTATCTCGCCTGTTATGCTTGCACAATTTTTTAATTTCAGGGTTCAGAGGGACAAGAGTGTCTGCTCCTCTCCTACTTCGCATAAACAAGTTTCCTGAAATCGATAAAAAACAAACAAACAGATCAGGGCAAAAATATTCTAAAAAACAAAATTAGAAATAAGACTAGATAATTCGATATTGATAGTACGCCAGTCCCCAGCAACGGCGCCAAAAACTTTTTCGCGATATTTCTGTGCTTACGCAAGTGTACGTATCGCTTAAGTAATAAAGATATGTAAGACCAAGTACCGAATATCTAATCTATGGTATCTATTTGGTTAACCTTCTTTTGTTTGAGAATTCTAACTAAGAATTAAGACTAATCAAAGTGCAGAAATTTAAACTAAGGATGATGATACTTAGGGTTTAAAACAGTTATGAAGGGAATTAGGGCTTCCAATCTCCTCAACTATCCACTCTTTCACTTGTTAATGCAAAACTAACAATTCTTCTTCCTATTGAGATAGCAGTTTAACTAATCTGTTCTATATTCTGGTTAGGACATATAGAAACTCAACCTTATGCGGAAACCTTCTATATTTCTATGATATATTTTACCACAAAGGAAGATTAAGAACAATAACCTTAAACTCTACACAAGTATCGGGGTACTTTCGTCCACGATTTTAACATATGTCTATACAACTACATCATATTCAAATCTCACCTTTCAGATTTTGATTCGAAATCATATAAGTTATGAAAATTAGTGATCAGTTAATTTTCAAACAATCATAGTAATGTTGAATAGATATCAATATAGCTGAAGAAGAAATCAATAAATATGCATTAACTTATGAAAGAGTTTCAAGCGATTCAACGGAAAACCCTAATAAAGAAATTAGCTCCTAGACATTGTCATGCTAAGAACTAAATTAATATCCAACATAAACTGAATTAAATAAAGAGAAAAAAAAGAACTTGAACAAAATTAGTCTCCAATCTTGCTATGTATCCTTCTTTCTAGCCTCCCCAAGTATATTCTGAGATAACAAAGAATTTTATATCTGAGAAAAACTGTGTTTCGGACCCTTTTACCCTTCTGAAATTCGGCCCAGAATATGGAAATCCCGCGTCGGCGTCACGACGCTAAAAATCAGAGCCTCTCTGGACTTTTGGCGCAGCGGCGCTTTATGCCTGTAGACCCCGTGCGGTTGACAATGTATTTTTTTGTCCGGATTTCGTCTGATTTCTTCTATGCTTTCCGGGACTTCTTAGGTTTGATTTCTTGGTCTTTTATTGTGCAATTTCATCCTCAAAAGAAGTATTTTCTCCTTTATGACCGATGTGACTCAAAAGAAAGAAAACACACCTAACACTATACTAAACGCAAAAGAAAAGAGTAAAATACTAACTAAAAAGGACTCAAAAGTGTATATAAAATAGACTCAACAGTATCGCAGGATATCTTATAGGAGACCACCTATTAAGTGTGAGGACAGGTGATCGGTGTATTTTATATACACTTTTTGAGTCGTTTTTAGTGAGTCTTTTGTCCCTTTTTGTACAAATACGTGTCGTCTTAGGATAGATTTTCTTTCTTTTGAGTCAAATTGGTTAAAATGGCTCTTTGGCGGAAAAGGAGTGAAAAGAGGGCAAAAATGGAGGCTCCAGAGCCTAAAATACGAGAAAGTGGCGAACTGAGAAGAGTGCAGATTGCGGCTAGCATGGCCTCCAGCCAACAGGCGAGCGCCCGGCGCCCAATATCCGAAGGTCGCAGGTTTCAGCGTCGCGGCGCCTCGACAGCGAGTTGCGAGCCGCGCGCTTTATCGTCGAGAGTTTGAGAACTTCCAGGCCAAGCGGCTGATTAAGCATGGCGCGCGGAAAAATCAGTTTTGGCGATTTTATCGGCCAAGCTCAAGAAAACAAGAGGCGGTTTGAGGCTATAAAAGAGAACCTAGGCGGTTTTCAAGGTTCCCTTTCTGCACAAACACAAGACTTCTTGGAGTTGAAGATTGGAGACCATTACTTAGTAAATTCTTTTCTTTCTTTTACTTTATTTCGCTTTTATGTTGATATCAATTAGTTCTTGTCATGTCTATGGCTAGGAACTAATTATAATATAGGGCTTTCCATGTCAATTCACTTGAACCTTATTTTATGAGTTAATGCATGTTTATGGTTGTTCTTCTTATTGTGAGATTTATCCAATAATTGTTTTGAATGCTTGGTAATTACTTGATCATTAATTATCATTACTTATATGATTTCTAATCAAATTTCGAAAGGAGGAGGTTGTGACTATGCTGTAAGTTGGGTAGACATAAGTCGGATTGGGGATGAAAATACCTCAATTACTTGTGTAGCGTTAATAGGGGTTTAAATACCTAAATTCACGCGAGTTGCGTGACGATTAACAGAGTTTTTGTTCTTAATCCTCCTATAGAGTCATCCTTATCACCGAAAGGTAGAAAGGAGCGCTACTGGGGTTGAGTGTTTATATAGCCTTAACGGGAGTATAAAACGAATTAGTAAACATACTATCTCCAAAAGAAGAAGAACCATAATTTATTGCATTAATAAGTAATATAAGCGGATAGTTGAGGCGACTTGGAAGCCCTATTTCCATCATCACTGAAGTAAACACATAGTTAATTAGTATTTACAATTGTTAGTATAATCAACAAACTCAAATATCGGTCACCAAATAGATAACAAAGGATAGATAATTGGTACTTGAGCACTAATCCCTGAGGACGATAACTCGGTCTTCAAGACTATATTACTTGAGTCGACAACGTGCACTTGCATTAAAGTGTGTGCATTAAATCGCGCATCAACAGGTCACCTCAAATGAACGCACTTAAGAATCCAAGAGTGTCCACGGCCACAACGGACAAAACATTAAAGAAGAACAAAGTAAGGAATTTGTTATGTTGGTACCCTTGACTTGGCTTACACTAAACACTGATGGTTCAAGACATCATATTCACCGTACAGTAAGTAAGTCTGATGGTATTCAACTAAGGAAGGTTCAAAGTTGAAGCTACCTCTCTTGATGCAATGTCGGTCCGCTGAAAGATTTCTATAAAAGGCACCTTGTGAGTGCACCAAAATCTCTATCAAGAGGGGATTGTTGGAAATTTATCAATGTGGAATAAAGTTTATCCCATTATTTATGGCTCAAACAATTGGGGCCCTACACATCGAAAACGTCGTTTTCACACACATGCAGACATTGTACCAAGGATAGTAAATTTCGTTAATGAAAAAGATATTGGTACGTAAGTAAAATGTTTGAGACATAGAATAATGGGTCGTCGTTGGCCAAATGGCAAGTGTTGCACGTTATTGAATGAAGGAAGAAGTGTTCATAGTGTAAAGATTGGAACGGGTCGGAAAGGGCCACAGAGTCGAGAAGTGTTGCGGCACCACCGTGGTCCTGAAGGGGGTGGCATTGCGGTGCTACCGCTCTGGCGCTAATTAATGCGAAGGCCTTTGAGTGAAATGCGCGGCTTCGAGGTCATGCGATGCTACCTGCATGAAAATCTGATTTTTGAGACGTTTGGGCTGCCCTCAATGACATTCATTCCAGTATTATTCAGCCATTATTTGACTGATAAATGGGTGTCATTACGTGGGCAATTCATTGCCATTACATGGTTGATTTGGTGTCATTACTTGGCACTTGAAGGGAGAAATCTTACACACTATAAATTGAGGCATTTGTCTCAATTGAGAAACACTTGCAAAATTTCTGAAAACTTCTTCCTCTCTAGCATTCTTTCAATACTCAATGTTCTTCAAGAGAAACACTTGAGTTTTCTTTGCTCAAGTGTTAGTAGTTGTTTTATCTTGGGAGACTATTTCCTAGAAACGTAAAAGGATATATACGGGACAATCTTGTCTTAAAGACAGAGTGTCATCACTCGACTCAGCAAAGACTCAGATTAAGTGTTGGTTCTTGTTTCCAGTTTTACGTTAAGATTATTTCTTTTATTATAATCTTTTTTTTTTCATTTTCCCATTTCCTAGTTCTTGTAATAGATATTTACTATTTTCCATTTGTTATTTTTATATTTTATCTAACAAAGATCACATCAAATATCACTTCTCGGATGAATAAGAATTTGTCCTATGCTGAAAGACTCCAACTCATTATCGTTGTTTTATTTGGGGTGCAAGCTTAGTGGACTCAACTATTCTTAATGCAAAAAAAGGTAATGAAATTGATTGAAGCTATATGCAGGAGTTACTTGTGGTCAGGAGAGACAGTTGTTACTAAAAAAGAATTAGTGGTTTGGAATATGGTGTGTTTGCCTAGAAGTGCAGGGGGACTGAATCTCATCAACTTGATAATATGGTGCAAAGCTATTATGGGCATTGAGCCCACACAAGAAGAAGCTTTGGATTACTTGGGTGAATACTTACTATTCAAAGATGCAGGATGTGTTCACTATGGACATACCTAAGCAAGTTGCCTTGATGATTAGGAAAATATTGTATATGAGGAAGTACTGGTCATCTCTGGGTCACATGAATAGTTTGGTTGTCAACGAAAAATTTCACTTAGCTACTGCTCATAAAATACTGAGAGGTGAAGTACCAAATGTTGCCTACATTATAAGAAAAATGACTTACGGTGACAGTCAGAGTGTGACAGTTTTTTCCTTTACTTCTTGCTCAACAGACACTTATGATATATGAAGTTATTTAAACCGTCAGAAATTTATGATAGTTATATGACGGGTATTTGCACCGTCACATGTTGTGTGACGATTTTATAGAGATGACCCTTTTTTGAGTTGACCTGACCCGACCCTTAAAAACCAGACCGACCCATCTAAAATACATATTTTGTTATACATTAGGTCATATCATATGCCTCTTTTTTCTCAAACCCACATCAAACCTCTTTGCAATGAAAATCTGAGTTCATATCTATAAACCCACATCAAACCCATATTTTGTTATACATTAAGTCAAACTCATATCCATAAATCCTCTCTTCTTTCATTCTTAGCCCTAAATTTGACTTTCTTCCTTCGTTCTTAGCCATAAATCTGAGCCCTGAAATTCTCAATGTGCACATGCAAATCGAAATCTGGGCCCTAAAATCATTCTGAGCTAAGAAAAATCACTGTCTAAATTCATTATGTGCACTAAAATCACTGTCGAAATCTGTGTTCATTTTGCTTTTTAACTTTGTTGTTACTTTTGCTCGATTTCTCTCACTGTGTGTTTCTCGATGGTTTATCTTTTATTGTTTGCCTTGATTGTCTTCTTTGTTCTGCTGTTGCAGTTAATTTTGAGCAATTATTTTCATATATTGATCTAGAAACAACTTTCAATGGAGACAACAATGCTTCTGCAAAACCACCTCCAAAACCATCGTCATTACGAAAGCAATTTTTTTCCATGTATATACTTTATCTTTATTTTTCTTATCTTTTTACTATTTATTATTGGTTAACTTTCTGATTACATGCTAACATGAGAATTTTGGTTAGGTGATTGTTGTGGTTAGGTGAGAATTGTGGTTAGGTGATTACATGTATCAAACTTGTATTATGCTTAGGTGATTGTTGTGCACATAATGTTTCCATCTTACATTTTTACTGTTTTCCAGGCTCTTTAGGTGCCAATGCACTTAATGTTGTCATCATGCTTTGTATTCTAAGATGTTGAATGAACGGAAAGACTTGTTTTTAATATGGCAAACCGGGGTCTTAGCGTTTGATGTGATGGAGAGCCTCGTAAAATTCCATCCTCGATTATATATTGCCCCGTGAGTATTGTTTCATTTTAATAGTTCGATTATACTTGATGACATATTTTGAATTTAAGGTTCTAAGTTTTCTTTAAGAAATGGATGTATTTTTCTCTGTTTGAATCTCATTTGATCCTAACTAGTGGCGGACGTGGAGAATTTTTCAAAAGAGTGCACACATTTAATAAAGTTTACAAATCATTCGTGTGCCCAAATTTAATAAAGTTTACAAATCATAATTGTTCCATATGCGTTTTCATATTTTGAAAACGCTTAATTACATCATCATTTGTAACACTCTTAAGCAAAAAAAATTTAATAAAACATACAAGACAATAATTTAAAATTGATCACAATTCAATTTCGTAGATCTGTCTTGACAATATTCATTGCAGAGAAGTATCTTTTCACGCTTGTTGTTGCTACCGACAAAATCAATGCGAACTTCAAAAGCCGACACACCAATGAGTACGACAAGTATTTTCGTGTTTGCACAAGCAATGTAGATAGATCAACAAGCCCCTCCAATCGACTGAATCTATCATCTGATCGCAAATCCATAATGTATGTCTCTAGTTGATTTTCAAGCATCATACAATCAACTAGAGAGAAGTCATCCGGATAAAACTGGGTCAGTCTTACAATGTCTGATTGCCTATGAAGAGCAACTGCAATAGATTGACTTTGTCTCATTAAATCATCACACTTCTTTAAACACACATAATGAGCACTATTAACTACACCAACATGGGAATCCAACCTAACTTTTTTATTCCAAGTAGAAAAACCTTCAGTTATAAATGCTCCACCACCTTGATTGTTAATTTAATCTCTAAAAAATAACAACACAAGCAATATGCTTTATCTTCTTTCATGTTATACTCTAACCAATTAACATACTGATCAAACCAATCCAGGAGATGCACCACTAGAACAAATCAACAAAATCTTTCCTAGTTGAAGTTATGGGAACAGACGGTTGAGTACTAGGAAATGCATCACTAGAACCACCAATTCCAATTTCTGTCAATTTTCGTTTAAAAAATCTCTCCATATTCCCTTAATAGTAAAAACACCTCTAACCCTGTTGAAGAGTCAAAAAACCAAAACCCTGTTGATAGGTGGGTCACGTTGAAAATGATAGGTGAGTCACCTTGTAAAACGACGTGTTAGAGGTTGGGTAGAACCATGTTTATAGGTGGGTCACTTGCATCCACATGAGTATATGTGCGTCCGCCAGTGATCCTAACTTGGTGAACGTTCTTGCACTCGATGGATTAGCGTATGCAGCTGCAGACCTTATTATATCTAGAGCTGGAGCAATGACCTGTTCTGAGATCTTGGCTGCTGGGAAACCTTATATTCTGGTAGTAAATACATCCTTCGACTGATATTTAGACATCCGTGGTGAAAAGGCCTAGCTACTAGCTTAGGATTTGTTTCTACCATGTATAATGTTGATTGGTTACACAAAGATGCATGTAAAGAGTGAGAAATTTAAAAAAGATTGAAAATAATAACTTAAATTAGAGCCCTATATATAGCATTTTATCCCAAAATTTACATCAACTTAAATTTCAAGCTGAAGTGTGGCTTTCTTTTTTCTACTTATTATAGATGAAAAGAAATACATGCTTACCTATATGTAGTTACTCATATTTTCACCTCCTAGCTTTTATAACTTTGTTACTTCAGATTCCTTGAAATATTAGCGTATTGATTTTATCAAAACACTTCTTTATGACTTTTTGCTTGAAATTCTAGCAGATACCTTCACCGAATGTGGCTGAAGGACATCAATTTCACAATGCTTGTCTAATGGTTGATTTAGCCGGTTCAAGGGTTATAGTTGAAGATGATCTTGACTCTCTGCCTCTTAAAAATTCTATTGAAGAAATTTTAGGTATGGTATTTTGTATCGTATATGAATTATTATTCTGATTAATGCAGTTAGTCAAAATACAATCTATACATCATCTTGCTTTCATGATTTTGTTACCTTAATTTGTTCTCTTCATCTGAATATCTCTGATTTTAATTAATAACGGAGGGTTTAGAGTTAGAGCATGATCAAGGCGATAAATTTACCTGGTTTAGTAATTGGTTGGCTGCAGCAAAGTTCATGCTCATTGAGTTTAATACCAGAGATATGACACTTTTAGGCTTGTAACCTGAAATAAGTATGTTGCTCTCCTGTTGTCTCTCAGATCAATAATCACATATTCTTGACACACATTCTTGACACACTTGAGACATAAGAGAGAGAAAGAGAGAGGCGGGTCTGGGGGCTTACCATCATTCAAGATGCTTAGTTGTGTGACTTTAGATTGGTTGACGTATAAGCTTTTTAAGCCTCATACATGATTGTCTCTAGTTTTCCATATAAAACGAGAATTCACAGAAAGGTAAACTAAACAATAGAGATAAGATGCCTTAGTTTCATAAACAAACAAGAGATTATACACATTGCTAAGTTCCTTTAGTTGTTCAAGTTAGGTATATATGTTCTTCTCACTAGTTATAATGTGGTCATCATCTCCTTATGGAATTCACATATCTGTATCATACAATTGGAATAATAACGCCAGTAGTACATAGGTTTTTTTATTCTGTTTCATATTAACTTGGTGTTCTTAGACATAAAATAGTATACTGATAGTTTTTTGGGAAAAGATATTGAGGGATTATACTTAGTTCTCCATACATATTATTTTTTTTATGCTTTATATCTAATATCATATCATTTTCTACACAATTTCAATAGATTTACTTCTAGGAATTTTGAAAATACCCCACCATTTTCCCCAACAAAAAGCTTCTTGAGAATATTAGGATTGTCACTTCATGGGAAAGTCTTTCTGAACTTGGATTTGATAATTCAACCCAGACATAAATTTGTAGTTCAAAAATACGACTTCTATCTTAGAGTAAAACAGAAAATAACTTAACTATGTCCGACACAAGGAATATGAAGAATTTTGCTTAAAGCAAAGAAAACAAATGAACTTAAAACTGTATTTGTTACCTGCCATTTTCCTTCATTTATGGCATGTAGTTAAGGTACATTATTTTAGAAGTCCCTTTTAATTTTACAAATTGAACCTTAAAATTGTTTGTGCCTGCCTGCTGCTGCTTGCTGTTGTTTGTGCTTGCTGCTGCTGGATGCTATTAAAGCATTCATATGTCATTAAAGCATCCATATGTCATTCTCTGTATAGGGGTTGATTGTTAAGTCTCGCATGGAGATGCTTCAACATTTTAAGAGGACATCGGCACATGACCACGAACCAGTAATGAAATGCGCCAACAATGACACGTCATTCTACACTTAGATTCTTAACACGATATGAAAAATAGAATGGTGTTGGAGTTATTACGTGAAGGTTCAAGAAGACATTGCATTTTCGACCTTCTTGTTGGTCTTGGCCGAGACCATGCATTTTTTTGTTTTGGGAACATTTTGTTTTGTAAAACAATTCGTAAATGTTTTAATATCGTGTATTAAAATGATTTGATTAATTAGTTACATTTTAGTTACAAAGCTATTTTCCACCAATTTTACTATTATTGATTTTTTAAAAAACAATTAATTATTAAATAAAAAATGCGCCAAATGAATTTTCTTGGGAAAAAATAAAAAAGAAACGGGAAATAGTCAAAGTCAACAACCAAATGTGTGACAGTTTATAACTGTCACATATTATGTGACACTTATTTAAATCGTCATCTACGAAGGACCTACCGTGACACAGGCTATAATGATACTTACAAAAATCGTCATTCACCCCCTCCGATGACCGTTTTTAACCGTCACCGTAGGTCCTTTTTCCTAGAGCGAACTGATGTATCAAATGTAGCAGCTCCACAACAAAACTTCATAATATGGTTGTGCTTACATGGGAGATTGAGAACCAAGGATCAGCTATTGAAATGGGGAATAGATGTAAATGAGACCTGTGTATTGTGCAATGCTTAGCTAGAAACATTGAGCCATCAGTTCTTTGAATGCAGCTTTTCTCAGAAAATATGGCGATCAATACTAGGCTGGCAATACTGGAATAGGGGCATTCAGGATTAGAGTTTGGAGTGGGAGTGGGTACAGCAAAAAGCCAAAGGTAAACACTCTCAAGGAGTTATATTGAAAGCTGTCTTGCAACAGTGGTATATGGTATTTGTATTGAGAGGATCATGAGGATTTTTCATAACAAATCATCTACAAAGAAAGATGTGATCCATCAGATGAAGCGCTCCCTATGTACTAGGGTGCGACACATTCATAGGTTATTTAGTTATATTTGCTCTTTATGAGTGACAGTAAGGGCTAGATTGAAGGATGAATTGGATGGTTTTCATTGTTAGGTAGAGAAGGGAGTATTTGAGAAGGGTGAACTGGTTGGTTCCCCTTTTGCTCTGTACAAGTTCATTGGTAGTTAATAAACTACAATAAAAATGATCTACGGTGACAATTCACATGTGACAGAAATGCAAGTGTCGCATTTTTTTATTAAATTTACGTTTTTTCTTGACATTCATGTGACATGATTTTTAAGTGTCATTTAATTATGACATTCATGTGACGAGTTTTTTAAGTGTCATATAATTATAACATTTGTGTGACAGGTTTTTTAAGTGTCATTTATTTATGACGTTTGTGTGACGGGTTTGTGAAATGTCACATAAATAAGTGACTTGTGTTTTAAATTGATCAAAAATGACGCGTTTGACTGATTAAAACGACACAATTTTTATTATTTATTTAGCACTTTTTTAATTCATACACAAATTTTATTTCTTTTTTAAAATTATTTTTCAATAAAAACAAACTAAACGTTGTCGTTTTAACATTATAAAAAATAAAAGATCAAAAACTCTATAAAAAATACTAAGTGTTTTCACGCTCAACAATTAGGTTTTGCTTCTCCCAAAACACTGACTCTCGCTGATTTGATTTTTCTTATTTTAACTTAGCTATTAATATAAAAAAAAATCAATTAAGTGAGACTAAAACCCGACATCCCAATTTTACTACAACCCGTCCCAACAACCCCTTTAACCCACAAGACCGCCTTTCTCAGCGTTCATTTTGCCACACCCAAATTAATCCAAACGAACCCTAGTCTTCAATCTCAAACCTCCATCTCACCAACGCCATTTTGTGTCTCCACTTCTGGCAAAACACTTCAATGGGGGGTTTGTTTCTTTCTCCTCTAGCTAGCTAGTGTGAGGTACCTTTCTCTTTTCCTTTTTTCAGTGCCACATCGAATTCACATGCTGAAACCCTAGAAATTGGGGAAAAACAAGAATAAGAACAAACAGTGTGTGCAGTTTTTTCTCCATTCTCTATAAACATTATTTATATATTGAAGTTATAATATGGTGAACATTTGGACGAAGCATACATTGATTAATCTTTTGTTGGGCCATTTTTTGTCCCTTCTGATTAATGCCACTGGTTTTTTATCGTCCGAACTCGCTAGAAAAGGTACAATTGTTTTTTTTTTTGAGATTTTGATCTTAAAATTCGATTGTGATCATAGCTTATTCTCTCTTTTTTTTCTGTATACGAGGGGGGGTCGAGTACTGTGTTATACGAGCTTTTAGTTTTTTGTTATGTATACTGTTCTATGTATTAATTAATTTATCATTATCTTGGTATTCATTGTCCCAAATAAAGACTATTGTCGTGATACCTAAATCAGGGATTTAAACTGGGTTCATTCTTTAAGGTTCTTAGCATTGAATCTATTGTATTTTAAAATTATGGGTTCATAGATACTATTTGTTGCAACTTTAATGAATTTTTACACATTCATTTATGCTCTGCATCGAATGTATTCTTATTCTTTCTCTTCTTTTTTTTGGGAAAAGAAAGGGTAAAGTAGGGAAAATACATGCCTGCATAATCTTTAACTTGGATTGAGTAGGTGTTTTGGACATGAATTGAGTGATATTTGAATAAAAAATAGTATTTGAAGTTGAAAATGGTACTATTTGAAAGTTGAAGTTGTGTTTGAATATGCATTTTGACTTGAAAGTTGAAGTTTTGTGAATAGAAAACAAAATCGCTTGAAAAACTGGTGAAAAGTGAAAACCTTATTTTCAAATTTGAAAAACTCACCTTTAAAAACTAACCAAAAAACCATTCTAATGTGTAACCGTACATAGTTTTGAATATGCAGGTTTCATAATTTATAATTAACATGTCACTGAAATTAAGATTATGTGCTATGTGAATTTTGGAGAAACATGTAGGTTCTACTAAAATGAATAGAAGAGAGTAATTGTGGTGGTCCATACTCCACAGGGGGAACCATATGATATGTGATGGAAATTCTAATTTTTTAACATCTCTGAAAATAATAAATATGTAGTGTAATTTTTACTTTTTGGAAAATGCACATAGTTTGAACTGATAAAAGGGGTAAGATTTACATGTCATTGATGATGGTGTATGTAGTATTATATTGATTTTGGGGCTTCTACATGAAATTGGACACTCAATTTGGGATGTAGAAAGTTGGTAAACATACTTCCCTTCATAGTTTTGTTATCCAGACTATCTTTTTCCACAGACTTTTGCTTAGTATCTAGTCTATATGGTCAAAGAACATCATCCCTATGGAGTAGAGCCAGTACTATCTAGCAGATTGAGTTCTGGAGATGGCTAATTTACTCTGTGAATATAGTTCTCTTTTAGTTAGTATTAATGGATGGTAAAATGTAAGGGGAGGGCAGCGATGATATTTCTTGGGGCTCGGTACTGTTAATTTTAGTTCTTGTGATGGCTAACCTAATTTCCAAATTCTAAATTCTAAATTCCCGTACAGGAAAGTGATTCGCCACATATTTTAGTAGTAAGATGATCAATGGATAAATCTATACAACTTTTTATGATCATAGAACACATAATTCTTCTCATGCTAATCATTTTCCTGTGAAGCGGGTAGGATATTAGAGAAGGTAAAGAAGTTAATCTTGTTTGCAAATGCCCCGATGGAAACTTCAAAGGCAATGCATCAAGTACCTTGGTCCGGTATGTCTTAAGTTCTTCTATCGGTCTTCCATAAATAAATTTCTAACATATTTGATATTTTTATCTTTACTAACCATGATTGGTTTCTTTTCCTGTAAAAATATATGGAAAGAAAAGCTTATGAAGTCATAGTGGACGACACGAAGATCTTCAACAAAGAAACTAGGAAGCTCCTTGACACCATTGGTGAACCAAAATGTGCTAAATGGATATTTGTCCTCAGCACCTCTAAAACCTAATATGTTGGGGAAAAAAAAGAAAGGAACATTTCAGCGTTCCAGCTTCTTGGCCAGGGGTGCTACTTTACTTGTTGACAGGATTGTTGTAGTACAAGTAGTTTTGAAGGTATAGCTGTAATCTTGAATCACTAGAAATCTTTCTTTCAAATCCAAATTAGCAGTTTAGCGATGAACATCCTCTCGATGCTAATTCTTTTCTAGTTTTGGTTGTTTTCAAGCAGGTTGTTTGGCCTCACACTGGACATAATCGACCTACTTCAGAAAACTTTCAAGACCTCATTTCGTTTCTCAGGGAGAACGATGTGGACCTAAATGATGTAAAGGTACATAATTGCACTACACGGTTAAGTCATGATTTCTGTAACATTGTAAATTACAATGCTGATTAGTATCAAGTTATGCAGCTTGATTCTATCTATGGCGAAGAAGATTCTATTGGCAAGAAGAGTGGTTTATATCTTAGAGTTAATGCTTCTGATGATGACATAGCTCAAAAGGATGATCTGGAGATAGGAGAGAATGATTTAGAAGACTCAGCTTCTGAAAAAAATTAGTTGAAAGAACAAGGAAATGTTGCTGCTACACCACTTACCAACTCAAGTACATCTCATAGCTTCAGTGATAAGTTGACTACTCATTCCCACTAGTATCGCCAACAGATGGATATGAATCAACAGAAGACTTCTGAACAGGAGAGTAACGAAGATACAATTCTACAAGAATCTATTGTATTGCATTTTTCGAAGATACTTGCTGAAACAGAAGTTCGTAAGCTAAATGCTGATGAGTGAACATTTTAGATTGATAAGATACTTGATTATCAATGTTTTAGTCTTTAATTAAATACTTTAGTAACACTTTGAATGATTATCCATTTTGGAAAAACTTTGTACAATGGATTCTAGCAATTCAATGTATATTTTTTGTGTTATTTAAATTTTTAGTTCATTTTATCGATGTACTCAATTTGCAATATTGAAATTAAATTGTCAAAACAATATCCCGCCATATTAAAATAAAATATTAATTTAATAGAATTTTAGAAAAATAAATAAATATTTGACCCCGGAAAGTTAAAATTTATGTGACATTTGTGTGATGAGTTTGAACTATTACATGTATGTGACATTTGTGTGACGGTTTTTACCCATCACATGTTGTGTGACAGATACAGAATCGTCATATGTTTGTAACAGTGACAAAGATGAGACTTACGATAACCGTCATCTTAGGGGTTAGATGACGATTTTTACCCGTCACCGTAGGGTATTTTTGTAGTAGTGAAAATCTTTTAATTGCCAAAAAAAAAAATTGTTAGACTGCGACTAATATATATTTCTCCTTAAAAAAGGTATTCAAGTTCTTGACAAAAAACAATCAGACGCGAATTTATGATTTTCATATTGATATAAACTTGTCATTGGCTACAATGATAACTTAATAGGGTTTATATATTATCTCGATAAATTTGATTTTGGATTAATTCAATTTTTTTATGTTTTTATTCTTAAAAGCAAATTAGTATTCCATACATTTATTCTTACCTTAACTTCTGATTTCTAAGGTCAAATTATTTGGGTTGATATAAATATCAGATACAAATAAGTATTTCGTGTGAATGTGGTAATCTTCATATTAGAAGCAAAACTAAATTATGAGAAAGGCGAAGTATACTAGTTTGACTAATCATATCAAATCATTTCATCCGTACGTAACATATACAAACACAAGTTTATTATTCATTTGACTTCCATTTAGGTATGGTTGTCCAACGAGGCGGGCTATCCGACCCCGATCCTGTCCCGCTTGATTCTGTACCGGAATTGAATACCGATGATCAGTATCGGTTTCGGTACGGGGTCGAGAAATTTCCCCGACCCCCTACCCCGACCCTTCCCCAAGCACAACGACTATATCACAATTTGGCGGGTTGTGCCAAATCCCCAAACCCCCTACCCCCTTAATATTTATTTTTAACCCCAAAATTATTATATTTATACTTTAACACAAATTTTCAACTATAAATACCTCATTTTCTCTTCATTCTTTCGGCGTTTGGTACATTCGTTCCTTCATTAAATTATTGTTGTTTCTTTACTTTAATTAGCGCACTTAATTTCATTATCTTTTATTATTTATTTACATAATTAAAATGAAAGGATTGAAACGTATGATTAGGGGTAAGGGTAGGGGTATTGCTTCTTCTAGTAGGGGTAATAAGGGTAAGAGTACTTCTTCAAGTCATTCTATTCCTCCTAGACATGACGATTTTGTTGACACTGAATTATTTTCTGAAGTACCGTAAGATTTAGACGATGAACTATTTTCTAGAACTCAACAAGACTTTAATTTAGAAGATAATCTAGATGACACACCCACTAATCTAGATGACACGACCATTAATGCACCTCAAACTGCACCGCCTCCTATTCCCCCTAGTATGAGATGAGGCCCACCACAACGAAAATTAACATCAGATGTATGGGATTTTTTTATAGGGATGCAGAAAATCAAGTAGCTAGATGCACAATTTGTAAACATGTTTATAAATTTAAAGTAGGAAAAGGTCAGAGCGGGACAGGAGGTTTAACTACGCATTTGAATAGATTTCACAAAGCTATGTGGGAGGAATATAAGGCTAAAAAGGCGAGTGCGTCAATGCCCTTTCAATCGGAACAAGGTTCACATATTGTCCCAGACCAGGTACAGGGTCAAATTGACCCTATGACGGGGGCAATTGTAGGCCCTAAATACGATAAAAATAAAGATAGGGAAGCATTATCAAAATTAGTTGCAGTGGAGGGTTTGCCTTTTTCATTTCATTCCTCTCCTGGTTTTATTCATTATATAAGAGAAATGTACAATCCTGCTTTTAACGGTTTTTCTAGATCAACTGTTAGAAGAGATGTTTTGAATTTGCACACGAATATCAATAATATTTACGTTATTCATTATATCATTTTCCTGACAAAGTATTTATTACGTCTGATATAGGCCGTCTTGTTGCGTAACGGCTTTCGCGCTAGTGCGCTCATCCGCAGTACTAACGGCCATGATTATTTAACTGTTACATGCCATTGGATAGATTATAAATTTTCTACGCAAAAACATATTTTAGCATATAGATATATTGACAGTAGGCACACTAGTCTTTTTATTTCAGAAAATATTTTTCCAGTTTGCGATTATTATGACATAACTGATAAAATCAGACTATTACATTAGATAACGCTTCTGTTACACCCCGTAATTCCATAGCTACTAAGTGAGAACATGATTATGGAAATTAGATTTGAATGTTGGAAGGAAAGGATTTTTACATTTTCTTATATGGAAAATTTTCGAGATTATTGTGATGACAAGAATTAATTCTAGTAATTGGATTATTTCCAATAGAATTATGGACTAAGTGTGGATTAATTAAGTCTTGATATCCTAAGGGTGAGGCCATCGAAATTTGGGTGAAAAATTGGCTAAGTGTTGAGATATTTTATGTGGAGTGAAGACAAGTGGACAAGTGGAGCTTCATGTGTCCCTCTCCACTTGTGCTTGTACACCTATTTTAATACAAGGCTTGCAAGACTTAAGCTCTCATAATATCTTCATCTTCAAGCTCTCATATCTCTTGTCTTCTTCTTCAAGTTCGAAATCCATAGAAAAAAAAGTGAAAAACAAGTGTAACTTATTTTCCAAGATTAAGCTCCTTAACCAAGTTCTAAGCCAAGTTAACCTTGCAATATAGTAAGTCACGGTTTTGGCAAGAAAAGATCTTGAAACCCTAACCTTGTTGATGTACTTCTTAGAAGTAAAACATGAAAGCAATATAGTTACAAGCTTGTAGAGGATACGTGTGTGCGATTGTAACGTGAAGAAGTGGTACAAAACAAGGTGATATTGCCGAGACATTGGTACTGTTTTTGGCTAAGTTTAAGGTAAGATTTCTTCTTACTCTTGAAGTAATTAGAAGTTACATGATGTTATAATTGATAGATGAACATGTGTTAAGTAAAAAGGAGATTAAGAAATGCATGTCACAGTTTTAGGCATGATAGCCGAAACTGGGAAGTTTTGGTAATGTTGGATTCGTTGGTTATTGTTGTTATTTAACGTCTCTAATCACATGTTAAAATGAAGGAAATCATGTTGTTACAAGTTGATATGATCTATATAAACATGTTGGAATGTGAGTTGGATTATAAGGAATTGTACAAAGGGCTTTAGTGGTGTGTTGGCCGAAAACTTCACAAAACTTTTGGATATTGTGGTACAGTTTAGGGACTGTTTTGTGGTGTTATAATGCTGAAAATTCAGTTATCATTATGCATGTTTAAGGTGGTAAATCGTTAACGTAAGTCCTAAAGGAATAAGGGTATAAAGGTGTTGTAAGCTTCACATTTTACCCTCGTTGTCGTAGAAGTATGGACTATTTTTATGGGCTATTTTTATATGGATTAAGAGGACGGATTTACATGAGAAATAGGTGTGTGAATCACCTTGGTTGTTGTTTTGGTTGTGCCCTTAAGTGGTGCTTGGTTATTGATGTATTTGGCCTTATTTATAAGGTGGAAAAATATGTATAAATAGGGGAAGTGCTGCCCGAATTTTTATACGAAAGAAGAGTCATTATGTAGTATAAGTGTATACTAGTATCATAGAATTGATAGACGTGTTATTGTCATTATAGGTTGAAGTACTACTTGAGACGTATTCTAGTTGTCAAGTTGGTATAGCCTATAAGGTATGTGAACTCTTCCTATCTTTCTTTTTGCATGAACTTTATAAAATGAGTGTACGGTGGACGTACGTGTTTTGAAATGTATTCGGATTCCCTGATTTGAAAAGGAATAAGTTACTTGACTTGAAAAGAAATAAGTTACTTGATTTGAAAAGAATGTGTTACTTGATTTTCAAATTATAATTGACTTGATTTTAAAAGTATAAGTCACTTGGTTTCGAAAGTATAAGTGCCTTGATTTTAAAAGTGTAACTTGATTTTAAAAGAGTAAGTGACTTGATGTTGCAAGGATAGTGCCTTGGGGTTTTATAAATGAAAGGTATGATAGTGCCTTTGTTTTTTTTCTAAAATGAAAGTTCAGTTTAAAGATGATGTTATTAAGAGTCAAAAGGTGATTTAAATTGCACAAGGTTGCCATGATAGTTATATGTATATTTATTGGGACGGGTTGCACGATCCACAACACTTGTATACATATATTGGGACGGGTTGCACGATCCGCAACACTTATATATTTATTGGGACGGGTTGCACGATCCGCAACACTATTACATATTGGGACGGATTGCACGATCCGCAACACTGATATGTATATATATATATATATATATATATATATATATATATGCATTTGATAAGTATATGGGTCGGCGTCCCATGATGTTGACATGACTCTCTGTTTATTTAAGAAAGGTACAGTTGGCTCTATTTTTATATTGCACGGTTGGATCTGATATTTGATTTTCATACTTGTCTCTGTCATTCTTTGGACAATTATGATTTAAATTACTGTACTTTATGTTTACATACTTGGCACTTGTTGTACTGACCCCCTTCGGGGGGATGCGTTCATGCCCGTAGGTGTAGGTACTCTGTTTGCTGATCCGCGTACTTAGAATCTTTGCTCAACTGTTGAGATAGCTCCATTATCCCAGAATCATACTTGTCTCCATTTCAGAGTGGAGGAAATATGAGCGAAATGTCAATTTAAGGAAAGCAGTAAAAGCAAATAGCAATTTAAACAGTTAAGCATACAAAATTAAAGCAAGCAATTTTAAGACGTTTAAAACAAATAAAAGCAAATAAAGTCAAGCAATAATAAACCTAGGTTTGCTATGGTCAAGAACCTGATTATCCCCAGTGGAGTCGCCATGCTGTAACGCCCCATTTCGACCGGAGTCGGAAACGGGATTACCGCTACATATGGTTGGATTCCTAAAATGCTATTTTAAGGAGTCGCCACCTAATTATTATAGTGAATTAGGACACTGAAAATGTAGCATAAAATACTACGAATGATCTCCATTTTTAAGGTCTGCGAAAGCTATGTGAGATTCTAGGTAAGGGTTCTTTATTATCCTAAAGGGAAGGGGTTAGGCATCCTAAAGGATCCGCTAACTTGCGGTTGTCCGTTCAAACTTAGGTTTTACAATTATTGTGCTAACATGCAATTTACAATTCTAAAAGTGTTCTAATTATTAAACTAACCAAGAGATATTTAAACTAGGCATGCAAATATTTAATATAGATATGTATTTAACAAGATAGTAATGAAAGCAAATAAACATAAAAGATGTAATGAAGATAAATTAGCAACATTTTGCTTTTATTTCATTTTATGCGAATGATTTAACTTTGGGGTGCGCCTCCGGGTACCTGCAAAAGACACTTAGTAGAAGAGTTAGTAAATGATAAATAAATTACCAAACAAACAACAATATATGTATATATATAGATATATATGTAAAATATATTGTAAAAGATATATTTTTTATATAGTGTGGGCTCAGCTAGTGTTATGCCAAGAATACTAAGACATGAGAAGTCAATATCGCCACGGCGGCGGTCGACTCGCCTCCTGGTGAACGATACTATGCATTCTCGTCCAATCTTTTCACTTTCCTCCTCGCCCACATATTCCGTCTCGCTACCACGGGGCCTCAGTTGACGGATAAATCCTTCTTTGGCCGATGTAGTATCAAGTTCAAAATCGATTTAATGTCAAGTGCGATAACTTGTTCATAAATCGATTTAACAAAGTAAATAAAGAAGTGGCTTGTCGCATTAGTCGAAAATCAGAATATCATAGCGATGATAAAACCCACAAAAACCAGTCGAGCAGCCCCACATACCCACAAATCCACCATAGCAAAAAGTCAGTCGGCGACAATAAAAATAACAACATCGTTGGAAAATCAGTCCGACAACAGCAGTCGACAGATACAAAATGAGGCCAACAAGGTCGCCTGAAGTGTCGACTAAAGCCAACAATAATACCCAAACGAACAATAGCAAAAGCAGTATAAAATGGACAACCATGGCGAAAGCGATGGTCACCGAGTGCAGTGAGCGGTAGGAAACGATGCAAAACCACAGCGGCGATTGTGGCTCACGAGCGATGGAAACAACCAACGTCGCCGGAGTGTTAAAACTCCGGCAGATGCCCCAAAAAACATAAAACCAGCCCATTAACCAAGATAACACCCGATGCGAAATGCGATCGAAGCGGCGTCGCGGAGTTTTGAACTCCGGTAAGACGCGACGCAAAAAAATCGAAAATCAATTAACCCGAATCAACACATAATCATAACAAAAAGAAACTAGCGTCTCGCGATCGCCGGTCGACTCGGCGGCGAGGCGACAAGAAGGATCTGAGTTGTGGCGGAGGTTTGGTTCGCATGGTGGTGGTCGGCGGGTGTTAGGGTTTTGAGAGTGGGAAAGCGAGGTGGTGATGGTGGTGTTCGTCGCCCGGCGGCGGCGGTGATGGGTGGTTCGGCAGTGGAGAGGAGAGAGAGGCGAGGTAGGCTGCGGGGTGTTAAAGGGGTTCGCCGGAGTTAAAACTCGTGAAGAAGCGCGAGGCGGCGAAGAAGCGGCAAGAGGCGGCGAAGGGAGAAATGATTCTCCTTCTTTTAAAAGCGAGCGTTGGACCCTCTTTTAAAAAAATGAAGCGTGGGCTCTCTTTTTGAGCGTTGGGCCACTCCTCTTTTAATAAGGGGAAAGGTGTTTAGGGAAATGAAAGTGGTTTGAAATTTTAAAATGGTGGTGAAATAAAAGGGTGTTTTTGGATGATATAAAAAATGTGTTGGATTGGAATGATTGGATTGGGTTCCGTCTTTGGGTAGTTTGACAAAATGCAACGAGTTAATTATTTAAAAGAAAAATTATTTAACAAGATGCAAAATTATAAAAATGCAAATCTGCGCAAAAATGCAATATTTAAGACATGTTTAATGTCTGATTAAAATTAAAGCAGGATGTCAATTAATTATTTAAAGAGATGCAAAATATTATTATAATAGAAACATAATATTAACAAAAACATAATGCTTAAATAAAAATAAAAAGATGCAATGTCATTTTGTGAATAAATAAACATAGAATATTATATAAAATATGCAAAAATAACGATTAAAATGCGGTGTGCTAAAATACTTAAAATTGCACGAAATATACAAAAAACGGGTCAAAATTGACTGTCAACAGTATGTCCCTCTTTGTACGGAGATGATGGAAGAGTCTTCGGACAAAGACGTTGACTCGTAGCCAATTTTGTCCTGTTTTATAAACTAGAACTCAAAAGTGGGGCTGATGCAGACTCAGAATTGTCCCAGTGTCGAATTATGATGACCCTGGGTCGTTGTGATGCGAAAAATAAAAAGCAAAACTGACGCAGATTTAAAAAAGTCCCAGTGTCGAATTATGATGGCACTGGATTGTTGCGATGCTAAAGTAAAAGTAAAGCTGACGCAGATT
The DNA here is from genome assembly GCA_029844215.1 of Przewalskia tangutica. NCBI lineage: Eukaryota > Viridiplantae > Streptophyta > Magnoliopsida > Solanales > Solanaceae > Przewalskia > Przewalskia tangutica. The sequence goes on from CM056734.1 coordinate 83,522,307, forward strand.
TAAAAATGTCCCAGTGTCGAATTATGATGACCTTTGGTTCTTTGTGATCTTTGAAAAATTAAAACCAAAGCGGGAGCGATTTTAAAATTATCGATGTCGAATTATGATGACACCGGGGTCATTGCGTTGCGAGGATCTTTGGAGGAGAGCGGATCGACATTCGAGGTACAAATTGCTTCGGTTCGCTGTAAGAGGTAGTTCCACGTTGTGCTCCTGTTCCTGTATGCTAAGACTTAAACAAACGGTTAGTGCATAACTGTTAAGGCAAATGATAACGCATGAATTTATATGCAATGTAACTGTTTGAGTATAAAAATGCTATCCTGCGAAAATGTGATGCCTGCCGCAAATGCTGTGATTTCGCCCTTGCACGGACGTGTTGCGATTGTGAATGCGGATATGTTGTCCTTGCTGCAACTGTCCCTGTAGACTAAAGCTCAAGAAAGAGTTAGTGCATAACTGCTAAGACAGAGTAATAAAGCATGAATAAGAAATGCAATTTCGAGAGTATAGAAATCGTCCTTGCGTAGATGTGATATGCTGATGATAGCGTCATTTTCGGACTTGTTGTGCTGATAACGTCGTTGCCTGGACGTGTTGCCGCTGGCGTCGTTGCGTAGACGCATTGCTGCTGGCGTCGTTGCGTGGACTTGCTGTGCTGATAACGTCGTTGCCTGGACGTGTTGCTGCTGGCGTCGTTGCGTAGACTTGCTGTGCTGATAACGTCGTTGCATGGACGTGTTGCTGCTGGCGTCGTTGCATGGACTTCTTTGTCTTGTCGCGTCATTGCACGGGCGTGTTCTTTCTTTGCCGTCGTTGCGTGGACTTCGATCACGCGTCGTTATGCGGGCGTGTTCTTCTTGGCGTCGTTGCGTGGACTTCTTTGTCTTGATAACGTCGTTACTGGGCGTGTTCTTCTTGCTGGCGTCGTTGCGTGGACTTCTTTGTCTTGTCGCGTCGTTACTGGGCGTGTTCTTCTGGCGTCGTTGCGTGGACTTCGATTACGTCGTTATGCGGGCGTGTTCTTCTTGGCGTCGTTGCATGGACTTCGCGATTACGTCGTTATGCGGGCGTGTTCTTCTTTGGCGTCGTTGCGTGGACTTCTTGATCACGTCGTTGCACGGGCGTGTCATTCTGCTCCTGTAGAATAAATGCTCCTGCAGGCTAAGCTTGAGAAAAGACGTTAGTGTATACCTGTTTAAATGAAATGATAAATGTATATGAGAAGTGCAATTTTATGGGTAGAGATGTCGTCCCTGATACGCCAGATGAATACTGAGATGTTGTCCTTGCACGGACATGCTAAATGCCGCAACTGACGAATTGTCATGATGCCTTTGTTGGGCGTGATGCGCGAGTTGCCAATTTGACTTTATGCCCGAGTTGATGCGCTAGGTTTTGTTGCGGACCTCTGAACTTTGACTGCTGATTATTGATGCCCTTTTTGCTGCTGCTGCTTTTGCTGCGGATTTTGGATTGTTGTCATCTTCTGCCTTTGTTGCTTTTCGCTGCTTCTGCTGAGACGAAGAAACCTTTCGCCGTATTTTCTGCTTTGGCCATTGCACTTTATGCTTCTGTTAATATGAAAAGACCTACACTCAAAGAAGATTTGTGAGTTTTGGGGGGGGTCGATTCGTATTTGACTTCGCCGCCCTGTTCCTTGGCATCTGCGTGCCTGGCCTGTTTGGACTTGCAATCCCTGTCCGGTTTCCTACATTGTCCCAGTTTTGAAAAGGGTGTCTGGCCTAAAGTGGGTCTCAATGTAGTTGCTTGTATGTAGTGATGTTTAGGCCTTGATTTGGCTGTAGGGTTGCCATTTCTTTGCGATAATCGGGCGAGGTGCTCGATCGGATCTATCTTGCTTTTCTTTTACGAGACCCTGCTTTGCTATAGGAACGAGACAGTTCACTCGTTCTTCTCAAATTCCCTTGGATCGGTCATGTCGCTGGGCCGTGCCTTTGATCTTGCGAAATATTGATGCTCTGTCATTGCTTAGTCAAATACAAATCGACCTTTGGGGGAGATGATAAATCTTTCTAAAAATGCAACAAACGGTGTTAGCATAAAGCACATAATTTGCAGGTATGTAGCAGATATATTGCACATAGCACATTCAAACGTTTCCTAACATGCAGGGGACCTCTTTATGCCAGAGGTAAGCCTAAACGTCACTTATGCGAGATTATGATGGATTTGTCCAAGTCGTCCAACTATAATGCCTTTGTTGGAAATGGCGACCAAATGACGGTGCACTTTTCCCAATTTCGGCATGTCATGATTAGGCTTGGATTTGTCTGTCATTGCCACGCTACACATAATATGCTGGTTGGTCGTTGGGTTGAGAAACACGTCGACAAGTTTGGTGTCTTCCTAATTGTGGCGTCAATGCCAAGGATTGACCCACCTAAGTCAAATGCATGCATGCCCTAAAATAAGGGTGGTATAGCTCTATCCTGAGTTGCTAAGATTTGTCTTTACTAGACGCAAGGTTCCCGAGCGGACAACTCGAGTGAGAAGGCTACGTGGCTGATCAGACGAACCGATCTAACTCCACGCAAGCGCCAACTCTCCTAAATTTGGGTGTTCTTGAAAGAAATTTGCGGGTGCGCGAAGCACACCAGCGCGTGTAGTGTGTGACAGTGTGAATTTTTCAGAGTGGAGGAAATATGAGCGAAATGTCAATTTAAGGAAAACAGTAAAAGCAAATAGCAATTTAAACAGTTAAGCATACAAAATTAAAGCAAGCAATTTTAAGACGTTTAAAACAAATAAAAGCAAATAAAGTCAAGCAATAATAAACCTAGGTTTGCTATGGTCAAGAACCTGATTATCCCCAGCGGAGTCGCCATGCTGTAACGCCCCATTTCGACCGGAGTCGGAAACGGGATTACCGCTACATATGGTTGGATTCCTAAAATGCTATTTTAAGGAGTCGCCACCTAATTATTATAGTGAATTAGGACACTGAAAATGTAGCATAAAATACTACGAATGATCTCCATTTTTAAGGTCTGCGAAAGCTATGTGAGATTCTAGGTAAGGGTTCTTTATTATCCTAAAGGGAAGGGGTTAGGCATCCTAAAGGATCCGCTAACTCATGATTGTCCGCTCAAACTTAGGTTGAACAATTATTGTGCTAACATGCAATTTACAATTCTAAAAGTGTTCTAATTATTAAACTAACCAAGAGATATTTAAACTAGGCATGCAAATATTTAATATAGATATGTATTTAACAAGATAGTAATGAAAGCAAATAAACATAAAAGATGTAATGAAGATAAATTAGCAACATTTTGCTTTTATTTCGTTTTATGCGAATGATTTAACTTTGGGTGCGCCTCAATTTTCTGAAAAGACACTTAGTAGAAGAGTTAGTAAATGATAAATAAATTACCAAACAAACAACAATATATGTATATATATAGATATATATGTAAAATATATTGTAAAAGATATATTTTTTATATAGTGTGGGCTCATTAGTGTTATGCCAAGAATACTAAGACATGAGAAGTCAATATCGCCACGGCGATCGACTCGCCTCACGGTGAGCGATACTATGCATTCTCGTCAATCTTTTCACTTTCCTCCTCGCCCACATATTCTGTCTCGCTTACCACGGGGCCTCCAGTTGTGGATAAATCCTTCTTTGGCGATGTAGTATCAAGTTCAAAATCGGTTTAATGTCAAGTCAGAACTTGTTCGCCATCGATTTAACAAAGTAAATAAAGTAGCTGTCGAAATTAGTCGAAAATCAGAATATCATAGCGATGATAAAACCCACAAAAACCAGTCGAGCAGCCCACATACCCACAAACGTCCACCATAGCAAAAAGTCAGTCAACACAATCAAAAATAACAACATCGTTGGAAAATCAATCGAAACAACGGCGATCAGCGGATACAAAATGAAGCAACAAGGTCGCACTTTGTGTCGACTAAAGCCAACAATAATACCCAAACGAACAATAGCAAAAGCGGTATAAAATGGACAACCATGGCGAAAGCGATGGTCACGGAGTGCAGTGAGCGGTAGGAAACGAGCAAAACCCACAGCGATTGTGGCTCACGAGCAGTGGAAACAACCAACGTCGCCGAGTGTTAAAACTCGGCGGATGCCCCAAAAACATAAAACCAGCCCATTAACCAAGATAACAACCGATGCGAAATGCGATCAAGCGGCGTCGCGGAGTTTTGATTACCGGTAAGACGCGGCCAAAAAAATCAGAAAATCAATTAACTCGAATCAACACATAATCATAACAAAAGAAACCAGCGGCGTCTCATGATCGCCCGGCGGTCGGCTCGGCGGCGAGGCGACAAGAAGGGATCTGAGTTGTGGCGGAGGTTTGGTTCGCATGGTGGTGGTCGACGGGTGTTAGGGTTTTGAGGAGTGGGAAAGGCGAGGTGGTGATGGTGGTGTTCGTCGCCGGCGAGGGCAGCGACGGTGATGGGTGGTTCGGCAGTGGAGAGGAGAGGGTAGGGTAGAGGCTGCGGGGTGTTAAAGGGGTTCGCGAGTTCTAAAACTCCGTGAAGAGCGGAGGGCGGCGAAGGGCAGCGGCAAGGGCGGCGAAGGGAGAAATGATTCTCCCTTCTTTTTTAAAAAACTGAACGTTGGACCCTCTTTTAAAAAAAATGAACGTGGGCTCTCCTTTTTGAACGTTGGCTGCCCCCTCCTCTTTTAATAAGGGGGGGAAGGTGTTTAGGGGGGAAATGAAAGTGGTTTGAAATTTAAAAATGGGGGGGGAAATAAAAGGGTGTTTGGATGATATAAAAAATGGTGTTGGATTGGAATGATTCGGATTGGGTTCCGTACTGGACTGGTTTGACAAAATGCAACGCGGGTTAATTATTTAAAAGAAAAATTATTTAACAAGATGCAAAATTATAAAAATGCAAATCTTGCCTTAAAATGCAATATTTAAGACATGTTTAATGTCTGATTAAAATTAAAGCAGGATGTCAATTAATTATTTAAAGAGATGCAAAATATTATTATAATAGAAACATAATATTAACAAAAACATAATGCTTAAATAACAATAAAAAGATGCAATTTCATTTTGTGAATAAATAAACATAGAATATTATATAAAATATGCAAAAATAACGATTAAAATGCGGTGTGCTAAAATACTTAAAATTGCACGAAATATACAAAAAACGGGTCAAAATTGACTGTCAACAAGAGCTGTGTTATTAGGATGGTTCCCCTCTAACGTATTATTGTGTTACAGCTATGCCTCCGAAGAAGGCAACAGTGGCCCAAAAGGGCAAATCAGTAGCAGGAGCTTCTAGTCGGACTCAGAGAGTTACTAGGGCACAGGCCCAGTCTATGCCTGAGGATGTGCATCAGTCAGCGAGTTCAGTTACACCGCCATTACCAGAGGAGCTTAGAGCAACTCCAGAGGCCCCGATACTTGAGCCTCCAGTTCCTCAGCCAGGGGCAGAGGATAGGGCCATGAGAGAGGCAGTGCAGATGCTGACTAGATTTGTGGTAGGGCAGACCCGCAGACAGGTACCAGGAGTTGACCCTTGGTCCGACATTTTGAGGGTTCGTTATTTCTTGCATTGTGACCCTCCAGAGTTTTTCGGGTCAAGACCCGAGGATGAGCCGCAGGAGTTCATCCGACAGATGCAGTGTACTTTGAGGGTAATCAAGGCTTCAGAGACTGAGTCGGTTGAGTTAGCTTTATATAAGATGCGGGATATAGCGACAAACTGGTATGAGTCTTGGGAGTTGTCCAGGGGAGAAGATGTTCCTCCAGCTACATGGGATGAGTTTATAGAGACATTCCTTGGTCACTTCTTTCCTCCAGAGATGAGGAGGGCTAGAGTGGACAGATTCCTATAGTTGAGGCAGAGTGGCAGGACCATTCGTGAGTATAGCCTGGAGTTTGATTCGTTGGTGAGATATGCGCCTACGATTGTGGCGGATATGACCGATAGAGTTCAACGCTATGTGATGGGGCTAGATCGGTATCAGACTGATGGTTGTTTGGCAGTGGCTCTTCAGCCGGATATGGATATTGCTCGTATCCAGGCTTATGCACAGGGGGTCAAGGACAGACATAGAGGGCGTCAGCCAGACAGAGAGCACGACCGAGGCCAGCCTAAGAGGGCTAGGTCGGCTGGACAGTTTGGTGAGTTTCGAGGCGGACAGCCTCAGCAGCAGGGTAGATATTCTTCCCAGCCAGCACAGAGTGTACCTTCACAGTCTACGGGTAGGAGATTTGATCGCCCAGGGTATTCAGAGGTTGGTCAAAGCCCCAGGGCTGCCGGTTCGTAGATATTCAGGGGTCTTAGTCATTCGAGGCCACCTTTGTCTCCATGTTCTCGGTGTGGTAGGTCCCATTTTGGGGAGTGTCGCGTTATTACAGGTGTTTGTTATTTTTGCGGCCGCCAAGGCCATTTGAGGAGAGACTGTCCTTCCAGAGGTAGTATAGGGAGTATGGCACAACCTACTGGGTCAGCTGCTGGCTCTTCATCCTCGATAGCTATGCGCCCTGCAGGGCAGGGTGCTCACAGGCCAGCAGGCCGCGGTAGAGGTCGTGGCGGAGCTTCTAGTTCTGGCGGTCCTTCGAACCGTGTTAATGTTTTGTCCAGTAGACATGATCAGAAGGCGTCATCGGATGTTGTCACAGGTATATTATTGATATTTTTCCGTGACGTATATGCATTGATAGATCCAGGTTCTACTATATCCTATATATCTCCCCTTGTTGCTAGTAGAATTGGGATAGAACCTGAGTCATAGAACCTTTTGAGGTAGCTACGCCGGTAGGAGATTTAGTCATGGCTAGACGTATGTATAAAAATTGCTCGGTGGTTATATGTAGTCGCCGGATCATAGCAGACTTGATTGAGTTAGACATGACTGACTTTTATGTGATTATGGGAATGGATTGGTTAGCTTCTTGTTATGCTAACGTTGATTGTAGAGAGAAGTTGGTTCGATTCCAGTTTCCAGGCGAGCCAGTTATAGAGTGGAAATGGAATACAGCGTCGTCAAGGGGTAGGTTTATTTCATACCTCAAGGCAAAGAAGATGGTCCGAAAGGGTTATATTTATCACTTGGTTCGGGTGTATGATCTGAAGCCGAGTGCAAACTCTTGATCGATTCGGTAGTTAGTGAGCTCCTGGACGTTGTTACACCCCGTAATTCCAGGACATGTTTAAGAGAATGTACGTAAGGAATCAGGACTTTAAATTTGAACGAAAGAAAGAGTTGTGATTTCTAAGGAAAAATGTTTGTTAGTAAGAATTGGGTTCCCAGATTGTTATTTGAGATTGTGGAAATTTATTTACGGATTTGGCACGTGGGGCCCACTCGGAAAATTTTACGTTTTTGTGGGGCCCATAAGGTTTTTGATATTTTGACCAATTATGAAAATTTCGAGAATTGAAATATTTTAGACCAATGGGAGGGCGACACGTGTCACCCTCCACACGGGCTTGTTGGATGAAAAGAAATGGACCAAGTCAACTAGTCAAGTGGGAGCTTGAGATAATTGACCTCATCCTAGCCTTCCATTTGAATTAATCCTAGCCCTTGGTCTCCTTATATATTACTACTACTAGTGCAAGACTAGATCATTTCAACACTTAGAAAAAAATGGGCAATCTTGTGTGCCCTTAAGGAGCTCTCGGCCAAGTGAGGAAAAGAAGAGAATTTTTTTGCAATCTTGCTTCATAAATCCCAATATTCAAACCCAAGGTCCCTAAAGGTATTCTAAGGATATCCCAACACAAAAATCCCGGAAAAACTACGTTTTTACGTTAGTCGCAAGATGAAAACCTGAGGTGTTCTTCAATTTTGAAGTTGGAAATTGAAGAGAAGTTGTTTATGAACTTCTAAGGGTTGCTTGGAGTGGATTGAAACGTCAAGAAGAGGAGCTAAAGTTGCTAAGGATCGACTTTAGGTTTTGGATTGTATTCGGGCTTAAAAGAGGTAATAATCTCCGTCTTGCTATTGTAATTCAAGATTTCATGTTGTAGTAGTTGATAGATGAGCATGTGATAATTAGAATGAAGATTGATAAATGTTATGGAATTTGGAAGCTTAAATCCAAGATTGGCATGTTAGCCATTAAAATTGGAATCAATTTGGTCGATAGTTATAATCGTCGCATGTTGTATAAGAAAGGGATTATAGTTGTTATAATTGATTGCGACTATATAACATGTTAGAATAACAACTTGGATTGAAAAGGAACGGAAAAGAATAGATGTGGTGTTATCCTTGTGATTGCCGAAAATGGCTCAAGCTATTGGACAGTCTTACTTTAATTGTGGGGCAGAATTTTATACGTCATGTTAGACGTATAATCCCCTTTGAATTGCTGGTTTGTTGCGCCTTAAATGTGGCATGTTGGTTGTTGATTTCGGGTCTTGAAAAGGGTGGAAAAGTACGTAGAAACAAAGGAAGTGCTGCCCATATTTCTGTAGAATTAGAGACATAGCACTTAGTATTATTCCACATTGATAAGCTAGGAGTTGATAGACATGTTATGGTTATTATAGGTTGAAGTACTACGTATAGCGTATTCTACTTGAAGGGTGGAATAGCTATCAAGGTTGAAGTACCTTGGAGCTTTTTGCTACTTGTCGACAGTCGTCGCGAGGTATGTGAACCTCTTCCTTCTTTTGGCATGATTCTACGTATGAAATATACATGTGGTGTTATTTCATGATTCCTTCTACTCTTAGAAGTTAAGAGGTATGTATGTTGATTTAATCTATGTAAAAGGTATGTCTAAGTTATCCTAAGTTCTTACCAAGCCTTATGGGGGATGTTGGTAAGAGTCGTTAGGAAGTATGTGGAGTCGAGGTGACCTTTCTAATCTACTGCACTAATGAGAATAGGTATCGAACAAGTCATTGCATCGTTAATAAAAATGTATCGACAATCAATTATATTAAAATAAGTAGAATTCTCCATCTGCATAGAAACTAAGATAAGACAAAATTGTATTACATTTTCTAGACCATGGCTGCTTTAATAAGATCGTTATAAACGAGTATAACCTATTCACAACTCATAAAAGTATATGTTACTTAATTTAAAAGAGTTTATGTTATGAAGTTTTAAGACTATGAACCTTGATTTCTTAAAGGGTTGAGACTTTATTTTTCAAGTTATGGGACTTGATTCTTAAAGGTAGAAGTGACTTGATTTATTTGAAGTAAGTGAATTTATTTTAAAGAGTATGTTATGAATTTTTAAGACTATGAACCTTGATTTCTTAAAGGGCTGAGACTTTATTTTTCAAGTTATGGGACTTGATTCTTAAAGGTAGAAGTGAATTGATTTTAAAGAGTTTATGTTATGAAGTTTTAAGACTATGAACCTTGATTTCTTAAAGGGTTGAGACTTTATTTTTCAAGTTATGGGACTTGATTCTTAAAGGTAGAAGTGACTTGATTTATTTGAAGTAAGTGAATTGATTTTAAAGAGTTTATGTTATGAAGTTTTAAGACTATGAACCTTGATTTCTTAAAGGGTTGAGACTTTATTTTTCAAGTTATGGGACTTGATTCTTAAAGGTAGAAGTGACTTGATTTATTTGAAGTAAGTGAATTGATTTTAAAGAGTTTATGTTATGAATTTTTAAGACTATGAACCTTGATTTCTTAAAAGGTTATGAGACTTTATTTTCAAAGTTATGGGACTTGATTTTTAAAGGAAGGAATGACTTGATTTAAAAAGTATGGCTTCTTAATTTATTTCAAGAGTTAAGAAGAATGATTTCAAAAGAGTATGTAACTTGAGTTTTAAAAGTATACGTTTGTTGATTTAAGGAAAAGGAGTTGCATGATTCTTTTTAAGTATGTATGTACGTAGTACTTTTGGGTTTAGTTTCCCCAATATGATAAGAAATAAAAGTGCATTAAGTTCTCTAAAATGAAAGGTTGTTATAATAGCTTTATGGGAAGTTGTTATAACGACTTAAGAAGAAGTGAAAAGGCGGTTTAAAATGTTATGTTATGAGACACACCGAGCCTACAAATAGGACGGGTTATGTTATGAGACACATCGAGCCTACACATAGGCCGGGTTATGTTATGAGATTATGATAGCCGATTGTACTTATATTTCGTGATTATGTTAGCCTGTTGTGCTTATGATATATTATTTATTGCGGGGTCAATCCCCGGGACATTATACATTTCGTGGATTTGCTCTCCACGATGCGAGTGTTGCGTATATACTCATTGCGGATCCACAAGATCCATGCGGGTGAAATAGTCTCATGCGGGTGAAATAGTCCCATGCGGGAGAAATAGTCTCATGCGGGTTCAATTCCCATGATTATTCCATGGACTGCTACTCCATGATACGGGTATATCCACATATATACTCATTGCGGGTCTACAAGATCCATGCGGGTGAAATAGTCTCATACGGGTGAAATAGTCATGCGGGTGAAATAGTCCCATGAGTTGATTTTCTATTTTATAAAATGTACAGTTTACTCTCATCATACCGAGTCCCTCACTAAAGGGTCGGGACACATTATAGGCATATAGACATGACAGTTGATTTTATATTATATCATGGACTGCCGACAGTGATGTTGTATTCCACGAGCATGCTTCTGTGATATTATATGCTGAGGGCAGGTGTCCCTGATTTTGACATGGCTTTCATATGTGAAAGTGGTACGGTGTTATAGTAGTACAGTGATACAAGGTACAGTTGGCTCTGATTGTTATATGACACGGTAGGATCTGGTATTTGATTTTCATACTTGCCCCTGTCATTCTTTTGTACAGTTATGATCTTGTTTACTGTACTGTATTTCCGTTCCATACTTGGTACCTGTTGTACTGACCTCCTTCGGGGGGCTGCGTTCATGTCCGCAGGTCTAGGTACTCAGTTGTGGATCCGCGAGCTTAGGATCCTGGTTCAGCATTTTGAGATGACTCCATTGTTCCGGAGCCTGTCATTATATATTCAGGGGTACGGCGGGGCCTTGTCCCGTCACAGTTTACTGTCCAAATTCTTAGAGGTCTGTATTCATATGTGGGCTGGACTGGCTAGCGTTGTAATTACATTGTTGAACAGTGTAGACCCTTTCGGGTGATTTTTATTATGACAGCCTTATCGGCTTTTCCTTTGTCAAAAAAAAAAGAGTGTTATTTATCTTCCGCGGTTTATTATGTTGTATGAATAGAAGGGTGCCCAGGTAGGGCACCGGTCGCGGGCCCGGGGTTCGGGTCATGACAGACGTATTCCCAGATGATCTTCTAGGACTTCCTCCAGAGCGGGAGATAGAGTTTTGTATTGATGTACTGCCAGATACTCAGCCAATATATATCCCTCCCTATAGAATGACACCTGCAGAATTGAAGGAATTGAAAGAGCAGCTGAGAGACTTGCTAGAAAAAGGCTTCATTAAGCCTAGTACATCTCCCTGGGTAGCGCCGATGTTATTTGTAAAGAAGAAGGATGATCGCTGTGGATGTGTATTGATTATAAGCAGTTGAATAAGGTAACCTTCAAGAATAGGTATCCCCTCCCCAGGATTGATGATTTATTTGATCCGTTGCAGGGTGATAAATGTTTCTTGAAGATAGACCTGCGGTCCGGTTATCATCAGGTGCGGGTCAGGGAGGCAGATATCCCAAGGACAGCATTCAGGACCCCGATACGGGCATTATGAGTTTCGGGTGATGTCTTTTGGGTTGACCAATGCTCCAGCAGTGTTCATGGATTTAATGAACTGGGTGTTCAAGCCATTCCTGGATACGTTTGTTATAGTATTCATTGATGACATCCTGGTTTATTCCCGTTCAGAGCAGGAGCATGCAGACCATTTGAGGGCAAGATTGAGTCCTCCGACCGCGATTATATGCCAAGTTCTCTAAGTGTGAATTCTGGTTGGCCTCAGTGGCATTCTTGGGACATATTATCGGAGCTGATGGTATTCGGGTGGACACAGAGAAATATGACTCAATATGGGTGATTGTAGATAGGCTGACGAAATCAGCCCATTTTCTTCCAGTCAGGACTACTTACTCAGCTGAGGATTATGCTAGACTGTACATCAGGGAGATAGTGAGACTGCACGGGGTTCCCACATCTATTATACGGAAAGAGGGCCTCAGTTTACAGCTAACTTTTGGAGGTCGTTCCAGAAGGGATTGGGGACACAGGTGAGTCTTAGCACCGCATTTCATCCTCAGACTAATGGGCAGGCAGATCTACTATTCAGACACTTGAGGATATGTTGAGAGTCTGTGTTATCGATTTCAGGGGTAGCTGGGAGGATCATTTGCCACTCGTTGAGTTTGCGTATAACAACTGCTATCATTCTAGCATTCAGATGGCCCCGTATGATGCCTTATATGGGAGGAAGTGCAGGTCATTATTGGATGGTTTGATGTGGGCGAGACTAAGTTACTCGGCCCAGACAGGATTCAGCAAGTTGTGGATAAGGTGAAGCTTATCCATGAGATATTATTAGCAGCACAGAGTCGATAGAAGTATGCATATAATCGACGTCGACACTTAGAGTTTCAGCTTGAGGATTGGGTATTCTTGAAGGTATCACCCATGAAGGGTGTGATGAGGTTTGGTAAGAAAGGTAAGCTCAGGACGAGGTACATTGGGCCTTACCAGATTGTTCGTAGAGTAGGCGGGTTTCCTATGAGTTGGATATGTCATCTGATTTGGAAGAGGTACATCCGGTCTTCCACGTATTGATGCTACGTAAGTGTATTGGTGATTCATCTAGAGTCTTCTCAGTAGATGATGTCCAGGTGACAGAGGTGTTGGCTTATGAGGAGAGTCCCATAGCCATACTTGATCGCCAGGTCCGAAGGTTGCGGACTAAGGATGTGGCTTCCGTCAAGGTATTGTGGCGGAATGATAATAGGGAAGATATGATGTGGGAAGCAGAAGATGAGATGAAAATGAGGTATCCTCACTTATTACCGATGCCTACAGGTAATTCCAATCCCTAAATTACTATTTTGATTGATGCATAAGACTCTGTGTTATATTGTGTCCATGTGAGGCATCTGTGTGTTGGTTGAATATTGGTTGTTAGGTATAGTTAAGGAGACTATGCCGAAGTTTGTATGGCTTGAGACCTAGTATGAACATTCGGGATGAATGTTTCTACGGAGGGAAGAATGTTACACCCCGTAATTCCATAGCTACTAAGTGAGAACATGATTATGAAAATTAGATTTGAATGTTGGAAGGAAAGGATTTTTACATTTTCTTATATGAAAAATTTTCGAGATTATTGTGATGGCAAGAATTAATTCTAGTAATTGGATTATTTCCAATAAAATTATGGACTAAGTGTGCATTAATTAAGTCTTGATATCCTAAGGGTGAGGCCATCGAAATTTGGGTGAAAAATTGGCTAAGTGTTGAGATATTTTATGTGGAGTGAAGACAAGTGGACAAGTGGAGCTTCATGTGTCCCTCTCCACTTGTGCTTGTACACCTATTTTAATACAAGGCTTGCAACACTTAAGCTCTCATAATATCTTCATCTTCAAGTTCGAAATCCATAGAAAAAAAAGTGAAGAACAAGTGTAACTTATTTTCCAAGATTAAGATCCTTAACCAAGTTCTAAGCCAAGTTAACCTTGCAATATAGTAAGTCACGGTTTTGGCAAGAAAAGATCTTGAAACCCTAAGCTTGTTGATGAACTTCTTAGAAGTAAAACATGAAAGCAAGATAGTTACAAGCTTGTAGAGGATACGTGTGTGCGATTGTAACGTGAAGAAGTGGTACAAAACAAGGTGATATTGCCGAGACATTGGGACTGTTTTTGGCTAAGTTTAAGGTAATATTTCTCCATACTCTTGAGTAATTAGAAGTTACATGATGTTATAATTGATAGATGAACATGTGTTAAGTAAAAAGGAGATTAAGAAATGCATGTCACAGTTTTAGGCATGATAGCCGAAACTGGGCAATTTTGGTAATGTTGGATTCGTTGGTTATTGTTGTTATTTAACGTCTCTAATCGCATGTTAAAATGAATGAAATCATGTTGTTACAAGTTGTTATGATCTATATAAACATGTTGGAATGTGAGTTGGATTATAAGAAATTGTAAAAATGCTTTAGTGGTGTGTTGGCCGAAAACTGTCCAAAACTGTTGGATATTGTGGTGCAGTTTCACGGATTGTTTTGTGGTGTTATAATGCTGAAAATTCAGTTATCATTATGCATGTTTAAGGTGGTAAATCGCTAACGTAAGTCCTAAAGGAATAATGGTGTGTGGCTTCACATTTTACCCTCATTGTCGTAGAAGTATGGATTGTTGGGATGTTTTTATATGGATTAAGAGGCCGGATTTACATTAGAAATAGGTGTGTGAATCACCTTGATGGTTGTTTTGGTTGTGCCCTTAAGTGGTGCTTGGTTATTGATGTATTTGACCTTATTTATAAGGTGGAAAAGTATGTATAAAGAGGGGAAGTGTTGCCCAAATTTTATACGAAAGAAGAGTCATTATGTAGTATAAGTGTATACTAGTATCATGGAATTGATAGACGTGTTATTATCATTATAGATTGAAGTACTACTTGTGACGTATTCTAGTTGTCAAGTTGGTATAGCCTATAAGGTATGTGAACTCTTCTTATCTTTCTTTTGGCATGAACTTTATAAAATGAGTGTACGGTGGACGTACGTGTTTTGCAATGTATTCGGATTCCCTGATTTGAAAAGGAATAAGTTACTTGACTTGAAAAGGAATAAGTTAATTGATTTGAAAAGAATGAGTTACTTGATTTTCAAAGTATACTTGACTTGATTTTAAAAGTATAAGTCACTTGGTTTCGAAAGTATAAGTGCCTTGATTTTAAAAGTGTAACTTGATTTTAAAAGCGTAAGTGACTTGATGTTGCAAGGCTAGTGCCTTGGTTTTTTTTCTAAAATGAAAGTTCAGTTTAAAGATGATGTTATTGAGAGTCAAAATGTGATTTAAATTGCACAAGGTTGTCATGATAGTTATATGTATATTTATTGGGACGGGTTGCACGATCCGCAATACTTGTATATATATATATTGGGACGGGTTGCACGATCCACAACACTTAAATATTTATTGGGACGGGTTGCACGATCCGCAACACTATTACATATTGGGACGGGTTGCACGATCCGCAACACTGATATATATATATATATGCATTTGATAAGTATATGGGCCGGCGTCCCATGATGTTGACATGACTCTCTGTTTATTTAAGAAAGGTACAGTTGGCTCTATTTTTATATCGCACGGTTGGATCTGGTATTTGATTTTCATACTTGTCCCTATCATTTTTTGGCCAGTTATTAATTTACTGTACTTTATATTTACATACTTGGTACCTGTTGTACTGACCCCCTTCGAGGGGCTGCGTTCATGCTCGCAGGTGTAGGTACTCCATTTGCCTATCTGCGTGCTTAGGATCTTTGCTCAGCTGTTGAGATAGCTCCATTGTCCCGGAGTCTAGTCTTTTGGTACATTTTTGGCTATTACAAACTTATGTACATTCGAAGTGCAGTGAGTCTTGTTTAAATCATAGTTCTTGTTATACTCTTAAGTGCATAGTCATGTGTGGGTTGGACATATGTACAGTCACATTTATTTGAGTTCTATATACAGTGGCGGTCTTATCGGCTTGCCTGTTTTATTACATGAGTTTTATTTGCTTCCGTTGGTTATAAGGGAGGTACGGGTATAAGGGTGCCCAGGTAGGGCACCAGTCGCGGGCCCGGGGTTCAGGTCGTGACAGCTTCTTCTAATGTTACTGTTGTTAGATTATTAAAAATGTTTTAACTCCATATTTTTCAGATAATTTCATATAAAATGTGCATGCAATATTTATAACTTAGTTCTAAAGGATGATCTATCACTTTTTGAAGAAATTCTTGGAAAAATACAATTTGCTATAAACTTTATTTTTAAAAGTAATAGAATACAAAGAATAAAAGAATATCAAAAAACTTGTCATGATTGTCAACTACCTTACACAAAAATTTCCGAAGAAATATGCACTAGATGAAATTCTTTATACAACCAACTACGTGTTGCTTATGAGTATAGAAGACCTATGACCCAATTTTTTAACGCCCGTAATTGAAATCCTACTGATATGATTATTGATTCCGATTGGGATACAATTTTAGAACTTATTACACTTTTAGAGAAATTTTATCTAGCTACTAAAGAATTTTCCGGTATTTATTATCCTACTATTTCATCAATGTTATTTTATATAGCTCTAATATTTATATTACTTAGTGAATATATGGAAAAACCAGCTTTTAAGACACCTATTAAAAATATTTCTAAAAATGAAAAAATATTTTATTCATATTCCCTCAATTTATATTATTAGTGTTGTATTAAATTCATTTATTAAAATAGACGGTTGTAAAACACTTATTGAAATTATTTATGATTGCATAGATGTTCCACCTTCATCTCCCAAAAATTCAAATGACCCACCACCTATTGAAAAAACTAGAAAAGAAGTGTTGTCTAGGGTACGAGATGAATGTAAAAAGGTATATACGCATTACCAAAAAAAAGTGCTAGCAACCAACCGGCTTCCATTCCATCTTCTTCTTCTTCTTCAACACAACCTTAAAAATGACATGATGCGGCTAGTATTGAAAGCCTCAGACATAAAATGTTTAGTGGTAACATTTCTAACCAAATTAGCGAGTTTGATATTTTTGTTTTTGCAGGGTGTACCTTACTAACCAAATTAGCGAGTTTCAATTGATGTAATAAACTTTGAATAAATGCATATTAAATAGAGAAATAAATTTATTTAGAACTTGTGGATACACATATCATAACATTTATATAATTATCAAACTTTTAAAATTTGCAATCACAAATAATTTACAATATTTGTGTAGCTATAAAAAAATTAATTGAATATAAATGGAAAGTTTAAATTACTTTATTTCATATTTAAGAAATTATTATTCTTTTCTAAATGAACTAAAAAGAAAATGAAAGACATTTACTGTAGGCGTTTGCGTCGGGTTCGTACACGCAGTGAAATTTGAAAATTTATGTTTCAAACTCGACACCACTTAGCTCGAATAGATCTAATTTGAAGACTCACACTCATCCAATAAATCTGGTAGAAATTCCACAACTCCGTTTGGGCTTTCAGCTGGTGCTCTACATGGCGGTCAAACTGTAGTATGAGTATGTAATGTAAAATAAACACAAAGTAAATATAATACTTCGAACGAAGACTTACATTTTGAAGCAATCCGCAATCCAAGCTGTTGAAACTCGAAGTTTTGTGTAGTCCGGGGTGCACACTCAAATATCCTTTGATTTGCAAGTTCTAAGTTCTTAGAACTTTGATGTAATTTTCTATCTTTAGAAATGCTAGGAATTTCTGCAGAGTTTTAGAAGAGATTTACCTCTCTTAGGTTTAGTGTATGGAATGGGATGGGAACCTCTTCTTTTATAGGCACAAAAGAACTAGGCTTCACATGAATGGGCTAAGCCCATCAAAAAATGGACCCTGGGTCCACGCCTTAGCGCCGCGTCGCGGCCCTTAATCGATGGCGCCGCGACCCTGTCCTAGTTTTCTGCTTTGTCCCATTTCTTATGTCCCGGTTATCAACCGAACATGTATATTATCTCTTTCTAATTACATCCTTCAATCAACGGAATATTTGACTTAGTGTTTACCCTTCAGGCCTCTACATATTGACACTAATATCATTAGGATCTTCACGGAACTCTTAGACTGCGCCAGAAGACGAACCTCAATATGTAAAGTTTAGCTACACGAAACATGTGAACTGAACCTATATGTGGGAAGATAAAATCGTTTCATTCGCGACACACTCAATCAAGCTTAGGATTTGTCAAGTGTCTATCCAAATGGCTTGATCATTATATCTCATTTATATCAGTCGACAACAGGACCATATCGAAAACATGTCCATTACGTTGGACAACGACTTAGTCAACCTAACATCTTATGAGTATCTGAGTGTTCTCTCGAATATACATTCAAGGAATGAATTCTAATCTTGGTTCGACTACCACCTTTAATCCACTTCGTAACGTTCCCAAAACAAGCCGCGTCTCAACCTATGAGACATTTGAGCTTAGGACAGGATCAAAGTATATTACTCCGTGAATAAGGTGCGTACCAACCTCAAGTCTAAGGACTACTATCTCCCACACACCAATGACATTATAGACATATAATAAAACAGTACATGTAGGGTATACCAATACTTCAACAAGTATCCATGCGTCCATCACGAGTTGCCATAACTTGTAGCAAGTGAGACATACTACATCCCCTAAGGATATGATACAGACCACATGTCGACGTATAACATATCATCGATATCCCAATCTCGGTGATCATTAGTCGAGGCGATTTCAAGAGCGTTACACTATGATATCAATTTCTCACTCAATTAATAACCACGTAACCTCTAGGGATGCATTTATAGAATATTATAAACAATTAACTAATAATTCAACAAATGTAAATGTCATAATATTAATCATCATTAATATATAAATATGAATGTGTATAAAGTACATGTGTCCTAATACTGATTGTCTCTAGGACATACATATATTTTTAATCTCCCACTTGGCCTAGAACCAATCACCAACATATCTAATACTCATGTCCTCAAAATGACCATTATGCTTAACCAAACTTAATGATTTAGTAAACGGGTCTGCTAGATTATTGTATGTGGGAATATAATCTATCTTGATATCTTCAGCTTCCACCATCTTTATCAGGATGTGGTACTTTCTCGGTACATATTTGTTTCTGTTCGTTGATATTGGTTCATTTGCTTGTGCAATGGCACCGGTGTTGTCACAATAAATGGTTATTGGACAACCAGCACTCGGAACAACCCCTAGCTCCTTCAGTAACTCAGAAATAGCGACAACTTCCTTAGCAACTTCCGCTTCAGCAATGTACTCCGCTTAAGTAGTCGAGTCTGCAGTAGTAGCCTGTTTGGAACTCTTCCAGCTCACTGCTCCTCCGTTGAAAACAAAAGTGTAACCAAACTGAGATTTGAAATCATCAACATCTATCTGGAAACTAGCATCGGTATACCCAGTGGCAACCAACTCATTATTCCCTCCATAGACTAAGCAGTAATCTTTAGTACGTCTAAGGTACTTGAGAATACTTTTGACTGTCTTTCAGTGTTCCTCACTAGGATTCAGCTGGAACTTGTAAGTCATACTAAGTGCAAAGGCCACATCTGGCCTAGTACAGGTTATGACATACATGATCGATCCTATAGCCGATGCATATGGAATCCTCTTCATGCGCTCAAGTTCTACATCACAAGAAGGGCAACCCTTCTTAGATAACTTGATGCCTCGACCCATCGGAAGACCGCCTTTCTTGGAATTCTCCATTGAAAAGCGTCTAAGCACTTTGTCTATATAGATTGACTGTGACAGCCCCAAAAATCTATTAGGTCTATCTCTATAGATCCTAATTCCCAGAATGTAGCAGGTCTCACCTAAATCCTTCATCATGAAGGTCTTGGACAACCAATCTTTAACTGATTGCATAGGGGTCCTATTGTCTTCCATTATCAATATGTCATCAACACATATAATAATAAAGACAATGCCCTCATCCTTGCGTTTGATATAAACACAAGGATCCTATTTATTTCTGACGAAATCAAATGACTTGATAGCCTTGTCAAAGAAAATGTTCCAACTCTTAGATGCTTGCTTAAGTCCATAAATGGACTTCTGTAGCCTGCACACAGCATTTGGTCTGGACTCGCATGAAAAACCCTCAGGTTGTTTCATATGCACTTCCTCAACTAGATCACCATTGAGGAAGGCAGTCTTGACGTTCATCTGCCAAATGTCATAGTCATAATGTGCAGCTATCGCAAGCAAAATCCGAATAGACTTAATCTTAGCAACAGGTGAAAAAGTCTCATCATAATACACTCCGGGACGCTGAGTAAAATCTTTAGCCACTAGTCTAGCTTTATAAGTCTGAATCTTACCAGATGCATCAATCTTCTTCTTGAAGACCCATTTGCATCCTATGGGTTTAACCCCACTCGACAAATCAACCAAGTTCCACACTTGATTGATATACATAGATTCCATTTCGGATTTCATGGCTTTTTTCCATCTCTTCGAATCAATGTCCAGCATTGCTTCGTTATAGGTTGTAGGCTCACTGTCATCTGGAATATCTAACTCATTTTGTGTTTCCACAAGTAGATTTAGTCTTTCCGGAGGACGATGACTTCTAACATACCTACGGAGTTGAGTGTCTTGTAGTCCAGTTTCAGGTATGTTCAGATTGTGAGAAGGTTCGTGTGTGTTGGTTGATCCACCAACATTAGAGCTTTTAGGAATATCATTTTAATGTCTTTCCTGAGTGGGAATAGGTGCAATCCCTGCACTTGCTCCTAAGGTCTGTGTCGAAGGATCTTGCATTTCTGCATTATTCCTCGTAGTACTCCCACTGGCCGAAGGGCGCATCCGAAATACCCAATCTTCGCCATAATCTCCCACTGAATCTTTGCCTTGTTCACTCGACAAGTTTTTAACCTCTATGTTACTTTGTTCTTGAATTTCTTCAAGTTCTATTTCTGTGCAATCCTCTTCCTTGTAGACATATTCTTCTTCAAGGAAAGTTGCATTCCTGGAAACAATTATCTTATGTTCTCCAGGAAGATAGAAGTAGTATCCTTTGGTTTCCTTTGGATACCCAACGAAGTAACATTTCTCATTTCTAGACTCCAACTTATTAGTGATCAACTTCTTGACATATGCATGACACCCCCAGGGCCTTATGTGTCTAAGTGATGACTTCTTGCCACACCATACCTCATATGACGTCTTTTCAACTGATTTCGAAGGAAATCTGTTCAGTTCATATATCGAGGTTTGTATAGCGTATTCCCAAAGGTATGTAGGAAGAGTTGAAAAGCTCATCATGGAACGAACCATATCAAGTAAGGTTCGGTTTCTCCTCTCGGCAACATCATTCATCTGTGGTATTCCAGGAGGTGTCCATTCTGAATGAACTCCATGAAGCTTTAAGTAGTCCAGAAATTATTTACTCAAGTATTCACCCCCTCGATCAGATCGGAGAGTCTTGATACTCCTTGAGAGTTGTTTCTCAACTTCACACTTAAACTCCCTAAACTTCTCGAAGGCCTCGGATTTGTGTCTCATAAGATACACAAATCCATACCTTGATAAGTCATATGTGAAAGTGATGAAGTACGAGAAACCTTTTCTAGCTTGAGTCGAAAATGGTCCACATACATCCGTATGTATCAACTCAAACACCTCATTAGCACGGATCCCCTTTCCAGAAAGAGGTTTAATGGTCATCTTACCCTTTAAACATGATTCACAATTACCATATGATTGTAAGTCAAATGGTTCGAGGTAATTTAATTTCCTCAACCGTTCTATCCTCGTTTGATTGATATGACCAAATCTGTAATACCACAAGTAGGTAGAATTTCTTTCATTTAACTTAGCTCTTTTATTTTGTACATTGGAAATTTCCCTGCGGCAGTTTAATGTATACAATCCATTCACAAGAAGCGCAATTCCTTACACAACATTATCTAAAGTCAAAACCATATTGCCATTAGAAGTGTTTGAGGAAAAATCCTCTGAATCAAGTACAGGAATGGAAATAATGTTCCTTGTTAAAGAAGGAACATAATAACAATTGTTTAATATCAAAACTTTTCCAGAAGGTAAATCTATCCTATAAGTTCTCACGCGCTCAGCAGCAACTCTTGCTCCGTTTCCGACGCGCAGGTCCACCTCTCGAGGCCCGACCTTCCTGCTATCAGCTAGCCCCTGTACATTTGTACAAATGTGTAAGCCACAAGCGGTATCTAGTACCCAGGAGTGAGAATCATTTATAGATAGATTTATTTCAATTACAAACATACCTTGTCCGCCAGGTGCCGGAGCACCAGGTGCCCTGCCTCCTCCCGGAGCCGTGCACTCAAACTTCCAATGCCCCTTCCTATTGCAGTTTCTGTACACATCCTTTGTCGGAAGCACCTTCTTCTTCTTCGCCCCTCCCTGGGGCTTCATTGTTGCGGGCGCAACGACAACTTTGCCCTTCTTCTTCTTTTGTCCCTTACCTTTCGGTTTGGGCTGTGAAGAAGACCCTACCATGAGGACAACTTTACCCCTGGAGATTGAAGACTCGAAGGTCTTCAGCATATTGTGCAGTTCTGGCAATATCGCCTTAGTTCCATTCATGTTGTAGTTAATAATGAAACTCTCGAACGACCGTGAAAAGGAGTGGAGAATGAGGGTGGTGGAGACTCTGTCTTGAAACTTTATGTCAATGGAGGCCAACCTCTCAATCAACTCAATCATGCTCAACACATGAGGCGAAACTTGGCCCCCTTCATTTAGCCTACATTTGAAGGGTTTTATGAGCAGGTCATACTCCATTTTCTGAGACTGCGAATCATAGAGACTCCTCAAATGGGCTAACATTTCATTGGGCCCCATAGTTTCATGTTGTCTTTGCAATGGTGGTGACATAGAAAACAATATTAGGCATTGAGCTGAGGTGGCATCCCGATAATGTTTCTCGTAAGCAGCCTTGTCGAATGTTGCATACTCAGCAGAGTGGTGGGAAATACGTTGTCCAATGTATACTAAATATGTTCTTGTATCAGGACAATTCTGTCATTCCTGAGCCAGTCTATGAAGTTGGGTCCAGTAAGTCTGTTGGACTCTATAAGCATTTTCAGTGAAAAGTTTGACATTCCTGAAGATATAGATAAAATAGAAAAATGCAATCAACAATTCATTCTTCCAATAATACACATTAATTATAGACTAATTTAACATGGTTTTTTGTTTAATTAGCTCCCACTATTTTGCATACTTCTACGACCCCATGGTAGAATACGAACCTAAATCATTTTAAGGTCACAGTGGGCCAAGATCCAAACATATGTTATATCCGCGTTTGTTTTGGCTGATAACTTCAATAGCACACTTCGGTAGGTTATCAACCAATTACAAAACTAAATTTGCAACTCTTGGTTTGATTAAATATCTTTCATTTTAATCATGCGTCTTTAAACTAGTCCGACACTTTGGCGCCAAGATTCATCGAAACAAGTCAACTCCATTACACGACTGCGTTTAAATGCCTAAGTAAATTTAGCCTTTGCAAGCAAACACTTTGGTATAAATACCTACAAAAGTTTATTATCTACTTTCATTTTAACACATCTATGAAAGGGCCTTGGTCCTCTTAGACTTAGAGCAAATACTTTGGCATAAATACTCGTATCTCCGAAAAGGATTTAGCACCCTAATAATTATAATGGACGACGCGTTATAATTAAACTTGTATTTAATGTTTGGGAAACATTTTTAGTTTTCGGGGATTTCAATCAAGATCAACATGCCATATATCATATGACAACTTATCATGCAATTTCTAAACACATTTAGATGGGAAACCATCAAACTCAATAGGCATGATATAAGATGATTTAATCAAGTAATGGATGCCACATATCCAGACAGCTATCGCGGTCATTAAAATTAAATAATTACTGGGCACCGCCTACCCAACCAATAATTGCGGACGCTATGCTAATAATTTAAATGCATCACATTTAAAACACTTAGCACATTTGTATATTATATAATAATATACCATTAATGATAATCATGAGTCTATTTGTCTAAACTCTATAATCTATGTCTATCCCAAACAGTCCCTTAAACATTTTTCTGATTTTACAATTCTGATTTTCGGGTGTATTTTTTTTTAGAATTTACACTTAAGTCCCTCAAGAATTTAAAGTTCAATTCTGAACCCCTATAAATTCAGAAAATACAATTTTAAACTTCAGAAAATATTTTCAAACTTCAGAGACATGTGTGCAATTTCCAGAACTTAAAATCTAATTTTCAGAATATTTTTTTTAATTGCATATTTGCCCGAAAGGGACCAAACCTATCTAATTAAAAACTTTATTTCCAGATTCTGTCATGTTTAAAACTTCAGAGTGAGAATCTGAATATCAAAACTTTGTTTGGATTCGATGACCCGTCGGCAAGTAGCGCCTAAACTTCGTGAGTATATTCGAATTTTCGTCGACCGTGACCCTAACAGTTGGCGTCGCGGCGCCTCAGAGGCCGAAAGTCCGAAAATTCATTTTTAAGCTTTCTGAATGAACAGTGTCGCGGCCCTATTGAACATCGCCGCGACACCTCTGGCGTCATCTGAGAAGCGCTGCGGCGCTCCATTCAAGGAGCCGTGGCGCTACCCCAAAACCCATGCAGTCCCGCGACGCTCTAGAATAGAGTCGCGGTGCTTCATCTCCAGAAACGCAAGATCCGAAAATCCGAACACCTAAAACTAGTTTAGGGTCAGATCTTAGATATATCACTTGCAACACCATCACCATTAAATCAATATGTTCATCGACCATCACTTCTAATTTTCTTCTCGTTCTTCGTTTCAATGCACCATGCCACAAGCGGACTGGATAACACACATCAACTTAGAGGAGTTATATATTGGAATGATTTTTCACGATTACATAGTTGTTTTCAACAGATTTGGGTACAAGGACCATGCATTTCAAAGATTTATGGATTTCAGAGCTTTTAACAACATAAAAATAGATCTAAACAAATTCTAACTCATATTATCATTAATATTCATTACATAAACACACGAAACAACCCAGACTCTGATACCACTATAGACATTTGTGTCGGGTTCGTACACGCAGCGAATTTGAAAATTTATGTTTCAAATCCGACATAGCGGTCAAACTGTAGTATGAGTATGTAATGTAAAATAAACACAAAGCAAATGTAATACATCGAACGAAGACTTACATTTTGAAGCAATCCGCAATCCAAACTGTTGAAACTCGAAGTTTTGTGTAGTCCGGGGTGCACACTCAAATATCCCTTGATTTGCAAGTTCTAAGTTCTTAGAACTTTGATGTAATTTTCTATCTTTAGAAATGCTAGGGATTTCTGCAGAGTTTTAGAAGAGATTTACATCTCTTAGGTTTAGTACTCCCTCTGTTCCACAATACATGATTGTCTAGGAATAAAGTGTTTTATTAAGGGATTGTGATAGTTTACTAATATACCCTACAATCATTAAAAGTAAATCAATCATTACATATTTATCTCATACAAAATACTTTCAAACTAGGGGTAAAATGGAGAAAATAAGATTAAAACTACATTGAAATTGCAAACAATCAACTATTGTGAAAAAGTAAAAAATTTCTAGACAATCATGTATTTTAGAACGGAGGGAGGGTTCACATGAATGGGCTAAGCCCATCAGAAAATGGACTGGGTCAATCGGAACCAGGGTCCGCGCCGCAGTGCTGTATAAGTGGCACCACGGCGCTCGACGTGCGACTGGCGCCGCGGCCCTTAATCGATGGCGCCGCGGCCCTTAATCGATGGCACCGCGGCCCTGTCCCAGTTTTCTGCCTTGTCCCATTTCTTATTGTCCTGGTTATCAACCGAACATGTATATTATCTATTTCTAATTACATCCTTCAATCAACGGAATATTTGACTTAGTGTTTACCCTTCAGGCCTCTACATATTGACACTAATATCATTAGGATCTTCACGAAACTCCTAGACTGCGTCGGAAGACGAAACTCAATATGTAAAATTTAGCTACACGAAACATGTGAACTGAACCTATATGTGAGAAGATAAAATCCTTTCATTCGCGACACACTCAATCAAGCTTAGGATTTGTCAAATGTCTATCCGAATGGATTGATCATTATATCTCAGCTCTATTAGTCGATAACAGGACCATATCGAAGACATGTCCATTGTGTTGGCCAACGACTTAGTCAACCTAACATCTTAAGAGTATCTGAGTGTTCTCTCTAATATACATTCAAGGAATGAATTCTAATCTTGGTTCCACTACCACCTTTAATTCACTTCGTAACGTACTCAAAATAAGTCGCGTCTCAACCTATAAGACATTTGAGCTTAGGACATGATCAAAGTACATTACTCCGTGAATAAGGTGCGTACCAACCTCAAGTCTAAGGACTATTATCTCCCACACACCGATGACATTATAGACATATAACAAAACAGTACATCAGTAGGGTATACCAATACTTCAACAATTATTCATGCGTTCATCACGAGTTGCCATAACTCATAGCAAGTGAGACATACTACATCCCCTAAGGATATGATGCAGACCACATGTCGACGTATAACATAACATCGATATCCTAATCTCGATGATCATTAGTCGAGGCGATTTCAAGAGTGTTACGCTATGATATCAATTTCTCACTCAATTAATAATCACGTAACCTCTAAGAATGCGTTTATTGAATATTATATACAATCAACTAATAATTCAACAAATACAAATATCATAATATTAATCATCATTAATATATAAATATGAATGTGTATAAAGTACATGTGTCCTAATACTGATTGTCTCTAGGACATACATATACTTTCAATGAATTTATATTAATAGAAACTTAGGGATCTCTCTGATGACGATAAAAAATATAACAAAAAGAAAAAAAAGTAAGAAAAGAAAAAAGAAACTTACGGATCTAATAACAAAGTTTATGCTCCTATCTCTGTATTGTATACGGAAGGGCAATTTATTTCATACATCATTTAAGTTGTTTTTCCGAACTGCATGCGAGTTTGAGATCTTCGGCGCTTGTCTAGTCAAAAGCTTCTTAATAATTGTTATCAAATAATATTCTTAATGAATATATTAAATATATTAACTTACTTATTGTGGAAGAAGGGAATAAATGTTAATCTACTCATAGGAAAATGTAAAGAAATTTTGAAAGCTTTTTAGATAATGATAAATTTGAAGAAAAAAGTCAATACCTTCTTGAAAGGTTAAAAAATTACTCCATCCGTTCTAATTTATACGAATGTGTTTAACTTGATATTAGGTTTAAGAAATAAATGAAGACTTTTGAAACGTATGATTTAAAATGACATAGATATTTGTATGGCTATAAATAATTTTGGTAAGGATAAAATGAGTATATTAAAGTTAAATTGTTACTAAAATATAAAAATGTGTCATTCTTTTTAAGACTGACTAGAAGAAAAGAGTGTCATATCAATTGGAACGGAGGGAATATTTATTGTGGACGAAAGGGATTATAAAATTAAAAAAGTTACCCCTTCCTTCTCAAATTATTTATCGTGGTTATTAAAAATAGTGATCTCAAATTATTTGTCGTTTTAGAAGTTTAAGATATAATTAATTATTTTTTCTCCATGTCACCCTTTGTCATTAATGAAGGTGACATATAAATACAATATATATTTAATGGAGATAGATTATAACTTAGACATAAATAAAGGTAAAGTAGGTCAAATATCCATCTTAATTAATAATTCTTAATGGCATGTAAACAAAAAAAATTATAAATAATTTGAGACGGGAGAGTATTGAACACTTGTTAGGAAACCGAGATTCCATGGGATGAGAAAGTAGACAATTGGATTTATTAGCAAGTATTGAGGGGGGAAGAGGGTGAGCTAAAAGGTGATAAAAGTTTGATTAAAATAGAGAGATTAAAGGCCCTGTAATCACGGAAAATTGCATTGGCAATCAATTGCGTGCCTATCAATAATGGGGGATTATAGAACCCGGGCACAGTCCAATAGCAAATGAGAGGTTTTAAGACACTTTGTGAACACTTGTAACGTGTGATCGATTTCCAGTGGGAGCATTCTGTTCTTTTCTGCGGTTTATGCTATCAGTTGTCTGTTCTCAAACTCTATTATTGGAGTACATCTCCGCAATTTACTGGTAATAGTATTGGGAGACCGATATTACTACCTTCATAACTAATATGACGCAAGCCGGAAACTTGAATATCAAAAAATAATAATGGGGGGATTCCGTGTGTCCTCAATGCATAATGCTTTATCTCTATGTGCACTTTTCTCTCTTTAGTCAAATCAATCTTTGCTAGTGCCTACTGCCTTCTCAAAACGGGAGAATAGCTTTATGAACATGGCAGGACCAAAATATATCTCATTTATTTCTCTCTACCAACCTCCTTTAAAGAATTATTCCTCCACATAAATGAACAAACAACAAAAAAGGTAGTATAGAAAAGAAAGAGACCTTCGAGGAAGCTCTAAATTTGACCCGAACCCTATTTCCCCATTCTTCCTTTCAAACATAGACATATATGTATTATAGAAAGAGATTATATCATGATTATAAACAGAAAATAATTTAAATACACACTACTAGTAATTTGTATAACCTTAGTAAACGAAGAGAAACAAATTCAGATTTTTAATTCAATAGGTGCGCGTAAGCTGTGAAGTGTTATTGTTCATGTAAGAAAAATGTATGATAACAAGGAAATGAGAATTTGAACAACAATAACAAAGAGGTTAACAATCTGGAAATAATCAAATAAGATGATTTGCTAAGTCGATTGATATTCAATCTTTCCTTAAGACAATATTGCTCCGTATTATCTTTTAACGGTGTAATGACAATTTATATTCCAAGATAAACAGCAATCAAACAAGTGAGCAAAGGAGACTCAAGTGTTCGCTAGGAAAGAAAGATATTTGAGTATGTGGAGATTGCAAGAGAGGGAGATAATTTTCTGAATTGTTGAGTGTTTTTGCAAATGAGCCTAAGGCCTCATTTTATAGTGTTGAGAAGATGACCCTCTAATTGGCCAAGTAATGACCTTGAATGACCATGTAATGGTCTTGATTATGGAGGTTAATTCAGCCAAATAATGATTGAATTCATTTGGAAAGTAATGGAGGTTTAATGTCACAAAACCAGCCCAAGAGTCATGTATTTTCGTCTCTCGTCGCAGCTTCTGTCTGTCCAGCGCCGCGGCCCTGCAGGGAGGCGCCTTGGTGCCAAAACTTCAGAGAGTTTTGGCCTCGTCGGCGCTGGAGGGAGGCGCTGCAGCACTTCGAGGCACCGCGGTGTTTTCATGACCCGTTTCATCTTTTAACACATTGTACACTTCTTTCATCATTTACCAACGTGAAACCATTGTCATTTGGCCAATAACCGTCTATTAACTTACGTCTCAAATATTTTGTATACGTATCAATATCTCTTCCACTTAGGAAATTTATGATTTTTGGTACAACGTGTGCACGTGTGTGGAAACGAAGTTTCCGATGTGCGAGGCGGGGCCCCAATTATTCGAGTCATAATTAATAGGATTAATTTTATTTCACGTTTAATAAATTTCCAACAGTTCATGCATATCGATATGTTTGCATTAAACATAAATATATTTTTTGGGATTGTTTTGATGTATTATATGCGCTACTATTGACTAATTTCTTTTCAACTATATGAATACTAGTAAAATAGATTGCTTCTAACATTTTATCAATAAGTGATGCATTAACCTTGACAATGATAGTTTTGCACATGAATAATAACAAATTGAGATATTAGGGATTTTTTATGTGGTCCTTCGTATACCATTTAAGGAACAAAATGAAAAAAGAACTTTTTTTTTACTTTCCACTGTAATTTCCTAATGACAGTTGATGTACTAACGACCACTTTCCCCTTTAATGCTTTAGTATTGTCCTCTCCTCCCACTTTTTTGATCTGCACTCACATATATATATGTACATGCTCTCACTGAACACGGTTGTATTATTGGTCTGTGCTCTGTATTTCCCCGAAGAGAAGCGCATGGACTCAAAAGAGCAATGGTCCCATTTTTCACCATCCGACATCATCATCGCCATCAATAGTCAATACCCGTCAGTATCATCATCAACTTCTTAAATTCACTGCAAATATCATTACATTTCTCCATTCTATTTTGTGTAACTAAGGCGAAGTTGGGACTTAAACGAGTCATCTTGAAGTACCTGTTATTCTTGTTCTTATTGTATTTGTTGATGTTGGATGAGTGTTGTGACAATACCAGTAACGATAACATCGCTTATGAACATAAGGATGTTGTCTGCAGTGTTGTGACAACATCACATACAACATCTCTATAAGCAATTTTATATATTTTTTCGGCCAAAACAATGAGTGTTACTGTGAAATAAAAATGACCTAGGCAAGCTAACTAGGAAGCTATGTTTAAAACGTGAAAAAAGAAGAAATCAAGCTTGAAAGGAAAGCGACGTGAAGACCAAATCAATATAGTTGAGGATTTCATGGAGGTTGAATCGGTCCAAGCTGCTACCTATTTTCTCTCAACTTCCGCAAAGTTTCACACTAAATCTAGAGGAGGAACTTTAGAGTATCGGTATTCAGATTACAAAGAAAAAAATTACCAAGAGAGCTCTCGGAAATTCACCATAGAAATCGGATCAAACACCAATGCCTAAAGTAGTATAACAACATCTAGTCCCACATTTCAGTTGCTACTCAGATTCTAGATCAAGTTCATTATTGAAGCAATTGTAATGAAGATGTTGTATGTTTCTTTATAGATGTTTTATCATTAGGCTGAAGTCATATGCGACTTCTTTTTGTTTGTAATTTTTTTTATATTTTATTTCAACAAATTGTAAAAATAAATTGACTTGTATTTGTATATATGATAAATACAATACTTCGGTCATTGACCATCAAGGGTTATATTAATATACCTTTGAAATATAAACCTTGTGTCTTTTACTTTTTCCGTTGCATTTACTCATTAAGGTTTATTATTGTTTTATCTGTTGTTGCCTCAAGTGTTGACACAACACTGAAGGCAACATAAATAAACTGTTTAACTTTTTAAACATTCAAATCTTTAGTTTTTCTACTTTTAAGTACTTATCCGTAGCCTCGGACCTAACAAGTGGTATCAGAGCAAACATTTAACACAATAAGTGATTGGTCCTGTATGTAATGTGTTATACCCCGTGGTTCAGGCCATGCGTATGGGGCCGTGCGAAATGAGTTAGGACTCGAAATCAGAAAACTTCGTCGTGGCATCGTCATGGCCGGGCGAGACATGGCGCGCCAAGCGAGAATTCATGGTCGCGCGGAAATCGTGGCGCGACGCCTAAAGTTCCGAGAGTCGCAGGAGTTGCGCCATGGCCAGCTGCGAACAGTGCGGAAATCTGGCGGAAAAACTTAGAAAAATCGATCTTTTCTTTTAAAGGGCATGGGAGGGTGTGAAGTGTCCCCCATCCCGATTTTTGCATTATATTGACCAAGTCTTAAAGACTTGGTCATCTTTCATCTCTCTCTTAGACAAAGCTCCTCCTTCTCTCTTAATTATTTCAAGCTTCTCCTTCTCTCTAAAACTCCAAGAGATATTCTAGCCTTAGGAAAAATCTGAAAAGTAAAAGGCAAGAAGGAAGCTTGTGGCTAGCTTGTGAAGGTTGTTGTGGTGATGTTCTTGGAATATAAGCTAGCAAGTTGTTGGATAAATTTGGCTAAAGCTCTAAGGTAATGATTCTTCCTTTATTATTAGTTTTTAGTGTTGCATGTTAAGAAGAAAGAACTTGTGGTAGTAAATAATGCTATTAGAGTCATTGCATGCAAGAGATGTTGTTTGGGTATGAAAGATTTGACTAAAGAGATATTATGAGCATGTTGTAGCCTACAAACTACTTTAGAATTGTTAAGTGTATTATTATAACTTATGGGGCAGAATTTTACACCCCCAAGATTAGGTGTGTAATCCCCTCTGTGTTGGTGTGAATGTTGGGCCTTAATGTGGCGTTTGAGTGTTGAAAATCGGCCTTTGAAAAGGTGGCAAAGTGAGTAGAAACAAAGGAAATGCTGCCCAATTTTCCTTAGGAATTGGTAACTTGAATTTGGAATTTCTACATTGAAATTAGGGGTTAATAAACGTATTATGGTCATTATAGGTTGACATATTACGTGCGGTATTTCGGACTTAGCAAGTGGATTAACCGAAGAGGTATGTGGAACTTTCCTATCTCTTGAGCATGAGTAGTTGTACCTATGTAGTACGGTGAGCGTCAAGATTTGATATCTTTCACTTGTGTTAAAGTATATTGGTACTTGTTTCATTTTTAAAAGTATAAGTCCCTTGGATTTAGGAAAAACGTATTTGACAAAGGAATAACGCTAATATAATGACTTTATGGGAAGTTGGTTATATTAGTTTTCTTGAAAGGTTCACAAAGAAATGTTTACTCTAATTAAAACAAGTACGGGTAAAGGATTTGAAACTAAGAAAGGTGAATTGATTTTTAGGCATTGGTTGCCTAAGGTTTTAAAGGAAATGAAGTCACTTGTTTTAGAAGCCTATTATATTTCTAAAAGGAAATGTGACTTGTTTTGAAAGGAAATCGTAAATTGATACTATGGTGATTAGTATCTTGGAATTTTGTATAAAAAGAGTTATTTCAAAAAAAAGGTTAGAAGTACATGGTACTTGGGTTGAATTTCCGGATTTTCTATTAAAAGACATGTTAGTGCCTTAGGATACTAAAATGAGAGGATATATTAATAATGTTAATAAGAAGTTAGGGGATTTCTTAATTTGCTTATGTTATGATAAGCCGATAATGCTTATGTTATGATAAGCCGGTAGTGCTTATGTTATGATAAGCCGGTAGTGCTTATGTTATGATAGGCCGGTAGTGCTTATGTTGTGATATGATAGGCCGGTAGTGCTTATGTTGTGATATGATAGGCCGGTAGTGCTTATGTTTGATATGATAGACCGGTAGTGCTTATGTTATGTATGATAGCCGGATGAGCTATGTTATATACTTATATTATTACAGGGTAAACCCCGGGTTATTATTTATACCATGGATTTGCTACCCATGATGCGAGTGCGGAGCTTGCACTCATGCGGATCCGGACCATAGGATCCATGCGGGTGAAATAGTCTCATGCGAGTACGGCGATGGTACTCATGCGGGTCCACAGGATCCATGCGGGTCAAATAGTCCCATGCGGGTGAAATAGTCCCATGACGAGGCGGATGACCTCATGCGGGTCCACAGGACCCATGCGGGTGAAATAGCCTCAGGAGTAGGATTGCTCAATGATACTACGGGCGAGGTACCCTGTTTTGATCGTGAGCCTCCTATTTTTATGCTATAAGATTTATACTTGTTACTCTCATTGTTAGTAAGGCACGGTCTGAGAAATTAATTTCTATCTATGACTCAGCTTATTTTTGACTTATGATATTACTACGGTATTTTCGGTTCGCATATTTGGTACATGTTAGATCGACCTCTTTCGGGGGCCGTTCATGCCGCAGTTGAGGTTCATAACTGGCGATCCGCTCTTAGGATCATTCGGTTCTCGGAAGGCTCCATTTCTCGGAGGCCTCGTCTTTTGGTACGGTTCCACGAGGTTGTAGACTTTGTACATTCAGGTATGGCGGGGCCTGTCGTCATAGTGTTATACCTTCTTAGAGGCTTGTAGTCTGTCATGAATTGGGGTGTAAGGATGTAACTATTCGCTTTATTATATTTAGAGCCACTTGGGTTGCTTTGTTTTATATTCTTATATGGTTCTTGTTTGTGAGTTTATTTCCACTGGTTTTCTCCGATGGTGTATCACAGCGGTGCCCGGTAGGCACGATCACGATCCGAGGTCGGGTCGTGACAAAAGTGGTATCAGAGCGCTTAATCCTCGGAAGCGGTCTACATCCGTATCTAGTAAGTCTTGATTATCGGTGTCAGTGCACCACATCTATAATCGTGAGGCTACGGATATTTAGGATTGGTTTCCATTCTTCTCACTCGAGATCGTGCACAGAGCCGCGTGTGGTTGGGTCGTCTCCCTAACGAGTTATGTTGTTTGCACCGCGAAAAGCGCAAAGATGACCAGTGGAGGATTATGGATCGCGTATCCGGGTTGGTTGTAATTGTTGTATAGTTGGTATAATGACGCATTTATCTGATTTATGTATAAGTGGTCATATATGGGTCGCCTAGAATGATTTTAGATTACCGTAAATCGTAAGGGCTAATTAGGTATCGGGAAGGTATGAAACGGTTTAATAAACTCTCATCAAGGTTTTACGTACTAAATTGAGATAATTAGGAGATGATGAGTTGTCTGAGAAGGTAATAGACCTTAAGAAGTTTAATTAAGGGACCTAATGGGAGACTATGGTTGTAAATTAAGCTACGTGGTATGCTTAAGAGGATAGTATGGATGAGATCCGTGTGGGGTAAGTAATGGTTGTTGTGATCAAAACGACACGACTTTGGTATTATGAGAAGTTAGTGTACCCGTTTATGGGGTGGGATCAGTTAATAGTAGTCCCGCTACGTGACAGGGTCACGAGGGTCCAAGCCCGAGTCTAATTAATCGTTTTACGAGTTCGCAGACGTATTCCACCGGAACCAGGCTGTGAGCGCCGGAAATGGCCTTATATTGTTTAACTTAGTAACTTCAAGATCGAAGGCCAGCCTTATTATGGAAGTTATGTACGTAAGCTAGAATAAGTTTGGAAGTACGGAAAAGAGTACGACCGGTAAGGAAGTGAGCAACCAAGTGTGAAAGAAATGAAGCCGGAATCCATGAGAACCCTTATGAGGTAACTACACCCGTGAGTGTTGGGTGGTAGCTGAGTGGGTAGATAATAATTGTCGGTAACGATACAGTCGTTGGACCCTAGCAGACCTAGCAGAGCCGCATGCACGCCGAGGTCATTAAGTACGGGCTAGTTGGCCTCTTGTTATGCCAACGTGGACTACGTAAGAGAGATTGATTCGGCACGCTTCCTGGCAGTTTGCCATCGAGTGGAGAGGAAGAGAAGTGGTAGTAACGATGAATTATCCTTCCTTCTTTGGCATCATTGTTTTTAATAAGTCCGTGACTTGTTCATCGAGGAAAATGGACGCAGAAGTAAGTAATACTTGAATTTGAAGGAATTTATGTTAAGTGCCCTCGAGGTACTTGGAGTTGGTTTGGTGTGGCGGTCGGGCCACGACCTTCCTGATAATTTCAAGGAAATGTGCAAGGCAAGAATAAAATAGGTACGAAGCGCCGCTGCAGAAAGTCGAGGCATCTTTTGGTAGGTTTTGAAAATCTACACGATTTTAAGGCGGTGCGTAATGACTAGATATTTACAGGACCACGAGAGGACCTTGTGATTAGGGTTGTGACTCCAAGGAAAGTATATTGAAGGGAGATAAGTTCTCTCCCCTACATAAAAGGATAGTTTTACGTATTATGGGGTTATGGGTACCCATGTCGTTAGACGAAGGATGGGAGACTGGTAAAGTCTTCAGTATCGTCATGCCATAAGTTACAGTTTAGATAACCGTGGGAAAGGTATTGTGTTGGGGAAATTAGGAACAACGTTACGAAATGGTCGAGGAAGTGTCATAAGGATAAAAATGCAGATGGTACGCATGTATGAAACTGTATGATCATGGATCAAGATAGAAATACTTTTGTTAATAATAAGCATAAGATAAGGTCATGACCAGAATGATAAAAGAGAATATGACTACGGTTATGTAAGTTGCACGAGATACAATTACCCCGGACTAGTGTAAGACCATTAGTAAATAATGGGCAGTAAGAACACCTCGAGGGAAGGTGGTAGCATCGACACTGACAAAAAAAAAAGATAGTAAGAAAATACGGAGGGGTAAGGGACCCCAGGACAACTTGAAATAACTTATAAAGGAAAGACGAGTAGACACTCGAACGATAAGAAATCTTGACAAGTCATTGGATTATGTAATACCGTGAATTGAGGTTGAACACCTGACTATAAGCTCTACGAGCTGGGAGAGAATAATAGGATTACTACTTGACAAGATCAAGGAAGTCTCCCCCTAAATTGTGATTGGCAGGAAGTTTTAGCCATGCGGCAAGCAGAGGAATCAAATCTAAGTATAGTAACCAAGTTTGGTTGCAACAGAGAAAGGGGAAACAGGAACCATAATTGAGATTTAGGATGCCCGAATATTTCGCAAGTACAAGAAAGGCTTCCAGTTATTGGAAGAGAAGTTGACCACGACTACAGTTCTAACCCCTCTTGAGAGACTAGAGGGTTAGGGTATTATTGTAACACGTTGGGTGTTGGGCTAGGTTGTGTGCTGACGCAACACGATAAGGTTAGAGCTTATGTTTCCCGGCGGTTAGGGAAGCAAGAAAGGAATTACGCTACTCACGATTTAGAGTCGGCGGCAGTTAATCGTACCTTGAAGATTTGGAGGCAATTCCTTATATAGATTTCATGTGGATATTTGTGCAGACCACAAGAGACTCCGGTATATCTTCAGACTGAGGCAGCTGAATTTGCGATAGAGACGGTGATTAGGGTTACTCAAGGATTGTGATATTGATATCCTATACCGCCCAGGGAAGGCCAATGTAGTTTCAGATACCCTTAGTCGCAGATCGATGGGTAGTCTGTCAGGGGTGCATCCAGGGAAGAAGGGCATGGTCCGTGAGTTACATCAGCTAGCAAGCCTCGGGGTTCGTTTGGTTGATTCCGATAGTGATGGAGTTCGGGTTCGAGAGGTTGCCGAGTCTTCCATCGCCGGCGAGTGAAGAGGCGATGATGAGGATTCGGTTATGGTACGGTATCGAGATGCCGCCCTTCAGAGAGAGAAGAGTCTATTTGAGGTAGCGCCTGATGGGGTGCTAAGGTTTGAGGGCCGATTGGGTGTTCCCGATGTGACAGGACTTCGTCAGCAGATTTTGGGGAAGGCACACAACGCTCGTTATTCTACTCACCCGGGGTCGACTAAGATGTACCGTGACCGCAGGTGTGTGTATTGGTGGGATGGCTCAAGAGGATGTGCGTGTTTTGTTGCACGATGTCCTAATTGTCGCAGTCAAGATTGAGCACCAAAGCC
Source organism: Przewalskia tangutica (assembly GCA_029844215.1). Taxonomy (NCBI): domain Eukaryota; kingdom Viridiplantae; phylum Streptophyta; class Magnoliopsida; order Solanales; family Solanaceae; genus Przewalskia; species Przewalskia tangutica. The sequence continues at coordinate 83,559,144 of CM056734.1, forward strand.
CGGTGGGCTATCATAGATATTGATATTCCAACTTGGAAGTGGGAGGTGATAAATATGGATTTTATTACAGGGCTACCTACCACTCAGAGGAAGCATGATTCCATTTGGGTGATTGTCGACAGGCTGACGAAATCAGCCCATTTTCTTCCAGTCAGGACGACTTTTTCAGCTGAGGACTATGCCAGATTATATATTAGAGAGATTGTGAGACTGCACGGAGTCCCGGTGTCGATTATATCAGATAGAGGAGCCGGTTCTCGCTAACTTCCGAGGTCCTTTCGTGGGATTAGGGACACATGTGAGTCTCGATCGCATTTCACCTCGGGATCGACGGACAGCCGAGCGCACTATCCGAACACGAGGATATGCGGGCTTGTGTTATTGATTTCAGGGGTAGCTGGGAGGATCATTTACCTCTTGTGGAGTTTTCTTATAACAACATCTACCATTTTAGTATCCAGATGGCGCTTTATGAGGCCTTACGGGAGGAAGTGCAGGTCACCGATAGGCTGGTTCGAGGTAGGAGAAGTTCAGTTAGTCGGGCCAGACTTGGTTCAGTGTGATGGATAAGGTGAAGCTTATCCAGAGCGGTTATCGCAGCCCAGTCGGCAGGTCGATGCAGATCGTGGCGTCGCAGACTGGGAGTTTGAGGTACATGATTGGGTTTTCGTGCAGGTGTCACCCATGAAGGGCGTGATGAGATTTGGGAAGAAGGGAAAACTTAGCCCAAGGTACATTGGGCCTTACCAGATTGTCCGGAGGGTAGGCAAGGTTGCCTATGAGTTGGATCTGTCGTCCGATCTAGAGGCAGTACATCCAGTGTTTCATGTGTCTATGTTGCGAAAATATATTGGAGACCCATCTAGAGTACATCCGATTCATGAGGTTCAGATAACAGAGGAGTTATCGTATGAGGAGAGTCCCATAGCGATACTCGATCGTCAAAGTTAGGCGACACGGACAACGGATGTGGCTTCCGGCAAGGTCTTATGGCGGAACGAGAGCAGAGAGGAGATGACGTGGGAAGCAGAGGATGACATGATGAAGAAATATCCTCACTTATTCCCTATACCTCCAGGTAACCCACGTTCTAAATTGTTGGTCTTTAAATTTAGTAATTATGCTTGAGTTTTGTTGTGGCCGTGTGAAGCGTCTTTATTTGAGTCTATGTCGATATTGTGTTTTGAGTAAGCCTAGAAGGAAGATTCGGGACGAATGTTTCTAAGGGGGGGAGAATGTTATACCGCGTTCGTGCCGTGCGTATGGGCCGCAAGCGAAGCGAGTTAGGACTCAAATCGTAAAACTTGGTCGGGGCCTGTCAGCCAGCGCCGTAGTGGTCGCGCGCCAAGGCGGAATTCATGGCGCGCAGAAATCGGGCCGCGCGCTAAAGTTCCGAGAGTCCGCAGGAGTTGCGACGCCGAGGCCCCGACTGCAGGGCCGCGGCGCCGAGGCGGGAAATCTGGCGGAAAAACTTAGAAAAATCTGATCTTTTCTTTTAAAAAGGGCATGGGAGGGTGACAAGTGTCCCCCCCATCTGATTTTTGCATGCATTATATTGACCAAGTCTTAAAGACTTGGTCATCTTTCATCTCTCTCTTAGACAAAGCTCCTCCTTCTCTCTTATTTATTTCAAGCTCCTCCTTCTCTCTAAAACTCCAAGAGATATTCTAGCCTTAGGAAAAAACTGAAAAGTAAAAGGCAAGAAGGAAGCTTGTGGCTAGCTTGTGAAGGTTGTTGTGGTGGTGTTCTTGGAATAGAAGCTAGCAAGTTGTTGGATAAATTTGGCTAAAGCTCTAAGGTAATGATTCTTCCTTTATTATTAGTTTTTAGTGTTGCATATTAAGAAGAAAGAACTTGTGGTAGTAAATAATGCTATTAGAGTCATTGCATGCAAGAGATGTGGTTTGGGTATGAAGGATTTAGCTAAAGAGATATTATGAGCATGTTGTAGCCTACAAACTACTTTAGAATTGTTAAGTGTATTATTATAACTTATGGGGCAGAATTTTACACCCCCAAGATTAGGTGTGTAATCCCTTCTGTGTTGGTGTGAATGTTGGGCCTTAATGTGGCGTTTGAGTGTTGAAAATCGGTCTTTGAAAAGGTGGCAAAGTGAGTAGAAACAAAGAAAATGCTGCCCAATTTTCCTTAGGAATTGGTAACTTGAATTTGGAATTTCTACATTGAAATTAAGGGTTAATAAACGTATTATGGTCATTATAGGTTGACATATTATGTGCGGTATTTCGGACTTAGCAAGTGGATTAACCGAAGAGGTATGTGGAACTTTCCTATCTCTTGAGCATGAGTAGTTGTACCTATGTAGTACGGTAGACGTACAAGATTTGATATCTTTCACTTGTGTTAAAGTATATTGGTACTTGTTTCATTTTTAAAAGTATAAGTCCCTTGGATTTAGGGAAAACATATTTGACAAAGGAATAACGATAATATAATGACTTTATGGGAAGTTGGTTATATTAGTTTTCTTGAAAGGTTCACAAAGAAAGGTTTACTCTAATTAAAACAAGTACGGGTAAAGGATTTGAAACTAAGAAAGGTGAATTGATTTTTAGGCATTGGTTGCCTAAGGTTTTAAAGGAAATGAAGTCACTTGTTTTAGAAGCCTATTATATTTCTAAAAGGAAATGTGACTTGTTTTGAAAGGAAATCGTAAATTGATACTATGGTGATTAGTATCTTGGAATTTTGTATAAAAAGAGTTATTTCAAAAAAAAGGTTAAGTATACGGTACTGGGTTGAATTCTGATTTTCTATTAAAAGACATGTTAGTGCCTTAGGATACTAAAATGAGAGGATATATTAATAATGTTAATAAGAAGTTAGAGGATTTCTTAACTTGCTTATGTTATGATAAGTCGGTAGTGCTTATGTTATGATAAGCCGGTAGTGCTTATGTTATGATAGGCCGGTAGTGCTTATGTTATGATAGGCCGGTAGTGCTTATGTTGTGATATGATAGGCCGGTAGTGCTTATGTTTGATATGATAGGTCGGTAGTGCTTATGTTATGTATGATAGCCGGATGAGCTATGTTATATACTTATATTATTACGGGGTAAACCCTGGGTTATTATTTATACCATGGATTTGCTACCCATGATGCGAGTGCGGCGCTTGCACTCATGCGGATCCCACCACGTGATCCACGCGGTGAAATAGTCTCACGCGAGTACGAGATGGTACTCATGCGGGTCCACGGGATCCATGCGGGTTAAATAGTCCCACGCGGGTGAAATAGTCCCACGACGAGGCGGATGACCTCACGCGGTCCACAGGACCCACGCGGGTGAAATAGTCTCAGAGTAGGATTGCTCAATGATACTACGCGCAGGTACCTGCTTTGATCGTGAGCCTCCTATTTTTATGCTATAAGATTTATACTTGTTACTCTCATTGTTAGTAAGGGACAGTGCAAGAAAATTGATTTCTATCTATGACTCCAGCTTATGTTTGACTTATGATATTACTACAGTATTTTCCAGTTTCACATATTTGGTACATGTTGTACTGACCTCCTTCGGCCGCGTTCATGCCGCAGTTGAGGTTCATAACTTGTCGATCCGCACTCTTAGGATCACCGTCGGTTCTTGGAAGGCTCCATTTCTCCGAGGCCTCGCTTTTGGTACGGTTCCTCGAGGTTGTAGACTTTTGTACATTAAGGGTATGGCGGCCCCGCCTCCGTCATAGTGTTATACCTTCTGCAGGCTCAGTCCCGCATGAATTGATGTGTAAGTATGTAAATGTTCGTTTTATTATATTTAGAGGTAGCCACTTTGGGTTAGCCTGTTTTATATTCTTATATGGTTCTTGTTTGTGAGTTTATTTCCGCTGGTTTTCTCTGATGGTGTATCACAAGGGTGCCCGGGGTAAGGCACCAGTCATGGATCCGAGGTCGGGTCGTGACATAATGGCTATGGACTCACCTATTTAAAATGTTGGTAGAATTCCGATTCTTGATGGAACAACTTATGCCTATTGGAAGATCCGGCTACGTTCGCACATCAAATCCATTGATATTCGGACATGGAGATATGTCATCGAAGGATATATTATTCCCAAGTATCCAGCGGATGAGAATGGTGATATTCTTACCAAACCCGAATCTGAGTGGATTACAGAAGAGATCAATAATGCTAGCTTTAATGAAATGCCTTGAATTCTATATTCAGATGGGTAGATTGTACATGTTCCAAACTCATTCAGAATTGTACATCGGCTAAGGATGCCTGGGAGACCCTGCAAACTCATTGTGAGGGTATCTCGAGTGTGCGACGAAAAAAGCTATACATGTTTTTGAGTCAATATGAGCGCTTGAAGATGGAAGAATCTGAGGATATAAAATCCTATTTTAAAAAGTTGATTGACATTGCAAATCAGTGTCAAATGTTTGGTTCTCCTTTGACCAACCCCAACTTGTGGAAAAAACCTTCAGATCTCTTCCTGAAAGGTTTAACACAAAGATTTGTGCTATTGAAGAGGCTACCACAATGGATATACATGCCTTGATGAGCATCTTTCAAACTTATTAGATGAACATTAAGAGTCAAATGGACTTGTATAGGGGCAAGACGATGACACTTCAAGGACAAACCTCGGAAACAAACATTGAAGACGAGGATGAAAACCTTGAGGAACTAGGTGATAGTGCAACTGTTGCCTTACTCACTCGACGATTTAATTCGATGATGAGGAAGATCAACAATGATAGAAGTAAAGCTAAATATAAGCAACACCAAAACTCAGTCTTCAATAAACAGCCAATAAGATCACCTTCAGGGCAAAGAAGTGATAATCCACTGAGAAAAATAAACTCAGACAACACCAATTTTAACCCTAAACAACTCGAGGGAGTGCAATGTCATGCATGCTCGGGTTGGGGACATTATGATAATGAGTGTGCAAATACCCTTAGAAAAGTTGGTAAAAGTCTGTGGGTGTCTCTCAGTGATGATGAAAATGTAAAAGATGAAGGAGATCGAGAAGAAGAATCATAGGAGATGTTGGCAGCAATGTTCGAACATTCACTGTCCGACAATGAAGATGTTGTTGATGTTATTATAACATCTGTGACAACATTGGATACAACATCTGAAATTCCAGTAACATCAGAAAGGTATGTGTATTTTGACTATTCTGATGTTAATTGTTTTAGTGGTTTAATTTCTTCATGTGAAGCTGTAAATCTGAATCTAGTTGACACTAAAGATGAAGTGATAAAATAATTACAAGATTTTTGTAAAGTCTTGATCATAGAATCTGAGCAACTAGATTCAAAAGCAAAATCATTGACTCTTGAAAATAACAACCTTAGAGGCACAATTATCCGGTTAGAGGCAACACTTACAAAGAAGGATCTAGAACTTGGTAAGATTCGTGCTAGATTGAATTCAACTGAGACCACCTTTCAAAGGCTCAACACGAGAACCTTCAAGTTGGATGAAATCTTAAACTTCTGCATATCTACACATGATGGGCTTGGGTATCAATCACCTAGTAAACCAAAAACTTCTAAGATCCATAGTAAAAGTGAGAAAATAAAGTTTGTTAAAGAAACACACAATGCTAAAAATAACTCACATAACACTAAGGATAGATTGAAGTTTGGATGCAGCTACTGTAAGAAGTTAGGCCATCTAATGTCCTACTACTACAAACTTCAAAACAATATACTCAGATCGTTGCCGAAGATGTCATCACCAATGTTGTCCAACATTGCTAACAACATTCGAAACAATCAGCCTGAGAACAGAAGAAGAGTTTTGAAAAAGTGTGGGTGCCTAAACTAAACATGTGTTGTAATGTGTGCATAACTACTTTACGTACTAACATACAGGTTCTTGGTATTTCGATAGTGGTTGTTCATGACACATGACAGGTACAAAAAGTTTACTAAAAGATTATGATACATTCAACGGAGGATACGTGACCTTTGGTGGGGGAAGGAAAAGTAGGATAATTGGTAGAGGAACCCTCAATGTTCCTGACGTACCAGCCTTGAAGAATGTTCTTCATGTAGAAGATTTAGTGGCTAATCTACTTAACATAAGTCAGCTATGTGACGATGATTTTGAGGTAAAATTCAACAAACGTGAATGTAGAGTTACAGATTCTGCCAATAAGTGTGTTATGTTAGGTACCCGAACTAGAGATAATTGTTATCTCATCGGTGGACAAGAATTCTGCAATTCTGTGAGGATCAGCGACACAACACTATGGCATCAGAAGTTGGGACACATCAATTATCGCAACTTGGAGAAATTAATCTCTTATGAAGTTGTTAAAGGCATTTCCAAACTTAACCCAAAGGATAAGACAGTGTGCGAAGATTGTTTAAAAGGTAAGCAGACTCGTGCTCCCCATAATGTTGTCCAACACGACAGACAATACTCAGGTACGTCTCATTATTTTCAATTATCACACATGGATCTTATAGGTCCTATTGAAGTAGACAACCTAGAAGGTATGATATATTTCTTTGTGATAGTAGATGATTTTTCTAGATATACATGGATTTATTTTCTAAAAGAAAAATCACAAACTTTTGACATGTTTAAAGTGATATACTTTAGGATTAGGAACTTGTTTTGTTCTCCCATTTTTCGGATGAGATCCGATCATGGAAAGGAATTTGAGAACCAATCTTTTTCAAAATTTTGCAAAAGAAAGGTATCTTCCACAAATTCTCGGCACCTAAGGCTCCTTAACATAATGGGGTAGCAGAAAGGAAGAACAAAACATTGTAAGAAATTGCTAGAGTAATGTTAAGTTCTAAACAATTGTCAAAAAGGTTTTGGGTAAAAGCTTTAAACATTGCATGTCACATCACTAATAGAGTTTATTTAAGGCTAAGTACCAGAATGACTCCCTATGAACTTTTAAATGAAAAGAAACCAGCCCTGCGTTACTTTCTTGTCTTTGGGTGTGTCTGATACATTTTGAATAACAGGGACCAATTGGCTAAATTTGACTCAAAAAGTGATAAAGGGATATTTATTGGCTATTTTCACATAATAGTCACGCTTACCGAATATACAATATGAGGACTAAGACCATACAAGAGTCCGCCAATGTTATCTTTGATGATCTTATGGATATCTCAGGAAAGTCATCAGAAAATAACATTGGGTTACAGTAGAAAAAGAGCAACAAACTGAAGAAACAGATGTTGCCCAAATGTTGTCACAACATCAGAGGAAACATTTGAACCACAAGAAGAGATCACAGAGGTTGAAGTGGAGGAAGAGTCAGTAACTGAATTGCATGACCAAGTAAGACGAGACCCTCCATCAAGGATTAGAAGGAACCGTCCACCTGACCAGGTGATAGGGGGAGTTTTTTAGAGGATGCGTACAAGAGAGAAAAAATCAATCAACTATTGCAAAATGGTAAGGTATGTGTGTATGTCCACCATATACCAACATGTTAGTCTTTTTTGTCTCATATCTACCTTTGAACCAAAGAACATTGAGGAAGCTTTAAAATATAATTTTTGGATTCAAGCAATGCAAGAAGAGCTTGAACAGTTCACCCGAAATGAAGTATGGGACTTGGTTCCACGTCCTAACAACATAAATATTATTGGAACCAAGTGGATTTTCAAGAACAAATCAGATGAATTAGGGAAAGTTGTTTGAAACAAAGCTCGTCTTGTTGCTCAAGGCTACACACAGGTTGAAAGAATTGACTACAACGAAATCTTTTCACATGTGGCTAGAATTGAGTCAGTACGATTATTTCTTGCTATTGCTTGCTACCTAAAAATTACCTTGCATCAAATGGATGTTAAATGAGCATTTCTCAATGGTTATTTGGACAAAGAAGTTTATGTTGATCAACCGAAAGGATTTGAGGATCCCCACCATCCACATTATGTATACAAGCTTAAAAATGTTTTGTATGAATTAAAAGAAGCCCCTCGTGCATGGTATGGTCGTCTAACAAACTTCCTTCTAGACTTTGGTTTCATCCGTGGAGAAGCTGATAGAACATTGTTCATCAAAAGACATGGCGTATATGTAGTGATTGCTCAAATCTATATTGATGACATTATTTTTTTATCGACTTCAAAATCTTATTTAGAGTCATTTGTTGAAGCAATGTCGACAATATTTGAGATGAGCATGATCGGGGAACTAACTTTTTTTGGCCTGTAGATAAAAAAGACTGAAGATGGGATCTTTGTATCTCAAAGCAAGTATGCCAAGAATCTAGTTAGAAAATTTGGACTTGAAAACACAAAACATATGAGGACACCAATGGGCTCTACACAACAGGTATGCAAAGACGAAGTTGGTAAGGATGTTGACCCAACATTATACCGATCAATGATAGGTAGTATTCTGTACCTTACAACTAGTTGCCCTGATATTATATTTAGCGTGTGTGTTTGTGCTAGGTTCCAAGCCTGTCCCAAATTATCCCACCTAAATATCGTAAAACGTATTATTAGACATATCTCCGTCACAAGTGAGTTGGTATTTGGTACACCAAGGATACTAATCCTAACATAATAGGATATAGTGACTCAGATTGGGCCGGTGATGTAGATGATAGAAAAATCACTAGTGGTGGTTGTTTCTATTTAGGCAATAACTTAGTGTCATGGTATAGTCGAAAACAAAATTGTGTCTCTCTTTCGACTGCCGAGTCTGAATATGTGGCAACCAAAAGTTGTTGTGCTAAACTGATTTGGTTACGACACATGCTAGATGACTATGGTCTATCAAGCAATTCCATGATTTTGTATTATGATAATCTGAGTGTAATTAATATTTCTAAAAATATTATTCAGCATTCACGTACAAAACACATAGATATACGACATCATTTTTTAAGAGATTTAGTGGAAAAACAGTTAGTTCATATTGAACATGTTGATATACTTCATCAACTAGCTGACATTTTTACCAACACTCTAGATCATGAGAGATTTTCTAGTTTAAAGAAATCTCTTGGTCTATGGTTTCTCTAAAAATAAGACAGTTTAGGTAGATGTTGTCTCAACATTCTGGGTAACCATTTACTGTTGTGTCAATGTACATGGTAGATGTTGTAGAATTATGCATAGTTTTGATAACTCAAGTTTGATTCCATAAGGACAAGTTCTGAATGTGATATTGTTCTCTCATGATAGTATATATATATATATATATATATATATATATATATATATATATATAGCATAAAAAAGAGTATCATAAGAAGGCAAAACCTCTACATTAAATTTGATTGGATTACAAAAACAGTAAAACTCTAAAATTGATATTGTTCCTATTTTATAGGAGTACCATATGCTTCAAAGAAGGTTGAAAATACCTCAAAAATTATTTTCATTTTTTTCTGTATGTGTTCAACTAAATTGATTAAGGACACGATGAGACAATATAACATTGGTCCAGAGATCAATCTCATAGGGAATATATACAGAATATGACTACCAAATCCAGAAGTCCTTGAAGTTTCATATTATTTGTGTTGTTCAAAATGTTGTCAACATTGATAACAACATCATTATCCAGTATGTTGATCATTTTGTTTTTTATGTCTTATTTTTTTTAATTTAAATTCCTACTGTTTTAACTTCAAAATCCCGTTAAATCTGGATTGTGATAGATTTTTAAATTCTAAAATTGAATGATGTTGTGTGCTATATTATCCTTTTGTTTTAGGTGTAAAGAGATTCAATTCATCCACACTACGTAAGTTTAAGGGGGAAGAAGTTGTAATGTGTATAAAGTATGTCATAATTGTGAAACATCCCACTTGCTTTCGTTAGTCACATCAAGTCACCACCGGTTCAAATCAATAGAAGCCCAATGATCAAAAACACATTTTCAAATCAAATCTTTCATAAAACCCTTAACTCTTATAAGCCCTCTCCTATGTCCATTTCTCCAAAATCCTCAAACACAAAAAAAAAAAAAACTCCAATGTTGATCAGCCCATCACAGAATCAAAAGGTATACAAACACTATGTACCAATTAATAACCAAAAACCTGACCCGGAAGATTTTTCACGAGTAATTATCCTTAGAGGTTCTGATGAACCATTACATATGAGCTACCCAGGTGACAACAATAAGCCTATTGATGTTTATGTAGCATCAAACTTTTCAAACCTATGTACTAGACCCTCAACATCGACCTTTCCATCTTGAAGGTCGAAGGGTTTTTGAAAGCATTATTCGTGAAAATCAGTCTGCTAAGAAATCCAGAGTTGAGTCGACTTTCCCTGTTACCTCAAGCAGCAGTAGCAGTACTGACTCTGATTTCAATATGTACGACATTCCATCAACACCATCCACAGACAGTCCACCAGTTGCACATGAAGGTGATGAAGATTAGATGTCTGATAACACACCTGTAAGCAGATTTATTCCAAAGCAGGTCCGAAGAACATACTAAAATATTTCTTCGAATGTTGCCTCAACTTCGAAGGCAACAAACAAAAATCATCAGTGGATTCGGACTATGTTGTCCCAACATCCCAGGCAACACCTGCACACACACCTACAGAAGATATCAATCCAGAATCTGAATCTGATTCTGAGGTAATCGATTATTCTCCCATGTTCCAAATTAAATCATTTGCTGATAACTAGAGATGGTTTAAAAATATAATGATTAGAGCATAGAAAGTCATTGACCTTAATTCATTCTCTGACAATGGCCTAGTTGATTTTTTTAGTGGCAAAAATTTACTGAGTTCTGTAACTGAGAAAAAATTCTATTGTGATAAAGTGATTAGAGTGTTTTATGCTAATCTGTCACCTGTTGTTAAGGACATCAACTCAAAGAAATTTGGAAAAGTGTACTTATACAACATGGTAAATAATTTTACACTAGAATTCATCAACACCACTTTAGGATTAGCCACAAATGAGAAAACTACTCAGCATAATCCCACAACTGAGGAACTAAATGCTATGATTAAATACCTTACTAGTGGTTTGATCACAGTCTGGGCACCTCAGAGTCATGTATCCAAACTGACTGCCTTGTTCACAACCCTGCACAAACTTGTCATATTTAACTGACTACCTTCTCTAAATGAGACTATAGTGACTTTAGAGCAAGCAACAATGTTGTACAAAATAGGAAAGAGTGACAGAGTTGATTTAGGAACTATCATATTTGATCATGTTGCCAATCTGGCAGAAAGGGAAAATAACTCTATCCTTCCATATCCCTCCTTAATCTATCAAATATTAATCAATCAAGGGTTTAAGATCCCAAATGAGAATAGGCTGAGTCCTGCATTGGAAGTATACTCAGCCCATAGATCAGTGTTAAATAGTAGGGACATAATCATTGATTTTCCCTGGAAGAATGAGAACTGGAAAACAGATGATGCATCATATGTTGCCAACATTCCAAGTAACACAGGATAGAATCGGTTCTCCATGTCCAAAAAATGGCTACAAAAGCACATCGCTGAGCTCAATAGACAAATTGAAGAACTTGTGCGAGTCAGGAATTACTATATAGACATCCTTTCTTCACAAAAAGGGGGAGATGATGATGAAGCAGGGCCAAGTACAGACAATGATGCATGGGGAGATAAGTGCTAGTGTCAATAGATGAAGGAAAAGGTAGAGTTGATTGCGGATTGTTTTGTCAAAACAGAAAGCAGCTAGAAGCTACTATGACACAAAAAAATCTAGACAAAGGTGACAAGATTATGGGAATGTGATGTGAGTTGACACTTTGTTTTATGTTTTTTTGTGACTTGATGGTTTGTAACACTTTTTTTTAAACTGAAAAAATGTTCTGGTCTGTAAATATTTTAATATTCTATGGAAATGATATGACTATTGGTTTTTTATTGTCTACAGATGTGTTGTATGAAAGTCACGACTAATAGACATAAGTTTCATCTAATCCAATCATCGATACAAAATTACTTAGAATTTGAAAATGCATGTTGAGTGGGAGCATGACCACAATCTGATTTCTAGATTGTTAGGACAACATCTAGAGTCAGTATTCTGGGCATTTTTAGGTTTGTATGTTTCTTTTTATTTTATTTCAGATTACAAAGAAAAGAATCACCAAGAGAGCTCTCGGAAATTCACCATAGAAATCGGATCAAACGCCAATGTCTAAAGTAGTATAACAACATCTAGTCCCACATTTCAGTTGCTACTCAGATTCTAGATCAATTTCATTGTTGAAACAATTGTAATGAAGATGTTGTATATTTCTTTATAGATGTTTTATCTTTAGGCTGAAGTCATCTGCGATTTCGTTTTGTTTGTATTTTTTTTTATTTCTACAAATTGTAAAAAGATATTCACTTGTATTTGTATATGATAAATATAATACTTCAGTCATTGACCATCAATGACTATATTAATATATACCCTTGAAAATATAAACCTTGTGTCTTTTACTTTTTCCGCTGCATTTAGTCATTAAGGTTTATTATTGTTTTATCTGGTGCAACACTGAAGACAACATAAAGAAACTATTTAGCTTTTCAAACATTCGAATCTTTAGTTTTTCTACTTTTAATTGTTTATCAATAGCCTCGGACCTAACAATATTATTTTATGGCAACGAGTATAAACTAAATGTATTACTCCTTCCTTCTCATTTTAGGTGAATCTGTTTTTTTTGGGTATTAGCCCTACAGAATATTTTTTTAAAGTTGTGATCTTACATAGACATGACATTTGTACTCTATAAAGTCATGTTATCAAAGGTAAAATTGGAAGTCTAAAGATAACTTATTTTATAATATAGAAAGTTATTACTCACTCGTTTCATTATAAGTGTCTTATAAGTGTCTTAGTTTGATAAAATACGAAATTTAAGAATATAAAAAAATTGATTAATCTCGTGATCTTATTTAAAGATGTGTGTAATATGCTAAAATAAACATTGAATCTTGTGATCTTAAATATACCATGTAAAACTAAATATGAAAGTAAGACACATAAATTGAAACAGAGGGAATATAATTTCTAAATAGCTTAATTAAAAAGTAAAGAGTGTCACATAAAATGAATCACAATGAGTATCCAATCCAAACAACTATCATTAGTGAAATAATTTATGATTAGTTAAATATCTATGACTTATTTTAGATTACAAATTCCAAAAAAAAAAAATCTTCAATCTAAACTTAATGCCTACTCAAACACCATCTTATAAATTTACAGCGACACAAATATTTAAGATTTATTTTAGACCACACATTTCAAAAGTCTTTTTTATTTTTTAAATTTCGTGTCAAATCAAAATGATAGACATTTTGGGACAGAGGGAGTAACTAGGAGTACAATAGAACCTCTATAAATTAATACTCTATAAATTAATACTCTATAAATTAATAACATATATAAAATAATAAGTTTTCTCGGTCCCGACTTGGGGCCACTGTCTAAATTAGTAATTTCGATAAATTAATAAAATAATAATTTTCCGGAAGACCTTTATATAAATGTATGGTCCCTTCAATATTATAAATTAATAATTCTTCAGTAGTTCATTCATTTAAATTTCTTGAAGCTACTTCATCCTGCAAACGAATTTTACAGTGTCAAAAACAATTTGTTATTGTCTCTTACTGAATATTTATCGTCCAAGCTGAGACTGCAAGATTGATGACATCTAAAATATTAATCTTTTAGGGGAATGTATTATATTTAATTAGTCACATTGTACATGAACGTCATTCAATTAATCAATACAATGTATATGTTTTATGCATGAAGAATAATGTAGATTCGTTGAATTGGAAAAAATCTCTTTTAAATTAATAAATTATTAATTTATCGATTAATTAATAATTTAATACCTTTTTAAATTAATAAAATTATGTGATCCGACATTATTAATTATTAGAGCTTTTACTACTGATATATAATTCATGGCAAGACTACACCCTGGTGTTCTCATACTATATTGAACCGTTTGTCTTAAATACCTTGGCGCCCTGCTAATTAACTCCTCATTCACTCGCTTGTAAGCCCTATTTACTACAGGTGATATGGCTGGAAATGGTGAATCGGTGGCGGCTGAAACCAAGAAAATTATGAATCCAAGAGTTGAAATAGACACATCTCCGCCATTCGAGTCGGTGAAGGAGGCTGTGGACCATTTTGGAGGCAGTGGCCCGTGGATTCCCCATCACTTGTTCCGTTTACCACCTCAGGACGTAAGCCCAACTCCTTTTTTTGCTTTCATCTCTGAGAATTTCTACAAGTTTAATTTACAGCTTGGCTGAAGTATAAAGTTGTTATGATTGATCTCTAAAAAGGTAATTTCTACAACATGGAAGTCAAACTTGAAGATTGTCACCTGCAAGGTTTAAGATCACCATGTGATACCATATAATCTTGATCACTATGATACTCATCCTAATCTGTAGCAGCTTATTTGGTAAATTTTTAATTTTTCAGTTCTTCCGTTTGTCTTTTTGGCGTGCAAACAAAATCTCACCTTGGAAGATAATTATAAAAAGAATGTACATATAATTAGAAATACTCTTAATAATGTCAGTTTTTTCGGGAAAACATTTGGCTCAAAGGGTACATGTTGTAGTGTGTGCATCTCATCTAAAAGGCTAAGATATTAGAGAACACACTGTTATTATTTAATTATATTCTCAACACACACCCTCATATTTTTTCATGAACCAAACACGTGAAAATTTGTTTTTGATAAAGGGTGGCGGTGAGTTTCAATCTCAGGACCTTTGGCATGTGTGACATCTCATCTAAAAGCTTAAGCCGTTAGAAAGAACACACTTTTAATATTTAATTATATTATCAACAGTACAACTTAGCTCAACATCGTTTTCCCCTAATTCTTGATTTTCCATGGGCAAGTTCTAATATGAATGTTTCCTAATGTGATACTGGGGGAAGTTGCAAACGTTACTCGCAGGAGTATTTTTCTGACATTTGCCTTTGTTGTTATTTTTGGGGAATAGGTCTTACATGCCTACGAAACACCTACTAGTTTGGGTACAGCACATGCTATTTTTTTCCTCTGATGTTCATTAACATGAAAACTAAATAAATCTATTAGTCTTCTTGGTCACAAATTGTCTTTACAGTTTGAGGGGTGCATAATGCTCTGTATTAGCCGTTGCACGCTTTAGCAGCACATAAGATGGCAGTATAGTACTCGGGCCAGATGATTGGTGTGTTCATTTTCTATGATCTCGTAGATGATATATATCGGTGCTTTATAATTTTACATACATTTTATTTTATCTTAGAAGTGATTCTTGATAATGACAATGCATAATTGGATACTAGTAGCGTTTTGATGTTTATCAAGACATTCAATGATGAGATTTTACTGTTGCCAGCATGATTCTGAAGCTGTAGATGTGGGCAAAATGGAGGAGCAAGCAGTAAAGTTTGAGAAAGACTTGATTGTGAAAGAACAGGAGGCCCTCAATGTTTTGAGAGAAGTGGAAAAAGCTAAAAGATTTGTAGAAGGATTGAAAGTAAATTTGATGCAAGAGGTGTCTGAGTTTGTGTACAGTCCCGGTTTAAATCCGGAGAGCCAAATTCCAAATCTTAATGAGCTGTCAGCAGAAAACTTAAGTTTATGTCCTCTTCAATCTCCGGGACATGTACTAATGGAATTGAACCGAGCAAAATTAGACCTTAACAAGATGTCGACGGACCTTACTGTAATTAGATCTTCTGTTGAGACTCTGAATACGAAAATGAAGAAAGAAAAGGTAATGCTTGACAGAAGCAGTCAGATGAAAATTGAGGAAAACAACACTATGAACAAAGAGCTCCAACAATTGAGCTTTGAAGCAGAGCAATTCAAGAAAATGGCGGAAGCTTCAAGATACGAGGTGATGAAGGCGATGTCAGAGATTGAACGAACAAAGGCAAGTATTAGAATGGCTGAAATGAGGTTACATGCAGCCAAAAAGATGGAAGAAGCAGCTAAAGCTGTGGAAGCAATTGCTTTTGCAGAAAGAAAGGCTTTACTAAATGGAAAGAATTCTTCAGCTGTTGTTCAGCATACACCTGAGGGGATCACAATTTCATATGAAGAATATTATTCTCTTGCCCGGAAAGCACAGCAGGCTGAAGAGCTATGCAAAACAAAATTTGTAGACACAAACACTACGCGCAGAACCAATGAAGTAAATCAATCGGATGTGGCTATTACAAAGAAGATGGAGGAAACTACCAAAGAAATTAGACACAGCAGGAGTACTCTAGAAGAGGCTTTGGACAGTGAACATGGTACTCAAAGACGAAGTCTTATTGAACAAGATGGTTTCTACAGGGAGAGATCAGAGCACACTCAATTGCATTACTCGAGGCATAACTCGGCCAAATCTAAGTTCAGAAATCCTCAGTCATCTCTCACTAGTCACGGGAACCCTCGGCTGGTTGATGACAATGAACCAGATGATGTCAATGACAACCCAGTCCCCGTCTTTCGATCATCAATATCGATTGGAGACATACTGAGCAGGAAGCTGATTTTGCGAGATGATCACATTGTCGTGAATAAGCATCTGGAAAGCCACACTGAAAGGAAACATGTGTCTTTTAGCCAAATGCTGCAGGAACAAAGTGGGATCATATTGAATCCTACAAAAGCTATGAAAGATGGGGATGTACACAAGCAGTTCATTACTCATAAGAAGAAGTTTGGTTTCATCCAAGTACCACTTCCCAGACAAAATAAGAAAAAAACGCAGCCTTTGAACATGAGATGATTTTTTCATCCAAGGAATAATGTCTTCTGTCCTTCCCTCCACAGCAGTCTGATGCTTGTTTACTAGGCTTGCACGTGTTGGTTTTTGTTTTCAGTGTGTATTATGCTGTCATATCTATTGTGTTTGTGATTATTGGGTGTTGCCGTTTTCTCTTCATGATTGGTATAGACAGCTAGCAATCTAGCGCATTTTTATGGTAAAAATAGTGAGACAGAAAATGCAGCTTCACTTGAACCCTCGTAGTAGAGTATGTACTCGTTATTGCTGCTTCAAGTAACAAGTCCTCACCATGAATGGGAAAGATAACTAAGTTTACTATCCAACTTTCCTTTACTATATACTAGACAATAAATTCTGTTCAAAACTCACGTTCATGTTATATGGACGTATCACATGTAAATTTCATTTGGGAAAGCAATCATCTCTTTTTTCGTTTGCACCAATTTATCTCAGCTAGATAGTGTGCTTATGGATTAGTAATTGAAATAATAAATCTCTTGATTATTCTTATTGATGAAAGACATATATATACAAGTTACAATAGGAAGATCATTTTCCTATTCTACTTCTAAATCTCAATTCTATATGGAGACTAATAATACAATTATGGTAAGACTACAATACTAATTAATATACAAGTCTAATATACAAATATACCATAAAGAATATCTACACAATTTGGGCTTGACGATGGACACAGACTGCTGGCCCAATTATATGTATATTTAACATACCCTCGCTATAGCGGGCCTTCGTGACGAGATCGTTTCTAAAATCTTCAAAAAGGACTGAGGGAAGACCCTTTGTAAAGATATCTGCAATTTGATATCTGGACATGGCAGACGCGTACTTGTCCTTTAGCTACCTTTTCTCGGAACAAAATGAATATTCATCTCTATGTGTTTAGTGCGCTGGTGCTGAACAAGATTACCAGAAAGGTAGATGACACTTATATTATCAGAATACACTAAGGTAGCCTTCTGAATAGGACTGGAGCTCTAAAAGATGATTACGTAACCAACATGACTCAGACACCACATTGGCTACCCCTCGATACTCGGCCTCTGCACTTGAACGTGAAAGCGTGGATTGACGCTTGTCAGACCATGAGACCAAGTTATTATCTAAAAACATACAATAGCCAGACGTAGACCGTCTGGTGTCAGGACAACCTCCCCAATAAGCATTTGTATAGGAGACAAGTGTAGACGTCGACGAAGGATACAAATGCAAGCCATAATCAAGTGTTCCCTGAATGTACCTAAAAATGTGTTTGAGTGCATTCATATGTTAAATCCTGAGATCATGCATAAACAAACACACCTGATGTACGACATATGTAATATTAGGTCACGTGAACGTAAGATACTGAAGGGCGCCTGCAAGACTATGATAGTGGGTCGGATCCTCATAGGGAGAGCCAACTGCAGCACCCAACTTGAGTTTAGTATCAACTGGAGTAGAAGTGGACTTACAGGATGACATCTCATCCCTCTTAATGATCTCAGCTGCATACTTTTTATGTGATAAGAACAGTCCACCTGCATGACGAGTGACAATAATCCCCAAAAAATAACTTAATGGCCTCAAGTCTTTCATGGCAAACTAAGAACTGAGCATTGTCATGATAGACTTTCGCAAAGTATCAGAAGATGTAGTCAAGATAATATCATCCACATATAATAGTATATAAGCCATGAAAGAACCCCGATGATATATGAATAATGAATTATCAAACCTGCTGTGAGAAAACCCAATAGTCGAAATATAGTCATCAAACCTCTTATATCAAGCTCATGGAGACTGCTTAAGCCCATACAAGGACTTCTTCAACAAACAGACATGATGAGGATATCTAGTATCTCGAAACCCCAAGAGATGATGCATATAGACTGTCTCCTTGAGATCACCATGTATGAATGCATTCTTAACGTCTAGTTGATGAATGGGCCATGATTTCGACAGAGCCAAGCTGAGCACAGTGCTAATGGTAGCCGGCTAGACCACCGGGCTAAATGTCTCACCACAATCTACACCAACCTGTTGAGTCTTGTCATCACCTACAAGTCGAGCCTTATGTCTTGCAAAAGAACCGTCAGAATTATCCTTATGAGAAAAAATCCACATAGATCAGATAATATTAACACCCGATGGACGGGGTACCAACTCCTACGTCTTATTTTCAATAAGAGCATTATATTCATCAGTCATGGCAATCTCCCAATTTGGATCATTTAAGGCAGACACAGGATTACGGGATAAGGGTGATTTAAGAACATTAGAGTTTAAATTAAAATGTCTTTTTGGTTTAAAAATACCTCGTTGACTTCGGGTGACCGGACCATGACTCGGGGCTGTATTGGGTGAGTTTTGGGAAGTGTCGGAGCGTGGTAGTGTCTAATTCGTCAGAGGCGCCGCGACACCGCGATCCAGGGCCGCGGCGCCTATGTTCCAGTCTCTACTGGAAGTTAGGCACCGCGACGCCTCCTCGAAAGGTCGCGGCGCTGAAGATGAGGGTAAAACACTTTGGCTACTGGATGGTAGGCGCCGCGGCGCATCCCCGAAGGGCCGCGGTGCTGACAACGATGGTAAAACACTTTGTCTACTAGATGGTAGGCACCGCGGCACCTCCCCGAAGGGCACGACGCTGACGACGGGTTGCGGGACATATCTGACAAATGATGGATAATATAGGGGGAGATATCATCATCCAAAAAATCATACGAACTAGGCATGAGATTTTCTACTTTAGAAAATAGAAATTGGGACTCATCAAAGATAACATGACGACTAATAATGATTCGTTTAGTTGACAAATCAAAGCATTTATAACCACGGTGATTTGACGGATAACCCAAAAACACACAAGGGGTAGAACATGCCTGAAGTTTGTTAATTGTGGTGGATGGAAATAGTAGACAACATAAGCATCCAAAGACCCTAAGATGAGAATACGAAGGAGTTTTATTATATAAACTTCGAAGAGGAGACGAATATGTCAAACCTTTAGAAGGAAGAATGTTAAGCAAATATGTAGTCGTTTGTAGATCATGATGTCAAAACAACGGAGGGACGAAAGAATGAACCAGTAAGGTGCGGATAATGTTATTAATGGTACAAATTTTACGTTCAACTATCCAATTTTTTGACGACGTATGAGGACAAGAAAAACGAAAATATATCCCATTGCTAGCACAAAACTCCCGAAACTCCCCATTGTCATATTCTTTTCCATTGTCACATTGAATATTTTTATTTCCCGTTCGAATTGAGTTCTAATGAAAGCTCTAAATTTTACGAAGATGGAAAAGACTTGTGAATTTTTCGCTATTGGAAACGTCCATAAAAATTTTGAATAATCATCCAAGAATAAAAAACATAATAACGATGACCCATCTAACTGAGAACGGGAGATTTCCATAAATCTCTATGAATAATATCAAATGACATTGAAGTATGAAAATTCGAGGCCACAAATGACAACTTAATAATTTTCTCTAGAGAACAATATTGACAATTTGGAGTACTACGCGTACCCTTACAGGAAATAAACTTATTTCTATCTAAAGTAGATAAAGTAGACGCCCCCGGATGACCTAGACGAGCATGCCACAAAGAAGGAGCAAGAGCTGCAAAAGTTGATGGCATGGCTTGACTCGAGAAATTGAGACTTGGTGTGATTGGATAAAGATCTCCCCTACTATTACACCTTATGAGAGGACTCCCCGTCTTGAAATCTTTTACAGAAAATCCAAATGGATCAAAATCAATAGAACCCAATTATCAGTGGTGAATTTACAGACATACACCAAATTTTTAATTAGTTTTGGGGCATGGATGATATTTTTCAAGATAAGTGGTGGATGGGGAGGAGATAAAATTTTATGACCATAACCCTTAATTGGAATCGAATTACCATTGCCAACAATTATACCATGATTACTGCTCAAATTGGAATAAGACGAGAGAGTACCTTGGTCGGATATCATGTGGGTAGTGGCGCCTGTGTCCATGTACCAATTTGGGTCCGGTTGAGTCATTCCAAGCGTGTGCATCGCGGATTCAATGTCGATTTGTGTGGGTCCCGCTGCATGATGGGCTTAAGGGGTCCGGGGCCCAAGCACCCCGATCACGACCGAACTATTCGGGCCAAAACCCACCGGACACGAAATTGGTGAAATTGGGCCCGCTTCGGGTAAACAGGCCCACTGTTTGGCGTTGAACCGCCCATCACATCGCATTGGGGCCCACTGTGGGTCCCAAGACTACTACCACTGCTCACTGGACCGAGGACCGCCGCTGCCACCGCCACTGTTCCGGTTGCCGCCGCAATTTTTGCCATTATTCTTCTGATTTTGACCCTTTTTACCACCGCCATTGTTGTGATTTTAGCTTGAGTTGGTGGAGCCGAAAGACAAAAAATTGGACTCAGTCATCACGACGACGGGACTAGCCCCTATAGCCGTCTTTTTAGCCAAACCCGTTTCTTCCAATGTGAGCATGGAGCGGACCTGATAGAATTCCGGCAGGGGGTTACTTTGACGTAGAATCGAAGCAACACCGTTATAGGCCTCGGATAATCCTGCAACCATCTGTAGAATGAGATGACTATTAGTAACCGGAGCACTCATATTGCGAAGTTGATCCGCCAAGTCTTTGAGTCGTTTACAATAAGATGGAACGTTAGGAAAATTTGCCATAGCAACTTGAGAAAATTCATGTTCAAGGGTAACAATGTGGGAATGACTATTATCTTGGAAGATATCACGCAATCGATTCCAAGCCTCCATAGTTGTGGAGTTGGGCTCCATAATCGTTTGTAAAAGGTCTATGGATATTGTGGCATAAATCCATTGAAGAACCTTTGCGTCAAGCGTGACCCATAATTTTGGATCGTCCGCTTTGGTGGGTACATCATCATCTTCGGTGGTCTCATCCCCCGTTTTAGGAGTCGGAGGGATGATATGGTGAAGAACTTGATGTGCCATTGCATGAATCTTTAAAAAGTGTTAGAAAGTGTGAAGGCAGGATAAAAAGTGTTCTTATTAGTCATGGTGAATAGAACAAACTTTGGACAAGATTTTTAGGGGAGAGGACTGGGTTTTCATAATCCAGGCGGGGATTTTTTGGCACGGATTTCAAGAGAATTTGAGAAAGAAGTGAGAAGCGGAAGCAAGGAAAATAACCTAGACTCTTGATACCATGAAAGAATTAATCCCTTGATTATTCTTATTGATGAAAGACATATTTATACAAGTACAATAGGAAGATCATTTTCCTATTCTACTTCTAAATCCCTATTCTATATGAAGACTAATAATACAATTATGGTAAGACTATAAGACTAATTAATATACAAGTCTAATATACAAATATACCATTAAGAATATCCACACGATTTGGGTTGGACGATGGACATGGAATGCTGACCCAATTATATGTATATTTAACAGTAATGACTGATGACTGGGTCCCCGAAGATTGACAAGGACAATAGTTTCAATTTTTATTATGATAAGATTTCATCCCGAGGTTGTGCATTCGAAAAACCAACTTCCAGCGACTTTGATGAGATTAGAGTTGCAACTCCACTCTACACTAGGGGTGTCCAACGGGGCGGGCCGGGGAGGGTTGGGACTCGGGTTCCGATGGGATGGGAAGAGGTCCCGTCCAATACCAAAACCCCGCTCGAACGGGGGCGGGGCGGGACGGGTTCGGGTCGGGATCAGTTTTTTTTCGCCACTTAATTTAAAATAATAATATATACAAACACTTCAATAATTGAAAAAGATAGTGTAATAAAAACATCTCAAGGATATTTTTGTACCTCTTATATTATTTAATAGAAATATGACAGTAATAAAATTTCAAAATTACAACTTTATGGTGTTGTTCAAAAGTTGTCAATGACATAGTAAAATACTAAAATTGCAATTAAATTTTTTACATATGCAACCATACTTTTTCGAATTTTTCACAATGTCTTGAGGATCTTCTGTTGGAATTGGAATTTGTTTGTCAAATTCTTCAAAGTCGCTTCCTGCTCCCTCGGACAAGATTTCATTGTAGTTGTAGTCTTCTTCTTCGTTGATCTCCGGTTGGCTGCACCTCCTACGCTCCGCACGAATCCAGTCTCTGAATAGAACTATAATCTCTAATAAATCTCCCACCAATGAATGTATGTGCTCCCCTATTTAAAATATTCCTGCATAAAAGGCGCTTTCAGACGCTATTGATGACACTTGAATGTTCCACATCTCGGGCCATCTTTGACAGTGTCAGAAATGTCTTCTCATTCTCCTCCAATAATTTGGCAAATATTCATGAGCTTCATCATTGGAAATTAATTCGTACGGTACAACACTCTGCAAAACATAAACATCAAATTCACTAATTTGTGAAAAAGTTGTACCACTACACATTTTATTTCTAAGTCCTTGAATACTAGCAGCATAAATTGTATGTTTTTATAAAGTTGCAGCGAAGTAGTAGAAGATGGTACAGAAGCCGGTTGATTATTTGCACTTTGTTGTTGATAATACATATATTTTTTTTTTGCATTCGGTGTGTATGCTAGACATAACTGCTTCTTTAGTTGGTGTGTCAGTTGATTTTTCAGTTGGGTCTGTTAGAAGTACTTCTACACAATCATAAATCGTTTCTACAAGTGTTTTACAACCGTCTACTTTAATAGTTGGATTTAGTACATTACCAACAATATAAATAGTGGGGATATGAAAAAAGTATTTTTTAATTATTTTTTTAACACTTTTTCAATAGATGTCTTATAAGTTGGTTTTTGCATATATGGGGTGGGGGGCCAAAAATGGTTGTTATAGCCGTTGCACAACGTCTAAAATTGAAATTTGGACGTTGTTGCAACGACTATTTTTGCAAAGGGGGAGTGGGACGGGTCAAAAATCGGGACGAGTTGGGGCGGGACGGGTCGAAAATCGAGACGGGCGGGACAATCCCAAGCCTCGTCCCGAGTTCGAGCCCCGACCCCTACAATTGTTTTTTACTTTGGGTGATCGGGATGGAGCGGGTCGGGTTGCGGGGCGGGATCGGGCCGACCCGGCCCACTAGACACCCTTACTCTACACTAGGGTTGTCCAACGGGGCAGGTCGCCCCGGTCCCACCCCGGTACCGCTGTTAGGCCGATTTCCAATTGCTAACGCAATTGTACGTATCATTACAAATAATATAGTCTGGTAAGATCGAATATCATCCTCAGAGAATGGTTTCTAATTACCGAACATCTATTCTAGGTTATCTATTTGGCAAACGATGGTTGATTTGAGTTTTTATCTAACACTACTAGAGTAATTGAAAGAATTAAACTAAATTATTGAGGTTTAATCAGTTATGAAGGAATTAGGGTTCTAATATCCTCAACTATCCACTCTTTTCAATCCTTAATGCAACTAGAATGACTTCTTCTTCTACGTAAGATAGCGGTTAACTAGACTGTCTTATATTCCGGTTAGAATATATAATCGCTCAACCCAATGCAGAAACCTTTTATATTTCTATGATAGGTTTTACCACATAGGAGGATTAAGAACAATAACCTATAATACTACACAAGTATCGGGGTACAAAGCCCCAACTAGGTACTACCACTTATAGGAGTTCGTCCGCGAGTTTAACCTATGTGTATTCAATTACAGCATATTCAAATCTCTCCTCTCGGTTCTTAGTTCGAAATCATATAGATTATGATAATTAGTGATCAATTAACTATCAAACGTTCATACCAATATTGAATAAATCTTAATCAAGTGAAGAAGAAAATCAAACTAATGCATTAATTCATGAATAAGAGTTCCAAGCGATTCAATAGGAAAGCCCTAATAAAGTGTTTAGCTCCTAGCCATAGACATGCTAAGAACTAATACAAATCCAAACATGAACTGAATTACAATAGAGAAAAGAAAGAAAAATACTTAGAACTAGGTCTCCAATTGTAGCCGCCAAACGTTGTGTTGTGTTTTTCCCCAGAGAAGAAGATATCTCCCTAAAATCTGTCCCAAGGGTTTATATATGCTATCAAAAATGTGTGCCTTGGACCCTTTTGCCCCTTGCCAATTCTATTTCGGACTGGAAATTCCTGCATCGGCACCGCGGACCTGCAGAATGGCACCGTGGTGCTGAAAGTATTGCGGCTTCTCAGTAATTATGGCACCGCGATCCTGCATTCCGGCACCGTGGTCCTGCAGTCTTTCGTCCGGATCTGCCAACTTTCGTCCTTTTTGCTTTGGGAGCTCTTTTATGCCCATTTTTAGCTTCTTTTTGCCATTTTGCCATTTAGAACCGTTGTAACTCAAAAGAAAGAAAAGCAACCCTAATACTATACTAAACACAAACGAAATGAGTAAAATGCTAACTAAAAATGACTCAAAAAGTGTATACAAAATGTGTCTAACAATAGCCCCGGTCTCGCATTATCGGTAACGGGATTCTAATACCGGTAACGGGATTCGAATACCGGTAACGGGATTCGAATACCGATAACAATAGCCTTGTCTGCCGCCCAGCCCCCCCTTGTACAAAATAACCGTTGCACAACGACCATTTTATATTTTGGTCGTTGTGCAATGACCATTTTTGACCTCCCCCTGCCCCTTTAATATTATTTTTAACCCCTAAGTTATTATATTTATACTTTAACTCAATTTTCCCAACTATAAATACCTCATTTTCTCTTCATCTTTCTCACAAATCTTCCTATAGTCTCTCTAATATCTCAATCTATGTCTCTACAAGTCTACATTGTCTACTAAATATTTAATTTTATTTATTCATTTGGGAGTGAAGTTGGCAACGAGCTTGATGATCCATCGAGCAAAATTTCAATTTTCAACCTCTCGATTACACGTCGACGTTACGTCGGTGTTTGGTACATTCGTTCCTTCATTTAATTATTATTGTTTCTTTATATTATTTAGCGCACTTAATTTCATTAATCTTGAACTATTTATTAGCATAATTAAAATGGAAGGATTAAAAGGTATGTTTAAGGGTAATGGTAAGGGCCAGACTTCTTCTAGTAGGGGTAACAGGGAAAGTGGTACTTCTTCTAGTCATCTTATTCTCCTAGACATGACGATTTCGTTAATACTAAATTTTTTCCTAAAGTACCATTAGGTTTAGACGAGGATATATTTTCTGGAACTCAACAAGACTTTAATTTAGAAGATAATCTAGATGACACACCTCAAAGTCAAACTGAAACGCCTCCTATTCCCCCTAGTATGAGACGAGGCCCAATACAACGAAAATTAAAATCATATGCATGGGCTTTTTTTGATAGGGACTAGGAGAATGAAGTAGTTAGATGTCAAATTTGTAAAAATGTTAATAAATTTAAAATGAGAAAAGGCAAGGGTCGGACGGGAGGTTTAATTAAGCATGTAAAAAGATTTCACACACCTAGTGGGAGGAATACGAGGCTAAAAAGTTGGGTGCGTCAATGTTCTCTCAGTCGGGACAAGGTTCACATAGTGTCCCTGTCCAGTACCAAATACAAGGTCAAATTATCCCTATGACGGGGGGAATTGTAGGCCCTAAATACAATAAATATAGAGATAGGGAAGCAATATCAAAATTAGTTGATGTGGAGGGTTTTCCTTTTTCATTTCCTTCCTCTCCTCGTTTTATTCTTTACATTAGAGAAATGTATAATCCCGCTTTTAATGGTTTTTCTAGATCAACTGTTAGGAGAGAAGTTTTTAAATTTACACACTAATATTAACAGTATTTACGTTATTCATTATATCATTTTTCCTGGAAAAGTATGTATCACATCTGATATAGGCCGTAGTACTAACGACCATGATTATTTAACTGTAACATGTCATTAGATAGATCATAAATGGTCTATGCAAAAATGTATTTTAGCGTATAGATATATAGATAGTAGGCACACTAGTACTTTTATTTCAGAAAATATTTTTTCAGTTTGCGATTGTTATGGCATAACTAATAAAATCATGACTATTACATTAGATAACGTTTCCTCTAATAATTATGCTATTAGACTTTTAAAAAATGTTTTAATTCCATCTTTTCCAAATCATTTTCATATAAAATGTCCACGACATATTTATAACTTAGTTGTAAAGGATTGTCTATTACTTTTTCAAGACATTCTTGATAAAATACAATTTTCTATAGATTATATTTTAAAAATAATAGAATACAACGAATAAAAGAATATAAAAAAACTTATCACGTTTGTGGACTACCTTATAGAAAAATTCCCGAAATAGTAGCCACTAAGTGGAATTTTTTATACGAGCAACTACTTGTTGCTTATGATTATAGAAGACCTATAACTTTATTTTTTTAACGCCCATAATCGAAATCCTACTGATATGGTTTTAGATTCCGATTGAGATTCAATTTCTGAACTTATTGTATTTTTAGGGGGGAAAAATCAAGCTACTAAAGAATTTTTCGGTATTTATTATCCTATTATTTCGTCAATGTTATTTTATATAGCTCTAATATTTTTATTACTTTGTTATGGAAAACCCAGTTTATAAGGCCCCTATTAAAAAATTGTTTCTCAAAATAAAAAATATTTTATTCATATTCCCCCAATTTATATTATTAGTGATGTATTAAATTCGACTATTAAAATAGACGGTTGTACAATACCTATTGAAACTATTTATGATTGTATAGCAGCACAACCACCTCCAACTCTCAAAAACCCCGAAGCATATAGATCCATCCGTCACTCAAACCGAACTCGCCCATCCTTTTGGGCACATGGATGAATCCAAATGGTCCACCACCTATTGAACAAACTAAAGAACATGTGTTGTCTAGCATACAAGATGAATGTAAAAAAGTATATAGGCATTACCAACAATAAAGTGCTAGCAATCAACCGACTTCCATTCCATCTTCTTCGTCTTCAACACAACCTAAAAAAAGACATGTTGTTTCTGTGTCTAGTATTGAAAGCCTTAGAAATAGAATGTTTAGTGGTAACACTATTAACCAAGCTAGCGAGTTATATATTTTTGTTTTGCAGGGTGTTGTACCGTACCAAGCAGTTCTCAATAAAGAAGGATATGAAGACTTATTGAATTACTAAATGGAGAATGAGAAGATATTTGTGACACTGTCATTGATGGCCCGAGATGTGTTGAACATTCAAGCGTCATCAACAGCGTCTGAAAGAATTTTTTCGGCTAGCAGATTTCAAATAGGAGAGCACAGACACTCATTAGCGGGAGACAGCTTGGAGATTGCAGTATTATTCAAAGATTGGATACGAGCGGAGCGGATGAGGTGCGGTCAATTGAAGATCGACGAAGAATAAGACTACAACTACCATGAAATCTTATCCGATGGAGGTGGAAGCGACGTCGATCAATTTGACCAACAAATTCTAATTCCAACTGAAGAACCACAAGGCATTGTGAAGAAACTATAAAAAGTGTTTTAAAATGGTAATTTTTTAATTGCAATTTTAATATGTTATTTGCAACTTTCAACACCATAAAGTTGCAATTTTGAAATTGTATTACAAAAAAAAACATATTTCTAATAAATAATATAAGAGGCACAAAAACAGCATTGGATGTTTTTATTAAACTATCTTGTTTAATTATTGAGTTGTTTATTATATATATGTTATTTTTTAATAAAAGTGCAAAAAAAATGAAAAGCCGAAAACCCGATCCCGCCCCGATATTAACGGTCCCATATTCCGACGGGATTGGTACCTGGATGGGATATCGACAGAACCCGCCAGCCCCATCGGGTACCGGTCTCTCCCTACCCCCACCCCCTCCCCTCGTCCCGCCGGGACCCGCCCTACCTGTACCCACCCCGTTGGCCAGCCTTAATGTAGAGTAAGGATAGCCAATGGGGGGGTATGGCGGGACCGTACCCGGCGAGGCGGGACTGGCAGGTTCTGCCGATGTCCATCCCGATATCGATCCCGTCAGAATAGGGGATCGTTAATATTGGTGCGGGGTCGGGGGGATCGGGTTTTTGGCTATTCCTTTTTTTGCAATTAAATTTTAAAAATAGCATATATATAATAAACAACTCAATAATTGAATAAGATAGTTTAATAAAAACATCTCAAGACTGTTTTTGTGCCTCTTATATTATTTAATAGAAATATAATTTTTTTGTATTGCAATTTCAAAATTGCAACTTTGTGGTGTTGAAAGTTGCAAATAACATATTAAAATTGCAATTAAAAAAATTACCATTTTAAAACACTTTTTTGTTGTTTCTTCACAATGTCTTGTGGTTCTTCGGTTGGAATTAGAATTTGTTGGTCAAATTGATCGACGTCGCTTCTACCTCCGTCGGATAAGATTTAATGGTAGTTGTGGTCTTATTCTTCGTCGATCTCCGGTTGACCGCACCTTCTCCGCTCCGCTCGTATCCAATCTCTGAATAATACTGCAATCTCCAAACTGTCTCCCGCTAATGAGTGTCTGTGCTCTCCTATTTGAAATCTGCCAGCCGAAAAAGCGCTTTCAGACGCTTGAATGTTCAACACATCTCAGGCCATCAATGACAGTGTCAGAAATGTCTTCTTATTCTCCCTCTAGTATTTCAGTAAGTCTTCACGTCCTTCTTCATTGAGAACTGCTTGGTACGGTATAGCACCCTGCAAAACAAAAACATCAAACTCGCTATCTTGGTTAGCAGTTTACCACTAAACATTCTATTTCAAAGGCTTTCAATACTAGCCACAGAAACAACATGTCTTTTTTGAGGTTGTGTTGAAGAAGAAAAAGAAGATGGTATGGAAGTCGGTTGGTTTCTAGCACTTTCTTGTTGGTAATGCATGTATACCTGTTTACATTCATCTTGTATGCTTGACAACACTTGTTCTTTAGTTTGTTTAATAGGTGATGGATCATTTGGATTTTTGGGAGTTGGAGGTGGTAGTGCTGCTATAGAATCGTAAATAGTTTCAATAAGTGTTGAAGGGTGAGAACATTCCGTTTGTTACGCCCTTTAAGTGTCGGTTCTTCAACCGTCTATTTTAATAGTCGAATTTAATATAGCACTAATAATATAAATTGGGAGAATAGGAATAAAAAAAATTATTTAGAGAAACATTTTTTTTAATAAATGCCTTATAAACTGGGTTTTCCATATATTCACTAAGTAATAAAAATATTAGAGCTATATAAAATAACATAGTTTCAATAAGTGTTGTACAACCGTCTATTTTAATAGTCGAATTTAATATAGCACTAATAATATAAATTGGGGGAATAGGAATAAAATATTTTTTTATTTTGAGATTTTTTTTTTTAATAAGTGCCTTATAAACTGGGTTTTCCATATATTCACTAAGTAATAAAAATATTAGAGTTATATAAAATAACATTGATGAAATAGTAGGATAATAAATACCAGAAAATTCTTTAGTAGCTTGATTTTTTTCTTCTAAAAATACAATAAGTTATGAAATTGAATCTCAATCGGAATCTACAATCATATCAGTAGGATTTCGATTATGGGCGTTAAAAAATAAAGTTATAGGTCTTCTATAATCATAAGCAACAAGTAGTTGCTCGTATAAAGAATTCCACTTAGTGGCTACTTCTTCGGGAATTTTTCTATAAAGTAGTCTCAATCGTGACAAGTTTTTTTATATTCTTTTATTCGTTGTATTCTATTACTTTTAAAAATATAGTTTATAAAAAAATATATTTTATCAAGAATGTCTTGAAAAAGTAATAGACCATCTTTTACAATTAAGTTATAAATATGGCGTGCACATTTTATATGAAAATGATTTGAAAAAGATGGAGTTTAAACATCTTTTAAAAGTCTAATAGCATAATTATTAGAAGAAGTGTTATCTAATGTAATAGTCATGATTTTATTAGTTATGCCATAATAATCATAAATTGAAAAAATATTTTCTGAAATAAAAGTACCAGTGTGCCTACTATCGATATATCTATACGCTAAAATACGTTTTTTGCATAGACAATTTATGATCTATCCAATGACATGTTACTGTTAAATAATCATGGTCGTTAGTACTACGGCCTATATCAGAAGTGATAGCTACTTTTCCAGGAAAATGATATAATGAATAACGTAAATACTATAGATATTCGTGTGCAAATTTAAAAACATCTCTACTAACAGTTAATCTAGAAAAATCGTTAAAAACGGGATTATACATTTCTCTAATGTAAGAATAAAACCAAGAGAGGAAGGAAATGAAAAAGACAAATCATCCACATCAACTAATTTTGATAATGCTTCCCTATCATATGTTTATCGTATTTAGGGCCTACAATTCCCCTCGTCATATGGTTAATTTGACCTTGTACTTGGTCTGGGACAGGTACACTATGTGAACCTTGTCCCGACTGAGAGCGCATTGGCGCACCTGACTTTGTAGCCTCATATTCCTCCCACCTAGCTGTGTGAAATCTTTTTACATGCTTAATTAAACCTCCCGTCCCACCCTGACTTTTTCCCATTTTAAGTTTATAAACATTTTTACAAATTTGACATCTAACTACTTCATTCTCTTGGTCCCTATCAAAAAAATCTCATGCATATGATTTTAATTTTCGTTGTATTGGGCCTCGTCTCATACTAGGGGGAATATGAGGCATTCCAGTTTGACTTTGAGGTGTGTCATCTACATTAGTGGATGTGTCATCTAGATTAGTGGGTGTGTCATCTAGATTATCTTCTAAATTAAAGTCTTGTTGAGATCCAGAAAATATCTCCTCGTCTAAACCTAATGGTACTTTAGGAAAAAAATTAGTATCAACGAAATCATCATGTCTAGGAGGAATAGGATGACTAGAAAAAGTACCTCTGCCCTTGTTATCCCTACTAGAAGAAACCTGAGCCTTACCCTTAAACATACATTTTAATCCTTATATTTTAATTATGCTACTAAATAGTTCAAGATAATGAAATTAAGTGCGCTAATTAAAATAAAGAAACAATAATAATTTAATGAAAGACCGAATGTACCAAACGCCGACGTAACGTCGACGTATAATCGAGATGTTGAAAATTGAAACTTTGCTCGATGGATGATCCTCAAGCTAGTTGCCAACTTCACTCCCAAATTAATAAATAAAATTGAATATTTAGTAGACAATATATACTTATAGGGAGATAGATTGAGATATTAGAGAAATTGTAAGAAGATTTATGAGAAAGATAAAGAGAAAATAAGGTATTTATAGTTCGGAAAATTAGGTTAAAATGTAAATATAATAACTTATGGGTTAAAAATAAATATTAAGGGGGTAGGGGGTTGGGGAAGGCCAAAAATGATCGTTACACAATGGCCAAAATATAAAAATACAATTGTGCAATGGTTATTTTGTGCAAATGGGAGGGAGACGGGCAGAACCGGGGTGGGACCGGGGCGGGGCTAGGTCGGGCCTGGGGCGGGGCGGCTCTGGCGGGACTAACCCAGATACCGTCCCAGTTCGAATACCGTTATCGGTATTCGAATCCTGTTATCGATAATAAGGTACCGGGATGACCCGCCCTATTGGACAACCCTACTCTACACTATGGAGGTGCACAGATTTAATCCAATTAAGTTTTGTTCTTATCTTCTCACTATTCAGAGTGTCATCCCACCCAAAAGGTTAAAACATCACTATTCACAATGTCACCCCACCCAATACATAAAAAAATTGGTAATGTTTGAACCTTAAAGACTCTGGGATCAACAGTATTTTGGAGGTGGAGGATGTCCAGAAACTTCAACACAAATGTAGATGAATTCTTGTCGCACTATTACATTACAAACTTTAGTGTCGGTGCCCTACTAAACTTTGGTTAAATATCTACACTGGAAGTTTGCCCAAATTTGAATTCATTGACCAAGACACCGGCCCAAATTCCAATATTATGTTACTCCCTCAATCCAATTTTTCTTTTCTACTTGGCACATCCCTTAAGGAGTACTCAATTTATATGAGGGTTGGTTAATTTTGGGAGTCAAACGGTTTTTTTTCCTATAATTTTCTCCAACTCGTGAATTATTAATTATGCAGATTTATAGTACTTTTCTGTAGTTTTCAAATATGTAAATTTTATTATAAAATAGTAAAAAAATCTATGTTTGAAATTGAGTCAAAGAAATAAACTGTTTGACTCCCAAAACTGGTCAATCCTCATGTAAATTGGGGACGGAGGAAGTAATAAATCAAATGATAATTTTACTATATTACCCTTTGAATGTAATAAATTTAATGTTTTGGGAATGCATTGTGAGAGGATTATAGTTAATAATTAGGGTAAATTAGGAATTATGTGATAAATTTTATCTCGATTTTCCAAACTGGACCAGTAAAAATGGACATCTATGTTTAATATAGAGGACAAGTAAAAATGGACGGAGGGAGTACATGTTTGGTTTCTGAGAGGAGTATATACAATCTATTTAATATCGGTCTTTTATTTCTCTACTAGTTGTTACTGTTAAAAGTCTCACATCAGAAATGGAATGGGAACATGGACTCCTTTTATGGACTTGGACAATCCTCACCCTACAAGCTAGCTTTTGAGGTTGATTTAGGCCAAAGATCCATTATTTAGATGGTATCAGAGTCAAGCTCATTCCAATTCTTTATTCACAGATGTTGGGCCCATAAATTATATTATCCACACTCCAGTTAATGAAGTTTGGGCGTGCGAGGGAGTGTTAAGAGTCCCACATCGAAAATGGAATGGGAACATGGACTCCTTATATGGACTTGAACAATCATCACCCTACAAGCTAGTTTTTGGGGTTGAGTTAGTCCAAGATCCATTCTTTACAGTTACTCCCTCCGAATAAAAAAGAGTGTTCACTTAGCCTTTATTTTTTTAGTCAAAAAGAATGTCTTGCTAAATCAAGAAATAATCAACATTATTTTTTCACATTTACCCTTATTAAGTGTTAGATGATCAATTTTCAATACCTATTTAATTAAGGATATTTTAGTCAAATTACCTATTTTGCCTAGAAATTGATATTTTCTTAAGAGGTATGTAACTGAGTGGACACTCTTTTTGATCCGCATGGAGTACAATCTAATAGACATATGATATAGACAATTCAAGTATTCGATTCACTTATGGCCTAATGTTAAATGATCAGATCCGATTTCTTTTAATGAGTCAATATGAATATCATGGAGTAATAGAAAGGTTAGGTGGACTCAACCAAGACATTAGTAATGAAAATAATTCCATTTCTTACAACTTTTATAATGTCAAAGATATGGAAGATTGTAACTTTCCATGGTAAAAGGTGCCCATTCTATCGAGTGCGTGCTTTATTATTGTTCACCAGTAAAACTGTATAATTAAATTTGTATACGTGGTCAACATGTGGATTGCAAGTGACATGATAGATAAAAATTCTAGATGAATAATACTAAAAATAAGTAATAACAAGACAAAGTAAAGTAATGATTAGCCTGAGCCTTGTGACAGCTTCTGGGCAAAGTTACGATAACTTGTATGAAAACACAGAAATCGAGGAAATATGAGCAAGTATTTTGTAATAATTAGAATGTGATGATTTACAATGATATAATATTTTCTATTTATACATGAGCTACACGGGTACATAACTCACAAAATATGCCCTCATTAATACGGGAGAATGAATGTTGTAGTAATTGGATAATCAATATCTCAATAAATATCATTAAATCTTCATTGGAAGATGTATGACCGGTTTAGTAACGACCACCCGTTACAAAACGATTATCTTCCATCTGTTTTACCGGTACCAGCCACGATCGTGTCGCTCCCAGTACCACACGCACCTAGTCGATAGTGACTTAGGCTGACGTGGTCCTGACTCTGCACCATGTTTCACGTGTCATATTAGAATTCGTACAACTATCTCATACAAAATTTTCCCTATACAAATAGTCTCCGCACTTTCCGAGTGTGACTCTTGCGCACCCGGGAAGTGAATTTGAAATAATAACCAATCAACACCCTGTGCTTTGGTGGGAAACTTCGGAGAATATCATCCACTTATTTCTCTACTCCAATCGTCATCTCACTGAAACGATGACAACTTTCCAACTTTCCTCGTTAGTGGAATACTGTAGAGTAATGATGAGGAAAGCCATTCAATCACTTATGTTCTGATATGCACGTGTTGTCGCCGATTGGCATTCGCCACATACTTCCTTCAAGCGGCGTCATCATTTCTTTCCCTATAAATACTCTACCAAATTGAAGGTTTGGCCAGTAACCTCTAAACATCTTATTATTATCTTTTTTTTCATAGCAAGCATGACCAACCCTGCAACTAGCATCAATGTTTATTTGAGCAAAAAGAAAACCAACCCTAAAGGTGGGGCTCCTTCTAGCCGCAACCCTTTGGACTCTTCCTATTTGCCAAAGACATGGTGTTTTACTCATGACCTTCGAGAAAAAATAGTTTCAAAGGTTTTACCAGCGGCAAGAATTCCCCCAACGGTGATTACAAAACCCAAATTACTGCTAAGATTTTACCAATAGTGAAGGCCAATTGTGGTTGTGAATCGATCGAAGTCCTTATTCCTACTAGTGAGGAAAGAATCATCTCTTACAAGCAAGGATATTCTTATGTTTATACTTATCCATGAAACTCTAGAAAGTTATGATGATGTCATTCTAGAATTTTATCGTCGGTACAAAGTCTACATAACTCAAATGGGCCCTTAAGTTTGGAGGGTTGTCGCGTGCCTCAGACACTTCACTTGAGTGGCCGATGTTAGCTTTACTTTGGACCACCTGATTCGCCTTTACTCTCCGCGCATTTTCCGTGATGGAGTATAGGATGAGTCATCAATTTGCACCGTCGAGGAAGCAAAACTAGTATTTCCAGTCTCAATGATGATCGGGACCGAGGTTGGATGGATATGTATATCATCATCCTACTACTGACCTCATTCCCCCAGACAACCACCCAATCCCGGAGCGATGGAACGTCCACCGTAAGTTCATTTTCATACATCTTTGTTTTAACGCTTGTTTTTAGGCGTGTTGTTCTATTTTTAACCGAGATCTATTCTTCCTTTTAGCCACCATATGGGAGTCTGCAGAGATAGATAATATTGAGTCTTGGGTTCAGAAGTTCCTTCATGTATCCACCTCAGAACTCCGAACGTGAAAAATCTTTCTTTGAAGAAGAACTAGGTACCCCGCCACCAAGATACATACTATGATTTTAATATCAGATTCTTCCACTCATTATTTGTTTTGCCAACAAAATTGTCCTCCTTTTTGTTAGGTCTTTTCAACAAAATCCCTGACCATGCTGACCATACTCCTCCCAACGCCTCTGGTAACACCGGTTTAGCAATTTGTTATTTCCTTGTGGTGGACCTGGATGATGAAGGTCCCGAGGAGAACAACATTTGGAGAGAAGAAGGAATGAAGTCCCCCTATTTTTTGCGAAGATGGAGGTTGCAAGTCACGGATCCAGTTACACCAATGCCACTTTTGCCCTGATAAACATTGTCGAGTGTTATCCTCTGCATGCACCAACTATCGCTACTCTACCGCCAGTTATTGAGGATCTCGGATCTTCGGTCATGCCGACTATTGCCCAAGAAGAAGATCGTGGGATTTCGTCTTCCCAGACTGAGTTTCCTCTCTGCATAGGGATGAGTAGGTAAATGAATACTCAGTATCGGTAGCTCAGCCTGTAGAATTCCAAAATGTAACCTTCCAACTCCCTGCTGACTTCTACCTTTGTTCTAAGCTCGTTAGAGTGGCTAAATACATGAATCCCATGGCTTCAGACACAAACAAGAGGAAGGCTTACCGAGTATCCTTTGAATGTGCCATTCATGAAGAAATGCATGTTGTAGCTAAGGTATTATCTCTTTTCCGATATGCTTGCACTTTAATATTTTGCATATTCTTTTATGATAATCATGATTATCATCCAGGCCAACTTCATGTGCTACGAAGGGCTGCAACGGATGATTGAAAAAAAGTCGCCTTGACGATCGAAAGGGATAACACTGTTCACCGCCTGGCAGTTGCGGAGGTGAAACTTGCCAAAGTTGATGAACTGTGCGGCAAACTTAACCAGCTAGAGGAAGAGGAAGAAGCCTATAGGCAGTAGACCACTTTACATGAAGACAGGGCTAGAGATTGGCAAAAGAAGTGGAATGAAGCATCAGACACTATGTCAGATCTGACGATGCTTCTCTCTGGTCTTGAGGTTGATGTGAGCACCTTCTCCGAATGTCTCAAAATTAATGAAACATAGATAGAAGCCCACAAGAAAGAGTTAGAGTCCTTACGGTCCCGTATTTTCTACGACTGCGCAGAATGAGAGACAACGAAAAGAGATTGTTGAGTAATCCCGAGCCAATGAAATCCTCTATGCTACCAACACCTAGCTCACCTAGGCCATTCAAGCTGCAGAAGATGTCCAGGCCACTATCAATAGCTACACTCTATACACGATTAGTAATAGCTATATGATGTATTGTAAGGCCTTAGAAGCAGCGAAGACCTGGCTAGTAGATATTGAAGAAGAGATTATTAAGGCCCGTCAATTGGAATTGGCCTCTGTTAACAGTCCTGATTTCTTCCTCCCAATGGAAGAAGACAATGCTTCATATGGGGGTCGAAGACGATGATGTCCCTCCGGAACTGAGGCACCTCATTCCCAAGAGCATATGTCTTCTGCCTCGCATAACGTTCTCGGAGCATTAATCTCAAAACTACCTCTTTTAGCCCATATTTATCAAAACTTGTTAGAAACACCAGGAACACCCCCGAAAGACCATGGAGCAGACAAGCCATGACCTTTTGCGTGGATTTTGACTTTTTGTTTTTTGTTACTGGGTCACTTTTGGGCCCAGTTAATATCTCTTTGTATTTGGATTATTTTCAGTTTGAAAAATATGAATGAATGAACGTTTTCCTTTTCTTTGCTATTTTGCGTAAGGTTTTCATTATTTATTTATTTTCATAAGCAAGCATTAGTTACCAACTTTATTACTTTACTTTATGAGCCAGAACCTAACTTTGTATTTCGTTTTACCAAAACAGGCTGAATTTAGGAAGTTTAAAACTTTTTGGTAACCTTAATTTAGTTGCAAAGATGTATTTTCTTTTTCATATTTAAATTGGGGCTTCTCATGGCCTTCAAAGTTAGTTCCGGACTTAACTTGGTTCCGAATAACTTAAACCCCAAAACTTCTTGTATCTGGAGCCGTAACTTTTTTGTTAAGGTTTGATAAGAAATGACCCTTATTTTTAATGGTGTTATAGAAGAGAACGTCTCTTGTTCATTTTGGCATGAATTTTTTGATATGTTTAAGATAATAACATACATTTTTATGCTCGTGATGACAAAAAATTATTAATCATAAAAAGAAAATTTTATTGATTTCTTTGACTTACAAATGTGAAGACAATTGCAAGAATAATCCGGCTACCATCTAGTGTGGTCAATCCAATTACATATAATTTGAATATCCGGTCAGTACCAGTATCTTGACTATCTCGGCATTCTCCGATATCGGGTGCTTTCCTTCGAAGCGCTAAAATTTCATAAAATTTTCTTCCACTCCATTTCGGTGTATATGCCCCCCAGTATCTGGAAGTTCATACTATGACAATCGTATACGAGATAGCTCTCCTCTGTAGCAATACAAGTAACATGCTCATTTTATGATGTTGTCTCATTAAAACCTTGCTGGAAAACCCCAATTGGGACAACCAAATGAAGGGAAAAAGAGTACAACGCATGTTTGATCTTACTATACATAGTACTTCAACGAATGATACATTCTAATTACTTGGAAGTTTATTTTCTCATTGGTCTGTTAGCTGATAAGCTCCTTTACCAGCAATGTCGGTGACCATATATGGTCCTTCCATGTTGCGCCAAGTTTCCCTGTGTTATTCTCCCCGGTACTTTGAGTTCCATTTCGAAACACCAATTCCCCGAGTTTGAAATGTCAGAGATTTGTGAGTCGGTTGCAATATCTCTCTATTATTTGTTTCTGGGCTACCATCCGGACGTATGCTAAATCATAACGTTCTTCGAGCAAATTCAGGTGCACGGACATTGACTCTACATTTGCTTTATCACAGCTCGAAGATACATCAAGTTGCGAGTTCCCACCTCTACTAAGATCAAGGCCTCTGGACCATAGACCATGTAAAAAAGAGTTCTACGGTACTCATTTCTTTGGTGGTCCGATATGCCCATAATATTTCTGGCAGCATAGACGGCCAATATCCTTTAGCTGCCTCCAGCTTTTTCTTTAAATTTTGGATTATAGTCTTGTTCGTCGACTCTGCTTGACCGTTTGAACTGGGATGATAGGGAGTAGAGGTGATCCGCTTGTTATTTAAGTCATAAAGGAATTCCTGACTGTGGCTCCGATAAAATTTCGACCATTCTCATAAGCTATCTCCTTCGGGGTGCCAAATTGATAAATAATAAGTTGCCATATGAAGTCCTTCACCTCTTTCTCCCATATTTTTGTGTAGGCTGCAACTTCAAAACATTTAGAGAAATAATCAGTCATAAATATAATTTGACATACCTGTCTTGGTGCCGATGGCAAGGGTCCGACATTGTCCATCCCCACTTCATGAACGACCATGGGGATATCACCGGATGCAGTTCTTCTCCCGATTGTTGTAATAGTTGGGCATGGAGCTGACACTTATCACATTTCCATACAAACATTTTTGTATCTTCTTCGATTCGGGGCCAATAGTAACCGGCCCTCATGATTTTCCTCATTTGGGATTCTGCTCCCGAATTATTTCCATAAATGCCTTCTTGGGCTTCTGATCGGTGTATTTTATATACACTTTTTGAGTCGTTTTTAGTGAGTCTTTTGTCCTTTTTTGTACAAATACGTGTCGTCTTAGGATAGATTTTCTTTTTTTTGAGTCAAATTGGTTAAAGTGACTCTTTGGCGAAAAAGGAGCGAAAAGAGGGCAAAAGTGGAGGTTCCAGAGCTTAAAATGCGAGAAAGTGGCGAACCAGACACGGATACGGGCCAGCGCCGCGGCGCCTCCAGCCAGCAGAACCAGGTGCCCCGGCGCCCAACATTCAGAGGCGTGCAGAAGTTCCAACGCCGCGGCGCCTCGAACAATGAGTCAGGCGCGCGACGCTAATCTCGAGCGGCCGCAGAACTTGGCGCGGTTGCGGGCGCGCGCGTACGCGGAAAAATCAGGTTTTAGACGAAATTATGGGCCAGGCCTGAAGGAAAACCTTAAGGGCGGTTTGGAGACTATAAAAAGAGAAGCCTAGGCAGTTTTAAAGGGTTCCCTTCTTGCCAATTCACTACACATTCTTGGAGTTCAAGATTGGAGACCATTACTTAGTAATTTCTTTTCTTTCTTTTACTTTATTTCAGTTTTATGTTGGATATTGAATTAGTTCTTGTCATGTCTATGGCTAGGAACTAATTCTATTATAGGGCTTTCCATGTCAATTCACTTGAACCTTATTTTATGAATTAATGCATGTTTATGGTTGTTCTTCTTATTGTTGAGATTTATCCAATAGATGATTTGATTGCTTGGTAATTACTTGATCATTAATTATCATTATTTATATGATTTCTAATCAAACTTCGAAAGGATGAGGTTGTGACTATGTTGTAGTTGGGTAGACATAGGTCGAATTGGGGATGAAAATACCTCAATTACTTGTGTAGCATTAATAGGGTTTTTGTTCTTAATCCTCCTATAGAGTCATCCTTATCACCGAAAGGTAGAAAGGAGCGCTACTGGGGTTGAGTGTTTATATAGCCTTAACGGGAGTATAAAACGAATTAGTAAACCCGCTATCTCCAAACGAAGAAGAACCATAGTTAGTTGCATTAATAAGTAATATAAGTGGATAGTTGAGGAGACGTGGAAGCCCTATTTCCATCATCACTGAAGTAAACACATAGTTAATTTGTCTTTATAATTGTTAGTTATAATCAATAAACTCAAATATCGGTCACCAAATAGATAACAAAGAATAGAAGTTGGTACTTGAACACTAATCCCTGAGGACGATAACTCGGTCTTCAAGACTATATTACTTGACTCGATAACGTGCACTTGCGTTAAAGTGTGTGCATTAAATCGCGCATCAAGTTTTTGGCGCCGTTGCCGGGGATTGGCGTAGTTCAATATCAATTGCATCTATTCTTAATTTCTAATTTGGTTTTTATTGTTTTTATTATTTTATTACGTTTTTTTTATTTTTTTCTTGAGAATCAGTTGCCGTGATCCGTTGTTGGTTTTGATTCATCTCAGGGATCCTGAAGACATGGATTACTACTATCAATATGATAAATCTCCAACCCCACAAGAAGAGAGGGAG
This sequence comes from Przewalskia tangutica, assembly GCA_029844215.1. Classification (NCBI taxonomy): domain Eukaryota; kingdom Viridiplantae; phylum Streptophyta; class Magnoliopsida; order Solanales; family Solanaceae; genus Przewalskia; species Przewalskia tangutica. The sequence goes on from CM056734.1 coordinate 83,600,222, forward strand.
GAGTTACGAGCAGCCATACTCAGTTTTACTAGGTACCAAACTCAGTTCATGGACGAAACGAGAGTGTCCTTGAAGAAGTTGGAAACACAAATAGGACAAATCGCGGTCATGTTGAACAGCGAAATGCAAGAAAAACAATCTGCACCTGTGGGAGGAAATATGAAAGCACAATGTCAGGCGATTGACCTGAAGAATGTCGAATTAGTGGAGATGGAAAGTTCGCAGCAGCAGCAGTGCGCGCCGATGGCGAGGGCAGCGCCAAGACTCGGGACAGGCGAGTTGGAGCGTCGTGGCGCCCATGAGCATGGTCGCGGCGCCCAGAACCCAGAAGCCGAAAAGTTGGTAGAAGTTGTTGTGAACGCACCCCAGGTGAAGATACCATATCCCCAGAGGCTAAAAACATGTGCTCTTGACAGGCAATTCTCTAAATTTGTGGAAGTTCTCAAACAATTGCAACTCAATATCCCGTTTGCTGAAGCACTAGAGCAGATGCCAAGCTATGTAAAGTTCATGAAGGATATTCTTAGCAAAAAGAGGAGGATAGAGGACTACGAAGCGATGGTGTTGGTCAAGAATGTAGTGCCATCCTACAGAGAAAACTACCTCAGAAATTACAAGATCCAGGGAGCTTCACCATACCATGCACCATTGGAAAGTTTGAATGTCAGCAAGCATTGTGCGATCTGGGGGCAGACATAAATCTGATGCCTTATCTAGTTTTCTGCAAACTTGGAATGAGAGAAGTAAAACCTACAAACATTACTTTGCAGTTAGCTGACCGCTCAATAATCCATCCTAGAGGAGTCATCGAGGATGTATTGGTGAAGGTGGACAAGTTCATTTTTCCCGCTGATTTCGTTATCTTAGACATAAAAGATAACAACATAATCCCCATCATACTTGGCAGACCCTTCTTAGCCACAGGACAGGCTCTCATCGATGTTTACAAAGGGGAGTTGAAGCTTCGGGTGGAAGAAGAGGTGATCTTCAATGTTTTTCGGGCAGCAACTTTTCCAGATGCCAATGATAACTGCTCGGCCATTGAGATTATCGAAGATGCAGTGTCGGCCAAAGGGTTCAGAAATGAGGATACGCTTGAATAAGTACTGACCAAATGGGATGATAGTAGTGGAAGCGACCCAAGGCTGATGGAGTATGCAAATTGGATGAATGCTTATGAGAAATGGGATAGAAGGAGGTATGAAGAGCTTGGGCAGATGCCAGAAAGATCAATACCATCCACAGAGAAGGCTCCAGAGTTAGAGTTAAAAATCCTACCCAATCATTTACAATATCAATATCTAGGTGAAGATAAAACCTTACCAGTGATCATTTCATGCCATCTATCCACATCAGAGACTGATAAGCTGCTGAGAGTGCTGAGGGCTCACAAGCGTGCCATTGGGTGGACATTAGCAGACATAAAGGGGATAAGTTCGTCAACAGTAATGCATAAGATCCGTCTAGATGAGGAGAGCAGACCATCCATCGAGGCACAAAGGCGGCTAAACCCAAACATGAAAGAGGTAGTCAGAAAGGAAATCCTGAAATGGCTCGATGCGGGAGTAATTTATCTTATATCTGATAGCGCATGGGTGAGTCCAGTACAAGTGGTACCCAAAAAGGGTGGAATGACAGTGGTGACCAACGAAAGGAACGAGCTCATTCCTTCTAGAACAGTTACTGGATGGAGAATCTGCATCGACTATCGCAAGTTGAACAAGGCTACCAGAAAAGACCACTTCCCGTTGTCATTTCTAGATCAGATGTTGGATAGACTTGCGGGGCACAACTACTACTATTTTCTGGATGGTTACTCAGGGTATTATCAGATTGCAATAGCACCAGAAGATCAGGAAAAGACAACATTCACCTGCCCTTTTGGTACATTTGCATTCAGAAGGATGCCATTCGGGCTTTGCAATGCACCTGCGACCTTTCAGAGGTGTATGATGGCAATTTTCTCAGACATGGTGGAGAGGACTATAGAGATCTTTATGGATGATTTTTCGGTCTTTGGAGCATCGTTCGATGAATGTTTGAGGCACTTAGAAGCAGTGTTAAGCCGATGTGAAGAATCTAACCTTGTGCTAAACTGGGAGAAGTGTCATTTCATGGTAACAGAAGGGATTGTCCTGGGACACAAAATATCAAACCAAGGTATTGAGGTAGACAAAGCAAAGATTTCAGTAATCGAAAATCTCCCACCTCCAGTATCAACAAAAGGAGTCAGAAGTTTCCTTGGGCATGCGGGTTTCTATAGAAGATTCATCAAGGATTTTTCAAAGGTTTCAAAACCCCTTTCCACATTGCTAATGACGGGGGTTGCTTTTGACTTCAATAAGGAATGCTTGACTGCTTTTACACTCGAGAAGCTTATTTCAAAGACCCATAGTCATTGCACCAAACCGAGCTCATTTGAACTAATGTGCGTCTGGCGATTATCACGATGGGAAGCGATGCTTGGACAGAGAATCGACAAGGTATTTAGATCCATTTACTATGCTAGTAAAACTCGAATGACCTTACGCTTAAATTATGCGACTACAGAAAAAGAATTACTAGCAATAGTGTATGCATTCGAGAAATTCAGGCCATACTTGATTGGAAATAAGGTGATAGTATACACTGACCATTCTTCCATAAAGTACTTGATGACAAACAAGGATGCAAAACCTCGCCTCATTCGATGGGTCTTGCTACTACAAAAATTTGACGTGGAAATTCGTGACAAGAAAGGGACAGAGAATTCAGTCGCAGACCACTTGTCAAGGCTGGAGAACACAGAGAGCCAGAACACCAAGGATGTGCAGATAAATGATCACTTTCCAGACGAACAACTGTTTCAAGTAAGTGCGAATTTTAATTTACCTTGGTACGCTGATTTCGTAAATTTTCTTGCAGCTAAGGTAATACCCCCAGAATTGACAAGACAGCAAGTGAAGAGGTTTTACTCCGAAGTAAAGCACTACTATTGGGAGGAGCCAATGTTATACAAACACGGTGCCGATCAAGTCATCAGGCGATGTATACCAGAGGAGGAGATGCACCAGATTCTCACTCATTGCCATACCCTACCATGTGGTGGACACTTTGGGGCATCAAGAACAACGGCAAAGGTACTGCAAAGCGGGTTCTATTGGCCAACACTTTTTAAGGATGCCCATGCCTTTGTGAAGAGATGTGATAGCTGTCAGAGAACAGGGAACATTTCAAGACGAAATGAAATGCCTTCGCAAGGGATACTGGAAGTGGAACTATTTGATGTGTGGGGAATCGATTTCATGGGTCCATTCCCGCCGTCCTTTGGAAATCAATATATCCTTCCGCGATGAACTATGTGTCCAAATGGGTAGAAGCGGTAGCCCTGAAAACGACAGCGATGGGCGTGCAAAGATTCCTTCAAAAGAATATTTTCACAAGGTTCTTCAGACTGGCGCCATCATCGATGTGAAGGAAGTCACTTTTGCAACAAGCAGCTGAATTCATTGCTTTCTCGATATGGATTCTACCACCGCACCACAACTGCCTACCACCCTCAAGCAACTGGGCAAGCAGAAGTGTCAAATAGGGAAGTGAAGAGCATATTGGTAAAGACGGTGAATGGCTCAAGGAAGGATTGTTCTATCAAACTGGATGACGCATTGTGGGCATACAGAACAGCATTCAAAACACCAATAGGAATGTCACCATATAAGTTAGTTTTTGGTAAGGCATGTCATTTGCCAGTAGAGTTGGAGCATAGAGCGTATTGGGCAATGAGGAAGCTAAATATGGATGCCAAAGCAGCAGGGCAGAAGAGGCTACTACAACTGAGCGAGTTGGATGAATTCAGGCACAACGCCTATGAGAATGCAAAGATCTACAAGGAACGAACGAAAGTATGACACGACAAGATGTTGATACCAAAAGACTTCCAAGAAGGACAACAAGTGCTTTTATTCAACTCAAGGTTAAAATTGTTTCCAGGAAGTTAAAATCGCGTTGGACAGGACCATACACGGTGGTAAGAGTATTCCCATATGGTGCAGTTGAAATAAAAGGGAGAGAGGGAGCCTCATTCAAGGTAAACGGACAGAGGTTAAAACCATATTTGATCAATGAAATGGAATATATGAACTTAGTAACCTCTCTCACCCTGGAATGATAAGGAAATTGCGTCCGGCTAAAAGACGTTAAAGACAGCGCTCCTTGGGAGGCAACCCAAGGTATTTTAATTTATTTACTTTAATGCAATTAGTCTTTACTTAGAACAGTCTCACGGAGGTAGTGCTATGTGTTGTGATGACAGGTGAAAGGCCAAGAACTTGGAGGGCGAAGAACTGAAGATAAGCCAAGGATTTCCAGAAAATCGGCAGAGCGCCGCGGCGCCCAGTAGCAGGGTCGCGCCGCCAAAAGATCAGAAAGGCGCTGCAGTTTAGGCGTCGCGACGCCCAGGAGCAGGGCCGCGACGCCACAACGGAAAATCTAAATTCATGGACGACACCCAAATCCGACGGCCCTTTCTCCAAATCAAAAATCCTGAGCCCCTCCCCTCTCATGGGATTCAATGCATTATCCACCGCCACCGCCACCGCCACCGCCACCATTTTAAACCAAGTTTGTAAGTGTCTTGTTTCTTTTATTGTCTTTGAGTCTTGCACACATTGGGGACAATGTGTGATTTAAGTTTAGGGGGGTGTCTTATTTGTGTCTTATTGTTGTAGTATGTTTGAGTCATTTTTTGGTTATCTTGTGTATTTTTGAGTCATAAATTTTTCTTTTTTAAGTCATAATTGTCTGTCAAAGATCATGCATGCTGTAGTTACTAGAAACACCTAGTGAAGTAAGGTGGAATAATGTAACGGAATTAGAAGCAACTATCTAAACACTTAGGTTAGATATGCCAAAAACTCATAAAATCTGTCTAATTGGGGTTTCTTGCTTGAATTGTGCATTGTTAAATGATTAAAATATATGTGTTATGATTGATTGCTATTTGAGGCGAAATAGTTAGGATATGCATGTTAGGGAAATGACTCATGAATTTCTTTGTTAGCCAATTCTTACCACTCTTTTCTATCTCTGACATTAAAAATATCCCTAGTCAGCCCCATTGAGCCTAAATATAAAACTTTTTTTTGACACCCTATATTTCCATACTTGTGCCATAAGTAAAAATGTGAAATAGTTGGAATGGAATGTGTTAAAAAGAGAGAAAAAAGAGCAAACAAGTTTGATGCACCCCAATAAAAAAAAGTAATAAGAAATAGGCAAAAGCCTAAGTTTGGGGGTGCTTGTTATTATAATACACTTCACGCTCTCAAAACAAAAGGGGGGAAAGATAGATTTGAAGTGAAGAAAAGAAATCAAAAGAAAAAGGGAAACATTGAAAATCTAAATAGCTTATGGTTGATGCGCGTATAGATGCACACACTTTTAAACGCAAGTGCACGTTATCGTATCAAGTAGTATAGTCTTGGATAAGACCGAATATCGTCCTCTAGGATTAGGGTCCAAGTATCAGTTATCTATTTTCTAGTATCTATTTGGTGAATTAATGATTGATTGTTTGGTTTGTAACTAAGAGTTATGAAAGCTAATTAAATATAAAGATTTAATTCAGATGTGATGAGAATAGGGCTTCTATGTATCCTTACTATCCGCTTATGCTACTTACTAATACATTAACTTATGGTATTCTTCTTTTGGAGAAAGCAGGTTTACGAAATCGTTTTATACTCCGTTAGGGTTATATAAACACTCAACCCAGATTGTTCCTTACCTACCTTTCGGTGATAAGGGTAACTCTATAGGAGGATTAAGAACAAAAACCTAGTTGACCGTCACGCACAATGCGCAAAATTAGGGTTGTTAAGCCTCTCATCAACGCTACAAAACTAATTGAGGTATTTTCATCCCCAATTCAAGCCTGTCTACCCAACTTACAAAGATATTCACAATCCCCTTTTGAATCGATTATAAATAATATAGTGATAACTAGTAGTCAATTAGCTACCAAGAATTCAACTCAATTATTGGATAGATCTCTCAATAAGAATAATTACCATAAGAATGCATTAATTCATAACATAAGGTTCAAGAAATTCAACATAGAAAGCCTATAAGAGAATTAGTTCTAGCCATGAATATGACAAGAACTAATTCCATGTTCATCATACAAAAACTGAATTAAAGTAAAGAAAGAAAAGAAAATTACTAAGTATGAGTCTCCAAGCCAAGCATCCAAGGGTTGTGTTGTGGAATATTTACAAGATGGAATGGTGGATGGATGGATGTAGAATGGTGAATGGTAGAATGGAGAATGAATTCTTCTAAGGGTGTAGAGACTATTTATAGAGCAAGAATCCTTTAGGTGAAGGGTTAAGGATTTGTGTAGGTAGGAAAAGTTATTAGAATCCTTTTAGGTAAGGGTTTTTAGGTAGGAAAAGGTTTCCTTTAGGTAGTAAAGTTATCCCTTTAGGAAGGAAAAGTTATCCCTTTAGGATTCTCAAACATGTCAAATTCGGCCCAAAGACTTCACAATTCAGCGTCGGCGCCATACCTATGACCCACCATGGCGCTGAAATTCAGCAACTCTCGGGACTTTCAGCACTTTGGGCGCGGCTACCTTCCCCGTAGCTGGTGACATTCTCGCGAATTTCCGTTTTCGTCTTTTCGTCGGACTTCGTCGATTTTCTCTATAATTCGGAACTTCTTAGACTTCATTTCTTGGCCCTTTTTGTGTGCAATTCCATCTCACTTAAGCTCATTTCTCTTCTTTTCGCCATTTCTCCATTTCGACATTGTGACACAAAAGAAAGGAAAACGACCCTAATACTATACTAAACATAAACAAAATGAGTAAAATACTAACTAAAAAGACTCAAAAGTGTATATAAAATACAGATCAAATACCCCCAAACTTAACCTTTGCTCACTCGAGCAAAGATAGAAAGAAAGAAATAAAAGACTCAAAGAACGAAAATAAAAGACTCACCGCCATTGATTACTTTTCTTTGCATTTAGTGTTAACTAGAAAAACATGAAGGTTAGCAAAATAATATGCAGAACATATAGCATGACATTTCAAGATATTAAGCTAGATATTTATAAACTCATATTCATCATGCTTTAATGGAAGTCAATATACTAAATCATGCATATAAATTCAAAAATCCTATGGCATGCTTACTTGTTATTCTCCACTAATCCTGGGTATGCATAGAAGAGATCTTCAAGACTTTAAGGGTTGTAATGTCGGCTTAGGTAGGGGTTGGTAAAAATAGGCATTTAGGCTCATTTTTGTGTACCATAAGCTCTTTAGCTTTTCAGTATTTCCCTTTTCTTTTTGTTCTTTTCTTCATTTCGATTCTATCTTTCCCTTCTTTTGTTTTGGGAGAGTGAAGTATATAATAATGACAAGCACCCCCAAACTTAGGCTTTTGCCTATTTCTTATTACTTTTTTATTGGGGTGCAACAAGCTCATTCACTTTTTTTTTTGTCTCTTTTTTAACACAATTTATTCCACTACTTCATATTTTTACTTATGGCACAATTTGTGGGAATATAGGGTGTCAAAGAAGAAGTTTCAATTTTTAGGCTAAATGGGGCTGACTAGGGATACTTTTAAAGTCCGGGATAGAAAAGAATGGTAAGAATTGGCTATCAAAGAAATGCCTGAGTCATCTCCCTAACATGCATATCCTACTTATTTCGCCTCAAATAGCAAGCAATCATAACACATAGGTTTTCATCATTTAGCATGCATAATTCAAGCAAGAAACTCCAAATAGACAGATTTTGTGAGTTTTTGGCATATCTAACCTAGGTGTTTAGATAGTTGCTTCTATTCCGTTACATTATTCCACCTTACTTCACTAGGTGTTTCTAGCAACTACAGCATACATGATCTTTGATAGGCAATTGTGACTCAAAAAAGATTTTTTTTTTGGTGACTCAAAATAAACACAAAAACAATCACAAAGACTTAAATAAAACATAACAAGACACAAATAAAACACCCCCAAACTTAAATCACACATTGTCCCCAATGTGTGCAATACTAAAAAAATATGGACAACTTACTGACACAACACAGCGGTCATAATGGAGGTCTAGGAGGAAAAATTCTGGAATTTGCACGGAAATATGGCTCTCTGAAGTTCGGGCGCCGCGGCCCTGAGATTCGGCGCCGCGGCGCTGCTAGTACTGTGGCTCTTCTGAAGTTACGGCGCCGCGGCCCTGATTTTGGCGCCGCGGCGCTGACGACTGCTTTTCCTTTTTTTTCAGCGTTTTTTTGCTCCTTTTTCCTCGGTTTTAGCTTTCAGTCCACCTGTCATCCAACAACACAAAACAAGAACCCAAGACCGTGAGACTGTTCTAAGCAAAATAACATAAAATAAAGACAGAAATTAAAATAACATAATTAAAAACATTGGGTTGCCTCCCAACAAGCGCTGTCTTTAACGTCTTTTAGCCGGACGCAATTAACCTTTCCGAGTGCCCATTGGATCCTTCTGCGAACTGCTTGCAATCCGCAGAGTTATTGTTGCAGGTCTCACTTCAACTACAACAATTGCTTCAAACAAGGGCCTCAAATATACGATTATCCCCCAAGTATACAAGACATGCTTGTCTTTTAGGTTCTCTCTAATGTAGGGATCAGTGAGATTCCCTACATCTTTCAACTCTAGGGGGTGCCCTTGATGGTATTGACTTCCTGTTTGGGAGTCAACTTTGTATTTGGTGGTGTTTCTTCCGCAATAGGTACAAGAAAAAGATTTTCCAAGGAATCGAAGGTGAATAATTGGATCTCTGCACTCTTCTCTTCTCTACACCAACCGTCTTGCAGATTCCTCAATAGTTGGATTTGGTTGGGCTCTCAATTTGTTGTTCGTTGTTGAATATGATTGCGAGTTCTGCTATTTGCGTTTCCAACTTCTTTATGCCCGACCTTATTTCGTCCATGAACTGAGCTTGGAACCTCGTGAGACTGAGTATAGTTTCTCGTAATTCCTCCCTCTGTTCCTCTATGGTTGGCTCTCTATCATATGGACAGTAAAAATCCATATCTAAAGTGTTCCTGAACGAATCAAAGTCAACAAAAGATCACGACACCTCGAATTTTCGTAAAAACTAAAAATAAAAATAAAAAATTTAAAACCAAATTAGAAATTAAAAATAGATAATTTGATATTGAACTATTGCCTAATCCCCGGCAACGGCGCCAAAAACTTGATGCGCGTATAGATGCACACACTTTTAAACGCAAGTGCACGTTATCGTATCAAGTAGTATAGTCTTGGATAAGACCGAATATCGTCCTCTAGGATTAGGGTCCAAGTATCAGTTATCTATTTTCTAGTATCTATTTGGTGAATTAATGATTGATTGTTTGGTTTGTAACTAAGAGTTATGAAAGCTAATTAAATATAAAGATTTAATTCAGATGTGATGAGAATAGGGCTTCTATGTATCCTTACTATCCTCTTATGCTACTTACTAATACATTAACTTATGGTATTCTTCTTTTGGAGAAAGCAGGTTTACGAAATCGTTTTATACTCCCGTTAGGGTTATATAAACACTCAAACCCAGTATTGTTCCTTACCTACCTTTCGGTGATAAGGGTAACTCTATAGGAGGATTAAGAACAAAAACCTAGTTGACCGTCACGCACAATGCGCAAAATTAGGGTTGTTAAGCCTCTCATCAACGCTACAAAACTAATTGAGGTATTTTCATCCCCAATTCAAGCACATCTGCAACTTACAGCATATTCACAATCCCCCCTTTTCAGAATCTGATTAGAAATCATATAGTGATAACTAGTTGTCAATTAGCTACCAAGAATTCAACTCAATTATTGGATAGATCTCTCAATAAGAATAATTACCATAAGCATGCATTAATTCATAACATAAGGTTCAAGAAATTCAACATAGAAAGCCCTATAAGAGAATTAGTTCCTAGCCATGAATATGACAAGAACTAATTCCATGTTCATCATACAAAAACTGAATTAAAGTAAAGAAAGAAAAGAAAATTACTAAGAATGAGTCTCCAAGCCAAGCATCCAAGGGTTGTGTTGTGGAATATTTACAAGGTGGAATGGTGGATGGATGGATGTAGAATGGTGAATGGTAGAATGGAGAATGAATTCTTCTAAGGGTGTAGAGACTATTTATAGAGCAAGAATCCTTTAGGTGAAGGGTTAAGGATTTGTGTAGGTAGGAAAAGTTATTAGAATCCTTTTAGGTAAGGGTTTTTAGGTAGGAAAAGGTTTCCCTTTAGGTAGTAAAAGTTATCCCTTTAGGAAGGAAAAGTTATCCCTTTAGGATTCTGAAACATGTCAAATTCGGCCAAAGATTTACAATTCAGCGTCGGCGCCTGCCTGAGCCAGCGTGGCTGAATTCAGCAACTCTCGGGACTTTCACTTTGGGCGCCAGGCTAGCTTCCGTGGCCAAGGCGGTGACATTTTTTTCGCGAATTCCGTTTAAATCATCTTTTCTCGTCGGACTTAAATCGATTTTCTCTATAATTCCCGGAACTTCTTAGAATTCATTTCTTGGCCCTTTTTGTGTGCAATTCCATCTCACTTAAGCTCATTTTCTCTTCTTTTCGCCATTTCTCCATTTCTGACCGCTGTGACACAAAAGAAAGGAAAACGACCCTAATACTATACTAAACATAAACAAAATGAGTAAAATACTAACTAAAAAAGACTCAAAAAGTGTATATAAAATACACCGATCAATGGTACACAAAATGAGCCTAAATGCCTATTTTTACCTACCCATGCCTAAGCCTACATTACAACCCTGAAAAGTCCTGAAGATCTCTTTTATGCATATTCATGATTAGTGGAGAATAGAAAGTAAACATGCCATAGGATTTTTGAAATTGACGTGCATGATTCAGTATTTTACTTCCATTAAGTATGATAAAAATGAGTTTGCGAAATAGCTAGCTTAATGTGTTTAGAATGCTAAAATTTCATGCTATATGTTCCTGCATATTATTCTGCTAACCTTCATGTTTTTCTAAGTAACACCAATATAACAAAGTGATCAATGTCGTTGAGTCTTTTTATTTTCTTTTTACTTGAGTCTTTATTTCTTTCTTTTGATCTTTGCTCGAGGGCGAGCAAATGTTAAGTTTGGGGGTATTTGATCGGTGTATTTTATATACACTTTTTGAGTCGTTTTTAGTGAGTCTTTTGTCCCTTTTTGTACAAATACGTGTCGTCTTAGGATAGATTTTCTTTCTTTTGAGTCAAATTGGTTAAAATGGCTCTTTGGCGGAAAAGGAGCGAAAAAAGGGCAAAAGTGGAGGTTCCAGAGCTTAAAATGCGAGAAAGTGGCGAACCAGGCACGTATACGGGCAATGCCGGCGCTCCACCAGCAGAACCAGCGCCGGTGCCCAACATTCGAGGCGTCGAAGTTCCAGCACGGCGCCTCGAACAGCAGTGCGGCCGCGGCGCTAATCTCGAGCAACCGCAGAACTTCCGGCCATGCGCGCTGATTTACGCGGCGCCGACGCGGGAAAAATCAGGTTTTAGACGAAATTATGGGCCAGGCCTGAAGGAAAACCTTAAGGGCGGTTTGGATGCTATAAAAAGAGAACCCTAGGCAGTTTTAAAGGGTTCCCTTCTTGCCAATTCACTACACATTCTTGGAGTTCAAGATTGGAGACCATTACTTAGTAATTTCTTTTCTTTCTTTTACTTTATTTCAGTTTTATGTTGGATATTGAATTAGTTCTTTTCATGTCTATGGCTAGGAACTAATTCTACTATAGGGCTTTCCATGTCAATTCACTTGAACCTTATTTTATGAATTAATGCATGTTTATGGTTGTTCTTCTTATTGTTGAGATTTATCCAATAGATGATTTGATTGCTTGGTAATTACTTGATCATTAATTATCATTATTTATATGATTTCTAATCAAACTTCGAAAGGATGAGGTTGTGACTATGCTGTAGTTGGGTAGACATAGGTCGAATTGGGGATGAAAATACCTCAATTACTTGTGTAGCATTAATAGGGTTTTTGTTCTTAATCCTCCTATAGAGTCATCCTTATTACCGAAAGGTAGAAAGGAGCGCTACTGGGGTTGAGTGTTTATATAGCCTTAACGGGAGTATAAAACGAATTAGTAAACCCGTTATCTCCAAACGAGAAAGAACCATAGTTAGTTGCATTAATAAGTAATATAAGTGGATAGTTGAGGAGACGTGGAAGCCCTATTTCCATCATCACTGAAGTAAACACATAGTTAATTTGTATTTATAATTGTTAGTTATAATCAACAAACTCAAATATCGGTCACCAAATAGATAACAAAGAATAGAAGTTGGTACTTGAACACTAATCCCTGAGGACGATAACTCGGTCTTCAAGACTATATTACTTGACTCGACAACGTGCACTTGCGTTAAAGTGTGTGCATTAAATCGCGCATCATCTTCCCTCATCACGTAATCAGCTTCATCGGAGCCTACACACCGAACTAAGGGACCATAAAAATACCTACAATATAATTTTTCGTCTACAACACAGTACCGACAACTTTGGTCATCAAAGCTCTGGACGCTTTCAGGTCCTCCAGGAGCTTGCAGTTTACAAGATAGTCCAATAACTCATTTCTCCAGTTCCAAGTTAGGATGGTAGAATTTATCTCATCATATTCGATGATATTCAGTGCCGAATGAAACAACTGAACAATCAACTTAGTTTTAGAACCTTCTGCCTCTGTGTCAGAGCCTAAGTTTGTGAGTGCATCTACCTCTATATTTTCTTCCCGGGGTATGTGTACCACCGTCCATTCTTGGAAACGAGAAAAAAGCTTCAAGGCCTTTTCAAAGTATCTTGACATGCATTCTTCTTTAGCTTTGAACACTCTGTGGATTTGGTTCACTACCAGCAGTGAGTCACACTTGACTTTAATGATTTGTGAGCCTAATTCTTGGGCCAGCTCTAAACCTGCAACCAAAGCCTCATACTCTTTTCTTTGTTAGTCAACGGAGAATTGTGTATTGATTGTCTTAAATTTTCACTGTGGGAGTATACAATACTACTCCCACATCGGTCCCCTTAACGTTGGAAGCACCATATGTATAAAGTGTCTAGATCCCGGGAGCAGTCCCCGAGACTAGGATAGCCTCCTTTTCCGCATAGGGGTTAATCCCGAAATGAAATCGGCCATAAAGTCTGAAAGAACTTGCGACTTTATCACAATCCAGGGTCTATATTCAATGTCAAATTCACTTAGTTATATGGTCATTTAGCCAAGCATCCGGAAAGCTCATGCTTTTGCAACACATTTTTTAAATGAAATGTAGTTACTACGGCAATTGGGTGGCATTGGAAATATGGTCGAAGCTATCGTGATGCCATTGCTAGGTAAAAATACAATCTTTCGAGTAATGGGTATCGGGTTTCGGCACCTGACATTACTCTACTTACGTAATAAACAAAAAAATTGTGTATTTTTTTCTTCCCGTACCAACACTGCACTTACCGCTACCTTTGAGATTGTAAATATATTAATAGTTGTTCTCCATTCTTAGGCTTTGACATGATTAAAGGACTGTATAGGTAAGACTTAAGATCCCGTAAGGCCTGCTGGCATTTGAGCATCCAAACAAAATTATTCTTCTTTTTAGAAGTGAAAAGAACGTGTGACATTTTTCCGAATACCGGGAAATAAATCTGCTTAAGGCCGCCACACGACCGGTCAATCAATGTAATACTTTCACATCTTCAAATGTGTCCAGTATATCTTTGATAGCTTTTATTTTGTCAGGGTTTATCTCAATTCCTCTCTAGGAAACCAAGAAACCCAAACAATTTTCGGAGCCTACCTTGAAAGCACATTCTCGAGGTTTAGCTTCATGTTGTATTTCCTCAACACCTCAAAGGTTTCCTGCACGTGACTCAAATGTTCTTCTACACGAAGACTTTTAATAAGCATATCGTCTATATATACTTTCATTGTTTTTCCTATCTGTTTTTCAAACATTGTATCTGTTACACCCCGTAATTCCAGGTCATGTATTTGAGAACGTACGAAAGGAAATAAGATTTGAATTTGTAAGGGCAAGTTGACAGAATGCTTTTGGACAGATTTTCAGTCAACTTTGGAGCGGTATATCTCCTAGTATATAAGGAGTTTTTAGGTGTTTCAAAGTCCTAGTATGAATTCCATTGAGTCTAGTTTCCAACGCAACAAGCCGCTCGTCGATTGGACATCGGAGTAGAAAGTTATGAACGTTACAAGATCAGCTGACAGAAGAGAAGGAAAAATGTTTCAGTCAGGCATCACAGCGCCACAGCGCCGGCTGCAGGGCCGCGGCGTCGTAAGTCCTAAACCTCTCTGAAGTTGCAGCGCCACGACGCCTGCTGCAGGGCCGCGGCGCCGAGGCGGAAATTTCTGCAAAAAAGGGGTTAAATTAGAAGATATTTGTGTATAGGACATATGGGAGGGCGAAAAGTGTCCCTCCCAACTTGCATAACAAGATAGAGGCTATATATGACCAAGTCTTGCAAGATTAAAATCATTTTACAAGATTTCATCCAAATAAAAATTCTCTTCTCTTCTATCTACTAAAGGGAGAAAAACCCTAGGCCTAGATGAAATTTTGGAAAAGCGACAAGAAGATAAGATGTTGATAAACTTGTAGAGGGTTCGTGTGGATGATTTTGACGTGAAAAGGAGTTGCGGAAAAAGGGCTACAGTGGGCGAGATTTTGCTGGTTTGGGCGAAATCCTAAAGGTAAATTCCCTCTCCTCTTGGAAGTAAATTAAAGATTTCATGTTATAGTAGTGGTAAATGATCATGTGGTAAATAGATTGAAGTTTGAAAAAGATTTGGATCATGTCGATTTGTTATAAACCGAAAATGGGCATGTTAGCCATTTATGTTGTAATCAATTTAGTCGATAGTTACAATCGTCGCTTGTTAAGAAAGAAAGGATTTGTAGTTGTTATAATTGTTATAGGGTATATAACATGTTGCAATAACAACTTGGATTAAAAAGGAATTGAACAGAAATTGATATTGTTGTTGATATTGATAGTTGCCGGGAATGAGGCTTAAGTTGTTAGACTGTTTTGTATAAATTGTGGGGCAGAATTTTACACGTCTTGTTAAGGTGTGTAATCCCCTTTGGTTAGCTGAATTATTGAGCCTTAAATGTGGCGTTTGGTTATTGCTTTCGGGCCTTGAAAAAGGTGGAAAAGTATGTAGAAACAAAGAAAGTGCTATCCAATTTTCCGTAGAATAAAGTGACTTTACACTTGGAATATTCTACGTTTAAAGTTAGAAGTTAATAGACGTATTATGGTCATTATAGGTTGACATACTACGCATGGCATATTGGACTTAGCAAGTGGATTGAACCAAAGAGGTATGTGGAAACTTTCTTATCTCTTGAGCATGAGTAGCTATAAATGTATAGTACGATGGACGTACGAGATTTCAATGAATATAGTTTCATTTGATATCCTTGACTTGTTTTAAGAATGTCCAAGTTGGTTGAGTTAGGAAATTAACTCACTTGTTTTAAAGATTAAGGATATCTTAGTTTCTAAAGACAAGAGACTTGAAGTATTTTTGAAAGTATATGATAATTGGTTATAAAGAAGAATGTAAGTGTCTAAAACATAAAGTTAGTATAACGGCTTTATGGGAAGTTGGTTATAATAGCTTTATGGAAAGTTAAAGGAATGGTTTACTCTAACAATGTAAATTAAGATAAAATGACTTGAAAGGGAGAAAGGCAAATTGATTTGAAGGCATCAATTGCTTAAAGTTTTAAAGTAAAAAGTCACTTGATTTAGAAGTCTTTAAATGTAGTTCTAAAAGGTATTGTGACTTGTTTTGAAAAGTAGATATGACTTGATACTACGGTTATTAGTATCTTGGAAGTTTTATATGAAAAAGAGTCATTTTAAAAGAATAGAAGTACGTAGTACTTTGGGTTAAATTCCCGGATTTTATAATGACATGTTAGTGCCTTAAGTAAACTAAAATGAGAGTGTATATGATCAAAGCTAATAAGAAGTTAGGGGATTTCTTAACTTGCTTATGATAATTATGATAAGCCGGTGGTGCTTATGTTATGTATGATAAGTCGGTAGTGCTTATGTTATGTATGATAAGCCGCTAGTGCTTATGTTATGTATGATAAGCTGGTAGTGCTTATCTTATGTATGATAGCCGGTTGTGCTAGTGATATATTGTTCATTACGGGGTCATTCCCCGGGTTTGTGGCATTTGCATATTCCGTGGATTTGCTACCCATGATGCGAGGAATACCTCATGCGAGTCCGTAGGGCTCATGCGGGTGAAATAGTCCTATGCGGGGCGGACCAGTCCTATGCGAGGAGATTACCTCATGCGGGTCCATACGACCTATGCGGGCGGATACAGTCTATGCGAGGAAATTACCTCATGCGGGTCCATACGGCCTATGCGGGTGAAATAATCCCAGGAGTAGGATTGCGGAATGATACTACGGGCGGATGGCCCTAGGTTTAATCATGAGCTTCCTATTTTAAAACCGGCAAAGTTTATTCTAGTTTACTCTCATTGTTAGTAAGGCACAGTGTACTGTTAATGTGGTTATCATACATGTTCCCAACTTTATTTTAGACTATTATGATTTCATTACAGTACTTTCAGTTTCACATACTTGGTACATGTTGTACTGACCTCCTTCGGGGGGCTGCGTTCATGCCGCAGGTAGAATTATACTGAGTTCTTGATCCTCTCTTAGGATCACTGTTCAGCTGTTGAGAAGCTCCATTTCTCCGGAGGCTTGTCATTGGTTCAGATCCCTGGTATTGTCGGTTGTTGTACATTCAGGGGTATGGCGAGGCCTGTCCCGTCACAGTTTCTATGTCAAAATTCTTAGAGGTCTATAGTCATGTATGTGGGTCGGTTTGTAAGTAAAAAGGATGTAATTGCTTTTGACTAGTTATGTATATATATCCAGGAAGGCAGCCTTATCGGCTAGCTAGTTGTTTAATTCTTACTGATTTAAGTTGTGTGTTTTATGTATGTTCCGCTGGTTTTCTCTGATGGTTACCTGTAAGGGTGCCCAGGTAGGGCACCAGTCGCGGGCCCGGGGTCGGGTCGTGACAAAAGTGGTATCAGAGCAGTTAGTCCTCGGAAAGTGTCTATAGACCGTGTCTAGTAGAGTCTTGATTATCGGTATGTTGTGCACCACATCTATAATCAGGAGGCTGCATGACATTTAGGATTGGTTTCCATTCTTCTCACTCTAAGATCGTGCGATAGAGCTGTGTTGTTAGGGTCGTCTCTCCCTAACGAGTTATGTTGATTGTAGCTATGAGAAAGGCAGCAGTGACCCAGGAAGGATTATGTGGATTGCGTATCCAGGTTGGTAATAATTATTGTATAGTTGGTATTATGACATACAACTATACAGATTTATGTATGAGGGTCAGACGCGTGTTGCCTAGAATGATTTTAGATTACCAAGAATTGGTAAGGACTAAATAGATACCGGAAGGGTATAAAACAGTTTAATGAATTCTCATCAAGGTTTTACGTACTAATTTGAGAAATTAGGAGATGATGAGTTGTCTGAGAAGGAAATGAACCCTTAAGAAGTTATGATTAAGGGACTTAAGGGAAGACTATGTTAATAGATCAAGCTACGTAGTATACTTAAGAGAATTGTACGGATGAGATCCGTATGGAGTAAGTATGGTCGTTATGATTAAGACAACACGATTATGGGTTATGAAAAGTTATTTTACCCGGTTACGGGGGGACTGATAAGGTAGGCTTGGAGCATGGAAAGTGCGAGCCTAAGAATATTGATAACCGCCGAGACCTTAGGTATATAAGGCCTTCTCGGCAATAAGATTTAAATCAGACTTATGGTAAGAGTTAAGTACGATGGTGGGTCGGGTTGAGGACCTATTACGGGTCACACTGTAACCTAAAATGGATTGGGATCAATTGGTAGTAGTCCCGCTACGTAACAGGGTCACGAGGATGCCAGACCCAAGTCTAGTTAAATTGTTTTGCGGATTCGTGGACGCATTCCACCGGAACCAGGTCGGGAGAGCCGGAAATTGCCTTATATTGTTTAATATAGTGACTCCAAGGATTGGAGACCAGACTCAGTATGGAAGTTATGTACGTATGTTAGAATAAGTCGGAAAGTACGGAAAAAGTACGCCCTGTAAGAAAGAGAGCAACCAAGTGTAAAGGAATAGATCCTGAATCCATGAGAACCTTTCATGGTGACTACACCCGTGAGTGATGGGTGGTAGCTGAGCGGGTATATAATAATTGCGTGGCGATCTGATCGTCGGACCACTAGCAGAACCTAAGCATGTTATGACAGCGAGAGGTCATTATGGGTATGGACTAATGGGCTTCTTGTATGCCAAGGTTGACTATAGAGAGAAGTTGATTCGATTCCATTTTTCCGGTGAGCCGGTTATCGATGGGAAAGGAATGAAAGTGCTAGTAAACTGTAAGTTACTACTTCCTTCTTTGACATGAAATTGTGGAGTCTATGTGACTTGTTTTATTAAAATTATTGAAGGATTTTAAGTTAAGTGCCCTTGGAGGTACTTGGAATTGGTTTAATGTGGCATTCAGGGCCACGACATTCCGAATAATTTCAGGAAAAATGCGCAAGGCAAAAATAAGATAAGTATGAGTGTTGTCTGTGGAAAACAGAAGACATCGCTGGTAGGTCTTATAAATCTATACGATTATAAGGTGGCACTTGATGATTAAGATGGTGAAGGGAGATAAGCTCTCTCCCCCACGTAGAAGGATAGTTTTACGTACTATGGGGTTATGTGTACCCAGGGTATTAGGCGATGGATGTGAGACAGGTAATATCTCTAGGGTCGTCATGCAGTAAGTTACAATTTTAAATAACCTTGGAAAAAGGTATTGGGTTGGGGTAATTGAGGACGACACTAGGAAACAGTTGAAGAAGTGTCGTAAGGATATAAATGCAGGTAGTACGCATGAATGAAACTGTATGATCAAGAATCAAGATAGAAATATTTTTGCTAATAATGAGCCTAAGGAAGGGTTATGACCAGAATGATAAAGAGAATGCAACTATGGTTATGTAAGTTGCACGAGATATGATTACCTCATACTAGTGTAAAGACCATTAGTGAATGATGGGCAGTAAGAACACCTCGAGGAAAGGTGGCAACACCTGTACTGACAAGAAGGATAGTAGGAAAATATGGGGGGGGGGGGGGTAAGGGACCCCAGGACAACTTGAAATGAAATATAAAGGTAAGACGAGTAGACACTCGAACGATAAGAAAATCTTAGCAAGCCATTAGGATATGTAATACCATGAATTAAGGTTGAACACCTGACTATAAGCTCTATGAGCTGAAAGAAAATAATAGGATTATTACTTGACGGGATCAAGGAAGTCTCCCCCTAAATTGTGATTGGCATGAAGTCTTAGCCATGAGTCAAGTAAAGGAGTCGAATCTAAGTATAGTGACCACGTTTGGTTGCAACAGAGAAATGGAACCAGGAACCATAATTGAGATTAATGATGCCCGAATATTTCGCAAGTATGAGAAAGGCTTCCAGTTATTTGGAAGTAAGCTGACTACGACTACAGTTCTAACCCCTCCTGAGGCCTGAAGGACTAAAGGGTTAGGTTATTATGGTAACACTTTGAGTGTTTGGCTGGGTTGTGTGCGGATGCATGTTACACCCCGGAAATTCCAGGATATGTTTATAAGAACGTACGTAAGAACTCAAAAATGTTAAGATTTGAGACGATTAAAAATTTATCGGAATTATGGAATTGTCGGAAAACGAAATATTGCGACGAACGGGAGGGCGACACGTGTCACCCCCCCTTACTTGGCCTTGGACGAAAAATACATGGATAGGATGGTCATTTGACCATAATTTAAATGACCAAGTCTTGCAAAGACTAATAGCTTGATATAGTTGACTTAGTCAAGGCCACTTGGCTAGGATCCATGTGAAACTCATCTAGGCCACCCATTTGTTCTAATCTTGACCCTCCATTATGTTATATATGTATACTAGTAGCAAGACTAGTTCCCACACTTAGAAAAATTTCAAGAATTGTGAGAAAAACCTAGTGAAGCTCTCGGGTTTGGCATGCCTTAGGAGAGGAAATTTTTTGTTTGTTGTCCAATAAGCTCCATACTTTAAACCAAGGTACCTAAGGGTATTGTAAGTGTATCTCAATAGAAAGATCCCAGAAAAATGGCGTTTTCGTATTAGTCGCAAGCCGGAAAGTTAAGGAGTTCTTCAACTTTGAAGTTGGAACTTGAAGATAAGTTATTCATAAGCTTCTAAGGGTTGCTTGGAGTGGATTGGAACATCGAAAGGAGGAGCTAAAGTTGCTAAGGATCGACTTGTGATCTTGGATCATATTTGGGCTAATTGAGGTATAACCTTCATTTTACTTTTGTAATTGAAGATTTCATGATATGATAAGTTATAAGTGATCATGTGATATGTGTTATGAAGTTTGATAAGTGTTATGAAAATTTGGAAGCTAAAAATCCGAAAATGACATGTTGAGTCATTTTAAATTGAATTACAATTTGGTCGTTTATTAGAATCGTCG
Organism: Przewalskia tangutica; assembly: GCA_029844215.1. Classification (NCBI taxonomy): domain Eukaryota; kingdom Viridiplantae; phylum Streptophyta; class Magnoliopsida; order Solanales; family Solanaceae; genus Przewalskia; species Przewalskia tangutica. The sequence goes on from CM056734.1 coordinate 83,620,849, forward strand.
CATGTTACCTACTTGAAGATTGTAGTAGTTATACTCAATTGTGGCTAGATAGCATGTTATATTAAACCACTTGGATTAAAAAGAAATTGGAAGAAGAATTGGTATTGTTGCCCTAATTGCCGAATTGACATTGTAGTTTAGACTAGTTTGTTATATATTGTGGGGCGGAATTTTACATGTCTTGATTAAGCGTGTAATCCCCTATTGTTAACTACTTTGTTGGGCCTTAAATGTGGCGTGTTTGGTTATTTAATTCGGCCTTGAAAAAGGTGGCAAAGTATGTAGAAACAAAGGAAGTCTTTGTCAGATTTTCCGTAGAATTTAGTGACTTTGCACTTGGAATATTCTACGTTTGAAACTAGAAGTTAATAGACGTACTATGGTCATTATAGGTTGACATACTACGTACGGCGAATTGGACTTAGCAAGTGGATTAAACCGAAGAGGTATGTGGAACTTTCTTATCTCTTGAGCATGAATAAGTTGTAAATGTATAGTACGGTGAGCGTCAAGATTTTGACAATCTAGTCCATTTTATATCCTTGGCTTATTTTAAGAATGTCCAAGTTGATTGAGTTAGGAATTAACTCACTTGTTTAAATATTAAGGATATCTTGGTTTTCAAAAGTTAAGAGACTTTAAGTATGTTGAAAGTATTATTGATACTTGTTTTGTTGGAAAGTTTAAGTCTCTTGGTTATAAAGAAGTATGTAAGTTGCTAATGTATAAAGCTAGTATAACGGCTTTATGGGAAGTTGGTTATAATAGCTTTATGGAAAGTTAAAAAGAGTGGTTTACTCTAAGTAATTTAAGTATGTTAAATGACTTGAAATAACGAAAGGCAAATTGATTTAAAGGCATCAATTGCTTAAGGTTTTAAAAGAAAGAAGTCACTTGATTTAGAAGCCCGAAAATGTATTTTCTAAAAAGGTATTGTGACTTGTCTTAAAATGTAGTTATGACTTGATACTACGGTTATTAGTATCTTGGGAGTTTTATTTGAAAATGAGTCATTTTAAAATAATAGAAGTACGTAGTACTTTGGGTTAAACTCCCGGATTTATAATGTCATGTTAGTGCCTTAAGTAAACCAAAATGAGAGTGTATATGAATAAGACTAATAAGAAGTTAGGGGGATTTCTTAACTTGCTTACTTATTGTGTGATAAGTCGGTAGTTCTTATGTTATGTATGATGGCCAGTTGAGGTAGGGTAAGAGTATATCTGAGGGGTAAATCCCCAAGATAGTTATACCACCTTCTCCAGGGTAAGAGTATATCTGAGGGGTAAATCCCCAAGATAGTTATACCACCTGCTCCAGGGTAAGAGTATATCTGAGGGGTAGCTCCCCAAGATCGTTATACCACCTGCTTTACCACCTTCTTCAGGGTAAGAGTATATCTGAGGGGTAGATCCCCAAGATAGTTATACCACCTGCTTCAGGGTAAGAGTATAAATGAGGGGTAAATCCCCAAGATCGTTGTACCACATGTTTCCGTGGATTTGCTACCTATACTTTTGATTACTCTCATTGTTAGTAAGGCACTGTGTACTGTTAATTGAGTTATCATACCTGTCTCCAGTTTTATTATAGACTTATGATTTCATTACTTTCAGTTTCACATATTTGGTACATGTTGTACTGACCTCGCCGAAGTGCGTTCAATCCGCAGTAGAGTCTGATTCTTTGATCCTTGCTCTTAGGATCATTGTTCAGCTGTTAAGAAGCTCTTTTATTCTGGAGGCTTATCCCTGGTATTGTCGGTTGTTGTACATTCAAAGGTATGGCGGGGCCCTGTCCCGCCAGAGTTGTCATTCTTAGAGGTCTGTAGTCACATTGTGGTTTGGGTTGTAAAGAAAAAAATGTAATGTTTTATTGCGTATATTGTACGGAAGGTGGCCTTATCGGCTAGCCTGTTATTGTTTTATTTTTAAGCATTTTATAAGTTGTGTATGTTCCGCTGCTATTCTCTGATGTATACCGAAAGGGGTGCCCAGGTAGGGCACCAGTCGCGGGCCCGGGGTCGGGTCGTGACAAAAGTGGTATCAGAGCAGTTAGTCCTCGGAAAGTGTCTACAGACCGTGTCTAGTAGAATCTTAATTATCGGTGTGTTGTGCACCACATCTATAATCAGGAGGCTGCAGGACATTTAGGATTGGTTTCCATTCTTCTCACTCTGAGATCGTGCGATAGAGCTGTATAGTTAGGGTCGTCTCTCCCTAACAAGTTATGTTGTTTGCAGCTACGAGAAAGGCAGCAGTGACCCAGGAAAGATTATGTGGATTGCGTATCCAGGTTGGTAATGTTTGTAGTATAATTGGTATTGAGACATACAACTATACAGATTTATGTATGGGGGTCACGTATGTGTTGCCTAGGATGATTTTAGATTACCAGGTTTTGGTAAGGACTAAATAAATACCGGAAAGGTATGAACAGTTAAGGAACTCTCATCAAGGTTTTACGTGCTAACTTGAGATAGTTAGGTGATGATGAGTTGTGTGAGAATGTAATGGACCCTTAAGAGGTTAATTAAGGGACTTAATGGAAGACTATGTTAATAGATTGAGCTACGTAGTGGGATTTCGAGAATGGTACGGGTGAGATCCGTATGGAGTAAGTATGGTTGTTGTGGACAAGACAACCCGATTATAGAATATTGAGAAGTCTTTGTACCCATTTACGGGGGGACTGATAAGTTAGGCTTGGAGCATGGAAATTGCGAGCCTAAGAATGTGATAACCACCGAGACCTTAGGCCTTCTCGGGTAGTAAAAGATTTAAATACGACGCCGAGTCGGGATGGGGACCTATTATGGGTCGCCTCATAGCTTGAAATGAAATGGGATCAGTTGGTAGTAGTCCCGCTACGTGACAGGGTCACGAGGGTGCAAGGCCCAAGTTTAGTTAATCATTTTACGGGTTTGTGGACGTGTTCCACCGGAACCAGGTTGTGAGAGTCGGAATGGGCCTTATATTGTTTAATTTAGTAACTCCAAAGAGTGGAGGCCAGAATTAGTATGGAATTTATGTACGTATGCTAGTATGAGTTTGGAAGTACGGAAGAAATGCGACCCGGTGAAAAAGAGCAACCAAGTGTAGAGAAATAAAGCTGAATCCACGAGGACCTTTCGAGTGACTACACCCGTGAGTGTTGGGTGGTAGTGGCGGGTAGATGATTGCGGTAACGATCTGATCGTTGGACCCTAGCGCACCTAGCGAGTATTATGATAGACTTTGAGGATATTATGAGTACGGGCTAGTTGGCCTCTTGTTATGCCAACGTTGACTGCAGAGAGAGATTGGCTCGATTCCAGTTTTCTGGTAAGCTGTTTATCCAGTATAAAGGAAGAGAAGTGGTAGTAACCAGTGAATTATCCTTCCTTCTTTGGCATCATTGTTTTTCTTTTTAAGTCTGTGCGACTTGTTCACTTGAGGTAAATTGACGCAGAAAGTAAGTAATAATTGAATTTGGAGGAATTTATGTTAAGTGCCCTTGGAGGTACTTGGAGTGGTTTGGTGTGGCGGTCAGGGCCACGACCTTCCGGATAATTTCAGGAAAATGTACAAGGCAAGAATAAAATAAGTACGAGTGCTGCCGGCGGAAGGTTGAGGGCATCTTAGGTAGATTTTGAAAATCTATACGTTTAAGGTGGCGCTTGATGTTTTAGATTTTGATAGAGAGATAAGTTCTCTCCCGAAAAGAGACGGTTTCGTATTATGGGGTTATGTGTACCCATGTTGTTAGACGCAGGATATGAGACTGGTAAGGTCTTCGGTATCGTCATGCCATAGGTTACAGTTGTAGATAACCGTGGGAAAAGTGTTGTGTTGGGGTAATTATGAACGACGTACGAATTGGTCGAGGAAGTATCGTAAAGAGATAAATGCAGGTTGTACGCGGGTATGAAACTGTACGATTATGAATCAAGATAGAAATACTTTTGCTAATAGTAAGCCTAAGGTAAGGTTCTGACCAGAATGATAAAGGAGAATACGACTATGGTCATGTAAGTTGCACGAGATATGATTACCCCAGACTAGTGTAAAGACCATTAGTAAATAATGGGCAGTAAGAACACCTCGAGTAAAGGTGGTAGCATCGGGTTACTACTTGACGAGATCAAGGAAATCTCCCCCCCAAGTTATGATTGACAGAAAGTCTTAGCCAGGAGGCAAGCAGAAGAATCAATTCTAAGTTAGTGACCAAGTTTGGTTGCAGCAGAGAAAGGAAAACAGGAACCATAAGTGAGATTAAGGATACCCGAATATTTCGCAGGAATAAGAAAGGCTTTCAGTTATTGGAAGATAAGTTGACCACGACTACAGTTCTAACCCCTCCTGTGAGACTAGAGGGTTAAGTTATTATGATAGCACGTTGGGTGTTGGGCTAGGTTGTGTGTTGACGCAACCCGATAAGGATAGAGCCTATGTTTTCCCGGTAGTTAGGGAAACAGGAAAGGAAATTACGCCACTCACGATTTAGAGCTGGCGGCAGTTAAATCATGCCTTGAAGATTTGGGGGCATGACGTATATACAGACTTCATGTGGATATTTGTGCAGACCACAAAAGACTCCGGTATATCTGCAGACTGAGGCAGTAGAATTTGCGACAGCAATGGTGGTTAGAGTTACTCAAGAATTGTGATATTGATATCCTATACCACCCAGGGAAAGCCAAGACAGTTAAAGATACTCTTAGTCGCGGATCTAAGGGTAGTATGCCAGTTAGGCAGCCAGATAGACTGGACGTGGTCCGTGAGATTCTTCGCCATTCTGAGCCTAGGGTTCGATTATTTGTTTCAAGGTTAATGAAGTTTAGATCCGAGAGGTTGTGAGTCTTCCGTCGTTGAGGAAGTAAAGAGGCGACGATATGAGGATCCAGATTATGATCTGGTATCAAGATACGGCTCTCAGAGGAGAAAGAGCTCATTTGAGTAGCACCGGATGAGTCTTTGTGATATGAGATAGATTGTGTGTACCGGTCTTTGCAAGACTAGTCAGCAGGTTTTAGGGGAGGCCTACAGTGCTTATTGCTCAAATTGTTCGGGGTCGACTAAGTTGTGTCGTGACCTCAGATGTATGTATGGGTAAGATGACCGGAAAAGGGACATGACGGAGTTTACCGGTTAGTGTCTGAATTAGTAGCAGGTCAAAGTTGAACACCAGAAGCCCAGTGGGCTATTACAGGCGATTTAGACCCCGACTTAGACATGGGAGGTAATTAAAATGGATCTTGTCACAGGGTGGCATCGTACTCAGAGGAAGTGCGACTCCCTGGGGGCCATGGTAAGTAGGCTGGCGAAACCAGTTGTGTTCTTCCGGATTGGGACCACTTACTCGGCTGAGGTTTATGCTAGCTTGTATAGCGGGAGAAGGCGTGAGGCTGCGGGGTTCCTACGTTTATGATGTCGGACAAATGAGTTACATTCTGGTGACTTGGAGGTTTTCGAAGGTATTAGAACACAGTGAGTCTCGGTGTGACATTTCACCTCGGGCCAAGCGAGCAGTGAGCATACTATCCAGGTACTTGAGGATAGGTGGCGGGCCTGTGTTCTTGATTTCAGATATAGCCGGGAGGGTTAATTGCCTCTTGTTGTGTTACGTACGATAACAGAATCGTCACGCCCGAACCCGGGCGTGGTGGTGCCCTACAGGCACCCTACCTTAACAACACAAGTAAACTGCGGAAATTTAATAAGACCTCATTTTTTTTTTTTTAAACAAACGTACGTGCAAGGGCAAAGCCGACAAGGCTGCCATATATACATAAACAAAAGACACTACACCGTACATGAGTCCAATCCCACATATGAATACGTACTTAAGAGTTATCTTGAACTATGACGGACAAGGCCCCGTGCGTACCCAGCTGCAAAGCACATCAAGGATATATACCAAAAGATAAACTCACGAGCAGAGGAGCTATCCAAAACCTTGGCGAGGATCCTACGCCTGCCGATCACCGAACAGCGTACTTAAACCTGCGGCATGACGCACTTCGGGAAGGTCGATCACGAAGAATGTACCAAGTATGTGAGCGATGAAATCGTAATAAAATCATAACGATCTAAACAAAGCGGAGACATGTATGATAGCCAACCTACGATACAATACATAAGCGATACATCAAGTCGTGGCGCAGCCCTCGAGTCATTACCCAAATATAACCATGGGTCTCACGCCCATAACATCAATCATGCCCGTGGAATCTTTCCTCATCGCTGGCTCATGATATAGTACAACACCAATAGGCATACATGAACACCAAGTCACGGTGGTATAGCATCTTGGGGTTTACCCTCACTTATACTCTTACCGGAGAAGGTGGTAAAGCGGTGGTATAGCATCTTGGGGTTTACCCTCACATATACTCTACTGGAGAAGGTGGTAAAGCGGTGGTATAACATCTTGGGGTGTACCCTCACATATACTCTACCTGGAGAAGGTGGTAAAGCAGTGGTATAGCGTCTTGGGGTGTACCACTTCACATATACTCTACCTGGAGAAGGTGGTAAAGCAGGTGGTATAGCATCTTGGGGTGTACCACCACATATACTCTTACCCTATCTCGATGACCATCAAACAAGACATAAGCACTACCATGTCTTTTATAAAAGAATGGGAATTTAACCCAAGTACTACAAATGACGGAAGCATACCCGTGGAATCCCACATCATCGACGCGTCAAGTAACTTACAACCTGCACGGATTCCTTCAACCGAGAGTCGCGACAACGTAATAAAACATAGTACTTGCACTCAAAGGCTATCACCGGCACACACAGGCAATTCCCAATTAATCAAGCCAAAGTACTTATCAAGGCACACATGGAATAATTCTCAATTATCAAGCCAAAGTACTTATCAAGCACACTTAGAATTATTCTCGTTTAACAACCAAAGTACTAATCAAGGCACAATAGAATTATTCTCATTTAACAAGCCAAAGTACTAATCAAGGCACACTTAGACAAATTCTCAATTTATCAAGCCAAAGTACTAATCAAGGCACACTTAGACAAATTCTCAATTTATCAAGCCAAAGTACTAATCTTTTCAAGAGACTCCTTTTGTGTAAAATCCCAAGATACTAACACGTAGTATCAAGGCGTGTCTATTTTTCAAAGTAAGTTACTACATTTTGAGCTTATTTCAACACTTGAAATCAAGTAACTCGATTTTTTCCTGATCTAGGCAACTTATGCGATAAATCAAAAATAGACAACTTTCTAAACTTTCCATAAAGCCGTTATAACCCTTTATGGTTTTAGACATATCCATTCCTTTTATAACCAAGAGACTTATACTTATTAAAAAAATCCAAGTATTAAATACTTTCAAATCGATTTCCTTAACTCTTAAAAATACACTTAGTCTCTTAACCTTTAGAGACCAAGTAACTTATTTTATTACTAAACCTTAGGCAATTGATGCCTTAAAATCAAGTTGCCTTTTCATAAAAAAAAAATCGAGTCATTTATCTTTCCATAAAGCAAATATAACCAACTTCCCATAAAGTCGTTATATTCACTTTATACCTTAGCCAAATACAATTTCCTATCCGAGGGACTTATACGTTTAAAACGGAGCAAGTACCACATACTTTAAAACTCTTCAAGTCCCTTAACTTTTAAAACACTTCAAGTCTCTTAATATATAGAAAACAAGTTTCTTCTCTTAAATCATGTCATTTCTCCTCTTTTAAAACAATTAAGTAAACCACTCCTTGACTCTAAAGTCATTTTAATGACCTTTAGGATTTTTGGAACTAAGACACTAGCCAAAAGATTTGGAAACCACTTCCTTTTCAAGTCTCTATGTACTTTAAGAAAAATACCTTCACTTTTAAGAATCCAAACTTCACTAAGGAAATGGATTATACAACTTACAATTTAAACATCAAAGTACACTCAAGGAAGTACATAGAACAAATTCTATTTTAGGCAAACCAAATACAAGCAAGGAATGGATCATTCAAGGAGTAGGACGTACTTTCTTTATCTTAAGGAATCATGCTAGAAGAGGAGATAGTTCACATACCTTTTCGGCTAATTACACAAGCTGCGAATACGCGTGCGTAGAAGTGTCAACCTATAATGGTCACAACAAGACTATCAACTTCTAGTCTCTACGTAGAATAATACTAAGTATTTGGTCTCTAATTCTACGGAAAATCGGGCAGCACTTCCTTTGTTTCTACTCACTTTGCCACCTTTTTCAAGGTCGAATACAATAACCAACACGCCACATTTAAGGCTCCAAACAACAATCAAACAAAGGGGATTACACGCCTTACTATACGTGTAAAATTCCGCCCCACAATTCATACGAAAATAGCCTAAGGCACTAGCCAATTCTCGGCCAACTTACATAGCAACACTAAGTCCTTTCCAATCCTTTTCCAATTCCAAGTTCTAAGGTCTAACATGTTATATAGTTATAAACTACTTCAACAACTACAATTTCCTTCTTAAACAACATGCGACAATCTCAAACAGATAAACAACTTGAATTGGAATCTTAAGCTAAACATGCTAGTTTTTGGATTAGGGTTCCAATAGCCAAAGACATATCAAACTTCATACTATATAACACATGCTTGCTAAAATCCATAGCTACAACAATAAGTAAGTCTTAACTACTAAAACGACAAAATTTATACCTTTATAAGCCCTTATAATTCCAAGATTCAAAGTCGCGCCTTAGCAAATTCTTAGCTCCTTTCCTTAGGTTCCAATCCGCTCCAAGCACTCCTTAGAGGCCTATGAAGAGCCCATCTTCAAGTTCCAACTTCAAAGTTGAGGAACTCCTTTAGTTTCCTTGCGACTAACGTGAAAATGCGTTTTCCAAATCTTTCTATTGAGATAACCTTACAATACCCTTAGGAACCTTGGGTTTAAATCTTGTGGCTAATGGATCAAAACTACAAATTTTTCTCCTTTCTTTCTTGCAAACCCGAGAGGTCTCTAGTGAAGAACACAATGTGCAAAATTTTCTAAGTGTTAAAATGCCAAGTCTTGCTACTAGTTGTATACTTATAACCTGATGGAGGTCATGACTTGACAAATGTGAGGCTAGGATGAGTTTCACAAGGATCAAGCTTATGTGGCAAGTGGACTTGGTCAACAAACTCAAGCTAGCAAGACTTATCTTCCAAGATGGTCAATGACCATTATACCCTTGCATAAATTTCGACCAAGCCATGTGGGGTGCCACGTGTCGCCCTCTCATTCGTCCATAAAATTTCCGTAACCCTCGTGGGCCCCAGTGTAGAAATTCCTCGGGTGGGCCCACGCGACCAAATCGTAAAAATAAATTTCCATAATATTAATAGGGTCCATACTCTTCAAATAATGTATTTTGAGAATCCAATTCTCAACGAACATTTTTCCTTTCCGACGTTCGAACATTTTCGTCGGAAAAACAATTCTTCCTTTCGTAACAATTTCCAAGTCTTGTTTCCTTATGTACATTCTCTTATACAAGTCCTGGACTTACGGTGTAACATTCTTCCTCTTAGAAACATTCGTCCCGAATGTTCTTAGTCGATTGCCAAGATATACAAACTCCGGCATAATCTCTATACTATGCCTAACAATCAAAACTGCACAAGACCAACGATGCCACACATGGCCATCACCTAACATACGTAAACATAATAATGGACCTTCCGTCCGCGACCCCTTCTCACAAAACTCGAAGGTTACAGTCTTCTAAAACACGGGATCCTTAGAGGTTCCTTTCTTTCCTTACTTATCATACTTTCTCGTACTTTCAAACTCATCTAGTACACGTATAAAATCTCAAATTTTGTTTCTATTTTCCAATCCTTGGGGTTACTAACCAAACTTGGCCATATTGTTACTTAGATCCCCGTTAAGGCTCTTCTCGGTCCTTACGACCTAGTTCCGGTGGAACGCATCCACGAACTCGTACAACGATCAACTAGACTTGGGCCTTGCACCCTCGTGGCCCTATCACATAGAGAGACCATTTCTAACTGACATCACCCCATTCTATACTGCCGGCTGACCCGAAATGAGTCTATAACCCGACTCATCGTCACACTTAACTTCTTGTTCTTAGTCTGAAATAAATCTCTCTCTTATCTCAAGGTACTTCTTACCCTATCCCTAATCACTAGAGGTTCGCCACATAGGTCGAAGTATTTCTACTGCATAATCTTCCTATTGGTCTAACACCATCGTGGGCAATTACTACGTGTGAACTCTACACAACTATAGTCTCAGTTCACTTACCATTCTTGTCAACATTCTTAACTTCTCACCTTAGTAATCAAAGTATTCCTACCTGGGGAACTATAACTTATAATTGCTAGCAACACAAGGAAAACATATATGCTAGGGCAAAATCGAATCTATCAAAGCACGTATGATTCAAAAGAATCGAAATATACTGTACCCCGTGCGATGTCGCCTCACGATCTGTCCGATGTCACGTCATCTATGCGGTTCGAAGGACCGCCAGAACTATAAACTCCCCACGACTTACCATGACTGGTGACATCCGAACACCGCTCGGGGACGATACCGCGAGGAAGGGAACCAACTACAGGCCTCAAAGGTGAGCCACCTGACGGTCTTTCTAACCGCATTCCCACTTCTTGTGGCGGACGGCCAATAGTAACAACCATCCGTGTCATAACGGCATTTCCACGAATGATGCTTACCACATCCGATACACCGAGGAATAGGTGGCCTCGACCGGAAGGTCCTCTGCTCACTCGGGAACCTCGATCCCGGAGCTTGGACCGGCTCCTAAATACCTTGGGGTCAAATCTCCCACCGTGAGCTGCGGTGGTATGTCGGGTAGGTGGGACGAATACCTCACTCACTCGAGGCGGCTCGTCCAAAACTCACCGATAACCAACCGGTCTAGCCTCTTATCTTTGATCTCCGCCGCCCTCTACCCTCTGTACACACATGCTGTCTTGGCGAATAACTTCCTGTGAGAAATCGTAACACCGCTTATCTTGGTCAATAACATAATCGCTTCCTCATGACCTAAAGTCTTCTCCTAAGCGAAATCAGAGGCTCGTGCTTGGGGTCTCAAACCTGGCGCAGAAGAACTTGCCGACTGTGGAACAATATCCGGTATACCCTGGGCACGAGCCCTATCAACTCTCTGAGTCTGACTAGTAGCTCCTGCTATTCCTTTGCCCTTCCAGGCGTTGCCTCTCGAGGAGGCATAGGTAACACAAAAATACGCGTAGAGGAATTTCCTTACTAACACTCATGGCACGATCTTAGAGTGAGAAGAATAGAAACCAACTCCTAAATGTCCTGTAGCCTCCTGTTTATGGGTGTGGCGCGCAGCACCCCGATAAGCAAGACTCTACTAGACACGGTCAGAGACATTCCGAGGATCGCTGCTGATACCACTCTGTCACGCCCGAACCGGGCGTGGTCGTGCCCTACCTGGGCACCCTTCTACCTTAACAACACACGTAAACTGCGGAAATTTAATAAGACCTCATTTTTTTTTTAAACAAACGTGCGTGCGAGGCAAAGCCGACAAAGTCGCCATATATACATAAACAAAAGACACTACACCGTATACGAGTCCAATCCACATATGAATACATACCTCTAAGAGTTATATCAACTATGACGGACAAGGCCATTGTACCTAAATCGTACAAAGCTGTCAAGGATATAAATACCAAAAGAAAAACTACTGAACAGAGTTAGATATAAAAAAAACTTGAGCAGGATCCTACGCCTGCCTATCAACGAACATCGTACCTAAACATGATGCATGAACGCAGAACCCAGAAGCAGGTCAGTACGAAGAATGTACCAAGTATGTGAGCGATGAAATGCGTAATAAAATCATAACAATCTAAACAAAGCAGAGACATGTATGATAGCCAACCTACGATACCTGATACATAAGCGATACATCAAGTCGTGACGCAGCCTCCGAGTCATTACCCAAATATAACCATGGGTCTCACGCCATAACATCAATCATGCCGTGGAATCTTTCCTCACCGCGATCCATGATATAGTACAACACCAATAGGCATACATGAACACCAAGTCCCACCGGTGGTATAAAGCATCTTGGGGTTTACCCTCACTTATACTCTTACCTGGAGAAGGTGGTAAAGCGGTGGTATAGCATCTTGGGGTTTACCCTCACATATACTCTACAGAGAAGGTGGTAAGCGGTGGTATAGCATCTTGGGGGTGTACCTCACATATACTCTACCGAGAAGGTGGTAAAGCAGGTGGTATAGCATCTTGGGGGTGTACCCCTCACATATACTCTACCCTGGAGAAGGTGGTAAAACAGGTGGTATAGCATCTTGGGGGTGTACCCCTCACTTATACTCTTACCCTATCTCGACCGACCATCAAACAAGACATAAGCACTACCATGTCTTTTATAAAAAGAATCTGGGAATTTAACCCAAGTACTACAAATGACGGAAGCATACGTGGAATCACATCACCGCTTGCGTCAAGTAACTTAAACTGCACAGCCGACCCTTCAACCGAGAGTCGCGACAACGTAATAAAACATAGTACTTGCACTCAAAGGCTATCACCGGCACACACAGGCAATTCCCAATTAATCAAGCCAAAGTACTTATCAAGGCACACATGGAATAATTCTCAATTATCAAGCCAAAGTACTTATCAAGGCACACTTAGAATTATTCTCATTTAACAACCAAAGTACTAATCAAGGCACCAATAGAATTATTCTCATTTAACAAGCCAAAGTACTAATCAAGGCACACTTAGACTAATTCTCAATTTATCAAGCCAAAGTACTAATCAAGGCACACTTAGACAAATTCTCAATTTATCAAGCCAAAGTACTAATCTTTTCAAGAGACTCCTTTTTGTGTAAAATCCCAAGATACTAACACCCGTAGTATCAAGGCGTGTCTATTTTTCAAAGTAAGTTACTACATTTTCAGAAAGCTTATTTCAACACTTGAAATCAAGTAACTCCAATTTTTTTTCCACAATCTAGGCAACTTATGCCGATAAATCAAAAATAGACAACTTTCTAAACTTTCCATAAAGCCGTTATAACCCTTTATGGTTTTAGACATATCCATTCCTTTTATAACCAAGAGACTTATACTTATTAAAAAAATCCAAGTATTAAATACTTTCAAATCGATTTCCTTAACTCTTAAAAATACACTTAGTCTCTTAACCTTTAGAAACCAAGTAACTTATTTTATTACTAAACCTTAGGCAATTGATGCCTTAAAATCAAGTTGCCTTTTCATTAAAAAAAAATCGAGTCATTTATCTTTCCATAAAGCAAATATAACCAACTTCCCATAAAGTCGTTATATTCACTTTATACCTTAGCCAAATACAATTTCCTATCCGAGGGACTTATACGTTTAAAACGGAGCAAGTACCACATACTTTAAAACTATTCAAGTCCCTTAACTTTTAAAACACTTCAAGTCTCTTAATATATAGAAAACAAGTTTCTTCTCTTAAATCATGTCATTTCTCCTCTTTTAAAACAATTAAGTAAACCACTCCCTTGACTCCCCTAAAGTCATTTTAATGACCTTTAGGATTTTTGGAACTAAGACACTAGCCAAAAGATTTGGAAACCACTTCCTTTTCAAGTCTCTATGTACTTTAAGAAAAATACCTTCACTTTTAAGAATCCAAACTTCACTAAGGAAATGGATTATACAACTTACAATTTAAACCTCAAAGTACACTCAAGGAAGTACATAGAACAAATTCTATTTTAGGCAAACCAAATACAAGCAAGGAATGGATCATTCAAGGAGTAGGACGTACTTTCTTTATCTTAAGGAATCATGCTAGAAGAGGAGATAGTTCACATACCTTTTCGGCTAATTCCACAAGCTAAGCCGAATACGCCGTACGTAGAAGTTTCAACCTATAATGGTCACAACAAGACTATCAACTTCTAGTCTCTACGTAGAATAATACTAAGTATTTGGTCTCTAATTCTACGGAAAATCGGGCAAAGACTTCCTTTGTTTCTACTCACTTTGCCACCTTTTCAAGGTCGAATACAATAACCAACACGCCACATTTAAGGCTCCAAACAACAATCAAACAAAGGGGATTACACGCCTTACTATACGTGTAAAATTCGCCCACAATTCATACGAAAATAGCCTAAGGCACACTAGCCAATTCTCTACCAACTTACATGAACACTAAGTCATTTCCAATCCTTTTCCAATTCCAAGTTCTAAGGTCTAACATGTTATATAGTTATAAACTACTTCAACAACTACAATTTCCTTCTTAAACAACATGCGACAATCTCAAACGAATAAACAACTTGAATTGGAATCTTAAGCTAAACATGCTAGTTTTTGGATTAGGGTTCCAATAGCCAAAAGACATATCAAACTTCATACTATATAACACATGCTTGCTAAAATCCATAGCTACTGACAATAAGTAAGTCTTAACTACTAAAACGACAAAATGTATACCTTTATAAGCCCTTATAATTCCAAGATTCAAAGTCGCGCCTTAGCAAATTCTTAGCTCCTTTCCTTAGGTTCCAATCCGCTCCAAGCACTCCTTAGAGGCCTATGAAGAGCCCATCTTCAAGTTCCAACTTCAAAGTTGAGGAACTCCTTTAGTTTCCGCCTTGCGACTAACGTGAAAATGCGTTTTTCCCGAAATCTTTCTATTGAGATAACCTTACAATACCCTTAGGAACCTTGGGTTTAAATCTTGTGGCTAATGGATCAAAACTACAAATTTTTCTCCTTTCTTTCTTGGCAAACCCGAGAGGTCTCTAGTGAAGAACACAATGTGCAAAATTTTCTAAGTGTTAAAATGCCAAGTCTTGCTACTAGTTGTATACTTATAACACAATGGAGGGTCATGACTTCAACAAATGTGAGGCTAGGATGAGTTTCACAAGGATCAAGCTTATGTGGCAAGTGGACTTGGTCAACAAACTCAAGCTAGCAAGACTTATCTTCCAAGATGGTCAATGACCATTATACCCTTGCATAAATTTCGACCAAGCCATGTGGGGGTGCCACGTGTCGCCCTCTCATTCGTCCATAAAATTTCCGTAACCCTCGTGGGCCCAGTACCAGAAATTCCTCGGGTGGGCCCCACGCGACCAAATCCGTAAAAATAAATTTCCATAATATTAATAGGGTCCATACTCTTCAAATAATGTATTTTGAGAATCCAATTCTCAACAACGAACATTTTTCCTTTCCGACGTTCGGAACATTTTCCGTCGGAAAAACAATTCTTCCTTTCGTAACAATTTCCAAGTCTTGTTTCCTTATGTACATTCTCTTATACAAGTCCTGGACTTACGGGGTGTAACAGATACCCTTCCAGTTTTCAGATGGCCCTGTATGAGGCCTTGTATGTAAGAAAGTGTAGATCGCCGGTTGGATGGTTCGATATAGGCGAGGTTCAGTTATTTGGTCCAGACTAGATTCAGCGGGCTGTGGATAAGGCGAAGCTTATCCGGGAAAGATTATTAGTAAGCATAGAGTCAGCAGAAGCTTTATACAGATAACCGACGTTGACACATGGGGTTCAGCTTGACATCTTTGTATGAGCATTGTTATGTGGCCACGTGTGGCATTATTGGTATGTAGGGGTTGTAAAAGAAGACTATGTCGCTATCTTTAAGTTTGACTCCCGAAAGAACATTCGGGGACGAATGTTTCTAAGGGGGGAAGAATGTTACACCCCAAAAATTCCAGGATATGTTTATAAGAACGTACGTAAGAACTCAAAAATGTTAACATTTGAGACGAGTAAAAATTTATCGAAATTATGGAATTGTCGGAAAACGAAATATTGCGACGAACGGGAGGGCGACACGTGTCACCCCCCCTTACTTGGCCTTGGACGAAAAATACATGGATAGGATGGTCATTTGACCATAATTTAAATGACCAAGTCTTGCAAAGACTAATAGCTTGATATAGTTGACTTAGTCAAGGCCACTTGTCTAGGATCCATGTGAAACTCATCTAGGCCACCCATTTGTTCTAATCTTGACCCTCCATTATGTTATATATGTATCCTGGAAGCAAGACTAGTTCCCACACTTAGAAAATTTTCAAGAATTGTGAGAAAAACCTAGTGAAGCTCTCGGGTTTGGCATGCCTTAGGAGAGGAAATTTTTTGTTTGTTGTCCAATAAGCTCCATACTTTAAACCAAGGTACCTAAGGGTATTGTAAGTGTATCTCAATAGAAAGATCCCGGAAAATGGCGTTTTCGTATTAGTCGCAAGGCGGAAAGTTAAGGAGTTCTTCAACTTTGAAGTTGGAACTTGAAGATAAGTTCTTCATAAGCTTCTAAGGGTTGCTTGGAGTGGATTGGAACATCGAAAGGAGGAGCTAAAGTTGCTAAGGATCGACTTGTGATCTTGGATCATATTTGGGCTAATTGAGGTATAACCTTCATTTTACTTTTGTAATTGAAGATTTCATGATATGATAAGTTATAAGTGATCATGTGATATGTGTTATGAAGTTTGATAAGTGTTATGGAAATTTGGAAGCTAAAAATCCGAAAATGACATGTTGAGTCATTTTAAATTGAATTACAATTTGGTCGTTTATTAGAATCGTCGCATGTTACCTACTTGAAGATTGTAGTAGTTATACTCAATTGTGGCTAGATAGCATGTTATATTAAACCACTTGGATTAAAAAGAAATTGGAAGAAGAATTGGTATTGTTGCCCTAATTGCCGAATTGACATTGTAGTTTAGACTAGTTTGTTATATATTGTGGGGCGGAATTTTACATGTCTTGATTAAGCGTGTAATCCCCTATTGTTAACTACTTTGTTGGGCCTTAAATGTGGCGTGTTTGGTTATTGAATTCGGCCTTGAAAAAGGTGGCAAAGTATGTAGAAACAAAGGAAGTGTTGTCCGATTTTCCGTAGAATTTAGTGACTTTGCACTTGGAATATTCTACGTTTGAAACTAGAAGTTAATAGACGTACTATGGTCATTATAGGTTGACATACTACGTACGGAGAATTGGACTTAGCAAGTGGATTAAACCGAAGAGGTATGTGGAACTTTCTTATCTCTTGAGCAAGAATAAGTTGTAAATGTATAGTACGGTAGACGTACAAGATTTTGACAATCTAGGTCCATTTGATATCCTTGGATTATTTTAAGAATGTCCAAGTTGATTGAGTTAGGGAATTAACTCACTTGTTTAAATATTAAGGATATCTTGGTTTTCAAAAGTTAAGAGACTTTAAGTATGTTGAAAGTATTATTGATACTTGTTTTGTTGGAAAGTTTAAGTCTCTTGGTTATAAAGAAGTATGTAAGTTGATAATGTATAAAGCTAGTATAACGGCTTTATGGGAAGTTGGTTATACTGCTTTATGGAAAGTTAAAAAGAGTGGTTTACTCTAAGTAATTTAAGTATGTTAAATGACTTGAAATAACGAAAGGCAAATTGATTTAAAGGCATCAATTACTTAAGGTTTTAAAAGAAAGAAGTCACTTGATTTAGAAGCCCAAAAATGTATTTTCTAAAAAGGTATTGTGACTTGTCTTAAAATGTAGTTATGACTTGATACTACGGTTATTAGTATCTTGGAAGTTGTATTTGAAAATGAGTCATTTTAAAATAATAGAAGTACGTAGTACTTTGGGTTAAACTCCCGGATTTATAATGTCATGTTAGTGCCTTAAGTAAACCAAAATGAGAGTGTATATGAATAAGACTAATAAGAAGTTAGGGGGATTTCTTAACTTGCTTACTTATTGTGTGATAAGCCGGTAGTTCTTATGTTATTTATGATGGCCAGTTGAGGTAGGGTAAGAGTATATCTGAGGGGTAAATCCCCAAGATAGTTATACCACCTTCTCCAGGGTAAGAGTATATCTGAGGGGTAAATCCCCAAGATAGTTATACCACCTGCTCCAGGGTAAGAGTATATCTGAGGGGTAGCTCCCCAAGATCGTTATACCACTTGCTTTACCACATTCTTCAGGGTAAGAGTATATCTGAGGGGTAGATCCCCAAGATAGTTATACCACCTGCTTCAGGGTAAGAGTATAAATGAGGGGTAAATCCCCAAGATCGTTATACCACCTGTTTCCGTGGATTTGCTACCTATACTTTTGATTACTCTCATTGTTAGTAAGGCACTGTGTACTGTTAATTGAGTTATCATGCCTGTCTCCAGTTTTATCTTAGACTTATGATTTCATTACAGTACTTTCAGTTTCACATATTTGGTACATGTTGTACTGACCTCCTTCGAGTGCGTTCATCTGCAGGTAGAGTACATGTTGCTGATCCTCGCTCTTAGGATCACTGTTTAGCTGTTGAGAAACTCCTTTATTCCGGAGGCTTATCCCTGGTATTGTCGGTTGTTGTACATTCAGGGGTATGGCGGAGCCCTGTCCCGCCAGAGTTGTCATTCTTAGAGGTCTGTAGTCACATTGTGGTTTGAGTTGTACTGAAGGTGGCCTTATCGGCTAGCCTGTTATTATTTTATGTTTAAGCATTTTATAAGTTGTGTATGTTCCGCTGCTATTCTCTGATGTATACCGAAAGGGATGCCTAGGTAGGGCACCAGTCGCGGGCCCGGGGTCGGGTCGTGACAATGCAATGCGATAAGGTAACAACCTATATTTTCTTGGCAGCTACGGGAACATGATAGAGGAGCTCAGGTTTGAGAGGTTGCCGAGTTTTCCCTCGTTGAGGAGGTGAAGAGGCGACAGTATAAGGATCCAGTTCTATGGCGAATTTGAGATACGACTCTCCAAGAGGATGAGGACCTGTATGGGTAGCACCAGATAGGGTGTTGTGAGATGAGGAAAGATTGTGTGTGCCCAATGCTGCAGGACTTATCAGTAGGTTTAGGGGAGGCACGCAACACTTATTGATTTATTTTGTTCGGGGTCGACTAAGATGTATCATGACCTCAGATGTATGTATTGGTAAGATGGCCTGAAGAGAGACGTAGCAGAGTTGTTGCTTAGTGTCCAAATTAGTAGCAGGTCAAGGTTGAGCACCAGAAGCCCAGTGGGCTATTACAGGCGATTGAAATCCCGACTTAGAAATGAGAGGTCATTAATATGGATCTTGTTACAGTGTTGCATCGTACTCAGAGGAAGTGCGACTCCTTATGGGTTATGGTAAATAGACTGACGACATCAGCCCATTTTCTTCCGATCAGGACCACTTACTCGGCTGAGGTTTATGCTAGATTATATAGCAAGGAGATTGTGAGACTTCACGGTGTTCCTACATTTATGATGTCAGACAGATGAGCTCAGTTTACGGCTAACTTCTGGAGGTTTTCCAGAAGGTATTAGGGACACAGGTGAGTCTCAGTGAGGCATTTCACCCTCAGACCGACGGACAGGCAGAGCGTACTATCCAGACACTTGAGGATAGGTTGCGGGCCGGTGTTATTGATTTCAGAATTAGCTGGAAGAATTATTTACCTCTTGTTGAGTTTGCGTATAACAAAAGCTACCATTCCAGTATCCAGATGGCCCTGTATGAGGCTTTGTATGAAGAAAGGATAGAATTGCCGATTGGTTGGTTCAACGTAGGCGAGGTTCAGCTAATTAGACTGGACTTGATTCAGCGGGATGTGGATAAGGCGAGGCTTATCCAGGAAAGATTATTAGCAAGCTCATAGTCGGCAGAAATCTTATGCAGATAATCGGCGTCGACATTTGGAATTTCAGGTAGACGGTTGGGTCTTCTTGAAGGTATCACCCACGAAGTGTGTGATGAGGTTCGGAAAGAAGGGGAAACTAAGCCCAAGGTACATTGGGCCTTATCAGATTGTCCAAGTGACAGAGGGATTATCATTGAGGAGAGTCCCATAGCGATACTTGATCGCCAGGGCAGGCGAATACAGACTAAGGACGGGGCTCCCGTCAAAGTCTTGTGGCGGAATGATATTGAAAGAAAAGATGATTTGGGGAGCCAAGGAAGACATGAGGAAGAGTACCCTCACTATTCCCTACACCTTCTGGTAATTCATTCCCCTCACTTGTCAGTTTTAATTTAAGTAATTGTTTAAATGTCGTTATGTGGCCAAGTTATAGCACAATTGGTATGTAGGGGTTTTAAAAGGAAACTATAGCACTACCTGTTAGATTGACTCCGAAAGAACATTCGGGGACGAATGTTTCTAAGGGGGGAATAATGTTATACCCCGTAATTCCAGGTCATGTATTTGAGAACGTACAAAAGGAAATAAGATTTGAATTTGGAAGGGTAAGTTGACAGAATGCTTTTGGACAGATTTTAGTCAACTTTGGAGCGGTATATATCCTAGTATATAAGGAGTTTTTAGGTGTTTCAAAGTCCTAGTATGAAGTCCATTGAGTCTAGTTTCCAACGCAACAAGCCGCTCGTCGATTGAACATCGGAGTAGAAAGTTATGGACGTTACAAGATCAGATGACAGAAGAGAAGGAAAAATGTTTTAGTCAGGCGTCACAGCGCCACGGCGCCGGCTGTAGGGCCGCGGCACCATAAGTCCTTAACCTCTCTGAAGTTGCAGCGCCATGACGCCTGCTGCAGGGCCGCGACGGGAATTTCTGCGGAAAAAGGGTTAAATTAGAAGATATTTGTGTAGAGGACATATGGGAGGGCGACAAGTGTCCCTCCCAACTTGTATAACAATATAGAGGCTATATATGACCAAGTCTTGCCAGATTAAAATCATTTTACAAGATTTCATCCAAATAAAAATTCTCCCCTCTTCTCTCTTCTAAAGGGAGAAAAACCCTAGGCCTAGATGAAATTTTGGAAAAGAGACAAGAATATAAGATGTTGATAAACTTGTAGAGGGTTCGTGTGGATGATTTTGACGTGAAAAAGAGTTGCGGAAAAAGGGCTACAGTGGGCGAGATTTTGTTGGTTTGGCCGAAATCCTAAAGGTAAATTCCCTCTCCTCTTGGAAGTAAATTAAAGATTTCATGTTATAGTAGTGTTAAATGAGCATGTGGTAAATAGATTGAAGTTTGAAAAAGATTTGGATCATGTCGACTTGCTATAAACCGAAAATGGGCATGTTAGCCATTTATGTTGTAATCAATTTAGTCGATAGTTACAATCGTCGCTTGTTAAGAAAGAAAGGATTTGTAGTTGTTATAATTGTTATAGGGTATATAACATGTTGGAATAACAACTTGGATTAAAAAGGAATTGAACGAAAATTGATATTGTTGTTGATATTGATAGTTGCCGGGAATGAGGCTTAAGTTGTTAGACTGTTTTGTATAAATTGTGGGCAGAATGTTACACGTCATGTTAAGGTGTGTAATCCCCTTTGGTTAGCTGAATTATTGAGCCTTAAATGTGGCGTTTGGTTATTTCTTTCAGGCCTTGAAAAAGGTGGAAAAGTATGTAGAAACAAAGGAAGTGTTGTTCAATTTTCCGTAGAATTAAGTGACTTTACACTTGGGATATTCTACGTTTAAAGTTAGAAGTTAATAGACGTATTATGGTCATTATAGGTTGACATACTACGCACGGCATAATGGACTTAGCAAGTGGATTGAACCAAAGAGGTATGTGGAAACTTTCTTATCTTTTGAGCATGAGTAGCTATAAATGTATAGTATGGTGGACGTACGTGATTTAAATGAATCTAGTTTCATTTGATATCCTTGACTTGTTTTAAGAATGTCCAAGTTGGTTGAGTTAGGGAATTAACTCACTTGTTTTAAAGATTAAGGATATCTTAGTTTCTAAAGACAAGAGACTTGAAGTATTTTTGAAAGTATATGATACTTGGTTATAAAGAAGAATGTAAGTGTCTAAAGCATAAAGTTAGTATAACGACTTTATGGGAAGTTGGTTATAATAACTTTATGGAAATTTAAAGGAATGGTTTACTCTAACAATGTAATTAAGATAAAATGACTTGAAAGGGAGAAAGGCAGATTGATTTGAAGGCATCAATTGCTTAAAGTTTTAAAGTAAAATGTCACTTGATTTAGAAGTCTTTAAATGTAGTTCTAAAAGGTATTGTGACTTGTTTTGAAAAGTAGATATGACTTGATACTACGGTTATTAGTATCTTGGAAGTTTTATATGAAAAAGAGTCATTTTAAAAGAATAGAAATACGTAGTACTTTGGGTTAAATTCCCGGATTTTATAATGACATGTTAGTGCCTTAAGTAAACTAAAATGAGAGTGTATATGATCAAAGCTAATAAGAAGTTAGGGGATTTCTTAACTTGCTTATGATAATTATGATAAGCCGGTGGTGCTTATGTTATGTATGATAAGCCGATAGTGCTTATGTTATGTATGATAAGCCGGTAGTGCTTATGTTATGTATGATAAGCTGGTAGTGCTTATGTTATGTATGATAGCCAGTTGTTCTAGTGATATATTGTTCATTACGGGGTCATTCCCCGGGTTTGTGGCATTTGCATATTCCGTGGATTTGCTACCCATGATGCGAGGAATACCTCATGCGAGTCCGTAGGGATCATGCGGGTGAAATATTCCTATGCGGGGCGGACCAGTCCTATGCGAGAAGATTACCTCATGCGGGTCCATACGACCTATGCGGACGAATACAGTCTATGCGAGGAAATTACCTCATGCGGGTCCATACGGCCTATGCGGGTGAAATAGTCCCAGGAGTAGGATTGCGGAATGATACTACGGGCGGATGGCCCTAGGTTTAATCATGAGCTTCCTGTTTTAAAACCGACAAAGTTTATTCTTGTTTACTCTCATTGTTAGTAAGACACAGTGTACTGTTAATGTGGTTATCATATATGTTCCCAACTTTATTTTAGACTATTATGATTTCATTACAGTACTTTCAGTTTCACATACTTGGTACATGTTGTACTGACCTCCTTCGGGGGGCTGCGTTCATGCCGCAGGTAGAATTATACAGGTTGATGATCCTCACTCTTAGGATCATCGTCACCGCTGGTAAGCTCCATTACTCCGGAGGCTTGTCATTGGTTCAGATCCCTGGTATTGTCGGTTGTTGTACATTCAGGGGTATGGCGGGGCCCTGTCCCGTCACAGTTGCTATGTCAAAATTCTTAGAGGTCTGTAGTCATGTATGTGGGTCGGTTTGTAAGGAAAAATGATGTAACTGCTTTTGACTAGTTATGTATATATATCCAGGAAGGCAGCCTTATCGGCTAGCCAGTTGTTTAATTCTTACTGATTTAAGTTGTGTGTTTTATGTATGTTCCGCTGGTTTTCTCTGATGGTTACCTGTAAGGGTGCCCAGGTAGGGCACCAGTCGCGGGCTCGGGGTCGAGTCATGACAGTATCACTACTCTTTGATATGTGGCCCTATCATTTTTAGTCCAAAAGGCATAACGTTATAACAATAGGTACCAAAAGTAGTTAGAAAATATGTTTTCTCTTAGTCCTCTAGGTGCATTCTTATTTGGTTATACCCAGAGTACGCATCGAGAAAACTCATGATCTCGTATTTGTACGTAGCATCAATCATCTGATCTATGTTCGGTAACAAAAATGAGTCTTTAAGATGCTTTATTCAAATTCTTATAATCAATGCATATTCTAAATGTGTTTCCATTTTTAGTTAGTACGACTACGTTTGCTAACCATCCGGGTATTTTACTTTCCGGATGGACCCTATATTAAGTAATCTAACTACCTCTTCTTTAACAAACCTATTACGGAGTTCGTCTATCAGCCGCTTCTTCTGCCATACCGGAGGGAAACTGAGGTCCAAGCCCAACTTATGAATTCTGACTTCTGGATGAATGTCTGTCATATCTTCATGAGACCATGCAAAAAAATCAACGTTAGATTTAAGATATTCAAAAATTAAATAATGAGCCTCAGGGTTAACCCGGTGTCCAGATATACCTTCCTTTCGGGAGTTTTCAGTTGTAGTGCAATCTGCTCCAATTTCTCTACAGTGGACTTGGTGGCATTTGATTCATCCGGTACCTGAAAGTATTTGGGTACTTGGTACCGATTCAAAAACTCTTCCTCCGGATAGGCTGATTCTGCTTCCATCAGCGGAATCTAGTTAACATATTCTGGCACCGGCTCCGCTTCCTATAATTGCTATTTGGGATCTGTCATCTCCTCTGATTCCTATATGGCATACATTTCACTTGAAACAGACTATTCACCTTGGATTTACTGAATGCCCTCTTGCATAGGAAATTTCACCAACAAATGTAGTATTAACAAGACCGTCTTCATATTATGTATCCACGACCTTTCGAATATTCATTATACCTCATGTCCCCGTCGAGAATATAAAATTTGTCAACTTAATAACTCTCATCGCATCCATCGATGGATCTACTTCCTCTCTTGTGGTTTCACTTGACATATTGAATCCTACGATAGTTCTGGAGGCTGGAACTATCTTGTCTGCCATGTTCATTTCTTCCACCACCATCTTCAACCTGATTATATTAGTTGAGCTCTCGGGATAAATTAGAGCCCTTTTCAGTTGGAAGCAATTAATAGGCAACGTGATCACTAGTGCGTTATTGTGTGGGAAACTCACATCTTTGGCATCTTCTTCGGTGAACGTGATAATATGTTCATCAGGTATCTCTTGGAATCTTTTCTCCCGAGTTACAGAGATTTTCGTCTTATTAGCCGTAGTAAAATATGTAGTTGCGATCATCGACCCATCATAAATCATGTTTATAATATGGGGTGGTGCAACTGGATTTGACTTATTTTATGCGGATGGTCCCCACTCATAATTATTATGAGCCATTTTGCTCAAGTACTCTCATAGGTGGCCCTTGCTTAGTATTCCTGGAATCTCTTCTCATAGATGTTTACAATCTACAGCTTTATGCATGTGTGTGTCGTGGAAATCGCACCAAACGCACTGATTTTTTTTGCTAGGATCTGATTACAGTGGTTTTGGTAGTCGTGTCACGACCCGACCTCGAGCGATCGTGCCCTACCCGCACCCTTTCGTGATACATCGAGAATAGCGTGAACATACACAACTGATAGAATGCTCAAACATAAAATAACAACAGGCTAGCCGATAAGGCCACCTTCCGTAAACTATACAAATAAAATAAAGATTTTTTTTTTCTTTACAACCCAAACCACAATGTGACTCTGCACTTAAGAATAACAACCTCAAGTGACAGGGCCCCGCCATACCACTGAATGTACAAAGACCGACAATAGCAGTGATAAGACTCAGGAATAAAGGAGCTTCTCAACGGTGAGCAGTGATCCTAAGAGCGAGGATCAAGAACTCGCACTTACCTGCGGCGTGAACGCAGCCCAAGGAGGTCGACAACATGTACCAAATATGTGAAATCAAAGTATCAGAATGAAATCATAAGTCTATAATAAAATCGAGATGTATGATAACTCAATTAACAGTACACAGTGCCTTACTAACAATGGGAGTAATCAAAAGTATACTTACAACATAAAAATAGGAAGCTCGCGATCAAAGCAGGACCACCCGCCCGCAGTATCATTAAGCAATCCTAATCCTGGGACTAGTTCACCCGCATAGGTCGTGTGGACCCGCATGAGGTATTCCTCGCATAGGTTGTACCCGCCCGCATGAGACTATTTCACCCGCATAAGCCCATAAGGACTCGCATGAGGTATTCCTCGCATCGTGGGTAGCAAATCCACGGAACATGTGGTATAACGATCTTGGGGATTTACCCCTCATTTATACTCTTACCCTGAAGCAGGTGGTATAACGATCTTGGGGGTTTACCCCTCATTTATACTATTACCCTGGAGAAGGTGGTATAACGATCGTGGGGGTTTACCCCTCATTTATACTCTTACCCTATCTCAACCGGCCATCATAACGATCGTGGGGGTTTACCCCTCATTTATACTCTTACCCTATCTCAACCGGCCATCATACATAACATAAGCCCTACCGGCTTATCATACATAACATAAGCACTACCGGCTTATCATACAATAAATAAGCAAGTTAAGAAATCCCCCTAACTTCTTATTAGCCTTATTCATATACACTCTCATTTTAGTTTACTTAAGGCACTAACGGGTCATTATAAATCCGGGAGTTAAACCCAAAGTACTACGTACTTCTATTCTTTTAAAATGACTCATTTTCATATAAAACTTCCAAGATACTAATAACCGTAGTATCAAGTCATAACTACATTTTAAGACAAGTCACAATACCTTTTTAGAAAAATACATTTTCGGGCTTCTAAATCAAGTGACTTCTTTCTTTTAAAACCTTAAGCAATTGATGCCTTTAAATCAATTTGCCTTTCGTTATTTCAAGTCATTTAACATACTTAAATTACATAGAGTAAACCACTCTTTTTAACTTTCCAAAAAACTATTATAACCAACTTCCCATAAAGCCGTTATACTAGCTTTATACATTAGCAACTTACATACTTCTTTATAACCAAGAGACTTAAACTTTCCAACAAAACAAGTATCAATAATACTTTCAACATACTTAAAGTCTCCTAACTTTTGAAAACCAAGATATCCTTAATATTTAAACAAGTGAGTTAATTCCCTAACTCAATCAACTTGGACATTCTTAAAATAAGCCAAGGATATCAAATGGACCTAGATTGTCAAAAACTCATGCGTCTCCGTACTATACATTTACAACTTATTCATGCTCAAGAGATAAGAAAGTTCCACATACCTCCTGGTTTAATCCACTTGCTAAGTCCAATTCATGCGTAGTATGTCAACCTATAATGACCATAGTGCGTCTATTAACTTCTTACTTCAAACGTAGAATATTCCAAGTGCAAAGTCACTAAATTCTACGGAAAATCTGACAAGACTTCCTTTGTTTCTACATACTTTGCCACCTTTTTCAAGGCCGAATTCAATAACCAAACACGCCACATTTAAGGCCCAACAAAGTAGTTAACAATAGGGGATTACACGCTTAATCAAGACATGTAAAATTCCGCCTCACA
The DNA here is from genome assembly GCA_029844215.1 of Przewalskia tangutica. Lineage (NCBI taxonomy): Eukaryota > Viridiplantae > Streptophyta > Magnoliopsida > Solanales > Solanaceae > Przewalskia > Przewalskia tangutica. The sequence continues at coordinate 83,647,790 of CM056734.1, forward strand.
ATATATAACAAACTAGTCTTAACTACAATGTCAATTCGGCAATTAGGGCAACAATACCAATTCTTCTTCCAATTTATTTTCAATCCAAGTTGTTTAGTATAACATGTTATAAGGCCGCAATTGATTATAACAACTATAATCTTCAAGTAGATAACATGCGACGATTCTAATTATCGACCAAATTGTATTTCAATTTCAAATGGCTAAACATGTCATTTTCGGATTTGAGCTTCCAAATTTCCATAACACTTATCAAACTTCATAACACATATCACATGATCACTTATAACTTATCATAACATGAAATCTTCAATTACAAAAGTAAAATGAAGGTTATACCTCAATTAGCCCAAATATGATCCAAGATCACAAGTCGATCCTAAGCAACCTTAGCTCCTCCTTTCGACACTCCAATCCACTCCAAGCAACCTTTAGAAGCCTATGAAGAACTCCTCTTCAAGTTCCATCTTCAAAGTTGAAGAACTCCTTAACTTTCCGCCTTGCGACTAATACGAAAACGTCATTTTTCTAGGATCTTTCTATTGAGATACACTTACAATACCCTTATGGAGACTAGTCTTGAACTAGTAGTGGTATATATAAATAAGACAAGGGCTAGGATTCATCCAAATGGAAGGTCAAGATGTGGTCAAATATCTCAAGCTATTGACTTCTTGACTTAGTCAAACTTATCAAGCCAAAGTCTTTGCAAGACTTGATCATCTCATTAGTGGTCAAATGACCATTATATCCATGCCCCATTTCGTCCAAGGCCAATAAGGGGGTGACACGTTTCGCCCTCCCATTCGTCGCAATATTTCGTTTTCCGACAAATTCCAAAAATTCCGATAAATTGTTACTCGTCTCTAATCTTAACATTTGTGAGTTCTTACGTATGTTCTTATAAACATATCCGGAAATACGGGGTGTAACCGGTTGGGACACCGGATGAGTTCTTAGTACCACCATCATTTACTCTTCATCCATATTAAAGTTATACTCGGATAATTTTGGGTACCTAGTACCCTTAGATGAGTTACCTTTATCGAAATTTCCCAATCTTTGATTGTTTTGTCCGGAACCTCCTTTGTTATTTGATTTTTCAAAAGAGCAAAAACATTGTCAGGCTGTGTAAAGATACTCCCGACTTTAGATCTTAACATATCATCCTCAATACAGATCTTGGATTCGTACCGGTTGTGCAGATATTTCCAAGTTGTTTCATGGAACTCCAAGAGATTTTCCTTGAGCTTTCGAGATACATCTAAATTTTCCAGATTCAAACCTTTTGTGAAAGCCTCCACAGCCCATTCGTTCGGGACTGTTGATAACAACATCCTCTCCTTCCGGAATCAAGTTACAGAGTCTCTAAGGAGTTATGTTTCTCGTTGCGCAATGCGAAAGATATCCGTCTTGTATGTCTTCACCTTTCGGGCCCCCGCATGAGCATTTATGAACATGTCAACGAGCTGGGCGAACGAACCGATTGAATGCTCGGGGAGTTGTGAATACCATGTCAAAGCTCCCTTAGCAAGTTTTTCAGCAAAGTTTTTTATCAGAACCGATTCTATTTCGTGTTCTCTTAGATTATTTTCTTTCACGGTCGTAGTATAGGTCATGATATGCTCCTGGGGATCAGTAGTTCCATCATATTTGGCCACAAAAGATATTTTGAACCTTTTGGAGATTAGGTCGGGCGCTGCCTCTGGCTTATACACTAATTGAATATATTTCTTTTCATCTAGACCATCAACTACAGGAGAAGCCTCCGGTATCTGGCTGAACTGGCGCCGGAACTCCTGGGCGGTTTTCTCTACTTTCTCTGCATTGGAATCAACTTTGCTCATCATATCCTTCATGCATGTCAAGACTTGTTCCTGGAATGCATTTTTAGGGTCGACTTCGCTCTCTGAGCCATTGTTTCTTGATATGTCTTGATCATTACCGTTTTCTCCATTTACATTTGGTAGAGGCACTAGTTCCCCTGTTGAAGTATTACCGGCAATGTTTGGACATGAACTCCTCTTGAAACTACTTCAAATGCTCCAACTCCTCACTTATTTTGCGTTATGTGCTCGAAGATTCTGTATAGCATCTTCTGGTGTTTCGTCAGTTGGAACATCCTCATTCTGAGTTTGTCCATCTTCGGATGTGACTCCGTCTGTAAACATCGGGTCCTTGGGTCTTGTGGATCCTATCGGCAATCCATCCGGCCCAAGATTGTTTGTGTTGTCCCCAACGCTGCAACTGCTTTCTCTAATTTCTGTCATTTGTATGATCTGGTCAAAGAATAATACTTAAAGAAAAATTAGATTAGTAGAGGGGTCACTTGTGACACCACAATTTTCCAGGTCCCACAATGGGCGCCAAACTATTTACCCATAAAACGGTAGAGTTGAATTTATATATGTGGTCAAGGACATGTGGATCTCAAGTGACAGTTAGATAATAATTCTAGATGAATAAAACTAAAAACAAGTAATAACAAGACAAAGTAAAGTAATAATTAGCCTGAGCCTTGTGACAGCTTCTGGGAAAAGTTACAATAACTTGTATGAAAGCACAAAAATCTAAGGAATTACTCCCGGTACACGCGCACCTAGTCGGTAGTGCCTTAGGCTGACGTGATCCTGAATCTACACCATGATTCACGTATCATACTATAATTCGTACAACTATCTCATACGAATTTTTCTCTATGAAATTATGGTCATCAATCATCATTACTTCTAACCACAACTTTTACGGCACATTTTGTTGTCCATATTTATGAGTGTTAAATTGGACTCATAAATATGCAACTCGTCAACTCATTCACAACATTGATCCATTGAGTGGTCGATACATCTATTTAGTTAAATTAAGTGGTGTTGGGTCCCGGGGGTAATACTATGAAATAATCAAAAAACAAACCGAATGTAAAATTGCTTGTATGCTGGAACAGTTTGTAAATATCGTTAAAAATGTCGTCCGACACAAGTGACGACACTTAGATAAAAACAGAAAAACCTTTGAAGAGTAAAATGCAGCGGAAATAATAAAGGACACAAAGGTTTAAATTTATACAGGTTATATATTAATATAACCTATGATGGTCAATGACCAAAAGTATTGTATATATATACAATTGAATATATTCCTTCTTTTACAATATTACAAAATAATACAAAAGGAATAAAAATGTTTAAGTCGTAGATGACTTATGCTTGAAAATCTAACTAAGTAGACATAGACAACATCTCATTACAATTGCTTCAATAAAGAATAAATCTAGAATCTAAGCAGCAATTATAATGTTGGACAGAATGTCGTCGACACGCTCAGGCAACACTTGTGATCCAGTTTTCGGATTGTGATATCGGAGAGCTCTCATGATATTTTTTTTATTTTTCTGGATATCGATTCCTTGATGTAGCCTCTCTATTTATAGTAGAGTCTTCCTTGAAATTCTCAATGAATCATTGTAGAGGTTGAGCTAAATGTAGGCAGCTTGATAGGGTTTGTTGGAGAAGAATGTGGAGCAAGATCCTCTAACCTCTTGGACTTGTTCCCCAAGTTTAGCAACGCCTTGAACTTGGTCTTCCCTCGTTTATAATCAGCTCAAAATTTCCTTGCCAGGTCACTTTACCAACGTTGTAAAAATCTCACGAGATCAGCTTCAGTCCGTGAAGTAAGGGAAAAACTGTTATTAGAATGTTGATCCGAATGTCATGACATTTGTTCAAATATTTTTTTATTTTAACTTAGTACTGAAAATGATATGTTAGGTAAAATGTCATAACATCAAACCCAACATTAACATTCTCTCCCTTTTTGCCTTTCTTCACAAAACGAATCATTTAAGTGCGAGTGACCTACGACAATGTTAATTCTCCCCCTCAACCAGTGATGGCATATAAACACAACATATACAAGACAATATATATATATATATATATATATAGGATTAGACGTACCCAAATATAGTCAATATAATTACATCCCAAAACGACAACAAAACAAAAGAATGAAATTGTGAGAACATTGTTCAATACATCCCAATTTAGAAATAGTAATCATTCAGTAAACAACCATAAACCATTCAGCACACATCCTTGCATATCATGAATCTGTAGTAGCTTTCAGCCGCTTTCTACGTTTCCATGATTTCTGCTTGCTCCATCCTTAATCTGGCAATTTCAGCTTCATCTCTTAGTCTTGCAGCTTCAGTTTCTACACAGAGCCTTAGTCTTGTCAGCAAGACTTTTCTTCCAACTGTTTTTTCTCTCTGCATGGCAGCATTAACAGCTTCTTCTGCAGCAAAAACTTCTCCATTTGTGTCTTCATCAGCCATCATCTTCTCCCTCTGCATCTGCTCCCCCTCATCCTCTGCTCCCTCTGTATCTGCTCCCCCTCATCCTCTGCTCCCTCTGTATTTTCTCCCCCTCAGCTTCAGCTTCTTCTCCCCCTTTTTTTGAAGAAAGTAGAAGTAGGAAATGGTCTCTTGCTCGAACTAGTGCATCTCTAACATTATCAACTTCAGCGATTTGTAAGTTGAGTTTAGTAATATGCTCCACTAGCCAATGCGTAAGTAGTTCATACTGTCTTAGACCAGTGTTGCCTTGAATGTTTGGGACATTTGGGGCAACATTTTCACAGTTTGTTTCCTTTTTCCAGAGAAGATCGATAACTCTTTCTTTGCTCTTCCAGATTGCTTTGTTCACTGCATATGTCTCAGATTGTTTCCCTAACATCTCATTTCTTAGAGGTGTAAACCCCTGACTAACTAAAATTTTATAGATCAGTGAGGGATAGGACAGTACCAAAGTTGATTCTTTTTCAGCAAGATTGGTAACTTGATAGAATATTACTTTTCCTAAATCAACTCTCAATCTGTTGCCAATCTTGTATAACAGTGAAACTTTATCAGAAGTGACAATTGATTCATTTAATGAAGGAAGCCAATTGTGAATTGCAATATTGTGTAAGATGGAAAACAAGGCTGTCAATTTTGAGGCAGGACACCGAGAGGTCCATTTCTTCACTATACCTCCAGTGAGGTATTCTATAATCTTGTCCTTTTTTGCTGTCATTTTTTCTGTAGTGCTACTACTAATTTCACATTCAGTACCAAGACACTCATTGATGATGAGAGGAGTAAAATTGTAAATTCTGTTATATAGATATACCTTCCCAAAAAATTTGGAGGAAGTTCTGTCTATTCCAGAATTTAAATTTGCATAAAACAACCTAATCACATCATCAATATAAGGGTCTTTATTTGTCACATATTTTAGAAGCTTGCGATCGTCCAGAAACTCAATCAATCCATATTCAGAGCAAGAAGCTAAATCTACCACCTTCTCTGCCCTGATCATTCTATTTTTGTACCAATTCCATCTATCATGCTTTATTTAGGAATATAATTTATGATAAAAAACAAGTACCTCATCTTCTGGCTCGGACTTAGTGTTTGTAGAGGGGGATGGAGAGGATATCTCTTCAGTGGCTTGAGGTGTTGTAGCATTGTTGACAATGTTTTGGGCAACATCTTGGAAGACCTCAGATCTTGCAGATCGGGGAATTCCTCTGGGACAATACTTCTTCAGAGGTGTTTCATCTGGAATTTCCTCATCTTCAGATGAACTTTGAGGAATAGAGATAGAGGATTCGGGTTGACCATCTGAAAGTTGTGGTTCTCTTTGATGACCAGCAGGGGTTTATTTATCAGTATCCTTGGATGAGAGGTTGAAATCAGTGTCACTTGTGTCACTGCTTGAACAAGCAAAAACTTGTGTCTCAACCCTCGATTCTTGACAGAAGGCTGAGGGTCTACTGTTCTTTCAAAGATTCTACTGGACCTTCTTGAGGGAAACTGAGAAGTGCTTGTTCTTTTGCCCAAAGTAGATACATTTGGAGTTGCATCGACATCTATGTGGTTAGTATCATCCCATGGATAGCTGATTTCAAGTGGTTCCTGAAATGCATTAAACACAATGTCTGTGCACATAGGAGGACTGATACTTATGGGAGTGTTGTCTGAGATGTTGGAGGTCATGGGTGTTGACATTGGGCTTGTATCCATTGGAGAGTAATGAGGAGAGAATTCTAAGATTTTTGAGTTTTTTAAGGTTTTGGAAGATGAAGTGAATGTTGATGAGTCCATTGATTTTGATGTATAAACCGATATTGATGTGATGTTTTCTCTTTTTTTTTTAAATTTTTCGGGAAAAAAACAACAAAACAGAAGACTAAAAAGAAGAACTAATTGAGCAAAATTTATACACATGGCAAAAGAATCTATCTCCTGAATTTGAGAGTTTATATTGTATTCCAATAATTGTTCCTAAATTTTAGATATAAAAAGATAGATATCAAGATTTGATCTTAGCTATTAAAAGAAAATCACAATCAACGACACACAAATAGGAAAAATAACCGAATTTTCAAAAATCAGTTACAAACAGTATCCCAACAAATATCATTATCTGAGAATGTCAACAATAATGTTGGCAACATTTTGGACAATACAAGTATTATGATTCCGTAAGAATTTTTTCACTTTGACAACAAATCAAGGAACGTTTTATATATGATTTTACGAGTTTAACCACCAAATCAATGTAACATTTTCCCATTGTCCTTGATCTAATCATAGAAACACATACAAAAAAACAATTGTGTAAAAAATAAGAATACTTATTTAGTATCCTCATAATTTCATGGTTTAGCACTTGATACTCCTATAGTATAGGAACGGTATAATTTATCAAGGGTTTTGCCCATAAAACACAGTTGCCAATAATTAGAAAGGCTTTGTTTTATTTTGATATTCCATTTTTTATGATAATTATCATCGCAGAGAACGGTATCACATTGGACTTCATGTTCTAATTTGAGGAACATACTTGTGTGAACACAAATAAAGCCATCAAAACAGTAACAAGAATCAGATTCTGATATTATAGAGGTATATGTCATCCAAAATGTTAGAGACATTTCAGCTGACATTCACAAATCAGTGCCGATTTAGATATTATAGAGACCAAGAGAGTTTTTCAAACTTTAAAATCTCTCATGATCCAAAGCTTTTGTAAAAATATCAGCTAGTTGATGAAGAGTGTCAACATGTTTAATTTGGACTAGCTGTTTTTCAACCAAATCTATTAAAAGATGATGCCTAATATCAATGTGTTTTGTACAAGAGTGCTAAACTGGATTTTTGGAAATATTTATTGCACTCAAATTATCACAATATAAAACTAAGATATTATTTGAAAAACCATAATCGTTTAACATGTGTCTTAACCATATTAATTGGGAACAACAACTTTCAGCTGTAAAGTGAGACACAATTCTGTTTACGGCTATACCAAGAAACAAGATTATTGCCAAGGTAAAAACATCCTCCACTTGTACTCTTTCTGTTATCCACATCACCAGCCCAATCAGAGTCACTATACCCTATTAAATTAGGATTAGTGTCTTTGGAATACCAAATTCTCAACTCACATGTGCCGACAATATATCAGATGACACGTTTTAAGGCATTTAAATGGGAGACTTTGAGATAGGCTTAGAATCGATAACACACACACTAAACATTAGATCAGGACGACTAGCTGTGAGATACAAGAGACTACCTGTCATAGATCGGTATAATGTTGGGTCAACATTTTCGCCAACATCGTCTTTGCATATCTTCTGTGTTGATTCCATTGGAGTCCTCATTTGTTTAGCATTCTCCAATCCAAACTTCTTAACCAAATTTTTGCCGTACTTACTCTGGGAGATAAAGATTCCATCTTCATTTTGCTTTATATGCAAGCCTAAGAAAAGGTTAATTCCCCTATCATTCACATCTCAAATGTTCAAGACATAACTTCAACAAATGTCTCAAGGTGGGACTGTGAAGTCGAACAAAAAATTATGTCATCTACATAGATTTGAGCGATGACTATATCTACTCTGTGGTGTTTTATAAATAAAGTACAATCTGCTTCACCACGTTTAAAACCAAATTCAAGAAGGAAATGAGTTAAACGACCATACCATGCTCGAGGTGTTTGTTTCAATCCATATAAAGCCTTTTTGAGCTTATATACAAACTGAGGATGGTAAGGATCTTCAAATCCTTTGGGTTGTTCAACATAGACTTCCTTATCAAGATATCCATTCAAGAAAGCACTTTTAACATCCATCTGATGGAGAGTAATCTTTAGACAGTAAGAAACAGCAAGTAGTAACCGTATTGACTCAATTCTTGCAACAGGAGCAAAGGTTTTGTCATAGTCAATTCCTTTGACTTGAGTGTATCCTTGAGCAACTAGGCGAGCTTTGTTTCTCACAACAGTACCAGATTCATCTGACTTGTTTTTGAATATCCATTTAGTTCCAATTACATTGGTATTATTTGGGCGAGGAACTAAATCTCACACTTCATTTCTAGTGAACTGCTCAAGTTCTTCTTGCATGGCTTGAATCCAACAATTATCTTTGAGTGCTTCTGAAACATTCTTAGGTTCTAAAGTAGATACATAACAAGAAAGACTTACCTTTTGATAGATGGTAGACATACACACATATCTAACCATATCTCTGTAGTTCAGAGGTTCTTTTCTTCTTGTTCTTACACCTTCGAATACTCCTCCTATCACCTGACCTGTAGGATGGTTCTTTCTAATCCTGGATAAGGAATCCCTGCGCACTGGGTCTTGTAATTAGCATTTGATTCCTCTTCTGCACCTTCTGTGTTCTCAGGTTCTGACTCAGATGTTGCTTCGGATGTCATGACATTTGGGGCAACATCTGAATCTTCAACATTCTACTCATTCTCCACTGTAATCACAATGTTATTTTCAGGAGTCTTCCCTGTAAGATCAGAACAATCATCGAAAACAACGTTAATAGATTCTTGTACAGTTTTGGTTCTAAGATTGTACACACGATAAGCATGGCTATTTTGAGAATAGCCGACAAAGACTCTTTTGTCACTTTTAGAGTCAAATTTTGCTAGATGTTCTCTGTCATTTAAGATGTAACAAACAAATCCAAATACATGAAAGTAACGCAAATTGGGTTTTTTTCCCATTAAATAGCTCGTAGGGTGTCATATTTGTTCCAGGTCTAAGATAGACTCTATTAGTTATGTGACTTGCAGTATTCAAGGCTTCAGCCCAAAAATATTTTGACATTTTCTTAGAGTTAAGCATGACTCTAGCCATCTCTTGTAGAGTCTTATTCTTTCTCTCTGCTACACCATTGTGTTGAGGAGTTTTGGGAGCAGAAAATTCATGGAAAATACTTTTTTCTCTCAAAATGATGTGAACATATTATTCTCAAACTCTTTCCATGATCGGACCTAGTCCGAAAAATAAAAGAATGATACAAATTGCTTATCCTAGAGTGCAACACTTTGAACATGTCAAAAGTTCGAGACTTTTTTTTCAAAAAGAATATTCATGAATACCTAGAAAAATCATCTACAATCACATATGAATACCGCATGCCTCCTAGGTTGTCTACTTCGATTGGACCCATAAGATCCATGTGCAAAAGCTGAAAGTAGTGAGACGTACCTGAATGTTGTCAATCATTCTGGGCAATATTATGGGTAACACGGGTTTGCTTACCTTTTAGACAATCTTCACAAACCACTATTTTATCTTTAGGACTTAATTTAGGAATGCCTCTTACTGCCTCATAAGAAATTAATCTTTCAAGGTTTTGGTAGTTGACATGTCCTACTTTTTTATGCCACAAGGTTGTGTCATCTGTCCTAACATTATTGCAAATCTTTTGTTCTCCAACAAGATAGCAATTGTCGCATGTCCTTGTACCTGACATTACATATTGGTTAACTTCATTTTTAACTATACAAGCATACTTATTAAATTTTACCTCTAGATTGTCGTCACACAATTGACTAATACTGACTAAGTTAGCCATTAATCCGTTAACATGTAAGACATTATCCAAGGCAGGAACACCAGGAACATTTAAAGTTCTTCTTCCTATGATTTTACTTTTGCCGCCACTTCCATAAATTATATTTTCTCCACTAAGTGACTCGTAGTTCTCTAGGCACTCCTTTATCTCTGTCATGTGACATGAACACCCACTGTCGAAGTACCATGAACCTGAAATGTTAGTCCTTAAAATAGTTATAGCTATATTACATTTCACATTAATTTTGGAAACGCAAACTCTCTTAGTACCTTTTCCTTTCTGGACTTAGGAATGTTGTTTCAAGTGTTGTCCGAGATGTTGACAGTTGTCTTGACAACATTCTGCTCCTGGAATTCTGAAGTTTGTGACAATATGGTCTTATGTGCCCTGGGGAGTTGCAGTGGTGGCACACAAACTTCATATCATTTGACGCGATTGGGAACTTATCTTTCGATCCTTTTTCTTTTCCAAAACCTATCCTTCCAGTTTTGTCAAATAAATTAGAGCATATTGCATCAAGAGAGTTCTTGTATCCAATGCCTGTATGTGGTGGTTGACTAACTTTTAGAATCTCATCCAGTTTGGAGGTACCTATATTGAGTTTATGGAAGGTTGTTTCAGCTAGATCCAACTTTGCACTAATCTTACCAAATTCAAGATCTTTTTTTGTAAGTGTAACCTCTAAACGAGTTATTGTGCCTTTTAGACCTGCATTCTCAAGAGTTAAAGATTTTAACTTTGAGTCAAGTTGTTTGGATTCTAGGATTAAGTCTTTACAAAGCTTTAGTAATTCCTTAATCATGTCGTCCTAGATTTCAATTTGATCTTCAAAGTTAGTCTCACTACTGGAAACAAAACCACTAAAGCAATTTACATCAGGATAGTTAAAATATTCATACCTTTCGGATGTTGTTGGAACTGTCGATGTCGTCGCTGATGTTGTCGCAAATGTGTTGACATTTGGGACAACACTATTGATGACATTTTCATCATCTGAAAGAGACTGCTCATAAACAGTGGTCAGCATTGCTTGTGACTCTATTTCTTGATCTCCTTCCTCTTCTTCTTCGTCGTCACTAAGAGAAACCCACAGACTTTTACCAAATTTCTCAAGGTATTCACACATTCATTGGCATAATGACCCCATCCTGAACAAGCATGGCATTGCACAGATTCACGTTGTTTGAGATCAAATTTGGTTCGGTCTGAGTTGGTTCTCTTTAGTTGATTTCCTATTTGTACTATAGGAAAGGAGTTAGTGGACTTTTGATTGAAGCTTTGGTTTTGGTGCTCTTTGGATTTAAATTTATTTTTATCATTGTTGAACTTTCTTACCATTGAATTGAACTTTCGAGTAAGGAGGGCAACATTTTCACCATCACAAATTTCTTCAAGATTCCCATCATCTTCATCAATTTGACTCTCTAAGGATTTCTCTTGAAATGATATATCTTTGCTTTTATACAATGTCCTTTGATTCTCCATATTCATCTCATAAGTTTTGAGAATACTCATTAGAGTATGAAGGTCCATTGTAGTAAGATTGTGAGCTTCTTCAATCGCACAAATCTTTATATTGAACTTTTCAGGAAGGGACCGAAGTGCTTTTTCCACAAGTTGAGTGTTGGTTAATGGAGAACCAAGCACTTGACATTTATTAGAAATGTCAATCAACTTTTTAAAGTATGTTTTAATGTCCTCCGTCTCTTTCATCCTTAAACATTCATATTTACTCATGAGCATACGAATCTTTGTTTGACGAACACTAGAGCTACCTTTACAATGAATTTGTAAGGTATCCCAAGCATCCTTGGCCGTGGAACAATTTTGTATGAGTTTGAACATATAAAGATCAACCCATCCAAAAATGGCATTTAAGGCCTTTTCATTGAAGCCTGCATTGTTGGTTTCTTCCACACTCCATTCGGATCCAGGCTTAACAAGGATGTCACCTTCCTCATCCAGTAACATTGGAATAGTATATCCATTGGTAATAGATCTCCATGTTCTAACATCAATGAATTTGATATGAGAGCGTAGGCGAATTTTCCAATAGGCATAATTTGATCCATCTAAAATAGGAAGTCTACCAATTGTAGGATTAGCCGGATCCATAGTTTATATAACAGGACCAATTACTTATTATATCAAGTGTTGGCTCTGATACCACTTGTTGGGTCCCGGGGGTAATACTATAGAATAATCGAAAAACAAACCGAAGGTAAAATTGCTTGTATGCTGAAACAATTTGCAAATGTCGTTAACAATGTCGTCCGACACAAGTGACGACACTTAGATAAAAATAGAAAAACTTTTGAAGAGTAAAATGCAGCGGAAATAATAAATGACACAAAGGTATAAAATATAACCTATGACGGTCAATGACCAAAAGTATTGTGTATATATATATATACAATTGAATATATTCCTTCTTTTACAATATTACAAAATAATACAAAAGGAATAAAAAGGTTCAAGTCGCAGATGATTTATGCTTGAAACATTTATCTAAGTAGACATAGACAACATCTCATTCCAATTGCTTCAATAAAGAACAAATCTAGAATCTAAGCAGCAATTATAATGTTGGACAGAATGTCGTCGACACGCTCAGGAAACACTTGTGATCCAGTTTTCTAATCGTGATATCGGAGAGCTCTCTTGATATATTCTTTTGATTTTTCTGGATATCAATTCCTTGATGTAGTCTCTCTATTTATAGTAGAGAGTCTTCCTTGAAATGTTCAATGAATCGTTGTAGAGGTTGAGCTAAATGTGGGCAGCTTGATAGGGTTTGTTGGAGAAGAATGTGGAGCAAGATCCTCTAACCTCTTGGGCTTGTTTCCCAAGTTTAGCAACGCCTTGGACTTAGTCTTCCCTCATTTATAATCAGCTCAAAAGTTCCTTGCCAGGTCACTTTACCAATGTGGTAAAAATCTCACGAGATCAGCTTCAGTCCGTGAAGTAAGGACAAAACTGTTATTAGAATGTTGATCCGAATATCATGACATTTGTTCCAACATTTTCTGATTTTAACTTAGTACTGAAAATAATATATTAGGTAAAATGTCATAACATCAAACCCAACATTAACAAGTGTAATTTATTCGACCAATTTGAAATGCTTGGTCGACTGGGTGCATTACTAACTCAGATCAATCCAAGAAATTTGTTAAAGAAGCATATACTCACGAAATTTTGAGAAAAAACGATTTAACTTTATTGCATAAAAAGTCATTTTAACAATTTCATTGTGTAATTAGAAGTCAATTGGTGTATGGGCATGCAAAGTCCATTTCAAATTCAAAGTAATCTAAATACCTCGAACATAGGAAAATCGAGAAATGTCAAATGATCATCGACGAGAGTCAACTGGTCTAGGGCTTCGGATAAGTTATAACACTTTTGACAGTTGTGAATGTGGATTGCAAACTTGACAAATTATAAAACTAGAATACCTGTCTTTGTTTCTCATCACAAATACTTGGCCAATTACTTTATTAACAAAGAGATAGTGGCATCGCCTGCCATTCATTCAGAAACCCCAAGCGAATGGGGCTCTTTGCTAATTTCTCTTTTTTTTTTTTGTATTTTCAAATATTTGCTTAGACACAGAACAGATTAAAATTAGTGATTAATATTAATTTACTAAATTAAGGCCCTAACCGTGATTTAGATCATTAATTTTTCTTTTTTCAACAAATTTTTAATTCATACGATAACATATTTTGATTTTCTTACTCGTATATACCATGCGTTGATTATAGGTAGAGTTGTAAACGTATAGAGTCTGCCCATGAATGGAGAAGGAGCAAATGTCTGGTATTTAATATTGCTTTTATTTTTAATTTAAATCACTTTTCTGTTTTTATATATGTAATTTCCTATTTAATGTTTGTAAATAATTGAAAAAAGGACATTGTGATTTTGCAAACAATTAAGGAGATTACAGTAGGATAAAAATGTAAGTCACAAAAGAGTGTATAGTTAGTGGTGCAAATTACAAATTACTCCACTTAACTATGATTAGCTAATATATATTTTTACTAACCTCATTAAATTACTTCAAGTAGTATTATCAATAGAGGAGCTATAGGTGCGGTATAGATTTTAATCCTAGTTTTTGACATAATTTTCTTACTGACTTGGACAATTGTGTTAATTCTTTATTGCGCGTCCTCAATTACTCTCTACCTATTTATTGGAGTAATCAAGTGAAGTGATTAGAGTTAATTCATAGTTTGTTATGGAGTTTGTTACAAGTTAGTTCTACTAGTTAAGTTTGTTATGGAGTTGTTAAGAGTTAGTTTAAGCTTGAAGTTTGGCTGCTCATTACTATAAATATGAACTCAACATTGTATTTTACATTACACAAAATAATAGAAAATATCTTAAAAGCTTTCACAAATATTTCTCTCTTCCTCTTTCTCTTTCTCTCTTTTCCTCTTTCTCTTTTCTTCATCGATCTCTTCTTCCTCTACTTCTCTTTTCTGCACAAATACTCTGTACATTATAGAGCAACATTTCCGTTAGATTACAACTACATGCAGAGGTGTTTATACACATATTCAACAATTAACATGGTATCAAAATTTTGCGGTGAGATCGGGAAACATTAACAACATTGAGATCGATTAAAACAAAGCAACAATTCAAAATCGCCATTGATTGAGCTCAGAAGCTTGTGATAAAGTTGGATTCACAAAATATACCTCAAATAGCACAAACAGAGAATTCAAATACACTCAATTTGCTAAAATGACTACGAGTGGAGAAAGTTTGAGAAACGAGACATTGTTTCCTGCGGATACACTTAGCCTTTGGCTGTCATTGCAGTGTCGAAGATCGCCGAAAACTTGTGTGCTTCTGAGGTACGTTAGTCGGGTTACTGTGATTTAGACCCCAAGGCATAGAATGATCAAATTAGGTTTCAATTTGTGAGTTTCTAGAAATTCAATTTCATTTTGTACTAAAATCTGGTCTGAGATCTGTTTTTTTTTGTTGTTTGGAGTATTTGATTCGAGAATCGGTGTGGAATTTTGTCAAGTTGTTGCGAATTTCGTGGTTTTGAAGTTGTTTAGTTTGTGGAAGCAGTTCGGGTTTAGTTGTCGATTTTGGATTTATACGAAGCAAATAGTTTTTTTTGTGACATTTACTTTTTTGATTGTTCAAGGGCACTGAAAACCTCAATGTACTGCAATCAATGAAATCTTCTTTCTGCAGTATTGGTGTATCCTCTAAATTAGACTCAGTCTCGTTTAATGCTGATGTAACTTGATCACGAGACTGCTGTAATGGAGGCTTCAAAACTTCTTGAGGCATCATTTGATCAAGATTTAGTACTGCAACATCTAGGATGGATTGCAGACATCAACCAGCTGGTTCTGAAAAGCAATTCAGTAAAGGCACTGATCTGGCACATATTCTTGTCAGTGGTAGAAGAGATTTCAGAGAGTTCAGCATCTACAATCCTTGAATTGAGTTGTTGGCAAATTGATATTATTGAACCTAGTATCATTGTACACGAATCTCTTCGCATTATTCAGGAAATAGCTGGAAAATCTGCAGAGTATGAGCTTCTGATTGTCGATTTTCTAGTACGCATCTTTGCTCTCATAGGAGATACTGAGAGTTGCATATTCAATAAATTGATGGAAGGATCGAGGAGTTTTCAGCTAGAAATCGACTAAGAGCTGAGGGATACTTCGTCGGAAGCAATCTGGATTGAGTTGAAGCTCAATTTACAGTGTTATTCACAGACCGATCAACCGTTCGATTGCCTGTTTTAATTTGTTTAGCTCAGGATAGGAGAATCGAGGAATTTCTAGTCGGGATTGGATTAGAAATTGAGGGAGACTCCACTATATGTCCGAGCTTATTATAAAAGCTTACGTACGGAGAATCGAGGGATTCTCTAGTCCGAGTGTGATTAGAGAACGAATGGTTCTTGCCTTTGTTTTTGCATAGGGAGAAATAAGGGATTTTCTAGTCCGAGTGTGACTAGAGAACGGGAGGTTCTTCGTTGCTGCTGCTAGTGTAGCAGTTACTGAAACTGCTGTTGTTTTTGCTGAAACTACTGCGATTGAAACTGAAGTTGTTGTGGTGTATCAGCAGCATAATGTTAGGCGCATGAGGAGAGTTGGGCACAGCTATTATGATGATGATTTTGATCCTGATGATATTTTCAGGGCATTTTTTTTCCATTATAATATGTTTAGGACAACTCTTGTTTACAGGACAAGAACAAATGCTGCTGCTCAGAGAGAGGATTTAGGTTCCACTGGACGTAACTTACTTCTCCTGATTCAGTTATTACCATTTTTACTTATCATCTTACTTGCTTATCTTCCTTTCTCGGAGCCTGAGTATTCATTGCAGAAGAACTACCAATATCAGTTTAGGAAGATCACAGATGAACATGGAGTAGAATATTTCGTGAACTCACCTGAATTTGATCAGAAGTATCCTCTTGGTAGTCCTGATCGAGATAACATTGAAGACCATGTTATTAGGGATTATAAAAATATGTTTGGTCATTACTGTCATATAGAACTCCAGAGACGACAATGGAACAAAAAGTACCCAACTCCTCACAGTGACATGATTCAAACTTTTGGAGTAGCATGATGTAAAATCCGGAAAGAAAAAAAAATAATAATATATAGTTGGGGTTGGGTTAATAAAAATATATATATATAAGAAAAACAAAGAATAAATTGTATGGGATAGAGTTAGTGTTAAAGTTGGATAAATAGATAGATGAAATGAAAATAAGAAAACAAAAGAAAAACAAAACAAAAACAAAAAAACAAAAAAAAAAACAAAAACAAAATGCAGCATGCATTTCACGTACACTCCTTACCCTTCCCCTCCCCCTCCCCCTCCTTTTCATTTCCCTTCAATCCCTTGGCTTTTCCCATCCCATAGGTTATAGAAAACTCTCCACTTATACATTGTATTTACACACAAACAAAGTACATAACATAAAGGTTAGAAAATCAGAAAAAAACAAGTGAAAAGAAGAGGAAAAAATACCAAGAGGGCAAGAAGAACAAGAAGCAAAATACTAGAGAGTAAGGATAATTTTAGCAACCACACAACAATAATCTTCACACTTACAAGATGAGTTTTCTCACTCAGAAATTCTTGGTAACATCCTTTACTTTAAGTTCAATACATGTTAGAATAAGAATTGAGTGTTGAAAAGAAATATTGAACTTTTGATTGTTTAGACAACTAGTTGCGTCATGAACTTTACGAACTGTTCTCACTGAGTTATAATTGTTAGAATTTGATGAAATTCGGAATAATGGTACACCTCTCTATTATGATCATATAGAACCAGAAATGAGGTAAAATGGACATACGGTTTGAAAGTTATCATGGTTCAAAGTTTCTGCCTTAGATTTGGCCGAAATTCGGAAAAGCATAATTACGGACTGTTTTTATTGAGTTTTACTTATTAGAATTATATGAAAATTTACATGGTTGTAAATCTCTCTGTTACGGACAGATATAGATAAAGAGTTATTAAAATGGACTTACGAGTTGAGAGTTATTGTAGTTTGAAGTTGCTGCCTCGGATTCATCGGAATCCAGAAGGGCAGGACGTTGAAACGTAAAACTGTACTAATCTGTGGGGAATATGAAAATTGTTGCTAAATTAAAGTTCTAGAACTCTCTGTTTTAGACATTTTGAGATCTTACGGGGGTCTATCCGACTTACGGATTGAGAGTTATCGCTGTTTAAAGTTTCTGCCTCGGATCTATCGAGATCCAGGAAGGGCAGCGAATAAAAGGGTAAAACTGTACCAAATGGTACAGAATATGAAAGGATGGATCACATGGAGACGTGTAGCTCTCTATTCTCGTCGTTTTGAGATTTTATGGGGCTTGAACGGGTTTACAGATTAGGAGTTATGACTATTCTAAGATTGGGTGTTGTTTAATAAAACTTCTGCCGAAATAATTTTCATGTGGCTGTTTTGAGGATAAATTTGTGTTAGTTACCCAAAGTAGTTTTAAATGAAATTTGGTACAGTGAAATATCCCCGTCCTACCTTAGTTTCCGCTTGAGAAACACCTTAGTTGGAGTTATGGTTAAAAAGTTATAATCGTTACAAGTATGAATGACAGAATGTTGGAAAAGAGAATATTATTTATTCAATCTTACAAAAATATGAAAAGTGAATACGTGTTCACATAAATATATAAATATAAACATAATGGATCGGGTTGCACGCCGCAACAAAACGTAAAGTGAATACGTGTTCACAAATACGTAAATATAATGGATCGAGTTGCACGCCGCAACAAAACGTAAAGAGAATACGCGTTCACAAATACGTAAACATAATGGATCGGGTTGCACGCCGCAACAAAACGTAAAGTGAATACGTGTTCACAAATACGTAAATATAATGGATCGGGTTGCACGCCGCAACAAAACGTAAAGTGAATACGATAACACAAATACGAAAATATAATGTATCGGGTTGCACGCCGCAACAAAGCGTAAAGTGAATACGCGTTCACAAATACGTAAACATAATGGATCGGGCACGCCGCAACAAAACGTAAAGTGAATACGTGTTCACAAATACGTAAATATAATGGATCGGGTTGCACGCCGCAACAAAACGTAAAGTGAATACGCGTTCACAAATACGTAAACATAATGGATCGGGTTGCACGCCGCAACAAAACGTAAAGTGAATACGTGTTCACAAATACGTAAATATAATGGATCGGGTTGCACGCCGCAACAAATATGAAATAAATACATGTTCACCTATATATAAATATGAAAAGTGAATACGCGTTCACAAATATATAAATGTAACAAACATATGAAAATGCAGGGGAATGTCCTAACGTATAATACGAGATAAAATGAAGTGTTAGTTAAACTGAGAATTTCCTATGAGGAGTAGCTGTATATTTAAAAATGTTGTAACCTGATATGTTTTTGCAATATACTTATTATGTTATAATGTGATTGCACTTGGAATATTGTGGTGTTGCTTTGAATTGCAGGGTAAGGTTCTCACTCAGCCCCAGATGGTAGGGCTGACTCTTTATTTAACATGTTTCAGGAAAACGTGATAGAGGAAAGGCTCCACGCCAAGGCTAGCGATCGTCCATGACCTCTTGTCATACCAAGTCCATTGCTTCGCTTGGTACTGCCAGTCCGAATGTCGATTCTGATGTCTCGGGAAATGCCCATGTGGAATGGTCTCCCTTCCAACTTAGAATAATCTTTGTCAGTATGTCTATGTAGAAATAATATTTGCACAAGCATAGACTCGCGTTATGTTTTCAATAAAGTCATAAACAGATTTCTTTATTGTTATTCTTATTAATAGCTCCGTATTTGAATATAAGTTTAAATTTCTAAATAAAGAAAATTAAATGGTGCTCCTGGTGGGAAATAATTGTCCAGGTGCCATCACGCCCTAAGTAAAGGCTTAGGAAAAAGTCGGGGCGTGACAAGTTGGTATCAAAGCTAAACCAGGTTAGGAGATTCTAGGAAGTTTCTTCGAGTTGGGTGTTTGAACGGTTACTTATTGCGACGGTGTGCGCGCCACCTTAGTAATAAGTAAACGGAATAACATTCTAAAGTTTCCCTTCTTTCATACTCCTCTCGTGCCTATCTTGAGTCTTTTTCAAGACTTGATTCTTGTACTACCTCTTTCAACACACATGTCGTCCCTACAGAAAGGGATAGAGTCAAGCGATTTGTAGAGGGTTTAAACCCGAACATAGCAGAGAAGGTGGTGGCGTTAGCCAACGATCGAACTTATCTTGATTGTCAATATGGCTTTGAGGTAGAAGGTTTCGCTAAAGCAAACGAGAATATTCGCAGAAGAGATTTGACGTCGTGATCATTTAATCGAGTCAAAATCGAAGGAGTTTAGTAAGGATCTTGAGAACGAACCAATCGTAGGCCGCTTATTTCAAGCCTGGGCACAGTTGGTCTAATTACCAAGGTAGCAAGGACAAGGCCACCAACCCTAACACGAGGTGACAAACCAATTTGTAAGATTTGTCAAAGGAAACACAATGAAGAATGTCATTTAACGAAGACATGTTATAACTGTGGAGAGTCATACCACTATGTCAGGGATTACAAGAAGAAGACCCAAACTCAATCTATTCAGGGGAGGTCAGAAGCAACCACAGCTGCCTACAAGGGAAATCAGGAAAACCAACCCCGCCAGAGTCAGGGAGGTCGAACCCAACAATTCTAATCGGCTCTACTCTTTGCCCCAGAGGAATGCGGCAGAATCATATAATTCGGTGGTCACGGGTATGTTGCTATTCTCGAGTATTCTGCATTTGTATTATACGATCCCGCTCTACATTTTCATATGTGTCAATGAGCTTTGCTAAGAATTTACATGTAGAACCTTCTTATTTAAGTGAACTCGCTGAGGTTATGACACCGCAGGGCCTCAATTGGGCCTCTCGTGGTAAATAATTTCCCAGTAGAAGTGATTTGCAGGGGAACAATGGTGAGCCTAGTACTACTTGATATGGTAGACTTCGACGTCATTTTGGGTATGGATTGGTTGTCGGCATGTTATGTCATGTTAGATTGTCGGCGAAAGATAGTGAGATTAACTTTTCCTGAGAACCGTAAGTTGTTATAAGGGTAGAGTTGGAATATCCTCAGTCGCTTTATTTCTTACCTGGGCTCAAAAGTTATTGAGAAGTCACAGAGTGAAGTATGCATATCCGCTAATATAGTGGATACCCAAAAAGAATCCCACGTGAATGATGTTCCTATTGTTCAAATTTTCCTGAGGTTTTTCTGAAGATCTTCCATGCCTTCCTCCTGATAGAGAAGTGGAGTTTGCCATGAGTTAATTCCGTACAAGACCCATTTCTATTCCTCCGTATCGAATGGCCCCCACCAATTGAGGAGTTAAAGAACAATTGAAGGATCTTACGGATAAAGGTTTTATAAGGCCTAGTGTTTCCTCAGTGCACGATCTGTTTGTGAAAAAGAAAGACAGATCGCTCCGAATGTGCATCGATTATCGGCAGCTCAATAAGGTCACGATCAAGAACCGATACCCATTACCAAGAATCGATGATCTTTTTGACCAACTTCAGGGAGCTAGCTATATTTCCAAGATTGATCTCCGTTCGTGATATCATCAGCTTAAAATAAATCCAGAGGATATATCCAAAACAGCCTTTAGAACCCGTCACGCCATTATGAGTTCTTGGTCATGTCTTTTGGGTTAACCAATGCCCAAATGACTTTTATGGATTTAATGAATGTAATCTTCAAACCATTCCTAGATTTGTTCGTGATTGTGTTCATATATGATATCCTAATCTACAGTAAGAGTGTTGAAGAACATGAAGAGCATCTGAGGGTAGTGCTTCAAGTCTTGAAACAGGAGAAACTATATGCTAAATTTTCAAAGTGTGAATTTTGGTTGGAAAATGTAGCCTTTTTGGGTCATGTTGTGTCAAAGGATGTAATTATGGTAGACCCCCAGAAGATAGAAGCAGTGAAGAACTGGCCAAAACCGACCACTCCGACAGAGGTTAGAAGTTTCTTGGGTTTGGCTGGGTATTATAGAAGATTCGTAAAAGGTTTTTCTAGTCTTGTTGCTCCTTTGACCCGGTTGACTCAAAAAGCGGTTAAGTACCAGTGGTCAGAAGCATGTGAGGCAAGTTTTCAGAAACTAAAGGAATTGTTGACTACTGCACCAGTCTTAACCTTACCATCCGGACAGGAAGGGTTCACAGTCTATTACGATGCCTCTAGAGTTGGGTTAGGATGTGTCTTGATGCAGTTTGGAAAGGTTATTGCGTATGCATCTAGACAATTGAAGATACATGAGAAGAATTACCCAACTCATGACTTGGAATTAGCTGCGGTGGTGTTTGCCTTACGAATATGGAGACATTATTTGTATGGTGTGCATGTGGATATATTTACAGATCATAAGAGTTTGCAGTACATAACCACGCAGAAGGATTTGAATCTCCGACAAAGAATATGGTTAGAGTTGCTTAAGGATTATGACCTTAGTATTCTTTACCATCCTGGGAAAGCCAACGTGGTGGCTGACGCACTCAGTAGGAGATCAATGGGCAGCTTGGCCCATTTGGCAATACAAAAGAGGGGTATTGTTCGGGAGGTACAAAGATTGGGAAACCTCGGGGTTAGCTTAACTGAGATCGGTGAAGGTAGGGTGGTGGTACATGATACCTCGCAGTCTGCCTTAGCTTCAGAAATAAAAGAAAGTCAGTTTGAGGATACAGAGTTTGTTGGATTTCGGGAGAGGATCCAACAGGGAAAACCTTCACAGTTTACATTGGGAGATAATGACGGAACCCTTCGGTATAAGGGTAGGTTATGTGTTCCTGGTAAAGGATCTAAGGAGGAAGATCTTAGATGAGGGTCACAACACAAGATATTCCATTCATCCGTGGTCAACAAAATGTGTCGGACCTCAAGGCAAATTGCGGTGGGACGGGATGAAGAGGACGTCATGGAGTTTGTCGGAGATGTCTTATATGTCGCCAGTGAAAGTGAACATCAAAAACCCATGGATTACTTCAGACATTGGAGTCCCCATGTGGAAATGGGAGGCGATTCATATGGATTTTGTAACTGGTCTACCAAAACTCGAGAAGGGTATGATTCTATTTGGGTGATTGTTGATCACCTTACAAAGTCAGCCCATTTCTTAATGGTCAAGACTACGACGCGCACCACAAGACACACATATTTATTTGAAGGAGATTGTGCGGTTACACGGATTCCTTTACAAATTATTTCAGATAGGGTTCCCGATTCACCTCACACTTTTGGCAAAGTTTCCAGCAGGTCTCGACAAAAGTTAAGTTAAGCACGACTTTCCACCCGCAAACAGATGGGCAGCCGAGCGAACAATCCAAACACTTGAGGACATGTTGCGATCTTGTGTGTTAGATTTTCGTGAAGTTCGGTTGGACCATCTATGTCTAATTGAGTTCGCCACAACAATAGTTTTCACTCTAGCATACAAATGGCCCCGTTTGAAGCATTATATGGACGAAAATGTAGGTCTCCACTTGGATGGTTCGAGGTGGTGAGACACAATCGTTCGACTCAAGTCATTCAGAAACAAATGATAAGGCATGATGATTCGGAGAGGATCAAAACAGCATAGTCATGGCCATAAGTCCTATGCGGATCATAGGAAAAGAGATCTTGAATTTCAAGAGGGAGAAAGTATTTTTAAAAGTGTCCCCAATGGCGGAGTTATGCGCTTTGGTAAGAAAGGGAAATTGAGCCCAAGGTTTATTGGACCATATGAGATCTTGCAAAGAGTGGGGAATGTGGCTTACGAATTAGCACTTCCACAAGAGCTGGAAGCAGTGCATCCGGTATTTCATGTGTCAATGTTACGAAAATACTTGCACGATCCAAGTCACGTCATCCTTCCCCAGGAGATAATTCTTAATGAGGAGCTTCAATATGAAGAAGTTCCGGTGGAAATACTTGATAGGAAGGTTAGCGCCTTAGGAATAAAGATATTGCTTCCGAAGGTCCTATGGAGGAACCACTCCACCGAGGAAGCCACCGGGAAGCGGAAGAGGCGATGAAAGTCAAATATCCGTTCCTATTTGACTAAGGTAAAAAAATGCATTACATAGTACTTCATATGTGTGTCATTTTGCGTGTCTTTACGTGTGTTACAACCTTATTCTCATTCGAGGACGAATGCTTCTTAAGGAAGGGAGAATGTGAAGCCCCAAATTTGTTACAATAACAATAAACATTATTGGGTCTATGTGATTATGTTATTATTGTGTCTATGTGATTATGTTACGACCTTATTCACATTCGAGGACGAATGTTGCTTAAGGAGGAGAGAATGTAAAATCCGGAAAAAAATAATAATAATATATAGTTGTGGTTGGGTTAATAAAAATATATATATATAAGAAAAACAAAGAATAAATTGTATGGGATAGAGTTAGTGTTAAAGTTGGATAAATAGATAGATGAAATGAAAATAAGAAAACAAAAGAAAAACAAAACAAAAAACAAAAAAACAAAAAAAACAAAATGCAGCATGCATTTCACGTACACTCCTTACCCTTCCCCTCCCCCTCCTTTTCATTTCCCTTCAATCCTTTGGCTTTTCCCATCCCATAGGTTATAGAAAACTCTCCACTTATACATTGTATTTACACACAAACAAAGTACATAACATAAAGGTTAGAAAATCAGAAAAAAACAAGTGAAAAGAAGAGGAAAAAATACCAAGAGGGCAAGAAGAACAAGAAGCAAAATACTAGAGAGTAAGGATAATTTTAGCAACCACACAACAATAATCTTTACACTTACAAGGTGAGTTTTCTCACTCAGAAATTCTTGGTAACATCCTTTACTTTAAGTTCAATACATGTTAGAATAAGAATTGAGTGTTGAAAAGAAATATTAAACTTTTGATTGTTTAGACAACTAGTTGCGTCATGAACTTTACGAACTGTTCTCACTGAGTTATAATTGGTAGAATTTGATGAAATTCGGAATAATGGTACACCTCTCTATTATGATCATATAGAACCAGAAATGAGGTAAAATGGACATACGGTTTGAAAGTTATCATGGTTCAAAGTTTCTGCCTTAGATTTGGCCGAAATTCGGAAAAGCATAATTACGGACTGTTTTTATTGAGTTTTACTTATTAGAATTATATGAAAATTTACATGGTTGTAAATCTCTCTGTTACGGACAGATATAGATAAATATTTATAAAAAAGGACTTACGAGTTGAGAGTTATTGTAGTTTGAAGTTGCTGCCTCGGATTCATCGGAATCCAGAAGGGCAGGACGTTGAAACGTAAAACTGTACTAATATATTGGGAATATGAAAATTGTTGCTAAATGAAAGTTCTATATCTCTCTGTTTTGGACATTTTGAGATCTTACGGGAGTCTATACGACTTACGGATTGAGAGTTATCGATGTTTAACGTTTCTGCCTCGGATCTATCGAGATCCAGGAAGGGCAGCGAATAAAAGGGTAAAACTGTACCAAATGGTACAGAATATGAAAGGATGGTTCACATGGAGACGTGTAGCTATCTATTCTCGTCGTTTTGAGATTTTATGGGGCTTGAACGGGTTTACATATTAGGAGTTATGACTATTCTAAGATTGGGTGTTGTTTAATAAAAATTCTGCCGAAATAATTTTCATGTGGCTGTTTTGAGGATAAATTTGTGTTAGTTACCCAAAGTAGTTTTAAATGAAATTTGGTACAGTGAAATATCCCCGTCCTACCTTAGTTTCCGCTTGAGAAACACCTTAGTTGGAGTTATGGTTAAAAAGTTATAATCGTTACAAGTATGAATGACAGAATGTTGGAAAAGAGAATATTATTTCTTCTGAAAAATATGAAAAGTGAATACGTGTTCACATAAATATATAAATATAAACATAATGGATCGGGTTGCACGCCGCAACAAAACGTAAAGTGAATACGTGTTCACAAATACGTAAATATAATGGATCGGGTTGCACGCCGCAACAAAACGTGAAGTGAATACGCGTTCACAAATACGTAAACATAATGGATCGGGTTGCACGCCGCAACAAAACGTAAAGTGAATACGTGTTCACAAATACGTAAATATAATGGATCAGGTTGCACGCCGCAACAAAACGTAAAGTGAATACGCGTTCACAAATACGTAAACATAATGGATCGGGTTGCATGCCGCAACAAAACGTAAAGTGAATACGTGTTCACAAATACGTAAATATAATGGATCGGGTTGCACGCCGCAACAAATATGAAATGAATACATGTTCACCTATATATAAATATGAAAAGTGAATACGCGTTCACAAATATATAAATGTAACAAACATATGAAAATGCAGGGGAATGTCCTAACGTATAATACGAGATAA
This sequence comes from Przewalskia tangutica, assembly GCA_029844215.1. Classification (NCBI taxonomy): domain Eukaryota; kingdom Viridiplantae; phylum Streptophyta; class Magnoliopsida; order Solanales; family Solanaceae; genus Przewalskia; species Przewalskia tangutica. The sequence goes on from CM056734.1 coordinate 83,673,653, forward strand.
AATGAAGTGTTAGTTAAACTGAGAATTTCCTATGAGGAGTTGCTGTATATTTTAAAATGTTGTAACCTGATATGTTTTTGCAATATGCTTATTATGTTATAATGTGATTGCACTTGGAATATTGTGGTGTTGCTTTGAATTGCAGGGTAAGGTTCTCACTCAGCCCCAGATGGTAGGGCTGACTCTTTATTTAACATGTTTCAGGAAAACGTGATAGAGGAAAGGCTCCACGCCAAGGCTAGCGATCGTCCCGCAGCCTCTTGTCATACCAAGTCCATTGCTTCGGGCTTGGTACTCGTCAGGTCCAGAATGTCGATTCTGATGTCTCGGGAAATGCCCATGTGGAATGGTCTCCCTTCCAACTTAGAATAATCTTTGTCAGTATGTCTATGTAGAAATAATATTTGCACAAGCATAGGCTCGCGTTATGTTTTCAATAAAGTCATAAACAGATTTCTTTATTGTTATTCTTATTAATAGCTCCGTATTTGAATATAAGTTTAAATTTCTAAATAAAGAAAATTAAATGGTGCTCCTGGTGGGAAATAATTATTCAGGTGCCATCACGCCCTAAGTAAAGGCTTAGGAAAAAGTCGGGGCGTGACAAGTTGGTATCAAAGCTAAACCAGGTTAGGAGATTCTAGGAAGTTTCTTCGAGTTGGGTGTTTGAACGGTTACTTATTGCGACGGTGTGCGCGCCACCTTAGTAATAAGTAAACGGAATAACATTCTAAAGTTTCCCTTCTTTCATACTCCTCTCGTGCCTATCTTGAGTCTTTTTCAAGACTTGATTCTTGTACTACCTCTTTCAACACACATGTCGTCCCTACAGAAAGGGATAGAGTCAAGCGATTTGTAGAGGGTTTAAACCCGAACATAGCAGAGAAGGTGGTGGTGTTAGCCAACGATCAAACTTATCTTCAGATTGTCGATATGGCTTTGAGGGTAGAAGGTTTCGCTAAAGCAAAACGAGAATATTCGCAGAAGAGATTTCAGACGTCAGGATCATTTAATCAGAGTCAAAATCAGAAGCAGGAGTTTAGTAAGGGATCTTCAGGAACGAACCAATCTGTGGGCCAGTCTTATTTCAAGCCTAAGGGGCACAGTTGGTCTAATTACCAAGGTAGCAAGGACAAGGCCTCCAACCCTAACACAGGAGGTGACAAACCAATTTGTAAGATTTGTCAAAGGAAACACAATGAAGAATGTCGGCTCTTAACGAAGACATGTTATAACTGTGGAGAGTCATACCACTATGTCAGGGATTACAAGAAGAGGACCCAAACTCAATCTATTCAGGGGAGGTCAGAAGCAACCACAGCTGCCTACAGGGGAAATCAGGGAAACCAACCCCGCCAGAGTCAGGGAGGTCAGCAACCCAACAATTCTAATCGGCTCTACTCTTTTCCCCAGAGGAATGAGGCAGAAGCATCTAATGCGGTGGTCACAGGTATTTTGCTAGTCTCGAGTATTCCTGCATTTGTATTATACGATCCCGGCTCTACATTTTCATATGTGTCAATGAGCTTTGCTAAGAATTTACATGTAGAACCTTCTTATTTAAGTGAACCTGCTGAGGTTATGACACCAGTAGGGGCCTCAATTTGGGCCTCTCGGATGGTAAATAATTTTCCATTAGAAGTGAATGGCAGGGGAACAATGGTGAACCTAGTACTACTTGATATGGTAGACTTCGACGTCATTTTGGGTATGGATTGGTTGTCGGCATGTTATGCCATGTTAGATTGTCGACGAAAGATAGTGAGATTAACTTTTCCCGAGAACCGAAGTTGTTATAAGGGGTAGAGTTGGAATATCCTCATGTCGCTTTATTTCTTACCTTGGGGCTCAAAAGTTATTGAGAAGTCACAGAGTGGAGTATGCATATCCGGCTAATATAGTGGATACCCAAAAGAATCCCGGTGAATGATGTTCTATTGTTCAAATTTTCCGAGGTTTTTCTGAAGATCTTCCATGCCTTCTCCTGATAGAAGTGGAGTTTGCCATAGAGTTAATTCCGCAAGACCCATTTCTATTCCTCCGTGTCGAATGGCCCCACCGAATTGAGGAGTTAAAAGAACAATTGAAGGATCTTACGGATAAAGGTTTTATAAGGCCTAGTGTTTCCTCAGTGCACGATCTGTTTGTGAAAAAGAAATACGGATCGCTCCGAATGTGCATCGATTATCTACTCAATAAGGTCACGATCAAGAACCGATACCCATTACCAAGAATCGATGATCTTTTGACCAACTTCGGAGCTAGCTATTTTTCCAAGATTGATCTCCGTCGATATCATCACCGAAAATAAATCCGGATGATATATCCAAAACACCTTTAGAACCCGACACGGCCATTATGAGTTCTTGGTCATGTCTTTTGGGTTAACCAATGCCCAATGACTTTTATGGATTTAATGAACAGAATCTTTAAGCCATTCCTAGATTTGTTCGTGATTGTGTTCAGAGATGATATCCTAATCTCCAGTAAGAGTGTTGAAGAACATGAAGAGCATCCGAGGTAGTGCTTCAAGTCTTGAAACAGGAGAAACTATATGCTAAATTTTCAAAGTGTGAATTTTGGTTGGAAAATGTAGCCTTTTTGGGTCATGTTGTGTCAAGGGATGGAATTATGGTAGACCCCCAGAAGATAGAAGCAATGAAGAACTGGCCGAAACCGACCACTCCGACAGAGGTTAGAAGTTTCTTGGGTTTGGCTGGGTATTATAGAAGATTCGTAAAAGGTTTTTCTAGTCTTGTTGCTCCTTTGACCCGGTTGACTCAAAAAGCGGTTAAGTACCAGTGGTCAGAAGCATGTGAGGCAAGTTTTCTGAAACTAAAGGAATTGTTGACTACTGCACCAGTCTTAACCTTACCATCCAGGACGGGCGGTTCACAGTCTATTGCGATGCCTCTAGAGTTGGGTTAGGATGTGTCTTGATGCAGTTTGGAAAGGTTATTGCGTATGCATCTAGACAATTGAAGATACATGAGAAGAATTACCCAACTCATGACTTGGAATTAGCTGCGGTGGTGTTTGCCTTACGAATATGGAGACATTATTTGTATGGTGTGCATGTGGATATATTTACAGATCATAAGAGTTTGCAGTACATAACCACGCAGAAGGATTTGAATATCCGACAAAGAAGATGGTTAGAGTTGCTTAAGGATTATGACCTTAGTATTCTTTACCATTGTCACGACCCGTTCCGGGGCCCGTGACTGGTGCCTTACCCGGTCACCCAAGTAGTCATACATCAGAGTAATCAGCGGAACATTAAAACAATACATGAAACAAAATGTGAAATGAGACACATTTTACCTGAGAGAAAAATCGCCTTTCGGCATATATATAACTAATTACAAAGTTGAACAGTTTAATCCTTACAACCCTGCCCACAACAAAGCATGCACTTAAGATTTATACAACAACTATGACGGGACAGGGCCCCGCCATACCCCTGAATGTACAAGAACCTACAGACTCAGGGTAACATACCAAAAGATAAGTCTCCGAATGAACGGAGCTTCCCAATACGCTGAAAAGTGATCCTAAACGCGGGGATCGACAGCCGATGTACCTCTACCTGCGGCATGAACGCAGCCCCCCGAAGGAGGTCAGTACAACAGGTACCAAGTATGTGAAACTGTAATTACTGTAAATGAAATCATAATAGTCTATATAAAGCAGGAGACATGTATGATAACCAAACTACAGTACACACATATAACAGTTATATCAAGTCAGGGACTCACGCCCTCCAAGTCATTACTCAAATATAACGATGGGTCTCACGCCCATAACATCAATCATGCCCGTGGAATACCTTCCTCACTGCCGGCAGTCTATGTTATGATAACACCAAGAAGTACACCTGAACACCAAGTCCTACCTGATGCCAAAGCCGTACTAACAATACAATACAACCAAACCACGAAGCTGACACGGGGCAAGTACGAAAGCCGACTACCAGATACCAAGGCCGAACAGTAAAACCTCATGGAGAGCTAGTCCATGGAATAACAATCCCAATGGAACCATACCCGCGCCACGATCGTGTCGATGTCCGTATAACACAACAAGACAGCAATCCCAATGGAACCATACCCGTGCGCCACGCATCGTGTCAGTATGTCCAAAAGGAAACAACTAGACAGCAATCAAAATGGAACCATACCCGTGCGCCACGCATCGTGTCAGTATGTCCAAAGCGATTAGCAAAAATAACACTATCAACAGGAGCGTACCCGTGGAATTCTCCGTCACTGCCGGCACGTCCGAGTAAGTTCTCAACAAGTCAACCGGCCCTCCATCGAGAGACGCGATAGTATAGAAACACAATTCTTGCACAACAAAGGCTATCACAACAAGCATAGGCAAGTTTCACAGCAACAAGCATAGGCAAGTTATACATAACTCAAGGTACTTTCATTTTATGCCAAAGTCCGGTTTTAACTCCTAAAGTACTACGTACGTTAAATTCCTTTTAAGAGATCCATTCCTTTTATAAAAGTCACCCGATACCCGTAGTATAAAAATAGAGTGACTTACATCTTTTAAGTAAACCAAAACAACTTCCATACTTTCCTTTTTAAACCCAAATTAAGGCAATACCATGCCTTCTTTTTGGACCAAAACACTTCTCTTTTTAAAGTCAAGTTACCACATTAAAACCAATGATAAAACCCTTCTTTTGTTCTCATAAAGTCGTTATAACTAACTTCACATAAAGCTGTTATAACACTTTATGTTTTAAACCAATTTAAGACAAAACAATGCCTTTCTTTTCCCTAGAGTTCCAGTTTGTCTAATTTCAATTACTCAAGTCTCTTTATTTTAGAAAAGTTTCATAGTTCGATGTCTTAATCTCCTTTAAAACAATTGAGTAACATATGCCATAAGTGAAGCGATTTATTCTTGTTTATAACCATTTATTAAAGCAGCCATGATCTAGAAAATGTAATATCATTTTGTCTCATCTTAGCTTCTATGCAGATGGAGGTTTCTACTGGTTTTAATACAATACTTCATTATTCAATACATTTTCCTTTATTAACACTGCAGTGGTTTGTCGATACTCATTCTGATTTCCGAAATCAGTAAAACATTATTCCTTTTAAAACCAAGTACTCATTACTCACGAATGAGGTTTCACACTTTTAACAAACTTCATATCAATACAATTAAGTCAAGTCTCTTATCTTTTAAGATTAAGTCTCTTAACTTCTAAAAATCAGTAAACCATTCTTTTATCTCTCTTAAGACGTTATACCTAACTTCCCATAAAGCTAGTATAACTCTTATGTTTTCAAAACCAAGTATTACTCTTCTTTCAAAAAGGTTTCTTATTTCTTTTGAAATACTTCAAGATTCTTCTTATTCAGGCTTAAGTCAAAAGACATTGCCGTAACACTACATTCAGTTAACACACGTACGTCTACCGTACTATATATATATTCCTTTTAAAATATTTCAAGGTTCTTATTATTCGGGCTTAAGTCAAAAGACATTGCCGTACATAACTATATTCAGTTAGCACACGACGCTACCATATTATATATACATATTATTCGGGCTTAAGTCAAAAGACATTGCCGCGTCGTCACGTACTATATGTATTCTTTTAAAATACTTCATGCTCGAGTATAGGAAGAATCACATACCTTTGCGGCGATTATCGACTATAAGCAAAAGCGCTCACGGCTATAACGCTAGCCTTGTCCACCTTCCAAGTAGTTCATGCTACTCGCGAACATTCAACCAAAAAGGTTATAAGTCTCAGTAAATACATCCTATGTAAGTATAGTTTAATCTTACTCTAATATTCTTCCGATGTGATTTGATTCAAGTCTTTTACGTAATATCCTTTTATTACGATTCAATTCTCTTATGAATCTTATATTCATTTATATACTACTACGAGATGTAATTCCCAATTACAATAGAAGGGCGATGAGTATTTACCTCGATAAGCCCCAAAATTATCCAAGTTTAAAGTCGATCTGAGCAACGTTAAGCTCTACTCGTGCGCTCAACCCGCTCCAAACAACCCTTAGAAGTTCTACGCAACCTCTACTTAACACTTCAACCGACTATGAAGGTTTTCCTTAGGGTTTCGTTTTTGTGACTGAGGGAAAGTATAATAGTATTTTCTGGCTCTACGTATAGAGATAACTTTGGAAAGTACTACAAGGTATTTGGTCTAGAGTATTTTGGCATTATAACAATACTTGGAGAGTATTTCTATACCACAAAAGGGGGGGTGTATTTCTCGAAAACAACTAGGCTAGGGGGGGTGCCCCTCGGCTAGAACACTACAAGTGGGGAAACCTCTGCCAAAGCTTCTCAAGGGGAGGGGCTTTGGACGAACACAACTCCCAGGGGAGGATTTCAAGACTTGGAAAATGATTTTAGGATGAAGAAGTTCATCAACTTGGGGGTATTTATAGGTCAAGCAATGGCCAACCAATGGCGAATCCATCCAAGTGTTAGGCAAGTGTAGGGCTAGGATTTAACCATGTGTACCTTATCCATCTACCACACCAACTTGAACAAAATATCCTACCAACTAAAGTGGTCCAAATCGTCAGCGCTGACCTTACGTCGATGTGAGGTGACACTTGTCACCCTCTCGTTGGTCCAAAATGTTTCGCCTCTCGGAAAAATCCGCAAAATTATAAATGACATAGCCGGAATTTTCCCTTCACAAGTTCTGTAAACCGTTTCGTCGAAACACGACTCTAATCGGGGGTTGTGCACAAATTTCGAACCTATGTCTACTTTAAGGCTTAAATTTTTATACGTGCGCCTCACGTACATACTCAAAATACGGTATAACATTCTCCTCCTTAGAAACATTCGTCGAATGTTCCTTCTCAAGACGGATAACGATAAAGTTCTTCTAACAAGTTGCCAACGCCACACCTGGCCACGAAATAACACACGTTCTCTTTCTTCCTTACTCGTCGTGTCCTTCGAACACCGAACTCTTCTAGTATACGTACCATACTTGATCATCGCCGGTTCCAAAACTTTGAGTCACCACCTCCAAACTTGGTCATCTTACTAGCCTCAATCTCCTTAAGGCCATTCCCGGCCTTCACGATCCGCTCGGTGAACATATCCACGAACTCATATGATGGTCATCTAAACTTGGGCCTAGCACCTCGTGACCCTACCACCGGTGGGACCACCCGAGCTGACCCCACTCGAAAGCAGGCGCGGGTTGGCCGCAACATGGCCCCAACCCGGCCCACTTAACGCGTCAAGCTCTTGTTCCCGATCCGGAACAATCTTACCTATACAGTCATGGCTACCACTTCCATTTTACACTACCCAAGGAATTTTCCCACAATTACTCCACGTATACTTATACATTCTGACAAAGATCACCCGCAAAGTCTTGTACTCAAGACGGCCTTACATCTAAGGTCTCAACTGTAATATTCTAAGGTTCATCATTATCTCACTTTGAGCTTACCCTTTCTCACTAACCAGTTTTGAAATCATATTTTAGCACAAAGCTATCCGAACATAACACTTAACACATTATCATAACATCAATACATACAAGTCTTTAGAGGGGTAAGGATATACCTGTATCTACCGCTTTACTCTAATCACGATCCACTGCAGGCGATAGTATGAAAGGTGATGAACCGGCCATAGATCCGTGATCATGCCGCCCACTGTTACCTCGGTCGGACAGTTTCTGCAAAATGGCCTGGCCGCATGTAAAACAAACTCCGAACTAGCACGACACTCCCACTGGAGTCTACCACAATGCCACAACGAGGTAGGGGTGGCTTCACCGCTAACACCCGCTCTCCGAAAATCTGAACCCTTAGAGCCACGACCTACTCACCCGAATACTCTGGATGCCACGAAGATTGTGGAGGACCACTGCATCTTGGAGGAGGCGCATAACTAGTCTGGCTTGAGCGGTCCGCCTCGAAAGTCACCAAAGGACCTGTTACGGCCTCTTCTGGCGATCTTGGTCTTTCCGTCGATTTCTCCGTTCACATCGCGTCAGTGCATAAGCTGCGTGCGGGCAATGTCCATGCCCGGTGAAGAGCTACACCGAACAACTCTGCTAGGAAATCATCGAGCCTGTAACATATCGGTGCACTCGATCCTCCATACTAGCCACTAACGCGGGGCGTCTCGGCGATGAGTCGAACTCACATTGTACTCCCGAGCGTCGCTTCGCCGCAACACCAAAAATCGTGGCCCGAGCCTCCTCATCTGTGGAGGCGAAGTGTGCAAGAAATGCCTTTGAGAACTCGTCCCATATACCGGAAGTCGTTCTCTCCCGGGGCGACTCGCGAATCAAACGATCATTGCGGTATCACGCGGCCGATCGCGAACCTAGGACCACCGACTCGGTCTCCGATGCCTTGATCACTCTCATGATCCGTCAGAATCGCTTGATGAACTCTGCGGATCATCCTCGTGCCTCGACCCATAAAACTCTGGCGGGCTACATCTCGGAAAATCCGTAGCCTCAAACTATCTCGAACTAGGGTGAACCATCTGGTGCTCACTGCTGCTGCGTCGACTATCCTCAAGTCCGCCTGACCACGGCCATTAATCGGGCCCACTCGCGTAACCCATCTCTGCGCCGGATCATGGATCGAGGCTCAGTGTACGTGGTCTCTGTGAGGCTGCCACGCTCTACTCGCGCCTCCGCCTGCCTTGCCCTTCGGGCGGGTTGCCTTGCGCGGAGGCATAATCGGTGAAAACGGCAAGTCGTCGGAGGGTCGACTTATCACACGGCTAAGGCACGATCTCGTAATGAGAAGAATAGAAACCAATCCTAAACGTCCTGCGGCCTCGATTATAGATGTGGTGCGCACAACACATCGATAATCAAGACTACTGACGCGGTGCGTAGACACTTTCGAGACTAATCGCTCGATACCACTTTTGTCACGACCCGTTCGGGGCGTGGTCGTGCCTTACCCGGGCACCCAAGTAGTCATACATCAGAGTAATCAGCGGAACATAAAAACAATACATGAAACAAAATGTGAAATGAGACACATTTTACCCTTCGAGAAAAATCGCCTTTCGGCATATATATAAGTAATTACAAAGTTGAACAGTTTAATCCTTACAACCACACTTGTGATACTCTGCACCTCTAAGATTTATACAACAACTATGGCGGGACGGGGCCCCGTACCCACAGATATACAAGAACCTCTGCACTGTGGTAACATACAAAAGATAAGCCTCAGGAACGGCAGCTTCCCAATACGCTGAAAAGTGATCCTAAACGCGGATCGGCGGTAGATGTACCTCACTGCGGCGTGAACGCACCCAGGAGGTCAAGATCTGGTACCAAGTATGTGAAGCGTAAATCAGTAAATGAAATTATAATAGTCTATATAAAGCGGGAGACATGTATGATAACCAAACTACGATACACATATAACGATTATATCAAGTCGTGACTCACGCCTCCAAGTCATTACTCAAATATAACGATGGGTCTCACGCCCATAACATCAATCATGCCCGTGGAATACCTTCCTCATCGGCGATCTATGTTATGATAACACCAAGAAGTACACCAACACCAAGTCCACCGATGCCAAAGCCGTACTAACAATACAATACAACCAAACCACGAAGGCGACACGGGGCAAGAAATGCGGCCACTACGGATACCAAGGCGAACAAGAAACCTCATGGAGAGCTAGTCCATGGAATAACAATCCCAATGGAACCACACCCGTGCGCCACGCATCGTGTCAGTATGTCCAGAAGGAAACAACAAGACAACAATCCCAATGGAACCATACCCGTGCGCCACGCATCGTGTCAGTATGTCCAAAAGGAAACAACTAGACAATCAAAATGGAACCATACGTGCGCCGCATCGTGTCGATGTCCAAAGCGATTAGCAAAAATAACACTATCAGCGAGCGTGCGTGGAATTCTCCATCACCGCAACGCGTCCGAGTAAGTTCTCAACAAGTCAACCGGCCCTCCATCGAGAGACGCGATAGTATAGAAACACAATTCTTGCACAACAAAGGCTATCACAACAAGCATAGGCAAGTTTCACGACAAGCATAGGCAAGTTATACATAACTCAAGGTACTTTCATTTTATGCCAAAGTCCGGTTTTAACCCTAAAGTACTACGTCGTTAAATTCCTTTTAAGAGATCCATTCCTTTTATAAAAGTCACCCGATACGTAGTATAAAAATAGAGTGACTTACATCTTTTAAGTAAACCAAAACAACTTCCATACTTTCCTTTTAAAACCAAATTAAGGCAATACCATGCCTTCTTTTTGGACCAAAACACTTCTCTTTTAAAGTCAAGTTACCACATTAAAACCAATGATAAAACCCTTATTTTGTTCTCATAAAGTCGTTATAACTAACTTCCCATAAAGTCATATAACACTTTATGTTTTAAACCAATTTAAGACAAAACAATGCCTTTCTTTTCCCTAGAGTTCCAGGTTGCCTAATTTCAATTACTCAAGTCTCTTTATTTTAGAAAAGTTTCATAGTTCGATGTCTTAATCTCCTTTAAAACAATTGAGTAACATATGCCATAGGCGTGGCGATTTATTCTTGTTTATAACCATTTATTAAAGCGACCATGATCTAGAAAATGTAATATCATGTTGTCTCATCTTAGCTTCTATGCGGATGGAGGTTTCTCGGTTTTAATACAATACTTCATTATTCAATACATTTTCCTTTATTAACGCTGCGGTGGTTTGTCGATACTCATTCGATTTCCAAATCGGAAACATTATTCCTTTTAAAACCAAGTACTCATTACTCACGAATGAGGTTTCACACTTTAACAAACTTCATATCAATACAATTAAGTCAAGTCTCTTATATTTTAAGATTAAGTCTCTTAACTTCTAAAAATCAAGAAACCATTCTTTTTATCTCTCTTAAGACGTTATACCTAACTTCCCATAATGCTAGTATAACTCTTATGTTTTCAAAACCAAGTATTACTCTTCTTTCAAAAAGGTTTCTTATTTCTTTTGAAATACTTCAAGAGTCTTCTTATTCGTGCTTAAGTCAAAAGACATTGCCGTAACACTACATTCGATTAACACACGTCGTCTACCGTACTATATATATATTCCTTTTAAAATATTTCAAGGTTCTTATTATTCAGCTTAAGTCAAAAGACATTGCCGCATAACTATATTCGATTAGCACACGTCGTCTACCATATTATATATACATATTATTCAGGCTTAAGTCAAAAGACATTGCCACACGTACGTCTACCGTACTATATGTATTCTTTTAAAATACTTCATGCTCAAGAGTATAGGAAGAATCACATACCTTGCGACGATTATCGACTATAAGCAAAACGCTCCACGGCTATAACCCGGCTAGCCTTGTCCACCTTCCAAGTAGTTCATGCTACTCGCAGAACATTCAACCAAAAAGGTTATAAGTCTACTGTAAATACAGTCCTATGTAAGTACAGTTTAATCTTCTACTCTAATATTCTTCTGATGTGATTTCAGTTCAAGTCTTTTCTGTAATATCCTTCTATTACAGTTCAATTCTCTTCTATGAATCTTATATTCATTTATATACTACTACAGTATGTAATTCCCAATTACAATAGAAGGACAGTAGTATTTACCTCGATAAGCCCCAAAATTATCCAAGTTTAAAGTCGATCCTGAGCAACGTTAAGCTCCTACTCCGTGCGCTCCAACCCGCTCCAAACAACCCTTAGAAGTTCTACGCAACCTCTACTTAACACTTCAACCGACTATGAAGGTTTTCCTTAGGGTTTCGTTTTTGTGACTGAGGGAAAGTATAATAGTATTTCCGGGCTCTACGTATAGAGGTAACTTTGGAAAGTACTACAAGGTATTTGGGCTAGAGTATTTTGGCATTATAACAATACTTGGAGAGTATTTCTATACCACAAAAAGGGGGTATTTCTCGAAACAACTAGGCTGAGGGTACCCTGGCTAGAACACTACAAGGGGAGGGAAACCCTCTGCCAAAGCTTCTCAAGGGGGCTTGGGACGAACACACCTCTCAAAGGGGGAGGGATTTCAAGACTTGGAAAATGATTTTAGGATGAAGAAGTTCATCAACTTAGGGGGGGTATTTATAGGTGAAGCAATGGCCAACCAATGACCAAGATCCATCCAAGTGTTAGGCAAGTGTAGGGCTAGGATTTAACCATGTGTACCTTATCCATCTACCACACCAACTTGCACAAAATATCCTACCAACTAAAGTGGTCCAAATCGTCCAGCGCCTGACCTTACGTCCAATGTGAGGGTGACACTTGTCACCCTCCCGTTGGTCCAAAAGGTTTCGTCTCTCGGAAAAATCCGCAAAAATTATAAATGACATAGCCGGAATTTTCCCTTCACAAGTTCTGTAAAACGTTTCGTCGAAAAACGACTCTAATCGGGGGTTGTGCACAAATTTCGAACCTATGTCTACTTTAAGGCTTAAATTTTTATACGTACGCCCTCACGTACATACTCTGAAAATACGGAGTATAACAACCATCCTGGGAAAGCCAACGTGGTGGCTGACGCACTCAGTAGGAGATCAATGGGCAGCTTGACCCATTTGGCAATACAAAAGAGGGGTATTGTTCGTGAGGTACAAAGATTGGGAAACCTCGGGGTTAACTAGCGAGATCGGTGAAGGTAGGGTGGTGGTACATGATACCTCATGATCGCCTTAGCTTCGAAATAAAAGAAAGTCGGTTTGAGGATACTGAGTTTGTTGGATTTCGGGAAGGATCCAACAGGAAAACATTCACGATTTACATTGGGAGATAATGACGGAACCGCCGGTATAAGGGTAGGTTATGTGTTCCTAAGGTAAAGGATCTAAGGAGGAAGATCTTAGATGAGGGTCACAACACAAGATATTCCATTCATCCAGGGTCAACAAAAATGTATCAGGACCTCAAGGCAAATTCGGTGGGGCGGGATGAAGAGAGGACGTTGCGGAGTTTGTCGGGAGATGTCTTATATGTCAGCAGGTGAAAGCTGAACATCAAAAACCCGGCGGATTACTTCAGGACATTGGAGTCCCCGTGTGGAAATGGGAGGCGATTCATATGTATTTTGTAACTGGTCTATCGAAAACTCGAGAAGGGTATGATTCTATTTGGGTGATTGTTGATCGGCTTACAAAGTCAGCCCATTTCTTACCGGTCAAGACTACGTATCGCGCACAAGACACAGATTTATTTGAAGGAGATTGTGCGGTTACACGGGATTCCTTTACAAATTATTTCAGATAGGGGTTCCCAGTTCACCTCACACTTTTGGCAAAGTTTCCAGCAGGGTCTCGGGACAAAAGTTAAGTTAAGCACGGCTTTCCACCCCCAAACAGATGGGCAAGCTGAGCGAACAATCCAAACACTTGAGGACATGTTGCGATCTTGTGTGTTAGATTTTCAGGGAAGCTGGTTGGACCATCTATGTCTAATTGAGTTCGCCTACAACAATAGTTTTCACTCTAGCATACAAATGGCCCGGTTTGAAGCATTATATGGGACGAAAATGTAGGTCTCCACTTGGATGGTTCGAGGTGGGTGAGACACAATGTTCGGACACAAGTCATTCAGAAACAAATGATAAGGCAGATGATTCGAGAGGATCAAAACAGCTCATAGCCGTCATAAGTCCTATGCGGATCATCGGAAAAGAGATCTTGAATTTCAAGAGGGGGAGAAAGTATTTTTAAAAGTGTCCTCAATGAAGGGAGTTATGCGCTTTGGTAAGAAAGGGAAATTGAGCCCAAGGTTTATTGGGCCATATGAGATCTTGCGAAGAGTGGGGAATGTGGCTTACGAATTAGCACTTCCACAAGAGTTGGAAGCGAGCATCCAGATTTCATGTGTCAATGTTACGAAAATACTTGCACGATCCAAGTCACGTCATCCTTCCCGGAGATAATTCTTAATGAGGAGCTTGATATGAAGAAGTTCCGGTGGAAATACTTGATAGGAAGGTTAAGCGCCTTAGGAATAAAGATATTGCTTCCGTGAAGGTCCTATGGAGGAACCACTCCACCGAGGAAGCCACCTGGGAAGCGGAAGAGGCGATGAAAGTCAAATATCCGTTCCTATTTGACTAAGGTAAAAAAAAAATGCATTACATAGTACTTCATATGTGTGTCATTTGCGTGTCTTTATGCATGTGTTACAACCTTATTCTCATTCGAGGACGAATGCTTCTTAAGGAAGGGAGAATGTGAAGCCCCAAATTTGTTACAATAACAATAAACATTATTGGGTCTATGTGATTATGTTATTATTGTGTCTATGTGATTATGTTACGACATTATTCACATTCGAGGACGAATGTTGCCTAAGGAGGAGAGAATGTAAAATCCGGAAAAAAAAAATAATAATATATAGTTGTGGTTGGGTTAATAAAAATATATATATATAAGAAAAACAAAGAATAAATTGTATGGGATAGAGTTAGTGTTAAAGTTGGATAAATAGATAGATGAAATGAAAATAAGAAAACAAAAGAAAAACAAAACAAAAACAAAACAAAAACAAAACAAAAAAAACAAAAACAAAATGCAGCATGCATTTCACGTACACTCCTTACCCTTCCCCTCCCCCTCCTTTTCATTTCCCTTCAATCCCTTGGCTTTTCCCATCCCATAGGTTATAGAAAACTCTCCACTTATACATTGTATTTACACACAAACAAAGTACATAACATAAAGGTTAGAAAATCAGAAAAAAACAAGTGAAAAGAAGAGGAAAAAATACCAAGAGGGCAAGAAAAACAAGAAGCAAAATACTAGAGAGTAAGGATAATTTTAGCAACCACACAACAATAATCTTCACACTTACAAGGTGAGTTTTCTAACTCAGAAATTCTTGGTAACATCCTTTACTTTAAGTTCAATACATGTTAGAATAAGAATTGAGTGTTGAAAAGAAATATTGAACTTTTGATTGTTTAGACAACTAGTTGCGTCATGAACTTTACGAACTGTTCTCACTGAGTTATAATTGTTAGAATTTTATGAAATTCGGAAGAATGGTACACCTCTCTATTATGATCATATAGAACCAGAAATGAGGTAAAATGGACATACGGTTTGAAAGTTATCATGGTTCAAAGTTTCTGCCTTAGATTTGGCCGAAATTCGGAAAAGCATAATTACGGACTGTTTTTATTGAGTTTTACTTATTAGAATTATATGAAAATTTACATGGTTGTAAATCTCTCTGTTACGGACAGATATAGATAAAGATTTATTAAAATGGACTTACGAGTTGAGAGTTATTGTAGTTTGAAGTTGCTGCCTCGGATTCATCGGAATCCAGAAGGGTAGGACGTTGAAACGTAAAACTGTACTAATATGTGGAGAATATGAAAATTGTTGCTAAATGAAAGTTCTATATCTATCTGTTTTGGACATTTTGAGATCTTACGGGAGTCTATCCGACTTACGGATTGAGAGTTATCGCTGTTTAAAGTTTCTGCCTCGGATCTATCGAGATCCAGGAAGGGCAGCGAATAAAAGGGTAAAACTGTACCAAATGGTACAGAATATGAAAGGATGGTTCACATGGAGACGTGTAGCTCTCTATTATCGTCGTTTTGAGATTTTATGGGGCTTGAACGGGTTTACAGATTAGGAGTTATGACTATTCTAAGATTGGGTGTTGTTTAATAAACATTCTGCCGAAATAATTTTCATGTGGCTGTTTTGAGGATATATTTGTGTTAGTTACCCAAAGTAGTTTTAAATGAAATTTGGTACAGTGAAATATCCCCGTCCTACCTTAGTTTCCGCTTGAGAAACACCTTAGTTGGAGTTATGGTTAAAAAGTTATAATCGTTACAAGTATGAATGACAGAATGTTGGAAAAGAGAATATTATTTATTCAATCTTCTGAAAAATATGAAAAGTGAATACGTGTTCACATAAATATATAAATATAAACATAATGGATCGGGTTGCACGCCGCAACAAAACGTAAAGTGAATACGTGTTCACAAATACGTAAATATAATGGATCGGGTTGCACGCCGCAACAAAACGTAAAGTGAATACGCGTTCACAAATACGTAAACATAATGGATCGGGTTGCACGCCGCAACAAAACGTAAAGTGAATACGTGTTCACAAATACGTAAATATAATGGATCGGGTTGCACGCCGCAACAAAACATAAAGTGAATACGCGTTCACAAATACGTAAACATAATGGATCGGGTTGCACGCCGCAACAAAACGTAAAGTGAATACGTGTTCACAAATACGTAAATATAATGGATCGGGTTGCACGCCACAACAAAACGTAAAGTGAATACGCGTTCACAAATACGTAAATATAATGGATCGGGTTGCACGCCGCAACAAAACGTAAAGTGAATACGTGTTCACAAATACGTAAATATAATGGATCGGGTTGCACGCCGCAACAAATATGAAATGAATACATGTTCACCTATATATAAATATGAAAAGTGAATACGCGTTCACAAATATATAAATGTAACAAACATATGAAAATGCAGGGGAATGTCCTAACGTATAATACGAGATAAAATGAAGTGTTAGTTAAACTGAGAATTTCCTATGAGGAGTTGCTGTATATTTAAAAATGTTGTAACCTGATATGTTTTTAGAATATGCTTATTATGTTATAATGTGATTGCACTTGGAATATTGTGGTGTTGCTTTGAATTGCAGGGTAAGGTTCTCACTCAGCCCCAGATGGTAGGACTGACTCTTTATTTAACATGTTTCAGGAAAACGTGATAGAGGAAAGGCTCCACGCCAAGGCTAGCGATCGTCCCGCAGCTTCTTGTCATACCAAGTCCATTGCTTCGGGCTTGGTACTCGTCAGTCCGTAATGTCGATTCATGATGTCTCGAAATGCCCATGTGGAATGGTCTCCCTTCCAACTTAGAATAATCTTTGTCAGTATGTCTATGTAGAAACAATATTTGCACAAGCATAGGCTCGCGTTATGTTTTCAATAAAGTCATAAACAGATTTCTTTATTGTTATTTTTATTAATAGCTCTGTATTTGAATATAAGTTTAAATTTCTAAATAAAGAAAATTAAATGGTGCTCCTGGTGGGAAATAATTGTCCAGGTGCCATCACGCCCTAAGTAAAGGCTTAGGAAAAAGTCGGGGCGTGACACATGAGGTCTGTTGACTAGATGGATGGAGCTTTCAGGTGCCAGTTGAACATTTTTGTATGCTAAGAAGAGGCTTAGTGTGGCTACAATTAATGAATTTGCTGGTGCAACTGATATTGTTTTGGCCATTTTTGTTGGCCGTATTATTGTTGGTAGTACATCAGTGTATCCTTCAGCTGCTGCTGTTAATAATGCATCTACAAATGTTGGTTGTTTCCAAGCTAGGACTGAAAACAGCTTGAGGGGTGTTGGAGTAATCAAGTGAAGTGATTAGAGTTAATTCATAGTTTGTTATGGAGTTTGTTACAAGTTAGTTCTACTAGTTAAGTTTGGTATGGAGTTGTTAAGAGTTGGTTTAAGCTTGAAGTTTGGTTGCTCATTACTATAAATATGAACTCAACATTGTATTTTACATTACACAAAATAATAGAAAAATATCTGAAAAGCTTTCACAAATATTTCTCTCTCTTCCTCTTTCTCTTTCTCTCTTTTCCTCCTTCTCTTTTCTTCATCGATCTCTTCTTCCTCTTCTTCTATTTTCTGCACAAATACTCTGTACATTACAGAGCAATATTTTCATTAGATTACAACTACATTCAGAGTCGTTTATACACAGATTCAACAATAAACATGGTATCAAAGATTTGCGGTGAGATAAAAAAACATTAACAACATTGAGATCGATTAAAACAAAGCAACAGTTCAAAATTGCCATTGATTGAGCTCGGAGGCTTGTGAAAAAGCTGGATTCACAAAATACAACTCAAATAGCGCAAACTGAGAATTCAAATTCACTCAATTTGCTAAAATGACTACGAGTGGAGAAAGTTTGAGAAACGACACATCATTTTCTACGGATACACTTCGCCTTTGGCTATCATTGCGACGTCAAAGATCACCGGGAACTTGTGTGCTTCTGAGGTACGTTAGTCAGGTTGCTGTGATTTGTTGACACCCAATTTTGACCCGCCCGTCCAGCCATTAACCATAAAATTACATTAATTTTTGTAAAATAATTTTTAGGATTTTTATAATAAAATGCAGCAATAAAACATAAATACAGGCATTAATAATTAATTTAAATAATGACATCGCGTCTTACGTAGAGTTTTAAGCACTTAGAGTCCCGCGCCCGCATTAATTAACTTTAAGCTTTGTCGTAATTCTTAAATAATTAATAAATGCATAAAATAAATAATTTAGCGATAACGTCGTGTCAGGTAGCATAGCCGCATTTATTAGTAATCATTTGTAACTTTAAAATCAATTTTAATCTAATACATGCACTTAATAGCGTCGCATTTATAAAAGCTTTAAACAATTCTTAAAAATCATATTTTCGCATTTAGCATTTAAATAATTCAATCTAAGCTCATTTTTGATTTTAATTTAACTTCACAATAATGCATAACAATAAGATTTTAAATAATAGCGTCGCATTCTAAAGTATTAAGCATTAATTAAATAGCACACCCATTTTTTCTTGTAATAATTTTAATAAAGCACCCAAATAATCTAAGCACAATTTATTGATTTAATTTACTACTAATTAATTAAATAGCACCTAAAACTAACATTAATTAACTAGCCTAAAACTAACACTTAATTAAACCCCTAATTAATTCTACCTAGCCCAACACCCCTTAAAAATTCGCCCAGCCCAAACCCGCGGCCCAAACCCGTCAGCCCAACACCCCTTTAACTTATCAGCCCCTATCCATTACATTACCCATCGTCCCCGCTCCCTTTCAGAAACCTCAGAAAACCCTAGTACCCTTTCAATCGCCGCCCTCACGCCACCTTCCTCGCCTAGATTCTCGCCTGAGAATCCGGCGACCCTTTCCTTTCCCTTTACCCATGCACACAGACAGCTCACCTCTTACCATATCTATCACCCAAATCGACATCCAAACTTACCATAACAGAAATATACCATTAAAATCCGTCACTGGTTTTGGTAAAACTCGTCCAAATTAAGTACCAAGAATGACAACCAAATCAGCCCTAAGAACTATATCAAACCTACCAAATTTGGAACCTAAATCAGAGCTATAAATATCCAGGTTTTGACACGCAATGTATGGTTCACCACTCGACAAAGATCTAAGAAACACGAATGATAATTAGAGTCACGTAAACAGGGGTCTCGAAACCTTTCCTTTCAAAATCAATCAGAAATCAGCAACTAAAACTTGCCCCTATTCGCGTCGCAAACCCAAAATCCGTCGATTGGACCGGCGACTTGATACGCTGCCTCGGTTCGCCGCCGGAGAAGTTTTTCATGAACCACATTGGGAGCGACGAAGAGTCTCATAATGAGACTCATCTTGACTTTCGTCAAATAAAGACATGCATTCCGTGTTCGCCATGTTCCCGCTTCGGAAGTTCCAAAGACAAATAGGCGGAGTGACACTATCATCTTCCTTAGTAGTCATTCCTTACTCTCTCTTAATCCCATCCGCCACTCCCTCTATTTCTTGCTTATTTGCTTTAAGTTAATTGCTCAATTTGTAATTATAAGATACTTAACTCTATTAGTCTTTGAATGAGTAGATTGGGGGAGGGTAGTTTGAAACTTGAAAGTCACCTTTAATTTATTTATTTATAAATTTGTCATGCTTGTTTAAAACTTTCAAAACGTTTTAATCACTCTTTATTTTTATTTTTTTTCTAAGAAAGTAAGGTTTCATTTTGATAAAGTTCATAAATAAAAAATGTTTTGTTCTCGTAATTCACTTAACATATTATGTATATAATTCTCTCCCATAATGAACTTTTGTTTTTCTCAAAATGCAAAACATACATATCTTATGAGCTATCTATACAAATTCTTACTTTCATAAAAGATCAAACTTTACCTATAGTACATACTTTTCAATAAACCCTTTTATGTGTTTATAGGCAAAACTCGTGCAGAATTTTATGGAAAAGATATATATTTCTCAAGTATTACTTGCAACATCTTTCTTGAACTTTATATTTTCAAAACACGCATGTCTAAACTTTTTTTTCTACCAAATAATATTAAACCTCTTTTGCATTATACCACACATAAAAAATATTTTTTTTAGTAAATGCATACCTTTAATCAATAAACCAACTTTAAAGATAAATACACACTTTTCATATGCATTTATAATGCTTCACAAATGCACACCCTCATTCAAAAGATTAATTTTTCAGGTATACAATAAGTCTTATAAATCTTTTATGTTAGCAAAAAATGTACTCTTTTATAAAATAATTGCATCATCTTTTAAAACAGGCATTACACTTTTAGCACAATAATTAACCCTAGGTTTGAACGGACAACCGTAAGTTAGCGGATCCTTTAGGGTGCCTAACCCCTTCCCTTTAGGATAATAAAGAATCCTTACCCAGAATCTTATTAAAGTTTAGCACACCACTAAATGGAGTTAATGTTTACTTTAAACTAGTTAAACATTTAGGTGTCCTAATTCACCCAACTAATTAGGTGGCGACTCCCGAACCCTTAGCATTCTAGCAATCCTTTTTAATATTTTAAACACTTCTTTAAACACTTTAACTTTCCTTCTTAACATTTTTAAAACCTTTAAAGCCTCTTAAACTTCCTTTAGCATTTTAAATTTTAGCACCCTTTTAAACTTTAGCATCTTTTGCATTTTAGCACCTTTTGCAATTTTAGCATTCTTTTAAAACATTATTTATTTTCTAACCTTTTAATTTGAGCAGCAGGAGTTTAGAAATAAAGTGTCGCGGCCGGAAAAGGGCGCGACAGAAATGGCGACTCCACTGGGGATTTTAGGTTCTTAACCACAACAAACCTAGGATAATTATTTGGCAATTACTTTTGCATTTAATTTTTGTGTGCTGTATTTTGTTTTGTTTATTTTGCTACCTGCTTTACTGTTTTCCTTAAACTGGCATTCCGCTCATATTTCTTCCACTCTGGAAAATTCACACAATCACACACTACATGCGAGGTGCGCTGGGTGCATCAGCAAAATTCTTTCTTCAAAATCCAAATTTAGGAGAGTCGGTAATATACGTGGAGTGCCCGGTCTAACCGGTGGCCGCGTAGCCTTCTCACTCGAGTTGTCCGCTCGGGAACTCAAGCGTCGGAAAAGCCAAATCTTAGCAAACTTAAGATAGAGCTATACCACCTTTATTTTAGGGCATGCATGCATTTACCTTAGGTGGGTCGGTCCTTGGCATCGACACCACAATTAGGAAGACACCAAACTTGTCGACGGGTTTCTCAACCCAACGACGACCAACCAAAGATATTATGTGTAGCGTGGCAATGATGACAAATCCAAACCCAATCATGACATGCTGAAATTGGGAAAAGTGCACCGTCATTTGGTCGCCATTTCCAACGAAAGCATTACAGTTGGGCGGCTTGGACAAACTTATCATAATCTCGCATATCTGGCGTTTAGGCCTACCTCTGGCATAAAGAGGTCCCAAACATGTTAGAACACGCACTTGATTTGCAATTTGCTTATTTGTATATATTGCCCGCAGCTTTTGCATATTATACTAACTTGGTTTGCTTCATTTGTTAAAGGTTTATTTTTGCCTAGCTTATTCCCCAAAAGGTTGATTCGCGTTGACTAAGTAGAAGCACAATCATCCAATGACTAATCCAGAAGCACCGGGACGAAACAACTTAGGACTCATCCCCGTTCATGTAGAGGATGCAGAGGCGTCAGAAAGGAGAAACACCAACGATCAACACCTCGCCACACTATTGCAGCAAATGGAAATCATGCAAGCCGAAATAGAAAGGCTCCGAAACATCACAAACCTGTCTATTAGCTTGAATGCACCACTCCCAGAGCAAGGGACAAATGCAATCGTATCACAAGCCCCTGAGCCTCCACTTCCCCAAAGCTCCCCGCAGAGGCCGCAACATACCGCCACACAAAATGTCACTCACCGGTCAATTTGCAAGCCGACCTCCAAATGATCCGCTCACTACATACACATCTCAACCTCCACCTACTTATATCTCCCGACTCAACCCAAATTGCCAAGCCACCCAATACGAGCAGATGACACACAAACAATATGAGGGATTAGCACATCCGACCGAAAGCCAACCATTTATTGTGCATGCATCCTCTCAAGAGACAGATCAATACAAGGAAATGGAGCGGCAAACTCGAGCTAGAGCTGATGAAAATGTGGCAAAAGAAATCCAGACTTGAAAGAGGCATTCAAAAGCATTCAAATGAACAAAGGGAGGAAGGTTTAGAGTATGAAAACTTATGCACGCACCCGACGTTGAATTACAGCGTACAAGGTGCCCAAATTTGACATGTTCGATGGAAAGGAATCCTCGAGCTCATCTAAGGTCATATTGCGATAAATTGATTGGAGTTGGTAAAAATCAAGCAATCATCACGAAGCTATTCATCGTGAGTCTAACCGGCGGTATGGTGATACATGCAAGACCGAAAGTGGGGCGGTTGGAATGCCATGGCACAAGATTTCATGGATGATTCAGTTTCAACATCGACGGTCCCGGGCGATTTTATCTTATGAAACTTGAAAAGAAATCCACGAAACTTTCGTGAATACGCGAGGTGGCGGTCGAAGCGTGAGTCCAACCTCGATGGCGGAAAGTGAAATGACCACCTTGTTCGTGCGATCGTTAAAGGGCGCGACATATTATGAAAGAATGATCGGTGTAATTGGCGAAGTTTTGCGAAGTCGTAGAATGGCGACCGTGGAAGAAACATTAAGACAGCGGGATTACAAACTTGACAACCCTACAGTAGCGAGCGATGCGGTCAAATTCCATCGGAGGTACCTCCGCAGGAGAAGAGATGCATCACACTCCATCATGGTCATTCAGGAGCATAGGCCAGAACAACATCCAGTATATCAAAGCCCACCGCCTTCTTACCAAAACACTCAGAATCCGCAGTCATATTATCAAGATCGCCACCCATATCCTGCTTACCATACCCAACCAAAGATATCCAAAATACTCACCACAATCACGAACTCGCACCCCAAACGGACCCAAACCCGCGTAGATGCGAAAGAAAACCAACAAAAACCTATACACCTTTAGCCGAGCCCATAGCTCGAGTGTATGAGAAGGCAGCGCAGGAATACTCCATCCAATTCCCGTAAATACTCCGTGCCTACTTCCGAGGCACGATAAGACTAAACACTGCATACCACTCGGTGCGGAGGACACGACATCGAAATTGCTATACACTCGAGGGCGAGTAGAGGAATTAATCGAGGAGAGTCATTCGGTGAAAGATGGTCCTCTCAATGCAAACAATAACTTTCTGTAGGGTTATGAAGATGCCCATGTTAGCATGATAGCGAAAATGAAGAAGACGATGCGGAAGGGACTATTACGCCACGGCCGCAGCGGAAGAAAGTCGAATCATCAACCAACCGTAAGAAAGGAGGTGCTCGCGGAGATTGTTTAACTATTGAATAGGTCATTCGCCTAGTTGTGCGAGATGATCTGCCAAGACTCAACCATCGAAGACACGAGCAAGAAGAAGTGGACTCGCGCCCTGCCGGCGTGAGTCTGAAATAGTTAGTTTAATGCATTTTGCCCTTTATATGTAATAATTGGAACTACGTTTGACCCGATTCCCTTGGTGGATACGTAGGCGGCCGTCTCGGCTTCGGTCCCACATCTAGAAATTTTAATTTTACCCAATTTCACTTGTAATGAACTACGCCATGACTGATTCCTCGTGGGGATACGTGGCGGCCTAAATCGGCCGGCCACACCATTAGGAAACTTTCCGCCGTTACAAATAACAAGAATGCACATAACATACAAGCAACTCCATCGAGACCCTCGTGCCAAACACCCTTTTCAAAATCGGGACAAGGTAGGAAACTGTGCGGGTGATGAGTCCAAACAATACAGACATCCGAGCATCAAGAGTCTAAGGTCCACGCGATCAACCCCCAAAACTCACAAAACTTTCTTTGAGCGCAGGTCCTTCATATTAGCGGAGGATACAACAAAGTTCTTCATATTAGCAGAAGCAAAATACGGCAAAAGCAGAAAGAAGCAGCAAAAGCAGAATCAGCAGTCAAAACTCAAAGTTCCGCAACAAAGCCGAGCGCATCAGCTCGGGCACAAAGTCAAATTCGCACACGACAACGACATCTCAAAGACCCACAACATCTCAAAGATTCACATATCAGGGACGACATCCCTACCCCTAAAATTGCACTTCTCATATATATTTATCATTTGGTTTAAACAGGTATACACTAACGTTTTCTCAAGCTTAGCTTGCAGGAGCATTTATTCTACAGGAGCAGCAGCGACACGTCCAAACAACGATGTTATCAGCACAGTCCACGCAACGACGCCAAGGCGAACACGCGTCCGTAACGACGTTATCGGCGTTATCGGCCGACGCCAAGCAGAATATCGCCCAGCAACGTCCGACGGCGTTATCGGCCGCAAGTCCACGCAACGACGCCAACAAAGAATACGTCGCATAACGACGTTATCAGCACAGCAAGTCCACGCGACGACGCCAGCAGCAACACGTCCAGACAACGACGTGATCAGCAAGTCCACGCAACGACGCCAGCAGCAACACGTCCAGACAACGACGTTATCAGCACAGCAAGTCCGAAAACGACGCCATCATCAGCATATTACACAAGGAAGATTTTCTCTGTTCTCAAAATTGCATTTTTATCATTCATGCTTTATTATTCTGTCTTAGCAGTTATGCACTAACTCTTCCTTGAGCTTTAGTCTACAGGAGCAGCAGCAACAAGTCCAAAAACGACGCCACGTCCAAAAACGACGTCGAGTCCGAAAACGACTCCGCGTCCGAAAACGACGCCACGTCCGAAAACGACGCCACGTCCGAAAACGACGCCGGTCCAACGACTCGCGTCCAAACGACGCCACGCGTCCAAACGACGCTAAGTCCGAAACGACACCACGCCCAAAAACGGCCGAGTCCGAAAACGACTCGGTCCGGCGACTCGGCGAAACCGACGCCACGTCCTAAAACGACGACAAGTCCGAAAACGACGACAAGTCCGAAAACGACGCTAAGTCCGAAAACGACGACAAGTCGAAAGCGACGCATAAGTCCGAAAGCGACTCGCAGTCCGGAACGACAAGTCCGAAAACGATTCACGACGACGACGAAAAACGACGCCATCATCAAGATATCACGCAGGATTTATTTATACTCCGAAATTGAATTTCTTACGCATGCTTTATTATTCTGTCTTAGCAGTTATGCACTAACTCTTTCTTGAGCTTTAGTACACAGGACAATTGCGGCAGAAGGACAATATACGCGTTCACAATCGCAACACGCCCGTGCGGGACGAAAATCACAAAGTTCGCAAAATCGCATCAACACAATGCATCGCGTTTACAGATAATCTTTTCTATTCACGATTCATTGTTTTTAAAATTATTTTGCCTTAGCGATTATGCACTAACCGCTTGTTCAAGTCTTAGCATGCGGCAGCGGAGCACAACGTGGATTTTCTCTTCAAATAACCGGCAATTCGTCGGCCAACCTTCCCAACGACGCGATTGGCGAAGCGCCTCAGCGTCGGCCCACTCGCTCCACATCACCATAGAACCCAAAGACCACAAGCCATAGCGACACCCGTGTTCAAGCGCTTATTTTCTTTTACCTTTTGCACCATAACCCAGTGTCATCATAACTCGACACTGGGACATTTTTAAGCCCGCAGTAGCCCGCCTTGGTGTTTTGACCATGGTAGCCCAGTGTCGTCATAACTCGACACTGGGACATCTTTGAGTCCGCGCTAAGCCTGCCTTGGAGTTTCGACCATAGTAACCCAGTGTCGTCATAACTCGACCTTTGGGGCGATTTTGATTTTGCGTCGGCCTTATCTACACCCGGCATTTTTACGCACTCGAAGATCGAGACAAAATTGGCTATGAGTCAACGTCTTTGTCCGAAGATTCTTCCATCATCTCCATACAAAGAGGACATCTGTTGACACCAATTTTGACGCCGTCGGCCATTAACCATAAAATTACATTAATTTTTGTAAAATAATTTTAGGATTTTTATAATAAAATGCAAAGAATAAAACATAAATACAGCATTAATAATTAATTTAAATAATGACATCGTCTTACGTAGAGTTTTAAGCACTTAGAGTCCCGCGCATTAATTAACTTTAAGCTTTGTCGTAATTCTTAAATAATTAATAAATGCATAAAATAAATAATTTAGCGATAACGTCGTGTCGTGTAGCATAGCCGCATTTATTAGTAATCATTTGTAACTTTAAAATCAATTTTAATCTAATACATGCACTTAATAGCGTCGCATTTATAAAAGCTTTAAACAATTCTTAAAAATCATATTTTTGCATTTAGCATTTAAATAATTCAATCTAAGCTCATTTTTGATTTTAATTTAACTTCACAATAATGCATAACAATAAGATTTTAAATAATAGCGTCGCATTCTAAAGTATTAAGCATTAATTAAATAGCACACCCATTTTTCTTGTAATAATTTTAATAAAGCACCCAAATAATCTAAGCACAATTTATTGATTTAATTTACTACTAATTAATTAAATAGCACCTAAAACTAACATTAATTAACTAGCCTAAAACTAACACTTAATTAAACCCTAATTAATTCTACCTAGCCCAACACCCTTAAAAATTCGCGGCCCAAACCCGGCTACCCAGCAGTCGATGACACCCTTTAACTTATCATTTATCCATTACATTACCCATCGTCCCGCTCCCTTTGAAACCTCGGAAAACCCTAGTACCGCTTTCAATCGCCGCCACGCCACCTTCGCCGCTAGATTCTCGCGAGAATCGGCGACCACTCCTTTCCCTTTACCCGTACCTGCATACTCACCTCTTACCATATCTATCACCCAAATCGACATCCAAACTTACCATAATGAAATATACCATTAAAATCCGTCGGTTTTGGTAAAGCTCGTCCAAATTAAGTACCAAGAATGACAACCAAATCAGCCCTAAGAACTATATCAAACCTACCAAATTTGGAACCTAAATCAGAGCTATAAATATCCAGGTTTTGACACGCAATGCGTGGTTGATCACCTCGGCGACATCTAAGAAACACAGCAACAGATAATTAGAGTCACCAGAAACAGGGTTCTCGAAACCTTTCCTTTCAAAATCAATCGAAATCGGAACTAAAACTTGCCACTATTCGCGTCATGAAACCCAAAATCGTCGATTGAATGGCGACTTGATCTGCTGCCTCGGTTCGCGCGGAGAAGTTTTTCATGAACCACGTTGGGAGCGGCGAAGAGTCTCATAATGAGACTCATCTTGACTTCGTCAAATAAAGACATGCGTTCCGTGTTCGCCATGTTCGCCGGAAGTTCCAAAGACAAATAAAGGCGGAGTGACACTATCATCTTCCTTAGTAGTCATTCCTTACTCTCTCTTAATCCCATCCGCCACTCCCTCTATTTCTTGCTTATTTGCTTTAAGTTAATTGCTCAATTTGTAATTATAAGATACTTAACTCTATTAGTCTTTGAATGAGTAGATTGGGGAGGGTAGTTTGAAACTTGAAAGTCACCTTTAATTTATTTATTTATAAATTTGTCATGCTTGTTTAAAACTTTCAAAACGTTTTAATCACTCTTTATTTTTATTTTTTTTCTAAGAAAGTAAGGTTTCATTTTGATAAAGTTCATAAATAAAAAATGTTTTGTTCTCGTAATTCACTTAACATATTATGTATATAATTCTCTCCCATAATGAACTTTTGTTTTTCTCAAAATGCAAAACATACATATCTTATGAGCTATCTATACAAATTCTTACTTTCATAAAAGATCAAACTTTACCTATAGTACATACTTTTCAATAAACCCTTTTATGTGTTTATAGGCAAAACTCGTGCAGAATTTTATGGAAAAGATATATATTTCTCAAGTATTACTTGCAACATCTTTCTTGAACTTTATATTTTCAAAACACGCATGTCTAAACTTTTTTTTCTACCAAATAATATTAAACCTCTTTTGCATTATACCACACATAAAAAATATTTTTTTTTAGTAAATGCATACCTTTAATCAATAAACCAACTTTAAAGATAAATACACACTTTTCATATGCATTTATAATGCTTCACAAATGCACACCCTCATTCAAAAGATTAATTTTTCAGGTATACAATAAGTCTTATAAATCTTTTATGTTAGCAAAAATGTACTCTTTTATAAAATAATTGCATCATCTTTTAAAACAGGCATTACACTTTTAGCACAATAATTAACCCTAGGTTTGAACGGACAACCGTAAGTTAGCGGATCCTTTAGGGTGCCTAACCCCTTCCCTTTAGGATAATAAAGAATCCTTACCCAGAATCTTATTAAAGTTTAGCACACCACTAAATGGAGTTAATGTTTACTTTAAACTAGTTAAACATTTAGGTGTCCTAATTCACCCAACTAATTAGGTGGCGACTCCCGAACCCTTAGCATTCTAGCAATCCTTTTTAATATTTTAAACACTTCTTTAAACACTTTAACTTTCCTTCTTAACATTTTTAAAACCTTTAAAGCCTCTTAAACTTTCTTTAAGCAATTTTAATACTTTGAATACCTCTTAAACTTTATTAGCATCTATTATTTATTTTTCTAACATTTGCATTTTATTAAGCAGGGCTCGCTATTTAAAAAATGCCGCGGCCGAAAAAGGGCGCGACATGATTCAGACTCCAAGACGCAGATGATCAAATTAGGTTTCGATTTGTGAGTTTCTAGAAATTCGATTTCATTTTGTACTAAAATCTGGCCAGAGATCTGTTTTTTGTTGTTTAGAGTATTTGATTCGAGAATCGGTGTGGAATTTTGTCATGTTGTTGCAAATTTCATGGGTTTGAAATTGTTTAGTTTATTGAGTTCAGGTTTAGTTGTCGATTTCGGATTTATACGAAGCGAATAGTTTTTTTGGTGACATTTACTTTTTTTATTGTTCAAAGGCACTGAAAACCTCAATGTACTGCAATCGGCGGAATCTTATTTCTGCAGTATTGGTGCATCCTCTAAATTAGACTCAGCCTCGTTTAATGCTGATGTAACTTGATCACGAGACTGTTGTAATGGAGGCTTAAAAAATTATTGAGGCATCATTTGATCAAGATTTAGTACTGCAACATCTAGGATGGATTGCAGACATCAACCAGCTGGTTCTGAAAAGCAAATTCAGTAAAGGCACTGATCTGGCACATATTTTGCCAGTGGTAGAAGAGATTTCAGAGAGTTTAGCATCTACAATCCTTGAATTGAGTTGTTGGCAAATTGATATTATTGAACCTAGTATCATTGTACACGAATCTATTCACATTATTTAGGAAATCGCTGTAAAATCTGCAGAGCATGTGCTTTTGATTATCGATTTTCTAGTACACACTTTTTCTCTCATAGGAGATACTGAGAGTTGCATATTCAATAAATTGATGGAAGGATCGAGGAGTTTTCAGCTAGAAATCAACTAAGAACTGAGGGATACTTCGTCGGAAGCAATCTGCATTGAGTTGAAGCTCAATTTACAGTGTTATTCACAGGTCGATCAACTGTTCGATTGCCTGTTTTAATTTGTTTAGCTCAGGACAGGAGAATCGATGAATTTCTAGTCAGAATTGGATTAGAAATTGAGGGAGACTCCACTGCATGTCAAAGCTTATTATAAAAGCTTGCGTAGGGAGAATAGATGGATTCTCAGTCCGAGTGTGACTAGAGAATGAGTGGTTCTTACCGTTTTTTTTGCATAGGGAGAATCGAGGGATTCTCTAGTCCGAGTGTGACTAGAGAACGATGGGTTATTGTCGTTGTTTTTGCATAGGGAGAGTCGAGGGATTCTCTAGTTCGAGTGTGACTAGAGAACGAGGGGTTCTTCATTGCTGTTGCTAGTATAGCAGTTACTGAAACTGCTGTTGTTTTTACTGAAACTACTGCGATTGAAACTGAAGTTGTTGTGGTGTATCAGCAGCATAATGTTAGGCGCATGAGGAGAGCTGGGCACATCTATTATGATGATGATTTTGATCCTGATGAGATTTTCATGGCATTTTTTTTGTCGTTCTGATATGTTTAGGACAACTCTTGTTTACAGGAGAAGAACAAATATTGCTCCTCAGAGAGAGGATTTAGGTTCCACTGGACGTAACTTACTTATCCTCCTTCAGTTATTACCATTTTTACTTATCATCTTACTTGCTTATCTTCCTTTCTCGGAGCCTGAGTATTCGTTGCAGAAGAACTACCAATATCAATTTAGTAAGATCATAGATGAGCATGGAGTAGAATATTTCGTAAACTCACCTGAATTTGATTAGAAGTATCCTCTTGGTAGTCCTGATCGAGATAACATTGAAGACCATGTAATTAGGGATTACAAAAATATGCTTGGTCGTCACTGTCATAGAGAAATCCAGAGACGACAATGGAATAGGAAGTACACTGACTCCTCACGATGTGAGCTTGAACTATTGGAGTAGCGTAAGTGCATTGACCAGATGGATGGAGCTTTCAGGTGCCAGTTGAACATTTTTGTATGCTAAGAAGAGGCTTGGTGTGGCTTCTATTAATGAATTTGCTGGTGCAACTGATATTGCTTTGACCATTTCTGCTGGCCCTATTGTTGTTGGTAGTGCAGCAGTGTATCCTTCAGCTGTTGCTGTTAATAATGCATCTACAAATATTGGTTGTTTCCAAGCTAGGACTAAAAACTCTATTTTTAGTGCCTAGCTTGATGGGGTGTTGGATTAATCAAGTGAAGTGATCAGAGTTAATTCATAGTTTGTTATGGAGTTTGTTACAAGTTAGTTCAACTAGTTAAGTTTGTTATGGAGTTGTTAAGAGTTAATTTAAGCTTGATGTTTGGCTGCTCATTACTATAAATATGAGCTCAACATTGTATTTTACATTACACAGAATAATAGAAAATATCTGAAAAGCTTTCACAAATATTTCTCTTTCTCTCTCTTCCTCTTTTCTTCATCGATCTCTTCTTCCTCTTCTTCTCTTTTCTACACAAATACTATGTACATTACAGAGCAACATTTTCGTTAGATTACAACTACATGCAGAGGTGTTTATACACTGATTCAACAATTAACACTATTTTTTTAATTTCTCACTCAAATTTTGATACTCTTAATAAGATCCGACAAACGTGACTCCTTATTCAGAGGGATTCAAACTCGAAATCTCTCGTTCAGGGTGAAAGAGTTATGCATACTCCCTCCATTTACTTTTATTTGTTCAATTTGGACTTCGCACATCCTTTAAGTAATAATAACTGATATGGTATATTTTACCACAATATCTATAATAATTGTTGTTTAGTCTTAGGTCTTAGAAAATGATTTGGAGAACAATTAAGTTATTAATGCTTATAATAAAATAGGAAAAAAAAAACTATACTATATTTTTTATATGCTAAATTGACAAGTAATTTTTTTAATTAATGGACAAGTAAAAATGCACGAGGAAAAGTAATTATTAACGCGTTCAGTGCAGTAATTAATTGGCACGTTCAGTGCAACAAAAGAATACAAGAAGTGTATGTCGTTTGTTTTATGTAACATTCTGAAAGACCCTGGAATTGTCTTATTTATCATATACAAGGAACCCGACACTTTACGATACAATTCGACTGGAGAACCTCTTAACATTTCAAGCCCCTTTTTTTCTCGACTTTATCTGCTATCTTGTAATTCATTCTAATCACATATTGGTTTCTCATATATTCCATGATTTTGTGCTTGAGTGTATATTGATTTCATATTGACAAATTTGTTCTTCACCATTGTTGTAATGCTTACTGAAGTAGCATGTTGTGACAATATTCTCTCCACGGCAAGTGTGACATCCATGAATTTTTTAACATTGAAAACGTTTGATTTGTGTAGAGTTGAAGATCTAAAAATCCATGTGCATCTTTCATCAGTACATTTAAGAGAATACCTTTTTGGAAACACACAAATGATAATGTGCAAGTTCAATTGAAATACATTTTTTATACAAATTTTATACAATAATTATATATATTCTATACAATAATACTTTGATACATATTATATACTACAATAATACAATTTCTATACATATTAGTATACAAAGACGATACATATATGATACAAAAATGATACATATAAAATGATAAGGTGCACATCAGGATGAAATACTGATTTGATACAATTTTTATACATTAATGATACATATTATCATACAATAATGTTTTGATGCATATTCTATACTACGATGATAACGTTTCTATACAATGATATATATTCTACACTACAATGATACATATTTCTATACAAAGTCAATACAAATGGATTAAAAAATAATACATATAAATGATAATTGTGCATGGACAGGTGAAATAATGTTGTGATACATATTCTATACTATAATGATACAATTTCTATACAATGATACATATTCTATACTACGATGATATATATTTTCAGACAATAATTTTATACAAAAATGATACAAATATGATATATACCTTGATTTGGATGATCTTTCGATCATAAACTGAAATCTCTGTTGTATCGCATAGTACTTCATTACACTTGATATTGTATCCTTGCCCCAATACAACTGACCTTCTGCAATTTTCTTATGAAGTGGATCCTTTATTATTTTTTCCTCCTTTATTGTATCATGAAAATCATCTTCACTTCCGCAATCAAGCATAACAATATCACCAATGTTTACTCTTATCGCCATTGGAGGATCC
Organism: Przewalskia tangutica; assembly: GCA_029844215.1. Taxonomy (NCBI): domain Eukaryota; kingdom Viridiplantae; phylum Streptophyta; class Magnoliopsida; order Solanales; family Solanaceae; genus Przewalskia; species Przewalskia tangutica. The sequence continues at coordinate 83,706,594 of CM056734.1, forward strand.
CGTACTCCTATTTCGTGATGTTGTATAGCAGTAGAATTTGTTCCCACAAAGTTAGCATTCGAACATTCACCAACATCTTTCATAGTTATGGATAATGGATATTCATTGATATTTATGTTTTGCTATTTCACTGCCATATACAATTTGACACTCATATCATTGCATATAGGCATTGATCCAGACCTCACTAAATACTTAATCTCCATTATAGTTGTAGATGAATCCTTACCTAATTGTTTGTATATTTCATCAATAAAATAGTTGTAACTACAATCCGAATTAATCAAAATTCCGTTAATACTATAATTCTCAAATTCAATGTTGCTCACCAAATTACCTCCCTGTTAATATTGGGACCAAAATTGGACTGGAATTTGAAATTGAAGTCATTATGCTGAATCAATTGCATAATTTCAGAAAAATCAACTCAAATTAGCTGATTTTAGGGCGTAATTTGGGTGGAAACTATGGATATGTACGCTTATTTTTGTTAGTAAATTTGATTTTGCTATTTGTTTGATACCTTTTATAGGTATCCCAGCAAATTTTCGTTCTTCAAAAACGTGTTTGTAGTTTGTGTTTTTGCACGGATCCCTTGTGTTTTTGTGTTTAAAAAGCACATTAAATGTTTTTGCCTAGACATTGGACTTAGTTTTGGGGCTAACAGATGGGTTAACACATTATTGAGCCATTCGGTTGTCTTTAGTTTGAGCCGGATGACAAATTATGTCCTTGTCCCTTATCAATATAGGTTTCCATATTGTAAGCTATAGGTGCGGGATCGATTTTTCCATACTTTTTCACATAATTTCCTTACTGACTTGGACAATTGTGCTGATTATTTATTGTGCGTCCTCAATTACTCTTTTATCTATTTTTTTTTCTCATTCAGTGTTCGATACTCTTATTAAGGGCGATAAACGTGACTCCTTATTCAGAGGGATTCAAACTCGAAATCTCTCGGAGTTCTGCCTACTCTCTCCATTTACTTTTATTTGTTCAGTTCACATCTTTTCAGCAATAATAACATATATGGTGTATTTTACCACAATGTTCATAATAATTGTTGTTTAGTCTTAGGAAATGATTTGGAGAACAATTAAGTAATTAATACTAAAAATATTGTTTTCGTAAAAATGCACGAGGAAAGTAATTATTATTTATTTTGTTCCCCCTCTAACCCCAATGTCTACGCCACGTATAGCCTCACGCAGGTTCACTTTGACATTTCATTTCCTTATAGGTCCTTACAATCCCCACTCGAGTCATCGCGGGAAATTTTTGGCCTTTTCTAAAGGGCGCTTCACTTTCATTTATTGAGACTTTTCAAGTCCCCGCCTGCGCAAATTAGCAGCAAATCCCCTTAATGTTCCCCAATGGCAACGTGTCCCGGAGTTATCCTATACCAAAGGTACATGTTAGTTTAATTTGGATCCTTATAGCCATATTAATTGTCTAGTACTAGAATCACAGTAATAATAATAATACCATTGGATTCAATGGTGTACCAAGCTACAACAAGGAAAAGGGTATTTGGCATCCAAATAAATCGTGGTCCTGATGGCAGTGCTTTTCATAAATGGTATTTTCCCCTCCTTATTTTAATTTCTTTCTGATTAATGTTTCTTGATTGTTGTACTGTATTTATAATGTGGGTGTATTTGCAGTGAAACTTGTGGTATCTCAGTGGCAATAGCCTTGGCTGACATGCATGAATGTGAACCCAGAAACGATGTAAAGAAATTGAAATGCCTACCCAAGAACACAAGCATTGTTAAGAAGCAGAGGCTCATTGACCAACCCAGATCAGCTTTTCGAGTTTTCATGTAAGTCGGCTCTTTTCTCTGTGTTTAGTTATTCTCAATCGTATTGGGCCAAGGAGTGCATCAAATCAAAAAGTGACTGTTCGAGAATGTCCTCTTGCTGCTCGAGAATAACCAGTTTTCCTGCCAGGAGAGGGGGCAGGAAAAAGAGTCGAGTCGATCAGGCTCGACGATCGGGTTTTTAGTATATGAGTTTAGATATGCTTGTGTGAAAGAACCATATTACGGATGTCTATTTTGTTTGCTTAACACTTCATCCGTAATTTTTAAAATAGTTATCTCAAATTATTTATCGTTTTAAAAGTTTAAGATAAAATTAATTATTTTTTTCCATTCACCCTTAGTAGTTATTGTTCTTGAAGGCTACACTCTTAGATTATGGGGTGACATTATGATTGTCCAAATACCAGTAAATGGTAAATAGTTAAAAGACCCCTCCTAATTAATAGTATTTCTTAAGGGGCATGTAAAAGAGTGTCACGACAAATAATTTGAGATGGATTGAGTATGTCATTAAATATTAAAAATCACCGTCTTAAGTGGTCATTTCCTCATGGGCTTGGGCTTGGTGTTTCAGGGAAGATTTTGTGAAGAAAAATATTGATGGAAATGAGTTTGAAGTGGATAAGAAAGGTTTTGAGACGTGGGAAAACATGACACTTGAGGTACTACTTTTGGTACTTTTAGTTTCCATTTGAGCTTTTGGCTATATTCTTTAATCATGATTTCACCATTTGGTCATTGAAGTGTTTATTTATGTAATTGAACTCTTCTATTTTTAATTTCAGGAGAGGTTTTTGTACTTCATGAAAGCCGAAACACTTAATCTTGCACACTTGAAACATTTGCGCAAAGAGGAGAATGATATGCCATGGAGGGTAATCAGCATGTTACATTTCCTTGTTCTTCTACTACTGCCTTGGATGATCATTGATTGCCACTCTAGATATTGTGCTCCTAAATGGACTCTGCTGGCTGGTGATGCATTTTTATTAAATAAAAATATGCGCTTGTCTGTATTGTGTGGTATCCATTTATTAACTTCCTACAGTACAGGGCTAAATGTCATTTGCAGATTCCCAAATTTCAGCCTTAATTGAATTTCCTGTGTGTTTTTGCAGTGAAGAGTTAGTTCTGTTAGGAAGTTACCATTTTGTTTATCCAGTAACAAGATTCTCTAGCAGAGGACATAGATTCCTTATTATCAGTAGATACAATATGGCATAATACACAAACAAACACTCAAATTTGGCCTCAGTTGACAAATAAGCACTCCAAAATTTGAGAGTGCACATATAGACACCTCAACTTGTCCCCGCTGTGTCATGATGATCATCTAGACACCTCCAAAATTTATGTGCCACGTCAGCGTCGGGTGTCCATGAGACATAGTGGGGACAAGTTGAGGTGTCAATACGCGCACTCCCAAAGTTGGAGTGCTTACTTACCAGAGGCCAAGTTTTAGTGCCTATTTATGTATACGATCACGTTGATGATAAATATAGTTCGGATTCCAAACTTGTGTTTTATACTTCTCACTATCTGCAATATTGTTAGTCTCTCGAGCAAACATACTAGTCTCTCTTAAGAGTAAACATTTGCCTTTAGCTTTCAACCCAGAAACTAGATTACCAAGTCTTATATCTTCTGAAGGCATCAGGAGGCTTAATGATACTTCCAACTATGGAAGTTTTATATCTAGAGCTCATAATGCTCTTTTCTGTATTTATTTGCTCTCTTACATTACCTTTGCGTGCAATTTTCTTAAAAACTTTATACTGTAATCTACTTAATAAATTAGAGGTTCTTTAGTGATAATGCTTCTATCTTCTTTATTCCTCGTTAAGGTGCTTAACTTCAAACAGGTTTCCGGATACTGTAAATGGCATCTTACATCTCCTGAATCTATTAGGATATTTATATGGCTTTAATTTTTGAAATGTTTATTTTCTCTCATGCTTGATCAATAATAAGTGAGTTAGTTCATTTGCACTAAAGCATTTGATCTCTCCTATTTAGATGCTTAATTTTCAAGTACAAGTTTTAGAATACTGTAAATGACATTTTCATCTATAGGTGGATGATGAGGCTGATTCAGCTGATGTTGGCAAGTACGATGAGGTTCGTTCCTTTGCTTCTCAATTTCCTCTAGATTTACCCGAGCACTTTTCCAATTTGAATCACAATTACTTGCACATATCACTGAAATGCTGTCTTCTTGTTAAAAGAATTATGAAGACTATGATTATTATGATTCTGAATCTTCTGGGGATTTGATCGATTCTGGCCTGTGGCAGACAAGAGCTTTGACACCAGTGAGAGGGTAGTGATTCTATTTCTCGCTCATTTTTGTGTACTTGTACTTGGATTTAGAGTATATAATAGGCTGCTACTACTACGACATAACTCTTCCCTCTCTCTTTCTTTCTTGAAACAGGAAGGTTTGCTCCTATGGAGGGCATGTATAAAATCTTGAGGATTGAACATCATTTTGAAGGCAAGTCAGATTGGTTGGCTACAATGAGTAGTATTTCTTACTGTAGGAGTTAAGATATTGAACATCCAGATACATGTTTTGAGACCAGCCAGGAGCCTTGTATAGGATGTTTTTGTTAAGGTTCTTGTTTGATTTGTAGGCTTCCTCCTTGTGGAATAGGGCTTTTATGTACAGTCTATTATGAAATGGGAAAGAATAATGTTTGCCCCTTTACTTATGGGAATAGGTGTGTTGGACTTTTTCCACTTTTGGCCCGTGACCCAAAATTAACTACGGGCGTTAGTCAAAATGAACAAAACATATACATTAATTATGTATATTATATTTATATTTATGTATGCAACATGTATATTATATCTATATAGTATAAAATTTACACATTTGTTGGCTATTATATTTTGAGCGGTTTAAAAATATAATCATCCCTAGTTTATTTTAAATATGCCCCACTTTTGAGTTTTCAGTTAAAATTAGCCCTGCTATTATACATTTGATCAAATATGTCCCTAAGCTTAATGGAAGAAACGTTGTGGGCCATGAGCGCCCTGAATCAATCAAAAAGCTTATTGATTTGATTCATCCCATTTCATTTATTTGGGCGAGAGGGAGGCTGTGAGTCACTTGGGCTACGGGTTTTTTCGTTGGTTGATTCTCGAAATAGAGTAAATTTCATAAAAGGTCATATAACTATGACTTTTTGACAACTTAAATATGTTTCTAACACAGAAATTATAAAATTTTGTCCTTACTGACAAAATTTACATATATTGAAAAATTCAACTTTCGGTGGATAATTATTTTTTGATAATTTTTAATTTAACAAGTACAAATTCAATTTTAAAAACCCGACCCAGCCCAATTATAAAACCCATATCCGATTGGTATTAGTCTTTTACTCTTGTATTGTTTTTAGTCAAATAAATACAAATTCAATTAAAGAGAATCGATACCTGTCTCCATCAATATCCATATGCTGAAATTAAAATACTAAAAGCGTAAATGAATTTGAAAAATATTATCACAAAATTATTACTTCTGATCCAAGTAGTAGTAACTATTAGCCCATAAAATTCAATTTCTTATTATCCAACAAGATATATATTGGACTCTCCTCGGGGAGACAACGATCAAAACCCCCGGGGTCATGACGACAATGCTACTCGGGCTCAGCCAGGGGAACTTCCACGACCTTGGTCCTGGCCGAATCCATTTCTCAACGTAGCAAATTATGAGCGGTCCATTGCTGATCTTGAATTTCACCCCATACACTCCAATTAAAAAAGAGTTAAAATAAATGAATCAAGACTAGTGTTTTAAAAGGCAGTTTCGAGACTCGTCCCAGGGCGGGGCACTAACAAAATGCCTCGAGGCACATGTGTGTGGCTTACTTATGTAAGGCTTACGTCCAAAGCGCCCAACAGTACGCCCTAAACAAGCCTAGACGACCAACGCTCGGGGCTCGCCTAACAATTCTTACACAATTATGTCTCAAATTCCTTAGTTTATCTACTCATGATTCGAAGAACGACGAATGAATTCATGAGAAAAACTAGGGTTCTATGGAGAAAAATAAAGTAAAAGCGACAAGAATGAGAGAAGTGTTAGGCATATTTTATATACACTTTTTGAGTCATTATTAGTTAGTATTTTTCTCATTCTCTTCGAAAATTAGTGTCGTTTTAGGGTCGTTTTTCTTTCTTTTGAGTCACAGCGGTCCTAAATGAAGAAATGACAAAAAGAGGATGAAATGAGCTTAATTGAGATGGAATTGCATACTAAAAAGGCCAAGAAATGAAGCCTAAGAAGTCTCGGGAAGTATAGAAGAGATCTGACGAAGTCCGGACGAAAAAAGGACACAAAACCGAAAAATTGGCCAAAGAACGTCACAGGCGCCGCAACGCTAATTAAACTGCGGCGTATGATTTTGCTTCAGTATTTTCAGCGCCGTGGCGCCAGCCTGCAGGGCCACGGCGCCGACGTGGAAAATATGATGTTTGGGCCGAAGTTCAGAGGGTTAAAAGGGTCCGAAGCGCAAGTTTTTTCAGATATAAATCCCTAAAATCCTGACCTAATGGAAGCATCTTGTAGATATTCTTGATTATACTTTGGGGGAGGCAAGAAAGGAGGCAGCAACACAAGATTGGAGACAACTTTTGTTCAAGTTCTTTTTCTTTCCCTTATTTTATTTCAGTTTATGTTGAGTTGTAAATTAGTTCTTGACATGACAATGTTTAGGAGCTAATTAATTTATTAGGGTATTTCATTCGAATCTTCTTGAAACTCTTTCATATAGTTAATGCATAGTTATTGATTTCTTCTTCACTCGTATTAAGATCTATTCAATATTGTTTTGATTGCTTGATAATTAACTGACCATTAATTGTCATCACTTATATGATTTCGAATCGAGATCCGAGAGGGGAGATTTGAATATGTTGTAGTTGTCTAGACATAGGTTAAAATCGCGGACGAAAGTACCACGATACTTGTTAGTATTTAAGGTTATTGTTCTTAATCCTCCTGTGTGGTAAAATCTATCATAGAAATATAGAAGGTTTCTGCACAAGGTTGAGCTCTCGTATATCCTAACCGGAATATGATGACAGATTAGTTAACCTGTTATCTTAATAAGAAGAAGACTCATTAGCATTGCATTAACACGTGAAATAGTGGATAGTTGAGGAGATTGGATGCACTATTTTCATCATAAATGTTTTAAAACCTTGGTATCATCACTTTAGTTTATTTTCTGCAATTTACTTTAGTTTAGTTATTAGATAAAAATCCAAACAAATTAACGATCACCAAGTAGAACTTAAAGCGTAGATAATCGGTACTTGATAACCAGTCTCTGTGGACGATATTCGGTCTTACAGACTATATTACTTGAGCGATACGTACACTTGCGTGAGCATAAGTAAAATCGCTAACAAGTTTTTGGCGCCGTTGCCGGGGACTGGCGTACTTTCAATATCAAATTATCTATTCTTATTTCTAATTTGGTTTGTATATATTTGGTTATGTTATTTTATTTCTAACTTGGTTACTCCAGGAACAAGTTTCTAACTTGTTCTGCGAGCATCTTTTTATCACTTTTTGTTGTTATTCTTATTTTGTAGGTAAAAAAAATAAAAAATAAATAATAATAATAATAAAAGGGCATGGACTACTACTACTATCAGGGGCAGTGGAATCATCAACAATAGCCTAACCCACAGGTTCCACAGGAAGATCAAAATGAGTTGCAAGCAGCCATACTCATGCTCACCAAGTGCCAGACTCAGTTTATGACTGAAACAAGGGTGTCCCTCAAAAATTTGGAGACACAAATAGGGCAGTTAATTGTTCTAGAGATTTCCACGTGCTCACGCAAGTGTACGTATCGTTACAAGTAATATAGTCTTGTAAGACCGAGTTTATCGTCCACAGAGACTGGTTTCTAATTACCGAACATCTATTCTAGGTTATCTATTTGGCAAACGATAATTGATTTGAGTTTTTATCTAACTACTAGAATAATTACAAGAAGTAAACTAAATTGTTGAGGGTTAATCAGTTATGAAGGAATTAGGGATCCAATATCCTCGACTATCCACTCTTTTCAATCCCTAATGCAACTAGAATGACTTCTTCTTCTACGTTAAGATAGCGGTTAACTAGACTGTCTTATATTCCGGTTAGAATATATAATCGCTCAACCCCAATGCAGAACCCTTCTATATTTCTATGATAGGATTTACCACATAGGAGGATTAAGAACAATAACCTATAATGCTACACAAGTATCGGGGTACTTTCGTCCGTGATTTTAACCTATGTCTATTCAATTACAGCATATCCAAATCTCTCCTCTCGGTTCTTGATTCGAAATCATATAGATTATGATAATTAATGGCCAGTTAACTTAAGAAGTCCCGGGAAGCATGAAAGAAATCTGACGAAGTCCGTACAGAACAATGAAGCAGCACAGCGGCTCAAGAGACCAGCGCCGCAGCGCCAGCCAGCAGGGCCGCGGCGCTGAAACTCCAGCAGGCTCTGAAAATTTTATGCTAGACAGCGCCGCGGTCGCGTGTTCTGGGCGAGAAAAGTCAATTTTCCAAGGGCAAAAGGGTCCGAAAACGAGATTTTTACATATATAAGCCCTAGGGATTATTCTAAGAAAAGGATCATACTTTTGGAGGCGAGAAAGGAGGCAAAGCTACACAATTGGAGACTTTTGTTCAAATTATTTTTCTTCCTTTTATTTTAATTCAGTTTATGTTGGAATTGTTAATTAGTTTCTTAGCATGACCATGTCTAGGATTTAATTTCTTTATTAGTATATTCCGTCGAGTCACTAGAAAATCTTTCATAAGTTAATGCATCGATTAGTATTTCTTCTTCATATGTTAAGATCTATTCAATTTGTTATGATTGTATGATAATTATGATTTCGAATCGAGATCTGAAAATGGAGATTTGAATATGCTCTAGTTGTTTAGACATATGTTAAAATCGTGGATGAAAGTACCCCGATACTTGTGTAGTATTTAAGGTTATTTCTCTTAATCCTCCTTTGTGTTAAAACCTATCATAGAAATATAGAATATTTCTGCATAAGGTTGAGTTTCTATATATCCTAACCAGAATATAGAACATCTTTGTTAACCTGCTATCTTAATAAAAAGAAGAATCATTAGTTTTGCATTAACAAGTGAAAGAGTGGATAGTTGAGGAGATTGGAAACCTTAATTCCCTTCATAACTGTTTTAACCCAAAGTATTATCATCCTTAGTTTAAATTTCTGCACTTTGCTTAGTTTTATTTCCTAGTTTAAAAACCAAATAAAAGAACGTTAACCAAATAAAAACCATAGATCAGATATTAGGTACTTAATTAACCAGTCTCTGTGGATGATAACTCGGTCTCAGACTTTATTACTTTAAGTGATACGTTCACTTGCGCATACAAATATCGCGAATATGTAGACATCTCTGAATTGACGCTGCTAAGGGGATTAGTTGATTTCTCTCTCATAGATATATCCGGCCGAGATATCAAACTCGTCATAGAACTCCTAACCCAAGGAATCAAGATTTGGACTGGGCCTCCCTGTCGGGGCTTGAGGATTGGGGGTGGTAGGTTGCTTTACCCCTGATTGAGATTTGATGATCTTTTTCGCTTTTGATGGGTTAACTCTACTCCTCTTCGTGCCTTTGGAGGAGGAGGATGCAACTGTTTTGCCTGTCACGACCCAGGCCACGGCCGCGGCGGTGCCCTACAGGCACCCTCTCGTATACATCGTGAGAGAATAGCGGTAGAACATACACAACTCATAAACATACTTAGACATTAAATATCAATAGGCTGGCCGATAAGGCCACCAGTAAAATATACATAATCCAAAAATAAAGCGACATCTTTTTCTTCTTCTTTACAACCCAATCCACAAGACATGACTACTGACTCTAAGAATAACAAGCGTGACGGGGCCCGCCATACCACGAATGTACAACAACCGACAATACCGTGGATGCGAACCAAGGATAAGACTCAGAGTAATGGAGCTTCTCAGCGGTGAGCGGTGATCCTAAGAGTGAGGATCGACCTTTGTATAATCTAAATGCGGCATGACGCAACCCCGAAGGAGGTCGATTACAACATGTACCAAGTATATGGCCCGAAATCTTTGTAATGAAATCATAAAGTCCGAAATAAAGTGGAGACATGGATGATAACTCAAATAATAAACGTGCCTTACTAACAATGAGAGTAAACAAGAGTATACTTTACTGCATAAAAATAGGAGGCTCATGATCAAAGTAGGGCCACCCGCCCGTAGTGTCATTAAGAAATCCTACTCCTGGGACTATTTCACCCGCATAGGTCCTGTGGACCCGCAATGAGGTCATCCGCCTCGCATGAGACTATTTCACCCGCATGGGCCCGGTGGGCCATGATGAGCAAGCGCACTCGCATCATGGGTAGCAAATCCATGGAATAAGTAGTAACCCGGGGGTCTACCCCGTAAGAATAACATAACCTAGCACAACCGGCTATCATACGTAACATAAGCACTCCCCAGCTTATCATACATAACATAAGCACTACCGGCTTATCATACATAACATAAGAACTACCGGCTTATCATACATAACATAAGCACCACCGACTTATCATACATAACATAAGCAAGTTAAAAATCCCTTAACTTCTTATTAGCTTTGTTCATATACACTCTCATTTTAGTTTACTTAAGGCACTACATGTCATTATAAAATCCGGGAATTTAACCCAAAGTACTACGTACTTCTATTCTTTTAAAATGACTCTTTTTCATATAAAACTTTCAAGATACTAATAACCGTAGTATCAAGTCATATCTACTTTTCAAAACAAGTCACAATACCTTTTAGAACTACATTTAAAGACTTCTAAATCAAGTGACTTTTTACTTTAAAACTTTAAGCAATTGATGCCTTCAAATCAATTTGCCTTTCTTCCTTTCAAGTCATTTTATCTTAATTTACATTGCTAGAGTAAACCATTCTTTTAACTTTCCATAAAGCTATTATAACCAACTACCCATAAAGCCGTTATACTAACTTTATGCTTTAGACACTTACATTCTTTTTTATAACCAAGAGACTTAAACTTTCCCAAAACCAAGTATCATATACTTTCAAAAAGTACTTCAAGTCTCTTAACTTTAGAAACTAAGATATCCTTAATCTTTAAAACAAGTGAGTTAATTCCCTAACTCAACCAACTTGGACATTCTTAAAACTAGTCAAGGATATCAATTGAAACTAGATTCATCAAAATCTCGTACGTCTACCGTACTATATATTTACAACTACTCATGCTCAAGAGATAGGAATGTTCCACATACCTCTTCGGTTCAATCCACTTGCTAAGTCCAATATGCTGTACGTAGTATGTCAACCTATAATGACCATAATACATCTATTAATCTCTAGCTTCAAACGTAGAATATTCTAAGTGCAAAGTCACCAAATTCTACGGAAAATCAGACAACACTTCATTTGTTTCTACATACTTTTCCACCTTTTTCAAGGCCCGAGTTCAATAACCAAACATGCCACATTTAAGGCTCAATAATGTAGTTAACAATAGGGGATTACACGCCTAACAAGACGTGTAAAATTCTGCCCCACAATTGATACCAAGCAATTCAATAACCAATGCCATTTCGGCCATAAAGTACCACAATGCAAAGTCTTATCCAATTCCTTTTTCAATCCAAGTTGTTTAGTCTAACATGTTATAAAGCCGCAATCGATTATAACAACTACAATCTTCAAGTAGATAACATGCGACGATTATAATTATCAACCAAATTGTATTTCAATTTCAAATGGCTAACAATGTCATTTCGGATTTAGGCTTCCAATATCCATAACCCTTATCAATCTTCAATACATATACTTCATGCTAGTTAAAATGTAAGGCTACAACAATATGTAATCTTATGATACTTAAGAGAACAAGATTGTTACCTTGACGAGCCTTAATCCAACTTCAAGATCCGAAGTACAACTTAGAGCCTCTCCTTGACACTCCAATCCGCCACTTGAAGCCCTTAGAAGGTCACAAACAACTTTTCTTCAATTTCCAATCCAAACCTATGAAAGTGACATAGGTTTTAACCTTGCGACTAACGCAAAAACGACACTTTTCCGGGATCTTTCTATTGAGATACCCTTACAATACCCTTAGGAACCTTGGTTTAACGTATGGAGATTATTGAACAACAAACGAAATTTTTTCTTGTTCCTTGAAGCCCTAACCCGAGAGCAATATTGAAGACATCAAAGTTTCTTGAAATTTTTTCTAAGTATGGGAACTAGTCTTGCTAGTAGTAAGCTTATATAACCATATGGAGGGTCAATATTAGAACAAATGGGTGGTTTGGATGCAATTCATTTAATAATCTAGCCAAGTGGCCCTTTTGACTTAGTCAATATTATTAAACTCTAGTTGCAAGACTTAGTCATCTTCACATAGGTCAAATGACCAATTAACCCATGGTCCATTCGACCATGACCATCTAAGGGGGGGGGGGGTGACACGTGTCACCCTCCCGTTCGTCGCAATATTTCATTTCCCGACATTTCCATAATTCTGATAAATTTTTACTAGTCTCAAATCTTAACATTTTTGAGTTCTTACGTACGTTCTTATAAACATGTTCTGGAATTACGGGGTGTAACATTTCCTTTGCTCTTTGGATTAACCATGTTGCCTACAAAACACCACACCAAAATATTAAGTTCAATTCCAAATCAAGTAGTCGTGGAACGACCCCACACTTATTTTAAACCGGGGGTGAACCAACCCCACACTTGCTTTTAAATAAGTTACAAAAAGTGTAAAAATAAGAAGATAACTAATCCTACACTACAAAAAGAAAATAAACAAATAAAAGAAGAAAACTCATGTTTTAGGACTTAGGGTAAGGTTGCCCATATTCAAATTTTCATCAAAATTTCCAAAGTTCGGCCCAAATGTGTCCCAAGGGTTTGTGTAATCATCTAATGGTACAATGCTACTCAAGACTTCACAATTGTACAACAATTTTGGTTCAAGCTTTTATCGATCACCTTGCGGGCATAAAATCTTCCCTATGATTTTGACAATAATGGACGGTTGTAAAACCCTCCAAATTGCAATGCGAGTCATATTCTAGCCTTAGATACTATTCACAATCTAATAAGCATCCCAATACAAAAAACCTGGCCCCAAATTCGCCCAAACCTATAATCCTAGGTTTCCAACTCTTAGAACTCAAGAACTAATGAAGAATTAAATGATTGAAAGTGAAAATCACTAACCTTGTTTACATTAATGGATGGTGGATTGATGTTCTTGATTGAAAGGAGTTGGGAGAGGGTTTATGAGAAAGAGTGGAAAAATCCGATCTTGAGAAAGTAAAATAAGAAGAAGGATCGGCCCTCTTTTAAGTTTTTTTCCAAAAAATATTTCAATTGGGCTCTCACCCGCGTTGGGTCAGCCTCGTGGACCCATCAGGTGTTATTATCACTCTGGAGATTTTTGGGACCTTGCGCTGCATGTGTGTGTTGTGGGTCCATCGCCATTTTTTATATTTCTGAAGTTTTTGGGACCTCGCACTGCATGTGCGTCGCGGGTCCATCACGTACTTTTCTCTAGAAGGAAATTTTCCATGTCCCGCGCCATATGTGCGTGTTTTAATACTCTGAATTTTTCCTTATGTGCGCTACATGTGCGTCGCGCATGCAACGCGCAAACCAAGAGCAAAAATTTTCAATTTTTTCCTCGCTTTGCATTCTCGCTCATTCCCTAGTCCGGCAACATGAACAAACGTGTCCCTATAACACAAAAGTTGGGTTGCCTCCCAACAAACGCCTTAGTTAAGGTCATTGCATGACATCTTTTGTATTTTTCTGATTGTTTTCTTTATTCTACCATTACAAACTCAGGTTTCCTCCCAAAAAGAACTTGATATAATGTCGCGGCACGACATAGGCTCTCTCAAGCCCCATCCTATTCAATTGATACCCTCGCTGGATCGACAGTCTCTCTAAAATAGTGCTTTACTCTCTGCGCATTTACCAAGAAGGTCCACTTTGCATTTAGCGGTTTCAACTTAACTGATCCATGTGTGTTTACACGAACTACTTCAAATGGCCTGGACTGCTTACTCTTCAACATTCCCCCAAACACTTTAAGTCTTGAATTATTCAACAACACTAACTGTCATGCTTCAAACTCACGACGTTGAATATGCTTGTCATGCATTTTCTTGGTCCTTTCCTTGTAGAGCTTCACATTTCATACGCATGAAAATAAATCTCATCAAGCTCGTGCAACTGCAACAACCCTTCTCACCTGCTGCTTCCATGTCTAAATTCAGCTTATTGATTGCCCACCCTTGACATGTTTTTCCAAAGACTAACCTGCATGTAGAGGTTCCAATAGAAGTCTTGTGTGCAGTTCTGTAGACCCATAGCACATCATCAAGCTTCAGGGACCATTATGTCACGACCCAAACCCCGGGCCCGCGACTGGTACCCTACCTGGGCACCCTTATACTCGTACCTCCCATATAATCAACAGAAGCAAATAAAACTCATATAATTAAAACAACTCATGTGATACAACTGGCAAGCCGATGATGCTGCCATTATATACATAAATCCGAAATGAGCTACAACAGTACATACGTCCAACCCACACATGACTACAGACCTCTAAGAGTATAATAATATCTATGACGGGACAAGGCCCCGCCGCACCTTGAATTTACATAAGTCTGTAATAACAAAAATGTACCAAAAATGACTAGACTCCGGAACAAGGGAGTTATATCAACAGCTGAGCAAAGATCCTAGGTACGCGGATCAACAAACAGAGTACCTACACCTGCGGGCATGAACGCAGCACCCCGAAGGGGGTCAGTACAATAGGTACTAAGTATGAAAACATAAGGTAAAATAATTAAACACATAACTGGCCAAAACAATGACAGGGGCAAGTATAAAAATCAAATACCAGATCCAACCGTGCCATACAAAAATAAAGCCAATTGTACCTTCTTTTCTTTCAACCGAGAGTCAAGTCAACACCATGGGACACCGGCCCATATAATTTTTCACGTGCACATGTATATAAATTAGTGTTGCGGATCGTGCAACCCGTCCCAATATAAAATAGTGTTGCGGATCGTGCAACCCGTCCCAATATATATAAGTGTTGCGGATCGTGCAACCCGACCCACTAAGTGTATACAAGTGTTGCGGATCGTGCAACCCGTCCCAATAAATATACATTTAACTATCATGGCAACCTTGCACAATTTAAATCACCTTTTGACTCTCAACAACATTATCTTTCAAATGAACTTTCATTTTAGGACAACCACGATACTAACAAGTCTTTCATTTTATAACACCAAAGCACTATCACATAGTTCATTAAGGATTAAGATTCATTACCACAATGTACGTCCGTCGTACATTCACTTTATAGACTCAATTTCCATTTTAGAAACACCCAAAGTACTACATATATCACTAGGAGTTAGGATCCAATACATGTATCATTTTGAAACCATCATTCAGAAAATCAAGACACTTATCATCTCAAGTATCTATTAAAAACATGGTTTGGAAAATCAAGGCACTAGTTATCACGTACTACTTCTAAAACATCCTTTAGAAAATCAAAGTGCCATATATCATGTAATCTTTCAAAACATTAATTGGAAATCAAGGTACTACGTATCACATATCATGTAGGATTAGAATCCAAAGAAGCTATGTACGTATACCGTACACTCATTTCATATAACAATCATGCCAAAGAAGAAAAGAGAGGTTCACATACCTTATAGGCTATACCGACTTGACAACTAGAATTCGTCCCAAGTAGTATTTCAACCTATATTGACAATAACACGTCTATCAATTCTACATGCCTTTTTGGGTAGGTTATGGACTAAGTAACGTTCCCAATTCTACGAAAAATTGGGCAACACTTTCTTTGTTTCTACATACTTTACCACCTTATAAACAAAGCCATATACATCAAACAACAAGGCACCACTCAAGGGCACAACAAAACAGCAACCAAAGGGAATTACACGCCAACTTGACGTGTAAAATTTTGTCGAATAATCATACCAAAACAGTCCACAAAACAGCCCCTTAAAGCAGCCCATAACCAACTATAACGAGGGTGGAATGTGAGGCCTTTCGACGCCTTTCGACGCCTTTCCACACCCTTATTCCTTCGGGACTTTCATTAGCAATCTACTACATTAAACATGCATATTGGTGGCTGAATTTCCAGCATTCTAACGCCCCAAAACAGTCCCTAAAACTGCACAATAACGCCTCACAGTTTCATGCAGTTTTTCGGCCAACTTCTACAACCAAAGTCCTCTTTATAATCCCTTATAATTCAATTCGTATTCCAACATTTATTTACAAACTATATCAACTTGTAACAACAAGATTCCCTTCATTTTAGCATGCGATTAGAGACGTTAAACAACAACAATAACCAACGAATCCGACACTTCCCAAAACTGCCTCAAAATCGGCAATCACCCAAAAATGTCACATAGGTTTCTTATACTCCATTTTTCTTGTTACAAGTTCTTCCCCTAACTACCACAACATGTAATATATAATTACTTCAAGAAGAAGAAGAAAACTTACCAAAATCTTTAGCTAAAAACAGCCCACTTTACACGGCACACACACACTTCCCTTTAGCACCACTTCTTCACGTTACAATCGCACACATGTAACCTCTACAAGCTTGTAACCATATTGCTTCTATGTTTTACTTCCAAAAGATCATCCACAAGCTTAGGGTTCCAACACTTTTCTCTTGCCAAAACTGTGGATTACAATATTGTAAGGTTAGCCTGGCTTAGAACTTTGTCTAGGTGCTAAATCTTGAAAAGAAAATATTTTGATCTTGTTCTTGTCTTTAGATGAGAGGTTTTTCGAAAACCTTAGGGTTAAGGGAGCTACGAGGGTTTGAAGATGAGATATTATTTAGTGCTAAGTCTTGCAAGACTTATTTCTATATATATGTATGTCGAGTCTTCACAAGACAAGTGGAGGGGCACTTGCTACTCTCCTATTGGCCAAGAATTCTCTTCACAAAAATCATTTCTATACTTAGCCATTTTTTCATCCAAATTTCGATGGCTTCAACATCCACATACCAAGACTTAATTATTTATCACTTAGTCCACAATTCTTTTGGAAATAATTCAATTACTACAATTAATTCTTGTCATCACATTAAACTCGAAAATTTTCCTTATAAAGAAATGTAAAAATCCTTTTCTTTCGACATTCCAATCTTATTTCTATACTCATATTCTCACTTAGTAGCTAGGGAATTATGGGGTGTAACATTCTCCCCCCTTAGAAACATTCATCCCGAATGTTCACATTAGGTCTCAAGTATACAACTTTCGGCATAGTTTACCTTAACTACACCTACCAACCTATACTTAGCAAACACCAAGATGCCTCACGTGGCCACAATATAACACATAATCTTATACATCAATTAAATAGTCAAATAGGGATTGGAATTACCTGTGGGCATCGGGAATAAGTGAGGATACTTCCTCGTCATCTCGTCTTCCGCCTCTCACGTCATCTCTTCCCTATTATAATTCTGCCATAATACCTTGACGGAAGCCACATCCTTAGTTTGTAACCGTCTAACCTGACGATCAAGTATGGCTATGAGACTCTCCTCATACGCCAACCCCTCTGTCACCTAGATGTCATCTACTGGGAAGACTCTAGATGGATCCCCAATACACTTACGTAGCATCGATACGTGGAAGACCGGAGGTACCACCTCTAAGTCTGATGGCATATCTAACTCATAGGCAACCTTGCCTACTCTGCGAACAATCTGGTAAGGCCCAATGTACCTCGGGCTAAGCTTCCCTTTCCTACCGAATCTCATCACACCCTTCATGGGTGATACCTTCAGGAATACCCAATCGTCAAGCTAGAACTCCAAGTGTCGACGTCGATTATCTGCATACAACTTCTGTCGACTCTGTGCTGCTAATAACCTTTCTTGGATAAGCTTCACCTTATCCACAGCCTGCTGAACCAAGTCTGGACCTACTAACGTATCCTCGCCAACATCGAACCAACCAATCGGCGACCTGCATTTCCTTCCATATAAGGCCTCATACGGGGCCATCTGAATACTGGAATGGTAGCTGTTGTTATATGCAAACTCAACAACAGGTAAATGATCCTCCCAGCTACCCCTAAAATCAATAATACAGGCCCTCATCATATCCTTAAGTGTCTGGATAGTACGCTCTTCCTGTCCGTCGGTCTGAGGGTGAAATGCAGTACTGAGACTCATATGTGTCCCCAATCCCTTCTGGAATGACCTCCAGAAGTTAGCCGTAAACTGAGCCCCTCTGTATGATATAATAGATGTAGGAACCCCGTGCAGTCTCATAATCTCCATGATATAAAGTCTAGCATAATCCTCAGTCGAGTAAGCAGTCCTGACTGGAAGAAAATTGGCTGATTTCGTCAGCCTGTCTACTATAACCCAAATGGAGTCACGCTTCCTCTGAGTACGAGGTAACCCTGTAATAAAATCCATGTTAATCACCTCCCACTTCCAAGTCGGGATCTCTATTGTCTGTAATAACCCACCAGGCTTCTG
This sequence comes from Przewalskia tangutica, assembly GCA_029844215.1. Taxonomy (NCBI): domain Eukaryota; kingdom Viridiplantae; phylum Streptophyta; class Magnoliopsida; order Solanales; family Solanaceae; genus Przewalskia; species Przewalskia tangutica. The sequence continues at coordinate 83,725,128 of CM056734.1, forward strand.
GTGCTCAATCTTGACCTGCTAACAATTCGGACACTGAGCAACGAACCCTGCTACGTCCCTTTTCAGTCCATCCTACCAATACATACATTTGAGGTCATGGTACATCTTAGTCGATCCCAGATGAATAGAATAACGAGCATTGTGTGACTACCCTAGAACCTGCTGACGAAGTCCTGCAACATCGGGTACGCACAATCTACCCTCATACAATAGCACCTCATCGGATGAGATCTCAAATGAAGTCTTCTCCTTTCGGAGAGTCGCATCTCGATACCGTACCAGAATCGGATCCTCATATTGTCGCCTCTTCACCTCCTCTATGATGGAAGACTCGACAACCTCTCGAATCTGAACTCCACTATCACCGGAATCAATCAACTGAATCCCAAGGCTCGCTAACTGATGTATCTCACGAACCATTTCCCTTCTATCTGGCTGCACATCTAACTGACTATCCAGAGATCTACGACTAAGAGCATCTGCAACCACATTGGCTTTCCCTGAGTGATATATATTATCAACGTCATAGTCCTTAAGTAACTCTAACCACCGTCTCTGCCGCAAGTTCAACTCCTTCTGTCTGAAGATATACTGGAGGCTCTTGTGGTCTGTATAAATATCCACATGAACTCCATATAAGTAATGCCTCCAAATCTTCAAGGCATGAATAACTGCCACCAACTTCAAATCGTGAGTAGGGTAGTTCTTCTTATGCTTTCTGAGCTGTCGAGACGCGTAAGCTATAACCTTTCCATGCTGCATCAATACACAACCTAGCCCAACACCCGAAGCATCACAATACACGACATAACCCTCTAATCCCTCAGGAAGAGTAAGAACCGGAGCCGTGGTCAACTTATCTTTCAATAACTGGAAACCCTGATCACACACATCTGTCCACTGAAACTTAGCCGACTTCTGAGTCAGTCTAGTCAAAGACGCTGAGATCGAAGCGAACTTTTCCACAAATCTCCGGTAATACCCCGCAAGTCCTAAAAAGTTGCGCACCTCATTTGGTGTAGTAGGTCTAGGCCAGATCTTCACCGCCTCAATCTTCTACGTATCAACCCGAATACCGTCAGCCCCGACAATGTGCCCCAAGAATGCCACTGAGGCTAACCAGAACTTGCACTTCGAAAACTTGGCATACAACTGCCGACTCCGGAGGACTCCAAGTACCGTCCTCAAGTGGTCCGCATGCTCCTGCTCCGATCGAGAATAATCCAGGATGTCATCAATGAATACTATAACAAACGTATCCATAAATGGCTTGAACAACCGGTTCATCAAATCCATGAACACCGCTGGAGCATTAGTCAGCCCGAAAGACATCACCCTAAACTCATAATTCCTGTACCGAGTCCTGAATGCAATCTTCGGGATATCTGCCTCTCTAACTCGCACCTGATGATAACCATCGCAGGTCTATCTTGGAGAAACACCTAGCACCCTGCAACTGATCAAACAAATCATCAATCCTGGGGAGGGGATACCTATTCTTGATGGTTACCTTGTTCAGCTGCATGTAGTCAATACACATACGCAGCGTTCCATCCTTCTTCTTTACAAACAATACCAGCGCTCCCTAAGGAGAAGTACTAGGCTTAATAAAGCCTTTCTCCAGCAAGTCTCTCAGCTGGTCCTTCAACTCTCTCAACTCAGTAGGTGCCATTATGTACGGAGAAATAGATATCGGTCGAGTACCTGGCAGAACATCAAGACAAAACTCTATCTCCCGCTCTGGAGGAATACCTAGGAGAACATCAGGGAACACATCCAGGAATTCACTAACAATCGGAACCGACTGAAGAACTGGTACCTCAACTTTCGTATCGAACACCCGAATAAGATGATAAATATACCCCTTTCGAACCATCTTCCTGGCCTTGAGGTAAGAAATAAACCTACCCCTCGGCGATACTGTATTTCCTTTCCACTCGATAACTGGCTCACCGGAAAACTGGAATCGGACCAATCTCTCTCTACAGTCAACATTAGCCAACCAGTCCATACTCATAATGACATCAACATCTGTCATATCCAATTCTATCAAGTCTGCTAGGGTCTGACGACTATATATAATCACCGGGCAATTATTATATACCCGCTCAGATACCACCGAATCACCTACTGTTGTAGTTACCTCAAAGGGTTCTATCAACTCAGGTTCTATTCCCATTTTACTAGCAACAAGAGGAGATATATAGGACAAAGTAGAACCTGGATCTATCAAAGCATACATCATAGAGGGAAATCAATAATATACCTGTGACGACATCCGGCGAAGTCTCCTGGTCATGTCGACTGGCCAAGGCATAAATGCGGTTCGGAGGACTGCTGGAACTAGGACCTCTGCCACGACCTCTGTCACGACCCGACCGCTCGCGATCGTGCCCTACCCAGGCACCCCCGCTGTATACATCGAGAATAAGAATGAACATACACAACATACATAAAAACTTAGACAAGAACCAACAACAAAGCTAGCCGATAAGGCCACCTTCCGTAAAATATACTCAATCCGTAAATAACAAGACATTTTTCTTTTCTTTACACCAATACACAATGTGACTACGCACTCTAAGAACAACAATTACGTGACGGGCCCCGCCATACCCTGAATGTACAACAACCGACAAATACCGGGATAAGCCTCCAAATGAAGAAGCTTCTCAACAAATGAGCAGTGATCCTAAGAGCGAGGACCAAGAATCAGACTTTACTGCGGCGTGAACGCACCCGGGAGGTCGATACAACATGTACCAAATATGTGAAAGAAATCTTGTAATGAAATCATAAGTCTAAATAAAGCGGAGACATGTATGATAACTCAATTAACGATAATCGTGCCTTACTAACAATGAGAGTAAATAGGAGTATACTTACAATATAAAGTAGGAAAGCTCACGATCAAAGCAGGACCACCTGCCCGCAGTATCATTAAGCAATCCTATTCCTGGGACTATTTCACCCGCATAGATCGCGTGGACCCGCATGAGGTATTCCTCGCATAGGCAGACTACCGCACGTGGGACTATTTCACCCGCGTAAGCCCATAAGGACTCGCGTGAGGTATTCCTCGCGTCATGGGTAGCAAATCCACTAAGCAGTGATATAACGTCTTGGGGTTTACCCTCATTTATACTCTTACCCTGAAGCAGGTGGTATAACGTCTTGGGGGTTTACCCCTCATTTATACTCTTACCCTAGCTCAACCGGCCATCATACATAACATAAGCCCTACCGGCTTATCTTACAATAAATAAGCAAGTTAAGAAATCCCCCTAACTTCTTATTAGCCTTATTCATATACATTCTCATTTTAGTTTACTTAAGGCACTAACATGTCATTATAAAATCCGGGAATTTAACCCAAAGTACTACGTACTTCTATTCTTTTAAAAATGACTCTTTTTCATATATAACTTCCAAGATACTAATAACCGTAGTATCAAGTCATAACTACTTTTCAAGACAAGTCACGATACCTTTTAGAAATACATTTAGGCTTCTAAATCAAGTGACTTCTTTCCTTTAAAACCTTAGGCAATTGATGCCTTAAATCAAATTGCCTTTCAATAAATCAAGCCATTTATCTTTCCATAAAGCCAATATAACCAACTCCCCATAAAGTCGTTATATTCACTTTATGCATTAGTCAAGTACAATTTCCTATCCAAGGGACTTATACGTTTAAAACGAAACAAGTATCGCATACTTTAAAACTCTTCAAGTCCCTTAACATACTTAAATTACTTAGAGTAAACCACTCTTTAAACTTTCCATAAAGCTATTATAACCAACTTCCCATAAAGCCGTTATACTAGCCTTATACATTAGCAAATTACATTCTTTCCTTATAACCAAGAGACTTAAACTTTCCCACAAAACAAGTATTAAAATACTTTCAACATACTTAAAGTCTCTTAACTTTTGAAAACCAAGATATCCTTAATATTTAAACAAGTGAGCTAATTCTAACTTTCAAACCACTTGGACATTCTTTAAAGTAAGCCAAGGATATCAAATAGACTAGATTGTCAAAATCTTGTACGTCTACCGTACTATACATTTACAACTTAATCATGCTCAAGAGATAAGAAAGTTCCACATACCTCTTCGGTTTAATCCACTTGCTAAGTCCATTTCGTCGTACGTAGTATGTCAACCTATAATGACCATAGTACGTCTATTAAGGCCTTACTTCAAACGTAGAATATTATAAGTGTTAAGTCTCTAAATTCTACGGAAAATCGGACAGCACCTCCTTTGTTTTTACTAACTTTGCCACCTTTTCCAAGGTCGAAATACAACAACCAAACAGCCCCAATTGGCTCACAACAAAATAGAAGGTAATCCAATGCAAATGAATAACCAAACAACCCCAATTGGCTCACAATAATATATAAGGTAATCCAATGAAAATGAATAACCAAACAGCCCCAATTGGCTCACAATAAAATAGAAGGTAATCCAATGCAAATGAATAACCAAACAGCCCCAATTGGCTCACAATAATATATAAGGTAATCCAATGAAAATGAATAACCAAACAGCCCCAATTGGCTCACAATAAAATAACAATACCGATTCTTATTCAATTTCCATTTCAATCCAAATTGGTAGCATAATAAGATATCAAGCCGCAATTGATTCTAGCTACTACATTCTCCAAGTAGGTAACATGCGACAATTCAATTTATCGATCAAATTGGATTTCAATTTCAAATGGCTAAATATGACATTTTCGGATTTTGAGCCTCCAATTCCATAACACTTATCAAACTTCATAACACATATCACATGACCACTTATAACTTATCATAACATGAAATCTTCAATTACAAAAGTAAAACGAAGATTATACCTCAATTAGCCCAAATATGCTCCAAGAGTACAAGTCGATCCCTAGCACCTTTAGCTCCTCCTTCCGACATTACAATCCACCCAAGCCACCCTTAGAAGCTTATGAAAACTCATCTTCAAGTTTCAACTTCAAAGTTGAATAACCCTTTAGGTTTTCGCGACTAATACGAAAACACCATTTTTCCGGATCTTTCTATTGAGAAACACTTACAATACCCTTAGGTACCTTGGTTTAAAGTGGGAATTATTGGACAAAAATTGGAAATTTTTCCTTCTTGAAACACCTCAAAACCGTGAGCTCCCCTAAAGAGCAAGAACAAGTTTCTTGAAAATAATTCTAAGTGTGGGGAATGACAAGGTCTTGCACCTACTAGTGTACATATATAACACACGGAAGGGTATAGCTTAGAACACTTGGGGGGTTTGGCTGAGATGCACTAAATATCAAGCTTAAAGTGGGGTCATTGACTAAGTCAACAATGTCAAGCTAAATTGTCTTGCAAGACTTGGTCTTTTAATTTATGGTCAAATGACCATTTCCTCTATCACATTTTCGTCCAAGACCATTAAGGGGGGGTGACACGTGTCGCCCTCCCGTTCGTCGCAATATTCCGTTTCCCGACAATTTCCAAAATTCCGCTAAATTATAACATGTCTCAAATCTTAACATTTTTGAGTTCTTACGTACGTTCTTATAAACATATCCTGAAATTCCGGGGTGTAACATTCTTCCCCCCTTAGAAACATTCGTCCCCGAATGTTCTCTCGGGAGTCAAACTTAAGATAGCGACATAGTCTCCTTACAACCCCTACGTGCCAATAATGCCACACCTGGCCACATAACAATACTCATACCAAAATATCAAACTGAACCCCACGTGTCCACATCGGTTATCTGCATAAAGCTTCTGCGGACTCTAAGCTTACTACAATCTTCCCCGGATAAGCTTCGCCTTATCCATAGCCCGCTGAATCAAGTCTGGACCAAATAACTGAACCTCGCCTATGTCGAACCATCCGACCGGCGATCTCCACTCCTTACACACAAGGCCTCGTACCGGGCCACCTGAAAACTGGAAGGGTACCTGTTATCGTACGTAACACGACAAGAGGCAATTAACCTTCTCGGCTATTCCTGAAATCAAAAACACAGGCCCGCAACCTATCCCCAAGTGCCTGGATAGTACGCTCTGCCTGTCCGTCGGTCTGAGGGTAATGCAACACTGAGACTCACCTGTGTCCCTAATCCCTCCTGAAATACCTCCAGAAGTTATCCGTAACCGAGCTCATCTGTCTGTCATCATAAACGTAGGGACCGTGCGGTCTCACAATCTCTCTCGCTATACAAGCTAGTATAAACCTCGGTACCAGCAAGTGGTCCCAATCTGAAAGAACACACTGGTTTCGCCCTAATTACCATGACCACTGGGAGTCGCTTCCTCCGAGTGCGATGCCACCAGTAACAAGATCCATATAAAATACCTCATATCTAGGTTGGGATTTCAATCGCCTGAAATAGCCCACTGGGCTTCTGGTGCACAACCATGACCTGCTACTAACTCGGACACTAAGCAGTAAACCCCGCTATGTCCCTTTTCCGGTCATCTTACCCATACACACATCTGAGGTCACGACACAACTTAGTCGACCCCGAACAATTAGGACAATAAGCATTGCGTGCCTCCCCTAAGACCTGCTGAATAGTCCTGCAGTACCGGGTACACGCAATCTATCCCCATCTCACAGCACCCCATCCGGTGCTACTCGAACAGGCTCTTCTCTCTCGGAGAGCCGTATCTCGATATCAGATCGTGAATCGGATCCTCATCGCCGCCTCTTTACTTCCCCAACAATGGAAGACTCGGCAACCTCTCGGATCTGAACTTCATTAACCTTGGAAACAAATAATCGAACCCCTAGGCTCGGTAACTGAAGAAACTCACGGACCACATCCTGTCTATCTGGCTGCCCATCTGGCAGACTACCCTTAGGTCCACGACAAAGAGTATCTGTAACCGTCTTGGCTTTCCCCGGATGGTATAGGATATCAATATCACAATCCTTGAGTAACTCTAACCACCATCCTCGCCGCAAATTCTCTTCGCCTCAGTCTGCAGATATACCGGAGGCTTTTGTGGTCTGCACAAATATCCACATGAAGTCTATAAATACGTCATGCCCCCCAAATCTTCAAGGCATGATTTAACTGCCGCCAGCTCAAAATCGGAAGTGGCGTAATTTCCTTTCCTGCTTCCCTAACTACCGGGAAAACATAGGTTCTATCCCTATCGGGTTGCGTCAGCACACAACCTAGCCCAACACTCAACGTGCTAACATAATAACCTAACCCTCTAGTCTTACAGGAGGGGTTAGAACTGTAGTCGTGGTCAACTAACTTCCAATAACTGGAAACCTTTCTAATTCCAGCGAAGTATTCGGGTATCCCTAATCTCACTTATGGTTCCTGATTCCCCTTTTGTTGCAACCAAACTTGGTCACTAAACTTAAATTTGATTCCTTTGCTTGCCTCACGGCTAAGACTTACCGTCAATCACATTTTTAGGGGGGGGAGGTTTTCCTTGATCTCGTCAAGCAATAACCCGATTTTTCCTTTCCCATTCAGAGCCTATAACTAGGTGTTACCACATTTTCTCGAAATGTTCTTACTTCCCATTATTTACTAATGGTCTTTACACTAGTCCAGGGTAAACATATCTCGTGCAACCTATCTTTAACCATAGCCGTATTCTCCTTTAATATTCCTGGTCATATCCTCGTCTAACAAACACGGGTACACGCAACCCCATAATACGCAATCGCCCTTTTCGTGGGAAGAGAACTTATCTCCTCTCTTGAACTTTCTCGAGTCACAACCCTAATCACAGGTCCTCATGGTCCATGAATAGCTAATCATCACGCACCGCTTTAAGTTTGTGTAGATTTTCCAACCTACCAAAGATGCCCTCGACTTCCATGGCAAAGATTCGTACTTATTTTTATTCTTGCCTTGCACGTTTTCCTGAAATTATCCGGAAGGTCGTGGCCCTGACCGCCACACCAAACCAACTCCAAGTACCCCCAAGGGCACTCAAAATAACTTCATGCGCCAATTTACCCCAAGTGAACAAGTCACACAGACTTAAAAAGAAAACAATGTCAAAGAAGGAAGGATAATTCACTGGTTACCACCACTTCTCTTCCTTTCCACTCGATAACCGGCTTACCGGGAAACTGGTACCGAATCAATCTCTCTTATGTAGTCCACGTTGGCATAACAAGAGGCCAACTAGCCCGAACTCATAATGACCTCAATGTGCACATAATACTCTGGGGTCCAACGACTTTATCGTTACCGACAATTATTATCTAACCGCTCGGCTACCACCCAACACTCACGTGTAGTCACCTTGAAAGGTCCTCGTGGATTCATGTTCCATTTCCTTACTCTTGGTTGCTCTCTTTCTTCTTGTCGCATTCTTTCCGTACTCCCAAACTTATTCTATCTTACATACATAAATTCCATACTAACTCGCCTCCACTGGAGTTACTAAATTAAACAACATAAGGCCGCTCGGCTCACAACTGATTAGGTGGAACACGTCCACGAACCCATAAAATGATTAACTAAATTTGGGCCTTGCACCTCGTGACTGTCACGTGTGACTACTACCAACTGATCCCATTTTCTTTCAAGTTATGGGGCGACCCTAAATAGACCCCCAATCCCGACTCGGCGTCGTATTTAACTCTTTACTATCCGAGAAGGCCTTATATATCTAAGGTCTCGGTGGTTATCACATTCTCAGGCTCGCAATTTCCATGCTCCAAGCCTATCTTATCAGTCCCCCGTAACCGGGTACAAAAACTTCTCGTAATACCATAGTCGTGTTGTCTTGACCACAACAACCATACTTTCTTCGTCCGGATCTCGCCCGTAAAATTCCCTTAAGCATACCACGTAGCTTAAGTTGCTAACCTAGTCTTCCACTTAGTCTCTTAATCACCCTCTTGAGGGTCCATTACATTCTCACATAGCTCATCATCACCTAATTATCTCAAATTAGCACGTAAAACCTTGATGAGAGTTCATTAAACTGTTTCATACTTTCCCGGTATTTATTTAGTCCTTACCAAATCCTGGAAATCTAAAATCATCCTAGGCAACACATATGTGACCCCCATACATAAATCCGTATAGTTATGCGTCCCAATACCAACTATACTACAAACATTACCAACTGGATACGCGATCCGCATAATCTTTCTGGGTCACTCTTTGCCTTTCGTAGCTACAAACAACATAACTTTGTTGAGAGACGACCCTAACCATACAGCTCTATCGCGCGATCTTAGAGTGAGAAGAATGGAAACCAATCCTAAATGTCCTGCGGACCTCACGATTATAGATGTGGTGCACAACACACCGATAATCAAGACTACTTAGACACGGTGCGTAGACACTTTCAGAGGACTAACTACTCGATACCACTTTTGTCATGACGGCCGACCGGGCGCGGCGGTGCCCTACAGGCACCGCATCAGTATACATCGAGAGAATAGCGGCGGAACATACACATACATAAAAACTTAGGCGGTAACCAACAGGCTGGCCGATAAGGCCACGCCAGTAAAATATACTCAATCCGAGAAATAGAAACGGTACATTTTTCTTTTCTTTCTGACCCAATCCTGATGTGACTACGGACCTCTAAGAACAACAATTACGGCGGGGCGGGGCCGTCATACCCACGAATGTACAACAGACAAATACCGAGGATAAGCCTCGAAATGAAGGAGCTTCTCAGCGGTGAGCAGTGATCCTAAGGCGAGGACCGTGAATCAGTACTTTACTGCGGCGTGAACGCGGCCCGAAGGAGGTCGATCTGACATGTACCAAATATGTGGCGAAATCTTGTAATGAAATCATAAGTCTAAATAAAGCGGAGACATGTATGATAACTCGATTAACGATTGCGTGCCTTACTAACAATGAGAGTAAATAGGAGTATACTTACAATATAAAGTAGGAAAGCTCACGATCAAAGCGGGACCACCGCGCGATGTCGTTAAGCAATCTATTCACGGGACTATTTCACGCGTAGATCGCGTGGACCGCGTGAGGTATTCCTCGCGTAAACTACCGCCCGCGTGGGACTATTTCACCGCGTAAGCCCATAAGGACTCGCATGAGGTATTCCTCGCATCATGGGTAGCAAATCCACGGAAACAGGTGGTATAACGTCTTGGGGGTTTACCCCTCATTTATACTCTTACCCTGAAGCATGTGGTATAACGTCTTGGGGGTTTACCCCTCATTTATACTCTTACCCTAGCTCAATGGCCATCATACATAACATAAGCCCTACCGCTTATCTTACAATAAATAAGCAAGTTAAGAAATCACAACTTATTAGCCTTATTCATATACATTCTCATTTTAGTTTACTTAAGGCACTAACATGTCATTATAAAATCCGGGAATTTAACCCAAAGTACTACGTACTTCTATTCTTTTAAAAATGACTCTTTTTCATATATAAATTCCAAGATACTAATAACCGTAGTATCAAGTCATAACTACTTTTCAAGACAAGTCACGATACCTTTTAGAAATACATTTAGGCTTCTAAATCAAGTGACTTCTTTCCTTTAAAACCTTAGGCAATTGATGCCTTAAATCAAATTGCCTTTCAATAAATCAAGCCATTTATCTTTCCATAAAGCCAATATAACCAACTCCCCATAAAGTCATTATATTCACTTTATGCATTAGTCAAGTACAATTTCCTATCCAAGGGACTTATACGTTTAAAACGAAACAAGTATCGCATACTTTAAAACTCTTCAAGTCCCTTAACATACTTAAATTACTTAGAGTAAACCACTCTTTAAACTTTCCATAAAGCTATTATAACCAACTTCCCATAAAGCCGTTATACTAGCCTTATACATTAGCAAATTACATTCTTTCCTTATAACCAAGAGACTTAAACTTTTCCACAAAACAAGTATTAAAATACTTTCAACATACTTAAAGTCTCTTAACTTTTGAAAACCAAGATATCCTTAATATTTAAACAAGTGAGCTAATTCCCTAACTCAAACCACTTGGACATTCTTTAAAGTAAGCCAAGGATATCAAATAGACTAGATTGTCAAAATCTTGTACGTCTACCGTACTATACATTTACAACTTAATCATGCTCAAGAGATAAGAAAGTTCCACATACCTCTTCGGTTTAATCCACTTGCTAAGTCCATTTAAATGCGTCGTAGTATGTCAACCTATAATGACCATAGTACGTCTATTAAGGCCTTACTTCAAACGTAGAATATTATAAGTGTTAAGTCTCTAAATTCTACGGAAAATCGGACAGCACCTCCTTTGTTTTTACTAACTTTGCCACCTTTTCCAAGGTCGAAATACAACAACCAAACAGCCCGATTGGCTCACAACAAAATGAAGGTAATCCAATGCAAATGAATAACCAAACAACCCCAATTGGCTCACAATAATATATAAGGTAATCGATGAAAATGAATAACCAAACAGCCCCAATTGGCTCACAATAAAATGAAGGTAATCGATGCAAATGAATAACCAAAGCCCCGATTGGCTCACAATAATATATAAGGTAATCAATGAAAATGAATAACCAAACGACCCCGATTGGCTCACAATAAAATAACAATACCGATTCTTATTCAATTTCCATTTCAATCCAAATTGGTAGCATAATAAGATATCAAGCGCAATTGATTCTAGCTACTACATTCTCCAGTAGGTAACATCGACAATTCAATTTATCGATCAAATTGGATTTCAATTTCAAATGGCTAAATATGACATTTTGATTTTGAGCCTCCAATTCCATAACACTTATCAAACTTCATAACACATATCACGCTGACCACTTATAACTTATCATAACATGAAATCTTCAATTACAAAAGTAAAACGAAGATTATACCTCAATTAGCCCAAATATGCTCCAAGAGTACAAGTCGATCCCTAGCACCTTTAGCTCCTCCTTCCGACATTACAATCCACTCCAAGCCACCCTTAGAAGCTTATGAAAAACTCATCTTCAAGTTTCAACTTCAAAGTTGAATAACCCTTTAGGTTTTCGCCTTGCGACTAATACGAAAACACCATTTTTCCGGGATCTTTCTATTGAGAAACACTTACAATACCCTTAGGTACCTTGGTTTAAAGTGGGGGAATTATTGGACAAAAATTGGAAATTTTTCCTTCTTGAAACACCTCAAAACCGTGAGCTCCCCTAAAGAGCAAGAACAAGTTTCTTGAAAATAATTCTAAGTGTGGGGAATGACAAGGTCTTGCACCTACTAGTGTACATATATAACACAAGGAAGGGTATAGATTAGAACACTTGGGTGGTTTGGATGAGATTCACTAAATATCAAGCTTAAAGTGGGGTCATTGACTAAGTCAACAATGTCAAGCTAAATTGTCTTGCAAGACTTGGTCTTTTAATTTATGGTCAAATGACCATTTCCTCTATCACATTTTCGTCCAAGACCATTAAGGGGGGGTGACACGTGTCGCCCTCCCGTTCGTCGCTATATTCCGTTTCCCGACAATTTCCAAAATTCCGCTAAATTATAACATGTCTCAAATCTTAACATTTTTGAGTTCTTACGTACGTTCTTATAAACATATCCTGAAATTCCGGGGTGTAACAACCTCTCTGCGGCTTTCTGGCGTGAACACCACTGCGCTGCGCATAGCTATCGAAGATGAAGAACCGCGGTGACTCGATGGTGTGCCATACTCCTCGTACCACATCTGGAGGGACAATCTCTCCTTAAATGGCCTTGGCGGCGACAAAAATAACAGGCACCTGTAGTAACATGACACTCCCCAACATGGGACCTACCACACCGAGGACAAAGAGGTAAAGGTGGCCTCATCTGGATAGAACCCCCGAATATCTGTGAACCTGCAGTCCTGGAGCCCTGACCCGCTCCCGAATACCCTGGATGATCAAACCTCCGGCCTGAAGACTGTGAAGGAGCACTCTGTGCTGGCTGAGATGCATACCTAGCCTGCTGCCGAGGCTGTCCGCCTCGAAAGTCACTCGAAAACCCTGCTGTCCTGGCCCTCTTGGGCTGATCTATATCAAGCCGTTGACCCCTATGTCGATCCTCGACTCCATATGCATACGCCTGAATACGGGCAATGTCCATGCCCGGCTGCAGATATACATCCATGCACCCATCAGTAAGATAGTTGTCTAGCCCCATCACGTAGCGATGCACTCTATCTGCCATGTCCGCTACTATAGTGGGCGCATACCGAGCCAATGAGTCGAACTCTAGGCTATACTCTCTGATCGTCCTCCCTCTTGCCTCAACATCAGGAACATGTCAACCCGGGATCTCCTCATCTCAGGAGGTAAGAAGTGATCAATAAAGGCCTCCGTGAACTCGTCCCACATAGCTGGAGGAGCACCCTCGCCCCTGGACAACCCCTATGACTCGAACCAGTTTACTGCTACATCGCGCAACCGGTAAGAAGCCAATACGACTAACTCGGTCTCCGATGCTTTAATCACCCTCATCGTCCGCTAAATCTGGCGAATAAACTCCTGAGTATCATCCTCAGGCCTCGACCTATAAAACTCTGGCGGACTGCAACTCAAGAAGTCTCGAACCCTCAAACTGTCTGCTCTGGGGTTAACTCAGGCTCTGTCGCATGAGTCCGCCTTGACCAAATCGCCAACATCATCTTGTATCTTTCATGGCCCTATCCTCTGCTCCTGGATGAGGAACTGGAGGCTCACGTATTGGGGCCTCTGGAGCTACTCTAAGCTCCTGCAGTGCTGGCGGTGTGGCGAACTTCGCCGGCCCGGGCCTGACCTCGAGCATAGTCTGGGCCCGTGCCCAAGTAACTTCTATGCCTGGCTAGCAACTCCTGCTACTGACTTGCCCTTATGGGCCACTGTTTCCTTCTTCGGAGGCATAGCTGTAACACAAGAATACATCATAGAGGGATCAACCTAATAACACAACTCTATTGCACGATCTCAGAGTGAGAAGAGTAGAAACCAATCCTAAATGCCCAGCAGCCTCTTGTGTATAAGTGTGGTGCACAAAACACCCTTACACAAGACTCTACTTAGACACGGTCTGTAGACATTCCGAGGACTAACTGCTCTGATACCATTTTTGTCATGACCCGAACCCCGGGCCCGCGACTGGTGCCTTACCTGGGCACCCTTATACCCGTACCTCCCATATAATCAACAGAAGCAAATAAAACTCATATAATTAAAACAACTCATGCGATACAACCGACAAGCCGACGAGGCTGCCTTTATATACATAAATTCGAAATGAGCTACAACAGTACATACGTCTAACCCACACATGACTACAGACATCTAAGAGTATAATAATATCTATGACGGGACAAGGACCCGCCGTACCCTAAATGTACATAAGTTTGTAATAAAAAAAATGTACCAAAATGACTAGACTCCGGAACAAGGGAGCTATATCAACAGCTGAGCAAAGATCCTAGGTACGCGGATCAGCAAACTGAGTACCTACACCTGCGGGCATGGCGCGGCCCAGAAGAAGTCGATAACAACAGTTACTAAGTATGGAAACATAAGGTACAATAATTAAACACTTAACTAGCCAAAAGAATGACATGGTCAAGTATAAAAATCAAATACCAGATCCAACCGTGCCATATAAAAATAAAGCCAAATGTACCTTCTTTTCTTTCAACCGAGAGTCAAGTCAACACCATAGGACTCCAGCCCATATAATTTTTCACGTGCACATGTATATAAATCAGTATTGCGGATCGTGCAACCCGTCCCAATATAAAATAGTGTTGCGGATCGTGCAACCCGTCCCAATATAAAATAGTGTTGCGGATCGTGCAACCCGTCCCAATATATATAAGTGTTGAGGATCGTGCAACCCGACCCACTAAATGTTTACAAGTGTTGCGGATCATGCAACCCGTCCCAATAAATATACATTTAACTATCATGGCAACCTTGCACAATTTAAATCACCTTTTGACTCTCAACAACATTATCTTTCAAATGAACTTTCATTTTAGGACAACCACGATACTAACAAGTCTTTCATTTTATAACACCAAGGCACTATCACATAGTTCATTAAGGATTAAGATCCATTACCAAAATGTACGTCCGCCGTACATTCACTTTATAGACTCAATTTCCATTTTAGAAACACCCAAAGTACTACATATATCACTAGGAGTTAGGATCCAATACATGTATCATTTTGAAACCATCATTCAGAAAATCAAGACACTTATCATCTCAAGTATCTATTAAAAACATGGTTTGGAAAATCAAGGCACTAGTTATCACGTACTACTTCTAAAATATCCTTTAGAAAATCAAAGTCATATATCATGTAATCTTTCAAAACATTAACTGGAAATCAAGGTAATACGTATCACATATCATGTAGGATTAGAATCCAAAGAAGCTATGTACGTATACCGTACACTCATTTCATATAACAATCATGCCAAAGATGAAAAGAGAGGTTCACATACCTTATAGGCTATACCGACTTGACAACTAGAATTCGTCTCAAGTAGTACTTCAACCTATATTGACAATAACACGCCTATCAATTATACATGCCTTTTTGGGTAGGTTATGGACTATGTAACGTTTCCAATTCTACGAAAAATTGGGCAGGACTTCCTTTGTTTCTACGTACTTTTCCACCTTATAAACAAGACCATATACATCAACAAACAAGGCACCACTTAAGGGCACAAAAAAACAGCAACCAAAGGGAATTACACGCCAACTTGACGTGTAAAATTCTTCCCCATAATCATACCAAAACAGTCCACAAAACAGCCCCTTAAAACAGCCCATAACCAACTATAACGAGGGTGGAATGTGAGGCCTTTCGACGCCTTTCCACACCCTTATTCCTTCGGAACTTTCATTAGCAATCTACTACATTAAACATGCATATTGGTGGCTGAATTACCAGCATTCAAACACCCCAAAACAGTCCCTAAAACTGCACAATAACGCCTCACAATTTCATGCAGTTTTTCGGCCAACTTCTACAACCAAATTCCTCTTTATAATCCCTTATAATTCAATTCGTATTCCAACATTTATATACAAACTATATTAACTTGTAACAACAAGATTCCCTTCATTTTAGCATGCGATTAGAGAAGTTAAACAACAACAATAACCAACGAATCCGACACTTCCCAAAACTGCCTCAAAATCGGCAATCACCCAAAAATGTCACATAGGTTTCTTATACTCCATTTTTCTTGTTACAAGTTCTTCCCCTAACTACCACAATATGTAATATATAATTACTTCAAGAGGAAGAAGAAAACTTACCAAAATCTTTAGCTAAAAACAGCCCACTTTACACGACTCACACACACTTCCCTTTAGCACCACTTCTTCACGTTACAATCGCACACATGTAACCTCTACAAGCTTGTAACCATATTGATTCTATGTTTTACTTCCAAAAGATCATCCACAAGCTTAGGGTTCCAACACTTTTCTCTTGCCAAAACCGTGGCTTACAATATTGTAAGGTTAGCTTGGCTTAGAACTTTGTCTAGGTGCTAAATCTTGGAAAGAAAATATTTTGATCTTGTTCTTGTCTTTAGATGAGAGGTTTTTCGAAAACCTTAGGGTTAAGGGAGCTATGAGGGTTTTAAGAATAGATATCATTTAGTGCTAAGTCTTGCAAGACTTATTTCTATATATATGTGTGTCGAGTCTTCACAAGACAAGTGTTGAGGCACTTGCTACTCTCCTATTGGCCAAGAATTCTCTTCACAAAAATCATTTCTATACTTAAGCCATTTTTTCATCCAAATTTCGATGGCTTCAACATCCATATACTAAGACTTAATTATTTATCACTTAGTCCACAATTCTATTGGAAAGAATTCAATTATTAGAATTAATTCTTGTCAGCACATTAAACTCAAAAAAAAATCGTATAAAGAAATGTAAAAATCCTTTTCTTTCGACATTCCAATCTTATTTCTATACTCATATTCTCACTTAGTAGCTAGGGAATTACGGGGTGTAACACATTCCTTCTGGTTAATGATTATTGTCTTTTCTAGAATCTACTTAATCTCCCGATTTGACACCTCCACTTGAGCACTCATTTGAGGGTGGTATGCAGTTGCCACTTTGTACTTCACCCCGTACTTATATAGCAACTTATCGAAAAACCGATTGCAAAAATGCGTACATTGATCACTGATAATGGCTCTTGGGGTTCTGAAGCGTGTGAATATGTTATTCTTAAAAATCTAGCGACTACACTTCATCATTAGTCGGGAGTGCAATTGCTTCCACCTTCTTTGAGACATAGTCCACTACAACCAGGATGTATTTGTTCCCCTAAGATGGAATGAATGGCCCCATGAAATCGATACCTCAACAATCAAATATCTCAATCTCGATGTTACTATTCAGTGGCATCTCATGACGTTTTCCAATGTCCACGTTCTCTGTCTATCACATGCTCTAATGAATACATGAATATCTGTGAACAATGCGGGCAAAAATAAGCCCTACTGGAGTACCTTTGTTATAGTTAGGTCCCCGCTGTGATGACCCCCATAAGGTGACGAATGCCAATTCTCAAGAATCACGCTCACCTCATCTGATGGGACACATCTCCTCACTAACTTATCTGGACCTATCTTGTAATGCCCCGAACAATGGCCTGAGCGAAACACGACACTTGGTGCCTGATTGCACATGACCGAGCGAACCATTTGGATTGCTAGTCATCATGGGCATCAAAAGCATGCAATAGTAATAGTAATGAAATGTGTAAAATTGTATACTGAAAATATTCTGAAATATCATAGCGGAAATATTTGAAAACATGATAAGTCTGAAAATAATATTATCATGCCATGCGAACTATACTAGTCTGTGAAACCTTTGAGACATGAGTCTGCAAAACTGTTTACCAGGACAAGACTCTGACATACCTCTACTAATAATCATGACATGTAAATAAATTAACTGACAACCCGAATGAGATGAGGCTCACCAAAAGCGGATACTCAGGCAAATCCTAAAGAGCAGACCCGTTGTTATGAAACTCAGTACCTGCATCATAAAATGCAGGCCCCAAGTAAAGGGATATTAGTACATTTGAGTTGAACTGTATTTAAAGTAACTGAAAGAATAAGTAGGCATATGATATAATAGGAACGTGAAACTGAACATGAACATGATTTGACATGGATCTATTAACATGCATAAAATCTGTAAAACTGTATATTTATATATCTATGGGAAGAGTATTAGTATAACCGACATGTAACCACCACGCGTGGATGTGTCATCTAATATTTGCCGGATCAACTAATTTATCTCATACCTTACCGAAGTATGAGACATGAACATGAACGTGATGGATCCGATAATCCCACAAGGGCTAATATGAAGGTATCATCCACTGGGCGGAGTGATCCTTATCCTATGCTGGAAAATGTAGTTTCAGGCTATCTGAGCCTTCTCGGTATTCTGTACAGCACCAAAAACATGAACATGAAATATAATTGGCTATAAAGCCCATGGTTTGTGAAATCATGACTTGTACATATGCCTGATAATATAAGATACAACATAAATACATAATATACTTTTACATAAAACATGTAGAATTCATGTAATTGTATAATATAGGTTTATGACTCGTATTTAAAGACCCATATAAAACAAGACATGTGTATTCATGGATTACAGACGGATTCCTAATAACCAAAATAGAATATCAAATATGCAATAGGGTATTAATAATACAAACATAGTATATCATGACACATGTAGTTAGGATTATCATGATCATGCGTTAAAACTTTAAGTTATGGAAATTCATGGATTCATGGATGAACGTGGCGTTGGGAAGAACAATGGTGTTCCCACACGTAGATAGAATCTATACATATCTTACTTGCTCCAATACCTGTATTAAAGGTCTGAACTAGGAAGAAGGAATCCAAAACTTGCACCTTAATTCCTTGAGCTGGGTTTTCTTATAAACTCTAGGTTAGAAACAATGAATTATACTTAGGAATTGATTATACTTGATTAGAAACGCGTGGAAATACATGAAAAAGACTTACCTTGAGTTATGAGGATGATAGGATAAGATAACTTCGTTCTAGGGCTTAGGAAAATAAGAAAACTGATTTTGAAACTAAGTCGGTGTATTTATTGTTCTAGTCATCGGAGGTTTTATGGCCGAAATTGACGATCCATTAAACTTTTTACATTCTGAGTCTGGACCATCAAATTTTCTATGGTCCGTATAAATGGACCGTCACCCAAAATGCAACTTTCCAGAGACTTTAAAAACTTGAGGGACTGAGACGTTAAAAAAGGAAGGATGGTATAATCTTGTACGGTCCGTAAAATTTATAGGGGTTCTGTCAATATAAAAAAACAAATCGACGGTCTGTAAAATTCTTTACGGTTTGTATAAGTTGCGAGTAAAGTATGATATGTAGAACTAAAGCTGATTTTTCAACTTAAACTCCCCATTTTGATTTCCTAAACCCTGAATCATGAATAAGGCTTAGTTTGAAGGTACGAGGTGTTACAATATCTTCCCATTAGGATCGTTCATCCTCGAATTATGGGTCCTGGTTAAGAATAATACTAGACATACTATGAGTTCTTAAGTATGAAGAAACATGGCATGAAACACGAGATTGAATGACATGGTTACATGAAAACACGAACATGGGACATGGAACATGAGTACTGAATACATGAACGTGAAACATGAGACATAGATATGCAAGGGATATGACATGGATACATAAGCTATTTACCTTGTTCGATTTCTTCTTGCTCCTCAAACAAGTACACATATCTAGACTTCATATCTACTTTGGCTTCTCATGTAGCCTCCTCAACATTCCGACTTCTCCATATTACTTTAACTGAAGCAACTTTCTCAGTTCTCAACTTTTGAATATAACGATCCAAAATAGTCACAGTGATCTCCCATATGTCAAACTATCCTTAACTATAATGGATAAAGTAGGAACAACCAACGACGGGTATCCCACACACTTTCTCAATATGGATACATGAAACATTGGATGCACAACAACTAAGGCTTGTGGCAATTCAAGCTCATAAGCCACTTGGCCAATTCTCCTCAAAATACTATATGGTTCGATATATCTGAGAATGAGCTCCCCTTTATTTCCAAACCTCATGACACCTTTCATAGGAGAAACTTTCATAAATACTCAATTATCAACTGAAAACTCCAATTGGCAATATACACTTTCACCCATACAAAGATTTGGACGGTGCCATCTGAATACTAGCATGATAACTATTATTATAAACAAATTCAATGAGAGGAAAATGATCGTACCAATTATTTTTAAAATAGAGAACACATGCCCTCAACATATACTCAAGAGTCTGAATAGTATGCGCTTCCTGACCATCTATATAAGGATGAAAAATTGTATTGAGATTTACCTTGGTACCCAATCCTTTCTAGAAAGACTTCCAAAAATGCATTGTGAATTGAGCACCAGATATGAAATAATGGATAATGGGGTCCCATAAAGCCTGTCAATTTCTCAGATATACAACTTAGCATAATCTTCTGCTGAATCTATGGTTTTGATTGGCAAGAAATAAGTTGATTTAGTAATCCGTCCACAATCGCCCAAATCGAATCATGTCTTCGGGCTGAGCGAGGTAGACCTGTTATGAAGTCTATGTTTATCATCTCCCATTTCCAATAAGAATATCAATATTCTGAGCCAACCTACTAGGCATCTGGTACTCGGCTTTCACCTGTTGACAATTCAGACACTTAGCTACAAAATCTGCGACATTCCTCTTCATATCGTTCCACTAATAAATCTCATTAAGATCATGATATATATTTATAGAACATAAGTGAATAGAATACTTAGAATTATATGCTTCTGCCATGATTCACTCTCCAAGTCCATCCATTTTTGGAACACATAACCTGTCTCGGTACCTCAAAGTACCGCCATCTCACATTTGTTCAAAAGTCGTAGTCTTATGTTTGTGAATTCCCTCTTTTAGTTGAAATAAATACGGATCATTAAACAACTTCTCATTTACCTTAGCTACTAAGGAGGATTTAGACTTGTTCTGAACAACAATACCATCATCTTCGGAGTCCATAAGTCAAACTCCTAGACTAGCTAGTCGGTGAATCTCTTTCATCATGGTTCTCTTATCTTCTTTAACATGAGTTAAACTAATCATTTATCAATTTGAGCCATCTTCTCTACTTGAGATTCAAATCTCGCTGCTTAAAAATATACTGAAGTCTCTTGTGATCCATGAAAATTGTAACGTGAACTCCATACAAATAGTGACGTCATATCTTCAGTGCAAACATCATGCCTACCAATTCCAAGTCATGAGTCGGTTAATTCTTTTCATGAGACTTAAATTGTTTGGATGCATAGTTTTTTTTTCGTTTTCATATTGAAAAAGTGTTATAACCTTACCATGCTGCATTAAAACACACCCAAGACCAGCTCCTTAAGCATCACAATATACAACAAACCCCTCGGTTCCCTCTGGCAATATTAACACTATAGCAGAACTCAGTCTCATTTCCAATTCTTCGAAACTATACTCATAGGTATCTGGACACTAAAATTTGACTTTCTTCTGAGTCAATCTTGTCAATAGAACTGAGATGGAAGAAAAACCTTCTATAAATCACCTGTAACAGCCTACCGGACCCAAGAAACTCCGTATCTCTATAGCAAAAATGGGTCTAGGCTAATTATTTACAACATTTATTTTCTGAAAATCAACCTGGACGCCTTTGCCTAAAATCACATAGTCTAAGAATGCTACTGACTTTAGACAAAATTCACACTTGGAAAATTTTGCATAGAGCTTGCAGTCCTGAAGTGTCCACAATATAATTCTGAGATGTTTTGCATGATTAGAATATCATCAATGAAGAAAATGACGAAAAGAACAAGATAAGGCTTTAAGACCCTATTCATAAGATTCATGAAAGTAGCTAGAGCATTCGTCAATCGAAACGACATGACACAAAATTTGAAATGACAAGCCGAGTTCTAAATGTGGTTTTCGGAATATCAACTTCTTTAACCTTTAGTTAATGGTACCCTGATTTGTGGTCAATCTTGGAATAACACTAAGCACCCTGAAGTTGATCAAACAAATCATCAATTCTGGGAAGTGAATACTTGTTCTTGATGGTGACCTTGTTCAACTGGCGATAATCAATACACATACATAAATATCCATCATTCGTCTGAATAAACAAGATTGGTGTACTTCATGGTGAGACACTTGTTCTAATAAATCTATTTTCAAGGAGTTTTTTCAATTACTTTCAGTTCTCTTAACTCTGTTGGATCCATTCTGTATGATAAAATAGATATCGGCTAAGTGCCGAGAAATATATTAATTCTAAATTCAATCTCTATATCGGGAGGAACGCCGGGAAGATCTTCTGGAAACTCATTGACAATTGGCACGGACTGAAGAGTCGGGGTCTAGGTATCTTCATCCCTAATATGAACTAGATAGTAAATATACCCCTGGGATATCATCTTTCTTGCTTTAAGATAGGAAATAAACCTACAAAAGGGTACTACTGCATCACCCTTCCATTCTATGACTGGTTCACCGGGAAACTCGAAATTGACAATTTTGGTTCTACAACCTATTATGGCATAACATGAAGACAACTAATCCATACCCATGATTACATCGTAGTCTACTATCTCTAACTCTACCAAATCGGCTACAGTAATGCGGTGATATACTTTAACTGAACAACCCATGTATATGCGCCTGACTATAATTGACTCACCAACTAAAGTGGATACTTCAAAGGGTTCATGCAACTTTTCTAGTTCTATCCCAAATTTCTTAGCAATGAATGGGGTACATAGGATAGGGTGAATCCATGATCCATAAGGGAATAAATGTCAAAAGTGAAAATGGTTAGTATACCTGTGACCACATCTGCCTGGGCCTCTGTATCCTGACAACTTGATAATGCATACAAGTAGTTTTGACCTCCGCTTGTGCTACCGGACTTAGCTGGACCACACCCTGATTGGGCATGGGAATTATGAGGAACTGTTGAATTTGTGGACTAGGCCACATTACCTTCTATACCCTGCCTCACTGATGGATAATCTCTCTGAAAATGACCTCGCTGACCACACCCATAACAAATATCCATACCCAGGTGATAATCCCCTGGGTGCCTCTAACCATACTTACTACAAACTGGATTGCTGAAGGTACTCTAACCCACACTGGTCAGTGATTGAGAGCCTAATGCTCTGAAATTTTGTCTCTTCTGATCATTTCTGAACTTTGGGGCTAGAGCACTGGCTGAATATGGAGCGTGTCCTGATGAACTATTTTTAAAGAAATGTCTGCCTCCACCTCCCCCATAACTGTAGTGACTTGAAGACTTAGCTCTTTTGTTGAACTCCTTGTCTTTCTCCTTTTGCAAAACTTCCACTTTCTTTATTCTGTTCTCATTACCCTAAACAAAAGCAACCATCTTGGTAATGGTTATTTCCTTATTTGAGTAGAAATATTAGCAGTATCGAACAAATGGGGATCATGACGATACACAAAATGCCTAACTTTGGCCCTCATGTATAGAACCATATGTGGAGCATACTTTTCCAAAAAACAATGTGAAGATAGTACTCTTTCACACTCCTACCATTCTGCTTGAGCTTTTCAAATTCTACGGCCTTTGCCTCCCTTACCTTTATCAACATGAAGTGTTCAAGGAAAGTATCATCAAACTCATCCCAAGCTGCTAGAGACACATCTTCCCATCGGGATTGTTCCCATGATTCATACTAGATATTAGCAATACCCTTCACCTGATAAGCTCCTAACTTTGTTGCCTCTAACTCAATATCACGCATAACCCAAAAGATTTTATGAATCATATCAATAAAGTTTCGAGTCCTAACTTTTATGATCATGTGAACACCAGAGGGTCTATACGTAAAATATCCCGAGTCCTAAAGTTGGAGGACTCCCCACTAGTTGTTGTACTTGGAGTCATTCCTTATTGTTGGGCTTGAGCAGCCACAAGATGGGTGAGAAGCTGAATAACTCCCCTAACATTTGAGTCAGTGGAACTAGGCGGTAGAACTAGAATACGAACCTCCACAAGCCCTATGGTATCGGGTAGGGGTGTTGTACCCGAATTGTCTCCCTGAGCCTAAGTATCTTCCTTATGAGCAACATTAGCAACAACCTTCTTGCTTGTAGATTATTTCCTTTTAGCAGACACTTTCTAAAATTGGCTCTTATATCAAGTTTTATAACACCTTGAACCATGGCCTGGGCGAAAGACATTACTGGGTGCCTAACTGTATGTGACGGACTGAACCACATGACTTGTTAGTTATCATGGGCATAAAAAGCATGCAATAGTAATGGTAATGAAATATGTAAAATTGTATACCGAAAATAGTCTGAAATATCATAGCAGAAATATTTGAAAACAGGATAAGTTTGAAAATAATATTGTCATGTCATGCTAACTAGGCTAGTCTATAAAACCTCTGAAACATGAGTTTGCAAAACTGTTTACCAGGACAAGGTCCTCACATACCTATACTAATATTCATGATATGTAAATAAATAATCTGACACCCCGAATCATATGGGGCTCACCAAAATCTGATACTGAGGCAAAACCTAGCGAGTAGATCAGTTGTCTTGAAACTCAGTACCTGCACTGTGAAATGCAGGCCCTGAGCAAATGGACATTAGTACATTTGAATTGTAATGTATGTAAAGTAACTGAAATAATAAGAAGACTCATGATATAATTGTAATTTTACATGGATGTATTAACATGTACAAAATCTGTAAAATTGTATATCTATGGGGAGAGCATTAGTATAACCAATATGTAACCACCACATGTGAATGTGGCGTCTAATCTCTACCCAATCATCTAAGTCATCTCGTACCTTGCTGGAGTACAAGACATGAACATGATGGATCCAATAATCCCACAAGGGGTAATATAAAGGTATCATCCACTTAGGCAGAGAAATCATTATCATACACTGGCAAACGTAGTTTCAGGCTATTTGAGCCTTCTCGGTATTCTATCCAACTCCCAAAACATAAACATGAAATATAATTGGCTATAAAGCCCATGGTTTATGAAATCGTGACTTATAAACATGGCTAATAGTATAAGATATAGAATGAACATAAATACATAATATATTTTTTCATAAAACATGGAAAACATGTAGAATTCATGGAATTTTATAATATAGGTTCATGACTCGTGTTTAAAGACTCATGGAATGCAAGACATGGATATTCATAGATTACAGACAGATTCCCAATAACCTAAATGGAGTATCAAGAATGCAATAGGGAATAAATAATACAAACATAATATATCACGACACATGTAGTTAGGGTTATCATGATCATTTGTTAACTTAAAACCCTAATTTATGGAAATTCATGGATGAACATGGCGTGGGGAAGAATAATAGTGTTACCACACGTAGATATAATTTTTACATACCTTAATCTATCCAATACTTGTATTAAAGGTATGAACTTGGAAGAAAGAATTCAAAACTCGCACCTTAATTCCTTGAGTTGGGTTTTTGTTGAAAATCCTAGATTAGAAACAATAAATTCTACTTAGGAATTGATTATACTTGATAAGAATCGCGTGGAGATATATGGAAAGGACTTACCTTGAGTTATGAGGATGATGAGAGAAGAGAAATTTGTTCTAGGACTTGGGGAAATAAGAAAACTGATTTGGAATTAAGTATGTGTATTTATATTGTTCCTGTCGTCGGAGGTTTTACAACCAAAATTGATGGTCCGTCAAACTTTTTACGGTCTGAGTTTGGATCGTCAATTTTTTATGGTCCGTATTAATGGACGATCACCCAAAATTTAACTTTCCAGAGACATTAAAATTTAAGGGACTGTGATGGTAAATAAGGATGGACCGTATAATCTTGTATGGTCCATAAAATTTACAGCATTTCTGTCAATCTCAAAAACAAATCGACAGTTCAAATAGATGGTTCGTAAAATATTTTGGTCCATATAAGTTGGGCGTAAAATTTGATCTGCATAACTGAAGCTGGTTTTTCAACTTAAACTCCCCGTTTTGGTTTCCTAAAGTCCTGAATTATGAACAAGACTTAGTTTGAAGGTACGAGGTATTATGTATCTTTTACAAATATGGCTCATCCCAAATATAAAATCTACTATCGTGCAAGAGCCTATTTTTCCTCTAAGAACTTGCATTAGGCGGATAAACCTCACTCACCAGGAAATTCACCATGTCTCTATACAGGTAGTTTAGCAGACTGAATATCAAAACATCACTCGTTTGTAAAAGTATCCTTAATTGTTGTGCCCTCACTATATGTTCTCGATCCTAAAGTCTAGATATATGTTCTGCCACTTGGTTTTCTCTGCCCTTTCAATCAAGAATCTCAATATCAAACTCTTGCAATAGCAATACCAAATGAATAAGCCTGGGCTTTGCATCCTTCTTTGCAAATAAGTAGCGGACAACAATATGGTATGTGTACACTATTACCTGTGTCCCCACCAACTATGATCTGAATTTATTAAAGGCATAGACCACCGCCAATAACTTTTCTCTGTGACTGCGTAGTTCATCTGTGTTGCATCAAGTGTTTTACTAGCGTAGTAAATAGGATGAAAGATATATCCTATTTCTGATCGAGAACAGATCCCACAGCAAAGTCACTTGCGTCACACATCAAAATAAATGGTAGAGTCCAATCGGGTGCAATGATGATCGGGACAGTCACCAACTTTAGCTTTAACTTATCAAAGACCTTCAAACATGGCTCATTAGATATAAATTTCACATCCTTTTCCAGCAGCTTACATATTGTGTTTGCAATCTTAGAGAAGTCTTTGATAAACCTCCAATAGAAACCTGTATGGCCTCGAAAGTTGTGTGCCCCTTTAACATATATCAGGGGTGACAGTTTCTCAATTGCCTCAACCTTTTCTTTGTCAACCTCAATGCCCTTTCTGGAGATCATATGCCTAATAAAAATACCTTATAGAATCATGAAGTGTCACTTATCCCAGTTTAGCACCAAATTAGTCTCTTCACAACATGCAAGAAAAACATCAAGGTGGCGTAAACACTCATCGAAAGAATCCCCGATCGATCGAGAATTTGGTCTATAAATGGTGTTGAAAAGTGATCCTTCCTAATTGCGGTGTTCAGCTTGCGATAATCAATACAAATCCGCCAACTAGATACCATTCTCTGAGGCACAAGTACACCCTTCTCATTCTCCATAACTTTCATGCCCTCTTTCTTCGGGACATATTACATAGGGCTTACCCAATTGCTGTCAGAGATGAGATATATGATGCTAGCATCAATCCACTTAATCACCTCCTTCATCACTACCTCTTTTATGATTGGGTTTAACCGCTGCTGATGTTCAATATGTGGCAAGCTCTTCTCTTTCATTAGTATCTTATGCATAAAGAACAAATTGTTGGTTCCTCAGATGTCTTCTATAGACCATCCAAGAGCTCTTATTCTATCTCTCAATACCCGTAACACACGCTCAACATGCACATCCGGAAAAAAATGCAGAGATGATCACGAGAAATATATTATCACTGCCCAAATAATCATAACTAAGATGAGAAGGTGGATCCTCAATGGAGGGTTTTGGTTTCTTCTAAGTAGTTGGCCTGCCAATCTCTTCGAATGGTATATCTCCTTGCACAAAGGCACAAGAAGTTTCAAGAATATGGAGACACTCCTCGACTACCTCTTCCTCTACCAAGTCTCCACCATATACTAGTTCTTTCTCCAATGAGTCTCTGCTAGGTAGAAAGTGAACTAGCTCCACGGATGACATCTCAAGATCCACCACAGTAATCATCTTCAACTCCTCATAATGGGCAGGAAATTTAGTAGCTTTGAATATATTGAAAGTTGCCTCTTTCCCATTTACTATCATGATCATCTTTCCCTCTCGGACTTGAATGAAACATCAACTGTAGCTAGAAATCCTCTCCCAAGAATAATAAGAACGTACTTGTTAGCCTCATAATCAAGAATAATGAAATCAATAAGAAGAATGAAGGGCCCCACTCTCACGAGCACATCTCAATTATACTATACGGGTAGGCCAAAGATCTATCAGCAAGCTGCAAGGTCACTGTCATTGGCCTTGGCTCACCCAATCCCAACGTTTTGAACACGAAAATAGGCGTCAAATTGATACTAGCCCCCAAATCATATAGTGCAAGTTCCATATCAAAGTTCCCATTTTTTATCGAAATAGTGAAAATGCCTGGATCTTTCAACTTCGGAGGAAATTTTGATCATCACCCTCGACATGTACTCCTCAATATGTGCCACTATTTCAAACTATTTTAGTCTTATTTTCTTTGCAACAATGTCTTAGATGTACGTAGCATATTTCGGAACTTCTTGCGAGAGCTCCACCAAGGGGATGTCGACATGTACCTGCTTCAAAATTTCAAGAAATGTCTTATAAGCTGAGACTGCCTTATGCTTTTGGAATATATGTGGCAACAGTGGTGGTGGTTTGACTACCACAACTTTTGGCTGCTCTGCTTCTCTCTCATTACTTTTCTACGTTGCCTCTATCCTCCTAGCAGGAACTAACTCATCAATCACTTTATTATTTTTTGGAGGGACTTCCTCTAATTTCCTCCCATCTCTCAGAGATACAACATGACATTTCTCTTTTAGATTCTTCTCAGTGTTGCTTAGAATAGCACCATGGGGTCTGACATTCTACAAAACTGCCATATTCTCCATCTGACTTTATAACTCATGGATGGATTTTTGCACCTCGGTCACCTAATCTTGCTTTGTTATAAATTGCCTTAGCCATGGACACACTCAGTTGCTGTATTTTAGGTTGCTGAAAATTGTTATTATAGGGCCTTTAATTATTCTTATTTCCACCATAAGAGAGATTCAGATGATTACGATGGTTCAGATTGTAGTTGTTTCCAAACTGATTTCCCTGGTTACCATACCCATAATTTTGTTTTATAACGTAATAGATAGACTCTGGATTATGTGGAGGATTCATGTAAGCATGCTCATCACTAAAAACTTCACAAGAAACGCATACATACTGCACCTGATTGAGGGTAGGGGCATTTACCAACCTATTGACAGTGTGGCCAATCTGGCTCACTTCTGCTCGAAGTGTTGTCATGTCATCTGCTTGATGTTCCCCTACAACTCTCTAAGTGGCCCCTGAATGACCTCTATCTGCATAATATTGACTACCCGCATACATTAGATTTAAGATTGCTTCTATCCCCTTATATATTTTTGCCAAAATCTAACCCAGAGTAGTAGCATCCAACAATGCTTTAGATTCATGTCGGAGGCCCTCAATGAAGTTTTGTGCAACTAGCTCCTTTGGGAATTCATGAGTGGGTAGTCTCTCAAGTAACCCTTATATTGCGGCAGCTCTTCACCCTTTGAGTAAAGCTAGTAATTCTCCCTCTCAACTCTTTCATTTTCCTAGAGGAGAAGAATTTGTTGAGGTAACAGTTAGACAAGATTTTCCAAGAAGTGACGGAGCTAGCTGGCTCATTCTATAACCATTCCTTTACCTCCCCGATAAATGAGAAAGGAAACAGTGTCATCTTCACATATTCTTCAGAGAGGTTCTAATAATGAAAATTCTTGCTCAGCTCAACGAATGTCATCAAGTGCTTATACGGGTCTTCATGTGGCTTACCCATATACTGGCATATATTCTGCTCTAGCCGCATTGTACCTTCTTTCAGCTTAAAATTTTCTGTGATGTTAGGCTTAACGATAGTCTTCGATGACTTCTCTACGTTGGGCCTAGAAAAATAAACACATGAATCCACTCTTGTGCCATCTCTACCACTGCAAGTTCTATATTTTCAACTAATTCAAGAGGAACCTCTTCAATCAGTTTATTTTCTTTGTGAATAGATCTCTCGATTTTGGGATCAAAGTCAACCAACTATTTTATTTGACTATGAGTATTTGGCATATAATGTAACATTCTCATGAGATGCACAAAACAAACCAAAGAGTAAAAACTTGAATAGAGCAAATAGAATTTCAAACTAAAAAAATAGTAAATTTTGCTAAGTCCCCGACAACCGTGTCAAAAACTTGTTGCTCCCAAATGCACACGCAAGTATACACGGTCGACAAGTAATATATAATTTTGAAGTCCAAATATTTTATCCATAGAGACTTATAATTTCTACTGCTCAACTAATTCAAACTCTTTCGTAACTATTCAAGAGAGTAAAAATTCAGATTGTTTTGTTGGAACTAACTATGACTGAAAGAAATAAATAAAAATGAGTATTTTATGACTGAGACAATTGTGACTAAGACTGTAATATTTATCAGATGAGAATGGAATCTAGGGTCATGGCTTTCGACAATCCGTTAAGTCTTTCAATATTTCTACCTATTTGATTTTCTGGGTTACTAGTTGACAGGTTGGTGTTAACTTTATGAGTATCTTATGAGTTTCTCACAAGTCTGTAGATGCTACTCTAACGCCTATATCCCTATGGTCACCAGAAAATAACAAGAACATATTTAAATCTATGTTTTCAACCAAGCAAGGTTAAAGGGTATATTCATATCCTCGTTAGGAAATAATATTAATATGAACAATCCCTATTTACTCTTATTATGCATGCGAATTCCCTATCCCTAGTTCAATTCGCACGCCACAGATAATGTCTAATTAGTGATTAAGTAATTAAATAATTAAGTACATAATAAATAAGCAACTCAATATTGAAAATCTAATAAGCAAAATCTATCATTAAACTAACTTTCATGTCTTTGCCATAAATCTAGAAAAGAGAAGCTTAGCTACTCATGATTCGAAGAACGGAGAATGAATTCATGAGAAAAACTAGGGTTCTATGGAGAAAACTAAAGTAAAAGCGACAAGAATGAGAGAAGGTGGCTTAGAATATTCCTAGCACGCCTCTCTAATAATAAAAATGTCTATTTATAACCTATGGTAATTCTAAAATAAGGAAACCAAATCCCAAAAGAATTGAGAAAAATTACCCGATGCCCGCATTGGACCCACGCCGCGCATGCAAAGCGGGTCTCTTATGAGATTGCATATCTCTAAGATTCAGAGTGATGATTTTGCGCTATCAGTGCACTACACATACCCAACAGGTATATTCCCCTATGTGCGACACATGCTCAACGTGTGTAACCTTCTTTCTTAAATGTTTTGAAATATTGCGCACATCCTCTTGTCACCTCATTCCGGTGCAAATAACTCTAATTTTTACAGAAATTGCTGGTTATCTTTCATTTGTCCTCGTTGTACCTACACATATAAAGCATACCAACATAAACCTGAATACAATGATTTCATTATAAAAAAAAGTCGATAAAAGTGCTAAGAACAAGTAATGCGCGATTTATACACACGCTAAACGCAAGTGCACGTATCGTGACAAGTAATATAGTCTAGAAGACCGAGTTATCGTCCTCAGGGATTAGTGTCCAATTACTAACCTCTATTCTGTAGTATCTATTTAGTGATCGATAATTTGATGATTTGTTTATAGCTATGATTATAGATGCTAACTAAATTATTTTACTGTACTTCAGATATGGTGGAAATAGGGCTTCCAAATCTTATCAACTATCCGCTCGCTTTACTCGTTAATGCAAATAATTAAGGTTCTTCTTCTATGTTGAGATAGCAGGTTCACTAAGCCGTTTTATACTCCTGTTAAGGTAATATAAACACTCAACCCCAATGTAGAACTCTTCTATCTTTCGATGACAAGATTTACTACAAAGAAGGATTAAGAGCAATAACCTATTAAGCTACACAAGTATCGGAGTACTTTCGTCCACGATTTAAACCTATGTTTATTCAACTATAGCATATTCACAATCTCCCCTTTCGAATTTCGATTAGAAATCATATAAGTTATGATAATTAGTGATCAATTAATTATCAAGCAATCAAAACAATTATTGAATAAATCTCAACAATAATAAGAAGAACTCAAAATCTTGCATTAATTCATAAAACGAGGTTCAAGCGATTCGATATGGAAAACCCTAAATTAAGTTAGTTCCTAGCCATAGACATGCCAAGAACTAAAATAGTATCCAACATATACTAGAAATAAATAAAATAAAGAACAAGAAATTACTCAAAAATAAGTCTCCAATATTGATCTATGTTGTGATAAATGGTAAGGTGTGTTCCTCTCAAATCTAACCTAAAAGGCCCTATTTATATCCTCAAAAATGCGCAAAACCTTTTCCTCTTTGGCTTTAGCCCAATCCTATTCGTATTTGTCAAATTTCCCGCTTGGCGACACCAGAACCGCGCGCCAGGCCGAAACTTCTGCTGGTGATGCCGCTTTGGGCGTCGTGGCGCGCTGCTCTGTGATGATGCACCGCCCTGTTTCTCGCCCGGGTTGCCAACATTTTTAGCTTTTTGAGCTCTGGAACCTCTGTTTCTGCCCTCTTTTCGCTCCTTCTCACCAATGAGTCACTTTAAACCACTGTGACTCAAAAGAAAGAAAATCTATCATAACACGACACATATTTGTACAAAAATGGGCAAAAGACTAACTAAAAATGACTCAAAAGGTGTATATAAAATACACCGATCAAACACCCCCAAACTTAACTTTTGCTCGCCCTCGAGTAAAGATAAAAAAAAATAGAAACAAAGACACGAAAGAAAATAAAATAAAATGACTCAAAGACATTGATCAATTTGCTGCATCATTGTTACTTAGAAAAACATGAAGGTTAGTAGAATAATATTCAAGAACATATAACATGAATTTTTAGCATTCTGAACACATCAAGTCAGATATTTCGCAAATTCAATTTAATCATGCTCAATGGAAGTAAGAATACCTAACTATGCATGTTAATTTCAAAATCCTATGGCATTTTCATTTGCTATTCTCCACTAATCATGGATACACATATTAGAGATCCTCAGAGCTTTTCAGGGTTGTAATGTAGGCTTAGGCAGGGGTAGGTAAAAATAGACTTTTAAGCTCAATCTTACGTACCATAAGCTCTTTTTGCTTTCGATTCTTCTATTTTCTTTTTAACCTCATACCTATCTTTCCCCTCTTTTATTTTGAGAGAATGAGGTGTCTGATGAATAGTAAGCACCCCTAAACTTAGGCTTTTGCCTATTTATGATTACTTTTCATTGGGGTGCATCAAAATTGTTCACTCTCTTTTTGTCTCTTTTCAACACTTTGTTTTCCAAACACATCAATTTCTTCACTTATGGCACAAGTATGAATTTATAGAGTGTCAAAGAAAGATCTTATTTTTAGGCTCAAAGGGGCTGACTAGGGATACAATTTTAATGTCAGGGATAGGCAAATAGTGGTAAGAAAGGGCTAACAAAGAAATGTTTGAGTCATCTCCCTAACATGCATATCCTAACTATTTCTCCTCAAATAGCAAGCAATCAGACACATAGGTTTAATCACTAACAATGCATAAATCAAGCAAGATACCCCAAATATTTTGACTTCGTGAATTTTTGGCATATCTAACCTAAGTGTTCAGATGGTTGCTTCTAATTCCATTACATTATTCAACTTTACTTCACTAGGCGTTTCAAGTAACTACAACATGCATGATCATAAAAAAAAATAGACTCAAATAAACATAGAAAATAACACAAAAAGACTCAAAAACACATCAAAAATACTAAGAACTCCCCCCAAACTTAAATCACACAATGTCCCTAATGTGTGCAAGACTCAAGAATAAAAGAAAAACGGGACAACTTACAGACTTGATTTAAAATGCTGGCGGTGGCGGCGGATAATGCATGTACCACTGGTTGAACAAGGAACTCATCTCATCAAATATCTGGTTCAACTGTTGTTGCTCCTGCCTTATTTCTTGTTGTCCTTGCCTCATGTCCTGTTGACCTTGTATCATTGTGTCAAAACTCTGCATCATCCTCCGCTGGTTCATGAGCAACTGCTCTATCATAGGCACCGGAGGTTCTAATTCCAGGGGCTGCTGGCGACTGCTACCTGCCTCATGCTGGGCCTCTGTCTCAGGCTCATCTTCATCCATGGCAGCCTCTGCTGCTGCTGCTGCTGTTGGTGCTGGTCTCCTTCTTGCTGCTGCTGGAGGAACTGGTTCTGGGAAGGTATGCACTATCCATATGTGATAGGAGGTTGGCCCTTCTTATATGTATCAGTAGCTAGGGTTGGGACTCCATGTCTAGAACATAAACTGCAAATAAGTGATCCGTGTTCCAACCCACCTGTAGTGACTAACCTACTGGTTTCTCCAATGTTCTGCAATATCTCCTTCCCAACATCAATCGTCTTCCCTTCCATAATTCCATTTATCATCTTTATTCTTTCCGCTGACACTCTAGTGAAGTGCGTCGATGGAATCAGGCGGGCACTGACGAAATATAACCAACCCTTGGCTGTTTTGTTGAACTGACATCTGCTCAGTCCTCTTGATCCATTTCGTGCAATATCATACTCAGCCCCAGGGTAGCATAATGTGCTTGCGACGATATCCCAATCGATGTTGTTGGCATCTCTAGACCAAGTTCTGAAATAGCTTCGATCATCGCCTCTTTCTTCAACATCAGCTGTTCTTAATAGCTCATTCACCACCTCAGCCGTCACAGGCACATACTGTCCTCTCACAAAACATCTACCATTTACCCGTTCCGGAAAGTTAGCATAGAATTCTTTTACCATTACAGTGTTCTGTGGTACTATTCTCTCCGGATTAACAAATCTCTTCCACCCAATGGCCTCTATCATTGCCCGAATAGGCTCATAGACATCGCCATCCTCAAATGGCTCCCTTTGGTACTCCATTCATTGCTCAGGTATCAAGGGTCTAGTACTAAGTTTGTAATATCTGTCTTATACTTTTTGACTAACAAACCTAGTAGTGTCATATTGTGAAACGGAGGCGGATGTGGAAGCTCTCTTTTTTCTGGCAGATATTTTGGAAAATTTTCAGCAGCGTTTCCTCTGTTTCAGTGAGATTACCCAACAACTTTCAATCACACCAATCAACACACATCGTAATCAGCAAAATACAACACCATTCAACCCCCAAACTTCACTCAAATCACAGATACAACACCCCATATCACTACGTACAATCTTACCGCGAAATTTCCACACCAAACTTCAACACACCCCACAATATCCACCAATAAAGCACATCCCCAAACTTATGAATTACCTCCCCTAATTGCTTTGAAAATTTAAAGAAAAGTGATGAAAGTTACCTTGGACGGTGTTCTTCAAAATTTTCTTGTTCCTAGTGATGGATTGAGGGTTATTGTTTGAAATGGTTAAGGATGAAAGGAATTGAAGTACTTTGGTTGTGATTGAGTTTAGTTTGTGGAAGATTTTGAGTAATGGAGGATGATTTCGTGGGTTTTGGAGAGAGGAAGGGTTTTGGGTTTTTGATTTGGAGAGGGGAAATCGAATTAGGGCTCTTTTAATTTCAGTTTTTCCGTCACGGCGCCACGACCCTGAGATCGGCGCCGTGGCGCCCAAACATCTGCGACCCTCTGAATTTCTGGCGCCGTGGCGCCAACTTCAGAGACCTTCTGGACTTTCGGCGCCGTGGCTCTCTGATTCGGCGTCGTGGCGCCCAACTTCCTGCGGCTTTCTGCATTCTCGACGCCATGGACCTCTGCTGGGCGCCGTAGCGCCGAGCCGATTTCCTTCATTTCTCACGTTTTTCGTCCTCCACTTTTTAGCCCTGTACCTGTCATCACAACATGTAAACAATACCTTCCGTGAGACTATTCTAACTAAAACTAAATTGCATAAATTTTAAAAACCTTGACTTGCCTCCCAAGTAGAGCTGTCTTTAACGACTTTTAGCCGGACGCAGGTTCCTTATCAAGAGGCATGGGGTAACTTAACCCCACAGTCTACCCATTTCATAATCATTTTTCTCTTTCGCCTTCTGTTTTTCTTTTTTTCCTTTTTCTCAAGAGAAGGTTTAGCATTGCTCACCTGTACTGGTGGACTGATTTCCTTTGCTTTGGCCTGTGCTGGCTCAACTAATGTGTTAACAGTGCTGACTGCAAAAACACTTGTTTACTGGGGGTTCAACGATGTGTTTAAACACCTTGAACACCATATCTTCATCCTCAACTCTGAGTGTCGCTCGCCCTTTTCCACATCAATCAAGCCTCTCTCAGTTGCCAAGAATGGTATTCCCAAGATGATAGGGATTTCATCATCTTCCTCCATATCAAGGATGAGGAAGTCTGCAGGAAAGAGGAATTTTCCCACCTTAACCAATACGTCTTCAATTATTCCCCTGGGATGCACCATTGTCCTATCCGCCAACTGCAAGTTCACTGTGGTTGGTTTGGCTTCACCCAAACCCAACCTCTTGAAAACGGACAAGGGCATGAGATTTTTTATGGCCCCCAAATCACACAGGGCCCTGTTACATGTCACCCTACCAATTGTGCAAGACAATGTGAAGCTCTCTGGATCCTTAAGCTTGGGGGGCAGTTTCTTCTGCAAGATGGCACTGCATTTCTATGTCAATGCCACTGTCTCATACTCAGCTAGCTTCCTCTTCTTTCCAAGGATTTCCTTCATAAATTTGAAATAAGTAGGCATTTGCTCCAACGCCTCAATGAAAGGGATGTTAATGTGTAGCTTTCTAAACACCTCCAAGAACTTGGAGAATTGCTTATCAACTGCTTTCCTTTGCAGCCTCTGAGGGTAAGGAATCTTCTCTGTCTCAGTAACCCCATCCTTCTATGCATCTACTCTCTGCTCAACTCTCTGTTCTACCACAGGCTGAGGTGTAGGCTGTTCTAGTTGTTTCCCACTTCTCAGTTGCACCGCTGCTCTGCAGGATTCATCTGTATTACTAGGAAGAGTGCCTGTGGCTGTTATTTGCCATCTTTGCTAATTTGTCACTGCGTCTCCAAGTTCCTGATAGAGGACCTTGTCTCTGCCATGAACTGGGTTTGTGAATTCGTAAGTATCAATAAGGCTGCTCGCAATTCGTCTGGCTTTTCTTGTGGAGCAGGTGTACTGAACTGTTGGAAAGGTGAGGCCTGGTTAAATAGTTGTTGATTCTGGTATTGGCCTCGGAACTGGTTCTATTTTCCTTGATCACCCATCCATGAAAAGTTAGGGTGATTCCTCCACCCTGGATTGTAGGTATTTGAATAGAGGTTGTTCTGGGGCCTTTGGTAATTCCCCACTGCCTGACATTCTGCTTGCTCAATAGGGATGTTGTTGGGGTATGCTGATGGGCACCTATCAAAAGTATGAGGACCCCCACACATCTCACAATTCAGTGGCATCTTAACTGCATTCACTGACACTGTGTTCTGCTGCAGTTGCTTGGTCAAGAGAGCAACATGTGTATTTAACGTTATAATGGCATCGATCTCATGAACTCCTATCGCTCTCCTTCCACTTACCCTCTATCATCTGTCACATGGTTATTGGTGGCCATGTCTTCTAGAAAATCATGGGCCTCATGTGTTGTCTTCTTCATGAAGGTTCCACCTGCAGCTGCGTCAATGATGGTTTTTGTGGTCCCACTTAGCCCATTGTAGAAAATATGGACCAAATTCCATAGCTCAATGCTATGATGTGGACACTTTCTCTGCAGATCTTTAAATCTCTCCCAAGCCTCATAGAGTGACTCTCCATCAGCCTGGTAAAAATTGTTCAGCTCTCCTCTCAGCTTAGCGGCTTTGGACGGTGGAAAGAACTTTGCCAAGAACTTCTGTGTCAACTCCTTCCATGTGAATATAGAATCTGTAGGCAGGGAATTCAACCAAACTTTTGCTCTATTCCTGAGTGAGAAGGGAAAGAGCCTCAATCGGATGGCGGCGTCAGTAATGCCATTAAACTTGAAAGTTGCACACAGCTCCAAGAAATTTGCTATGTGCATATGAGGGTCTTCAGATGGCAACCCTCCGAATTGAACTGCATTCTGCATCATACTCAGGATCGCAGGCTTGATTTCGAAATTATTTGCTCTATTCTTTGGGAGCTGATGCAATCGTGCTCCATTCACCCTTGGCATCACATAATCTCCCAAGCTTCTCTCAGCTTGGACATGGACCCTTTCTTCCACATCCATTGGTAACCTCTAGGGCACACTCTGGTTAGGTTGATGATCACCTAACCCTTCGTTCATCTCATTGTTATTCTGCAAGCCTCCCATTTCTATTAAGGTCAAGATTCGTTTGTTTCTCTGGTTCTGCTTGCAAGTCTTTTCAATATCCGGGTTGAAGGGAACAAGTGTATCTTCTCCTCTTCTCCTTCGCATAAACTAGATGCCTGCAACAGGTCAAAATCAACAAACGGATCACGGCGCATGGTTCCAAAAATAAAAGACAAATAAAAACCAAATTAGAGATTAAGAATAGAAAGATTGATATTGAACTACGCCAATCCCCGGCAACGACGCCAAAAGCTTGATGCGCGATTTATACACACGCTAAATGCAAGTGCACGTATCGTGACAAGTAATATAGTCTAGAAGACCGAGTTATCGTCCTCAGGGATTAATGTCCAATTACCAACCTCTATTCTGTAGTATCTATTTGGTGACCGATAATTTGATGATTTGTTTATAGCTATGATTATAGATGCTAACTAAATTATTTTACTGTACTTCAGATATGGTGGAAATAGGACTTTCAAATCTCCTCAACTATCCGCTCGCTTTACTCGTTAATGCAAATAATTAAGGTTCTTCTTCTATGTTGAGATAACAGGTTAACTAAGTCGTTTTATACTCCTGTTAAGGTAATATAAACACTCAACCCCAATGTAGAACTCTTCTATCTTTCGATGCAAAGAAGGATTAAGAGCAATAACCTATTAAGCTACACAAGTATCGGGGTACTTTCGTCCACGATTTAAACCTATGTTTATTCAACTATAGCATATTCACAATCTTCCCTTTCGGATTTCGATTAGAAATCATATAAGTCATGATAATTAGTGATCAATTAATTATCAAGCAATCAAAACAATTATTGAATAAATCTCAACAATAATAAGAAGAACCCAAAATCTTGCATTAATTCATAAAATGAGGTTCAAGCGATTAAATATGGAAAACCCTAAATTAAGTTAGTTCCTAGCCATAGACATGCCAAGAACTAAAATAGTATCCAACATATACTAGAAATAAATAAAATAAAGAACAAGAAATTACTCAAAAATAAGTCTCCAATCTTGATCTATGTTGTGATGAATGGTAAGGTGTGTTCCTCTCAAATCTGACCTAAAAAGCCCTATTTATATCCTCAAAAACGTGCAAAACCTTTACCTCTTTGGCTTTAGCCCAATCCTATTCGGATTTGTCAAATTTCCCGCGTCGGCGCCGCGGCCACACTGTCGGCGCCCGCGCGCCAGGCCTGTGACTGGTCTGTAGCGCCGTGGCTCTTCCTGCATTGATGATGCGCCGCCTGTTTCTCGCCCGGGTTACCAACTTTTTAGCTTTTTGAGCTCTGGAACCTCTGTTTTTTCCCTCTTTTCTCTCCTTCTCACCAATGTGCCACTTTAAACCACTGTGTCTCAAAAGAAAGAAAATATATCCTAACACGACACATATTTGTACAAAAATGGACAAAAAACTAACTAAAAATTACTCAAAAGGTGTATATAAAATACACCGATCAACAAGAGATAAACTGACACAAAGTATGAATATTTGTGCCAAATATCAACATTCATGAATTTGTAATTATGGTTGGAAGATGAAAGAAACAAACACCCTTTCTTTCACCATTAAAACCTAGCATCCTATTAAATGTAAATAATGACTTCCATGAATGTGGTTAATTGTAAAGATTTTTTTAAAATCACAAATTCAATGTAAGAATTTTCATCTTACCTTTAGCTTTTGCTCATTTATCACTGTCCACATTAATTTGAAAGTCCAAAAGTTTCATTAATTTTGTGTTGTTACTTGTCAGGTAAATATAAGAATAATAGAGAGGAAACCTTGTGATTAGAGAATATGGCATTACGGTCCATGAATATGGCAACATAAAAAGTTCAATATGAGAAGAAACCATCCTTGTTTTCCAGTTAAAATGGATCTAATCAGAAAATCAATTAGACATTTGATCTTATAGGGTTTGAAGATAAATGAGTTATATTCGATCCGGGAAACTTTTTTACCAGTCCGGTTAAACCGATAGATAGTGAATATGGCTGACAAATAATACAAGATAAAAACAAAGCTATGATTCAAGTAAGTAAGTAAGTAAACAATGGATCTTTGTGTATATTTTTTATAGAGATAATATTGCTTAGAGAAAAGAATTCTAGGATTACAAAGTGGGCAAGATTCCCTTTTTTGCATCCTATCCTATCCATATATAATCCAAGGTTGAACTTTTAAAACCATAAAATATGGGTGACATGACCTATTTGATGTTCAAATATTCGTGTATGCTGCGATACACTGATCAAGACTGACGGATGTGACCCGGATTGGTAGGAATGGGGAACAACGATTAAGATCTTTTGGACCTTCCGAGCCTTCAGACACATGATTTCTCTTAGGTACACTTTGCACCCAATACAGATAGTCCCCCACTTTCGGGACTTTCATCGAATGAGCCCCAGGAGTGGAAGACTCTTTCGGTCATATCTCATCTTACCTTCATTGTCGAGTCATTTCTTAAACTTTGTGCATCTGGCTGATCTATTCATTATTTACGCACACTGACTCTCCTTATTAAATACTATGACTCCCATGTAATACGTCTCTCTACACGTGTCATATCCTCAACCAAGTCTTTCTCTTGATTGATGGACCTCGTAATAATGGCAAGATTTCTTTTCTTTTAGACAAAGTTTCCCCTTTTATTCTTTCACATAACATATATACCCTGCCACATAATCGAAGTGTCACTTACTTTTCCTCGAATATCAGGACTCTATATCTCCCTTCTTAGTTCCTGAAAAACTCTCTATTTCTTTTCAACCTTATCTATAAATCTCCGACATGTCTTAAGACTCCTCCGTTGCCGGCGGTGCCACCACTCGGACACAAATCGCTGCTCACAGTGATTCCTATAACTCGATCCATTAAGTTTGATTGGGGGCTCATGGCCACCACTGAGTAAGGCCTCGAATAAGAAGGCTCTATCGTCAAGCACCGTCGGTCAGCAAGCAAAATCATACATCTCTAAGGAGTGGACCAGCAAGAAGGACCTCGTTGAGTGTTCTACCTCCATCGACCCTAACCGTGACCAGGAGTGGCTGACTAGTATATTTCATTCCTCCATTCGCAACCACAGTCTAGGTCAGTTCAAAGAGGAATGCAGCTAGATGAATTTAGAGGTAACTATACCAAGGGAAGGGGAAAACATGATCTCTTATAGGCAGGGCTATTCTTTTGTATACACCTATCATTTCTTACTGCGGGTGAGTGATTTGATCAACCTTGTCATTTTAAAATTTTGCAGGAAGTACAACATTTGCCTAGACAAGGTTGGGCTAATGGTATGGAGAACAATGGCATGTTTGATACCTTTCTTTGCGATTTCAGATAGGTTTTACACTTTCTCACTTGATCCGCCTACATTCCCCCAAAATCTTAAGAGCTAGGATTACCCAATTATCTCATCGTGGCCAAAATTCCTTGATTATGAGTATCGATACTGACTTAGTCAAGACACTAAAGGCTCTCATACCTGAGTAGTGGAACCCCATCGTAAGTTTAACTTTTATATATTTTTCTTTACTTGTACCCATGTTTTTGAACCGTACCGTTGACTTTTTGTCTTCATTGTGTTTTTAGCTGTTGGCATGGAAATCGGACCCGGTAAAGGACCTAGCGCAGTGGTTCCAAAAGATTCTAGATTCCTCATCCCATTCTTTCTATATATGGAAGGAGACTTCTATAAAGAACAATTGGAATGGCAAAATCACGGCCTTCCTAAAGGATCGTCAGTTCGCCATTTGGAGTATTTATTAGATGATCTAACCATAGCTATGTAGCAGGTCCTTCAGGCTTCATCCTAACTGGGTCACAATCTGGGGAGTCCTTTGGTTAGGGAAAAATAGACGTCTTCCGACTCTTCCCCTTCGTCTAAAAGAAGCAAGTCAATCATTACTGATTAGGACGGTCTGGGTCCGGGTTTAGCAACTCCAATCACTCCCTAATTAGCAATCGATCTGAGGTCTTATGCTAGTGGGGGGAGGCAGACTCGGCCCTAGAGCTTGTCTATAAAATAAAGGCTCGGGAAAAGGCTTCTTCTGCTAGTCTCTTTAGAAAGATGGAGCTGTCTACGCTGATTGGTTCCTCCTGCCATCGTTTTCTTGATTCCACGTAGACTAAGAATGATACTTTAGGATCGACGCCTTTCACCGCTCTTCCTTTTTCATCCTAAGAATCTCCCATACCAATACCTCAAAGACAGACCCCTCTATCAAAGGTCCAACTATCGAAGAGAGACATGAAGATCCTTGGGATGCTCACAGGTGCAGACTGGTAGAAACCTTCCCAGCTCCGATACATAACCCCTCAGCCTGTTGACATGTTGCCTTCACCATCCCGAGGGAATGCCACCTCCTTTCTCAATCAGTGGGAGTTGAACATTATTTTAAGCTTCTGGCCACCGAGAAGGATCGAAAAAAATAAAATCCATCTCTAGGGACTTTCTCCTTAACGCTGGTGCTCATGCGGTTGCCTAGGTATATGATTGTTTTTTCTTTCCTCAGTGTTCATTTCTATTGTAGTGTCAACTTATAACATCAATTATTTTTCTCATTTCAGTCTAGTCTTCTGACGATAGAGGGCATCAATCATAAGCTTGCCAAGGAGAGGGAGAAAATGGTTGAATACTAGAAGACGCAAGAGTATCTCCTGGCTTTAGAGGTCTAGGTAGTGGCCGCCGAAGAGTTGAAAGTGAAGTTGGCCCAGTTAGAGCAGGACAAAAGAATTCATAGTGAAGATACAACCAGGTTTCATGTCGATCTTACGAAATTATAGAAGAAATGAGTTGATCATCAGTATCATTCTGACACTATCTTGCAAAAGGAGACTAGTCTGGCAGAAAAGGTTCGAAACTCTGGAAGTAGAGCAACAGGTGTGCATGAAATAAAAGGTTACTGCAGAGGAAGCCCAAAATCTTCTTGATAAAAGGCTTCAAGCCAAAATGGCCCTGAACAAAGAGAAAGTTGCAACCAATAAATGCCTTTCTAATACTAATGCTTCCCTTCGGAATAGCCTGAAAAAAAATGGATGGCTCAACAGATGTGGATGCCCTGATACAAAAGATGAAGATGCAATTTTCTTTTGAGAAGGATCATACCATGTACTGTTCCCGTAGTCTCTCTTCAAGAAGCCCCGAATGGCATAATTGACATTAATGCCCAACTCGCTATTGCTTTGTCCATAGAGGATACTACCTTCAAAGATTTGCTTGTTCAGCCCCCATGTTTTTATTATTAATTGCCCACTTGTTGTACAAGTATTTTTGTGTATCTGGGTGCTGATTTTGCACTTGCTTTTGGGTTATATATATATAACATCAATTATTTTTCTCATTTCAGTCTAGTCTTCTGACGATGGAGGGCATCCAGCATAAGCTTGCCAAGGAGAGGGAGAAAATGGTTGAATACTAGAAGACGCAAGAGTACCAATATACTAATTATACACTTCAATTATACTTTTACACCCCCCTCAAGCTAGAATGTATGAAAATGTTCTTCAAGCCTAGCTTGGATAGTAAGGAAGTATGTTGTTGTCGATTCAACGCCTTTGTTAGTATATCAGCCGGTTGTTCCTTTGTCGATATAAACTGAGCATTGATCATTCCACTTTGAATTTTTTCTCTAATAAAATGACAATCTATCTCTATATGTTTTGTTCTCTCGTGGAAAACTGGATTCCCAGCAATCTGTATGGCAGATTTGCTGTCTGTGAATACTCATTTAGTGCGGATATATCAAAACCCAACTCTTGAAACAACCACCTTGACCAAACAACCCGGCAAGCTGCGAAGCCATAGATCTGTATTCCGCCTCTGCTGAACTCCGAGATATTGTGTCTTGCTTATTCGATTTCCAGGAAACAGGCGATGATCCATACATTGCTAGATAACCAGTGACTGATCTCCTGGTGTTGACGCAACTTCCCCAATCTGCATCACAATACATTTTGAGCTGAGGAACACAATTAGCAGAACTGGACATAAGTATACCCATTCCTGGTGTCTGTTTAATGTATCTGACTAATCGAAGGCCAGCTTCCATGTGAGAGTCCTTTGGTGTTTGCATGAATTGGCTGAGTGAGTTCACTGCAAAGGTGATATCTGGTCTTGTAGTAGTTAAATATAACAGCCTCCCAATCAGTCTTCTATATACGCAGGGTCGGCAACGACTTATCGGCACGGGAGATGATTGAATCGCTTCAATGATTTTGTCCAACTCTACTGTAGTGAGTTTCTGATTTATTTCCATAGGGAAAGCCACTGGTTTGGCTCCTTCCAATCCCATGTCTGATATAAGTTCAAGAGCATACTTCCTTTGATGCATTAGGATGCCTTGTGAATTCCTGGCAAACTCAATTCCCAGAAAGTACTTCAACTCCCCCAAGTATTTTATCTTAAAGGCTGATTGTAGTGCTTCTTTTGTGGACTGTATGAGAGCTGCATCATTCCCAGTTAGTAGGAGGTCATCCACATATACCAACACCATCACAATCTTCTCTTCTTCTCTTCTTGTGAAAAAA
This sequence comes from Przewalskia tangutica, assembly GCA_029844215.1. Lineage (NCBI taxonomy): Eukaryota > Viridiplantae > Streptophyta > Magnoliopsida > Solanales > Solanaceae > Przewalskia > Przewalskia tangutica. The sequence continues at coordinate 83,769,927 of CM056734.1, forward strand.
AAGTAGTCCCTATGGATTTGTGTGAATCCTGATGACAGTAAAGTTGTAGTTAACTTTATATTTCATTGCCTAGAGGCCTGTTTCAAGCCATATAAAGACTTATTTAACCTGCATACATGTGTGCTCCTATGTGTAGCATTGAATCCCTCTGGAACTGCCATGAATACTTCTTCAGATAAATCCCCTTGAATAAATGCATTGTATACATCCATTTGATGTATCTTCCAACGCTGCACTGCTGCAATAGACACCACAGTTCTGACTGTGGCCATCTTAACTACATGTGAGAATGTCTCCTGGTAATCTATTCCTTCCTTCTGGTTGTATCCCTTGGCTACAAGTCTGGCCTTGAACCTCTCCACATCCCCTGATGCTTTGTATTTAATCTTGTAGACCCACCTACAACCAATTGTTTTCTTCCCTTCAGGCAGCTTGACTAGCTCTCATGTTCCATTGTCCTCTAGTGCTTGGATTTCAGATTCCATGGCTGCAATCCATCTAGGATCCTTTTGTCACGCCCCGAACCCCGGGCCCGTGACTGGTTCCCTACCTGGGCACCCTTCTACCTTAACAATACAAGTAAACTGCGGAAATTAAATAACACCTCATTTTTTTTTCTTTTAAAATAACCGTACGTGCAAGGGCAAAGCCGACAAGGCTGCCATATATACATAACCAAAAGACACTACACCGTCGTGAGTCCAATCCACATATGAATCTGCACCTCACAGGAGTTAAAGCGAAATGTGACGGACAAGGCCCCGTACCAGCCCAAAAGCTGTACAAAGCATCTTGAAGGACATATACCAAAAGATAAACTCACGGATAGAGGAGCTATCCAAAACCACGAGCAGATCCTACACTGCCGATCACCAAACAGCGTACCTAAACTGCGGCGTGAGCGGCCCGAAGAGTCGGTCTGAAGAATGTACCAAGTATGTGAACAATAAATCGTAATGAAATCATAACCGTCTAAACAAAGCGGGAGACATGTATGATAGCCAACCTACGATACAAAACACATAGCGATCATATCAAGTCGGGGATCACGCCCACCGAGTCACTACTCGGATATAACTATGGGTATCACGCCCGTAATATCAATCATGCGTGGAATCCTTCACCGCCGGCAGTCCATGATATAACATAACATCAAGTCCCACCGGTGGTATAACATCTTGGGGGTTTACCCCTCACTTATACTCTTACCCTGGAGAAGGTGGTAAAACAGGTGGTATAACATCTTGGGGTTTACCCCTCACTTATACTCTTACCCTGGAGGAGGTGGTATAACGTCTTGGGGCTTGCCCCTCATTTATACTCTTACCCTATCTCAACCGGCCGTCAAACAACACATAAAGCAGGTGGTACAGCGTCTTGGGGGTTTACCCCTCACTAATACTCTTACCCTGGAGGAGGTGGTATAACGTCTTGGGGCTTGCCCCTCATTTATACTCTTACCCTATCTCGACCGACCATCAAACAAGACATAAGCACTACCATGTCTTCTATAAAAATCCGGGAATTTAACCCAAGTACTACAAGTAGCGAAGCATGCCGTGGAATCCCACATCACCGCTTCGATGCGTCGATGTAACTTACAACAAGACAGTCGACCCTTCAACCGAGAGTCGCGACAACTTAATAAAACATAATACTTGCACTCAAAGGCTATTTCCAGCACATATAGGCAAGTTCTCAATTAACCAAGCCAAAGTACTTATCAAGGCACACATAGGATAATTCTCATTTTATCAAGCCAAAGTACTAATCAAGGCATACATAGAATAATTCTCTTTTAACAAGTCAAAGTACTTATCAAGGCACACTTAGACAAATTCTCAATTTATCAAGCCAAAGTACTAATCAAGGCATACATAGAATAATTCTCTTTTAACAAGTCAAAGTACTTATCAAGGCACACTTTAGACAAATTCTCAATTTATCAAGCCAAAGTACTAATCAAGGCATACATAGAATAATTCTCTTTTAACAAGTCAAAGTACTTATCAAGGCACACTTAGACAAATTCTCAATTTATCAAGCCAAAGTACTAATCAAGGCATACATAGAATAATTCTCTTTTAACAAGTCAAAGTACTTATCAAGGCACTTAGACAAATTCTCAATTTATCAAGCCAAAGTACTAATCAAGGCATACATAGAATAATTCTCTTTTAACAAGTCAAAGTACTTATCAAGGCACTAAAAGAAAACTGCTCAATTTATCAAGCCAAAGTACTAATCAAGGCATACATAGAATAATTCTCTTTTAACAAGTCAAAGTACTTATCAAGGCACACTTAGACAAATTCTCAATTTATCAAGCCAAAGTACTAATCAAGGCATACATAGAATAATTCTCTTTTAACAAGTCAAAGTACTTATCAAGGCACACTTAGACAAATTCTCAATTTATCAAGCCAAAGTACTAATCAAGGCATACATAGAATAATTCTCTTTTAACAAGTCAAAGTACTTATCAAGGCACATTTAGACAAATTCTCAATTTATCAAGCCAAAGTACTAATCAAGGCATACATAGAATAATTCTCTTTTAACAAGTCAAAGTACTTATCAAGGCACACTTAGACAAATTCTCTATTTATCAAGCCAGAGTACTACATACGTCGTTCTTTTATAAAAGACTCCTTTCTATGTAAAGCCCCAAGATACTAACACCTGTAGTATCAAGGCGTGTCTATTTTTCAAAGTAAGTTACTACACTTTTAGAAAACTCATTTCAAAGCTTGAAATCAAGTAACTCCAAATTTTCACAATCTAGGCAACTTATGCCGATTAATCAAAATAGACAACTTTCTAACCTTCCATAAAGCCGTTATAACCAACTTCCCATGTGAGCCGTTATAACCCTTTATGGTTTTAGACATATCCATTCCTTGATAACCAAGAGACTTATACTATTAAAACCAAGTATCACATACTTACAAATCAAGTTCTTAAGTTTCAAAAATACTTCAAGTCTCTTAATAGTTAGAAAACAAGTTTTCTTCTACTTTTTTTAAACCTCAAGTAACTTCACCCTTAGCACAAGTTACTTCTCTTAAATCATGTCATTTCTCCTCTTTAAATCAAATAAGTAAATCACTCTTTGACTCCTAAAGTCATTATAATGACCTTTAGGTTTTAGAACTAAGGCACTAGCCAAAAGATTTGGAAACCACTTCCTTTTCAAGTCTCTATGCACTTTAAGAAAAATACCTTCACTTTTAAGAATCCAAACTTCCCTAAGGAAAGGGATTATACTACTTACAATTTAAACATCAAAGTACACTCAGGAAGTACATAGAACAAATTCTATTTTAGGCAATCCAAATACAAGCAAGGAATGGATCATTCGAGTAGAACTTACTTTCTTTATTCTAAGGAATCATGCTAGAAGAGGAGATAGTTCACATACCTTTCTGGCTAATATCCACAAGCTAAGCCGAATACGCGCACGTAGAAGTGTCAACCTATAATGGTCACAACAAGACTATCAACTTCTAGTCTCAACGTAGAATAATACTAAGTATGTGGTCTCTAATTCTACGGAAAATCGGAAGACTTCCTTTGTTTCTACTCACTTTGCCACCTTTTCAAGGTCGAATACAATAACCAACACGCCACATTTAAGGCTCCAAACAACAACCAAACAAAGGGGATTACACGCCTACAATACGTAAAATTCCGCCCACAATTCATACGAAATAGTCTAATGCACTAGCCAATTCTCGGCCAACTTACATAAAGAACACTAAGTCTTTTCCAATCCTTTTCCAATTCCAAGTTCTAAGGTCTAACATGTTATATAGTCTAAACAACTTCAACAACTACACTTTCCTTCTTTATACAACATGCGATGCTTAAACTAATAATCGACTAGAATTGAAATCTTAAAGTTAAACATGCTAGATTTCGGATTAGGGTTCCAATAGCCAATAAACATATCAAACTTCATACTATATAACACATGATTGCTAAAATCCATAGCTACAACAATAAGTAAGTCTTAACTATTAAAACGACAAAATTTATACCTTTCAAAGCCCTTAAAATTTCCAAGATTCGAAGTCGCGCCTTAGCAATTCTTAGCTCCTTTTCTTAAGTTCCAAACCGCTCCAAGCACTCCTTAGAGGCCTATGAAGAACCCATCTTCAAGTTCCAACTTCAAAGTTGAAGAACTCCCTTAGTTTCCGCCTTGCGACTAACGTGAAAACTCCGTTTTTCCGAAATCTTTCTATTGAGATAACCTTACAATACCCTTGGGAACATTGGGTTAAAGTCTTGTGAACAAAGGATCAAAACTACAAATTTTTTGTGGGGAACATGGCAAACCCGAGAGCAACTATAGTGGCAACAAGGTTTCTAATTTTTCTAAGTGTAGAAATGCCAAGTCTTGCTACTAGTAGTATACTTATAACACAATGGAGGCTTGGATAACAACACTTGTTAAAATTGGAGGAAGAGATCAAGCCAAATGGCTCTTGACTTGGTCAACAATGTCAGCTATTAATTAGCAAGACTTTCATCTACACAATGGTCAAATGACCATTTTACCTCACCATTTCGTCCAAGACCACATGTGGGGGTGCCACGTGTCGCCCTCTCATTCGTCCATAAAATTCCGTAACCCCCGTGGGCCCCACAAAACGTAAAATTCCTCGGGTGGGCCCCACGTGACCAAATCCGTAAAAATAAATTTCCATAAAAATACTAAGTCCCATACTCTTCAAATAATGCATTTTGAGAATCCAATTCTCAATAACGAACATTTTTCCTTTCCGACGTCCGGAAGATTTTCCGTCGGAAAAACAATTCTTCCTTTCGTACCAATTTCCAAGTCTTGTTCCTTTCGTACATTCTCTTTTACAGGTTTTGGACTTACGGGGTGTAACATTCTTCCCCCCTTAGAAACATTCGTCCCCGAATGTTCTTAGTCGGTTGTCACGCTATACAAACTCCGGCACAATCTCTATACTATGCCTATCAATCAAATGCACAAGACCAACGATGTCACACATGACCACCACATAACATACGTAAACATAATAATGGACCTTCCGTCCGTGGTCCCTTCTCACAAAACTCGAAGGTTCTGATTTTCCCAAACACGGATCCTTAGAGGTTCCTTTCTTTCCTTACTTGTCATACTTTCTCGCACTTTCAAACTCATCTAGTACACGTACAAAATCTCAAATTCTGCTTTCCCCAATCCTTGGAGTTACTAACCAACTTGGCCATTATGCTACTTGAATTTCCGCTAAGGCCCTTCTCGGTCCTTACGACCTAGTTCCGGTGGAACGCGTCCACAAACTCGTACAACGATTAACTAAACTTGGGCCTGGCATCCTCAGGACCCTATCACATAACGGGACCATTTCTAACTGACATTACCCCATTCCAAACTATCGGCTGACCCGAAATGAGTCCATAACCCGACTCATCGTCACTCGTAACTTCTCATTCTTAGTCTGAAATAAATCTCTCTTATCTCAAGGTACTTCTTACCCTACCCCCTATTCACTAGAGGTTCGTCACATAAGCCAAAGTATTTCTACTGCACAATCTTCCCTATCGGTCTTACACTTATACGGGGTAATTACAAGTTGTGAACTCTATACAACTATAGTCTCAGTTCACCTATCATTCTTGTCAACATTCTTACTTCTCACTTTACTAATCAAAGTATCCCTACCTCTGGGGTACTATCACTTACAACTGCTAGCACGGCTATCTTGGTCAATAACATAACTGCTTCCCTCATGACCCTATAGTCTTCTCCTAACCGAGAAACTGGAGGCTCCGGTGCTGGGGCCTCAAACCTGGCGCAGAAGAACTCGCCGACTGTGGAACAACATCCGGTATAACCTGGGCATAAGCCCTATCAACTCCCTGAGTCTGACTAGTAGCTCCTGCTACTCCTTTGCCCTTCAAGTAGTGTTGCCTCTCCTGGAGGCATAATCAGAACACAACAATACGTCAGAGAGGAATTATCTTACTAACACAGCTCTATGGCACGATCTTTGTTATACCCCGTATTTCCAGAGTATGTACGTGAGGGCGTACGTATAATAATTTAAGCCTTAAGGATTGGCTAGTTTCGAAAATTGTACACAACACCCGATTAGAGTCGTTCTTCGACGAAACGTTTCCACAGCTTTCGTAGGGAAAATTCCGGCTATGTCATTAATAATTTTTGCGGATTTTTCCGAGAGACGAAACATTTTGGACCAACGAGAGGGCGACACTTGTCACCCTCTAATTGGAAGGAGTGGACGGCAACAAAGGGGCAAGGTTGGACGATTTTGTGCCTTTCCCTTGGTCAAGGGTTAGGTAGGATATTTTGTGGTAGATGGATAAGGTAGCACATGGCTAAATCTTGGCCTTACACTTGCTATGCACTTGTCTTCATCTTGGCCATTGGTTGGCCTTCACTGACCTATAAATACCCCTTAGTTGATGAACTTTCTTCATCCAAAAATTGAGCAATCTACCTAAGTCTCAAAATACTCCTCCTCTTGTGGTTCTCGTCCAAAGCCTCTCCTCCTCCTCCTAGTGGCCCTTGGCCGAGAGCTTTCCTCCCCTTTGTAGTGGTTAGCAGTGGGTACCCCCTAGCCTAGTTGCCTCGTATAAATACCCCCCTTTGTGGTATAGAAATACTCTTCAAGTATTGTTATAATGCCCAAAATACTTTAGCCAAATACCTTGTAGTACTTTCCAAAGTACCCTTTATACGAAAATCCCTAAAATACTATTATACTTCCTTTAGCCACAAAACGAAACCCTAAGGAAATCTTCACCGTAGTTGAAGTTATAAGTAGAAGTTGTCTATAACTTCTAAGGGTTTCTTGGAGCGGATTTGATCACTCGGATTAGGAGCTAAAACTTGCTCAGGAGCGAAATTAAACTTGGATAATTTTGGGCTTATCGAGGTAAAGACTCTTGACCTTATTTTTTAATTGGAAATTACATGTTGTTGGAATATATAGTTAAGGTATACTATATATAGAATTGAACATAATAATAGTGCGGCAATGTCTTTTGACTTAAGCTGAATAATACTTACGGCAATGTCTTGCGACTTAAGCCTGAATTTAAAGAGTGAATCAATCAGTAATTACATAGGATTCTGACATGGACTTGTGTAGTATTCTGTGAGTAAAATTGTACACGCCCGTTAGGCGTAAACCCCCTGGTTGGCTTGGTAGCCGCCTCGGTAGAGAGGAGATTAACGCTGCCATGGGGGAGTCTCCGAATTTTCTGTAGAATATGGAACGATGAGATCTAGATGTTAATAAGCGCTTGTGGCCTTATAGGTTGAAGTACTACGTGTGGTGCGATCTACGTGGCTTAAGGCGAGCCGACGGTTTGAAGTACTTGGAGCGTTTTGCTATTAGTCGGCACTCGTCGCGGTATGTGAACCTCTTCCTATCTCTTCTAGCATGATATGTGTGAACTATGTAGTGCGGTAGACGTATACGTGTTAACTGTGTTTGATTGTTTTTAAAAACATAAAGTGTTATAACGGCTTTATGGGAAGTTGGTTACAACAGCTTTATGTAGGTAAGAAAATACTTTGTGGTTTTAAAAGGTAACTGATGTGAATTATAGCTGGCTAGTTATAATAAAGAACTTGATGTATTTCAAAGGATTTATAAATCGTTTTGAAGGGAGAGTAACACTTGGTTTTAAAGGTTTTAAAAAGAGTTATACTAGCTTATGGGAAGTTAGGTATAATGTCTTAAGAAAGGTAAAGAAAATGGTTTACTGATGTTAGAAGTTAAAAGACTTGATCTTATAAGACAAGAGACTTAACTTATTTGTTTTAATGTGGATGTTTGTGTGAAACCTCATTCGTGAGTAATGAGTACTTGGTTTTATTTAAAGGGATAATGTTTTACTGATTTCGGAAATCAGAATGTGTATCGACAGACCACTGCAGCGTTAATAAAGGAAAATGTATTGAATAATGAAGTATTGTATTAAAAACCAGTAGAAACCTCCATCTGCATAGAAGCTAAGATGAGACAAAATGATATTACATATCCTAGATCATGGCTGCTTAATAAGATCGATTATAAACAAGAATAAACTACTCACATATAAGGCATATGTTTCTCAAATCATTAAAGGAGAATTATGTTTTAAAGGATTAAAACTATGAACTACGAAACCTTTTCTAAAAATGAGAAACTTGAGCATTTGAAATTAGGCAAACTTGAGCGTTTGGAAAATAAGGTTGTTACGTGATTTTACAAAGGAAAGCATTTTGTTTACTTAACAATGTTCCACTCTATTTTTATACTACGGACATCGGGTGACTTTTATAAAAGGAATGGATCTCTTTAAAGGAATTTAACGACGTAGTACTTTAGGTTAAAACCCGACTTTGGCATAAAATGGAAGTAACTTGAGTTGTGTAACTTGCCTATGCTTGTGTGGTGTAACTTGCCTATGCTTGTGTTGTGTAACTTGCCTATACCGGGTGTTGTGTAACTTGCCTATGTTTGTTGTCACGTAACTTGCGCTTGTGGTGATAGCCTTGGTTGTGCAAGAATAGTTATTTTATGGACTAGCTCTCCATGAGGTTTCTTCTTTACGGCCTTGGTCCCCGTGGTCGGCTCTCGTACTTGCCTGCCTCATGGTGATTCGGCCTTGGTACCCTGAGTCACCCTGACTTGCCCCGTTCGGTGTAGTGGACGAAGTCTCGTGATCTGACGCTTGGTCCTGGTGGTCACCAGACTAGCCCCGGCCACTACGTGGCCGCCTTGGTATCCGGTAGTCGGCTCGACTTGCCCCGTGATCGGCCGTGTTTTGGTTGCATTATATTATTGGTACGGTCGGATCTGGTAGTTATACTTGTCCTATACGGTTTTTATGACAGGTGGGACACGTGTTCATGTATACTCCTTGGTATTGTCATATCATAAAGCGGCAGATGAGGAAGAAATTCCACGCACGAGTGATAATTTGGAGGCGTGAGTCCACGACTTGATGAATCGTTATATGTATGTCTTGTAGTTTGGTCATCATACATGTCTCCCGCTTTATATAGATCGTTATGATTTCATTTACTGATTCACGCTTCACATACTTGGTACTGTTATCTTGACCTCCTTCGGGCCGCGTCATGCCGCAGTAAGTACATCGTTGTCGATCCCGCCTTAGGATCACCTTTTCAACGTATTGAAGCTCCGTTCCTGAGGCTTATCTTTGTATGTGTTCCCGAGTTGTAGGTTCTGTACATTCGGGGTATGGCGGCCTGTCCGTCATAGTTGTTGTAAATCTTAGGTGCAGAGTAATTGCAAGGTGGTTTTGTAAAAAGGATTAAATTGTTCGTTTTGAAAGAGTTGTTTATATATATTTTATTGGAAGGTAACCGTTTGGTTGGCCTGTTTTATTATCTTGTCTCATGTTCATGTTTAAGTTTTTATTTCCGCTGGTTTTCTCTGATGTTGTATCACTAGGGTGCCCGGGGTAAGGCACCAGTCACGGGCCCGGGTTCGGGTCGTGACAATCTTAGAGTGAGAAGAATAGAAACCAACTCCTAAATGTCCTGTAGCCTCCTGTTTATGGGTGTGGCGCGCAACACACCGATAATCAAGACTCTACTAGACACGGTCTGTAGACATTCCGAGGACCGATCGCTCGATACCACTCACACGCCCAACCTCGGGCGTGGTCGTGCCCTACCCAGGCACCTTCTACATTAACAATACTATTAAACTTCGGAAATTAAATAACACCTAATTTTTTTTTCTTTTAAAACAACCTTACGTGCAAGGGCAAAGCCGACAAGGCTGCCGTATATACATAACCAAAAGACACTACACCGCATACGCAGTCCAATCCACATATGAATACGCACTCAGGAGTTAAATCAAATGTGACGGACAAGGCCCCGCTGCATCAAAACTGCATAAAGCCTGCATCAAGGACATATACCAAAAGATAAACTCACGGATAGAGGAGCTATCCAAAACCCCGAGCAGATCCTACACTGCCGATCACCAAACAACAGACTAAACTCGGCGTGAACGCACCCGGAGGTCAAGACAAGAATGTACCAAGTATGTGAACAATAAGTACTGTAATGAAATCATAACCGTCTAAACAAAACAGGAGACATGTATGATAGCCAACCTACAGTACAAAACACATAAGCAGTCATATCAAGTCAGGGATGCAAGCCCTCAAGGTCACTACTCAGATATAACTATGGGTATCACGCCCATAATATCAATCATGCCCGTGGAATCCTTCCTCACTGCCGGCAGTCCATGATATAACATAACATCAAGTCCCACCGGTGGTATAGCATCTTGGGGGTTTACCCCTCACTTATACTCTTACCCTGGAGAAGGTGGTAAAGCAGGTGGTATAACATCTTGGGGGTTTACCCCTCACTTATACTCTTACCCTGGAGGAGGTGGTATAACGTCTTGGGGCTTGCCCCTCATTTATACTCTTACCCAATCTCAACCGGCCGTCAAACAACACATAAAGCAGGTGGTACAGGCTTGGGGTTTACCCTCACTAATACTCTTACTCGGAGGAGGTGGTATAACGTCTTGGGCTTGCCTCATTTATACTCTTACCCTATCTCGACCGACCATCAAACAAGACATAAGCACTACCATGTCTTCTATAAAAATCCGGGAATTTAACCCAAGTACTACAAGTAACGGAAGCATACCCGTGGAATCTCACATCACTGCTTGCGTCCCAAGAATTTACAACAAGACAAATTGACCCTTCAACCGAGAGTCGCGACAACTTAATAAAACATAATACTTGCACTCAAAGGCTATTTCCAGCACATATAGGCAAGTTCTCAATTAACCAAGCCAAAGTACTTATCAAGGCACACATAGGATAATTCTCATTTTATCAAGCCAAAGTACTAATAAAGGCATACATAGAATAATTCTCTTTAACAAGTCAAAGTATTATCAAGGCACACTTAGACAAATTCTCAATTTATCAAGCCAAAGTACTAATCAAGGCATACATAGAATAATACTCTTTTAACAAGTCAAAGTACTTATCAAGGCACACTTTAGACAAATTCTCAATTTATCAAGCCAAAGTACTAATCAAGGCATACATAGAATAATTCTCTTTTAACAAGTCAAAGTACTTATCAAGGCACACTTAGACAAATTCTCAATTTATCAAGCCAAAGTACTAATCAAGGCATACATAGAATAATTCTCTTTTAACAAGTCAAAGTACTTATCAAGGCACACTTAGACAAATTCTCAATTTATCAAGCCAAAGTACTAATCAAGGCATACATAGAATAATTCTCTTTTAACAAGTCAAAGTACTTATCAAGGCACACTTAAACAAATTCTCAATTTATCAAGCCAAAGTACTAATCAAGGCATACATAGAATAATTCTCTTTTAACAAGTCAAAGTACTTATCAAGGCACACTTAGACAAATTCTCAATTTATCAAGCCAAAGTACTAATCAAGGCATACATAGAATAATTCTCTTTTAACAAGTCAAAGTACTTATCAAGGCACACTTAGACAAATTCTCAATTTATCAAGCCAAAGTACTAATCAAGGCATACATAGAATAATTCTCTTTTAACAAGTCAAAGTACTTATCAAGGCACATTTAGACAAATTCTCAATTTATCAAGCCAAAGTACTAATCAAGGCATACATAGAATAATTCTCTTTTAACAAGTCAAAGTACTTATCAAGGCACACTTAGACAAATTCTCTATTTATCAAGCCAGAGTACTACATACGTACATTCTTTTATAAAAGACTCCTTTCTATGTAAAGCTCCAAGATACTAACACCCGTAGTATCAAGGCGTGTCTATTTTTCAAAGTAAGTTACTACACTTTTAGAAAACTCATTTCAAAGCTTGAAATCAAGTAACTCCAAATTTTCACAATCTAGGCAACTTATGCCGATTAATCAAAATAGACAACTTTCTAACCTTCCATAAAGCCGTTATAACCAACTTCCCATAAAGCCGTTATAACCCTTTATGGTTTTAGACATATCCATTCCTTCAATAACCAAGAGACTTATACTATTAAAACCAAGTATCACATACTTACAAATCAAGTTCTTAAGTTTCAAAAATACTTCAAGTCTCTTAATAGTTAGAAAACAAGTTTTCTTCTACTTTTTTTAAACCTCAAGTAACTTCACCCTTAGCACAAGTTACTTCTCTTAAATCATGTCATTTCTCCTCTTTTAAATCAAATAAGTAAATCACTCCTTTGACTTCTAAAGTCATTATAATGACCTTTAGGTTTTAGAACTAAGGCACTAGCCAAAAGATTTGGAAACCACTTCCTTTTCAAGTCTCTATGCACTTTAAGAAAAATACCTTCACTTTTAAGAATCCAAACTTCCCTAAGGAAAGGGATTATACTACTTACAATTTAAACATCAAAGTACACTCAAGGAAGTACATAGAACAAATTCTATTTTAGGCAATCCAAATACAAGCAAGGAATGGATCATTCGAGAGTAGAACTTACTTTCTTTATTCTAAGGAATCATGCTAGAAGAGGAGATAGTTCACATACCTTTTCGCTAATATCCACAAGCTGCCGAATCGCTGCACGTAGAAGTGTCAACCTATAATGGTCACAACAAGACTATCAACTTCTAGTCTCAACGTAGAATAATACTAAGTATGGTCTCTAATTCTACGGAAAATCGGGCAAAGACTTCCTTTGTTTCTACTCACTTTGCCACCTTTTTCAAGGTCGAATACAATAACCAACACGCCACATTTAAGGCTCCAAACAACAACCAAACAAAGGGGATTACACGCCTTACAATACGTGTAAAATTCCGCCCCACAATTCATACGAAATAGTCTAATGCACACTAGCCAATTCTCGGCCAACTTACATAGCAACACTAAGTCTTTTCCAATCCTTTTCCAATTCCAAGTTCTAAGGTCTAACATGTTATATAGTCTAAACAACTTCAACAACTACACTTTCCTTCTTTATACAACATGCGATGCTTAAACTAATAATCGACTAGAATTGAAATCTTAAAGTTAAACATGCTAGATTTCGGATTAGGGTTCCAATAGCGATAAACATATCAAACTTCATACTATATAACACATGCTTGCTAAAATCCATAGCTACAACAATAAGTAAGCCTTAACTATTAAAACGACAAAATTTATACCTTCAAAGCCCTTAAAATTTCCAAGATTCAAGTCGCGCCTTAGCAATTCTTAGCTCCTTTCCTTAAGTTCCAAACCGCTCCAAGCACTCCTAGAGGCCTATGAAGAACCCATCTTCAAGTTCCAACTTCAAAGTTGAAGAACTCCCTTAGTTTCCGCCTTGACTAACGTGAAAACTCCGCTTTTTCCAAATCTTTCTATTGAGATAACCTTACAATACCCTTGGGAACATTGGGTTAAAGTCTTGTGAACAAAGGATCAAAACTACAAATTTTTGTGGGAACATGGCAAACCCGAGAGCAAATCAGAGTGGGCAACAAGGTTTCTAATTTTTCTAAGTGTAGAAATGCCAAGTCTTGCTACTAGTAGTATACTTATAACACAATGGAGGGCTTGGATAACAACACTTGTTAAAATTGGAGGGAAGAGATCAAGCCAAATGGCTCTTGACTTGGTCAACAATGTCAAGCTATTAATTAGCAAGACTTTCTCATCTACACAATGGTCAAATGACCATTTTACCCTCACCATTTCGTCCAAGACCACATGTGGGGTGCCACGTGTCGCCTCTCATTCGTCCATAAAATTCAGAACCCCGTGGCCCCACAAAACGTAAAATTCCTCGGGTGGGCCCCACGTGACCAAATCCGTAAAAATAAATTTCCATAAAAAATACTAAGTCCCATACTCTTCAAATAATGCATTTTGAGAATCCAATTCTCAATAACGAATATTTTTCCTTTCCGACGTCCGGAAGATTTTCCGTCGGAAAAACAATTCTTCCTTTCGTACCAATTTCCAAGTCTTGTTCCTTTCGTACATTCTCTTTTACAGGTTTTGGACTTACGGGGTGTAACACCTTTGCAGCTGCTGAGTATCCTGATGGCTCAGTGTCTACAGATACCTGTGCAACAAAGTGTTGATAGGCAGCAGATAGACCTGCATATGTGATGTTGTCAGAAATTGAATATAAGCAGCTGTGAGATCCTTTTGTAGTGATATAGTTCTTGTGCCATATAGGAGGTCTGTCATGTCTTCCTGATCTCCTTGTTGTAGTTGTAGTGACTGACTCCATATGATTGTTCTCATGATGTTCTGTCTCATCCGTGACCGCATGATCTCTGCTCGCACTACCACAATTGATGTTTGAATCTGCAGTAGGACCTGCATATGCTGATTCTTCTCCTGCAAAATTTATCTCACTGACAGGATTGCCATTAGTAATAGTGACAGGATTACCATTCATCAACTCCTCAAAACAGAATCGTCCATGATCTTTTATGTTCAGTGACTCCTCATTCTGCCCATTTTTAAAAGGAAAAATGTCTTCCCTGAATATTACATCCCTACTAACAAAAATAATCATGTTTTCTAAGTCATAGAGTTTGTATCCCTTTTGTGTAGGTGCATACCCAAGTAGGACACATCTAACTGCTCTTGGACTAAACTTATCATGTGTATGAAGTATGGTTGCAAAACATAAACAGCCTATAACTCTCAAATGATTAAGTTGTGGTGTTTTATTGTATAGTTTATGGAAAGGAGACTCATTATTTAGAACAGTTGAAGGAATTCTATTAATAATGTATGCTGCAACTTCTATACACATTCTCCAGAATCTGTCTGGCAACCAGCCCTGAATTTTAATGGCTCTTGCTATCTCAAGTAGATGCATATGTTTCCTTTCAACTACCCCATTTTGTCGTGGTGTGTATGGGCAAGAACTCTCATGTATAATTCCAAGTGTTTGGAAAAGTTCCCTACAGTGTTGGTTGAAAAATTCAGTACCATTGTCTGATCTAATTCTCTGGACTTTAGATTCAAACTGAGTAGCTATTTCAGCAAAGAAAATTTTCAGAACAGTAGATACATCAGATTTCAACCTCATCAAAAACACCCATGTCCATCTAGAGAAATCCTCTACAATGGTAAAAAAATACCTCATGACATTGAATGTATCAGTTCTATATGGTCCCAGACATCTAAATGTAGCAATTGAAAAAGTTTTAAAGATCTACTGGTACTAGTAGGAAATGGAGATCTGATTTGTCTAGCCAGTGGGCAGATTTCACACTTATTTAAAACAAAATTATCATTGTCTTTGAACCAAGAAATCTTCCTCAATACTGTCATGGGGATATGACATAGTCTCTGGTGCCATGTCATTGTATCTATATGTTGAGTGGCAGTCATACACTTCCTCAGTTCCTTCTCCTGATTCTCAGCATCTAAACACAAAATGTAAAGCCCATCTTTCTCACTACCAATCCCCCTCACCTTCCCAGATGCTAGATCCTGAAAGACACAACACGAGGGAAAGAAAGAGACACTACAATTCAACTCTTTAGTCACCTTCGATACTGACATTAAGTTAAACTTGAATGCTGGCACACACAGAACATTTCTAAGAACATCACCTTTTCCAAGTTGATAATCACCAACATGGGAGATTCTGGCTGAATCTCCTGTTGGCAATTGTACCTTCCCAGTTCCTTCTGTTAACAAGTTATTGCGTAAGTGTTTAGAGTCACTTATCATGTGATTAGTCGCACCTGAATCTACTATCCATTGCAGTAATTCTTCTGCATCAGTAGTATGCATACCTGCCATATTAGCAATATGAGTTCTGCTCCTATCCTTCTCTTCCAGCATGTGAAGAATCTGTTGTCTTTGGCTTGGAGTGAATTGATCATACATCATGGTTTCCTTTGTGAGGTGGTTCTGCTGCTGTGCCTGTTGTCCTGTGTCTTCAAGTTGGCCTGTTACTGTATAGGCCTTCTTTTCTTTGGACTTAAAGTCATCCGGATAGCCAATTAGTTGATAACAGCCCTCCTCTAAGTGGCCTGTCTTGTGACAGTGATTACATTTCATCAACTTGAAACAGTCCACTGTGAAATGTCCCTTCATCTTACAGTAATCGCACTTAGCATTAGGATTATATGGTTTTCTTTGTGTGTGACTTCCTCCATGTCCTCCTCCCTTGTTACTTCCACTCCTGGATGTGAACAATGCTGATGGTTCAATATGATCAGACATTGATCTGCTGGTTCTTGCCAGAGCTCTTTGACTTTCCTCCTGATTAACCAAGGCATATGCCTGATTCAGATTTGGGACTTGTGGCATCATTAGAACTTGGCTCCTTGTGTTATGATAACTTTCGTTCAGTCCCGTTAGGAACTGCAACAACCTTTGATATTGTAGGTGATTGATGAACTCCTTAGCCTTGGGACAGCACGACGGTGTAGGTATAATCGAGTCGTACTCATCCCAAAGATCCTTCAGCCTTGAATAATATCCTGATATTGACATAGTCCCTTGTCGCAAAGTAAATATCTCCTTGTGAATCTGAAAGGCTCTAGAACTATTTACCTTGTCGAATCTCTCCTTTAACTCCTCCCAGATGATGTGGGAATCAGCATTGAATAACATCCCTGTCAGCAGACTTTTACTGACATTTCCCATCAACCATGACACTACAATAGCGTTGCATCTGTCCCAGACTCGTGCTACCTCTTCACTGTAATGTTCTCTCCTAATCGTTCCATCAATAAACCCTATCTTGTTCTTCCCCAACAGAGCCAACTTCATGGCCCTACTCCACAGCGCATAGTTGTCCATTCCATTCAAGACAACTCCAATAGACAGGGAACCAGGTGCATCCGATGGAAATAAGAATAGGGGGTGATTATGATCTATATTGTTCCTTGAATTTGTTGTATCTCCAACTTCATTCACTCCACCATCTCCGATAGTTTCTGATGTCGGCATGTCGTATATTTTTCTTTAAAAGTCTCAATTTCTCCAACAGATTCAGTTAACACCAAGCAGTAAAAAAAACAACACCAACAGAGATTCCTGAAATCGATTAAGATTTTGAGTCGATTATAGCAGAAACATAATTCCTACCTTTTCCTTTTTATTTTTCAGATTCGTCCACTGGAGTAATCACTTGTTTCTCCTTCGATCTGAAACTGTATCCATTTTTTAATATTCCTCTTGCATGTACCCGATCTATCTGGATCTACAATTTTCTTGTGTTGATCATTTGTTTGATTCTTTTGTTTCGAACATCCTAGGATCTACAGGCTGTTATACCATGTTGGACTTTAGACTGCCATGAAAGATGGCAGGGAGTCGAAGGTAGAAGAAGAAATGTGAGGAAGAGGAAGACGAAGCAGTAGCAGTAGCTTGATGAAGAAGACAATGGAGTAGGGAGTCGGTGGAAGAGACGAGAGAGACGACTGGAACGTACTAGAAGAAAAGAAAAGTGTATTGTATTAGAATGAAAGAATATGATTTAATTATACACAGTTGGTTCCTTTAACCTATTTGCAAAAAGCCCACTATACTCATTAGCCCAATATACTAACCCAATATACCAATATACTAATTATACACTTCAATTATAATTTTACACCCCCCTCAAGCTAGAATGTATGAAAATGTTCTTCAAGCCTAGCTTGGATAGTAAGGAAGTATGTTGTTGTCGATTCAACGCCTTTGTTAGTATATCAGCCGGTTGTTCCTTTGTCGATATAAACTGAGCATTGATCATTCCACTTTGAATTTTTTCTCTAATAAAATGACAATCTATCTCTATATGTTTTGTTCTCTCGTGGAAAACTGGATTCCCAGCAATCTGTATGGCAGATTTGCTGTCTGTGAATACTCCCACTGGTCTGGATATATCAACACCCAACTCTTGAAACAACCCTGCCAGCCAAACAACTTCAGCAACTGCAGAAGCCATAGCTCTGTATTCCGCCTCTGCTGAACTCCGAGATATTGTGTCTTGCTTCTTCGATTTCCAGGAAACAGGCGATGATCCATACATTGCTAGATAACCAGTAACTGATCTCCTGGTGTTGACGCAGCTTCCCCAATCTGCATCACAATACATTTTGAGCTGAGGAACACAATTAACAGAACTGGACATAAGTATACCCATTCCTGGTGTCTGTTTAATGTATCTGACTAATCGAAGGCCAGCTTCCATGTGAGAGTCCTTTGGTGTTTGCATGAATTGGCTGAGTGAGTTCACTGCAAAGGTGATATCTGGTCTTGTAGTGGTTAAATATAACAGCCTCCCAATCAGTCTTCTATATACGCAGGGTCGGGCCAACTTATCGGCGGGGAGATGATTGATCGCTTCAATGATTTTGTCCAACTCTACTGTAGTGAGTTTCTGATTTATTTCCATAGGGAAAGCCACTGGTTTGGCTCCTGCCAATCCCATGTCTGATATAAGTTCAAGAGCATACTTCCTTTGATGCATTAGAATGCCTTGTGAATTCCTGGCAAACTCAATTCCCAGAAAGTACTTCAACTCCCCCAAGTCTTTTATCTTAAAGGCTGATTGTAGTGCTTCTTTTGTGGACTGTATGAGAGTTGCATCATTCCCAGTTAGTAGGAGGTCATCCACATATACCAACACCATCACAATCTTCTCTTCTTCTCTTCTTGTGAAAAGAAAGTAGTCCCTATGGATTTGTGTGAATCCTGATGACAGTAAAGCTGTAGTTAACTTTATATTTCATTGCCTAGAGGCCTGTTTCAAGCCATATAAAGACTTCTTTAACCTGCATACATGTGTGCTCCTGTGTGTAGCATTGAATCCCTCTGGAACTGTCATGAACACTTCTTCAGATAAATCCCCTTGAAGAAATGCATTGTATACATCCATTTGATGTATCTTCCAATGCTGCACTGCTGCAATAGACACCACAGTTCTGACTGTGGCCATCTTAACTACAGGTGAGAATGTCTCCTGGTAATCTATTCCTTCCTTCTGGTTGTATCCCTTGGCTACAAGTCTGGCCTTGAACCTCTCCACCTCCCCTGATGCTTTGTATTTAATCTTGTAGACCCATCTACAACCAATTGCTTTCTTCCCTTCAGGCAGCTTGACTAGCTCTCATGTTCCATTGTCCTCTAGTGCTTGGATTTCAGATTCCATGGCTGCAATCCATCTGGGATCCTTTGCAGCTGCTGAGTATCCTGATGGCTCAGTGTCTACAGATACCTGTGCAACAAAGTGTTGATAGGCAGCAGATAGACCTGCATATGTGATGTTGTCAGAAATTGAATATAAGCAGCTGTGAGATCCTTTTGTAGTGATATAGTTCTTGTGCCATATAGGATGTCTGTCATGTCTTCCTGATCTCCTTGTTGTAGTTGTAGTGACTGACTCCATATGATTGTTCTCATGATGTTCTGTCTCATCTGCACTGTTATGATCTCTGTCTGCACTACCACAATTGATGTTTGAATCTGCAGTAGGACCTGCATATGCTGATTCTTCTCCTGCAAAATTTATCTCACTGACAGGATTGCCATTAGTAATAGTGACAGGATTACCATTCATCAACTCCTCATAACAGAATTGTCCATGATCTTTTATGTTCAGTGACTCCTCATTCTGCCCATTTTTAAAAGGAAAAATGTCTTCCCTGAATATTACATCCCTACTAACAAAAATAATCATGTTTTCTAAGTCATAGAGTTTGTATCCCTTTTGTGTAGGTGCATACCCAAGTAGGACACATCTAACTGCTCTTGGACTAAACTTATCATGTGTATGAAGTATGGTTGCAAAACATAAACAGCCTATAACTCTCAAATGATTAAGTTGTGGTGTTTTATTGTATAGTTTATGGAAAGGAGACTCATTATTTAGAACAGTTGAAGGAATTCTATTAATAATGTATGCTGCAACTTCTATACACATTCTCCAGAATCTGTCTGGCAACCAGCCCTGAATTTTAATGGCTCTTGCTATCTCAAGTAGATGCCTATGTTTCCTTTCAACTACCCCATTTTGTCGTGGTGTGTATGGGCAAGAACTCTCATGTATAATTCCAAGTGTTTGGAAAAGTTCCCTACAGTTTTGGTTGAAAAATTCAGTACCATTGTCTGATCTAATTCTCTGGACTTTAGATTCAAACTGAGTAGCTATTTCAGCAAAGAAAATTTTCAGAACAGTAGATACATCAGATTTCAACCTCATCAAAAACACCCATGTCCATCTAGAGAAATCCTCTACAATGGTAAAAAAAATACCTCATGCCATTGAATGTATCAGTTCTATATGGTCCCAGACATCTAAATGTAGCAATTGAAAAAGTTTTAAAGATCTACTGGTACTAGTAGGAAATGGAGATCTGATTTGTCTAGCCAGTGGGCAGATTTCACACTTATTTAAAACAAAATTATCATTGTCTTTGAACAAAGAAATCTTCCTCAATACTGTCATGGGGATATGGCATAGTCTCTGGTGCCATGTCATTGTATCTATATGTTGAGTAGCAGTCATACACTTCCTCAGTTCCTTCTCCTGATTCTCAGCATCCAAACACAAAATGTAGAGCCCATCTTTCTCACTACCAATCCCCCTCACCTTCCCAGATGCTAGATCCTGAAAGACACAACACGAGGGAAAGAAAGAGACACTACAATTCAACTCTTTAGTCACCTTCGACACTGACATTAAGTTAAACTTGAATGCTGGCACACACAGAACATTTCTAAGAACATCACCTTTTCCAAGTTGATAATCACCAACATGGGAGATTCTGGCTGAATCTCCTGTTGGCAATTGTACCTTCCCAGTTCCTTCTGTTAACAAGTTATTGCGTAAGTGTTTAGAGTCACTTATCATGTGATTAGTCGCACCTGAATCTACTATCCATTGCAGTAATTCTTCTGCATCAGTAGTATGCATACCTGCCATATTAGCAATATGAGTTCTGCTCCTATCCTTCTCTTCCAGCATGTGAAGAATCTGTTGTCTTTGGCTTGGAGTGAATTGATCATACATCATGGTTTCCTTTGTGAGGTGGTTCTGCTGCTGTGCCTGTTGTCCTGTGTCTTCAAGTTGGCCTGTTACTGTATAGGCCTTCTTTGCTTTGGACTTAAAGTCATCCAGATAGCCAATTAGTTGATAACAGCCTTCCTCTAAGTGGCCTGTCTTGTGACAGTGATTACATTTCATCAACTTGAAACAGTCCACTGTGAAGTGTCCCTTCATCTTACAGTAACCGCACTTAGCATTAGGATTATATGTTTTTCTTTGTGTGTGACTTCCTCCATGTCCTCCTCCCTTGTTACTTCCACTCCTGGATGTGAACAATGTTGATGGTTCAATGTGATCAGACATTGATCTGCTGGTTCCTGCTAGAGCTCTTTGACTTTCCTCCTGATTAACCAAGGCATATGCCTGATTCAGATTTGGGACTTGTGGCATCATTAGAAATTGGCTCCTTGTGTTATGATAATTTTCGTTCAGTCCCATTAGGAACTGCAACAACCTTTGATATTGTAGGTGATTGATGAACTCCTTAGCCTTGGGACAGCACGATGGTGTAGGTATAATCGAGTCGTACTCATCCCAAAGATACTTCAGCCTTGAATAATATCCTGATATTGACATAGTCCCTTGTCGCAAAGTAAATATCTCCTTGTGAATCTGAAAGGCTCTAGAACTATTTACCTTGTCGAATCTCTCCTTTAACTCCTCCCAGATGATGTGGGAATCAATATTGAATAACATCCCTGTCAGCAGACTTTTACTGACATTTCCCATCAACCATGACACTACAATAGCGTTGCATCTGTCCCAGACTCGTGCTACCTCTTCATTATAATGTTCTCTCCTAATCGTTCCATCAATAAACCCTATCTTGTTCTTCCCCAACAGAGCCAACTTCATGGCCCTACTCCACAGCGCATAGTTGTCCATTCCATTCAAGACAACTCCAATAGACAGGGAACCAGGTGCATCCGATGGAAATAAGAATAGGGGGTGATTATGATCTATATTGTTCCTTGAATTTGTTGTATCTCCAACTTCATTCACTCCACCATCTCCGATAGTTTCTGATGTCGGCATGTCGTATATTTTTCTTTAAAAGTCTCAATTTCTCCAACAGATTCAGTTAACACCAAGCAGTAAAAAAAACAACACCAACAGAGATTCCTGAAATCGATTAAGATTTTGAGTCGATTATAGCAGAAACATAATTCCTACCTTTTCCTTTTTATTTTTCAGATTCGTCCACTGGAGTAATCACTTGTTTCTCCTTCGATCTGAAACTGTATCCATTTTTTAATATTCCTCTTGCATGTACCCGATCTATCTGGATCTACAATTTTCTTGTGTTGATCCTTTGTTTGATTCTTTTGTTTCGAACATCCTAGGATCTATAGGCTGTGATACCATGTTGTACTTTAGACTGCCATGAAAGATGGCAGGGAGTCGAAGGTAGAAGAAGAAGTGTGAGGAAGAGGAAGACGAAGCAGTAGCAGTAGCTTGATGAAGAAGACGATGGAGAAGGGAGTCGGTGGAAGAGACGAGAGAGACGACTGGAACGTACTAAAAAAAAGAAAAGTGTATTGTATTAGAATGAAAGAATATGATTTAATTATACACAGTTGGTTCCTTTAACCTATTTGCAAAAAACCCACTATACTCATTAGCCCAATATACTAACCCAATATATCAATATACTAATTATACACTTCAATTATACTTTTACATAAATCACTTGCCTCTTCCTATGTTAGGCCATGGACGCGACTTCCCGGAGGAAATACTTATGGATATTCTTATCAGGTTACCTGTGCGGTCTCTTCTTCGATTCAGATATGTTTCAAAATTTTGGAAGACATTAATCTCTACGACGGAATTTAAGATGAAGCATCTTAATCACGCCAAGAACAACCAAAATTCTCAAAAATATCTTACTAGCCGAAGTTGTCCAAAGGATAATTCGATGATATATTATTGTTTTTCTTTATCATTGGTTCAACCGGTTGAGGATGCACTTTGTTTCCCTTCAAATCACAGATCGTCCCAGTACTTAATATTATGTTGTTGCGATAGCTTGGTTCTTCTTTGGGTTCAAGGTGAACATTTGTTGTGGAACCCATCCACAAACGAATCAGTTGTACTTCATGTGAGAAACACAATGGATGGAAATAGTAAACAACTATCACTAGTGCTTCGAAAGGGTAAACTATAATTATTACAACTGTAGCAACTTGAAGGCCACAAGAATTGTGTCAACAACAAGCTTTTTGTGATCTTGATCATCTTCGTCCTTGAACTTTTGAAGTCTTGGATCTTTGGATCTTCGTTCAATTGCAGCAAGCCCTTGATTTTGATAACCTGAAACCAAGAGACACTAAATCCCTACTTGTTACAACTGTGTTGAATCGAGTGTTAACACTCTATTCTTAAGACATTATTGTCCCGTATAAATTATTTTACATTTATGGGCAACTGTCTCCCAAGATAAAACGACATAAAACAAATGAGCAAATGAAACTCAAGTATTTCTAAAGAAGAACCTTTGAGTGTTTGAAAGAATGCTTAGAGAGGAAGCATTTCAGAAAATCTGAGTGTAAGTATGAGTGTAGTGTTAGATCCAATTGAGACAAGTCATCAATTTATAGTGTAAAAAAAATTACCTCTCAACTAGCCAACTAATGACCTTCAATAGACATGTAATGACACTTATTGAGAGGTTACAATCAGTCAAATAATGGCTGAATTCATGTGCCAAGTAATGGAGATTCAATGCTCTAAACCAGCCCAAGAGTCAGAACTTTTTCTGCTTCCCGTCGACCATTCGGCCTCCGAAGCATCGCGGCGCTTGAGCTCTAGTAACCATCAGACAGTGAAGCACTGCGGCTCCGATGGGGTTGCGCCGCGACCCTTCGCGGTGATTTCCTACTCATTTCATCTTTACACTTCGTAGAATTCTTCCTTTATTTACCAAAGTGGAACACGTGTCATTTAACCAATGACCGTCCATAATTTTATGTCTCAAACGTTTACTCACGTACCAATATCTCTTTCACTAATGAAATTTACGATATTTGGCATTACGAGCGCATGTGTGTGGAAACGACGTTCTACGACGTGCGAGGCCTAAATTGTTCGAGTCATAAATAATGGGTTAAACTTAATTCCACATTAGTAAATTTCCAACAATCCCCTCTTGAAAGAGATTTTGGTTCACTCACAATGTGTATTTCTAGCAATCTTTCGGCGGACCGATGTTGCATTTGGATAGGTAGCCATAGCTTTGAACCTTTCATAATTGAATACCATCAGACTTACTTACTATGCGGTGAACGTGATGCCTTGAACCATCAGTGTTTAGTGTAAGCCAAGACAACACTACCAACACAACAACTTTCCTTACTATGTTCTTCTTAATGTTTTATCCGTTGTGGTCATGGACACACTTGAGTTCTTAAGTGCGTTCATTTGAGGTAACCTATCCTCGCACTTAAATAGGTGGTCTCCTACAAGGTATCCTGCTATACCCTACTTCACAAGTGTTAGGCACCATTAAAAGTTTCCCCAAACCTAACCTTAACTCGTGAGGATCATGAAAGGTTTTAGAAACTTAACCTCTACCCACCATGCATGTAACACTTTAAGGTCTATCGCGGGAATGACTTTTGTCTCATGTTTCATAACAAAAATCATCATCTGAAGTGCTCTTGCTTCCGTTATAATGAGGTCAGTAAGGAGAAGTTGTTTGATGAACGATGCTTCACATTCTCCCCATCTATCCCTACAAATTCCTCAATCCGTATGCTTTTAACTTCTGCTTTGTAGCGCTCATCCGCTTCAACAGCTTCATCTTTGATTTTCAACAAACAAAAGATGTAATACGTTGTACCATCGTCAATGAAGGTCACAAAGTACTTGTCTCCCCCCTCTATTTCGTACAAGCTTTAAATCACCCTGTAGGTGTGACTAAATTATAGAAAATGCTTTTTTTATTATTCCTTCGACGAAATGGAAAGGTTATTTTGCCTCTTCGCCTACCTCTCATTCAATTTGAGGGTTTATGTCGACAGATGACAACAATCTCAACTTTATTAGTTGTTGAATGACTTTTTATTTAACGTGTCTTAATCTATGATGACATAGATGCACATATTACAAATATATCATCCATTTGGCTATATAATGTACCATTCTTAGTTATTACAGACCTGTTGGACTAGACTCAAAACATTTTGACCAACAACGTTCCTGAAACCAAGTTTGGGACACGTATCACCTTTTTTTAGAGTGATCTCATTCCCTTAAGTCTTTTTGGGGACAACCTCTCCAACACCTTCTACTTTAGATGCAGTGTTGCTTCACACGAACAATCTTTTACCCGTGGTTAGGGCGTAACTAGATCATATATGATCTAGATACTCTGGCCCACTTTAATTGCCTTGGCTGAGTGTCCAATTTCTTTTCTATCTTTCTTTTGGCCTTCAGATCGTTTAAGACCTGGAAACTCTGGCCCACTTTAGTCGCCCGTAAGGCTTTGTATGACTGGGTGTCTAATATCATCCTATCAAGTGCAGGATCTTCTGTCGAAAATGGTGAAAAGTTTGTCTTCAGTCCTCTAGTCATCTTCCCTTGTGATTGGTGCCCAGGGAAATTCCTGGCGCTTACTTATGATTGTCCATAATTTCAATTTATTACAACCTAAGTCCATATCTTTTAAAATCGTTGTTTATAATAGTACAATATTTAAATGGGAAGGTGAGTAATCCAATTTCTGATTTTAAAGTGTAGGGAATATATATTTTAATGAAAACACTTCATATTCCTAGCCTTGCTTTATTCACTTTTATTCAGAAATTATCTAACACATTATGGACGATGAAAAATTATTTACCTAGACCTTTTGGATTCTGGCCCACGCCAGTCCCTTCGTTAGACTGATTGTCTATACCCTCATTATCATTCTTTGGATCCTTTGTCTGGGACAGATGTAGGCCCTCTACCACAAGATAGAACAACATCTTCAACCTTCTCCTCTTGTCCCAGTTGATATCCTCCACATCTCGTGGGCGCTTTCTTCTACCACTTTTGGGAGCGTTGATCGCAACTCTTCCTTGATCATTAGCCTTGCTAGCATGACGATCAATAGTATCTTTAAGCTCATCCTTAGAGACAGAGATCTCACCTTTGACGAAAACATATCTATAACTATCTTCAAAGAGAAATCCAAAATTAGGACCAGATTTGTTGGCAGAGACAGTGTTTGAACCGTTTACAGAACTATCAACAGAACTGGTTTCAACAAGAAAACCACAGACAGATTTGGGATCATATCTGTTGGAAAACATCTTTCGTGCACTAGTACAAATAATATCTTAAGATTGTGAGGAACACAATTGATGTACGGGAATAGTAATTAATTATTACTAGTGCTTCGAAAGGGTAAACTATAATTATTACAACAACTTGAAGCCTACAAGAATTGTGGCAAAAATAAGCTTTTTGTGATCTTGATCTTCGTCCTTGAGCTCTTAAGGTCTTGGATATTTGAATCTTCGTTCAACTACAGGAAGCCCCTTGATTTTGATAATCAGAAACCAAGAGATACTAAATATCTACTTGTTACAACTGTGCTGAGTCAAATGTTAGCACTCTGTCCCTAAGACATTATTGTCCCGTATAAATTGTTTTACGTTTATGGAAACTGTCTCCCAAGATAAAACAACATCAAATAAATGAGCAAAGTAAACTCAAGTGTTTCTAAAGAAGAACATTTGAGTGTTTGAGATAATGCTTAGAGAGGAAGAGTTTCAGAAAATCTGAGTGTAAGTATGAGTGTAATGTTAGATCCAATTGAGACAAGTCCTCAATTTATAGTGTAAGAAAGATGACCTCTCAACTAGCCAACTAATGGCCTTCAATAACCATGTAATGGCACTTATTGAGAGGTTACAATCAGTCAAATAATGACTAAATTCATGTGTCAAGTAATGGAGATTCAATGCTCCAAACCAGCCCAAGAGTCAGAACCTTTTTAGTTTCCCTTCGAAGTGTCGCGGCGTTGCCTGGGAGGCGCCGCGGTGCCTGAGCTCCAGTAACCATCAGACAGTGAAGCGACGCCGCTCCGACGGGGCTGCACCGCTGCCCTTCGCGGCTCCGCGGCGATTTCTGACTCGTTTCATCTTTACACTTCGTGCACTTCTTCCTTCATTTACCAACGTGGAACACGTGTCATTTAACCAACGACAGTCCATCATTTTATGTCTCAAACGTTTACTCACGTACCAATATCTCTTTCACTAATGAAATTTACGATACTTGGCATTATGAGTGCACGTGTATGGAAACTACGTTTTCGACGTGCGAAGCCACAATTGTTCGAGTCATAAATAATGGGTTAAACTTAATTCTGCATTAGTAAATTTCCAACACTTCCTAATCCTAATCCAAAATTTTCACCGAATTACTTGACATACGGATTTGGATATGATTCGACTAGTGATGACTATTAGATTCTTCAGATTTTTAATAAGGATGAAGGAGGTGCTAGTGAAATCCTTGCGTTGAAGAGTAGTTCTTGGAGAAGAATTAATGAACATCCTCGTGGCCGTCGTAGCAGGTTGTACAGTATGGACTCCCTGGCATTTTTACATGGAGCATTTATCGGTGTGGATGTATTTACTTATTATTATGTGGTTTCATTTAGTATATCAAACAAGGTGTACGAGAGATACCGTTCCCACCGCTAGCAGAAAGAAGTTGTGATGCTGACTGTATACCTCTCGGACACTCTTGTATTACAGTATTGGGAGGACTGTTTTGTGCTTATTATAATCATAGAATTAGGGAGGCGTCCACTGTTAATTGCTGGGTTATGAAAGACTACGGTGTCAGTGAATCTTGAATTAAATTGCTTACTATACCGGCGAATCATCTTTATAGAGCCATACCGAAATATTGGTGATGGTGAAGTTCTACTCTTCTGTGAAGATTATGGACATTTTTGTTTTAGGACATCAAAGGGACCATTAGGATCGTGGCCTAGATCCGTTGCCTTCCAACAAGGATGTTTTTTTACAGAGTTTTAACTCTCCAAAATTACTTAGTATTTGTTTATGTTTGACTGATGTACCTATGTTTCTTCTTCGTGGAAATTGTGTTACAATTTCTTAAACATATTTATATAGTATAAATTTATTGGCTTGCTAGTTTTCGTTTCAAAATGTATTTTCCAATGTCGACAAGACAGGGTTGCCACCTTCACCTCCAACCTATTATCATATCCAAAATAAAAATGAATTTGCCAATGTTATTGGCTTTGCTTATTTCATTTTCTCACGGAAACGACATGACTCATTTTTATACTAAGAAAGAAGTGGTTAAACCTTCCCTTTACTATCTTTGCTTATCTAATTATACTTAGGTGCATAGCACGGGCCAAATGTTGTAGGTTGCAGCGCAATCTCAAATAACAATCATGTAGACACAAATTATGGAAATTCTGTTGAGAATTATGATAATTGATATTTGTCAAAATACTTTTTATTTTAGGGACTTTCACTGACCACAAACTTTAACAGATTCTTGATATTTCTATGCTAATATCATCTAAATGGAATCATTGTTGGTGCAATGGTTTTTCACATGTATTTTAAGTCATGTCTTCCGGAAGATTTTTCTATTCCCTATTAAATGTTTTGTCAATTATTTGCTGATATTGAGAGGTTAGGTTTTCTATTCCCTATTAATAATAAACCTAGATTTGTTATGGTTAGAAACCTGGTATTCCAACGGAGTCGTCATGTTGTCGCGCCCGTTTTTTACCACCGGGTTTGAACGGAATACAACATTACTGGTGATTCCCTGGATTAATGAAATGTTAAGGAATCGCCACCTAATTATTTTTACAGTGAATTAGGACACCGAAATATTAAATAAATGCTGCAAAATGAACTTCATTTAGTGATCTGCAAAAATATGAGATTCTGGTTAAAGATTCTTTATTATCCTAAAGGGAAGGAGTTAGTCATCCTTAAGATCCGCTAGCTACGATTATCCGGTCAAACCTGTTAATTATTGTGCTAAGAAATGCATGTTTTTTTAAAGTATAAATAAACTAGCGCGTATTTCCATTTTTTACTACCTTTCCTAGCTTATCAATTCTAGGACTAAATATTCTAAGCATTCGAAAACTTATACAAGCATAATAATTAAATTACAATACAAGATAAGAGAAAACGGAATTTAAAGAATAATAATAATATCGACTTTTGGGGGGCTTCGGGTATAAATCCGGCAATCTCGTTTCCTTTCACCTTTGTAGGTATTCCCTCGCAAAATTTTAAAGCAAACAATTAAATGCAGATAAAACATCGGATTCACACAAAAATATAGAAGTTTTCATTACGGAGGGTTCAGACTTATATTTTGTAAAAAAGACATTTCAATCATATCGTGTCTACGAACTAGTGACTCGTCAGTCAATCTAGTTGCCTTGCCTACGCATGTTGGTTTCTCGTACATGTGTGAAAAATTTAAGTCTCATCATTTCCCAGAAAATTTTATTTCCGTCTTTCCAACTGTGGAGACCTCGAAAATCGACGGATATTTTTTTCATTGGCCAGCAATTGTAGTATCTTTGTTCAATATCAGTTAATGAAATTTACAAATAGTAAAATTGTCTAAGACGCCCCCAAACCAGTGACAGCAGAACGGTCCAAAAAATATACAAATAGCGGTAAATATAGCCGAAACAACACAGACACGACAAAGAAACAGTGAGTCGGACAAAAGCCAGCCGGAACAGTAGCGGGTCCGGGAAAGGTCACTGGAAAATTCAGAATGTTCAAATCAGTCCAAACACCAAAAGAAGCCAACAAACACCAAACGATAAGCCAAACAAAGGTCGGAGTTTTAAAAACTCTGGCCAGACTGTCAAAAAATCAAAATTAAATCAGTCCCACAATTAAGAGCAGCCAACAAACCCAAATGAAAAGTCAAACAAAGGTCGCCGGAGTTTTTAAAACTCCGGCCAGAGTGTCAAAAAAATCAGAAAATCAAATCAGCCCAACAACCTAGAGCAGCCAACAAACACCAAATGATAAGCCAAACAAAGGTCGAATTTTTAAAAACTCCGGCCAGACTGTCAAAAAAATCAAAATTAAATCAGTCCCACAACCAAGAGCAGTCAACAAACCTAAATGATAAGTCAAACAAAGGTCGCCGGAGTTTTAAAAACTCCGGCCAGACTGTCAAAAGAAATCAGAAAATCAAATCAGCCCAACAACCAACAACATACATCACCGCAAGAAAAGTAGAAACAACCAGCATCGCCGGAGTTCAACTTCGATCATATTTAATAGCAAGCAAAAAAAGTGGCAGTGTCACTTCCACGGCGAGGTACGCTGATGCGCGATTTATGCACACACTTAAACGCAAGTGCACGTGTCGAGTCAAGTAATATAGTCTTGGAAGACCGAGTTATCGTCCTCAGGGATTAGTGTTCAAGTACCAAATTCTATTCCTTGTTATCTATTTGGTGACCGATAATTGATTTGTTGTTTATGAATCTAATTATGAAAACTAATTAAACTATGTTGTTTACTTCAGTAATGATGGAAATAGGGCTTCCAAATCTCCTCAATTATCCGCTTATCTTACTTATTAATGCAATTGACTATGGTTCTTCTTCTTTTGGAGATAGCAGGTTTACTAATCCGTTTTATACTCATGTTAAAGTTATATAAACACTCAACCCCAGTACAACACCTTTCTACCTTTCGGTGATAAGGTTGACTCTAGAGGAGGATTAAGAACAAAAACCTTATTAATGCTACACAAGTAATCGGGGTATTTTCATCCACGATTCAACCTATGTCTACCCAACTATAGCATATTCACAACCTCCCCTTTCGTATTTCGGTTAGAAATCATATAAGTTATGATAATTAATGATCAAGTAATTACCAAGCAATCAAAACATATATTGGATAAATCTCAACAATAAGAAGAAAAACCACAAACATGCATTAATTCATAAATATAAGGTTCAAGTGAATTGACATGGAAAGCCCTATATTAGAATTAGTTCCTAGCCATAGACATGACAAGAACTAATTCAATATCCAACATAAACTGAAAATAAAGTAAAAGAAGAACAAGAAATTACTAAAGAAAGGTCTCCAATCTTGAACTCCAAGAAGTGATGTGAATTGGCAAGAAAGGGAACCCTTAAAACTGCTCTAGGGTTCTCTTTTTATAGTTTTAAAACGAGGTGCAGGTTTTCCCTCAGGCCTGACCCATTATTCATTCGAAAATCTGATTTTCCCGCGTCGGGGCCGCGGCCAGAATCAGCCATGCGCCTAAGTTCTGCAGTCCTCTGGAAATTAGGCGCCGCGCCGCAACTCGCTGTTCAGAGGCGCTACCGCCTGGCTGTGTTTGTGCCTGGTTCGCCACTTTCTCGCATTTCGAGCTCTGGAACCTCCGTTTTTGCCCTCTTTTTGCTCCTTTTCTCTCAATGAGCCACTTTAACCAATATTACTCAAAAGAAAGAAAATATATCCTAAGACGACACGTATTTGTACAAAAATGGACAAAAGACTCACTAAAAATGACTCAAAAAGTGTATATAAAATACACCGATCAAATACCCCCAAACTTAACCTTTGCTCGCCCTCGAGCAAAGATCAAAAAGAAAGAAATAAAGACACAAAGAAAAAGAAAAATAGAAGACTCAATGACATTGATCACTTTTGCTGCATTGGTGTTACTTAGAAAAAACATGAAGATTAGCAGAATAATATGCACGAACATATTGCATGAATTTTTAGCATTCTAAACACATTAAGCTAGATATTTCGCAAACTCATTTTAATCATGCTTAATGGAAGTAAGAATACTGAATTATGCATGTCAATTTCAAAATCCTATGACATTTTTACTTGTTATTCTCCACTAATCATGGATATGCATATAAGAGATCTTCAGGACTTTTCAGGGTTGTAATGTAGGCTTAGGCATGGGTAGGTAAAAATAGGCATTTAGGCTCATTTCTTTGTACCATAAGCTCTTTTGCTTTTCAATTCTTCCCTTTTCTTATGATTTTCATTCTTCACTTCATATCTATCTTTCCCCTCTTTTGTTTTGAGAAAGTGAAGTGTATTATGAATAACAAGCACCCCCAAACTTAGGTTTTTGCCTATTTCTTATTTTTTATTGGGGTGCATAAAACTTGTTCACTCTTTTTTGTCTCTTTTTTAACACATTCTATTCCAACCATTTCACATTTTTACTTATGGCACAAGTGCAGGAATATAGGGTGTCAAAGAAAAAGTTTCATGTTTAGGCTCAACGGGGCTGACTAGGGATATTTTTAATGTCAGGGATAGAAAAGAGTGGTAAGAAATGGCTAACAAAGAAATGTCTGAGTCATCTCCCCTAACATGCATATCCTAACTATTTCGCCTCAAATAGCAAGCAATTATACACATAGGTTTTAATCATTTAACAATGCACAATTCAAGTAGAAACCCCAAATAGACAGATTTCATGAGTTTTTGGCATATCTAACCTAAGTGTTTAGATAGCTGCTTCTAATTCCATTACATTATTCCACCTTACTTCACTAGGTGTTTCTAGTAACTACATCATGCATGATCTTTGACAGAAAATTATGACTCAAAAAGAAAAAAATTTATGACTAAAAAATACACAAAACAATTCAAAAAGACTCAAACATACTACAATAATAAGACACAAATAACACACCCCCCCCCCCCCCCCAAAACTTAAATCACACATTGTCCCCAATGTGTGCAAGACTCAAAGAAAATAAAAGAAACAGGACACTTACAGACTTGGTTTGAAATGGTGGCGGTGGCGGTGGATATTGCATTGACCACTGGTTGAACAAGGAACTCATCTCGTCAATTCTCTGCCTTAATTCTTGTTGTCCTTGTATCACCGTGTCAAAATTCTGCATCATCCTTCTCTGGTTCTGGAGCAACTGCTCCATCATAGGCACTGGAGGTTCTGATTCTGTGGGTGGCGGCCGTCGCTTCTCGCCTCAGTGAGCCTCTGCTGTGCTCATCTTCATCCGTGGCAGCCTCTGCTGCTGCTGGTGTTGATCTCCTTCGTGCTGCTGCTGGAGGGATTGGGTCTGGGAAGGAGTGCATTAGCCCGTATGACACAGGAAGTTAGTTTTTCTCATATGTATCAGTGGGTAGGGTTGGGACCCCATTTATGGAGCATAAACATGTAATAAGTGAGCCATGTTCCAACCCACCTGTTGTTACCAACCTGCTGGTCTCTCCAATACTTTGCACTATCTCCTTCCCAACATCAATCGTCTTCCCTGACATAATTCCATGTATCAATTTGATTCTGTCTTCTGGCACTCTGGTAAAGTGCATTGATGGAATCAGGCGGGCACTGACAAAATACAACCAACCCTTGGCTGCTTTGTTGAACTGACACCTGCTCAGTCCTCTTGACCCATTTCCGGCAAATTCATATGCAGCCCCATGGTAGCTCACTGTGCTTGCTACGGCATTCCAGTCGATGTTGTTGGAGTTTCTGGACCATGTTCTAAAATAGCTCCAATCGTCATCTCCTCCTTCAACATCAACTGTTTTCAATAACACATTCACCACTTCTGCCGTCACAGACACATATCGTCCTCTCACGAAGCATCTATCGTCCACCTTCTCCGGAAAATTAGCATAGAATTCTCTCACCATCACTGTGTTCATTGGTGCTATCTTTTCCGGGTTTACAAATCTTTTTCACCCCATCATCTCAATCATCGCCCGAATGGGCTCATAGACATCCCCCTCCCCAAGCGACTCCCTTTGATAATCCATACCACTTTCAGGGATTAAGGGCCTAGTACTAAGTTTTTTGTATCTATCATGAGCTCTTTGGCTGACAAACCTAGTATCATCATATTGAGGGACTGAGGTGGATGTGGAAGCTCTTTTCTTTCTGGAAGACATTTTTGGATGACTTCTGCAGCGTTTTATTTGTATCAACAATGTTACCCAACACTATCACCCAACAATCAGCAGCTACAACACCTATCACCCCCAAACTTCACTTAAGAAGCTCCTGCACAACACCCACAGTCACTTCGTATACTCTTCCTCGAAATATCACAACCAATTTCAACACCCCAACACACCCTCACAGATATAACACCTCCTCCAATCTACTACCTCCTCTGACTACAGTAAAACTTTCAAGAAAAGATAAAGGTTACCTTTGACGGTGTTCTTCAAGATTTTCTTGCTCCTAATGATGATTTGAGGCAATGGGATGAGGGTAGTTGTTTTAGGGTGGTTAAGGGTTTAGGGAATTTAAGAACTTTGGTGTGATTGGGTTTAGTTTATGGAAGATTTTTAGGTAAAAGGTGAATTTTTGTGGGTTTTGTGGAGAAGAAGGGTTTAGGTTTTGAATTGGATTGGGGAAAAATCGGGTTTCTGGGCTATTTAATTTCTGGGTTTTCGTCGCGGCGCCGCGGCCCTGCAACTGGCGCCGCGGCGCCCAATTTTCTGCACTCTTCTGAACTTCCTGCGCCGCGGCCCTGCAAATGGGCGCCGCGGCGCCTAGACTTCAAAATTTTTCTGGATTTTTGGCGCCGCGGCGCTGAATTTCCTGCGCTTTTCTGCTCTTTTGGCGCCGCGGCCCTGCTCCTAGGCGCCGCGACGCTAACCCGATTTTCTGGAAATCCTTGGCTTATCTTCAGTTTTCGCCCTCCAAATTGTTGGTCCTGCACCTGTCATCACAACACATAATAATACCTCCGTGAGACTGTTCTTAGTGAAAACTAACTGCATTAAAGTAAAATAAATTAAAATACTTTGGGTTGCCTCCCAAGTAGCGCTGTCTTTAACGTCTTTTAGCCGGACGCAACTTCTTTAAATCAAGAGGTTTGGGGTAGATTAACCCCACAACCAATCCATTTTTTTAACATTCTCCTTTTTCTTCTTCTATTTTTCTTCTTATAATTATTTTCAAGAGAAGGTTCGGTATCACATACCTGCTTTGGCGGAGGTTCAGCATCATGTACCTGCTTTGGTGGGCTTATCTCCCTTGTTGTGTCTTGCACTGACTCACATGAAGTTCTGACGGTGCTAATTGCAAAGCACCTGCTCATGACCGGGGGTTCAATAACGTGTTTGAACACTTTGAACACCATTTCTTCACTTTCTACCCTCAGTGTCAGCTCTCTCTTCTCTACATCAATCAGGGCTCTCCCTGTTGCCAAGAACGGTCTCCCCAATATGATGGGAATCTCCGCATCCTCCTCCATGTCAAGAATGAGGAAATCCGCAGGGAAAAATAATATTCCAATTTAACAAGAACGTCCTCAATCTTCCCCTTGGGGTTCACCACCGTTCTGTCCGCTAATTGCAAGCTCACCGTGGTTGGTTTTGCCTCACCTAACTCCAACCTCTTAAACACCGACAAAGGCATCAAATTTATACTCGCCCCCAAATCACAAAGGACTCTATTGCATGTTACCCTGCCAACTGTGCAAGGCAATGTAAAGCTCCCTGGGTCCTTGAGTTTAGGGGACAATTTCTTCTGCAGGATAGCACTGCACTCCTCAGTCAGTGCCACCATCTCATATTCTCCCAATTTCTTCTTCTTCCCCAAAAATTCCTTCATAAATTTGAAATAAGAGGGCATTTGCTCCAACGCCTCGATGAAGGGTATGTTGATATGTAACTTTATGAATGTCTCCAAAAACTTGGAGAATTGTTTATCAACTACTTTCCTTTGCAATCTTTGTGGGAAAGGAATCTTCTCGGTGTACTCTTTTTCTGGAGCTTTCTCTACTATTGGGCGATCTTCAACAACCCTTTCTCTCTCTGTTTCTACCCTCTGTTCAACCACAGGCTGAGGTACACACTGTTCCAACTGCTTTCCACTCCTCAGCTGTACTTCCTGGCATTGTTCTCTAGGGTTCATCTCTGTGTTGCTCGGCAGGGTACCCTGTGGCCTGTTGGTTGCTAGCTTTGCTAGTTGCCCCACCTGTGTTTCTAAGCTCCTGAGAGAGGATCTAGTCTCTGCCATGAACTGGGTCTGGGAGTTGGTGAGTGTCAACAAAGCTGCTCTCAGGTCGTCTGACTTTTCTGGTTGGACAGGGCCACTGAATTGTTGAGAAGATGATGCCTGAGTAAATGGCTGCTGATTTTGGTACTGGCCTCTAAACTGGTTATGCTGCCCATGATCACCTCTCCATGAAAAATTTGGGTGATTCCTCCACCCTGGATTGTAGGTGTTTGAGTATGGGTTGTTCTGGGGCCTCTGATAATTCCCTACAACTTGACACTCTGCTTGCTCGATCGAGATATTGTTAGGGTCAGCTGATGGGCATCTGTCGAAGGTATGTGGACCACCACACATTTCACAACTCATTGGCATTTGCACTGCATTTACAGACATTGTATTTTGTTGCAGCTGCTTGGTCAAAAGGGCAACTTGGGCATTCAGGGTAGTGATGGCATCAATCTCATGAACTCCCACTATTCTTCTGCCACTCACTTGTCTATCCTCTGTGACATGGTTATTGGTGGCCATGTCTTCCAATAAGTCATGAGCTTCATGGGCTGTTTTTCTCATAAAGGTTCCACCTGCCGCAAAGATCAATGATCGTTACGTCGCTCCGCCACCCCATTATAGAAAATGTGGACCAAATTCCACAACTCAATGACGTGGTGTGGACACTTCCTTTGCAAGTCCTTGAATCTCTCCCAGGCTTCATATAATGATTCTCCATCGGCTTGATAGAAATTATTCAACTCCCCTCTCAGCTTCGCTGCTTTGCATGGTGGGAAGAACTTTGCTAAAAATTTCTGTGCCAACTCTTGCCATGTAAATATCGAATCTGCTGGCAAAGAATTCAACCACACTTTCGCTCTATCCCTGAGTGAGAAGGGAAAGAGCCTCAATCTGACGGCGTCATCAGTAACTCCATTGTATCTGAATGTTGCACATAACTCCAAGAAATTAGCTATATTCATGTGAGGATCCTCCGACGGCAATCCTCCAAACTGAACCGTATTCTGCACCATACTTAATATTGCAGGTTTTATCTCAAAATTATTTTCTCCTATTGTTGGGAGTCTAATGCAAGTTTGTGCTCCGTTCACCCTCGGCAGCACATAATACCCCAAGCTTCTCTCCGCTTGGACCTGAACTCTCCCCTCTACTTCCATTGGCACTCTCTGAGGCATTCTTTGGTTAGGCTGATGATCTCCTAACCCCTCATTCATCTCGTTATTGTTTTGTACGCCTCCCATCTCACTTAAGGCTGAAATTCGTTGGTTCTTTCTGTTCTGTTTACAAGTTTTCTCAATTTCTGGGTTGAAGGGAACAAGTGTGTCTGCTCCTCTTCTCCTTCGCATAAACTGGGTTCCTGAAACAGATCAAAATAAACAAACGGATCACGACAACTGGTTTTCACAAAAATAGAAAAAATAATAAATAAAAACAAAAATAAAAACCAAATTAGAAATTAAGAATAGATAAAATTGATATTGAACTACGCCAATCCCCGGCAACGGCGCCAAAAACTTGATGCGCGATTTATGCACACACTTAAACGCAAGTGCACGTGTCGAGTCAAGTAATAAAGTCTTGGAAGACCGAGTTATCATCCTCAGAGATTAGTGTTCAAGTACCAAATTTTATTCCTTGTTATCTATTTGGTGACCGATAATTGATTTTTTGTTTATGAATCTAATTATGAAAACCAATTAAACTATGTTGTTTACTTCAGTGGTGATGGAAATAGGGCTTCCAAATCTCCTCAACTATCCGCTTATCTTACTTATTAATGCAATTGACTATGGGTCTTCTTCTTTTGGAGATAGCAGGTTTACTAATCCGTTTTATACTCATGTTAAGGTTATATAAACACTCAACCCCAGTACAACACCTTTCTACCTTTCGGTGATAAGGTTGACTCTAGAGGAGGATTAAGAACAAAAACCTTATTAATGCTACACAAGTAATCGGGGTATTTTTATCCACGATTCAACCTATGTCTACCCAACTATAGCATATTCACAACCTCCCCTTTCGGATTTCGGTTATAAATCATATAAGTTATGATAATTAATGATCAAGTAATTACCAAGCAATCAAAACATATATTGGATAAATCTCAACAATAAGAAGAAAAACCACAAACATGCATTAATTCATAAATATAAGGTTCAAGTGAATTGACATGGAAAGCCCTATATTAGAATTAGTTCTTAGCCATAGACATGACAACAACTAATTCAATATCCAACATAAACTGAAAATAAAGTAAAAGAAGAACAAAAAATTACTAAAGAAAGGTCTTCAATCTTGAACTCCAAGAAGTATGTGAATTGGCAAGAAAGGGAACCCTTAAAACTGCTCTAGGGTTCTCTTTTTATAGTTTTAAAACGAGGTGCAGGTTTTCCCTCAGGCCTGTCCCATTATTCATTCGAAAATCTGATTTTTCCCGCGTCGGGGCCGCTGCCAGAATCAGCCAGCGCGCTAAGTTCTGCAGATCCTACGGAAATTAGCCGCGCGCTGCAACTCTGTTGTCTAGAGGCGCCGCGGTGTTGGCCTGTGTCTGTGCCTGGTTCGCCACTTTCTCGCAATTTGAGCTCTGGAACCTCCGTTTTTGCCCTCTTTTTGCTTCTTTTCCGCCAATGAGCCACTTTAACCAATATGACTCAAAAGAAAGAAAATCTATCCTAAGACGACATGTATTTGTACAAAAATGGACAAAAGACTCACTAAAAACGACTCAAAAAGTGTATATAAAATACACTGATCATACGCCGAAGCGACACCGCTGTGATGGTTTGCTAGAGTAGTGGTGATAGTGGTAGTTCGACGGAGATATATGGGTGTCGGTGGTGACGGGTTGGAGTTCGTGGAGCAGTGGTGATGGTGGGAGTTCGTCGGAGATGTAGGAGTATCGCTGGGTCTGGACGGGGTTGTGCGGCGGACTGGTTAGAGTTCGCCAGAGCTCAGAGCTCCATCGTTAGGTGGTGGAGGTAGAGGTTTGGAGAAGAAGATGTCGTCCG
The DNA here is from genome assembly GCA_029844215.1 of Przewalskia tangutica. Lineage (NCBI taxonomy): Eukaryota > Viridiplantae > Streptophyta > Magnoliopsida > Solanales > Solanaceae > Przewalskia > Przewalskia tangutica. Next base: position 83,808,988 of record CM056734.1, read on the forward strand.
GTCTGGTTGGGGGGTCCGTGTCGCTGAGAGAAAAAATATGAGAGGTCCTTTATGAAGCGATTTGAGGGAAAGATTATAGAGGGACCGGATTTTTCAGCCGATTTGGTGGTCGAAAATCCAGCGAAAATCACGGCGGGGATGAGGGGTGTGATGATGGTGCGGCGGCGGGTTGAGAGAGGTGAGTTTGGGTTAGGTTTAGTTTTAGGGTTTTGTTTGGGTTTAAAAAAGGGGGGGGATAAAGGATTGGGTTTGACCGGTTGGGCCTAACCGGTTGGGCCTGGCCGGATAGGTCGACTGGTTGGACTATTTGTTTTTGTTTTTGGATTTTATTTAGAAAGGGTAAAAAATCTTCGAGAAATAAGGGGTGTTAAAAAAATAAAAAGGGTTTTATATAAAAGAAATGCTTTCAAAAAATGTAAATTATTTTAAGAATAATAACGATGTGATAAGAATATAATATTTACGGAATGCTTAATGCTTAGTTAAAAAAATGCGATATCATTTTGTAAAAATAAAATAACATAGATTATTCATATAAAATTATGATTATGATATAGAAATGCAGATGATAGTAAAAGTGCGAATAATTAATAATAATGATATTGAGAATAAAAAATGTGAATAATATATATATATATATATATATATGTGTGTGTGTGTGTGTGTGTGTGTTTGTGAAAATTGTTTTGCGGTGTCACAAAATATTTTAAATTGCAAACAAATAATTAGAAGAGAAGGGACAAAATTGTGTGTCAAAAACTTGCCCCTCTTTAGCTGGAGACGATGAAAGAGTTTTCGGACAAAGACGTTGACTTGTAGCTAATGTTTTCCTGATTTATCAAATTAGAAAGCATGGGAAAACAGAGTTTCAAAAATAGAGGATATGTGATGCCATAAAATTGAAAGCAGGGCTGATGAAGATTTGAAATATTACCCCAGTGTCGAACTATGATGACAGTGGGTTGCCTGTGTGGCAGCGTGTTGAGAGAGAGTGGATAAGCATTCGAGGCAGCCTTTGCTCTTTGTCGGAAAGTCCAGCTCCCCAACAAATTATCCTAGTTCGCTGTAAGATACTGTTCCACGGTATGCTCCAGCTCTTTGTGAGTCGAAATGATGTCCTTACGTAGACGTGATGCGATGGCATCCTTGCATAGATGCATTGAGGTAATGTTCCTGCATAGATGTATCGATATTGTGATGATGAGATGGCGTCCTTGCACAGACGTATCGATATTGTGATGATGAGGTGGCGTCCTTGCATGGACGTGTTGTAAATGCGATGTTGTGATGATGTATTTGCATAGACGTGTTGTAACTGCGAATGTTGAGATGACATTCTTTCACAGACGTGTTGCAACTGCGAATTCTTATATGACGTCCTTGCACAGACGTGTTGTAACTGCGAATGCTAAGGTATCGTCCTTGCATAGACGTATTGTAATTGCGATGTTGTGATGACGTCCTTGCACAAACGTGTTTTAACTGCGAGTGTTGAGATGACGTCCTTGCATAGACGCATTGTAACTGTGAATACTGAGATGATGTACTTGCACAGATGTAAGGTGTCATTGCATAGACATTATACATTTGTGACTCACATGGGTCGAGATGGCGTTATTGCCTAGACGTTATGCGTTTGCGACCTGCATGAGCTGAAATGACGTTGTTGCATAGGCGTTATGCATTTGTGACTCGTATAGGTTGAAATGATGTCGTTTTCTAGATGTTATGCGAATAACGTCTTTGTATGGACGTAATATTGATGACGTCATTACGTAGACGTAATGCTGATGGCGTTGTTGTATAGACATAATGCTGATAACATCATTTTATGGATGTACTAATGATGACATCATTGCGTAGACATAATGTTGATGTCGTCGTAATGCTGATGTCGTCATTGCGTAGACGTAATGCTGATGTCGTCATTGCGTAGACGTAATGCAAATGACGTCGTTGTATGGATATAATGTCGATGTCGTCATTGTATAGATGCAATGCTAATACCGTCGTTGCATCGGCATAATACTGATGTCATCATTGTATGGAAGTAATGTTGATGTCGTTATTGCGTAGACGTAATGCTGATGTCATTGTTGCATAGATGTAATGATGATGACGTTGTTATATGGACATAATGTCGATGTGGTCGTTGTATGGACACAATGCTAATATCGTCATTGCGTGGACGTAATGCTGATGTCATCATTGTATGAATGTAATACTGATGTCGTCATTGCATAGATGTAATGTTGATGATGTCGTTGCGTAGTTGTAATGTAGATGATGTCGTTGTATGGACGTAATGTTGAAGATGTCCTTGCCATCAGTTTGCTGCAAGAGATAGTTGTCGAAGCTCTTGCCGATTCAAACTCCCTGTGAATTACAATGTCGTTCTCGTACAGACGAGATGTGATATGACGTCATTGCGTAGACGTAGTGCAAATGGCGTCATTTCCCAGACGTGTTGTGCTGAAGCTCCTGTGAATTCGAACTCTTGCGAACGTCTTTGCATAGGCATGATGCGGTTGGCACCATGTAGGTCGAGATGATGTCTTTGTACAGAAGCAAAATAGGAGTGTGATCCTTGTGGTGAACTGCGATGCGGAAGTTCTTTGCGAAATTGAACGTAGATGTTGCGGCTTCCCTGCTTCTTTCATCCTGAAGTACCTGTACTCAAAGAAACTTGTGAGTTAGGGGGAGGGGGCGGTTGATTCGCGTTGACTTTGTAGCTTTGTCTTTTGATGCTTGCATGTTTAGACTGGTTCGAACCTGTAACCCCTGTCTGGTTTTCAATCTTAGCTAAATGTTAGTGAAAAAATATTTGTTGAAAATAATATGTTTATAAGAAAGTATGCATGTTAGTAAAATATTCTGTCGAATTCTCGAATAGTGACATGCAATGAAACAAAGCAAACGTATTTATCAAAAATCTTTCTTCTCATTGAAGACTTAGTTGGCCAACGTTTTTCCGTGTTTATCGGTGTCTTTGAACCCTTAAAATTTCCCCCAGCATAGTATGCGAGGATGCTGAACTTTCGATTGGACGAGAGCGATTCTTGGTGCGGGTTACTTATTTGTCCTATCAAGGTGATCATGTGGGCATATTATGTTACATGCAAGATAAAGGGAGCAAAATTTCTAATGGTGTGACCGAAGCCGATATAGGCCACCTACGTATCCCAACAAGGGAAATCAAGTCATAATATAGTTCATTAAAAGCAAAAGGTGATTGTAAGGTTTTTCTACGCATGAGATCGAAATCGACGTGGACGCATACGTATCACGCCGAGGAAATCAGCTCATGATGTAGTTCGTTGTAAAGCAAAAGGGATTTTTGGGGAATTTGTGCTTTAAGAGACGGAACCCGACATGGGTTCTTTGCGTATCCCGCCAAGGGAGCGTAAATTTTGCAACATAGAAAATGCATTACAAAGTAAAATTCTAAATGTAGTATCTTTTCACTGCATCTGTGTTGATAGCTTTTGGCCATACTTTGCCGTCCATTTTAGCTAGGATTAGTGCCCCTCCAGCTAGAACTCGGTGAACCATGTAAGGCCCTTGCCAGGTAGGTGTGAATTTTCCTTTAGCTTCATTTTGGTGCAGGAATATGTGTTTCAACACCAAATGCCCCGGTTTGAAAGTCGTTGGTCTTACTTTTTTGTTGAAAGCTTTGTCATTCTGTTCTGATAAAGTTGCCCGTGACAAACTGCGTTCATCCTCTTTTCATCAGTTAGCATCAATTGCTCGCATCGATTTTGTATCCACTTGGCTTTGCTCGACTCGGCTTCTTGGATAATTCTTAGGGATGGTGCTTCTATTTTTGCAGGTAACACAACTTATATTCCATAAACTGAAAGATATGGTGTTGCCTCAATAGAGGTCCTGATTGTAGTGCGATAGCCCAAAAGTGCAAAAGATAAATGCTTGTGCCAATGCTTGTAACTATCAGTCATCTTTTGCGTTATTTATTTGATGTTTTTGTTGGCTACTTTGACTGCTCCACTCATTTGAGGTCAATACGGAGTGGAATTGCGGTGAGTGATCTTAAACTATCCATATACCTTACTATTGAGATTGGCTCCATTGTCTGCTATAATCGACTCAGGGATCCCCCAAATCGACAAATGATATTTGTTGCGAACAAAGTCAACTACCGCTGACTTGTATGGTTCTGCCTTTACCCACTTCATGAAGTAGTCAATTGTTACTAGAATGAACTTATGCCCAGTTGACATTGCGAGTTTGATATGGCTAACAACATCCATGCCCCAAGCTGCAAATGGCCAAGGAAAACTCGTCACATTGAGTTTGTTCGGAGGCACCCGAATCAAATCACTGTGAATCTAACACTGGTGGCATTTTGCACAAAGAGAATGCAATCTGTTTCCATGGTCATCCAAAAATAGCGTGCTCGCAAAATTTTATTTGCCATAGTGAAACCGTTCATATGAGGCTCGCACGTTCCCTCGTATATTTCTTTTTTATGGAGTTCCTGGTTCTTTGTTCTCTTGTTTCATCACATGTCATTTTCACATTATCGACAAATTTATTAGTATCTATGATGAAAGAGAACAAATTTTGAAAATGCAAAAGTGATTTGAATTTTAAGCTTTCAAAAAATACATTGACTGCATAAATGTGATTCAGGCCTCAATTTGAATCACATTATTTTCGTTATATGCTGATACAATTTTAAAAAACATCCAGGAGGAATAGGATCGGGGTACATGTCCAATTGACATGCTCCACATCCCAAATAATTAAGTGTCCATGAATCAGTCATTTTGTTGGGTTATCGTGCATTACATCTTGCGAAGTAAGGGTATTCGACCAGTTTTAGTCAACACGAACCAACTTTTAAAAAATAAGTTGAGCAAAACAAATGAAGCAAACCAAGTTAGTATGAAATGGGTAATTAAAGCAAACCAAGTCACGTTACATATAATATGTTGATTGATCATTGGGTTTTGAGACCCGTCGACAATTTGGTGGATTTCTTAACTGTGGAGTCGATACCAAGGTTCGTCCCACCTAAGATGTATGCATGCATGACTTAAGATAAAGGGTGGTATAGCTCTAGCCTAATTTTTTTAAGATATTGGCTTACTAGCAGGAAGGTTTCCGAGCAGACTACTCGAGTGAGAAGGCTACGCGGCCACCGGATGGTCCGCGCCTACGCCAACTCTCCTAAAATTTGGATATTTGAAAGAAACTTTTACGGGTGCGCGAAATACACCGCGCGTGCAATGTGTGATAGTGTCAATTTTCAGAAGTGGAGGAAGTATGAGCGGACTGCCAATTTAAGGAAAGTCATAAAAGAAAGTAGCAATTAAATCATATTAAGCATACAATAATTAAAAGGAAACAATTTAAAACATTAGATCAATCAAGGAGCAAATAAATCCAAATAATAATAAACATAGGTTTGCTATGATTAGGAATCGGGTATCCCCAGCGGAGTCACCATGCTGTCGCGCCCGTTTATTACCATGGGGTCTGAATGGAACACAACATTACTGGTGATTCCATGGATTAATGAAATGCTAAGGAATCACCACCTAATTATTTTTACGGTGAATTAAGACACCGAAATATTAAATAAATGATGCAAAATGAACTTCATTTAGTGGTCTGCGCTAATATGAGATTCTGGTTAAGGATTCTTTATTATCCTAAAGGGAAGGATTTAGTCATCCTTTAAGATCCGCTAATTGTGGTTATCTGGAAAAAATCTAGGTTAATTATTATGCTAAGAGAATGCGTGTTTTGAAAGTATAAATAAACTATCGGCGTATTTCCATTTTTTACTACCTTTCCTAGTTTATCAATTCTAGGCCTTTATATTCTAAGCATTCGAACATTTATACAAGCATAATAATTAAATTACAATACAAGATAAGAGAAAATGGAATTTAAAGAATAATAATAGCTCCGGGCATAAATTCGGCAATCTCGTTTCCTTTCACCTTTGAAGGTATTCCTCGCAAAATGTCAAAGACAAACGGTTAGAAACAATTAAATGCAGATAAAACCTCGAATCCGCACAAAAACATAGAAGTTTTGATTACGGAGGGCTCAGACTTATATTTTGTAAAAAAGAAATTCCAATCATGGCGTGGCTGCGAACTAGTGACTCGTCAGTTAATCTAGTTGCCTTGCCAACACATGTTGGTTTCTCATAGATGTGTGAAAAAATTTAAGTCTCATCATTGCCCAAAAGATTTTATTTATGTCTTTCCAACTGTGGAGGCCTAAAAAATCGACAAATATTTTTTCATTGGCCAACAATTGTAGTATCTTTGTTCAATATCAGGTTAATAAAATTTACAAATAGTAAAATTGTCTGAGACGCCCCCAATCCAGTGGCAAGATCAGAACGATCCCAAAAATATTCAAATAGCGATCAATATAGCGGAACAACACAGACAAAACAAGGAAACAATGAGTGAAGCAAAAGCTAGCCAGAACAGCAGCGAGTCCGAGAAAGTTCACCGGAAAATTCATAATGTCGCCGGAGTTTTTAAAAACTCCGGCCATATACCAAAAAAATTAGAAATCAAATCAGTCCAACCACCAAAAGAAGCTAACAAACCCCAAACGATAAGCCAAACAAAGGTCACCGGAGTTTTAAAAACTCCGATCATACTGTCAAAAAAATCAAAAAATTAAATCAGTCCCACAACCAAGAGCAGCCAACAAACCCCAAACGATAATCCAAACAAAGGTCGCCAGAGTTTTAAAAACTCCGACCAAACTGTCAAAAGAAATCAAAAAATCAAATCAGCCCAACAACCAACAACATACATCACTGCAAGTGAAGTAGAAACAACCAGCGTCGCCGGAGTTCAACTCCGGCCAGATTCAATAGCAAGCGAAAAAAGCGGTGGTGTCACTTCCATGATAAAGTACGCCGGAGCGACATCGCGATGATGGTTTGATGGAGTAGTGGTGATGATTGGAGTTCGCCGGAGATGCATTCTTCATGGGAAGTATAATACGTGTTGTGCTTTTTTTTTCTTAACCAAGGTTTTGTCCCATTAGATTTTATTATTAAGGTTTTTAACGAGGCAGCATGTAACGCGTATTACTAAATGTGTACTTTTTTCCCTTCATTTGGATTTTTCCTCAATTTTAACGAGGAACATTAGCTATTAATGAACATCCAATTGGCAGTGTTATAAATACATTGTATTATGAATATCTATTTAAATACACAATCATCTGCATAAGCTTATAATTAAATACACAGTCATCTTGATAAGCTTACAATCAAGCAGGTAATTTGGTCTGAATATGTCTTAATAGGTATTTTTGTATGGATAATTTTCTTCATTACGCTGTCCATAGCCACCAGCTACGCTGATGTATCGTGAAATTACGGCACACTCGACACTGTTTTCTTAGGCTTTTGTAATCCTTTAAGTGTGTTTTGTAATGGTTCTAATGTGTTTTTGCGTTGTTTCATGTAGCCGTGACTAAATAGAAGAGATAAAAGGAAAATTTGCACAAAATGAGCTTCTAAGTGAGAAAATCAAAATTCCAACTGTAGGTCCAAGAATTACGGCAAAAATTACGGTCCGTTAAACTTTTACAAATCGTAAAAGTAGCTGTAAACACGAAGCAGAAACCTCAATTCACTGAAGAGGAAAAACCGTAGGTTTTACGGTACTGTAATACTTTTATGGTCCGTGAAATCTATCGGAAAATATTTTATGGCCCAGATAACCCAGTGGGAAAGAAGACCTAGTTTTGGAGGAGACCAGTTTTATGGCGGCTGGTAAGAGTTTTACGGACCATTAAATGTTTTACGGTCCATAATTTATTCTGACGGAGTATTTTTGTCTAGTTTTTATAGCACGTTTTTGGGTTGTATAAATACTCTTATAGGGTTTTGAACTCATTTATCTTATCGTTTTCAGTTCTTGTCTTATTGTATTAAACACAAAAGTAGTGGTTGAGAGCTTTTAAAGAGATTCTTCATCTTTTGCTCTTTCTTTAACATCTTTGTAAGCATTCATGAATACTTTTTTATATAAAGCTTTTACCATAGTAAATATGAGTAGCTAAGCATCTTAGCTAAGGTTGTGAGACCAAAAATGTATGAGTTATGTGATTGGGTCTTGAGTTCTTAGTTTCCTTTGTATGTCATGAATGCTCTCTAACTATCCTTCATTTTAACGTCTTTTAATGATGGCCAACATTAATTGTGTCTAAGTATTTTCGTTTTGCTTGGAAAAAAAATGAGAATTAGGAAAAGAATAGTTAGCAAGTATTTGAGGCTTTAAACTTCATCTAATGACTCGAGCAGGAATAGAAGAGTCAATTTGAGATAAAAAATGGTTGTAATGATTATCACATTCTAAGGCTTGAAAAAGCTTAGTTGTCACTCCCCAAACCTGAACCTAGACGTAACAAATATCCGATGATATGAACAACACCGAAAGCATCTTATGAATTAGTACTATCAAGTCTCTGCTTAGTCTTTTATTAATAAATTCAATTAAGTTATAAATAACTAAGTAAAGATCATGGTCACAATTTACGAATAAAATCAACGGAAGTCTATAATAAATAAGTTGTCAGAAACGTAGCAACACCCATTAGAGTCGACCTCAACCAAATACCCACAAAACAACATCTATCTATGAAGCCTCCAAGATGATAAAAGGAAACAGTCTAACTTCAGGACGCAACCTGAAGACTAATATTAATAAAATAAAGATAGAATGGTACCCCACAAACAATCATTTGGGCTCACCAAATAGTCTCGAAAGCAGCAAGTTCTCCTAAGTCATAGGCATATCATGAACATGCTCTTCTTCATTACCTGACACGCCATTAAAAACAACAATGGTATGCTTGAGTACTAGGTACTTAGTGAGTGTCTCTGGGATAATAAATAATATAATATTAAGATGTAAAATAATGTAAATAAAGCAGTTCGAAATTCAGCCATAAAACGTTTCACCAAAATTAGAAAAATCATTATTAGAATCCATCAAAAGAGAATTCAATGACTTTCAATCCATTATGCCATGTCTTAATATTAAGTTCTATTTATGAACTTAATATCAACATCAAGTCACTCACAAACAACCACAATTATGCCAATACAAGACAAATCAATGAAATGAAGGGATGACCATTAAGGTTCCCTAAAATTACATAAAAGCACCACATCGAGATTGTCACCCTCGATGGCTATCCTTCCTCCCCAATAGCTAGTCAAAACCACATCGGGGTCATAAACCCTCGATGGCCACACTTTCTCCCGAATGGCTAGGAAAAACTACACTGAAGCTATTAGCCGTCGGTGGCCACTCTTCCTCCCGAATGGCTTGGCAAATCACACTAGGATCTATAGTGACTACCCTTCCTCCCGAGTAGCTAGGCCAAACACATACAATAGAATCATGGTAAAATAGTCAAATCACTTATTATGAATTATGTTCATCATCCCGTTATTAGAAGTACATCAATTTATTTATGAATTTAGAAACCAAGTCCAAGTCAGTAAATAAGTTTCCAAGTGCGACAAACACGTTCATAAAGCAAAATACATGAAACATCTAATCTTTCAAAAATCAAGTTCAATGCATCCCTTATCGGGGTAAATCATGTTCAAAGTTTATAGCTTTATATATAAGTTTAAATAACCTTTGATAGGAAATCACGAATACATATATAAATTATAATACACCAAAGGCTCCATGTGAGCTTGTCCCTCACACACATGAAACCTTCCCCAAAAACCAATTTTAAGGTTTGAAAAGTATTTTTAAAAATGAGACATACCTCTAATCTTGCTAATATGCTACCAAACGAATATCCAAGGTTCAACAATCACTCTACAATGGATTTAGATGAGAAAATTAAACCTTATTCAATTTTATGAGTTTTCTCACTAATTCAAAAATTAGGGTTTTTTCTAAGCTTTAGAACTTGTTCTTGAACATCATAAGAATTATTCATGGATCCTAATCCGATAATATACTTTATAATACCCTAATAATCTTTAATAAATTCAAAAAAATCAGAGGTCTTACATTTTAAACGAAATCTCACACACCCCTTCTTCTCTTTCCTTGAATTTTCAAGAATCTATGATTTTGAAAGATGAGCTACTGTCAAACAAGAAGAATTTGGCATATAATTGATATATATGGATTAGGAACTCACATTAGGATTTGAAATAGGTCTCTAGGGTTATTTTCCTTCAAACGTTCATCCAAAACAAAGTGGGGAAAAGTTATGACGATGTTTTAAACTTATAAAATTTGAATTCTGCAAAACAGGTCGTGCGTAGCACGTCAAATGGGTTCGTGCTATGCTTGTGCATCGCACACCCATAGCACGTGCATCTGACAATGAAATTTCATAAACACATTTTTTGCGCGATGTTCGTGCTATGCACGAGGATTCTGATGCTCGGAAAAATGGGCATAACTACTAGCACAGAGCTCCACATATATGATTGGAAAGGTATTCCAAAGATCTACAACGTTCATATTTTGAGTTTTCTCAGATTCCTAACGTAACTACTCGAAAACTGGGCATAAGTGAAATCTACCTTAGACTTAGAGAAATTTAAGAACTTTTACGAACTCCCTTATTTGGATTGACTTTAAAACGACCATATATCACCCAAATTCATCCCAAATTGATTCACATAACTAAAATAACACATCAAAACTCATTTAGTTATTTCATACCTAACTCAGATTTACGGAATGTTGTATTAGTAATGAAATTCACCGATTTTATTGAAAAACTTTCGGCTAACGTAAAAGAGATCATTATCTCGATCATTCCGGCATATAAGGAAACTAAAACATAGAACCAGTTGCATTACCTTCCATTTGGGACCACACCCCTAGTCCTTTTACATATTGATTAAAAACAAGTCTTGAATCATTAACTCTAAGTTACAAACAATTATTAAACAAATTATATTACCCCTTCCTGGAAATTTAGACTATTTGTTGGGCTTTACACTTATCACATATATTTATTCCTCGTATTCTTTGTTGGATTCAACCTCAACCTTGGTGGGTTCTATATTTGATAGTAACCGATTTATACCATATTAAAATGTGTAATTTGGGCGTATCATCCACCCTCACCCCATCTCTCTAACCCTCCCCCTAACACCACTAACCACCACCACCACCCTCCCAACTCCCACCACCACTAATGTTACATCCTGTATTTCCATAGCTACTAAGTGAGAACATGATTATAGAATTAAGATTGGAATGTCGAAAGGAAAGGATTTTTACATTTTCTTATACGGAAAATTTTCGAGATTAATGTGATGACAAGAATTAATTCTAGTAATTGAATTCTTTCCAATAGAAGTATGGACTAAGTGTTAAATTATTAAGTCTTGGTGTTGTATGGTATAGGGCCATCTAAATTGTTGAGAAAAGTTGGCTAAGGGTGGGATATTATTTTTGTGAAGAGAATTCTTGACCAATAGGAGGAGAGCAAGTGCCCTCTCCACTTGTCTTGCAAAGACTCCACCTTAATATATATAGATAAGTCTTGAAGACTTGGAACATAAGACCTTCATCCATACAAACCCTCATCTCTCCTTAACCTAGATATTTCGAAATCACCATAGCCAACAAGAATAAGATCAAAGTATTTTCTTTCCAAGATTAAGCACCCTTAACCCCTAAATCTAGGTTGAGCCGAAAATAGAATGAAACCCTAGGGGTTTTCCGTCCACTTTTTGGAAGAGAAACGTGAAGAGAATTTGATCCTAAGGTTGTAGGGGATACATATATGTGATTGGAACTTGAAGAAGTGGGCGAAAGCAGCTGGACAATAAAAACCGGACTGTTTTGGGACGTTTTTGGGCAAAAATGAGGTAAAAGTCCTTCTTCTTTTAAAGTAATTGGATATTACTTATTTTTATAATGTATGGATAAACTTGTGTTAAAAATAATGAAGAATAAAAAGTGTTTGAGCCATTTTTGGGGCTGAAACCGATTTGGGTCAGATTTGGTGTAAATGGAATTCGTTGGTTATTGTCGTTGTTATCTTCACCTATTGCATGTTATAATGGATTAATATTGTTTTTAATAATTTGTTATAACTTATGTAGAAGTTTTGGAACTCGAATTGAAATAAGAAGGATTAAGGAAAGAGTTATCGTATTTTAGTTGTTGGCCGTGGAATCTATAAAACGGTTGGATATTGTCGTGCAGTTTTTATAGACTATTTTAGGCGTGTTGTAATGTTGGAAAATTAGTCCCTAACATGCACGATTAATGTGGTAAAATGGCTAATAAAAGTCCTAAAGAATAGGGGTATAAAAAGGGTGTAAAAGGCTTCACATTGTACCCTTAATATTGTAGAATTGTGGATTGTTTTGTGCCGAGGATTGTGGACTGTTTTGTATAGATTGTGGGGCAGAATTTTACACGTCAAGTTAGGCGTGTAATCCCCTTTGGTTAACTGTTGGTTGTGCCTTAAATGTGGCTTGTTGGTTGATGAATACGGGCCTTGAAAAAGGTGGAAAAGTATGTAGAAACAAAGGAAGTGCTGCCCAAATTTCCGTAGAATTAGAGGGAAATTATTTGGTATAAGTCTTAGTATAGTAAGCTTGAAATTGATAGAAGTGCTATCGTTACTATAGGTTGAAGTACTACGTGTAGCATATTTTACTTGGAGGGTGGAATAGCCAATGAGGTTAAAGTACATTGGAGCGTATTGCTACTTGTCGTTTGGGTTAGTCGCCAACGAGGTATGTGAACTTCTTCCTTCTATCGACATGACTATCCTTGAAGTATACTTGCCTTGTTTTGGAGTATACATGACTTATTCTTGAAGTATATTTGCCTTGTTATTTGGAGTATACGTGACTTGTTTTCTTGAAGTACTTACCTTGTCATTAGGAAGTATTCATGTTATTGATTTTATGCTAAAGGCCTGTATAAAAGATTCCTAAGTTCTTACCATGTCTTATGGGGGATGTTGGTAAGAGTCGTTAGGAAGTATTAGAAACAAGTATAACCTATTCACGGTTCAAATGAGTATTGATTTTCAAGATTATGAGACTTGATTTCCAAGGTTATGAGACTTGTTTTATTTAAATGATTATGAGACTTTATTTTCAAGTTATGAGACTTGATTTGAAAGTTTGTGTGATTTGATTATATGAAGTATAAGTGAATTGATTTTGAAGTATATGATACTTGAATTTTAATGATAAGAGACTTGGTTTATTTTGAAAGTTATAATACTTGAATTGAAAAGTACAAGTGATCGGTGTATTTTATATACACTTTTTGAGTCAGTTTTAGTTAGTCTTTTGTCCCGTTTTGCACATATAAATGTCGTATTAGGATAGTTTTCCTTTCTTTTGAGTCAAAGTGGTTAAAATGGCCAAATGGCGGAAAATGAGCTAAAAGAGGGCAAAAGAGGAGATGTCAGAGCTAAAAACAGAGAAAGTGGCGAGCAGGTGAAACCTGGACCAGCGCCGGCCTCCTGCGATCGAAAGCGAGGCCGCGCCACTATCCGAGAGGCTGCAGAAGACCAGCGCGCGCTCATGTCGGCAGTGCGGGGCGCGGCGCCTAATCATCCGAGAGGCTCTGAGTTGCAGTGCATGGCCTGCGAACAGCCGGTCGGGGCGCGGCGCCAAATCACCCGAAGGATTGCAGAATTTCCGGTGCCGCGGCGCCTCTCTGCAGAGCCGCGGCGCCGACGCGGAAAAATAAGGTTTTCAGACGGATTTTGGGCCAAGCCTGCAGGGAAAAGTTGAGGCGGTTAGGAGCCTATAAAAGGAGAACCCTAGGTAGTTTTTAAGGGTTCCCCTTCTTGCACAACACAAGGCTTTCTTGCTTGGAGATTGGAGACCATAGTTTAGTAATTTCCTTTCCTTTTCTTGTTTTTATTTCAGTTTTATGAAGAACATGGAATTAGTTCTTGTCATGTCAATGGCTAGGAACTAATTCCTCTATAGGGCTTTCCATGTTGAATCTCTAGAAATTTATGTTATGATTTAATGCATGCTTATGGTTATTCTTCTTGTTGTTGAGATCTATCCAATAATTGAATTGAATGCTTGGTAGTTAATTGACAACTAATTATCACTATATGATTTCTAATCAGACTCCAAAAGGAGGGGATTGTGAATATGCTGTAAGTTGGGTAGACATTCTTGGATTGGGGATGAAAATACCTCAATTATTTATGTAGCGTTAACGAGATGCTTAACAACCCTAATTTTACGCATTGTGCGTGACAGTTAACTAGGTTCTTATTCTTAATCCTCCTATAGAGTTATCCTTATCACCGGAAGGTAGGTAAGGTGCAATACTGGGGTTGAGTGTTTATATAACCCTAATGGGAGTATAAAACGATTTAGTGAACCTGCTTTCTCCAAAAGAAGAAGACCATAAGTTATTGCATTAATAAGTAACATAAGCGGATAGTGAGGAGACGTGGAAGCCCTATTCTCATCACAACTGAAGTAAACTCATTAGTTAAATTAGTCTTTATAATTCATAGTTATAAACCACAAACTCAATTATCAATTTACCAAATAGATACCAAAAGATAGATAGTTGATACTTGAACCCTAATCCTTGTGGACGATATTCGGTCTTGCTAAGACTATATTACTTGTCACGATAACGTGCACTTGCGTTTAAGTGTGTGCATCTTTTCGCGCATCAACAAGCTTACTTGACTTTAAAAAGATAGGAGTAACGTCATTGGAAAAGAATGAGTTACTTGATTTGAAGGAATAATTTCCTTAAATGTTGAAAGAAGAATTGACTTGATTTTAAAGAAGAGAAGTAACTTGATTTAAAGGTATAAGTTACTTGATTGATTTAAAGAGAAGTCGCTTAAATTCAAAACCTTGAATGGAATTTCTAAGGGTGTAGTAACTTGATTTGAAAAATATAGATAACTTGATTTGAAAAGTATATGTTACTTAATTTAAAGAGTAGAAGTAACTTGATTTAAAAGGTATAAGTTACTTGATTTTGAAAAAGGGAGTTACTTGATTTAAAAAGTAAGTTCCTTGAGTTTTGAAACAAGAAGTGGCTTGATTTAAAGACATAAGTAACTTGGTTTTAATAGTGAAAGTGTTTTTGGGTTCAACTCCCTAAACATTGCATAAAACAATTCTTTTATAAAGAATAGACGTACATAGTACTTTGGGTTCAAATCTCGTACATGATATAGTAGTGCTTTAGTTTTCTAAAATGCAAGTGTTATAACGGCTTTATGGGAAGTTTGTTATAACAATGTTTGTGGAAAGTCAAGAGATGGTTTAAAACGTTGTAAGGAAATCATGAGAGAATGTCCATGGTTAAGTCCTTAATATAGTACATGATATGTGGCACTTTAATTTTCAAAGATGTTTTAAAGTAATACGTGATGTCTATTGCCCTGATTTGTCAAACCATGTCTTAGAAAGATACTTAGTATGATAAGTGTCTTGATGATGGTTACAAAATGATACATGTATTGGATTATACTTCCTAGTGATACATGTAGTACTTGGGCTTTTCTAAAAATGGAAATTTAGTTTATAAAGTAAATGTACGACTCACGTACATTGTTGTAATGGACTTTAATCCTTAGTGATGCAAGTGTGATAGTGCCTTGGTGTTATAAAATGAAAGACTTGTTAGTGTCTTGTTTGTTTTAAAAGGAAGGCATGGTATTGTCTTGGTTATTTTAGAAATGAAGACATGGTATTGTCTTGTTTGTTTTAAAAGGAAGGCATGGTATTGTCTTGGTTATTTCATAAAGGAAGGCATGGTATTGTCTTGTTTGTTTTAAAAGGAACACATGATATTGCCTTGGTTGTTCAAAAAGATGGTGCCTTCATTTTGTCTAATGAGAGTTAAAGATTACTTAACTTGCATAAGTTGTTCATGATAGCTATTGGTGCTAGTGTTATGATTATAATTGCGGGGTAAACCCCCAAGACATTATACATCCCCTGAGTATGATTGAGGGGTAAACCCCCAAGACATTATACATATTCTGTGGATTTGCTCCCCACGATGCGAGGAAACTACCTCATGCGAGTCCGTAGGGCTCATGCGGGTGAAATAGTCTCATGCGGGTGAAATAGTCCTATGCGAGAAAATTACCTCATGCGGGTCCACAAGACCTATGCGGGTGAAATAGTCCCAGGAGTAGGATTGCATAATGATACTACGGGCGGGTGGCCCTAGATTGATCATAAGCTTCCTAGTTTAAAGCGGTAAAGTTTACTCTACTTTTTAAAAAGGCACAGTGTACTGATATTTGAGTATTGTACTTTTTACATGCCGACGGTGATGTTGGAATTCCACGGGCATGCTTATCTGATGATGGTGGTATATTATACTTGTTACATCTTGTGATGATGTTGTATTCCACGAGCATTCTTACGTGATATTATATCTGAGGCGGTGTCCACGATTTTGACATGGCTTTCATATGTGAAAGTGGTATGGCGTTATAGTAGTACAGTGATACAAGGTACAATTGGCTTTGATTGTTATATGACACGGTAGGATCTGGTATTTGATTTTCATACTTGCCCCTGTCATTCTTTTGTACAGTTGTGATCTTGTTTACTGTACTGTATTTCCGTTTCATACTTGGTACCTGTTGTACTTACCTCCTTCAGGGGGCTGCGTTCATGTCCGCAGGTCTAGGTACTCAGTTGTGGATCCGCGAGCTTAGGATCCTGGTTCAACATTTTGAGATGGCTCCAATATTTCGGAGCTTGTCATTATGGCTAGGTATATTCGAAGTGCAGCGAGGCCTTGTCGTCACGATTTCTTGTCCAAATTCTTAGAGGTCTATATTCATATGTGGGCTGGACTGGCTAGAGTTGTATTTACATTGTTCAACAGTGTAGACCCTTTCGGGTGATTTTTATTATGGCAGCCTTATCGGCTTTGCCTGTGTTAAAAGTAAAAAAATGAGTGTTATTTATCTTCCGCGGTTTATTATGTTGTATGAATAGAAGGGTGCCCAGGTAGGGCATCAGTCGCGGGCCCGGGGTTCGAGGCGTGACAACTAACCACCACTCTTACTCTCTTAACCCCACCCCACCCTTACCACTACCCCCATCATTCACCACACCTACCTAATTCACCACCCTCACTCCACTACCACTAGCTACCCCTGTCATCACAATCACCACTACTATCACCAATCACCTGCCACCAAAGTCATCAACCACTACCACCAATCACTTCTATCATCACAATAACCACCGCTGACACTCACTATTGTCAATCGCTACCACACGTACCACATCAATTATTATAATTATCAACAGCTATTGCCACAGTCGTCGTCGCCACCGCTATCAGCCAATACCATCACTGCGGTCAATCCTTACTACTAACCACCTCCACCAACTACCACTAAAACTATCGTCAACCACTATACATTATTTAGTTGTTACCACCAACACTGCCAATTAATAACATCAACCAACACTACCGTCACAACCACCACAATCACTACCAACTGTCACCATCGAGCCAGTCACTACAACAATAATTACTCCACCATCACAATTATCACTACCACAACCACTACAAAGCATCTCCACCATCACAAGCGAATATAAATGTTTCATTCTTTAATCAAATTACAATTTTATATTATTATATTTATTTTTATTTTTTAATATTTAGTTACTTTTTTATTTGAAATATATATATATTATGTTTAATTATGAAAGTATATTTATGTCCTAGAGATATTCAGTATTAGGACAAATATACTTTATACACATTCATATTTATATTAATGGAGATTAATATTATGACATTTGCATTTATTGAATTATTAGTTGATTGTTTATAATATTCTGTAAATGCATCCCTAGAGATTACGTAGTTATTAATAACGTGAGAGATTAATATTATAGCGTAACTCTTAAACTGCCTCGACTAATGATCATCGAGAATGGAATATCACAGATATGTGATACGTCGACATGTGGTATGCATCATATCCTTTGGGGATGTAGTATGTCTCACCTGCTATGAATTATGGCAACTCGTGATGGACACATTTATACTTATGAAAGTATTGGTATACCCTGATGTACTGTTTGGTATAGATGTCTAAAGTATCATAAGCGTGTGGGAGATAGAAGTCCTTAGACTTGAGGTCTATATGCGCCTTGTTTACAGAGTAATATACTTTGATCATATCATAAGCTCAAATGCCTTACAGGTTGAGACGCGGCTTGTATTGGGTATATTGTGATATAGATTAAAGGTGGTAGTTGACCCAAGATTAGGATTCATTCTTCGAATGTATCTTCGAGAGTACACTCAGATTCTCATGTGGTATTAGGTTGACTAAGTCATTGGCCAACATATCTATGATATGGTCCTGTTGTCAGCTGATATAGATGAGATATAATGATCAAGACATTTGGATAGACACTTGGCAGATCCTAAGCTTGATCGAGTGTGTCGTGAATGAAAGGATTTTATCTACCCACATAGAGGTTCAGTTCACATGTTTCGTGTAACTATACTTGACATATTGAGTTCGTATTCCGGCGCCGTCTAGGAGTTCCTTGTAGACCCTAATGATATTAGTGTTAATATGTGAAGGCATGTAGGGTAACACTAAGTCAATTGTTTCAACGATCCAAGGATGTAATCAGAGAGAATATAAATGTTCGGCTTATAATCGAGACATTAGAATAAATAATGATTGCTTAATTAAATCGAGATGATATTTCAGATTTAATTAGAATGGAAACGGGATAGAATTGGACTAGGTTCACGGATCAAGGGACCAAGGGCCGCGGCGCCTCTCATTGAGCGTCGCGGCGCCACGTGTCCAGTTGGTCCAGATGACCCACTCTGACTCGGTTTCTGGGCCTAGCCCACTTGGAAACCCTAGCTGATTTTTTCAGCTATAAATAGAGGGTTTAATCATTATTTTAATATACCAAATTCAATAGAATTATTCTCTGCTGGATTTCCTAGCTTTCCAAAAGAGTGATTACATCGGAGTCTTTGACTTGTAATCGAGGAATAGTTGTGTGCTCCCCCTCGGATTACACACTTGAAGTTTGAATATTCCAGATTTGCTAAATTGTAAGTATTCGTTCGAAGTATTACATTTATCTATGTGTTTTACATTATATAATCATTCATCAGTTTGACCACCCGTCGAATTTGAAATATAAATTTTCAAATTCCGCTGCGTGTACGAACCCGACAAAACCCTATAGTGGTATCAAAGTCTGGGCTGTTTTGTGTTATTATATAATGAATATTAATGATTATATGGGTTAGGATTCGTCTAAATCTATTTTTTATCGTTAAGAAGCTTTAAAACCTTAAAATCTTAAGAACGCATAATCCTTGTCTGCGGATCTATTAAATAATGATGTAATCGGGGAAGTTATTCCAATCTAACTCTTCTATGTCAATGTGTGTAACCGGTTCATTTCGAACATGGTCCACTGAGACGAAGAACGAGAAGGAATTGGATAGTGATCGATGAACGTGTTGTTTAATGATGAAAGAGAATGAGGATGAATCTGTAAATCTGATCCTGAACCAATTTTAGTGCTTCGGAAATACATATTTCGCATTTTGGGATCGAGGCGCCTCCTAGGGCTTGACGGCGGCGCTACGGCTCCGTAAGGGAGCGCCGCAGCGCTAAAGCGAAAATAATGTTTTTTACAAACACTGAGTCAGGCGCTGACGGTGATTTTTTTGTTTAAAAAAAAATTGGAATCAGAAACTGAAGTTTTTAAATATTTAGATTCTGATTCTAAAGTTTAAAATATTCAGAATCTGAAATTAAAATCTTTTAATTAGACAGATTTGGTCCTTTCGGTCAATTTTGTAATTAAATAAAGGTTCTAAAAATTGAATTTTCGAAATCTAGAAATTGCAAATAGGTCCCTGAAACTTGAAAATATTTTTTGAAAATTAAAATTGGATTTTCTGAATTTAATAGGGTTCAAATTGAATTTTTAAATTCTTGAGGGACTAAACTGTAAATTCTGAAAGTTTTACAGAATTTCCTGAATATCAAAATTTTAAAATCAGAAAATATTTAGGGACTGTTTGGCATAGACATAGATTTTAGAGTTTAGATAAATAGACTCATGGTTATCATTAATAGTATATTATTGTATAATATACAAATGTGCTAAGTTTTTTAATTGCGAGCATTTAATTATTAGCATAGTGTCCGTTATTATTGTCTGGATAGGCGGTACCCAATAATTGATTTACATAAATGACCGCAATAACTGTCTAGGTAGGCGGCGCCCAGTAGTTCATTAAAACCATCTTATATCATCCCTATTAGGTTGATGGTTTCTCATCTAAATGTGTTTTAGAAATTGCATGATAGGATGTCGTATGATATATGAAATGAATGTTGATCTTAGATGAAATCCCCGAAAACTGAAAATGTTCCCCAAATATTGAATACAAGTCTAAAATTAAAACGCGTTGCCCATTATAATTGTTAGGGTGCAAAATAATTTTCAGCGATACGAGTATTTATGCCCAAGCATTTGCTCTAAGTCTAAGAGGACTCAGACCCTTTCATAGATGTGTTAAACGTAAAAGTAGATGATAAACTTTTGTGGGTATTTACATTCAAGTGTTTGCTCGCAAAGGCCAAGTTTAGTTAGATACATAAACACAGTCGTGTAATGGGATTGACTTGCTTAGACAAATCTTGGCGCCAAAGTGTCGAACTAATCTAAGGACGTAGGATTAAAATGAATTATTTAATCAACCAAGAGTTGCAAATAAGCTTTGCAATTGGTTTTAAGACCTACCAAAATGTACTATTGAAGTTATAAGCCCAAGCAAACGCGGATATAGCATAGGTTTGGATCTTGGCCCATTATGACCTTAAAATGTTTAGGTCTGTATTCTACCTTGAGGCCGTAGAAGTATGCTAAAATAGTGGGAGCTAATTAAACAAAAGGTCATGTTTGATTAGTCTAAAATGAATGTGTATAATAGGGAAATAAATTTTGATTGTAGTTTCCCGTCTATCTAAATTCTTCAAAACTTCAAAATGTCGAGCCTATCATTGAAATGAAAAAATTCACCGGACTAAACTATCTAGACTAGCCTAAGAAATCTAAGAATTGTCCTATGGCAAGAAAAGATAGAATATGTATTGGACAAATTATTCCCCATAGTCCTTGCCGAGGATTCTGCATAATATACCACATTTGATAAGGTAGCTTACCATAAGAACCTAGATGACACCACTTCAGCATGATGTGTCATGTTGTCTTCCATGTCAGTGGAACTACAGAGACAACATGAGAACATGGTTGATCGGTGTATTTTATATACACTTTTTGAGTCATTTTTAGTTAGTATTTTACTCATTTCATTTATGTTTAGTACAGTATTAGGGTCGTTTTCCTTTCTTTTGTGTCACAACGGTAAAAAATGGAGAAATGATGAAAAGTAGATGAAATGAGCATAAATGAGATGGAATTGCACACTAAAAGGGCCAAAAAATGAAGTCTAAGAAGTTCTGGAAATTATAGAGGAGATCAGACGAAGTCCGGATGAGCAACAGCGAATCCGTGAAAACGTCACCGAACGCGGCGCTGGCGGCAGCGCCGCGGCCCAAAGTCTTTGAAAGTCCGTGAGTTGCTGATTTTTGCCGTGCGCTGATATCACAGATGTGGCGCCCGACGCCAGATTTATGAAGTCCGGGGAATTTGACATGTTTTCAGAATCCTAAAGGGATTACTTTTCCTACCTAAAGGGATAACTTTTCCTACCTTAAAACCCTTACCTAAAAGGATTCTAATAACTTTTCCTACTTACAAATCCTTAACCCTTCACCTAAAGGATTCTTGGTTTATAAATAGTCTCTACATCATTAGAAGAATTCATTCTCCATTCCACCATTCACCACTCTACATCCACCCTTCCACCAATTCATCTTGTAAATATTCCACAACACAACCCTTGGATGCTAGAAGGCTTGGAGACTCATTCTTAAGTATTTTCTTTTCTTTCTTTCTTTATTTCAGTTTTTATGTTGGATATTGAATTAGTTCTTGTCATGTCAATGGCTAGGAACTAATTCCATTATATGGCTTTTCATGTTAAATCACTAGAAACTTATGTTATGAATTGATGCATGGTTATGGTTATTCTTCTTCTTGTTGAGATTTATCCAATAATTGCTTTGAATGCTTGGTAATTAATTGATCACTAATTATCATTATTTATATGATTTCTAATCAAACTTCGAAAGGAGGAGGTTGTGAATATGCTGTAAGTTGGGTAGACATATTTTGGATTGGGGATGAAAATACCTCAATTACTTGTGTAGCGTTAACGAGAGGTCTAAACACCTAATTTTACGCATGGCGCGTGACAGTTAACTAGATTTTTGGTCTTAATCCTCCTATAGAGTCATCCTTATCACCGAAAGGTAGAAAGGAGCGATACTGGGTTGAGTGTTTATATAGCCTTAACGGGAATATAAAACGATTTAGTAAACCTGCTAGCTCCAAAAGAAGAAGAACCATAATTCATTGCATTAATAAGTAACATAAGCGGATAGTTGAGGAGACTTGGAAGCCCTATTCCCATCACTACTGAAGTAAACACATTAGTTAAATTAGTATTTATAATTGTTAGTTATAAACAACAAAATCAAATATCGGTTACCAAATAGATACCAAAAGATAGATAATTGGTACTTGAACACTAATCCTTGTGGACGATATTCGGTCTTACCAAGACTATATTACTTGTCACGATAACGTGCACTTGCATTAAAGTGTGTGCATCTTTTCGCGCATCAAATTTTTGGCGCCGTTGCCGGGGATTAGGCATAATTCAATATCAATTTTATCTATTTTTAATTTCTAATTTGGTTTTATTTCTGTTTTTATTTTTATTTATTTTTTGCTCCAAGAACAAGTTTCTAACTTGTTCTGCGAGCATCTTTTTATCACCTTTTGTTGTTTTTCTTATTTTGCAGGTTAAATTCGAAGAAAAAAAAACGAAATGTATATATATATATATATATATAATAAAATCAGGACACATGGACTACTACTATCAGAGACAGTGGAGTCATCAACAACAGCTTAACCCACAGATGTCAGAGGAAGATCGAAATGAGTTGCAGGCAGGCATACTTATGTTCGCCAAGTGTCAGGCTCAGTTTATGACTGAGACAAGGGAGTCCCTCAGAAAGTTGGAGACACAAATTGGGCAATTGATGGATGAGATGAGCAATACAACTCAAGCAAATCTGCCTAGTGACATCATTATGGGAGGTGGTGAGCAAATAGAAGAGCCTGAACCACACTCATCTGTTGAGGAATCTGGCGAGATAATTGGTGTAGAGAAGGAAAAGGGTACTGAGATCCAATCATTCATCTTTTTGGATTCCTTGGAAAATCTTTTTCTTGTACCTATTGCAGAAGAAACACCACCAGCTGGCAATGTTGACCCCCAAACAGAAGGTCCATACCATCAAGGGCACCCCCTAGAGTTGAGAGATGTTGGGAATCTCACTGATCCCTACATTAGAGAGAGCCTAAAAGACAAGCATGTCTTGTGTACTTGAGGGATAATCGTATATTGGAGGCCCTTGTTTGAAGCAATTGTTGTAGTTGAAGTGAGACCTGCAACAATAACTCTGCGGATTGCAAGCAGTTCGCAGAAGGATCCAATGGGCACTCGTAAAGGTTAATTGCGTCCGGCTAAAAGATGTTAAAGACATCGTTTGTTGGGAGGCAACCCAATGTTTTTAATTATGTTATTTTAATTTCTGTCTTTATTTCATTTTATTTTGTCTTGAACAGTCTCACGGTCTTGGGTTCTTATTTTGTGTTGTTGGATGACAGGTGGACTGAAAGCTAAAAGCAGGAAAAAGTAACGTTGAAAAAAGGAAAAGCGTCGTCGCTGCTAATCAGCCGCGGCTGAAACCAGAGAGCCACAAGATCTTAGCAAAGTGGCGCCGAATTCGTAGAGCCGTATTCCGTGCAAATTCCAGAATTTTTCCTCCTAGACCTCCGTTATGACCGTTGTGTTGTGTCAGTAAGTTGTCCATATTTTTTTTTTTAGTCTTGCACACATTGGGGACAATGTGTGATTTAAGTTTGGGGGGATGTTTTATTATTTTTTTTAGTCTTTTTGAATTGTTTTGTGCATTTTTGAGTCATAATTTTTTTTTTATGATCATGCATGTTGTAGTTACTTGAAACGCCTAATGAAATAAAGTGGAATAATGTAATGGAATTAGAAGCAACCATCTGAACACTTAGGATAGATATGCCAAAAATGCATGAAATCGAACTATTTGGGGTATCTTGTTTGATTTATGCATTGTTAGTGATTAAACCTATGTGTCTGCTTGCTTGCTATTTGAGGCGAAATAGTTAGGATATACATGTTAGGGAGATGACTCAGGCATTTCTTTGTTAGCCCTTTCTTACCATTCTTTGCCTATCCCTGACAGTCAAATTATATCCCTAGTCAGTCCCTTTGAGCCTAAAAATAAGACCTTTGTTTGACACCCTATAATTCCATACTTGTGCCATAAGTAAAAAAAATTGAGATGTTTGGAATATAAAGTGTTGAAAAAGAGACAAAAGAGAGTAAACAATTTTGATGCACCCCAAGGAAAAAGTAATAATAAATAGGCAAAAGCCTAAGTTTGGGGGTGCCTGCTATTCATCATACACCTAATTCTCTCAAAAACAAAAGAGGGGAAAGATAGGTATGAAGTGAAAAAGAGAATCGAAAGAAAAGGGAAGAGTTGAAAGAAAAAGAGCTTATGGTACATAAATTGAGCCTAAATGCCTATTTTTACCTACCCCTGCCTAAGCCTACATTACAACCCTGAAAAGCCCTGAAGATCTCTAATATGTGTATCCATGATTAGTGGAGAATAGCAAGTAAACATGTCATAGGATTTTGAAATTAACATGCATAGTTAAGTATTCTTACTTCCATTGAGTATGATTAAATTGAATTTGCGAAATATCTGGCTTGAGTGTTTAGAATGCTAAAAATCCATGCTATATGTTCCTACATATTATCCTACTAGCCTTCATGTTTTTCTAAGTGACAATTATACAGTAATTTGATCAATGTCTTTGAGTCATTTTATTTTCTTTTCTTTCACGTCCTTGTTTATATTTTGTGATCTTTGCTCGAGGGCGAGCAAAGGTTAAGTTTGGGGGTATTTGATCGGTGTATTTTATATACACTTTTTGAGTAGTTTTTAGTAAGTATTTTACTCATTTCATTTATGTTTAGTACAGTATTAGGGTCGTTTTCCTTTCTTTTGTGTCACAGCGGTAAAAAATGGAGAAATGATGAAAAAGAGATGAAATGAGCATAAATGAGATGGAATTGCACACTAAAAGGGCCAAGAAATGAAGTCTAAGAAGTTCCGGAAATTATAGAGGAGATCAGACGAAGTCCGGACGAAAAAAGGACGACGAAACGGAATCCGCCAGAAAAACATCACCGGAGCCGCGGCGCCCAAAGTGCTGAAAGTCCCAAGAGTTGTTGATTTTCAGGCGTCGCGGCGCCAGTATGCAGGGCCGCGGCGCCGACGCGGGATTTATGAAGTCTGGGCCGAATTTGACATGTTTTCAGATCCTAAAGGGATTACTTTTCCTACCTAAAGGGATAACTTTTCCTACCTTAAAACCCTTACCTAAAAGGATTCTAATAACTTTTCCTACTTACAAATCCTTAACCCTTCACCTAAAGGATTCTTGGTCTATAAATAGTCTATACATCATTAGAAAAATTCATTCTCCATTCCACCATTCACCACTCTACATCCACCCTTCCACCAATCCATCTTGTAAATATTCCACAACACAAGCCTTGGATGCTAGAAGGCTTGGAGACTCATTCTTAAGTATTTTCTTTTCTTTCTTTCTTTATTTCAGTTTTTATGTTGGATATTGAATTAGTTCTTGTCATGTCAATGGCTAGGAACTAATTCCATTATAGGGCTTTCCATGTTAAATCACTAGAAACTTATGTTATGAATTGATGCATGGTTATGGTTATTCTTCTTCTTGTTGAGATTTATCCAATAATTGCTTTGAATGCTTGGTAATTAATTGATCACTAATTATCATTATTTATATGATTTCTAATCAAACTTCGAAAGGAGGAGGTTGTGAATATGCTATAAGTTGGGTAGACATATTTTGGATTGGGGATGAAAATACCTCAATTACTTGTGTAGCGTTAACGAGAGGTCTAAACACCTAATTTTACGCATGGCGCGTGACGGTTAACTAGATTTTTGGTCTTAATCCTCCTATAGAGTCATCCTTATCACCGAAAGGTAGAAAGGAGCGATACTGGGGTTGAGTGTTTATATAGCCTTAACGGGAGTATAAAACGATTTAGTAAACCTGCTAGCTCCAAAAGAAGAAGAACCATAATTCATTGCATTAATAAGTAACATAAGCGGATAGTTGAGGAGACTTGAAAGCCCTATTCCCATCACTACTGAAGTAAACACATTAGTTAAATTAGTATTTATAATTGTTAGTTATAAACAACAAAATCAAATATCGGTTACCAAATAGATACCAAAAGATAGATAATTGGTACTTGAACACTAATCCTTGTGGACGATATTCGGTCTTACCAAGACTATATTACTTGTCACGATAACGTGCACTTGCGTTAAAGTGTGTGCATCTTTTCGCGCATCAATGGTCCCTAACGAAATGCTCGAACATTTGAAAAGACTCTATAATTCTCAGTCCCAAACTATGGAATATGAGTTGTTGATAGAAACTCTTCAGGTGTAAGCTAAGTAAAGGTAGCCAAGTGTCTCAACATGTGTCGAAGATGATATGACTGATAGAAAGGCTGGCCTCGATTGGTATAAGTATGCAGAATAACGTCGCTTCATTCGAGAATTTTATTGTATACTACAATATGAACGGAACAAAGGCGAGTCTTCCGGAACTGCATGACATGCTAAAGACCTTTGAATCTTCAACTTCCAAGGGCAGAGTTGTGCTCATGATGAGCTCATCTATTCATCCCAAACCGAAAGGTAAGGAATGGCAGAAGAAGAAGGACAAGCCAGTCGTTGCGCCCTCAGCTATGAAGCCTAAGGGTGGTGTAAAGAAGAAAATGTGATTTCGGCCAAGGATATATGCCTCAACTGTAACAAGAAAGGGCATTGGAAGAAAAGACTGCACTACACTAGGAGGAAAAACAGCAGATGCTTCTACCTCTAGTGGAAAAGGTATGTACGTCATTGAAATAAAGAGAAATTTTCAATGTAAAAGAAACAACGAGCTAAAATAAGTAGAAAAATTCTACCTACCTATGGCATTGTAGACTTGGTCATATCAATCAAATAAGGATAGAATGGTTGAGGAAACTTAACTACCTCGAACCATTTGACTTAGATTCTTATGGTAACTGTGAATCTTGTTTGAAAGATAAGATAACAAATAAGCCCCTTTCTGGAAAGGGGATACGAGCCAACTTGAGTTGGTACATATTGACGTATGTGAAACCATTTTCGACTCAAGCTAGAGGAGGTTTCTCTTACTTCATCACTTTTACAGAAGACTTGACAAGGTATGGATATGTGTATCTTATAAAACACAAATCCGAGGTTTTCGAAAAGTTTAAGGAGTACAAGTGTGAAGTGGAGAAAGAACTCGCAAAGAGTATCAAGACTCTTCGATCTGATCGAGGGGCTGAATACTTAAGTAAATAATTTCTAGATTACTTGAAGCTACATGGAATTCATTCCGAATGGACGCCTTTTGGGACACCACAAATGAATGGTGTTGCCGAGAGGAGAAACGAACCCTACTTGATATGGTTCGATCCATGATAAACTTTTCAGCTTTGCCAACATACCTTTAGGGATATGCTATACAACCCTCAATTTTTGTTCTAAACAAGGTTCCTTCTAAATCAGTTGAAAAGATGCCGTATGAGATATGGTGTGGCAAGAAGCCAGCTCTTAGACATGTGAGGCCCTGGGGGTGCCCTGCATATGTCAAGAAAATGCTCACTGATAGGTTGGAATCCAAGAGTGAGAAATGTTACTTTGTAGGGTATCCAAAGGAAACTAGGGGATACTATTTCTATCTTCCTAGAGAACATAAAATCATTGTTTCTAGGAACGCAACTTTCCTTGAAGAAGAATATGTCTACAAGGAAGAAAGTTGCACAGAGATAAAACTCGAAGAAATTCAAGAACAACAAAGTAACATAGAGGTTGAATCCTTGCCGAATGATCAAGGCAAGGATTCAGTGGGAGCTTTTGGCGAAGATTGGGTACTTAGGATACACCCTTTGGCCAGTGGGAGCGTTACGAGAAATGATGCAGAAATGGAAGACCCTCCTACACAGACCTTGGGATCAAGTGCAGTGACTGCACCTCTTCCCATTCAGGAAAGACATGAAAATGATATTCCTGAAAGCTCTCATGTTGGTGGATCAGCCAACACACAAGAACCTTCTCACAATCAGAACATACCTAGAACTGAACTGCAAGACAATCAACTCCGTAGGTCTGTAAGAACTCATTGTCCTCCAGAAAGACTAAATCTACTTGTGGAAACACATAGTGATATAGATATTACAGATGATGATGAGCTTACAACCTACAACGAAGCAATGGCGGACATTGAATCGAAGAGATGACAAGAAGCCATGAAATCTAAAATGGAATCTATGTATGTCAATCGAGTGTGGAACTTGGTTGATTTGCCAAATGGGGTTAAACCTATAGGATGCAAATGGGTCTTCAAGAATAAGATTGATGCAAATGGGTCTTCAATAATAAGATTGATGCACTTGGCAAGGTTCAGACTTATAAAGCTAGATTGGTGGCTAAAGGTTATAATCAGCGTCCTGGTGTGGATTATGATGAAACCTTTTTGTCAGTTGATAAGATGAAGTCTATTCAGATTTTTCTTGCTATAGCTGCACATTATGACTATGACATTTGGTAGATGGACGTCAAAACTACATTCCTCAATGGTAATCTAATTGAGGAAATGTATATGAAATAACCCGAAGGTTTTTCATCCGAGTCCAAACCAAATGTTGTGTGCAAGCTACAGAAGTCCATTTATGACTTAAAAAAGCCTCTAGGAGTTGGAATATTTATTTTGACAAGGCTATCAAGTCATTTGGTTTTGTCAGAAGCAAAGAAGATCATTGTGTTTATATCAAACATAAGGATGAGGGTATTGTCTTCATTATTATGTATGTTGATGACATATTGATAATGGTAGACAATAAGACTCTCATGCAGTCAGTTAAAGAATGGTTGTCCAATACGTTCATGATGAAGGACATAGGTGAAGCCTGCTACATTCTGAGAATTAGGATCTATATAGATAGACCTAATAGATTGTTGGGGCTGTCACAGTCGGTCTACATAGACAAAGTGCTTAGACATTTTTCTATGGAGAATTCCAAGAAATATGGTCTTCCAACGGGTCAAGGCATCAAGTTATGTAAGAAGGATTGCCCTTATAGTGTTGTAGAACTTGAGCACATGAAGAGGGTCCCATATACTTCGGCTATAGGATCAATCATGTATGTCATGACTTGTACTAGGCCAGATGTGGCCTTTGCACTTAGTATGACTTGCAAGTTCCATCATAATCCTGGTGATGAACACTAGAAGGCACTCAAAAGTATTCTTAAGTATCTCAGACGTACTAAAGATTACTTCTTGGTCTATGGTGGTGATGAGAAGCTAGTTGCTGCTGGTTACACTGATGCTAGCTTCCAGATAGATGTTGATGACTTCAAATCTTAGTCTGGTTACACGTTCATTTTCAATGGTGGAGCAGTGAGTTGGAAGAGTTCCAAACAAGATACAACTGCTGATTCGACTACTGAAGCAGAGTATATTGCTGGATCGGAAGCTGCTAAAGAAGTTGTCATTATTTCTGAGTTCTTGAAGGAGCTAGGGGTTGTTCCGAGTGCTAGTTATCCAATAACCATTTATTGTGACAACACTGGTGCAATTGCACATGCAAAGGAACCAAGATTACAAAACAGAAACAAACATATACCAAGGAAGTACCACATTCTCAAAGAGATGGTGGAGACTAAAGATATTATATTATATTGTGTTCCCACAGACAATAATCTAGCAGACCCATTTACTAACCCATTAAGCTTGGTTACGCATAATGGTCATTTTGAGAAAATGGGTATTAGATATGTTGGTGATGGCTCTAGGCCAAGTGGGAGATTGAAAGTATATTTATGTCCTAGAGACAATCAGTATTAGGACAAATGTACTTTATACACATTCATATTTATATTAATGGAGATTAATATTATGGCAATTGCATTTATTGAATTATTAGTTGATTGTTTATAATATTTTGTAAATACATCCCTAGAGGTTACGTGGTTATTAATAACGTGGGAGATTAATATTATAGCGTAACTCTTAAACTGCCTCGACTAATGATCATCGAGAATGAGATATCGATAATATTTGATACGTCGACATGTGATCTGCATCATATCCTTTGGGGATGTAGTATGTCTCGCCTGCTACGAGTTATGACAACTCGTGATAGACACATGGATACTTGTGGAAGTATTGGTATACCCTGCTGATGTACTGTTTGTTATAGATGTCTAAAGTATCATCAGCATGTGGGAGATAGAAGTCCTTAGACTTGAGGTCGATACGTGCCTTGTTTACAGAGTAATATACTTTGATCATGTCCTAAGCTCAAATGCCTTATAGGTTGAGACGCGGCTTGTATTGGGTATATTGTGATATAGATTAAAGGTGGTAGTTGAGCCAAAATTAGGATTCATTCCTCGAATGTATCTTCGAGAGTACACTCAGATTCTCATATGGTATTAGGTTGACTAAGTCATTGACCAACATATCTATGATATGGTCCTGTTGTCAGCTGATATAGATGAGATATAATGATCAAGCCATTTGGATAGACACTTGACAGATCCTAAGCTTGATCGAGTGTGTCGTGAATGAAAGGATTTTATCTACCCACATAGAGGTTCAGTTCACAGGTTTCGTGTAACTATACTTCACATATTGAGTTCGTCTTCTGGCGCCGTCTAGGAGTTTTGTGTAACCTTAATGATATTAGTGTCGATATGTGAAGGCTTGTAGGGTAACACTAAGTCAATTGTTTCATCGATCCAAGGATGTAATCAAATAGAATATAAATATTTGGCTTATAATCGAGACATTAGAATAAATAATGATTGCTTAATTAAATCGAGATGATATTTCGGATTTAATTAAAATAAAAATGGGGCAGAATTGGACTAGGGTCGCGGCTCGAGGACGAGGCGGCGCCTCCCGTTGGCCGCGGCTCGCGTGTCGGTTGGTCTAGGCGACCGCTCTGTCTCTGGTTTACGGGCCTGCCTTGGAAACCCTAGCTTATTTTTTCAGTTATAAATAGAGGGTTCAATCATTATTTTAATACACCCAATTCAATAAAATTATTCTCTGCTGAAACTCTGCTGGATTTCCTAGCTTTCCAAAATAGTGATTACATTAGAGTCTTTAACTTGCAATCGAGGAACAGTTGTGTGCTCCCCCTCGGATTACACATTTGAAGTTTGAAGATTCCATATTTGTTAAATTGTAAGTCTTCGTTCGAAGTATTACATTTATCTATGTGTTTTACATTATATAATCATTCATCAGTTTGACCGTCCGCCGGGTTTGAAACATAAATTTTCAAATTCCGCTGCGTGTACGAACTCGACAAAACCTACAGTGGTATCAGAGTCTGGGTTGTTTTGTTTGATTATATAATGAATATTAATGATTATATGAGTTATAATTCGTCTAAATCTAATTTTTGTTGTTAAGAATCTTTAAAACCTTAAAATCTTAAGAACGCATAATCTTTGTCTGCGGATCTGTTAAACAATGATGTAATCGAAGAAGTTATTAAAACCTAACTCTTCTATGCCTATTGGTGTATTATTATACCCTGGACTGTCGGCAGTGATGTGGGATTCCACGGGCAGGATATATATATATGTATTGTGTAAGTGTCTGCAAGCGGTGAGGTGGGATGCCAGGCGCGCCACGTGGTTATATTTTACACTAATAGTATCGCCGATGATGGGGATTCCACGGGCATGCTTTGATATTAGTGTGACTTGATCGCGTCCCAGTTGGTAGGGTAGTATATGTGTCCCTCGTAGTGGTAGGACTATCTTATGAAAGATAAGTAAGTTATATGGTAATGAACTTAATGATTCTTTTTCTAAATAATGTACGTAAGAATGTGACTATAACTTTTATTGGGAATGGAAAGGGTAATAAGGTACGATTAAGTTCATAAGTGGTAATGACACGGCGAGGATCTGGTATGTATTTTTATACTTGTCCTTGTCATTCTTTTATCTGATTATGATTTGTTTCTCAGACGTTATATTCTTCCATATTAAATTTTTGTTATCGACCCCTTCGGCTGCGTTAAATGCCCGCGAGTTTAGGTACACGTGTTGGTGATCCTTACTCATGTGATCTCGGTTGATTTTGAGAAAAGCTCCATTTGCTCGGAGGCTTATCTCTTATGCAGTTTCCCGAGGTAGTAGATTCATGTATATTCGTGGTATGGCGGGGCCTGTCCACGATTGTTCGATTGCTATTCACAAGTGCGTATTCACATATGTGGTTGAACGTAGAAGCCCGAGTTGTACTTTTGATTATGTTTATAATATGGAAGCGGCACTTATCGGCGGCTGTGTTGTCTTTGTTTACACTTATGTTTAAGTTGTGTATGTTCATTGCTATTCTCGATGTATACGAACAGGGTGCGGGTAGGGCACGATCGCGGCGAGGCCTGGTCGTGACAAAAGTGGTATCGGCGATTAGTCCTCGGAAAGTGTCTGAGGCCAGTGTCTAGTAAGTCTTGATTATCGATGTGTTGTGCACCACATCTATAATCGAGGAGGTTCTGGACATTTAGGATTGGTTTCCATTCTTCTCACTCTGAGATCGTGCGATAGAGTGTATTGTTAGGTCGTCTCTCCTAACGAGTTATGTTGATTGCGCCTACGAGAAAGCGGCGTGATGACCGGGAATGACTATGTGGATTGCGTATCCGGGTTGGTAATGATTATAGTATAGTTGGTATTGTGACATACATCTATACGGAGTTATGTATGAGTCGGGCAGCGTGTTGCCTAGAATGATTTTAGATTACCAGAATCGGTAAGACTAACTAGATCTGGGAAGGTATGGAATAGTTAATGAATTTTCGCCAAGGTCTTGTGTTTTATTTTGAAATAATTGGGAAAGGATGAGGCATGCGATAGGGTAGTGGACCCCTTAGAAGCCATATTAAGGAACCTAACGGAATGTCATGTTAATAGATCAGTGCGTAGTATGCTTAAGAGAATTATACGGATAAGGCACGTATAGAGTATGTAATGGTTGTTGTGATCGAGACAACATGGTTATGGTTTTATGAGAAGTTTTTGTACCCGTTTACGGGGGGACTGATAAGGTAGGATGGGAGCATGGAAATTGCGAGCCTAAGAATATTGATTACCTTGAGACCTTAGGTATATAAGGTTTTCTCTGCAATAAGATTTTAAGTCGCACCGAGGATAAGAGTTAAGTGTGGCCGAGTCGGGTTGAGGACACATTGCAGGTCTCCCATGTCCTGGAATGGAGTGGGATCGGTTGGTAGTAGTTCCGCCACGTGGCAGTCACGAGTGCAAGGCCCAAGTCTAGTTAATTGTTTTACGGGTTCGAGGGCGCGTTCACCGGAGTAGTGGCGGAAATGACCTTATATTGTTTCATAGAGTGACTCCAAATATTTGAGGCCAGAAGAGGTATGGAAGTTATGTATGTATGTTAGAAGGAGTTGGAAGTGCGAAAAGGTAACCTCTTTTGGGCTTGTGATGGACGGGTATGCGTGTACAAGTATTAGGGCCATGTGTGGCATTGTTGGTATGTCGGGGTTGTGAAAGAGAACTATGTCGCTAATTATAAGTTTGACTCAGAAAGAACATTCGAGGGCGAATGTTTCTAAGGGGAAGAATGTTACACCGTATTTGCGGGGACACGCTTTAGAGCGTGCGTAAGAACTTCGCTAGTGTTAAAATTAGAGACTTGTAAAATTTTATCGAATTGTGAAATTGTCGGAAAAACGTAATATTGTGACGAATGGGTGGGAGACACATCACCCCCTTATTGATGCCTTGGACGATTTTAGGCATGGCGAAATGGTCATCGACCATAGCCTTAGGATGACTATGTCTTCAATTTAATTAGCTTTACAAAATTGACTACGTAAAAGGGTCCTAAGTCTTGATATTTTAATTAGAGATCATCCAAACCACCCAATTGTTTGCATCTTGACCTCAGGTTCTATATAACACTACTAGTAGCAAGACCAAGTTTGACACTTAGAAAAATTTCCAAGAATTTCAAGAATCCAAGGAGGTGCTCTCGGGTTAGGCTAGCTTCCACAAGAAATTTTTGTTTGTTATCCAATAATCTTCCCACTTTAAACCAAGGTCCCTATGTGTATTGTAGGCATATCTCAATAGAAAAATCTCGGAAAAGATAGTTTTTGGGTTAGTCGCAAGTGAAAACCTAGTGGCTTTCTAGGTTTTGGATTGGAGGTTTGAAGGAAAGTTGTTGGTGTGGTTCTAAGGGTATCGAGGCGGATTGAGGTGTCTTGATGAGGCTCTAGGTTGCTAAGGAGCAACCGGTTTTGAAGATTGGATTACAATTCGTTGAGGTATAATCTTGTTCTTTGAAAGTGTTACAAGATTATTTATATTGTTGTTGTTAACTTTACATGTTGCTAGCATGAAGTTGTTAAGTTGAAGTTTATAAGTATTATGGATTACTTGTAGCTTAAGTTCGAAATGAAAAGTAAGTCATGTTAAGTTGGAATACAATTTGATCGTTATTAGAATCGTCGCATGTAATTGACTTGAAGATTATAGTAGTTATAATTGGTTGCGACTAGATATCATGTTATGCTACCAAGTTAGGATTGAAATGGAAATTTGATAAGAATTAGTATTGTTGAACTCAAGGTGGCCGAATTTGGACTTGTAGTTTGTATTAGTTTGTTATTCATTTGTATTGGACCACCTTACAAATTGTGAGCCAATTGGGTCATTTGGTTACTCATTTATCTTGAACTACCTTCTATATTGTTGTGAGCCAATTGGGGCTGTTTGGTTATTGTATTCGGCCTTGAAAAGGTGGCAAAGTGAGTAGAAACAAAGGAGGTCTTTGTCCGATTTTCCGTAGAATTTAGCGACTTAGCACTAGAATATTCTACGTATGAAGTAAGAGGTTAATGGGCGTATGGTGACCATTATAGGTTGATGTACTAAGTATAGTGTATCCTTGAAGAATGGAATAGCTCGAGTTGAAGTACTTTGGAGCCTTTTGCTCTTGTCGACAATCGTCGCGAGGTATGTGAACCTCTTCCTTCCTTTGGCATGATTCTATGTATGGAATACACTTGTGGTATCATTTCATGTTTCCTTCACTCTTAGAAGTTAAGAGGTAGTTGTGTGATTTACTCTATGTAGAACTTTTCCTATCTTTCGAGCATGACTAGTTGCACGTATGTAGTGCAGATGAGCGTCTGGTATGACATTCTTTACTTGTTTTATGTAATGCCAAGTCGGGTGGGTTAGAGATTAACTCACTTCTTTGAAAATAGTAAGGATGTCTTAAGTTGATTTTAAAGTTAGGGGACTTGAAGAGTTTTAAAGTATGTGATACTTGCTCCGTTTTAAACGTATAAGTCCCTTGGATCGGAAATTGTATTTTGGCTAAGGTATAAAGTAAATACAACGACTTTATGGGGAGTTGGTTATATTTGCTTTATGGAAAGACAAATGACTTGATTTTTAAGTGAATAGGCAACTTGTTTTTAAGGCATCAATTGCCTAAGGTTTTATAATAAAAGGAGTCACTTGTTTTCTAAAGGTTAAGAGACAAATGGTATTTTTGAAAGTTAAGAGAATTGATTTGAAAGAATATAATACTTGGTTTCAAAAAGTAGAAGTCTCTTGATTATAAAAAGGCGTATTAGTCTAAACCATAAAGGGTTATAACGGCTTTATGGGAAGTTGGTTATAACGGCTTTATGGCGGAGTTAAGAGAATGGTTTCTCTAGTAAAGTAATCAAAGGAATAACTTGTGTTAAGGAAGGGCAAATTGTTTTAAAGGTACCAATTGCTTAAGGTTTTAATAAAGAAGTCACTTGATTTAGAAGCCGTAATTGTATTTCTAAAAGGTATTGTGACTTGTCTCGAAGGTGGATAGGACTTGATACTACGGTTGTTAGTATCGGGGAAGTTTTATTCGGAAAGGAGTCTTTTGAAAAGAATGGACGTACGTAGTACTTTGGCTTGATTAAATGAGAATTATTCTATGTGATGCCTTGATTAGTACTTTGGCTTGATTAATTGAGAATTAGTCTAAGTATGCCTTGATAAGTACTTTGGCTTGTTAAATGAGAATTATTCTATTTGTGCCTTGATTAGTACTTTGGCTTGATTAATTGAGAATTAGTCTAAGTATGCCTTGATAAGTACTTTGGCTTGTTAAATGAGAATTATTCTATTTGTGCCTTGATTAGTACTTTGGCTTGATTAAATGAGAATTATTCTATGTGATGCCTTGATTAGTACTTTGGCTTGATTAATTGAGAATTAGTCTAAGTATGCCTTGATAAGTACTTTGGCTTGTTAAATGAGAATTATTCTAAGTATGCCTTGATTAGTACTTTGGCTTGATTAAATGAGAATTATTCTATGTGTGCCTTGATAAGTACTTTGGCTTGGTTAACTGAGATTTAGCCTATATGTGCTGGTGATAGCCTTTGAGTGCAAGTATTATGTTTTTTTACGTTGCGCGACTCTCGGTTGGAGGCCGTGTCTTGTTATAAGTTACTTGGGCGTCTGCAAGCGGTGATGTGGGATTCCACGGGTATGCTTAGTTATTTGTAGCACTTGGGTTAAATTCGGATTTTATAAAAGACATGGTAGTGCTTATGTCTTGTTTGATGGTCGGTCGAGATAGGGTAAGAGTATAAATAAAGGCAAGCCCAACGTTATACCATACTCCGGGGTAAGAGTATAAGTGAGGGTAAACCCCAAGACTGTACCACCCGCTTTATGTGTTGTTTGTGACCAAGTCGAGATAGGGTAAGAGTATAAATGAGGCAAGCCCAAGACGTTATACCACCTTCTCCGAGGGTAAGAGTATAAGTGAGGGTAGACCAAGATGCTATACCACCTTTACCATACTCGTGGTAAGAGTATAAGTGAGGGTAGACCAAGATGCTATACCACCTTTACCACCTCTCCGGGGTAAGAGTATAAGTGAGGTAGACCCCCAAGACGTTATACCAGGTGGGACTTGGTGTTCATGTATGCTATTGGTGTATTATTATACCACGTGTCGGCGGTGATGTGGGATTCCACGCGGGATATATATATATGTATTGTGTAAGTGTCTGCGCCCGGCGGTGAGGTGGGATGCCACACGCGCGCCACGTGGTTATATTTTACACTAATAGTCGGCGGTGATGGGGATTCCACGGGCATGCTTTGATATTAGTGTGACTTGATCGCGTCCCAGTTGGTAGGGTAGTATATGTGTCCCTCCGTAGTGGTAGGACTATCTTATGAAAGATAAGTAAGTTATATGGTAATGAACTTAATGATTCTTTTTCTAAATAATGTGCGTAAGAATGTGACTATAACTTTTATTGGGAATGGAAAGGGTAATAAGGTACGATTAAGTTCATAAGTGGTAATGACACTGGATCGGTATGTATTTTTATACTTGTCCTTGTCATTCTTTTATGCGATTATGATTTGTTTCATGCGTTATATTACATTCCATATTAAATTTTTGTTATGTTGACCCGGCCCGGAAGTGCGTTCATGCCCGCAGTTTAGGTACACATGTTGGTGATCCTTACTCATGGATCTCGGTTGATTTTGAAAAAGCTCCATTTGCTCGGAGGCTTATCTCTATGCAGTTTCCACGAGGTAGTAGATTCATGTATATTCGGGGTATGGCGGGGCCTGTCCACGATTGTTCGATTGTTATTCCAAGTGCGTATTCACATATGTGGTTGGAAATAAGGCCAGAGTACTTTTGATTATGTTTATAATATGGAAGGCGGCCTTATCGGCCAGCCTGTTGTCTTTTGTTTACACTTATGTTTAAGTTGTGTATGTTCCGCTGCTATTCTCTGATGTATACCTGAACAGGGTGCCCAGGTAGGGCACCAGTCGCGGCCCGGGGTCGGGTCGTGACAGTTCCGTGCTGGAGCGTCGCGCCGCTAAAGCGAATTTTTTTTCTAGACAATGTCCGTCAGGCGCCGACGGTGATTTT
Organism: Przewalskia tangutica; assembly: GCA_029844215.1. Taxonomy (NCBI): domain Eukaryota; kingdom Viridiplantae; phylum Streptophyta; class Magnoliopsida; order Solanales; family Solanaceae; genus Przewalskia; species Przewalskia tangutica. Next base: position 83,847,397 of record CM056734.1, read on the forward strand.
TTTTTTTAAAAAAAATGGAATCAGAAACTGAAGTTTTTTAATATTCAAATTATGATTCTAAAGTTTAAATATTCAGAATCTGAAATTAAAACCTTTTAATTAGACAGATTTGGTCCTTTCGGACAATTCTATAATTAAATAAAGTTTCTGAATTTTTTTCGAAATCTAGAAATTGCAAACAGGTTCCTAAAACTTGAAAATATTTTCTGAAAATTAAAATTGGATTTTCTGAATTTAATAGAGTTCAAATTGAATTTTTAAATTCTCGAGGGACTAAACTGTAAATTCTGAAAGTTGTACAGAATTTCCTGAAAATCAAAATTTTAAAATCAGAAAATATTTAGGGACTGTTTGGCATAGACATCGATTTTAGAGTTTAGACAAATAAACCCATGATTATCATTAATAGTATATTATTGTATAATATACAAATGTGCTAAGTGTTTTAATTGCGAGCATTTAATTATTAGCATAGTGTCCGCTATTATTGTATGGGTAGGCGGCGCTCAGTAATTGATTTACATAAATGACCACAATAACTGTCTAGGTAGGCGGCACCCAGTACTTGATTAAAACCATCTTATATCATGCCTATTGGGTTGATGGTTTTCCATTTAAATGTGTTTTAGAAATTGCATGATAGGATGTCGTATGATATATGACATGAATGTTGATCTTGGTTGAATTCCCGAAAACAGAAATGTTCCACAAACATTGAATACAAGTCTAAAATTAAAACGCGCCGTCCATTATAAATGTTAGGGTGCAAAATCATTTTCGGTGATACGAGTATTTATGCCCAAGCATTTGCTCTAAGTCTACGAGGACTCAGACCCTTTCATAGATGTGTTAAACTTAAAAGTAGATGATTTGCTTGCAAAGGCCAAGTTTAGTTAGATACATAAACGTCGTCATGTAATGGGGTTGTCTTGCTTAGAAAAATCTTGGTGCCCAAGTGTCGGACTAATCTAAGGATGCAGAATTAAAATGAATTATTTAATCAACCAAGAGTTGCAAATAAGCTTTGCAATTGGTTTTAAGACCTACCAAAATGTGTTATTGAAGTTATCAGCCCAAGCAAACACGGATATAACATAGGTTTGGATCTTGGCCTATTATGACCTTAAAATGTTTAGGTCTGTATTCTACCTTGGGGTCGTAGAAGTATGCTAAAATAGTGGGAGCTAATTAAACAAAAGGTCATGTTTGATTAGTCTAAAATGAATGTGTATAATAGGGAAATAAATTTTGATTGTAGTTTCCCGTCTATCTAAATTCTTCAAAACTTCAAAATGTCGAGCCTATCATTGAAATGAAAAAATTCACCGGACTAAACTATCTAGACTAGCCTAAGAAATCTAAGAATTGTCCTATGGCAAGAAAAGATAGAATATGTATTGGACAAATTGTTCCCCATAGTCCTTGCCGAGGATTCTGCATAATATACCACATTTGATAAGGTAGCTTACCATAAGAACCTAGATGACGCCACTTCAGCACGATGCGTCATGTTGTCTTTCATGTCATTGGAACTACAAAGACAGCATGAGAACATGGTCCCTAACGAAATGCTCGAACACTTGAAGAGACTCTATGACTCTCAGTCCAAAACTATGGAATATGAGTTGTTGATAGAAACTCTTCAAGTGTAAGCTAAGTAAAGAGAGCCAAGTGTCTCAGCATGTGTTGAAGATGATAGGGCTGATAGAAAGGTTGACCTCGATTGGTATAAGGATGCAGAATAACGTCGCTTCCACCCTTATTCTGAACTCTCTCCCTCGTTCGTTCGAGAATTTTATTGTATACTACATTATGAACGGAACAAAGGCGAGTCTGCCGGAACTACATGACATGCTAAAGACCTTTGAATCTTCAACTTCCAAGGGCAGAGTTGTGCTCATGATGAGCTCCTCTAGTCATCCCAAACCGAAAGGTAAGGAATGGCAGAAGAAGAAGGGCAAGCCAGTCGTTGCGCCCTCAGTTATGAAGCCTAAGGGAGGTATGAAGAAGAAAAGGTGATTCCGGCCAAGGATATATGCCTCAACTGTAACAAGAAAGGGCATTGGAAGAAAAGATTGCACTACACTAGAAGGAAAAGCACCTGATGCTTCTACCTCTAGTGGACAGGGTATGTACGTCATTGAAATAAAGATAAATTTTCAATGTACAAAACAAACGAGCTAAAATAAGTAGAAGAAATTCTACCTACCTGTGGCATTGTAGACTTGGTCATATCAATCAAACAATGATAGAACGGTTGAGGAAACTTAACTACCTCGAACCATTTGACTTAGATTCTTATGGTAACTGTGAACCTGTTTGAAAGGTAAGATGACAAATAAGCCCCTTTCTCGAAAGGGGATACGAGCCAAGGAGGTGCTTGAGTTGGTACATATTGATGTATGTGGACCATTTTCGACTCAAGCTAGAGGAGGTTTCTCTTACTTCATCACTTTTACAGACGACTTGACAAGGTATGGATATGTGTATCTTATGAAACACAAATTCGAGGCTTTCGAAAAGTTTAGAAAGTACAAGTGTGAAGTGGAGAAACAACTCGCAAAGAGTATCAAGACTCTTGAAAACCCTAGCTGATTTTTTCAGCTATAAATAGAGGGTTCAATCATTATTTTAATACACCTAATTCAATAGAATTATTCTCTGCTGGATTTTCTAGTTTTCCAAAAGAGTGATTACATCGGGGTCTTTGACTTGCAATCGAGGAACAGTTGTGTGCTCATCCTCGAATTACACACTTGAAGTTTGAAGATTTCAGATTTGCTAATCTGCAAGTATTCGTTCGAAGTATTACAGTTATCTATGTGTTTTACATTATATAATCATCCATCAGTTTGACCGTCCGTCGGGTTTGAAACATAAATTTTCAAATTTCGTTGCGTATACGAACCCGATAAAACCCTACAAAATAAATACAGTATTCATATTCAGATGTGAAAAACAAACAGTCTTAATTATTCAGTGTTCAAATTTAGAGATAAAATATTAATTATTTAGATGTACATTTAGATTCAAACATCTTAATTTTAATGAAAATAAATATAGCATTAGTAATCAACTAAAAATAGTCCAGGCTAAAAATATCAAAGACATCCTAAAATGACTTTCTAAAGATATATCTTAAATTTTAAACATAGTCCGAACTCAAAAACGCTGAAAGAATTAGAAGTACTGGTGGAGCCACGTAGACTCAAGAGTCAGCAATTAAACATTCTTTATCAAAAGATTATACTATGATTTTTTTTAAGGATAAATTTTATGAATTTATTTTCTTTTAGCCAATATTGAAGATTGTAAAAAAAGTTTAAAATTATATAATAAAAAAAAACTATCTACCTTTTAAGAAAAATATTTTAGAACTTTAAACTAAATTACTCAAATTTTTATTATTAAATAAAAAATTTACAACAACATCCAAGGTTAATTATTTAAAATACATGCTAACATCTTATTAACTTGAATTATTCCTTACTATTATAAATCTTGATGTTACTATGTGAACTAAAAGGCAACAAATATGAAGGGAAAAAAAGGCAATGATAACTTTTTTTTTAAGAATAGAAGTTTTCTTTGAAAAGGACAGAACTTTACTCCAAGATTTCTTGCTGCCTATGCAGGACTAACCAATCAACACAGATAAACCATACTATAGAAAGGATTGGAGCACAGCAAAGGATTCATGAAATTGCATTTCAAGCCCAACTATTAGGAAACAAATTCAATGAACGACATCTATTTGGAGAACAAGATGTAGGAATCCAAAATCAAAGCTCGTTGTGGGGCTTGCATCTCTGGAAAGATGCAATGCGAACCAGACTGTAAATTTAGAGCTTTAATTCCATATGACCGAGCTGTAAATTTTGGTTTGGTTTCTAGATTTTATAGGAGAGAACAATTGGTACACTGAATAGATGAATATGAAGGTGATGCACAAAAAAGAAACCTACTGGAAAATAGGTTCTACGAGGATAATATATTGGATCCTGATGGTATAAGAGGGTGTGCTAGAGTAATACAACAAAAGGAAGCTTACATAGCACAAATAAACATAGCAATTCAGCAAAGAATTACGTATAAGGCAGCAAAGTGAAATACTCGACAGAGTATTGGAATTATTAGTAGGGTAAGTATAAATCTTAACTGCAAATGACAACCCATAAACACAATATGATGTTTTAGGTGTAAGCACTTACTCGTGGATTGAATGTCTTTGCGCAAAAACAACTTGCCACAACATATCGAAGCTTCAGCAAGACACGTACAAGAAGTTGCAAACGTAATTGAACCACCAGGACACCAAAATGGACCTTGAATGAAGAAAGCAGCCTTAAACGATCAATTAATATCAATTGGATAGTAGAGATTCGTTTGTATAGTAGACATCAAAATGGATTGTAAAGTGGTGGATATTCATTTGTAAATATCATATTCTTGTTCAAGCCTATAACAATAAATAAAAGATGAATGCCCTTTTAGCAATGTGATGCAGTTTAAAAAAAAATACACCTATGGCCTTGTAGAATGTAGAAAGTTAACTTCTCATCAGTGGCAATTTGTCAAAATAGAAGCATTAGAATTGAAAAAGGTCGCCAACCAAGTGTTTCATCTTTTGAAGTGTTAGTCGAGTAAGACGACAGGCGACCATGCCAGATCGAGTACCCATAACCTCTACTTAAGAGTGGAAAGATCTCATGAATTCCACCGCATCACTTGATGATCTTTAAGCAGACCCTCCTGTTATTTTCTTACAACAACCTAATCCAAACTAATGAGGTATATAGTCAAATTGAGTGACCCCCTATGCAGTCCAACACCTCGGAGATATTATGTATGGTCTCAAGGTGTATAAAACCATTGAAATGCTTAGGCTTGCAGAAGAAATGTATTGTTACCTTACGTCTTTGAAGAGGTTCGTGTGGAGATGATAGATTGACCCAAGAAACAAGTGGAATTTCTTTTCAAGAAAAAAGGGCAATACCTTGACGAGCTAAGCATCATTCACAAATAGCTTTAAGCAAAAAATAATAATCCCTCTATCCACATTTTACTTGTTGTGTTTGCCTTCATGACTTAATAGATGTTTTCACTTGATTATTGTTCTCTAGTCTCCCAACTCCTGCGGGTTTCATTAACAAAAGAAAAGAAATGGATAGCCAATAAAAAAATTTATTCATATGCTCCACTGTGTGGGTTTGTCATTTCTCTAAACCAACAGTGAAAACAACAAAGACAGAAATGAAGCAAAGACCATATACCAATATTATAGAAATTGTTAAGAGTCTCACCTCGGATATGAAATGAGAATATGAAACTCTTCAAACTAACTTTTGGGGTTGAGTTAGGTCCAAGATGCATTCTTTAATGAAATAAATTTTACAGATCCATCCACCACTCGTATTACATTAAATACAACCAACATATAATACAAGTCCAGAATCCACCCGAGGACTATATTAACTACAGCGCACATCCTAACTAAACTAAAGAGACATACTGGAAACCAGTTGAGAATTTTATGTTTGTATGCAGGAATAATAACTCATCAACCAGATTGCAAATAGGATAGCAGATAAAATCGCAAATGAAGCAGTAGAAAATGGTTCATCAAATTGCTATTCAATTGGGAAACAAATGAATTTGCTTCACATGTGTGGAATTCAAATGAATCTCATTCAGATGAACAGATCTCAAATCTGGATCTGGTTAATTTCCTAATTTGAGGTGTTGTCGGACTGATGTTTGTTGTTGTTTTTATTTTGACCGGATCATTTTGACGCGGTTCCTTTTTTTTATCTCTTTTGTTTTGTTCTCCCTCCACTAGTGGTTTCTCCAATATATACTAATAAAAAGACAAAAAAACTCAAGTGTAGCCAAGTTGGTGGAGTAGGAGAGCGCGGGATCGAAAGGTCATGAGTTCGATTCCCCATGCCAACACCTTCTTGGTTGAGTCTATCACACATGGCTTGCCAAGTGTGGTTTACCTGGCTAACGTGGTTTGCAGGCTATTGCGCAGTCTGAGGGTTTACCCAGTGCACACTTGTAAAAAATTAGCGGTTTCGGATTCCCCGTCATAAAAAAAAACTTAAGATAGTGTAGGTTAAACGTTATTATAAAAAGATAAATAAGTTATACTTTAGTTTATCTGTATTGATAAGATTAGATACTTCCCTCCGTCACAAATCTCTAAATTATTCTTTTCGAGCCTTTACTTATGTGTTTGTGACTTGCGCGGATGGGTGGCATAGTTTCTGAGGCTATTGGGTGAGTTTCGGATTCAATTTGGTAAGTTTAGAAATTCTTAAGTTAAGACAATATGAAGGTTTGACTCATAGTTAATTTTTGGGTAAACGGGTATTTTCGTGTTTTAGTTGATTCCATTCGGTCCGGATAACAATTATGAATTAGTCTAACCTTCGGTTTGGGTCCGGAGGCAATTGGGTGTGTTTTGGGTAGTTGGTTGAGAAGTAGAAAATTTATAACTTAAGGGTTGACGTTGGTTTTATGTTAGAAATGCATTTGTGACTCGTGTGGGCCGAGATAGCGCTATTGCCTAGACGTTGTGCGTTTGCGACCCGCATGGGCTGAAATAACGTCGTTGCATAGGCGTTATGCATTTGTAACCCGCATAGGTTGAAATGATGTCGTTGCCTAGACGTTGTGTGGATAACGTCTTTGTATGGACGTGATGATGATGATGTCGTTGCGTAGACGTAATGCTGATGACGTCGTTGTATAGACATAATGTTGATAACGTCGTTGTATGGACGTACTGCTGATGATGTCGTTGCATAGACATAATATTGATGTCGTCATAATATTTATGACGTCGTTGCATAGACGTAATGTTGATGTCGTCATTGTGTAGACGTAATGATGATGACGTTATTGTATGGACGTAATGCCGATGTCGTCATTGTATCGATGTAATGTTGATGTCATTGTTGCGTATATATAATATTGATGTCGTCGTTGTATGGATGTAATGTTGATATCGTCGTTGCGTGGACGTAATATTGATGTCATCATTGCGTAGACGTAATGCTAATGATGTCGTTGTATGGACGTAATGTCGATGTGGTCGGTGTATGAATGCAATGCAGATGTCATCGTTGCATAGACGTAATGTTGATGTCGTCATTGTATGAACGTAATGCTGATGTCGTCATTGCGTAGATGTAATGTAGATGTCGTCATAGGGTAAATGTAATGCTGATGACGTCATTGTGTAGACGTAATGTTGATGACATCGTTGGATGGACGTAATGCTGAAGATGTCTTTGTCGTCAGTTTGATGTAAGAGATAGTTGTCGAAGCTCTTGCCAATTCAAACTCCCCATGAATTGTAATGTCGTTCTCGTACAGACGAGATGTGATATGACGTCCTTGCGCATTGATCGGTGTATTTTATATACAATTTTTGAGTCAATATTAGTAAGTCTTTTGTCCATTTTTGTACAAATACGTGTCGTCTTATGATAGATTTTCTTTCTTTTGAGTCATATTGGTTAAAGTGGCTCATTGGCGGAAAATGAGCAAAAAGAGGGCAAAAACGGAGGTTCCAGACCTCGAAATGCGAGAAAGTGGCGAACCAGGCACAGACACAGGCCAGCGCCGCGGCGCCTCCAGCCAGCAGGGCCAGGCGCCCCGGCGCCTATGTCACGACCAACCGGGGCGCGGCGGTACCTGCCGGGTACCCGCCGGTATATGTCGAGAGAATAGCGGTGAACATACATAACACATAACTTATAAAAGGTAAACATCATTTGGCGGTAGCAAGTATCTTCCATAGAACATACTTAAACAAGGTATAGTAGTACAACTGGTTCTTATAGCCCAAAACATATATGTGACCACAGACCTCTAAAGATAACAACTGTGGCGGGACAGGGCCCCGCCATACCCCTGAATGTACAAAATACCTATAGCATCAGGGAATATCCGTACCAAAAAAAAAACAAGCTTCCGGAGGAATGGAGCTTCTGACACCTGAGTAAAAGATCCTAGGAATGAGGATCTACCACCTGCTTTCCCTTACCTGCGGCATGAACGCAGCCCCGGAAGGGTCGATGCTGACGTACAGTATGTAAAAGCGGAAAATCGTAGTAATATCATAAGTCAAAAATAAGCTGAAGTCTTATATAAAATCAATTTCCTTTCACTGTGCCTTTCTAACAATGAGAGTAACATGTATAAATCTTACTGCATAAAAATAGGAGGCTCACGATCAAAGCAGGTACCTCGCGTAGTATCATTAAGCAATCCTACTCACGGGACTATTTCACCCGCGTGGGTCCCGTGGACCGCGTGAGGTCATCCGCCGTCGTGGGACTATTTCACCCGCGTGGGACTATTTCACCGCATGGATCCTGTGGACCGCATGAGTACCATCGCCGTACTCGCGTGGGACTATGTCACCCATGGATCCCGTGGTCGGATCGCGTGAGTCTGGCGCGCTCGCATCATGGGTAGCAAATCCATGGCATAGATAATAACCCGGTTTACCGTAATAATACAAATATATAACATAGCTCATCCGGCTATCATACATAACATAAGCACTACCGGCTATCATATCATACATAAGCACCTACTGGCTATCATATCACAACAACATAACCTACTCACATCATCATATACATAAGCACTACCATTATCATACCATAAGCAAGTTAAGAAATCCTAAACTTATTAACATTATTAATATATCCTCTCATTTTAGTATCCTAAGGCACTAACATGTCTTTTAATAGAAAATCAGAATTCAACCCAGTACCGTGTACTTAACTTTTTAAGAAAACTCTTTTTATACAAAGATTCCAAGATACTATTCACCATAGTATCAAGTTACGATTTCTTTTCAAGACGAGTCACATTTCCTTTTAGAAATGTAATAGGCTTCTAAATCAAGTGACTTCATTTCCTTTAAAACCTTAGGCAAACAATGCCTAAAAATCAATTCACCTTTCTTAGTTTCAAATCCTTTACCCGTACTTGTTTTAATTAGAGTAAACCTTTCTTTGTGAACCTTTCAAGAAAACTAATATAACCAACTTCCCATAAAGTCCTTATATTAGCGTTATCCCTTTGTCAAATACATTTTCCTTCAACCCAAGGGACTTATACTTTTGAAATGAAACAAGTATCATATACTTTAAAACAAGTGTAGATTATCAAATCTTGTCATTATACCGTACTACATAGATACAACTATTCATGCTCAAGAGATAGGAAAGCTCTACATACCTCTTGGTCAATCCACACTAAGTCCAACTACCGCAAGTAATATGTCAACCTATAATAACCATAGTGCGTTTATTAACCTCTAATTTCAATGTAGAAATTCCAAATTCAAGTTACGATTCCTAAGGAAAATTGGGCAGCATTTCCTTTGTTTCTACTCACTTTGCCACCTTTTCAAAGGCCGATTTTCAACACTCAAACGCCTCATTAAGGCCCAACATCCAAACCAACACAAAGGGGATTACACCTAATCTTGGGTGTGTAAAATTCTGCCCATAAGTTATTATAATACACTTAACAATTCTAAAGTAGTTTGTAGGCTACAACATGCTCATAATATCTCTTTAGCCAAATCCTTCATACCCAACCCACATTTCTTGCATTTAATGACTCTAATAGCAGTCTTTACTACCACAAGTACTTTCTTCTTAACATGCACCACTAAAAACTAATACTAGAGGAAGAATCATTCCCTTAGTGCTTTAGCCAAATTTATCCAACAATTTGCTCGCTTCTATTCCAAGAACACCAGCACACCACCCTTCACAAGCTAGACCTGCTTCCTTCTGCCTTTTACTTTTCAGATTTTTCCTAAGGCTATAATATCTCTTGGAGTTTTAGAGAGAAGGAGGAGCTTGAAATAATTAAGAGAGAAGGAGGAGTTTTTCTAAGAGAGATGAAAGATGACCAAGTCTTTAAGACTTGGTCAATATAACGCATGCAAAATCGGATGGGGACACTTGTCACCCACCCATGCCCTTTAAAAGAAAAGATCAGATTTTCCTAAGTTTTTCGCGATTTCCGCCATGCGTTTCCTGGCCGTGGGCTGGCCGCATCTCTGCGGACCTCCAGATCTTCCGCCGTGGCCTCCGTGCGCGTGCTGAAACCAGCGACCCTCGGATCTTCCGCGGCACGACCGCGCGGCCTACAATCACCCGCTTGCGCGCGGCCACGCCTGGGCGCGGTAGCGAAAATCGAATTAAAGACGCCTAATCGATTTTCCCATTCCAAATCAAAACCTAAACCTTTCTTCTCCACAAAAACCCACGAAAAATCCACACTTTACCTAAAAACCTTCCATAAACTAAACCCAATCACACCAAAGTTCTTAAACTCCCTAAACCCTTAACCACCCTAAAACAACTACCCTCATCCCATTGTCTCAAATCATCATTAGGAGCAAGAAAATATTGAAGAACACCGTCAAAGGTAACCTTTATCTTTTCTTGAAAGCTTTACTGTAGTCATAGGAGGTAGTAGATTTGAGGATGTGTTGTATCTGTGAGGGTGTGTTGGGGTGTTGAAATTGGTTGTGAGATTTCGAGGAAGATTATACGAAGTGAGTGTGGGTGTTGTGCAGGAGCTTCTTAAGTGAAGTTTGGGGGTGATAGGTGTTGTAGCGGCTGATTGTTGGGTAATAGTGTTGGGTAACATTGTTGATACAAAGGAAACGCTGAAAAAAGTTATCTAAAAATGTCTGCCAGAAAGAAAAGAGCTTCCACATCCACCTCAGCCCCTCAATATGATGATACTAGGTTTGTCAGCCAAAGAGCTCATGATAGATACAAAAAACTTAGTACTAGGCCCTTAATCCCTGAAAGAGGAATGGATTATCAAAGGGAGTCGCTTGGGGAGGGGGATGTCTATGAGCCCATTCGGGCGATGATTGAGATGATGGGGTGGAAAAGATTTGTTAACCCGAAAAAGATAGCATCAATGAACACAGTGATGGTGAGAGAATTTTATGCTAACTTTCCGGAGAAGGTGGACGATAGATGCTTTGTGAGGGGACGATATGTGCGTGTGACGGCAGAAGTGGTGAATGTGTTATTGAAAACAGTTGATGTTGAAGGAGGAGATGGCGATTGGAGCTATTTTAGAACATGGTCTAGAAGCACCAACAACATCGACTGGAATCTTTGTCATGAACCGCATAAGCTACCCAGGCTGCGTATGAATTTGCAGAAATGTGTCAAGAGGTGGCGGTGTCGATTCAACAAAGCGACGAGGTTGGTTGTATTTACGTCGATGCCGCTGATTCCATCAATGCACTTTACGAGTGCGGAAGGCAATCAAATTGATATATGGAATTATGTCGGGGAAGACGATTGATGTTGGGAAGGAGATAGTGCAAAATATTGGAGAGACCAGCAGGTTGGTAACAACAGGTGGGTTGGGACATGACTCACTTATTACATGTTTATGCTCCATAAATGGGGTCCCAACCCTACCCACTGATACTGATGCGCGGTAAGATGCACAAACTTTAAACGCAAGTGCACGTTATCGTGACAAGTAGTATAGTCTTGATAAGACCGAATATCGTCCTCAAGGATTAGGGTTCAATTACCAACTATCTATTTTTTTGTATCTATTTGGTAGATTGATATTTTGATTTGTTGTTTATAACTAAAAATTATAAAAGCTATTTAACTATAAGGGTTTACTTCAGTTGTGATGAGAATAGGGCTTCCACGTCTCCTCACTATCCGCTTATGTTACTTATTAATGCAATAACTTATGGTCTTCTTCTTTTGGAGAAAGCAGGTTCACTAAATCGTTTTATACTCCGTTAGTTATATAAACACTCAACCTCAAGATTGCACCTTACCTACCTTTCGGTGATAAGGATAACTCTATAGGAGGATTAAGAACAAGAACCTAGTTAGCGAGTCACGCACAATGCGCCAAAATTAGGGTTGTTAAGCCTCTCATTAACGCTTACATAAATAATTGAGGTATTTTCATCCCCAATCGAGAATGTCTATCCAACTTACAGATATTCACAATCCCCCTTTCGAATCGATTAGAAATCATATAGTGATAATTAGTTGTCAATTAATTACCAAGAATTCAACTCAAATATTGGATAGATCTCACAATAAGAAAAATAACCATAAGCATGCATTAACTCATAACAAAAGTTTCTAGAGATTTAACATGGAAAGCCCTATAGAGAAATTAGTTCCTAGTCATTGACATGACAAGAACTAATCCCATGTTCATCATACAAAGACTGAAATAAAGATAGGAAAAGGAAAAGAAATTACTAGACTATGGTCTCCAATCTCTAAGCAAGAAGCCTTGTGTTGTGCAAGAAAGGGAACCCTTAAAAACTGCATAGGGTTCTCCTTTTATAGGCTGAAAACCGTCTCCCTCTTTTCCTTCAGGCCTGGCCCAGAATTTCATCCAAAAACCTAATTTTTCCGCGTCGGCGCCGCGGCCTGATCAGCGCGCGGCCGGAGTTCTGCAATCCGTCGGTGTTTTAGCGCGCGGCCCGATATCTGGCATGCGAGGCGCGCGGCCACTGCAACTCTGTAGCTTCTCGGGTGTTTAGCGTCGCGGCCACTTTTAGCGCGGCGCAGGTCTTCTGCAGCCTCTGCGAATAGTGGCGCGCCACGCTAACAGTGCGAGGCCATGCGCCGGTGCAGATTTCACCTCGTTCGCCACTTTCTGTTTTTGCTCTGGCATCTCCTCTTTTGCCTCTTTGAGCTCCTTTTCCGCCATTTGGCCATTTTAACCACTTTGACTCAATAGAAAGGAAAACTATCCTAATACAACACTTATATGTGCAAAACGGGACAAAAGACTAACTAAAACTGACTCAAAAGGTGTATATAAAATACACCGATCAGATACATATGAGAAAAACCAACTTCCTGTGTCATACGGGATAGTGCACTCCTTCCCATACCCAATCCCTCCAGCAGCAGCGAGAAGGAGACCAACACCACCAAAGACGCGGCGGCGGCAGCGAGGTGCCATGGATGACGATGAGCCTGAGATAGAGGCTCATTATGAGGCGAGAAGCGGCCAGACCACCCACATGTCGAACCTCCGGTGCCTATGATGGGCGGTTGCTCTGAGAACTGAGAAGGATGATGCAGAATTTTGACACGGTGATACAAGGACAACAAGAATTAAGGCAGAGAATTGACGAGATGAGTTCCTTGTTCAACCAGTGGTCAATGCACTATCCACCGCCACCGTCACCATTTTAAACCAAGTCTGTAAGTGTCCTGTTTCTTTTATTTTCTCTGAGTCTTGCACGCATTGGGGACAATGTGTGATTTAAGTTTGAGGGGGGGGAGGGGGGTGTCTTAGTGTTTTTGATATTGTTGAGTCTTTTTGATTTGTTTTGTGTATTTGTTGAGTCATAAAAAAAAAATTGAGTCATAATTTTCTGTCAAAGATCATGCATGTTGTAGTTACTAGAAACACCTAGTGAAGCGAGATTGAATAATGTAATGGAATTAGAAGCAACTATCTAAACACTTAGGTTAGATATGCCAAAAACTCATGAAATCTGTCTATTTGGGGTTTTTTGCTTGAATTGTGCACTGTTAAATGATTAAAACCTATGTGTATGATTGCTTGCTATTTGAGGCGAAATAGTTAGGATATGCATGTTAGGGAGATGACTCAGGCAATTCTTTGTTAGCCAATTCTTACCACTTTTTTCTATCCCTGACATTAAAAATATCCCTAGTCAGCCCCATTGAGCCTAAACATTGAACTTCTTCTTTGACATCCTATATTTCCACACTTGTGCCATAAGTAAAAATGTGAAATGGTTGGAATAGAAGGTGTTAAAAAAGAGACAAAAAGAGTGAACAAGTTTGATGCACCTCAATAAAAGAGTAATAAGAAATAGGTAAAAGTCTAAGTTTGGGTGTGCTTGTTATTCATAATACACTTCACTCTCTCAAAACAAAAGAGGGGAAAGATAGATATGAAGTGAAGAATGGAAATCATAAGAAAAGGGAAGAACTGAAAATCAAAAGAGCTTATGGTACATAAAATGAGCCTAAATACCTATTTTTACCTACCCATGCCTAAGCCTACATTACAACCCTGAAAAGTCCTGAAGATCTCTTATATGCATATCCATGATTAGTGGAGAATAGCAAGTAAAAATGTCATAGGATTTTGAAATTAACATGCATAATTCAGTATTCTTACTTCCATTAAGCATGATTAAAATGAGTTTGCGAAATAACTAGCTTAATGTGTTTAGAATGCTAAAAATTCATGTTATATGTTCCTGCATATTATTCTGCTAACCTTCATGTTTTTCTAAGTAACATCAATGCAGCAAAGTGATCAATGTCATTGAGTTTTTCTATTTTCTTTTTCTTTGTGTCTTTATTTCTTTCTTTTGATCTTTGCTCGAGGGCGAGCAAAGGTTAAGTTTGGGGGTATTTGATCGGTGTATTTTATATACACTTTTTGAGTCAATATTAATAAGTCTTTTGTCCATTTTTGTACAAATACGTGTCGTCTTAGGATAGATTTTCTTTCTTTTGAGTCATATTGGTTAAAGTGGCTCATTGGCGGAAAAGGAGCAAAAAGAGGGCAAAAACGGAGGTTCCAGAACTCGAAATGCGAGAAAGTGGCGAACCGAGCAGCACGAGCCACGGGCATGGCGCCTCCGGCCAGCGGGCGAGCGCCCGGCGCCTAAATTCGAGCTTGCGAGAGTTGGCGTCGCGGCGCGTTCGAGCCGCGGCACGCGGGAAAAACCAGATTTTTGAATGAATAATGGGCCAGGCCTGAGGGAAAACCTGAATGACGGTTTGGAGGCTATAAAAAGAGAACCCTAAGTCAGTTTTAAGGGTTCCCTTTCTTTCCAATTCACAACACTTCTTGGAGTTCAAGATTGGAGACCTTCCTTTAGTAATTTCTTGTTCTTCTTTTACTTTATTTTAAGTTTATGTTGGATATTGAATTAGTTCTTGTCATGTCTATGGCTAGGAACTAATTCTAATATAGGGCTTTCCATGTCAATTCACTTGAACCTTATATTTATGAATTAATGCATGTTTGTGGTTTTTCTTCTTATTGTTGAGATTTATTCAATATATGTTTTGATTGCTTGGTAATTACCTGATCATTAATTATCATAATTCTTATGATTTCTAACCGAAATCCGAAAGGGGAGGTTGTGAATATGCTGTAGTTAGATAGACATAGGTTGAATCATGGATGAAAATACCCCGATTACTTGTGTAGCATTAATAAAGTTTTTGTTCTTAATCCTCCTCTAGAGTCAACCTTATCACCGAAAGGTAGAAAGGTGTTGTACTGGAGTTGAGTGTTTATATTACCTTAACAGAAGTATAAAACGGATTAGTAAACCTGCTATCTCAAATAGAAGAAGAACCATAGTCAATTGCATTAATAAGTAAGTTAAGCGGATAGTTGAGGAGATTTGGAAGCCCTATTTCCATCATTACTGAGTAAAACAACATAGTTAATTAGTTTTCATAATTAGAATCATAAACAACAATCAATTATCGGTCACCAAATAACAAAGAATAGAATTTGGTACTTGAGCACTAATCCCTGAGGACGATAACTCGGTCTTCCAAGACTATATTACTTGACTCGACACGTGCACTTGCGTTTAAGTGTGTGCATAAATCGCGTATCACGCATACGTAGTGGAAATGACGTCCTTGCCCAGACATTTTGTGCTGAAGCTCCTGTGAATTCGAACTCTTGCTAACGTCTTTGCATAGGCATGATGCGGTTGGTACCATGTAGGTCGAGATGATATCCTTGTACAGAATCAAAATAGGAGTGTGATCCTTGTGGTGAACTGCGATGCGGAAGTTCTTTGCGAAATTGAACGTAGATGTTGCGACTTCCCTGCTTCTTTCATCCTGAAGTATCTGTACTCAAAGAAACTTGTGAGTTCGGGGGAGGGGGCAGTTGATTCGCGTTGACTTTGTAACTTTGGCTTTTGACACTTGCATGTTTAGACTGGTTCGAACCTGTAACCCCTGTCTGGTTTCCAGTCTTAGCTAATTGTTAGTGAAAAAATATTTGTTGAAAATAATATGATTATAAGAAAGTATGCATGTTAGTAAAATTGTCTGCCGAATTCTCCAATAGTGACATGCAGTGAAACAAAGTAAACGTCTTTATCAAATATTCTTCTTCTAATTGAAGACTTAGTTGGCCAACGCTTTTTCGTGTTTATCGGTGTCTTTGAACCCTTAAAAATTCCCCAGTTTATGGTATGCAATGATGCTGAACTTTCGATTGGACGAGAGCGATTCTTGGTGCGAGTTACTTGTTTGTCCTATCAAGGTGATCAGGTGGGCATATTGTGTTACATGCAAGATAAAGGGAGAAAATTTTCTAATGGTGTGACCGAAGACGATATAGGCCACCTACGTATCCCAACAAGGGAAATCATGTTATAACATAGTTTATTAAAAGCAAAAGGTGATTGTAAGGTTTTTTTAAGCATGAGACCGAAATCGATGTGGACGCATACGTATCCCGCTGAGGGAATCAAGTCATGACGTAGTTCGTTGTAAGTAAAAGGGATTTTTGGAGAAATTTGTGCTTTAAGATACGGAACCTGACATGGGTTCTTTGCGTATCCCGCCAAGGGAGCGCAAATTTTGCAACATAGAAAATGCATTACATAGTAAAATTCTAAATGTAGTATCTTTTCACTGCATCTATGTTGATAGCTTTTGGCCATACTTTGCCGTCCATTTTAACTAGGATGAGTGCCACTCCAGCTAGCACTCGGTGAACCATGTAAGGCCCTTGCCAGGTAGGTGTGAATTTTCCTTTAGCTTCTTTTGGTGCAGGAATATGTGTTTCAACACCAAATGCCCCGGTTTGAAAGTCGTTGGTCTTACTTTCTTGTTGAAAGCTTTGGCCATTCTGTTCTGATAAAGTTGCCCGTGACAAACTGCGTTCATCCGCTTTTCATCAGTTAGCATCAATTGTTCGCATTGATTTTGTATCCACTTGGCTTTGCTCGACTCGACTTCTTGGATAATTCTTAGGGATGGTGCTTCTATTTCTGCAGGTAACACAACTTATATTCCATAAACTGAAAGATATGGTGTTGCCTCAGTAGAGGTCCTGATTGTAGTGCGATAGCCCAATAAGTGCAAAAGATAAATGCTTGTGTCAATGCTTGTAACTATCAGTCATCTTTTGCGTTATTTATTTGATGCTTTTGTTGGCTGCTTTGACTGCTCAATTCATTTGAGGTCAATACGGAGTGGAATTGCGGTGAGTGATCTTAAACTTTCCACATACCTTACTATTGAGATTGGCTCCATTGTCTGCTATAATCGACTCAGGGATCCCCCAAATCGACAAATGATGTTTGTTGCAAATAAAGTCAACTACCGCTGACTTGTATGGTGCTGCCTTTACCCACTTCGTGAAGTATTCAATTGCTACTAGAATGAACTTATGCACAGTTGACGATGCAGGTTTGATATGGCTAACGACATTCATGTCCCAAGCTGCAAATGATCAAGGAAAACTCGTCACATTGAGTTTGTTCGGAGGCACCTGTTAGCGATATTTCGAATGCTCACGCCAGCGTACGCATCGTTGACAAGTAATATAGTCTTATAAGACCGGATATCGTCCTCAGAGACTGGTTTCTAATTACTGTTCATCAATTTTATGTTATCTATTTGGCAATCTATATTTGAGTTGGGTTTTTTGTTTAACTACTAGAATAATTGCAAGAATTACTGAACTATTTAAGTTATAATCAATTATAAATGAATTAGGGCTTTCAAAATCCTCGACTATCCATCTATTCAATCCTTAATGCAACTAGAATGACTTCTTCTTCTACGTTAAGATAACGATTAACTAAACTGTCTTATATTCCGGTTAGGACATATAATCACTCAACCCCAGTGCAAAACCCTTTTATATTTCTATGATAGGATTTACCACATAGGAGGATTAAGAGCAGTAACCTATAATGCTACACACCTATGTCTAGTCAATTACAACATATCCAAATCTCTCCTCTCGGTTCTTGATTCGAAATCATATATATTATGATAATTAGTGATCAACTAATTATCAAACATTCATACCAATTATTGACTAAATCTTAATCAAGTGAAGAAGAAATCAAACTACTGCATTAATTCATGAATAGAAGTTTCAAGCGATTCATAAGGAAAGCCCTAATAAAGTGTTTATCTCCTAGCCATAGTCACACTAAGAACTAACACAAAATTCATACATAAACTAAATTACAAACAAAAGAAAAGAAATTACTGCGAACTAAGTCTCCAATTATAGTCTCCCTTGTTGTCTTGTGTTGTGCTATGTTGTAGAATGACCCACCCCTCATAGCATTAATCCCTAGGGCTTAAATATGTTCCAAATTTCATGCCCTATGGACCAATTGATGCGCGGTAAGATGCACACACTTTAAACGCAAGTGCACGCTATCGTATCAAGTAGTATAGTCTTTGATAAGACCGAATATCGTCCTCTGGGATTAGGGTTCAAGTACCAACTATCTATTTTCTAGTATCTATTTGGCGAATTGATAATTGATTTGGTTGTTTATAATTAAGAATTATGAAAACTATTTAAAGTATAAAGGTTTACTTCAGATGTGATGAGAATAGGGCTTCTATGTATCCTCACTATCCGCTTATGCTACTTACTAATGCATTACTTATGGTATTCTTCTTTTGGAGAAAGCAGGTTTACGAAATCGTTTTATACTCCCGTTAGGGTTATATAAACACTCAACCCAGATGTCGTTCCTTACCTACCTTTGGTGATAAGGGTAACTTTATAGGAGGATTAAGAACAAAAACCTAGTTGGCCAGTCACGCAATGCCAAAATTAGGGTTGTTAAGCCTCTCATCAACGCTTCATAAATAATTGAGGTATTTTCATCCCCAATCCAAGAATGTCTACAACTTACAAAGATATTCACAATCCCCTTTTGAATCTGATTAGAAATCATATAGTGATAATTAGTTGTCAATTAATTACCAAGAATTCAACTCAATTATTGGATAGATCTCACAATAAGAACAATAACCATAAGCATGCATTAAATTATAACATAAGTTTCAAGCAATTCAACATAGAAAGCCCTATAAGAGAATTAGTTCCTAGCCATTGACATGTGAGAACTAATTCCATGTTCATCATACAAAAGCGAAATAAAGTAAAGAAAGGGAAAAGAAATTACTAAATTAATGGTATCCAATCTCCAAGCAAAAGTCTTGAGTTGTGCAAGAAGGGGAACCCTTAAAAACTGCCTAGGGTTCTCCATTTATAGGCTGAAAACCGCCTCAACTTTTCCCTGCAGGCCTGGCCCAAAATCCGTCTAAAAACCTATTTTTTTCGCGTCGGCGCTGCGTTCGCAGACAGCGCGCCAAGTTCTGCAATCCGTCGGGTGTTTTGGCGCGCCCGATATCTGCTCTCGAGAGCCGCGGGCCGCAACTCCCGTGGCTTCGGATGTTTAGCGTCGCGCCTCAGTATATGGTCTTCGAGGCGCGCGCCGAAGTCTTCGCACCTGCGAATGGTGGGTGCCGCGGCCGCTACTGAAGGAGGCCGCTACTGGCAGATTTTAGCCTCGTTCGCCACTTTCTCTGACTACGGCATCTCCTCTTTTGCCCTCTTTTTGCTCCTTTCCCGCCATTTGGCCATTTTAACCACTTTGACTCAAAAGAAAGAAAAATTATCCTAATACGACACTTATATATGCAGAATGGGACAAAAGACTAACTAAAATTGACTCAAAAGGTGTATATAAAATACACCGATCACCAATCTGTCCTTAGCTAATTCTTCTTCGGAACTGAGATTTTCCGCACCGACATCACGGTTCTGCATAACGGCACTGCGGTGCCGAAACTCTTGCACCTTCTCAACAAATATGGCACTGCGGTTCTGCATAGTGGCACCGCGATGCTGAAAGTCCTGTGGCTTCTCAGATAGTATGGCACCGCGGTTCTGCATATTGACACCGCGGTGCTGAAAATCATTCGTCCTGATGTGCCAAATTTCGTCCTTTTTGCCTCGGGAGCACCTTTTCTGTCCAATTCTCGCTCTTTTTTGCCATTTTTCCTTTTGGAACCGCTGTGACTCAAAAGAAAGAAAAACAAACCTAATACTATACTAAACACAACAAAACCGAGTAAAATACTAACTAAAAATGACTGAAAAGACGTATACAAAATACGCCTATCAGCACCCGAATCAAATCACCGTGAATCTGACACTGGTGGCATTTTGCACAAAGCGAATTCAATCTATTTCCATGGTCATCCAAAAATAGCGTGCTCGCAAAATTTTCTTTACCATAGTGAAACCGTTCATATGAGGCTCGCATATGCCCTCATATATTTCTTTTTTTCTGGAGTTCCTGGTTTTGTTCACTTGTTTCATCACATGTCATTTTCACATTATCGACAAATTTATTAGTATGCATGCTGAAAGAGAACAAATTTTGAAAATGCAAAAGTGATTTGAATTTTAAGCTTTCAAAAAACACATTGACTGCATAAATGTGATTCATGCCTCAATTTGAATTACATTGTTTTCGTTATATGCTAATACAATTTTAAAAAACTTCCAGAAGAAATAGGGTCGGGGTACATATCCAATTTCCATGCTCCGCATCTCAAATAATTAAGTGTCATGAATCAGTCATTTTGTTGGGTGATCGTGCCTTCCATCTTGCGAAGTAAGGGTGTTCGACCAGTTTTAGTCAACACGAACCAACCTTTGAAAAATAAGTTGAGCAAAACAAATTAAGCAAACCAAGTTAGTATGAAATGGGTAATTAAAGCAAACCAAGTCACGTTACATATAATATGCTGATTGGTCATTGGGTTGTGAGACCTGTCGACAATTTGGTGGATTTCTTAACTGTGGAGTCGATACCAAGGTTCGTCCCACCTAAGATGTATGCATGCATGACTTAAGATAAAGGGTGGTATATCTCTTGCCTAAATTTTCTAAGATATTGGCTTACTAGACGGAAGGTTCCCGAGCAGACTGCTCGAGTGAGAAGGTTACGCGGCCACCGGATGGTCCGCGCATACGCCAACTCTCCTAAAATTTAGATATTTGAAAGAAATTTTTACGGTGCGCGAAACACACCTCGCGTGCAATGTGTGATAGTGTCAATTTTCCGAAGTGGAAGAAGTATGAGAGAAATGTCAATTTAAGGAAAGCAATAAAAGAAAGTAGTAATTAAAGCAGATTAAGCATACAAAAATTAAAAGGAAACAACTTAAAGCATTAGATCAATCAAGGAGCAAATAAAGCCAAATAATAATAAATCTATGTTTGCTATGATTAGGAATCTGGTATCCCCAGCGGAGTCGCCATGCTGTCGCGCCCATTTCTTACCACAAGGTCTGAACGGAATACAACATTACTGGTGATTACCTGGATTAATGAAATGCTAAGGAGTCGCCACCTAATTATTTTTACGGTGAATTAGGACACCGAAATATTAAATAAATGATGCAAAATGAACTCCATTTAGTGTTTTGTGAAAATATGAGATTCTGGTTAAGAATTCTTTATTATCCTAAAGGGAAGGGGTTAGCCATCCTTTAAGATCTGCTAATTGTGGTTATCCGGTCAAACCTAGGTTAATTATTGCGCTAAGAGAATGCATGTTTTTGAAAGTATAAATAAACTATCGGCGTATTTCCATTTTTTACTACCTTTCCTAGTTTATCAATTCTAGGCCTAAATATTCTAAGCATTCGAACACTTATACAAGCATAATAATTAAATTACAATACAAGATAAGAGAAACGGAATTTAAAGAATAATAATAATATCGTCTTTGGGGGGCTTCGGGCATAAATCCGTCAATTTCGTTTCCTTTCACCTTTGTAGGTATTCCTCGCAAAATGTCAAATACAAACGGTTAGAAAAAAATTAAATGCAGATAAAACCTCGGATCCGACCAAAACCATAGAAATTTTGATTACAGAGGGCTCAGACTTATATTTTGTAAAAAAAACATTCCAATCATGTCGTGGCTGTGAACTAGTGACTCGTCAGTCAATCTAGTTTCCTTTCCAACGCATGTTGGTTTCTCGTAGATGTGTGAAAAAATTTAAGTCTCATCATTGCCAAGAAGATTTTATTTTTTGTATTTCCAACTGTGGAGGCCTAAAATATCGACGGATATTGTTTCATTCGCCAACAATTATAGTATCTTTGTTCAATATCAGTTTAATGAAATTTACAAATAGTAAAATTGTCTGAGACGCCTCCAAACCAGTGGCAAGAGCAGAACGGTCTCAAAAATATACAAATAGCGGTCAATATAGTGGAACAACACAGACACAACAAGGAAATAATGAGACAAAAGCCAGCCAAAACAGTAGCGAGTCTGGGAAAGTTCACTGGAAAATTCAGAATGTCGCCAGAGTTTTTAAAAACTCCGGCCATATACCAAAAAAATCAGAAATCAAATCAGTCCAACCACCAAAAGCAGCTAACAAACCCCAAACGATAAGCCAAACAATGGTCGCCAGAGTTTTAAAAACTCTGGTCAGACTGTCAAAAAAATCCAAAAATTAAATCAGTCCCACAACCAAGAGTAACCAACAAACCCCAAACTATAAGCCAAACAAAGGTCGCCGGAGTTTTAAAAACTCCTGCCAAACTGTCAAAAGAAATAAAAAAATCAAATCAGCCCAACAACCAACAACATACATCACTGTAAGAGAAGTAGAAACATCCAGTGTTGTCGGAGTTCAACTCCGGCCAGATTCAATAGCAAGCAAAAAAGCGGCGGTGTCCCTTCCACGCCGAGGTACGCCCGAGCGACACCACAGTGATGGTTTGATGGAGTAGTGGTGATGGTGGGAGTTCGTCGAAGATGTCTTCATCACGGGGAGTATAATACGCGTTACTCTTTTTTTCTTAAACAAGGTTTTGTCCCATTAGATTTTATTGGTAAGCTTTTTAACGATGCAGCTTGTAACGCGTATTACTAAATGTGTACTCTTTTCCCTTCACTTGGATTTTTTCCACAGGATTTTTCTTAAGTTTTAACGAGGCACATTAGCTATTATGAACATCCAATTGGGAGTGTTATAAATACATTGTATTATGAATATTCATTGGAATACACAATCATCTGCATAAGCTTACCATCAAATACACAGTCATCTGGATAAGCTTACAATCAAGCAGACAACTTGCAAGTAGCTCAAGCAGCCAGGTTGCAAGTGGCTTAAGCAGGCAACTTGTCAACAACCTCCTGAAAAGCCTTGCAACACCTTCCTCAGGCTTGCAATCAAGCAGGCAGCTTGTAAGTAACTCAATTAGATAACTTGCAAGTAGCTCAATTAGGCAGCTTGCAGCAGCTTCCTGAAAAATCTCGCGGCTGCTTCTTTTCCTCTATAAATAGGAAGTCAATTCAGTTCATTTGTATATCAGTTCAAATTTAAATAATATATTAATCTCTCTATATATTTGTCTCTGGTGTATTTACTTTATAGTATTTATTTTATAATATATTCCACTCTCACCTAATTTTCATGTAATTGTGACCACGCACCGAAACATTTTCCACATTATTCTTAATACATACTCAATCTCTTAAATTTGTCAAAATTTAATTAAAAAAGAGATTACATATTTTATGTGATTAGCTTAACCACTTAATAAATGAATGAAACCACACCCAAAAACATTTTAAAATTGAAACACTTTATTAGGAGTTGATGTGTTCAACTCGAATTGAGCTTAGTTCAAGTGTTTAAATAAAAATATCCTGATAAATTTAAGAAACTACCTATATTAACTATTTTATTTATAGTCAACATACTTCGATGTTATTGTTTTTGGTCCAAATCAATGCAACCCATACAAGGATAACTATTTTATTTTCCTATCGAACACCGTACATGTTTATAGTCTTATTTAAGGGTTAAATGCATCTCCATATTGATGAAGTCCATCTAATTAAAAGGTGCCTAAGTAATACCAAAACCATTTGATCCAATTAAAATAATAAATTAATGGAATAATGTAATGTATTTGTTGCTCTCAAACGTACACGTAAATATATGCAGTCGTACAAGTAATATAGTAATTTTAAAAATCGGATGTCGAACACATAAGGACTTATGATTAATTATTTACTAAATCAAACGATCCTATTTATCTAAACAAGAGATGAGATACGAATGTTTTAATTATAAACTATCTAAAAATTAAAAAAAAAACAAGCAATGAATTTTAACTAATAAATAGCGGATTTTTATGCTATCAATGATAGGAATGTTTCAGGATTGCAGTTGGTTCACCAATCCTATTGAGTTATCGAACTATTTCTCCTTAATTCGAATTATCGACGATTGCTAATTAACCGGATTATCAACTCTCGTAGTATTCTCCTGAACTACTACTCGTCCATGCAAAATAGTTCGCCGCCTATATTCCTATGGAATTGACCTGTTAAGAACACAATTCGTTTACGATATTTAATTGAAGGTGGCGCCTAGATATATTCTTATCCTAGCCATAAATTCTAGCTCAACTGTAGGAATAATCATATCACGCTCTCTTTAATCCTTCTCTAATATAATATCTTTCTCAAGTACGTATATTAAATAGTCGATAGAACCTAACTGTTGGTCAAACAATCAAGCAATAAAATATAGAATTAAAGAAACAATCAAAATCAATAACTCACATTAAGATAGAAATAATCGTCAAACATCAATATTCATGGTTTACCACAACCCTAAAACGCGAAGTAGCTCCACATAGATATGAGGACAAACAACAATTCATATGAAGAAACATAGAAACTAGTAGTAAAGAAAATAAAAGGTAGAACTCAATAACATCGGCCTCAACGACATCTCCAAACTCTCTCTATACCAAAGTTCTAAACTCAAGTTATCCCCAAAGTTTTGTAAAAATTGTATCCAATGAAATATTTATAAGTGTAGAAAAAAATCTAAACAAAATAACAGTCCAAAATGAAACGGAAAAAGTTAGACCAAAAATCGGCTTTGTGCGTCGTCTGATGTAAATAACTGAAGCCCAATTCTTGTAAACACATTGCTGTGTATGCTGCCACGTAAATAACTCAATTCCAATTGCACATTGTGCACTTTAAAATATTCTTCAGGCAATCGTTACACAATTATTATTCCGAATCATTATGCTTCTGTCTTGTCCCCTTCCTATGTTTCTTTATTTTTCTTATGCATTTATTCAATTTTGCTTTAAATCTTCAATTTTATAATTCTTTATCCTATACAGTAAAAAAAAATATTAAGCACTCATCAATATAATAGTACTCAAAAGACGATTAAACGTACGAAAATGTAAGACAACAACGATTAAATATATACATTTTAGACCGAACATCACCACCCTATACTTAGACTTCTACTTCTGCTCGTCCTCGAGGAAGCACTAAAACTACTCTCAATAAATAAAGTTTAGGAATACCACCACTTGGACTGATACTAACAATTAGGCCCTGTAACAACTCACGCCAATATACCCTTCCTGATCATCATGCAAGATATACAAGTTAACTCAATCTAACAACAAACTTTTAACTTCCTAACCTCAAAGATAGACTCCAACTCATCAAATTTAAGCTCGCTCACCAACTCTGTCGAAGAAATCTAATACCATCACCTATGAATCATGAAACAAGTGCCCTCACAAAAAGAAATAATCCATACACTCAAATCAAAGAAACAAATTTAATTTAAGGACTTAGTATCAAAGCACAATTCTCTCACTCGCAAACGAATTCACATGTATGCACAAAGAACCATAGGCTTGCCCATTATATACATGTCTACTAATTAAGTGTGCTCGAATAGAAACAAATAGGACTCTAACGGGTTGTAACGTTGGCTAGGGGATAGGTAGGACAACTATATGATAGTGACTTACACTTCCCTAAGCACTTTGCACTTTCAGACTTTATCACCCATTATTTTTATCTCTTAACTTTATTTTTGAGCTCTCTCCTCATTAATTATTTCACAAGTGTTTTCCTCAAATCAAGAACATTTCAGTCATTTTTTTCAAGCAATTGTTTTACTTTTTTTTCTTCATGTCACATTCTTTTAAGAGGGTATTTTCATCATTTTACAACTAATATTGGTCACCTTTTACACTCGGCCATCCATTTTCCTTAGATTTCACTATTATAACACAGTCTAAGCTATAATGCTCAAGGAATTAGGGAGCAAACACTAGAGATTCAACAAGTGGATCAAGGCAAAAATACGACTAACAAACGAAAGGCTAAAGGCTCAAATGGATAACTAGTGATACAATATGTGAAAAGGCTAAAATTCACAAGACAAATCAAAGAAGGCCTATCATCATCTTCTAAACAGAGCATCACTTTTTATTTCACTTCAATAACATGCATGTCAAGTTCTAGACTAAAATTCAAAACGTGAAATATATGCAAGAAATCCCCACCACACATAACACAAGTATTAATCAAGATACCCGCGTGGGTGTAGCTCAGTTGGTTCCAGGGTGGCAGATTGCTCCCAAGTATTAATCAAGATGGACCAATTTTACTTTAAGATAGACAGGGTCATGACGAACTACAAAATAAGAATATGCTATAACAGATCACAACCCTAAACCTAGGTGTCAGAAATTCTGTTATTCTAAATTAACTCAAGCACCCACATGAAAGTACTACTCAAACTCAGGCTTAAATATACTATTCAAACAAGTCCTTTACTACTCCTAAAATAATAATCTAATACTAAAAATTAAAAAATTACCTGGTTCAAAGGTGTTGAAAAACAACCGCGGCCATAAGAAAACCCAAGGGTTGGATGATTTATGTCACTACTGAGAAAAAACTAAAAGACTAAACGAAAAAAAAAATACCAAAATAAAATCTTTTTGAATGTTTTCTTGATTTTCTGATTTTATTTTTACTAAGACTCTAAGAACTACTGAAAAACAATTATGGCACGACCTCAAACGTATCGGAAGTACCTACCCCACACTTAAAAATATGTGTTGTCCTCAATGCATGAATAGCAGAGAAAAAGGAAAAATAAGGGTGAGAAATATTCATTGAGATCCTCTAGGGCCTAGCTAGCAACATGATCCCCAACATCAAGGATCAGGACGACCCGACGCTTAAGCTCAAACATGCTCCTCAACTTCAACTTCGGGTACTCAGACTTTCTCTACTCTACAAAATAAAAACAAAACAAAACGTAACACTAAAAAAAAGAAGATAAAAATGCAAGTTGGGTTGCCTCCCAACAAGCGCCTGATTTAATGTAGGCTCTTGGGGCGGTGGTTTGAAAATAATGGAACCAATCAATAGGTATCACATATGGCACTTCTTGGCCCTTAAGTGAGGGATGTCGTTTTGTCTTTTTGGTGTGGCAAATTTTAAGATATAAGGGTCTTGTTCCTCATCTATAACTTCTCTAAAGGCTCGATTTCCATAGCGCTAATCAAACACAATGTAGAAAAATATTTAGAATGAGGTCCAACAAACTCCAACTTTAAAACTACATTATTTTTTACACCTTCACTTTTGTACACCTCCTCAACATCATCAATAAAGTTCTGGTCGAATGATTGGTATTCCTCTTTCTACTTCACAAATTGACTAGTATCCACAACAATTGATGGTTGGGCATCAGACACCTCAATATTTTTATTTAATTTAGCATGCAGGTCGTGGATATCTGAGCCAAATTGGTCTATCTCCTGTCTAAGCTCAATTTTGCCTTATATCAGTTGCATCACCACATTCGTAAAACCATCACGGAGACCCCCATATTCTTCTATTAATTTCAAGTAACGATCCATACTAACAAAAGCACAAATATTATTAGAATCATCATAATAAGAGCTCGGGATATGATAACAAGGACAACGTTTCCAATTTCCCTCGCAAACATCACAAGATTGAGATGGTGCACACAAATCGCCCTTGAGAATATATTGACAATGTTGTTAGAAGTGAAGTCCTTTGCAATACGGACATGGATCAACAAAACATGAATACTTATCTGACCATAATTTTTTATTCAAAGATGTCATGTTAGGGAGAATACAAAAATAAAATAAATAAATAATAGAACTTGAATAGACAAAAAGAAAAGTCTAATATAGATAAACAATTAATTTTTAAGTCGCTGACAACAGCGTCAGAAATTTGTTGCTCCTAAACGCACACGAAAGTATATGCGGTCGTACAAGTAATATAGTGATTTTAGACATCAGATGTCGAACCCACAAGAACTTGTGATTAACTATTTACTAAATCAAACGATCCTAGTTGTCTTAACAAGAGATGAGATACATATGTTTTAATAATAAATCATCTAAAATAAAATAAAAACAAGTAATGAACTTTAACTAAGAAAGAGCAGGTTTTTATGTTATCAGCGATATGAATGTTCCAGCGTTGCGGTTGGTTCACCAATCCTATTGAATTCTCGAACTATTTCTCCTTAATTTGAATTATCGATGATTGTTAATTAACTGAATTATTAACTCTCATAGTATTCTACCGAATTACTACTCGCCTATTCAAAACAGTTCGTAGTCTATATTCCTATGAAATTGACATGTTAAGAACGCAATTCGTTTATGGTATTTAATTGAACACGGCGCCGAGGTATATCTTATCCTAGCCACAAATTCTGACCCAACTGTATCAATAATCATATCACGCTCTCTTTAACCATTCTCTAATCTAATAACGTCTTTCCCAAGTACGTATATCAAATAGTCGATAGAACCCAATTGTTGGCCAAACAATCAAGCAATTATGCACAGAATTAAAGAAACCATCAAATTCAATAACTCGTATTAAGATAGAAATAATCGTCAAACATCAATATTCATGACTTACCACAACCTTAAAACACGGAGTTTAGCTCCACATAAACATGGAGGATAAACAACAATTCATATAAAAAAACATACAAATTAATATTAAGGAGAAGAAAAGGTAGAATCCAATAACTCTAGCATCCACCCTAACACCATGCTTTCTCTAGGTCAAAGGTTCTAAACTTAAGTTATCTTTAAAGTTTTGTAAAAACTTATCTTATGGAATATTAACAAGTGTAGAAAATAACCTAGATAAAATAACAGTCCAAAGTGAATTGGAAAATGTTAAGAGATCCAAAAATCGGCTTTGTGCGTCGTTTGATATAAATAACTGAAGTCCAATTCTTGTAAACACATTGTCGAGTATGCTGCCACGTAAATAACTCAATTCCAATTGCACATTGTGCACTTTAAAATATTCTTCAGCCAATCATTACACAATTATTATTACACCCTTAATCCTTAGAACTTTCATTAGCAATTACTACATTTAAACATGCATTAAGGTGGCTGATTTTCCAGCAGCCTAACACCACAAAACAGTCCATAAAAACTGTATAATAACGTCCAACAGTTTTATAGATTTCATGGCCAACAACTACAATCCGACAACTCTTTCCTTAATCTTTTTTATTCCAATTCGAGTTCCAAAATTTCTATATAAGTTATATCAACTTATTAACAATGACATTACTCCATTATAACATGCAATAGGTGAAGATAACAATGACAATAACCAACGAAACTCAATGACACCAAAACTGTCCCATTCTCGGCCAAGACACCAAAATTGGTCCAAACACTTTTTAATCTTCATTATTTTTAGCACAAGCTCATCTATACATTATAACAATAAGTAATATCCAATTACTTCAAGAGAATGAGGAATTTTTACCTTTAAAATGCCCAAAAACGTCCCTAGGCAGTCCGTTCCACTTTGGCCCGTAGTTTTTATTTTGCTCCACTTCTTCAAGATCCAATCACTTTCATGTATCCAATACAACCTAAGAACCAACTTCCATTCACGTTTTACCTCCAAAAAGTCGACGAATCGAGCTAGGGTTTCACCCTCATTTTCGGCCAACACAAGATTTGGAGGGTTAACTTGGCTAATCACTTGGTTAATGTTATTAATCTTGGAGAAATAAACTAACTAATCTAATTGTTCTTGGCTATGGAGATTTTTGAAAACCTTGCTTAAGGGAGAAGAGATGAGAGCTTTTGGATGAAAGTGAATAATGAATCCAAGTCTTCTAAGTGTATATCTATATAGATGTCTCTCAAGCAACACAAGTGGATGGGGCACTTGTCACCTTCCTATAGGTCCAAGTTTCACCTCCTCAAAATATCTAAATAAGTAGTCTTGCAAGACAAGTGGAGGGGTGACACGTGTCACCCTCCTATTGGTCCAAAATATTACAAAATTTTCGAACCTCCCCCCCCCCCCCCAAAATTGTGAAATTTTCGGCGGATCCCAAATTATCAATTTCAATTCTCCGTAATCCAATACTAATCCCACAAATCCAATTAGAAGTATTAAACTCCAACTTAATAATTTTTCGTGGTCACATTTTTCCGAAATTTCCCTTAAGAAGATGTAATAATTCTTTCCTTCCAAAATTCAAATCTTAAACCCTTAATCACGTTCTCAATTAGTAGTCCTGGTATTATGGGGTGTAACACACGGAGTCTAGCGTAATTCATAAAACGCTCGAGTTTTAAAGCATTGAGCTTTGACTCGATGATACCAAAAAGATTGATGTTCTCCTTCTGGACGAGATCACAAATCTCATCCTTTTTAGAGGGGTCATGCAGGCCCCTTATATTCCAGGAGGCGACTATCATTTCGATAGGCCTCGAGGGCCAAGCCCCTTCGGGATATTAGCATTGTCCGTGGAGTTGCCCTTCTTCTTTTGCTTGGGCTTTCGGGATATGGTAATCATAGCCTTACCAAGGGGCATAGTGGTATTCTTAAGTTTGGGAGCTGATTTGCCATTTTTCTCAACTTTGATGAACCCGTCGTCCGGGGTAACGACGAATTGCATAACAGAAGTATTCTGCTCACGAGTGCCTGCCTCGGCCTGTGTCCCCGCATGTTTTTCTGTCGAGATTCCATCCACCTTATCAATAACTGGCTATTTCCCACCTGTGCCAGCTCTGGTTTGGGTGCCCGAAGGCTGGCCTACCGAATGTTCTCCAATTTATTTGAGTTCTCAGGTTGTATGCAGACACATGCAGCCTCAGTTTGTACCCGGTGGTGGCCCCTGAATATCCGATACCTCTCCACCTGTACCAGCCTCGGTTTGGACCCCAGTAGGCTGGGCCCCAAGAATACCTGAAACCCCTCCAATACCGCTGCCTTGCAGACTTGTACCAGCCTCAGTTTGTGCCGCGGAAGACTGGCCCCTATGAAAACCAACACTTCTCCACCTGTACCAGCCTCGATTTGTGCCCCGGAAGACTGGCCCCCATGAAAAATTGACACTTCTCCACCTGTACCAGCCTCGTTTTGAACCCCGGTAGGCTGGCCCCCATGTGTATCCGACACCTCTCCCTTACTGCCGTTAGAGTTGAGTTCAGAGATATCACCTTTATCAACCCCGGTTCTTGACCCCGAGGGCCGATCTACCACTTGAGTCGCATATGTCTCCTTATCAGTGACCTGCTGCCTGTTAGGTGGAGGAGAGGAATGGGGAGTGGCGATGTAAGAGTGGACTGTCGAACCTCCCGTATTGTTCCTCGCATCACCATTGTCTGTAGCAGGCCCTTTACTATCAACCCTTCTTTTAGTGGACCCCGAATACGCCTCACAATCAGTATCTGAGTGCCCCACCCTTCTACATATCGTGCAGAAGCTGGGGAACTTTTCATAACCTGCTATCTTAACGTAGAAGAAGAAGTCAGTTTTATTGTATTAAGAATTGAATAGAGTGGATAGTTGATGATCTTGGAAGCCCTAATTCTCCATCATAACTGATTTAAATCAAAATATTTTTATAATTAGTTTATTTCGTGCATTATTAGTTTAGAATTCCAACCCAATTAACGTTAACCAAATAGAAACTAAAGCATAGATAATCGGTACTTGAAAACCAGTCCCTGAGGACGATATTCGGTCTTACCTAGACTATATTACTTGTCACGATACGTGCACTTGCGTTAAACGTGTGTATAAATCACATATAAAAAAGGGACAGCCAAGTAATGACTGATTTATGGAGGAAAAACTGAAAATTGAATGCCTCACAACGTCTCCAAATCAACCCAACAGTTGGAATTACATCGTAGTTACTGCCTTGGAAGCGTCGCGGCTCGGCCTCGGCGCCTCGGCTCTAGTGACTCAGGACCGAATTAGCGTCGCAGCTCGCCTCGAATGCGCCTCAACCCTCAAGGGTGTAGCGTCGCGACTCTCTGCCTCACGAGGTAGAGCAGCAGCCCTTTTCTGACTCGTTTCAATCTTTACACTACGCACACTTCTTCCTTCATTTACCAACGTGGAACCATCGTCATTTGGCTAACAACCGTCCATCATTCTACGTCTCACACATTTTACTTACGTACCAATATCTCTTTCACTAATGAAATATACCATCATTGGTACAACATGTGCACGTGTGTGGAAATGACGTTTCTGACGTGCGGGGCCCCAATTGTTCGAGTCATAAATAATGGGATAAACCTTATTCCACGTTAATAAACTTCCAATAGTCCCCTCTTGAAAGAGATTTTGGCGCATGTTGACACCCAATTTTGACCCTCCGTCCAGTCATTAACTATAAAATTACACTAATTTTGTAAAATAATTTTTTATGATTTTTATAATAAAATGCAGCGATAAAACATTAAATACAGACATAAATAAGCAATTTAATAATGGCACCGCGTCTTACGTAGAGTATTAAGTACTTAGAGTCCCGCGCCCGCATTAACTAATTTTAAGCCCTGTCATGATTCTTAATTAATAATAAAATAAATAATTTAGCAATGGCGTCGTGTTAAATAAAATATTCACATTTTATTAATAGCAAGACAATTCATAACTTATTTTAAATAATGATAAATAATGCAATAAATAAGATTTTAAATAATAGCACCGCATTTCTTCGTAGAAGCATTAAGCAATCCTTGAATATCCTACCTGCATTTAGCATTTAAATAATTTAATAATAATCTAAATCACTCAATTTTAATTTAACTTCGCAAAATACGCATAATAAACATTTTAATAATGGCATCGCGTTATAAATATTGAGCGTTAATTAAATATCACACCTACATTGGGCATTTAAATAATTTAATGAGTTTCGATTTAATAATATAACATCGCAATAATAAATAAGTTTTAATAACGGCATCGCATTATAAATATTAAGCACTAATTAAATAACACGCCCGCATTTATTATTATAACAATTAAATTAATAAAGCACCTAAATAATTTAAATAATTTACCACTAATTAAATAACTAATACCTAATTAATTAACTCCTAAATTCTACCCAACCCAAAACCTTTAACGTCTGGCGACGCCCAAACCGCGACCAGCAGCCCACAAAATATAACCCAGAAGCCCCACATCCGCCCCAGCCTTATTTTTTCCCTCATCTCCTTCATCATCGTCCCCCACTCCCTTTAAACCTAACCCTAAAAAATTTCCATCGCCGCCTTCGTCGAAAAACCCGATATTCTCGCCGGATTTTCGGCTGAAAATCCGGCTCCCTTACCTTCCTTACCCACACACACCCAGCCAACGATTTCTTACCATAACTAAACAAATCCTTCCAAATCGTTTACCTTATCATAACCCGTTCGAATCGCGCGAAATCAGTAACAAATCAACCCAAATCAAGCACGAATCAAGCACAAATCTCAGCCTTAAACACTTACCAAACTTGGAACCCAAAATCCTAGCTATAAATATAGAACCGCTATGCATGCAATAGGCATCGATTCAGGGATTCAGAAAGGCATCGATTTTCAGAGAACAAACTCTCCCATACATCTGTACTCTTTTCTGCTTTTTAGGAGGTCGAACTCAATCGATTCCACGATAGAGGCTGTTAGAAAATCTTTAATTCAGGCTTCATCCCAATCAATCGCATAGCAAAACCAGAACCCGCCGAGTGGACCGACGACTTGATACGTGGCCTCGGTTCGCTGTCCGGAGAAGGTAAATTCATCTCCCTTTCAAATTTCGTTTCTTTGTGTGAATGTGTCTGTTTTCCTGTTATGCATGCTTCGAATGTATTTGTTGACATTATCATATCATGTTTGATATGTCGTAGCTTATCTAAGCAGGTGTCGAGTTGAAGTTATTGATTAGGATCGATGTTTATTAATCCCATCACGTTGCTTGATATGTGCTGTAATATTAATCTGTTAGTCTGATGCTTATGTGATTACTGGTTTGGTTGTGTTTTCAGGGAAGTCTATATAGCTGTTTTGATCTTGTCATTGAGTCATTAAATGATGTTGGCACTAGCAGTGTATTATGACCAATCTGCGTGACGTCGAATTATATTCCCCGCTTGCATTTTTAATCTTTGGTTTGTAACTCCCATATCATGTTGTGAGCATATTAGAGTGTAATCTAACCCTATAAGGTATTTAACGAGTAAGCTAAGTACGTTAGTTTGCATCGAGGCATAATTAGTTAGTATGGTGTGGAGCTATTGAATGTCTTTCCTTAAACCAATGTCTGAAACTTGTGAGCTTGAATAGTCAATACGTGATTACGGATCAGATTGCAGGTTGTCCAAACCAGGGCAAATATCCTAAGTATGTCTATCGAAGTCCCATCTAGCCTTAGGTGATACAAAATGTGATACTTGTCCCTGTTTGTTTTCTAGCATGATTTATGTACTATTGTGAGATTACCCGAGTTTATATTACTAATATATGTGCTTGACTCGAACCTTGTGGTCACTTCCTTAGTAAATCTGTTTTAGCCTCTGTGAGCCCCTTCTGTGAACATAGGCCCTGCAAACATAGTTAAGTTTTGCTACATATTGGTAGTTAAGCCTGCTTAAGTGTTATTTGGGATGGTCTATCTGATTGTTAAGGTTTTAGCATGCTTATTAAATCAGTCCATTAGTTTCTAAGTGAACACTTCTATGCGCTGAAAATCTGAGCTATGAAAAGGGGCACATATGTTTCTATTCCATCCTGAAAATGCCTATCTACTGTCTTTTCCAAATAAGCTGGAAATATGCATGTTTGGTACCTGATTTCCTATCCATCTCTATTTTAAGTTATGCATGATTATTCTACAACCTCTGCATATTTGCAATTCCCCTGTTTGGACGAACATTTGCTTTGCTTGGCCTAACTGTCCACTGTGTGCTGTCGATTACCTGCACTTCTTGTTACTACTTAATACATGTTGGAAAGGAATTGCGATCTACCCCCTACAATATGCATCTGATTGTAATACTCATACATATCGCGATCTAAGTATGTCAATCTCACTATATTTTCGTTGACTGTTGGCTCTGTTGGCTGGCTATTGCAGCAGTTGGTTTTAGTTTTTTTTTCCACTGATTTATGCATCCTTATGTGCTGGTTGTGTATAAGTATGGATCATGTGTGTGTAGATCTTTTCTATGATTCAAATAGTTGAGACATATACTAATCTTTATCTTCCCTTATTTTTGCATGAAACGCATCGGAGCAATCAAGATTCTCATGGCGAGACTCATCGTAGTAAACGTGAAAACCCACATCTATGTGCATCTATGTTTGTGCCAGAAATTCCAAGCCGCCGGCGAAAAGACACCGCCTTTCCTTCGAGTCATCCTTATTTATTCTTACTCTGCTTCATCTATTTGTTGTAAATTAATTGTCTAACGCACACTAATTAATTAGCATTTAGAATAGTTAAACTTTGAATCAATAGCTAGAAATTAGTTTGACTTACTTACCTTAAGTTAATTATTTTAGGCTCGCCTTGCCTTTGCTTAATAGTTGTGATAAACCGCTTCATAATCTACACCTGCATAATAAGCTGGAATACCATTTGCCTAGACATTCTTAAAGGAAATCGTGGTACAATTTCCTATTAAAACAGAATAAGACTTACTGCTGTAGCATAATAGACACGTCCTCTCTCTTATCACAATAATATTATATTCTCACGCTAAGCAATACATACCCCCTTAGGTAAAGGAATACTTGCGTACATTTTTACTCCCGTTATACCTATAGCTAATATAGTACTTAGGCATCTTAATTGCATATTTTTTAAACTGACCTTGACTTTTATACATAAACCTTGCAAAAAATATTTAGAAAGTATATCTTATACTCTTTCGCTTAAATGTTTTTTCTTAAACACACCTTTAAATAGCATAATAATCACCCTAGGTTTGGCAGGACAACCGCAAGTTAGCGGATCTTAGAGGGTGTCTAACCCCTTCCCTCTAGATTAATAAAGAACCCTTACCCAAAATCTCATTAAGTTTAACAAACCATTAAAATGGAGTTAATGTTTACTTTAAACTAGTTAACATTTAGGTGTCCTAATTCACCCAATTAATTAGGTTGCGACTCCGCGAACCCTTAGCACTTTAGCAACCCTTTAGCGATTTCTAGCCCCTTTTGCACTTTTAGCACCCTTTACTTTTAAAATTAATCTTTTAGCACCTTTTACCTTTTTAACATATTAACACTTTTATTTATTTTTCTAACTTTGTTATTTTAAGCAGCAGGAGCTTTTTATTTAAAAAATGTCGCGGTCGAAAAGGGGCGTGCCAGAAATGGCGACTCTGCTGGGGACTTTAGGTTCTTAACCACAACAGATCTAGGGTTATTATTTGGCATTATTTTTGCATTTAATTTTTTGCGTGCTGTATTTTGCTTTATTCATTTTGATTGCTATTTGCTTTACTGCTTTTCTTAAACTGGCATTCCGCTCATATTTCTTCCATTCTGGAAAATTCACACTATCACACACTCACGCGCTGGTGTGCTTCGCGCACCCGCAAATTTCTTTCAAAAAATCCAAATTTTAGGAGAGTTGGCGCCTGCGCGGAGTTAGATCGGTTCGTCTGATCAGTCGTGTAGCCTTCTCACTCGAGTTGTCCGCTCGGGAACCTTGCGTCTAGAAAAGCCAAATCTTAGCAACTCAGGATAGAGCTATACCACCCTTTATTTTAGGGCATGCATGCATTTACCTTAGGTGGGTCGGTCCTTGGCATCGACACCACAATTAGGAAGACACCAAACTTGTCGACGGGTTTCTCAACCCAACGACCAAACAACATATTATGTGTAGCGTGGCAGTGATAGACAAATCCAAACCTAATCATGTCATGCTGAAATTGGAAAAAGTGCACCGTCATTTGGTCGCCATTTCCAACAAAAGCATTACAGTTGGACGGCTCGGACAAATCCATCATGACCTCGCATATGTGACGTTTAGGCCTACCTCTGGCATAAAAGGGTCCCCACGCATGTTAGGACTCGCTTGCAATGTAACAATTTATGTGCAACATGTACTTGCTAAAAGCTATTTGCACTTTCGCAAAATCACGTGCTTTACACTAACGCAGTTTGCTACATGTTATCTAAAGGATTTATCATCTCCCCCAAAGGTCGATTTGTATTTGACTAAGCAATGGCAGAACATCGATATCTCACAAGATCAAAGGCACGGTCCAGCGACATGACTGATTCAAGGGCATCTGAGCGGAACGAGTCGGAACCTGTCTTGGTTCCTATAGGCAAAGCAGGGGTCTCAGAAGAGAAAGGCAGCATAGATCCGGTCGAGCAGCTCGCCCAATTACCGCAACAAATGGCAACCCTGCAGGCCGAAATCAAAAGGCTCAGAAATATCACTGAAGTACTCGTCACTGCAAATAACCAAAACAGTCAAAATTCTCCAAATTGTTACCAATACCCTCTTACCACATATCCCATTCAGCCAATATACAATGCACCCATATATCCCACACAAATGCCTACCACACTCCAGCCAAACACAAACCAAAGGCCACCACAAACCCACTTTTGCAATGCATACGACAACCCCTTACGATACCCATCCGCGGCACGCCACGACAAATGCCCGTTCACTAAACACCTTCAAACCCGCAGGTGCTAAGAGAAAACCAACCAGAACCTATACACCTTTAACCAAACCCATAACCCAAGTGTATGAGGAGCTGAAAGCCGCAGGAATACTCCAGCCAATCCCCCAAAATATCCCCAGGCCTACTTCCCGAGGGCATGATAAAACCAAACATTGTGCATACCACTCCGGTGTCGAGGGGCACGACATCGAAAATTGCTATACACTCAAGGACAAAATAGAGGAGCTAATCAAAGAGGGAGTCATTCAGATGGAGGATGCCTCCCGTGAAAGTCTGATGAACCCCGAAGGAAGAGAGTTGTTCCTGGCGAGAACCGCCCGCTGAATCAACCTTTATCACGCCGCCGTAGATCCACCCATCAAACCCACCAACAAAATAGAGCACCTAATGCACCCAGACCACACACGAATTTTGAAGGAAAACCACCCAAAGTTCGCACCCCACTAGCTGAACCCATACCCCGAATATATGAAAGGCTGCGGTGCGGGCACGATCGACCAATTCGGGAAGGATTCCTGACCCTATCCCAAGATGGTATGATGAGAACAAACGCTGCGCATATCACTCCGATAGCCCAGGACATGACACTGAAGGTTGCCACTCCCTCAGGGACAGAATCGAGGCGTTGATCAGAGAAGGGGTAATCCAGCTGAAGGAGTCTGCCCCAAATGAGCATGATAACCCCTTGCCAAACCACGGCCACGTCAATGTGCACCTGATAACCTTAGATGAGGAATACACTCCCCTGCCTATGCCCATTCCGCCCTCGAATCAGTCATTTATCCAAGCATGCACCACGCAGAAGCCAAAAGAAGGAGATACTGATAGCAGAGCATGAAGACCCAGCCATCCACGATGCAGAGCATGAAGGCGTATTGGTTGGATTTGCACCCTTGTTTTGGTCCGCCTAGAGCCCGGATAAGAAAAAGCAATTTAGTTTAGCAGAATAATTTAAAACTCATATTTAAGCTTTAATAATGTTTTCTTTTGTTTTGCTTGTAATGAACTACGTTCGACCTGATTCCCTTGGCGGATACGTAGGCGGCCACATCGGCCTCGGTCCCACATTTAGAAATTTTAATTTCACCCCAAAATTTGCTTGTAATGAACTACGTCATGACCTGATTCCCTCATGGGGATACGTAGGCGGCCTAAATCGGCTTCGGTCACACCATTAGGAAACTTTCCCTTCGTTCTGAAAATAACAAGAATACACATAACATACAAGCAACTACATTGAGACCCACTTTAGGCCAGACACCCTTTTCAAAACTGGGACAATGTAGGAAACCAGACAGGGATTGCAAGTCCAAACAGGCCAGGCACGCGGATATCAAGGGACAAGGCGGCGAAGTCAAATACGAATCGACCCCCCCCAAAACTCACAAATTTTCTTTGAGCGCAGGTCTTTTCATATTAACAGAAGCAGAAAGTGCAATAGCCGAAATACGGCAAAAGTTTCTTCAGATTAGCGTAAGCGAAAGCGGCAAAGCGGATGACAACAATCCAAAGTCCGCAAGACAAAGCGGCGAAAGAAGGCATCAACAATCGCGATCAAAGTTCAAAGTTCCTCAACAAAACCTAGCGCATCAACTCGGGCATAAAGTCAAATTGGCAACCCACGCATCGCACACAGCAAAGACATCATGGCAATTCGTCAGTTGCAGCGTTTAGCATGTCCGTGCAAGGACAACATCTCAGTATTCATCAGGCGTATCAGGGATGACATCTCTACCTATAGAATTGCACGTCTCATATGTATTTATCATCTCATTTAAACAGGTATACACTAATTTTTCTCAAACTTAGCTTGCAGGAGCATTTATTATACAGGAGCAGCAGCAACACGTCCGAACGACGGCGTTATCGGCCGCAAAGAAGTCCACGCAACGACGCCCGGCGATGTCGTCCGCACAACGACGTGATCGGCGTGTGTCCACGCAACGACGCCAAAGAACGGCTGGCGTCGCACAACGACGTGATCAGCATTATGTCCACGCAACGACGCCAGCAGCAACACGTCCAGGCAACGACGTTATCAGCACAGCAAGTCCACGCAACGACGCCAGCAGCAATACGTCCAGACAACGACGTGATCAACATTATGTCCACGCAACGACGCCAGCAGCAACACGTCCAGACAACGACGTGATCAGCATTATGTCCACGCAACGACGCCAGCAGCAATACGTCCAGACAACGACGTGATCAGCAAGTCCACGCAACGACGCCAGCAGCAATACGTCCAGGCAATGACGTTATCAGCACAGCAAGTCCACGCAATGACGCCCGGCGGAATACGTCGTGCAATGACGTTATCGGCCAAAGCGTGTCCACGCGCAACGACGCCGGCGGAATACGTCCGGGCAATGACGTTATCGGCCGCGGCAAGTCCACGCAACGACGCCCGGCGACAACACGTCGGACAACGACGTGATCAGCAAGTCCACGCAACGACGCCATCAGCAATACGTCCAGGCAATGACGTTATCAGCACAGCAAGTCCACGCAACGACGCCAACAACAATGCGTCCACACAATGACGCCCGGCGGCGTCGTCTACACAACGACGCTAGCGGAACACGTCAATGGCGCTTATCGGCCGCGACAAGTCCACGCAACGACGCCCGGCGAACACGTGATCGGCAAGTCCACGCAGACGCCAAAGCGGAATACGTCGAGCAATGACGTTATCGGCCAAAGAAGTCCACGCAACGACGCCAGCAACAATGCGTCCATACAACGACGCCAGCAGCAATACGTCTACGCAACGACGCCAGCAGCAACACGTCCAAGCAGCGACACTATCAGCACAACAAGCCCAAAAATGACGCCATCATCAGCATATCACATCCACGCAGGGACGATTTTTCTACTCTCAAAATTGCGTTTCTTATTCGTGTTTTATTATTCTGTCTTAGCAGTTATGCACTAACTCTTTCTTGAGCTTTAGTCTACAGGGGCAGCTGCAGCAAGGACAACATATCCGCATTCACAATCGCAACACGTCCGTGCAAGGGCGAAATCACAACATTTGCAGCGTCGCATCAACACAGCAGGATAACATTTTCTACTCACCGTGGCATTGCTTTAAAAATTATGCATCATCATTTTGCCTTAACAGTTATGCACTAACCGTTTGCTTAAGTTTTAGCATGCAGGAGCACAACGTGGATTTTCTCTTACAGCGAACCGGGGCAATTTGTTGGGGGGCCAACCTTCCCAATGAATGGCAGAGGCGGCCTCAAGCGTCGGTCCACTCGTTCCACATCACCATAGAACCCAGCACCATAAGCCATAGAGGTACACCTCAGGTTCAAGCCAGTTATTTTTATATTTTTTTTTACTTTTGCACCATAGCCCAGTGTCATCATAACTCGACACTGGGACAAATTTTGAGTCCGCGTTAGCCCGCCCTGGTGTTTCGACCATGGTAACCTAGTGTCGTCATAACTCGACCCTGGGACAATTTTGAGTCCGCGTTAGCCCGCCTTGGTGTTTGACCATGGTAGCCCAGTGTCGTCATAACTCGACACTGGGACAGTTTTGAGTCCGCGTCAGCCTTGTCTTAGTTACCCAACATTTTGCAAATTCTGAGGATCGAGACAAAATTGGCTATGAGTCAACGTCTTTGTCCGAAGATTCTTCCATCATCTCCATACAAAGAGGGACAAGTTGTTGACACCCAATTTTGACCCTCCCGTCCAGTCATTAACTATAAAATTACACTAATTTTGTAAAATAATTTTTTATGATTTTTATAATAAAATGCAGCGATAAAACATTAAATACAGACATAAATAAGCAATTTAATAATGGCACCGCGTCTTACGTAGAGTATTAAGTACTTAGAGTCCCGCACCCGCATTAACTAATTTTAAGCCCTGTCATGATTCTTAATTAATAATAAAATAAATAATTTACCAATGGCGTCGTGTTAAATAAAATATTCACATTTTATTAATAGCAAGACAATTCATAACTTATTTTAAATAATGATAAATAATGCAATAAATAAGATTTTAAATAATAGCACCGCATTTCTTCGTAGAAGCATTAAGCAATCCTTGAATATCCTACCTGCATTTAGCATTTAAATAATTAATAATAATCTAAATCACTCAATTTTAATTTAACTTCGCAAAATACGCATAATAAACATTTTAATAATGGCATCGCGTTATAAATATTGAGCGTTAATTAAATATCACACCTACATTGGGCATTTAAATAATTTAATGAGTTTCGATTTAATAATATAACATCGCAATAATAAATAAGTTTTAATAACGGCATCGCATTATAAATATTAAGCACTAATTAAATAACACGCCCGCATTTATTATTATAACAATTAAATTAATAAAGCACCTAAATAATTTAAATAATTTACCACTAATTAAATAACTAATACCTAATTAATTAACTCCTAAATTTTACCCAACCCAAAACCTTTAACCCGCTGGCCCGACGCCCCCTGGCCCAAACCGCGACCAGCAGCCCACAAAATATAACCCAGAAGCCCCACATCCGCCCCAGCCTTATTTTTTCCCTCAGCCCCTTCATCATCGTCCCCCACTCCCCTTAAACCTAACCCTAAAAAAATTTCCATCGCCGCCTTCGTCGAAAACCCCGATATTCTCGCCGGATTTTCGGCTGAAAATCCGGCTCCCTTACCTTCCTTACCCACACACACCCAGCCAACGATTTCTTACCATAACTAAACAAATCCTTCCAAATCGTTTACCTTATCATAACCCGTTCGAATCGCGCGAAATCAGTAACAAATCAACCCAAATCAAGCACGAATCAAGCACAAATCTCAGCCTTAAACACTTACCAAACTTGGAACCCAAAATCCTAGCTATAAATATAGAACCGCTATGCATGCAATAGGCATCGATTCAGGGATTCAGAAAGGCATCGATTTTCAGAGAACAAACTCCCATACATCTGTACTCTTTTCTGCTTTTTAGGAGGTCGAACTCAATCGATTCCACGATAGAGGCTGTTAGAAAATCTTTAATTCAGGCTTCATCCCAATCAATCGCATAGCAAAACCAGAACCCGCCGAGTG
Source organism: Przewalskia tangutica (assembly GCA_029844215.1). Classification (NCBI taxonomy): domain Eukaryota; kingdom Viridiplantae; phylum Streptophyta; class Magnoliopsida; order Solanales; family Solanaceae; genus Przewalskia; species Przewalskia tangutica. The sequence continues at coordinate 83,890,480 of CM056734.1, forward strand.
GACCGACGACTTGATACGTGGCCTCGGTTCGCTGTCCGGAGAAGGTAAATTCATCTCCCTTTCAAATTTCGTTTCTTTGTGTGAATGTGTCTGTTTTCCTGTTATGCATGCTTCGACTGTATTTGTTGACATTATCGTATCATGTTTGATATGTCGTAGCTTATCTAAGCAGGTGTCGAGTTGAAGTTATTGATTAGGATCGATGTTTATTAATCCCATCACGTTGCTTGATATGTGCTGTAATATTAATCTGTTAGTCTGATGCTTATGTGATTACTGGTTTGGTTGTGTTTTCAGGGAAGTCTATATAGCTGTTTTGATCTTGTCATTGAGTCATTAAATGATGTTGGCACTAGCAGTGTATTATGACCAATCTGCGTGACGTCGAATTATATTCCCCGCTTGCATTTTTAATCTTTGGTTTGTAACTCCCATATCATGTTGTGAGCATATTAGAGTGTAATCTAACCCTATAAGGTATTTAACGAGTAAGCTAAGTACGTTAGTTTGCATCAAGGCGTAATTAGTTAGTCTGGTGTGGAGCTATTGAATGTCTTTCCTTAAACCAATGTCTGAAACTTGTGAGCTTGAATAGTCAATACGTGATTACGGACCAGATTGCAGATTGTCCAAACCAGGGCAAATATCCTAAGTATGTCTATCGAAGTCCCATCTAGCCTTAGGTGATACAAAATGTGATACTTGTCCCTGTTTGTTTTCTAGCATGATTTATGTACTACTGTGAGATTACCTGAGTTTATATTACTAATATATGTGCTTGATTCGAACCTTGTGGTCACTGCCTTAGTAAATCTGTTTTAGCCTCTGTGAGCCCCTTCTGTGAACATAGGCCCTGCAAACATAGTTAAGTTTTGCTACATATTGGTAGTTAAGCCTGCTTAAGTGTTATTTGGGATGGTCTATCTGATTGTTAAGGTTTTAGCATGCTTATTAAATCAGTCCATTAGTTTCTAAGTGAACACTTCTATGCGCTGAAAATCTGAGCTATGAAAAGGGGCACATATGCTTCTATTCCATCCTGAAAATGCCTATCTACTGTCTTTTCCAAATAAGCTGGAAATATGCATGTTTGGTACCTGATTTCCTATCCATCTCTATTTTAAGCTATGCATGATTATTCTACAACCTCTGCATATTTGCAATTCCCCTGTTTGGACGAACATTTGCTTTGCTTGGCCTAACTGTCCACTGTGTGCTGTCGATTACCTGCACTTCTTGTTACTACTTAATACATGTTGGAAAGGAATTGCGATCTACCCCCTACAATATGCATCTGATTGTAATACTCATACATATCGCGATCTAAGTATGTCAATCTCACTATATTTTCGTTGACTGTTGGCTCTGTTGGCTGGCTACTGCAGCAGTTGGTTTTAGTTTTTTTTTTCACTGATTTATGCATCCTTATGTGCTGGTTGTGTATAAGTATGGATCATGTGTGTGTAGATCTTTTCTATGATTCAAATAGTTGAGACATATACTAATCTTTATCTTCTCTTATTTTTGCATGAAACGCATCGGAGCAATCAAGAGTCTCATGGCGAGACTCATCGTAGTAAACGTGAAAACCCACATCTATGTGCATCTATGTTTGTGCCAGAAATTCCAAGCCGCCGGCGAAAAGACACCGCCTTTCCTTCGAGTCATCCTTATTTATTCTTACTCTACTTCATCTATTTGTTGTAAATTAATTGTCTAACACACACTAATTAATTAGCATTTAGAATAGTTAAACTTTGAATCAATAGCTAGAAATTAGTTTGACTTACTTACCTTAAGTTAATTATTTTAGGCTCGCCTTGCCTTTGCTTAATAGTTGTGATAAACCGCTTCATAATCTACACCTGCATAATAAGCTGGAATACCATTTGCCTAGACATTCTTAAAGGAAATCGTGGTACAATTTCCTATTAAAACAGAATAAGACTTACTGCTGTAGCATAATAGACACGTCCTCTCTCTTATCACAATAATATTATATTCTCACGCTAAGCAATACATACCCCCTTAGGTAAAGGAATACTTGCGTACATTTTTACTCCCGTTATACCTATAGCTAATATAGTACTTAGGCATCTTAATTGCATATTTTTTAAACTGACCTTGACTTTTATACATAAACCTTGCAAAAAATATTTAGAAAGTATATCTTATACTCTTTCGCTTAAATGTTTTTTCTTAAACACACCTTTTCTTAGCATAATAATCACCCTAGGTTTGGCAGGACAACCGCAAGTTAGCGGATCTTAGAGGGTGCCTAACCCCTTCCCTCTAGATTAATAAAGAACCCTTACCCAGAATCTCATTAAATTTAACAGACCATTAAAATGGAGTTAATGTTTACTTTAAACTAGTTAACATTTAGGTGTCCTAATTCACCCAATTAATTAGGTGGCGACTCCGCGAACCCTTAGCACTTTAGCAACCCTTTAGCGATTTCTAGCCCCTTTTGCACTTTTAGCACCCTTTACTTTTAAAATTAATCTTTTAGCACCTTTTACCTTTTTAGCATATTAACACTTTTATTTATTTTTCTAACTTTGTTATTTTAAGCAGCAGGAGCTTTTTATTTAAAAAATGTCGCGGTCGAAAAGGGGCGTGACAGCGCACTCACAAGGTGTCTTTCTAACAACATTTCAGCGGACCGATGTTGCATTAGGAAAAGTAGCTTCCGCTTTGAACCTTCCTTAGTTGAATACCATCGGACTTACTTACTGCATGATGAACGTGATGTCTTGAACTGTCAGTGTTTAGTGTAAGTCAAGTCAACTATATCAACACAACAACTTTCATTTCCCTGTTCTTCTTTAATGTTTTGTCCGTTGTGGTCGTGGACACTTCTTGGATTTTAAGTCCGTTCATTTGAGTCGGTCTGTCCTTGCACTTAAATAGGTGGTCTTCTACAAGGTATCCCGCTATACCCCACTTCACAAGTTATAGGAACCATTAAAAAATTTCCCAAACCTAACCTCAACTGTTTGAGGATCATTAAAGGTTTTGGAACTTAATCTATACCCACACTGCAGATAACACTTAGTTTCTATCACGAGAATGACTTTGGACTTATGTTTCTTTAGAGAAATCATAATCTGAAGTGCTATTGCTTCCACCGAAGCGCTTAACTGAACCTTTACAACTTAGTTTTCCCATTGAACCTCATTCCTGGGATCTCCAGTCAGTAAGGTTGAGTTACCACCATATCAGTCCTTATTCTTTGGGTTTTAAGCCTATTCCCCTAGACAGCCAGAACATCTGATCTCTGGGTATTCCCTTAGTCAAAGGGTCTGCTATGTCCTCTTTTGATTTTACATAATCAATGGAAATAATACCCGTGGTGATCAACTGGCTAACGGTCTTATGTCTCCGTCGAATATGACGAGATTTTCCGTTGTACATAGAACTTCGTGCCCTTTCTAGAGCCGACTAGTTGTCGCAGTGGATCATTACAGATAGTACGAGTTTATCCCAACAAAGGACATCCTCTAAGAAGTCATGAAGCCACTCAACTTCTTCTCATGCTTTGTCTAAAGCGATAAACTCTGACTCCATCGTGGATCGGGCTATGCAAGTTTGCTTAGAGGATTTCCAAGACACAGCCCCACCACTAATTGTAAATACATACCCACTGGTGGACTTGGTGTTCTCTATATCAGATATCCAGTTTGGATCACTATACCCCTCTAGGACATCTGGATATCTTGAATAATGCAACCCGTAAGTTAGCGTGTATTTTAGCTACCGTCGTACCTGATTTAACGTTTTCCAATGATCATCACTTATATTACGGATAAACCTATCCAACTTGTTGACTACATAAGCGATATCCGACCGAGTGCAGTTTAAGATGTATATCAAACTCCTAATTACCTGCGCATATCGCTCCTGGCATACGGGCGCACCACAATTTTTATCAATCTTTTGATTCATATCCAGTGGTGATTTAATCGGCGAACTGTCGAACATCTCAAACTTTTTCAACACATCCTCAATGTAATGGGATTGAGATAAGACCAGTTCATTAGACGTCTTAGAGATCTTGATCCCTAAGATGACATCTGCAATGCCCATATCCTTCATGTCGAAGCATTGTTTCAACATGTTCTTAGTCTCTAGTATCAAACTAGGACTACTCTTTGTGATCAATATGTCGTCTACATAAAGACATATCATTACGAACGAGTCGACATTTACTTCGTGTAGACAAATTTGTCACACTCATTAATGACAAATCATTTCGATAGTAGAGTACTATCAAATTTCTCATGCCCTTGCTTCGGGGCCTATTTCAGCCCATACAGAGGTTTGACAAGCCAACATACTTTCTTCTTTTGTCCTGGAACTACATACCCCTCGGGTTGGTCCGTATAGATTTCTTCTTCCAAATCACCATTTAGGAAGGTTGTCTTGATATCGATTTGATGTATCTCAAGGTCCCGCAATGCGGCTATCACAATGAATACTCTTATGGACGTCATTCTAGACACCGGGGAGTACGTGTCAAAGTATTTAAGGCTCTCATTTTGTCGATTACCCTTGACTACCAACCTGGCCTTGTACTTATCTATAGATCAATCCGCTTTATACTTTTGTTTGAGTATCAATTTACAACCCAACGGTTTGTTTCCCGGAGGAAGATCAACCAAATCCCAAGTATGGTTGTGCATAATAGAGTCTATTTCACTCTCAATAGCTTCCTTCCAGAGTGGTGCTTCTGGAGTTGACAACGCTTCAACAATTGTCTGTGGTTCGTCATGAACCATATAAGCTAAAAAGTCCGGACCGAAGGACCTAATCCTTCATGGCCCGTTTACTTCGTCTTGGTTCCATCTCTGGAGCCTCCAAGTCATGAGAATTTGGAATACTAGATTCTGAATAATCAGTCACTTCGGAGTCCACTAAATCTGAACCACCTAGATCCGGGCAGTCAACGACTCCTGGATCCTGAGAGCTTTGTTCATAACTTTATTTGCGAGACGTTATGTCTCTTTCCTTTCTAGGAAACGTATCCTCAAAGAAATTGACATTTCTTGATTCCATGATTGTACCCACGTGGATGTCTGGTACATCTGACTTATGCAATAAAAACGATAAACACTACTGTTATTTGCATATCCGATGAAAATACAATCTACAGTCTTATGCCCAATCTTGACCTATTTTAGCTTAAGTACTTTGACATTTGCCAAACAAACCCTCACCTTCAAGTATTTGTAGGTGGGTTTCTTTCCCTTTCATAACTCGTATGGAATCTTATACTTACCCTTATGTGGGACTCTATTAAGAATCTTATTAGAGGTAAGGACAACTTCTCCCCACATGTTTTGGGGAAGGCCGGAATTGATGAGCAAGACATTCATCATTTCCTTTAACGTACAGTTCTTGCGTTCATCGACACCATTTGATTGAGGTGAGTATGGAGTCATGATGAATAATGCCCGATTTGGGCACAATATTCCTCAAATGGTGCTACATATTCTCCCTCTCTATCACTACTAATTGTTTTAATTTGTACACTTAGTTGGTTCTCAACCTCTGCTTTGTAGCGTTTGAATACTTCAAAGGCTTCATCTTTACTTTTTAATAAGTAAATGTAACAATACATTGTGCTATCATCTATGAAAATTACAAAGTACTTGTTCCCTCTCTAGTTTGTGAAAACTTTAAATCACATATATGTGTGTGAATAAGTTCTAGAGGAGCGGTTTCCCTTTCGACGGATCTAAAAGGAATCTTTGTAAGTTTTGTCTCTACGCACACCTCACACTTACGTTGAGGGTTTACGTGGATAGACGACAACAACTCCAACTTTTACCAATCTTTGAATAGATTGAGAGTTTACATATACTAATCTATGATGTCATAAATTAGAGGACTCAAACAAATAAGAAGAAGATTCAATTTTATTGATAGACTTCATTACAGACATGTCATTGACCTTGAAGAGGCCTTCACAGATGAAGCCCCTTCCCACAAAGGTTACACCCTTGGTGATTACAAATTTATTAGATTCAAACACTAGCCTTAGCCATCATTAACCAATAAAGGACCTGAAATTAAATTTCTTATAATATCAGGTACATGCATCACCTCCTTCAGAGTGAGTTCCTTGCCAAAAGTCATCTTCAGGACCACCTTTCCTACCCGCAGCACATCAGAGGAAGCGTTGTTACCCATGAACAACTTCTTGTCCGTAACTGGTGTATATGTGGAGAAGGAATCTCTGTTGGAACAGATGTGACGAGTAGCACCCGTGTCCATCCACCATTGGATATGATTCTCAACCAGGTTTGCTTTAAGCACCACCGCCGAGAATTCCTCAATCATATCATCAAGAAGCGTGTCTTCAACGACGTTAGCCTGCGCCTTGCCTTTGGCCTTCTATTTTTGCTCATTCTTTAATTTGCGGCAATCCTTGATCATATGACCAGGTTTCCCACAGTGGTGGCAGTTCCTCTTGAACTTCTCCACCGTCTGGGTCTTGCCGTTTTTCTGGAACTTTGCGCTTCTTGCTCGTGTTCCCTTTGGCCTCAGCCAGATTTGCCTTTGCCTCAGCGGGTACCTTCCCCTTAGGAAAGGCCTTCTTATTATCTTCATGAATCTGGAGTTTGATAATAAGTTCCTCAAAGATCATCTCATTTGTCTTGAGTTTTAAGTAACTCATGAACTCATTGCACGAGGGAGGTAACTTTTCAATTAGTGATGCAATCAAAATCGCTCATTTGGTTTCATACCTTCCAAATCCAGGTGATGTAGAATCTGTTGGAACTCCTGGACTTGGGACATCACAGTTTTGATATCCACTATTTGAAATTTTAGGAATTTCCCAACTATGAACTTCTTAGTACCAGCATCTTGTGCGTTGTACTTTTTCTGCAGTTTGTCCCACAATTCTTTGGCGGTGCCTACGGTGCAATACACCGTGTAGAGTGGGTTAGACAGACAGTTCAGAATATAATTCTTACATATGAAATCATTATGACTTCACACATCAAGAACCATCGTCATGTTGTTAATAACATGGATACATTGGCCCCCTCCAGTCGTTTCATTTGGTTGAGGGTCCATTTCATCTCTATCTTGTGGTGAATCTTCTATTACGAAGCGAGTCATTCCCATAACAGTCAAATAGAACACCATCTTTTGCTGTCATATCTTGAAGTTGGAGCCCATAAACTTTTCTAGGCGTTCATGGTGGAACCCAAAGGGTAGAGGAATGGTAGAGTTCCCTTGAGCAGTAGGAAAGGCGTTTGATGTGCCTTGAGTAGCAGTGGGGAAGACACTGGGTGTGCCTTGAGCAGTAGAAGAAGATTCAGCAGCAAATTTTTCTCCTCCAGTAATCTTACTTAGCACTTACAATAAATCTTGTCTAAAAATTGTGAGTACAACAATTCCTAGAAACGGGAAGTAAGTAAATATTACAAAGATGAAGATATGAAACAAGAACAAAAAATCAATCTTTAGAGAATTCGCTGAGTTGAGTGATGACACTCTGTCTTTAAGACAAGATTGCCCCGTATGTATCCTTTTACGGTAATGGGCAATAGTCTCCCAAGATTAAACGCCAACAAACAAATGAGCAAAGGAAACTCAAGTGTTTCTAGAGAAGAACTTTGAGTGTTTTAAGGATGATAGAGAGGAAGAAGTTTTCAGAAATTTCTGATTGCAAGTGTTGAATAATTGAGCCAAAGGCTTCAATTTATAGTAGTGTAAAAGGGACCTCTCCAAGAGCCCAAATACTGGTCATTTAAATTCCATGTAATGGTCATTCAAACTACCAAGTAATGGCTGATTTATGGAGGAATAACTGACAATTGAATTCCTCACAACGTCTCCAAAATCAGCCCAACGGTTGGAATTCGCGATTCTTCGCTTGAAGCCACGCGCTTCGGCCTCGGGCGCCGGCTCGATGACACAGACCAATTAGCGTCGCGGCTTGCCTCGAAGGAGCCGCGGCCCTTAAGGGTGTAGAGCCGCGGCACTCTGCCTCCCGAGGTAGAGCCGCGACCCTTTTCCAACCCGTTCCAATCTTTACACTACACACACTTTTTTCTTCATTTACCAACGTGGAGCCCTCATCATTTGGTCAACAACCGTCCATCATTCTACGTCTCAAACATTTTACTTACGTACCAATATCTCTTTCACTAATGAAATTTACGATCCTTGGTACAACATGTGCACGTGTGTGGAAATAATGTTTCCGACGTGCGGGACCCCAATTGTTTAAGTCATAACTAATGGAATACATTTTATTCCACGTTAATAAACTTCCAACAAGTTCTTGATGATAATTAATTGATCATTTTGAAGTTTTACATAGGAGGGAACGTTTTTTGTATTAAGGGAAACATTTTTAGGCTGTTCCAAGTTTTTATTGTTTACACTTTGTCCTCTTTAATTTATTGCTCTTTTAAAAGTTTCGGTTGTCCAAAATTTCCTTTGAATAGTCTCAAGATTATGCAAAGGTGAAAAAATAACCTTTTCGAGAGAATCGGGAGTAAAATCATGGAGAGTTGCCAAAATTTCATATTAGATATTGGATAAGATTTGGATTAATAATAAGTTATAGTACTGATCGTCAAAAAAACAATTCGCTATAATCGGGAGAAAATTCTGGTGAGTCGTCAAGATTTTTTATTCAATATTGAGAAAATCTTAATAGCAAGATATGGTGATCGGGATTTTGTCAACAAAGCTTAACGAATCACCAAGATCTTTTCAATATTTGTGGCTGAAATCCTGATGGTTACTTAGGATTTGTGGCCAAAATCCTAATGATACCATAACTTATTGGGTAGAAATTCATCAACAAGTTTTTACTTCAAAATTGGTTTGAATCAATTCTAAATGACTCTAAATTTGATATAAAACCTTTTGAGTTCAATTTCAACAATTTTCAATTGTTAGATTCAGCCTAAACCTTCAAAAATTAATAGATCCTTTGGCTTCTTCAACAAAAAAAATTAAAGCTAATATAATCCAAATTGATTCATCAATTTTTTTCAAGAAAATCAATCCAAATCATTAATGATATATACTAGTATAAACTTAATGAAACATTATTACGAACATTAAAATATATACACATGTTTTATCTACTTTGACCCTTTTCCGTCCTCGTAGCATATGATAAAGATGATATAGATAAAGAAAAGTCACTAATTTGTGGATATGAAGGCGGAACATGAAAGCCAAATGAAAAGAATTATCATATTAATGAAAAAGAATTATTAACAATAAAATTCGGAATAAAGAGATTTCATTACCATTTACTACCAGTAAAATTTGTTGTTAGAACTGACAACACACATGTAAAAGCTTTTATTACGAACAAGATAGACCCTTCACTAGAATTAAACAAAAGAAGAAAATGACAATTATTTTTTTATTGTTATGATTTTATTGTTAAGAATATATCTGGAACTAAAAATGTTTTAGCTGATTTTCTTAGGAGATATTACGATGTCGAGCAGTGATGATAACATTGAAGAATATATTACCAATGCTATAGAATCCATTATACAAACCAATGCAATCATAATGACCAAATTACAACAGAATAACCACCTTACAAACCAACTCAAAGAAGCCCTACAAGATCTAAAAATCCTGAAAACCTTACAACCAAGATCACCAATGAATACACCAGAAAAAACAAAAAATTCTACTCAAATCTTAGCACCCTTTGTATCAAAACTTGCCAATATGTCATCTTCAATAGCATCCTCTTCACAAATATCACCAACCATAACATGAGCGACAAGCTGAAATACCCAGCAGAATACATCAGTGCTTATGAAAAGATTAATAAATTTTATGATTACAAGACTAACCCTTATATTTTATGAAGTGCAAAGCTAAGCAAGTATCCCAGACTCTTGTGCAGCGAACATGCCAACCCGGACATTGTATTAAAGTTATTCACTTATGGTTTTATTGATAAACTAATAGTGGATGAGACTATGTACAACATTGCCAAGCTACCAAAGATTATAGTAGACTCTACAACAGCCATGATGAACTCATTCGACAAAGGAATATATGGAATACAGATGTTTGATGCATCAACAGATTTAACAGAAAACCCATAGTAATATGCCAAATATTTAAAACCAGAAAAAACAGTAATATTAGCGGAGACGATGGTCCTCTGAAAAAGACTATTGATTGTACACTGGAACAGTTTCAAGGATACCTTAATACAAAAAGAGTATTTAGAATAATGACATTGAAAACCAGGATAGATGACATGTTACGAGCCAGAAAGACAGCTATTATTGGAAGATCTAAAGGAGGAGAAGTGGAGGAAATTTTTACCTTTTACTATGACAACGACATTCAGTCACACAGGATACCACAAAATTAGAATTACTACATGATAGATTAATAAATTTAAAACCTAAACATGGAAAGGAAACGATTTACCATTACCATACGGTAGCTGGACAAAAGAGAAAACCTACAGTAAATACCAATTTTACCACCAGTACTAGCAGGACTATAAAAAGGGAAGAAAGTTCTGATCCTTTTGCATAAAAATGTAAGATAATTGTGGTAGGGAGCATGTAGTTTTACTAATTGCAGCCCACTTGTTTACTATGGCAGGGAGCATGTAATTTTATTACTTGCACCCCCAAAAAAAATTATTACGGCAGGGAACATACGTGTAATCCTATTTACTATAATGACAGGAGCATGTAATTTTATTACTTGTAACCCTATTACTACTCTGAAAGGGATCATGCAATTTTATTACTTGAAGCTCAATTGGTTATCATGTATTATTATTCAAAAGACAAAAAGAAAATTGACTTGAAGAAATATTATATCTGAAGAAGAAAATAAAAAGAAGAAGGAGATGAAATCTCTGCAAGGCAAAAACAAGATGACAAAGATTGGAGTAAGAAGAAATATTGAAATGAAGAAAGGACAAGAAAAAAGCAAGAAGACAAAAAAGAAAGTGACTCTGGAACATTGAATAGAAATTGCAAGAAGACAAAACGGAAATGGAAAGCAAAATGATATAAAAGAAGAGAAAATTGAGACATCTCTGGAAAGAAGAAACTATTCAAAGTTCAAATACAAAAAGGACAAAAGCACATAGAAAGTTTAAAAAAATGTCAAATTTGAAAAGTTTCTTGGAAAGGAAAGCAATGGACAATTTTAAGAAGGACAAGACTGAAAAAAAGAGAACAAAAATAGCATTGTGCACTTTACGACTCTTTGAAAAAGTTATAATGTTTACTACTGTTTACTTTACCACTTTTTTCATTATCAGTTTGTAAAAGAGTAACCGATGTCATCTATATAAGGAGCCTCTTGTAAACAATTACTCAGTCAAAAAATTCTCAATACAAAACTTTGTTTAAAAATCTCTATATGTCTAGCTAAACCTTCCCCTTAGTCTATAATCCAGATAAATTATAATATCATAATACCATAGATAAATCATTTTGAAAGATTATACTTAGAACCATATTAGTCTTTATACCTACACTTTAGTAAGAATTTTACAGAATATTCTGTCGAGAACTCCCAGGCACCTATGTCATTTATCCCGTGAATTCAGTGAAGAAAAAGGCAGCTGAGAGTCAGGGTGAGGTCGAGATTTCCGATGATATGAAATTCTACTAAGAGGTACAGTTTTTAGACTATATGTTTTTAATTATGATTTTGATAAGTGTTAAACTCTGCAATTACGATGTTTACATTGATTAAAGATTATAGACTTTTATTAAAAAAATGAAATTTGAGTAGACACTACCTGCTTCCGTATTACATGATTATTTGATAAACTTATATGATTACTACTTGATAAACTTAGATAAAACTTTATTAAATTACCATCTATATTCTTACCCTCTTCAGGGTTACTAGATAATGAAAAGATCCGCACAGAACTTGATAAAAATGATGACTTGTATGTACTCTTCATTGAGTACATTACATTGTTCCATTAATTTATTATTTTAATTGGATAAAATGGTTTTGGTTTGATATTTCTATTTAGTTCGTTCTTATTCTATTGACATCAAATTTTGGGAATGGTAGTACTTATTTCGTATTTTTATGATTATGAGATTTAATAATTGACTTGTTTGATTATTCAACACTCTTATTATTAGTTAATTAACTTCTATGGGTTGTGGATGGAATTAGTGACTTGTTGGGAGGTAGTACCTCCACGACTTGTGAATCAGGGCGTGACAAGTTGGTATCAGAGCTTTAGGTTTATCGATCTCACAAGTATAAGAACAATGTCTAGTAGAGTTTTGCGGTTCGGTACAATGAGCTTCATACCTATCTTCGAGAGGCTATAAGACATCTAGGAAAACTCTTATCTTTCATTCCTTATCGTCTGTCCTTGATTCTAATGGTTTTCTAAGAGCATCTTTGTTTCACTCTCTCATAGATGGTGAGGACACATTCGACTGCAAATGGATATCAGTAGCCCACACATATGACTATACTCGCTACCGACACTATTTCTTGAGGGAGAGGTAGTAGATGTGGTAGAGGTTAAGGCAGAGCTAGAGCCCATATTGCTACACCATCCAGAAGCCGAGCATCAACTGCTGCTCAACTAGTGCTAGTCAGAGGAGGTTTCGGATGAGCCATTTTTTACGGATGAGGTTGGACCCACCCAGGTACTAGAGGGATTCATTGGTACTCCTCTTCTTCAAGACACTTTAGTGCGTATTCTAAGCATCTTTGACGGTTCGTCCATGAGAGCACACAATCGGTTACTCCATAAGGTTCCCATACCATGGTTGGAGGTCAGACTCCTGATCAGATGGCTAATGTAGGGTATATGACTCCAGGGGCACAATCATCTATTGTTGTGGCTCCTTAATTTCCGAGTTATCCATCTTAAGGTTATGATATTCGACCAGTTGCTCAACCCACTATGACCGTTAAGGAATATAAGAGGTGGGATAAGTTTGATAAAATAAAACCACCACATTTTAATGGGCATCCTGATGATGATGCTTATGATTTTTTTGTGAGTTTCCATGAGAGATTTCATAGTTTGGGGTTAGTTGAGTCCAACGGTGTTGATTTCACTATGATTTAGATTTTTGGCCCTGTCAAGCAGTGGTGGAGGGTATTTGTTGAGACTAGGACAGTGGGGCGCCTCCATTTACTTGGGTTGCGTTTACTCGGGTGTTTCTAGATAAGTGGGGTTCTCGTAGCTTGAAGGAGGATAGGTGTGAGCAATTTGATAGGTTAGAGCAGGTTGGAATGTCTGTGGCTGAGTGTGAGATGAGGTTTCACTCTTAATCTCGCCATGCTTTGACTATTTTTCTAGATCAGGCGGAGAGGATCAGGAAGTTTGTTAGAGGTATAACTTATCCCCTTTGACTTGCAGCGACACATGTGGCATCTTTGTGAGGTACTTTTGGTGGATGCCGGTATGAGTGTTGAGTCTATTAGGCGTCAGGAATTTAGGAATAGGTCGGGCAAGAAGCCCTGCAACTTCGGCAGTTATGGAGGTACCTTTTCTGGAGGTGTGGGTCATCATGATAGAAGTCGTCAGCCCTAGTTAGCAGACCGATTCAGGCAGCGATGTAAACTTCGATCGATAGTTCTATGGATCATGGTGGTCATCTTTCAGGACAGGGGCCCATGCTTCTTATTCTTACCTGGAGGTCGTGGTGGTCATTTAAGCTATTTTAGCTCTTCACAGTAGCCTATGTCCCATATTGGATGTTATAAGTATGGCGACATGGTACACTTCGTAAGGGACTACCCAGACTTAGATAGAGTGGTCAGCACTCCGATTTTGAGGGTTATGCATCTAGGGAAGCAGGGCAACCAGCCATGGGCGGTGTACAACACAGTAGAGGTGGTTCTCACTTAGGTAGAAGAGGTTCTCAAGCAGGACTGGTGGTGGTCGTGGAGGTTCTTAGTCCGAGGGTGGACGTGGTCAGTGTTATGCATTTCCAAGTAGACCAAAGTAGAGTCTTATGATGCAGTCATTACATATACTATTTTAGTTTGTTGTTGTCCGACTATACATTTATTTGATCTTAGCTCTACATACTTTTATGTGTCTACTTATTTTGCTTCGGGTCTGGTTATGATGTGTTAGTCACTTGACTTCCCTGTTAGTATTTCTACTCTTGTTGGGGATTTTGTAGTGGTGAATCAGGTGTACAGATCATGTGTTGTTACTTTGATGGGGGTATGACACTTGGAATGAATTGATGATTCTATACATGATAGATTTCAACATTATTATAGGCATGAAGTCTCCTTATCATGCAATCTTGGACTATCATGTCAAGACAATTACTTTAGCCATGCTGGGGATTCCTAGATTGGAGTGTAAGGGTGCTACCTATTTATGCGCCGAATAAGGTGGTATCTTATCTTAATGCTAAACAGATAGTTGAGAAAGGGTGTTTGACTAATTTGGCGTATGTTTGGGATACTAGACCTGATACTCCATCTCTTGAGTCAGTGCTTGTAGGGGGGGGGGGGGGTTCTGAGATATTTCCCATAGATTTACCAAGTGTTCCATCAGATCATGATATTGATTTCTGTATTGAGTAAGAGGTTCATTAGACAAGCATTTTTCCTTGGGGTGCTCCCGTGTTGTTTGTGAAGAAGAATAATGGGTATATGCGAAGTTTTGTTGTATTTTTGGACTATGTGGTGATCAAGGATGGTATTATGGTGGATCCCAAAAATATTGAGGCAGTTCGTGATTCAGTTGGACCTACTTCAGTTATCGAGATTCAGAGTTTTGTTGCCCTCGCTAGTTACTATCGACATTTTGTAGAGGAGTTATCATTTATTTTATCACCGTTGACCAGATTAAATTAGAAGAATGTACCTTTACAGTGGTCGTATGAGTATGAGGCGAGCTTCCAAAAGCTCAAGACTTTGTTGATTAGAGCCCCAATTTTGACTCTTCCTGTGGAGGGAGGGGGCTTTATTGTATATTGTGATGCTTCACTGATCGGCCTTGGTTGTGTTTTGATGTAAAAAGGAAAAGTTATAGCTTATGTTTTGATGCAGTTGAAGGTGCAAAAGAAGAACTATCCCACTAATGACTTGGAGTTTGTGGCGGTAGTATTTACATTGAAGATTTGGAGGCATTACCTCTATGGTGTGCATTATGAGGTGTTTACCTATCATTGTAGTCTTCAACAAATTTGCAATCAAAGGGATCTCAATTTGAGGCAGAGGATATGGTTCTAGATGCTCAAGGATTATGATATGACTATTCTTTATCAACTGGGCAAGGCCAATATAGTGGTAGATGTTTTGAGTTAGAAGGCGGTGAGATGGGTATCCTAGCATCGTTGCAGGTCGGGGAGTGAATTTGGCTATGGACGTTAAGTCTTTGGCAAACAATATGGTGAGAATGATATTTCTGAACCTGGCAAGGTTCTAGCTTGTGTAGAGGCACGATTTTCCTTATTTGGAGCATATTAGGGGTCGATAGTTTAATGATACCAAGTTGTGCAAGATTCAGGACAAAGTGTTGAAAGGAAATTCAAGAAAAGCAATTCTTGATGATGAGGGGGTGTTGAGGATCAAGGGTCGCATATGTGTTCCTCAATTAGGGAATTTGACTAGATTAATCATGAAGGCGACTCATAGTTCAAGATACTCTATTCATATAGGGCGACGAAGATGTATCGAGATTTGAAAAAACATTATTGGTGGTGTAGAATAAAGAGGGACATTCCAGGATTTGTATCTCGGTCTTTGAATTATCAACAAGTAAAGTATGAGCACCCAAAACCGATGGACTTACTCAGATGATGCTTATACTCAAGTGGAAATATGAGCGGATCGCTATGGACTTTGTGGTAGAGTTACCACAGACTTTGAGAAAGTTTGACTCCATTTGGATGATAGTGGATTGGGTGATAAATTTGACTTACTTTGTATTGGTTCATACTACTTACAATTTGGAGAAGTTAGTAAGGATCTATATTCGAGAGATAGTTCGATTGCATAGAGTGTCCATTTCTATCATTTCGGATCGAGGCATGCAGTTTACATCCTATTTTTGGATATCTATACATAAAGAGTTGGGTACTTTTGCGATTTTTCTATATGCTTACGCAAGTGAACGTATCACACTGTAGTAATAACCTCGGTAAGACTGAGTATCGTCCACAGAGACTGAATTATCAATTGCCGATTAACGAACCTTTGGTTTCTATTTGATAAACGTTAATGAGTGTTTGTTTCTTAAACTAAGGACTACAACTAAACAATAAGCAATAATAAACTAAGGATGATAGTACTAGGAGTTTAACCAGTTATGAAGGTAATTAGGGCTTTCAATCTCCTCAACTATCCACTCGATCACTTGTTAATGCAAGACTAATGATTCTTCTCCTTATTAAGATAGCAGGTTAACGAAGATGTTCTATATTCCGGTTAGGACATATAAAAACTCAACCTAAATAGGAATTTTCTATATTTCTATGATAAATTCTACCACATATGAGGATTAAGATCAATAACCTAAATACTACATAGACAATCGTGATATTGTCGTTCAAGATTAAACCTATGTCTAAACAACTATAACATATTCAAATCTCCCTTTTCAGATCTCGATTTGAAATCATATAAGTTATGAGAATTAATGGGCAATTAATTATCATACAATAATCACAAGTTGAATAGATCTTAATATACGAAGAAGAAATCACTAATAATGCATTAAATCATGAAAGAGTTTCAAGTGATTCGACGGAAAACCCTAATAAAAGTGATTAGCTCATAGACATGCTAAGAACTAATTCAATATCCAATATAAACTGAATTAGAGTAAAAAAAAGAACTTCAATAATAGACGTCTGTAATTGTGTTCTCTGCCTCCGTTCCTTGTCTCCAAAGTATGATATGAGATCCGCCCTCAAATATGATCCCAGGCTTTTATACCTACAAAAATCTCATTTTGGACCTTTTTACTCCTGTGAAATTTCGGCCCTTTTCTGCAAATTTACGTCAGCGGCGTCGCGGCCCTTCAGCTAGGCGCGACGCTAGTTCGGCAGAAAATAACTAGGCTTACTGAAAGTCAGGCGCCACGACATCATTTGATGCATCATTCATAGACCAATTTTACACTCATGACCTCATACTCATGCCTTTGTTGCATGTATGTGTTCCTGTATTACTCGTTTTGTATAAGGTACTGGTTCTGCTAGATAATGTATTAATTTTGTGGGAACAACTGATCCAACCTCGATACTGGTGGCTCAATAACCAAATGATGTGGCTGACTGCCCTCTCCAGGCTCATTCATCTCAATGGCCTCTGGATCCTCCTCCATCACTCTCTATCTGTGTCTGGATGGGTGTTGGAAGACCTCTTCATCATCATGTGTAGGGGCTACTGGTACTAGGTATGGGTACCCATTCATTATCACTCGGGTGATAGCATTCTGAATTCATCCCCTCGTATCACTGACACTTTTGGGCACCCCATATTGAGCACATAACATAGTAATGAAGGACCCATGCCCCAACCCAGCTGTGGTCGACAATATGCATGTAAATGCGATGCTCTCTTGGATTGCTCAACCCACATCTACAATGAACCCGTTTATGATGGCGTATACCAACTTGATACGATTCATTGGTATGTTTGAGAAGTGTGTGGATGGTATTAAACGTGCACTTATAAAGTATAGCCACGCCCGAGCCACCTTGTTGAATTGGCAACAATGCATAAATCTTGGCTCATTATATGTATATGTGCATCGTGCTCTGCGAACACCCACTGTTTTAGTCACAGTGACCCAATCAATCCTGCTAGATCGACTCCATGTCCGATATTGGTCCTCCTCATACTCATCATCATCCTTGATCATCATATTGGGGACCCCACATACAATATTTATGACATCCATCCCCACAAGCACCCACTTACCATGAACAAAACATTTCTTTTCCACCCATTCCAGGAAATTGGCATAGAATGTGTATACCAATGGGGTGTTGGGTTTTAGAAGACGAGGATTAACAAACTCTTCCTAACCCCTATTGGCAATCATTTCCCTAATTGGCTCATATACTGAATTATCATAGGACTCTTGATTCAATTCCATTCCCCTCTCTAAGACTAATGAGCAGGTGTGTAACCAGGCATACCTCTCCTGGGTTGTCTTATTGGCAAACCTTGTGGTATCATAGTCGGGTGAGAATAATTAGAGGTAGATGTCCCGTTGCTAACTCTTTTAGGACCCATTTCAGATTTTTCTAGGAGAATTTGTGCAGAGTTTCCCTTAGATTTCTATGATATCTAGCCAATACTCAGTCAACCAAACAACAACAACACAAATCAGTAACAACCGAACAACAACAACAACCCACAACAACCATCAACAACCAACACAAACAATCCCTTACCAAGTTTTCACTATTTTCACTACAACTACCAATTTCAACCCAAAGCTTGAAAATATTTTCACAATAAAGCACAAAATTATAGAAAATTGAAGAATGTATTACCTTATGGAAGAGTTTTTCTTGCAAAAATGTATGAGTCGAAGTGATGAAGTGTTGTGGTGGATGTTAAGAGGTTATACTTGTAGTGTTATGGAGTATGGTAGGGTTGTAATGTAAGGATTTGCGGAATTTTGGGAGTGTAGGAGAGATTTTGGGAGTTTTGTGTGAAGATAGAAAGAGGAAAAAATGGAAGAGAGGCTAGGGTTTTATTTCAAATCGCACGAAGAGCCGCGCCCCTTGCCTTCTTGAGCCACGGCGCGACCCCGGAAATTTTCATGCGCCGCGGCTCTTAGCTCGACGAAAAAAAAATTTGCTCACTGAAATTTAGGCGTTGCAGCTCCTTTGAGAAGCGCTGCGACGTTCCCTATTAAATCACTATAGCTCACTGCTTTTGAGGCGTTGCGGGCCTTCGACCATGCGCCACGACTCTAATTTCTTCGAAAAATTTCATTGCTCTCTGGAATTTAGGCGTCGCGGCGCCTAGTTCTTCCCCAAATTTTTTATCTTTCAACATTTTTGACCCTTTTTCCCTCGGAGTTAGTCCCCATTTCACCTGCCATAAAAAACACAAACCAAGAAACACAAGACCGTGAGATTGTTCTAAAATAAAATAAACAAAGTGAAATAAAAAAATTAAAACATTGGGTTGCCTCCCATTAGCGCTGTCTTTAACGTCTTTTAGCCGGATGCATTTATCTTCGTCGTTCAAGGGGATAAACTACCCCCGCAACATAAGCATTTCATAATCTTTTTCTTTCTCTTTTTCCCTTTCTTTCTCCCTGCGCGAGGTTCAGAGGGGTTCACCCCCTTGGCATACTCCACCAGTTCAGTACCTTTATTGTCAGGTTCTTCACATTGTTTTGCTTTCACCCCAAGAGCATCAGTACTCTTGACGCTTTTATCAGAGATGGTTGTTTCAATTACACCGGTGGAAAAACAATTATCACTTTCTCTTGGCTTAGTGGTTGCCCTGAAGACGTTGAAGATCACTTCTTCTTCCTGAACTCGGAGTTTTAATTCTCCTTTCTCCACATCAATGAGTGATCTCCCTGTGGCTAAGGAAGATCTTCTAAGAATAATTGGCACTTCAGCATCCTCTTCCATGTCAAGAATGATGAAATTAGTTGGAAAAATGAATTTACTCAGTTTAACTAGCACATCTTCTATGATACCATGTGGATGCTTCAAAGAACGGTGTGTCAGCTGCAACGTCACTGTTGTAGGCTTAGATTCGCCTACTCCAAGCCTACGAAACACAAAGAAAGACATCAGGTTTATGCTGGCCCCCAAATCACACAAGGCCTGATTGCATTTAACATTCCATATAGTGCAGGGTATAGTGAAACTCCCTGGATCTCTCAACTTCTGGGGAAGTTTCTTTTGCAAGATTGCATTGCACTCCTCCATCAATGCCACTGTCTCATACTCTGCTAGCTTTCTCTTTTTAAAGAGGATATCCTTCATGAACTTGACATAAGTAGGCATCTGCTCCAAGGCTTCAACAAACAGGATGTTTATATGTAACTTCTTGAACACCTCTAAAAATTTCGAAAATTGTTTATCAAGAGATTTCTTCTGAAGACTTTGAGGGTCGGGAATTTTTACTTGATATTCCCTTACAACTGCTGGTGGTTCCTTCTTTGTAATAGGGTGGTCTTCAGTAACCTCATCTTTATCTGAACCACATATCTTTCCCAACTCATCCTCCTTCTCAACCTGTGGTTGGGTTGTAACCTGCTCCATTTGTTTACCACTTCTCAAGGTGATGGCCTGACACTACTCTTTTGGGTTCACAATTGTGTTGCTAGGCAGATTCCCTTGAGGTATGTTGTACAACATGCTTGCCAACTGCCCCACTCGCGTCTCTAAATTCCTAATAGAGGATCTTATCTCTGTCATGAATTGAGTTTAGGAATTGGTGAGGGTTAATAATGCCGCTCTCAATTTATCAGGCTTCTCTTGTGGAACTTGTCGCCTGAACTGCTGAGATGAAGAAGCTTGATTCATGGGTTGTTGTGGATTGCTTTGTATGTATTGTCCTTGGAACTATGACTGTTTGCCTTGGTCATTCCTATATGAAAAATTTGGGTGATTCCTCCACCCAAGATTATATGTGTTGGAGAATGAATTGTTGTGGGGCCTCTAAAAATTTCCAACTGCTTGACACTGAGCTTGGTCCATTGGAACATTATTTGGATATGTGGTTGTGCACCTATTAAACGTATGTAGACCTCCGCAAATTTCACAAACCAAAGGCATCTGAACAGCATTTATGGACACAATATTTTGTTGCAATTGCTTCGTCAGGGAAGCAACTTGAGCAGTTAATGTTGTGATAGCATCTAATTCATGGACCCCATCCACGTTCCTGTTGTTCGCAGATCTCTCATCTGACCACTGATGATTGTTTGTGGCCATATCTTCTAATAACTCGAGTGCTTCATTGGCACTCTTGCTCATGAATGTCCCCCTGCAGCAACATCAATAATGGTACGAGTAGTACCACACAACCCGTTGTAAAAGTTGTAGACCAACATTCACTGTTTGATTCCAAGGTGGGGACACTTCCTCTGCAGATCCTTGAACCTTTCCCAAGTATCATATAAAGACTCCCCATCAAGCTGATAGAAATTGTTCATCTCTCCTCTAACTTTGTGGCTTTTGATAGGAGAAAGAACTTGGCGAGAAATTTATGTGCCAAATCTTGCCAAGTGATGATGGAATTTTCCTGAAGAGAGTTCAACCAACTTTTAGCTCGGTCCCTGAGCGAGAATGGGAAGAGTCTCAGTCTAATGGCGTCATCAATCGCACCATTGTATTTGAATGTCGCACATAGTTCCAGGAAGTTCGCTAGATACATGTGTGGGTCTTCTGACGGCAAACCCCCGAACTGAACTGAACCATGAACCATGTGCAAGATCGCAAGCTTGATTTTGAAATTATTAGCTTCAACAGCTGGTAACCTAATGCATGTCTGTACACTTGTAATTGTTGGCAATACATAGTCCCTTAAGCTCCTTTCTGCAGGATGCTGGATTTGTCCCATAGCTATCGGTACATCTTCATTCAGCCCGTTCTGATTCTATTAATCTACCATTGATAATGAATCAGCAATTTGTTTATTCCTTCTGTTCTTCTTACACACTTTTTCAATCTCTGGGTTTAGAGGGATAAGTGTGTTTTCTCCTCTTCTAAATCGCATAAACGAAGCTCCCTGAAATTGATAAAAAATAATACAAACATATCAAGGAAAAATGTGTTTCGAAAAGTAAATAAAAACCAAATTAAAAATACGAATAGATAAACCGATATTAACAGTACGCCAGTCCCCGACAACGGCGCCAAAAACTTGTTGCGATATTTCTAGATGCTTACGCAAGTATACGTATCGTTCCAAGTAATATAGTCTGTAAGAACGAGTTTATCGTCCACAGAGACTGGTTTATTAAGTATCGATTATCTATTATATGGTATCTATTTGGCCATTGTTCTTTTGTTTGATTTATGACTAAGTGCAGAAAATAAACTAAAGATGATTATACTTTGGGTTTATAACAGTTATGAAGGAAATAGAGTTTCAATCTCCTCAACTATCCACTCTTTCATGTGTTAATGCAATGTTAATGATTCTTCTTCTTATTAAGATAGCATGTTAACTAATCTGTCATTATATTCCGGTTAGGACATAAAAGAGCTCAACCTAGTGCAGAAACCTTCTATATTTCTATGATAAGTTTGACCACACATGAGGATTTAGAACAATAACTTTTAAATGCTACACAAGTATCGAGGTACTTTCGTCCACGATTTTAACCTATGTCTAGACAATTACAACATATTCAAATCTCACCTTTCAGACTTTTGATTCGAAATCATATAAGTGATGACAATTAGTAGCTAGTTAATTATCAAGCAATCATAACAATATTGAATAAATCTTAATATGCTGAAGAAGAAATCAATAATCAATGCATTAACTATATGAAAGAGCTTCAAGAAGATTTGATGGAAACCCTACTAAAGTAATTATCTCCTAAACATTGTCATGTCAAGAACTAAATTACAATTCAACATAAACTGAAATAAAATAAGGGAAAGAAAGTAACTTGAACAATAAGATGTCTCTAATTGTCGCTTGTAGTCGTCGTTCTCCTCTCCAAAGTATGATTTGTGATATGGTATAAGGTATATGATAATGAACAGGGTTTAGGGATTTTATAGCTGGGAAAAGTTGTCTTTCGGACCATAAAAACCCTCTCCAATTTCGACCCAACTTTTATGAAAATCCTCGTCGGCACCGCTGTGCCTTTACCTAGAACCGCGGTGAAAATTTCTCACGAAATAACTGTAGCTCACTGGACATATGGCGCCGCGGTGCCTCTAGCCAAGACCGCAGTACCTTCGACAGTGTTTCAGTTTCGGACTTTCGACAATTTTTACGCCTCGGTGCTAATTTTTCTGACCGCAGTTCCATGACACCACGGTGCCTCTCTGATTTCTGTCCGGATTGTGCCAGATTTCTTCTGTTCTTTTTGGCATTTCTTAGGCTTCATTCCTTGGGCTGTGCTTGTACAGATTTCACCTCAATTAAGCTCATTTCATCATCGATTAAGTACTTCTCCTTTATGATCGCTGAGACACAAAAATAAAAGAAAAACACACCTAACACTATACTAAACGCAAAATAAAAGAGTGAAATACTAACTAAAAAGGACTCAAAAGTGTATACAAAATACACTTAACAAACACCCCAAACTTACACTTTACTCGCCCTCGAGTAAAGCACAAAACAAAAACAAAAATAAAAAGAAAGACTCTATGAAATGGATCAAAGAGTTATAGCAATGCTTCTTCAAAATCATGGATGAAAGTTGGGATAATATGTTAGAACATACATAGCATGAGTAATTAGCAATCTAGAAATTCAAGTTAGATATTTCGCAAATTCACTTAGATCATGATCAATTGGAAATACAAATACCTAACCTATGCATATCAATCTCATTCCATCTTTCTCAAACGCTATAGATCTGTTTACTTGCTATGCTCCACTAATAATAGACATGCATATTAAAGATCATCATGACTTTCACTGGTTGTAATGTATGCTTAGGCAGGGGTAGGTAAAAGTAGGTATTTAGGCTCAATTACGTACCATCAGCATTTTCATTTAACTCTTTTTTCTTCTTTTTGACTTTATTTTCAATTTCATACCTATTTTCTCCTCTCTTTTCTTTTGAAATAATGAGATACATTATAAATAACAAGCACCCACAAACTTATATTTTTGCATATTTTTCATTTGGGTGCATCAAATTTATACTTTTTTTTTTATTCTTTTTCAACACTTTTCATTCCAAGAGTTTTTAATATTACTTATGGCACAACAAAGGACTCATTGGGTGTCAAAGAAAGATCTTATTTTAGGCTTAAAGGGGCTGACTAGTGATACAATTTATGTCAGGATATATAATGAATGGTAAGAATGGTTATCAAAGAAATGCCTGAATCATTTCCCTAAACATGTATATCTTAACCATTTCGCCTCAAATAACAAGCAAACAAATTTTCTAGACATTTTTCAACCTTTCTTTCCATAACTGACATGCATAGGCTAAGCACAAATATCACAAATAATTAGATGTCATGAATTTTTGACATATCTAACTTAAGCACAAAGATTTTTGCTTTCAATTCCATTACATTCTCCCACTTTATCCACTCAGTATCGTTAGCAACTACATCATGTATGATCCATAAAATTAATTATGACTCATGAACACATAAAACAACAAAAAGACTCAAAACAAAATAAGACACCCCCAAACTTAATCGACACATTGTCCCCAATGTGTGAAGACTAAAAATAAAGGGACAACTTACTAACACAACACACCGGTCATAACAGAGGTCTGGGAGGAAGGCCAAATTACTGTGCACAAAGCCGAAAGAGGCACCGTGGTTCTGCTCCAAGCACCGCGGTGCTAATTGCCGAAAAAATCCAGTGTCTTCAATTTTTTGCATTGTTAACCATTCGCCCTTCGGAGTGAGTCCTGCCCTTCATCTGTCATCCAAAAAATACTAGTATACCAGATCGTGAGACTGTTCAAGATAAAATAAAACAAACTGAAACAAAAATTAAAATAACATAATTAAAACATTGGGTTGCCTCCCAAGTAGCGCTGTCTTTAATGTCTTTTAGCTGGACGCAGGTTACTTACTAATTCAAGGGGTAAAGTATCCTTTCCGCATATCTATTTTAGCACCATTCTCTTTCTCCTCCTTCTCTTCTTTTTCACAGTTTTGATTTCAGAAGAGTTCAATTCTTTTTCATCAATAGCTAGTTTAGAAATCTTACCATCAGGTTCTCCATGCTACTTTGGTGTTACCCCACGAGCATCAGTACTTGTGAGGCTTTTCTTAGGAATGACCTTATCCACTACCCCAATAGCAAAACATCTAGCATCGACTTGAGGTTCAGTGGACTGCTTGAAAACTTTGAATACCATCTCCTCACCTTGCACTCTGAGTTTTAACTCCCCCTTTTCAACATCAATGAGGGCTCCCTGTGGCTAGAAATGGTCTTCCAAGGATCATGGGCATATTTTCATCTTCATCCATGTTTAAAATAAGGAAATCAGCAGGAAGGATAAATTTACCCACTTGTACCAACACATCTTCAATAATTCCTTAGGGATGCACAATCGAGCGATCAGCTAGTTGCAGAGTGACTGTGGTTGGCACTTGCTCCCAAATCACATAAAGCTCTTTTGCATGTAACACTCCCTATGGTGCAAGATAAGGTGAAACTCTCTGGATCTCTCAACTTAGGGGGAAGTTTCTTCTGCAATATAGCACTACACTCCTCTGTCAGCACCACTGTCTTATAATCTGTCAGTTTCTTTTTCTTAAATAGGATGTCTTTCATGAATTTCACATAAGCTGGCATCTGGTCCAAAGCTTCGATGCATATAAGATTGATATGCAGTTTTTTGAATACCTCCAAAAATTTCGAAAACTGCTTATCCAAGTCTTCTTCTGCAGTCTTTGAGGGTAAGGAATTTTTTATGTATACTTCCTCATCACTGCGGGTGGAGCCTTCTCTAAAATAGGGCGGTCATCAGTAACCCCCTCCTTTTCTACCTCAACTGTCTTTTTCACATCCTTCTCCTTTTCAACCACTGGTTGGGGTGCCTTCTGCTCTAACTGCTTCCCACTTCTCAAACTGATTGCTTGGCATTGCTCCCTTGGATTCATCACTGTATTACTAGGAAGGTTACCTTGCTCTCTATTATTCAACGTGTTTTCCAGCTGTCCCACCTGTGTTTCCAAACTTCTGATGGATGACATAGTCTCGGTCATGAACTGTTTGGTCTCTTTCATAAACGGTGCCTGGGTATTGGCCAATGATGAAATTGAGGACCTAGTTTCTGCCATGAATTGAGTCTGTGTAAAATCTGGAAAAAATATATATATATAGTTATGATTGAGTTAATAAAAAAAAATATATATAAGAAAATAATGAATAAATTGCATGGGATAGAGTTAGTGTTAAAGTTGGATAAATAGATAGATAAAATGAAAATAAGAAAACAAAAAAACAAAAAAAACAAAAAAAAAAAACATGCAGCATTGTTGCACGTCTTTGCTTCCCCCCTCTCCCTTTTCATTTCCCCTCCAACTCTTGTCATTCCACCTCCCATAGGTTATAGAAAACTCTTCACTTAAACATTGTATATACACACAAACAAAGTACATAACATAAAGGTTAGAAAATAAGAAAAAAACAAGTGAAAAGAAGAGGAAAAAAATACCAAGAGGGCAAGAAGAACAAGAATCAAACTACTAGAGAGTAGGGATCATTTTAGCAACCACACAACAATAATCTTCACACTTACAAGGTGAGTTTTCTCACTCAGAAATTCTTGGTAACATCCTTTATTTTTAGTTCAATACATGTTAGAATAAGAATTGAGTGTTGAAAAGAAATATTGAACTTTTGGTTGTTTAGACAACTAGTTGCGTCATGAACTTTACGAACTGTTATCACTGAGTTATAATTATTAGAATTTGATGAAATTCGGAAGAGTGGTACACCTCTCTAATATGATCATATAGAACCAAAAATAAGGTAAAATGGACATACGGTTTGAAAGTTATCATAGTTCAAAGTTCCTTCCTTAGATTTGGTCGAAATTCGGAAAGACATAATTACAGACTGTTTTTATTGAGTTTTAATTATTAGAATTATATGAAAAATTACATGGTTGTCAATATCTCTGTTACGGACAGATATATATAAAGATTTATTATAACGGACTTACGAGTTGAGAGTCATTGTAGTTTGAAGTTGCTGCCTCGGATTCGTCGGAATCCAGAAGGGCAGGACGTTGAAACGTAAAACTGTACTAATATGTGGGGAATATGAAAATTGTTGCTAAATGAAAATTCTAGATGTATTTGTTGTGGACATTTGGAGACCTTACGAGGGTCTATCAGACTTACGGATTGAGAGTTATCTCTGTTTAAAGTTTCTGCCTCGGATCTATCGAGATCCAGGAAGGGCAGCGAATAAAAGTGTAAAACTGTACCAAATGGTACAGAATATGAAAGGATGGTTCACATGGAGACGTGTAGCTCTCTGTTATCGTCGTTTTGAGATTTTATGGGGCTTGAACGGGTTTACATATTAGGAGTTATGACTATTCTAAGATTGGGCTATGTTTAATAAAAATTCTGCCGAAACCAATTTCATGTGACTGTTTCGAGGATAAATTTGTGTTAGTTACCCAAAGTAGTTTTAAATGAAATTTGGTACAGTGAAAGATCCCCGTCTTACCTTAGTTTCCGCTTGAGAAAAACCTTAGTTGGAGTTATGGTTAAAAAGTTATAATCGTTACAAGTATGAATGACAGAATGTTGGGAAAGAGAATATTATTTATTCGATCTTCTGAAAAATATGAAAAGTGAATACGTGTTCACATAAATATATAAATATATAATGGATCGGGTTTCACGCCGCAACAAAACGTAAAGTGAATACGCGTTCACAAATACGTAAACATAATGGATCGGGTTGCACGCCGCAACAAAACGTAAAGTGAATATGTGTTCACAAATACGTAAATATAATGGATCGGGTTGCACGCCGCAACAAAACTTAAAGTGAATACGCGTTCACAAATACGTAAATATAATGGATCGGGTTGCACGCCGCAACAAAACGTAAAGTGAATACGCGTTCACAAATACGTAAACATAATGGATCGAGTTGCACGCCGCAACAAAACGTAAAGTGAATACGCGTTCACAAATACGCAAACATAATGGAGCGGGTTGCACGCCGCAACAAAACGTAAAGTGAATATGCGTTCACAAATACGTAAACATAATGGATCGGGTTGCACGCCGCAACAAAACGTAAAGTGAATACGTGTTCACAAATACGTAAATATAATGGATCGGGTTGCACGCCGCAACAAATATGAAAGATGAATACATGTTCACCTATATATAAATATGAAAAGGAATACGCGTTCACAAATATATAAATGTAATAAACATGTGGAAATGCAGGGGAATGTCTTAACGTATAATACGAGATAAAATGAAGTGTTAGTTAAACCGAGAATTCCCTATGAGGAGTTGTTGCATATTTAAAAATGTTGTAACCTGATATGTTTTGCAATATGCTTATTACGTTATAATGTGATTGCACTTGGAATATTGTGGTGTTACTTTGAATTGCGAGGTAGTTCTCTCACCTAGATGGTAGGTGACTCTTTATTTAACATGTTTCAGAAAGCGTGATAGAGGAAAGGCTCCACGCCAAGGCTAGCGATCGTCCATGATCTTTGTCATACCAAGTCCATTGTTTCGCTTGGTATTCGCCAGTTCGTGATGTCGGTTCGGTGTCTCGAAATGCCCGTGTGGAATGGTCTCCCTTCCAACTTAGAATAATATTTGTCAGTATGTCTATGTAGAAACAATATTTGCACGAGCATGGGCTCGCGTTATATTTTCAATAAAGTCATAAACAAATTTCTTTATTGTTATTTTTATTAATAGCTCCGTATTTGAATATAAGTTTAAATTCCTAAATAAAGAGAATTAAATGGTGCTCCTGGTGGAAAATAATTGTCCAGGTGCCATCACGCCCTAAGTAAAGACTTAGGAAAAGTCGGGGCGTGTTAAGTTGGTATCAGAGCTAAACCAGGTTAGGAGATTCTAGGAAGTTTCTTCGAGTTGGGTGTTTTAACGGTTACTTATTGCGACGGTGTGCGCGCCACCTTAGTAATAAGTAAACGGAATAACATCCTAAAGTTTCACTTCTTTCATACTCTTCTCGTGCCTATCTTGAGTCTTTTCAAAGACTTGGTTCTCGTACTACCTCCTTCAAAGGATTGTGGAAGGGAGTGTACAACGATAAAATAACCAGATGTGACTGCACCACCGACCGAAAAGGTAGGAGAGGTACCAGATAGACTATGGGGCAAATTTTGTGAGAAGAAGGGAACATATCTATACAAGGAAGGACTACAAGTCTAACCCAATAGTATTTCTCGATGAGGTAGAAAACCTACTGTTTACACGAGGATGTGTGGAGACGCATGACGTCAATTTGGTAATCGCACGGTGAGTGGATGATGCAGGGGTGTGGTGGAGGAATTTTAGGAAAAATCGTCCCCCGATGTCACCACCAATGACTTGGGGAGGGTTCAGAGCGGCATTCATTGAGAAGTTTATGCCTAATACGCGCAAGGATGCGCTCAGACGGGAGTTTGAACAATTGAAGCAAGGTGACCATAGTGTACAAGAATATGATACACAGTTCGTGAGGTTATCGGCATACAACACATGTCGTCCCTACAGAAATGGATAGAGTCAAGCGATTTGTAGAGGGTTTAAACCCGAACATAGCAGAGAAGGTGGTGGCGTTAGCCAACGATCGAACTTATCTTCAGATTGTCAATATGGCTTTGAGGGTAAAAGGTTTCGCTAAAGCAAAAAGAGAATATTCGCAGAAGAGATTTCGGACGTCAGGATCATTTAACCAGAGTCAAAATCAGAAGCAGGAGTTTAGTAAGGGATCTTCAGAACCGAACCAATCTGTGGGCCAGTCTTATTTCAAGCCTAAGGGGCACAGTTGGTCTAATTACCAAGGTAGCAAGGACAAGGCCACCAACCCTAACATATGAGGTGACAAACCGATTTGTAAGATGTGTCAAAGGAAACACAATGGAGAATGTCGGCTCTTAACGAAGACATGTTATAACTGTGGAGAGTCAGGCCACTATGCCAGGGATTGCAAGAAGAGGACCCAAACTCAATCTATTCAGGGGAGGTCAGAAGCAACCACACCGCCACTGGGAAATCGTGAAACCAACCCCGCAGAGTCGTGAGGTCAACAACCCAACAATTCTAATCGGCTCTACGCTTTGCCCCAGAGGAATGAGGCAGAAACATCTAATGCGGTGGTCACAGGTATTTTTCTAGTCTCGAGTATTCCTGCATTTGTATTATACGATCCCGGCTCTACATTTTCATATGTGTCAATGGGCTTTGCTAAGAATTTACACGTAGAACCTTCTTATTTAAGTGAACCTTTTGAGGTTATGACACCAGTAGGGGCCTCAATTTGGGCCTCTCGGGTGGTAAATAATTTCCCATTAGAAGTGAATGGCAGGGGAACAATGGTGAACCTAGTACTACTTGATATGGTAGACTTCGACGTCATTTTGGGTATGGATTGGTTGTCGGCATGTTATGCCATGTTAGATTGTCGGTGAAAGATAGTGAGATTAACTTTTCCCGGAGAACCAGAAGTTGTTATAAGGGGTGGGATTGGAATATCCTCAGGTCAGTTTATTTCCTACCTTGGGGCTCAAAAGTTATTGAGAAGTCACAGAGTGGAGTACGCATATCTGGCTAATATAGTGGATACCCAAAAGGAATCCCCAGCAGTGAATGATGTTCCTATTGTTTGAATTTTTCCGGAGGTTTTTCCTGAAGATCTTCCAGGCCTTCCTCCGGATCGAGAAGTGGAGTTTGCTATAGAGTTAATTCCGGGTACAAGACCCATTTCTATCCCTTCATATCGAATGGCCCCAGCTGAATTGAGGGAGTTAAAAGAACAATTGAAGGATCTTCTGGATAAAGGCTTTATAAGGCCTAGTGTTTCCCCTTGAGGTGCACCAGTTCTGTTTGTGAAAACGAAAGACGGATCGCTCCGAATGTGCATCGATTATCGGCAGCTCAATAAGGTCACGATCAAGAACGATACCCATTACCAAGAATCGATGATCTTTTTGACCAACTTGTCACGACCCGACCCCGGATCCGTGACCGGTGCCTTGACCCGGGCACCCTTGTGACACAACATCAGAGAAAACCAGCGGAATATAAACTCAAAATAAAACAACCATAATGGTATAAATAGTCTAGCCCAAAATGGCTACCCCAAAAGTACATAAAACCGAACAGCTATATCCTTAAAGAAACCAAGTTATGACAAGACTACAGGCCTCTAAGAATGAGTCATACTATGACGGGACAGGGCCCCGTCATGCCCCTGAATGTACAAAATATCAACAACACCAGGGAGAACCATACCAAAAGTCGAGCTTCCGAAGAAGTGGAGCTCACGACACTGAGTAAAAGATCCTAGGAATGAGGATCTACCACCGCTTCCTTACACGCGGCATGAACGCAGCCCCGGCGAAGGGGGTCGACACAACGTACAAGTATGTAAAGCGGAAAATACCGTAGTAATATCATAAGTCAAAATAAGCCGAGTCATAGATAGAAATCAATTTCTCAGACCGTGCCTTACTAACAATGAGAGTAACAAGTATAAATCTTATAGCATAAAAATAGGAGGCTCACGATCAAAACAGGTACCTCGCCTCGTAGTATCGCAAGCAATCCTACTCCTGGGACTATTTCACCCGCATGGGTCCTGTGGACCCGCATGAGGTCATCCGCCTCGTCATGGGACTATTTCACCCGCATGAGACTATTTCACCCGCATGGATCCTGTGGACCCGCATGAGTACCATCGCCGTACTCGCATGGGACTATTTCACCCGCATGGATCCTGTGGTCCGGATCCGCATGAGTGCAGGCGCCGCACTCGCATCATGGGTAGCAAATACATGACATAGATAATAACCCGGGGTTTACCCCGTAATAATACAAATATATAACATAACTCATCCGACTATCATACATAACATAACATAAGCACTACCGGCCTATCATATCATACATAAGCACTACCGGCCTATCATATCACAACATAAGCACTACCGGCCTATCATATCATACATAAGCACTACCGGCCTATCATATCACAACATAAGCACTACCGGCCTATCATATCATACATAAGCACTACCGGCCTATCATATCACAACATAAGCACTACCGGCCTATCATATCATACATAAGCACTACCGGCTTATCATAACATAAGCAAGTTAAGAAATCTCCTAACTTCTTATTAACATTATTAATATATCCTCTCATTTTAGTATCCTAAGGCACTAACATGTCTTTTAATAGAAAATCCGGGAATTCAACCCAAGTACCATGTACTTCTAGCTTTTTAAGAAAAACTCTTTCTATACAAAGATTCCAAGATACTAATCACCATAGTATCAAGTTACGATTTCTTTTCAAGACAAGTCACATTTCCTTTTTAGAAATATAATAGGCTTCTAAATCAAGTGACTTCATTTCCTTTAAAACCTTAGGCAACCAATGCCTAAAAATCAATTCACTTTTCTTAGTTTCAAATCCTTTGCCCGTACTTGTTTTAATTAGAGTAAACCTTTCTTTGTGAACCTTTCAAGTAAACTAATATAACCAACTCCCCATAAAGTCATTATATTAGTGTTATCCCTTTGTCAAAAACATTTTCCCTCAATCCAAGGGACTTATACTTTTGAAATGAAACAAGTATCATATACTTTAAAACAAGTGTAGATTATCAAATCTTGTACGTATACCGTACTACATAGATACAACTATTCATGCTCAAGAGATAGGAAAGTTCTACATACCTCTTCGGTCCAACCACTTGTTAATTCCAACTATCGCCCGTAATACGTCAACCTATAATGACCATAATACGTTTATTAACTCCTAATTTCAATGTAGAAATTCCAAATTCAAGTTACCGATTCCTAAGGAAAATTGGCAGATTTCCTTTGTTTCTACTCACTTTGCCACCTTTTTCAAAGGCCGATTTTCAACACTCAAACGCCTCATTAAGGCCCAACATCCAAACCAACACAAAGGGGATTACACACCTAATCTTGGGTGTGTAAAATTCTGCCCCATAAGTTATAATAATACACTTAACATTTCTAAAGTAGTTTTTAGGCTACAACATGCTCATAATATCTTTTTAGCCAAATCCTTCATACCCAACCCACATTTCTTGCATGCAATGACTCTAATAGCATTATTTACTACCACAAGTACTTTCTTCTTCACATGCAATACTAAAAACTAATAATAGAGGAAGAATCATTACCTTAAAGCTTTAGCCAAATTTATCCAACAATTTGCTAGCTTCTACTCCAAGAACACCACCACAACAACCTTCACAAGCTAGCCACAAGCTTCCTTCTTGCCTTTTCTTTTTTCAGATTTTTCCTAAGGCTAGAATACCTCTTGGTGTTTTAGAGAGAAGGAGGAGCTTGAAATAATTTAAGAGAGAAGGAGGAGCTTTTTCTAAGAGAGAGATGAAAGATGACCAAGTCTTTAAGACTTGGTCAATATAATGCATGCAAAATTCCGATGGGGACACTTGTCCCCACCTGTGCCCTTTAAAAGAAAAATCGACTTTTCCTAAGTTTTCCACTGATTTACGCCCTGCGGCCTCGCTTTCCCACCGCAACCTCATGACCCTCGGATCTTTAGGCGCCGCCGCTTCCCGTGGGCCAAGGCTGAAACTTCGACCCCTCGGGTTTTCCGGCCATGCCCTAACTTCCGCGCGACACCTACAATCACCGCGCCAGCGCCACGCTGAGACCGGGATCGCGGTCCCGACCCGAACCACGAGGTATAACACAACTTCAGGGAGCTAGCTATTTTTCCAAGATTGATCTCCGTTCGGGATATCACCAGCTGAAAATAAATCCAGATGATATATCCAAAACAACCTTTAGAACCCGATACGGCCATTATGAGTTCTTGGTCATGTCTTTTGGGTTAACCAATGCCTCAATGCTTTTATGGATTTAATGAATGAATCTTCAAACCATTCCTAGATTTGTTTGTGATTGTGTTCATAGATGATATCCTAATCTACAAGAAGAGTGTCAAGAACATGAAGAGATTCGAGGTAGTGCTTCAAGTCTTGAAACAGGAGAAACTATATGCTAAATTTTCAAAGTGTGAATTTTGGTTGGAAAAGGTAGCCTTTTTGGGTCATGTTGTGTCAAGGGATGAAATTATGGTAGACCCCCAGAAGATAGAAGCAGTGAAGAACTGGCCAAAACCGACCACTCCGACAGAGGTTAGAAGTTTCTTAGGTTTGGCTGGGTATTATAGAAGATTCGTAAAAGGTTTTTCTAGTCTCACGCTCCTTTGACCCGTTGACTCAAAAAGCGGTTAAGTACCGATGGTCGAAGCATGTGAAGCAAGTTTTCGAAACTAAAGGAATTGTTGACTCATCGCACCAATCCTAACCTTACCATCGGGACAAGAAGGGTTCACGATCATTGCGATGCCTCTAGAGTTGGGTTAGGATGTGTCTTGATGCGCTTTGGAAAGGTTATGCGTATGATCTAGACAATCAAGATACATGAGTGTCACGACCCGCCCGGCCCGTGGATCGTGCCTTACCCCGCACCCTAGTGATACAACATCGAGTAATCAGGAACATAAAGACAATACATGAAACCAATGTAATAAGACAAAGGAAATAAGACAAAGCAACCAAAAACGGTTATCGTCGGTACATATAAATAACAATTTGAACAGATTAATCCTTTTACAAACCTCTTACAAGTTCTCGCCCACAACAAGATTTCATGCACTTACGAATGATATGACAACAACGACGGACAGGCCGTCATACCCTGAATGTAAGCACCTACAACAACAGGGACTATACTAAGATAAGCCTCCGAGGAACGAGCTTTCCCAAACGCGAATCGTGACCCTAAGAGCGAGGATCAACGATCGTGTACCTTTACTGCGGCATGAACGCAGCTTCGGGCGAGGTCGATAACAGTACCGAGCATGTGAAATCGAAATAAATCAGAAATGAAATCATAGCACATATAAAGCGAGAGACATGTATGATAACCAAACTACGCTTACAACAAAGCGATCGTGTCAAGTCGTGACTCACGCCTCAAGTCATCACTCAAGTATAACAATGGGTCTCGTGCCCACAACATCAATCTTGCCTGGAATACCTTCCTCACCGCCAGCTATGATATAAAAGCACCAAGGAACACACATGAACACGTGTCCCACTGTGTCATAATAAAATCAGACGGTAAGTACGAAGGCCTAGCCGACTACTAAAACCCACGCACCAACAAGGTCATGAATCAGATCATAAGATCTGTCTAGACCGTCACATGATCAAAGCCGTCGCCGCCCGCAATATCAAATGCGCGTCTAGCCTCGAACTCCCGCAGCCCGCATAGGCCAATCTCATAGGCCCGCATGAGGTATAACCCCGCACGAGGGTAGCTACTCCGGCATCGTCCCCGACTCGCGATCCGCATGGCCACATAGACCGCATGACCATAAAGGCCGCACACTAACACGGAACTCTCGTAGCTCGCATAGGCCCCGTGACCCGCATGAGGTATTCTCGAATCATGGTCCTGCATCGCTGAGTCTACCCCGTGACGGAGGCGGCTTAACCCCGAAACACGGTGAGTGGTATAATACCAACATAACGGTTTATCGTTTAAACATCATAAGCACAATCAAGGAAAACCCTTTACACAAACATCACGAATACTAACACACGTAGCATCCTAATATGATTACTTATCAAATCAACACGAAGGTATTACAAGGCTATCACAAACCAATACAATCAAGTTATTCACACATAAGGTACTTTCTACTATGTGTCAACATGTTCGGTTTCTATCCCCAAAGTACTTCATACATTAACTTTTAAAAGATACGTTACTTTCACAAAGTCACACAATACCCGTAGTATATGAAAATAGAGTGATTATCTTTGAAGTAAAGCAAAACACTTCTCTTTGTAAAATCAAGTAACAACATTATTTCTCAAACGTCCAAGTTTGCCTAATTTCAAATGTTCACGTTTCTTACTTTAGAAAGGTTTCGTAGTTCATAGTCTTATTCATTTAAGAATATAATTCTCTTTAAACTATCCGAGAAACATAAGCCTTATATGTGAGTAGGATATTCTTGTTTATAACAATCTTATTACAGCAGTCATGATCTAGGAAATATTATTTTGTCTCATCTTAGCTTCTATGCAGATGGAAGTTTCTACTGGTTTTTAATAATACTTAATCACAAAACATTTCCTTTATTAACGCTAGTTGGTTTGTCGATACATATTCGATTTCCAAATCAAGAAACATTCTTAAGCCGTTATACCTAACTTCCCATAAAGCTAGTATAACTCTTAAGTTTTTCAAAACCAAGTATTACTTCTCCTTTCAAATGATTCAAAATCTTTTGAAAAACTTCAAGTTCTTTATTAACACATAACAAGCCGCTTATAGTTCAAATCGATTACCTTTTAAAACCACAAGCATTTTCTTACCAACATAAAGTCATTATAACCAACTTCCCATAAAGCCGTTATAACACTTTATGTTTTAAACCAATCAAATACATTTAGCACACGACGCTCACCGTACTACATAGTTCACACATATCATGCTAGAAGAGATAGGAAGAGGTTCACATACCTCGCGACGAGTATCGACTAATAGCAAAACGCCCAAGTACCTCCAATCGCCGCTACTCCTTAAGCCAAGTAGATCGCGCCACGCCGTAGTACTCAACCTATAAGGCCACAAGGCGCTTATTAATATTTAGATCTCATCGAGAACATTCTACCAAAATTCGCAGACTCTCCCGCAACAATAGAAATCTCCCCATCGAGGCCGCCACCAAGCCAACCAGGGGTTATACGCCTAACCCTAACTGTACAATTCTACACCACTGCATTACTACAAGTCTCATCAGAATGTTCTATGTAATTACATTCAAGATTTTTCTTTAAATTCAGCTTAAGTCAAAAGACATTGCCGATAACTACGTTCAGTTCTATATATAGTATACTTCAACTATATATTCTAACAATATGTAATTTCCAATTACAATAGAGGACAAGATAATTACCTCGATAAGCCCATAATTATCCTAGTTAAAGTCGATCCTGGCAATCGCTTAGCTCCAACTCCGAGCGCCCAACCCGCTCTAAACCAGCCTTAGAAGTTCTAACCAACTTCTATACAAGACTCCAACGGACGAGGGAGATTTGCCTCTGGTTTCGGGTTTGTGACTGACGGGAAGTCTAATAGGATTTCCGGGATTTTCGTATACGTATACCCTTAGAATACAACAAGGTATACGGCTAAGGTAATTTGGGCATTATAACAATACTTTTGAGAGTATTTCTACCAAGAGGGGTATTATACGAAACAACTAGGCTAGTGGGGTACCCCAGGCTAGCACCCTGAGGAGGGTGTATACCTCTACCTACCCCACTGTGGGGAACTCTGCCAGGGGTGGGGAAGGCTTTTGGACGAGAACCACTAAGGGAGAGGAGGGATTTTAACACTTAGAAGATTTTAGGATGAAGAAAGTCTTCAACATAGGGTGGTATTTATAGCCAACCAAAGGCCACCAATGGCCAAGATCTTGCCAAGTGCAAGGCAAGTGTAGGCCAAGATCTTGCCAAGTGCC
This sequence comes from Przewalskia tangutica, assembly GCA_029844215.1. Taxonomy (NCBI): domain Eukaryota; kingdom Viridiplantae; phylum Streptophyta; class Magnoliopsida; order Solanales; family Solanaceae; genus Przewalskia; species Przewalskia tangutica. Next base: position 83,927,916 of record CM056734.1, read on the forward strand.
CTTAACCAACTAACACACAAATATCCTACCAACTAAAGTCATTCCAATCGCCACAACCGAAGCTCTCACGTCCGCCAATGGGAGGTGCCGTGGCGCCTCTTGTTGGCCCAACACGCTTCGCCTCTCTAAAAATCCGCAAAATTAAAAATGACATAGCGGAAATTCCCTACGAAGTCGTGGAAAACGTTTCGTAAAACGACTCTAAACGGGTGTTGTGAACAAAATTAATTCGCCAAGCCTTAGTACAAGTTTCAAATTTTTCACGTCGCCCCACGCATATACCTGGAAATACGGTATAACATTCTCCTCCTTAGAAACATTCGTCGAATGTTCCTTATAAGTCTCAAAACAAACGCGCGCCAATATAGTCTTCACTACTATACTTACGAGAACAATCTCGCCATACCGCACTGCGTAAATACTTACGTCAAAGTCCACGAGGAAACACCTCTAATCATCACCACAAAACACTCTCACCGGGTCTAAAATATACTTCCTTCGCACCTTCTCTTTACAAAAGAAATGATCACATATATGCCCGCCATACATGCTCGCTTCTCTCTTTACTCGTAGATACCACTTTGTCACTTTGCTCGAGGCATTAACCTTCTCAGCGACCCAACAATTGGTACCGGCCGCCATGAATTCGAGGCTGTCGATACTTGAACTCTTACCACATTCGATACGGCTTCGCTTCAAAACTCGGTTACTATCCCTAACGTGGTCATCATTAATCGAACACTCGATGGATCTCCGATACTTTCCAACATAACAATACGAAGACCGGACGTCGCCTCCTAAGTCGGACCAAGCAAAGCTATCATATAGGCAACCCGCCTATCCTTCACATGAACTCAAAAGGGCCCAAAGTAACACGGGCTAAGTTCCTCTGTCATACCAAAACTCGTCACACCCTAACCACGGTCCGGAACAAGCTCAACCAATCGTTCGACCTTGCCAACATCGAACCAATCGACCAAGAACTTACACTTCCGCCTCTTACAAGGCTTCATAAGGCGATATCCAAGATCAAATGGTAGCTTAAACACTTCCTCCACAGAGACAACAATCCCCACGACTACCTCTCGAGATACACACACCGCCCGAGGCGAATGTGATTCGAGATTCACCGAGTTCTTAACACATGCTTGGCAAAACTTCCAGAACAACAACAAATTTCTACCGGCTCCATCATTCGACATAAGGTGAAGGTAGGCACCCCGCAGCCTTACAACCTTTCGATAACTCAACACAATGAGTAAACGGTCCCGACCAAGAACACGATGGGCTGCCCCATCGACCGACCACCGGTCGAACGATCCACGAACTCGCACTGGTTAACTAAACTTGGGCCTAACACCTCACAACCCTAACACAAGGCGGGACCACCACAACCCGCCCCACCACCAAACCTACCGCGGGTTGACCCAACGTGGCCTCAACCCGACCCAGAACGCGCACAATACTAGCTCCCGATTCTAACAATCTCACAAATCACGCTTGAAAACCTAGCGGTCTTCTTAGCTCAACTACCCTTTCATTCCACACTACTGGGACCTATCCCAAACATAACTCACGTGCACTATGCACTCCGATACGGTCAAACATAACACTACACCTTTCTCGAGATGGCCTCACCTCTAAGGTCTCTACGTAAAAGCTCTAAGGCTCACACCTTCTCTATCCCCAAAATCTTACTCGGTTTAAACAACCATGATCTAATCACGACTAACACACTTATCGTAACATAGCACTTAAGGTATACTCACCTTATCACACATACCGATCTCTGAGGGTTAAAGATATATCTATATCTACCGCTTCACTCCCTTAGTCGCTCAAATCAAACCGTAGTGCAGGCGATAAGGAAGATGACGAACTACCCACCGATCCTCAAGGCTAAGTCCTCCTACAAGGACACTCTTCGACACATGGCCCTCGACGGCCGCAGTACAACAAGTACCAACTAAAAGACGACATTCCCGATGGCGCTCACACGCGAACACCGAGGAAAATCAATCCGGCCGGCCGAACCTACGCCAGAGCCGTGAACCTAAGCTCGAGCTCGACCAACTCCTGCATACCCCGAACGCCCGAACCCCGCGAGACCACTGCACCGTGGATGCGCATATTCAATCGCCGCGAGGTGACTCGCCGAAAGTTACCAAAGGACCTTGCCGCTCGCCTCTTCGTTGTCCTTTGTTAACCCGCTGATCTCTACGCTTGGCCTCGCGCATAAGCCCGCATACGTGCCATGCCAAGCTTCAATCAAGAATTACTCTTGCACAACCTCTCTTAGATAGTCATCAAGACCCGTGGTACATCGGTATACTCTCCGTAGCCACATCCATAGCTAGTAATGTGGTCGCCTTTCTTGCACTCTATATTCACTGTTCTGGCCGTGGAACCGAAGGTTCAAATATCATGGCCGCAGCTGAACCGCCGCTGCCAAACTCTGCTGGGCTAGTGACGTCGCAAAACTCCCCGAATGAAGCACTACCCTAGGTAATGATTGGGCTCGCCCTCGCCACCCTCTGAACTCTACTCGCAGCCTCGCCGCTTTGCGCCTCCCGGGCGGGTTGCCTACGCGAGGCATAGCGGTGGAAAGAAATACGCCGAGGTCCAACTTACAACACATTTCTAAGGCACGATCTCAGAGTGAGAAGAATAGAAACCAATCCTAAATACCTTATAGCCTCACGATTATTGGTGTGGTGCACAACACACCGATAATCAAGACTTCATCGATACGGCTCAGACACTTTCCGAGGATTAATCGCTCGATACCACTTTGTCACGACTGCCCGGCCCGTGGATCGTGCCTTACCCCGCACCCTAGTGATACAACATCGAGTAATCGAACATAAAGACAATACATGAAACCAATGTAATAAGACGGTGAAATAAGAAGACAAAGCAACCAAAAACTATCACAAGACATATAAATAACAATTTGAACAGATTAATCCTTTTACAAACCTCTTACAAGTTCCGCCACAACAAGATTACTGCACTTACGAATGATATGACAACAACGACGGACAGGGCCGCCATACCCCGAATGTAAGCACCTACAACAACAGGACTATACGAAGATAAGCCTCCGAGGAACGGAGCTTTCCCAAACGCGAATCTGACCCTAAGAGCGAGGATCAACGATCGTGTACCTTTACTGCGGCATGAACGCAGCCCCAGCGAGGTCGATAACAGTACCGAGCATGTGAAATCAAAATAACATCAGAAATGAAATCATAGCGGTCATATAAAGCAGAGACATGTATGATAACCAAACTACGCTTACAACAAGCGATCATGTCAAGTCGGGACTCACGCCTCAAGTCATCACTCAATTATAACATTGTGTCTCAGGCCCACAACATCAATCTTGCCCGTGGAATACCTTACTCACTGCAGGCAGTCTATGATATATAAGCACCTCGGAACACACTTGAACACCGTGTCCCACCGTGTCATAATAAAATCAGACGGTAAGTACGAAGGCCTAGCCGACTACTAAAACCCACGCACTAACAAGGTCATGAATCAGATCATAAGATCTGTCTGACCGTCACATGATCAAAGCCGTCGCCGCTCGCAATATCAAATGTGCGCGTCTAGCCCTGAACTCCCGCACTCCGCATAGGCCAATCTCATAGGCCCGCATGAGGTATAACCCGCATCGAGGGTAGCTACTCCCGCATCGCCCCGACTCGCACCGCACGCCACATGACCGCATGACCATAAAGGCCGCACACTAACTCGAACTCGTAGCTCCGCATAGCCCCGTGACCCGCATGAGGTATTCTCGAATCATGGTCCTGCATCACCGAAGTCTACCCCAGACGGAGGGCTTAACCCCGAAACACGGTGAGTGGTATAATACCAACATAACGCTTTATCGTTTAAACATCATAAGCACAATCGGGAAAACCCTTTACACAAACATCACGAATACTAACACACGTAGCATCCTAATATGATTACTTATCAAATCAACACGAAGGTATTACAAGGCTATCACAAACCAATACAATCAAGTTATTCACACATAAGGTACTTTCTACTATGTGTCAACATGTTCGGTTTCTATCCCCAAAGTACTTCATACATTAACTTTTTAAAAGATACGTTACTTTCACAAAAGTCACACAATACCGTAGTATATGAAAATAGAGTGATTATCTTTCAAGTAAAGCAAAACACTTCTCTTTGTAAAATCAAGTAACAACATTATTTCTCAAACGCCCAAGTTTGCCTAATTTCAAATGTTCACGTTTCTTACTTTAGAAAGGTTTCGTAGTTCATAGTCTTATTCATTTAAGAATATAATTCTCTTTTAAACTATCTGAGAAACATAAGCCTTATATGTGAGTAGGATATTCTTGTTTATAACAATCTTATTACAGCAGTCATGATCTAGGAAATATCATTTTGTCTCATCTTAGCTTCTATGCAGATGGAAGTTTCTCGGTTTTTAATAATACTTAATCACAAACATTTCCTTTTATTAACGCCGCAGTGGTTTGTCGATACATATTCGATTTCAAATCAAGAAACATTCTTAAGCCGTTATACCTAACTTCCCATAAAGCTAGTATAACTCTTAAGTTTTTCAAAAACCAAGTATTACTTCTCCTTTCGAAATGATTCAAAATCTTTTGAAAAACTTCAAGTTCTTTATTAACACATAACAAGCCAGTTATAGTTCAAATCGATTACCTTTTAAAACCACAAGCATTTTCTTACCAACATAAAACCGTTATAACCAACTTCCCATAAAGCCGTTATAACACTTTATGTTTTAAACCAATCAAATACATTTAGCACATGACGCTCACCGTACTACATAGTTCACACATATCATGCTAGAAGAGATAGGAAGAGGTTCACATACCTCGCGACAGTATCGACTAATAGCAAAACGCTCCAAGTACCTCCAATCGCTGCTACCTTAAGCCAAGTAGATCGCGCCACGCCGTAGTACTCAACCTATAAGGCCACAAGGCGCTTATTAATATTTAGATCTCATCGTAGAACATTCTACCGAAAATTCTGAAGACTTCCCCGCAACAACAGAAATCTCCCCTATCGAGGCCGCCACCAAGCCAACCAAGGGGTTATACGCCTAACCCTAACCGTACAATTCTACACCACTACACTACTACACAAGTCTCATCAGTAATACGCCTATGTAATTACATTCAAGATTCTTCTTTAAATTCGTGCTTAAGTCAAAAGACATTGCGATAACTACGTTCGATTCTATATATAGTATACTTCAACTATATATTCTAACAATATGTAATTTCCAATTACAATAGGACAAGATAATTACCTCGATAAGCCCATAATTATCCTAGTTAAAGTCGATCCCGGCAATCGCTTAGCTCCAACTCCGAAGCGCCCAACCCGCTCTAAACCACCCTTAGAAGTTCTAACCAACTTCTATACAATACTCCAACGGACTATGGAGATTTTCCTAGGGTTTCGGTTTTGTGACTAAGGAAGTATAATAGTATTTCGGGCATTTTTGTATAGGTATAACCTTAGAATACAACAAGGTATACGGCTAAGGTAATTTGGGCATTATAACAATACTTTTGAGAGTATTTCTACCAAGAGGGGTATTATACGAAAACAACTAGGCTAGTGGGTACCCACTAGCACCCAAGGAGGGGTGTATACCCTCGCCTACCCCACTGTGGGGAACTCTCGCCAAGGGGTGGAAGGCTTTGGACGAGAACCACAAGAAGGGAGAGGAGGGATTTTAACACTTAGAAGATTTTAGGATGAAGAAAGTCTTCAACATAGGTGGTATTTATAGGCCAACCAAAGGCCAACCAATGGCCAAGATCTTTCCAAGTGCAAGGCAAGTGTAGGCCAAGATCTTGCCAAGTGCCCTTAACCAACTAACACACAAATATCCTACCAACTAAAGCCATTCCAATCGGCCACAACCGAGCTCTCACGTCCGCTAACGGGAGGTGCCAAGTGGCGCTCTTGTTGGCCCAACACGCTTCGCCTCTCGGAAAAATCCGCAAAATTAAAAATGACATAGCCGAAATTCCCTACGAAAGTCGTGGAAAACGTTTCGTCAAAACGACTCTAAACGTGTTGTGAACAAAATTAATTCGCCAAGCCTTAGTACAAGTTTCAATTTTTCTACGCACGCCCCACGCATACTCCGGAAATACGGTATAACAATGAGAAAAATTACCCAACTCATGACTTGGAATTAGTCATGCGGTGGTGTTTGCCTTACGAATATGGAGACATTATTTGTATGGTGTGCATGTGGACATATTTACAGATCATAAGAGTTTGCGACATAACCACGCAGGCGGTTTGAATCTCCGACAAAGAAGATGGTTAGAGTTGCTTAAGGATTATGACCTTAGTATTCTTTACCATCCCGAAAGCTAACGTGGTGGTCGACGACTCGAGAGATCAATGGGCAGCTCGGCCCATTTGGCAATACAAAAGAGGGGTATTGTTCGGGAGGTACAAAGATTGGGAAACCTCGGGGTTAGCTTAACTGAGATCGGTGAAGGTAGGGTGGTGGTACATGATACCTCGCAGTCTGCCTTAGCTTCAGAAATAAAAGAAAGTCAGTTTGAGGATACGGAGTTTGTTGGATTTCGGGAGAGGATCCAACAGGGAAAACCTTCACAGTTTACATCGAGATAATGTGGAACCTTCGGTATAAGGGTAGGTTATGTGTTCCTAAGGTAAAGGATCTAAGGAGGAAGATCTTAGATTAGGTCACAACACAAGATATTCCATTCATCCGTGGTCAACAAAATGTATCAGACCTCAAGGTAAATTCGGTGGGGACGGGATGAAGAAAGACGTTACGGAGTTTGTCGGGAGGTGTCTTATATGTCAGCAGGTGAAAGTTGAACATCAAAAACCTGGCGGATTACTTCAGGACATTGGAGTCCCCATGTGGAAATGGGAGGCGATTCATATGGATTTTGTAACTGGTCTACCGAAAACTCGAGAAGGGTATGATTCTATTTGGGTGATTGTTGATCGACTTACAAAGTCAGCCCATTTCTTACCAGTCAAGACTACGACGCGCACCACAAGACACACAGATTTATTTGAAGGAGATTGTGCGGTTACACGATTCCCTTACAAATTATTTCAGATAGGGTTCCCAGTTCACCTCACACTTTTGGCAAAGTTTCCAGCAGGTCTCGAGACAAAAGTTAAGTTACACGCTTTCCACCCGCAAACAGATGGGCAGCCGAGCGAACAATCTAAACACTGAGGACATGTTGCGATCTTGTGTGTTAGATTTTCGGGAAGTCGGTTGGACCATCTATGTCTAATTGAGTTCGCCACAACAATAGTTTTCACTCTAGCATACAAATGGCCCCGTTTGAAGCATTATATGGACGAAAATGTAGGTCTCCACTTGGATGGTTCGAGGGGTGAGACGAATCGTTTCGACCTGAAGTCATTCAAGAAACAAATGATAAGGTACAGATAATTCGGGAGCGGATCAAAACAGCTCATAGCCGTCATAAGTCCTATGCGGATCATCGAAAAAGAGATCTTGAATTCCAAGAGGGGAAGAAAATATTTTTAAAAGTGTCCCCAATGAAGGGAGTGATGCGCTTTGGTAAGAAAGGGAAATTGAGCCCAAGGTTTATTGGGCCATATGAGATCTTGCGAAGAGTGGGGAATGTGGATTACGAATTAGCACTTCCACAAGAGCTGGAAGCAGTGCATCCGGTATTTCATGTGTCAATGTTACGAAAATACTTGCACGATCCAAGTCACGTCATCCTTCCCCAGGAGATAATTCTTAATGAGGAGCTTCAATATGAAGAAGTTCCGGTGGAAATACTTGATAGGAAGGTTAAGCGCCTTAGGAATAAAGATATTGCTTCCGTGAAGGTCCTATGGAGGAACCACTCCACCGAGGAAGCCACTTGGGAAGCCGAGGGCGCGATAAAAGTCAAATATCCATTCCTATTTGACTAAGGTAAAAAAAAATTGTTACATAGTACTTCATATGTGTGTCATTTGCGTGTCTATATGCATGTGTTACAACCTTATTCCATTCGAGGACGAATGCTTCTTAAGGAAGGGAGAATGTGAAGCCCCAAAATTGTTACAATAACAATAAACATTATTGTGTCTATGTGATTATGTTACGACCTTATTCACATTCGAGGACGAATGTTGCTTAAGGAGGAGATAATGTAAAATCCGGAAAAAATAATAATATGTAGTTATGGTTGAGTTAATAAAAAAAAATATATATAAGAAAACAATGAATAAATTTCATGGGATAGAGTTAGTGTTAAAGTTGGATAAATAGATAGATAAAATGAAAATAAGAAAAAAAAAACAAAAGAAAAAAAAAAAACAAACAAACATGCAGCATTGCTGCACGTCTTTGCTTCCCCCCTCCCCCCTTTCCCCTCCAACTCTTGTCATTCCACCTCCCATAGGTTATAGAAAACTCTCCACTTATACATTGTATTTACACACAAACAAAGTACATAACATAAAGGTTAGAAAATCATAAAAAAACAAGTGAAAAGAAGAGGAAAAAAATACCAAGAGGACAAGAAGAACAAGAATCAAACTACTAGAGAGTAGGGATCATTTTAGCAACCACACAACAATAATCTTCACACTTACAAGGTGAGTTTTCTCACTCAGAAATTCTTGGTAACATCCTTTATTTTTAGTTCAATACATGTTAGAATAAGAATTGAGTGTTGAAAAGAAATATTGAACTTTTGGTTGTTTAGACAACTAGTTGCGTCATGAACTTTACGAACTGTTATCACTGAGTTATAATTGTTAGAATTTGATGAAATTCGGAAGAGTGGTACAACTCTCTAATATGATCATATAGAACCAAAAATGAGGTAAAATGGACATACGGTTTGAAAGTTATCATAGTTCAAAGTTCCTGTCTTAGATTTGGTCGAAATTCGGAAAGACATAATTACGGACTGTTTTTATTGAGTTTTACTTATTAGAATTATATGAAAATTTACATGGTTGTAAATCTCTCTGTTACGGACAGATATATATAAAGATTTATTATAACGGACTTACGAGTTGAGAGTTATTGTAGTTTGAAGTTACTGCCTCAGATTCGTCGGAATCCAGAAGGGCAGGACGTTGAAACGTAAAACTGTACTAATCTGTGGGGAATATGAAAATTATTGCTAAATGAAAGTTCTAGATCTATGTGTTGTGGACATTTTGAGACCTTACGGGGGTCTATCCGACTTACGGATTGAGAGTTATCGCTGTTTAAAGTTTCTGCCTCGGATCTATCGAGATCCAGGAAGGGCATCGAATAAAAGTGTAAAACTGTACCAAATGGTACAGAATATGAAAGGATGGTTCACATGGAGACGTGTAGCTCTCTGTTATCGTCGTTTTGAGATTTTATGGGGCTTGAACGGGTTTACATATTAGGAGTTATGACTATTCTAAGATTGGGTTATGTTTAATAAAAATTCTGCCGAAACCAATTTCATGTGACTGTTTTGAGGATAAATTTGTGTTAGTTACCCAAAGTAGTTTTAAATGAAATTTGGTACAGTGAAAGATCCCCGTCTTACCTTAGTTTCCGCTTGAGAAACACCTTAGTTGGAGTTATGGTTAAAAAGTTATAATCGTTACAAGTATGAAAGACAGAATGTTGGGAAAGAGAATATTATTTATTCGATCTTCTGAAAAATATGAAAAGTGAATACGTGTTCACATAAATATATAAATATTTAATGGATCGGGTTGCACGCTGCAACAAAACGTAAAGTGAATACGCGTTCACAAATACGTAAACATAATGGATCGGGTTGCACGCCGCAACAAAACGTAAAGTGAATATGTGTTCACAAATACGTAAATATAATGGATCGGGTTGCACGCCGCAACAAAACGTAAAGTGAATACGCGTTCACAAATACGTAAATATAATGGATCGGATTGCACGCTGCAACAAAACGTAAAGTGAATACGCGTTCACAAATACGTAAACATAATGGATCGGGTTGCACGCCGCAACAAAACGTAAAGTGAATACGCGTTCACAAATACGCAAACATAATGGAGCGGGTTGCACGCCGCAACAAAACGTAAAGTGAATATGCGTTCACAAATACGTAAACATAATGGATCGGGTTGCACGCCGCAACAAAACGTAAAGTGAATATGTGTTCACAAATACGTAAATATAATGGATCGGGTTGCACGCCGCAACAAATATGAAAGATGAATACATGTTCACCTATATATAAATATGAAAAGTGAATACGCGTTCACAAATATATAAATGTAATAAACATGTGGAAATGCAGGGGAATGTCTTAACGTATAATACGAGATAAAATGAAGTGTTAGTTAAACCGAGAATTCCTTATGAGGAGTTGTTGCATATTTAAAAATGTTGTAACCTGATATGTTTTGCAATATGCTTATTACATTATAATGTGATTGCACTTGGAATATTGTGGTGTTACTTTGAATTGCAGGGTAAGGTTCTCACTCAGCCCCAGATGGTAGGGCTGACTCTTTATTTAACATGTTTCAGGAAAGAGTGATAGAGGAAAGGCTCCACGCCAAGGCTAGCGATCGTCCCGCAGCCTCTTGTCATACCAAGTCCATTGCTTCGGGCTTGGTATTCGTCAGGTTCAGGATGTCAGTTTCAGTGTCTCGGAAAATGCCCGTGTGGAATGGTCTCCCTTCCAACGTAGAATAATATTTGTCAGTATGTCTATGTAGAAACAATATTTGCACGAGCATGGGCTCGCGTTATATTTTCAATAAAGTCATAAACAAATTTCTTTATTGTTATTTTTATTAATAGCTCCGTATTTGAATATAAGTTTAAATTCCTATATAAAGAGAATTAAATGGTGCTCCTGGTGGAAAATAATTGTCCAGGTGTCATCACGCCCTAAGTAAAGACTTAGGAAAAGTCGGGGCGTGATAGTCTGAGAATTGGCCAAGGTCAACAATGCTTCTTTTATGTCATCTGGCTTCTCTTGTGGGTCTGGTGGGCTCAACTGCTGTAGGGTGATGCCTGAAATTGTGGTTGCTGCCCTTGTTCATTCTTCCATGAAAAATTTGGGTGATTTCTCCACTCCGGATTATATGTGTTGGAGAATGAATTATTATAGGGCCTCTGAAAATTCCCCACTTCTTGAACCTGCTCCATGGGCACATTATTTGGGTCCACTGCTGTACACCTATCAAAAGTATGGGGACCCCCACAAATTTCACATCTCACTGATGCCTGAACTGCTTTAACTGTCATGGTACTCTGCTGTATCTGTTTTGTCAAAGTAGCTACCTGCGCAGTCAATGCAGTGATAGCATCTAGCTCATGAATCCCAGTCATCTTCCTACTGTTCATTGCTCTCTCATCGCCCCCCTGATGGTTGTTTGTGGCCATATCCTCTAGCAAATCAAATGTCTCATTGACACTCTTTCTCATGAACGTACCTCCTGCCGCAACATCAATGATGGTACGAGTTGTACCACTCAACCCATTGTAAAATATGTAGACTAGCATCCACTTCTCAATCCCATGATGTGGGCATTTCCTCTGCAAATCTTTCAACCGCTCCCATGCATCATATAGTGACTCTCCATCCATCTGATAGTAATTATTAAGCTCTCCTCTGAGCTTTGTTGCTTTGGATGGAGGGAAGAACTTGACAAGGAACTTCTGGGCTAAGTCTTGTCATGTAGTGATGGAGTTCGCCTGTAATGAATTCAACCAGCACTTTGCTCTCTCCCTGAGTGAAAATGGGAAGAGCCTCAACCGAATAACATCATCAGTAACACAATTGTATTTAAATATTGCACACAGAGCCAGGAAGTTTGCTAGATATAGATGGGGATCTTCTGTTGGTAATCCCCCAAACTGGACTGAACCTTGGACCATGTGTAAGATTGCTGGTTTGATTTCGAAATTATTGGCTTCAACAGCTAGAAGCCTGATGCAAGTCTGCACCCCTGTAATAGTAGACACCACATAGTCCCCCAAGCTCATTTCTGCAGGGACTTGTCTTAAGATAGGCGGTAACTCATCATCCATCAAATTGTTGTTTCGCAGATCTCCAATTGCTAAGGAATCAGCTGCTATTTTCTCTTTCCTGCTCTGTCTGCACAATCTCTCAGTCTCAGGGTTCAGAGGGATAGGAATGTCAGCTCCTCTCCTACTTTGCATAAACTAAGTTTATGAGACTAATAAAAAAACAACAAATAGATCACGGCAAACAACACTAAAGCAAAATAACAGGAAAAAAACAGAAAATAAAAACCAAATTAGAAATAAGAATAGATAAACCGATATTAACAGTACGCCAGTCCCCGGCAACGGCGCCAAAAATTTATTGCGATATTTCTAGATGCTTGCACAAGTGTACGTATCATTCCAAGTAATATAGTCTGTAAGACAGAGTTTATCGTCCACAGAGACTGGTTTATTAAGTATCGATTATCTATCATATGGTATCTATTTGGCAATCGTTCTTTTGTTTGATTTATGACTAAGTGCAGAAAATAAACTAAAGATGATTATACTTTGGGTTTATAACAGTTATGAAGGAAATAGGATTCCAATCTCCTCAACTATCCACTCTTTCACGTGTTAATGCAATGCTAATGATTCCTCTTCTTATTAAGATAGCAGGTTAACTAATCTATCATTATATTTCGGTTAGGACATACAAGAGCTCAACCTAGTGCAGAAACCTTATATATTTCTATGATAAGTTTGACCACACACGAGGATTTAGAATAATAACCTTTAAATGCTACACAAGTATCGGGGTACTTTCGTCCATGATTTTAACATATGTCTAGACAATTACAGCATATTCAAATCTCACATTTCAGACTTTTGATTCGAAATCATATAAATGATGACAATTAGTAGCTAGTTAATTATCAAGCAATCATAACAATATTGAAATAAATCTTAATATGTTGAAGAAGAAATCATTAATCAATGCATTAACTATATGAAAGAGCTTCAAGAAGATTCGATGGAAATCCTACTAAAGTAATTAGCTCCTAAACATTGTCATGTCAAGAACTAAATTACAATTCAACATAAACTGAAATAAAATAAGGGAAAGAAAGTAACTTGAACAATAAGATGTCTCCAATTGTCGCTTGTAGCCGTCGTTCTCCTCTCCAAAGTATGATTTGTGATATGGTATAAGGTATATGATAATGAGCAGGGTTTAGGGATTTTATAGCTGTAAAAAGTTGTCTTTCGGACCATAAAAACCCTCTCCAATTTCGACCCAACTTTTTTGAAAATACGCGTCGGCACCGCGGTGCCTTTACCTAGAACCGCGGTGATAATTCCTCAAGAAATAACTGTAGCTCACTGGACATATGGTGCCGCGATGCCTCTAGCTAGGACCGCGGTGCCTTCGACGGTGTTTCAATTTCGGACTTTCGACAATTTTTACGCCTCGGTGCTAATTTTCCTGACCGCGGTTCCATGGCACCGCGGTGCTACTTGGCTAGGCACCGCGGTGCCTCTCTGATTTCTGTCCGAATTGTGCCAGATTTCTTCTGTTCTTTTTGGCACTTCTTAGGCTTCATTCCTTGGGTTGTGCTTGTGCAGATTTCACCTCAATTAAGCTCATTTCATCATCGATTAAGTACTTCTCCTTTTTGATCGCTGAGACACAAAAATAAAAGAAAAACACACCTAACACTATACTAAACGCAAAATAAAAGAGTGAAATACTAACTAAAAAGGACTCAAAAGTGTATACAAAATACATTTAACAATTACAATAATGAAAAGAAAAAGAACTTGAATAATAGACATCTCTAATTATGTTCTCTACCTCCGTTCCTTGCCTCCAAAGTATGATATAAAATCCTCCCTCAAATCTGTTCCCATGGCTTTTATGCCAACAAAAATCTTGTTTTGGACCTTTTTACCCCTGTGAAATTTCGGCCTTTTTCCGCAGATTTACATCATCGGCACCGCGACCCTTCAGTTAGGCGCCACGACACTAATTCGGCAGAAAATAACTGGGCTTACTGGAAGTCAGGAGCCGCGGCTCAGCTTCCAGGCATCGCGGCACCTTCGAGGGTAATTCTTTCCTTCACCTTTCTGGTTGTCAAGCGCCTCGGCGCTTCTTCCCAGAGTCGCGGCTCTAAAGCGACATGACTCTTACTTCCTTGTGATGTGTCCCTTTGGTGTATTTCATCCGAATATCTCTAGATCTCTTCTATACTTCCCGGGACTTCTTTGGTTGATTGTTTGGGCCTTGATTGTGCATTTTTATCCTCCAAATAAGTCATTTCATCTTCAATTCGCCATATCCCATTTGAGTCGCTTAAGACCTGAAAACACTAAACAATATGGATAACACGGTACAAAACAACTTAAAGACACCCTAAAATAGACTCAAAAACATTACTAAAATGGACTTAACAGGTACTTAGGTGGAGTTTAGTACGACATTTCACCTTCAGATGGATGGTCAGTCGTCGGTCTGCTATCCGGAACAAACCTTTGTCCAAGTAATCCGATTGAACTATTCAGGTCTTTGGGAATATGTTGCGGGTCTGTGTGATTGATTTTGGTGGTCATTGGGATCAGTTCATTCCTTTGGCTAAGTTTGCTGACAACAACATTTATCATTCGAGTGTTGAGATGGCGCTATTTGAGGCATTGTATGGTATGAGGTGTCTTTCTCTCATTTGTTGGTTTTATGCATTTAAGGTTAGGTTTGGGGTACAAACTTGTTGCGGGATTCCTAGGAAAATGTCAAGTTAATTCATGAGAGACTTCTCACAACTCAGAGTAAACAAAAGAGTTATGCAGATCAGAAGGTTCATGACTTGGAGTTCATGTTTAGTGAGCAGGTTCTGTTGAAAGTTCCACCCATAAAGGGTGTGATGAGGTTTGGAAAGGACGGCAAGTTGAGTCATAAATATATTGGCCCATTAGAGATTATTCAACCTATTGGTAAGGTATCCTATGAGTTAACTTTATCTCCTGTTTTGGTGGGTGTTCAACCCATATTTTATATTTCCATGCTCAAGAAGTACGTTCAGATGGTTCTCTTGTGATTCATTGGGATTAGGTGTCACTTGATCAGAATTTGACTTTTGAGGAAGAGCCAATTTTTATTATTGATAGACAAATTCAAAAGTTGATATCTAAGGAGATTGCTTCGGTAAAGATTCAATGGAGGCATTTTCTGGTGTAGGAGGCTACTTGGGAGACCGAATTAGACATGCAGAGTAGATATCCCCAGCTTTTCGACAATTCAGGTACTTTCTTTCTTTATTATATTCGAGGATGAACATGTGTTTAAGTGGTGAATGATGTAATAACCCACTAGGTTATTTTGGATATTTTGCATATTTTCCCTTAAACAAGCCTTCCCCTAGATTCGTCATTGTATATTTGATTTGTCGGGATATGTGGCGCGATTCTCGAGGCAATCAGATGGAAATAACATAAGATAATTTATGTTTTGAGTTTTGGAAGTTCTAAGTTTGAGAATGTGATTTTTTACTTAGGTGGATGATTGGAACGAGTCCCGAGTGATTTGGGTGAGTTTCGGACAAGAAAATGGATATTAGGAAGTTCTTAAGTTAATGCATATGCGAGAAATGGACCGCTTTTCTGGAAATCGCTGGGCAGATTACATTAAATTCCCCCATTTCGACCTTGGACATTTTATCCACATAGTTGGAGCTTGGGGTCTCAGTTTGGAGAGAATTTTGAGGTGTTTCACAATAATCTTCAAGTGGGTAAGCTTCTAATTATCCTATTTCGATTATGTAATTGATTATTAAAGAATTTCATGCTAGAAATCATGATTTAGGATGAGGGTTTATGAACCCTAGGTTGAAAATGGAGATTTCGTCAATTAATCTTGGATTTGATATTAGATTTGGTTGATATATGATATCTAGACTCCATAGACCTTAAGTAGACTGATTTTCCATTTTTCCCTTCGAGGCTTGAATCCTATTTTGGGTGACTTTTTTTATTCGAAACTACGTATAGTGATATGGTTGTCTTTGGAATCATGTGTTAACATATTATCCGTAGTTGAATAGGTTTGGACCATTCTAATGCTCTACAAAAAGGCAAGGCTTCATTATGACTGCCGGACTTCTAAATCAGGAAAGTTATGACTTTTTTTACCTTAATTAAAGCATCGTGATTGATTTAATGAACAAATTAAGAGGGTGTAATAGGGATACTAAGGGGGTACGAATACTTGTGAGGTGACGAGCACTTGTATTGGGTATCGGTGTCATGTTATGGGTATTTGTGTAATTTCAATTACATAGTCAAGTCTGAATGTCATGCTTTGGGCACTAGTTGATAGCATCGATTGCTATTGTGATTAGTGATCGGGCATGAGACCCTTTACTTGTTGATTCTATGAGTATTACATGTTTCTCTATGATTAAATGTTGTCATCACTCATAAATACTCGTTTAAAAGTGAAAAAGAAGCTAAAGATCGAATCTTTATTGATTAGTTGGTTAAAAGGTCGAGTCTTTATGGCCTATTCGATTAAAGATTGAATATTTATTGTCTATCTTAGATTTTTATTATTGTGCATGTCATATTCATGTTTCATATGGTATCTCATGTATGTATATTTGCGGATACATATGCATGTCTGAGGAGAAATGTTTTTGGATGTAGTGATGTGTTGTATATGAGCCTGGTTGGCTAGATAAATGTAATGTGAGCCTAAAATTGGTTAAGTGATGTGATTGGAAGCCTAACTTTGGCTAAGGAGCCTGAAGGGAAATGATTCCATGTCGTATATGGACCTCACAAGTTCACCATGGGTCACGATTCATAGTATTCGAATGTGTATACCGGTGATGAGAAAAAGACCTTGCATTTACTTAGTATTTTCATATCTTAACTTCTCATTGATTACTTGTTTGGTTGACTTGTCATGAATCCACAATCTAATATCTAATAGCGTGAAATAAGCATGAATCCATAATCTAATATCTTCCAATCTATTCCTACTAATGAATCAATACTATTTGATAATCAACAAAGGAAACTCAATGAATCCACAAATGAGCAATTCAACGTAGGGAATCAAGGACAAGAGTTTTGGATTATCAACCAAAGATCCACATAACTAATCACTACGATAATTCAAATTAACTAGCTAAAAAAACTATCACTCATAAGAGATTTTCTTCAATATTCAAGCTAAGGAATGAAAATAACACTTAAGGCAACTATATATAGTCTGTCCTACTACAACTAAGGTCAAAAAGTGACCTTTTGCAAAAATAGTCCAAATTGGATCTCACATGTCCAATTGCAATTCTAGCCATTTTTTTACTTCCACTCTTATGCCTTTATCTTCAACATCCTCCCAAGTAATCTTACATAATTTTATGCATTCATATTCATTACCCTACAAACAAACGCTCATACATTGTGCACTCTTGTAACTTGCTCTCCAAGCGCCTCTAATGCTCATCTTTGCATAAACATCGCTCTCAAGACTTGGAGCTCCTTTAATTGGCTACGAGTGAAAGGTATTGATGGAGTGGTGCCCATGAATATCATGTCATCCTCCCCTTATTGGAGAAGATTCATCCTTTAGGCTCACCTACAACACCAGAAAATATATCACTTACATTGAAAATATTATAGACATTATACTCACTTGATAAGTTGATCTTGTAGGTATTG
Source organism: Przewalskia tangutica (assembly GCA_029844215.1). Classification (NCBI taxonomy): domain Eukaryota; kingdom Viridiplantae; phylum Streptophyta; class Magnoliopsida; order Solanales; family Solanaceae; genus Przewalskia; species Przewalskia tangutica. The sequence continues at coordinate 83,945,635 of CM056734.1, forward strand.
TCATTGATATTCTCAAGGAATTTGAAAGGGACATCGCCTCTTTGGCTCAACTTTCCCTTCCTCATTTGAGGAAAATTTTCCTTCCGGAAGTGTACCCAAACCCAATCATCAGGTTGGAAGTCCATTTTCTTCCTTCCACAGTTTTGTATTTTCGTCGCCTTAGTATTGACCGTGTCTATGCTTTCCTTTACTTTGACATGGACCTTCATTATTTCGGCTGCCCTTTTCTTTGCATCTAAACTTACAACAACATCACTAGACAAAAGGGTTATAGTTAAAGGGACCAAGGGGTTAAAACCATAATACACTTCAAATGCAGTCATACCAATAGAGGAATGAACGACCAATTATTAGAAAATTCAATCAAAGACAAACGGTCATTCCAAGAAGTTTGTTTTCCTCTAATCATACACCTAAGCATGCTTTCAAGCATCTTATTCACTACTTCAATTTTTTCATCCGTTTGAGGGTGTGAAGAAGTAGAGAACATGAGCTTGATGCCAACCCCATAGACTCTTCCAAAAATGACTAAGAAACTTGGGGTCCCTATCACTAACAATAGTGTGAGGTACTCCATGTAATTTAAGCACATGATTCACAAACAAAGAAGCTACGTGAGATGCATCATCGCATTTATGACATGATATAAAATGTTATTCTTGGAAGACCCAACACAAAATCCATAGAAATGTCAATCCAAGAACCAATAAGAGTGGGAGGGGAGTGTACATACATTGAGGATGAGCCTTTGATTTTCTTGCTTGCACTTCAAGCATTGTCCACAAAACTTCTCCACATCATGCTTCATTTTGGGCCAGTAGAATTATTCATTGAGGATGTCAAGTCTTTTGGACACTCCAAAGTGTCCCGTCATTCCACCACTATGCGTTTCTTTCACAAATATCTCTCTGTGAATTCACAGGTACATACACTCTATCATCTTTGAACAAGAACCCATCAATAATTTGGAATCAGTCAACTATCTTCCCTTGAGTCAACTCTTCACAAATCCCTTTGAAGTCGGGTTCTTGAGAATATAATCTCTTGAGGTTTTCAAATCCTATCAATCTAGAAGTCATAGTGTTTAGCAAAACATACCTTCTAGATAAAACATCTGCCACCACATTTTCCTTATCCTTCTTGTAATGGATCACATAAGAAAATGCTTTAATAAGTTCAATCCATTTTCATACCTCTTGTTGGGTTTGGATTGTCCCTTCAAATGTTTCAAGGACCCATGATCCGAACGAATCACAAATTCTTTGTGCCATAAATAATGTTGCCAATGGGTCAACACCCTTACAAGTGTATATAACTCCTTGTTGTTGACACTCAATTTTTGGGCTTCATAAAATTTATTTTATTAGTCAGACTTCTACAATTACAAACGGAGTGAAATATGTACTTTTCAGGAGTCAGAAGGATTTTATAAAATTATTTCGATGATATTTTGCATTTCATTTGACAAAATATCATCAAGTATATCAAGACCAGCCCCTACCCTTATCTATTTTTGGGCTATTTCACTCTTAAACCCAACTCGCACCATCCGCCCAGCCTAAATACCTGACCCGGTCCAACTCTTTTTAATCCCCCAAAGACTAATTTAATTCAAACTCCTTCATTATAACCTAAGGGGGTGTATTCAATTAGGATTTTAAAAGACTTTTTTGGGATAAATAAGTCTTATTGATTTTAAAAGACTATTTATGATTGTTATGATTTTAAAAGACTATTTTGACAATCAAGACTTCTTATGTTTGGATTTTAAAAGACTTATCATAAGATTTATAAAGATTTGAAAGGACCACGTAGATTTTTTCTCCAATCCTTTTGCTCTCATCATCACCATTTTTTTTATAATTTTTCATCACTTATTTTCAATGTAAAATATATCAAAGCCGTTATTGTACTTCTAAAATAACAATATATAGTATTCCAAGTTCCATTAACTACTCTTTCTCATTAATTTTCTAAAATATTACTTAATTCTATAAATAACAATAAAAAGTTTAACCAAATTACAATAACAATAGTTCAACAAAATTATAACTCAAATAGTTCAACTAAAGTACCAAATAGTTCAACCAAAGTAAAATAAAATAGCACAAACAAATGTAAGGATCTCCTGCTTTCTCCTATTACAGTTGAATTGTTTACATGACTTGAGGGCTACAACTAGGGATAGCAGATGGGTCGTTTGGGCGGGTCAAGATGGGTTGAAGTTGTAGATGGGTCAATGTCCAACTCACCCAAAACTTACATGGGCTAAGATGAGCGGATCAAGATGGGCTAAATGATGGGGGTTAGGATGGAGGGGGTAAGTGTGGGTAGGGTGGAGGGGGTAGGGGTAGGTGTGGGTACGGGGGTAAGAAAAAAATATAAAATAAAAGTTTGAGATTGGGGTAGGGCGAGAGGAGGGGGTAGGGGGGAGGTAAGATAAAATTTCATATTTTAAATATTTGTTTTTTTATAAAAGTAACAAAAAATATGAAACATAAATTTGAGGATGGGTGGGAGTGGGGGTAGGCGGCGTTAGGGCGGTAGGGGGAGGTAAAAATTTTTTTTTTTTATAAAAATAAAAAAATATGAAATAGAAATTTGAGGATGAGGTGAGGGTGGAGGGGGTAGAGGTAGGTGTGGGTATAGGGGTAAGAAAAAAATTCATATTTTTATAAATAATTTATAAAAATAAAAAAAATATAAAATAAAAATTTGAGATTGGGGTAGGACGGGGGAGGGTGTAGGGCGGGGTAGGGGTAGGGAAAGTTAAGATAAAATTTCATATTTTTAATATTTTTTTTATAAAAGTACCAAAAAATATGAAATAGAAATTTGAGGATGGGGTAGGGGGTCGGGGTAGGTGGGGTTAGGGCGGTAGGGGGGTAAGACAAAAATCCATATTTTTATAAAAGTAAAAAAAAAAATGAAATAGAAATTTGAGAATGAGAAAAAGTCTGATAGATTAGACTGTGATTGTTTATAGTTTTGTTAGTTATATCTTACACTAAAAAGTACTCCAAAATTCATATTTTTAAAAAATCTTTCGAAATCTCAAAATTTTGAATATCAAAAGACTTTTTGTTTTTGTTAGTCTTTTAAAATCCTAATTGAATACCACTAGATTTTAACATTTTATTTAAAAAGTCCTAATAGTCTTGATTGAATACCACAAGACTTTTTTAAATTGTTTAAAAATCTTAATTGAATACCATATAATTTTTTTATCCTAAAAAAATCTTTTAAAATCCTAATTGAATACATCTCCTATCACTCAGCAAAAGCGAGCCCAGCTTGCCATGGACATTTCAAGCTAAATTACAGTGTGCTTTCATCGTGTATAAGTCATTTCGGTCAAGAATGCATCCTCCTCTGATAAAGTAATCTTTGACTCTCTTTCAACGATAACAGAGCTCTGGATTGAGCTTGTCTACTTCTCAAACAGTAGCAATTCAGAGCATCAGCTTGTTTAAACTACATCTTTCAATGAACTAGAGCTCTTCTGCTTAACTTGTTGGTTGCTTCTACTTTAAAAAAATAAAATCTTGAGTCATTATGCCACTGTGACGTTATTAACCAGTTTCTATAGATAAGATATTTTAAAACACTACTAACACATCATGTCTTGAGATTTGAAAAAAATGGGCATAAGGAAAAGAAAATCACTTTATGAATACTTTATCATAAAACTGTCTTACCTGAATAATATTCCATGTCTGATGTAGTTTCAGCATCCTCTACCCTTCCCTTTCCATAATTGAACTAAGAACATGTTTTGGGCATCTGGGAGTTTATTAGCTATCTTCAAAAATCTGCTTCTAAACTCCAGTTCCAACAATGTTTTCCCTGAATGTTCATTGATCAAGGATATTCCATATGTAGCATAATTTTAGCATGATAAAAGGCTTTCTTCTTTGGCACTTCTTGTCCGAACCTTTCTGTCATATTCCAAGCCAAGCTTTGGGTTGATTTAGCCTCATCCGATAGCCTGTTATGCCTAAGATTCTAGAAACTTTTTAATCTTGTCGCGATATTGGAAATGGATGGTGGTAGCCCCTTTTGCTGCCTTATCATTCAAGTTAGATATTTCAATGTTCCTTTAAGGTATTTTGTGTTGAGCGGTACTTTTGCTTTTCTGGAAGCTACACCAAGTAATCACTAGATGTTTATTTTAAACAAGTAGGTTCCCATATTCTGGTGTTTAGAATTAATATTTGTTTTTCTTAGTTTATGATATCTGAGTGCTCTAGGTCACCTCATGAATCTGTTTCTGATGATCTCATTTATTCTTAGGATCTTGAGATCTGATTCTGTTACCATCTTAACCTATTTTAAAATTTAAGCTAAAGTTGTGATAATGATTTAACAAAAGAAATACCTTGCTTAATATTATCTTGTTAAAATTCCTTCTTGTTCTAAATACTCATTCTTCACCTCTCTTTTTTCCAATGATCTGGGGAGTTTAAACCCCATACTTCTTTGAACTGTTGACTTGTTGTTGCTATGTTTTCTATTGGAACGACCCGTCTAGTCATTATTAGCTAAGACCCTTATTTGATTAGAGTACCTTCTCGTAGACTCTATGTGGGGTTTGTGATGCGTGGAGATGGGTGGCATGGATCTCGAAGTACCTTTATGAGATTTTCAGGAAAAAAAATCTAAAATAGAGGTTTTAGTATTGAAAAATTTCATCCAAAGTTAACTTTCGAGTATATGGGTTTATTTTTGGGTTTCATCGCTTCCAATAGTTTTGAGGGTCATTTATGACTTAGTTGAGTCATGAGTTCGCTTCTCGAGGCATTCGAATGTACTTTGTGGCTTGTGAAATTATAATATTTTGTTATTTTGGGTGATTCCGTAGGAAGTATGTCTTAGCTCGGTCGAATGAGAAATCTGAGGGCGCGAGCGAGTTCGTAGCATCGCTTATCTTGGATAGCATGTTTGTCTTGTATCCAGACAATTCCGGGAGCGTTTCGGGTGTTTGGTGGAGATTTTCTTAGTTTTCATATTGCTGGTGGCTGGTGTCCGCACGAGCGACCGGTTGGCTCGCAGATGCGGACCCTGATCTTTGTTGAGGTTTTTGCTTCTGCGGTTGTCTTCTCGCAGAGGTGACGACGCCTCTGCGACGTCTTTCTCACTCCCGCGCTTATATGGGATGTTTAATGACTCCACCTCAGCGGACCTTTTTTCACCGAAGCGTGACCGCCCCTGCGGAGTCAATTGCGCCGAAGCGGAATCGTTGTTCAGTCAGTTTCTTAAATGCCCTAAAAGATCCCACTTTCCCAAAAACTATTATCTCGGGATTAGAACTCGACTAAGGAAGATTTTACTTGAGTTCTTCATTAGAGGTATAATTTCACCCTTTTTTATTATTATTATCTCTAAAATTGTATAGATTTTTTTTGAGACAAAATTGTCTTAAGCTTTTCATGGTAGAATAAGAGGGCTAAAATCTTGATTTGAGGATGGATTATGAATTAGATGATCATGATATTGTAAATTAGTGTTAGATGATGATGTTGTAATGATTAATTTGATGTTAGAAAACCTTTCTAAATTGGGGTGGGGGTGGGGGGATTTAGGGTTTGGGAATTGGGAATTTTACCAAATCATGCAATTGAAGATCCAATTGGGCTTAGTTTTCAAATTAACTTAAGTACATGACTATTTAGTATGTTATTATACTATTTGAGTAAGAAAGTTCGGTTTTTTATACCGTGGTCCCGGGGTTGATTTTGGAAGGACTAAGTCATTGTATGTGTATTAGCTTAATTATTAATGTAGAATCTACATATGTTAGACTACGAGTATTCTGAGGTGCTCCGAAAGGGAAGGCCTGTGTTGAGGATTGACCGTTCGTGGCTCCTGCTCGGCTTTGAGATAGGCTATGATTTCGTCAACATATGTAGAACTGGGACCACTGCCGAACCATCGCCATGGCTCAGCCACCTAGGCGCTGCATCACCTCCCTTATTTTATGCATATTTTAATTTTGATTAAATCTAAAATCCAATTTTGATTTAATTAAATAATTTCCATCAAATGGAATTTATCCCATAATTTATTATTGGTTAAAATACCTCATTCTAAATCGAATATTTTATACTCTCTCAATATACCCTTAGACCGAAAAGACAATCGACTTAGTGTGACCCTTTAGGCATTCACACATCGACACTTAATAAAATTAAGGTTCACACGGAACTCCTAGACTGCGCCATATGACGAACTCAATATGTGAAGTACGTTTACAAGACTCTTAGTAAACACAACCTCTATGCGGGATGATAAATTTCTTTCATTCACAACACACTCGATCAAGCTTAGGATTTGTCCACTGTCTATCCAAATGACTTGATCACTTTATCTCATGAATATTAGTCGACAACTAAATCATATCTCAAATATATCTCTTGCATTAGCCAATGACATGATCGACCTAATATCATTGAGAAGATGAGTGTTCTCTCGAATATCTAATCGATGAATGAATCATATTCTTGGCTCAACTACCACCTTAGTCTGTATCGTAATATACAAAATTCAAGTCATGTCTTATCCTATAAGGAATTTAAGCTTAGGACATGATCGAAGTACATTACTCTACAAACCAGGTGCGTATTGACCTCAAGTCAAAGGACTTCTATCTCCCACATGCTGATAATACTCTAGACATGTATAACAAATAGTTTATCAACATGGCATGTCAATACCCTCTAAGACTATCCATGTGTCCATCACTAGTAACTATTACTAGTAGTAAGTGAGACATATTACATTCTCTAAGAATGTGATGTAGACCATATGTCGACTTATAATATATCATTGATATCTCATTCTCAATGATCATCAGTCGATGCTACTTTAAGAATTACACTCTATCATTAATATCTCACACTATTAATGACAACGCTAGCTCAAGGGATGCACATTAATGAATAATACAAACAATCAAATAATAATTCAGTAATTGCAAAAGCCACAAATATATTAATCTCATTAATAATACGAATGTGTTCAAGTACATCTGTCCCTAAAATGATTGTCTCTAGGACATATGTAGTTTCAATCTTCCACTTAGCCTAGAGCCAATCTCCAACGTATCTAATGCCCATATTTTCGAAATGACCATTATGCTTGTCTAAGCTTAATGGTTTAGTAAATGTGTCTATTAGATTTTTATCTGTGGGAACATAGTCTAACTTTATTTCTTCAGTCTCCAATATCTCTCTAAGTATGTGGTATTTCCTTTGTACATGTTTATTTCTGTTCGTTGATCTTGGTTCCTTAGCTTGCATAATCGCACCAGTGTTGTCACAATAAATCGTTATTGCAGCTTCCTTACCAGCTTCAGATCCAGCAATGTACTCAGCTTCAATAGTTGAATCAACAGTTGTAGTTTGTTTGGAACTTTTCCAACTCACTATTCCACCATTTAAAATGAAGGCATAACTAGACTAAGACTTGAAGTCATCAAGATCTGTCTGAAAGCTAGCATCAGTGTACCCAGTAGCAACTATCTTTTCTTGTCCACCATAGACTAAGAAATATTCTTTAGTTCGTCTAAGATACTTAAGATACTCTTGACTGCTTTACAGTGTTCCTCCCCAGGATTCTGCTGGAATTTGCAAGTCATACTAAGTGCATAGGCCACATCTGGACTTGTACAGCTCATGACATACATGTTTGATCCAATAGTTGACGCATATGAGATCATCTTCATGCTCTAGTTCTGCAATAGTAGAAGGACTATCCTTCTTTGATAGCTTGATGCCTTGACCTATAGGAAGATTTCCCTTCTTGGAATTCTCCATAGAAAAATGTTTTAGCACTTTGTCTATGTATACAGACAGTGACAGCCCGAACAATCTATTAGGTCTATCTCTGTAGATCCTAATTCCAAGAATGTAACATGTTTCACCCAAGTCCTTCATCATGAAGGTGTTGGATAACCATTTCTTGACTGATTGCATGAGAGTCTTATTATCTCCAACTATCAATATGTAATCTACATATATGACGATGAAGACAATACTCTCATCTGTGCGTTTACTATAAACGCACGGGTCTTCTTTGCTTCTAACAAAGTCAAACGATTTGACTGCTTTGTCAAAGCAAATATTCCAACTCCTTGAGACTTGCTTAAGTCCATAAATGGATTTTTGTAGTTTGCATACTGCTTTGGATTGAGTCTTGGATGTAAAACCCTATGGTTGTATCATATAAACCTCCTCAATTAGATTACCATTGAGGAAGACATTTTTAACATCCATTTGTCAAATGTCATAATCATAGTATGCAGCTATTGCAAGCAAAATCCGAATGGACTTAATCTTTGCAACAGGTGAAAAAGTTTCATCATAATCGACCCTAGGCTGTTGATTATAACTTTTAGCCACCAATCTTGCTTTATAAGTCTGTACTTTTCCATATGCATTAATCTTCTTCTTGAAGACCCATTTGCATCATATGGGTCTAACCCCTGTTCGAAAATCAACCAAGCTCCATACTTGATTTATGTACATGGATTCCATTTCGGATTTCATGGCTTCTTGCCATCTCTGTGAATCAATGTCTAATATTGCTTCGATGTAGGTAGTAGGCTCATCATCATCAGAAATATCTATCTTATTGTGTGTTTCAACAAGGAGGTTTAGTCTTTCAGGTGCACGATGAGTCCTAGTGGTCCTACGGAGTTGAATATTTTGCATTTCAGTATTTGTTGTATTTTGATTGTAAGAAGGTGTTTGTGTGTTGGACAATCCAGCACCTTGAGAACTTTCAGGAATATCATTTTGAATATGATATTTCACAACCATTGTGTCATCCTCCATTGGCTATGTATGAGAGTCTTGTATTTCTGCATTATCCCTCACATCACTCCCACTGGATGTAGGGCGTACTCTAAGTACCCAATCATCATCAAATACTCCCACTGAATCCTTACCTAGGTCATTTGACAAGGGTTCATTCTCTACATTATTTTGTACTTCTTGAATTTCTTCAAGTTCTATCTTATTGTAACTATGTTCCTTGTAGACATAGTCTTCTTCAAGGAAAGTTGCATTTCTATAAACAATTACTTTATGTTCGCCAGGAAGATAAAAGTAGTATCTCCTTGTTTCCTTAGAATACACCACAAAATAATATTTATCACTTTTAGATTCCAATTTGTCAGTAAGCAACTTCTTTACATATGCAGGGCACCCTCAGGGTCGCATGTGTCTAAGTGCTGGCTTCTTGCCGTTCTATATCTCATATGGAGTTTTCTCTACTGACTTTGAAGGAACTCTATTCAAAATATAGATTGAGTTTTGTAATGCATATCCCAATAGGTATGTTGGTAGAGCTGAGAAGCTCATCATGGATCTAATCATATCTAATAAGATCTGATTTCTCCTCTCAACAACACCATTTATCTGTGGCGTTCCGGGAGGTGCCCATTGTCACGACCCGACCCCGGGCCCGCGACTGGTGCCCTACCTGGGCACCTCTTTCAGGTATACATCAGAGAATAGCAGCGAAACATACACAACTCATAAAAATACTTAGACATTAAACATCCACAAGCTAGCCGATAAGACCACCTTCCGTAAAATATACATAATCCAAAAATCAAACAGTACATCTCTGTTCTTAAAACCCAATCCACAAATATGACTACAGACCTCTAGGAATAACAATTGTGTCAGGACAGGGCCCGCCATACCCCTGAATGTACATAGATCTACAACATCAGGGAAAACCGTACCAAAAGACAAGCCTCCAGAGAAATGGAGCTTCTGACACCTGATCAGTGATCCTAAGAATGAGGATCCACCACCTGCTTACCCCTACCTGCGGCATGAACGCAGCCCCCGAGGAAAGGGGTCAGTACAACAGATGTACCAAGTATGTAAAATCAAAATCGAAATGAAATCATAAAGTCTAAAAATAAAGCTGGAGACATGTATGATAACTCAAATAACAGTACACTGTGCCTTACTAACAATGAGAGTAAACAAGTGTATACTTTACTGCATAAAAATAGTAGGCTCATGATCAAAGTAGGGTCACCCGCCCGTAGTATCATTAAGAAATCCTACTCCTGGGACTATTTCACCCGCATAGACCGTATGGACCCGCATGAGGTAATTTCCTAGCATAGACTGTATCCGCCCGCATAGGTCGTGTGGACCCGCATGAGGTAATCTCCTCGCATAGGACTGGTCCGCCCCGCATAGGACTATTTTACCCGCATGAGCCCTATCACGGCCCAACCCGGGCGTGATCGTGCCATACTGGGCACCCTTCTACCTTAACAATACAAGTAAGTCATGAATCAAATAACACCTCATTTTTTTTTAAAACAAACGTGCGTGCAAGTGGCAAAGCCACAAGGCTGCCATATATACATAAACAAAAGACACTACACCGCATACGAGTCCAATCCTACATATCAATACTGCACTTGTGAGTTAAATCAACAATGACGGACAAGGCCCCGCCGCATCCAAAACTATACAAAGCACATCAAGGACATATACCAAAGATAAACTCCGAATGTAAGGAGCTTATCCAAAACCCCGAGCAGATCCTACACTGCCGATCTCCGAATCACATTACCTAAACTGCGGCGTGAACGCAGCCCCGAGGAGGTCAAGACGAAGAATGTACCAAGTATGTGAGCGATGAAATGCGTAATAAAATCATAGCGATCTAAATAACACAGAGACATGTATGATATCCAACCTATGCATATAACACATAAGCGATCATATCAAGTCGGGGCGCAGCCCTCAAAGTCATTACTCAATATAACCATGGGTCTCACGCCCGTAATATCAATCACGCCCGTGGAATCCTTCCTCACCGCCAAATCATGATGTAATAACACCAATAAGGATACATGAACACCAAGTCCTACACGTGTCCTCAATACCTCGGTCCCATGCCCGGAATCCCACCTCGTAAAGCATGACCAAAGGGTAACACAAACAACCGGGACATATATGATAATCAAAATACAACACATTGTGCCTTACTAACAATGAGAGTAAACGAGAGTATCCTTACAATATAAACTAGGAAGCTCATGATCAAGCGGGACCATCCGCCCGCGGATCATTTAGCAATCCTATTCACGGGACTATTTCACCCGTGATAGTCGCGTGGACCCGCGCGAGGTATTCCTCGCGATAGGTGGACCCGCCCGCATGGGACTATTTCACCCGCATAAGCCCTTTCAGACCCGCATGAGGTATTCCTCGCATAGGACTATTTCACCCGCATAAGCTCTTACGGACTCGCATGAGGTATTCCTCGCATAGGCTGGACCCGCCCGCATGGGACTATTTCACCCGCATAAGCCCTACGGACTCGCATGAGGTATTCCTCGCATCGTGGGTAGCAAATCCACGGAATTATGCAAATGCCACAAACCCGGGGAATGACCCCGAAACGACTGGTAGACCAATAGCACACAACCGGCTATTTCCAGCACACATAGGCAATTCTCAATTAACAAGTCAAAGTACTTATCAAGGCACACTTAGACAAATTCTCAATTTATCAAGCCAAAGTACTAATCAAGGCATACATAGAATAATTCTCTTTTAACAAGCCAAAGTACTTATCAAGGCATACATAGAATAATTCTCTTTTAACAAGCCAAAGTACTTATCAAGGCACTCTTAGACAAATTCTCAATTTATCAAGCCAAAGTACTAATCAAGGCATCACATAGAATAATTCTCTTTTAACAAGCCAAAGTACTTATCAAGGCATACATAGAATAATTCTCTTTTAACAAGCCAAAGTACTTATCAAGGCATACATAAAATAATTCGCTTTTAACAAGCCAAAGTACTTATCAAGGCATACATAGAATAATTCTCTTTTAACAAGCCAAAGTACTTATCAAGGCATACATAGAATAATTCTCTTTTAACAAGCCAAAGTACTTATCAAGGCACTCTTAGACAAATTCTCAATTTATCAAGCCAAAGTACTAATCAAGGCATCACATAGAATTATTCTCAATTAAACATGCCAAAGTACTACGTACGTACATTCTTTTCAAAAGACTCCTTTTTGTGTAAAATCCCAAGATACTAACACCCGTAGTATCAAGGCATGTCTATTTTTCAAAGTAAGTTACTACACGTTTAGAAAACTCATTTCAAGTCTTGAAATCAAGTAACTTCAAATTTTCACAATCTAGGCAACTTATGCCCTTTAATCAAAATAGACAACTTTCTAAATCTTCCATAAAGCCGTTATAACCAACTTCTCATAAAGCCGTTATAACCCTTTATGGTTTTAGACATATCCATTCCTTTTTTTAACCAAGAGACTTATACTATTAAAACCAAGTATCACATACTTACAAATCAAGTTCTTAACTTTCAAAACACTTCAAGTCTCTTAATATATAGAAAACAAGTTTCTTCTACTTTTAAACTTCAAGTAACTCACACCTTTAAGACAAGTTACTTCTCTTAAACCATGTCATTTCTCCTCTTTTAAAACAATTAAGTAAATCACTCATTTGACTCCCCTAAAGTCATTATAATGACCTTTAGGATTTTGGGACTAAGGCACTAGCCCAAAAGATTTGGAAACCACTTCCTCTTCAAGACTCCATGTACTTTAAGTAAAATACTTTCACTTTTAAGAATCCAAACTTCACTAAGAAAATGGATTTTACAACTTACAATTTAACATCAAAGTACAATCAAGGAAGTACATAGAACAAATTCTATTCTAGGCAATCCAAATACAACCAAGGAATGGATCATTTAAGGAGTAGAACATACTTTCTTAATCTTAAAGAATCATGCTAGAAGAGGAGATAGTTCACATACCTTTTCGGCTAAATCCACAAGCTAAGCCGAATACGCCGTACGTAGAAGTGTCAACCTATAATGGTCACAACAAGACTATCAACTTCTAGTCTCTAACGTAGAATAATACTAAATATTTGGTCTCTAATTCTACGAAAAATCGGGCAGCACTTCCTTTGTTTCTACTCACTTTGCCACCTTTTTCAAGGCCGAATACAATAACCAACAAGCCACCTTTAAGGCTCCAAACAACAACCAAACAAAGGGGATTACACGCCTTACAATACGTGTAAAATTCCGCCCCACAATTCATACCAAATAGTAATATACTTCACTAGCCATTCTCGGCCAACATATAACCAATAACACTACGTCTTTTCCAATCCTTTTCCAATTTCAAGTTCTTAGGTCAACATGTTATTTAGTCATAAACAACTTCAACAACTACAATTTCCTTCATTATTCAACATGCGACGACTTAAACTAATAATCAACTTGAATTCCAATCTTAAAGCTAAACATGCTAGATTTCGGATTAGGGTTCCAATAGTCAAAATACTTATCAAACTTCATACTATATAACACATGCTTGCTAAAATCCATAGCTACAACAATAAGTAAGTCTTAACTACTAAAACGACAAAATTATACCTTTCCAAGCCCTTAAAATTTCCAAGATCCAAAGTCGCGCCTTAGAAATTCTTAGCTCCTTTCCATAAGTTCCAATCCGCTCCAAGCATTCCTTAGAGGCCTATGAAGAACCCATCTTCAAGTTCCAACTTCAAAGTTGAAGAACTCCCTTAGTTTCCGCCTTGCGACTAACGTAAAAATGCGTTTTTTTCCGAAATCTTTCTATTGAGATAACCTTACAATACCCTTGGGGACATTGGGTTAAAGTCTTGTGGCTAATGGATCAAAACTACAAAATTTTGTGTGGGAAAGTTGGACAAAGCCGAGAGCTTCTTAAGGCTAAGCTCAAGTTCTCTAAATTTTCTAAGTGTAAAATGAGCTTGTCTTGCACTAACTTAGTATATAACACATATTGGAGGGCTTAGACTTAAACAAATGGGTGGCTAAGATGAATTTCACTTGGATTAAGCCTATGTGGACAAGTTGACAAGTCAACAATGTCATGCTAGCAAGACTAATCTTCCAAGGTGGTCAATGACCATTTTGCCCCTTACCAAATTCGTCCAATACCACTTGTGGGGGTGCCACGTGTCGCCCTCTCATTCGTCCATAAAATTCCGTAACCCTCGTGGGCCCCACAAAACGTAAAATTCCTCGGGTGGGCCCCACGTGACCAAATCCGTAAAAATAAATTTCCATAATATTAATAAGTTCCATACTCTTCAAATAATGCATTTTGAGAATTCAATTCTCAATAACGAACATTTTTCCTTTCCGACGTCCGGAAGATTTTCCGTCGGAAAAACAATTCTTCCTTTCGTACTAATTTCCAAGTCTTGTTTCCTTTCGTACATTCTCTTTTACATGTCCTGGACTTATGGGGTGTAACATTCTTCCCCCCTTAGAAACATTCGTCCCCGAATGTTCTTAATCGGTTGTCACGTTATACAAACTCCGGCATAAACTCTATACTATGCCTAACAGTCAATACATGCACAAGACCAACGATGCCACACATGGCCACCAGATAACATACGTAAACATAATAATGGACCTTCCGTCCGTGGTCCATTCTGACTATACTCGAAGGTTACTGTCTTCCCAAACACGGGATCCTTAGAGGTTCCTTTCTTTCCTTACTTGTCATACTTTCTTTCGTACTTTCAAACTCATCTAGTACACGCATAAAATCTCAAATTACATTCGTCGCCAATCCTTGGAGTTACTAACCAAACTTGGCCATATTGTTACTTACATTCCCGTTAAGGCTTTTCTGGTCCTTACGACCTAGTTCTGGAACGATCCACGAACTCGCATAACGATCAACTAGACTTGGGCCTAGCACCCTGACCCTATCACATAACTGACCATTTCTAATCGACATCACCCCATTCCAAACTATCGGTGACCCGAAATGAGTCCATAACCCGACTCATCGCCACGCTTAACTTCTCGTTCTTAGTCCAAATAAATCTCTCTTATCTCAAGGTACTTCTTACCCTATCCCCTATTCACTAGAGGTTCGCCACATAAGCCAAAGTATTTCTATCAGACAATCTTCCCTATCGGTCTTACACTTATACGGGGTAATTCTGACTTGTGAACTTTATACAACTATAGTCTCAGTTCACCTATCATTCTTGTCAACATTCTTACTTCTCACTTTACTAATCAAAGTATCCCTACCTCTGGGGTACTATCACTTACAACTGCTAGCACCGCTATCTTGGTCAATAACATAACTGCTTCCCTCATGACCCTATAGTCTTCTCCTAACCGAGAAACTGGAGGCTCGTCTTTGGGCCTCAAAACTCGCGCAGGTTAACTCGCCGATCGAACAACATCCGGTATACCCTGGGCACAAGCCCTATCAACTCTCTGAGTCTGACTAGTAGCTCCTGCTACTCCTTTGCCCTTCTGGGCAGCTGTTGCCCTCCTTGGAGGCATAACTGTAACACAACAATACGTCAGAGAGGAATTTTCTTACTAACACAGCTCTATGGCACGATCTTAGAGTGAAAAGAATAGAAACCAACTCCTAAATGTCCTGTAGCCTCCTGTTTATGGGTGTGGCGCGCAACACACCGATAATCAAGACTCTACTAGACACGGTCTGTAGACATTCCGAGGATCGATCGCTCGATACCACTGCACACCAACCTGCCCGTGGATCGTGCCCTACCCGAGCACCCTTCTACCTTAACAATACAAGTAAGTCATGGAATCAAATAACACCTCATTTTTTTAAAACAAACGACGCAAGGGCAAAGCCGACAAGGCTGCCATATATACATAAACAAAAGACACTACACCGCATACGAGTCCAATCCCACATATGAATACAGACTGCAGGAGTTAAATCAACAATGGCGGACAAGGCCCCGCCGCATCCAAAACTATACAAAGCCTGCATCAAGGACATATACCAAAGATAAACTCCTAATAAGGAGCTTATCCAAAACCACGAGCAGATCCTACACTGCCGATCACCGAATCAGGCACCTAAACTGCACAGATGAACGCACCCGAAGGCGAGGTCAAGAAGAATGTACCAAGTATGTGAGCAGTAAGTACTGTAATAAAATCATAGCGCTAAATAACACAGAGACATGTATGATATCCAACCTACGATATAACACATAAGGCGATATATCAAGTCGTGGACGCAGCCCTCAAAGTCATTACTCAATATAACCATGGGTCTCACGCCCATAATATCAATCACGCCGTGGAATCCTTCCTCACCGCTTCGATCCATGATGTAATAACACCAATAAGGATACATGAACACCAAGTCCCACCTGTGTCCTCGATACCTCGTGGTCCCATGCCCCTAATCCCACCTCGTAAAGCATGACCAAAGGGTAACACAAACAAATCCGGGACATATATGATAATCAAAATACAACACATTGTGCCTTACTAACAATGAGTAAATAAAGAGTATCCTTACAATATAAACTAGGAAGCTCACGATCAAGCGGGACCATCCGCCCGCAGATCATTTAGCAATCCTATTCACGGGACTATTTCACCCGCGTAGGTCGCGTGGACCGCGTGAGGTATTCTCGCGTAGGCTTGACCCGCCCGCATGGGACTATTTCACCCGCATAAGCCCTTTCGGACCCGCATAAGGTATTCCTCGCATAGGACTATTTCACCCGCATAAGCCCTTACGGACTCGCATGAGGTATTCCTCGCATAGGCTGGACCCGCCCGCATGGGACTATTTCACCCGCATAAGCCCTACGGACTCGCATGAGGTATTCCTCGCATCGTGGGTAGCAAATCCACGGAATTATGCAAATGCCACAAACCCGGGGAATGACCCCGAAACGACTGGTAGACCAATAGCACACAACCGGCTATTTCCAGCACACATAGGCAATTCTCAATTAACAAGCCAAAGTACTTATCAAGGCACACTTAGACAAATTCTCAATTTATCAAGCCAAAGTACTAATCAAGGCATACATAGAATAATTCTCTTTTAACAAGCCAAAGTACTTATCAAGGCATACATAGAATAATTCTCTTTTAACAAGCCAAAGTACTTATCAAGGCACTCTTAGACAAATTCTCAATTTATCAAGCCAAAGTACTAATCAAGGCATCACATAGAATAATTCTCTTTTAACAAGCCAAAGTACTTATCAAGGCATACATAGAATAATTCTCTTTTAACAAGCCAAAGTACTTATCAAGGCATACATAGAATAATTCTCTTTTAACAAGCCAAAGTACTTATCAAGGCATACATAGAATAATTCTCTTTTAACAAGCCAAAGTACTTATCAAGGCATACATAGAATAATTCTCTTTTAACAAGCCAAAGTACTTATCAAGACACTCTTAGACAAATTCTCAATTTATCAAGCCAAAGTACTAATCAAGGCATCACATAGAATTATTCTCAATTAAACAGGCCAAAGTACTACGTACGTACATTCTTTTCAAAAGACTCCTTTTTGTGTAAAATCCCAAGATACTAACACCCGTAGTATCAAGGCATGTCTATTTTTCAAAGTAAGTTACTACACGTTTAGAAAACTCATTTCAAGGCTTGAAATCAAGTAACTTCAAATTTTCACAATCTAGGCAACTTATGCCCTTTAATCAAAATAGACAACTTTCTAAATCTTCCATAAAGCCGTTATAACCAACTTCCCATAAAGCCGTTATAACCCTTTATGGTTTTAGACATATCCATTCCTTTTTTAACCAAGAGACTTATACTATTAAAACCAAGTATCACATACTTACAAATCAAGTTCTTAACTTTCAAAACACTTCAAGTCTCTTAATATATAGAAAACAAGTTTCTTCTACTTTTAAACTTCAAGTAACTCACACCTTTAAGACAAGTTACTTCTCTTAAACCATGTCATTTCTCCTCTTTTAAAACAATTAAGTAAATCACTCCTTTGACTCCCCTAAAGTCATTATAATGACCTTTAGGATTTTGGGACTAAGGCACTAGCCCAAAAGATTTGGAAACCACTTCCTCTTCAAGACTCCATGTACTTTAAGTAAAATACTTTCACTTTTAAGAATCCAAACTTCACTAAGAAAATGGATTTTACAACTTACAATTTAACATCAAAGTACAATCAAGGAAGTACATAGAACAAATTCTATTCTAGGCAATCCAAATACAACCAAGGAATGGATCATTTAAGGAGTAGAACATACTTTCTTAATCTTAAAGAATCATGCTAGAAGTGGAGATAGTTCACATACCTTTTCGGCTAAATCCACAAGCTAAGCCGAATACGCCGTACGTAGAAGTGTCAACCTATAATGGTCACAACAAGACTATCAACTTCTAGTCTCTAACGTAGAATAATACTAAATATTTGGTCTCTAATTCTACGGAAAATCGGGCAGCACTTCCTTTGTTTCTACTCACTTTGCCACCTTTTTCAAGGCCGAATACAATAACCAACAAGCCACCTTTAAGGCTCCAAACAACAACCAAACAAAGGGGATTACACGCCTTACAATACGTGTAAAATTCCGCCCCACAATTCATACCAAATAGTAATATACTTCACTAGCCATTCTCGGCCAACATATAACCAATAACACTACGTCTTTTCCAATCCTTTTCCAATTTCAAGTTCTTAGGTCAACATGTTATTTAGTCATAAACAACTTCAACAACTACAATTTCCTTCATTATTCAACATGCGACGACTTAAACTAATAATCAACTTGAATTCCAATCTTAAAGCTAAACATGCTAGATTTCGGATTAGGGTTCCAATAGTCAAAATACTTATCAAACTTCATACTATATAACACATGCTTGCTAAAATCCATAGCTACAACAATAAGTAAGTCTTAACTACTAAAACGACAAAATTATACCTTTCCAAGCCCTTAAAATTTCCAAGATCCAAAGTCGCGCCTTAGAAATTCTTAGCTCCTTTCCATAAATTCCAATCCGCTCCAAGCACTCCTTAGAGGCCTATGAAGAACCCATCTTCAAGTTCCAACTTCAAAGTTGAAGAACTCCCTTAGTTTCCGCCTTGCGACTAACGTAAAAATGCGTTTTTTCCGAAATCTTTCTATTGAGATAACCTTACAATACCCTTGGGGACATTGGGTTAAAGTCTTGTGGCTAATGGATCAAAACTACAAAATTTTGTGTGGGAAAGTTGGACAAAGCCGAGAGCTTCTTAAGGCTAAGCTCAAGTTCTCTAAATTTTCTAAGTGTAAAATGAGCTTGTCTTGCACTAACTTAGTATATAACACATATTGGAGGGCTTAGACTTAAACAAATGGGTGGCTAAGATGAATTTCACTTGGATTAAGCCTATGTGGACAAGTTGACAAGTCAACAATGTCATGCTAGCAAGACTAATCTTCCAAGGTGGTCAATGACCATTTTGCCCCTTACCAATTTCGTCCAAGACCACTTGTGGGGGTGCCACGTGTCGCCCTCTCATTCGTCCATAAAATTCCGTAACCCTCGTGGGCCCCACAAAACGTAAAATTCCTCGGGTGGGCCCCACGTGACCAAATCCGTAAAAATAAATTTCCATAATATTAATAAGTTCCATACTCTTCAAATAATGCATTTTGAGAATCCAATTCTCAATAACGAACATTTTTCCTTTCTGACGTCCGGAAGATTTTCCGTCGGAAAAACAATTCTTCCTTTCGTACTAATTTCCAAGTCTTGTTTCCTTTCGTACATTCTCTTTTACATGTCCTGGACTTACGGGGTGTAACACCTACGGACTCGCATGAGGTATTCCTAGCATCATGGGTAGCAAATCCACGGAATATGCAAATGCCACAAACCCAGGGAATGACCCCGTAATGAACAATATATCACTAGCACAACCGGCTATCACACATAACATAAGCACTACCGGCTTATCATACATAACATAAGCACTACCGGCTTATCATACATAACCTAAGCACGTTAAGAAATCCCCTAACTTCTTATTAGCTTTGTTCATAAACACTCTCATTTTAGTTTACTTAAGGCACTAACATGTCATTATAAAATCCGAGAATTTAACCCAAAGTACTACGTACTTCTATTCTTTTAAAATGACTCTTTTTCATATAAAACTTCCAAGATACTTATAACCATAGTATCAAGTCATATCTACTTTTCAAAACAAGTCACAATACCTTTTAGAAATACATTTATAGGCTTCTAAATCAAGTGACTTCTTTCTTTAAAACCTTAAGCAATTGATGCCTTCAAATCAATTTGCCTTCCATTAATTCAAGTCATTTATCATTATTTACATTACTAGAGTAAACCACTCTTTCAACTTTCCATAAAGCTATTATAACCAACTTTCCATAAAGCTATTATAACCAACTTTCCATAATTCTTTTATAACCAAGAGACTTAAACTTTCCAAACAAAACAAGTATCATATACTTTCAAACTACTTTAAGTCTCTTAACCTTTAGAAACTAAGATATCCTTAATATTTTTAAACAAGTGAGTTAATTCTCTAACTCAACCAACTTGGACATTCTTAAGACAAGCCAAGGATATCAAATGGAACTAGATTCGTCAAAATCTCGTACGTCTACCGTACTATATATTTACAACTACTCATGCTCAAGAGATAAGAAAGTTCCACATACCTCTTCGGTTCAATCCACTTGCTAAGTCCAATATGTCGTACGTAGTATGTCAACCTATAATGACCATAATACGTCTATTAACTTCTAACTTCAAACGTAGAATATCCGAAGTGTAAAGTCACTTAATTCTACGGAAAATTGGACATCATTTCCTTTGTTTCTATGTACTTTTTCACCTTTTTCAAGGCCCAAATTCAATAACCAGACATGCCACATTTAAGGCTCAACACATTAACCAATCAAAGGGGATTATGCGCCTTACAGGACGTATAAAATTCTGCCCCATAATTCATATAAAACAGTCCAATATTAAAGGTCATTTTTCGACTACAAAGTACAACCACAATAAATCTTTTCCAATTCCTTTTCAATCCATAATGTCGTTCTCGCATGTTATATAGTCGCAACCAATTTCAACAACTATAATCTCTCATTTAGATAACACGCGACAATTATAACTATCGATTCATTTGTATTGTAATTCCAATGGCTAATAAGCCCGTGTTCGGATTTAGGCTCCCAATACTCTATAACACTTATCAACTATTACATGTATCATAATTTATTTCCAAGAGGAGAGGGAATTTTACCTTTAGGATTTCGCCCACTATAGCCCTTTTTCCGCAACTCCTTTTCTCGTCAAAATCATCCACCCGAACTTTCTACAAGTTTATCAACACCTTAACTTCTTGCCGCCTCTCCAATAACTTCACTAGGCTTAGGTTTTTTTAAATTTTTAGAGAGAAGAGGAGAGGAAATTTCCATGGATGAATCTTTGTAAAATGACCAAGTCTTCAAGACTTGGTCATAATATAAGACCTTCCCTCGGTCAAAAAGATGGGAGGGACACTTGTCAACCTCCCATAGGCCTTTACACAAATATCTTCTGATTTTTCCCCCTTTTTCGCGAAAAATCCCGCCTCGGCGCCGCGGCGCTGCAACTTCAGAAAGTTTCAGGATTTACGGCGCCGCGGCCCTGCAGACGGCGCCGTGGCGCTGTGACGCCTGACTGGAATATTTTTCCCTCACTTCTGTCCACTGAACTTCTAACGTCTATACTTCTCCGCTCCGATGTCCTATCGACGAGAGGTTTGTTGCGTTGGAAACTAGACTCAACGAACTTCATACTAGGCTTTTTAAATACCTAAAAACTCTTACTAAACTGTGATATATAGCACTCCAAAGTTGACTCAAAATATGTCTAAAACATTTTTCCAACTTATCTTTCCAAATTCCAATCTTATTTCTTTTCGTACGTCTTCATCTTATTCTCTGGAAATTACGGGGCGTAATATTCTTCCCCTCTTAGAAACATTCGTCCCCGAATGTTCTTTTGGAGTCAATCTTATAAATAGCGACATAGTCTCCTTTTACAACCCCTGCAATCCAATAATGCCACACGTGGCCACATAATAACACTTAAGAAAAAAATACTTCAATTAAAACTGGACAAGTAAGGGAATGAATTACCTGAAGGTGTAGAGAACAAGTGAGAATACTTCCTCAACATGTCCTCCTCCGCTTTAGTCATCTCCTCCCTATTATCATTGCGCCACAAGACTTTGACGGAAGCCACATCTTTGGTCCGCAGTCGCCTGATCTGGCGATCGAGTATCGTTATGGGACTCTCCTCATACGATAAACCCTCTGTAACCTAGACCTCGCTGACTGGGAAAACTTTTGATGGATCTCCGATACACTTTCGTAACATAGAAACATGGAAGACCGGATGTACTGCCTCTAAATCCGATGGCAGATCCAACTCATAGGCAACCTTACCTACTCTACGGATGATCCGGTAAGGCCCAACGTACCTTAGGCTAAGTTTCCCCTTCTTCCCGAACTTTAACACACCCTTCATGGGTGATACCTTCAAGAAGACCCAATCGTCTACCTGAAACTCCAAATGTCGACGTCGATTATCTGCATAAGATTTCTGTCGACTCTGAGCTGCTAGCAGTCTCTCCTGGATAAGATTCACCTTATCCACAACCTGCTGAAGCAAGTCTGGGCCAACAAACTGAACCTCGCCCACGTCGAACCAACCAATCGACGACCTACACTTCCGCCCATACAAAGCCTCATATGGCGCCATCTGAATGCTAGAATGGTAGTTGTTGTTATAAGCAAACTCTACAACCAGCTACCTCTGAAATCAATAACACAGTCCCGAAGCATATCCTCAAGTGTCTGGATAGTACGCTCTGCCTGTCCGTCGGTCTGGGGATGAAACGCAGTACTGAGACTCACATGTGTCCCTAACCCCTTCTGGAAAGATCTCCAGAAGTTAGCCGTAAACTGGGATCTTCTGTCTGATATAATTGATATAGGAACTCTGTGCAGTCTCACAATCTCCCTGATATACAATCTAGCATAATCCTCGGTAGAATCGTAGTCTGATCGAAGAAAGTGGGCTGATTTTGTCACTGTCTCTGATAACCGGATGGAATCACACTTCCTCGAGTGCGAGGTAATCACGTAACAAAATCCATGTGGATTACCTCCCACTTCCATGTCGAATATCAATCCTGCAATAGCCCACCGCTTCGTGCTCAACTCGACTGCGACAATTAGGACACTGAGCAACAAAACCTGTCACGTCCCTCTTCAGGCCATCCCACCAATACATATATCTGAGGTCATGGTACATCTTAGTCGACCCCGGATGAATAGAGTAACGAGCACTGTGTGCCTCCCCAGAATCTGCTGACGAAGTCCTGCAACATCGAGAACACACAATCTGCCCTCTAATCTTAGCACCCCATCAGGCGCTACCTCAAATGAACTCTTCTCCTTTCGAAGAGCCGTATCCCGATACCGTATCATAACTAGGTCCTCATATTGTCGCCTCTTCACTTCCTCAATGATGGAAGACTCGACAATCTCACGAACCCGTATCCCACTATCATCGGTATCGACCAACCGAACCCCAAGGCTCGCTAGCTAATGGATCTGACGGGCCATATCCTGTCTATCAGGTTGCACCTATGACAGACTCCCCATCGATCTATGACTCAAAGCATCTGCAACCACGTTGGCTTTTCCCGGATGGTATAAGATATCAACATCATAATCCTTCAACAACTCTAACCACCGTCGCTGCCGCAAGTTCAGTTCCCTCTGCCTGAAGATGTACTGGAGGCTCTTGTGGTCTGTATAAATATCCACATGAACCCCATATAAATAATGTCTCCAAATCTTCAAGGCATGAATAACTGCGGCCAACTCTAAGTCGTGAGTAGGGTAATTCCTCTCATGCTTCCGTAGCTGCCGGGAAGCATAGGCTATTACCTTACCGTGTTGCATCAATACGCACCCTAGCCCAATACCCGAAGTATCACAATAAATCACGTAGCCCTCTAACCCCTCGGGAAGAGTAAGAACTGGAGTCGTCGTCAACTTTTCCTTCAGTAACTGGAAGCCCTTCTCGCAAGCTTCGTCGCTGGAACTTAGCGCCACGAGTCGGCTAGTCAATGGTGCCGATATCGAAGCAAACTGCTTCACAAACCTACGATAATAACCTGCCAGCCCCAAGAAGTTGCGCACCTCCGTCGGAGTAGTAGGTCTCGGCCAAGACTTGACCGCCTCAATCTTTGCCGTATCAACCTGAACACCGTCAGCCCCAATAATGTGCCCCAAGAATGCCACTGAGGCCAACCAAAACTCACACTTGGAGAAATTGGCGAACAACTGTCGGCTCCGGAGGACCCAATACCGTCGCCGAGTGATCTGCATGCTCCTGCTCTGTGCGCGAATATACCAGGATGTCATCGATGAATACTATAACAAACGTATCCAAAAATGGCTTGAACACCCGGTTCATCAAATCCATAAATACCGCTGGAGCGTTGGTCAAACCGAAAGACATCACCCTGAACTCATAGTGCCCATACCGGGTCCTGAATGCAGTCTTTGGGATATCTTCCTCTCTTACTCGTACCTGATGATAACCAGACCGCAGGTCTATCTTGGAGAAATACCTCACACCCTGCAACTGGTCAAACAAATCATCAATCCTGGGGAGGGGGTATCTATTCTTGATGGTTACTTTATTCAGTTGCCTGTAGTCAACACACATACGCAGCGTCCCATCCTTCTTCTTTACAAACAAAACCGGCGCTCCCCATGGAGAAATACTAGGCCTAATAAAGCCTTTTTCCAGCAAATCTTTCAGCTGGTCCTTCAACTCCCTCAACTCAGCAGGTGTCATCCTGTATGGCAAAATAGATATAGGCCGAGTGTCTGGCAACGTGTCAATACAGAACTCTATCTCCCTCTCGGGAGGAATACCTGGGAGATCATCTGGGAATACATCCGGAAACTCTCTAACCACCAGGACTAACTGAAGAACTGGCACCTCAACCTCTGTATCGAATACCCGAACCAGATGATAGATGTACCCTTTCTGTACCATCTTCCTAGCCTTGAGGTAAGAAATAAACCTACCCCTCGGCGACGCGGTATTGCCCTTCCACTCGAGCAATCGACTCACCAGAAATCGAATCGACCAACTCGCTCTACAGTCAACGTTGGCATAACAAGAAGTCAACCAGTCCAAACCCATAATGACGTCAAAATCTGTCATCTCCAACTCTATCAAGTCCGCTAGGGTCTGATGACTGTATATAAACACCGGGCAATCTCTGTACACCCGCTCAGCTAACACTGAATCACCCACTGGCGTAGCTACTTCAAAAGGTTCTATCGACGCCGGCTCTATCCCTATTCTACCAGCAATAAGAGGGGACACATAGGACAAGGTAGAACCTGGATCTATCAAAGCATAAACGTCACAGCATGAAATCAATAATGTACCTGTGACGACATCCGGGGAAGCCTTCTGGTCTTGCCAGCTGGCTAAGGAATATATGCGGTTCTGTGGACCGCTAGAACTAGGACCTCCACCACAACCTCTACCGCGGCCTGCCGGTCCGTGAACACCCTGCCCTCCGGGGTGCATAACCACAGAAGAAGACCAAAGAATCGACCGCTTACCGAACCATACCACCCCGCCGCCTGCCTGGACAATCATTCTTCATATGGCCCTTCTGGCCACAAGAGAAACAAGCTCCCGAAGCAGTACGACACTCGCCCTGGTGAGATCTACCACATCGAACACACCGAGATACGGGCGGTCTCGATCGGTTACGCCGCCTCAAACCCTCAAGTCACGAGCCACGACTTGCTCTCGAATAACCTGATCAAACCTCCCGCCGAAATCCGAGAAGGGCACTCGTGCCGCTGAAATGTGGACCTAGTTCGCCGCCGAAATTGCCGCCCGAAAATTTCTCAAACCTCGTTGTCCAGCCTCTTGGCCGCTTCAGTCCGGTGATCTCTCTCTCGTCTTCTATCCTCAGGCATAAGCTCGCATCTCGGCAATATCCATACCGTCAAGAGCCACTCCTGTGCAAGCAGTAATCATATAACGGTCTAGCCCCATCACATAAAGGTGAACTCTGTCCGCCATGTCAGCCACAATAGTGGTCGCATACCTGGCCAATGAATCAAACTCCAGGTTGTACTCGCTGATGGTTCTCCCATTCTGACTCAATGTCAAGAATCTATCCACGCGGGCTCTCCCCATTTCAGGAGGCAAAAGTGATCCAGGAAGGCCTCTGCGAATTCATCCCAAACAGATGGAAGAGCACCCTCACCTCTAGACAGCTCCCATGACTCAAACCAGTTCAACGCAATATCGCGTAACCGGTAAGAGGCTAACACAACTGACTCCGTCTCCGAGGCCCTAAGAACCTTCATAGTCCGCTGTAACTGCCGAATAAACTCCTGAGGATCCTCCTCAGATCCCGAACCATAGAACTCGGGTGGATTACAACCCTGAAAATCCCGAATCCTCAAGCTGTCGGCTCTAGGGTTAGCCACCTGCCTCGCTTGCCGCCGCCACTATGCTAGTCAATAACCTGACCGCTTCTATAATCTCTATACTCGCCGCCGCGTGGATGGAGACTCGTGTAACGGACCTCTGAGCTACGCCGCCTGCCTTCTAATATCGCCGGCGTGGTGAACTCACGACTACCACAACCTCGTGCATAGTCCGGGCTCGAGTCCTAGTAACTCTATGCGTACTCACTAGCGCCTCCTGCCGCTTTGCCCTTCGGGCCCCGGTCGCCTTCCGGAGGCATAATCGATACATAAGAATAGGTCGAGAGGATTCAACCTAATAAGACATTTCATCGCACGATCTCGGAGAGAAGAATGGAAACTAATCATAAATGTCTTGCACCTCCCGATTATAGATGTGGTGCACAACACACCGATAATCAAGACTCTACTAGATACAGACCTGTAGACACTTTCCGAGGACTAATCGCTCTGATACCACTTTTGTCACGACCCGACCCCGGGCCTGCGACTGGTGCCCTACCTGGGCACCCCTTTCAGGTATACATCAGAGAATAGCAGCGGAACATACACAACTCATAAAAATACTTAGACATTAAACATCCACATGCTAGCCGATAAGGTCACCTTCCGTAAAATATACATAATCCAAAAAACAAACAGTACATCTCTGTTCTTAAAACCCAATCCACAAATATGACTACAGACCTCTAAGAATAACAATTGTGGCGGGACAGGGCCCCGCCATACCCATGAATGTACATAGATCTACAACATCAGGAAAAACCGTACCAAAAGACAAGCCTCCGGAGAAATGGAGCTTCTGACACCTGATCAGTGATCCTAAGAATGAGGATCCACCACCTGCTTACCCCTACCTGCGGCATGAACGCAGCCCCCGAGGAAAAGGGGGCCAGTACAATAGATATACCAAGTATGTAAAACTGAAAGTACTGAAATGAAATCATAAAGTCTAAAAATAAAGCTGGAGACATGTATGATAACTCAAATAATAATGACATCAGGCCTTACTAACAATGAGAGTAAACAAGTGTATACTTTACTGCATAAAAATAGGAGGTTCATGATCAAAGTAGGGTCAGCCGCCCGTAGTATCATTAAGCAATACTACTCCTGGGACTATTTCACCCGCATAGGCCGTATGGATCCACATGAGGTAATTTCCTCGCATAAATTGTATCCGCCCGCATAGGTCGTGTAGACCCGCATGAGGTAATCTCCTCGCATAGAACTGGTCTGCCCCGCATAGGACTATTTCACCCGCATGAGCCCTACGGACTCGCATGAGGTATTCCTCGCATAAACACTCTCATTTTAGTTTACTTAAGGCACTAACATGTCATTATAAAATCCGGGAATTTAACCCAAAGTACTACGTACTTCTATTCTTTTAAAATGACTTTTTTTCATATAAAACTTCCAAGATACTTATAACCGTAATATCAAGTCATATCTACTTTTCAAGACAAGTCACAATACCTTTTAGAAATACATATATAGGCTTCTAAATCAAGTGACTTCTTTCTTTAAAACTTTAAGCAATTGATGCCTTCAAATCAATTTGCCTTCCATTAATTCAAGTCATTTATCATTATTTACATTACTAGAGTAAACCACTCTTTCAACTTTCCATAAAGCTATTATAACCAACTTTCCATAAAGTTATTATAACCAACTTTCCATAATTCTTTTATAACCAAGAGACTTAAACTTTTCAAACAAAACAAGTATCATATACTTTCAAACTACTTTAAGTCTCTTAACCTTTAGAAACTAAGATATCCTTAATATTTTTAAACAAGTGAGTTAATTCCCTAACTCAACCAACTTGGACATTCTTAAGACAAGCCAAGGATATCAAATGGAACTACATTCGTCAAAATCTCGTACGTCTACCGTACTATATATTTACAACTACTCTTGCTCAAGAGATAAGAAAGTTTCACATACCTCTTCGGTTCAATCCACTTGCTAAGTCCAATGTCACGCCCCTTTTCGACCGCGACATTTATTTTCTAAACTCCTGCTTAAATAAAAGTGTTAGAAAATAAAATAAAATAAAATAAATCATATTAAAAGGGTGCTAAAATATAAAAGGGTGCTAAAAGTGCAAAAGGGTGTTTAAATGTTAAAGGGGTGCTAGAAATGCTAAAGTGCTAAGGGTTCGCGGAGTCGCCACCTAATTAATTGGGTGAATTAGGACACCTAAATGTTTAACTAGTTTAAAGTAAAACATTAACTCCATTTTAATGGTCTGCTAAGCTTAGTAAGATTCTGGGTAAGGGTTCTTTATTAATCTAGAGGGAAGGGGTTAGGCACCCTCTAAGATCCGCTAACTTGCGGTTGTCCTGCCAAACCTAGGGTTAATTATTGTTGCTAAGAATGCGTGTTTTGAAAGTACTTAAGCAAAAGATATTTGTAAGTAAAAGATGTATTTTTGACCAACATAAAATATAAAAAAATATATAAAGTTAGTTCTAGTTGAAAACATGCATTTATGAAGTAATAAAAAAACGCATTTAAATTTATCTTATAAGGTATAATATAGAGGTACTAATGTAAAATCTACTATGACAAAATATATGCTTATAGGATATGACAATGTGTATTATGCGAAGGCCAACGATCTTGCGATTTAAATAAATTTTTCTATGTGAGTGCTAATAGGAGTTCATAAAAAATGATCTTCTCATGCTAGGATTTAATAACTAATAATGCTTTGACTACCTAAATAATTATGCGAGTGGAGGATTACTAAATAGTTTGATTATAACTTAAGCAAGCTAAAATAATTAACTTAAAGGGGGAAAGCAAATTTCTAATGTCAAGCTACTTTATAGTCTATTGGTTCAAGGTTTAACTATTATGAATATTCTACTAATTAATGTAGCGTTAGACATATAATTTACAACAAATAAATGAATGGGGGCGGGGTAGAAAATAATTAGAAGGACTCGAGGAATGGCGATGTCCTTCGCCTGCGGCTTTGGAATTCTGATGCGGATAGAGAAATGCACATAGATGCGGGTATTATTTGAAGTAGCTTGTGATGAGTCTTGCCGTGAGACTCTTCATTTTGCTCCGATGCGAGCCATGCAAAATAAAGAAAGATAAGGATTAGTATATGCCCAGATTTATTTAACCAAAACAAGCACTTGACACATAGTTTGTATTTAAGCAAACACATACATAAAGACCAAACATAGGCAATATCAGATGGTAATTGCTAAGCCGAAACAGTCAGATATATATCCAAAATAAGTACACCTTTCCTGCATACCTGCTGCAGCAGGTTCTCAAATGCTGTAAATACTAGTAAGCAGTAGGCAGAGATCAAGCAGCACGGAAAGGACATGAAACATTCCAGATTTTCTTTTCTTTTTGAATAAACGAGATGGCCCCTAATACAATCAAGCAGTTTTCATGCTAACTGGGTTTTAAAAGCGTGCACAAGATCAATGCAAGTCATCAACATACTTTCCAGTACACCAAATAAACAGATAAGCAAGATCAAATTAATTGAGCCAATACACATTAAACTGGATCTTTTAGAATGTATGTAGAGAGGTTCAGCTTCAGGCCTCTGTTTAGTATGATGGGAAGCTCCTAGATGATGTATGTACATATAACTTAGGCTAACATATAAGTTTGAATCTCGTAAATAGACCACTAAACCAGTGTTTCATGACATCTAATTTGCAAGACATATTGAGACTAGAATGGAAAAATATAAGAAAAGCTGCTATGGAGATATCACATGACCTGGGCAGACAACCAAGTGTTAAAAGAAACTGATTTTAGATAGTAGATTGCAGTCGTAGCCCGAGTCTAATCATATTGACAATAAGTTCATACAAGGCAATTACTGAATGAAAATCAAATTAAGCCTAATTTCAAGCTATTTTATAAACATACTAACTCTTAAGATATCATGCCATTAAAAAATGGATGTAGAATCTGAGGGACATGGCTGGGACCTATCATAACATGGGTGACATGACCTCAAACTTAGGCTAAAGACTAAATGATCATTTTTAGTTAGATAGATGCAAACAAGCAAATTAACCCCCTTAGGTCAACAAGCATGATTCAACTTAATTTCAAATTAATAGGATAGACACACAAAACAGGATGTATGCAGGGGCAATCCAAGAGCTACATTAGACTGATGAGGTGCTGGGCAGTGGAAAGCATAGTTAGACATGAGATAAAGACAGCTTATAAAGCAATTTACTGTTAGAAGTAAATGATCAAATAAGCCATTCTAAATAATATTTTAGACAGACTCCACACAATCTCTTCTTCTAAACAGACAGGGATATCCTATCGACTGAGTAGTCGTTTCTTTTTAGACATGTGAAACTACTCAAGTTATAAAAAAAAGAAAAACTCATAGAACCTCAAATATATCTCTGTTGAGCAGACAACAATTAAACTAAAACAGACCAGAACCACATTGAAGGCTCAAACATCCTGGAAATATGCATACACACAATTCAAGCCTATTGGTAACATTCCGAATTTTGCTCATCCCACAACATTCAAACAAACTACAGAGACAGGCATGGTCTGTGACTTATCAACATCAGTCCCCAAACATCATCTTAAGCATCTACCCAACACAAACACACGAATGAACTAACACATTATTTAATACAAATTCGCACGAAAATACAAAATGGACAGAAATCGAGAGGGAGTGGATTTTTACCTTCTCCGGACAGCGACCCGGGGCAGCGTATCAAGTCGTCGGTCCAATCGACGGGTTTTGGGTTTGCGATGCGAATGAAAGGGCGAGGTTCGTTTGCTGATTTGTGGCTGGAATTGAAATAAGGGGGATTCGAATTACCTATTCTTGAGATGCTAGTGGCCTAGGTACTGAGTCCCCTAATTCCTGATGCCTGTCGATTCTCCCCGACTGAGCTATGCCCTCCTCTGCTCACAGGTCTGTGCTCGACCCATGCTCTGGACTCCCGTCTCTGCTCTGCTCTGTGTTTCTTAACTGCTGCTCCGGTCCCTATATCGATGCCTTTTCATGTTCTTATATAGCCCCCATTGAGTTTCAATAATGGTAAGCTTTTAGGGCTGAGATTGGGCTAATATTGGTACTGAGATTTCGTAAGAGATTCGTGCGATTCTAATTAGGCAGAAAAAAAGGTAAACGATTTGGATGATTTTGTTTAATTATGGTAGGAAATCGTTTGGCTGGGTGCGTGTGGGTAAAGAAGGTAAGGGAGGCTTGATTACTGATTCTCGGCAGAATCTCGGTGGGCGAGGGTGAGTCTTGTGGCGATTGAAACTTAGGCTTAGGGTTCTTGGTTTTGTGCGTTTGAGGGAGACGAGGGAGAAAGGGCTGAGGGAAATAGGCTGGGGCGGGATTGGGCTTGTGGGTTTCCGAAGAAAGGCTGAGGGAGTAATAAGGGGTTTGGGCCAGCTGGGCCTTGCGGGTCGCGGATGAAATTTGGCGGCGTGGGTCAGCGCGGTGTGATGTTAGTTAATTAGGTATTTAATTTTAGGAGTTAATTAATTAATTGGTGGTGAGTTTTAGGTATTTAATTAGTTAATTAGTAGCAATTTAAATTCATAAATTGTGCTTAAATTGTTTACGTGCTTTATTAATCTAATTGTTATAAATGCGGGCGTGCTATTTAATTAGTGCTTAATATTTTAAAATGCGGCGCTATTATTTAAAAACTTATTATTATGCATTATTGCGAAGTTAAATTAAAAATGAATTGAGTTTAGATTAAATTATTTAAATGCTAAATGCAAGTATGATATTTAAGAATTGTTTAAAGCTTTTTATAAATGCGACGCTATTAAATGCATGTATTAGATTAAAATTGATTTTAAATTATAAATGATTATGAAATTCTCTTGCGTATTAATAAATGCGACTACGCTACTTGACACGACGTCATTGCTAAATTATTTATTATTAAATAAGAATCATGACAGGGCTTGAAATTAATTAATGCGGGCGCGGGACTCTAAGTGGTTAAAACTCTACGTAAGACACAATGTCATTATAAAATGTTTATTTATGTCTGTATTTATGTTTTATCGCTGTATTTTATTATAAAAAATCATAAAAATTATTTTACAAAATTAGTGTAATTTTATAGTTAATGACGGGAGGGTCAAAATCGTGTCAACAATGTCCTCTTTGTATGGAGATGATGGAAGAATCTTCGGACAAAGACGTTG
This sequence comes from Przewalskia tangutica, assembly GCA_029844215.1. Lineage (NCBI taxonomy): Eukaryota > Viridiplantae > Streptophyta > Magnoliopsida > Solanales > Solanaceae > Przewalskia > Przewalskia tangutica. The sequence goes on from CM056734.1 coordinate 83,978,298, forward strand.
ACTCATAGCCAATTTTGTCTCGATCTTCAAAATTGCAAAAAATGGCGTGTAGACAAAGTGGCGTAAAAATTAAAATCCCCGATGTCGAGTTATGACGACACTGGGCTACCATGGTCTAAACACCAAGGCGGGCTAACGCGACTCAGCCGCCCGGTGTCGAGTTATGGCGACATCGGCTACCATGGTCAAAACACCGGCGCGCTAACGCGACTCAAAGTCGCCCCGGTCGATGTCGAGTTATGGCGACACTGGCGTGGTGTAAAGAATAAAATAAAGTAAACGGGCTTGAACCTGGGGTGTACCGCTATGGCTTATGGTGCTGGGTTCTATGGTGATGTGGAGCGAGTGGACCGACGCTTGAGGCCGCTTCTGCCATTCATTGGGAAGGTTGGCCCCCCAACAAATTGCCCCGGTTCGCTGTAAGAGAAAATCCACGTTGTGCTCCTGCTCCTGCATGCTAAGACTTCAAACAAACGGTTAGTGCATAACTGTTAAGGCAAAATGATGATGCATAATTTTAAAAGTAATGCAACTGTGAGTAGAAAAGGCTATCCTGCAAAATGTGATGCCTGCTGTGTTGATGCGGTGCTGCAAATGCTGTGATTTTCGTCCTTGCACGGACGTGTTGCGATTGTGAATGCGGATATGTTGTCCTTTGCCGCAATCGCCCTCAGACTAAAGCTCAAGAAAGAGTTAGTGCATAATCGCTAAGACGTAATAATAAAGCATGAGTAAGAAATGCAATTTCGAAAGTATAGAAATCGCCCTCGCGCGAGGTGATATCGTCATGATGGCGCTGCTTCGACTTGTTGCCGATAATGTCGTTACTGGACTTGTGGCCGATAACGCTGCGTTACTGGACTTGTCTGCGTTGCCGATAACGCCGCGCTCGACGCGTTGGCCTTGGCGTCGTTGCATAGACTTGCTTTGTCCGATAACGCCGTTACTGGGCGTGTTGCCGGGCGCCGTTACGTAGACTTGCCGTGGCCGATAACGCCGTTGCTGGACGTGTTGCCGCCGGGCGCCGCGTAGACTTGCTGCGGCCGATAACGCCATTGCTCGACGTGCCGCCGCCGGGCGCCGCTGCGTAGACTTCTTTGTCGATAACGCCGCCGTTACTGGACGTGTTGCTCTTTGGTGTCGTTGCGACTTGCTTGCCTTGATAGCGCCGTTGCACGACGCGCCGCCGGGCGTCGCGCAGACTTGCCGCGCCGATAACGCCGCCGCTCGACGTGTTCCGGGCGTCGTTGCGTGAACTTGCCGCGGCCGATAACGCCGCCGCTCGGACGTGTTCTTTGTTGGCGCCGTTGCGTAGACTTGTTGTCGCCGATAACGCCGTTGTCCGGACGTGTTCTTCCGGGCGCCGTTGCGTAGACTTGCCGCGCCGATAACGCCGCCGCTCGACGCTTCCGCCGGGCGCCGTTGCGTAGACTTGCCGGCCGATAACGCCGTTACTGGACGCGGTTGTTCTTGGCGTCGTTGCGTAGACTTGTTGCGGCCGATAACGCCGTTGCTGGACGTGTTGCTTCGGCGTCGCGCGTAGACTTGCTTCGCGTGATAACGCCGTTGCACGGGCGTGTTCTTCGCCGCTTCCCGTAGAATAGATGCTCCTGCAAGCTAAGCTTGAGAAAAACGTTAGTGTATACCTGTTTAAACGAAATGATAAATGTATATGAGAAGTGCAATTTTATGGGTAGAGGTGTCATCCCTGATACGCCAGATGAATACTGAGATGTCGTCCTTGCACGGACATGCTAAATGCCGCAACTGACGAATTGCCATGATGCCTTTGTTGGGTGCGATGCATTGGTTGCCAATTTGACTTTATGCCCGAGTTGGTGCTCTAGGTTTTGTTGCGGAACTTTGAACTTTGACTGCTGATTGTTGATGCCCCTTTCTGCTGCTTTTGCTGCGGACTTTGGATTGTTGTCATCCTCTCGCTTTGTCGCTTTCGCTTACGCTATCTGAAGAAACTTTTGCCGTATTTTACGCCTGCTATTGCACTTTCTCGCTTCATTAATATGAAAAGACTGCGCCAAAGAAAATTTGTGAGTTTGGGGGTCGATTCGCATTTGACTTCGCCGCTTGTCCTCGATATCCGCAGGTTCGCCTGTTTGGACTTGCAACCCCGTCTGTTTCCTACATGGTCCCGCTTTGAAAAGTGGTGTCCGCCTAAAATGGGTCTCGATGTAGTTGCTTGTAGGCTATGTGTATTCTTGTCATTTTCAGAACGAAGGGAAAGTTTCCTAATGGTGTGACCGAAGCCGATTTAGGCCGCCTACGTATCCCCATTAGGGAATCAGGTCATGACGTAGTTCATTACAAGCAAATTTTGGGGTGAAATTAAAATTTCTAAATGTGGGACCGAGGCCGGTGGCCGCCTACGTATCCGCCAAGGGAATCAGGTCGAACGTAGTTCATTACAAGCAAAACAAAAGAAAACATTATTAAAGCTTAAATATGAGTTTTTAAAAATATTCTGCTAAACTAAATTGCTTTTCTAATCCGGTCTCTAGGCGGACCAAACAAGGGGCAAGTCCAACCAATACGCCTTCATGCTCTGCATCGTGGATGGTTGGGTCTTCATGTTCTGCTATCGCGATCTCCTCTTTGGCTTCGCGTGGCGCATGCTCGGATAAATGACCGATTCGGCGGAATGGGCATAGGCGAGTGTATTCTCATCTAAGGTTATCAGTGCACATCGACGTGCCATGGTTTGGCAAAGGGTTATCATGCACATTCGGGGCGTGATCCTTTAGCCGATTACCCTTCTCCGATCGATTCTCGCCCCCGAGGAGTGGCAACCTTCGTGTCATGTCCCGGCTATCCGAGTGATACGCAGCCGCTTATTCTCATCATACCATCTTGGGATAGGTCGAATCCTTCCTGGAATCGGTTGGATTAGGCCTGCAGCTCGCAACCTTTCATATATTTGAGGTATGGGTTCGGCTAGTGGGGTGCGAACTTTGGGTGGTTTTCCTTCAAAATTCTTATTTGCTCTGGGTGCATTGGGTGCTCTGTTTTGTTGGCGGTCTTGATGGGTGGATCTATGCGGGGCTGGATAAACGGGTGCTTGTGAAGTGTTATATATAGGCTGTGTGTGGTAGTTGTGGTAGTATGATGGGTTTTGGTATGTTATGAACGCTTCGGGTTTGCGTTCTTGTACAAACATGGAAGGGGAAACTGTCTCTTTCTTCCTCTGTGAAGTACTCCCGAGTGTCCCTGACTGAATCGTCTTATTGGTTGCCTGTAATGCTGCCAGATTCGTAATCCTACCAGTTTTAATACCTTCTTCTACGAAGTCGCCCATTCTAACAACTTCCGCAAAATTCCGTCCGATGACGCTTATCATCCGCTCATAGTAGGTTGCATCTTTCAAAGATTGCACGAATAGTGTGGTCATCTCACTCTCCACCATGGGTGGTTGTACTTTTGCTGCTTCTGAGCGCCACCTCATGGCGTATTCTCTGAATGTTTCTGTAGTCTTCTTCTCCAACTTCATTAAGTAGAACCTGTCCACAACGGTTTCTGTGTTGAACCTGAACCGCTCCACAAAATCTTGGGCCAATGCATTCCAGTTGTGCTATTTCCGCGGATCTTGGCTGGTATACCAATCTAGTGTCTCGCCGGTCAAGCTCCGAATGAACAACTTCATAATGACCGCTGGGTTCTTCCCTACCCCGATTAGCTTGTCGCAATATGACCTCAGGTGTGCACGGGGTTCCTTTCCCATCAAATAGTTCAAACTTCGCACCTTGTACCCCATGGCGGCTCCATGCGGATCGTGCAAAGATCCTCGTAGTCTAGTCCTTCGTGACCTTTGTCCGATCGCATGCCCCAACCGCTTCTTTCGGACTATGAATTTCTTTGGCCACGCCTCGCCCATTTTGGCTCGGACTTCCTCTCCATCTCTTCATAATGATCCCTTCGCGTAAGCACGGACGGTAAAAGGCGGCTTCTGCATAAGTCATTTTCTAGGTTGTTTCTTGGGCCGTAATGGGTGTGGTGCGTGGGCATTGGTTGGCCCGGCGATTAGGTGATTATGGTGAAGTAAGTAGGTGGGGGCTGAGGTACATGGGTAGTAGGAGGGTCATTTTGAAGGTGGGGTTGAGGGTTGGCTGGGCGAGGGACGGTTTGATAGGTGACTGGTAGCCTTTGTGGGGAGTTCTGGGAGATATGTGCGTGGAGGTCGATCCGAATGGTTTGCGAGTAGTGGCCCTTTGCTCGCATGTGGTATTCAAACTAATGGATAGGTTGGTCAGATTCCGTAGCCTCTCCATCTCAACCTGCATATCAGCAATTTGTCAGAGCAATGCAAGAATACATTCTTCCCGATCGTGACATTCCTTCCTTCTGAAGGTTCTGTTTCGCTGACAGGAATAATTCCCAAACCATTTGGCTCAGACGCCCCCGAGCCAGTCATATCATCGTTTCGTGCCTTGGACCTGGTAAAGTGTGGATGCTCCGACATTGTTGAGTCAAATACGAACCGACCTTTTGGGGAGGATGATAAATCTTTCTAAAAAAATGCAACAAACGGTGTTAGCATAAAGCACATAATTTGCAGGTATGTAACAGATATATTGCACATAGCACATTCAAACGTTTCCTAACATGCAGGGGGACCTCTTTATGCCAGAGGTAAGCCTAAACGTCAAATATGCGAGGTTATGATGGATTTGTCCAAGCCGCCCAACTGTAATGCTTTTGTTGGAAATGGCGACCAAATGACGGTGCACTTTTCCCAATTTCAGCATGACATGATTGGGTTTGGATTTGTCTATCGTTGTCACGCTACACATAATATGCTGGTTGGCCGTTGGGTTGAGAAACCCGTCGACAAGTTTGGTGTCTTCCTAATTGTGGCGTCGATGCCAAGGACCGACCCACCTAAGGTAAATGCATGCATGCCCTAAAATAAGGGTGGTATAACTCTATCTTAAGTTTCTAAGATTTGGCTTTTCTAGACGCAAGGTTCCCGAGCGGACAACTCGAGTGAGAAGGCTACGCGACCACCGGTTGGACCGGATTCTCCGCGCAAAATACCAACTCTCTTAAATGTGGGTGTTTGAAAGAAATTTGAAGTTGAAGCACACCCGCGTGTTGTGTGTGATAGTGTGAATTTTCCAGAGTGGAAGAAATATGAGCGGAATGCCAATTTAAGGAAAGCAGTAAAGCAAATAGCAATCAAAATGAATAAAGCAAAATACAGCACGCAAAAATTTAAATGCAAAAGTAATGTCAAATAATAACCCTAGATCTGTTGTGGTTAAGAACCTAAAATCCCCAGCAGAGTCGCCAACTCTGTCACGCCCCTTTTCGACCGCGACATTTATTTTCTAAACTCCTGCTTAAATAAAAGTGTTAGAAAATAAAATAAAATAAAATAAAATAAAATAAAATAAAATAAATCATATTAAAAGGGTGCTAAAATATAAAAGGGTGCTAAAATATAAAAGGGTGCTAAAAGTGCAAAAGGGTGTTTAAATGTTAAAGGGGTGCTAGAAATGCTAAAGTGCTAAGGGTTCGCGGAGTCGCCACCTAATTAATTGGGTGAATTAGGACACCTAAATGTTTAACTAGCTTAAAGTAAAACATTAACTCCATTTTAATGGTCTGCTAAGCTTAGTAAGATTCTGGGTAAGGGTTCTTTATTAATCTAGAGGGAAGGGGTTAGGCACCCTCTAAGATCCGCTAACTTGCGGTTGTCCTGCCAAACCTAGGGTTAATTATTGTTGCTAAGAATGCGTGTTTTGAAAGTACTTAAGCAAAAGATATTTGTAAGTAAAAGATGTATTTTTGACCAACATAAAATATAAAAAAATATATAAAGTTAGTTCTAGTTGAAAACATGCATTTATGAAGTAATAAAAAAAAACGTACGAAATTTATCTTATAAGGTATAATATAGAGGTACTAATGTAAAATCTGCTATGACAAAATATATGCTTATAGGATATGACAATGTGTATTATGCGAAGGCCAACGATCTTGCGATTTAAATAAATTTTTCTATGTGAGTGCTAATAGGAGTTCATAAAAAAATGATCTTCTCATGCTAGGATTTAATAACTAATAATGCTTTGACTACCTAAATAATTATGCGAGTGGAGGATTACTAAATAGTTTGATTATAACTTAAGCAAGCTAAAATAATTAACTTAAAGGGGGAAAGCAAATTTCTAATGTCAAGCTACTTTATAGTCTATTGGTTCAAGGTTTAACTATTATGAATATTCTACTAATTAATGTAGCGTTAGACATATAATTTACAACAAATAAATGAATGGGGGCGGGGTAGAAAATAATTAGAAGGACTCGAGGAATGGCGATGTCCTTCGCCTGCGGCTTTGGAATTCCGATGCGGATAGAGAAATGCACATAGATGCGGGTATTATTTGAAGTAGCTTGTGATGAGTCTTGCCGTGAGACTCTTCATTTTGCTCCGATGCGTGCCATGCAAAATAAAGAAAGATAAGGATTAGTATATACCCAGATTTATTTAACCAAAACAAGCACTTGACACATAGTTTGTATTTAAGCAAACACATACATAAAGACCAAACATAGGCAATATCAGATGGTAATTGCTAAGCCGAAACAGTCAGATATATATCCAAAATAAGTACACCTTTCCTGCAGACCTGCTGCAGCAGGTTCGCAAATGCTGTAAATACTAGTAAGCAGTAGGCAGAGATCAAGCAGCACGGAAAGGACATGAAACATTCCAGATTTTCTTTTCTTTTTGAATAAACGAGATGGCCCCTAATACAATCAAGCAGTTTTCATGCTAACTGGGTTTTAAAAGCGTGCACAAGATCAATGCAAGTCATCAACATACTTTCCAGTACACCAAATAAACAGATAAGCAAGATCAAATTAATTGAGCCAATACACATTAAACTGGATCTTTTAGAATGTATGTAGAGAGGTTCACTTTGCCTCTGTTTAGTATGATGGGAAGCTCCTAGATGATGTATGTACATATAACTTAGGCTAACATATAAGTTTGAATCTCGTAAATAGACCACTAAACCAGTGTTTCATGACATCTAATTTGCAAGACATATTGAGACTAGAATGGAAAAATATAAGAAAAGTCAGCATGGAGATATCATACGACTGGCAGGCATAACCAAGTGTTAAAAGAAACTGATTTTAGATAGTAGATTGCAGTCGTAGCCCGAGTCTAATCATATTGACAATAAGTTCATACAAGGCAATTACTGAATGAAAATCAAATTAAGCCTAATTTCAAGCTATTTTATAAACATACTAACTCTTAAGATATCATGCCATTAAAAAATGGATGTAGAATCTGAGGGACATGGCTGGGACCTATCATAACATGGGTGACATGACCTCAAACTTAGGCTAAAGACTAAATGATCATTTTTAGTTAGATAGATGCAAACAAGCAAATTAACCCCCTTAGGTCAACAAGCATGATTCAACTTAATTTCAAATTAATAGGATAGACACACAAAACAGGATGTATGCAGGGGCAATCCAAGAGCTACATTAGACTGATGAGGTGCTGGGCAGTGGAAAGCATAGTTAGACATGAGATAAAGACAGCTTATAAAGCAATTTACTGTTAGAAGTAAATGATCAAATAAGCCATTCTAAATAATATTTTAGACAGACTCCACACAATCTCTTCTTCTAAACAGACAGGGATATCCTACTGACCAGAGTAAGCTGTTTTTTTCTTTTTAGACATGTGAAACTACTCAAGTTATAAAAAAAAAGAAAAAAAAACTCATAGAACCTCAAATATATCTCTGTTGAGCAGACAACAATTAAACTAAAACAGACCAGAACCACATTGAAGGCTCAAACATCCTGGAAATATGCATACACACAATTCAAGCCTATTGGTAACATTCCGAATTTTGCTCATCCCACAACATTCAAACAAACTACAGAGACAGGCATGGTCTGTGACTTATCAACATCAGTCCCCAAACATCATCTTAAGCATCTACCCAACACAAACACACGAATGAACTAACACATTATTTAATACAAATTCGCACGAAAATACAAAATGAACAGAAATCGAGAGGGAGTGGATTTTTACCTTCTCCGGACAGCGACCCGGGGCAGCGTATCAAGTCGTCGGTCCAATCGACGGGTTTTGGGTTTGCGATGCGAATGAAAGGGCGAGGTTCGTTTGCTGATTTGTGGCTGGAATTGAAATAAGGGGGATTCGAATTACCTATTCTTGAGATGCTAGTGGCCTAGGTACTGAGTCCCCTAATTCCTGATGCCTGTCGATTCTCCCCGACTGAGCTATGCCCTCCTCTGCTCACAGGTATGTGCTCGACCCATGCTCTGGACTCCCGTCTCTGCTCTGCTCTGTGTTTCTTAACTGCTGCTCCGGTCCCTCTATCGATGCCTTTGCATGTTCTTATATAGCCCCCATTGAGTTCCAATAATGGTAAGCTTTTAGGGCTGAGATTGGGCTAATATTGGTACTGAGATTTCGTAAGAGATTCGTGCGATTCTAATTAGGCAGAAAAAAAGGTAAACGATTTGGATGATTTTGTTTAATTATGGTAGGAAATCGTTTGGTACAGCGCGTGTGGGTAAAGAAGGTAAGGGAGGTTGATTACGCCGATTCTCAGCAGAATCTCTACCGGCGAGGCGAGGTCTTTGGCGATTGAAACTTAGGCTTAGGGTTCTTGGTTTTGTGCGTTGGCGAGACGGCGAGAAAGTCGGAGGAAATAGGCGGGATTGGGCTTGTGGGTTTCCGAAGAAAGGCTGAGGGAGTAATAAGGGGTTTGGGCCACCGCTCATGGGTCGCGATGGGTCATGACGACTGGTCGCGCAAATGCGGTCATGTTAGTTAATTAGGTATTTAATTTGGAGTTAATTAATTAATCAGGTGAGTTTTAGGTATTTAATTAGTTAATTAGTAGCAATTTAAATTCATAAATTGTGCTTAAATTGTTTACGTGCTTTATTAATCTAATTGTTATAAATGCGGGCGTGCTATTTAATTAGTGCTTAATATTTTAAAATGTGGCGCTATTATTTAAAAACTTATTATTATGCATTATTGTGAAGTTAAATTAAAAATGAATTGAGTTTAGATTAAATTATTTAAATGCTAAATGCAAGTATGATATTTAAGAATTGTTTAAAGCTTTTTATAAATGCGACGCTATTTAATGCATGTATTAGATTAAAATTGATTTTAAATTATAAATGATTATGAAATTCTCTTGCGTATTAATAAATGCGACTACGCTACTTGACACGACGTCATTGCTAAATTATTTATTATTAAATAAGAATCATGACAGGGCTTGAAATTAATTAATGCGGACGCGGGACTCTAAGTGCTTAAAACTCTACGTAAGACACGATGCCATTATAAAATGTTTATTTATGCCTGTATTTATGTTTTATCGCTGTATTTTATTATAAAAAATCATAAAAATTATTTTACAAAATTAGTGTAATTTTATAGTTAATGACTGGAAGGGAGGGTCAAAATTGGGTGTCAACATTCAATATGCCGTACGTAGTTTGTCAACCTATAATGACCATAATACGTCTATTTTCTAACTTCAAACGTAGAATATCCCAAGTGTAAAGTCACTTAATTCTACGGAAAATTGGACATCATTTCCTTTGTTTCTATGTACTTTTTCACCTTTTTCAAGGCCCGAATTCAATAACCAGACATGCCACATTTAAGGCTCAACACATTAACCAATCAAAGGGGATTATGCGCCTTACAGGACGTATAAAATTTTGCCCCACAATTCATATAAAATAGTCCAATATTAAAGGTCATTTTTCGACTACAAAGTACAACCACAATAAATCTTTTCCAATTCCTTTTCAATCCATAATGTCGTTCTCGCATGTTATATAGTCGCAACCAATTTCAACAACTATAATCTCTCATTTAGATAACACGCGACAATTATAACTATCGATTCATTTGTATTGTAATTCCAATGACTAATAAGCTCCTGTTCGGATTTAGGCTCCCAATACTCTATAACACTTATCAACTATTACATGTATCATAATTTATTTCCAAGATGAGAGGGAATTTTACCTTTAGGATTTCGCCCACTATAACCCTTTTTCGCAACTCCTTTTCTCGTCAAAATCATCCTCCCGAACTTTCTACAAGTTTATCAACACCTTAACTTCTTGTCGCCTCTCTAATAACTTCACTAGGCTTAGGTTTCTTTAAATTTTTAGAGAGAAGAGGAGAGGAAATTTCCTTGGATGAATCTTTGTAAAATGACCAAGTCTTCAAGACTTGGTCATAATATAAAACCTTCCCTTGGTCAAAAAGATAGGAGGCACACTTGTCACCCTCTCATAGGCATTTACACAAATATCTTCTGAGTTTTCCCCCTATTTCGCGAAAAATCCCGTCTCGGCGCTGCGGCGCTGCAACTTCAGAAAGTTTCAGAATTTACGGCGCCGCGACCCTGCAGACGGCGCCGTGGCGCTGTGACACCTGACTGGAATATTTTTCCCTCACTTCTGCCCACTGAACTTCAAACGTCCATACTTCTCTGCTCCGATGTCCTATCGACGAGCGGTTGTTGTGTTGGAAACTAGACTCAACGAACTTCATACTAGGCTTTTTAAATACCTAAAAACTGTTACTAAACTGGGATATATAGCACTCCAAAGTTGACTCAAAATCTGTCTAAGACATTTTGCCAACTTATCTTTCCAAATTTCAATCTTATTTCCTTTCGTACGTCTTCATCTTATTCTCTGGAAATTACGGGGCGTAACACCCATTGTGATTGAACTACACGAAGCTTCAAGTAATCTAGAATTTTTTTATTTAAGTATTCACCTCCTTGTTCTGATCCAAGAGTCTTAATACCTGTTTCAAGTTGTTTCTCTTCTTCTGACTTGTACTCCATCAATTTCTCAAAAGCTTCAAATTTATGTTTCATAAGATACACATGCCCAAAACTTGAGAAATCGTCTGTAAAAGTGATGAAATAAAGATAGTCTCCCTTATCTTGAGTTGAAAAAGGCCCACATACATCGGTATGGACTAACTCAAGCACTTCCTTTGCACGCACTCTTTTCCCATAAAGTGATTTGGTGTCATCTTTCCTCTTAAGCAAGATTCACAATTATCATGACTCTAAGTCAAATAGTTCTAGGTAATCTAATTTCCTTAATCTTGTTATCCTTGATTCATTAATGTGACCAAGTCTGCAGTGCCATAAGTAGGTGGGATTTCTTGGATTACTTATTTTAGCTCGTTTATTTTGAATATTGAAAATTTCATGGCTACAGTTTAAAACATACAATACATCCACAAGCGGTGCATTTTCAAAAATAAAACCATTATAAGATAAAACATAACTTCTATTGGTAATAAATGAGGAAAACCCTCAATGTCTAACATAGAGACACAAATAATATTCCTCGTTAACGAGGGAACAAAATAACAATTATTGAGTTCTAAACAAAAGACTGAAGGTAAATCTAGTCTATAAGTCCCCACGCGTTCAACGTCAACTCTTGCTCTGTTTCCAACGCGTAGATCTACTTCCCAAGGTCCAACCTTTCTGCTGTCAATTATCCTCTGCACATTGTTACAATGTGTGAGCCACAAGCGGTATCTAATACCAGAAAGTGAGAATTAGTTATAGACATATTTATTTCAATAACAAACATACCTTGCCCAGCAGGGCCAGAAGCACCTTGTGCTTTGTCTCCCTCTGGGGCTGTTCAATCCTTCTTCCAATGCCATTTTCTCTTACAATTGAGGAAAACATCATCAACTAACTTGGCCTTCCTTTGAACAACTCTTGGAGTCTTCACAGTTGTGGGTGTGGAGGCAACCTCCTTACTCTTCTTCTTCTGCACATTCTTACCCTTATGCTTGAACTTGCTAGATGAGCCCACCATGAGCACAACTTTTCCTTTAGAGGTGGACGATTCGAAGGTCTTCAACATATTGTGAAGCTCTGGGAGATTCTCTTTGGTTCCATTCATGTTGTAATTTACAATAAAGTTCTCAAATGAAACAGGAAGCAAATTCAAGATTAGGTTGACAGAAACTGTTACGGGCAGCTTCGTTCCAATCGAACCTAACCTTTTTACTAACCCAATCATCTTCAAAACATGTTGTGACACCTGGCCCCCTTCATTCAACTTACACTTAAAGAGATCTCTCAACAGTTCATACTCCATTGTCTGAGACTGTGAGTCATAGAGACTCTTCAAGTGTTCTAGCATCTCGTTAGGGCCCATCTTTTCATGATGTCTCTGTAACTCAGGAGTCATAGAAGATAACATGACACATTGTGCCGCAATAACATGATCAAGATATTTCTAATAGGCAGCCTTGTCAAATAGGGCATATGCTTTAGAATCTTCAACAGGGACTATAGGGAGTGTTGTATCCAATACATACTCAATCTTTTCTAATCGCAACACTAAACGCAAATTTCTTAACCATTCAGGAAAATTGGCTTCATTCAGCTTGTTTGTTTCAACCAACATTTTAAGTGACATATTTGACATTGTAACTGAAGAAAAGATAGACTTTAAATTAACATTCTAACACAATTTCTATCTGAACACATTCGTTAACTAATTTACATGGTATTTTTAAATTAGCTCCCACTATTTTAACATACTATTTTACCCCATGAAATAATACGAACTCATATCAAATACGGTCATAATGGGCAAAGATCCAGACTCATGTTGTCCTCGCATTTGCTGAGGCTGATAACTTCAACAACATGATCCGGTAGGTCTCTAAACCAATTACAAATAATTTTGCAATTCTTGGTTGATCGCATGTTCTAAACAAAACGATTTGCGTCCCTCGGCTGTCCGACACTGGGGCGCTAAGACAACCTATCAAGTCAACCACGTTATGCGACTGCAATTATATATCTAAGTGGGATTTGCCTTCATCGAGTAAACACTAGGGTGTAAATACTCACGAAGGTTTATCACCTACTACAACATTTATATGCATCTATGAAAAGATCTGAGTCCTCGTAGACTTAGAGCAAATGCTGGGACATAAATACTCATCTCGCCGAAAAGGATTTTGCACCACAATCAATTATAACGGACGACGCGTTCATTTTAAATGAGACTTGTATTAAATTTTGGGGAACATTTTAACTCAGGGTTATATTCAAGATCAACTATTACATGTTTCAAACATTACTCAAAGCATTTAAACACGTATTTGGGCGCCACATACCCAAGCATGATTGCAGACTCTAAAGTAGTTTTGGACACTGCCTACCCAAACATGATTTGCGGACTCTAAAACTTAGTAATGTAAATGATGATTATTTAGCACGCAAACAGTATACCAACATAATGTGTAATAATAATCATGGATTAAACTTCAAAAAAACTGAGATTTTAACATTCTGGAAATCCGACGCCGCGACTTCGCATGCGTAAACTTTGGTTTCGCTTACGGAATTAGTGGTCGCGACGCTCGATTCGAGAGTTCTGAATTTCAAAACGAAACTTTTAATCACGACCCCTGAAATTACCGTGACCGACACCGCAACGCTCCGACATGGAGCCACGGCGTCGCCGTGAAACCCTAACTGGCGCCGCGGTGCCCTACAATAGGGTTGCGACGCCGACGTCCTTTTCAGAGCAGTTTCCGCTCTAATTTTCTAAAAATTGTCCAACCCCTAAATCTAATTTAGAGTTCAGATTACTGGTCCTTTACTACCACCCACCATTATCAATAATGCACATATCGACCATCATCCATTCCTACACGTTCTTCGCTGTGCACCATGTTCGTAATAAACCAGTTTCTGCACAAGACTTAGTTCGTGCTAGAATGGAATGATTTCCTCGAATTAGCGTAGTTGATAATTTAGGGTGATTACAAAGGTTAATCGCTCAGTCAAAGTATGTCATATTTCAATAGCCTTATTTTAATTCAGATTAAAATCAATTTTACGTTCAACCCATATTATTATATCTTTCAATTTGTTACGTAACCATTGAACCAGCCTGGGCACTAATACCACTGTAGGATTTTATTGGGTCTAAAACACATAAGTAAGGCACAATGGAAGTTTAAAATTTTGTTAACTTACTTACTGCAACAATTTCGTCTGGTATGATTGCGTTACAATTCTGCGACAGATAAAAGTAGACTTACAGTTTGTGTTATCTGAGTCTCTACTAAAAGGTGTGCACACGATTTTCTCCTCGGATGCAAGCCTTCGTTGCGGTATACTTCTCTGTCAGGAAAGCCAGAAAATCTTGATAGAGGTTTGAGAGTATTTTAATTCCCGAACTCTGAGTTCAGAAAGTAGGAATTGAGTAACAATTTTGTGCAACCTTAAATTATCGGTTAAGTGTCAAATATATAGGGTAGGGGTTAAAACCAAATCGGACTTGGATCAGGTCTAAAAACTGATCTAAAATTTGAAATTCAGTGGCCCAGTCGAACTGGGGCCCACTGTCGTACCATCGCCGCGACTCAGCCTCCTAGGCGCCACGGCGCCTCCATTATTTTCTGCACGTTTTAATTTTGATTAAATATAAAATCCAATTTTGATTTAATTAAATAATTTCCATCAAATAGAATTTATCCCATAATTTATTATTAGTTAAAATACCTCATTCTAAATCGAATATTTTATACTATCTCAATATAACCTTAGACTGAAAAGACAATCGACTTAGTGTGACCCTTTAGGCCTTCACACATCGACACTTAATCAAATTAAGATTCACACGGAACTCCTAGACTGCGTCATATAACGAACTCAATGTGTGAAGTACGTTTACAAGACTCTTAGTAAACACAACTTCTATACGGGATGATAAATTCTTTTCATTCACAACACACTCGATCAATCTTAGAATTTGCCAAGTGTCTATCAAAATGACTTGATCACTTTATCTCATCTATATTAGTCGACAACTAGATCATATCACAAATATGTCTCTTGCATTGGTCAATGACTTGGTCGACCTAATATCACTGAGAAGTGAGTGCTCTCTCGAATATCTAATCGAGGAATGAATCATATTCTTGGCTCAACTACCACCTTAGTCTGTATCGCAATGTACCCAATTCAAGCCATGTCTTATCCTATAAGGAATTTAAGCTTAGGACATGATCAAAATACATTACTCTACAAATCAGGTGCGTATTGACCTCAAGTCAAAGGACCTCTATCTCCCACATGCTGATAATACTCTAGACATGTATAACAAATAGTTTATCAGCAGGGCATGCCAATATCCTCTAAGAGTATTCATGTGTCTATCACTAGTAACTATTACTAGTAGTAAGTGAGACATACTATATTTTCTAAGAATATGATGCAGACAACATGTCGACTTATAATATATCATTGATATTCCATTTTTGCAATGAGGTCGAGGCTACTTTAAGAATTACGCTCTATCATTAATATCTCACACTATTAATGACAACGTTAGCTCAAGGGATGCACATTAATGAATAATACAAACAATCAAATAATAATTCTGTAATTGCAAAAGCCACAAATATATTAATCTCATTAATAATACGAATGTTCAAGTACATTTGTCCCTAAAATAATTGTCTCTAGGACATATATACTTTCAATACTTTGGACTATTGTTGTGAAGAAACATCTACTATACTTGAAACCTCTATTTTGTTATATGGTTTTTAGGCCAAGAATTGTTGTATACTTGATGCCCCTGCTGCTGCAAGCTCAAGTGAATAGATGTTATACCTTGAAGGGATGTTATTTTACCTTTGACAAAACAGATACTACATCTTGATGAGCTGCTACACTTTGAGATCATATGCTGCCTTTTGGTATATCATATTGGCTGTTGCATTTCGGATAAGTGAGGTACATTTAATAAATATGGGATCGCAAAAGGATCTCTACAAAGACGAAAGGGAATAGGATTGCTTGATCTGGGCTCAAGGCCAAGAAGCTAAATTTTCTTTCCCCCCTCTTTATCATTGTGTTTAAATTTATCTTGTATGAATATATTGTGAAATGATTTTATTATTGGAACCCTTTAGAATTGTAGTTGAGATCTCGTGTGGATATCAATAAAATGGATAGGAACCTGGTTTCAAGCTAATGACCAAAATAAAAGAACAAATGATTTCTAGCCCATAAGAATTGGTTGGATTTGGTCCACAAAAAATTGACTTCTTTAGCTAAATGAAAAGTGGAAAAAACTCATCTTCCTTAAAGAGCTTTGAAGAAACCTTTTAAAGAGATTTTTCTAACATTTTGAAACAAAACTTCAAATATTTTTCCCAACTGCCATGAATAAACAAAATCCTTCTTTATACATATCTTTTAAAACAAGCTTTTAAGCAAATAACTGATTTATCTACGATATTAGAATTCGTAGGTAAATCATATTGGACGGATCCTAAATACCGAAGTGCCTAACACCTTACTCGGGGATCACCAGACCCTTACCCGAACTTTGGTACTAAAAATGATTTATTTTTTAACAAATAGCCTTACGCTCGATTTTTCTAATTTTTCAAAATTAATTTGGTGGCGACTCTAAAAAATAATAAATCCAAAAAGAATTCACAATTATGAAGTAGTTTTTATGTTTTGCGTAAAAGTCAATCGTAATAGATGACGATTATGTTGGGAATTTCTACTAAGTTATTACCATAAGGGTTTCAATATATATGGTTTTATTCATGTTTATCTGCTTATTCGTTTTAATTTCATATGTATATTATCACTGCATTCATGTCATAATAATTCAATCAAATGGCACGCACATGCACTTGCGTCAGTGCACAAAGATAATTATGCGATTTCGCAGTCATCCTCCAGTAAAAAAACAAATATTTCTTTCGAACGTGTTGAAGATGTAGTTGGTTCGTTGTCGTCCAACTGTCAATAACGGTTCAACCCGTGCAGTCCACTCGGTCCCCAATCATTTGAAAAGCCCACTCTAGTTAACTGATAGAGTGAAGTCAAATCCCTACTAATTAGCGCATATATATCTAGGATGACTTAAGTATTTGAGACGTACTTAAGTCCATTAGATGACTGCCTTTCGCGTCAAGAGGGTCTACGATCCGAAAGATGCTGCATATAGTTATGTGAAAAATTTCAAGGATTATATGTGCCAGTTATGACATCTATATCCTTCAAAACAATAGGATTACCTTTGACTTAAAAAGGTCACATGTATGCTAGGACGCGATATATATTGTTTATGTGCTACGTGTTATATAATCTACTTTCACATGTCTATTTTGATTTATGCGTGTAAATGCATCTGTTTTGCTTCAAACACAATGGTCCATTATTCGGTTCCGAAATTTTAAATGTCATTGGGCAACACAAAACCCGAAAATCTATACTTTTCAAAGTCCATACTCAAAGTCCATCTAAAACCACCTAGGACCTTGAAACCTTACATCAAAGTCCAAAATTCTATGTTTTCCAGATGAGTTGTTCGGTCATCGTCTAATTATCATTGAACATGTCGCATTCTAATGGTTGCTAGAGTCGCACCCTCAGGTCCTCAAAACCTTACGTCAAAATCCAAATTTTCCAAGTTTTCTAAAAAAAATAGTCTAAGTCATCGTCCAATTTTTCTTGACCACGTCGTTCTTAAAATTCATTTTACCACCAGACGGTTGCTAAATTCGCACTCGTCATCAATTACTTTAGTGACACTCAATCAGTTTAGAGTCAATCACAATCCTGTAATTTTGTTACTCAAGAAAATTTTCCAAATACGCACCCATGCTTGAGTATGAACGCTCGAGTCCCAAAGTCAGCCAGATGGTTAAAATCATGTCCATTCAGTTAGCTTCTTGGGTTGTCTTCTAAAGCCTTTCACTTCAGTCGAATTTTGGGCTATGATGTTTCAAGCAAAACAAATGTTGCTTGATTTACTATGACTGATGGACTAATATTGTTACCTTTTGAGTTTTTCTTTTTTCTTATGATCGACTCGTGGGAACCATCTATGCGCTATATCTTACGAAACTCAAATATGATCCTTTTTAGCCCACTCATGCGCTATGATACCCGTATGACAACATTAAAATGTCAAACATTCAAAAACATTATCTGTCGTTTATTTGAACGCTATCAGTCTCCACCCACCCTCCCTTCGAAAATGAACGGACTAATACGTCTCCATCTCGAACTACTCATATTTGATGAAATGATTGTGTCAATTTCATTCAAACTATGTAGGAACCGATTCTTATTCCAACAAGATACGTAGGAAATCCTACATAGGGTACGGTCTTGAACTGCTTCAAATTATGGACCCCAGAATGGATCTGTAAGGGAATTGATTAATTAAACAAGAGTATCAAAAAACATCTCAATTTTATGTCTCAATTTAATTCTTTTAAACTTTTACATTTGATGGTTCTCTTTTTAACTAATTTTAATTCTAGCCTCAATTAAAAATGACCAGATTAGTTTTAATTAGCTTAATAGTCTGTTAAATGTGTTATGTGCTTAATATGTGTGATTAGATCATGTTTGTATTAAGTATTGTGTAATTATTAAGTTCAGATATTTAGTTATTATGGCTGTGTATAGTTGATTTCATATAGTTAAATAATACAAACAATTTGTTAAGGTTATATGACTCTGATTTGGACTATACCTGAGCATGATGACTTAAATATGTACATGGTCTAAGTGTTGATTGATGACTATCTTTAAGTTTAGCATGATTAGTTTCCTATAAATGTTGTGATATTTAGATTGAATACCTTAGGGTGGTTGTTTGTTTAGCAGTTCACCTATGATTTAATGTATCATACTGAAGTTAGTATCTGGCCTTATATGCTATATGGGTTAGTTAAGTATGCTTTATAACATGAATAGTCTGTTATTAGTTTGAGTTCTGCTTGGGAAATTGTGTGATGCCCAAATTAGTCTTTATGTACATTTGAGCCTAGTCTTTAATGTGTATCTGAGTTCTCCTCCCTTTGACTTGACCATAACGGTAAAAATCCCCGCCCCCATCCCCCCAGATCATCACACCACCATAACGCCACCCACCACCGGCGATCAGGTAACACCATTCCCTATTTTTTCTTACTTCTCCTTGCTATTCTTTATATATTCCTCCACCCATCGCGGCGACCAACAACCCCTAGGGTTCGATCACCCATCATCATGAGCGGTCAGATCCCATGGTCTTATCACTGCCGGCGACCAGCAACCCCTAGGGTTTCGATCACCCACCACCATCGGCGAACAAATCTGGTCAGTAGCGAACTCCGGTATTCTTTGGCGACCTCTGATGACAATGAAAATCATTTTTTTTTGTTTTCAAGCGCAAAATAGGTAGGGTTCTGGTCAAGTCTACACAAGTACCCACATTTCTGGTAGATTCTGGTGGTGAATAATAGTCTCTGACTTCCGACGGTGAACAATAGTCTTCGACGGTGAAGTTCTTCAGGGAACAAGTTCTATCCACTTAGAGTTGGTACCTCTGGTTGCTCTTTTTGATTTTCTGTCATTCATCTTTGTTGTTAAATTTTTCTGTTACGCTTTGCCTAAATTATATGTAGATTCTTGCTAACTTTTTATTTAGTATTGGTTTTCGTGTGTTAGCGTTAACCTTTGATTAGTATTTTTTTTACTCTAGTAGCTTTGGTGAATGATGTTCGACTAGGGTCATGTTCTCAGTAGGGATTGTGGGCGAGGGTTAGAGGGGTATGTGGGGTAAGGGATATGTTAGGCTGAGAATAGGGTCTTGGAACATTGGGACTTTAACGGGTAAGTCCATTGAACTAATTAAGATGCTTAAGAAGATGAGGATTAATATAACATGTGTCTAGAAGACCAAATGGTTAATACCTAAGGCTAAGGATTGGATGAGTATAAGTTATGGTTCTCGGGTAGGTCGAGGTATAGGAATGGGGTAGACATTTTAGTACACAATGATCTAAGGGAGCAGGTGGTAGAGATTAAGAGGGTTAATGACAGGATGATGACGATTAAGTTGGTAGTTGGAGGGTTCACTATGAACATTATTAGTGTTTACGCACCGCAAGCGATCTTGGACGAGAAGGAGAATAGGCACTTTTGGAAGGATTTGGACAAGGTGGGGGGAGGTATACCACCCAGATATTTGTAAGGGGGATTTCAATGGATATATCGGGTCACTTCCGGGGGACTATGATGACGTGCATGAAGGCTTTGGCCTCGAGTATAAGAACGGGGGAGGTGTCTCACTTTTGGAGTTCGCTAATCTTTTGGGATGATGATAGCCAATTCGAGGTTCCTGAAGAATGATGAACACTTAGTGACTTTTCGTAGTTCGGTGGCTAAAACTCAGATAGACTTTTTGCTCCTTAGGAAAGTTGATGACGGTCTTTGTAAAGAATGCAAGGTTATTCCGAGTGAGTATCTTACAACCCGACATAAGATTTTGGTGATGGATTTGAATATTAAGATTGAGAAGAAGAGACGGGTTGTGGATGACAGACTAAGAATCAAATAGGGGAGCTTGACCATGGCTAGTGCACATGAGACGGGGGAGAGGTTGATGTCCAGAGGGGCTTGGGGGAGTAGCGGGGATGCGACCAGTATGTAGGATAGAATGATCAGTTACATTCAAGAGGTAGCTAGAGAAGTGTTAGGGATATTATGGGGTAGCTGTGGTGGGCATCGACGGGACTGGTGGTGGAGTGGTAAAGTTCAAGAGAAGGTGGAAGCAAAGAAAGTGGTGTATGTGAAATTAGTAGAAATCAAGGATGAGTTGGATAAGTGGACGAACAGGAAATTATATAAGATGGCGAGGAAGGAGGTAAAGCTTGTGGTTAAGATGGATTTTGAACGCTTGTATGTAGAATTAGAGAACAAATGTGGGGATAAGAAGTTGTATAGACTAGCCAATGCGAGAGAGAGGAGGATCCGTGACTTGGATCACGTGAAGTGTATCAAGGACGAGGAAGACAAAATACTGGTGGATGACATGCTTTTTAGACAGAGATGGCAGTCTTATTTCCATAAACTCTTAAACGAAGAAGAAGATAGAGACATTGTGCTGGGAGATCTGGAGCAATCAGGAAAGTATCAGGATTTCAGATATTGTAGAAGTATTAAGGTGGAGGAGGTTAAGGGTGTTGTTCACAGGATGTGCAAGGGATGAGCGACCGGTCCTGATGAGATACTAGTTTAATTTTGGAAAAGTAGAGGCAGGGCAGGTTTGGAGTGGCTAACTGAGTTGTGCAATGTCATTTTAAGACGACAAAAATGCCCAAAGAATGGAGGTAGAGTACACTGATTCCTTTGTACAATAATAAAAGTGACATCTAGTGTTGCAACAACTATAGGGGTATCAAGCTACTAAGCCACACTATGAAAGTTTAGGAAAGGGTCATGGGATGAGGGTGAGAAAATGTGTGTCTATTTCTGAGAACCAGTTTGGATTCATGCCGGGGCATTCTACTACAGAAGTCATTCATCTTATTAGGAGGTTGGTGGAGCAGTATAGGTGGAGGAAGAGAGACTTATATATGATTTTTATCGACCTCGAGAAGGCATACGACAAAGTCTCTAGGGAGGTTCTATGGAAATGTTTGGAGGCTGGAGGTATACCTGTGGTGTACACTAGGGCGATCAAGTATATGTGTGATGGAGCCAATAGTAGCGAACTGACAGTAGGAGGAGACTCGGAGCACTTTCCAATGATAATGGAGTTACATCAGGGATCAAATATTAGCTCATTCTTATTTGCCTTGGTGATGGATGGACTGACACGACAAATTCAAGGGAGGTGCCATGGTGTATGTTATTCGCAGATGACATAGTCCCGATTGAAGAGACTCACAGTAGAGTGAATGCTAAGTTGGAGGTTTGAAGACAGACTCTGGAGTCTAAAGGGTTTAGGCTGAGTAAGACTAAGATAGAATACTTGGAGTGCAAGTTCAGTAATGGGAGCGAATTTGAGACAGACGTGGATGCGAGGCTTGGTACTCAGGTCATTCCAAATAAAAGAAGTTTCAGGTATCTCAGGTCTATTATCAAAGGAAATAGAGCGATTGATGACGATGTCACACATCATATTGGTGCAGAGTGGATGAAATGGAGGCTCGCATCTAGAGTCTTATGCGATAAAAAGGTGCCACAAAAAATTAAAGGCAAACTCTATAGGGTGATAGTTAGACCAACTATGTTATATGGAGTGGAGTGTTATCCAGTCATGACTTCACACATCCAAGATAAAAGTTGCGGAGATGAGGATGCTGAGATAGATGTATGGGCATAAAAGAAGGGATATGATTTGAAATGATGATATTCGGGATAGAGTGGAAGTGGCCTCGATGGAGGGTAAGATGCAGGAAGCAAGGTTGAGATGGTTCGGACATGTGCAGATGAGAGAGACAAATGCCCCAATGTGGAGGTGTGAGAGGTTAGCTATGGACGGGTTCATGAGGTGTAGAGGTAGGCCGAAAAAGTATTGGGGAGAGATGATTAGACGGGATATGGCGCATGTGAAACTTACTGAGGACATGACCTTAGATAGGGGTAGTGGAGGACAAAGATTAGGGTAGAATGGTAGTAGGTAGTTGAGCGTAGTCCTACTTACGCATACATACTGGTAGTTGTAGTGTAGTTATTGTAACCCTACTTAGCCTATCATACTAGTAGGCACCATATTATTTTATAGTTTCGTGTCATTTGATTTATGCGGCAGTATATTTTTTCGTGTACTTTGTTTATCTTATTTACATGTGTTAGTTACTGCTTCTTTTTTCAAGAATGCTCTATCATGATTTGTTCACTTTTGTTACTCTCATTTTCATAATTCTTTAAATTTCTTGTCAGGGTCTGACCGTTTCCCTTACTTTTGCTTGTGCTTATGATTTTCTTGAGTCGAGGGTCTTTCAGAAATAGTCTCTCTACTTACCAAGGTAGAGGTAAGGTCTGCGTATACTCTACTCTCCGTAGACCCCACGTTGTGGGATTTCACTGGGTATGTTGTTGTTGTTTTATGTTAAGTAGTTGGAAGGCTATAAAAGTTGTATGAATCTTATTATACATTTCAGGGACCTAATTCATATTTTTATGGTTTGAGATTAGTATTGATACTATTGAAACATGTGTTCTCTTATTTAATTTCTTTGAGTTAAATCAGTTCCTTTCTTCTTTTGTGCACTGTTTGTTTTATCCAAAGCCATGTTAGGTCCGAGTGCTATGGAACAATAAAAACAGAGTGAAATAAGCTCTAATGTCAATTTTGTTTCCGAATATGAGGAATAATATTGTCCGACACTAGTAACAATACTTTAGCAAAACAGAAAACTTTGAAGAGTAAATACAGCGAAAAATTAAATAACACAATAGTTTTAAAATTTTCATAAGATATATATATATAATTTATGATGGTCAATGACCAAAAGTATTGTATATATTTTATATACAAATGTACAAATTTCTTTATTTACAATTTTACAAGATAAAATAGAAGGAATTAAAATGTGAAGTCGCAGATGACTTCTGTTTGAAAAATCTAACTAAATAGGCATAGACAACCTCTTATTACAATCACTCAATACATGACAAATCTAAAATTTAAGCAACAGATGTAATGTTGGACAAAATGTTATCGACACACTCAGGAAACACTTGTGGTCCAGATTTCTAAGATTATTTCCGAGAGCTCTCTTGGTATTTTTGATTTTTGATTCTGGATATCGATTTACTGCAGTAGCCTCTCTATTTATAGTAGAGAGTCTTCCTTGAAAATCTCATCGATCTGTTGTGTAGGTTGAGGGAAAGGTGGGCAGCTGGTGTGTTTGTTAGAGAAGATCATGGAGTAAAATCATCTAACCTCTTGGGCTTGTTCCTCACGCAAAGTAACAACCTTGACTCATTTTTCCCATGTTTTTCATCAGCTCCTATTTACCTTGCCAAGTCACTTTTACTTCGTAATAATATTTACACAAATATTACTTTAGTCTGTAAAGTAAGGCAAAATTGTTTTCAAAAGATGTTGGTCCGAATGTTGTGACATTTGTTCCAATATTTATATGCATTCAAATCAATCCTCAAGAAGATATGTTGGGTAAACTGTCACAACACCAAAATCAACATTAAGAAGCCTAGTATCTGAATTAATATTTGGACTGTTTCATATATAGGCTTGTCAACTCTGTTCATTTGTTTGTTTGCTATAATACGAGTCGCGTGTAGTTTTATATCTAGTATTTGTTTTATTTTCATCATTGATAAGTCTTGAGTATTTTCTAACTCTATGTGTGTTTTTCTCTCCTTTTTGCATGACCTATGGGCCTGGTGGCCTACCCATTACAACCTGTGCAAATGACTTAGAGCAATATCACACATGTTGTCTAACAATTATGATTATAGTTATGCTCCCGCTTAACCTGTGATGATATACAATCAAAACATGTGTATACCAAGTCATAGGATTAGAAAACAATATTAGTACATACATATATACACATATCATCTAATAAACATCCCAGAACCCACATTGTGGATTTCACTGGTATGTTGTTGTTGTATCATCTAATAAACATATCAAATAAAAAGACCCAAATGTCTGAGTAAATCATTGTCAAAATAAACATCCTCAACAATCATCAATTAGTTCATAATTCAGTCAATCAAAGAAAAATATGGTACAACATATCAGCCTATTTCCCTTTGCTCATTATGCAGCAATAATAACTTCCACTCGATTTTTATTTCTGCATAACAACTTCAGCCTCTTTAGCAACACCTTCCTTCCTATAACTTTTTCTTTTTGCAGAGTAGCAACAACAACTTCTTCAATAGCATCAGAATTACCTTCAGCACATTCACTTTCAGCCCTTTACCCACCCCCCTCCCGCACAGAATCAACTCCCGCTCTTTGGGAAGTAAACAACAGTAAGAACTAGTCTCTTGCTTGAACCAATACATCACTGGAAACATCAACCTCTGAAATTTGTTGGTTGATTTTTTCGATTTGACTAACTAGCCAGCCTGTTGACAGAGTTGATTGTCTTGAACCAATGCTACCTTGACATTCCTGACAACATTCTCACTGTCTGCGTTCTTTTTCCAAGACAGATCAATGTCTTTCTTTACTTTTTAAAATTGCCTTGTTCACTGAATAAACCTTAGGAGTTTTCCTTATAATATCTTCTCTTTTAGGCTCAAAGCATTGAGTAGTTAAGATTTGGTAGATTAGAGAGGGAAATGGAAGGATTAGTGTTGACTTTTTTTCAGCCAGACTAGCAACTTGATAAGTCAATTTTCAATCCTTTTCCAATTTTGAACAAAATAGAGGCTTGATCAGTTGTCACAACTGACACATTCAACGAAGGAAGTCAGTTGTTAATGCCAATTTTATGAAGGGTGAAGAATAAGACAATTAACTTTGAAGCATGGAATCGAGGGATCTACTTTTTCATTATACCTCCAGTGAGGTATTAAATCATTTCATCCCTATTCTTTGTCGCTCATTTTGCAGTGCTACCCCTTTCTTCAGGATCAATTCCCATAAATTAATTCATAATTGAGGGTGTAAACTGATATATCTTGTTATAGAGATATACCTTCCCAAATTTCTTTGAGGAGACATCTTCTATAGCAGAATTAAAATTAGCGTAAAACAACTTAATTATTTCATCAACATATGGTTCTTTTTCAGTAATAGATTTGAGAAGATTTCTGTCATCGAGGAATTCTACCAAATCGTATTTTGAACATGCGACAATATCTAATATTTTTCAGACCCGATAACCCTATTCTTGTACCAATCCCATTTATCGTATTTAGATTTGGAATATAATTTTTCTGAAAAAACAGTTACCTCAATGTCAGAATCAGGTTCGATTTTGCTGGAGGATGATGGTGTTGGTGTCTCTTCTGATGTTTTTCAAAATGTTGCTTGAGATGTTGTGGCTTCATTGACAACATTTGGAGCAACATCTGATTTGGCATGGCTGGGAATTCTCTTCTGACAAAATTTCTTCAATGGAGTATCATCAGGAATTTCTTTATCTTGAGACACATTGTGAGGTCTAGAAGCAGTCGGTTCTTCTTCACTCTCATTAATTGAGAGCTCAAAGTCCATTTCGTCACTTTCACTTCTTGAGAAATCAGGCATAGAAGTATCAAATCTGGGATTTTTGTTGCTCGGTTATTCACGAACTTTTCTCTCAAATATTATACTCGATCTGCGAGTAGGGAAGGTGGATGTACTTGGTCTTTTACCTAAGGTAAACAAATCAGATTTTGCATCAACATCTATTGAATTAGTATCGTCCCCAGGGTAGCTGATAGCAAGAGGTTCATAATTGCCTCTAAGGACCATTGTGGTACATCTATTTTCAAGCAGATTTGAGTAAGAAGACATACAAGGTTGTTGAGGATTATACTGCTCAGGAGGGCTTGTACTCATAAGGGTGTTGGTTGGTGTGTTGGTAGACATTGGTGTTGATATTGGGGAAGTTTCCATTGGTGAGATATGAGGAGAGAATTTTGAGGATTTAGGGTCTGAGCAAGAGAAGGGTGGTTGGAATGGAGAAGGTTCCATCGGGTAGGTAGTGTAATGTCTGACGTTAGATGTGATCCCCCATTTATTTTTAGGGAAATCGATAATGGTAAAAAGAAATAAATGAGATTAATACTTATATACTTGGAAAACCTTTCAAAGTAATAAAAACTCCTTAGTTTTAGGTGTTTGATATTTATTTAATAACTTACACCTAACATTTTGAGATAAAACGATAAACATCATAGTAGGAATTTAATCTTATCATTTTAAAGTTTGAATTCCAATTAAAACATGACATAAAAATAGGGAGAAAAATCTGATTTTTCTAAAATCAGTTAAGATCATTGTCCAACATATATCACATTCTGAAAATGTTAGCAGCAATGTTGGCAATATTTTGGACTATACAAGTATTTTGATCCCACAATTTTTTTTCATTTTGGCAACAAATCAAGACATATTTTACATACACTCTATGAGTTTGATCACTGGACCAATGTACCATTTTCCATCATGTCCTTGGTCTAATCATATAGCATATGTAAGAGAATTTTTCGTGCCAAACAAAATTAGAATACTTTTATGGTATTCTCAAATTTCTTTTGAAGCAATAGATACTTCTATAGAATAGGAACAATATTTTTCTTGGGATTTGCCCATTTTTCACAGTTGCCAACTATTTATAAAGGTTTTTCCTTATTTTGATACTCCCTTTTTATGATATATAATATGATCGCAGAGAATGGTATCACATTGAACACGTATTCTTAGTGAGGGATCATGCTTGTGTGATCAAATGTTATGCACCATACATCAATAATAATTAGTCAGTGATATATCATAGGTAAATGTTATCTGAAATGTTAGAGAACATTGCAGCTGACATTCACCAAAAATGCATTCTTTTTAGAGATTACAAACATCAAGAAATTTATTCATACTCGAAAATCTCTCATGGTCTAAGGCTTTTGTAAAAATATCAGCTAGGATGAAAAGTGTCAACATATTCAATTTTAACTAATTGTTTTTCAACTAAATCTCTTAAAAAGTGATGCCCAATATCAATAGTTTTGTACGTGAGTGTTGAACTAAATTTTTGGAAATATTTATAGCACTCAGATTATCACAATACAAAACCAAGATGTTGTTAGTAAAACCATAGTCATCTAACATGTGTTGTAGTCATATTAATTGAGAGCAACAACTTCCAACTGCTACATATTCAAATTCAGCAGTTGAAAGTGAGACACATTTTTTTACGACTGTACCATGAAATAAGGTTATTGCCAAGATAAAAACATCATCCACTTGTACTCTTCCTATCATCTGCATCTCCAGTCCAATCTGAGTCACTATACTCTATTAAATTAGGATTATATTTTTGAAATATCAAATTCTCAACTCACATGTGCCGGCAACATATCTAATGATACATTTCACGGTATTTAAGTGGAAAATTTTGGGACAAGCTTGGAATCAAGCACAAACACACACACTAAACATAATATTTGGGTGACTTGCAGTAAGATAAAGAAGATTACCTATCATTGATTGATTCAAATTTGGGTTGACATTTTCACCAACATTATCCTTACATACCTTCTGCGATGATCTCATTCGTGTTTTCATATGTTTAGCATTTTTCAACCCAAATCTCTTAACTAGATTCTTGACATATTTACTTTGTGAGATGAAGATTCCATCTTCGCTTTTCTTAATCTGCAAGCCTAAGAAAAAAGTTAGTTCTCCAATCATGCTCATCTCAAATGTCGATGACATAGCTTCAATAAATGACTTTAGATAAGACTGTGAGGTCGAACCAATTACTATGTCATCTACATAGATTTGAGTAATTATATCTACACCGTGAAGTTTAATGAATAAAATACGATCAACTTCACCACGGTTAAAACCATATTCAAGTAGAAAGTTAGTTAGACGACCATACCATGCCCGATGGGCTTGCTTCAATCCATACAATGCCTTTTGAGTTTGTCTCATTGTGTCGATGTAGAGGATCTTCAAATCCTTTTAGTTATTCAACATAGACTTCCTTATCTATATACCATTTAATAAAATACCTTTTACATCCATATGATGTAGAGTAATTTTTAGACAACAAGCAATGGCAAGTAGAAGTCTAATTGACTCAATTCTAGCTATAGGTGTGAAATGTTTCGTCATAATCGATTCCTTTAACTTGAGTATAGCTTTGAGCAACTAGACGAGCTTTATTTCTAACAACAGTTCTCAATTCGTCTGACTTATTTTTAAAAATCTACTTAATTCCAATTACATTTGTATTATATAGGCGTGGAACTAAGTACATACTTCATTTCGAGAGAATTGTTCAAGCTCTTCTTTCATTGTTTGAATCCAAAAGTTATCTTAGGTTCTAAAGTAGATATAAAACAAGAAAGACTAACCTCTTGGTATATGGTAGACATACACACATACCTTACCATATCTCTGTAATTGGGTGCCTTTTTCCCTCTTGTTCTAATTCCTTCAAAAACTCCCCCTATCACTTGGCCCGTTGGATGATTCTTCCTAATCATTGATGAGGGACATTCGAATTTGATTAAGCAATCCAATATTTGACTCCTCATTCATGGCCTCTGTGGTCTCTGTTTTAGGTATAGATGTTGTTTCAGGTGTGGCAACATTTGGGGCAACATCTATAGTCTGTGTATTTTCCACTGAATGGTGTCCGTCATGATGAACAATATTATGAGAAGCACGGGTTTGCTTACCTCTCATGCAATCTTCACAGACTGTTTTACCTTTAGGACTCAGTTTGGAAATGTCTCTTACCTCCTCATATGTGATCAATCTTTCTATATTGTGGTAGTTGACATGTCCCAACTTTTGATGCCACAGTGTTGTGTTATCGATCTTGACATTATTTCATGCCTTGCAACAAGATATCAATTGTCACATGTCCTTGTACCTGTCATGACACATATGTTAGCTTCATTCGTAACTTTACATGCATTCTTATTAAACTTTACCTCAAGTTTGTCATCACACAATTGACTTATACTAATCAAATTTTCCATAAAGCTCTCAACGTGTGGAAATCCAGGAACATTCAAGATACCTTTTACAATTATTTTGTTTTTACTGCCACCTCCATAAGTCACGTTTCCTCTATTGAATGACTCATAGTTCTTTAGAAACTCCTTTGTATCTATCATGTGGCGAGAATATCCACTATCAAAGTACTAAGAACCTGAAATTTTAGTTCTTAATGCAGTTATGACAATATTACAAGCTATATATTCTTTATAAACCTAGACTCTCTTAGAACATTTCCGACCTTTGGCTCAGAAATCTTGCCTTGATTGTTATCAGGTATGTTGGACAAATTTTGGGCAACATTTTGCACACTGAATTTTGAAGTTTCAAATAGTATGGTATATGAGAACCTATTCTTTATCTCTTTTTCTTTTACAAAGTATATTTTCTCATTTTTATCAAAAATACTTTAGCTTATTGTTTTAATAGAGTTTTCGTATCCAATTCTTGCATGTGAAGGTGTACTAAGGTTGAGTATCTCATTCAATTTCAAAGTTCCCGTATTGAATCTACGGAAGGTTGCTTCGGTTGAATTCAATTTTGCACTGATCTTACCAAATTCAACATCCTTTTTGGTAAGCACAACCTCTAGTCGCGTTATTATGCCTTTTAAATCTACATTCTCACGAGTTAAAAATTTTATATTTGTGTCAAGATGCTTGGATTCTATGATTAAGTCTTTACATAAATTTTGCAATTTCTTAATCATATAATCTTTGGAATCACCCTGATTCTCACAATCAGTCTCACTAGAAGAAATAAAATCACTAAAGCAATTAACATCAAATTAGTTAAAGAATTCGTACATCTCAGATGTTGCTAGGGGTGTAGATGTCATTGCTGATGTTTAGGTAAATGTTGTGACATTTGAACAACACTGTCAATGACATTTTCATTGTCTGATAAAGACTGGTCGAAAATAGTAGTCAGAATAGCTTGTGATTCTACTTCTTGATCTCCTTCATCTTCTCCTTCGTCGTCACTTAGAGAAACCCATAGACTCTTATCAAATTTCTCAGAGTATTTGCACATTCATTAGTATAATGACCCCAGCCAGATCATGCATGACATTGTACAGATTCAAATTGTTTGGGATCACATTTGGTATGATCTGAGTTGGTTCTCTTTAGTTGATTTCCTCTTTGTACAATTGGAAGAGATTCAATGGACTTTTGATTGAAGCCTTAGTTTTGGTGCTCTTTCGATTTGAATTTATTTCTGTCATTTTTTAACTTCCTCACCATCGAATTGAATTTTTGAGTGAGGAGGGCAATATTTGCACCGTCACCAACTTCTTCAAGGTTTTCATCCTCTTCTTCGATTTGATTCTCTAAGGATTGGACTTGAAGTGCTACGTTATTGTTCTTGTACAATTCCCTTTGATTCTCAATGTTCATCTCATAGGTTTTGAGAATACTCATTAAGGTATAAAGGTCCATTGTAGCAAGATTGTGAGCTTCTTCAATCGCAAAATATTTATATTGAACTTTTCATGAAGTGAACATAGTGCATTTTCCACAAGTTGAGTGTTCGTTAAAGAAGCACCAAACAATTGACATTCATTCGAGATGTTAATCAACTTTTCAAAATAGGATTTGATGTCCTCTTTTTCTTCCATCCTTAAACATTCATATTTACTCATGAGCATGCGTAGCTTCGTCCGATGAACACTTGAGCTACCTTCACAATGAGTTTGTAAAGTATCACATGCGTCTTTAGTCGTAGAGCAATTTTGTATGAGTTTGAACATGTAAAAATCAACTCATCCAAAAATTGCATTTATGGTTTTCTCGTTGAAGCTTGCATTATTGGATTCATGTTTAACAAGAATATCACCTTGCTCATCCGGTGCAACATAGGAACAACATATCCATTGGTTGTAGATCTTCATGCTCTAACATCAATTGATTTGATATGAGGACGTAGGCGGATCTTCCAATAGACATAGTTTGAACCATCTAAAATGGGAAGCCTACCAATCATTGAATTTGACGAATTCATAGCTTTAAATAACAGGACCAATCACTTATTGTGTTAAGTGTTGACTCTGATACCACTTGTTATGTATGAGTGCTATGGAACAATAAAAACAGAGTGAAATAAACTCGAACGTCAATTTTGTTTTCAAATGTCAGGAATAATATTGTCCAACATCTAAATGTAGCGAAAATTTAAAAAACACAAAGGTTTTTAAATTTTTATAAGTTATATCTATAATATAACTTATGATGGTCAATGACCAAAAATATTGTATATATTTATATACAAATATATAAATTTCTTTCATTACAATTTTACACGATAAAACAAAATGAGTTAAAATGTGAAGTCGCAGATGACTTCTTCTTGAAAAATCTAACTAAATCGACATAGACAACCTCTCATTACAATCACTCAATACATAACAAATCTAGAATCTAAGCAGCAATTGTAATGTTGGACAAAATGTTGTCGATACACTCATGCAACATTATAGCTCTCTTGATATTTTTGATTTATGATTCTGGATATCGATTTGCTGCAGTAGCCTCTCTATTCATAGTATAGAGTCTTCCTTGAAAAGTTTATCGATCCGTTGTGTGGGTTGAGGAAAAGGTGGACAGCTGGTGTGTTTGTTGGAGAAGATCATTGAGTAAAATCATCTAACCTCTGGACTTGTTCCTCATACAAAGCGACAACCTTGACTCGTTCTTCCCATGTTTTTCACCATCTCATATTTACCTTCCCAAATCACTTTCACTTCGTAGTAATATTTACACAAATATTACTTTAGTTCATAAAGTAAGGCAAAACTGTTTTCAGAAGATGTTGGTTCGAATGTTGTGACATTTATTCCAATATTTATATACATTCAAATCAGTTCTCAAAAAAATATGTTGGGTAAAATGTCACAACACCAAACTCAACATTAACAAGCCCAGTATCGGAATTAATATTCTTTGGACTGCTTCATATATGGGCTTGTCAACTCTGTTCATTTTTTTGTTTTCTATAATACGAGTCGCGTGTAATTCTATATCA
This sequence comes from Przewalskia tangutica, assembly GCA_029844215.1. Classification (NCBI taxonomy): domain Eukaryota; kingdom Viridiplantae; phylum Streptophyta; class Magnoliopsida; order Solanales; family Solanaceae; genus Przewalskia; species Przewalskia tangutica. The sequence continues at coordinate 84,010,905 of CM056734.1, forward strand.
AGTGTTTATTTTATTTTTATCATTGATAAGTCTTGGGTATTTTCGAGTGGCGGTGGCGGGGCAGGCCACCGGTCGGGTTTGGCGGAGCGGGGCGGGTCGGGAAAATGGGCGGGGTCGGTGAGGCGGGCCTGGAGAGTCGGGTCGGGCGGGACCATACCATGTCCGTCCGATCCGGTCCGTTGGGCAGTCGGGACGGGTCGGGTCGGGACGGGACGGGTTGGCGGGTTTTGTGTGTTTTTTTTTTTTTTAAATTTTTTCACTAAATTAAAAATACTAAATTACTAAGTACTAACAAAGTAACATTAACATATACTTGTCATATAGTCATAATGTCATATACATATACTATAATATTATAGACTTATAGTATTATAATTTATAATTATAGTATTATAGTATTATACTCATATATATAATATATTTATAAAGTATAAACTATAAAGTATAAAGTATAAAGTTATAAACTAAATAATTAAACAAAGACAAGAATAGTGTAAAAAAACATCCCAAAATTTGTTTTTGTGCCTTTTATATTATTAATTTCATTGAAATATCAAATATACAAGATTCAAAATTACATTGTAGTGTACTGTTGTTGAAAAAAATTGCAAAAGAGTGAAAGACATAGAAAAATTTAAAAATTGCAATGAAATAAATTACCAATTTGAAAATATTTTTTATAATTTCTTTATAATTTCTTGTGGTTCTTCGGTTGGAATTGGTATATCTTGATCAAATTGTTCCACGTCGCTACTCATGCCTTCAGATAAAATGTCGTTGTAGTTGTCGTCATCTTCTTCGTTAATCTCAGTTGTGCGCACCTCGCCCGCTCAGATCGTATCAATCTCTGAATAGTACCGCCATCTCAGTGTCTCCGCTAATGAGTGTGCGTGCTCTCTATTTGAAATCACTGCGAAAAAGCGCTTTCAGTGGTGATGGCGGCAATGTTCAAAATATCTCGCCATCATTGAAAGTGTCGGAAATGTCTTCTCATTCGCTCCAATATTTCAGCAAGTCTTCCTTTCCTTCTTCATTGATAATCGCTTGGTAAGGTAAATTACCTGCAAAACAAAAACATCGAACTCACTAATTTGGTTAGCCGCTACCACCGCATTTTATTTCTGAGGCTTTCAATAGAATTAATATTAGGCCTAGCCACAGAAACTGCTTGTCTTTTTTTAGGTTGTGTTGAAGAAGAAGATGATACAAAAGTCGGTTGGTTACTAGCACTTTCTTGTTGGTTAATGCCGATATACTTTTTGCATTCATCTTCTACGCTATTCAACACTTCTTCTAGCGTTAGTTCAATAGGTGGTTCAACATTTAAATTTTTGGGAGTTGGAGGTGGTAGTACGTCCATACAGTTATATATATTTTCAATAAGACTTTTACAACCCTCTACTTTAATAGTCGGGTTTAATACAGCTCCAATAATATAAATAGGGGGAATAGGAATAAAATATTTTTAATTTCATAAACATTTTTTAATAGCAGATATAAGGTGTTTTTTCATATATTCTTTAAGAAGTAAAAATATTATAGCTATATAAAACAACATAGTTGAAATAGTAGGATAATATAAAGTAGAAAATTCTTTTGTTGCTCGTTGAAAATTTTCTAAAAATACAATAAGTTCTCTAATTTTCTCCCAATCAGTATCCACAATCATATCATTTGGATTTTGATTATGGGCGTTAAAAAATAAAGTAATAGGTTTTCTATAGTCATAAGCAACAACTAGTTGGTCATATAAAGAATTCCACCTAGTTGGTACTTCTTCGGGAATTTTTCTGTAAGATAGTCCACAATCGTGACAAGTTTTTTTATATTCTTTTCTTTGTTGAATTCTATTATTTTTAAAAATAAAGTGTATAACAAATTGTATTTTTTCAAGAATATCTTGAAAAAGTGAAAGACCATCCTTTACAACTAAGTTATAAATATGTCACGCACATTTGATATGAAAATGTTTTGGAAAAGACGGAGTTAAAACATTTCTTAAAATACTAATAGCAGAATTGTTAGAAGATGCATTATCTAATGTAATACTCATAACTTTATCGGTTATTCCGTAATAATCGGCGACTGAATAAATATTTTCTGAAATAAACTCACCAGTGTGCCTACTATCTATATATCTATATGCTAAAATACGTTTTTGCATAGACCATTTATAATCTATCCAATGACAAAGTTCCGTTAAATAATCATGGTCGTTAGTACTACGACCTATATCGAGTTAAAGCGACTTTGCAATTTAAATGATATAATGCATAACGTAAATCATTGATATTCATGTGCAAATTTAAATACATCTCTTTTATGATTGATCTAGGAAAACCTTTATAAGCGAGGATTATACATATCTCTAATATAATGAATAAAACCAGAGATTCAGAAATGAAAAGGCAAACCCTCCACAAAGACTAATTTTGCTAGTGCTTCCCTATCTTTATGTTTATCGTATTTAGGGCCTACAACTCCCCGTCATAGGTTAATTTGACCAGACTTTCTCAGGGACAGTAGTATGTGAACCTTGTCCCGATTGAGAGGACGCTTGCTCACCGCTTTTTCAATCATGTATTGGGCATGCAAGGCTTTGTGTTTTTGCAACAGTGTCTTCCTAAACCCCGTCCACCATGACCTTGTCGATTTTAAAAGAATAAACATTTTTACAAGTTTTACATACAATACTTGATTAGCTACGTCCACTGTCAAAATATTTCCATACAACCGATTTTAATGGTCGTTTCTTGGGACCTCGTCTCATAGTAGGGGATATGAGGCATTTCACTAGTGGGTGTATCATCATCTTCATTAATAGGTGTATCATCAACTAGAGTGTCATCTAAATTAAAATCTTCTTGATTTCGGGATAATCATTTGTGTCAAGATCATATGGTATTTCGTAAAACATTTGGGATCTATAAAATCATCTTGTCTAGGAATAACGGAACATGAATACTAGAAGAAGTACCGCTTGCCCTTGTTACCACCCCTACTAGAAGAAGCGACCACTTACCCTTACCCAACGTACCTCTTAGTCTTTCATTTTAATTATGCTAATAAATAGTTAAAGATAATGAAATTAAATGTGCTAAATGAAATAAAGACAAAATAATAATTTAATGAGAGAACGAATGTACCAAACGTCGACGTAGAGTCGACGTGTAATCGAGAGGTTGAAAATTGAAACTTTGCTCGATAGATAATCCTCAAGCTAGTTGCCAACTTCACTCTCAATTCTCAAATTAATAAATAGATTGAATATGTAGACAATGTTGAATAGAGATTGATTGAGAGATTAGAGTGTAGAAAGATTTGTGAAAATAATAAGAAGAGGAATGATGTATTTATAGTTGAAAAATTGGTTTAAAGGGGTAGGGGTTGGGGAGGAGGCCTAAAATGGGCGTTGTCCAATGCCAAAATGTAAAATGGCCGTTGGACAAATATTTCTGAAAGTGGTCCAGGGGCGGGGCCCAAGGCGGGGTCGGGGCGGGGTCGGGGCGGGGTCGGGGCGGGATCGGGGCCTGGTGGGGTCGGGTCAAGCGGGACCATACCCTGTCCCGCCCCGGTTCGAGCCCCGGTCCCGCTTTTTTTTTTTTTAATAGCGGTGTCGTGTCGGGGTCGGGGTCGGGGTCGGGATCGGGTCGGCCCGGCCCACTGGCCAGCCTTAGTATTTTCTAACTCCATGTGTGCTTTCCTCTCCTCTTTGCATGATCCATGGGCCTGGTGGCCCCACTCTTCTCTAAATCGTGATCCCTTGAGCGGCTCAATTTCTCTATTTTTGTCGAGTTCGGAAGTTGCAGAAGGCACACGTGTATAAATAGTCTACAAAAATAGATATTTTATTTTTGCGGAAAATTGGAGGGCCGATATACCCATCAGCTCGCTTCGATTTGTTTATATTTTTATTTATCTGTTATGTTATGGTATTTGTAAGACATTAATATTATTGAAATCTTTAGGTATGAAACTAATTAGAATTTATTTAAATATCATTTTTTTACATATATGTTCTTCCAAATAAAAAGTGGGATCACTATTATGACTTTATCCGATTAATTAATAAAGTTGCTTTAATACTTCGGCTATTTTATTGTATATCCATTTAATTTAATCTCTTTCATTAAGTTACAAATAATTATAAAACCAAGTAGATTTAGATCAAGTTTAAATTTACTTTGCAAAAAGGAAAATTTTCTTGCTTTAAATAAAAAGGAAGGAATATTATTTCAAAAGAAATGATTTCCTTGCTTTAAATGAGTGTGAAAAACTCTATTTTTGGAGGAACAGTGGTTTTGAATGACATAGTATATTTACAAAAACAAATTAAACACTTCAAAGCAAATAAAAGTAATTTTACTATTTTAAAACCCGAGGTAAACCACATTATAAGAATTTTTAATATTGGGGTGCGTAACACTTTTTCCGGGAAATCATCTGAACCTTTACCTCGAATTCTGGTTTATTAGGATTTTTCTTTTCAAATTAAAAAATCTTTTCATTTTGATTTTTCTATAAATTAGGTGGCGACTGTAATAAAATAAAATAAATTCAAGAGTCCACGAGTTATGAAGTATCATTTATGCGCAAGGTGAACCGTAACAGTCTTATCAAATAATTTTCAGCAACTTAGAAATCACAGTTTAGAGCTGCAACATAGAAGTAAATTAGTATCTTTTGTAGACACGATCAAGATCATTTTACTGCATCCTACTTTTAGCAATATTCTGATTCTCCTTTTTCTGAGAAGAACAATAATTTACTATTCCTATTGATTATTTCAATAAGGAAATTCCGATTTTAAAAAACACAGAATAAAGAACATTAAACACTCAAAATTGGTGGGTTGTTCTCCGGTAGTACCTGTCAAATGTCAATTTTTGTTTGAATAATATGTTAAATAAGCAATCTACATGAACTCAATTCTTGTTTGTCTTCCTTGCAGGAAGATCGAGGAGATTAGGGATTTATTTTGGTAGATACACTGCTTTGATGGAGTGTCTGTTTGATCTTCTTGGTCACACGCAAGATCATTGGGTTCGCTGTGTTGTGACGATGATGAGGTAGATCCAGTGATTGCTGGTATTGTATCTTTGAGTTGAAGAATATAGCACCGATTATGCGTCTGATTCATGTGGCTTTATTATGTATTTACACTTTTCAGTTCGAGTAGCCACATTCTCCAGATCGGTGCTTCATGTGTTCGGTTTGATGTCCAGTTTGTTAATGGTCATGTTCGCCCTTATTTGCTGTGTGTTGATGGTCATGTTTTTTTATTATGGGTTATGTTTTTTTACATGTATAGTACACACGGTCAGGATATTAAAAGGTTATTTCTTTCTTAGCTTACTGTATAGTAATTCTTTATTGATAGATATGTTTGCAAAAAAAGAACACCCGGAAGAAAAAGCTTATACTAGAATTGTTGGGTCCCGAAGTTTATGCTATGAAACAATAAAAAAAAAAATGAAAATAAATAAATTCGAATGTTGAACAGTTTGCGAATGTCGTCGATAATGTCGTCCGACACCAGTGACAACACTTCAGTAGAAACAGAAAAAACATTTGAAGAGTAAAATGCAGCGGAAATAATAAAGAACACAAATGTTTAAATTTACATAGGTTATATATTAATATAACCTATGATGGTCAATGACCAAAAGTATTATATATATATATATATATTTCTTCTTTTACAATGTTACAAAATAATACAAAAGGAATAAAAAATGGTGAAGTCGCAGATGACTTACATGCCTGAAAAATCTAACTAAGTAGATATAGACAACATCTCATTACAATTGTTTCAATAAAGAACAAATATAGAATCTAAGCAGCAACTGTAATGTTGGACAGAATGTCGTCGAAAAACTCAGGCAACACAGTTGTGATCCAGATTTCTGAGATAAAATTCCGAGAGCTCTCTTGGTATTTTTACATTTTAATTCTGGATATAGATGCACTGATCTTTCCTCTCTATTTATAGTAGAGAGTCTTCCTTGAAAAGCTCATCGATTGGTTGTAGAGGTTGAGGAAAATGTGGGCAGCCGATAAGGTTGTTGGAGAAGATCATAGAGCAAAATCCTCTAACTTCTTGGACTTGTTCCTCAAGCTTAGCAACAGCTTTGACTTGGTCTTTCCACATTTTTAATCAGCTCCTAATCACCTTGTCAAGTCACTTTACCATCATGGTAAAAATCCCACGAAATCTTCAGTTCCGTGAAGTAAGGCAAAACTGTTTCACAGAATGTTGGTCCGAATGTCGTGACATTTGTTCCAACATTTATGATTTTAACTTAGAGCTGAAAATGATATGTTGGACAAAATGTCACGACACCAAACCCAACATTAACATTTTCCCCATTTTTGTCTTTCTTCACAAAACCTAATATATTCAGTGCAAGTGACTTATGAAAATGTCATAGGTGTTGTCCCAACATCTATGATTATAATAATGCTCCCCCTTAACCTGTAATGACATATAAACACAACATATACAAGACTATATATATATATATATATATACCATATTCATGTAGGATTAGAAAAGAAGAAAGATGTTAGCACATATACACATATCATCCAAAATATTCAAACCATATTTTCAACACCAACCAGTAGCATCAGCTTCATATAATACCAACCAGTAGCATCAGCTAACTCATCATACATCAGCAACAACTTCCAGCATAGCAGCAGTAGCTTCCAACAGTTCTATACTCTTGCATAATTCCTTCTCTGTACAAAATAACATCATCTAGTCTTCATCCTCTGCTCCCCCTGCATTAGCACTTCTCTCTACTTTATCGACTTCAGCAACATCATCATTCATTTTTTGCTTCATCGACTTCAGCTCAGCAGCATCATCATCTTCAACAACATTATCAATTTCTCCCCCTTTTTGTGAAGAAAGCAGCAACATGAACTGGTCTCTGGCTTGAATTAGAACATTCCTTACATTATCAACCTCAGATATTTATTGGTTGATCTTTGCAATTTAATTCACAAGCCATTCAGTAGACACTGGAGACTGTCTTGGACCAGTGTTTGTCAAGAATGTTGGTGACATTCCTATCAACATATGTACTATTTCTTTCCATTTTTCAGGGTATATCAATGACTCTGTCTCTACTCTTCAAAACTAATTTGTTACTGTATACAGTTCATGAGTCTTTCATAGTGTGTCCTCCCTCTTAGGCTTAAGACTTTGGGTAGTTAACACTTTGCATATCAGAGAGGAATAAAGAAGGATTGGGGTTGATTCTTTTTGTGCCAAGTTGACAACTTGATGAAAGATCGTTTTGCCCAGATCAACTCTCAAACCTTTTTCAATTTTATACAGCAGGGTGACTCATTCTGTAGTTACAATTTACTCATTCATTGAAGAAATCCAATTGTGTATAGCAATTTGTGAAGGGTGGCAGACATGACTGTTAATTTAGAGGCTGGACATCTAGAGATCCACTTATGCATTATACCTCCTGTGAGGTGCTCAATTACTTCATCTCTATTGTCCACTGCAAGGTCTACTTCTCTAACATTCTCCTCAGCATTTAATCTCATACATTGGTTTATAATAGCAGGTGTGAAAGAATATACTCTGTCATATAGATATACCTTTCCAAATTTTTCGAGGAGGTATCCTCTATAACAAAACTCAAATAAGCACAAAACAACCTGACTATTCTATCAACATATGGTCTCTTCTCAGTAACAGATCCTAGGAGCTGTCTTCCTTTTAAGAATGTTATCAAACCATATTCTGAACAAGAGACAATGTCTAATAACTCTATTCTTGTACAAGTCTCAATTATCAGAATTAGTTTTAGAATAGAATTTATCTGAGTAGATACATACCTCAATGTTTGAATTAGATTCGGTTTTGCTGGAGGATGTTGGAGTTTTGTGTCTCTTCTGATGTTGACTGAAATGTTGCCTGACATGTTGTGGCATCAGTGACAACATTCGGAGCAACACTCGATTAAGCATGTCTGAAAATTTCCTTTGGGAAGAATTACTTTCATGGAGTTTCATCAGGTACTTTCTCTTTTTCTTGAGACACATTTTGCAGTACAAAAGTATTTTGTTCTTCTTCACTCTCTTCAGTTGAGAACACCAAGTTCGTGTCGTCTCTGTCACTACTCGAGCAAGAAGGTATAGAAGTATCACATCTGAAACTTTTGTTGCTCGGTTCTTCACGAATTGTTCTCTCAAACATTCTACTCGGTCGATAAGTAGTGAAGGTGGAGGATCTTGGTCTCTTACCCAATGCTGAAATATCAGATGTTTCATCAACATCTATTGGATTATTGTCATCACCTGAGTAGTTGATGTCTAAAGGTTCATCTAAACCTTTGAATACTATAGCTTTAGACAAGTCCTCTATGGATGGTGAAGAAGGAAACCGGTAGAGTTGTTGTGGTTCAATATGCTCAGAAGATTCAGTATTCATTGGAAGGGCTAGTACTCAGGATAGTTGATCGGTGTGTTGGTTGATATTGACATTGACATGGGATAGGTTTCCATAGGTGAATATAGTGGAGAAGGTTTTGAGGATGGAGTTTCGAATGGTGATGATTCCATCAGGTAGGTAGTATTATGCCCGAGGTGTGATGTAATTTCCCCATTTTTTTAAAAATAATATATATATATATATATATATAGAGAGAGAGAGAGAGAGAGAAAATCAGAGATATAGAAAAATAACAAATGAGAAGAATATCTATATACATGATAAATCTTTCTAAGCAACAAAAAATTCTTAGTTTTAGGTGTTTCAATTTTACACAATAACTTTCACCTAAAATATTGGGAAAAAAGATAAACATCACGGTAAGAATTCAATTAATCTTATCATTTTAAAGTTCGAAAAATAAGGCATAAAAATAGGGAGAAAAACTGATTTTTCTGAAAAACTATTAAGAACAACATCCCAACAAATATCATTATCTGAAAATGTCAATAGCAATGTTGGCAACATTTTGGACAACACAAGTAGTATGATCCCGCAAGAACTTTTCGTTTTGGCAACAAATCAAGACACGTTTTATATGTATTTTTATGAGTTTAACCTCTGGACCAATGCAAATTTTTTTCATTGTGTCTTTGGTCTAATCATAAAACACATACAAAAAGATTTCCGCGTCAAAATATAAGAATACTTATTTAGTATTCTCAAAATTTCTTTTGAAGCACTTGATACTCCTATAGAATAGGAACAATATCATTTCAAGGTCACTTGATACTCCTATAGAATAGGAACTGTATCATTTCAAGGGCTTTACCCATTTTGCACAGTTGTCAATGATTAGTAAAGACTTTGTCTTATTTTGATACTCTTTTTTTATGATATATAATATCATCGCAGAGAATGATATTACTTTCGAATCATGTTCTTATTGAGGATCATACTTGTGTGAACAAAAATCATGCCATTATCCAGTAACTAAAATCAGATTATGATATTACACATGTAAATGTTACCCGAAATGTTAGAGACATTCCAGCCGACATTCACCAAAAATGTCTTTTTAGAGATTACAAAGACCAAGAGATTTCTTCAAACTAGAAAATCTCTCATGGTCCAAAACTTTTATAAAAGTATCAGCTAGTTGATGAAGAGTATCAACATGTTCAATTTAAACTAGATATTTTTCAACCAAATCTCCTTAAATAAAATGATGTCTAAAATAAATATTACCGTAAAAAAATATTTCTAGTAAAACCATAGTCGTCTAACATGTGTCCTAGCCATATTAATTGAGAGCAACAACTTTCAGCTGCTACACATTCAGATTCAGCAGTTGGAAGTGAGACACAATTTTTGTTTACGACTATATCAAAAAATAAGATTATTACCAAGATAATAACTTCCTCCACTTGTACTCTTTCTATCATCTACATCACCAACCCAATTCGAGTCACTATATCCTATTAGGATTAGTGTCTTTGGAATACCAAATTTCCAACTCACATGTGCCGGTAACATATCTAATGACATGTTTAATGCATTTAAGTGGGAATTTTGGGATAGACTTGGAATCAAGCACACACATAAACACACTAAACATAGGTTCTAGAGAACATATAAAACAAGAAAGACTAACATCTTGGTATATGGTAGACATACACACAAACCTTTTGTAATTGAGTGGTTCTTTGCTTCTTGTTCTACTTCCTTCAAACACTCCCCCTATCACCTGGCATGTTGGATGATTCTTCCAATCCTTGATGAGGGGTCCCTTCGAACTTGATTTAGCAATTCAGCATTTGACTCCTCATTCACATCCTTTGTGGTCTCTGGTTCAGGTTCAGATGTTGCTCCGAATGTGGTAACATTTGAGGCAACATCTGGTTCTTCAGCAGTAGACTCTTGTACAATTTTTGTCCTTCGATTGTACACTCGGTAAGTATGACTATTTGGAAATAGCCAACAAAATTCCATTCACTCTTAGAATCAAACTTAGCCAGATAATCTCTATCATTTAAAAATGTAACAAATACATCCAAAAATATGAAAGTAACGCAAATTAGGTTTCTTTCCATTTAAAATTTCATAGGATGTCATCTTTGTTACAGGCCGTAAGTAGACTCTATTAGTGATGTGACATGCAGTAAAAAACATTTTGACATTTTGTTAGAACTAAGTATAACTCTAACCATTTATTGCCATGTTCTATTCTTACACCATTATGTTAAGGAGTTTTTGGGAGCAGAAAAACTCTGGGAAAATTCCTCTTTTCTCACAAAATTCTGTGAAGGAGATGTTTTCAAATTCTTTTCCATGGTCGGAACTAATCTGAAAAAATAGGAGAATAGAACAAGTTCCTAATTTTAGAGTGCAAAATTTTAAAACATGTCAAAAGTTGTAGATTTTTCTTTCAAAAAATAAATCCATGAGTACCTAGAAAAATCATCTACAATCACATAGGAATACCTCATGTCTCCTAAACTGTTTACCTCAATTGGACCCATAAGATACATGTGTAACAATTGAAAACAGTGAGACATACCTGAATGTTGTCCGTCATTCTGGACAACATTATGGGAAACACGGGTTTGCTTACCTTGGAGACAATCTGCACAGACTATTTTACCTTCATGGCTAAGGTTGGGTAAGCTTCTAACCGCTTCATATGAGACCAATTTTTCCAGATTGCGGTAGTTGACATGTTCCAACTTTTGATGTCATAGCGTTGTGTCATCCATCTTGACAATATTGCATGTCTCTTGTATTGCAACAAAATATCAATTATCACTAGTTCTAGTACTTGACATGACACATTCATTAGCTTCATTCGTAACTTCACAAGCATTCTTATTAAATTTTTCCTCAAGATTGTCATTACACAATTGATTAATACTCATCAAATTAGTCATTAAACCTTCAACGTGTAAGACCTTTCTAAAGTTGGAAATCCAGGAACATCCAAGATTCCTTTTCCAATTCTTTTACTTCCACCTCTGTAAGTTACGTTACCTCCATTGAATGACTCACAATTCTTCAGAAACTCTTTTGTACATGTCAAGTGGCGAGAACATCTACTCTCAAAGCACCAAGAACCTGAAATGTTAGTTCTTAAAGCAGTTATCACAACATTACAAGATACAACATTTTGGGAATCCAAACTCTTTTAAAACATTTGTTACACCCCGTAATTCCAGGGCATATAAGTGATAACGTAATTCAGGAAATAAGATTTGAATGTTGGAAGGAAAGTATATTTACATTTTCTTATATGAAAATTTTTTGGATACAAATATGACGACGAAAATTTATTAACTAGTAGTTAAATTCCTTCTAATGGATTTATGGACTTAGTATTGTATTATGAAGTCTTGGCATTAAGAATTGAGCCAATCGAAAATTTCACAGTTTGGGGGGGGGGGGGGGGGTGTCCATCGAAAATTTGAGAAAATTAGGTTAAGTGTGGAAGATATTTTGTGGAGGGAAAGACAAGTGGGTCTACTTGGGTCTCCCTCCACTTGTGCTACATACACTTGATATATACAAGTCTTGTAAGACTTTGTGTTCATAAAATATCTTCATCCAAACTCTCTTCTCTCTCTCTTAAGCTCCAAGATTCGAAATCCATAGCCAAATGAAGATCAAAGACAACTTATTTTCCAAGATTAAGCCCCTTAACCAAGTTCTAAGCCAAGGTTAATACTCCAAAAGTTGGTCACGGTTTTGGGCTAAAATTGTCTTGCAATCCTAAGCTTGAAGATGAACTTTATGAAAGGAAAACATCGAAGAAAGATGGATACAAGCTTGTAGAGGATACATGTGTGTTAGTGTAACTTGAAGAAGTGGTGCAAAAGGAAGTGGTGGTGGCCGAGACTTGGGACTGTTTTGTGCTAAAGTGTAGGTAAAATTTATTCTTCCTCTTAAAGTATTTGGAAGTTAAATGATGTTATAGTTAAGGAGTGAACTTGTGTTAAGAAAAATGGAGAATAAGAAGTGCATGTGACATTTGGCATGTTAGCCGATTTAGTGGACTGTTTTGGTTATATTGGATTCGTTGGTTGTTATTGTTATTATCGTCACTAAGTGCATGTTAGATTGAATAAAATCTTGTTATTGAAAGTTGAAATGGTTTATATTAAAGTGTTGAGACTTGAATTGGATTATAAGGAATTATGAAGGGGGTTATGGAATTATGGTTTGGCCGAGACTTGTATAAAATTGTTGGATATTGTCGTGCTATTTTAAGGGTTGTTTTATGCGTGTATATGCTGGAAATTTAGTCACTGTTTATGCATGTTTAGATGTGGTAATTGCTAACGTATGTCCTAAAGGAACGAGGGTGTAGAAAGGCTTCATATCTTACCCTCATTGTTGTTGGAATATGGACTGTTTTCGTGGACTGTTTTAGTAAGGATTAAGGGGTTGTTTTACGTGAGAAATAGGTGTGTGAATCACCTTGGTTAACTGTTTAGTTGTGCCCTTAATTAGTGCTCGGTTATTGGTGTATTTGGCCGTGTTTGTTAGTTCTGGATGGGAGCATTTATAAGGGAAGTATTGCCCAAATTTTTATATGAAAAGAGAATCCTTACTTGGTATATGTCTTATACTAGTAAGCATGAAGTTGATAGACGTATTATTGTTGTTATAGGTTGAAGTACATTGAGACGTATTCTACTAGTCGTGTTGGTATAGCCGATAAGGTATGTGAACTATCCTTTCTTCTTTTGGCATGTTCTACGTACGGAATATACATGTGGTATTGTTTCATGATTCTATACTCTTAGAAGTTAAGGGGAATTCATGTTATTGATTCTATGCAAAGCAGGTCTAAAGTGTTCCTAAGTCCTTATTAAGGCATATGAGGCAAATGTTGATAAGAGTCTTTAGTAAGCATGGGAGCTGAGTTGGCTCTCCTTATTTAAATGGGTTGTTAAGTATCAAGTGTTGAAACTGGTTTAATAAGTAAGTATGTTATTAGTAGACGTGTTAAAACAAGTCATTGCAGCGTTAAATGAAAAAGGTATCGCCAAGCAATTATATTAAAACTATTAGCACGCCATCTGCATAGAAACTAAGATATACCCAATTTGTTTTACATTTTCTAGTTCACAGCTGAGTAGATAAGATTTCATGATATAAATTACTAACATCTTATATAAGAATTAATTAGGCAAATTCGGATCCGTTATCACCAATCAAATACAGGATTATTGGAAATATTCGAGGTATGTGAAACTATTCCTTCTTTCTTTGGCGTAATTTATTATGAAAGTAAGTGTAAGGCGGACGTACATAGTTTTATTGCATCTTAATCCTTAATGATACATGACAAGATAGTGCCTTGGATTTTCTAAAATTAAAAGTTCATTTTAATGATTTATACATGATATGATAGTGTCTTGGTTATAATAAGTGAAAGTTCATTTTAAATGATATTATTGAGAGTCAAAAGATGATTTAAATTGCATGGTGGCTCATGATAGCTATTCATGCAAAGTATTATTATTCCACTTCACCGGGCCCCTCACTTAAGGGCCGGATATATGATTCCATGGACATGTATCCGTGATGCGAGTACAGGATACTCATGCGTGTATTTATATTATATGATTCCATGGATAAGATCTGTGATGCGAGTACAGGATACTCATGCGTGTATTATGTATTATTATTCCATGGACCGACCTCAGTGATGCGAGTACAAGATACTCATGCGGTTATATTTAATTCCATGGAAATGTATCCATGATGCGAGTACATGATACTTATGCGGTTATATTTGATTCCATGGACATGTATCCATGATGCGAGTACACGATACTCATGCGGTTATATTTGATTCCATGGACATGTATCCATGATGGAGTACAAGATACTCATGTGGTTATATTTGATTCCATGGACATGTATCCATGATGCGAGTACAAGATACTCATGCGGTTATATTTGATTCCATGGACATGTATCTGTGATGCGAGTACAAGATACTCATGCGTTATATATATGTATATATATATATATATATGTTGATTATAGGGTCAGGAATGCACGATTTTGATATGACTCTCATTTGTTTTAAAAGGCACAGTTGACTCTCATTCTTAAGTGGTACAGTGATACGATGATACGGTGATCTGATGATACGGTGGTACAATGATACAATGATACAACGATGGTACGATGATACTGATGGTACGATAGTATAGTGGCACAGTGATACAAGGTACAATTGGCTCTTATTTTATATGGCACGGTTGGATCTCGTATTTGATTTTCATACTTGTCCCTGTCATCTTTTGGTCAGTTATGATCTTATTTACTGTACTTCAAGTTTACATACTTAGTACGTGTTGTACTGACCCCCTTCGGGGGGGCTGCGTTCATGCCCGCAGGTATAGGTACTCAGTTTAGTGATCCTCGAGCTTAGGATCCTTGCCCAGCTTTTTGAGATAGCTCCACTGTTTCGAAGCTTGTCATTTTGGTACAGTTTTGCTATTACAGGCTTATGTACATTCAGGGGTACGACGGGGCCTTGTCCCGTCATAGTTACTGTTATACTCTTAGAGGTCTATAGTCATGTGTGGGTTGGATATGTACATTTGTAGCTCGTATTGGTTTTTTATATATAATGACAACCTTGCCGGCTTGCCTGTTTATTTATATGAGTTTTCTTAAGCTTCCGCTGATATTATGTGATGTATGGGTAGAAGGGTGCCCAGGAGGGCACCAGTCGCGGCCCGTCGGTTCGGGTCGTGACAACATTTTTACCTTTCAGCTTAGGAATGTTGCTTCAAATGTTGTCTGAGATATTGGACAACCTTTTAGGCAACATTTCGCTCACAGAATCTTGAAGTTTGAAACATTTTGATTTTAAGTCTCCAGGGGAGTTACAAAGATGACACAAACTTCATATTCTTTGACATATATGAGAACCTATTATTTAATCTTTTTTGCTTTTACAAAGCATATTTTATCATTTTTGTCATACAAACTAGAGCATATAGTTTTAAGAGAGTTTTCGTACTCAATACCTGCATGTGAAGGTTTACTAAAGCTGAGTATCTCATTCAATTTAGAAGTATCTTAGTTAAGCTTATGGAAGGTTGCTTCGGCTAAATCCAATTTTGCATGAATCTTACCAAATGCAGTATCCTATTTGGTAAGTGCAACCTCTAGTTGGGTTATTGTGTCTTTTAGATCTATATTCTCACGAGTTAAAGATTTTACATTTGTCTCAAGTTGCTTGTATTCTATGATTTAGGTTTTACAAATATTTTGTAATTCATTAATCATGTCATCTTTGCATTAAACTTGATCCATACTCTCATCCTCACCATTAGAAATAAAATCACTAAAGCAGTTAACATCAGAATAGTTAAAGAATATGTACCTTTCAGATGTTGCTGGAGATGCAGATGTCGTTGCAGATGTTGCCTGAAATGTCGTGATATCTGAGGCAACATTACAGACGACATTTTCATTATCAGACAAAGACTGTTCATAAACAGTGGTCAGCATTTCTTGTGATTTAACTTCTTGATATCCTTCTTCTTCTCCTTCTTTTTTTCTTTCTTTTTGAGTACTTGGAAGGAATTTGGTGGACTTTTGATTAAAGCCTTGATTTTGATGTTGTTTAGATTTAAATTGATTTATCTCATTATTGAACTTCCTCACCATCGAATTATATTTTGGGGTGAGTAAGACAATATTAGCACATTCACCAATTTCTTCAAGATTCTCATCCTCTTTAATTTTTTTTTTTGAAAGGTTAATAAATATTATAAAACTAAAAATCAGGTAAGTACAATCCATCATTGAGGGTTCTCAAGCCTCAACGTAATACAATGCAAAGTAAGAAAACAATAAGCTAATGACTCAAAAGAATAAGGCGTTCACTCAGAAGGTGAAGCTACATGAGGGAAATAAACGGTAAAGGACTCGATACGTTGCCAGTTTGATTCTAGCAATAATGTCATCCTCGGTCAGAGTAGTTCCATAAAAAATCAGTGCATTCCTTGCCCACCAAATCTCAAATACCACAACGCAAAAGCCAAGGAGTATAGCTCTTGACCGGATACTCGTCCCACGGTGTTCCTTTTTGATCCATTTCAGAGCACTTTCAATAGTTGTCATTTCTCTTCTAATCCCCAACCAATTGTCGCACCCGATTTTGAACTCTCAGGCTTAAATGTGCGACGGAATGGTTATCCTCCCCCAAAAATGTAAAAATAAATGTTAAAAAAAATGTTAAGGGAGTCGCCACCTAATTAATTGGGTGAATTAGGACACCTAAATGCTAACCGATCAAAGTCAACATTAACTCCATTTAAAGGTCTGCTAAACTTGGTGAGATTCTGGGCAAGGGTTCTTTATTATCCTAAAGGGAAGAGATCAGGCACCCTAAAGGATCCGCTAACTTGCGGTTGTCCGTTCAAACATAGGTTAATTTTATTCTGCTAAGGGATGTACGTTTTAGAAAAGATTATTCAAGTAAAAAAAAAGGATGTGGCACATATCTATATATATTGATGAAAAGTTTTTATAAGATTCATAAAAATATATATAAAGTTGATTATGAGATTATTTTATTTTATTTTATTTTTTGGGCAAAAGTAAGAAAGTGATAAACTGCTCCTAACAATATACATAAGGTTAAGATTCTTATATAGGAGTTAGTTATGAAATTGTTTTTATACGTGTGCGCGAAATTACTTCCTACGGTGTTTAAAAATTATTTCTTAAGGATATGGAGAAAATATATTAACTACATGACTAAAGCATAGCTAGGATTAATTATTTTAGATTTAAACTTACATGATGAACCTAGAATAAATAGGAGGTGAATTTATCTTCAAACTACCCTTCCAAAGTATTCAAAGACTAGTAGGATTAGTTACCTATTAATTACAAGGTTAATAAATATGGCAATAATAAATAAACAAATAAATAAATGCGTAAATAAACAAAGGGAGGAATGAGACTGGAGTTGTTGTAGCGTCTAGGACGGATGGCGACGCCATCTATCTTATGATTGTTTGGAAGCCCTGCGGCGGAAGTGTAGTTGGCGATATGGAAGTCATGATGAGTCTCATACCGAGACTCTTGATCATTCTCCCGATGCATGTCATGTAAAAATAAGAAAGAAAAGGATTAGTATCGGGGTACAAGATATAGATATAAATGATTTATATAAAAAAAAATATGTTGTGATGGGTAGAAAGCAAAAACAGGGCCGAGACATAAAGAGAATGAAGGGATTAGTCACAACAACAAAATAATGGTGAATACTAAATACTCATGACTGGGCCTGTGTACATGAGGATCCAAATATGTGATACCAAATTATTTTAATATGACTATCTCCTTACAACAATGGATTCGAAGATGACATATATGCATGTACATATCTAAGTCTTACAGATTAAATATAAGAAAATCATTTTAGGTGATCCATTTATCGAGCAAACTAACAGGAAAAAATGGTTACGGAGTTATGAAGACATAGTTTAGACTTAATACAACATGAATGATATGGTTCTCAACTTAAGCTGGAGTCCTAGTCCTTATTCCACATAGACAAATACAGATAATCCAATTAGCCTTTTCGCTTAACTCTCTATATAAGCAATCATGATTTAAATTATTTCTATTTCAGACAAGACACGGTCCAAAACACCTGGCATATCATTTCAAAATTCAGCCTTCATATTTAACAGATATTAGGCTAATTGACTCAGACATAAGTTAGTAGTTTCAACACAGATATGCGAGAATATGCAACAGGATATCAAAGTATCACATTTTAATTGAGAACTTAGAAAGGCACAGTCCAGTTTGGATATAGACAAAAGTCGTATTTTAGATTTCATACTAACAATCTCGTTCACTCCAGACATAGTTTCCGCCACAGATAACAAATAAGAGGGAGTCTCAAGACTTTGGCTCCGAGTTCACACAACGAGTTGCAAGGGAGTAGGAAGACTGGTATATAACTTATAACCCATTTTTAGCGTTTGTCATGGGGACTGGACAGCAGGAACATGAATCCGAACAATTTTTGATATGGCATATGCTTAAAAAACTAACATAAAAAAAACAGGCATACTAAAAGATGTGCGTTCGTAAACAAGTCCACAAATCTAAGACACAAACATGTTTTCATAAAAAATGGTTCAAATGGTAACATGGGCATGGTCTAAAATGGAGTCAAACTAGGCAGGATAGTGGTACAAAATGATTCAAAAATATCTTGACTCTTAACAGGTAGCATACATTTGCACATGATTCAATAAAACCTTTAAAGGGCTATGGAGACGGGACAAACTATTTTTTTGTTCAATTGAATGAGTTAACCAACAGATATTCAAGCGCCACAGATTGTGATCCTGAGGATGAATCAATACCATATTATTCATTTGACTAACTACAAATACCCTGGGACTGGACAGAAGACCCTCATGACACTATACTAAATATGCATACACATAATTCAGTGGCTCAAAAACATACACAAAAAAACAGAATATCCAAATCTACATTCAAACAATCACCAGTTAGTAGAAGATAATCGAAAATGGATCTGCGACCCTTATACAAACGTTATACTCTCAATCGTACCCTCAGAAAATACTATCGAACACACACACATATGCTCAAAACAGAATCGACACTACAAAATCGAAAGCCACAACTGAAAGAAAGAAACAGCGGCTAAACTGAGTTAAATCAAATAGATTTGATAAAGAGTACATATAATCCTATCATGCAGAAAACACATACTATCGATTAAGTAACTAAACAGTAAGAAAGGAGTAAGTTTCGGACCTTTTGTGGGTAGCGAACTGAGGCGACGACAAAGGTTTTTCCCGAATCGTCAAGAGAAATTCGTGAAGGACTGGTTTGCAGATTTAAGTAGTAATAAATTGGATGAAAAAAAAAGAGAGGAGTTTAAGCACAAGGCTGTCTGTGTTCTCGATGATCCCTGATGACCGATAGCTGGGTGCCTATTGCATGTCCAAACGTTGGTATTTATAGCTTCTAATTAGGCTTTGTTTTTTATGGTAAGTTTAGGACGGATTCAAGGGGACAATTCGTACTGGTTTTTGACGCGATTTTAGGGTTATTTTGATATGGTTGTAGTTATGGCAAGCACGAGATTTTGTTGCCATTTTCGTATTGATTCGAGGATTAATTGGTAAGGTTTGAAACAGAAATGAAGGTTTGATTCGGGGCGTGATTTTAGGAAGAGATTTGGGATGCCTGCGCGATATGGAAGGGTACAGAATGGCGATACTATTGACTCGCCGGAAAATCCGGCGAGGATCTTGCTCGCTGTCGGCGGTGGAAGAGGGAGTTAGGGTTTTGTTCTTTAGGTTTTCAGAAGGAGAGGGCTGTGGAGGGGGCGATCTGGGATATGAGAGATGGGCTGGATGAGGGGTAAGGTTTAAAGGGCTTAAAGGGGATTGGAGTGCGTAACGCAGTCGCGAGAATGGGCTAAAGGGAAAAGGCACAGGCGAGTCTTTGGGGCGGGGAATTTAAAGGGAAGTGGGTTGTGGGCTGGGTCAGACGTAAATTAAAGGGTGTATGGGCTGTTAATTATTGATTTGTGGGTTAGCCTTAGGTATTTTATTTAATTAATGGTAAATTAGTGAAATCTAAATTGTTATTAAATTAATTAAGTGTTTTTACTAGTCTAAGGTATTATTATAAATGATGAATGTGGGTGTGCTAATTAATTAATGCTTAACATTTATAATGCTAGGCAGTTATTAAAACCTACCTATTATGTGTATTTTGCGATGTAAAATTGTGGTTCTAAAAAAAAGAAAATTGTTTAATTTATCGGTTATTTATTTACGGGGGATGGACAAAATTGGATGTCAACACCAATCTTTGATGTGTTTCCAGATCTTCCTCGAATATGGGCAGGCAAAGAAAAGGTGAGCCCGTGTTTCATTATCACGCTTGCAAAAACCACAAGAGGTATCCGATAAATTCAGAAATGTGAGAGTGTCCTTAGCAGCCAAACGCTTGCGGCAATTGAGCCAAACCACGAATGAGAACTTGGGCGGGATAAATCCTTTCCAAATTTGAGACATCCAAGGTTTGGGCTCACGTGGGGTGCGCAAGACGTCATAAACAAGGGCAGAGTCTAACCTTCCATTAACACATCATTTTCCAAGGCCGTCAATAGCCCCATCCCGGCTGCCAAAGATGCTAGTGAACATATCTCGAATTCTGCAGAGCTTTTTGAATAGAAGTGAATCCCTATCTCTAGTCACATAGTACCAAATTGTTTGTCCTCTCAAGTAGATGGTATTGACCCATTTCACCCAAAGAGTGTCCGCATTGGTGTGAAAGAGCCAAACTGAGCGAGCAAGAAGAGCAAGATTCCAAACTTTGATATTCATAAGCCCTAGACCATCTTCTGATTGCGGAACACAAGCCTCATCCCAAGCAACCCGTGGTGGCCTACCTCCCCATAAGAACTGAATGCAAGCAGAACGAACCTTATTTAACACGGCAGTATGTAGAGGAAAGGCCCGAAACCAAAACCCTTCAACGCCTTGAATGACAGAGCGAATCAATTTAATTTTGCCTGCATATGAGAGATCGTGATGACCCCACTTTTGAATATAACTTGAGATGACATTTGTGAAGGGCGCAAACTGATTCACGGAGACTAATAAAGGGGCTAAAGGGACCCCTAGGTATCTCACGGGGAAAATTCCTTCTGTAAAGACGACCCTCTCTATGATTCTATGACGATTAACTCCATGAACGCCGACCAAGTAGATAGATAACTTAGAAGGATTTAGGGATAGACCCGACACATCTTCCAAGTTTTCAAGACAATTCATAAGAATTCCATTTGATGTTTCATTTCCTTTAGCAAAGAGCATTAGGTCATCCGCAAAAGCAAGATGTGTCAGGCCAAGAACCGCACACTTCGGATGGAAAGAATACCCGGATCTGAAGTCTTTATCTTGAGAAGCCTAGAGAAGTATTCAATACATATAATGAATAAGGTGGGGGACAAAGGATCACCTTGCCTTAATCCACGCTTTCCCGCAAAGTACCCTTGCAGTTCACCATTGATCGAGATGGAAAATGTAGGAGAGGTGACACATTCCATTATCCACTTAACAAATCTATCCGGAAATCCAAGTCCCCTTAAAACCGAATCAAGAAATTCCCATGACACCGTGTCAAAGGCTTTTCGAAGATCCACCATGAGCATACATCTTGGAGAACACCGAGTTCTATTAGATCCTTTCACAAGTTCTTGAGCTATGAATACATTATCTACCAAGTTTCTTCCTTTCACAAAAGCACCTTGACAATTATCAACAAGAGCAGGAAGAAAAGAAGCCATCCGATTAGACAGTATCTTAGTAATGATCTTTTAGATTATGTTAGTCAAGCCAATGGGTCTGAAGTCTTCCACCTTAGGATCCCGATCTGTTTTGGGGAGTAATGTGAGAATAGTATGATTCAATTTCTTTAATAAGACACCCGTGGAGAAGAATTCCTTCACACTTCGAACAACATCATTTCCTACTGTTTTCCATCGGCTTTTGAAGAATGTCGAAAAGAAACCATCCGGGCCCGGAGCTTTATCATTTCCAATGTCAAAAAGGGCATCATGAACTTCTTTGTACGTGATAGGTTACTCAAGGAGAGCACAATCTATTGCTCCAAGTGTAGTACCCGAAGCTAATACCATGGGATCAAAAGGGGTTGCAATTCTTGAGACACCGAATAGATCTTTGTAGAATTTCACTAGTAATTCTGCCACTTCTTCTTGAGAGGATGTAGTGGTATCATCATCTTTGACAAGATATGAGATAGAATTCTTCAAATTGTTCCTCTTGATCAAGCTATGGAAATATTTAGAGATCTTTTCTCCTTCAACCAGATGTGTATTGCGGGCCTTCTGCCTAACGTAATTTCTTTCAGATTCAAGTAAGAAATTCGCCTTGGCTCTTAAATTTCTAACTTCAGATTTAAATTCATCATTAAATGGGGCATCCATGTGTGCCTTGACCGCTTCTTTGAATTCTAAGTTGGTCGAGGCAGCCTTTTGAGCAATGCTTCCATAATCACAACCATTCAATTCTTTCAAAGGTCATTTCAATGACTGCAATTCCGTAGTTAAGACGAATTGATCCGAGCCATTCACATATTGTCTCCAACATGAATCAAGTATATGATCAAATGAAGGATGCTCCAACCACATGTTAAAGAACTTGAAAGGGTGATTACCTTTAGAAGATGAAGTAACCACCGAGGCTAAAATCGGGCAATGATCTGAGACCGGTTCCATAGGAAGAAAGGTGGCGGAGCATGTTAGGTTCAAATAACTCCAATATTGATTCATTAGTACTCTATCAAGTTTGGACCAAATAGAGCCATTTATCCAAGTAAAGAACGGACCCGAAGATGGGGTATCCGAGAGTCCAAGTGCCAACATAAAATTCCCAAGATCCTTTAAAGCGTATGCCGAGAGGGGTGGTCAACCAATCTTATCTTGAGGCGAGAAGTAAGAGTTAAAGTCGCCAAGAATCATCCATCGTTTGGAAATACCCGTGCCCAAATATGCAAGATGATGTCAAAGTTTTCTTCTTTCCGGAATACTATAGACCGGATAAACAAAAGTAACAACAAATGATACTTGAGTTATATTACAAAGTGCTTGGAAATGTATGTGTTGGAAATCCATGCCAAGTACCTCGCAATTTACTCTAGAAGTATCCCAAAGAAGCAACATTCTACCACCATCAATGAAGTCTATATTAGAGCTAGACTTCCATGCGGGAAATCTAAGTGAAGGAAAAGTCTCAAGACTTGCTCGCGAGAACTTGGTTTCAAGTAAGCATGCTATTTCCACCGAATATTGTTGTGCAAGCCTACACACTAGAGATTGTGTGGCTGCTTTATCCTGGCGTCCACAAAGACCCCAAACATTCCAACATAGTACCTTCATAAAGAACCAAATGAGGATTCATGGGCTCCTCCACGCCGTGTGTTTGATGCTTTACCAATGCTCCTCTTTGAAGTAACTTCTTGCCAACCATCTTTTGCAATCAAGGTACTAGTGTTGTGTGCCCTTTGCTCATTATTCGCAAGAGACTGGTCGCATATATCCATTCCCGCAACCCCGTCACTAGTATTCAAACTTCCACGCATAGCCGGAGCGAGGTGCTTGTTAGAATCGCCTCTAGTCTTTTGGTTTGAGACCCCCTCTTGGTGTGGAGTACCACCTCCATAAGCATGGGCCATATCTTGCCTTTGCGCGACCCGCAAGTTAACATTATTCCTCTGAGTCACAGCCGAAGGTATAACTAAGTTCAAGACCTCACCGATACTTCCGGGGATATGCGGTTGGTTCTAGGTTTGTAAATGAGTTCCTGTAGATGCTTCACCAGTCAAAGGTTATGGTATGAAGAGGGGGTTTGAGTGCGGAGGCCTTGAATGTGCCGATGTCTCCCTTTGCTCCGCATTTCCACCATTCTTAGACTTGTCGCTCAAATTTTGGGACCGGGTGATTTCCATAGTCTCCTCATTCCATGACAAATGTTTACACTTCAAGTGATTATGGCCAAAAGTCTTACAATGAAAACAAAAGTCTGAATAGTTTTCATATTCCACTTTTTGTATATATCTCCTAGAGTCATGCAATTTGACTCCAAATTCTGTGACTGGCTCCTGACTAACATCAACTTCAATCAGAATACGAGCATAATTCATTTTTTATCTTTCTTTAGTAAATTTATCCGTGTAGAGGGGCACTCCTACGCGTGATGCGATCTTGCTCAATCCGGAGGTACTCCAAACCGACAAAGGAACATCACGAAATACCACCCAAACTGGAATACTTGTGAAAAGATCATCCGTCAATAGAACTCCCTTATCAACTAATTTTAACATTAAAATTTTCCCGAAAGTCATGTAAGGACCTCCGTGAAATACTTTGATACGATCATCCTCAATCATGAACTTGAAAACGGTCCAACCACGCCCATAGGGAATAATACGACATTTCACTCCCCATTTTTTGACAATAGAATTGAGTGCTACTCGGCCCGGGAAGGGACCCGTGAAGCAACCAATTAAGCAATATCCCCAAGTTTCAACGAATGGCACTTCATCAGTTGTATCAAGCTCAACATCATCTCCATCTTGTTCTAGGTATTGCAATTCAGACCTTTCGCCTCTAGTCGAGTACCCGTAAAAATGCCCGCATAAGTTTTCTTGGTTAAATTCGGATTTTTAGTTTGTTGTGCATTCTTGGCAGCAAATACTCGTTCAGATTGTAGTTCAGGGTCAAGAGGTGCATTAGATGCACTTGGTTGGGTAGTTATTATCCGCGTGATGGTTGCCATAAATTCGGTTTGAATCGTGTCATTAAATGCCCCATAATTAATTGTAGTGTTGTGATTCAGAGGGTTCTTGGCATTGTCAATGTCCATTCCATTATTCATTGTAGCATTAATAGTCTTGTTGGTTCCCACTAAGTAGAAATTTTACATTTCTACAAGTTTGTAGACCAACCCCTACCATCTAAACCCTCTAACATCATTTTTACTGTGCCACTTAGACACAAAATTAATATGCAGCCAAAAAATAAAGGGCGTAAAACTCACACGTGAATGATATGATTGAAGGATGAATAAAACAATGACATGTGGCATGTGGGTCCAAAACAATTAACAAAAATAAAACTAATATAAAACTTATTTAACTAATAGAAAAATTATTTGAGAAAAAAAGAAGTAAAAACCTATATTTTCTTACACCCCACCCACCCCCGCTCTTTCTTCTTCCCTGTTCCCGCCGGCCACCCTTACTGAAAAATTCAAAATTTTCCTCCCAAAACCTATTCACTGATCTCCCCCTTCCTTATTTAATTTTTCTTTTAGTGCCCTGGATCTGAACCAAATCTATGCTCAAACATCTTTGCTGAGATCTTACTAGAGTACTAGTATGTGTATTTTCTGTTTTGAACCCTCCCGATTTAGGTTTATAAACAGGATAAACAGAAATTTATGCTTTTTGGAGTTCAATTGTTTCTAGATTATTGGCTGGGCGACGCACTCATGGTCGTGAAGGGGTGGCAATAACTGCTCACTATTAGAGGTATGTTAGGGTAGGGAAAAAGATTATGAGAATGATTTTTGTACTGTCTTCGTGCATTTTATGGACCACTCACTGTTAGAAACAAAAGTTTTTTCCACCGACATTCAGTAAGATATATGTTCTATAAAACTTGATTTTTTCATCCTATTTCTACCGAACCAACTCAATGGAAAAATTCATGGTGGAAACAGATTTTCATTGAAACGTTGGGGAACTTCCTAATTTTTTCGTGTGAAAACACTACTATTAAAGGTTTTCCCACTGACATTCAATGAAAAATAGTTATTAAACATTTTTCAGTGAAAAATCAGTAAAAAAATAAAGATTTTTTAGTAGTGGCTTAATTGTACACAAACTTAATTTAAGACATAAGTTTGATATGTATATTGCATAAGTAGAGGAAAAATGTAACACCTCGTATTCCCGGGTTATGATTTGAGCACAAAAATATGGGCGAGCAGACCCGAACCCCGAATAATTTATATTATACTCGCGTATACTAATAAGGAAATAAGTATATAAAATGATGTGATCCCGGATTAATTTTTATTTTAACCGCGCGACAACGAGGATTAATAATAATTATATGTCCCCAAAGAAGCTACGAACTAGTGTCATATTATGAGAATTATGACATTGAGTAAAATAAGGTTTTATAAGTCGCCAGGATTTAAGTGAGTTGGGATCGGGATTTATTTGTATAATTAATTATTTGTGGGATTAATTGATTATTAGCGGAGGATTATTTTGGTGGAATGTTACGTGTCGTCTATTAAATAACGACGCCATGACTCAAAGCCACCAACATATTCTTTGGCGTTCACAAGCATTCATCCTTAGCCTTAAAACTCCTTCATCTCTTCAATCTCCTCCAATTTTTCTGTAAATCTTTTCCCAAATAAAAAATTACATACCTAGTGTTAAGAAGTAAAAAGTAGTTAGTAGTTAGTTAGAACAAACTAACTATCGAAAGCTAAAGAAGTTAAGAATAAGAGAAGTAGTTAGGGGAAGTTACTTTACTTAATTACTCAATTCTAACTCTTTTCATGTGTATATATAGAGGATACAATACCTTGTAATGATCACTTCTTCAAATCTGAATAATATACAAGTTTACAACTTACCTATTTTCAATGCATCTCTTTCTCTGTTCTTCCTTCTTCTTTCATCTTCTGTAAATCTTCTTCTCGGTTTCATCTTGTTCATCATCTTATTGTTGTGGCTATTGGATTTGGGTTGCATGTCAATAATTGAGAATTAGTTCATGGTATCAGAGCCTCGATCTACTATGTCAACTTCCGCAACAACTCTGAAAATTCTCGACTGTTTTCTGGTGAACTTTCTATAATACATTTCTCTGAAAAATATCTGGCCTCTAATTTTTCTGTCTGATTCTTTATCTTCTTCTGGATACAATAATCTTCATATATCTAGTGATATAAGACATTGTATAAAACAGTATCATCATTTGTCTTTATTGTTTCTTTGTTCATGTTCTGTTGTTTTTGAATGAGATCATCATACTCTTTGGTGGCTAGTTTCAAGTTGTAATCTATAGGAGTATTGATAGGATTTGAGGCAGCTAGTCCAAGCTCAACAACCAATTCTAGAGCATACTTTCTTTGATGCATTAAAATCCCTATGTCTGATCTTGCAAATTCTATTCCCAAAAAGTATTTTAGCTCTCATAAATATTTAATCTTGAATGCTTGTTGTAAAGCTTGTTTGTCTCCTCAATTTGAGATAAGTGTTCTCCTGTAATCAATATGTCATCCACATAGACTAGTACCAAAATCAATCTTTTGTCTGTTTTATAAACAGTGAGTAGTCATACTGAGATTGTTTGAATTCCATCTGAACTAATGCTTCTGTGAGCTTGAAGTTCCACTGTCTTGGTGCTTGCTTGAGTCCATACAAGAATTTGATTAGTCTACACACTTTCCCCCCTTGGCTAATGAATCCTTGTGAGAGTTCCATGTAATTTTCATCATGTAGATCTCCTTGTAAAAACACATTGTATACATCCATTTCATGTATGTTCCAATTTCTGGATGCTGCCATGGCTAGTATGGTTCTGACTGTAACCATTTTCACCACTGGGGAGAAGGTTTTTTTTATAATCAATACATTCTCTTTGGTTGTAGCCTTTGGCAACCAATCTTGCTTTGAGTCTTTCAATTTCTCGTGTTTCTCTGTACTTGATTTTATATACCCATTTACATCCTATGGGTTTCTTGCCTTTTGGTAGTGGTACTATGTCCCAAGTGTGCTTGTCTTGTAGTGCTTGTATTTCAGCTTTCATAGCTTCTACCCATCCTGGATTTTTAGAAGCTTCTATGTAGTTCCTTGGTTCTGTTACTTCTGATATTGTTGAAAAATATGTTTTGTATATGTGTGACAGTGGTTCATAGGAAATGTAGTTTGCTATGGGATAATTGATATTTTGTCTTTGTTGTGACTTGTGTCTTTGTGGTGACAAACTCTTTAAGCCATGTTGGTGGTTGCTTTGTTCTGTTTGATTTCCTGAGAGATAGTTGGATTTGTGTTGAATTTTGTGTATGTGGTGTGTTTATCTGTGATGGCGGCTGTGATGTAGTTGGTTGTATTTGGTTTGTGTTGGTGTTGTAGTGTGCAAGTTGTAGGGAAACTTGTTGATCACTTTCTGAATCATGTGTTATTTGTCCTATTCCTGCTTGTGTAGTCTCCTGCATAGTGTTAGTAGACATAGGAATATGTATATTTGTAGTAGACAGTATTTCTTCCCACTCATCATTATGATTTTGCACAAATATCCCTTTTTTTGATTTTTATGTTTTAAAGGGAAACCCAGTTTCTCTGAATGTTACATCTTTGTTGACAAAGAATAGTTTGTTAATTCTGTCATATAGTATATATCCTTCTGTTTCTCAGAGTATCCCATCATAATACATGTTTTTACCTTAGAGAGTAGCTTATCAGATATAGATGAATCATTTGCATATCATAGATATCCTATTACTTTCAGATGACTGACATCAGTTATTTCTGTCAAATGGTATATATCCTTTCTGTTTCTCAAAGTATCCCATCATAATACATGTTTTTACCTTAGAGAGTATATTATCAGATATAGAACTCCACTAAGAAGCCCATTAGAGGTTGAATTCA
Source organism: Przewalskia tangutica (assembly GCA_029844215.1). Classification (NCBI taxonomy): domain Eukaryota; kingdom Viridiplantae; phylum Streptophyta; class Magnoliopsida; order Solanales; family Solanaceae; genus Przewalskia; species Przewalskia tangutica. Next base: position 84,039,664 of record CM056734.1, read on the forward strand.
TCAACCAAGCTTGTACCACAACATTAACCCTGTCCCACTGATCCCACAGACCTTCATCAAAGAGTTCTTTCTTGCACTTCCCATTCACTAGGCCTAATTTATTTCTACCCAATAAAGCTATTATCATAGATTTTCTCCACAAGGCATAGTTGTCAGTTCCAGTGAGTTGAAAAGAGATGAGAGAAACTCCACTAACATTTGAAGATTGTAAGAAAATAGGGTGGTTGTGATTAAGAATTGTGGTGATGGTAGTAATTCTTGTATTTTCTCTTGGTGGTAAGTTTTTGTTATCATTGTTCCCTTCAGTAGAAGCTTCATAATCCATTATTTATGGTATATTCAGACTCAAAAGAAGTATTAGGAAGAAGAAAAACTGATACAGTACAGATTGTTTCAGGATACTTAGCACTTCTTATATCAAGAAGTTATTAAAGAACAGAAGATGACACTTGAACTGATTCTCAATTATCGACATGCAACCCAGATCCAATAGCCACAGCAAAAAGATGATGAACACGATGAAACTGAGAAGAAGATTTACAGAAGAAGAAAGAAGAAGAAAGAACAGAAAAAGAGATGCATTTAAAATAGGTAAGTTGTAAACTTGTATATTATTCAGATTTGATCATTACAAGGTATTGTATCCACTATATATACATATGCAAAGAGTGAGAATTGAGTAATTAAGTAAAGTAACTTCCTCTAACTACTTCTCTTATTCTTTAACTTCTTTAGCTTTAGATAGTTAGTTTGTTCTAACTAACTTCTTCTTTCCTAACTGTTTTTTACTTCTTAACAGTTCCCCTCAAGCTGGATATCGAAAAATGTTGAGTAATCCAAGCTTGGAGCATAAGTATTGATGTTGGGCTCTATTTAGTCCTTTGGTGAATAAATTTGCTGGTTGATTTGTGGTGTTGATGTATTTAGTTTTGATTATCTCTTTTTGAATTATTTCTCTTATAAAATGTAAATCTATTTCTATGTGTTTGGTTCGTTCATGAAAATCTGAATTTGCTGCAATTTGCATTGAAGACTTATTGTCTGTGTATACTGTTACTGATTGTTTAATTTTTACTCCAATTTCTTCTAGTATCCCAAGTACACATGTGAGTTCAGCAACTGTTTCTGCTAGGCTTCTATATTCAGATTCAGCTGAGCTTCTTGATATAATTGACTATTTTTTTTTATTTCCATGAAATCAGCGAGTCTCCAAATTTGATTATATAGCCAGTAACTGATTTCCTTGTATTGGGATATACAGCCCAGTCAACATCATAATATGCAGTGATTGTTTCTTGTGATCTTCTTGATAACAGTATTCCTTGTCCAGGTTGTAGCTTGATATATTTTACAACTCTGAGCATTTAGATGTGATTTCTTTGGTTGTTGTACAAACTGACTTAATGTCTGCACACTGTATGCAATGTCTGGCCTTGTCACTATTAAATACAATAATTTTCCTATCAATATTTGGTATAATGTGATGTCTTCCAGAGTATCATCATGTGTCGTTGTTGTTTCTTTGTTCATGTCATGCTGTTTTAGAATGAGATCATCATATTCTTTGGTGGTTAGTTTCAAGTTGTATCTATAGGAGTATTGATACGTATTGAGGCAGCTAGTCCAAGCTCAGCAACCAATTCTAGAGCATACTTTCTTTGATGCATTAAAATCCCTCTGTCTGATCTTGCAAATTCTATTCCCAGAAAGTATTTTAGCTCTCATAAATCTTTAATCTTGAATGCTTGTTGTAAAGCTTGTTTGTCTCCTCAATTTGAGATAAGTGTTCTCCTGTAATCAATATGTCATCCACATAGACTAGTACCAAAATCAATCCTTTGTCTGTTTTATAAACAGTGAGTAGTCATACTGAGATTGTTTGAATTCCATCTGAACTAATGCTTCTGTGAGCTTAAAGTTCTACTGTCTTGGTGCTTGATTGAGTCCATACAAGGATTTGATTAGTGTACACACTTTCCCCCCTTGGCTAATGAATCCTTGTGGGAGTTCCATATAAATTTCATCATGTAGATCTCCTTGTAAAAAGGCATTATATACATCCATTTCATGTATGTTCCAATTTCTGGATGCTGCCATGGCTAGTATGGTTCTGACTGTAACCATTTTCACCACTGGGGAGAAAGTTTCTTGATAATCAATACATTCTCTTTGGTTGTAGCCTTTGGTAACCAATCTTGCTTTGAGTCTTTCAATTTCTCGTGTTTCTCTGTACTTGATTTTATATACCCATTTACATCCTATAGGTTTCTTGCCTTCTGATAGTGGTACTATGTCCCAAGTATGCTTGTCTTGTAGTGCTTGTATTTCAATTTTCATAGCTTCTACCCATCCTGTATTTTTAGAAGCTTCTATGTAGTTCCTTGGTTCTGTTACTTCTGATATTGTTGAAAGATATGTTTTGTATATGTGTGACAGTGGTTCATAGGAAATGTAGTTTGCTATGGGAGTAATTGATATTTTGTGTCTTTGTTGTGACTTGTGTCTTTGTGGTGACAAACTCTTTAAGCCGTGTTGGTGGTTGCTTTGTTCTGTTTGATTTCCTGAGAGATAGTTGGCTTTATGTTGAATTTTGTGTCTGTGGTGTGTTTATCTGTGATGGCGGTTGTGATGTAGTTGGTTGTATTTGGTTTGTGTTGGTGTTGTAGTTTGCAAGTTGTAGGGAAACTTGTTGATCACTTTCTGAATCATGTGATATTTGTCCTATTCCTGCTTGTGTAGTCTCCTGCATAGTGTTAGTAGACATAGGAATATGTATATTTGTAGTAGATAATATTTCTTCCCACTCATCATTATGATTGTGCACAAATATCCCTTTTCTGATTTTTCTGTTTTAAAGGGAGACTCAGTTTCTGTGAATGTTACATCTTTGTTGACAAAAAATAGTTTGTTATTTCTCTCATATAGTATATATCCTTTCTATTTCTCAGAGTATCACATCATAATACATGTTTTTACCTTAGAGAGTAGCTTATCAGATATAGATGAATCATTCGCATAGCAAAGCCATCCTATTACTTTCAGATGACTGACATCAGTTATTTCTGTCAAATAGTATATATCCTTTCTGTTTCTTAGAGTATCCCATCATAATACATGTTTTTACCTTAGAGAGTAGATTATCAGATATAGATGAATCATTTGCGTAGCATAGACATCCTATTACTTTCAGATGACTGACATCAGGTTTCTTATTATGAAGTTTTTTATAGGGAGTAATTCCAATAACAGAAGATGGTAATCTGTTTATCAGATAAACTACAGCCTGAACACACATTCCCCAGAATTATAAGGGGATATTGGCTTGTAGTCTTATAGCTCTAGATACCTCTAATATGTGTCTATGCTTTCTTTCAGCCACTCCATTTTGTTGAGGTGTATAGGCACAAGATCTCTGGTGTATTATGCCTAAATTTAGAAACAAGTTATTGCATATATCATTCACAAACCAAAGAGTATGATGATCTCATTAAAAAATAGCCGAACATGAACAAAGAAACAACAAAGACATATGATGATACTCTGGCAGACATCACATTATACAAAATATTGATAGGAAAATTATTGTATTTAACAGTGACAAGGCCAGACATTGCATACAGTGTCCAGACATTAAGTCAGTTTCTACAACAATCAAAGAAATCACATCTAAATACAGCCCTCAGAGTTGTAAAATACATCAAGCTACAACATGGACAAGGAATACTGTTATCAAGAAGATCACAAGAAACAATCACTACATATTGTGATGTTGACTGGGCTGTAGGTCCCAATACAAGGAAATCAGTTACTGGCTGCATAATCAAATTTGGAGACTCACTGATTTCATGGAAATCAAAAAAATAGTCAACTATATCAAGAAGCTTAGCTGAATCTGAATATAGAAGCCTAGCAGAAATAATTGCTGAACTCACATGGGTACTTGGGACACTAGAAGAAATTGGAGTCAAAGCTAAACAACCAATAACAGTATACACACACAGTAAGTCTGCAATGCAAATTGCAGCAAACCCAATTTTTCATGAAAGAACCAAACACAGAAATAGATTTACTTTTTTAAGAGAAAAAATTCAAAAAGGGATAATCAAAACTGAATACATCAACACCACAAATCAACCAGCAGATTTATTCACCAAAGGACTAAATAGAACCCAACATCATTACCTATGCTCCAAGCTTGGATTACTCAACATTTTTCGATATCCAGCTTAAGGAGGATTGTTAAGAAGTAAAAAGCAATTAGGAAAGAAGAAGTTAGTTAGAACAAATTAACTATCTAAAGCTAGAGAAGTTAAAGAATAAGAGAAGTAGTTAGGGGAAGTTACTTTACTTAATTACTCAATTCTAACTCTTTGCATGTGTATATATAGAGGATACAATACCTTGTAATGATCACTTCTTCAAATCTGAATTATATACATGTTTACAACTTACCTATTTTCAACGCATCTCTTTCTCTTTATCTGTTCTTCTTTCTTCTTTTGTAAATCTTCTTCTCGGTTTCATCTTGTTCATCATCTTCTTCCTGTAGCTATTGGCTCTGGGTTGCATGTCAATAATTGAGAATCCGTTCACCTAGAAACCAGAAGGAATAACCCCAAGTGATAAACCGGTAGAATCACGACCGAAATTGGGGCTTTCATTTCGCAGATTCTTGTTCAAAAAAGAAGAGAGAATTCAAGTAATCTAAACCATAATTTCAGTAAATTAAATATTTTAAAAAAATCTTGAAGACTCTCGAATCAAGCAAGGCCTAAATTTCAGAGAAGTCAAACTCAAACCAATCTTTTTGGGCTCCTGTTTTTACGTCCATAATCGGGCTGGACGAGAAATTGTCCGACGATACTCGTCACAACTTCTAAACATAGGTAATCCTTCCCGTTATTAAGTTCATATGAATTTTAGAACCTAATTCTTGCTACTAGTTCCTGGGGGAATTATCCGGAATGTTGGGTTTGTTTGGGTAATGGTTGGGACTGCCTAAACCATGCGAATTGAAGATGCATGTGAAATTCCTGAATTATTGAAGGTACTGCATTAGTAAAGAAGAAGGGTTGATTCTGCTATTGTGTATATAGGTGGTCACATAGAAAGAACATAGATTCTACGCGTATAAGGCGTTCAATAAAATGTCTCAATAAGTTTGTTATTAGTATATTGATTTGGTTTTGGTTTAAATCATTCATAGGGTGTGGATGATCGTTCATAGAGCGTATAAGGATCTGTGAAACTTAGAATATTTTCGACGACAAGATATGTGAAGGCAATTCATTTCTTTTTGGCATAATTCTTTGTACAGAACGTAATCGTCATGTTACTCCATAACTTACTCTATTCTTAGTAGTTAAGGATATTCATATTATTGAAATCTATGCTAAAAGCATGTCAAAGTATGAAGGGTATTATGTCATTTAGGGAATTGTCATTCATGCATATTCATTTTCATTGCATTCATATCATACCCTGGACCTCAAAAGAGCTATATGCTCTACTATATATATATGGGAAATGGGAAAAAAGAGAAAGACGTTATATACGCACACCACCTTCAGCTGGTATACACTATCACAAAAGAGCCCTAAGAGGCCAAAATGATGTGATGTGATATGATGTGCTGCATACAGAGGCGATTGGGACGGGTTGCACGATTCGCTGATAGATATATATATATACCGCATTCGCATCATGCATGCATCATTAACCAACATATAATGGGATGCCCCCAGAGGCTGTTATGGTAAGAACGATTGCCCGATGAGGCTGAGGTATGTGCATACTACATTTGCATAACATTTAGACATATTCCTTAGGGCCCCTAGAGGCAATTACTGTTCGTGAGATGTTTCTGTTTTAGATTATGATATATCTCTATTATGTTATTTCTTATGCCTGACATAGTCAGTACATCTGTCGTACTGACGTTCCCTTTGTCGTGGGGACACTGCATTTTATGTCCTCAAGTTTATACTAAGAGGGTGACAAATTGTGCTAGTAGGTTGCTGGTTCAGCTGATACTTGGAGCACTCTACTTATTTCAGAATTGCAGTCTGGTCGTGGTATGTCCTTCTCTTAGAGGCTTATAGATAAGTATTTTGTGGTTAGTTGTCATACATGGTCTTATCGGTTTTGATGTATATATAAATATATGGTTAATTTTTGGTTATATGGTTAGGGGTGCCTGGTGGGTTGGGATCGGTTGCCCATTGTTAGGCGATTTACAAATGCTCACGCAAATGCACGTATCGTTCAAAAGTAATATAGTCTGTAAGACCGAATATATCGCCCACGTATTTGGTTGCAATCTGAACTTCTAAACTTTGGTTTATATTCGGCAATCGATAAATTGTTTGGTTTTGTAACTAAGAACTATCATTAAAGTGAAGTGCAGGAAACTAGATTTGATTGATAACACTATGTGTTTATAACAATTATGAAGGGAATAGGGCTTCCAATCTCCTCAACTATCCACTCTTTCACGTGTTAATGCAAAGCTAATGATTCTTCTTCTTATTAAGATAGCAGGTTAACTAGTCTGTCGTCATATTCCGGTTAGGATATACGAGAGCTCAATCTTGTGCAGAAACCTTATATATTTCTATGATAGATTTTACCACACAAGAGGATTAAGGACAGTAACCTTAAAACACTACACAAGTATCGGGGTACTTTCGTCCACGATTTTAACCTATGTCTAAAAAACTACAGCATATTCAAATCTCTCATCTCGGTTCTTAATTCGAAATCATATAGATAATGATAATTAGTAGCTTATTAATTGTTACACCCCGTAATTACAGGACATGTTTTAAGAACGTACGAAAGAACTCACGAGTGTTAAGATTTGAGACTTGTAAAAATTTATCGGAAATATTGGAATTTGTCGGAAAACGTATTATTGTGACGAAAGGGAGGACGACAAGTGTCACCCCCCCCCTTATAGATGCCTTGGACGAAATTGGCATGGCCAATATGGTCATTGACCATAGTCCTAGATGGCAAGTCTTGCATGTTGTTTAGCTTGAGAAGTTTGACTAAGTCAAGGTCCCACAAGTCTTGATATTTGTTAAGAGATCATCCAAACCACCCATGTGTTTATATCATAACCCTCCAAGGTGCTATTTAATACTAGTAGTAGTAGACAAGCTTAACACTTAGCCATATTTGCACAAAAATTGGATGAGCAACAAATGAAGCTCTGGCCATGACCATAAAAAAAAAAAATTGTGTTTCTTGTCCTATAAGCCCCACACTTTAAACCAAGGTTCATGAGTGTTATGTAAGTGTATCTCAATAGAAAAATCCCGGAAAAAAGAGAGTTTTCGTATTAGTCGCAAAGTGAAAACCTAGTGGCTTTTCTAGGTTTTGGATTGTAAGTTGAAGGAAAGTTGTTGGTGTGGTTCTAAGGGTCTCAACAAGCGGATTGAAGTGTCTTGGAGAGGTTCTAAACTACTAAGGAGCGACTTCGGATTGGAGTTGGATTAAGAGTCGTTGAGGTATAATCTTGTCTTTTAAAGTGTTACAAGGTTATATATTTATTTTGTGTTGTTAGCTTTTCCTATTGCTAGCATGAAGTTGATATGTAGAAGTTTATAAGGATTATGGATTGAAATGGAAATTGGATAAGAATTAGTATTGTTGAACTCAAGGTGGCCGAATTTGTACTTCTAGTTTGTAATAGTTGGTTTTCATTTGTTTTGGACTACCTTCTATATTGTGGTGAGCCAATTGGGGCTGTATGGTTATTTATTTATATTGGACTACCTTATAGATTGTGGTGAGCCAATTGGGGCTGTATTGGTTATTGTATTCGACCTTGAAAAAGGTGGCAAAGTAAGTAAAAACAAAGGAGGTGCTGTTCGATTTTTCGTAGAATTTAGCGACTTAGAACCTAGAATATTCTACGTTTGAAATAAGAGGTTAATGGACGTATGGTGACCATTATAGGTTGAAGTACTAAGTATAGCGTATCCTACTTGAAGAATGGAATAGCTCAAGGTTGAAGTACTTTGGAGCATTTTGCTACTTGTCGACAATCGTCGCGAGGTATGTGAACCTCTTCCTTCTTTTGGCATGATTCTATGTATGGAATATACCTGTGGTATCATTTCATGTTTCCTGTTACTCTTAGAAGTTAAGAGGTAGTTGTGTGATCTACTCTATGAAGAACTTTTCCTATCTTTGAGCATGACTAGTTGCACGTATGTAGTACGGTAGATGTACAACACCTTGATATCCTTTACTAGTTTGTGAATAGCCAAGTCGGGTGAGTTGGGAGATTAACTCACTTCTTTGAAAGTATAAAGGATGTCTTAAGTTCTATTAAAGTTAAGGGACTTGAAGAGTTTTAAAGTATGTGATACTTGTTCCGTTTTAAACGTATAAGTCCCTTGGATAGGAAATTGTTTTTGGCTAAGGTATAAAGTGAATATAACGGCTTTATGGGAAGTTAGTTATATTTGCTTTATGGAAAGATAAGTGATTTGATTTTAGTGAAAAGGCCACTTGTTTTTAAGGCATTAATTGCCTAAGGTTTTATAATAAAAGGAGTCACTTGTTTTCTAAAGGTTAAGAGACTAATTGTATTTTTGAAAGTTATGAGAATTGATTTGAAAGTATTTAATACTCGGTTTCAAAAAGTAGAAGTCTCTTGGTTATAAAAGGAACGTGTTGGTCTAAACCATAAAGGGTTATAACGGCTTTATGGGAAGTTGGTTATAACGGCTTTATGGAAGGTTAAGAGAATGGTTTTCCCTAATAAAGTAATCAAAGAAATAACTTGTGTTAAGGAAGGGCAAATTGTTTTAAAGGTACCAATTGCTTAAGGTTTTTAATAAAGAAGTCACTTGATTTAGAAGCCGGTAATTGTATTTCTAAAAAGGTATTGTGACTTGTCTTGAAAGGTGGATAGGACTTGATACTACGGTTGTTAGTATCGGGGAAGTTTTATTTGGAAAGAGTCTTTTGAAAGAATGTACGTACGTAGTACTTTGGCCTGTTTAATTGAGAATAATTCTATGTGATGCCTTGATTAGTACTTTGGCTTGATTAATTGAGAATTAGTCTAAGTGTGCCTTGATAAGTACTTTGGCTTGTTAAATGAGAATTATTCTATTTGTGCGATAAGTACTTTGGCTTGTTAAATGAGAATTATTCTATTTGTGCCGATAAGTACTTTGGCTTGTTAAATGAGAATTATTCTATTTGTGCCCCGCTCAGTACTTTGGCTTGATTAATTGAGAATTACTCTAAATGTGCTTTGATAAGTACTTTGGCTTGTTAATTGAGAATAATTCTATGTGATGCCTTGATTAGTACTTTGGCTTGATTAATTGAGAATTAGCCTATGTGTCTTTGGTGATAGCCTTTGAGTGCAAGTATTATGTTTTATTACGATCCGCGACTCTCGGTTGGAGGTCATTGTCTTGTTGTAAGTACTTGGACGCGTCTGATGATGTGGGATTCCACGGGTATGCTTAGTTATTTGTAGTACTTGGGTTAAATTCGGATTCTTATAGAAGACATGGTAGTGCTTCATTTGTTTGTGTGGTCGAGATAGGGTAAGAGTATAAGTGAGGTAAACCCCAAGATGCTATACCACCTTCTCCAGGTAGAGTATAAGTGAGGGTAAACCCCAAGACATTATACCCCCGCTTGTTTTGTATAATGGTCGGTTGAGATAGGGTAAGAGTATAAATGAGGCGGCAAGCCCAAGACGTTATACCACCTTCTCCGTGGTAAGAGTATAAGTGAGGGTAGACCCCCAAGATGCTATACCACCGCTTTACCAACTTCTCCGGGGTAAGAGTATAAGTGAGGTAGACCCCACGCTATACCACCGTGGGACTTGGTGTTCATGTATGCTATTGGCGTATTATTATATCTGGGTATCGGCGGTGATGTGGGATTCCACGCGGGAGATATATATATGTGTTGTGTATGTGTCGCCTTGTGAGGTGGGATGCCACGGGCGCGACACAGGATTATATTTTACACTTGTAGCTGTCGGCAGTGATGGGGGATTCCACGGACACGCTTGATATTAGTGTGACTTGATCGCGTCCCAGATTGGGCCGGGTAGTAAATGTGCCCTTCTTAAAGGGGCCGGATTATACTTATGAAAGATAAGTTAAGTTATATAGTAATGAACTTAATGATTTTTCCTAATCATGTGTGTAAGAATGTGGCTATAACTTTTATTGAAAAATGGGAAAAGATAATAAGGTGCGATTAAGTTCATAAGTGGTAATGACACGGCAGGATCTGGTATGTATTTTTATACTTGTCCTTGTCATTCTTTTATCTGATTATGATCATTTCTTGTACATTATTTACATTCCATATTCGAATTTTTGTTATCGACCCCGCCGGGCTGCGTTAAATGCTGCGAGTTTTAGGTACCAGGTTGGTGATCCTTGCTCTTAGGATCTCGGTTCAGTTTTTGAGAGAAAGCTTCATTTGCTCCGGAGGCTTAGCTCTTGGTACGGTCTTCCCTGATGTAGTAGATTCACGTATATTCAGGGGTATGGCGGGGCCCTGTCCCGCCACAGTTGTTATGTTAAAACTCTTAAGTGCAGCGTAGTCACGTGTTGTGGGTCGGTTGTAAAGAAATGAGGCAACCGCTGCTTGGTTGTATATATTTATGTCGGGAAGGTAGCCACTGTCGGCTAACTTGTTGTTTTATACTGTTGTGTTATTTATAAGTTTCTTGTATGTTCATTGATTATCTCGATGTTTACACAAGGGTGCCCGGAGTAGGGCACGATCGCGAGCTTGTCGGGTCGTGACAAAAGTGGTATCAGAGCAGTTAGTCCTCGGAAGGTGTCTACAGACCGTGTCTAGTAGAGTCTTGATTATCGGTGTGTTGTGCACCACATCTATAATCAGGAGGCTGCAGGACATTTAGGATTGGTTTCCATTCTTCTCTCTGAGATCGTGCGATAAATTTGTGTTGTTAGGTCGTCCTCCCTAACGAGTTATGTTGATTGCGGTACGAGAAAGCGATGACCGGGAATGACGATGTGGATTGCGTATCCAGGAGGGTACTGAGAAGAGAATAGTTATTATTGTGACATACATCGATACGGAGTTCAGTATGAGGGGCAGACGCGTGTTGCCTAGAATGATTTTCGATTACCGTGGGTGGTAAAGACTAACTAGATCCGGGAAGGTATGGAATAGTTAATGAATTTTCGCCAAGGTTTTGTGTTTTTTTGAGATAATTGGGAAAGGATGAGGTATGCGGTAGGGTAGTGAACCCTTAGAAGCCATGTTAAGGAACTAACTAATGTCATGTTAATAGATTAAGCTGCGTAGTAGGCTTAAGAGAATTGTACGGATGAGGTCCGTATAGAGTAAGAAATGGTTGTTGTGATCGAGACAACATGGTTTTGGTTTTATGAGAAGTTTTTGTACCCGTTTACTGGGGGACTGGTAAGGTAGGCTTGGAGCATGGAAATTGCGAGCCTAAGGATATTGATTCTGCGAGACCTTAGGTATATAAGGCTTTCTCGACAATAAGATTTTAAGTCGGACGAGGATAAGAGTTGAGTGTGGCCGAGTCGGGTTGAGGACTATTACGGGTCTCCCCGGACCGGAATGAGTGGGATCGATTGGTAGTAGTTCGCCACGTGTGAAGTCCTGGCGCAAGGCCAGACTAGTAAATTGTTTACGGGTTCGTGGGCCGCTCCACCGAACCAGTCGTGGCCGAAAATGGTCGTATTGTATTATAGAGTGACTCCAAAGATTTGAGGCCAGAATCGGTATGGAAGTTATGTATGCTAGTATGAGTTAGAAGTACGAAAAGGTAACCTCGTTTGGGCTTATGATGGACAGGTATGCGTGTGCGAGGTATTAGGGCCATGTGTGGCATTGTTGGTATGTCGGGGTTGTGAAAGGGAACTATGTCGCTAATTATAAGTTTGACTCCGAAAGAACATTCGGGGACGAATGTTTCTAAGGGGGGAAGAATGTTACACCGTAATTACGGGACATGTTTTAGAACGTCTGAAAGAACTCACGAGTGTTAAGATTTGAGACTTGTAAAAATTTATCGGAAATATTGGAATTTGTCGGAAAACGTATTATTGTGACGAATGGGAGGGCGACACGTGTCACCCCCCCTTATAGATGCCTTGGACGAAATTGGCATGGCGATATGGTCATTGACCGTAGTCTAGATGGCAAGTCTTGCAAGTTGTTTAGCTTGAGAAGTTTGACTAAGTCAAGGTCCCACAAGTCAGGATAATTGTTACGAGATCATCCAAACCACCCCCGTGTTTATAACAGAACCCTCCACGGTGCCATTTAAGACTAGTAGGAGTAGCCAAGCTTAACACGTAGCCATATTTGCACAAAAATTGGATGAGCAACAAATGAAGCTCTCGGCCATGACCATGAAAAGAAAAAATTGTGTTTCTTGTCCTATAAGCCCCACACTTTAAACCAAGGTTCATGAGTGTTATGTAAGTGTATCTCAATAGAAAATCCCGGAAAAAGAGAGTTTTCGTATTAGTCGCAAAGTGAAAACCTAGTGGCTTTTCTAGGTTTTGGATTGTAAGTTGAAGGAAAGTTGTTGGTGTGGTTCTAAGGGTCTCAACAAGCGGATTGAAGTGTCTTGGAGAGGTTCTAAACTACTAAGGAAGCGACTTGGATTGGAGTTGGATTAAGAGTCGTTGAGGTATAATCTTGTCTTTTAAAGTTTTACAAGGTTATATATTTATTTTGTGTTGTTAGCTTTTCCTATTGCTAGCATGAAGTTGATATGTAGAAGTTTATAAGGATTATGGATTGAAATGGAAATTGGATAAGAATTAGTATTGTTGAACTCAGGTGGCGAATTTGTACTTCTAGTTTGTAATAGTTGGTTTCATTTGTTTTGGACTACCTTCATATTGTGGTGAGCAAATCTCAGTATGGTTATTTATTTATATTGGACTACCTTATAGATTGTGGTGAGCCAATTGGGGCTGTATTGGTTATTGTATTCGACCTTGAAAAGGTGGCAAAGTAAGTAAAAACAAAGGAGGTCTTTGTCCGATTTTCCGTAGAATTTAGCGACTTAGAACCTAGAATATTCTACGTTTGAAATAAGAGGTTAATGGACGTATGGTGACCATTATAGGTTGAAGTACTAAGTATAGCGTATCCTACTTGAAGAATGGAATAGCTCAAGGTTGAAGTACTTTGGAGCATTTTGCTACTTGTCGACAATCGTCGCGAGGTATGTGAACCTCTTCCTTCCTTTGGCATGATTCTATGTAGGGAATATCCACGTGGTATCATGTCATGTTAACTGTTCCTCTTAGAAGTTAAGAGGTCGTTGTGTGATCTACTCTATGAAGAACTTTTCCTATCTTTGAGCATGACTAGTTGCACATATGTAGTACGGTAGACGTACAACACCTTGATATCCTTTACTAGTTTGTGAATAGCCAAGTCGGGTGAGTTGGGAGATTAACTCACTTCTTTGAAAGTATAAAGGATGTCTTAAGTTCTATTAAAGTTAAGGGACTTGAAGAGTTTTAAAGTATGTGATACTTGTTCCGCTTTAAATGTATAAGTCCTTGGATAGGAAATTGTTTTTGGCTAAGGTATAAAGTGAATATAACGGCTTTATGGGAAGTTAGTTATATTTGCTTTATGGAAAGATAAGTGATTTGATTTTAGTGAAAAGGCCACTTGTTTTTAAGGCATTAATTGCCTAAGGTTTTATAATAAAAGGAGTCACTTGTTTTCTAAAGGTTAAGAGACTAATTGTATTTTTGAAAGTTATGAGAATTGATTTGAAAGTATTTAATACTCGGTTTCAAAAAGTAGAAGTCTCTTGGTTATAAAAGGCGTGTTGGTCTAAACCATAAAGGGTTATAACGGCTTTATGGGAAGTTGGTTATAACGGCTTTATGGAAGGTTAAGAGAATGGTTTTCCTAATAAAGTAATCAAAGAAATAACTTGTGTTAAGGAAGGGCAAATTGTTGTAAAGGTACCACTTGCTTAAGGTTTTGAATAAAGAAGTCACTTGATTTAGAAGGCGGTAATTGGATTTCTCAACAGGTCTTGTGACTTGTCTTGAAAGGTGGATAGACTTGATACTACGGTTGTTAGTATCGGGAAGTTTTATTTGGAAGGAGTCTTTTGAAAGAGATATGCGTACGTAGTACTTTGGCCTGTTTAATTGAGAATAATTCTATGTGATGCCTTGATTAGTACTTTGGCTTGATTAATTGAGAATTAGTCTAAGTGTGCCTTGATAAGTACTTTGGCTTGTTAAATGAGAATTATTCTATTTGTGCCCCGATAAGTACTTTGGCTTGTTAAATGAGAATTATTCTATTTGTGCCCCGATAAGTACTTTGGCTTGTTAAATGAGAATTATTCTATTTGTGCCCTGATAAGTACTTTGGCTTGATTAATTGAGAATTAGTCTAAATGTGCCTTGATAAGTACTTTGGCTTGTTAATTGAGAATAATTCTATGTGATGCCTTGATTAGTACTTTGGCTTGATTAATTGAGAATTAGCCTATTTGTCTTTGGTGATAGCCTTTGAGTGCAAGTATTATGTTTTATTACGATCTGCGACTCTCGGTTGGAGAAGTCTGTCTTGTTGTAAGTACTTGGGCGTGCAAGCGGTGATGTGGGATTCCACGGGTATCTTAGCTATTTGTAGTACTTAGGTTAAATTCTGATTCTTATAGAAGACATGGTAGTGCTTCGCTTGTTTGTGGCCAGTCGAGATAGGGTAAGAGTATAAGTGAGGTAAACCCCAAGATGCTATACCACCTTCTCCGGTAAGAGTATAAGTGAGGGTAAACCCCAAGACATTATACCCGCTTGTTTTGTATAATGGTCGGTTGAGATAGGGTAAGAGTATAAATGAGAGCGCAAGCCCAGACGTTATACCACCTTCTCCAGGTAAGAGTATAAGTGAGGGTAGACCCTCAAGATGCTATACCACCGCTTTACCAACTTCTCCCGGGGTAAGAGTATAAGTGAGGTAGACCAGACGCTATACCACCGGTGGGACTTGGTGTTCATGTATGCTATTGGCGTATTATTATATCTCGGATCGTCGCGGTGATGTGGGATTCCACGCGGGAGATATATATATGTGTTGTGTATGTATGCGCCGATCGTGAGGTGGGATGCCACGCGGGCGCGACACGTGATTATATTTTACACTTGTAGTCGGCGGTGATGGGGATTCCACGGACACGCTGATATTAGTGTGACTTGATCGCGTCCCAGTTGGTAGGGTAGTAAATGTGCCCTTCTTAAAGGGGCGGATTATACTTATGAAAGATAAGTTAAGTTATATAGTAATGAACTTAGTGATTTTTCCTAATCATGTGTGTAAGAATGTGGCTATAACTTTTATTGAAAAATGGGAAAAGATAATAAGGTGCGATTAAGTTCATAAGTGGTAATGACACGGCGAGATCCGTATGTATTTTTATACTTGTCCTTGTCATTCTTTTGTACGATTATGATCCATTTCAGACGTTATTTCGTTCCATATTAAATACTGTTATGCGACCCGCCTTGGGCTGCGTTAAATGCCGCAGTTTTAGGTACGTGTTGGTGATCCTCGCTCTTAGGATCTCGGTTGATTTTGAGAAAGCTTCATTTGCTCGGAGGCTTAGCTCTTGGTACGGTCTTCCACGATGTAGTAGATTCACGTATATTCGTGGTATGGCGGGAGCCACATCACGCTTGTTTTGTTAAAACTCTTAGAGGTCTGTAGTCACATGTTGTGGGTCAGTTTGTAAAGAAATGAGGCAACTGCTTCGGTTGCATATATTTATGTCCAGGAAGGTAGCCCTATCGGCTAACCTGTTGTTTTACTTCTGTTGTGTTATTTATAAGTTTCTTGTATGTTCCGCTGATTATCTCTGATGTTTCACCTCAAATAACAAGCATGCAGAACATTTTTCGCAATTGACATACACAGGCTAAGCACACAATATTCTAACTAATCAGGTTTTCATGAATCTTTGGCATATTTAACTTAAGCGCACAGATTTTTGCATATCATTCCATTACATTATCCTACTTAATGCACTAGGCGTTTCAAGCAACTACAACATACATGATAAAAAAATTGTGACTCATATAGACACATAAAAGATACAAATCAACGACTCAAAATTATAAGAAAATACAAGTATCCCCCCAAACTTAACTGACACATTGTCCCAAATGTGTATGACTCAAAGATGAAACAGAGACGACTTAAAGACGTACAACGGCTCAAAATAGTGGTGGTGGCGGCGGATATTGCATTGTGACGGTATCTGTGGGAGGAGATTTGGTGATTCCGGGCCTTTTCATATTTTCGGGGATCGTGAACTGGAACCCCGGTTCTACCTCTGTGGCACCGCGGTGCATAAAGTACTGAGGCTTTCCTGAAGATTCGGCACCGCGGTGCTGCAGATCGGTACCACGGTGCTGACTCGATTTCGTGTCTTTTCGCCCTTTCCTTCATGCTCCATCCTCTGAGTACTTCACCTGGCATCACAACATAACAAACACACCAAAAGTGAGACTGTCCTAATTAAAATAAATTGCAGAATTTAAACATTGGGTTGCCTCCCAAGTAGCGTTGTCTTTAACGTCTTTTAGTCGGACGCAGTTCACTTACTAGATTAAGGGGGTAGAGTTCCTCCTCCACATAACCATCTCAGCACCAATCACTTCTTCTTCCTCCTCTTCTTTTTCACAGAATTGATTTCAGGAGGGTTCATTATTGTGTCATTATTTGTTGTTGCCCTGGTCTTACTCTCAGTCTCCACACTTTTCTTCAATAGTACCCCACAAGCATCAATACTAGTGAGTTTTTCCCAGGCATAACCTTGTCAACTACCCCAATAGCTAAACATATCTCATCGACTCGGGGCTCAGTGGGTGGTCTAAAAACTTTGAAGGCTAACTCTGGCTCATGTGGTGGCTGAAACACCTTGAATATCATTTCTTCATCCTTAACTCTAAGCTTCAACTCCCATTTCTCAACATCAATAAGGGCCCTTCCTGTGGCTAGAAATGGTCTCCCCAAAATTATGGGCATATCTTCATCCTCTTCCATATCCAGAATGAGGAAATCAGCAGGGAAGATAAATTTGTCCACTTTCACTAACACATTTTCAATAATACCCTTGGGATGTACGACTGAGCGATCAGCTACCTGCAGATTCACTGTAGTCAGCTTTGCTTCCCCCAAACCGAGTCTTTTAAACACAGAGAGAGGCATCAAGTTGATACTGGCCCCTAAGTCACACAAAGCTCGTTTACATGTCACCTTACCTATAGTGCAAGGTAGGGTGAAACTCTCTGGATCATTCAACTTAGGGGGCAGTTTCTTCTGCAAGATAGCACTACACTCCTCTGTCAGGGCTATTATCTCATAATCCGCCAGCTTCCTCTTCTTAATCATGATGTCTTTCATGAATTTTACATATGATGGCATTTGCTCTAAAGCTTCAATGAACGGGAGATTAATATGCAGCTTTTTGAAGACCTCTAAAAACTTGGAAAACTCCTTGTCTACGGACTTCTTCCGCAGTCTTTGAGGATAAGGGATTCTGTCTACATATTCTCTCCTTACTGCCGGTGGAGTCTTCTATAAATTAGGGTGGTCATCAGTAACCCCCTCCTTTTCTATTTCAACTGTCTTCTCCACTCACAGTTTGGGCCACATGCTTCTAATCGCTTCCCACTTCTCGGTGATCGTTTGGCATTGCTCCCCTGGATTCATCACTGTCTTACTGGGGAGAGCCCCCTGAGGTCTATCAATCAACTTCTCTGCCAACTGCCCTATTTGAGTTTCCAAACCCCAATAGAAGATCTCGTCTCGTCGTGGCCCGGGTCTGAGAGTTGGTCATTATTGCTTGGGAATTGGCCAAGGTTGAAATTGAGTACTTAGTTTCTGCCATGAATGACCTTGTCTCTATGACGAATTGTGTTTGGGAGTTTGCCAATGTCAATAGTGCCGTTTTCAACTCATATGACTCCTCGTGTGGTGTGAAATTTGGTGGCGTGCTTCGATCATTCTTCCACGAAAAATCTGGATGATTTTTTCTCCCCTGGTTATATGTGTTAGATTGTGCATTGTTGTATTGCCTCTGAAAGTGTCCCACAGCCTGACATTGAGCCTGCTCCATTGGGATATAGTTTGCATCAGTTTCTGGACATCTATAAAAGGTATGCGGACCCCCACAAATTTCACAAATTGCTTGCATCTGGACTGCCTTTACGGATATAGTATTCTGCTGGAGCTGCTTAGTCAAGAGAGCAATTTATGTTTGCAGTGCAGTGATATCATCTGTCTCATGAAATCCAACTGCTTTTCTGCCACCTATTCCTCTCTCATCTGGCAAGTGATTATTTGTGGCCATGTCTTCCAACAAGTCATGGGCTTCATGTGATGTCCTCATCATGAAAGTACCACTAGCAGCTGCATCAATAATTGTTCTAGTAGTCCCACTCAGATCATTGTAGAAGATGTGCACCAAATTCCATTGTTCAAGGCCATGATGTGGGAACTTCCTCTGCAAATCCTAGAACCTTTCCCAAGCATCATACAATGACTCTCCATCCATTTGATAGAAATTGTTCAATTCTCCCCTAAGTCTTGCTGCTTTTGCTGGTGGAAAGAATTTTTCAAGGAACTTCTGGGCCAGGTCCCGCCATGTGAAGATAGATTCTGTTGGCAGGGAGTTCAACCAAACCTTCTCCCTTTCCCTGAGCAAAAATGGGAAGAGCCTCAACCGGATAGCATCATCAGTGACACCATTGTATTTGAATGTGGTACAAAGCTCCAGGAAATTCGCAATGTGCGTATGTGGCTCCTCATATGGAGACCCTCCAAACTGGATTGTGTTCTGCACCATACCCAGAATAGCAGGGTTAATCTCAAAATTATTGGTTCCTATTGCTGAGAGCCTTATGCAAGTCTGCACCCCTGTCACTATAGGCAATACATAATCCCCCAAGCTTCTTTCTGCAGGGATTTGTCTTAAGACAGGCGGTAGCTCACCATCCGCCAAATTATTGTTTTGCTGATGTTCCATTATCAAAGGATCATCACTTTCCTTGTCTTTCCTGCAAGTGATCAAAAATAAGCAAATATATCACGACAAAATGTTCTCAAATAAAAAAAAATAAAAACCAAATTAGAAATATGGATATATAGTTCGATATTGATTATACTCCAGTCCCCGGCAACGACGCCAAAAACTTGTTAGGCGATTTACAAATGCTCACGCAAGTGCACGTATCGTTCACAAGTAATATAGTCTGTAAGACCGAATATCGTCCACATGGATCGATTGCAATCAGAACTTCTAAACTTTGGTTTCTATTGGAAATCGATAAATTGTTTGGTTTTGTAACTAAGAACTATCATTAAAGTGAAGTGCATGAAACTATATTTGATTGATAAAACTATGGGTTTATAACAGTTATGAAGGGAATAGGACTTCCAATCTCCTCAACTATCCACTCTTTCACGTGTTAATGCAATGCTAATAATTCTTCTTCTTATTAAGATAGCAGGTTAACTAGTTTGTCGTCATATTCCGGTTAGGATATACGAGAGCTCAATCTTGTGCAGAAACCTTTTATATTTCTATGATAGATTTTACCACACAAGAGGATTACGGACAATAACCTTAAAATACTACACAAGTATCGGAGTACTTTCGTCCACAATTTTAACCTATGTCTAAACAACTACATCATATTCAAATCTCTCATCTCGGTTCTCAATTCGAAATCATATAGGTAATGATAATTAGTAGCTTAATTATCAAGCAATCAAAACAATATTGAATAGATCTTAATACGCAGAAGAAGAAATTATTAACTAATGCATTAACTATATGAACAAGTTTCAAGAAGATTCGATGGAAACCCTCCTAAAGTAATTATCTCCTAGCCATGAACATGCTAAGAACTAATACAATCCAACAATAACTGAAATAAAAACTAAAGATAGAAAATTACGAAGATTAAAGTCTCCAATTGTTGCTTCAAGTGTCTTGTGTTGTTCTTGTGTTCAAGAATGGACCCTGCTCCTAAAAACTAATCCCTAGGGCTTTAAATAGGTATCAATTTCGTGCCCTAGGGACCCTATTGCCCTTGGCCAATTCCAACTCGTAATCAAAATTCCGTGCGGCTCTGGCAGTCGATCATGCGCGCCGAAACTCCTGCAGCTCTCTGAATAAATGGCACCACGGTTCTGTCTGAATGCACCCTAGTGCTGAAAGTCCTGCGGGTTTCTGTTGTTTGTACCGCGCCTCGCTCTGGCACCGCATGCCGCGTGATTTTTCTGAGTCATCGATTTTCGACCTTTTTCTGTCTCAGGACCTCCTTTTATGCCCACTTTTTGCTCCTTTTTGTCATTTTGTCTTTTTGAACCGCTGTAACTCAAAAGAAAGAAAAACGACCCTAAAACTGTACTAGACGCAACAAAAAAGGGTAAAATACTAATCGAAAATGACTCAAAATAGGTATATGAAATATGCCTAACACCCGTCGCGGCCCTCCGGTTTGGGTCGCGACAAATTTGGTATCAGAGCATGTCTGTCCTAGGAAGTCTACAAGCCGTGTTTAGTAGAGTCTTGGTTATAGACGTGATGTGCGCCACTTATAAACAGGAGGTTGCAAGGCATTTAGGAATGATTTCTACTCTTTCATTATTTAGGTCGTTCGATAGAGCAGAGTCGTAAGAGTATTTGTTCCTAATTCAACTTTCTCGTCAACTGCAGTAATGTCGACACTTAGAAACACCGCGGGTAATGAGGGTGCGATTACTCTTGTGAGACGAGATGATAGACAAATACGACCCGCTAGCACAAGTTGGAGGGGTACTGAAATTAGAGCTAGAGAGGTAAGTTATACTATGGATTTCTACCCGTCAGAAATCATGGAGTCCACAGAGGAGGAGGATACATTTGAAGATCCCTATGATTCACCTGCTCTAACACCCTCGGTTCTTCCAGCGGAAAGTGGAGTAAGTGGAGATCCGCCTTCACCAAGGACTTCAGGGTCAGTATTGGGCCCCAGGCACCATAAGGTAGATAAAACAACACAGGGATGGGATTTCCCTCAGATATCACGCCATGACCGGATGTGCATTTCATTCACTAATCCCGGCTCTTCTGAGGTCACGAATAACCTACAATCTTGGGGGTCTGTTAATCAGGGCTCGCCAGCCCGTGTTATTGGATACACGCAGGAGAAAGCAAGGAGACGGGCTAGAATGAGGCAAATGATTAGTAAGGATAAGAGAATTCTTCTTCAAAGTATATCGGATCAAGATTCGCATATAGGGCAAGGATAGGATAGCGTAGTGATAAGGTTGTGTGAACTTATAGATCCTGCCACTAAAGGCTGAACTTAGTTCCCTTTGTCTAAGAATATGATATCTTTATGTTTGATCTTGGTTGAAGTATGTGGTATATGTGATGATGGTGAGTTATAAATATTATTAAAATGCTTCTTATTTAAACCATTTTAAGCCTGTTCTGTTGATTCATGGGACTGGATATTTGCTACATGATTACATATTAGAGTAATCAAGAAATAAAAGGGATTGTGTGTATGGAATGATAAGATTATTGTACTGCTTAATGTTATGAAGATATGGATATGTTTTCATATGACCTAAAAGTGATGTGGAGTATATTAGTATGATTTAGCCATTCAAGTTATACAACATGTTTAAATACTTTCTTGTATATGTTGTTTGCCCAGAAAATGGTAGGTGTTGAATTCCAGCATTTGATATATGTGATCTCTGTATTGAATTGAGAGATCTGCTAAGTAGGCTTCATAAGTCTGTTTGTTTTGTACTTGGTTAATATATATATATATATATATATATATATATATAGAGAGAGAGAGAGAGAGAGAGAGTTGGGATTGATATCTGGTAAGTTTGGTCCTAAATACCTATATGTGTTGATTTGTGCCCATTGATTGTTCTATTCTTGGTGTAGCATAAGTCAATGGAGGATGGTTAAGGTTCCTTAGAATAGCTCTGGAACTCTGTATGCTTGTATTCTTGTGCTTTCAATCCTGTGATGATTAAGATGCTTCAAAATGCTACCATACATGTTAATGTAGTTTGAGCAAAACCTTTTAATTTAATTCTAATTACTATTGGTATTCTCTAACTAAAGATGAGGTTCCTATTGAATGGTTTCCTATATGATATTGGTGGGCTCTGCTTTATGTAGCTAGTTGTTGGAATTGTTTATCACATCATAGGGTGGCTGTTGTTCAAAGTTGAAAACATTCACTATTTTCTATTTACTTTAACTATTGATACAAATCTGATTTTTTTTAAAATAGAATTTGAATGTATTAATACATGACTAACTGAATGGTTATTGATATTTAAGGCCAAGATTTCCTGTTTTCCTGTGGCTGGAGACAGTTGGTTGCTTTATGTTAAATGGCCATACTTAATCTTAATTAACTGTGTACATGCTTAGTCAGATCTAAAACTTTATTATGGCCATTGTGTGTTAAAGACTAATTTGAACTATTTGAATATGTCTCCTTGTTGTGACCTTGCTCTGCTTATGTATATTTTATTTCATGTGTTTGTTCACATGTATTAGCCTTAGTATTACACCATTATTCTTTGCATCTGCCCTAGGTCCTAATTGACACCTTAAACACCACGAGTTGTTGCATTTTTGTCCAAATGAATGGTAAATATTGAGATTTTACCTTGCTACTATACCTGGAACTTCTGCCTCTCAAAGGAACCCCCTATTTTGGATGAGAAAATGGCAGTCTTGACAGATAGTTACTGCCACAGTAATGAGAGTAATTTCTTGACATTCTAATAATCATTTTAAGATTAAAATCTGAGGCCTTTTGTTGTTATTATGGTTGTTGTTTAAATGTCACTTCTTGTTACTGTTTGGCTGTTGTTTTACTACTACTGCTGCAATTCGATAAGAATGATGGCCATGTAAATTCATATATTCTTAACTATCGTATACCATAATTGTTGTCAAGATCATGTCTGTTGAGTCCAAGCTTAATATAAGTTGAACATGATCCTTAATTATGTTGATATGACTAATTAGATTGCATTACATGTCTGTGGTGTGTCTATAAATGGTCTTAAGGGATTCTATTTTATTGTTCAGGAGTCCTGTTAAGTGTGGCTTAATAGTTATCAATTTAAGTAATAGTAGCATGTTGATGTATTTGTGACTTGTAGGTGCTTGTCTTAGATCTTTGCTCCTATCCTAAATAATATGCCTCTTTGTATGACATACTATGATCTTGCCCTATTTAATGCTTTGGTATGCATGTCAAAACTGTGAGTTTGAGGCTTAATCACTTGATTCAACATCTTATTAAGGTGAAAACTCAATAGTTGAATTACCTTAGGTATCCACACTTAGTAAAAAAAAAGGGGGAAGTTTGGGTGGCCATGTTTAAAACTGTGTTTTATTGCCTGTTGAAGGAACAAATGGGTTAAATCATGTCTACATACTTAGGATAAGAGCTACTAGAGGCTTAAATCTACTTACCCTGGTCTACTTTGTGAGATAAGGGTAAGGATTCTAGGTATAGGAGTTGAGGATTCTAGGTATAGGAGTTGAGGATTCTAGGTATAGGAGTTGATTTCTGCTCATTCCTTGCTTCCCTAAGTATTAATTATGTTATTTCCTGTTAAAAAAAGGAGAAGAAGGATGTTATGATTATACTAAATTATGTTCTAATGGACCCACTAAACACTATTTTTCTGCTACGCATGAACCAGTGTAGCTAACTTGACTGAGACTTTGAGGCTGTGTCAAAACCACCATTTAATTGTGACCTCAATAGCAGATGTTTCAACTATGAATTTTGCAGAGACTCTAATATCCATCGGTAATAGGTTGTATGATGTTTACCTATATTGACATGCGTTGATTAAAAATTATATTCTCTTCTCTATGTGTTTTGCCAACTGGTTTGAGTTGCAGCTTTGGGAGCTTAAAGGCTTAAGATAAGACCTGAAGAAAATGTCTAGGTGTAGATGTTGCAGGTGTAAATCTGGTGATGTTCCTGGTTATTACTGTCTATAAGTATTAAGTCCTACTCTTGTTTACCTAAACAATAACATGTTACTGATCTTTTCTAACTATTCAGTTTGAGAACTAAATATAGGAGTACATGGGAATGATTATATGATAGAAGAACATGACCATTTAACCCCTACCACACTCTAACTGAGGTAACAAGCTGCACCAGTGTGAGTACACAAACCAAAACTATATTTAGTCACCCTTAATTGTGTTATAGTTTGAGTTGTATATTGAAAATTGTTTCCCTTAGCTGGTCACTGTTATGTTAAGCTGGTTGATGCACATAACTAGTATGTTCTGAGACTATTAACTATCATACTTGTTGATTATGTTGGTTATTGTTTAATTCTACTGGTTACTATTGCTTAACTATTGTTTTGTTGTCACCCGCTGCTATTACTTTCTGCCGCAGTGGCTAAATCAAAGTCAGAATCAAATAACACATGGTGACTAGCCAGATCTTGGTGGGGAAACATATACTAATCTTAGGCTGAATTTAGTCACAGGTTAATGTTTCCACACTTTACGATAAATCTGCTACTTCAATTTGTCTAGTATGGTTTCTGTGATTATATGTCTGTTTGAACTATATAATGTTAAAATATTCTCATGATAACGTAATAAGTGTGTATCTACCTGTTGATAGTTGTACTGAAATAATATGGCATGTACTTGCTTAATTGAGAAGTTATTAGGACCAAGATAGACATGCCTAAGTTACTCTTTCTTGACTTTCAATCCTACAAGTTTTAGATTAAGTATTGCCTAGGTTTGATCCTATGGCTTACTGTTAATACTGTGTTCCTGTTCAATCATGTTAGTATTGCCATGAATACCTGATTTAAGGATTGGTTCATTGCTTAAGTTAAGCATATGCAAGAACGGGATATGTCACCTAACATTTGAGGATGAATGTTTCTAAGGGAGAGATGATGTAACACCTCATATTCCTGGGTTATGATTTGAGCACATAAACGTGGGCGAGCAGATCCGAACCCCGAAGAATTTATATTATACTCGCATATACTAATAAGGAAATTAGTATATAAAATGATGTGATCCCGGATTAATTTTGATTTTAACCGTGCGACAACGGGGATTAATAATAATTATGTCCCCAAAGAAGCTACGAACTAGTGTCATATTATGAGAATTATGACATTGAGTAAAATAAGATTTTATAAGTTGTCAGGATTTAAGTGAGTTGGGATCGGGATTTATTTGTATAATAAATTATTTGTGGGATTAATTGATTATTAGCGGAGAATTATTTTGGTGGAATGTTACGTGTCGTCTATTAACTAACGACGCCATGACTCAGGCTTCACCAACATATTGCTGGCAGTTTCACAACCATCCATCTTTAGCCTTAAACTCTTTCATCTCTTCAATCTCCTCCAATTTTTCTGTAAATCTTTTCCCAAATAAGAAATTACATACCTAGAAACCAGAAGGAATAACCCCAAGTGATAAACCGCTAGAATCACGACCGAAATTGGGGATTTCATTTCGCAGATTCATGTTCAAACAAGAAGAGAGAATTCAAGTAATCTAAACCATAATTTCAGTAAACCAAATCTTTTTTACAAGCTTGAAGACTCGAGAATCAAGAAAGGCCTAAATTTCTGAGAAGTCAAACTCAAACCAATCTTTTTGGGCTCCTGTTTCTACGGCCAGAATCGGGCTGGGAGAGATATTGTCCGACGATGCTTGTCACAACTTCTAAACATAGGTAATCCTTCCCGTTCTTAAGTTCATATGAATTTTAGAACCTAATTCTTGCTACTAGTTCCTGGGGAATTATCGGGAATGTTGGTTTATTTGGGTAATGGTTGGGGCTGCCTGAACCATTCGAATTGAAGATGCATGTGAAATTTCTGAATTACTGAAGGTACTGCAGTAGTAAAGAAGAAGGGTTGATTCTATTATTATGTGTATATGTGGTCATATAGAAAGTGCATAGATTCTACGCGTATAAGACGTTCGATAAAATGTCTCAATAAGTTTATTATTAGTATATTGATTTGATTTTGGTTTAAATCATTCATAGGGTGTGGATGATCATTCATAGAGCGTATAAGGATCCGTGGAACTTAGAATATTTTCGACGACAAGGTATGTGAAGGCAATTCATTCCTTTTAGGCATAATGTTGTGTACATAACGTAATCGTCATGTTACTCCATAACTTACTCTACTCTTAGTAGTTAAGAGTATTCATATTATTGAAATCTATGCTAAAAGCATATCAAAGTATGACTCTAAGTCCTTATTGAGACAATACGAGAAAAGATGTTGATGTTCCTAATGTTTACAAAGAGTATGATGGGTATTATGTCATTCAGGGAATATTGTCATTCATGCATATTCATTTGCATTGCATTCATATCATACCCTAGACCTCAAAGGAGCTATATGCTCTACTATATATATATATATATATATATATATATATGCGAAATGGAAAAAAAAAGGCGTTATATACGCACACCACCTGCAGTTGGTACAAACTATCACAAAAGAGCCCTAAGAGGCCAAAATGATGTGATGTGATGTGATGTGATGTGATGTCCACAGAGGCGATGTGATGTGATGTGATGCCCACAGAGGCGATTGGTATGGGTTGCACTATCCGCAACACTAACATATATATATATATGTACCGCATTTGCATCATGCATACATTCATTAACCAACATATGATGTGATGCCCCCAGAGGTTGTTATGGTAAGAAGGATTGCCCGATGAGGTCGAGGTATGTACATACTGCATTGTGCATAACATTTAGACATATGCATTAGGTCCCCAGAGGAAATTACTGTTGGTCAACTGTTTCTGTTTCAGATTATGATATGTCTCTGTTATGTTATTTCTTATGTCTGACGTACTCAGTACATTTGTCGTACTGACGTTCCCTTTGTCGGGGGGACGCTGTGTTTTATGCCCGCAGGTTTATACTAAGAGGCTGACAGATTGTGCTAGTAGGTTGCTGGTTCAGCTGATACTTGGAGCACTCTACTTATTTCAGAGTTGCAGTCTGGTCGTGGTATGTCCTTCTCTTATAGGCTTGTATATAAGTATCCTGTGATTAGTTGTCATACATGGCCTTATCGGCCTTGATGTATATATAAATATATGGTTAATTTTGGATTGTATGGTCAGGGGTGTCCGGTGGGTTGGGTCCGGGTGTCCGTCGCGGCCCTCCGGTTTGGATCATGACAAAAAACTATTACACTTATAGCTAAAAGGTCTGTATAACAGAAAATATGTATCAAAACTTTAAAGTTAGTAACTAAATTAGAACTCTTAAAAGCTAGAGAAAGTTTTTTAATAAAAATAGAAAAAGCATCATACAAATTAGAATGGCAGATAAAAGTTAAAATGCTAAGCAAAAAGAATTTAAATCGTATAAACTGTAGGCATCCCTTTTATTTTGGCCTATTAAAGGTCGAAGCATTTGGAGGGGAGCCACTTGGGGTACCCTTCACATTAATGTCAACAGGTTGCTCCTTTCATGGAAATAAGATAACTTAGACCCTTTACAGTTTAAACAAAAGAAAATAATTCTCTAAAGATTTTGCGTGTTTATTTGTTATGAGGAAAATTATAAAACTAAAGGAAGGCATGTGCAGGTATTTTTAAGTATATAGTAGCATGAGGCATGAAGTGCGATTTAATTTTCTATGTATGGATCGAGATGTATTATGTTGTGAAATTATTGGAGGCTAAAGCGGACCAAGTCTTAACGGGCACAAATTTGGGATATTATGGCTTTAGATATACATTGATTTTCTTTACCATACAAAAAGTAGTTATGGAAAGTGAAATAACCTCACAAGATACATGTCAAACCTGAATTTCTTTTTTTCTTCTTGATCTTTTTGTTTTTTTCCTTTCTCTTTTGATTCTCTTTTTTCTTTAGTCATCCAATGAGTAGGTGTTCGTCGCTCTCCGACCCGCGTTACGGGGTGAAGACTAGCAAACTGGAAAAAGAAAATAAGCAGCATCTTATTCTTTTCGCGAGAACTATCAAAGCGTATATGGGAATCACACTTTAATGCCGCGGGAACCAATGAGCCTCCTCCTAAACCGGGTCAGGGCATGGGTCAGAAGGCTAAGGCGGGAGTCCATGGGACTATTAATATTCCCATTATGCAAGAATCAAGGACAGTTGGTAGGAACGAATAGATCTCTATCCCCAAGGAGCCTAACTTTAATGTCGCGGGAGCCGAGGCGTCACACTTTAATTTCGCGGGTACCAAAGATCCATCTTCAACAACGGGTCAATGCGCGGGTCAGAATGCTAAGACGGGTCAGGAGGGAGTCCACGGGTCAATGAATATTCCCGTTATGCAAAGACCAAGGTCAGTTGTGAGAAACGAAGTGACTTCTATTTCCAAGGAGCCTAACTTTAATGTCGCGGGAGACGAGGCGTCACACTTTAATGCCGCGGGTACCAAAGATCCATCTTCAACAACGGGTCAATGCGCGGGTCAGAATGCTAAGACGGGTCAGGCGGGAGTCCATGGGTCGATGAATATTCCCGTTATGCAAAGACCAAGGCGGTTGAGAAACGGCGACTTATTTCCAAGGAGCCTAGGTACTCCATGAACATCAATATCGCGGGAGCCAAGGTGACAGACTTTAATGCCGCGGGAACCAAAGAGTCATCTCACTTAATGAGACAACAACCTCTGAATTCTTTAAGTGTCACTAATGAATCCTTTCCTACTTTAGCAAGCTTGCTTAGTGGAACCCACCACAGAAATCTCAACAACCCTTTCGCCTTTACTTCTTCCTTGGGCGCGGGTATAGTCAATAACAACCCTCCTCTCTCATCCAATACCTCTTCAATACTCCCTGAAACTCATAATGCCTCACCCCTTCTATCTTCCCTACCATCAAATCTTCCCGGAACCCATGATAAATTCCCTACCCTTCCAAATGGCACGCGCATCCTCTCTCCTAATGCGGGCCCAAGCTCTTTTCCATCTACCCATTTTCCTCTGCCTACACCTACTGAAACACCTTCTAATGACTTGCCCTCAAATACATCTACAGAACAACATGAAACCCCACCCGTTGGTAAAATATATAATACTCTACCCCCGAATCAAAGCAAAGGTTCCATCCCTCCTAAGAAGGCTTATGCTGGAGTCTTTGCGGGTACCAGGCTTGAAGCAAAGGGTATGAAGTTACAATTCATTGAACAACAAGGGGAAGAAGTAGAAATAGAAGCTGCGGACGAAGTTCCATTCATTGAAACATGGGGATATTGCCTAATAGGTTTCTTCACGGGTCCTTTCCCGGGAAGAGAGGCATTGAATTCCATTGTGAAGGGATGGGGAGTGAAGTGTCGTATTATCCCGTATGGCAAAGGATGGACTGTTTTCAAATTCATGACGGAAGAGGAGCGCACAAATGTACTCCATGGTGGCTCTTATATGGTCTTCGGGAAAACTATGATGCTAAAACCTATTAATAAGGGAGTTCTACTAACTGATGATTTATTCATGGACATTCCAATTTGGGTCACTTTCCATGACATTCCCCTTTCAATTTGGAGTGCAACGGGCCTTAGCAAGATTGCTTCTCGTGTAGGAAAACCTCTATACACAGATCAATATACTAAGGAAAGGTCAAAAATGAATTATGCAAGAGTCTTAGTGGAAGTAGATGTTAGCAAGGAACCGGTAATGAAATTTGGTGTCAAACTCCCCGACAATAGAAGGTATACTCAAAGGGTGAACTATGAGAACTACCCGGACTTTTGCTATCATTGTGCGGTTTTTGGACACAATCACTTGAAGTGTAGAAAAATAAGGGAAGATGCCAACACTGAAGAAGCTCCTAAAAATCACAATCCAGTGGTACCCCCTAGCAAAGGGGGAGTTTCATCTTGTTTGGATGCCAACAGAGGTACGGGTGGAACCAATTCTCCTTCCCCTTATCCACCACCTTCTCATCATCCCGCAGATACTGGAAACTTGATGGACACAGAAGACGGTGAGCACACACTACCTCATGTTCCCGGAAGTTTGGGAGATGCTACGCATGCTGCGGTTCCTCCGGTTATGGGACGACTTGGCTCATCAAGCTTACGGGATTCACAAGTGGGGTCCTCACGACCCCAACCACATCCTGGCATTGCGCAACATGATAGGATGAGATATGAGACAAGGCAAACTGATTCTGAAGTACCAATGAACCCGCAACCTTCATTGGATGGGGGAACCTACATGTGTGCTACGGAGGATTCTAATCTTGCATCACGGTGCATAAATTTTGAACGCGGGGAACATAGCCTGGCTGAGACACATGTTATGGCTTCCAACAACAAAGAAGAGGGATGGAAGGAAGTAATCTCAAAGAAAAATACGCCGAAAGGCAGTGGAAAGGCAAAGGCAGCGAAGCGCGGAGGTGCTAACAAAACCTCATTTGTTTCCTAATGAAAGTACTTTGTTGGAATGTCCGTGGTCTTTGCGGACAAAAGGATAGGGCAGCCACGCAAACTCTTGTGTGTAGGCTCACAAAACAGCATGATGTGGTAATGGTTTGTCTGTTGGAAACTAAATTCTCTCGGGCAAGGATAGAATCTTTTTCTACTCAAAGATTCAAAGCTTGGAATCTTTGCTCAAATTTAGAATCCATTGATGGCGGAAGAATGCTATTACTTTGGGATCCCTCCAGAGTTTGTTGTGAAGTGCTTGGAATGGATTCTCAACATATCCATGTCCAGGCTAGATGTAATATAACACAAGTGTCCTTCCTTGCCACATTTGTGTACCCGGTTTATAGCTTTCCGGATAGAAGGAAGCTTTGACATCACCTTACTCACTTGGGCATTGGCATTGTTAAGCCTTGGATGATTATGGGAGATTTCAACACTTATTTCTACCCACATGATAAAGAGGGGGGGTCCTCCTCTCACGCCTTATGCACTTAGGGATCTTGGAGAATTCAGGAATGCTCATGGACTAGAATACACTCCTTCTTCCGGTTCCTTCTACACTTGGACAAATGGTTCGATATGGTCTAAGCTTGATAGAGTGATGATGAATCAACATTGGAGTGATTTTACCCTAGAATGCACGACCAATTACTTGCCTATGGAACCTGTCTCGGACCACTGTCCCGTGATAGCTTCGGTTATTGCATCCTATAATGTTGGGAAACGGCCTTTCAAGTTCATGAATATGTGGCTCTCTCACCCCGCCTTTGAGAACATATTGGCTTCATGCTGGAGACAAGACATATTGGGAACTGCTCAATTCGTTCTAGCCTCAAAATTGAAAGCCTTGAAGCAACCATTGCGGGAATTGAACATAAGTGATTTTGGAAGCATTGAACAAAGAGCAAATAGGGCAAACATTGAGTTTAAGGAGGCTATCAATGCGCATATGGAAGATCCCTTTGATGATGAGCTAAAAGCCAAGGTTAAGTCCTTAAGAGCTAAAGCAAACACCTTACTGGAAGCCGAGAGACACTTCATAAGGCAAAAGTCGAGGCAGAAACACTTGATTGGAAGTGATAGATGCTCCAAATACTTCCACAGCTTGATCAAGATGAGTAATATCAGGAACTCAATCAACTACCTTGTCAAGGCCAATGGTACTATCACAACATCTCCCGGGGAAGTTAGAGAAATGATGGTGGAGTTTTATAAGGACCTTTTAGGCACATCACGACCCACTACCAACTTTGATCCCGAAGTGTTCAATTCTGGCCCGAAGCTAAGTGAAGAGGATGGATTAAATCTTTTGCATTTTATCTCCCCAAAGGAGATTTGGGAAGCTCTTTCAGATATAGGCAATGAAAAGGCACCTGGCCCGGATGGTTTTTCGGCTGCCTTCTTCAAGGATAGATGGAGAAATGTGGGGCAAGATGTAGTAAGAAGTGTTCAAGAGTTCTTCTCATCCGGAGTTCTTTTGAAGCAGGTGAATCATACCATCATTACCCTCCTGCCCAAGACCGATCGGGATCCCAAGGTAAATGATTTTAGGCCTATTGGATTGACTAATGTGGTCTACAAGATCATAACAAAGATTTTAGCTAACCGAATGACAACGGTTCTTCCTACTCTTGTTGACAAATCTCAAGGGGCTTTTGTGAAAGGAAGAAACATGATGGACAATGTCTTTATTGCACAAGAGCTTGTGAGAGGTTTTAATAGAGCTAGAGTCTCACCAAGGTGTATGCTTATGGTGGATCTTCGGAAAGCATTTGATACGGTCTCTTGGTGCTTCCTTGAGTCGGTACTAAGAGGTCTCAAATTTCAGGACAGATTTGTAGGATGGATCATGGAATGTGTTAGCTCAACTTCTTTCTCTCTTTCAATCAACGGGGAGCTACATGGTTACTTCAAGGGTAAGCGCGGCCTAAGACAAGGTGATCCTATGTCTCCTACGCTCTTTATCTTGTGCATGGAATACCTTTCAAAGATGCTGATCGGTGTATTTTATATACACTTTTTGAGTCATTTTTAGTTAGTCTTTTGTCCTTTTTTATACAAATAAGTGTCGTATTAGGATAGATTTTCTTTCTTTTGAGTCAAAGTGGTTAAAATGGCCAAATGGCGGAAAAGGAGCTAAAAGAGGGCAAAAGTGGAGGTTCCAGAGCTTAAAAGACGAGAAAGTGGCGAACGAGGCGTAAACACGCCGCGCGCGCCACGCCAACAGTTCGGGTCGCGCGCCAATATCCATGAGATCGCGAGAGTTGCGGCGCCTCCAGACAGCAGAGAGCAGGGCCGCGACGCCAAATCATCCGAAGTATCGCAGGACTTCCGGCGCCGCGGCGCCGATAGCAGGGCCGCGGCGCCGACGCGGGAAAATCAGGTTTAATGACGAATTTCTGGGCCAGGCCTGAAGGGAAAAGTTAGAGGCGGTTTTGAGCCTATAAAAGGAGAACCCTAGGCAGTTCTAAAGGGTTCCCTTTCTTGCACAACACAAGGATTCTTGGATTGAAGATTGGAGACCATAGTTTAGTAACTTTCTTTTCTTTTCTTTCCATTATTTCAGTTTTTATGATGAACCTTGAATTAGTTCTTGTCATGTCAATGGCTAGGAACTAATTCTTTTATAGGGCTTTCCATGTTAAATCACTAGAAACTTATGTTATGAATTGATGCATGTTTATGGTTATTCTTCTTCTTGTTGAGATTTATCCAATAATTGCTTTGAATGCTTGGTAATTAATTGATCACTAATTATCATTATTTATATGATTTCTAATCAAACTTCGAAAGGAGGAGGTTGTGAATATGCTGTAAGTTGGGTAGACATATTTTGGATTGGGGATGAAAATACCTCAATTACTTATGTAGCGTTAATGAGAGGCTTAACACACCTAATTTTACGCACGCGCGCGTGACTGTTAACTAGGTTTTTGGTCTTAATCCTCCTATAGAGTCATCCTTATCACCGAAAGGTAGAAAGGAGCAATACTGGGGTTGAGTGTTTATATAGCCTTAACGGGAGTATAAAACGATTTCGTAAACCTGCTAGCTCCAAAAGAAGAAGAACCATAATTCATTGCATTAATAAGTAACATAAGCGGATAGTTGAGGAGACGTGGAAGCCTTATTCCCATCACAACTGAAGTAATCCTATAGTTAATTAGCTTTTATAATTGTTAGTTATAAACAACAAAAATCAATATCGGTTACCAAATAGATACCAAAAGATAGATAATTGGTACTTGAACACTAATCCTTGTGGACGATATTCGGTCTTACCAAGACTATATTACTTGTCACGATAACGTGCACTTGCGTTAAAGTGTGTGCATCTTTTCGCGCATCAAGTTTTTGGCGCCGTTGCCGGGGATTAGGCATAGTTCAATATCAATTTTTTCTATTTTTAATTTTTAATTTGGTTTTTAATTTTTATTTTATTTTTACGTTTTTTTTATTATTGATTTCGGTAAAAATCAGGGTGCCGTGATTTGTTGTCTGTTTTTGATCTATTTCATGAAATCAGTTTATGCGAAGGAGAAGAGGGGCAGACACTCTTGTTCCCTTCAATCCAGAGATTGAGAAAACCTGTAAACGTAGCGTAAAGAATCAGCGGATTGCAACCTTGATAGAGATGGACGGTGTTCAAAACAACAATATGATGAGAGAAGGGTTAGGTGAAAATCAACCTAACCCAGGAATGCCTCGGCAAGTACCTATGGATGTCGAGGAAAGAGTTCAAGTCCAGGCAGAAAGAAGCTTGGGAGACTATGTGCTGCCGAGGGTGAATGGAGCACAGACATGTATTAGGCTCCCTGCAATAGGAGCAAACAACTTTGAGATAAAACCGGCGATTCTGAGCATGGTGCAGAACACAGTGCAATTTGGAGGACTGCCATCAGAGGATCCACATATGCACATAGCTAACTTCTTGGAGCTATGTGCAACTTTCAGATATAACGGTGTCACTGATGATGTCGTCAGATTGAGGCTCTTTCCCTTCTCACTCAGGGATATAGCAAAAGTATGGTTAAATTTCCTGCCAGCTGATTCGATTTTTACATGGCAAGAGCTGGCATAGAAATTTTTGGCCAAATTCTTTCCCCCGTGCAAAGCAGCGAAATTGAGAGGGGAGCTGAATAACTTCTACCAAGCAGATGGAGAGTCATTGTACGAAGCGTGGGAAAGGTTCAAAGATTTGCAGAGAAATTGCCCACACCATCAGACAGTCAGGAACTTGGTCCACATCTTCTATAACGGGCTCAGCGGAACAACCAGAACCATTATAGATGCAGCAGCAGGTGGGACATTCATGAGGAAAACAGCCCACGACGCTCACGAATTATTAGAAGATATGGCCACCAACAACCATGTCCTAGAAGAGAGATCAATGAGTGGTAGGAGAACAGTGGGAGTTCACGAAATAGATGTCATTGCTGCCTTGAATGACCAAGTGGCCCTTTTGGCGAAACAGTTACAGCAACATACAGTATCAGTGAATGCAGTGTAGATGCCAAAGAGCTGTGAAATCTGTGGAGGCCCACATACATTCGATAGGTGTCCTTCAGCTGATCCTAATAATATGCCAATCGAAAGGCGTAATGTCGTGCCGCTGGTAACTATCAGAGGCCACAAAACAATCCATACTCCAACACATATAATCCAGGGTGGAGGAATCACCCAAATTTCTCATGGAGAGGAGACCAGGGGCAGCAGAATCAATACAGGGCCGATGCAAACCCAAAGAAGACCAGAATCAGCAGCCCTTTACTCAGGCCCCACATCCTCAACAGTTCAATGCACCGGTTCAGCAAGAAAAGTCAGACGAGCTGAGAGCAGCTTTGTTGGCACTCACCAACGCCCAGACCCAGTTCGTGACAAAAGCTAGATCCTCGTTCAGGAACTTGGAAACACAAGTGGGTCAGCTAGCAAAGGAAGCAAACAACAGGCCACAGGGTACACTGCCAAGCAACACAGAGGTGAACTGGCGGAGCAATGCCAGCGATAATTGAAGTTGGCAAACAAGCTAGAGATGAGTCACCTCATCCAGTAGTTGAGCAAAGGGCAGGGATAGAACAAGAGAAGGTGGTTGAATCTCGCCCAGTAGTAGAGAAAACTCCAGAAAATGAGTATACAGAGAAGATTCCATTCCCCCCAGAGATTACAGCGGAAGGCAGTTGATAAACAATTCTCCAAATTCTTGGAGACATTCAGAAAGCTGCATATCAACATACCCTTTATA
The DNA here is from genome assembly GCA_029844215.1 of Przewalskia tangutica. Classification (NCBI taxonomy): domain Eukaryota; kingdom Viridiplantae; phylum Streptophyta; class Magnoliopsida; order Solanales; family Solanaceae; genus Przewalskia; species Przewalskia tangutica. Next base: position 84,075,463 of record CM056734.1, read on the forward strand.
GAAGCATTGGAGCAGATGCCCTCCTATTTCAAATTCATGAAGGAGATCTTGGGGAAGAAGAAGAAACTGGCAGAGTACGAGATGGTAGCACTAACGGAGGAGTGCAGTGCTATCTTACAGAAGAAGTTGCCCCGTAAACTAAAAGACCCAGGGAGTTTTACACTACTCGCACAAGTTAGCGGTGACATGCAACAGGCTCTTTGCGATTTAGGGCAAGCATAAATTTGATGCCTTTATCGGTGTTTAAACGGTTGGAGTCAGTGAGGCCAAACCAACCACGGTGAGCCCGCGGTGGCCGATGGGGCGATGGTTCACCCAAGAGGAAGATTGAGGGCGTGATTATTAAAGTAGGAAAATTCTTTTTCCTCGCGACTTCCTCATTCTTGACATGGAAGAGGATGCAGAAATCCCTATCATATTGGGGAGACCATTCCTAGCGACAGGGAGAGCATTGATCGATGTAGAAAGAGGAGAGCTGACATTGAGGGTGGAAAAGGAAGAAATAGTGTTTAAAGTATTTAAACACATCATTGAGCCACCAACCATGAGCATGTGCTTTGCAATCAGCACCATCAAACCCCCCCTGTGAGTCAGTACAAGTCAAACCAAGGGAGATGAGCCCACGAAAGCAGGTATGGATTGCCGAACCTCCACAAAAGCAGGTATGTGTTCCTGAACTTTCCCTTAACGATAATGCTAAGAGGAGACGAAGAAAAAGAAAACGAAAAATGTGGAGAAAATGGATTAGTTGTGGGGTTAATCCACCCCACATTTATTGAGTTAAGGAACTTGCGTCCGGCTAAAAGACGTTAAAGACAGCGTTGCTTGGGAGGCAACCCAAGGTATTTTGATTTATTTTACTTTAATATAATAGTTTTTATTAAGAACGGTCTCACGGAGGTAGTGTTTGTGTTGTGATTGACAGGTATAGGCCAATAAATTGCAGGGCAAAAAATTGAGGAACAACAGGGATTTCCAGAAAAACGGTAGCGCGCGTATTCCAGAGTAAGCGCGCCAAAAGAGCAGAAAGGCGCTGAAGTTTAAGCGCCGCGGCGCCCAGGAGCAGGGCCGCGGCGCCAAAAATCCAGAAAAATTGCCAAGTCTAGGCGTCGCGGCGCCCCGTAGCAGGGCCGCGGCGCAGAAATTCCCGAAGTAGTGCAGAACATTGGGCGCCGCGGCGCCAAATGCAGGGCCGCGGCGCCGAAGCGGAAATCCAGACAGTAATAAAACGCCCAAAAATCCGATTTTCCCCAAATTCAAGCCAAACCTAACCTTTCTTCTCCACAAAAACCCACGAAAATTCAAACCTCACCCACAAATCTTCCACAAATCAAATCCTACCACAACCAAAACTCTTAAAATTCCTAAACCCTTAGCCATCTCAACCACCAAAAACCCCATCCCATTGCCTCAAATCACCATTAGAAACAAGAACACCTTGAAGAACACCATAAAAAGGTAATCTTTTTCTGTTCTTGAGAGCTTTACTGTAGTCAAATGAGGTAGTAGTTTGGAGGAGTATTGTAGTGTTGAAGTCGTTGGGGTGTTAAAAAAAATTGGTTGTGAAATTTAGGGAAGGAGTACACAAAGAGGGTGTGGGTATTGTGTAGTACATGAGCTGAAGGTTGGGGGTGTTCGTGTTATAGCTGCTAATTGTTGATTGTGTTGGGGAACATTTGTGATACTAAGTTGTAAGCTGCACAAAGTGATTTAACCATGTCCGCCAGAAAGAGAAGAGCCTCCACATCCACCTCAGCCCCGCAATACGATGATACTAGGTTCGTTAGCCACGAAGTTTATACAAGATACAAAAAGCTTAGTACTAGGCCCTTAATCCCTGAAAGGGGAATGGACTACCAGAGGGAGTCGTTTGGGGAGGAGGATGTCTATGAGCCCATTCGGGCAATGACTGAGATGATGGGGTGGAAGAGATTTGTAAACCCGGAGAGGATAGCACCAATGAACACAACGATGGTACGTGAATTCTATGCTAACTTTCCGGAGAGGGTGGACAACAAATGCTTTGTGAGGGGAAGATATATGCCTGTGACGGCAGCAGCAATAAATATGTCTCTAAAAACAGTTGATGTTGAAGGAGGAATTGGTGATTGGAACCATTTTAGAACATGGTCTAGGAGCACCAACAACATCAACTGGAATGTCGTCGCAGACACAGTGAGCTACCCTGGGGCTGCATTTGATATTGCCAGAAATGGGTCAAGAGGACTGAGCAGGTGTCAGTTAACCAAAACAGCCAAGGGTTGTTGTATTTCGTCAGCGCCCGCATGATTCCATCCACGCACTTCACCAGAGTGCCAGAAGATAGGATCAAACTGATATATGGAATTATGAGGGGGATGACGATTGATGTGGGGAAAGAGATAGTGCAGAGCATTGAAAAAATCAACAGGTTGGTGACAACAGGTGGATTGGGACATGGCTCACTTATCACTAATTTATGCCACATGAATGGGGTCCCAGTCCTACCCACTGATACTAATGAGAGAAACCAACTGTCTGTGACATATGGGATAGTGCACTATTTCCCAGCCCCAAGCCCCCCAGCAGCAAGAAGAAGAGCACAACCAGCACCACCACCAGCAGCAGCAGAGGCCGCCATGAACGAAGATGAGCCTGAAATAGAGGCTCAATATGCGGCAGGACCTAGCCACCAGCCAACCACAGATTCAGAACCTTCAGTGCCCATGATGGAGCAACTACTCCAGAATCAAATGAGGATGATGCAGAGTTTGGACACAGTGATACAAGGACAACAAGAAACGAGGCAGCAAATTAACGAGATGAGTTCCTTGTTCAACCAGTGGTCCATGCACTATCCAATGCCACCGCCACCACCACCATTTTAGCCAAGTCTGTAAGTGTCTTGTTTTCTTTTATTGTTTTTGGAGTCTACACACATTGGGGACAATGTGTGATTTAAGTTTGGGGGGTGTTTTATTTGTGTCTTGTTATAGTATGTTGAGTATTTTTTATTGTTTTGTGTATATTTTGAGTCACAAATTTTTTTCTTTTGAGTCATAATTGCCTGTCAAAGATCATGTATGATGTAGTTACTAGAAACACCTAGTGAAGTAAGGTGGAATAATGTAATGGAATTAGAAGCAACTATCTAAACACTTAGGTTAGATATGCCAAAAACTCACAAAATCTATCTATTTGGAGTTTCTTGCTTAAATTATGCATGCTAAATGATGAAAACCTATGTGTTATGATTTCTTGCTATTTGAGGCGAAATAGTTAGGATGTGCATGTTAGGGAGATGACTCAGGCATTTCTTTGATAGTCAATTCTTACCACTCTTTTCTATCCCTGACTTCAAAAGTATCCCTAGTCAGCCCCATTGAGCCTAAAAATTGAAACTTCTTCTTTGACACCCAATATTCCCACAAATTGTGCCATAAGTAAACATGTGAAATAGTGGAATAAATTGTGTTAAAAAAGGGACAAAAAGAGTAAACAAGCTTGTTGCACCCCAATAAAAAAGTAATAAGAAATAGGCAAAAGCCTAAATTTGGGGGTGCTTGTCATTATTATACACTTCACTCCCCCAAAACAAAAGAGGGGAAAGATTGATTTGAAGTGAAGAAAAGAATCAAAAGAAAAGGGAAACACTGAAAAGCTAAAGAGCTTATGGTACACAAAAATGAGCCTAAATGCCTATTTTTACCTACCTATACCTAAGCCTACATTACAATCCTTAAAAGTCCTGAAGATCTCTTTTATGCATATCCAGGATTAGTGGAGAATAGCAAGTAAACATGTCATAGGATTTTTCTATTTTACAAGCATGATTCAGTATGTTGACTTCCATTAAGCATGATAAAAATGAGTTTGCGAAATATCTAGCTTAATGTGTTTAGTGTGCTAAAATTTCATGCTATATGTTCCTGCATATTATTCTGCTAACCTTCATGTTTTTCTAGATAACACCAATGCAGCAAAAGTGAGCAATGTCAGTGAGTCTTTTATTTTCATTTCTTTGAGTCTTAAATTCTTTCTTTTTATCTTTGCTCGAGGGCGAGCAAAGGTTAAGTTTGGGGGTATTTGATCGGTGTATTTTATATACACTTTTTGAGTCATTTTTAGTTAGTCTTTTGTCCCTTTTTATACAAATAAGTGTCGTATTAGGATATATTTTCTTTCTTTTGAGTTAAAGTGGTTAAAATGGCCAAATGGCGGAAAAAGAGCTAAAAGAGGGCAAAAGTGGAGGTTCCAGAGCTTAAAAGACGAGAAAGTGGCGAACGAGGCAGAAACACGCCGCCGCGCGCGCTCATGCCAACAGTGCGAGGTCGCGGCGCCTAATATCCAGAAGGCCGCAGAAGTTGCAGCGCCGCGGCGCCTCCAGACAGCAGAGAGCAGGGCCGCGGCGCCGACGCGGGAAAATCAGGTTTAATGACGAATTTCTGGGCCAGGCCTGAAGGGAAAAGTTAGAGGCGGTTTTGAGCCTATAAAAGGAGAACCCTAGGCAGTTCTAAATGGTTCCCTTTCTTGCACAACACAAGGATTCTTTGATTGAAGATTGGAGACCATAGTTTAGTAACTTTCTTTTCTTTTCTTTCCATTATTTCAGTTTTTATGATGAACCTTGAATTAGTTCTTGTCATGTCAATTTGCTAGGAACTAATTCTTTTATAGGGCTTTCCATGTTAAATCACTAGAAACTTATGTTATGAATTGATGCATGTTTATGGTTATTCTTCTTCTTGTTGAGATTTATCCAATAATTGCTTTGAATGCTTGGTAATTAATTGATCACTAATTATCATTATATATATGATTTCTAATCAAACTTCAAAAGGAGGAGGTTGTGAATATGCTGTAAGTTGGGTAGACATATTTTGGATTGGGGATGAAAATACCTCAATTACTTATGTAGCGTTAATGAGAGGCTTAACACACCTAATTTTACGCATGGCGCGTGACGGTTAACTAGGTTTTTAGTCTTAATCCTCCTATAGAGTCATCCTTATCACCGAAAGGTAGAAAGGAGCAATACTGGGGTTGAGTGTTTATATAGACTTAACGGGAGTATAAAACGATTTCGTAAACATGCTAGCTCCAAAAGAAGAAGAACCATAATTCATTGCATTAATAAGTAACATAAACGGATAGTTGAGGAGACGTGGAAGCCCTATTCCCATCACAACTGAAGTAATCCTATAGTTAATTAGCCTTTATAATTGTTAGTTATAAACAACAAAAATCAATATCGGTTACCAAATAGATACCAAAAGATAGATAATTGGTACTTGAACACTAATCCTTGTGGACGATATTCGGTCTTACCAAGACTATATTACTTGTCACGATAATGTGCACTTGCGTTAAAGTGTGTGCATCTTTTCGCGCAAAAGATGCTGAAACTAAAGACTGCGGCAAGAGTTTTCTCCTATTATCCAAAGTGTAAGAGATTGGGCATTACTCACCTTGCATTCGAAGATGACCTCATGCTTTTTGCCAAAGGAGATGTATCTTCTGTTGGGATTCTTATGGAGTGTCTAGAAGAGTTGGAGGCTATCTCAGGGTTAACTCTTAACCCATCTAAATCCTCCGTCTACATAGCGGGAGTGCATGATTCAGTTCGTGACTTGATCTTGTCCAGAGTGGGGTTCGACATTGGTGTCTTTCCGGTACGGTACTTGGGGATCCCTTTGTCCCCAATTTCAGTCTCGGTGGATCAGTTTGCTCCATTCACTAGTGCAATATCGGATTACATTCAGAAATGGGGGCATCACTCGCTATCTTATGCGGGAAAGCCGAACTAATCAGTCGGTCATTCGGTGTTGAGAGCTTTTGGTTCCGGCGCTTCCTATTCCCGCCACGCCTCAACAAGGTACGGTCTGCATGCATTCGCTTATGGGAGGTAAACCACCAAGAGTCGCAGGATGTCATTTGTTTGCCTCAATCGTAAGGAGGCTTAGGACTTATGAACATCAAAGAATGGAACCACGACGCTATCTCGGACCATTTGGCAAACTCACACTGACGCGGATTCCTTATGGGTCCAATGGATTAATAGCTACTATTTGAGAGGCCTATCATTTTGGGATTATGAGGTACGTGCTAGGGACTCCCCCTTATTCAAAAAACATTTGTGGGATCCGCGACAAATTTGTTTCCATCTTTGGTAGCCAAGGCGACGCAATTGCCGGCTTGGAAAAGTGTTGTACCAACGAAAAATTTGATTCTAGTCTCGTGTATGATATCTTGCGCATTCCGCAAGACAAAAAGCTTTGGATGTCACAAATTTGGAAAGGCTTCATTCCTCCTAAGTTCTCTTTCACAGTGTGGCTCACTTGTAGAAAGCGGTTAGCTACAAAAGACACTCTTTCCTAGCTAAACTTGGAGGATAAGTCTTGCGGGTTCTGCAAGCGGGCTAATGAGACAAGGGAGCACCTCTTCTTTACTTGCCCCTACACCTGCTTGATTTGGAAGAGCATAAGGGAATGGTTGGGTATTAGAAGAGAAATGACAACTATTGAAAGCTCTCTTAAGTGGATCAAGAAAGACCACCGCGGGACAAGCATCCGAGCCAAATCTATCTTGCTTGCCTTTTGCATAGTGGTCTATGAGATTTGGAGGTCAAGAAATACATTGCTCTTTGAAGGCACAAGCTTACCGGCAGAGGAGGTCATTGCGAAAATTAAAACAACATCTTATAGAGTTCTCTATGATTTAATCCTCTCTTGTAACGGCACCTATGAGTGACCGCCCCTCCCCTCCTCCATTTCTTGTTTATATTACGTTGAGGATTGAGAACCCTCAATGACTGATTGTAGCCACCTATTCTTTCCGTTATTAGTAATAATATTTGCATTTATCTAAAAAAAAAAAAAAAAAAAAAAAAAAAAGAAGCATTCCTTGTATCTTTACAAATGTAACTTAATATCTGATTATTTTGATGCCTCAGCCCTCTCAAGTAGGGGGTAGGTGGGTGTGAGATGTCAAAATACACTAGTGGCAATTCTTGTCCTGCATTCTCAAATCATATTTGAGTAAATTATTTAAAAAGAAGGATTAATAGGCTTTTGGCCCTTTAATTTGTAACTCAATTTGAGAGTGACAAAAGATCCCATCCCATCACAGCCTGAGGACCAGTCATAGTTCTCACTAAGTGAAATCTAAAAGTGTTACATTAGGGACATTAAACTAACACTCATTATGTGAAATAAATAAATTGTGCCGTCATTGGAACTGCATCAAGGTTAAAGTTATGTTGGGATTCAGGACAGACCGTATGATTGAATTTAAGAAAATGTTTTTGTTTGCTGCCTAATCATATACACCTTCAAAAGCACAAATAAAATGATCGTGGGTTTAAGGGTTTTCTTGAAACCTATGTTGATTAATACATTTCTAAATATAATTATGTTTCTTATTTTATAATTATGAAGGGAAATGATTGTGAATATATTTCATATATATTTATAATATATTATGTATTTATTATTTTAGTGTAATTAATGTAAAATAGAGATCTTAATTCTATTAGGACTTACAATTGTATACTCTATATATATGATATTAATAATATAACTCCATCAAAGAGAATTACACTATTCTACATGGTATCAAGAGCCAAAAATCTCAACCCTACCCTAACCCTAATTCGACTGCCGCATACCTCTCATCCGCCTCCCCTTTTTCGGCGATATTCAGCCGTATACATCCCTGTATACCACCGACTCTTCGTGATATACAATCAGTATACCCTGCTTATACGTGATATATAAGCCTCTTCCCTCAAAATCTACTTATATACCACATATATTCTGTGATATACAACCCCGTATACAATTGTTCCTTCGTGATATACCGCATATATACACTGCTACTCCCTGATATACTCCCCTCTTCTCAAACAGAATCTATAAACCGCTGATATACAATGATAAACACAACACCCAAGCCTCATATTCTCTGCTTGGTAGCCCGTATACATCAAGTATACATGCAATATACACCACCCGATACACTTATCACATAAGCAACCCAATATATCGCTATTATACAACTGATATACGACAGTCTCTCAATCGATATTCTTTCACAAATTTTCGATAACCCCCATGGATTCTCCCGCTTCCTCAACTCCGACGTCACAAATTATCAGCCACATGCTTAGTACCCAACTCAGTGGGTCGAGCCACTGCTCAGTCACCAAGCTCACTACAGAGCGGCCCAGCAGTAACGGTGGCCCCTGCACATCGGTCCACTACACATCAGCCTAGCACGCAACTGAGGCCCACTGACTATCGGGCAGTACCACCGGGCCTCTTTCCAACCGCGAGGCCCACTATACAGCAACCCAGTAACAACACGATATTACGTGGTATATGGATACGGGCGCCACGTCTCACCTCACCAATAATTCTGGTATTCTTCCTCAACTACGCAATTTAAATACTCCTCAATCTATTATGGTCGGAAATGATCATCGCATTCCAATTCAAGGGTTTGACCATATATTAACCCCACCACCGCATCTCCACTTTTCTATTAAAAATGTCATATATGCCCCTAACATTATTAAGAACCTAATTTCTGTCAGAAAATTTGCCACCGATAATTCCGTATTCATTAACTTTGACCCATTTGGTTTTTCTGTAATGGACATACGTACCGGAAAACTTCTTACGAGATGAAATAGTGAGGGGGGCTTCTATCCTTTCCTATCCACGTCCACTGCCCGTGTCAATCCTCCCACATCTCTAGATGGCATCTCCTCCTCCACATGTCATAATAGACATGGTCATCCGGGAACTCATGTTATTGATTCTCTTAGAAACCACAATTTAATTCAATATAATAAAGGAAAACTTTCCCATAGTTGTTCCTCTTGTCATCTAGAGAAACATGTCAGACTTCCATTTACGTCTTCATTAAGTATCACTTTATCTCCCTTTGATATTACCCATGCGGATTTATGGACATTTCATATAACTATCAACATCGGTCATAAATATTATTTGATGTTTCTGGATGACTTTTCACACTTCATTTGGATCTATCCGCTTAAACTTAAGTCTCAAGTTTACTCTAAATTCCTCGAATTTCGTGTATTGGTTAAAACACAATTTGAAAAAGATATCAAAATATTTCAATGTGATAATGGACGTGAGTTCAATAACTCCCTCTTTCATAATTTTTGTGCGACTAATGACATGGTTTTTCATTTCTCATGCCCCCATATTTCCTCTCAAAATGGTAAAGTCAAAAGAATTCTCCGCACCATTAACAATATGATTCGTACCCTTCTCTTTCATGTATTTCTCTTCCCTACATGTTGGGTATATGCATTATAAATGATAGGACACATTCTTAACATCTTACCTACTCGTACGATCTAAAATAGGACACTCACAAAAATTATCTTCTGTCGGATCCTTTCCTATGATCACCTTCGAATTTTTGTTTGTCACAGCTACCCAAATCTCACCTCAACGGTCCCTCATAAATTAGCACCTCGCTTCACTCCGTATGTTTTCCTAGATTTCTCGTCGAACCATAAGGGGTTACTTATGCTATGAGTTATCCAAAGACAAAATTTTAATCTCACACCACGTCACGTTTGCTGAGTACATTTTCTCATTCGACAATATCCAAACATTTCGAGACTGATTATGAATTCCTTGATGACTCGAACACCTCACATCTAATCCTAAATGCACTACAAAATATGCATCCTCAGTCCATCTTGCCAATCATTCCATTTACCCCACCCCGCTACCGGTTCCTACCCAGTTACTGCCCTAACCCGTGATCATGCCTGCCCTCCCGGCACCCAGCCCCAGTCTTCCCCAACCCATGATCGTGCTTGCACATTCGGCACCAAGCCTCTACCCAGCCATTTCCGTCCCACTACCCATCCCTAACCCATGACCATCCCTGCCCACCCGACACCCAGCCTCTGCCCGTCCCACTGCTCGTCACCACTGCCCAGCCCCGACTTCACTGCCCAGTCCAGCCCGACACCTCCTACCCGCCCTGCCCCACCCGTGAACCTCCTCAAACACTGCATGGAAACCCGTGCACAACACGGGATTTTAAAAATAAAAGCTTACTTTAACCTATCCACTCAAACCATCTCGCCCATTCCTAAAAATCCAAAGCTAGACAAACTCGACCCAAATTAGAATGCAGTCATGCGTGAGGAGTTTATTGTATTAACCAATCATCACACTTGATATCTTGTTTCGAAACTAGAAGGAGTGAATATGATTCATTGTATGTGGCTTTATCGTCACAAATTTCGAGATAGTGGAGAGCTTGAACACCACAAGTCAAGACTTGTGGCTAATGGTACTAGTCATTATGAGGGTGTTGATTGTGGTGAGACGCTTAGTCCGGTCGTCAAACCTGCCACAATTTTCATAGTTTTGAGCATATCTATGGGGAAATTTGCATATTCACCAGCTTGATGTCAAAAATGTTTTCTTACATGGGGATTTGAAAGAAACCATTTATATGCATCAACCGCCTGGCTTTGTGCATCTTTTCCTATGTCGACGTTGTCATTTGGTCACTAACGGTCTAATTAGTCATAGTTTCCTTCTTCGGTTTCCTCCTTATGTTTATCGTCAAAGTCACTCTATGGTTTGAAATAAGCCCCTTGAATTTGGTATGAGAGGTTTTCTACATACATCATACATATAAGGTTCGTGTGCATCAAAAGTGATAATTCTCTGTTTATTTTTCATCAAGGTACTTACACGACTTATCTTTTTTTATATATAGATGATATTGTTCTGGCAGCTTCTTCTGATACTCTGAAAAACGAGATCATTGCCCTGCTCAAGTACGAATTTGCTATGATAGATTTGGGTAAGTTGAGTTATTTTTTGGGGATATCAATGACCAGATCCACACATGTCATATTTTTGTATCAACGTAAGTATATAGATACGATTGTCTGCAGGGATAAATGGCAAACTGCAAGATTATGCATACTCTTGTCGACTCCAAGTCCAAACTCAGTGCAGATGATGTGGATCCTGTCAGTGATCTCTCTCTTTATAGGTGTCTCGCATGTGCTCTTCAGTATCTCACCTTCACTCAGCCAGATATTGCATATGCAGTTTAGCAGGTGTGTTTGTTCATGCACGCTCTTAGGGAACCTCACTTTACATCTCTTAAGTGTATCATTCGATATATTAAGGGCACTCTTGACTATGGACTTTATTTATATCCCTCAACACCGACAAAATTGCTCTCCTACACAGGTGCAGATTGGGCAGACTGTCCGGATACCCGTCGCTCTACGTCCGGCTATTGTGTATTTTTTTTGGGGGGGGGGGGGGGGGGGAAAAAATAATATCGTGGTCTACCAAGCGGCAAGCCACGCTTTCGCGTTCAAGTGTAGAAGCAGAATATCGAGGCGTTGCGAACGTTGTTGTCGAGCTATGTTGGCTCCAAAATCGACTTCTTGAGCTTCATTGTCCCATATGTAAGACATATTTGGTTTACTGTGATAACATATCTAATGTCTACATGGTTCAGCATCAGTGAACCAAGAATATTGAGATGGATATTCACTTTATCCGTGAGAAGGTTGCAATGGATCACGTTAGGGTTCCATGTTCTTTCTTCGTATCAGTACACAAATATCTTTACAAAGAGGCTTCCTCGACAACTTTTCCTTGAATTCTGATTTAGTCTCAGCGTCCGGCCTCCTCCCGCTCCGACTGAGAGGGTGTGATAGCGAATATATTCCATATATATTCGCAATATATCTTGTACTTATTATTTTAGTGTAATTAATGTATTTAAGGTTTAATAGAGATAGTACAATTATATATATATATATATATATATATATATATATATATATATATATATATATATATATGCCACTAATAATAGAAGTCTATCAAGGAGAATTATATTATTCTACATCAACCTTGGAGCAACAGTAAGTCAGTGGCGCTCATTCCCTCTATTTATTGTTAATGTTAAATAACTTACTAGCTAGTTTTCTTGATTTTACCTCGAGAATTATCCAATTTTCTGAATAACGAGTCGTTTTTATTTTATATAACAAATAGTATATTACAATAGAAAATTTCAAAAATATTCTCCTAGCTGAATTATATTGACGCTCTTAATTCTTAGGGCGTGTAGTGCAAATATCATATTGCCTCTCTCGAATTCCAATTTTACTTTTTAGAATATTGACAGTAGAATTTTAGCATATATAAGTGACTCGTGTATGAATGTATACTTGTAAGCCTGCTGTAGTGCACTAGAGGGGAAGCATGTGGAAAAGTAATACTCAAATATATATATATATATATAATATATCACGTATTTACGTCAAAATGTGGGATAGGTTCTCTCCTAAAAGCAATCAACAAAATTATTAACAAGCTAGAGAGTAAGTGAACAAAACCAATGGTTCCATCTTTGTTATGATTAACCCAATCTTATGGACGCCCATGTCGGCCACATTCTTTTCGCAGAAATAAATATATTAATTATCCTTTTTGGAGATTGTGTTTTCTTGATCGTTCAAGTTGAAAGTGAAATGATAAGTGGAATTTTTTTTGTAGAAATATATTTCTTATCTTTCATTGATTATTATGCACAATATATATAGTGTTACATGAATATAAACTAGGTAACTAAACCTTTCTAATTACAATTGGAATATAAATTTATCTAATATAAAAGATATAGAAAATATGGTAATATTCTAGCAATGGTAATATGCAATATATGGAAATATTCTATCACACCCCCGCATTCGAAGTGGGAGGTTCCCGTACGCTGAGACTAGCTCGGAAATCATCAAAACGAATACGCGGAAGTCTTTCAGTAAATATATACTTGGAAGGAACATGAAGGACACGAACTTGGCAACGAGCCACTTTTTCACGTACAAAGTGAATATTCATCTCAATGTATTTAGTGTGTTGATGTTGAACGGGATTTTTGGAGAGATATATCGCACTGACATTATCACAGTAGATCAATGTAGTCTTGCGGATTGGGCAGTAAAGTTCCAACAGAAGGTTCCAACAAGACTCAGAGACAAATTCGCGACTCCTCTGTACTCGATTTTGGCACTGGATCGAGATAGAGTAGGTTGTCTTTTAGAAGACCAAGAAAGTAAATTATCTCTAAGAAAGACACAATAACCTGACGTGGAGCGACGAGTGTCCGGACATCCACCCAGTCAGCGTAAGAATAAGAGGTGAGACCAGAGAGTGTGGACTTGTACAGGTGAAGGACGAAGTGAAGAGTACCTTGTACATAGCGCAAAATACGTTTGAGTGCATTCATATGTGCAAGTGTAAGCATATTTGTTGCACGACATATGATATATTTGGTCTCGTAAAAGTGAGATATTGTAATGCTCCTGCTAAACTGCGATAGTGAGTCGGGTCGGCATATAGGGAACCCGAAGAGACACTAAGTTTGGAATTAGTGTCCACCGATATTTGGGCCGGTTTTCAAGACGTCATGCCTGATCTGTCAGGGATCTCTTCGGTGTACCTCCTTTGATAAATAAATAAGAAACATGCATGTCTCGTAACAGTAATTTCCAAAAAGAAATAGCTTAAGGCCCCCAAATCCTTTATAGTAAACTCAGAGGTAAGAAGTGACATAATGGATCGACGAAGTGCATCACAAAATGTAATGAAGATGATATCATCAACATATAGTAGGATGTATGTCATGTCATTACCCTTGCTATAGATGAACAATAAATGATCAGATATGCTATGTAAAAAATCGATAGAGGATACAAAGTCAGCAAACCGTTGGTACTATGCACGAGGAGTCTGTTTCAATCGATAGATTAATTTCTTCAAAAGACACACATTATCTGGATGAACTAGATCCCTAAATCTCATTGGCTGATGCATATATATGGTTTCATGAAGGTCTCAATGCAATGAGCCATTTTTACGTCAAGCTGATGAATGGGCCAAGATTTGGACAAAGCAATACTGAGAACGGTCCGAATAGTCGCCGATTTCACTACTGGCTAAAAGTTTTAGCATAATCCACTCCCACCTATTGAGACCCGCCATCACATACAAGACAGGCCTTGTGTCTTTCAAAAAAACCATTAGATTTCTTTTTCTGTCGAAAAATTCACATAGAACGAATAATATTAGCATCAGGAGGATGAGGTACTAGATCCCACGTTTTATTTTCAATAAGAGTTATATTCATCAATCATTGCATTTTTCTAATTAGGATCGGATAAGGCATCTTTTGGATTACGAGAGATAGTGAAGGGGCAACAGAAGTGGATAAGTTAAATAGTCATTTGGGTTTGAAAATATCGTACATAGTACGAGTTTCCACTATCCATCAGGGTGTCGCTGGAGGTTGAACATGATTGGGAGGTAGTCGCTGAGATATGACAGCGGGATTGGGAATATGACTGGGAGTGGGGGGGTGTTGCCGACATAGGGAAGTGGTGTTGGGAAGAGCGGTGGCTGGCCTAGAGGCAACTAAGATGGAAGGTCGTGACAGGCTGTTTCAAGGCTTGGCTAGCCGAGAGAAAACCGAGACGGAAGGTCGTGATGGGCTGGTCCGAGGCTCCCATTTTGGGGCTGGGTAGATTGTTCGCCTCGAGACGATAGTGGTAGGGCCGATTGCCGGTGATGGTGACGATTGATTTTGCAAGTGATGAATTAGAAGTGGATTTAGACCATCATTTAGGAACTCATAGGAATTTGGAGATGGAGAATTTAGTTTGGCAAAGGGGAATTGGGACTCATCGAATATGACACGCCTAGAAACGATTATATTTCAGCTTGACAAGTCATAACAATTGTAACCTCTATGATTAGGGGGTAACCAAGAAATACACACGGGGATGACCGAGGTTACAGTTTGTTAATTTTAGTGGAGGGGTGAAGGGGGTAGCATAGACATCTAAATGTTTGTAAATGCTTATAGAAGGATCATGGAGATAGAGAACTTGAGTGGATGACTTGTGTTTGAGAGACTTGTTTGAGAGAATGTTCAAGAGATATATTTCCATGGAGAGTATGTAATGCCAAAAATAGGGGGATAGCGACGTGGGTAAAGAGGGTACGAATTAAGTTGTTTATAGTTCTAATTTTCCGTTTGAATTTTTATTTTGTGGAGAGGTATGTGGACAAGAAAAATGAAAAACAAGGTCATGTTTGGTGTAGAACAGTTTGAATTGTTGATTATCAAATTTCATTCCATTGTCACATTGAAAATATTTGATATTCTTTTCAAATTGTGTCTTTATGAAAGCACTGAAGGTCGAAAAATAGAATAGACTTGAGACTTATTACCAATGAAAAAAGTACATAGAAAGTTAGAATAATCATCCAAAAGAAACACATAATATAAATGTCCGTCCATGCTTAAAACATGAGAAGTCCATAAATCATTATGTATTATACCAAATGATATTAGAGTACATGTGGATGAAGAATAAAATGACAATTTTACATGTTTCCTAAAAATGTAAGATTCACAGACATGAATAGTAGAGACATGTTTGCACTGAATAAATTTATTTTTAATAAGGGAGCGTAAAACAGAATCTCCCGGATGTCCTAATTTATTCTGTCATAAAGAAGACGAAAGATCTGCAAAGGTTGATAGAGATGAGGCTATATGGCCGACGGTGGTGGTAATAGGATAGAGGTCTTCGGTGCTGTCACATCTCATTATTCACGTCCCTGTCATAAGGTCCTTCGTAGAAAAATCGAAAAGGATCAAATTCAAGGGAAATACTATTGTCGGTTGTGAAACCATTCACATAGATTAGATTTTTGATAAGTTTTGGAGCATGGAAGACATTGCTTGGTAGATGTGGTGGGGAGAGAGATGATTATCCATAACCTCAAATGGGAATGTCTTGTCAACTACCAATAATAATATTTCAATTTAAATTGCTCATATTGAAATAAGACGTGAGAGTACCTTGGGATGCCGTCATATGAAATGTGGCGTCAGTATCTATGTACCAACCGTCGTTTGGTGCATTGAGAGACATTGTGTTCATAGTCGCCTCAATATCCGTTGGTGTATAGGTTGAAAGAGGAGAGACCTGTGCACTATATGCCTGTTGTAGATGTGTACCGATGATTCCTGGTTGGGGCTGTTGGACCCAAAGTGGGGCCCAAAATGATGCTAAATAAGGACACAGTGGTTTAACCCAAGCAGATGGGGCCTACACAGCCCATGGTGGGTAGGCTGCCCGCGACGGGGGATGCCCTCTACCGCCGCTGCGGCTATTTCCGGTTCAGCCACCGTGACTTTGGCCAGAGTTTGAACTTTGTTGTTGGTCCGAGATTGTGAGCTATGTTTTGGGTTGGATTGTCGGTATGGTGGAGCAGAGTCCGAGCCTCTCGGCTCAGTAATTGGGCCGCTAATGGTCACGAGGGCGGCGACGGTGATTGTGTTAGCCGCAACCCACTTGGTTTTCCGTGTTTCTTAAAGGATGAAGGAAATGACGTGCTTTGTTGGAGGATAGTAGCGATGTCGTCATACGATTCATTCAAACCCGCAATGAGTTGCATCACCAATCGTTTATTGGTGACCAGTGCACCGACATTGGAGAGTTGATCGACAATCATCTTAAGCTCTTGGCAATAGGCCGACGCATTGGGAAAATCATAATGCTGAATATCATTGGATTGATTTTTCAAATAGAAGGCATGTTGTGTCTTGTTATCCTGAAGGATACTTTCCTACCACTCCCAAGCTTGTCGTGCAGTAACGTCGGTTTCAATGATTGTATGTAATAGATCATTCGAGATTGTGCCTTAGATCCATTATAGAACAATAATATCTAAACGTGGTTAAAGTTTGTCATCATGTCTCTCTAGGGGTTCGGTATTCGGTAGTGGGCTTGGATTTTTTAGGGATGATGTGATTGATGACTTTGTATACGTAACAATGGATTTTAAACAGTTCCACCCAAGAGGAATACTGAACTTTTTCCATCTCAAGAGTTATGGGAACAAAATTCTTGATATTGTTGACTGCAAGAGCAGGATGAATTTTAGATTGTTAAACCATTAAAAATTGGGAAAGAAGATGGAAGGAACATTTCAGAGAATTGAAAGAAATGGTCGGGCGAATGGAGGTCGGTAGAGATCAGCGACGGCAGGGAGAAATAAAATTAGGGTTTGACTTCTGATACCATGTAGGAATATGTTTCTTGTCTTTCATTGATTATTATGTACAATATATATAGTGTTACATTACTACAAATTAGATAACCAAATCTTTCTAATTATAATTAGAATATAAATTTATCTAATATAAAAGATATATAAAATATGATACTATTCTAGCAATGATAATATATAATATATGAAAATATTCTATCAATATCGAAACTAGCCCAACTCTAGAATGTCCAAATCGTTCCTTCTTCGAAATATCTCATTCTTGTATAGTTGTATGTTTAGAGGATGTGACATACTTTTTTCGTCTCAATTTATGTGACATCATTTGACCAGATACGAAGTGTAAGAAATGAAAGAAGACTTTGTTATGTTTACTAAATTGTCTTTACTTTAATGTCTACTTTTGTTGACTTTTATTCATAATAAGTATATCTTCAAAATTAAGTGAGACCCGACAAAAGTAAAATAGTGATGGTGTCATTAAATAGTTGTCAAATAAGAAAAAGTGACATTCTTTTTGGAACAAACTAAAAAAGAAAATAATGTCATATAAATTGAAACGAAAGAAGTATATAATTTGGATGTGAGAGATAATTAAAAGTTCCTTTACCTGGCCTTTCTCCTTCCTCAATAATATAAAGTTGTCATGAGGATGGAATAATGTTTGGAAAAGTAACCATAAATTGCAATACTAAGATCAATTGAGTTTGAGACAGTCCCTTTATATGATTTCGACCCTTAGGCACAACTTATGAACTTGAATAGATACATAGTAAATTGCAACTTATGACTTGCATAGTGTAGCGGATATAACTTTCGAACACCAAGTTTAATTAACAAATCTACTGCATCTAGCTCCAGCTCTCTATATATTTAGTGGAACGATTTTTCAAATAAATATATGTATATATCTAGTTCAACTAATCGTCACAGTAATATTTTATTGGATTTTGCATCTGTTATTGCTATAGTTTTCTAGTTTAAGTAGTTGTTTAATTATAGGAGAAGTCTAAAGGTTGATTTACGGGGATGTATTTAATTAGTATTTTAAAAGATTTTTTTGGGATAAATAAGTCTTATGGATTTTAAAAGACTATTTAGGATTGTTATGACTTTAAAAGACTATTTTGACAATGTAGATTTTTTATGTTTGAATTTTAAAAATTTTTATCATAAGATTTATAAAGATTTGAAAGGATCACATGTTTTTTTCTCCAATCCTTTTGCTCTCATCATCATCATTTTTTTATAATTTTTCATCACTAGTTTTCAATGTAAAATATATCAAAAGCCGTTATTGTACTTCTAAAATAACAATATATAGTATTCCAAGTTCCATTAACTATTCTTTCTCATTAATTGTCTCTCCTATTACAGTTGAATTGTTCACATGACTTGAGGGCTACAACTAGGGGTGGAAGATGGGTCGTTTGGGCGAAAGTTGAGCGGGTCAAGATGAGTTGAAGTTATAGATGGATCAATGCCCAACCACCCAAAACTTACATGCGCTAAGATGAACGGATCAAGATGAGCTAAATGAGGAGTGGAGGGGTAGGGGAGGTGAGATAAAATTTCATATTTTTAATATATATTTTTTTTATAAAAGTAACAAAATATATTTTTAATATATTTTTAAAAATATAAAATATAAATTTGAGGATGGGGTGGGGGTGGGGGTGGGCGGGGTTAGAGGCGGTAGGGAGGTAAGAAAATTCTATATTTTTTATAAAAGTAAAAATATGAAATAGAAATTTGAGGATGGGGTGGAGTGTAGGAGGTAAGTGTGGGTAGGATGGAGGGAGTATGGGTAGGTGTGGGTATGGGGGTAAGAAAAAAATTCATATTTTTATAAATTATTTATAAAAGTAAAAATATAAAATAAAAATTTGAGAATGAGATAGGGGGAGGGGGTAGGGCTGGGTAGGGGGTAGGGAGGAGGTAAGATAAACATTTTAATAATTTTTTTTATAAAAGTAACAAAAAATATTAAATATAAATTTGAGGATGAGTGAGGGTGGGGGTAGGCGGGGTTAGGGCGGTAAGGGGGAGGTAAGAAAAAAATCCATATTTTTTATAAAAGTAAAAAAAAAAAAAAAAAAAAAATTGAGGATGGGGTGGGGGTGTAGGAGGTAAGTGTGGGTAGGGTGGAGGGGTAGGGGTAGATGTGGGTATGGGGGTAAGAAAAAAATTGATATTTTTATAAATTATTTATAAAAGTAAGAAAAATAAAAAATAAAAAATCAATATTGGGGTAGGGCAGGGAAGAGGGGGTAGGGCGGGGTAGAGATAGGGGGGAGGTAAGATAAAATATCATATTTTTAATAATTTTTTTTATAAAAGTAACAAAAAATATGAAATAGAAATTTGTGGATAGGGTGAGGGTCGGGGTAGATGGGGTTAGGGCGGTAGGGGGAGGTAAGAAAAATCCATATTTTTATAAAAGTAAAAAAAATATGAAATAAAAATTTGAGAATGAGAAAAAGTCTGATAGATTAGACTGAGATTGTTTATAGGATTTGTTATTTATAACTTCACTAAAAAGTCCTCCAAAATCCATATTTAAAAAAAAAAATTCGAAATCTTAAAATTTGAATACCAAAAGACTTGTTGCTAGTCTTTTAAAAATCCTAATTGAATACCACTAGATTTGAACACTCTGTTTAAAAAATTCTAATAGTCTTGATTGAATACCACAAAACTTTTTTAGATTATTTAAAAATCTTAATTGAATATCACATGACTTTTTTATTCCAAAAAAAAGTCTTTTAAAATTCTAATTGAATACAGCCCCCCTTAATATAATATTCAGTTTTCTAATTTTAGTAAGAGTCTTAAATTTTAGTTGTATGAGGAGTCTACTGCTTTATTTTTGTGCCTATATAAATGCTTATGATTAATAAAGTTTAGATGAGATAGTGTTTTCATTAATATATTCTACCTTGTTTTCATCTCTCTTCAAATATTCATAACAGTGGTATCAACACCTTCATTGATCTTAATGGATCTGTGCATTCATTGAAGAACTTTTGATTACTTTTAATTCATACATAATTTCAATCCATTTTAATCCGTGCTGATTTTTAACATTCAGATTTATTTTCAACCAATCTTAACCCATGCTTATTTTTAACGCTCTCAGTTATTTTCAACCAATACCAATTTCAAATCATACTACTTTTTAACCCTATTTTTTCAACCATGGCAAGTAATGATCTCTCTTTGATTGCTCCACAAATCTTCACTGGTGAAAATTATCAAATTTGGGTGGTGAAGATGAAATCTTATCTTGAAGCATATGATTCGTGGAAAGTTGTAATGGAAGAAAAATCCATACAAGAACTCCCTGAAAATCCTACTCCTGCCGAAATCAAAACTTATGCATAAGAGAGAATAAAATAATACAAAGCCAAAATTATAATTCAAAATTCAGTTGCAGATTGTATTTTCTCTAAAATCATTGCATGCACGACATCAAAAGAATCTTGGGAAAAACTAGAAAAGAAATGTCAAGAAAGTGAACGAGGCAGACAAAATCAGATCTTGAATTTGAAAAGGAAGAAATATCAAGAAAGTGAACGAGGCAGACAAAATCAGATCTTGAATTTGAAAAGGGATTTTGAATCTCTTAGAATGCAAGAGGATGAGACCATTAATAGCTATTCTAATAGGATATCTTTGATTGTCAACAAAATTAGGTTACTTGGCGAGGATTTTAAAGATAATAGAATAGTTGAATTTTTTTTGTGTGACTATTCCAGAGAGATTTGAGTCCAAAATCTTAGCTCTAGAAGAGTCTAAGAATCTCTCTACTATCTCTCTTGCAGAATTAGTAAGTGCTCTTTAAGCACAAGAACAAAGAAGAGCTTCCAGACATGATAAAGTTGTTGAAGGTATTTTTATGCAAAATACCAAAACAGATCGATTATCCTCCCTGCAAATATTGCAAAAAGAAAACATACTTAATAAAATTTTGTTGGTGGAGATCTGACGCAATATGTGAAAATTACATATAAATAGGTCATGTTATAAAAGTGTGTCAGTTCAAAGAAACTCAAAACAGTTCACAAGCCCTGCTAGTAGAAGAAGAAAGTGGAGAAGACCTACTTTTTTTTTTACTGCAGCAACAGAATCAAAGAGTGTTGGATTTTGCATATGTTACTGCTATAATTTTCTATAATAAGTAGTTGTTTAGTTTTAGGAGGAGTCTAAAAATTGATTTAGTATAATATTCAGTTTTCTAATTTTAGTAAGAGTTTTAAATTTTAGATGTAGAAGGAGTCTACTACTTTATTTTTATGCATATATAAAAGCTTATGATTAATAAAATTTAGATGAGACAATTTTCATTAATATTTTCTACCCTGTTGTTTTCATCTCTCTGCAAAAATCCTTAACATATTTGAGCATGAGTACTGTGAGTACAATAATTGCTAGAAACGAGAAGTAAATATTACAAAGATGACAATCTGAAATAAGAACAAAAACCAAACTTTAGAGAATTCGTTGAGTCGAGTGATGACACTCTGTCTTTAAGACAAGATTGTCCCGTATATATCCTTTTACGGTAATTGGAAAGTCTCCCAAGATTAAAAAAAAATAACAAAAAAATGAGCAAAGGAAACTCAAGTGTTTCTAGAGAAGAATTTTGAATGTTTCAAGGATGCTAGAGAAGAAGAAGTATTCAGAAATTTCTGATTGCAAGTGTTGAACAATTGAGTCAAATGCCTCAATTTATAGTAGTGTAAAAGGGACCTCTTCAAGAGCCCAAATAATGGTCATTTAAATGTCATGTAATGGCCATTCAATCGACCAAGTAATGCAGCCAAGTAATGGCTGATTTATGGAAGAAACACTGACATTTTAATGCCTCACAACGTCTCCAAAATCAGCCCAACAGTTGGAATTCCATCGCAGTTACTACCTCAGAAGCGCCGCGACTCGGCCCTGGAGGTGCCACAGTGCCTCGACTCCAGTGACTCGGGACCGAATTAGCGTCGCGACTCACCTGGGAAGCGCTGCGGCCCTTAAGGGTATAGCACCGCGGTGCTCTTCCTCCCGAGGTGGAGCCGCAACCCTTTTCAGATCCGTTCTAATCTTTACACTACGCACACTTCTTTATTTATTTATCAACGTGGAACCCTCGTCATTTGGTCAACAATCGTCCATCATTCTATGTCTCAAACATTTTACTTACGTACCAATATCTCTTTCACTAAGGAAATTTACGATCATTGGTACAACATGTGCACGTGTGTGGAAATAACGTTTTCGATGCGCGGGGCCCCAATTGTTCGAGTCATAAATAATAGAATAAACTTTATTTTGCGTTAATAAATTTTCCAACAATCCTCTCTAAGAGATTTTGACGCACTGACAAGGTGTCTTTCTAGCAATCTTTCGACGAACCGATGTTGCATCTGGATAGGTAGCCGTAGCTTTGAACCTTCTATAGTTGAATACCATCGGACTTACTTACTGTGCGGTGAACGTGATGTCTTGAACTGTTTAGTATAAGCCAAGACAACGGTACCAACACAACAACTTTTCTTACTCTGTTATTCATAATGTTTTGTCTGTTGTGGCAATGGACACACTTGGATTCTTAAGTGCGTTCATTTGAGGCGGTCAGTCTTCTAACTTTAATAGGTGGTCTCCTATAAGGTATCCTGCTATACCCCACTTCACAAGTGTTAGACACCATTAAAAGTTTCCCCAAACCTAACCTCAACTGGTGAGGATCCTTAAAGGTTTTGGAAACTTAACCTCTACCCACCATGCATGTAGTTTTTTAAGGTCTATCGCGGGAACGACTTTGGACTCATGTTTCTTTACAAAAATCATCATCTGGAGTGCTCTTGCTTCCACCGAAGCACTCAATTGAACCTTTACATCTTAGTTTTCTCATTGAACCTCATTCCTGGGATCTCCAGTCAGTAAGGTTGGGTTACCACCATATCAGTCCTTATTGTTTGAGTTTTAAGCCCAATCCCCTAGACAGGCAGAACAATTGATCTCTAGGTATGACCTTAGTCAAAGGGTCTTCTATGTTCTCTTTTGATTTTAGATAATCAATGAAAATAATACTCGTGGTGATCAGCTGCCTAACAGTCTTATGTCTCCGTCAAATATGACGAGATTTTCCATTGTACATAGAGCTCTGTGTCATTCCTAGAGCCGACTGAATGTCGCAGTGGATTATTAAAGAAAGGTACGAGTTTATCCCAACAAGGGACATCCTCTAAGAAGTCATGAAGTCACTCAGCTTCTTCTCATGCTTTGTCTAAAGCGATAAACTCTGACTTCATAGTGGATCGGGCGATGCAAGTTTGCTTAGAGTATTTCTAAGACACAGCCCCACCACCAATTTAAATACATACCCACTAGTGGACTTGGTGTTCTCTTTGTCAGATATCCAGTTTACATCATTGTACCTCGCTAGTACAACTAGATATCTTGAATAATGCAACCCGTAAGTTAGAGTATATTTTAGGTACCATAGTACCTGATTCAATGCTTTACAATGATCATCACTTGGATTACAGGTAAACCTAGCCAACTTGTTGACTACAAAAGCGATATTCGGTCGGGTGCAATTTGTGATGTACATCAAACTTCCAATCACCTGCACATATCGCTCCTGGCATATGGTCGCACCACGATTTTTATCAATCTTTTGATTCATATCAATGGTGACTTAATCGGCAAACTGTCGAACATCTCAAACTTTCTCAACACATCATCGATGTAGTGAGACTGAGATAACACCAGTCCATAAGATGTCTTAGAGATCTTGATACCTAAGCTTACATCTGTAATACGCATATCCTTCATGTCAAAACATTATTTTAACATGTTCTTAGTCTCTAGAATCAACCTAGGATTGTTCCTTGTGACCAACATGTCGTCTACATAAAGGCATATCATGACGAATGAGTCGGCATTTCCTTTTGTGTAGACACATTTGTCACACTCATTAATGGAAAACCCTTTCGATAGTAGAGTCCACCCTTGGTGATTACAAATTTATTGGATTTAAACACTAGCCTAAAACCAACATTAACCAACAAAGGACCTGAAATTAAATTTCTTCTAATATCAGGTACATGCCTCCTTTAGAGTGAGTTCCTTGCCAAAAGTCATCTTCAGGATCACCTTTCCTACCCCCAGCACATCAGAGGAAGCGTTGTTGCCCATGAACAACTTCTTGTCAGTAACTGGTGTATATGTGGAGAAGGCAGAAGGCATCTCTGTTGGAACAGATGTGACGAGTACCACCTGTTTCCACCCACCATTGCATAGGATTCTCAACCAGGTTTGCTTCAAGCACCACCGCAGAATTCCTCAATCATATCGTCAAGAAGCGTGTATTGGATGATGTTAGCCTGCGCCTTACCTTTGGCCTTCTCTTTTTGCTCATTCTTGAACTTGCGGCAATCCTTGATCATGTGACCAGGTTTCCCACAGTGGTGGCAGTTCCCTTTGAACTTCTTCGTCGTCTGGTCTTGCCGTCTGTCTGGAACTTGCACTTCTTGCTCGTGTTCCATTTGGCCTCTGCCAGATTTTACTTTGCCTTAACGGGTTGCTTCCCCTTAGGCAAGGCCTTCTTATTATCTTCATGAATCTGCAGTTTGCTGATAAGTTCTTCAAAGGGCATCTTCTCTGTCATGAGTTTTAAGTAACTTATGAACTCATTCCATGAGGGAGGTAACTTCTTAATTAGTGATGCAACCAAAACTGCTCATTTGGTTTCATACCTTCCAAGTACATGTGATGTAGACTCATTTGGAATTCATGGACTTGGGACATCACAATTTTGCTATTCACCATTTGAAGTTTCAGAAATTTCCCAACGATGAACTTCTTAGTACTAGCGTCTAGTGCGTTGTACTTTTTCTGCAGTTTGTCCCACAATTCTTTGGTAGTGCCTACGGTGAAATACACCGTGTAGAGTGGGTCAGACAGACATTTCAGAATATAATTCTTACACATGAAATCACTATGATTCCATGCATCAAGAACCATCTTCATGCTGTTAACAATATGGATACCTTGGCCCCTTCCAACCGTTTCATTTGGCTGATGGTCCATTTATCTCCAGCTTGTGGAGGATCTTTTGTTAGGAAACGAGTCATTCCCATAACAGTCAAATAGAACACCATCTTTTGCTGCCATCTCTTGAAGTTGGAGCCTATGAACTTTTCTGGGCATTCATGGTGGAACCCAGAGGGTGGAGGAACGGTAGCGTTCCCTTAAGCAGCAGGAAATGTGTTGGGTGTGCCTTGAGTAGAAGTGGGAGTGGTGGACGGGTTTCCTTGGGCAACAGCGGAAGATTCAGCAGCAAATTGTTCTCCTCCAGTCATCTTACTTAGCACTTACAACCAAGCTTGTCTTAAATTTGTGAGTACAATAATTGTTAAAAACGGGAAGTAAGTAAATATTACAAAGATGACAATATGAAAACAAAAACCAAACTTTAGAAAATTCGCTGAGTCGAGTGATGACACTCTGTCTTTAAGACAAGATTGTCTCGTATATATCCTTTTACGGTAATGAGCAATAGTCTCCCAAGATAAAACAATAACAAACAAATGAGCAAAGGAAACTCAAGTGTTTCTAGAGAAGAGCTTTGAGTGTTTCAAGGATGCTAGAGAGGAAGAAGTATTCAGAAATTTCTGATTGCAAGTGTTGAACAATTTAGCCAAATGCCTTAATTTATAGTAGTGTAAAAGGGACATCTTTAAGAGCCAAAATAATGGTCATTTAAATGTCATATAATGGTCATTCAATCCACCAAGTAATGGCTGATTTATGAAGGAAAAACTGACATTTTAATGCCTCACAACGTCTCCAAAATCAGCCCAACGGTTGGAATTCCGTCGCAGTTACTGCCTCGGAAGCGCCGCGGCTCGGCCTCGGAGGCGCCGTGGCGCCGTGACCCTTAAGGATGTAGCGCCGCGGCGCTCTACCTCCCGAGGTGGAGCCGCGACCCTTTTTCGATCCGTTCCAGTCTTTACACTACGCTCACTTCTTTCTTCATTTATCAACGTGGAACTCTCGTCATTTGGCCAACAACCGTCCATCATTCTATATCTCAAACATTTTACTTACGTACCAATATCTCTTTCACTAAGGAAATTTACGATCGTTGGTACAACGTGTGCACGTGTGTGAAAACGACATTTCCGATGCGCGGATCTCCAATTATTCGAGTAATAAATAATAGGATAAACTTTATTCCACGTTAATAAATTTTCCAACAAGTACTCTATATCCAATGACTTCAAAATCCACATAGACCCATAAACTTATAGTCTCATCTGAATTTAAAGTATCAATTGCACTAGTTTCAGGCCCAAGTTATGTATGATCAGATGAAAATTCGTTGCAACAAACATTTGAAGACAACTGTTTATGCAAATAAACTTGATGCGATATGATAAGAACCGGTAATTAATGAGGTGAACTTTGCATAGGACTACCAACTACTTTTTAGTTAGATTAAGATATATTAATACGGAATAAATTGATGCAAGCTTTGTCTAAGAGATAATGAAGCACTTGTTGGGCGAATTCGTTTGAAGGATGAGAGTATACATATTTTCTTTAAAAGAAAAACAAGATATATGGCTACTCGTTACTGAGTCACTCACTTTACATAGATACTTGGTCTCCACATAAAGTGTGGCAAGACATTATAGCATACAATAAATTTAAACCTTACTTATTTTATATGTGATCAGTAATATTGAAGAATTCACTAGTTCTCTTTTCTGTAATGTTGTAATTCATTCGTTATTTTATAAAGAAATCCGCTCATAAATAGTCATGTCTATTAGATAAAGAGCTGCGACAAACATTTAAGTAACACTATTACCTGAAAGGACTTTGTTTTAAAGACGCAATCTGAACCGTCATGTATATTAATGTTCGTGCAAGTTTCATTGACCAATCATCATTAAAACTGAAATAATCATCAAATTTACCTTTTTTTTATGAAAAGGTAAATGTGTGTTAAAATCATCAAAATGTACAAGTACTATGGGCATACCCACGAACTCAGTGACGATATAAGTCTAGTGCGTCCCTGCTAGGCAGATCAACACCAGATTTAATCACGTCAATAACAAAACTCTAGCTAGTCTCACAAGCTGGGTAGTCGAGAGTGCAAAAATATGATGCATGTAGGAGATCAATGAGAACGTCCTAAGCTATTGAAATTCCCTTATGTAACCATAAGGTTGCAGCCGTGGGCCTCCTTAAATCCTTGCCGTGGTAAACCCAAAGGGAGAAACCCACGGTCAAGGGAAGAGTACCTATTCGGACATGGGATGAGCCCACCCTCGTCACGTTATGCTGCTAAAAGATAATCGACATAGTACCTAAGACCTATAAGACTTAAGTTTTTGCGCTTACCCACAAACTGGGAAGTCACGCGTTACAACAAAATAAGAAGAAACCCCCGCCAATCCCACACGCCGGGTGGTCAGGAGACTCCAGTTGATCCCACAGGTCGGATAGTATGGAGATTTACACATGACTAACCAAGACATACATATCATCCTGTATCCTAGCCCGCGGCCAAAGTAACGAAATTGTCTTGGAATAGGGGGTACAAAAGCAAACAAGATTTTGTAGATGCTGGTCTTGATCCTAAAAAGAATAGCTTCTCTATCGAGTCTAGACCCGTCAAAAATAATCTTGTTCCTCTCTGTCCAAATGTGGTAGACGGTGGTGGCCAGCCCAACCCGCTTTGCTTTAGCTTGCCAACCCGTACCATGCCCCTCTTTCTTAATATATTTCAAAGCGCTATTGATGATGGTCATAGCCCTCCGAATGCCAAGTCATGTCTTGATCCTGAATCAAATGTAACTACTGACAGTGCAACTGAAGTTGAATTCCTTATCAGTAGCAGTAGTTGAATTCCTTGTCCTCAATTCTGCAAAGGAAAGTACCCTCTATCTCAAAATTGATTGTGACACTACACCAAAAGCCTAAGGAGCTATTATATACCCACACCATAAACTAAGGTCTCTTTTTCTTGATATATAACTTAGATAAAATGAATATATTCTCAGTACCACTTATGTTTACACCAAATTAATACATACTTCTTTTATATACTTTTGTAGGTAACCAGGACTTATTAGTATATTTCTCGAATTTATCACTTAATTATCCATGACAAATTGTTTGATTGGTGTGGTAATTTGATGTAAATGTCGAGTATCAACAACAACAACATCGAAGAATGGGGAGTAATTTTGTAACACTTGAAATGCTGAGGAAAAAAGAATCAATACACACACTACACTTGGCATCCCCTTTGTTTGGCCCTTTAAAGTTCAAAGCATATGGATCCACTTGGAGTTTTCTTCATCACCAAGAACAAGCTAGCTACATTCTGATGTGGAAAAGGAAGTGTGTGTGCATATTAAAGTATGAAGTGTGGCATGTTGAATATATAATTTATTGTGTTTTGAAAATACTCATAACGGACACTAATTTGGGATATATTTGATCTGCCACTGACTTTGCTTTACCATGAAAAATGAAGTTCCTTAACTGAATACACCTCATAGTGTTTGTAGGGATGGCAAATGGGGCAGGGCAGGGCAGGGTAGGACAGGTCAAACATTAAACGGGGCAGGAACAGGGCAATGCTTAAATGGGACAGGGCAGGGCGGGACAGGTCAAAACACATTTTTAGAAAATTCTAAATAGGGCAGGGCAGTTAATATAGGTTATAATTTTTAGAAAATTCTAACTAGTTTGGATTGTGAAATTATATACTGTTACGATGAGTTGTACTTGTTAGAATTGGATAAAATTTTATAGAGTTGTACATCTTTTTGTTACGGTCATATTGAGACTTTACGGGGATTAATCCGACTTAAGATTTGAAAGTTATCACTATTTAAAGTTTTTGCCTCGGAACAACCGAAATCTGGAAGGGCAGAATGTATAACGTAAAAACTGTACAAATCGATAGAGAATATGAAAGTTTGTGCTGAATAAAAGTTCTAGTTTTTCTGTTCTCGACAGTTTGATATTTTATGGGGATTAAGTCGACTTACGGATAAGAAGTTATGACTGTTTTAAATTTGTGTCTTGTTTCATGAGCGGGGCAGGACAGGACAAATTTTTAAAAAATGCTAAACGGGGCAGGGCAGGGCGGGTTAACATCTTAGCAGGTCAAAACTTGCCCCGCCCTAACCTGCCCCATTGTCACCCCTACGTGTTTGTTAGGATAATTAGGGACATAATCCCTAATTATCTTAATCATATCTCATCATATCAATTAAGTTATAATTAGGATGATTAGATCAATTGTATTGATTAGCATATCGTTAGAGATAACCTAAATTTATTAGGTAGAATTGTATACATGAGATGAAATAAATCATGTAATTCATTTCTTTCATGGTATCAGAGTCATGCACATTCCAAGTTTATGTTCATCAATGTTGGGTCTCCAAACTATGTCATTCACACTCCAGTTAACGGGGTATGGGCGTGCAGGGGAGTGTTAAGAGTCTCACGTCGTAAATGTAATGAGAATTTGGACTCCTTATATAAACTTAGGGCTGGCCATGTCGCCGACCGACTCGCCCCGGCCCCGACCGACTCCCGACCCGACTCGACACGACCCGTTATAAAAAGCGATCGGGCCGAATCGGCGATAGTATGGTCCCGCTCGACCGACCCCGCCATGCCCCGATCCCGCCCCGACCCTGCCCCGACCCCGCCCCGCCCCGCCTGACTCAGAAAATAGCGTTGTCCAACGGCCATTTTAAATTTTTGCCATTGACAACGACCATTTTAGGCCTCCCCTCCCCAACCCCCCTACCCCCTTTATATTTATTTTTAACCCCTATAAATACCTCATTCCTCTTTTTATTATTTTCACAAATTTTTCTACTCTCTAATATCTAATTCTCTATACAACATTGTCTACCTATTCAATCTATTTATTAATTTGAGAATTGGGAGTGAAGTTGACAACTAGCTTGAGGATTATCTATCGAGCAAAGTTTCAATTTTCAACCTCTCGATTACACGTCGACTCTACGTCGGCGTTTGGTACATTCGTTCTCTCATTAAATTATTATTTTGTCTTTATTTCATTTAGCACATTTAATTTCATTATCTTTAACTATTTATTAGCATAATTAAAATGAAAGGACTAAGAGGCATGTTGGGTAAGGGTAAGGGTCAGGCTTCTTCTAGTAGGGGTGGTAACAAGGGCAAGGGTACTTCTTCTAGTATTCTTGTTCATTATTCCTAGACAAAATGATTTTATAGATCCCAAATGTTTCCTGAAATACCATATGATCTTGACACAAATGATTATCCTGAAATTGAAGAAGATTTTAATTTAGATGACACTCTAGTTGATGATACACCTACTAATGAAGATGATGATACACCCACTAGTGAAATGCCTCCTATCCCCCCTACTATGAGACGAGGTCCGGCAAAACGACCATTAAAATCAGTTGTATGGAAATATTTTGACAGGGACGTAGCTAATCAAGTAGTATGTAAAACTTGTAAAAATGTTTATTCTTTTAAAATCGACAAGGTCATGGTGGGACGGGGTTTAGGAAGACACCTATTGCAAAAACACAAAGCCTTGCATGCTCAATACATGATTGAAAAGAAGGTGAGAAGACGTCCTCTCAATCGGGACAAGGTTCACATACTCTTTGTCTGAGAAAGTCTGGTCAAATTAACCCTATGACGGGGAGTTGTAGGCCCTAAATACGATAAACATAAAGATAGGAAGCACTAGCAAAATTAGTTTCATGAGGGTTTGCCTTTTTCATTTCTGAATCTCTGGTTTTATTCATTATATTAGAGATATGTATAATCCTCGCTTATAAAGGTTTTCCTAGATCAACCGTTAAAAGAGATGTATTTAAATTTGCACATGAATATCAACGATTTACGTTATGCATTATATCATTTAAATTGCAAAGTCGCTTTAACTTCGATATAGGTCGTAGTACTAACGGCCATGATTATTTAACGGTAACTTTGTCATTGGATAGATTATAAATGGTCTATGCAAAACGTATTTTAGCATATAGATATATAGATAGTAGGCACTAGTGAGTTTATTTCTGAAAATATTTATTCAGTCTGTGATTATTACGGAATAACCGATAAAGTTATGAGTATTACATTAGATAATGCATCTTCTAACAATTATGCTATTAGTATTTTAAGAGATGTTTTAACTCCGTCTTTTCCAAAACATTTTCATATCAAATGTGCGTGCCATATTTATAACTTAGTTGTAAAGGATGGTCTTTCACTTTTTCAAGATATTCTTGAAAAATACAATTTGCTATACACTTTATTTTAAAAAATAATAGAATTCAACAGAGAAAAGAATATAAAAAAACTTGCCACGATTGTGGACTATCTTACAGAAAAATTCCCGAAGAAGTACCAACTAGGTGGAATTCTTTATATGACCAACTAGTTGTTGCTTATGACTATAGAAAACCTATTACTTTATTTTTTAACGCCCATAATCAAAATCCAAATGATATGATTGTGGATACTGATTGGGAGAAAATTAGAGAACTTATTGTATTTTTAGAAATTTTCAACGAGCAACAAAAGAATTTTCTACTTTATATTATCCTACTATTTCAACTATGTTGTTTTATATAGCTATAATATTTTTACTTCTTAAAGAATATATGGAAAAACCTGCTTATACTGCAACTATTAAAAAAATGTTTATGAAATTAAAGAAATATTTTATTCCTATTCCCCCTATTTATATTATTGGTGCTGTATTAAACCCGACTATTAAAGTAGACGGTTGTAAAAGTCTTATTCAAAATATTTATACCCGTATGGACGCATTTACCACCTCCAACTCCCAAAAATTTAAATGTTGAGAGACGTATTGAACTAACGCTAGAAGAAGTGTTGAATAGCGTAGAAGATGAATGCAAAAAAGTATATCGGCATTACCAGCAAGAAAGTGCTAGTAACCAACCGACTTTTGTACCATCTTCTTCTTCAACACAACCTAAAAAAAGACAAGCAGTTTCTGTGGCTAGGCCTAGTATTAATTCTATTGAAAGCCTCAGAAATAGAATGTGCGGTGGTAGCAGTGCTAACCAAATTAGTGAGTTCGATGTTTTTGTTTTGCAGGGTAATTTACCTTACCAAGCAGTTATCAATGAAGAAGGAAAGGAAGACTTGCTGAAATATTGAAGCCAGAATGAGAAGACATTTCCGACACTTTCAATGATGGCCCGAGATATTTTGAACATTCAAGCGTCATCAATCGCTTCTGAAAGCGCTTTTTCTGCAGACAGATTTCAAATAGGAGAGCACAGACACTCATTAGCCGGAGACAGCTTGGAGATGGCGGTACTATTCAGAGATTGGATACGAGCGGAGCGAAGGAGGCGCCAACCGAGATTAACGAAGATGACGACAACTACAACGACATTTTATCTGAAGGCATGAGTAGCGACGTGGAACAATTTGATCAAGATATACCAATTCCAACCGAAGAACCACAAGAAATTATAAAGAAATTAGAAAAAATATTTTCAAATTGGTAATTTATTTCATTGCAATTTTTAAATTTTTCTATGTCTTTCACTCTTTTGCAATTTTTTTCAACAACAGTACACTACAATGTAATTTTGAATCTTGTATATTTGATATTTCAATGAAATTAATAATATAAGAGGCACAAAAACAGCCTTGGGATGTTTTTTTTACACTATTCTTGTCTTTGTTTAATTATTTAGTTTATAACTTTATAGTTTATACTTTATACTTTATAAATATATTATATATATGAGTATAATACTATAATACTATAATTATAAATTATAATACTATAAGTCTATAATATTATAGTATATGTATATGACATTATGACTATATGACAAGTATATGTTAATGTTAATTTGTTAGTACTTAGTAATTTAGTGAAAAAATTATAAAAAAAAAAAAAACACACACACACACAAAACCCGCCAACCCGTCCCGTCCCGACCCGACAGCCCCGACTTATACCCAGCGGGGACGGGACCGGACGACACGATGGTCCCGCCCGACCCGACCCTCCAGCCCGCCCACTCGACCCGCCCATTTTCCCCGCCCGACCTCGCCCCGCCTCGCCAAACCCGACCCGGTGGGCACCGCCCATCAGCCAACCTCAGATAAACTTGGACAATCCTCCCCTCACAAGCTAGATTTTGGGGTTGAGTTAGGTCCAAAATTTGTTCTCTTCATAGTACCAGAGCCACAAATTAATTTAGACTCCTTCTATGGAATTGAACAATCCTCCCCTCACAAGCTAGCTTTGGTGTTGAGTTAGGCCCAAGATCCATTCTCTTCATGGTATCAAGAGCCACAAATTAATTTAGCCCACCCCCACCCCTACTCGTCCTTACCCTTCCCGAACTTTTTTCTTTCTCTCTTCTTTTTCTTGTTTGTTTCGTCGGAACTCTAAGGGTTTCCCCCAAAAACCCTAAACCGCCCTTCCTCACAAACCGTAAACTAAACCTAATCCTAACACCAACTTTGGCTAACCCTAAACAACAACCCTAAATTATTTCCTAGCCGACAACCAATTTCGGGTTAAGATTCCTCCTCCACTCACAAATTATTTTCTTATTCTATTCTTATCCTACCTTTATTCTACTATTTTCGTGTGTATCAATGGCTGACAAACAAAAATTTCATCCCGCTCTTACCGTAAACAACGTCAAGAATTTTATTTCAACTATACTTGAGATGGAAAAAGGGCGATACTCCTCGTGGGCAGAGTTATTCAAAAAAATTACGCACATATGAAGTAATAGACCATATCATCCCTTCCGAGTCTTCATCAGACACGATCGGTGTTGACAAAATGTTATGGTATCTCTTAGATACCATAGTCTTTCAATGAATTTACGGCACCATCTCCAATGATCTTTTACATATTATTTTGGAGCCGGACTCTATGTCTCAACAAGTGTGGGAACGATTACAAAATATTTTTCAGGATAATAAACTTTCTAGGGCGGTATATCTTGAAAACCAATTCACCAACGTCAAGTAGGATGATTTTTCAAACATTTCCACCTATTGTCAAGGGTTGAAAATGTTCGACCAACTATCCAACGTTGGCGCGCCAGTGACGAATCAACGGTTGGTTATTGAATTAATCGCTTAGATACCATAGTCCCTAATTTCACAACAGAAGTCGAAAGGATTCTGCCATGCCAGCGTCGCGACGCTAATTCAATGTAGAAGCCGAAAGTTTTCTGCCTCACTGGCGTCGCAGTCCTACTAATTAGCGTCGCGGCGCCACCTGTCCAGAAAATAAAATTTTCAGATTTCAGAATGTTTAACCCCCGATTATTATTATATAGTATATTATTTGATAAGTATACTATTTATGTGCTAAATTTCAACATGTTTGTCATTTAAATTACTAGAATAATGTCCGCAAATAATTATTTGGGTAGGCGGCGCCCAATATATGTTTAACCGCTTAATATCATTTTTGGGAAGACAGTACCCAATATGTGCTTAAATAACGTTGCATGATAAGTTAAGATGTTTTATTTGATAAAACATACTAGAGTTGATCTTGGTTAAAACCCTAAATTAAAATGTTCCCAGAATTTTAATACAAGTATCATTTTAAAATACGATTGTAGTGCAAAATCCTTTTCAGCGAGATGAGTATTTATGCCATAACATTTTCTCTAAGTCTATGAGGACTCAAACTCTTTCATAGATGCATGCTATATGTAGAAGTGTGTGATAAACCTTCATGAGTATTTACACCACAGTGTTTGCTCTGTAAGACAAAACTCACTTAGATACATAATTGTAGTCGCATAACGGGGTTGACTTGCTAGGCTGTCTTGGCGCCACAGCGTCGGACAAGCTGAGGGAAGCAGATCGTTTGGTTAGAACATTCGATCAAACAAAAGTTACAAATTGTTTGTAATTTGTTTAGAGACATACCTGGTTGTGTTGTTGAAGTTATCAACCACAAAAAATGCGGAGATAGCATGAACCTGGATCTTGGTCCATTATGACCATATTTGATATGAGTCTGAATTCTTCCATGGGGTCGAATAGTATGTTAAAATAGTGGGAGCTAATAAAACAAAAGGCCATGTTAATTAGTTAACGAATGTATTCAATAGAAATTATGTTAGAGTTTAATTTCAAGTCTATCTATTTCTTCAGTATATATTCAAAATGTCGAATCTGTCGCGAAAATGTTGGTCAAAACGAACAAGTTGATTGGAGCAAACTTCCCTGACTGGTTGAGAAATCTGTGTTTGGTGTTAAGAATAGAAAGAATTGAGTATGTGTTAGACACATTTTTCCCCACAGCCCCTGCTGAAGATTCTGCTGAGTATGCCCTGTTTGACAAGGTAGTTTATCAAAAACATCTAGACGATGCTACCTTGGCACAAAGTGTAATGTTGTCCTCCATGACTGTGGAGTTGCAGAGGCAATATGAAAATATGGGCCCCAACGAGATGCTAGAACGCTTGAAGAGTCTCTATGACTCACAGTCTCAAACAATGAAGTATGAACTGTTGAGGGACATTTTCAAGTGTAAACTGAATGAAGGGGGTCAAGTGTCAGTGCATGTTATGAATATGATTGAGTTTGATTGGAACGTAGCTGCCTGTAAATATCTCTAGCAACCTGATCCTGAATTAGTTTCCTGGTTCATTTGAGAATTTCATTGTGAACTTCAATATGAATGGGACCAAGGCAAGTCTTCTAGAGCTTCACAACATGTTGAAGACCTTTGAATCATCTACCTCTAAAGGAAAAGTTGGGCTCATGGTGGGCTCATCTAGCAAGGTCAAACCCAAGGGTAAGAACATACAGAAGAAGAAGGGTAAGGTAGTTGTTGCACCCACAGTATTGAAACCTAGAGGAGCTGTTCAGAAAAAGGCAAAGGTAGTTGCGGATGTGTGCCTCAACTGCAAGAATAATGGGCACTGGAAGAAGGACTGCACAGCTTCAGGAGGAGGCAAAAACTAGGTGTTTCTGGCTCTGTGGACAAGGTATGTTTGTCATTGAAATAAATATGTCTATAAGTAAATATCACTGCTGGGTATTAGATACCGCTTGTGGCTCACACATTTGTAATAATGTTCAGGGTTTAACAGAAAGCAAAAAGGTTGGACCATGAGAGGTAGACATGCGCGTTGGAAATGGAGCACGAGTGGATGTTGAACGCGTGAGAACTTATAAACTAGATTTACCTTCAAGCTTTTATTTAGAATTAAATAATTGTTATCTTGTTCCCTCGTTAACGAGAAAATTATTTATATCCCAGTATTAGACATTGAGGGGTTTTCCTTATTTATTGCCAATATCAGCTATGTACTATTTTTTAATGGTTTTGTTTGTGGAAATGCTCTGCTTGTGGATGGTTTGTATGTTCTAAACTGTAGTCGTGAAATTTTTAATGTACAAAAAAAATGAGCTAAGATAAGTAATATAAGAAATCCCACCTACTTATTGCATTGTAGACTTGGTCACATCAATGAATCAAGGATAGCAATATTAAGGAAGTTAAACTACCTGGAACCATTTGACTTAGAGTCTATGGTAACTGTGAATCTTGCTTGAGAGGAAAGATGACCAACGAGCCACTTTCTGGGAAGGGTGTGCAAGCCAAAGAGGTGCTTGAGTTGGCCCATAATGATGTATGTGGGACATTTTCAACTTAAGCTAAGGGAGACTTCCCTTACTTAATCAGTTTTACAGATAATTTCACAAGGTTTGGGAATGTGTATCTTATGAAACACAAGTGTGAAGCCTTTGATAAATTCAAGGAGTACAAGTCAGAAGTAGAGAAGTAACTTGAAACAAGTATCAAGACCCTTCGATCAGATGAAGGAGGTAAATACTTAAGTAAAGAATTTTCTGGATTACTTGAAGCTTCATGGAGTCCAATCACAATGGACACTTCCTGGAACACCACAAATGAATGGTGTTGCTGGAAGGAGAAATTAAACCCTATTAGATATGGTTAGATCCATGATGAGTTTCTCAGCTCTACCAACATACCTTTTGTCTTCTTCAAAGTAAGTAGACAAAACTTCATATGAGATATGGAATGGAAAGAAGCCAGCACTTAAACACATGTAACCCTGGGGGTGTCCTGCGTATGTAAAGTAGATGCTTACTGAAATGTTGGAATCTAAAAGTGAGGAGTATTATTTTGTGGGGTATCCAAATGAAACTAAGGGATACTATTTATATCTTCTTGGAGAACATAAGGTCATTGTTTCCAGAAATGTAATTTTCCTTGAAGAAGACTATTTCTATAAGGAACAAAGCTGCAATGAGATAGAACTTGAAGAAATTCAAGAACTACAAGATAACACAGAATTTGAACCCTTGTCAAATGACCTAGACAAGGATTCAGTGGGAGTATTTGGTAAAGATTGGGTACTTAGAGTACACCCTTCAGCCAGTGGAAGTGTTGTGAGAGATAGTGCAGAAATGCAAGGCTCTCATACACAACTAATGGAAGATGATACAATGATTATACATTATTCCATTCAGGAAATACATGAAAATGATATTCTGGAAATCTCTCAAAGTGGTGGATTGTCCAGCAAACAAAGACCTTCTCACAATCAAAATACAACCAACACTGAAATGCAGAATAATCAACTCCGTAGGACCACTAGGACTCATCGCCTGATTGAAAGACATAATTTCCTTATTGAAACACACAATGAGATATATATTCATGATGATGATGAACCTACAACCTACATCAAAGATATGTTACAAATTGATTCACAGAGATGGCAAAAAGCCATGAAATCTGAGATGGACTCGATGTACATCAATCAAGTTTGGAACTTGGTTGATTTTCCAACAAGGGTTAGATCCATATGATGCAAATGGGTCTTCAAGAAGAATATTGATGCATATGGCAAGGTACAGACTTATAAGGCAAGATTGGTGGCTAAAGTTTATAATCAACAGCCTGAGGTCGATTATGATGAAATATTTTCCTATTGTGAAATTGAAGTCCATTCGGATTTTGCTTGTAATAGTTGCATACTATGATTATGACATTTGTCAAATGAATGTTAAAACTATTTTTCTCAATGGTAACCTAATTGAGGAGGTGTATATGATACAGCCTGGAGGTTTTACATCCAAGACTAAACCCAAAGCAGTATGCAAGCTACAGAAGTCCATTTATGGACTTAAAAAGCCTCGAGGAGTTGGAATATTTATTTTGACAAAGTAGTCAAATTGTTTGACTTTGTTAGAAGCAAAGAAGATCCTTGCATTTTTAGTAAGCGTAAGGAAGAAAGTATTGTCTTCATTGTTATATATGTAGATGACATATTAATAATGGGAGATAATAAGACTCTCATGCAATCAGTCAAAGAATGGTTATCCAGCACCTTTATGATGAAGGACTTGGGTGAATCCTGCTACATTCTTGGAATTAGGATCTATAGAGATAGACCTAATAGAATGTTGGGGTTATCAGAATCCATATACATAGATAAAGTTATAAGTATTAGACATATTTTGTATACGCCTTTTGAGTCATTTTTAGTTGGTATTTTACTCGTTTTTGTTGTGTTTAGTATAGTAGTAGGTTTGTTTTTTTTTCTTTTGAGTCACAGTGGTGCAAAAATGTAAAATGGCAAAAAGGAATGAGAAATGGGCAGAAAAAGTGCTCCCGAGGCGAAAATGACGAAAGTTGGCAACTCAGAGCGAAAGAAGGAAGCACCGCGGTGCCATATTTACCGAGGAGTCACAGGAATTTCAACACTGCGGTGCCATCAGGAAGTACCGCAGTGCCATTTGTGCTGAGAAGTCAGATGAGTTTTGCATCGCGCGTGATGCGAAGAATCATGGCCGACACGGAAAATTTCAGTTCTGAAGACAAATTAGCTAAGGACAGATTGGTCCATAGGGCAAAAAAATTATAGGATATTTAAGCCCTAGGGATTAATTGCTAAGAAGAGGTTGGTCATTCTACAACACAACACAACACAACACTGAGCGGATTTGGAGCTACAATTGAAGACTTTGTTCTACGTAATTTTCTTTCTTTCGTTTTTAATTTAGTTTATGTATGAATATTGTGTTAGTTCTTAGAGTGACTATGGCTAGGAGCTAAACACTCTATTAGGGCTTTCCTTATGAATCGCTGGAAACTTTTATTCATGAATTAATGCAGTAGTTTTATTTCTTCTTCACTTGATTAAGATTTAGTCAATATTTGGTATGAATGTTTGATAATTAATTGATCACTAATTATCATAACCTATATGATTTCGAATCAAAAGCCGAAAGGAGAGATTGAATATGCTGTAATTGACTAGACATAGGTTAAAATCGCGGACGAAAGTTCCCCGATACTTGTGTAGCATTATAGATTATTGTTCTTAATCCTCCTATGTGGTAAATCCTATCATAGAAATATAGAAGGGTTTTGCACTGGGGTTGAGTGATTATATGTCCTAACTATAATATAAGACAGTCTAGTTAACCGCTATCTTAACGAAGAAGAAGAATCACTCTAGTCGCATTAATGATTGAATAAAGTGGATAGTCGGGGATTTTGGAAGCCTTAATTCATTCATAACTGATTACAACTGTATTGGTTTAAATCTTGCAATTATTCTAGTAGTTAAATAAAAACCCAATCAAATATCGATTGTCAAATAAATAACATAAAATAGATGAACGGTACTTAGAAACCAGTCTCTGTGGACGATATTCGGTCTTACAGACTATATTACTTGTGAACGATGCGTATGCTTGCGTGAGCATTCGAAATATCGCTAACACTAAGACGATTCTCTATGGAAAACTCCAAGAAGGGAGGTCTACCTATGGGTCAAGACATCAAGTTATCAAATAAGGATAGTCCTTCTACTGTTGCAGAACTTGAACACATGAAAAGAATCTCATATGCTTCAGCTATAGGACCGATCATGTATGACATGACCTGTACGATTCCAGATGTGGTATATGCACTTAGTATGACTTGCAAATCCAGTAGAATCCTGGGGAAGAACACTGAAAAGCAGTCAAGAGTATTCTTAGTTATCTTAGATGAACTAAATAATATTTCTTAGTCTATGGTGGACAAGATAAGCTAATGGCTACTGGGTACACTGATGCTATCTTCTAGATAAATCTTGATGATTTCAAGTCTCAGTCTGGATATACCTTCATTTTCAATGGTGGAGCAGTGAGTTGGAAAATGTCCTAGCAAGCAACAACTGCTGATTCGACAACTGAAGTGGAGTACATTGCTGGATAGGAAGCTAGTAAAAAATCTATCACGATATCTGAGTTCCTGAAGGAACTGGAGGTTGTTCCAAGTGCCACTTGTCCAATAACGATTTATTATGACAACACTGGTGCGATTGCGCAAACTAAGGAACCAAGATCAACAAACAGAAACTAACATGTACCAAGGAAGTACCACATACTCAGGGAGATGGTGGAAACTGAAGAAATAAGATTAGACTATGTTTCCACATATGATAATCTAGTTGACCCATTTACTAAACCATTAAGCTTAGTTAAGCATAATGGTCATTTTGAAAACATAGGTATTAGATACATTGGATATTGGCTCTAGACCAAGTAGAAATTGAAAGTATGTATGTCCTAGAGATAATCATTGTTAGAAATAAATGTACTTGAACACATTCATATTATTAATAAGATTAATATATTTACTGCATTTGCGATTATTGAATTATTATTTGATTATAATTATTTATTAATGTGCAGCCCTTGAGCTTACGTTGTCATTAATAGAGTAAGATATTAATGATAGAGTGTAACTCTCAAAGTAGCCTCGACTAATGATCATCAAGAATGAGATATCGATGATATGTTATAAGTTGACATGTGATCTACATCACATTCTTGGAGAATGTAGTAAGTCTCACCTGCTACTTGTAATTGTTACTAGTGATGGACACATGTATACTTTTGGAAAGTATCGGTGTACCCTACCGATAAACTATTTGCTATACATGTTTAAGAGTGTTATCAGCGTGTGGAAGATGAAGGTCTACGCACCTTGTTTACAGAGTAATGACTGTGACCCTATCCTAAGGTTAAATTCCTTATAGGATAAGATATGGCTTGTGTTGGGTGCAATACAATGTAAACTAAGGTGGTAGTTGAGACAAGAATATAATTCATTCATCGATTGGATATTTGAGAGAACACTCAACTTCTCAGTGATATAGATCAACCAAGTCATTGGCCAATGCAAGAGACATATTTGAAATATGGTCCAGTTGTCGACTAATATAGATGAGATAAAGTGAACAAGCCATTTGGATAGACACATGACAAATCCTAAGCTTGATCGAGTGTGTCACGAATGAAAGAATTTTATCATCTCACATAACGGTTAAGTTTGCTGGATTCATGTAAACATACTTCATATATTGAGTTCGTCATACGACGTAGTCTAGGAGTTTCGTATGGACCTTAATTGGATTAGTGTCGATATGTGAAGGCCTATAGGGTCACACTGTGTCGATTGTCTCTTTGATTTAAGGGTGTATTGAGAA
The DNA here is from genome assembly GCA_029844215.1 of Przewalskia tangutica. Taxonomy (NCBI): domain Eukaryota; kingdom Viridiplantae; phylum Streptophyta; class Magnoliopsida; order Solanales; family Solanaceae; genus Przewalskia; species Przewalskia tangutica. The sequence continues at coordinate 84,117,224 of CM056734.1, forward strand.
AATATTAAATATTCAATTTGGAATCGAGATATTTAATTGTTAATAATTATAGGATAATTTCCATTTGATGAAAATTATTTAATTAAGTCAAAATTGGATTTTGAATTTAATTAAACGTGTTGAATATATGTTGATGAAACGGGACATAAGGAGTCGTGATGCCTACAAGGCTGAGCTGCAACTCTGACCCGCACCGCGGCAGCCTACTAGGATGAGCCACGGAGCCTACTAGCCTGAGCCACGGCGCCTACCTGGCAGTGGGCTCAATCAGACTGACCCACTGCACCTCGATTTTTAGGTCAGGCTTGGAGCCAAACCCTAATTCATTTTGTGACCTAAAAACAACTATAAATACATCACTAAACCTTATTATCAATACACTAATTGAAAATCATTTCTAGACTATGAGTTTAGAAAAGAAACTCTCTCAAACCTCTGTCAATATTTCCTGGCTTTCTTGACATAGGAATACACTACATCATAGTGCTTGCAATTGAAGGGACAACCGCGTGTAATCCCTAAAGTAAAGATTCCAGATTAACCACATGAAAGTTCTATTATTTAATTCTTTACAGGTTTTCAATTGTCATATAATCATACCAGAATGATGTGTTGGGGTAATTAAGCAAAATATTTTAATCTTACGTTGTGTCTTACTTATGTGTTTTGAACCCAAGAAAAATGACTTACGGTGACACTTAGCGTGTGATGGTTTTGCAACTGTCACATAGTATGGCAATTTTTTCTTTCATTTCTCGGTCAACAGACACTTATGACAAGAGGGATGGAAGGAAGTAATCTCAAAGAAAAACACACCGAAAGGCAGTGGAAAGGCAAGGGCAGCGAAGCGCGGAGGTGCTAACAAAACCTCTTTTGTTTCCTAATGAAAGTACTTTGTTGGAATGTCCGTGGTCTTTGTGGACAAAGGGATAGGGCAGCCACGCAAACTCTTGTGTGTAGGATCACGAAACAGCATGATGTGGCAATGGTTTGTCTATTGGAAACTAAATTCTCTCGGGCAAGGATAAAATCTTTTTCTACTCAAAGATTCAAAGCTTGGAATCTTTGCTCAAACTTAGAATTCATTGATGGCGGTAGAATGTTATTACTTTGGGATCCCTCCAGAATTTGTTGTGAAGTGCTTGGAATGGATTCTCAACATATCCATGTCCAGGCTAGATGTAATATAACACAAGTGTCCTTCCTTGCCACATTTGTGTACCCGGTTTATAACATCCCCGATAGAAGGAAGCTTTGGCATCACCTCACTCACTTGGGCATTGTCATTGTTAAGCCTTGGATGATTATGAGAGATTTCAACACTTATTGCTACCCACATGATAAGGCAGGGGGTCCTCCTCTTACGCCTTATGCACTTAGGGATCTTGGAGAATTCAGGAATGCTCATGGACTAGAAGACACTCCTTCTTCCGGTTCCTTCTACACTTGGACGAATGGTTCGATTTGGTCTAAGCTTGATAGAGTGATGATGAATCAACATTGGAGTGATTTGACCCTAGAATGCACGGCCAATTACTTGCCTATGGAACCTGTCTCGGACCACTGTCCCGTGATAGCTACGGTTATTGCATCCTATAATGTTGGGAAACGGCCTTTCAAGTTCATGAATATGTGGCTCTCTCACCCCGCCTTTGAGAACATATTGGCTTCATGCTGGAGACAAGACATATTGGGAACTGCTCAATTCGTTCTAGCCTCAAAATTGAAAGCCTTGAAGCAACCATTGCGGGAATTGAACATAAGTGATTTTGGAAGCATTGAACAAAGAGCAAATGGGGCAAACATTGAGTTTAAGGAGGCTATCAATGCGCATATGGAAGATCCCTTTGATGAGGAGCTAAAAGCCAAGGTTAAGTCCTCAAGAGCTAAAGCAAACACCTTACTGGAAGCCGAGAGACATTTCATTAGGCAAAAGTCGAGGCTGAAACACTTGATTGGAAGTGATAGATGCTCCAAATACTTCCACAGCTTGATCAAGAGGAGTAATGTCAGGAACTCAATCAACTACCTTGTTAAAGTCAATGGCACTATCACAACATCTCCCGGGGAAGTTAGAGATTTGCTAGTGGAATTTTACAAGGACCTCTTAGGTACATCCCGACCCACTACCAACTTTGATCCCGAAGTGTTCAACTCTGGCCCAAAGCTAAGTGAAGAGGATGGACTACATCTCTTGCATTTTATCTCCCCAAAGGAGATTTGGGAAGCTCTTTCCGATATAGGCAATGACAAGGCACCTGGCCCGGATGGTTTTTCGGCTGCATTCTTCAAGGATAGATGGAGAGATGTGGGACAAGACGTAGTAAGAAGTGTTCAAGAGTTCTTCTCATCCGGAGTTCTTTTGAAGCAGGTAAATCATACCATCATTACCCTCCTGCCCAAAACCGATCGGGATCCCAAGGTAAATGATTTTAGGCCTATTGGATTGACTAATGTGGTCTACAAGATCATAAAAAAGATTTTATCTAACAGAATGGCAATGGTTTTTCCTACTCTTGTTGACAAATGTCAAGGGGCTTTTGTGAAAGGAAGAAACATGATTGATAATGTCTTTGTTGCACAAGAGCTTGTGAGAGGTTTTAATAGAGCTAGAGTCTCACCAAGGTGTATGCTTATGGTGGATCTTCGGAAAACATTTGATACGGTCTCTTGGAGCTTCCTTGAATCGGTACTAAGAGGTCTCAAATTTCCGGACAGATTTGTAAGATGGATCATGGAATGTGTTAGCTCAACTTCTTTCTCTCTTTCAATCAAAGGGGAGCTACATGGTTACTTCAAGGGTAAGCGCGGCCTAAGACAAGGTGATCTTATGTCTCCTTCGCTCTTTATCTTGTGCATGGAATACCTTTCAAGGATGCTAAAACTTAAGGCTGCGGCAAGAGTTTTCTCCTATTTTCCAAAGTGTAAGAGATTGGGCATTACTCACCTTGCATTCGCGGATGACCTTATGCTTTTTTCCAAAAGAGATGTATCTTCAGTTGAGATTCTTATGGAGTGTCTTGAAGAGTTGGAGGTTGTCTCAGGGTTAACTCTTAACCCATCTAAATCCTCCGTCTACATAGCGGGAGTGCATGATACAGTTCGTGACTTGATCTTGTCCAGAGTGGGATTCGGCATTGGTAACTTTCCGATGCAGTGCTGGGATCCCTTTGTCCCCAATTTCAGTCTCGATGGATCGGTTGCTCCATTCACTAGTGCAATATCGTATTACATTCAGAAATGGGGGCATCACTCGCTATCTTATGCGGGAAAGCTGGAACTAATCAGGTCGGTCATTCAAGGTGTTGAGAGCTTTTGGTTCCGGGCACTTCCTATTCCCGCCACAGTCCTCAACAAGGTACGATCTACATGCATTCAGTTCTTATGGGGAGGGAAACCACCAAGAGTAGCTTGGGATGTCATTTGTTTGCCCCAATCCGAAGGAGGCTTGGGTCTTATGAACATCAAAGAATGGAACCATGCCTTGCTATCCCGGACCATTTGGCAAACTCACACTGAGGCAGATTCCTTATGGGTCCAATGGATCAATAGCTACTATTTTAGGGGCCTATCATTTTGGGATTATGAGGTACGTCCTAGGGACTCCCCCTTATTCAAAAAAAATTTTGGGATCCGTGACAAATTTGTTTCCATCTTTGGTAGCCAAGGCGACGCTATTGCCGGCTTGGAAAAGTGTTGTACCAACAGAAAATTTGATTCTAGCCTCGTGTATGATATCTTGAGCATTCCACAAGATAAAAAGATTTGGATGTCACAAATTTGGAAAGGCTTCATTCCTCCTAAGTTCTCTTTCACAGTGTGGCTCACTTGTAGAAAGCGGTTAGCTACAAAAGACACTCTTTCCTATCTAAACTTGGAGGACAAGTCTTGCGGGTTTTGCAAGCGAGCTAATGAAGCAAGGGAGCACCTCTTATTTGCTTGCCCCTACACCCGCTTGATTTGGAAGAGCATAAGGGAATGGTTGGGTATTAGAAGAGAAATGACAACTGTTGAAAGCTCTCTTAAGTGGATCAAGAAAGACCACCGCGGGACAAGCATCCGAGCCAAATCCATCTTGCTTGCCTTTTGCATAGTGGTCTATGAGATTTGGAGGACAAGAAATACATTGCTCTTTGAAGGCACAAGCTTACCGGCAGAGGAGGTCATTGCAAAAATTAAAACAACATCTTATAGAGTTCTCTATGATTTAATCCCCTCTTGTAACGGCACCTTTGAGTGACCGCCCCTCCCCCCCCTCCATTTCTTGTTTATATTACGTTGAGGATTGAGAACCCTCAATGACTGATTGTAGCCACCTTTCTTTCCGTTATTAGTAATAATATTTGCATTTACCTAAAAAAAAAAAAAAAAAAAATAAGTGTGACAGTTATATAAACTGTTATAAATTTATGACACGCATATGATAGTTATTTGCACCGTCACATGTTGTGTAACCGTTTTTTTGCGTTGGCCATATTTTCTCGAGTTCACCCGACCCGACCCTTAAAAATCGACCCATCTAAATACACCATTAGGTAGAATTCATATATGTTTTCCATATCAAACATCTGCCTCTTTCTTTCCATATCAAACCAACACATCTGAATTCCATATCTATACACATATGAATTTCATATCCATACACATCTGAATTTCATATCCATACATATCTGAATTGTTACACCCTTAAATTCAGGTCATGCTTATGAGAACGTACGAAAGGAATTATGACTTAAATTTTAGAAAGATGGGTTGACAGAATGTCTCGGACGGATTTTTTCAACTTTGAGGCGGTTTATGTCTAGTTGCATTAGGAGTTCCTAGGTGTTTCAAAGGCCTAGTATGTAGTTCGTTGAGTCTAGTTCCCAATGCAACAAACCGTTCGTCGATAGGACATCGGAGTATAAAGTTATGGAAGTTACAAGTTCGGTCTTGTGATCGGCGAAAAGTATTTTCGGTCGGGGCCTGGCAACGCCGCGCGCGGATGCGGGGTCGCGCGCGGATATACTGAAAATTCTCTGAAGTTGCAGCGCCGCGGCGCCGTATGTACTGAAAGTTTGCAGAGGTTTCAGCGCCGCGGCGCCGGCTGCAGGGCCGCGGCGCCGAGGTGGGTTTTTGTGAAATCTGGGGGGAAAATCAGAAGATATTTGTTTTAAAAAGGCTATGAGAGGGTGCCCACGGTCCCCCCCCCCCCCCCCATCTGATTTGAGAAGTCCTATTTATTGACCAAGTCTTGAAGACTTGGTCATTCTTAAAGAACCTTCCCTCTCTATAAAAATCCCTCTTCCTTCTCTCTAAAAATTCCTCTCCCCTCTCTCTAAAAATTCAAGGAGGATCCAAGGCCTAGAGAAATTTCGTAAAGGAGACAAGAAGGAAACATGTTGACAAGCTTGTAGGAGGTTTGTGGAGGTGATTGTGGAAAGAAGGCAAGGGAAATTTTTTGGACTATTTTGGGTGAACTCTAAGGTAACAATCCATTCACCTTTTTAAGTAAAATTGTGTTGCATGTGTGGAAGAAAGGACTTGTAGTTGTCAATATTGCTTTTAGATATATTGCATGTAGGAATAACAATTTGGATTTGAAAGAATTGGATAAGGATGATGTGTGAGCATGTTATAGCCAAGATACTACCTTAAACTTATTGGATTATTTAATTTGTATTGTGGGGCAGAATTTTACACGTCCAAGTTAGGCGTGTATTGCTGAATTGTTGGGCCTTAAATGTGGCGTTTAGTAGTTGATATCAGACCTTGAAAAGGTGGAAAAGTATGTAGAAACAAAGGAAGTGCTGTCCAATTTTCCGTAGAATAAGAAACTTTGCAATTAGAATGTTCTACGTTGAAGCTAGAAATTAATAGACGTATTATGATCTTTATAGGTTGACATACTACGTGCGGTATATTGGACTTAGCAAGTGGATTGACCCTAAGAGGTATGTGGAACTTTCCTATCTCTTGAGCATGAATAGTTGTACTTATATAGTACGGTAGACGTACAAGACTTTGATATCCTTTACTTGTTTTAAGAATGTCCAAGTCGGTGGAGTTAGGATATTAACTCACTTGTTTTAAAGTAGTAAGGATGTCGTAGTTTTCAAAGTTAAGGGACTTGAAGTGTTTTGAAGTATAGGATACTTGTTTCGTTTTAAACGTATAAGTCCCTTGGATATAGGAAAGTGTAATTGACAAAAGTATAAAGTTAATATAACGACTTTATGGGAAGTTGGTTATATTAGCTTTATGGGAGGTTAACAAAAGAAAGATTTACCCTAAGTAAAATAAGTAAGGATAAATGATTTGAATTTACGAAAGGCTAATTGATTTTAAGGCATCAATTTCCTAAGGTTTTAAGAGAAAAGAAGTCACTTGATTTAGAGGCCTAATTATATTTCTAAAAGGTATTGTGACTTGTCTTGAAAAGTAGTGATGACTTGATACTATGGTTATTAGTATCTCGTAGTTTGTATATGAAAAAAAGTCATTTTAAAAGGATAGAAGTACGTAGTACTTTGGGTTAAATTTTCGGATTTTTAAAAATGACATGTTAGTGCCTTAAGTAAACTAAAATGAGAGGGTATAATAATAATGTTAATAAGAAGTTAGGGGATTTCTTAACTTGCTTATATTATGATAAGCCGGTAGCGCTTATGTTATGTATGATAGCCGGTTGTGCTAGTTTAGGTTATTCTTAGGGGGTAAAGCCCCGGGTTACTACTTATTCCATGGATTTGCTACCCATGATGCGAGTGCAGAGTTTGTACTCATTGCGGGCCCACCGGGCCCATGCGGGTGAAATAGTCCTATGCGGGTGAAATAGTCTCATGTGAGGCGGATGACCTCATTGCGGGTCCACAGGACCTATGCGGGTGAAATAGTCCCAGGAGTAGGATTGCTTAATGATACTACGGGCGGGTGGCCCTACTTTGATCATGAGCCTCCTATTTTTATGCAATAAAGTATACTCTCGTTTACTCTCATTGTTAGTAAGGCACAGTGTACTGTAATTTGATTATCATACATGTCCCCACCTTTATTTTAGTCATATGATGTAAATTGCAGTATTTTCTCCCAGTTTTACATACTTGGTACATATTGTGTACTGACCCCCTTTCCTCGGGGGCTGCGTTCATGCCGCAGGTAGGGGTAAGCAGGTGGTGGATCCTCATTCTTAGGATCACTGATCAGGTGTCGGAAGCTCCATTTCTCCGGAGGCTTGTCTTTTGGTACGGTTCTCCCTGATGTTGTAGATATTATGTACATTCAGGGGTATGGCGGGGCCCTGTCCCGCCACAGCTGTTATTCCTAGAGGTCTGTAGTCACATTGGTGGTTTGGGCTGTAAGAACAAAGTTGTACTGTCTTACTTTTGGTTATGTATATATTATGGAAGGCGGCCCTATCGGCTAGCCGGTGATGTTTATTGTCTAAACATGTTTATGTGTTGTGTATGTTCCGCTGTTATTCTCTGATGTATACCTGAAAGGGGTGCCCAGGTAGGGCACCAGTCGCGGCTCGGGGTCGGGTCGTGACAAAAGTGGTATCAGAGCCGTTAGTCCTCGAAAAGTGTCTACAGACCGTGTCTAGTAGAGTCTTGATTATCGGTGTGTTGTGCACTACATCTATAATCAGGAGGCTACAAGATATTTAGGATTGGTTTCTATTCCTTCACTCTAATATCGTGCAATAGAGCTGTGTTATAGGTTGAACTCCCTCTGACATATTTTTATGTATCAGTTATGCCTCCACGCAAGACAACCGCGGCCCAGAAGGGCAAGACAGCTGAGAGAGATGCAAGTAGGACGCAGAGGGTTACAAAGGAACAGGCCCAGTCTTTACCTGAGGTGATGTTTCGGACGGCGGGTTCCACAACGTCGCCATCCCCAGCAGATTTCGGAGCAGCAGCAACGGCTACTGAGACCGCGGTACCTGAGCCTCCAGTTACATAACCTGGAGCAGAGGATATGGGCTACAAGGAGATGGCCCAGTTATTAGCCAGGATCGTGGCCAGGCAGGAGGACAGACGGGAGACAGCGGTTTCGGTTGTACCCGTAGCTCACCCCAGATCAAATAGCTTGAGACTTCGGGACTTTTTGAGTTGCAGCCCACCAGAGTTCTATGGGTCGAGGACTGAGGATGATCCTCAGGAGTTTATCCGACAGTTGCAGCGGATCATGAGAGTGATCAAGGCCTCGGAGACAGAGTCGGTAGTATTGGGTTCACATCGGTTGCGTGATCCGCAATGATCGGTTTGATTCACGGAGCTGTCCTGGGAGAATGCGCTCACCGCTTTGGGACGAGTTTTCAGAGGCATTTCTTAGCCATTTCTTACCCCCGCAGATGAGGAGAGATCGGGCTGATATATTTCTGACGTTGAGACAGAGCGGGCAGACGGTCCGAGAGTACAACGTAGAGTTTGACTCGTTGACTCAGTACGTCCCTGCTTTAGTGGCCGACATGGAGGAAAGAGTACACCGCTATGTCACACGGCTCGATGATTACTTAGCAGAGGGTTACTCGGGAGTAGCTCTTCAGCTGGGCATGGACATTGCCCGCATGCAGGCTTATGCGGCAGGTGTGAACGACGCCGGCGGATTGATAGGTATCAACAGAAGAGGGCCAGGACAGCAGGGTCCTCTGGTAGTTTTCGAGGCGGACGACCTCAACAACAGACTGGATTTGCACCTCAGCCGGTTCAGAGCGCTCCTCCACCGTCTTCCGGGCGTTCAGGGTATTCAGGGGCAGAACAGGGCTCCAGGGCTTCGGGTTCCCAGAGGAACCAGGGTTCCGGTCAGATGAGGCCACCTATACCTCGGTGTGGTCGATGTGGTGATTCCCATCGTGGGGGGTGTCGTGTTCCTCCGGGAGCTTGTTACTCTTGTGGCCAGCAGGGCCATTTGAAGAGAGACTGTCCGACCAGAGGCGGCGGGAGTGTTATGGTTCAGCCGACAGGGTCAGTTGCTGGATCTTCGTCTTCGGTGGCTATGTGCCCCGGAGGGCAGGGTGTTCACGGACCAGCAGGCCACGACATGGGTTGTGGTGGGGGTCCCAGTTCCAGCGGTCCTCAGAACCGCATTTATGCTATGTCCAGCCGTCAGGACCAGGAGGCGTCACCAGATGTCGTCACATGTACATTATTGGTTTCATGTTATGATGTATATGCTTTGATAGATCCAGGTTCTACCTTGTCCTATATATCTCCTCATATTGCTGGTAGAATAGGGATAGCGCCCGAGTCCATAAAACCTTTTGAGGTGGCTACGCCAGTAGGTGATTAGGTGGTAGCTGAGCGGGTATATAAGGCTTGCCCAGTGACTATATACAGTCGTCAGACCCTAGCCGACTTGATAGAATTGGATATGACGAACTTTGATGTGATTATGGGTATGGATTGACTAGCGTCTTGCTATGCCAATGTGGATTGTAGAGAGAGATTGGTACGGTTCCAGTTTCCTGTGGAGCCGGTTATCGAGTGGAAGGGAATCTTTGCGTCGTAGAGGTAGGTTTATTTCTTACCTCAAGGCTAGGAAGATGGTGCGGAAGGGTATATCTACCATATGGTTCGTATTCGAAATCGAGGTCGAGATACCGGACCTTGATCGATTCAGGTTGTTAGAGAGTTTTCAGACGTATTCCCAGACGATCTCCCGGGTATCCCTCCTGAGAGGGAGATTGAGTTTTGCATTGATATGTCGCCAGACACTCGACTTATATCTATTCCACCATACAGGATGGCACCTGCTGAGTTGAGGGAGTTGAAGGACCAGCTGAAGGATTTGCTGGAAAAAGGCTTTATCAGGCCTAGTGTTTCTCCCTGGGGAGCACCGGTTTTATTTGTAAAGAAGAAGGATGGGACGCTGCGTATGTGTGTTGATTACAGACAGCTGAATAAGGTAACTATCAAGAACAGATACACCCTCCCCAGGATTGATGATTTGTTTGACCAGTTGCAGGGTGCGAGGTGTTTTTTCAAGATAGACCTGCGATCTGGTTATCATCAGGTGCGAGTTAGAGAGGCAGATATCCCAAAGACTGCATTCAGGACCCGATATGGGCACTATGAGTTCAGGGTGATGTCTTTCGAGTTGACCAACGCCCCAGCAGTATTCATTGATTTGATGAACCGGGTGTTCAAGCCATTCTTGGATATGTTCGTTATAGTATTCATTGATGATATCCTGGTTTATTCACGCACAGAGCAGGACCATGCAGATCATTTGAGGACGGTACTGGGGGTCCTCCGGGACCGACAGTTGTATGCCAAGTTCTCGAAATGCGAATTTTGGTTGGCTTCAGTGGCTTTCTTAGGGCATATTATCGGGGCCGATGGCATTCGGGTTGTCTGACAAAGATTGGCGATCGAGACTTGGCCTAGACCCACTACACCGACGAGTGCGCACTTTTGGGCCTGCGGGTATTATCGGAGATTTGTGGAGAAGTTTGCTTCCATTTCAAAGACCTTGACTAGTGACCGACCCGAGCTATGTTTGGTGGGCGGATGCTTGTGAGAGAGCTTCTGCCATCGGGAGAGATCGCGGCCCGATTCTTACTCTTCCGGAGGGTTTGGACGGATATGTGGTTTATTGTGATGCGTCGGGTGTCGGGCTTGGGTGCGTGCTGATGCAGCACAATAAAGTTATAGCTTACGCATCTCGACAACTCAGGAAGCATGAGAAGAACTACCCCACACATGACTTAGAGTTGGCAGCAGTGATTCATGCCTTAAAGATCTGGAGACATTATTTATATGGATTTCATGTGGATATTTACACAGACCACAAGAGCCTCCAGTATATCTCCAGCCAGATGAAGCTGAACTTGCGGCAGAGACGGTGGTTAGAGCTACTTAAGGATTATGATGTCGATATCTTATACCACCCAGGGAAGGCCAATGTAGTTGCAGATGCCCTTAGTCGGAGATCGATGGGTAGTCTGTCAGATGTGCAGCCAGAGAAAAGGGGCATGGTCTGCGAGTTACATCAGCTAACGAGCCTTGGGGTTCGTTTGTGTGGTTCTGATAGTAATGGGGTTCGGGTTCGAGAGGTTGCCTAGTCGTCCATCATCGAGGAGGTGAAAAGGCGACAGTATGAGGATCCGATTATAGTACGGTATCGAGATACGACTCTTCGAGAGGAGAAGAGTCTATTTGAGGTAGCACCTGATGGGGTGCTAAGATTTTAGGGCAGGTTGTGTGTTCCCGATATAGCAGGACTTCGTCAGCAGATTCTAGGGGAGGCACACAGTGCTCGTTACTCTATTCATCCGGGGTCGACTAAGATGTACCATGACCTCAGAGGTATATATTGGTGGGATGGCCTGAAGAGGGACGTTGCAGAGTTTGTTGCCCAGTGTCCGAATTGTCAGCAGGTCAAGGTAGAGCACCAAAAGCCTGGTGGGTTGTTGCAGATAATAGAGATTTCGACATGGAAGTGGGAGGTGATCAATATGGACTTTATTACAGGGTTACCTCACACTCAGAGGAAGAATGATTCTATCTGGGTTTTTGTTGACAGGCTGACGAAATCAGCCCACTTTCTTCCAGTCAGGACGACTTTTTCGGCCGAGGATTATGCTAGATTGTATATCAGAGAGATTGTGAGATTGCACGGAGTTCCTATATCGATTATTTCAGACAGAGGAGCCCAGTTCACGGCTAACTTCTGGAGGTCTTTCCAGAAGGGATTAGGGACACAGGTGAGTCTCAGTACCGCGTTTCATCCTCAGACATGTCCCCACCTTTATTTTAGTCCTATGATGTAAATTGCAGTATTTTCTCCCAGTTTTACATACTTGGTACATAGTGTACTGACCCCCTTTCCTCGGGGGCTGCGTTCATGCCGCAGGTAGGGGTAAGCAGGTGGTGGATCCTCATTCTTAGGATCACTGATCAGGTGTCGGAAGCTCCATTTCTCCGGAGGCTTGTCTTTTGGTATGGTTCTCCCTGATGTTGTAGATATTATGTACATTCAGGGGTATGGCGGGGCCCTGTCCCGCCACAACTGTTATTCCTAGAGGTCTGTAGTCACATTGGTGGTTTGGGCTGTAAGAACAAAGTTGTATTGTCTTACTTTTGGTTATGTATATATTATGGAAGGCGGCCCTATCGGCTAGCCGGTGATGTTTATTGTCTAAACATGTTTATGTGTTGTGTATGTTCCGCTGCTATTCTCTGATGTATACCTGAAAGGGGTGCCCAGGTAGGGCACCAGTCGCGGCCCGAGGTCGGGTCGTGACATGAATCCCTAAATCTGAATTTCTTCTTTCGTTCTTAGCCCTAAATATTACTCTTCCTTGGTTCTTTCGTTCTTAGCCGTAAAATTCTCAAAGTGCATATGCAAATTGAAATCTGAGCCCTAAAATAGTTCTGAGCTAAGACAAATCACTGTGTGCACTAAAATAAATCACTGTCTAAATTCATTTTGAGCCCAAAAATCATTCTGAGTCCTTAAATTATTTTGACCTCTAAAATCATTTGAGCCTCAAAATCGGTGTTGGAAATTTAGAAGTTGATTTGCTGGTTTCGTTGCTGAGCTAAAATATGGTTACTTTTAAATTAAAAAATCTACATTGGTATTTTTTTTTAAATGTGGTTGAATGATATGTGTGCATGCCTTTTGTTGTGTGTTAGATGTTGTTCTTATAACTGTTTATTGATGGATAAGTCTTGGATGTCATGTTCTCGATTACTGTAGTCAATATTGTAGACAGTAGTGTGATTAGGTGTCCTTGCACTCAATGTGGGAATTTATCTTTTCATTCAGTGAAAGTTGTATCTAAACATTTGTTCTTTCATGGGATAGATAGTTAATATAAAATCTGGTTCTGCCATGTGGAAAGGTCTGGAAACATGGACCCTAGAATAGGTGACCAATTTGAGTCTAACTACAATGATGGGGAAACTGTAGATATGATTACTGATGTTTTTAATAACTGTGTCGATAATAAAGTTTTTAAAAAGCTTCTTGAAGACGCAGAGAAACCTTTATATCTACGATGCACAAATTTAACTAAGTTAGGTGCTCTAGTTAAACTTTTTAATATCAAAGGTAAGTTTGTTTATCTAACAAAAGCTTTTCTGAGATATTGAATCTTATATCTTAAATTTTGCCTAAGGGAAATGAATTGTCAGTGTCTTTTTATGATGCTAAGAAAACAATTACTATTTTATGGTTAGAGTATATTAAAATTCATACATAACCTAATGATTGCATACTTTATAGAAAATAATATGAAAAACTGGAAAAATGCCCTACATGTTCTGTTTCAAGATGGAAAAAAATGGGAGTGAAGAAGATAGAGTAGGGATACCCTCTAAGGTTTTATGGTACTTCCCTATTATCCCTAAGTTTTGTCGAATGTTTCAGTGCTCTCAAACAGCGAAAGACTTAACTTGGCATGCAAAAGAGAGGATCCGAGATGGGAAGCTTGACATCCAGCAGATTCAAAAGCTTGGAAGTTAATAGATGAAAAATGGTCTAAGTTTGCAAAAGATCCTATGAACCTCTGTCTAGCTTTATCAGCAGATGTAATCAACCCACATAGCTCCCTTAATAGTACATATAGTTGTTGGCCAATTGTTCTTATAACCTACAACCTTCCACCGTGGCTTTGTACTCTCATAATTTCTGGTCCACAACAATCGGGAAATGATATTGATGTCTACTTAGCACATTTAGTAGATGATTTACAAATATTATGGGAAAACAGGGTTGAGTGTTTTGATTCTTTCAAGAAAGAGGTATTCAATTTGCTGGTTGTCTTGATGTGGACTATAAATGACTTTCCTGCATATGGGAATTTAGTGGGCTATACCTAAGGGTTATTACGCATGTCCATATTATGGTGTTGATACTCCCCGATTTAGACTTTGACATAGCAAGAAAAATGTGTATCTTGGTCATCGTTGTTGGCTTCCAGAAGGACATAAATACATATGACAAAAATCTGCCTTTGCCAATGAAATAGAAGAGCAAAATACCCCTGTACAGTTGAATGATGAGGAAATATTACACTTAGTTGAATGTGTTGATAATATATGGGGGAAGAAAATTGGGAAGAAGCGAAAATATGAGGATGATTCTGATGAAAGATTATGATGGAAAAAGAAATCAATATTCTACAATTTAGAGTATTGGAAGCACTTAAGTGTGAGACATCAATTAGATGTTATGCACATTGAAAAGAATGTGTGTGAGAGTGTATATGGGACTTTGCTTTATATTTTTGGTAAGTCTAAAGATGGCTTGAAGTCGCGGATGGACCTAGTTTCTTTGAAAATTAGGGGAAAGTTAGCACCGCAAGTTAAGAACAAAATAAGACTTGGCTTCCTCCAACATGTTACTGTAATGTCTTGAAATTTTGGATAATGATTTGAGCACCTAAACGAAGGAAATAGACCCGAGCGTTGGAAAAATTATGTTATATTTACATATGCTAATAAGAAAATTAGTATATAAAAGGATGTGGTCCCGAAATAATTTTTGACGTGACAAATGTGATGACGGGGATCGAGAATAAATTTGAAGTATACAAAAAGAAGTTATGGACTAGTGTCATATTACAAGAATTATGATATCGAGTATACGAAGGTCTTATGAATTTTTAAAATTTAAGTGAATTAGGATCTAGAATTAATTGTGTGTAATTGATTAAGTGAATAATGAGTTATATGGACAAAATATCCACGTGGAGGACCATGGTCAAGCTTAGTAAGTGACTAAGGTGACACCTTGATGAATTTGTTGTTACTAGATATTAATGCTAGGGGACAAGATCATTAATTTTCTTATTGCCCATATGAACTCACGTGACAGTGCCTACCTAATTGGATATGTACAAGGTGTTAAAGTTGTCTTGTCTTTCTCTCTTTGGGGCAGCAACTCACTAACACAGAAGTTTATATGTTCTACTTGCCCTTGCCGTTTCATCTTATATAGTTAAACAGTTTTTACTAGGATGACAAAACTTATGTCCTCTGTGGTTGTTTTTCTTTCCTAATGAACCTAAAATACTGATCCTTCCTACAAGTGTTTCTTCTATTCGAACGGCCATGACTGGTTGTACGAGATCAATTTGAGGCAGCAAACATGAGCAGCAAAATAAGTTATCATATAGGTATGTTAAGGCAAATTAATTCCTTCTTTTGGCATGTTCCATGAAATGAAATATAATCGTGGTATTATTTTATAATTTATTCTACTCCTAGAAATTAAGAATAATGATGTTATTGATTCCTATGTTGAAGACATGTCTAAATTATTTCTAAGTCCTTAATAAGGCATATGAAAAAGATAATGATATTCAGTGTCATCAAAAGATACAAAGGTAATATGTCACCTGTTGAGGTTGGAATACGGTGTTATCATTCATGTATTGCAATTGCATTGCATTCATATATTACTCTGGACCACTTGTGCTATGAACATTACTTTATGGTAAATATTATATATATGTAGGGGAATGGAAAGAAGGAAAAAAGGCGTTATATACGCACACCACCTGCAGCTGGTACAGACTATCACAAAAGAGTCCTAAGAGGCCAACATTGAAGCCAGCATGACTTATATGATATAACCGAAAGCCTGTATGGCGGTTATGATTGGACCGAAAGCTTGTGTGGCGGTCATGGGAAGTAGGATTCTGATAATACTGAAAGCATGTGTGGCTGTTATCACAGAGTAGGATTCCAATATAACCTAACGGTTGTGTGACGGTTATGGAAAATAAATAGTATACCGCATTTGCATCTGCATGACAGTTATGTATATTATGCCCACAGAGGCTGTTATTAAAAGAAAGATGCTTGTGTGGCCATCGGTATACTGCAATGGTATTGCATAACATTTAGACATATATACTAGGGCCCTCAGAGAGGTATGTATTGTTGGTCAGTGTTTCTGTTTCAGATTATGATATATCTTGGCTATGTTATTTCTTATGCCTAACATACTCAGTACATCAGTCGTACTGACATTCTTTTTGCTGGGGGACGCTGCGTTTTATGCCCGCATGTTCATTTAAAAGAGAGTGATGGTTCACACTGGTAGGTTGTTGATTCAGCTGATGTCGGAGCACTCTATTTGTTCCAGAGTTGCAGTCTAGTCTTGGTATGATATTTTGATGTCGTATACTCTTTAGGGGCTTGTAGACAGGTATCATGTGGATAATGGTTTTGTATGGCCCTGTCAGCTTTGGCATGAGCATGTATATATATGTATAAGTCAGTTTTATGGTCAAGATCTTTCATAATTTTTTTCGACTTAGTCCGTGCTTATTGTGATTATACGGTGATGGTGGGTTTGGGGTACCCGACGGGTGAGATCGGGGCGCCCATCGCGGCCCTCATGTTTGGATCGTGACAGTTACACATTGACAAAGGAATAGAAAAGGATCTTTTGTAAATGTTTAAAAAATATTAAAGTTTCGAAAGGATATTCTTCCAACATTCGGAGCCTAGTTTGTAGGAAGCAATTGAAACTTCAAGGACTGAAGTCACACGACTACCATGTTTTAATGTAGCAACTTTTGCCGATTGCATTAAGGAGTTTGAAGAATAAGCATGTTAAAAAAGCAGTCATGAGGTTATGTTATTTTTTAATGCTTTATGTGCAAAAGTTGTTGATGTCACAACATTGGATCAGTTAGAGAAGAATCTTGTAGTAACTTTGTGTTTGCTAGAAAATGCTTTCCTCCATCTTTCTTCGATATAATGGTCCATTTAACTTTATACTTGGTGAGTGAGGTAAGACAATGTAGGCCTGTTTTTCTTCATTGGATGTATCCCTCTGAGAGAAATATGAAAACCTTGAAGAGTTATGTAAGGAATCGTAATTGTCTAGAAGGTAGTATTGCTGAGAGTTATATTGCTGAGGAAGGCTTAGAATCTTGCTCCACATACATGTCAGATATGAAAACATTTGGTGTACCGGAAAGACACATGCAGAGTATATCAATTGAAAAATCAACTGGTGGATTGGAAATAATCCAGTCTGATTCAGCTTTGTTGTTCCAAGCCCACTTGTTGATTTTGGAGAATACCGTGAAAATTCAACCGTTTATTGGGTAATTTATTATTTTCTTAGTTAAAATACATGTCTTGTTGCTTTCTTTTATACACAGTATCACTGAAATTTGTTTTGTTCATTTAATTGGGAAGTGAGCATTTTGAGTGCATAAGATTAAAGCATTCAAAGAGATCTGAGTTGTGGTATAAGACTGAACGCAACAAACACTTTGTTGCTTGGCTCAAGAATAAGGTTAAAATATATCATAATCATATAGTTATATTAAGGTTCTCATTTTTTATTTTAGTCTGTCTGTTATTGATTATAAATTGTTTTCTTAGGTTTATGAATTAATATGAAATGGTGTGGAATTTTAGAAACTTTGTGTTGGTTGTCTCATGTTCATTTTCCCATTGTTTACAAACACTCTAGATATGATGTGAATGGATATCATTTTCAAACATGTGAGCACGCAATTCGAAAGATACAAAATAGTGGTGTAACTATTATTGCTTCAACCATGCAAGTTGCGAGTTCTAAGGATCAAAATCCTAAAACTCGTGACATGGGATTTTACGGAGTTATAGATCAAATTTGGGATATCAATTACAATATGTTTAAAGTTGCACCAGCAAGCTTGGATTTGACAACACATTAGTCTTCCTTTATTGGTACTTAAGGAAAGGGAAAAAGGATTGCTACAAGCACGCAGTAGCACAACGTCCTTATCTGTTCACGGGTAAAACCGTTCGAACCAACGAGACACGCGAAAACGAGGTATTCCTGAATCCTTGTTTGAATACATTTCGTTCCTTAATTTAGTATTGTACTTTCTATATTCACTAGGCAAACCTAAGTGTATCGATAGGTAAATATTAGGGCACTAGGCAAACCTAAGAGTATCGATAGGCAAATATTAGGGCTATGACATTTTGTATGAATGAATGTATGAATGAATGTTTACTAACGCATTGTATTAATTAGAAAGCCTTGTATTTTAAATCCCGGATTTGTCCGGACTACATCTTCTTAAGGTCTTTTCTAGTTTATATATTGAAATAGGCAATTGTTTGTATAATTAGTAGAAGAGTTGTAATTCATAAACCGAGCCTATCCGGATTTGAATTAGTGTCTTCCCAATTGTATTCATCACTTGCTTGTAATTGTATCTGCTAACGTTGAGGATGACGAGAAAGAAAAAGAAGCGGTCTCATGAAAAATTCAAACCACTGCCCATCCGTATGGGGCAAGCCTCTATTGAAATCACCAACGACGTCGAGCTCCCCCCGATTGCTCACGAACCTACCACTCTCAGGCTTGTGAGCAATGGTCTTCAAGTGGGGGACGCTCACGCGGCAAATGATGAGTTATCTCCTAATGAGGGAACTTCGGACTTCATTCCCTCATCTTGCACCCTCGGCTCCCAAGACACTGCTTCGATTTCGAGTGACAACAATTGTGAACCCGTCGCAGGGAATGTCACAGATGGAAAGAACAAGACTACGGATCACGTGAGCCTGAACAACAAGAAGGCTTATGCATCAATAGTCAAAGGAAACCATGATGTTTCGAATGGAAAACGTTTGCATTTTGTTGCTGATTCCCGTAATGTGGGGCCTCTTGACTTACCTAGAGGGGATTTGGGTGATCTTACGGAGACGGTAGGGCACCTTTTAATTGGTTATTTTGTGGGGTCTTTTCCGGAGAGCTTGGCATTAAGGAAGCTATGTCGCTCATGGGGAGTTGCATACCGCTTTAATGTCCATGCTTCGGGATGGATAGTTTTCAAATTTAATACTGAAATTGACAAAGAAAAGGTCATGGCCAATGGGCCACACTTTGTTTATAGTACTCCTCTACTGATGAAAGATATACCTCATTGCTTCACCTTTGACAAACATGAGATATGTACTATTCCAATATGGGTAAGGCTCCCGTCTCTCCCGTTAGAACTTTGGAACATTAAAGCTTTGAGTCGTATCTTGTCCCGTATTGGCAAACCTATTGGTACCGATAAGCTCACTAGTGAAAAAATACCTTCTCTCTTATGCCCGGGCCCTAGTTGAGATAAACCTCTCTAAAGGTACTCTTGATGCCATTGAACTCAAGATTTGGGACGACATCATCATTGACCAAAAGCTTGTTTATGAAAAGCTTCCGGACTACTGTGAGCAATGCCACATGATTGGGAACTCCATTATGACTTGTGAAAAGTATCATGCCGACACTAATAGGCGGGTGCAGAGGCAAGGCGAGACACAAACTCTCAATACCAAGGCAAAAGGGGTTCATACCTTCTTGGACACACCCGTGAGGGAGGTTTCCCCTACGGGTTCAGGCGGGAGTAAGGGTGGAAGAAAAAGTGGGAGCCAGCCTTCGGGGACACAGACCGGGGCTGGCGCAGGTCGGAACATGAAGGAGGTACAAGGAGGAGGACAACCATCGGGGTCACAAACCGTGGTTGGCATAGGTCGGAACATGGACTTGGCGGGTGAGGGAGGTCAGCCTATTGGGGCACAAACCAAGGCTGGAAAAGTTAGGAACTCTGTTGCGGGAGACCCTTGGGGCAACACGGATACTAAGGGGAGATTTGGAGAGGCACGCACCAAGACTTCTATTGATATGAATGACCAACCGCCGGGACCACTAACCGACGTGGTTAAGGGTGTGAAAGGCGTGAAGGCACAATTTACCGAGGTTAATGACCTGGGCAGCATGAGCCCAGTCGTTAAAAAATCCGCAATATTCAGGAAACTTGTGGATATGCACGGTAATACATTGATAAAAAATGCTACCGACGCCAAAGCTAGATCAGCAATTGAAGTAGTCCTTGAGCAAAATCATGTTCTGTCTGCTACTTCGGATGAACACAAGGGAGGACGGATTAAGGGGAACCAGACAGTTATGGAGGATGGTTCACGGTAGTTAAGAGAAGAGGGAAGGCAAATAACAGCACGGGGTCACAACCAGTGCCCAGTACTGGTCCACTTACTAGAGCTCAGCAACGATATAATGAATGTCAAGGGGTACACACCTATCTGACCTCCCCTGTGATGGATGCAGATACAGCTGGAAGTTGTCTCCATGTTGATCGGCCCACACATCCCCCGACTCTTGTCCCTCATACTCATGGTGGCCAGCCTTTGGGGTCCCAAACCGAGGCTGGAAAAGGTTGGACTAACCCTAGGATAGAGGGGGGGAAAGACGGATGGATTTCGTTCAGAATTGGGGGCCAACTTCTGGGGATACAAACCGGGGTTGGCACAGAACTGCCTACTAACACTGACGGTATAGGACAACACGCGGACAATGCGGGTAGTTCAATGGTTGTGAATATTGGTGGCCAGCTTGCGGGGACACAGACCGAAGTTGGCAAGGGTCGGACTAATTTGGAAGCTCAACCTTTCAGCCCTTCGGCTAAGGTTGGGAAAGGTCGGAATTTAGAAGGGACCAAGAATGAGGAAGGGCAAGTGGGCGCGAGGACGAGGGCAATAGCTAATAATAATAATGGTGGACAAAACTTGCCCATACCCTTGAGCAGAATGACAACCCTTCCCATTAAAAAGAAGGGTACTTATGGTGGCATCAGCTCTATTATTACTAATGAAGATAGCATGAAGGGGACTATTCCCCTGACGTTATCGAAATGATTATTGCTTCATGGAATATAAGGGGCCTGCACCGCTCCTCCAAGCAAAAGGAGATTTGCTCTGTGGTGTGTGAGAACAACATTGACATCTTTGGTATCCTTGAATCTAAACTCAACAACTCGACTCTTGAACGTTTCTGGAATTCTAATTTTCGCAACTGGGAGGTGTTGGATAACTTTTCCCATCACCCGGCAGGGAGGATATTTATTTTATTCAACCCGGCCAAAGTCATCTTGCAAGTGCTTGACATCAACCCGCAAGCCATTCATTGCGATGTCACTTGTGTTATCTCCTCCAAAAGGCTTCAAATCACTTTTGTTTACGGTCTACACACGATTATTGATAGACGGGGCTTATGGGAGAAATTGAGAGAGTATGGGACCCCCATGACTATGCCATGACTTGTTCTTGGGGATTTCAACACGGTTATGAAGGAGGATGAGCGTTTCAACATGGCACCCATCACCAGCTACGACACGAAAGATATTGTTGATTGTTGCCGAGATCTAAGCCTCACGGATTTATCTTCGACGGGATGTGAGTTCACTTTCAGTCGTAGCAATACTTTGAGCAAGCTTGATAGGGCCCTCATTAACGCCCACTGGATACATACTGGCTGGTATGGCAATGCACATTTCCGTCGGTCAGGGCCTTTTTCGGACCATACGCCGTGCATTGTCTCTATTTTGGATCGTCCAAGGATGCACAATAGACCTTTGAAGTTCTTCAATATGTGGGCTACTCATGAGCACTTTGGTAGAATTGTGACGAACGTTTGGGAGCATATTATCGATGGCAATGCTCAATTCCGGTTTTCCCGGAAGTTACTTTACCTCAAAGGACCCTTGAAGCAGCTAAACGAGAAAGACTTCTCCCATATCTCGACGCGGGTCAAAAGGGAAAAGGAGGAGCTGGATATTGCTCAACAGGATGCCTTAAGCAACCCGCATCTTGACCACTTACACACGAGGGTTTCCGAGCTAAGTCACAAGTCCATGGTTCTTATTGATGCGGAAATGAATTTCCTTAGGCAGCTTGCCAAGTGTGAGCATCTCAAGCACAGTGAGAGGTGCACTATGTTCTTCCATGGTATGGTCAAACGTAACTCCAAAAGAAACTTTATTGCGGCCACTACCAAGAGTGATGGCTCTCTTATGAACTCCAGTGACCAAGTTGCGGCGGAATTCATTAATTATTATAAAGGGTTACTTGGAACTAGGGATGCTTGCGAGCCTATTGATGTTGGTGTCATATCTTCGGGCAATTGCCTCTCGGTTGAACAAGGGGATGACCTTGTTAGAAATGTCACGGATGCTGAAATTAAAGGGGCATTATTCGGTATTGGGGATGACAAAGCCCCTGGTCCGGATGACTACTCTTCGGGTTTCTTCAAGAAAGCGTGGAATATCGTTGGCAGGGAGTTCTGTGAAGCGGTTAAAGAGTTCTTCACTTTTGGAAAGCTTCTCAGGCAGATCAACCACACTACCATTGCCCTTATTTCTAAATCTTCCTGTTACACCCCGTAATTCCAATAGGATGAGATGAGAACGTACGAAGGGAAATAAGATTCGAAGTTGGAAAAAGAAAAAAAAGTTGGCAGAATATTTTTGGACAGTTTTTCAGTCAACTTGGAAGCAGTATATCTCCTAGTATAATTGGGGTTTTTAGGTGTTTCAAAAGCCTAACATGAAGTTCATTGAGTCTAGTTTCCAACGCAACAAACCGCTCGTCAATAGGACATCGGAGTAGAAAGTTATGGACGTTACAAGATCGGCTGACAGAACAGACAGGGTCAGGCGCCGCGGCGCCGGCTGCAGCGCCGGGGCGCCGGAAAGCCTGAAATTGTCTGAAATTGCAGAGCCGCGGCGCCGGCTGCAGGGCCGCGGCGCCGGGGCGGGATTTTTGCGGAAATAGGGTAAAAATAGAAGATATTTGTTGTAAAGGACCCCTGGGTGGGTGACAAGTGTCCCCCCAACTTGTGGAGCAAGATAAAGGCTATATAAGACATGTCTTGCTAGATTTAAATCATTTTGCAAGATTTCACCCAAATCTTCTCTTCTCTTCTCTCTCAAATGGTTAAAACCCTAGGCCTAAATGAGATTTTTGGAAAGGCAACAAGAAGGAAATATGTTGGCAAGCTTGTAGGGGATTAGTAGAGATGATTTTAGTGGGAAGAGGAATTTCAAAAAGAGGAGCTAAAGTTGCTAAGGATAGACTTGTAATCTTGGAGCATTTTTGGGCTAAATGAGGTATAATCTTCGTCTTACTTTTGTAATTGAAGATTTCATGTTATTATAAGTTAGATATGATCATGTGATATGTGTTATGAAGATTTATAAGTGTTATGGAAATTTGGAAGCTCAAATCCGAAAATGACTTGTTAAGCCATTTGAATTGAAATACAAATTTGTCGATAATTAGAATCGTCGCATGTTTACCTACTTGAGGATTGTAGTAGTTATAATCAATTGTGACTAGATATCATGTTAGATTAAACCACTTGGATTGAAATGGCAATTGGTTAAGAATTGGTGTTGTTGCATCTCAATGTGGCCGATTTGGACTAGTAGTTTGTATTAGTTTGGTATCTTTTGTGGGGCGGAATTTTACACGTCTAGTAGGCGTGTAATCCCCTATTGTTAATTGAATTGATTGGGCCTTAAATGTGGCGTGTTTGGTTATTGAATTCGGCCTTGAAAAGGGTGGCAAAGTGAGTAGAAACAAAGGAGGTCTTTGTCGTTTTCCGTAGAATTTAGAGACTTTACACTTATAATATTCTACGTCTGAAGTAAGATGTTAATAGATGTACTATGGTCATTATAGGTTGACATACTACGTACGGCGAATTGGACTTAGCAGGTGGATTAAACCGAAGAGGTATGTGAAACTTTCTTATCTCTTGAGCATGAATAGGTTGTAAATGTATAGTACGGTAGACGTACAAGATTTTGACAATCTAGGTCCATTTGATATCCTTGGCTTATTTTAAGAATGTCCAAGTTGATTGAGTTAGGGAATTAACTCACTTGTTAATTATTAAGGATATCTTGGCTTTCAAAAGTTAAGAGACTTTAAGTATGATGAAAGTATTATTGATACTTGTTTTGTTGGAAAGTTTAAGTCTCTTGGTTATAAAGAAGTATGTAAGTTGCTAATGTATAAAGCTAGTATAACGGCTTTATGGGAAGTTGGTTATAATAGCTTTATGGAAAGTTAAAAGAGTGGTTTACTCTAAGTAATTTAAGTATGATAAATGACTTGTTTTAATGAAAGGCAATTTTATTTTAAGGCATCAATTGCCTAAGGTTTTATAAGAAAAGGAGTCACTTGATTTAGAAACCTAACTTTATTTCTAAAGGTATTGTGACTTGTCTTGAAACGAAATTGCGACTTGATACTATGGTTAATAGTATCTTGGAAGTGTTATACAAAAAAAGTCATTTGTTTTAAAGAGTAGAAGTATATAGTACTTGGGTTAAATTCCCGGATCTTTATAAAAGACATGTTAGTGCCTTAAGTAAACTAAAATGAGAGTGTATGTGAACAAGAATAATAAGAAGTTAGGGATTCTTAACTTGCTTATATATTGTATGATAAATGGTAGTGCTTATGTTATGTATGATAGCGGTTTGTGCTAGTGGTATATTATTCATTTCGAGTCATTGCGGGTTTGTGGCATTTGCATATTCCGTGGATTTGCTACCCACGATGCGAGGAATACCTCGTGCGAGTCCGCAGGGCTTATGCGGGTGAAATAGTCCGTGCGGCGGATCTGACTATGCGAGGAATACCTCGCGAGTCCGCAAGGGCTTATGCGGGTGAAATAGTCCGTGCGGCGGATCTGACTATCACGAGGAATACCTCATGCGAGTCCGTAAGGGCTTATGCGGGTGAAATAGTCCCATGCGAGGAATACCTCATGCGGGTCCACGCGACCTATCGCGGGTGAAATAGTCTCAGTGTAGGATTGCTTAATGATCTGCGGGCGGGTGGTCTGCTTTGATCGTGAGCTTGCTATTTTATATTGTAAGTATACTCTTCGTTACTCATTGTTAGTAAGGCCTTTGTGTCTTGTTAATTGAGTTATCATACTGTCTCGGTTTATTATAGACTTATGATTTCATTACGATGCTTTCAGTTTCACATATTTGGTACATGTTATCTTGACCTCCTTGGGGATGCGTTTATCTGCGGTAGAGTGCAGTTCTTTGATCCTCGCTCTTAGGATCATTGTTCGGTGTTGAGAAGCTCTTTTATTAGGAGACTTATCCTGGTATTGTCGGTAGTTGTACATTCGGGGTATGGCGGGGCCCCGTCCTTGAGTTGTTATTCTTAGAGTGCGTAGTCACATTGTGGTTTGGGTTGTAAAAAAAAAATGTACCATTTTATTTGTATAGTTTACGGAAGGTGGCCTTATCGGCTAGCCTGTTGTTATTTTATGTTTCAGCATTTTTATCAGTTGTGTATGTTAGTTGCTATTCTCTGATGTATACGAAAGGGTGCCTGTAGGGCACGATCCACGCCCGGTCGGTCGTGACAAAAGTGGTATCAGAGCAGTTAGTCCTCGGAAAGTGTCTACAGACCGTGTCTAGTAGAGTCTTGATTATCGGTGTGTTGTGCACCACATCTATAATCAGGAGGCTGCAGGACATTTAGGATTGGTTACCATTCTTCTCACTCTAAGATCGTGCGATAGAGCTGTGTGGTTAGGTCGTCTCTCCCAACAAGTTATGTTGTTTGCATTACGATAAAGCGTGATGACCGGGAAAGATTATGTGGATTGCGTATCCGGGTTGGTAATGTTTTTAGTATAGTTGGTATTGGGACATACAACTATACTGATTTATGTATGGGGTCACATATGTGTTGCACAGGATGATTTTAGATTACCAGGATTTGGTAAGGACTAAATAAATACCGGGAAGGTATGAACAGTTAAGGAACTCTCATCAAGGTTTTACGTGCTAATTTGAGATAATTAGGTGATGATGAGTTGTGTGAGAATGAAATGGACCCTTAAGAGGTTAATTAAGGGACTTAATGGAAGACCATGTTAATAGATTGAGCTACGTAGTGGGATTTCGAGAATGGTACGGGTGAGATCCGTATGGAGTAAGTATGGTTGTTGTGGACAAGACAACCCGATTATAGTATATGAGAAGTTAGTGTACCCGTTTATGGGGTGGGATCAGTTGATAGTAGTCATTCGTGGCAGTCACGCAGTACAAGCCCGAGTCTAGTTAATCGTTTTACGGGTTCGTGGACGTGTTCCACCGGAACCAGGTTGTGAGAGCCGGAATGGGCCTTATATTGTTTAATATAGTAACTCCAAAGAGTGGAGGCCAGAATTAGTATGGAATTTATGTACGTATGCTAGTATAAGTTTGGAAGTACGGAAAGAGTACGACCAGTGAAAAAGAGAGCAACCAAGTGTAAAGAAATAAAGCCTGAATCCATGAGGACCTTTCGAGGTGACTACACCCGTGAGTGTTGGGTGGTAGCTGAGCGGGTAGATAATTGCCGGTAACGATACAGTCGTTGGACCCTAGCAGAGCTGTTATGACAGACATAGAGGTCATTATGAGTACGGGCTAGTTGGCCTCTTGTTATACCAACGTTGACTGCAGAGAGATTGGCTCGATTCCAGTTTTACGTGGTGATTATCGGTGTAAAGGAAGAGAAGTGGTAGTAACCAGTGAATTATCCTTCCTTCTTTGGCATAATTGTTTTTCTTTTTAAGTCTGTGTGACTTGTTCACTTGAGGTAAATTGACGCAAAGTAAGTAATAATTGAATTTGAAGGAATTTATGTTAAGTGCCCTTGGAGGTACTTGGAGTTGGTTTGGTGTGGCGGTCAGGGCCACGAACTTTGGATAATTTCGGAAAATGTACAAGGCAAGAATAAAATAAGTGCGAGTCTTTGCCGTGGAAAGGCGAGGGCATCTTTGGTGGGTTGGAAAATCTACACGAACTTAAAGGCGGTGCGTGATGATTAGATAATTACTGGACCGCAAGAGGACCCTGTGATTATGGTTGTGACTCCAAGGAAAGTTTAAGAAAGGGAGATAAGTTCTCTTCCTCACGTAAAAGGACAGTTTTACGTATTATGGGGTTATGTGTACCCATGTTGTTAGACGCAGGATATGAGACTGGTAAGGTCTTTAGTATCGTCATGCCATAGGTTCTGATTGTAGATAGCAGGAAAAGTGTTGTGTTGGGGTAATTAAGAGCGACGTCACGAATTGGTCGGAAGTATCGTAAAGATATAAATGCGGGTTATGCGCATGTATGAAAGCTATGCGATTATGAATCAAGATAGAAATACTTTTGCTAATAATAAGCCTAAGGTAAGGATATGGCGAGCGATAAAGGAGAATACGACTATGGTTATGTAAGTTACGAGATATGATTACCCGGACTAGTGTAAGACCATTAGTAAATAATGGGCGGTAAGAACACCTCGAGGAAGGTGGTAGCATCGGGTTACTACTTGACGAGATCAAGGAAATCTCCCAAAATTGTGATTGTGAAGTCTTAGCCATGGGGCAAGCAAAGGAATCAAATCTAAGTTTAGTGACCAAGTTTGGTTGCAGAGAAAGGGAAAGCAGGAACCATAAGTGAGATTAAGGATACGAATGTTTCGCAGAATGAGAAAGGCTTCCAGTACTACGAAGATAAGTTGACCACGACTACAGTTCTAACCCCTCCTGAGAGATCCAAGGGTCAGGTTGTTATTGTAACACTTTGGGTGTTGGGCTAGGTTGTATGCTGATGCAACACGATAAGGTTAGAGCCTATGTTTTCCCGGCGGTTAGGGAAGCAAGAAAGGAAATTACGCTACTCACGATTTAGAGTAGGCGGCAGTTAATCGTGCCTTGAAGATTTGGAGGCATGACGTATATATAAGACTTCATGTGGGTATGTGTACAGACCACAAGAGCCTCAGGTATATCTTCGGACAGAGGTAGTTGAATTTGCGACAGCGACGGTGGGTAGAGTTATTCAAGGATTGTGATATCGATATCCTATACCACCCAGGGAAAGCCAAGACAGTTAAAGATACTCTTAGTCGCGGATCTAAGGGTAGTATGCGAATGGGCAGCGGATAAATGGGCGTGGTCCGTGAGATTCTTCAGTTACCGAGCCTAGGGGTTCGATTATTTGTTTCCAGGGTTAATGAAGTTTAGATCTGAGAGGTTGCCGAGTCTTCCGCCGTTGAAGAGGTAAAGAGGCGACAGTATGAGGATCCAGTTATGATATGATATCGAGATACGGCTCTCCAAGAAGAGAAGAGCACATTTGTGTAGCACGGATGGGTCTTTGTGTTATGAGAAAAGTTTGTGTGTGCCCGATGCCGCAGGACTTGTCGACAAGTTTT
The DNA here is from genome assembly GCA_029844215.1 of Przewalskia tangutica. Classification (NCBI taxonomy): domain Eukaryota; kingdom Viridiplantae; phylum Streptophyta; class Magnoliopsida; order Solanales; family Solanaceae; genus Przewalskia; species Przewalskia tangutica. Next base: position 84,145,249 of record CM056734.1, read on the forward strand.
AGGGGGAGGCACGCGGTGCTTCTTGCTTTAATTTGTTCGGGGTCGACCAAGATGTATCATGGCCTCAGATGTATGTATTGGTAAGATGGACTGAAGAGGGACGTAGCAGGGTTTGTTGCTTAGTGTCTGAATTACTAGCAGGTCATGGTTGAACACCAGAAGCCCAGTGGGCTATTACAGGTGATTTAGACCCCGACTTAGACATGGGAGGTAATTAAAATGGATCTTGTTACAGGGTGGCATCGTACTCAGAGGAAGTGCGACTCCCTTGGGGTCATGTTAAATAAGGTGTGAAACCAGCGTGTTCTTGATTAGGACCACTTACTCGGTGATGTTCGTGCTAGCTTTTAGCGGGATTGTGAGACTGCACGGGGTTCCTACGTTTATGATGTCAGACAGATGAGCTCGATTACAGATAACTTCTGGAGGTTTTTTAGAAGGGTTTTAGGGACACAGGTGAGTCTCAGTGTTGCATTACACCCTCAGACCGACGGACAGGCAGAGCGTACTATCCAGGCACTTAAGGATAGGTTGCGGGCCTGTGTTCTTGATTTCAGAAATAGCCGGGAGGGTAAATTGCCTCTTGTTATGTTGCGTACGATAACAGATACCCTTCCAGTATTCATATGGCCCTGTATGAGGCCTTGTATGTAAGAAAGTGTAGATCGCCGGTTAGTTGGTTCGACATAGGCGAGGTTCAGTTATTTGATCCAGACTTGATTCAGTGGGCTGTGGATAAGGCGAAGCTTATCCGGGAAAGATTATTAGTAAGCTTAGAGTCAGCAGAAGCTTTATGAAGATAACCGACGTCGACACTTGGAGTTCAGGTTGACGTTGTAGCATAAGTATTGTTATGTGGCCAGGTGTGGCAAGTGTGATTATGTTGGGTGTAGTCAAGGGACTATGCCAATATCCGTTTAGATTGGACTCCGAAAGAACATTCGGAGACAAATGTTTCTAAGGGGAGAAGAATGTTACACCCCGTAATTCCAATAGGATGAGATGAGAACGTACGAAGGGAAATAAGATTCGAAGTTGGAAAAAGAAAAAAAAGTTGGCAGAATATTTTTGGACAGTTTTTCAGTCAACTTGGAAGCAGTATATCTCCTAGTATAATTGGGGGTTTTAGGTGTTTCAAAAGCCTAACATGAATTTCATTGAGTCTAGTTTCCAACGAAACAAACCGCTCGTCAATAGGACATCGGAGTAGAAAGTTATGGACGTTACAAGATCGGCTGACAGAACAGACAGGGTCAGGCGCCGCGGCTCATTTGCCGAGCGGGCGCCGAAAGCCAAATTGTATGGAATTGAAGAGCGCGGCGCGGATGCAGGCAGCGGCGCCGGCGAGATTTTTGCGGAAATAGGGTAAAAATAGAAGATATTTGTTGTAAAGGACCCCTGGGTGGATGACAAGTGTCCCCCCAACTTGTGGAGCAAGATAAAGGCTATATAAGACATGTCTTGCTAGATTTAAATCATTTTGCAAGATTTCACCCAAATCTTCTCTTCTCTTCTCTTCTCTCTCAAATGGTTAAAACCCTAGGCCTAAATGAGATTTTTGGAAAGGCAACAAGAAGGAAATATGTTGGCAAGCTTGTAGGGGATTAGTAGAGATGATTTTAGTGGGAAGAGGAATTTCAAAAAGAGGAATATCGTTGGCAGGGAGTTCTGTGAAGCGGTTAAAGAGTTCTTCACTTTTGGAAAGCTTCTCAGGCAGATCAACCACACTACCATTGCCCTTATTTCTAAATCTTCCTGTTACACCCCGTAATTCCAATAGGATGAGATGAGAACGTACGAAGGGAAATAAGATTCGAAGTTGGAAAAAGAAAAAAAAGTTGGCAGAATATTTTTGGACAATTTTTCAGTCAACTTGGAAGCAGTATATCTCCTCGTATAATTGGGGTTTTTAGGTGTTTCAAAAGCCTAACATGAAGTTCATTGAGTCTAGTTTCCAACGAAACAAACCTCTCGTCAATAGGACATCGGAGTAGAAAGTTATGGACGTTACAAGATCGGCTGACAGAACAGACAGGGTCAGGCGCCGCGCTTCCATTGCAGCAGCCGGCGCCGGAAGCTGAAATTGTGCGAATTGCAGAGCCGCGGCTCCGGATGCAGGGCCGCGGCGCCGGGGCGGGATGTTTTGCGGAAATAGGGTAAAAATAGAAGATATTTGTTGTAAAGGACCCCTGGGTGGGTGACAAGTGTCCCCCCAACTTGTGGAGCAAGATAAAGGCTATATAAGACATGTCTTGCTAGATTTAAATCATTTTGCAAGATTTCACCCAAATCTTCTCTTCTCTTCTCTTCTCTCTCAAATGGTTAAAACCCTAGGCCTAAATGAGATTTTTGGAAAGGCAACAAGAAGGAAATATGTTGGCAAGCTTGTAGGGGATTAGTAGAGATGATTTTAGTGGGAAGAGGAATTTCAAAAAGAGGAGCTAAAGTTGCTAAGGATAGACTTGTAATCTTGGAGCATTTTTGGGCTAAATGAGGTATAATCTTCGTCTTACTTTTGTAATTGAAGATTTCATGTTATTATAAGTTAGATATGATCATGTGATATGTGTTATGAAGATTTATAAGTGTTATGGAAATTTGGAAGCTCAAATCCGAAAATGACTTGTTAAGCCATTTGAATTGAAATACAAATTTGTCGATAATTAGAATCGTCGCATGTTTACCTACTTGAGGATTGTAGTAGTTATAATCAATTGTGACTAGATATCATGTTAGATTAAACCACTTGGATTGAAATGGCAATTGGTTAAGAATTGGTGTTGTTGCATCTCAATGTGGCCGATTTGGACTAGTAGTTTGTATTAGTTTGGTATCTTTTGTGGGGCGGAATTTTACACGTCTAGTAGGCGTGTAATCCCCTATTGTTAATTGAATTGATTGGGCCTTAAATGTGGCGTGTTTGGTTATTGAATTCGGCCTTGAAAAGGTGGCAAAGTGAGTAGAAACAAAGGAGGTGTTGTCCGTTTTTCCGTAGAATTTAGAGACTTTACACTTATAATATTCTACGTCTGAAGTAAGATGTTAATAGATGTACTATGGTCATTATAGGTTGACATACTACGTACGGCGAATTGGACTTAGCAGGTGGATTAAACCGAAGAGGTATGTGGAACTTTCTTATCTCTTGAGCATGAATAGGTTGTAAATGTATAGTACGGTAGACGTACAAGATTTTGACAATCTAGGTCCATTTGATATCCTTGGCTTATTTTAAGAATGTCCAAGTTGATTGAGTTAGGGAATTAACTCACTTGTTAATTATTAAGGATATCTTGGCTTTCAAAAGTTAAGAGACTTTAAGTATGATGAAAGTATTATTGATACTTGTTTTGTTGGAAAGTTTAAGTCTCTTGGTTATAAAGAAGTATGTAAGTTGCTAATGTATAAAGCTAGTATAACGGCTTTATGGGAAGTTGGTTATAATAGCTTTATGGAAAGTTAAAAAGAGTGGTTTACTCTAAGTAATTTAAGTATGATAAATGACTTGTTTTAATGAAAGACAATTTTATTTTAAGGCATCAATTGCCTAAGGTTTTATAAGAAAAGGAGTCACTTGATTTAGAAACCTAACTTTATTTCTAAAGGTATTGTGACTTGTCTTGAAACGAAATTGCGACTTGATACTATGGTTAATAGTATCTTGGAAGTGTTATACAAAAAAAGTCATTTGTTTTAAAGTAGAAGTATATTGTACTTGGGTTAAATTCTGATCTTTATAAAAGACATGTTAGTGCCTTAAGTAAACTAAAATGAGAGTGTATGTGAACAAGAATAATAAGAAGTTAGGGATTCTTAACTTGCTTATATATTGTATGATAAGCGGTAGTGCTTATGTTATGTATGATAAGCGGTTTGTGCTAGTGGTATATTATTCATTTCGGTCATTGCGGGTTTGTGGCATTTGCATATTCCGTGGATTTGCTACCCACGATCGAGGAATACCTCATGCGAGTCCGCGGGCTTATGCGGGTGAAATAGTCCGTGCGGCGGATCTGACTATCACGAGGAATACCTCATGCGAGTCCGCGAGGGCTTATGCGGGTGAAATAGTCCCGTGCGGCGGATCTGACTATCACGAGGAATACCTCATGCGAGTCTGTAAGGGCTTATGCGGGTGAAATAGTCCCGTCGAGGAATACCTCATGCGGGTCCACGCGACCTATGCGGGTGAAATAGTCCAGTGTAGGATTGCTTAATGATCTTTGCGGGCGGGTGGTCTCTTTGATCGTGAGCTTGCTATTTTATATTGTAAGTATACTCACGGTTACTCGTTGTTAGTAAGGCCGTGTCTTCGTTAATTGAGTTATCATACACTGTCTCGGTTTATTATAGACTTATGATTTCATTCTGATTACTTTCAGTTTCACATATTTGGTACATGTTGTACTGACCTCCTTCGGGGGGATGCGTTCATGCCGCAGGTAGAGTACAGGTTGCTGATCTTCGCTCTTAGGATCATTGTTCAGCTGTTGAGAAGCTCTTTTATTCCGGAGACTTATCCCTGGTATTGTCGGTAGTTGTACATTCAGGGGTATGGCGGGGCCCGTCACTTGAGTTGTTATTCTTAAGTGCAGTAGTCACATTGTGGTTTGGGTTGTAAAGAAAAAAAAATGTACCATTTTATTTGTATAGTTCTAAGGTAGCCTTATCGGCTACTTTGTTGTTATTTTATGTTTCAGCATTTTTATCGATTGTGTATGTTCATTGCTATTCTCGATGTATACGAAAAGGGTGCCTGTGTAGGGCACCGATCCACGGCAGGTCGGGTCGTGACACTTCCCACTGCTCAACGGTAGGCAACTACGAGCCTATTTCTTGCTGCAACATTATGTATAAAGTCATCACAAAGATCATTGCTTCTCGATTGGTGACGGTTCTGGATGTCCTCATTGATCCAGCTCAGGCGGTTTTTGTCCAGAATAGAAGTATGTATGACAACACACACCTTGCACAAGAGCTTTTGAGGGGTTACAACCGTAAGAGGGTCTCTACTAGATGCATGCTCAAAGTTGATCTTCGTAAGGCCTTCGATTCAGTAAATTGGGAATTCCTCACGGTTATTTTGATTGGTTTGAATTTCCCAGAGAGACTCGTTGCTTGGATTATGGAATGCGTCTCCACGACTTCTTATTCGATTTCTATCAATGGGAGCTTACACAGCCATTTTAAGGGCCGAAAGGGACTCAGACAAGGGGACCCCATCTCCCCTACCTTATTTGTTATTTGCTTATAATATCTCTCGAGGATGATCAACAAGAACACTCAGACGCAGGTTTTTCACTACCATCCCAAGTGCAATAGCTTAAAGATCACACACCTTGATTTTGCCGATGATTTGCTACTTATGTCGAAAGGGGACACTACTTCCGTCTGGATCCTCATGGATTGCCTTCGTGATTTCCAGAATTGCTCAGGGCTCAGTTCCAATGCACTCAAGTCCAGCTTGTACACGGCTGGTATCACGGACCACGACCTTGCTGATATTAAGCAGATTACTAGCTTCGACACTGGCGCAATGCCTTTCCGCTATCTCGGCATTCCACTTGCCGCGGAGAGGATGAGAATGGTTCACTATGACCCTTTTATGAATAAAATTGCAGGGTACACTGACTCATGGATGAGCGCTACTTTATCTTATGCGGGCAGGCTTGAACTCATCTAGTCTGTCCTCCAAGGTGTGGAATGTTTCTGGTTATCAATATTGTCGGTGCCTGTTGCGGTCTGTAAGAAAGTTTACGAACTATGTAGGACCTTCCTATGGCGTTCAAGCCACCCTCTTGTAGCATGGAAGGAGTGTACCAGGACGAAATCCGATGGTGGCCTCGGAATCAGGGATCTCAAGGCCTGGAACCTTGCTTTGCTCGCCAAGTGCCTTTGGAATATCCATCAAAAGAAGGACACACTTTGGATTAAATGGATCAATAACAAGTTTCTCAACAACAACAACAATATTTGGACCTGGGTTGCTAAGAACGACGACTCACATTTGATCAAGTGGCTTCTGTTTATCCGTGACTTCATCCTTGAACGTGAAGGCTTACACGATCAAGCGGTTATTAACATGGCGGCATGGTGTAATAGTTGTCACGACCCAACCCCGGGGCCGCGACTGGTACCCTACCGGGGTACCCTGTCAGGTATATGTCAGAGAATAGCAGCGGAACATACATAACACATAACTTATAAGAAGGGTAAACATCACTGGCCAGCCGATAAGGATGCCTTCCATAAAACATACTTAAACAAGGTATAGTAGTACAACTGGTTCTTAGAGCCCAAAACATAAATGTAACCATAGACCTCTAAAGATAACAACTGTGGTTGGACAGGGTCCCGCCATACCCCTGAATGTACAAAATACATATAGCATCAGGGAATGTCCGTACCAATAAACAAGCTTCCGGAGAAATGGAGCTTCTGACACCGGAATAGTGATCCTAAGAACGAGGATCCACAATCTGCTTACCGCACCTGCGGCGTGAATGCGGCCACGAGGAAGGGTCGATGTGACGTACCAAGTATGTAAAACTGGAAAATACTGTAGTAATATCATAAGTCAAAAATAAGCTGGTGTCATAGATAAAATCAATTTCCTTGCATTGTGCCTTACTAACAATGAGAGTAACAAGTATAAAACTTATAGCATAAAAATAGGAGGCTCACGATCAAAACAGGGTACCTCGCCCGTAGTATCATTAAACAATCCTACTCGCAGGACTATTTCACCCGCACGGGTCTGTGGACCCGCGTGAGGTCATCCGCCTCGTCGTGGGACTATTTCACCGCGTGGGACTATTTCACCGCATGGATCCTGTGGACCCGCGTGAGTACCATCGCCGTACTCGCGTGGGACTATTTCACCGCATGGATCACGTGGTCGGATCCGCATGAGTGCAAGCGCCGCACTCGCATCATGGGTAGCAAATCCATGGCATAGATAATAACCCGGGGTTTACCCCTTAATAATACAAATATATAACATAGCTCATCCGGCTATCATACGTAACATAAGCACTACCGGCCTATCATACCATACATAAGCACTACCGGCCTATCATATCACAACATAAGCACTACCGGCCTATCATATCATACATAAGCACTACCGGCCTATCATAACATAAGCAAGTTAAGAAATCCCCTAACTTCTTATTAACATTATTAATATATCCTCTCATTTTAGTATCCTAAGGCACTAACATGTCTTTTAATAGAAAATCCGGGAATTCAACCCAAGTACCATGTACTTCTAACTTTTTAAGAAAAACTCTTTTATACAAAAATTCCAAGATACTATTCACCATAGTATCAAGTTACGATTTCTTTTCAAGACGAGTCACATTTACTTTTAGAAATATAATAGGCTTCTAAATCAAGTGACTCAATTTCCTTTAAAACCTTAGGCAACCAATGCCTAAAAATCAATTCACCTTTCTTAGTTTCAAATCCTTTACCCGTACTTGTTTTAATTAGAGTAAACCTTTCTTTGTGAACCTTTCAAGAAAACTAATATAACCAACTTCCCATAAAGTCCTTATATTAGCGTTATCCCTTTGTCAAATACATTTTCCCTCAATCCAAGGGACTTATACTTTTGAAATGAAACAAGTATCATATACTTTAAAACAAGTGTAGATTATCAAATCTTGTACGTATACCGTACTACATAGATACAACTATTCATGCTCAAGAGATAGGAAAGCTCTACATACCTCTTGGTCGATCCACTTGCTAAGTCCAACTACAAGTAATATGTCAACCTATAATAACCATAGTGCGTTTATTAACCTCTAATTTCAACGTAGAAATTCCAAATTCAAGTTACCAATTCCTAAGGAAAATTGGGCAGCATTTCCTTTGTTTCTACTCACTTTGCCACCTTTTTCAAAGGCCGATTTTCAACACTCAAACGCCTCATTAAGGCCCAACATCCAAACCAACACAAAGGGTATGAAACATCAAATCTTGGGTGTGTAAAATTCTTCACCATAAGTTATAATAATAAACTTAAAAAATCTAAAGTAGTTTGTAGGCTACAACATGCTCATAATATCTCTTTAGCCAAATCCTTCATACCCAACCCACATTTCTTGCATTTAATGACTCTAATAGCATTATTCACTAACACTATTACTTTATTCTTAACATGAAACATTAAAAACTAATTATAGAGGAAGAATCATTACCTTAGAGCTTTAGCCAAATTTATCCAACAATTTGCTAGCTTCTATTCCAAGAACACTACCACAACAACCTTCACAAGCTAGCCACAAGCTTCCTTCTTGCCTTTTACTTTTCAGATTTTTCCTAAGGCTAGAATGTCTCTTGGAGTTTTAGAGAGAAGGAGGAGCTTGAAATAATTAAGAGAGAAGGAGGAGTTTTTTCTAAGAGAGAGATGAAAGATGACCAAGTCTTTAAGACTTGGTCAATATAATGCATGCAAAAATCAGATGGGGGGGGGGGGGGGGGACACTTGTCACCCACCCATGCCCTTTTAAAAGAAAAGATCAGATTTTCCAAATTTTTTCCGCCAGATTTCCCGCCGCGGCACGGCTGCTTCCGGCGCCATGGCCGCAACTCTGTGGACCCTCGGATCTTCCGCGCACGGCCTGCTTCCGCGCGGCGCTGAAACTTTAGCGACCTCAGATCTTCCGCGCGGCCGACTCCGTGCGCGCCCTACAATCACCGCTTGGCGCGCGCGATACCCACGATCGCGGTCGGACGAACCACGGTATAACATTCTCCCCTTAGAAACATTCGTCGAATGTTCGCTAAACTTACTCGAATCACAAATCGACGTAGACGCTCTTAACTACTCTTTTGCAAATAAAGATGCTCCCCACGGCCACAACAATACTTAAGCACAATTGCTAAATCAAAACTAACAAGCAGGAAAGTGGGTTACCTGGAGGTGTAGGGAATAAGTGAGGATACTTCTTCATCATGTCATCCTCTGCTTCCCACGTCATTTCCTCCCTGTTCTCGTTCCGCCATAAGACCTTGACGGAAGCCACGTCCTTCGTCCGAAGTCGCCTAACCTGTCGATCGAGTATCGCTATGGGACTCTCCTCATACGATAACTCCTCTGTCACTTGGACATCATGAACCGGGTGCACTCTAGATGGATCTCCAATACATTTCCGCAACATGGACACATGGAAAACTGGATGTACCGCCTCCAAATCGGACGGCAGATCTAACTCATAGGCAACCACGCTACCCTACGGACAATCGTCACGCCCAATGTACCTTGGGCTAAGCTTCCCTTCTTTCCAAATCTCATCACGCCCTTCATGGGCGATACCTTTAGAAAAACCCAATCATCTATCTCAAATTCCAAGTGTCGACGCCGATGATCTGCATACGACTTCTGCCGACTCTGAGCTGCCAACAACCGCTCCTGGATAAGCTTCACCTTATCCACTGCCTGCTGAACTAAGTCTGGCCCGACTAACTGAACTTCTCCCACCTCGAACCAGCCTATCGGTGACCTGCACTTCCTCCCGTATAAGGCCTCATAAGGCGTCATCTGAATACTGGAATGGTAGCTGTTGTTGTAAGCAAACTCCACAAGAGGCAAATGATCCTCCCAGCTACCCCTGAAATCAATAACACAAGCCCGCAGCATATCCTCAAGTGTCTGGATAGTGCGCTCGGCACATCCATCGATGCGGCGTGAAATGCGATCGAGACTCATCTGTGTCCCTAATCCCTTCTGAAAAGACCTCCAGAAGTTAGCCGAGAACTGGGCTCCTCTATCTGATATAATTGACACTGGGACTCCGTGCAGTCTCACAATCTCTCTAATATATAATCTGGCATAGTCCTCGGTGAAGCGTCGTTACGAGGAAGAAAATGGTGATTTAAATCGACTGTCGACAATCACCCAAATGGAATCATGCTTCCTCCGAGTGGTAGGTAGCCTGTAATAAAATCCATATTTATCACCTCCCACTTCCAAGTCGGAATATCAATAGCTGCAATGACCCACCGCTTCGGTGCTCAATCTTAACTGGCGACAATTCGCACGCGTGCCACGAACTCCGCAACGTCCTCTTTAGGCCATCCCACCAATACACGCATCGAGGTCATGATATATCTTAGTCGACCGGATGAATAGAATAACGAGCACCGTGTGCCTCCCGAAATCTGGCGAAGTCTGTCACATCGGGAACACAACCTGGCCGGCCCTCGAATCTTAGCACCCGTGATCGACGCTACCTCAAATAGACTCTTACTCATGCGGAGAGTTGCATCTCGATGCCGTACCAAAATCGGATCCTCATCGCCGCCTCTTCACCTCCTCGACGATGGAAGACTCGGCAACCTCTCGAACCTGAAGTCTGTCACTAACAGAATCAACCAAACGAACCCCAAGGCTCGCTAGCTGATGTAACTCTCGGACCATATCCCTTTTCTCTGGCTGAACAACAGATAGACTACCCATCGATCTGCGACTAAGGGCATCTGCAACTACATTGGCCTTCCCTGGGTGGTACAGAATATCAACATCGTAATCCTTAAGTAGCTCCAACCACCGTCTCTGCCGCAAGTTCAGCTCCTGCGGTGAAGATGTGCGGAGACTCTTGTGGTCCGTGTAAATGTCCACGTGAACTCCATATAAATAGTGTCTCCGGATCTTGAGGCATGAATCACCTGCCAACTCCAAGTCATGTGTGGGATAGTTTTCTCGTGCTTCCTAAGTTGTCGAGATCGTAGCTATAACTCTGCCGTCTTTGCATCAAGACGCACCCAAGTCCGACACCTGACGCATCGCAATAAACCACATATCCATCTAAGCCCTCTAGAAGAGTAAGAACTGGGGCGGTCGTCAACTTCTCCTTTAGCAACTGGAAACTTCCCTCACAAGTATCCGTCCACCGGAACATAGCTGCCTTCTGAGTCAGCTTAGTCAAAGGGGATGAAATAGAAGCAAACTTCTCTACAAACCTCCGATAATAACCTGCAAGGCCCAAAAAGTTGCGCACCTCCGTCGGTGTAGTGGGTCTGGGCCAAGTCTTGACTGCTTCAATCTTCGCTGTATCAACCCGAATACCATCGGCCCCGATAGCATGCCCTAAGAAAGCCACTGAAGCCAGCCAAAACTCGCATTTCGAGAACTTGGCATACAACTGCCGGTCCCTGAGGACACTCAATACCGTCCTCAAATGATCTGTATGCTCCTGCTCTGTGCGCGAATACACCAAGATATCATCGATGAACACTATAACGAACATATCCAAGAATGGTCTGAACACCCTATTAATCAAATCCATGAATACTGCTGGGGCGTTGGTCAACCCGAAAGACATCACCCTGAACTCATAGTGCCCATACCGGGTCCTGAATGCAGTCTTTGGGATATCTATCTCTCTAACTCGCACCTGATGATAACCAGACCGCAGGTCTATCTTGGAAAAACACTTTGCACCACTGTTGGTCAAACAAATCGTCGTCAATCACGGGGAGGATACCATTCTTGATAGTTACCTTGTTCGGTGCACATGTCAATACACATACGCAGCGTCCCATCCTTTCTTTACAAATAACAGCGCCCAAGGAGAAACACTTGGCCTAATAAAGCCTTTCTCCAGCAAATCTTTCAGCTGGTCCTTCAATTCCTTCAACTCGGCAGGTGCCATCCTGTATGGCGGAATAGATATCGGTCGAGTGTCTGGCGCCAAATCGATGCAAAACTCAATCTCCCTCTCAGGAGGGATACCCGAAAGCTCGTCTGGGAATACGTCTGGAAACTCTCTAACAACCGGATCGATCAAGGTCGGTATCTCACCTCGATGTCGAATACCGAACCAAATGGTAAATATACCCCTTCCGTACCATCTTTCTAGCCTTGAGGTAAGAAATAAACCTACCATCGGCGATGCAGTATTCCCCTTCCACTCGATAACCGGCTCACCAGGAAACCGGAACCGAACTAACCTCTCTCTGCAGTCCACATTGGCATAGCAAGACGCTAGCCAATCCATACCCATAATCACATCGAAGTCTGTCATATCTAACTCTATCAAGTCAGCTAGAGTCTGACGATCATCTATGGTCACTGGGCAAACCTTATATACCCGCTCAGCTACCACCGAAGCACCTACCGGCGTAGCCACCTCAAAAGATTCTATGGACTCGGGCTCTATCCCTATTCTACCAGCAATATGAGGAGATATATAGGACAAGGTAGAACCTGGATCTATCAAAGCATATACATCCAAAGAAGAAACCAATAATGTACTGTGACGACATCGTGGCGCCTCGCGGTCCCGACGATTGGACATAGCATAGATGCGGTTCGAGGACGGCGGAACTAGAACCCCTGCCACGACCCTGCGCGGCCTGCTGGCCGTGAACACCACGCCTCGGGCGCACAACAGCGAAGATGAAGACCCGGCAAGCCCAGGCGGTGGTGAGCCATAGCATTTCCGCCGCCTGCGGTGGACAATCTCTCTTCAAATGGCCTGCGTACAAGAGTAACAAGCTCCTGGAGGAACACGACACCCCCCATAATGGCAATCACCACATCGACCACACCGAGGCATAGGTGGCCTTATCTGACCGGAACTCTGGTCCTCAGGAAACCGAAGCCACGGAACCTGTCCCGCTCCCAGAATACTCAGACGTCCGAAGATGGTGGAGGCGCTCTGGACCGGCGTGGTGCAAATCTGGTGCTGGGGTTGTCACCCTAAAACTACGGAGGACCTGCTGTCACGGCCTCTTCTGCTGATACCTGTCGATCCGTCGGCCCCTGCGTTCCTCACACCCAAGTGCATATGCCTGCATGCGGGCAATGTCCATGCCCGGCTGAAGAGCCACCCCCGTGCAACTCTCGGCCAAGTGATCATCGAGTCCTGTGACATAGCGGTGCACCCTGTCCTCCATATCTGCTACTAAAGTGGGTACATATCGAGCCAATGAGTCAAACTCGACGTTGTACTCCCGAACCGTCCGCCCACTCTGTCTCAGTGTCAAAAATCTATCGGCCCGAGTCCTCCTCATCTGCGGAGGCAAGAAATGGGCAAATGCGCCTCGAGAACTCGTCCCAAGCAGTGAAGCGCATGCTCCCAGGGGCGGTTCCATGAATCATACCGATGGCTGCGGTGTCCCGCGGCCGATCACGAACCTAGTACCACCGACTCGGTCTCGAAGCCCGATCACCCTCGTGATCCAGAATCGTCGGATAAACTCACGAGGATCATCCTCGTGCCTCGACCATAAAACTACGGTGAGCTGCGGCTCAAAAAGTCCCTCGGTCTCGAGCTACCACTCTGTCTTTGAACTACGAATGCAATGGAGCTGCATCTCGGCTATCCTCATATCGGCCACGATCACGGCTAATGGCGCCATCTCCTTGTAGCCCATATCCTGCGCCAGGCTTTGGGATGGAGGCTCGGTACATGGTCTCGATGGCCGCTCTGCTGCTCGGACTCTTACGGGGTTGGCGGCGTTGTAGAACTTCGCCGTCAAAACACCTCATCCGTGGGGCGGGCACGTGCCACAGTAACCCTCGGTGCCTACTAGTAGTTCCCTCGCCGCCTTGCCGCCACGGGCGCGGTTGCCTTGCGTGGAGGCATAAGCGATACATAAAGGAAAACATCGGAGGAGGTTCAACCTATAACTCGGCTCTATTGCGATCTTAGAGTGAAAGAATGAAACCAATCCTAAATATCCATGACCTCACGATTATAGATGTGGTGCACGACACACCGATAATCAAGACTCTACTAGACACGGTGCGTGGACACTTTCCGAGGACTAATCGCTCGATATCACTTTTGTCACGACCCAACCTCGGGCGCGGCGGTACCTCTTAGGGTACCTGTCGGTATATGTCAGAGAATAGCAGCGGAACATACATAACACATAACTTATAAGAAGGGTAACATCACGGCGGTAGATAAAGTGCCTTCCATAAAACATACTTAAACAAGGTATAGTAGTACAACTGGTTCTTAGAGCCCAAAACATAAATGTGACCACAGACCTCTAAAGATAACAACTGTGGCGGGACAGGGCCGCCATACCACGAATGTACAAAATACCTATAGCATCGTGGAATGTGCGTACGATAAACAAGCTTAGGAGAAATGAAGCTTACGACAGGAATAGTGATCCTAGAGCGAGGATCCACAATCGCTTACCCTGCGGCATGAGCGGCCCAGGAAGGGGTCGACACAACGTACCAAGTATGTAAAACTGGAAAATACTGTAGTAATATCATAAGTCAAAAATAAGCTGGAGTCATAGATAAAATCAATTTCCTTGCATTGTGTCTTACTAACAATGAGAGTAACAAGTATAAAACTTATAGCATACAAATAGGAGGCTCACGATCAAAACAGGGTACCTCGCCCGTAGTATCATTAAGCAATCCTACTCCTGGGACTATTTCACCCGCATGGGTCCTGTGGACCCGCATGAGGTCATCCGCCTTGTCATGGGACTATTTCACCCGCATGGGACTATTTCACCCGCATGGATCCTGTGGACCCGTATGAGTACCATCGCCGTACTCGCATGAGACTATTTCACCCGCATGGATCCTGTGGTCCGGATCCGCATGAGTGCAAGCGCCGCACTCGCATCATGGGTAGAAAATCCATGGCATAGATAATAACCCGGGGTTTACCCCGTAATAATACAAATATATAACATAGCTCATCCGGCTATCATATGTAACATAAGCACTACCGGCCTATCATACCATACATAAGCACTACCGGCCTATCATATCACAACATAAGCACTAACGGCCTATCATATCATACATAAGCACTACCGGCCTATCATAACATAAGCAAGTTAAGAAATCCCCTAACTTCTTATTAACATTATTAATATATCCTCTCATTTTAGTATCCTAAGGCACTAACATGTCTTTTAATAGAAAATCCGGGAATTCAACCCAAGTACCATGTACTTCTAACTTTTTAAGAAAAACTCTTTTATACAAAGATTCCAAGATACTATTCACCATAATATCAAGTTACGATTTCTTTTCAAGACGAGTCACATTTACTTCTAGAAATATAATAGGCTTCTAAATCAAGTGACTCCATTTCCTTTAAAACCTTAGGCAACCAATGCCTAAAAATCAATTCACCTTTCTTAGTTTCAAATCCTTTACCCATACTTGTTTTAAATAGAGTAAACCTTTCTTTGTGAACCTTTCAAGAAAACTAATATAACCAACTTCCCATAAAGTCCTTATATTAGCGTTATCCCTTTGTCAAATACATTTTCCCTCAATCCAAGGGACTTATACTTTTGAAATGAAACAAGTATCATATACTTTAAAACAAGTGTAGATTGTCAAATCTTGTACGTATACCGTACTACATAGATACAACTATTCATGCTCAAGAGATAGGAAAGCTCTACATACCTCTTCGGTCAATCCACTTGCTAAGTCCAACTACCGCAAGTAATATGTCAACCTATAATAACCATAGTGCGTTTATTAACCTCTAATTTCAACGTAGAAATTCCAAATTCAAGTTACCAATTCCTAAGGAAAATTGGGCAGCATTTCCTTTGTTTCTACTCACTTTGCCACCTTTTTCAAAGGCCGATTTTCAACACTCAAACGCCTCATTAAGGCCCAACATCCAAACCAACACAAAGGGGATTACACACCTAATCTTGGGTGTGTAAAATTCTGCCCCATAAGTTATAATAATACACTTAACAATTCTAAAGTAGTTTGTAGGCTACAACATGCTCATAATATCTCTTTAGCCAAATCCTTCATACTCAACCCACATTTCTTGCATGCAATGACTCTAATAGCATTATTCACTACCACAAGTACTTTCTTCTTAACATGCAACATTAAAAACTAATAATAGAGGAAGAATCATTACCTTAGAGCTTTAGCCAAATTTATCCAACAATTTGCTAGCTTCTATTCCAAGAACACTACCACAACAACCTTCACAAGCTAGTCACAAGCTTCCTTCTTGCCTTTTACTTTTCAGATTTTTCCTAAGGCTCGAATGTCTCTTGGAGTTTTAGAGAGAATGAGGAGCTTGAAATAATTAAGAGAGAAGGAGGAGCTTTTTCTAAGAGAGAGATTAAAGATGACCAAGTCTTTAAGACTTGGTCAATATAATGCATGCAAAAATCAGATGGGGGGGGGGGGACACTTGTCACCCACCCATGCCCTTTTAAAAGAAAAGATCAGATTTTCCTAAGTTTTTCCGCCAGATTTCCCGCCTCGGCGCCGCGGCGCCGCAACTCCTGCGGACCCTCGGATCTTCCGGCGCCGCGGCCCTGCTTCCCGGCGCCGCGGTGCTGAAACTTCAGCGACCCCTCAGATCTTCCGGCGCGCGGCCCGACTTCGGCGCGCGGACTCTGATCACCCGTCTTGGCGCGCGGCCACGCTCCGGCGCCCAGCGCGATACCACGATCGCGGTCGGACCGAACCACGGGGTATAACAATAGTAATCACAATGCCTATGACTATTTCAGGACACATGGGCAGCAGATGATTTGGGCGAAGGATGTTTGGAGTTCTTGTATCACTCCAAAGCAGTCCTTCATTCTTTGGCTGTGTGCGAGGAAAAGATTACGGACGAATGATAGAATCACTTGTATGGACATTGATAGAAGGTGCTCCCTTTGTGGTTATTCTGACGAGTCAATAGCTCACCTATTCTTCAGCTGCACGATCAATAGTTATCTCTGGTCACGGGTCAAGACATGACTTGGCATCAGGAGGGCTATGACCACAATCGATAGCGCTTTGCAATATATCAAGAAAGATGGGTGTGGCACTGGTTGGCAAGCTAAAGCTAAGCGGGATAGCCTGGCCACCACCATCTACCACATTTGGACTGAGAGGAACAGGATTATTTTTTACGGGTCGAGACTTGATAGAGAAGCTATTCTCTTTAGGATCAAAACCAGCGTCTATAAAATTTTGTTCACTTTGTACCCCTTTTTCCTGGATAGATTTGTATCTCTAGCCACAAACTAGGATATGGATGGCTGGCTGGACCTGTGGCATCGTCGAAGCGCCTTTTGCAAATCTCCAGACTGCCCAACTTGTCGGATCAGCTGGAGTCTCCCGACCACCCGAAATGTGGGATTAGCGGGAGTCCTTTATAAATTGTACCTAATGACTTCTCGACCTGTGGACAAGCATGAAATAATACGTTGTCTGGATAGTAGGTACTATGGCGATTACTCCCAGCTGCATAACGTGACGAGGGTGGGTCTTTACCCATGTCCGAATAGGTACTCTTCCCTTGACCGTGGATTTGTCCCATTTGGGTTTACCATGGAAATGGTTTAAGGAGGCCCACAGCTGCAACCTTATGCTCTACATAAGGGAATTGCCATAGTTTAGGACTTTTGTGGGATACATCTCTCTTATGCTTAGCTTGGGCACTCACGACTACCCAACTTGTGGGCTAGCTTGAGTTTTTGTTACTGACGAGCCTAAATCTTGTGCTGACTTTCCAAGCAGAGACGCACTAGATTTACATCGTCTTTACGTCGTGGACACGCCCGCAAAACATGTACATTCTGATGATTATTAATACACATTTACCTTTCCATAAAAAAAAAGTTGTAGTTTTCAAGTGTGATTGGGTAGAGAATGTTGATGGTTTCATATTAAAATATGATCTTGGATGCACACTTTTAAATCTCAAATGATTAGGCCATAAGTCAGAACCATTCATTTTGGCTTAGCATGCAACACAAGTGTTTTACGTATCTGATTGAAGGGATGAAAAATGGTCCGTAGTGCGTCGTATGCCGAATAAAGATATTGAAGATGATATAAACAATGTGATGGATCATGCTCCCACTGAAAATAAATTACCGATGAATGATGATGACGACTTTGGTGTATACATAGGAGATGGAAAAGATGGAATTTGGGTGTAATTAGTTGTGCATGTTTCGATGTAAATATAGATCATTTTTTGATGTTTTGACTTGGTGATGATCAATTATGAATTATTTTGCTATTTTGACTTGATTATGATCAATTATAAATCATTTTTGCAGTTTCGACGTGGATAAGAAGAAGAGTAAAAAGGAATATGCATATTGTAACAATGATGATTACCAATTGTCAGATGGTGTATCTGATGAAAATGAAGAGCGTGATGTTGCTCCAGTGCAATGCAAACTTAAACCCATTTCTAATTTTTCTGGTGGAGAAAATTCAGAAAAATGTAAAGATGATGGAGAAGATTTAAGTGACGAAGACAAACCAGAGGATAGAATCCTTAGTAGATGTACTTCTGTTGGCCATAAACAGAATATGAAAAGAAAAAGATTTGGAAGAATTATGATTAAGTACAATAAGTAGGGGATTCCAATAGGCAAATCATGCAATGATTTATGCATTCTTTTAGGAGTTTTGGCCTGCACAACAGTGTCTATACTTCATGATGATTGGCGGTTGGTTCCGGCAGAAGAAAAAGATCGGCTTTGGGAATCTGTTAAGGTAAGTTCATAATGTGTCTGATTACTTGTATCTCTTATTCTATTCACATTCAATCACTTCTTCTATTCACCTTATTGCGTCTGGTGGGCTGATTATAGAAACTTGTGACTGGTGACTGATAAGGGGCTGCAAATTTTGTGTAAATGTCATTGCAGGTACATTTTATGGCTTATCCACGAAGTAAGAAGAAAATTCTACAATAAATTACTTATATGTTCCGAAACATCAAATACGGACTGGCAAAAAAAATGTTATCCAACGTGTAAATAATCGCGAGTTGTTGTACACTCCTCCAGTTGAACACAACCATATTACCAAATTTGATTGGGAGAAGTTTGTGAAGTCTCGTCTTTCTGAAGACTTCCTAGTGAGTAAATGAAAAAAACTAAATAACTCCTTTTAGATGTAGTTCAATAAATGAAAAAAATAATTTTTTTCAAATTTTCTTTAATCAGAAAAAAGTAAAGAATGCAAAGAATAATTTGAATCATCACTTGAGCAGAGCAGGATATACGGGGCTTATAGAAAAAATTGTAAGTTTTATATTTTTGTTTTAATGTATAAAAATGAGCTTGAACTTAAACCATCTGAGTTTTTTTTGTTTAATACACAGTGCCCTTTATCCGACATTTCAGATGAGCAGATTGATAGGAGTGAGCTTTGGAAGCAAAGCTCGGATGATGAGAGATGGTAAATTTGACCCGGAAGTGGAAGTTATTGTCAACGAAATTGTAAGATCTCAATTATAAAAATACATAATCCCTTAATTGACAAATGTAACATTATTCATGAAATATCTCACCTGAATTCTATCTTACATTATTGTATTGACAGGAAATGATTAGAAAGGATGTCGAAGAGGGTAAATTCAAGGTTCGTGGAAAGAACGACATACTTGCAAGAGTTATGAATAAGATTCCAAAAAATGATCATATGCAAGGGACAGGTAAATTTTATACTGCTACTTTGTACTTTCACACGTATGATGGATCTGCGGAGACTGGAAGCAATAAGAGATTAGAGCAACGACTGTTTAACATTGAGAGTAAGTTGGAGTAACTCAGGGGCCAAGATAAAGCAGTGAATGTTAAACATTCAGACATGGCCAGTTGTTCCTATGCACCTCCATTTGCTGACAATGATGATAAAGACGATGTTGGTGGCCAGGAAATTCAGCAAAGAAAGATCAAATGCTTGTCATTGATGAAGTGCATCAACCTACCACCAACAAACAATTATAGTTTGATGATGGTCGTTATATAGTGGTGTTGAATGATCAGACATATGTTTTAGAAAATGAGAAAAAGAAAGGGAAAAAGAAAATTGAAAATCTTCCACAGTCAATGAGAAAAACACAGCATTCAGGAGTGCAACAACGAGAACATAATGAAGTGCTTGCTCTTTTTGGGGACATTGTGGATATGAGGTTGCCATCAGACTATTTTGTGACATACCTTGTGGATGATTCTGTTTTTGAGACCACAAACTCTGTAAAATCCCATATTGGAAATGACAAATGCGAGGCATTACTCAAAATGGATTGGTTATGTGTTAATAAAATTGAAGTTTACATTTGGTACGCATTTTAAGTTGTTGGTTGTTTTTCTTTTACATTATGTTCTGTTGTGATGTGTGCATTTGACATTTGTTGGCCATGTTTATATTTTAGCTTGTTGCATGAGAAATACAACCAGCCGGGAAGAGGAAGAGTGTGACCATTTGGGTTTGTGTTGTCTGGTTTGGTTTGGTATGGTATGTGCATATAAATCCAAAAGGTAAACCAAACAGTCCACCTGAAAAAAGGATAGTAAGTCTATGTGATCGTTTGTTGAAAGGGAAAGACGGACAATATATCTTCATGCCATATAATCTTCAGTATGTCAATTCTATTTTCTTTATATGTTGTATTTAAAGTCTCTTTTTTCTTTAATTAGATTGAGAAATACTTAATATACATGATTTGTAGGAATTATTAGCTATTGGCTATTTTTTATGTGTCTAAATTTGAGGTGTACTATATGGATTCTCTTAATAATGCTCCTCATCAAGACTTGGTAAAACTTATCACACAGTAAGTATCGCTTACTTGTTATTATTTACTAACTTGTTTTAATATTGTTAGTCAATTATATTACAAGAATGTTGACAATCATGTTCTAATATTTTGTGATTTTTTATAGCGCTATGCGCATGTACATAGCTCAAAAAGGTTATAATCAGAAATGATTTTTTTCTAGAATGCTGAAAATTGTTAAGGTACTTCATTTTATTTAAGTCTTTAATTGCATGTAATGTAAGTTCAAATTTGTTCAGTTAAGAGACTGTTTGCATCTATCTATATGTTCATGCTATCTCTGTATGTTTAAAATGCATCCAATTTGTTTTAAATGCATATGTAATGCATATCTAGGTAAAAGATGAGAAGTTCAGAATATTTGTGCTAACTGTTGTGTGCTATTGCATAAGCTAAATTTGAAAACTAAGCTAAACTTTCTCTATTAACTTGGAAGTTGTTCATAGAGGTTCATTTGACCTTTGTATGTCAACTGAGTCTAAATCACTTTGAAGATTTGATACTTTGCTTGATAGTTGTTTAAGTTAGGCTGAAATATGACTGTAAATTAGATTGAAACCTGTAAATTAGGTTGAAACCTGTCTGTAAATTAGGCTGAAATTTATCTATAAATTAGGCTGAAATCTGCAGTTTATGTGAAAAAATCAGAATGTGTTTTGTTTTTTCAAGTGCTATATGTTTAAACCATAAAGTGTAGTTAAAGACCTATCACATATAACTTGGTCAAATTATCAAAGGGATTAGATACATGTTCTTAAGCTTGACCATATGAATATTGTGTGTTGTCTATCATAAAATATACTAGCTACTGTGTTTGTATTGTGTGTCGCGCCCTTTTTCGGCCGCGACTTTATTCTAGCGAACCCTGCTCAAATAAAAATGTTAGAAAATAAATAATAAAAATGCTAAGGGGTTCGCGGAGTCGCCACCTAATTAATTTGGGTGAATTAGGACACCTAAATGTTAACTAGTTTAAAGTAAACATTAAC
The DNA here is from genome assembly GCA_029844215.1 of Przewalskia tangutica. Classification (NCBI taxonomy): domain Eukaryota; kingdom Viridiplantae; phylum Streptophyta; class Magnoliopsida; order Solanales; family Solanaceae; genus Przewalskia; species Przewalskia tangutica. Next base: position 84,166,802 of record CM056734.1, read on the forward strand.
TCCATTTAATGGTCTGCTAAACTTAATGAGATTTTGGGCAAGGGTTCTTTATTATCCTAAAGGGAAGGGGTCAGGCACCCTAAAGGATCCGCTAACTTGCGGTTGTCCGTTCAAACCTAGGTTAATTATTATGACTAAAAATGCATGTTTTAAAGGATATTTAAAATATTTAAAACACTTGAGATGTATTTTTGACTAAGAAAAAAATGTAAGATTATGTTTAAAATGTCCTTAGTGCGAAACATGCGTTCATAAAAATGTTTTAATGACATAAAAATGTGTGTTTGCAAAATCATATGAAAAATACCTATTATGCAAAGGCTAAAAAAGATTTATTATGCATGTTAGCAAGAGTTCACAAAAATAGATTTTCTCCTGTTGTTAATAATATCTTAGCTGCTTGAATATTTATGCCGGTGGGAAATTGTTAGATGATTTAATATGATTTAAGCAATGCTAAAAAAAATAATTAACTTAAAGGAACAAGCCAATTTCTAATGTCGAATTAATTTCTAATGGTGACCCAAAGTTTAATTATTCTAGGCAACTTACAGCTATGTACGAATGTTAGACGGTTAATTACACAAATAAACGGGGCGGGATAGGAAATAAAGGACTCGACAGAGTGACGGTGCTATTCGCCGTCGGGTTGGAATTCCCCAATGTGGATAGAGAAATGCACATAGATGCGGATCTTCATTTGCTGTAGCTTTGTGATGAGTCTCGCCATGAAACTCTTCATTTTTGCTCCGATGCGTTTCATGTAAAAGAAAAACGATAAGGATTAGTATATGTCCCAAATTTATCACAAACATTTGACGTAAATTTTAAATAAGTATAAACCAATTCATTTCGGCCCATATCAACAACCAAACAGATTTTAATAGAACCCCAAGATGTGACAAGATCGCAGAAAAACAGACCCAAACACACCCCTCTTTTAGGTCCAACAAACGTCATGCCACACTATCCTTAAACAAGCAGATTTTAATATTAGAACTAACCTAAAACTAACAGATCAAGTTCTCACACACTATCTCCAAATCTGTTACAAACATTATCAATGATCTAGAACATGCATCATCTCATTACGTGAACCAAACCAGACCCAAACAGACTAAAATAAATCCCAACAATGTGAAATGCCAACTGGAAACATGTTGAGCTAATCATATAAACACATATGTATAGTACTTAAACCAAGTAAACATACTTCTTAGATTGACAAGCCATTAAACATGCCCCTAACTATGGACATTCACATTTTCCACATTTTTTGATCAAAGTCATATATTTTTTTTTGTTAAACTAAGAAACATCTAATAACATGAAACTACAAAAGAAACTTAATAAAATACACCAGTAGTCATGTTAGGACTCATATTTGCCCAAAGGAACCCCAACAGTATAGAAAACAACAAACATGCTAATCTGAACACAGAATTACATATATATATATTTTTTAATATATTAAAATCAAGAAATTAACAGGATTAGGCATTACCTTGTATTAAGCATTAAGTTAACTAAATGGCTTGTATATGAACAGAACTAACACATAATTAACCAATACAAAACAGGTGGCAAACAATAGAATACGAATAGACTAAAATCAGGTGTGAGTCAAGTTTACCTTCTCCGGCGGCGAACCGAGGCAGCGTATCAAGTCGTCGATCCGCTCGGGTTTTGGTTCTTGCGATGCGAATAAAAAGGGACGAAGCTTTTGCTTCGAGGATGGTTGCTAGTTCTTGACTGATATTGTGAGGAAGAAACAGGGCTTGAGAATTTTTTGTCCTTGCCGCTTGACTGCTGTTTTCCTAGATTGATTTTTTTTTCTTTATTTGCGGATGAAGAGTGACGGATTTAGGAGCTTTTTCCCTTCTCCCCGGATGCCTGTCGATTTTGCATGTTCTCCCCTTTTATAGTCCCAATCTTGGGTTCTAATGTTGGTAAGTTATCGATATTATTCTGGACTGATTTTTGTGCGATTTCGTACTGATTTCGTGTGATTTTTTTGACGATTTGATTGAGATTCTTCAGTGCTGATTTTGGTAAGGTTTTATTATCGATTTGACATGACTTGGGGCGAGATTTTTGTGCTGGTTCATGGAACATCTAATATGGTAAGATTTGGAAGATTTTGATGTGGTTCTGATATGGCAATTCTTAATCTCGAGCGTGATTTTGGTGATTTTGCACAGATTTAGGTGGAGGCGGTTGTTTGCTTTTAGGGTTCCTTAGTTTTGTTAGTAGAGTGAGGGAGAGGATGAGGGCTGATGGGCGATGGGTTGCTGATAAAGGGGCTGGGGGAGTGGGCCGCGGGAATTGGGCCAAATGTAGTGGGTTGTGGATAATTTATTTAAGGGATGGGAATTGGGCTAGTTTAAATGGGTATTAGATTTAGGAGTTAGTTTTTTTTTTTTTTTAAGTATTAGATGTTTAATTGGTAGTAAGTTAAATTATTTAAAAATTATTAAAAATTATTGTTGGAAATTAGTGTAATTTTATGGTTAATGACTGGACGGGAGGGTCAAAATTGGGTGTCAACAGTTGTCCCTCTTTGTATGGAGATGATGGAAGAATCTTCGGACAAAGACGTTGACTCATAGCCAATTTTGTCTCGATCCTCAGAAATGGAAAGGTTTGGGCAAATAGACAAGGCTGACGCAAAATTTAAAATTTGTCCCAGTGTCGAGTTATGACGACACTGGGCTACCATGGTCAAAATACCAAGGCGGACTAACGCGGACTCAAAACTTGTCCCAGTGTCGAGTTATGACGACACTGGGCTACCATGGTCAAAACACCAATGCGGGCTGATGCAGATTCAAAAATTGTCCCAGTGTCGAGTTATGACGACACAGGGTATGTGGTGCTAAAAATAAAAATAAAGAAAAATAAAAAAATGGCTTGAACCTGGGGTGTACCGGTGTCGACTTATTATGCTGGGTTTTATGGTGATGTGGAGCAGGTGGGACGACGCTGAGGCGCTTTACGCCATTTGTTGGGAAGGTTGGCCCCCCAACAAATTACCCCGGTTCGCTGTAAGAGAAAATCCACGTTGTGCTCCATCTTTGCAGTTCCTGTAGATTTAAGCTAAGATAGAAGCATTAGTGCATAACTGTCAAAACAAAACAATGTAAGAATGTGAATTTGTGCTGTGATTGTAGTCAGATTGTATATACTATATAATGAAATGATGTGATGATCTGGCCTTGTATAGGCGAGATGCAGATGGCCTTGTGTAGGCGTTGTAAATGCGTTGTGTAGACGAAATGCAAATGTTAAATCGTTGTGTAGACGAAATGCAAATGACGCCTTGTATGGGTGTTGTCGTCGTTGTATAGACGAAATGCAAATGTTCGTCGTTGTATGGACGAAATGCAGATGTTCGTCGTTGTATGATGCAAATGACGCCTCCTAGGGCATAGATAAAAATTGTTCTATATATGGAGTTGTGTCGTAATTCATGCGTAATCAAAACTAGATGAAATAATTAAAGTGTAAATGATGTAGCCTGTGGTTTTTGCAAGATGTATTTGATGTAGACTTGTTGCAGTTTGACTTTGTGAGCGAATCTGTTGTATTGGAATGTTGCTATTGGCGTCGTTTTCGGACTTGGCGTCATTTTTGGACTTGTTGTGTTGATGACGTCGTTGCACGGGCGTGTTCTTTGCTGCCACGTAGACTAAAGCTCAAGAAAGAGTTAGTGCATAACTGCTAAGACAGAATAATAAAGCATGAACGCGAAAAAATGCAATTTTGAGAACAGAGAAAATCGTCTCTGCGTAGATGTGATATGTTGATGATGGCGTCGTTTTCGGACTTGACGTCGTTTTCGGACTTGGCATCATGTTGGCGTCGTTTTCGGACTTGGCGTCGTTTTCGGACTTGTCGTCGTTTTCGGACGTGGAGTCGTTTTCGGACTCGGAGTCGTTTTCGGACTCGACGTCATTTTCGGACTGGGCATCGTTTTCGGACGTGGCGTCGTTTTCGGACTTAGCGTCGTTTTCGGACGCGGCGTCATTTTCGGACGCGGCGTCGTTTTGAACCTTGGCGTCGTTTTGAACCTTGGCGTCGTTTTGACGCGTCGTTTTGGGCGTGGAGTCGTTTGGACTCGGCGTCGTTTTGGACTCGGCGTCGTTTTGGACGTGGCGTCGTTTCGGACTTAGCGTCGTTTTGGACGTGGCGTCGTTTGGACTTAGCGTCGTTTTGGGCGTGGCGTCGTTTTGGGCGTGGCGTCATTTGGACGTGAGTCGTTTTGGACTTCGAGTCGTTTTGGACTCGACGTCGTTTTGGGCGTGGCGTCGTTTTGGACTTAGCGTCGTTTTGGACGTGGCGTCGTTTGGACTTGGCGTCGTTTTGGACGTGGCGTCGTTTTGGGCGTGGCGTCATTTTGGACGTGAGTCGTTTTGGACTGAGTCGTTTGGACTCGGCGTCATTTTCGGGCGTGGCGTCGTTTTACGTACCGCGTCGTTTTCGGACGTGGCGTCATTTTCGGACTTGGCGTCGTTTTCGGACGTGGCGTCGTTTTCGGACGTGGCGTCATTTTCGGACGTGGAGTCGTTTTCGGACTCGGAGTCGTTTTCGGACTCGACGTCGTTTTCGGACGTGGCGTCGTTTTCGGACTTAGCGTCGTTTTTGGACGTGGCGTCGTTTTCGGACGCGGCGTCGTGGCGACATTTTGGACTTGCTGTGCTGATAACGTCGTTGTCTGGACGTGTTGCTGATGCTCCTGTATAATAAATGCTCCTGCAAGCTAAGCTTGAGAAAAATTAGTGTATAACTGTTAAAACAAGATGATAAATATATGAGAAATGCAATTATGTGAATAAGGATGTCTTCCCTGTATGATATGTGGGGTGTTGTGAATGCTGAGATGTTGTCCTTGGGCGGACATGCTAGATGCTGACACTGACGAATTGCCTTGATGCCTTTGTTGTGATGCATTTGTGAACCCTATGGATTGCCATGATGTCTTTGTTGTGCGTTTGTGCAATCGCGTGAGTTCTGATTTGACTCTGGGCGGTGATCTGCTATAATTTGTTGCGGGATTTGAACTCGATTGTTGATGTTTATGCCTTGTCTTTGACGAATTTTGTTATATTTTCTGCTTCTACTAGTATGAAGAACTTTGTTGTACCTTCTGCTAATATGAAGGACCTGCGCTCAAAGAAAAATTTGTGAGTTTGAGGGTGGGCGGTTGATTCGCGTTGACTTTGTAGTTTTGACTCTTGATGCCGGACGTCTGCCTTGTTTGGGACTCATAACCCCTGCTTGGTTTCCTGCCTTGTCTCAGTTTTGAATTTGCAAAGGGCATTTAGCCTAAAAGTGGGTTTCCATGGGGTTGCTTGTATATTATGTGTGTTTTCGTTATTTTCAAAACAAAGGGAAAGTTTCCTAATGGTGTGACCGAAGCCGATTTAGGCCGCCTACGTATCCCCATGAGAGAATCAGGTCATGACGTAGTTCATTACAAGCGAAATTGGGTGAAATTAAAAATTTCTAAAGGTGGGACCGAAGTCGAGGCGGCCGCCTACGTATCCATCAAGGGAATCAGGTCAAACGTAGTTCCATTTTATTACATATGAAGGGCAAAATATATTAAACTAACTATTTTAGGACTCGGCGGGCCAAAGCGGGGGCATGAGTCCACTTCTTCTTGCTTTGTGTCTTAGAGGCGAAGTCTTGGTGGGATCATACCGGATCACATTGTATTTATGTTTCCTTTTCAGCAACGAGAAAACTTTAGAGCCCTTCCACGCAGTTTTCTGTATCTTCTTCTTTTGATTTCTGCGAAGTGCATGTTTTGATGAATGACTGATTCAGGCGTAACAGGCTCTAGCCAAGGAGCATTTCTCTTCCTTTGGAGATTGATTGATGATTCAACATTCTTCCCTCTTTGGACCGGCACAACAGTCCCTTCCAAACTGTTTTGTTCAACAATCATGTTCACATAGGCATCATCAGGGTTTGGTAAGTGGTTGTTGTTTATATTGGGGGGAGCTTCTTTAAGTTGGATGACTCCATCTTTGATCAATTCCTCGATTTTGTCTTTGAGGGTATAACAATTTGCGATGTCATGCCCCTCGACACCGGAGTGGTATGCACAATGTTTGGTTTCATCGTGCCCTCGGGAAGTAGGCCTGGGGGTATTTCTAGGAACTGGCTGGAGTATTCCTGCGGCTTTCAACTTCTCATACACTTGGGCTATAGGTTCAGCTAAAGGTGTATAGGTTCTGGTTGGCTTTCTCTCAGCATCTATACGGGGTTTGGGTCTGTTTGGTGTGCGGGTTTGTGATTGTGGTGAGTATTTTGGGTATGCTGGTTGGGTATGGTAAACAGGATATGGGGTGGCGCAGTGCTGATAATATGACTGTGGATTTTGAGTGTTTTGGTAAGAAGGCAGTGGCCTTTGATACACTGGAAGTTGTTCTGGCATATGCTCCTGAATAACCATGATAGAGGGTGATGCATCTCTTCTCCTCTGTGAGGTACCTCCGATGGAATTTGATTGCACTGCTCTGCTAGTTGCTTGTAGGGCTGTCAGGTTTGTAATCCTGCATGTCTTAATGCCTTCTTCCACGAAGTCGCCCATTCTTACGACTTCTGCAAAACTTCGCCCGATTACACTGATCATTCTTTCATAATATGTCGCGTCTTTTAACGACTGCACGAACAAGGTGGTCATTTCGCTCTCTGCCATTGGGGGTTGGACCTTTCTTTGCGACGCCACCTCGGGCGTATTCACGAAAGTTTCGTGGATTTCTTTTCAAGTTTCATAAGATAAAATCTATCCGGCGATGTCGATGTTGAATCTGAATCTATCCATGAAATCTTGTGCCATGGCATTCGCTTGTCCCATTTTCGAAGTCTTGGCATGTGTACCAGTCCAGCGCCTCGCCGGTTAGACTCCTGATGAATAGTTTCATGATGATTGCTTGATTTTTCCCAACTCCAATCAATTTATCACAATATGACCTTAGATGAGCTCGAGGATTCCCCTTTCCATCGAACATGTCAAATTTGGGTACCTTGTACCCCACAGGTAATTCAACGTCAGGGTGCATACATAAGTTTTCATATTCCAAACCTTCTTCCCTTGTTCATCCGAATGCTTTTGAATGCCTCTTTCAAACTACAGTTTCTTTTGCCATATTTTCATCGGCTCTGCTCGAGTGCGCTCCATTTCCTTGTATTGATCTGTCTCTTGAGAGGATGTATGCATAATAAATGGTTGGCTTTCGATCGGATGTGCTAATCCCTCATATTGTTTGTGTGTCATCTGCTCGTATTGGGTGGCTTGGCAATTTGGGTTGAGTGGGGAGATATAAGTAGGTGGAGGTTGAGATGTGTATGTAGTGAACGGATCATTTTGGAGGTCGGCTTGCAAATTGATCGGGCGAGTGACATTTTGGTGTGGTGGTATGTTGCGGCCTCTGCGGGAGCTTTGGGAAGTGGAGGCTCGAGGGCTTGTGACACGATTGCATTTGTCCTTTGCTCAGGAGTGGTGCATTCAAACTAATAGACATGTTTGTGATATTTGAGCCTTTATTTCGGCTTGCATGATTTCCATTTCTTTGCAATAGTATGGCGAGGTTTTGATCATTGGTGTTTCTCCTTTCCAACGCTCTGCATCCTCTGCGGGAACGGGACGAGTCTAAGTTGTTTCGCTCGTTCCTGGATTAGTCATTTATTGGATGATTGTGCTTCTACCAGTCAACGTGAATCAACCTTTTGGGGATAAGCTAGGCAAAAATAATCCTTTAACAAATGAAGCAAACCAAGTTAGTATAATATGCAAAAAGTTGCAGGCAATATATACTAATAAGCAAATTGCAAATCAAGTGCGTGTTCTAACATGTTTGGGACCTTTTTATGCCAGAGGTAGGCCTAAACGTCAAATATGCGAGGTTATGATGGATTTGTCCAAGTCGCCTAACTGTAATGCTTTTGTTGGAAATGGCGACCAAATGACGGTGCACTTTTTCCAATTTCAGCATGACATGATTAGGTTTGGATTTGTCTATCATTGTCACGCTACACATAATATGCTGGTTGGTCCTTGGGTTGAGAAACCCGTCGACAAGTTTGGTGTCTTCCTAATTGTGGTGTCGATGCAGGACCACCCACCTAAGGTAAATGCATGCATGCCCTAAAATAAAGGGTGGTATAGCTCTATCTTAAGTTTCTAAGATTTGGCTTTTCTAGACGCAAGAGTTCGAGCGGACTACTCAGTGAGAAGGCTACGCGACCACCGGTTGGGCCGGATTCTCGCGCAAAACACCAACTCTCTTAAATTTGGGTGTTTGAAAGAAATTTGCAGTCTTGAAGCACACCGCGTGTTAATGTGATAGTGTGAATTTTCCAGTGGAAGAAATATGAACGGAATGCGGTTTAAGGAAAGCGATAAAGCGGTAGCAATTAAAATAAACAAAATACAAAGACACAAAATTAAATGCAAAAATAATGCCAAATAATAACCCTAGGTGCATTGTGGTTAAGAACCTTAAATCCCGATGGAGTCGTCGTTACATGCGCCTTTTTGGCGCGACTTTATTCTAGCGAACCCTGCTCAAATAAAAATGTTAGAAAATAAATAATAAAAATGCTAAGGGGTTCGCGGAGTCGCCACCTAATTAATTTGGGTGAATTAGGACACCTAAATGTTAACTAGTTTAAAGTAAACATTAACTCCATTTAATGGTCTGCTAAACTTAATGAGATTTTGGGCAAGGGTTCTTTATTATCCTAAAGGGAAGGGGTCAGGCACCCTAAAGGATCCGCTAACTTGCGGTTGTCCGTTCAAACCTAGGTTAATTATTATGACTAAAAATGCATGTTTTAAAGGATATTTAAAATATTTAAAACACTTGAGATGTATTTTTGACTAAGAAAAAAATGTAAGATTATGTTTAAAATGTCCTTAGTGTGAAACATGCGTTCATAAAAATGTTTTAATGACATAAAAAATGTGTGTTTGCAAAATCATATGAAAAATACCTATTATGCAAAGGCTAAAAAAGATTTATTATGCATGTTAGCAAGAGTTCACAAAAATAGATTTTCTCCTGTTGTTAATAATATCTTAGCTGCTTGAATATTTATGCCGGTGGGAAATTGTTAGATGATTTAATATGATTTAAACAATGCTAAAAAAAATAATTAACTTAAAGGAACAAGCCAATTTCTAATGTCGAATTAATTTCTAATGGTGACCCAAAGTTTAATTATTCTAGGCAACTTACAGCTATGTACGAATGTTAGACGGTTAATTACACAAATAAACGGGGCGGGATAGGAAATAAAGGACTCGACAGAGTGACGGTGCTATTCGCCGGCGGGTTGGAATTCCCCAATGTGGATAGAGAAATGCACATAGATGCGGATCTTCATTTGCTGTAGCTTTGTAATGAGTCTCGCCATGAAACTCTTCAGTTTTGCTCCGATGCGTTTCATGTAAAAGAAAAACGATAAGGATTAGTATATGTCCCAAATTTATCACAAACATTTGACGTAAATTTTAAATAAGTATAAACCAATTCATTTCGGCCCATATCAACAACCAAACAGATTTTAATAGAACCCCAAGATGTGACAAGATCGCAGAAAAACAGACCCAAACACACCCCTCTTTTAGGTCCAACAAACGCCATGCCACACTATCCTTAAACAAGCAGATTTTAATATTAGAACTAACCTAAAACTAACAGATCAAGTTCCCACACACTATCTCCAAATCTGTTACAAACATTATCAATGATCTAGAACATGCATCATCTCATTACGTGAACCAAACTGCACTCCAAATGGACTAAAATAAATCCCAACAATGTGAAATGCCAACTGGAAACATGTTGAGCTAATCATATAAACACATATGTATAGTACTTAAACCAAGTAAACATACTTCTTAGATTGACAAGCCATTAAACATGCCCCTAACTATGGACATTCACATTTTCCACATTTTTGGATCAAAGTCATATATTTTTTTTTGTTAAACTAAGAAACATCTAATAACATGAAACTACTAAAGAAACTTAATAAAATACACCAGTAGTCATGTTAGGACTCATATTTGCCCAAAGGAACCCCAACAGTATAGAAAACAACAAACATGCTAATCTGAACACAAAATTACATATATATATTTTTTTTAATATATTAAAAGCAAGAAATTAACAGGATTAGGCATTACCTTGTATTAAGCATTAAGTTAACTAAATGGCTTGTATATGAACAGAACTAACACATAATTAACCAATACAAAACAGGTGGCAAACAATAGAATACGAATAGACTAAAATCAGGTGTGAGTCAAGTTTACCTTCTCCGGCGGCGAACCGAGGCAGCGTATCAAGTCGTCGATCCGCTCGGGTTTTGGTTCTTGCGATGCGAATAAAAAGGGACGAAGCTTTTGCTTCGAGGATGGTCTTGGTTCTTGTCGATATTGTGAGGAAGAAAGCAGGCTTGAGAATTTTTGTCCTTGCTGACATTGCTTTGTTTTCCTAGATTGATTTTTTTTTCTTTATTTGCGGATGAAGAGTGACGGATTTAGGAGTTTTTTCCCTTCTCCCCGGATGCCTGTCGATTTTGCATGCTCTCCCCTTTTATAGTCCCAATCTTGGGTTCTAATGTTGGTAAGTTATCAATATCATTCTGGACTGATTTTTGTGCGATTTCATACTGATTTCGTGTGATTTTTTTGACGATTTGATTGAGATTCTTCAGTGCTGATTTTGGTAAGGTTTTATTATCGATTTGACACGACTTGGGGCGAGATTTTTGTGCTGGTTCGTGGAACATCTGATATGGTAAGATTTGGAAGATTTTGATGTGGTTCTGATATGGCAATTCTTAATCTCGAGCGTGATTTTGGTGATTTTGCACAGATTTAGGTGGAGGCGGTTGTTTGCTTTTAGGGTTCCTTAGTTTTGTTAGTAGAGTGAGGGAGAGGATGAGGGCTGATGGGCGATGGGTTGCTGATAAAGGGGCTAGGGGAGTGGGCCGCGGGAATTGGGCCAAATGTAGTGGGTTGTGGATAATTTATTTAAGGGATGGGAATTGGGCTAGTTTAAATGGGTATTAGATTTAGGAGTTAGTTTTTTTTTTTTTTAAGTATTAGATGTTTAATTGGTAGTAAGTTAAATTATTTAAAAATTATTGTTGGAAATTAGTGTAATTTTATGGTTAATGACTGGACGGGAGGGTCAAAATTGGGTGTCAACATTGTGCATTGAGCTGAACTTCACTGTGTAACTAACAATCAATTTTGACCAACTATTTTTAAAATTCTAACAAAAAAGACGGGGTGGGCGGGGATAAAGGGCTTGCTTTTTCTCAGTTTCTACATCTCTCAATTGCTTCTTCCCCTTCTTTAATATGTTTTGAACCCATGTATGACATTTTATTCGAGTCTTTAATTGCATGTAATGTAAGTTCAAATTTGTTCAGTTAAGTAAATGTTTGAGTTAAATTTGCTTTAAGGTACCACAACAAGCTAATGATACGAGCGTGGTTACTCTATGTTGCATTTCATTAAAGACCTCATGAATGATTTATATCTGCTGCCAAAAATGTAAGTATCTAACATTATTTCTTGTTTATGTACTTGTCTATATATGTTTTAATTGATCTCTGTTGTGTATTATAATTGATCTAACATGTTGAATTATATTTGGATGTAATTACATTAGAATGACCAAATTATGATTAGAATTCTTAATTGATCTCTATTGTGTTAACAGTACAATGAAAAAGAAGTTTTTTAACAACATGAGCTTGATGAGGTCCGGATTGAGTGAGCGCATCATTTTTCAAAGATTCTCCGTACTACAGAAGTTGTGTCACCTTCGTGATGTTTGGATAATATGTACATTGGCTCATTTTGTTTTGTAAAACATTTTGTTTTGGATACATTTGTTTCCCACCAATTTAACTATTATTGAAAAATAAAAAAAACAATTAATTAAATTAAATTAATTATTAAATACAAAATGCGTCAAAATCAAATTTCCCACATTTTTTTTATATTTAAATTAAAATTAAAATTTATTTAAAAACTTACCGCGAAAAAATATATTAAAATAATAAAATTCAAATATTTTACCGCCAAAATTTGTAAATACCCGAGAAAAACAAAAAAAACCGAAAAATAGTCAAAGTCAACGACCAAATGTGTGACGGTTTATAACCGTCACATATTATGTGACAGTTAATTAAATTGTCATCTATTCGTGACACAGGCTACAATGACACTTACAAAAACCGTCATCCACCTCCTTCGATGACAGTTTTTAACATTCACCGTAGGTCCTTTTTCTTGTAATGAGCTCACGCCCCCGCCTTTTAAAACAGTGCCAAAAATAATAACGAATTATTAACCACATATATATTCTAAAGATATGTATGTCAAATACAAATAATTAAATTGTTTAAAAGGTGTAAGTTCTTGTAAATAATAAAATGTTGATGTCATTATAGTGCATTTTGTTACCTCTTCCGTCATATATAGACAGTATAGACAATCCTCGTCGATTAATTTCCTTTGATCGGAGTCAGCTAAATGTAGTTGTTTAAATAACAATAGTCAATTATTTATTCAGGCAAGTGCGCAATATAATATTCGACTTTATATACTCATATCATATTAATAATATCGTGGTTAACTAGTAAATACGTCAACTTTTAAATTATGAGTAAACTTTCTCTAAACTTGTCTACCAAATCCCCCTTTTCGCTGTCTATTACTAACTTAATAACGCGGTAGCAATTTTTTTATAAAGAAGTGTTTTCATTTTAAAAAAAGAAAAGAAAAGGAAAACACTACTATTTCCTATTTGTTTTTAAAATTTATTTGTTGCCTTCAACTTACAGCATATACTAAAAAATCATCATATGCGTGGAAAATCTGGTATCACATTCGTCAAAGGTAGATCAGCCACCCTTTTCCTTTGACTATATATATATATCCTACTATTGATCAAATTGAAATTAATGGTTGGATATATAGAAATATATTCATTTCGAAATGTCCGCTTCAACCGCTCTTTCACCTCCCAAAGAGCAAAGTTGGCTTGATGAGCGCAGATGAGGAGCAAGAAAATGGCTGCGCGGTACAGCAAGAAAACGGATGCAGCAAGAAAAGATTGTGAAGTGTATAAGAAAAGAAGGTTTGTATGACTTAAACACGTGTGGAGATATCTATAATATCCGTCTTTCTTCTCTTTTATTGTTTTATTGTCGTTCTATGTTCTATTCGGGGCAACACAAGTTGTGCTCTATGGCACGCAAGAGGCAAAAGAATCCCTTTACTTTATTTATAAAAGAAGAACCCGGTCGATCGGAGTACACAAAACATATATGGATAGAACTTATAACGGGATCTCGGAAAATAAGTAATTTCTGCTGGGCCTTTATCCTTTTTTTAGGTTCATTAGGCTTCTTATTAGTTGAAACTTCCAGTTATCTTGGTAGAAATTTGATATCTTTTTTTCCGCCTCAGAGCGAAGCAACTTGACCGCAGGGAAAGGAGCGAAGCAACTCTTAAGACTATAAGGAAAGAGAGAAGCGAAGCCACTTGACCGCAGGGAAAGGAGCTGAAAGCAACTCGAACGAATGTGAGAGGCGCGGAGCCACTTTTCTTTATGTAGCAGGGAAAGAAACTCGACTGAGCGTAGCAACTCGACTTACAGTCTTTTTGTTTTTAGCTCCTCCTCCTCAGATAAAGATGCCTTCGACGCTACTCTCCCGGCAAGAAGCACTTTTTCTATTGTGATTTTTTTGGCGAGTTCGGTGGAAAGGGTGGACAATTAGCTAGAGCATCGGGTGTTGTAGCGAAACTGATTGCAAAAGATGCTTTAGCATGGATATATCTCCCAAGTCTGATTGAAAATTTCAAAGTCTACGAGAGAAATTGGACCTCCGCCCGATTTAATTGATGATTTCTCACCTTCAGTCTCTATACTATATTACATCAAATAGAAGCGATGGTACAGATATTGACCTAACCAAAGCGAAACCGCAAACTAAGAACTATTTTTTTTTTATGTGTTGAAGTGTTGAAAAGCACAATCTTCATTTTCGTTAGACCACTAAAGTAGGACAACCTATAGGATCTAACTCCTCGTGGCCCATCTTCAAATTAACACAGCATATGTGGATGGAATGGCGACCTGTGGTAAGAGAGCCTTTAGCTATGCCCTGGGCCTTTTGCTCTTCTAACGTAAAAGGTGGCCGACCATTCGTCAAGGCCCAACCTGTTCGAACCAGGGTTTGAAACCAAACTCCTCCTCAGGAGGATAGATGGGGCGATTCGGGTGAGATCCAATGTAGATCCAACTTTCGATTCAGATTGTTTTAGAAGTAGCGCTTTACTAGCCTGACGACTCAAAGAAAGGTCGAAATCCATCCTTCTTTTTAAAACTGATTAATTAACGACCAAAGTCGCGCATAACCTTTCTCTCGTGTTATGGCCTGCTTTTTGAGCGCATTCATTGCTTTGAGGGAGCAAAGCGTGAGTTGGTCGCCTAAGGGGTGGCTTTTCGATGGATAGCTTTTGAAATCTCTATCATGGGTACTTTATAGCAGTAGGGAAGATATAATAGTTGATGCTATGCTTGGGATATATTCCTCTTTGCTTAGCTTGGTCTATTCTGGCTAAGCATTCACGGTGCCATCCTCGTCTCTAGCTCCAACTGCATTGTGTGACTAGGCTGCTTCGGGGCAGGAAGCAGTTCCTCTATGGGAAATTGGAAACGTCGAAGTAGGCTATGGCTTATAAATAGGAAGATAAGGCGTTAGCGGACCGACTTGACAGGACCCTCATTTGCTCTATCTAACTCGGTGTGCGCTCGAGAAAAAATAGGCCTATTTCAAAGGAGACTAGTAATTAATCCCTTTCATATCATGCAATGAATGTCCGAGTGTTGATATATATCATGAGCGATACGGAAATAGATCGATTAATCTCTTTCTTTAGTCAAGAAAAAGCATTTCTAGTTTGCATGGTCCAATCATTGATCGATGTGTCTTGACAATGTATATATTATTATATATATAAAAGCCTAGCATTGTCGTCATCTTCTTGTGTGAAACAAAAAAAAAAGTAGCACATTTATATATCTTGCTGCAATTATATTGTATATATCAACTCGACGTGTGGAAAAAGGACAGTCAAAAATATTTTGCAACTGCCGTGAAGAACTTGCTCATATCATTTGCCAAATGAGCTACTAATACTATTTTTTCCAACTACTTAGAACCAAAAAGTCAGCCATATAACGTTCGATTTTGCAAATTGCATTAGTTATATGTTTTTTATTTGACTTGCTTCTTTGAATAGTTAATACTCATTAGGACGACACAAATCAATGGATCTTTAAAGATTCACCTTGTTTGTAAGTAAGAACCAAAAAGGTACTCAAAATGATGAATCATTCCGTACATTCTTTAATTATGTTATAATGCGAGTATAATGTTTGGACTAAAACGTCCTAGTTAGGTTCAACAACCGAATTCTAAATCCCCAAAGGCTCCCAGGTAAAAGGTACTCAAAATGTTGCTAAAATGCCAATCTATTTATGTTGGAAATTTGTTAACGTGAAATAAATGTTATCCTATTATTTATGACTCGAACAATTGGGGTTTCGCACGTTGGAAACGGCATTTTCACATACGTGCACATATTGTACCAAGGATCGTACATTTCCTTAGTGAAAGAGATATTGGTACGTAAACAGAAATGTTTGAGACATGAAATGATAGACGGTTGTTGGCCAAATGACAAGTGTTTTCACGTTTGTAAATTAAGGAAGAAGTATACGAAGTGTAAATATCGAAACGGTACGAAAAGGGGATGCGGCATCTCTGTGGAGTCGGGGAGCCACGGCTCAGCAGCCACAAGGGCCGCGACTCTAAGTCACTGGCCAGCTACTGGAGCCGAGACGCCTCCAAGGCTGAGCTGCGACGCTTCCAAGGAAGTAATTGCGATGGAATTTCAACCGTTGGGCTGATTTTAGAGACGTTGTGAGGCATTAAAACGTCAATTTTTCTTCCATAAATCAACCATTATTTGGCTACATTAGATGGTGGATTGAATGTCCATTCATGGCATTTAAATGACCATTATTTGGCTCTTGAAGAGGTCTCTTTTACACGACTATAAATTGAGGGTTTTTGCTCAATTGTAGAACACACTTGCAATCAGATTTTTCTGAACACTTCTTCTCTAAGCAATTTCTCATACACTCTAATTTCTTCTTTTGGTAAACATTTGAGTTTCATTTGCTCACTTATTTTATCTTGGAAGACAAGTTGTCAATCACCGTAAAAGGATACACACGGATAATATTATCTTAAGGATCGGGTGCTAACACCCGACTCAACAAACTCTTTGTAGTAGTTCACTGTTGTTCTTATTCCAGGATGTAATATGTGTATTCATTACTTACTTCTCATTTCCTTGTAACCTTCATTGTACTCACAATCTAAAGACAATATTCGCTATAAGTAGCAACAAAGATGACTAGAGGCGAACAATTTGTTACTGGATCTTCCACTACTGCTCAAGGCACACCAAGTGTCTCCCCCACTATTGTTCAAGGCTCACATAATTCCTTCCCTGCTGCTCAATGGAACGATAAAGTTCCTCCACCCGCTGGATTCCACCATGAACGCCCAGAGAAGTTCATGGGAATCAACTTCAAAAGATGGCAGCAGAAGATGTTATTCTTTCTGACAGTGGGAATGTCACGTTACCTAACTAAAGATCCTCCACAAGTTGGAGATGAAACGGACCCTCAGCCAAATGAAACGACTGGAGGGGCCAAGTTATCAATGTCGTTAACGATGTGAATATGATTCATGATGCTTGGAGTCATAGTGACTTCATTTGCTGGAACTATATTCTGATTTTTTTGTCTGACCTTCTCTACGTGATGTATTGCACTGTTGTCACCGCCAAAGAGTTGTGGGATAAACTTCAAAAAAAGTACAATGCACAAGACGATGGTACTAAGAAGTTCATCGTTGGGAAATTTCTGAAATTTCAAAAAGTGGACAACAAAACTGTGATTTCCCAAGTCCAGGAATTCAAATGATTTTACATCACCTGGATTTGGAAGGTATGAAACCAAACGAGCAGATTTTGGTTGCATCACTAATTGAGATGTTACCTCCTTCGTGGAATGAGTTCATGAGTTACTTAAAACTCAAAACAAAGGAGATGATCTTTGAGGAGCTTATTATCAAACTCCAGATTCAAGAGGATAATAAGAAGGTCATGCCTAAGGGGAAGCAACTCGTTGAGGCAAAGGTAAATCTAGCGGAGGCCAGAGGGAACACAAGTAAGAAGCAAAAGTTCCAGAAGGATGGTAAGGCTCCAACAACAGAGAAGTTTAAGGGGAACTTCCACCACTGTGGGAAACCTGTGCACATGGTCAAGGATTGCCGCAAACTCAAGAATGAGAATAAAGAGGAAACCAAGGGCAAGTCTAAGGCCAACATCATCGAAGACACGCTTCTTGGTGATATGATTGAGGAGTTCTCAGCGGTGGTACTTGAATCAAACCTCGTTGAGAATCATATGCAGTGGTGGATGGACATGGGTGCTACCCATCACATCTATTCCAACAGAGAGACCTTCTCCACATATACACCAGTCACGGATAAGAAGTTGTTCATGGGCAACAACGCTTCCTCTGAAGTGTTGGGGGTAGGAAAGGTAATCCTGAAGATGACTTCTGTAAAGGATCTTACTCTGAAGGAGGTGATGCATGTCCCGGATGTTAGAAGAAATTTAATTTCTTGACCTTTATTGGTGAATGCTGGTTTTAGGTTAGTGTTTGAGTCTAATAAATTTGTAATCACTAAGAATGGAACATTTATTGGAAGGGGCTTCGTCTACGAATGCCTCTTTAAAGTTAATGATTTGTCTATAATGTCTTCTTCTATTAATAAAAGTGAGTCTTCTTCTTATTTGCTTGAATCCTCTAATTTATGGCATCATAGATTAGGACATGTAAACTATCAATCTATACAAAGATTGGTAAGGTTGGAGTTGTTGCCGTCTATCGACATAAACCCTCAACGTAAGTGTAAGGTGTGCATAGAGGCAAAACTTTCAAAGAGTCCCTTTGTCACGACCCGACCCGACGGGCCGCGACTAAGTGCCCTAATTGGACGTCATTATACCAACCTGTCATGTATAATCATACTGACACTAAGTACAATATGAAATTCGGCAGCATAACACGGCATAACAACACATATCAGAATAGGCAAGCTGGCTAGGCTGCCTTTATACACGAATAACCCTGTCTCCTAGGGAGTCACATCTAATCAAATATAACGAGAGACGTAAGTCGACAAGCCTTCCACTATATATGGGAACATCCCAAATGAAATACAACAACACATATACCAAAATAGGTTTACAACTCCACATACGTTCAACTCACAACTGTCTACAGACCTCTATAAGAAGGGTAATGAAATATGATGGGACGGGGCCCCGTCGTGCCCCTAAATACACATAAGTCAAAAATAAAGGTTTTGTACCAAAATGACAAGCTCCGAATCAATGGAGCTCTCCAAACAGCTGAACGGAATCCTAGACTAGAGGATTACCAAACCAAAGCACACTGATTGCGGGCATGACGCAGGCCAGGAAATGGGTCGATTTAAATAATGTACTGAGTATGTAAAACATGTAGTACTGTAAAGCAGATCATAACTGGCTAATATTTAACAAGATACATGTACGATTATCAAATACCAAATCCAGTTGTGCCATATAAAATAGAGAGTCAATTGTTCCTTATAAAAATAGTCATATATACACTTCTCGACCCTCTAGTGAAGGACGCAGTGAAATCATATACTGGCCGGCCCTTTGGTGAGGGACGCGGTGACATATACTATCCTGGTATCTGTACCCGCATCAACTGTACATAAACTGCCCGGCTCTTTAGTGTGGGACGCGGTGAATCATACAAGGAATCTGCGCGCGTATCTGCCCGGCCTGGGACGCGATGAAGTATCATATATACATAAACTGTCCGGCCCTCAAGTGAGGGGCGCGGTGAAGTGGAATAGTAACACTTTACACGAGTAGATATCATGAGCAACCATATGTCATTTAAATCATCAACTGACTCTCAATAAAATTATTAAAATAAACTTTTTACTAGAAAATTAAAGGGACTTCTCATAACACATATCACTAGGAATTTAACTGTGTAGAAATCATGTACATCCGTCGTACGTTCATTTCATATAAATCATGTCAAAATAAAGAAGAAAGAGTTTCACATACCTTATCGTCTATATCGACTCAATAATTAGGATTCGTCTCAACTAGTACGTCAACCTATAATAATAGCACGCCCGTCAACTCTATGATTTCTAACGAAAGTTATATTGAATGACGACTTTCTTTTCTATAAAAATTCGGGCAGCACTTCCCCTGTTTATATGCACATCCCCAATTCACAATAAATGCCAACAATACCAATTAACAAGTCACAATTCCAAGATATTACAAAATCAGTCCATATACTCTACTTACACCATAGTTACGCATTCTTTCTTCTTACTTTTATGGAATACAACAACCAAGAGTGCAAGTCTTCTAGTTTGCAACATATCACCTTACTACACTTTAATTCCTTTAAGACATATATTAGTAATTACCACAATGTCAATGCATGTTCATAGTCTATAATTCCAGCATTATAGCTTGACAAAATAGCCCCTAAAACACAACACAACATGTCCAACGATTTCATGCAAGTTTCGGCCAATACAACATAGTTCCATAACTCTTTTATTTACTTCTTAGAATCCAATTCACTTTTCAACACTTTCATATTACAATTACAACTTAAAAATCAAGATTTCCTTAATTTATAACATGTAATTAGTGACGAAATTAACAACACAACACACGAATCCAAAGTATACAAAAATAGTCCTAAAATCGGTAATAGCCATTCCATTTAGCTCAATAACACCAATAATAATCACATGCAATCTCTTGTTTCCAATTCCTCTTTAACATGAGTTTATCTCTTAACTACAATATCATATAATCTTCCAAATACTCTATGAAAAGAAGAATTTTTACCTCAGTTTCAACCCAATATAGTCCCCAACAATTTGGTCACTGTCCCATCTATTTTGCACCAATTTTCTCACTTCTTCAACTCCAAAACGACATGCATGAACTCTATGAGTTTAATCCATCATCCTAGCATGTTTTTCTTCCAAAAACTTGTCTTAAAATTAAAATTTTCTTGGCCTTAATTTCGGCCAGCAGTGGCCGAAAATTACCCACTTTTTGGTACTTAACTTGGCTTGTAATTTGTAACAAAAATCTAGGCTAGGAAGAAGAACAAAAAAGCTTCAATTTTACTAAGGAATGGGGAGGGAAATCAGCTAAGAGGGAGAGAGATGAGAGGGAGTGTGCTTTTAATTAAAAATAGGGAAGATGAAGGCTAATAGACAAAAGTGGTATCAGAGCAGTTCGTCCTCGGAATGTCTACAGACCGTGTCTAGTAGAGTCTTGTGTATGGGTATATTGTGCACCATACTTATACACAGGAGGCTGCCGGACATTTAGGATTGATTTCTATTCTTCTCACTCTAAGATCGTGTGATAGAGTTATGTTAATAGGATAATCCACATCTAACGAATTATTGTGTTACAACTATGCCTCCAAAGAAAGCGACAGTGGCCCCGAAGGGAATATATGGACTCAGGATATAAGTTGGTAAGATTGTTGTATTGTTGGTGTGATAATGATGTGCATATATACGAACATATTTATTAGGGTTATGTGTGTGTTGCCTGAAGTTATTATGGGTTATCATGATTTGTTTAAGCGTTAGTAATTGTTGGAAGATATGTTACAGTTTCGATAACCCCAGTTACCAAAAAAAATGATGACTTCAGTAAGTTGAGACTCGTAGCCAATAGATGAGTGATTTATACCCCGACCATTGATATGCCAGAAGGGCAAAATGATTTTGAGATTCTGAGAAGCTATATCACTCGTATAAGGGGAGAAAATAATGTAAGCTTGGGAAGCGGAATATTTGAGAACCTTAAAATATTAAGTAACCGTTGAGACCTTAAGATACCCCAAGTCTTCTTAAATATGATGCTTGAGCTTGGTTGAAATATATGATATGTGTGATGGTTATGTGTTGTGAATACTATCTAAATGTTTCTTTTTAAAAACCATTTTGAGCTTGCTATGTTGATTTATGAGATTTAGTATCTGCTACATGGTTATACATGGAAATAATCAAGAAATAGACGGATTGTATTTATAAAAGGATAAAATTGATGTACCATGTAGTTTTATGAAGAATTAGATATGTTTTCTTATAACTTGAAAGTGATGTGAAGTAAATTAGTTATGATTTGGCCATCTAAGTTGTGCAACATGTTTAGTTGTTCAATTGTGACCATATGTGTTCGACTAGCATAAGTATACAAATTATAACTTCACTTAATCTTCACGAATTGTTGTCTCTTTCTGTGCTAATTTAACTTTGAGAGCATTTGCCATGACTATAAGTTTAACTATGTGAGTCCTAGCCAACATGAAGTTTTGTGGTTGTCTTGTCAATCTCATATGCCCTGTATGTGTCCCAAGTATAGATGGTCCTAAAGGATTTTGGTTTCTGAGTAAGGATTCTCTTAGGATGACCTGAGACTTGTCAAATTAGATATGATAACATGTGGATTAAAGTGTGTGATTTGGATATAATTGTATAAGCACCATGTTAAGAATAATCTTTTACATGTTGCGGTGTCACTTTGCTTGGATATGTGTCCATAACTGGTAGTAACCATTCAAAGTAACTTTACAGGTTTAAGAATGTCTTCCCAAACTTAAAGAAAAAAATGTTTATCGGCTAAATTTGTATGTCTCAATTTAGTTTAATATATGGATCAGATGTTTCTCTTTTAATGAAGGAATAAGAGGGTAAAGGTGGCTATTTGCTCAAGTGCTACCTGTTGAGATTAAATGAGGAGCTGGGATCAAATATGCTATAGAAGTAGCCTTCACATAGGTTTAGGAAGTCATCTTAGGTACATATATTTGATCAGTTACTTTGTACCATTAGTATGCTTGCTTGTTTTGGTCAAATCTCTATGTTGCCTGAACTTTATTCTCTGAAAAATCTGTTAAATGTTTTGGTTTATCTCTGCTGTGGGGATTTGAGATTTATTGGATTGGTCTGGGAAGGTCATTAGGGAATATTAGATGCCTATGAATATTTTTTGAGCTAAGTTGTGAGTGGAATCATTACTTGATTGGCCCTGATTGGAATATGTAGTCTAGGATATGTTGGTAGGTCTTAAGGTTGATATTACTGTTAGATACGTTCTGAAGGTGTATACTGATTGTAATACCATTTTAACTGATTTCATATTTTCCATGCTTATATATCTAACATGATAGCTTAAGACTGGTTTCTGCATATATAACTCTTCCAGTTGGTCTAATATCTAGTTAAGGGTCATTTAATTATGTATGAACTATTTTAGTAACTGTGGAGTCAGTAGCATGATTAGTGGTGGCATGTTTTATTCAAAATTTTCAACTGTTGGTAAAAAAAAAGATATCTAAAAAGGTTAGCTTGAAATCTTATCATCCAGTTTAATATCTATTTGTAGTAAACTTGGAAGGTTGTGTGTCATGCAATGGGTTGATGATCCTGTTTTGGATAACACAGGATTAGGGTAGTTTTCTTTTATATATACATGTTTGTTAAACTGACCTGTTTACATGCTAAAAACATGATAAGGTACTGTGTTAAAGTGCTTGGTGTGCAGCTGTCTAATTAGAAGTCTTAAGTGAGGCCAGGATTCTGCATCTGCCTTTAATCCTGTGATGATTATGATGCATTAAAATTTTACCATGTATGTCAAGGTAACTTGAAAAGGTCTTTTAATCTAGTTATGATAACATGCTTCTAGTCCTATACCCTGTCTAGGACCTTATTTTTGCTTCTGCACGACTAATCTCATTGATAGGCTAGAGATGGTTATTTGAAGTAGTTGTAGTTGGTCTATTGCTTAAGGTGTTGTAGTGTGAGTTATAACTCATTAACTAGGTAAAAACAGTATAATATATTAAATGTTGTTATGATACCTTGCATTGTGAATACTAAGATATGTGATTAATCAGCTTAGAGCTAGTTGTTGAGAAATTTCTAGGTGTGATTGAGTTAATCTATCTGTCCATCCCCTGTACTATGTGATTTATTTTGAAGTTGGTATCTGATTTTATTCTAAAGAGGCATGACATTAAGCTTACAATCTAAAATAGGAATCATGATTGACTTAATTGGTTACAACTTGATCTTACTAATTGGTTGGCCCATGAGTGGCATATGTCTCTTCTTATAATTTTTCACAAGCTATGACATATCTTTATATTAGTTCAACCAAAGAGTTGTGATTATCTACCTTTACTTGTGCACTAGTATGTCTGCTGGATAGAATGTAGTGTTTCTAGCTAGAATTAATTTGCTTGTATACCTCCTTGTGCCTTTAAATTATGTGGATAATCAGTATTACTAAGTAACATGTTTGTTGATCTCTTCTGTACGAATTTGGCAATATGTATAGGATCTATAGAATTTTGTTTCCTATCTTAGGTGTCTAGTCCACTGATAAAGTTGGGTTGCCATGTTTAAAGTTGTGTTCTACTGCCCTGTTTAATAACTTAAAAATTAATTACCCCTATCTACCTTGTGAGAAAAGGATAAGGATTCTAGGTTTAAGACTTGGTTACTGCTCATTCTTTACTTCTCTAGGTGATAGTGTGGGTCTCCTTTCCTGTTAAAAAGAAAAAAAAAAGGGGGGGATGTGTTATAATTGCACTACTTTATGCTTTAATGAACACCATTTTTCAGTTATGCATGAACCAATGTAGCTAAACTGACAGAGATCCAAAGGCTATGTCAAAACCAGTATTTGATTGTTACCTTAATGACATGCGTACCAACCATGGAAGGGACTTGAAACTCCTATGGTAAATAGCCTTCCTGATTTGCAGAAAGTCTAATGTCCATCTGGTAATAAGGTTGTGTGATGTTCATCTATGTTAACATGCCCTATTTGAAATTGTATTCTCTTCTCTATGAGTTTTGCCAACTGGTTTGAGCTGCAACCCTGGGAGCCTAAAGGTTTAAGACAAGACCTAAAGAAAATAGCTAAGTTTAGATGTAGCATCTGTGTATCTGGTTATAATCATGAGCAGGGTGGTGTGCATGTGTTATTACTGCCTATAGGAATTAAGTCCTAGTTTTTTTTTTACTTAGCAACAGCATGTTACTGATCTTTTCTAACTATTCAGCTGGAAAACTAAATGTAGAAATTACCTGAGAATAGCTAAGTATGTGAAAAAAGCAGAGGCTCACACACACTGATAAAAGTCGACTAAAATGTGATTACTTGGAATAAATACATTATATGATGAAGATGAGAACATGACCATTGACCCCTTTTACACTCCTAATGAGATAATAAGTTGCACCAGTGTGAGCACACAGACCAAAACTACATTTAGTCACCATAATTTGTGTTTTAGTTTGATTTGTGTATTGAAAACTGTTTTCCTTAGTTGTTCACTGTTATATTGAGTTGTTCTTTGCACATACACATTGTTATGCATGGTAGTTAGCTACCATATTTGCTATCATTATGGTTATTATTTGATGCCATTTGATGTACTATTTAGCTACTGTATCTACTGTTGCTACTACTGTTCCTGCTACACCCCAAACACATGTTGTTGCCCTTCTTTTAGTCTCAAATGTCTTGGCTGCAAACATGGTGTGTCCTCTTAACTATCTGTAGTTGTTTCTTTAACTTGTGTGGCTTTTAACATACTGTACTTTGAATTATGACTGTTGTTTTGCTGCTATTTGTATTTCTGTGGTAAGTTAGGTAGAGTTGTTACTTATGTGATATATTGTGGTCCTGTGAGTCGTTTGTTGAATATAAGTGGATAAGCATAGTTATAAAGGAGACTCCGCCAAAAAATATTTATAAGCCTAAGACCTATTATGAACATTCGTGGACGAATGTTTCTACGGGGGGAAGGATGTTACACCTCGTAAGTTTAGGCGATAATTAAGAACGTAATTAAGAAATAAGATTCGAATCTTGGATTTAGAGTATATTTATATATGCTAATCCGGAAATTAGTATACAAAGGATGTGATCCCGGAATAATTTTGGCTACTATGAATGTGACGATGAGAACTTATAATAATAGTTGTATATCTTCTAACGGGATTATGAATTAGTCGTATTATAAAAATTAGGACATTGAAAATACAAGGTCTTATGGAAATTTCAAGATTTAAAAGTAGGGGGAGCTAAGATTTATTTAATTGTGAGAATTGGACCAAATTGTAAATATAAATTTTTAGATTTTAATTTAAGCCTTATTAAAACCTATTAGCCTCCATCTTCCCCATATTTAATTAAAAGCACACTCCCTCTCATCTCTCTCCCTCTTAGCCGATTTCCCTCCCCATTCCTTAGCAAAATTGAAGCTTTTTTGTTCTTCTTCCTAGCCTAGATTTTTGTTACAAATTACAAACCAAGTTAAGCACCAAACAGTGGGTAATTTTCGGCCACTGCTGGCCGAAATTAAAGCCAAGAAAATTCTAATTTTAAGACAAGTTTTTGGAAGAAAAACATGCTAGGAAGATGGATTAAACTCATAGAACTCATGCATGTCGTTTTGGAGTTGAAGAAGTGAGAAAATTGGTGCAAAATCGATGGGACAGTGACCGAATTGTTGGGGATTGTTTTGGCTTGAAACTGAGGTAAAAATTCTTCTTTTCATAGAGTATTTGGAAGATTATATGATATTGTAGTTAAGAGATAAACTCATGTTAAAGAGGAATTGGAAACAAGAGATTGCATGTGATTATTATTGGTGTTATTGAGCCAAATGGAATGGCTATTACCGATTTTAGGACTATTTTTGTATACTTTGGATTCGTGTGGTGTGTTGTTAATTTCGTCAATTGCATGTTATAAATGAATGAAATCTTGATGTTTAAGTTGTAATTGTAATATGAAAGTGTTGAAAAGTGAATTGGATTCTAAGAAGTTAAGAAAAGAGTTATGGAACTATGTTGTATTGGCCGAAACTTGCATGAAATCGTTGGACATGTTGTGTGGTGTTTTAGGGGCTGTTTTGTCAAGCTATAATGCTGGAATTATAGACTATGAACATGCATTTACATTGTGGTAATTACTAATACATGTATTAAAGGAATTAAAGTGTAGTAAGGTGATATGTTGCAAACTAGAAGACTTGCACTTTTGTTTGTTGTATTCCATAAAAGTAAGAAGAAATAATGCGTAACTATGGTGTAAGTAGAGTATATGAACTGATTTTATAATATCTTGTAATGGTGACTTGTTAATTGGTATTGTTGGCATTTTTTGTGAATTGGGAATGTGCATATAAACAGGGGAAGTGCTGCCCGAATTTTTATAGAAAAGAAAGTTGTCATTCAATATAACTTACGTTAGAAATCATAGAGTTGACGGGCGTGCTATTATTGTTATAGGTTGACGTACTAGTTGAGACGAATCCCTATTATTGAGTCGATATAGACGATAAGGTATGTGAAACTCTTCATTCTTTCTTTTGGCATGATTTATATGAAATGAACGTACGGCGGACGTACATGATTTCTGCACAGTTAAATTCCTAATCATATGTGTTATGAGAAGTGCCTTTGATTTTCTAATAAAAAGTTTATTTTAATGATTTTATTGAGAGTCAGTTGATGATTTAAATGGCATATGGTTGATCATGATATATACTCGTGCAAAGTTTTACTATTTCACTTCACCACGCCCCTCACTAGAGGGTCGGGCAGTTTATGTATATATGATACTTCACCGCGTCCCGGGCCGGGCAGATACGCGCGCAGATTCCTTGTATGATTCACCGCGTCCCTCACTAAAGGGCCGGGCAGTTTATGTACATATGATACGGGTACATATACCCAGGATAGTATATGTCACCGCGTCCCTCACCAAAGGGCCGGGTAATATATGATTTCACCGCGTCCTTCACTAGAGGGTCGGGCAGTGTATATATGACTCTATTTTTATAAGGCACAGTTGACTCTCTATTTTATATGGCACAACTGGATTTGGTACTTGATAATCGTACATGTCTCATGTTATCTATTCGCCAGTTATGATCTGTTTTACAGTACTACATGTTTTACATACTCAGTACATTATTTCGCATCGACTCTTTCTGAAGCCGTTCACGCCCGCAGTACAGTGTGCTCGGTTGGTAATCCTGTAGTCTAGGATTCCGTTCAGCTGTTTGGAGAGCTCTATTGATTCGTAGCTTTTCATTTTGGTACAAAACCTTTATTTTTTACTTATGTGTATTTAGGGGCACGACGGGGCCCCGTCCCGTCATATTTCATTACCCTTCTTATAGATGTCTGTAGATAGTTGTGGGTTGAACGTATGTGGAGTTGTAAACCTGTTTTGGTATATATGTGTATTTCATTTGAGATGTTCCCGTATATAGTGGCAGACTTGTCGGCCTGCGTCTCTCGTTATATTTGATTAGATGTGACTCCCCAGGAGACAGGGTTATTCGTGTGTAAAGGAAGTCTTGTCGGCTTGCCTATTCTGACATGTGTTGTTATTGCAGCGTTATGCTGTCGAATTTTATATTGTCCTTAGTATCAGTCTAATTATACGTGACAGGTTGGTATAATGACGTCCAATTAGGGCACTTAGTCGCGGCCCGTCGGGTCGGGTCGTGACACATTTAGATCCGTCGAAAGGGAAACCGCTCCTCTAGAATTCATTCACACCAACATATGTGACTTGAAGTTCACACAAACTAGAGGGGGGAGAAAGTACTTGGTGAATTTCATAGACGATAGCACAAGGTATTGTTACATTTACTTATTAAAAAGTAATGATGAAGTCTTTGAAGCGTTCAAACGCTACAAAGTAGAAGTTGAGAACCAACTAAACGTACGGATTAAATCAATTTGTAGCGATAGAGGGGAGAATATGTAGCGTCTTTTGAAGAACATTTTGCCCAATCGGGCATTGTTCATCAAACAACGGCTCCTTACTCACCTCAATCAAATGTCTTACTCAACAATTCCGGTCTTCCCCAAAACATGTGGGGAGAAGTTGTTCTTACCGCTAATAAGATTCTTAATTGAGTCTCACATAAGGGTAAGGACAAGACTCCATACGAGCTATGAAAAGAAAAAAAACTCACCTACAAATACTTGATGGTGTGGAGTTGTCTGGAAAATGTTGAAGTAAATAAGCCAAAGCAGGTCAATATTGGGCCTAAAATTGTATATTGTATATTCATCGGGTATGCAAATAATAGTAGTGCTTATCGCTTTTTAGTGCATAGTCAGATGTACCATACATCCGTGTAGGTACAATCATGGAATTAAGGAATGTCAGTTTCTTTGAGGACTCGTTTCCTAGAAAGAAAAGAGACACAACCTCTCGCAAATGAAATTATGAACAAAGCTCTCAGCATCCAGGAGACATTGACTGCCCGGATCTAGGCGGTTCAGATCTAGTGGACTCTGAAGTGGTTGATTATTCGGAATCTAATATTCTAGATTCTCAGGACTTGGAGGTTCCAGAGATGGAAACAAGACGAAGCAAAAGGGCCAGGAAAGATAAGTCCTTCGGTCAGGACTTTGTAGCTTATATGGTTCATGACGAACCACAAAAAATTGTTGAAGCATTGTCATCTCCAGAAGCACCGCTCTCTAAAGAAGTTATAAAGAGTGAGATAGACTATATTCTGCACAACCATACTTGAGAATTGGTTGATCTTTCTCCGAAAAACAAATTGTTGGGTTGTAAATGGATACTCAAACGGATGTTGAAAGCAGATGGATCTATAGACAAGTACAAGGCCAGATTGGTAGTCATGGGCTATCGACAAAAGGAGGGTCTTGATTACTTTGACACCTAGTCTCCGGTGTCTAGAATTGTTACACCCCGTATTTCCAATAGATGAGATAAGAACGTACGTGAGAAAACAAGACTTTAATTTTAGAACGAAAGAAAGATTATTTAAGGAAAAATATCGGTAATTTTGTGAAGAAAAAGGTTTATTAATTGGAATTTGATTCTCAAATTTGATATTTGGGACTTATAGATTATATTGAAATTATGGATTTTAAGTTTCGGATTTGATCATGTGGGGCCCACGGGAAAATTTTACGGTTTTATGGGGCCCACAAAGTTTTGAGATATTTTGGCCAAATATGAATATTTTAGGAGATGAAATAAATTTTGGGCCATTAAGAAAGTGACATGTGTCCCTCCCCACTTGTGTAGCAAAGGTGTATGTACATGTATAGGTATTGCAAAAGACTAAGTGGGGGAGGGGGGTGTTTCGGTCAAGGGGGAGGGGGGGTGATCAACCAAGGGCTTCAAAGTGGACAAGTGGAGAAAGATATTTGTGTGATATTTTCAAGACAAGTGGACCACTTAGAACCCTCCCCTTGTATTATATTTATCTATATAAAGAGAGGGATAACAAGACTTGGCATAATATTTTTTTCATCCAAATCCTCTCTTCTCCCCCATATTTTCGAGAACTTCATTAGACAAGGGATGAACAAGTGTTGATTATTATCCTAAGTTAAACACCCTAGCCAAGTTCTAAACCAAAATAACTCTCCAAGGCTAAAGAACAAGGTGTTGGCCGAGAGTGATGCTTAGCCGAGAAGGTGTTTGGTCGAGGGTGGTGTGATATCCCTAGGCTTGGTTATTAACTCCTTTGGATGTAAAACGAAGAAGGAAAGGTGGGTACAAGTGTTATACCCCGTATTTCCAGAGTATGTACGCGAGGGCATACGTAAAAAAGTTTAGCCTTAAGGTTAGGCATTGGACGAAAATAATTGTGCACACCTATCAAAAAGAATCGTTTTCCGACGAAACGTTTTCCAAACTTTGCGTAGGGAAAATTACGGCTATGTCATTTATTATTTTTGCGGATTTTTCCGAGAGATGAAACATTTTGGACCAACGGGAGGGTGACACTTGTCACCCTCATATGGACGGCAATGGGCAAGGGTTGGACGATTTTGTGGCTTTGTTTTAGTCAAGGTTAGGTAGGATATTTTTGTGTAGTAGATGGATAAGGACACTTGCCTAAATCCTCACCCTACACTTGCATAGCACTTGGCTTCATCTTGGCCATTGGTTGGCCTATAAATACCCCCCTAACTTGAAGGTTTTCTTCATCCACAAATTGTCTTCCAAGTCTCAAAATTCCCTCCCCTCTCTTGTAGTATTTTCGTCCAACACTCCCCCTCCCCCTTGTGAAGACCCTTGGCCGAAACACCCCCCCCCCCCTCTAGCCTAGTAGCTCTAGCCGAAACCCCCCCCCCCCTTGGTAGAAAGTTGTCTTCCAAAGTATAGTTACTATTCCAAAATACCTAGCTCAAATCCCTTATAGTATTTTAGTAGAAGTTGTGTAGAACTTCTAAGGGCTTGGAGCTATTGAGCGTGCAAATTAGGAGCTAAACCTTGCTCAGGATCGACATTTATACTTGGATAATTTTGGGCTTATCGAGGTAAATACTCTTGTCCTTCTATTGTAATTGGATATTACACATAAGAATAGTTAAGACTTGAGTATAAGATATAGAAGGATATTAAAGAATAGAATTAAACTGAAATCACATCAGAAGAATAATAAAGAAGATTGAACTGCATTTCTTACATAGGATTGTATTTACGAGACTTGAGTAGCTTGACGGGTAGGAAGTGCTTCCCAATTTTCCGTAGAATAGAGATCCTCCGCTAGAATCGCATGCATAGTCTAGACGTTGATAGACGTATTTGACTATTATAGGTTGATTCTCTGCGCGCGACATATTCGACTTGGCAGGTGGATTTCGCCGAGAAGGTATGTGATTCTCCCTATACTCTTGAGCATGATATTTTAAATATATATAGTACGGTAGACGTATGTATGTTAACTGGACGTAGTTTTACGGCAATGTCTTTTGACTTAAGCCTGAATAATAAGAATCTTAAAGTCTTTTCAAAAGAATTATAAATCATTTCTGAAAGAAGAAGAATAATTGTTTTTAAAGCAAAAAGCTTAAGAGTTATACTAGCTTTATGGGAAGTTAGGTATAACGACTTAAGAAAGATAAAAAGGAACAGTTTACTTATGTGTTTATGAAAGACTTGTATTGATTCTGGAAAGTATAATAAGATGGTTTGTTGAGTAGATATATTGTGATGCTGTGAGTGTTAGTATCTTGTAAACATTTGTGTAAAGAGATTATTCTTATTGTGCTTATGTTGTTTAACGATAAGCTGTTACGTTAGTATTATATCACTCACCTCTTGACATGATACCGGGGTTAAGTCGCCTCCGACGCGGTATAGCTCGAGCAAATTGTGACTATGATTCGAGAATACCTCATGCGGGTCCCGGGGGCCTATGCGGAGCTACGAGAGTTCCAGGTTAGTGTGCGGTCCTTGTGGCCATGCGGTCTATGTGGCCATGCAGACTACGAGTCCAGGACAATGCCGAGGAGTAGCTACCCTCGATGCGGGGAATACCCCATGCGGGCCTATATGAGTGGCCTATGCGGACTGCGGGAGTCCAGGATTAGGCATGCATAATGATACTATGGGCGATTGGCCTTGCTTCGATCATTCGCAGCCTAGAAAAGACCTGTTACAGTTTACCTATTGTTGCTCTTGTTTATGATGTGGCACCATGTGCATTTACCTTGGTTGTTTCATACATATTTGTAAAAACTGGTTTTAAATTGATATGATTTCATTTAAGTACTTTACAGTTTCACATACTTGGTACATGTTATCGACTCCTTCGGCCGCGTTCATGCCGCAGGTAAGGGCAAGCAGGTGCTAGATCCGCATCCTTCGGATCTTTGCTTTGGTGTCGTGAGCTCCATCTTCTCCGAGGCTCGACTTTTGGTATGGTTCTCCCGATGTTGTAGATATATGTACATTCGTGGTATGGCGGGGCCCCGTCCCGCCATAGTTGTTTACATTCCTGCAGGTCCAGTAGTCATGTTGTAAAGTTGGGATGTAATCGTTCACTCTTTATATATATATGTTTAAAGGCGACATTTTCTCGTATATAAAGCGTGTCTCAATTTACATTTGTTTCATGTCTTGTTTTTATATTCCACGATTACTCGATGTATGACTACTGGGTGCGGGTAAGGCACCAACATCGCCGGAACGGGTCGTGACAAAGTGGTATCAGAGCAGTTAATCCTCGGAAAGTGTCTACACCCCGTATCTAGTAGAGTCTTGATTATCGGTGTGTTGTGCACCACACCAATAATCAGGAGGTTATAGGATATTTAGGATTGGTTTCCATTCTTCTCATTCTGAGATCGTGCCTGTAGCCGTGTTATAAGTTGGACCTTCTAACGTATCCCTTTTTCTCAGAATAGATTATGCCTCCACGTAAGGCAACCCGCCCGGCGGCAAGGCGCCGAGGAGCCGCTAGTGGGACACCTAGAGTCACGAGTACGTGACCGCCTACACCAAACGGCGAGTTCCACGACGCCGCCCTCAAGCAGGTTTAGGCCGCAGCGAAGGGTGATGAGACCTCGCATTTACACCTCCAGCCCCACACCGGAGCGGCGAGATGGGTTACTGAGAGATGGCCCGCTTATTGGCCGTGATGTGGCGCATACGAGATAGGCCGGATGCAGCAGATCGCCCAGCAGCACTGCGTTCACCCGAGATCGCATGCTGAGGCTACGGATTTTCTCGAGTTGTAGCCCGCCGCAGTTCTACGGTCGAGGCTCGAGGATGATCCGCAGGAGGTCATCCGCCGCCATGAGGATCACGCGGTGATAAAGGCTTCAGAGACCGAGTCCGTGATTCGTTCGCGACGGCCGCGTGATACCGCAGTCGATTGGTTTGATTCGTGGAAGTTATCCCGGGGAGAGCACGCGTCCCGCCTACTGGGACGAGTTCTCGAGGCCTTTCTCACTCACTTCGCCTCCACATGAGGAGGGCACGGCCGGCTGATTTTTATTCCGAGACAGCAGAGACGCACGCCAGGAGTACAACGTTGAGTTCGATTCGTTGGCTCGATATGTCCCTGCATTGGTAGCGAATATGGAGGATGTGGTGCATCGCCACGCCACCGCTAGATGATTATATGGCCGAGTCTTGTGCGGTGTGGCGCGCTCACCAGTGCATGGACATTACCCGCACGCAGCTCACGCACTTGACGCGGCGAGCGAGAGGCCGACGTTGTGCAGACAGACAGCAGCAGAAGAAGGCCAGGACGGCAGGATCTTTTGGTAGCTATCGGGGTGGACGGCCTCAGCAGCAGTCTAGATTTGCACCACAGCCAGCTCAGAGCACTCCTACACCATCCTCAGGACAGCCAGGATATTCGAGGGCAGACCAGGGCCCCGTGACTTCAGACGTCCAGAGTAGCAGAGGTGTTAGCCGATCGGGACCACCCCCTCAGTGTGGCCGATGCGGTAGATCCCATTACGGGAATTGTGGTCCTGCTCCGAGAGTTTGTTATAGTTGCGGCTAGCAGGGTCACTTTGCGAGAGCCTGTCCGACCAAGCGGCGCAGGTGAGGGTCACCCACGTGGTCTTTCGTCGGTCTTCTTCATCTCCTACGATTACTCGCCCCGAGGCGTGGTACCTGGGCCGCAGTCACGGCAGAGGTCGTGGTGCGGGTCGATTCTAGCGGTCCTCGAATCGCATATATGCCTTGTCCACCGGCAGACCGGGAGGCCTCACCGATGTCGCCACGTGTACTTTATCGGTTCGTGTTGTGACGTGTATGCCTTGATAGATCCGGTTCTACTCATATATATCTCCCTTGTTGCTAGTAGGATGGGATAGAGCACGAGTCCATAGACCTTTCGAGGTAGCTACGCCGATGGGTGATTCGGTGGTAGCTCGGCGGTATATAGGGCTTGTCCGGGACCTTATGCGATCGCCGACCAGCCGACTTGATAGAGCCGACATGACCGATTTCGACGTGATCACGGGCATGGATTGGCTAGCTTCTTGCTATGCCAATGTAGACCGCAGGAGAGTGGTACGGTTCCGCTTCTGAGGAGCCATTGTTGAGTGGGAGGAACACCAGACGCCGGAGGGTAGGTTTATTTCCTACCTCAAGGCTAGGAAGATGGTGCGAAGCGGTACATCTACCATCTCATTCGGTGTTTGATACCGAGGTCGCAGACGGATTTTCATCGGTTCGAGAGTCATAGAGTTCCCAAATGTGTTTCCGCACGACCTCCCGTATCCTCCCGAGAGGAGATAGAGTTTTGTATCGATGTCTTTGCGGACACTCGGCCTATTTCCATTCCGCCATACGTAATGGCACCGCCGAGTTGAGAGAGTTGAATGACCACCGAGAGATTTCTTTGGAGAAGCGGCTTCATCAGCCTAGTGTTTCTCCCCGGGAGCGCCGGTATTGTTCGTGAAGAAGAAGGGCGACGCTGCGCATGTGTGTTGATTACAGCGCTAAACAAGGTGACCATTAAGAATGATACCCCTTCCCGTGATTGATGATTTGTTCGACCAGCCAGTAGCGCGAGATGTTTCTCCAAGATTGATCTGCGATCGGGCTATCATCAGGTGCGTGTCAGAGATGCGGATGTCCCAGATCGCATTCGGACCCAGACGCACTATGAGTTCAGGGTTATGTCTTTCGGGTTGACCAATGCTCCGACGGTATTTATGGATTTGATGAACCGAGTGTTCAAGCTATTTTTGGACACGTTTGTGATAGTGTTCATTGATGACATCTTGGTTTATTCTCGCTCAGAGCAGGAGCATGCGGAGCATTTGAGGATCAGATCGAGAGTTCTCCAGACCAGCAGCTTGACGCCAAGTTTTCGAAGTGTGAGTTCCGTTGTCTTCGCGGCTTTTCTTGGGCATATAGTCGGGCCGATGGTATTCGTGTGGATACGCCAAGATCGAGGCATCGAGTTGGCCTGACCTACTACTCCGGCAGAGGTTCGCAGCTCGGGCCTTGCGAGTTATTATCGGCGATTCGTAGAGAAGTTTGCTTCTATCTCTCGCCCATTGACTAGCCGACTCGTAAGCGCTAAGTTTCATGGACTGATGCTTGTGAGCAAGGTTTCCGATTAAAGGAGAGATCGACGACCGCCTCGTTTACTCTTCCAAAGCGGTCCAGACGGTTATGTAGTGTATTGTGATCGTCGGCGCCGCTTGGATGTGTGTTGATGCAATCGGTAAGGTTATAGCGTCGCATCCCGGCGCCTTAAGAAGCATGAGAGGAACTACCCCACCCATGATTGGAGTCGGCGGTGATTCACGCCAAGATCTGAGGCACTATTTGTATGGGGTTCATGTGGATATTTATACGCACCACAAGAGCCTCCAGTATATCTTCAGCCAGAGGGAGTTGAACTTACGACAGAGACGGTGGTTAGATCTGCTCAAGGATTATGATGTTGACATCCTGTACCACCCGGGGAAGGCCAATGTTGTGGCAGATGCTCTTAGTCGTAGGTCGATGGGAGTCTATCGATGCGGCAAATGAGAGAGGGCACAGTTCGCGATTTGCATCGATTAGCGAGCCTTGGTGTCCGCTTGATTGATTCTCGATAGCAGGGGTTCGAGTTCGAGAGGTTGCCGAGTCTTCCATCGCCGGCGAGGTGAAGAGGCAACATTTGAGGATCCGCTTTGATACGGCATCGTGATACGGCTCTTCGTGAGGAAGGGTCCTTTGAGGTAGCACCACGGGTGCTAAGGTTTGAGGGCGTGTGTGTTCCAGATATTGCAGGACTTGGCAGCGGGTTCTAGGAAGCACACAAATACGTTACTCTATCCATCCGTGGTCGACCAAGATGTACCACGACCTTAGATCCGTGTATTGGTGGGATGGCTTGAAGAGGACGCTGCGAGTTCGTAGCTCGGCCCGTGTTGTCGCAGTGAAGGTAGAGCACCGAGGCCTGGTGGTTTGCAGACGATAGAGATCCCGACCTGGAAGTGGGAGGTGATCAACATGGACTTTATCACAGGATTACCTCGCACTCAGAGGAGACATGATTCTATTTGGGTTATCGTCAACAGGCTGACGAAATCAGCCCACTTTCTTCCCGTCAGGATGACTTTTTCGGCTGAGGATTATGCCAGACTTTACATCTGAGAGATCTTCAGACTGCATGGAGTCCCTATTTCTATCATATCTGACCGAGGAGCCCAGTTTACGGGTAACTTCTGGAGGTCTTTCCAGAAGGGTTTAGGGACGCAGGTGAGCTCGAGCATCGCATTCCATCCACGCAGCATCGGACAGTGGCGCACTATCCAGACTCTTGAGGATATGCTGCGAGCCTGTGTTATTGACTTCAGGGGTAGCTGGGAGGATCATTTGTCTCTAGTTGAGTTTGCATATAATAATAGCTACCACTCCAGTATTCAGATGGCGCCTTATGAGGCCTTGTATGGGAGGAAGTGCAGATCGCCGATAGGCTGGTTTGATGTGGTCGAGGTGCAGTTAGTGGGACCAGATTTGGTGCAGCAGGCAGTGGATAAGGTGAAGCTTATACAGGAGCGATTCTTGCCGACACCGAGTCGATGAAGTCATACGCAGATCATCGCCGTCAGATCCGAGTTCGAGGTTGATGATTGGGTTTTCTGAAGGTGTCACCCATGGCGGTGTGATGAGATTCGGAAGAAAGGGAAACTCACCAAGCGTACATCGGGCCGATCGATTGTCCGCAGGTAGGCAAGGTTGCCTATGAGTTGGATCTGCCGTCCGATCTGGAGGCGATGCATCCGTGTTTCATGTTTCTATGCTGAGGAGATGTATCGAGGATCCATCTAGAGTGCATCCGATTGACGATGTCCAGGTGACCGAGGGGTTATCGTATGAGGAGATTCCCATAGCGATAATCGATCGTCAGGTTAGGCGTCTGCGGACCAAGGACGTGGCTTCCGTCAAAGTTCTGTGGCGGAACGAGCTCAGGGAGGAGATGACGTGGGAAGCTGAGGAGGACATGAGGCAGAAGTATCCTCACCTATTCCCCACACCTCCAGGTAACTCACTTTCCTACTTGTAAAATTTTATTGTCATATTTGCTTAAGTGTTGTATTGTGGCCATGTGTGGCAAACTGTTTAAGTTATGAAGAACCTTATCATTATCTGTCTTGGGAAGGAACATTTGGGACGAATGTTTCTAAGGAGGGGATAATGTTATACCCCGTATTTCCAGAGTATGTACGTGAGGGCATACGTACAAAAGTTTAGCCTTAAGGTTAGGCATTGGACGAAAAAAATTGTGCACACCTATCAAAAAGAATCGTTTTCCGACGAAACGTTTTCCAAACTTTGCGTAGGGAAAATTACGGCTATGTCATTTATTATTTTTGCGGATTTTTCCGAGAGATGAAACATTTTGGACCAACGGGAGGGTGACACTTGTCACCCTCATATGGACGGAAATGGGCAAGGGTTGGACGATTTTGTGGCTTTGTTTTAGTCAAGGTTAGGTAGGATATTTTTGTGTAGTAGATGGATAAGGACACTTGCCTAAATCCTCACCCTACACTTGCATAGCACTTGGCTTCATCTTGGCCATTGGTTGGCCTATAAATACCCCCCTAACTTGAAGGTTTTCTTCATCCACAAATTGTCTTCCAAGTCTCAAAATTCCCTCCCCTCTCTTGTAGTGTTTTCGCCCAACACTCCTCCCCTTGTGAAGGCCCTTGGTGAAACACCCCCTCTAGCCTAGTAGCTCTAGCCCAACCCCCCCCCCCCCCCCCTTGGTAGAAAGTTATCTTCCAAAGTATAGTTACTATTCCAAAATACCCTAGCCCAAATCCCTTATAGTATTTTAGTAGAAGTTGTGTAGAACTTCTAAGGGCTTCTTGGAGCTATCGGAGCGTGCAAATTAGGAGCTAAACCTTGCTCAGGATCGACATTTATACTTGGATAATTTTGGGCTTATCGAGGTAAATACTCTTGTCCTTCTATTGTAATTGGATATTACACATAAGAATAGTTAAGACTTGAGTATAAGATATAGAAGGATATTAAAGAATAGAATTAAACTGAAATCACATCAGAAGAATAATAAAGAAGATTGAACTGTACTTACATAGGATTGTATTTACAGTAGACTTGAGTAGCTTGACGGGTAGGGAAGTGCTGCCCAATTTTCCGTAGAATAGAGAACCTCTCGCTTAGAATCGCATGCATAGTCTAGACGTTGATAGACGTATTTGACTATTATAGGTTGATTCTCTGCGCGCGACATATTCGACTTGGCAGGTAGATTTCGCCGAGAAGGTATGTGATTCTCCCTATACTCTTGAGCATGATATTTTAAATATATATAGTACGGTAGACGTACGTATGTTAACTGGACGTAGTTTTACGGCAATGTCTTTTGACTTAAGCCTGAATAATAAGAATCTTAAAGTCTTTTCAAAAGAATTATAAATCATTTCTGAAAGAAGAAGAATAATTGTTTTTAAAGCAAAAAGCTTAAGAGTTATACTAGCTTTATGGGAAGTTAGGTATAACGACTTAAGAAAGATAAAAGGAACAGTTTACTTATGTGTTTATGAAAGACTTGTATTGATTCTGGAAAGTATAATAAGATGGTTTGTTGAGTAGATATATTGTGATGATGTGAGTGTTAGTATCTTGTAAACATTTGTGTAAAGAGATTATTCTTATTGTGCTTATGTTGTTTAACGATAAGCTGTTACGTTAGTATTATATCACTCACCTCTTGACATGATACCGGGGGTTAAGCTGCCCTCCGATGCGGGGTATAGCTCAGGCAGTCTGTGTGACTATGATTCGAGAATACCTCACGCGGTCCCGGCCTATCGCGAGCTACGAGAGTTCCAGGTTAGTGTGCGGTCCTTGTGGCCATGCGGTCTATGTGGCCATGCGGTCTATGTGGCCATGCAGACTACGAGTCCAGGACGATGCCGAGGAGTAGCTACCCTCGATGCGGGGAATACCCCATGCGGGCCTATATGAGTGGCCTATGCGGATCGCGGAGTCCGAGATTAGGCATGCATAATGATACTATGGGCGATTGGCCTTGCTTCGATCATTCGCACTCTAGAAAAGACTCGCATAGCTTACCTATTGTTGCTCTTGTTTATGATGTGGCACCGTATGCGCTACCTTGGTTGTTTCATACATATTTGTAAAACGGTTTTAAATTGATATGATTTCATTTAAGTACTTTATAGCTTTCATCACGACCGACCTCGATCGCGATCGTGCCCTACAGGCACCCTTACAGTAAACATCGAGAAAATCAGCGAACATACATGAAACTTAAAAATAAAACATCGGAAGTAAAACAACAAAGTTAGCCGACAGGCTACCTTCCCGAACATATATAAGAACAACCAAGCGCTTGCCTCTTTCTTTTACAAACCGACCCACAATATGTGACTACAGCACTTAAGAGTTTTAACATAACCATCGTGGCGGACAGGCCCCGCCATACCCCGAATGTACATGAATCTACTACCTCGTGGAAAACCGTACCAAGAGCTAAGCCTCCGAGCAAATGGAGCTTTCTCAATAATCAACCGAGATCCTAAGAGCAAGGATCACCAACACAGTACCTAAAACTCGCGGCATGAACGCAGCTTCGGCGGGGTCGATAACAAAAATGCGAATATGGAACAGAAATAACATACAAGAAATGATCATAATCAGATAAACGAATGACAAGGACAAGTATAAAAATACATACCGATCCCCGCCGTGTCATTACCACTTATGAACTTAATTTCACATCAATATCTTTTCCATTCCATTAAGAGTTATAGCCATATCTTACGTACTTACTTAGGAGAAGTCATTAAGTTCATTTCTGTCTAACTTACTTATCTTTCATAACATAGTCCGGCCCACTACGGAGGGACACATATACTACCCGGCCCAAAGTGGGACGCGATCAAGTCACACCAATATCAAAGCATGCCCGTGGAATCCCCCATCACCGCCGATACTAAAAGTGTAAACATAACCATGGGTCTCACGCCCATAATATCAATCAAAACAGTGGTATAACGTCTTGGGCTTGCCTCATTTATACTCTCACCCCGAGAAGGTGGTAAAGGGGTATAACGTCTTGGGCTTGCCTCATTTATACTCTTACCCCGTTAAGGTGGTATAACGCCTGGGCTTGCCTCATTTATACTCTTACCCTATCTCGACTGGCCACAAACAACACATAAAGCAGTGGTACAGCTGGCTTGGGGTTTACCCTCACTTATACTCTTACCCCGAAAAGGTGGTATAACGCCTGGGCTTGCCCTCATTTATACTCTTACCCT
This sequence comes from Przewalskia tangutica, assembly GCA_029844215.1. NCBI lineage: Eukaryota > Viridiplantae > Streptophyta > Magnoliopsida > Solanales > Solanaceae > Przewalskia > Przewalskia tangutica. Next base: position 84,207,206 of record CM056734.1, read on the forward strand.
ATCTCGACCGACCATCAAACAAGACATAAGCACTACCATGTCTTTTATAAAATCCGAATTTAACCCAAGTGCTACAAATAACTAAGCATACCCGTGGAATCCCACATCACCGCTTGTGACGTCCAAGTAACTTATAACAAGACACCCCTCCAACCGAGAGTCGCGCAACGTAATAAAACATAATACTTGCACTCAAAGGCTATCACCAAAGACATATAGGCTAAATCTCAATTAACTAAGCCAAAGTACTACGACGTACATTCTTTTCAAAAGACTCTTTCCAAATAAAACTTCCCGATACTAACCACCGTAGTATCAAGTCCTATCCACCTTTCAAGACAAGTCACAATACCTTTTAGAAATACAATTACCGCTTCTAAATCAAGTGACTTCTTTATTAAAACCTTAAGCAATTGGTACCTTTAAACCAATTTGCCCTTACCCAAAACAAGTTATTCCTTTGATTACTTTACTAGAGAAAACCATTCTCTTAATCTTCCATAAAGCCGTTATAACCAACTTCCCATAAAGCCGTTATAACCCTTTATGGTTTAGACTAACACGTTCCTTTTATAACCAAGAGACTTCTACTTTTTGAAACCAAGTATTATATACTTTCAAATCAATTCTCATAACTTTCAAAAATACAATTAGTCTCTTAACCATTAGAAAACAAGTGACTCCTTTTATTATAAAACCCTAGGCAATTGATGCCGTAAAATCAAGTTGCCTTTTTACATAGTCAAGTCATTTATCTTTCCATAAGGCAAATATAACTAACTTCCCATAAAGCCGTTATATTCACTTTATACAATAGCCATAAATAATTTCCTATCCAAGGGACTTATACGTTTAAAACGGGACAAGTATCACATACTTTAAAACTCTTCAAGTCCCTTAACTTTAAAATCAACTTAAGACATCCTTACTATTTTCAAAGACGTGAGTTAATCTCCTAACCCACCCGACTTGACATTACATAAAACAAGTAAAGAATATCATAGTCTCAGACGTCTCACCGCATTTACATACGTGCAACTAGTCATGCTCAAAAGATAGGAAAAGTTCTACATAGAGTAAATCACATAACTACCTCTTAACTTCTAAGAGTAGAAGGAAACATGAAATGATACCACAAGTATATTCCATACATAGAATCATGCCAAAGGAAGGAAGAGGTTCACATACCTCGCGACGATTATCGACAAGTAGCAAAAAGCTCCAAGGTACTTCCACCTTGAGCTATTCCATTCTTCAAGTAGGATACGCTAAACTTAGTACATCAACCTATAATGGTCACCATACGTCCATTAACTTCTTACTTCATACGTAGAATATTTTAGGTGCTAAGTCGCTAAATTCTACGGAAAATCGGACAGCACCTCCTTTGTTTCTACTCACTTTGCCACCTTTTTCAAGGCCGAATACAATAACCAAACAGCCCCAATTGGCTCACAACAATATATAAGGTATTCCAATACAATGAATAACTAAACAGCCCCAATTGGCTCACAATTTAGAAAGTAGTCCAATACAAATGAATAACAAACTAAAAGTCCAAATTCGGCCACCTTGAGTTCAACCATACCAATTCTTATCAAATTTCCATTTCAATCCAAATTGGTAGCATAACATGATATCAAGTCGCATTTGATTATAACAATCCATAATCTCTAAGTAGGTAACATGCGACGATTTCTAATAAACGACCAATTAGTAATCCAATTTTCAAGTGGCTTATATAACATTTCGAATTTAGCTACAAGCACTCCATAATACTTATAAACTTCTACATACCAACTTCATGTTGACAACGTATAAAACTAACAACAACAAAAATATATAATCTTGTAACATCTTAAAGGACAAGATTATACCTTAACGATTCTCAATCCAATCTTCAAATCCGAAGTCGTTCCTTAGCAACTTAGAGACTCTCCAAGATACTTCAATCCGCTACTTGAGACCCTTAGAACCATACCAACAATTTTCCTTCAAACTTCCAACCAAAACCTAGAAAAGCCATTAGGTTTTCACCTTGCGACTAATACGAAAACTCTTTTTTTCCGGGATTTTTCTATTGAGATATACTTACATAACACTCATGAACCTTGGTTTAAAGTGTGGGGCTTAATGGACAAGAAACGAAAAATCTTCCTTTTGAAAGTGGAGGGAAGCCGAGAGCAACAATGTGATGTTCTTCCAATTTTGTGAATTTTAGCTAAGTGTGGAACTCTTGTCTTGCTACTAGTATTATATAGGGACATGGAGGGTCAAGGTGTGCACAAATGGTTGGCTAGGATGAGGTCTTAACAAAAATCAAGACTAATTGTCCCCTTGACTAAGTCAAACATGTCAAGCTTTCAAGTTGCAAGACTTGTCTTGCCAACAAAGGTCCAATGACCCTTTAGCCCTTGCAAAAATCATCCAAGGCATCATCTAAGGGGGGGTGACACGTGTCGCCATCCCATTCGTCACAACAAAACGTTTTCCGACAATTTCATAATTCCGATAAAATTTTACAAGTCTCAAATCTTGATACCTCTGAGTTCTTACGTACGTTCTTAAAACATGTCCTGTAATTACGGGGTGTAACATTCTTCCCCCCTTAGAAACATTCGTCCTCGAATGTTCTTTCGGAGTCAAACTTATAATTAGCGACATAGTTCCCTTTCACAACCCCGACATACCAACAATGCCACACATGTCCCTAATACCTTGTACACGCATACCCGTCCATCACAAGCCCAAAAGAGGTTACCTTTTCGTACTTCCAACTCCTTCTAACATACATACATAACTTCCATACCTATTCGCCTCTAATCTTGGAGTCACTCTATGAAACAATATAAGGTCATTTCCGCCACTACCTGGTTCGGTGGAACGCGTCCCAACCCGTAAAACAATTAACTAGACTTGGGCCTTGCACTCGTGACTGCCACGCAATGAACTACTACCAACTGATCCCACTCCATTCCAGGCCATGGGAGACCCGCAGTGTCCTCAACCACTGGCCGCACTTAACTCTTATCCTCGTCTGACTTAAAATCTTATTGCCAGAGAAAACCTTATATACCTAAGGTCTCGGCAGTAATCAATATTCTTAGGCTCGCAATTTTCATGCTCCCAGCCTACCTTATCAGTCCCCCCGTAAACGGGTACAAAAACTTCTCATAAAACCATAACCATGTTGTCTCGATCACAACAACCATTACTTACTCTATACAGGCCTTATCCGTATAATTCTCTTAAGCATACTACGCAGCTTGATCTATTAACATGACATTCCGTTAGGTTCCTTAATATGGCTTCTTAAGGGTCCACTACCCTATCGCATGACCTCATCCTTTCCCAATTATCTCAAAATAAAACACAAGACCTTGGCGAAAATTCATTAACTATTCCATACCTTCCAGATCTAGTTAGTCTTTACCGATTCCTGGTAATCTAAAATCATTCTAGGCAACACGCGTCTGACCCTCATACATAACTCCGTATAGATGTATGTCACAATACCAACTATACTATAATCATTACCAACCTGGATACGCAATCCACATAGTCCTTCCTGGGTCACTGCTGCCTTTCTCGAAGCTGCAATCAACATAACTCGTTAGGGAGAGACGACCAACAACACGTCTCATCGCACGATCTCGTGAGAGAAGAATGGAAACCAATCCTAAATGTCCTGCAGCCTCCCGATTATAGATGTGGTGCACAACACACCGATAATCAAGACTTACTAGACACGGCCTCAGACACTTTCCGAGGACTAATCGCTTCGATACCACTTTTGTCACGACCCCCGACCGATCGATCGTGCCCTACCAGGCACCCTTACTGTAAACATCAAAGAAAATCAGCGGAACATACATGAAACTTAAAAATAAAACATCGGAAGTAAAACAACAGGTTAGCCGATAGGGCTACCTTCCTGAACATATATAAGAACAACCGAAGCAGTTGCCTCCTTTCTTTTACAAACCGACCCACAATATGTGACTACTGCACTTCTAAGAGTTTTAACATACCATCGTGGACAGGCCCCGCCATACCCCGAATGTACATGAATCTACTACCTCGGAAAACTGCACAAGAGCTAAGCCTCCGAGCAAATGGAGCTTTCCTCAATAATCAACCGAGATCCTAAGAGCAAGGATCACCAACCGGTACCTAAAACTCGCGGGCATTTAACGCATCCCTCGGCGGGGCCGCATAACAAAAATTTAATATGGAATGTAAATAACATACAAGAAATGTATCATAATCAGACAAAAGAATGACAAGGACAAGTATAAAAATACATACCGGATCCCGCCGTGTCATTACCACTTATGAACTTAATTTCACATCAATATCTTTTCCATTCCATTAAGAGTTATAGCCATATCTTACGACTTACTTAGGAGAAGTCATTAAGTTCATTTCTCGTAACTTACTTATCTTTCATAACATAGTCCGCCCACTACGGAGGACACATATACTACCCTACCAAACCGGGACGCGATCAAGTCACACCAATATCAAAGCATGCCCGTGGAATCCCCATCACCGCCGATACCTAAAAGTGTAAAACATAACCACGGGTCTCACGCCCATAATATCAATCAAAACAGTGGTATAACGCCTGGGCTTGCCTCATTTATACTCTCACCCCGAGTAGGTGGTAAAGCACGGGGTATAACGCCTGGGGCTTGCCCTCATTTATACTCTTACCCCGGAGAAGGTGGTATAACGCCTGGGGCTTGCCCTCATTTATACTCTTACCCTATCTCGACCGGCCACAAACAACACATAAAGCGGTGGTACGCCTCTTGGTTTACCCTCACTTATACTCTTACCCCGGAGTATGGTATAACGTCTGGGCTTGCCTCATTTATACTCTTACCCTATCTCGACCGACCATCAAACAAGACATAAGCACTACCATGTCTTTTATAAAATCCGAATTTAACCTAAGTGCTACAAATAACGGAAGATACCCGTAGAATCCCATATCACCGCTTGCAGACGCTCCAAGTAACTTATAACAAGACAAATGCCTCCAACCGAGAGTCGCGCAACGTAATAAAACATAATACTTGCACTCAAAGGCTATCACCAAAGACATATAGGCTAAATCTCAATTAACCAAGCCAAAGTACTACGTACGTACATTCTTTTCAAAAGACTCCTTTCCAAATAAAACTTCCCCGATACTAACCACCGTAGTATCAAGTCCTATCCACCTTTCAAGACAAGTCACAATACCTTTTTAGAAATACAATTACCGGCTTCTAAATCAAGTGACTTCTTTATTAAAAACCTTAAGCAATTGGTACCTTTAAACCAATTTGCCCTTACCCAAAACAAGTTATTCCTTTGATTACTTTACTAGAGAAAACCATTCTCTTAATCTTCCATAAAGCCGTTATAACCAACTTCCCATAAAGCCGTTATAACCCTTTATGGTTTAGACTAACACGTTCCTTTTATAACCAAGAGACTTCTACTTTTTGAAACCAAGTATTATATACTTTCAAATCAATTCTCATAACTTTCAAAAATACAATTAGTCTCTTAACCATTAGAAAACAAGTGACTCCTTTTATTATAAAACCCTAGGCAATTGATGCCGTAAAATCAAGTTGCCTTTTTACATAGTCAAGTCATTTATCTTTCCATAAGGCAAATATAACTAACTTCCCATAAAGCCGTTATATTCACTTTATACCTTAGCCATAAACAATTTCCTATCCAAGGGACTTATACGTTTAAAACGGGACAAGTATCACATACTTTAAAACTCTTCAAGTCCCTTAACTTTAAAATCAACTTAAGACATCCTTACTATTTTCAAAGACGTGAGTTAATCTCCTAACCCACCCGACTTGACATTACATAAAACAAGTAAAGAATATCATAGTCTCAGACGCTCACCGCACTACATACGTGCAACTAGTCATGCTCAAAAGATAGGAAAAGTTCTACATAGAGTAAATCACATAACTACCTCTTAACTTCTAAGAGTGTAGGAAACATGAAATGATACCACAAGTATATTCCATACATAGAATCATGCCAAAGGAAGGAAGAGGTTCACATACCTCGCGACGATTATCGACAAGTAGCAAAAAGCTCCAAGGTACTTCCACCTTGAGCTATTTCATTCTTCAAGTAGGATACGCTAAACTTAGTACATCAACCTATAATGGTCACCATACGTCCATTAACTTCTTACTTCATACGTAGAATATTTTAGGTGCTAAGTCGCTAAATTCTACGGAAAATCGGACAGCACCTCCTTTGTTTCTACTCACTTTGCCACCTTTTTCAAGGCCGAATACAATAACCAAACAGCCCCAATTGGCTCACAACAATATAGAAGGTATTCCAATACAATGAATAACTAAACAGCCCCAATTGGCTCACAATTTAGAAAGTAGTCCAATACAAATGAATAACAAACTAAAAGTCCAAATTCGGCCACCTTGAGTTCAACCATACCAATTCTTATCAAATTTCCATTTCAATCCAAATTGGTAGCATAACATGATATCAAGTCGCATTTGATTATAACAATCCATAATCTCTAAGTAGGTAACATGCGACGATTTCTAATAAACGACCAATTAGTAATCCAATTTTCAAGTGGCTTATATAACATTTCGAATTTAGCTACAAGCACTCCATAATACTTATAAACTTCTACATACCAACTTCATGTTGACAACGTGTAAAACTAACAACAACAAAAATATATAATCTTGTAACATCTTAAAGGACAAGATTATACCTTAACGATTCTCAATCCAATCTTCAAATCCGAAGTCGTTCCTTAGCAACTTAGAGACTCTCCAAGATACTTCAATCCACTACTTGAGACCCTTAGAACCATACCAACAATTTTCCTTCAAACTTCCAACCAAAACCTAGAAAAGCCATTAGGTTTTCACCTTGCGACTAATACGAAAACTCTCTTTTTCCGGGATTTTTCTATTGAGATATACTTACATAACACTCATGAACCTTGGTTTAAAGTGTGGGGCTTAATGGACAAGAAACGAAAAATCTTCCTTTTGAAAGTGGAGGGAAGCCGAGAGCAACAATGTGATGTTCTTCCAATTTTGTGAATTTTAGCTAAGTGTGGAACTCTTGTCTTGCTACTAGTATTATATAGGGACATGGAGGGTCAAGGTGTGCACAAATGGTTGGCTAGGATGAGGTCTTAACAAAAATCAAGACTAATTGTCCCCTTGACTAAGTCAAACATGTCAAGCTTTCAAGTTGCAAGACTTGTCTTGCCAACAAAGGTCCAATGACCCTTTAGCCCTTGCAAAAATCGTCCAAGGCATCATCTAAGGGGGGTGACACGTGTCGCCCTCCCATTCGTCACAACAAAACGTTTTCCGACAATTTCATAATTCCGATAAAATTTTACAAGTCTCAAATCTTGATACCTCTGAGTTCTTACGTACGTTCTTAAAACATGTCCTGTAATTACGGGGTGTAACATTCACATACTTGGTACCTGTTGTACTGACCTCCTTCGGGGGGGTGCGTTCATGCCGCAGGTAAGGGCAAGCAGGTGCTAGATCCGCATCCTTAGGATCTTTGCTTTGGTGTCAGGAGCTCCATCTTCTCCGGAGGCTCGACTTTTGGTATGGTTCTCCCTGATGTTGTAGATATATGTACATTCAGGGTATGGCGGGGCCCTGTCCCGCCATAGTTGTTTACATTCCTAGAGGTCTGTAGTCATGTTGTAAAGTTGGGATGTAACTGTTTACTCTTTATATATATATGCCGAAAGGCGACATTTTCTCAGATATAAACTGTGTCTCAATTTACATTTGTTTCATGTCTTGTTTTTATATTCCGCTGATTACTCTGATGTATGACTACTTGGGTGCCCGGGTAAGGCACCAGTCACTGGCCCCGGAACGGGTCGTGACAACAAGCTTGTAGATTCATGTGTGTGATGGAACTTGAAGAATATGGAGCTAAGACTTAACCATAACTGACTTTAAAATGAATTATTTTGGGCATGTTTGAAGGTAAGGATTGTTCCTCCTCCTGAAGTTATTTGATATTACATGTTGTTGTAATTAATAAGAGGACTAACAAGTAAAAAGAATGGATAATAAGAAGTACATGTCACAATTTTGGCATGTTAGCCTATTGTGGACAATTTTGGTATTAACGGATTCATTGGTTAAAAATTGTTAAAATATTACCTATTACTTGTTGAAATGAAGGAATCTTGTTGATAACAAGTTAATATAACTTATATAAAGTATTGGAATATAAGTTGGAATTATAAAGAAGTAATGGAGACAATTTTGGCATGCTAGCCGAAAACTGGACGGTTTTGATTGCAGTAGTTGGCCAAGAACACCAACTAAAGGACTGGACTAATGGACTATATTAGTGGACTAATGTACTGTACTAATGGACTGTTTTTACATTGGACTATGGACTAGTTTTAAATGGAAAGTTTTGGTAGATTAAGGGGGTGAATTTTACACGTCCAGTTAGGCGTGTAATCCCCTTTGGTTAACTGTTGGTGGTGCCTTAATTGGTGCCCGGGTGACTAATGAAATCGGGCCTCGGAAAAGGTGGAAAAGTACGTAGAAACTGGGGAAGTGCTGCCCAATTTTTTATAAAAGAAAGGAGATTCATTAAGTAGTATAAGTGTATACTAGTATCATGAAGTTGATAGAAGTATTATTATCGTTATAGGTTGAAGTACTATTTGCGGCGTATTCTACTTAGCGCGTGGATTAGCCGAAGAGGTATGTGAACTCTTCCTATCTTCTTTGAGCATGAACCTTATAAAATATGTGGTACGGTGGACGTACATGTTTTAAATGAAATTTGTTTCATTGTAGTGCTTAATTTGAAATATACAAAGTTCACTTGGTATTAAAAGGATAAAAATGTCTTAGTTTTCCAAACATAAAGTTTGTTATAATGGTTTTATGAGAAGTTAGTTATAACGGTCTTATGAGAGGTTCACTTGATTGATTTAAAAGAGGATAAATAACTTGGTTTAAAGAGAAGTAACATTGATTTAAAGGTATGAGTTACTTGAGATTTGAAAGTAGAAGTTACTTGAATTGAAAATCTAAAGGCGTAGTAATTTGATTTAAAAAGAATACTTGTCTTGATTTGAAAAGTATAAGTGGCTTGATTTTAAAAGGTGTGAGTGCCTTGATCTTAAAAGAGTGAGTTACTTGAGTTTTTAAAAGTATACTTGACTTGGTTTTAAATGTGTAAGCCACTTGGTTTAAAAAGTATAAAATACTTGATTTAAACGTGAAAGTGTCTTGAAAGGAAGGCATGGTATTGTCTTGGTCATTTTGAAAGGAAGGCATGGTATTGTCTTGGTTATGTTAAAAGGAAGACATGGTATTGTCTTGGTCATTTTGAAAGGAAGGCATGGTATTGTCTTGGTATGTTAAAAGGACGGCATGGTATTGTCTTAGTCATTTTGAAAGGAAGGCATGGTATTGTCTTGGTTGTCTAAAATGATGGTTGTTCATTTTATTGTTATGAGAGTCAAAAATGATTTTTCTTGCATATGTTTATTTATATAGTCATTCGTGCAAGTGTTATATTTCCACATCACCGCATCTCTCACTAGAGGGCCGGCAACATTTCTGTATCATTCTATGGACTTGCGATCCATGATGCGAGCAGGTATATATATGCTTATGCGGGTCGAAGGACTCATGTGGGTGAAAAAGTCCCATGATATTTCATGGACTAGCTCTCCATGATGCGGGTATAGATATATACTCATTGCGGGTCTACAAGATCCATGCAGGTGAAAAAGTCTCATGAATAGGATGTGCATGATGATTCTGAGGGCAGGTGTCCCTGATGTTTACATGGCTTCCATATTTTGATATGGTATTGTTTTTCATTAATTAATGAAATGATACAGTAGTTTCAGGACTTGAAATGAAACGGTAAATCTCATTGTTTAAAAGCACGACTAAAAAGGTAAAAATTGACTCTCATTTGTTTGTATAGAAGTACAGTGTACATTTGGCTTTTATTCTATATGGCATGGTTGGAGCTGGTAAGGTTTTTACTTGTCCCTGTCATCTTTTGGCCAGCTATGATTTATTTACTGTACTTTATGTTTACATACTTAGTACGTGTTGTACTGACCTCTTTCGGGGGGCTGCGTTTCATGCCGCAGGTTTAGGTACACAGTTGGGTGATCCGCAAGCTTAGGATCCTTGTTCAGCATTTTTGGGATAGCTCCAAAGTTCCGGAGCTTGTCATTATGACTAAGTATATTCAGGGGTAGGACGGGGCCTTGTCCCGTCATAGTTGCTATCCAAAAATCTTAGAGGTCTGTATTCATATGTGGGCTAGACTGACATGAGTTGTATTTACAGTATTGTACGGTTATAGACCCATTTGGTTGTTATATATTATGGAAGCCTCATCGGCTTTGCCTTTGTTTTAAAAAAAAAAGAATGTTTTTCAGCTTCCGCAGGTTACTTGTGTTGTATAAGTAGAAGGGTGCCCAGGTAGGGCACCAGTCGCGGGCTCGGGGTTTGGGTCGTGACAAGAATGACATTCATACGAGTATTCATAGCTATCGCCGCATTGTGAAATATTGAAATACATCAAATGGATGTCAAGACAGTCTTCCTAAATGGTGATTTGGAAGAAGAAATCTATATGGACCAACCCGGGGGGTATGTGGTTCCAGGACAAGAGAAAAAAGTCTGTCGGCTTGTTAAATCTCTGTATGGGCTGAAACAGGCCCCAACGCAATGGCACGAGAAACTTGATAGTACTCTACTATCGAAAAGTTTCGCCATTAATGAGTATGACAAATGTGTCTACACGAAAGGAAATGTCAACTCATTCATCATGATATGCCTTTACGTAGACGGTTGATCACAGAGAGCAGTCCTGGGTTGATCCTAGAGGCTAAGAACATATTGAAACAATGTTTTCACATGAAGGATATTGTTATTGCAGATGTCATCTTAGGGATCAAGATCTCTAAGACATCTGACGAGTGGGTCTTATCTCAATCTCACTACATCGAGGATGTGTTGAAGAAGTTTGAGATATTCGACAGTTCGTCGATAACGTCACCACTGGATATAAATCAAAAGAATGATAAAAACGCGGTGCGATTGTTAGGCATATTTTATATACGCCTTTTGAGTCATTTTTAGTTAGTATTTTACACGTTTTTGTCCAAATATGTGTCATGTTAGGATAGTTTTTCTTTCTTTTGTGTCACAGTGGTTTAAAAAGGCAACGTGGAGAAAAGAAGCAAAAAGAGGGCAGAAGAGGAGGTTCCCGAGCCAAAAGAGACGAAAGTTAGCATCCCAGACGAGAACAGGGCGGCGCCATTGCGCCAATCCATCAGAGACTGCAGGGCCACGACGCCCAATGTACTGTGAAGCTGCAGGAGTTTCGGCGCCGCGGCGCCAAGGCGGGAAAAATTGCCAGATCCGAATCCAAATGAGCCAAGGACAAGAAGGAAAAGTTGCGCACGTTTTTGGAAGCTATAAAAAGCCCTTTGGGCATATTTTTAAAGGGTTCCTCATTCCTCTATTCACAATATAACTTAGTTCTTTGAGGCTTCAAGATTAGAGACTTGTTCTTAAGTATTTTTCTTTCTTTACTTTATTTACTATCGGTTTATGTTGGATAATTTTTTGGTTCTTAGCATGTCTATGGCTAGGAGCTAAACTTAATGTAGGATTTTCCTTTCGAATCGCTTGAACCTCGTCTTTATGACTTAATGCATTAATTTGGTTTCTTCTTCATATAGTTAAGATTTATTCAATAGTTGTTTTGATTGCTTGGTAATTAACTGATCACTAGTTATCATCACTTATATGATTTCAATCGAACCGAAAGGAGATTTGAATATGCTATAGTTGAATAAACATAGGCTAAAATCGTGGACGAAAGTACCCCGATACTTGTGTAGTTTTATAGGTTATTGTTCTTAATCCTCCTATGTGGTAAAATCTGTCATAGAAATATAGAATATTTCCGCACCGGGGTTGAGTGTTTATATATCCTAACCAGAATATAAAACGGTCTAGTTAACCTGTTATCTTAACATAGAAAAAGAACATTTATTGTTGCATTAAAGATTAAGGCGAGTGGATAGTTGAGGAGAGTGAAAGCCCTATTTCCACCATATCTTATTTAAGTAAAGTAATTTAGTTAACTTCTACAATTTTTCAGTAGTTTATAGATAAAAACAACAACACACTATTGACAGCCAAATAGATAACATAAAATAGATGTTTGGTAATTGAACACCAGTCCCTGAGGACGATATTCGGTCTTACCTAGACTATATTACTCGTCCCGCTACGTACACTTGCGTTAAGCGTGTGGAAAATCACTAACAAGTTTTTGGCGCCGTTGCCGGGGATTGTCGTAGTTTCAATATCAAATTATCTATTCTTAATTTCTAATTTGGCTTTTATTTTCTTTTATTAATTTCTTTTAATTGTGGAACCATGCGCCGTGATTTGTTTGTTGATTTTGATCTATTTCAGGGATCTAGTTTATGCGAAGAAGAAGAGGAGCAGATACAATGGTCCCCTTCAACCCTGAAATAGAAAAGACTTGCAAGCAGAACCGGCGGAACACGCGGATTATTAAATTGATAGTCGTGGGGGATCTACAGAACAATGAGATGAATGAAGGGTTGGATAATCATCAACCCAACCAAAGGGGACCCCAAGGGCTGTCTATAGATGTAGAAGAACGGGTTCAGGTCCAAGCTGAGAGGAGCTTGGGAGATTATGTGCTTCCAAGAGTTACTGGAGCACAAACATGCATAAGGCTCCCAGCAATAGGAGCGAATAATTTTGAGATAAAGCCTGCAATCCTAAGCATAGTTCAATACACAGTACAGTTCGGAGGATTACCATCTGAAGATCCACACATGCATATTGTGAACTTTCTGGAGTTATGTGCAACATTCAAATATAATGGCGTTATTGATGATGTCATTCGGTTGAGGCTTTTCCCTTTCTCACTCAGGGACAGGGCAAAGGTTTGGTTGAAATCCCTGCCGACAAATTCCATATTCACATGGCAGGATCTAGCACAGAAATCCTTACAAAGTTCTTCCCGCCTTCGAAAAAAGCCAAGCTGAGATGAGAGCTAAATAATTTCTACCAGACCGATGGGAAGTCACTATATGAAGCGTGGGAGAGGTTTAAGGATCTGCAGAGGAAGTGCCCACATCATGGCATTGAATAATGGAATTTGGTGCACATCTTCTACAATGGGCTAAGTGGGACCACGAGAACCATTATTGATGCAGCTGCAGGTGGTACGTTTATGAGAAAGACAGCACATGAGGCCTATGACTTGCTAGAGGATATGCCCACCAATAATCATTTGTCAGATGAGAGGGGAATAGGTGGAAGGAAAGCAATAGGAGTTCATGAGTTAGATGCCATCACAGCATTAAATGCACAGGTTGCTCTCCTAACCAAGCAGCTCCAGCAGAACACTGTGTCAGTAAACGCAGTCCAGATGCCAGTGACTTGTGAGATTTGTGGGGGTCCACATACTTTTGACAGGTGCCCAACAGCTGACCCAAACAACATTCCTATTGAGCAAGCTCAGTGTCAGGCAGTGGGGAATTTCCAAAGGCCCCAGAACAATCCCTATTCGAACACTTATAATCCAGGGTGGAGAAATCACCCAAATTTCTCATGGAGGGGTGACCAAGGACAGCAGACTCAGTTCAGAGGCCAGTACCAGAATCAGCCACCACTCAATCAGGCCTCATCTTCACAGCAGTTTAGCTCACCTGCCCCACACGAAAAACCAGATGAATTGAGGGCAACTTTGTTGACACTCACCAATTCTCAAACTCAATTCATGGCAGAATCAATGTCCTTCATCAGAAACTTAGAAACCCAGGTAGGGCAGCTGGCCAACATGGTGAATAATAGGCCACAGGGCACTCTTCCGAGCAATACAGAGGTGAATCCTAGAGAGCAGTGTCAGGCAGTCGTGCTAAGAAGTGGGAAGCAATTGGAACAAGTTGCTCCCCAGCCCGCAGTGGTAAGTGAAAAGGAGAGTGAAAAGGTAGTTGAAGTAGAGAAAGAGGGGGTCACTGAGGACCACCGCACATCTGAGAATGTCCCACCAGCACATTTGAGGGAATATGTTGAGAGAATTCCTTACCCTCAGAGTCTACAGAAAAAGGCAGTTGATAAACAATTCTCCAAATTCTTGAAGGTGTTCAAGAAGCTGCATATAAATATTCCCTTCATCGAGGCGCTAGAACAGATGCCAGCATATTTTAAGTTCATGAAGGAAATACTTGGGAAAAAGAGGAAGCTGGCGATTATGAGACTGTGACTTTGACAGAGGAGTGCAGTGACATCCTGCAAAAGAAATTGTCTCCTAAGCTTAAGGACCCAGGGAGCTTCACATTGCCCTGCACTATTTGTAGGGTGACATGCAACAGGGCCCTGTGTGATTTGGGGGCTAGTATCAACCTCAGGCCTCACAAGATTTAAGAGATTGGGTTTGGGTGAAGCCAAGCCAACCACGGTTAATTTGCAATTGGCGGACAGAACAGTGGTGCATCCCAGAGGTATCATTGAAGATGTGCTTGTCAAGGTAGGGAAGTTCTTCTTCCCAACAGACTTCCTCATCCTCGACATGGAGGAAGACGATGAAATTCCCATCATCTTGGGAAGGCCATTCCTTGCAACTGGGAGAGCCCTAATAGATATGGAAAAGGGCGAGCTAAAACTGAGAGTTGAGGACGATGAGATGGTGTTCAAGGTGTTTAAACCCACCACCGAATCCCAAGCCATAAGAAAATGTCTCGCAGTCGCTGACACATCAGTTAAGCCAGCACAGGCCAAAGCCAAGGAGATCAGTCCGCCAGCACAGGTAAGTATTGCTACACCTCCTCTTGAGAAAAAGAAGAAAAAGAAAAGTAGAATGCGAAAAAGAAGATGATCCTGAAATGGATAGGCTATGGGGTTAAATTACCCCAATGATCTTAATAAGGAACCGGCGTCCGGCTACAAGACGTTAAAGACAACGCTACTTGGGAGGCAACCCAAGGTTTTAAATTATGCACTTTAGTTTAGTTAGAACAGGCTCACGTATGGTATTGTTTGTGGTGTTGTGATGACAGGTACATGGCTAAAACGTGGAGCATGAAAAACGAGAAGGGAGAAAAAGCGGTAATGACACTCGCGCCGTAAGTAGGTCGTAACGCCGAAAGTTTAGAGAACCCGCAGAAGTTTGGGCGCCACGGTGCCAAAATGCAGGGTCGTGGTGCTGATTTATCGTAAGCGCGCAGACTTTGCAGCCACACGCCGAACGCAGGTCATGAGCCGCGACGGGATTTCAGAAAATTAAAAAGCCCCAATCCCTCTCCCACACAAACCCAAATCTCTAAAAACCTCTAACCCACGAAAAATCTCCCATAAAACAAACTCAAATCCTTCAATCCCTTACATCCATCACCACTACAAATCCACCATCTTCCATCCTTGTTTCATTCTTCTATTTGGGGATAAGACAATTGTGAAGAGCAACCTTCAAAAAGGTAACTTTCACCGTTCCTTTTGAGATTTTAAGGTAAAGAGAGGAAGTAATTCGTAAGTTTGGGGGTGTAAGGGCTATTGTTGGGATAGTGTGGTTGTGTGGGAGATTATTTTTTAGTATTACCATTGTGGGGTGTTATACTTAGTACTGTGGGTGTTGTACGTGTGCTTTGGTGTATTTGGGGCTGAATTGTTGTATTGTATATTGTTGTGTTGGGTTGTTATGTTGATTGTTGTGGTTCATAGTAGTTGGGAAACTTAAGGAAACCGAGGAAACGCTGCATAAATTTTCCCAACATATCTCACAATGTCTTCCCGAAAGAGAGCTGCTAGGGCGTCCACATCCACATCTACCCCTGAATATGATGTTACCAGATTCGCTAGCAAAGAAGCGGAGGATAGATACAACCGGATAAACACTAGGACCTTGATACATGAGAGAGACATGGATTACCATAGAGAGTTGTTTGATGATAATGATGTTTATGAGCCAATTCGGGCTATGATCGAGGCCACTAGGTGGAGAAGATTCACCAATCCGGAAAGGATTCCACCGCAGAATACTAACATGGTAAGGGAATTCTATGCCAACTATCCGGAGCAGACAAATGGCAGATGTTTTATGAGAGGGCAATATGTGCCCGTAAATTCTGAGGTGGTAAATACAATGTTGGAGACATATGACGTTGAAGAACGAGGCTATAATCCAAACCATTTTAGAAGTTGGTCTAGAGATGTCAGCCACATCGATTGGGACACCGTCGCAAGAACATTATGCTACCCAGGGGCTGAATATGAGGTTGCTCGCAATGGAGCCCGGGGACTTGCCAGGTGCCAATTCAATAGAACAGCCAAGGGTTGGTTGTATTTTGTAAGTGATCGCCTGATTCCATCTGCACACTTCACCAGAGTGCCTGCAGATAGAATCAAGATGGTATATGAAATCATGGCGGGAAAGACAATTGACATTAGGCAGGAAGTAGTGCAGAGTATTAGAGAAATCAGCAGATTGACCACCACTGGTAGGTTGGGACATGGATCTCTCATTTGTGCCTGCTGTGACATATAGTTTAGTGCACTCTTTCTCTGAACCAGTCCCCAGAGCAGCAGCAAGGAGAGGAGCACCAGCATCAGCAGCAGAGGCTGTCATGGAAGAAGATGAGCCTGAGACAGCGGCTCATTATGAGGCAGGCAGTAACAGCCACCAACCACCTTTAGTCGTGGAACCTCCAGTGCCAATGATGGAGCAGATGCTCATGAACCAGCAGAGGATGATGCAGAGCCTGGACACCTTGACCCAACGAGTTGATGGTTTGAGCTCCAGGTTCGATCAATGGACCATGCATTATCCACCACCGCCACCGCCACCATTTTAAACCACAAGTCTGTAAGTCGTCCCGTCTATTTATTTTGTGTCTTGTACACATTAGGGACAATGTGTGATTTAAGTTTGGGGGGGGGGGGGGGTCTTAGTTTATTTTTGTGTTTTTGTGTCTATTTTATTGTCTTGTTTATGTTTTATATGAGTCAAAAAAAATTATGATCATGTATGATGTAGTTACTTGAAACGCCTAAGTGAAGTAAGTGGGATAATGTAATGGAATTAGAAGCAAAAATCTGAATGCTTAAGTGAGATATGTCAAGAATTCATGAAATTAAATTATTTGGGGTACCTGTGCTTAACTTCTGCATTGTTAATGATAAAGGATATGTGTCTGCTTGCTTGTTATTTGAGGCGAAATAGTTAGGATGTACATGTTAGGGAGATGACTCAGGTAATTCTTTGTTAGCCCTTCTTACCATTCACTGCCTATCCCTGACAATAAAATTTATCACTAGTCAGCCCCTTTGAGCCTAAAATAAGATCTTTCTTGAATACCCTATAATTCCATGTTTGTGCCATAAGAAAAAAAATTAAACTCTTGGAATGAAAAGTGTTGAAGAAGAAAACAAAAAGAGAGTGAAAAACTGATGCACCCTAATGAAAAATAGGCAAAAGCCTAAGTTTTGGGGTACCTATTATTCATAATGCACCTCACTCTTTCAAAACAAAAGAGGGAAAAGATAGGGATGAGATTAAAAAGGAAATCAAAAAGAAGGAAAATGAGTTGAATGAAAATAGCTTATGGTACGTGATTTGAGCCTAAAATGTCTATTGTTACCTACCCATGCCTAAGCCTACATTACAACCCTGAAAAGTCATGAAGATCTCTAGTATGTATGTCCATGATTAGTGGAGAATAGCAAGTGAACAGACAATAGAATTTTGAAATTAACATGCATATGTTGGGTGTTCTTACTTCCATTGAACATGATTGAAATGAATTTGCGATATATCTGACTTGAAAGTTTAGAATGCTAAAAATTCATGTTATACATGTTCCTGCATATTATCCTACTAACATTCATGCTTTTCTAGTGACATTTGTGCAGCAGGTTGACCAGTGTCGTTGATTATGTTATTTTCTTTTCTTTCGTGTCTTTGTTTCTATTTTTTATCTTTACTCGAGAGCGAGCAAAGGTTATGTTTGGGGGTGTTTGTTAGGCATATTTTATATACGCCTTTTGAGTCATTTTTAGTTAGTATTTTACCCGTTTTTGTTCAAATATGTGTCGTGTTATGATAATTTTTCTTTATTTTGAGTTACAGTGGTTTAAAAAGGCAACGTGGAGAAAAGAAGCAAAAAGAGGGCAAAGAGGAGGTTCTCGAGCCAAAAGAGACGAAAGTTAGCATCCCGGACGAGCGGGGCGCCATGAGCCAATCCATCGAGATCGCAGGCCACGACGCCAATGTATCGCGCGCGGTCGCAGGAGTTTCAGCCAAGCGCTAAGGCGGGAAAAATTGCCAGATCCGAATCCAAATGAGCCAAGGACAAGAAGGAAAAGTTGCGCACGTTTTTGGGAGCTATAAAAAGCCCTTTGGACAGATTTTTAAAGGGTTCCTCATTCCTCTATTCACAACATAACTTAGTTCTTGGAGGCTTCATGATTAGAGACTTGTTCTTAAGTATTTTTCTTTCTTTACTTTATTTACATTCAGTTTATGTTGGATAATCTTTTGGTTCTTAGCATGTCTATGTCTAGGAGCTAAACTTTATTTAGGGCTTTCCTTTCGAATCGCTTGAACCTCGTCTTTATGACTTAATGCATTAATTTGGTTTCTTCTTCATATAGTTAAGATTTATTCAATAGTTATTTTGATTGCTTGGTAATTAACCGATCACTAGTTATCATCACTTATATGATTTCGAATCGAAATCCGAAAGGAGAGATTTGAATATGCTATAGTTGAATAAACATAGGTTAAAATCGTGGACGAAAGTACCCCGATACTTGTGTAGTTTTATAGGTTATTATTCTTAATCCTCCTATGTGGTAAAATCTGTCATAGAAATATAGAAGATTTCTGCACCGGGGTTAAGTGTTTATATATCCTAACCAGAATATAAAACGGTCTAGTTAACATGTTATCTTAACATAGAAGAAGAACTTTTATTGTTGCATTAAGGATTAAGGGGAGTGGATAGTTGAGGAGATTGGAAACCCTATTTCCACCATATCTGATTTAAGTAAAGTAATTTAGTTAATTTTTACAATTGTTCAATAGTTTATAGATAAAAACAACAACACACTATCGACATCCAAATAGATAACATAGAATAGATGTTTGATAATTGAACACCAGTCCCTGAGGACGATATTCGATTACCTAGACTATATTACTTGTCCCGATACGTACATTTGCGTTAAGCGTGTGAAAAATCTCTAACAGCGCTCGTATGTCAGGAATGATACGCTTAGGTGATTGATAGTTTGATGTATATCACTAACTGCACCCGACCTGATATCGCGTATGTAGTCAACATGTTGGCTAGGTTTACCGTAATCCAAGTGATGACCATTGGAAAGCGTTAAATCGGATACTACGGTACCTAAAATACACGCTAGCTTACGGGTTACATTATTCGAGATATCCAGTTGTACTAGAGGGGTACAGTGATGCAAACTGGATATCTGATATAGAGAACACCAAGTCCACCAGTAGATATATATTTACAATTGGTAGTGGAGCCGTGTCTTGGAAATCCTCTAAGCAAACTTGCATCGCTCGATCCACAATGGAATCGGAGTTTATCGTTTTAGACAAAGCATGAGAAGGAGTTGAGTGGCTTTATGACTTCTTTGAGGATGTCTCGTATTGGGATAAACTCGTACCTTCTATAATGATCTACTGCGACAGTCAGTCGGCTCTAGGAAGGGCACGAAGTTCTATGTACAATGGCAAATCTCATCATAGACGGAGACATAAGATTATTCGGCAGCTGATCACCATGTGTATTATTTCCATTGATTATGTAAAATCAAAGGACAACATAACAAACTCTTTGACTAAGGTCATACCCAGAGATTAGACAGTCTGTCTGTCTAGGGGAATGGGCTTAATACCCAAAAAATAAGAACTGATACGGTGGATACCCAACCTTACTAACTAGAGATCCCAGGAATTAGGTTCAATGGGAAAATTAAGTCGTAAAGGTTAAGTTGAGAGCTTCGGTGGAAGCAAGAGCATTTCGAATGATGATTTATGTAAAGAAACATTAATCCAAGGTTGTTCCTCTGATAGATATTAAGTGTTATCTGCATTGTGGATAGATGGTAAGTTTTCAAGACCTATAATGATCCTCAACGGTTGAGGTTAGGTTTGAGGAAACATTTAATGGTTTCTAACACTTATGAAGTGGGGTATAGCAGGATACCTTGTAGTACACCACTTATTTAAGTGCGAGGACAGGCCGCCTCAAGTGAACACACTTAAGAATCCAAGACGTGTCCACGACCACAACGGACAATACATTCTAAAAGAACAGAGTAAGGAAAGTTGTTGTGTTGGTACCATTGTCTTGGCTTACATTAAACACTGACGGTTCAAGACATCACATTCACCGCATAGTAAGTAAGTCTGATGGTATTCAACTATGGAAGGTTCAAATCCACGGCTACATATCCAGATGCAACATCGATCCGCCGAGAGATCGCTAGAAAGACATCTTATGAGTGCGCCAAAATCTCTTTCAAGAGGAGATTGCTTAAAATTTGTTAACGTGAAATAAAGGTTATCCTATTATTTATGACTCGAATAATTGGGGTCCCGCAAGTCGGAAACGTCATTTCCACACAAGTGCACACGTTGTATCAAGGATCGTAAATTTCCTTAGTGAAAGAGCTATTGGTACGTAAACAGAAATGTTTGAGACATGAAATGATAGACAGTTCTTGGCCAATTGACAAGTGTTTTCACATTGGTTAATGAAGGAAGAAGTGTACAAAGTGTAAATATCGAAACGGGATGAAAAGGAGCTGCGGCATCCCCGCGGAGTCGGGGAGCCGCGACTCAACAGCTACAAGGGTGGCGGCGCGGCTGAGCCGCGACGCTAAAAGTTTAACTTATTCTTAAAAATCTAAATGTGGCTAAAAGAAAATTAATTACACCTTTATGTCATTCATTAACATTAAAATTGACCACGTTCTATAGCCTGATAATTCACTTAACAACATCTTTTCCTATTCCTCGATGACCGTTTCAAATAGAAATCCTTATAGGTCTATTCCACGTCTTTCCTTTATTCAACTCCTTTCCTTGTTTTCATCCGGAAAACAACAGAAATAGATTTCTCGAACAAATACTTTTTTTGTAGGTCCATGGAAGCTATTAAATGTACTGGATAAGACAGCATGTAATGCCTCAATTTCCGCCTTACCCAAACCAAAATCAAGCAGGTTTTCTCCAAATTGATATACCTAATCTGTTCTTTCGATTAAAACGCTGTGCGATTCGGAGGACAATGAGAAATGAGAGCACTCACATGCTGTGATAATATTATGTCAATGATAAACCGTTTCAAATAGAAATCCTTATAGTATAATAGAATTCCTTTCGTTCTAATTCTCTGTGACCGACGACAGTTAAATATTTTGTGGTAAATTTGAAGATACTCTTTTTGGTACATCTTCAATTATGCTTCACTCGTGTTGCCTATCTTCGTCAAAAATGAAATATATAATTTCCTGAAATTTACAACATGGTACGGCTTGATTTTACTTAATAAGCATCGTATATGTGTTCCTTTTGATTTTTGGTTTCTTATTTCTTATTTGTTTATTATTTTATGTAAGAATTTTTTTCTTTGTTTGTTATTCTTTATTTTGTTCGTGGATAGTCATGGAGATGATAAATTGTCCACGAATATAGATATTGAAAAAAAAACTCTTTCAACATGTAAATATTCGTAATCTCACTGCAACACAAACATCATCTAACCCCTAAGATGACGGTTCATGTAAATGTCATCGTTGTCACTGTTACAAACGGATGACGGTTCTGAAACCGTCACACGATATGTGACGATTTTTACCCGCCACGCAAATGTCACAAACACGGTTCAAACTTGTCACACAATCTGTCACATAAATTTAAATTTTGATTCGATTTAAAAAAAAAATCTATTAAATTAATAATTTATTTTAATATGATGGAAAAATTAAATTTGACGGGATATTTTTTTTTTGCAATTTAATTTCAATATTTCAAATTGAGTGCACCAATGAAATGGACTAAAAATTTAAATAACACCAAAAATATACATTGAATAGCTATAATATATTGTAACAAAGTCTTCCCAAAATGGATAATCATTCAAAGCGTTATTAAAGTGTTTAATTAAAGACTAAAATATTGTTAATCAACTATCTTATCAATCTAAAATGTTCACTCATCAGCATTTAGTTTATCAACTTCTGTTTCAGCAAGTATCTTCGAAAAATGTAATCCCCACTCGACACGAATATCATCAAGTTCCTCTTGTGAGTACATGACTATAAAGCACAAAAAGAAAATAATTAGTAATGCTTGAAATGATGTAGCAATTAACATGGTTAATGATCTATCATGTAAATATAGAAGTACTTACATTATTTGTCATTAAAGTCGAGTCTAGCATCAACTCTTTCATGAAACGCATCACACAATATCCACACTCAGTACCACCGGATTGTAGTGGTGCCTACCATTGAATTAAATATCAACATGTAAATATAACTTAAAACAAAAGTGGTAAAGATTCACTAAATATATAATGACTCAAGTATGAAGACCAAGACTAGGGTCAAAGTCATATTTAGTTTATATGAATTTTGTTCTAGCAAGAGGAAATTTGACTGAAGAACTACTTGAATTTCATCTTTCATGTTATGACTTGGCCGCATGACACTTCAAACAAATAGATACACATTCATTCTACAAAGGTTGTCATCTTCAGGTAAAGACAAGTGTATATCCAAAATGAAAGAAGGCATGTTGTTGAGATGCACATGATGCTATCAATTTTATCATAAACAGAGTACGTAGAAAATACTTGGATGCCCATTCTAATTCCCCATATGCTATCAACACCAAGTCCTAAGATCAGATCCTTATGAACATATGCATACATACAGTCATCTTATATTCTTCCCACAGTGCATTGCACATCTTAATTTATCTAGATGTAAGAAGATACAGTAATAGAAATAGACAAGCAATGTAATTTTCGAACATTAACTAACATGAATGATCTAAGAGACAACAAAGACCACAAGATAA
Organism: Przewalskia tangutica; assembly: GCA_029844215.1. Lineage (NCBI taxonomy): Eukaryota > Viridiplantae > Streptophyta > Magnoliopsida > Solanales > Solanaceae > Przewalskia > Przewalskia tangutica. Next base: position 84,230,417 of record CM056734.1, read on the forward strand.
GTAGGCCTATGACTTAGTTAACCTTCATATTACCTAAATAACTTCATTCTAGCACATTATTCATCAATATAGCCCACACATAACCAAACAAGTCCAAACTGATTTATTTAATCATCTGATTAGCTAATCATATTCAGTCTAAGTAATTCTCAACCACAACATTCTCAGTCAACATGAAGAGGCTTAACATGTCATATATTTAGCTCTTTTTTTATCCTGACTTATTTTGAATGACCTAATAGGCATGATATGACAATAGATTGGCTAAACATGTCTCTTAGGGACTAATTCATGCTAACATAACTTCAAACAATTCATATAACCAAATACCTCGACTTACACACATGATACACTATGATTGTTCAGGTTTTCCATTATATTCCAAGTTTGCAATCCATTGGTCGTTTCTATAACTGCAAATAACAAATGTTAATTAGATAATAAGGACTTTAAAGATGGAAAAAGAGCAACCAAATAAAAGATATACTAGTCATGAATTGAAAGTGTAATAGAAAGGTAAAAGCATAGAGAACCACTTAGGAGAAATGTGGCAAAACCAATGATCAACATGTCACTGCAAATATGCAGAAGTTGTTCAGACCAAATATCACAAATATGAAACTTGAAACTTTATATTAAGTTGAAGCGAAAATATGTATATGTATTAGCACCATATTAACACCAAGACTTATGCAGCCATCTTGTAGTTTCATCAATAAGATTCACAAAATTAGAAACAAATTAGATGACCAGACCTATTTATATATTAATTTACATAGCCAGATTAACCTAGGAAACCCTAACAAAGTTGCTAGATCAGTAAAAGGATGTCAGCAACTCTTCAATTAGAGTTGCTTTTGGCTCCCCCTCAAGTAACTCTAGTTACATGATATAGCACGAGGTTAGCAGCATCTAAGACAAGCATAAAGAGTCATACCAATAAAGGAATGAATTACCTTCACATACCTTGTTACCGAATTTATCTATGTTCTCATGGATCCTTGTAAGCTTTACGAATGATTATCTACACCATATGAGTAATTTAGGTCACAATCAGACCAATACATCAGTAACGGAGTCATTGAGACATTCTATCGAATATCTTATACGCGTAGAACCTATATTTCTTCTATATTGAAACCTATGTATGTAGTAGCACAATTAGCCCTTTTCTAACCTTCTTCCTTGCTGCTACAAAACCCTAATAATTCAACAATTTCACATGCAACCTTCAATTTCACATGGACAGTCCCAAAATTACACAATCCCATATTTAGCATTTTCGAAAACTCTCTTAGAAACTAGTGACACGAATCAGACCTTATAACTGATATAAAACTTAGGAATAATAAGGATTGCCTCTGTTAGAAGCTGCGACGAGGGTCATCGGAAAACCCTTCGCCGACACCGGATTCCGACAAGCTGAATCGAAAACCCCCAAAAGTTGATTTGGTTAGAACTTCTTCACTGACAGAGGGTTGTTTGATTTTCGAATCTTCAAACTACCTTCAAGGGTTCTAATTTTATCGGACAAAGCTCAAAACACCATGACTGTAGACACCTCTTCTGCGCAAGCAGAAGCTTGCAGAAATTCCCAATTCTGATTGATAACTTCAGAGAGTATCAATTGAGACTCTTCCCTTCCAATTGAAGTATAACAATTCCTTCGTTTTAGACTAATTCTCTAGAATTCTAAAAAGAAGAGAGATGGAGATCTGTAGAAGAGAAGGGAGTATAAAAAATTTAGTCTGTATAGAAACCAGCCCGTTCCTTTTCTAAAATAAAAAATGACCCAAATTATAGTCTTAAAAATGACCCATAGGGATGATATAATTGTTATAATTACCATAGCAATTAAGGTAAACCCATAACACGAATTGGAAGCAACTAAACCGACCTAGAATTGCATTTTAATGTAAATTAAAAAATTGCATTAAGGTTAGATTTTTTAATTTGATTGACTTTGAATACAGTCTCACTTTCACGAATTAAAAGTAGAATTGATTTGTTTCTTTTCGGATTAATAGATAAGATAAAATAAGAAAAATCAAATCAGCGAGAGTCAGTGAAGTGAGGGAAACAAAACCTAACTGTGTGAGCGTGAAGACACTTAGTTTTTTTACAGAGTTTTTGATCTTTTATTTTTTATAATGTTAAAATGACAATGTTTAGTTTGTTTGTATTAAAAACAATTTTAAAAAAGAAATAAAAATCGTGTAAGTCTTAATTTGAATTTAAAAAGTGTTAAATAGATAATAAAAACGATGTCATTTTAAACAGTCAAACGCGTCATTTTTGGTCAATTTACAACACAAATCACTTATTTATGTGACATTTCACAAAACTGTCACACAAACGTCATAAATAAATGACACTTAAAAAATCGTCACACAAATACCGTAATTATATGACACTTAAAAAACATGTCACACAAATGTCATAATTATATGACATTTAAAAAACCTGTCACATAAATGTCAAGAAAAAACATAAATTTAATAAAAAAAAATGTGACACTTGCATTTTTGTCACATGTGAACTGTCAACATAACCTATTTTTCTTGTAGTGTCTTAGCGTATATTCATATAATTGTAAACTCCTGTCTAGATATAATTTTTGTAATATGTGTAGTAAGCTTAATTCGTAATAAATTATTACAGGTCATACTGAAATCGGCTGAAAAATGAGTACATGAAGAATATAATTATTCCAAGGCATCTAATCTTTGTGAGTAATGTTCGGGAATTGAAAAAACTCTTTGCTAGAGTGATTCCTACATATGTGATGTTTTCTCGCTGTACTACAATCCCTAATCATCATATGTGTCCCTAATCATCCTCATTATTATCACATCGTGTCTCATTACATCAATTATATTGTAATTAGATCATAAAATTAGAATGATTATATCAATTATATTAATTAGCATATTATTAGTGATAGAAAAGATTGATTGTATAGACTTTTATATATTGTATACTTTGAAAAGAAATAAACTCAAGAAATTAATTTCTGACTCCCCAACCTCGGTCCATTAGCATACCCGACAGCCCAACTCTCCAATCTTGAACCACTGAAACCCATGCAATGCACATAATTTTTTGCCCTACGCGTCATTTTAACCTAACAGCTTCGGTCCAACCGTCACCACTTCCAAAAATTCCAAAGCAGACTTATCAGACCCAAATTGAAAAGTTGTCATGTTAGACGAATTTGATGCTCTTATTAAAAATAAGACGTGGGAATTAGTGTCATGTCCATTTAATGCAAACATAATTCGGTCTATGTGGGTCTTTTGTCATAAAAAGAATTCGGATGACTCTTTTGTAAGATACAAAGCTCGTCTTGTTGGTGATGACATGTCTCAGCAGGTTGGCGTGGATTGTGGTGAAACATTCAGTCTGGTGGTTAAGCCAACAACTATCAGGACAGTTCTTAGCCTGTCACTTTCAAAATCCTGGTCGATTCATCAGTTGTATGTCAAAAATGCATTCTTACATGACCACTTACAGGAAACGGTGTACATGCACCAGCCTTTGGATTTCCGAGATTTTACTCATCTGGATTATCTTTGCCTTTTGAAAAAAAAATTATATGGTTTGAAACAAGCTCTCAGTGCATGATATAACAGGTTTGCGGGGTTTGTCTCCAAATTGGGTTTCTCTCACAACAAGTCGAATCAGTCCTTGTTCATTTATAGAAAGGGAAATGACATGACATATATACTTCTATATGTAGATGTCATTATTTTCACAACATCATCTACATCGTTTTGCCAGTCTATTATGTTCCTTCTTGCAACAGAGTTTGTCATGAAGGACTTGGATTCTTTAAATTATTTTTTAGGTATTGTTGCGACTCAATTGCAGGTGGTCTGTTTCTCAGACAAAAAGATATGCCGCACAAATTATTGAAAAAGTCGGGATGCCCTCCTGCAAATCATCACATACGTCGGTTGATACTAAGGCCAAATTGAGTAACAGGTACTTCATACAACGATCCAACACATTACCGCATCATAGTAGGAGCCTTACAGTTTCTGACTTTCACTAGGCCGAATATTTTCTATGCGGTCCAACAAGTCTGTTTATACATGCATGATCCGAAGGAAGATCATATGTGGGCCCTTAAGAGAATTTTACGATATGTTAAGGGTATTCTTCATTTTGATTTGCACCTCTATAAGTCCTCCATTTCGAGTCTCTCATCCTATACAGATGAGGATTGGGGTGGTTGTCCGGACACACGACATTCTACCTCTGGATAGCATATTCTTGTGCGACAATCTCATTTCATGATCGTATAAACGACAACACACGCTGTCTCGGTCGAGCGCTGATACAGAATACTTAGGGGTAGCTAATGTGGTTGCTGAATCATGTTGACTTAGTAATCTTCTGTTAGAGCTACAATGTCCGATTGAAAAGGCAACTGTGGTTTATTGTGATAATGTGAGTGTGATATACTTATCCGGTAATCATGTCCAGCATCAACGCACAAAACACATAGAAATGGATATACTATTTGTCCGAGAAAAGGTTGCACGCGGACAAGTCCGTGTTCTCCATGTATCGTCTCGTTATCAGATTGCCGATATATTCACAAAAGTTATTTCGCGCGTACTTTTTGATGATTTCAGAGACAGTCTCAGCATCCGAGAACCTCCCGCTAAGACTTCGGGGGACTGTTAGGATAATTAAGGACACAATTCCTAGGTATCTCCATCATTATCCGATCATATCTCATCACATCAATTATGTTTTAATTAGATCGTAAAATTAGGATGACTATATTAATTATATTAATTAACATATTATTAGTGATAGGAAAGATTGATTGTATAGACTTATATATATTGTATACTTTGGAAAGAAATAAACTCAATGAATTAATTTTCTACCTGTACAACTAATAATAATTTTATTAGTTTATAATCCAATTAAGAGTTTGAAGATATAAATTTAATCATTAATACTATTCTATTCTTTTTCTAAAACCCTTTTCTGGTCTTCTTTTACGTTACATTCTTTTCCGCCTCATAATTATTGCTTGAGCCTATTCACTTACCTATCTTTATTATGTTCATTAACCACACTAAATAGAAAATAGTTTTCATTATAATGTAGATGGTGCAGAGTTTCCCCATCTCTTTTCAGTGTCACTTTTTGCTCTCCTTTTCAAAATTCTATGTTCTGACATCACTTATAATTTCAACAGATTGTGTGTTCACATTTTCTTTGATGAAACAGATAAGAAAGTCATATTACCATAATTTATTAGTATGAATGAGAGTCATAAGTATTGGGAAATCTCATAATCCTTTGGATTGTTTCTTGTGTTATTGACAATCACTTTTGCATTATTTTGAATAATCCTCATGAATTGAGTTAGAAATAAAATTCACTTCTTTTAATTGTTCAATTAGTAAAGGTTAAAATAAAAACGGTAGAACTTTGCAATTTGAGGATTGTGGTGACTTGAATGAACGGATGGGACTATTAAGTGAAAAATGGCAGTAAGAGACAACATTTTTACCAATCCAGTTGGTTTTGAAGGCAGAGGGTATCCTCATTGGGTGGTGTGGGAGAAATGTCACAGTTTCAAACCTCGAGAACGTCGACGCCGCTCCGCCACACGTCTGTCACACCCGCTGACGCAAGCGGTGGCGTGGTTATCATACTATGCGTCCACGGGTTGTATGCAGAAAGCGTGTATTGCGGCCTTCTTCACAATAAAAAAACCTGATAATGATATAATGTAGTACGTGGGGATCCGTGAAATTATAAATTACAAAAAAACTCAATAAAATGCAAACAGACAAAAAGAGAGAGATTCCATGTGAAGAAGAAGATGCCAATTAATCAGTTTTATATTTCCTCGTCTCTAGTTTATTGACTTACTCAACGATAGGGCGGTTCATTTTGGATTATTCGATTCAATTTGAAATTTTCTATCGGTAAAATTATGATCCGAATTTGATTCGAAAAAAATTAAATATTTGAAATTTTCGAATCGGATATCCGAAATTTATAGGTGCAATAGTAAAACTCCAAAATTGAAAGTAGAACTTTATAGGTGTAATGTCCAATACATTAATTACTAACTAAAACATCCAAATTAATACACCAATACAAATAAAGTTCACACATTAAAATCCCATAAAGTTTCGCCACCATGCAAAATAGCTCATAAATCTAGTAAACTAATACATCATTCAAAAGTATCCAACGACTCATCAAGATCAATTGTTGGTTGCTCCGTAGTCAAATCTTTCAGACCTAAAAAACAAGTATCACAAGGAAAAAAATAATATTTCAAACAAGAGGATAATACAAAAATATTCATATTTTAGAAATGGAGAAGATGAGGAAAGAAGAGAAGAGGAACAATTGTCTTCATATTTTTTAAAGAAATTAGGAAAAAATACACACACTACAAACTACAAAAACATATGAGAAAGGGACAAAACCATGGAAGGCTTTGGGCCAACTCGAAGTAGGATGGGCCAATGAAAACTGAAAAACACAAAAGAAAATAAAAATAAAAAAATCAGATATTTCGGATATCAGAAAGTAAAAAAAATTGTGATCCGTATCCGATATTCAAAAAAATGGATCGGATATCCGATTTTTTGAATTGGATCGACTGAATCGCGGATAGGATCGATCGGATTATTATGAACATCCCTACTCAAGAATATCTTCCTGGGTCCTTATTTAAAAAAAAAATCTAGTTTCTTTCTCATAAAATAAATTCTTCTATGCAAATTCTTTTAGTTTTAGAAGAAACTGATTTATAAATTTAGACCTTCAAATATAAATGCGTCTTCTATTATCAAATGAAAGCCAGCGGTCGTATTTTTAATTTTAAGTCCACTAAATCTATCTGAATCATGATCTTGTATATTTTTATTTGGTACCTCATTAAATGGAGTGGGACATAATTTTGTGTGTAAAATAACATTAATAAATAGTTTTTGTGTGATAAAATTAGGGCTGGCCACCCGGGCTAGCCTGGGCCCGTCCCGGTCTCGTCTCGGTCCCGATTAAATTAAAAAAAATTAGCGGGTCCGGGGCTCGAACCGGGACGGGACATAGTATGGTCCCGCCCGACCCGGTCTCGCCCCAGTCCCGCCCAAAAACAACCACTTGCCAAAAATAACCGTTGCAATAACGGTCATTTTACATTTTGGTCGTTAGACAACGGCCATTTTTGGCTTCCCCCACTCCCCCAACCCCCCTTACACCCTTTATATTTATTTTTAATCCCTAAGTTATTATATTTACACTTTAACTCAATTTCTCAATTATAAATACCTCATTTTCTCTTCTTGTCTTTGTTTAATTATTTAGTTTATAAATATATATGAGTATAATACTATAATATGAGTATATGACTATCACTATATGACTATATGTTACTTTGTTAGTATTTTTAATTTAGTGGAAAAACAATTTAAAAAAAATGTCCCGCCCGTCCCGACCCGACCCGTCCCGTCCCGACCAACTGCCCACCGGGACCGGTACCGGGACGGGACACGATATCGTCCCGCTAGTACCGGTCCCGCCTGGCCCGCCCCAGCCCGACCCCGCCCCTCCTCTCCGTCCCGACCCGCCTATCTCGATCTCAGTGGGCCCGGCCCAGCCCACTAACCAGCCCTAGATAAAATTAAGAAAGATGAATTTCTTACGCAATTTTCATTAGTTGAATACATCTGCTCGTTAACTCTCCTATCTTCAGAAGAGAACAAACTTATGCCTCCTTATTTTCAACATCATGCGGTGCCTGTTGTATTTTTGCCTAAATAATGACAATAAGAAAATCTACTAGCTATTGTAGATACGGCTATGCAGATTTATGGCTTAACACATGACAAGCCCCTTATATTTGTTATTGTGATATTCTATTTAAACACTCGAACTAAGTATGTTTTTATTAAATACTTTAATTATTAATAATTTTCAGTTTATTTATTTATTTTAAATTAGCGCTAGTTTTCGTGGAGCTAGAAAAGAGTCTCCTAGAGAGGCATATTTCGAATATAGAGGAGTGAAAGTTTCCAACAAAAAAGTACTTTTTCATATCCTTCTATGAACCGCACGTCCTCTGTCACTCCCCACCGCGGAATTCTGTTTACTCACTTTAAATTGGGTGTATTTTAATTCGACTATTAGATAGTTAAATTAATCACATAAAATATGTCATAGTTTTTTTAATTATTTGCATCAATTCAAGTAGAAAATGTATGAGGTTTTACGACTTATTGAGGTGAATGCTTATAATTAAAGGAGATGAAATATTTTATGTGATTAACTTAATTACCTAATAGACGAATAAAAACACTTACAAAATAAATTCAAAATTTGAACTAAAAATATCTAATTTGGACTTTATTAAAAATTGAGGTATTCAATTGAAACAGAGCATAATTCAATTTTCTAAATGAAATATCCAGATGAGTTAAGAGGCTATTTATATTTAAGCTTATATTTATTTATTTTAAAAAAAACATAATGGTTTTGGCGCATTGCAGATTCCATTGGATCAAAACCGTAAATTTGTAGCATTTTTTCAATTTTCAGATTTTTTTACTAAAAATAAAAAAGAAAAAAAAGCTTTGAGATTCTTTAGACAAAAACAAAGATACCCCCACCTCTCTCCCAACTCTTATTCCCAAATGGACTCTCTACTTCCTCTTCTCTGCAAAAAAAAAAAAAATTGACTTAAATAAATAAACTTAAATAACAGGTGTGATGTGACAACATACTCTAATAATCATTAATTTAATTACTTAATTTGACTGAACATAAAATTTAAAAAATAAATAATTTTTTTTAATCATATGATCTTAAATTAAAGATATATGTAATGTATTAAAATATTCTTAAATTTATGATTTTAAATTTATCAATTAAAATGTTTGAATTGTCGATTTTCAAAATATACAAAAAAAAAAAAAAAAAGACATTTGTTTTAGATAAATAAAATAGGGAAAAAAAAAACAAGTCAATTGATTGGAAAAGAGAATAGAATTTAGAAAAATTTAAATGTATCTTATATAAACGTGTATAACGGGGTGGCCAGCCTTTTTGATCCAAAAGAAAAAAAAGTTGAAGCCCCATACTCCACCTTTCTTTTCACACTATCAGTTACAATATCGCAAACTTCACGACCCCCCTATGGACGTGGAGTCTGCGATACCACAACCACCTCTTCCGCCGTCGAACGGAAGACAATATCTGGTGACCCGTCTCAATGATTACGTGGCAGAAAGCCGAGTCGGCAAGCGTTTCAAACTCAAGGAACGTAACACTAACTTCACCACTGAGCTTCGTGCCGGCACAACAACCTTTCTTACCATGGCATATATCTTAGCTGTTAACGCTTCTATTCTCTCGGACTCCGGTGGTACTTGTTCTGTTTCCGACTGTATTCCATTATGCTCCGATCCCACTATCCCGCCGGTTAACTGCACCAACAACCCTAATCTCCGTTTAATTACTCCTGATGCTTCCTGTAAATTTCAACCGGTTAACCCGGGTTACGCTTCTTGTCTTGAGAAAACCCGGAAAGATTTGATCGTCGCAACGGTGGCTTCTTCTCTCATTGGGTGTGTTATTATGGGAGTTTTGGCGAATTTGCCATTAGCATTAGCTCCTGGAATGGGAACTAATGCTTACTTTGCTTACACGGTTGTTGGATTTCATGGTTCTGGAAGTGTGTCCTATCAAAGTGCATTAGCTGCAGTTTTCATTGAAGGCCTTCTGTTTTTACTCATATCAGCCATTGGTTTACGGGCTAAGCTAGCAAAGCTTATACCCAAACCAGTCCGAATCTCTTCCGGTGCCGGTATTGGGCTTTTCCTCGCCTTCATTGGGCTACAAAATAATCAAGGTATTGGGCTTGTCGGGTACAGTCCGTCAACACTCATCACACTTGCTGGCTGCCCACGATCATCTCGGGCAGGTGTAGCTCCGGTCATGGCTGCTTTAAACGGAACCATGACTATCATCCCGGGCGGAACAGTTTCCGGCGATATCCTATGTTTGCATGATCGCATGGAGAGCCCCACACTCTGGCTCGGTATAGTTGGATTCGTTATAATTTCTTACTGTTTGTCTAAAAACATTAAAGGTGCAATGATTTATGGAATCATGTTCGTCACGGCGATTTCGTGGTTCAGAAATACGAAAGTCACCGCTTTCCCAGCCACTGTGGCGGGGGATTCCGCGTACGAATATTTCAAAAAAGTGGTGGACGTACATAAAATTGAGAGCACTGCAGGGGCTTTGAGTTTCAAAAGTATTGGTAAAGGTTACTTCTGGGAAGCTTTGATAACTTTCTTATACGTAGATATATTTGATACCACCGGAACTCTGTATTCAATGGCACGTTTCGCCGGTTTCGCCGATGAAAACGGTGATTTCGAAGGGCAATATTTCGCCTTCATGTCAGATGCTTCAGCAATTGTTATAGGATCACTGTTAGGGACGTCACCAGTAACGGCGTTTATCGAATCGTCAACGGGTATAAAGGAAGGTGGGAGAACGGGGATGACGGCGTTAACGGCGGCTGGATATTTCTTCCTGGCATTTTTTTTCACGCCGTTATTAGCATCGATACCGGCGTGGGCTGTTGGGCCGCCGTTAATATTGGTGGGAGTGATGATGATGAAGTCTGTGGTGGAAGTGGAATGGGATGACATGAGGCAAGCTATACCGGCATTTGTGACGCTGATTTTGACGCCGTTAACTTATTCAATTGCTTATGGTTTGATTGGTGGAATTGGGACTTATATTGTTTTGCATTTAGGGGATTGGAGTTTGGGGTGGTTGAGGAAATTTGGAGTAATTAAGGGGTCAAGGAGTAATATCGTGGTTTTGGATAATGGGGTTAAGGAAATTAGAAATATTTGATTTGAGTAGCAGTTACCCTTTGTGTATGTTAGTGATTTTTAGAGTAGGCGAATTCCTATTTTTATTTATGGAATAGAAGAAACTGTTTAAAATTATACGATTTTCGACTTTCAATATGTCAATTTAAAGCAATTTCCTATAAATAGAAAAATGTCATTATTGGTGAACATGATATTGTACTGTTTGACATAGTTTAAGTCGGATATATTTCTTCTTCTCTCTTCCCGAGGGAAAATAGTCAAATTAGCCTCCAACCATTTGATTAAAATTCCAACTGCACATTTTATTTTTGAGAGATTTTATTACTCTTTGGACTATTTTAAAACTGAATATTTACACCCTTAACAAGGCACACTCACATATGTAGGGGTGGGATCGGTTCGGTTTTGGGCCGAATTCGAATCCAAATTCGGAATACTTCAATTTTTTGCTATTTAAATCGAATTGATCCAGTTTGGATCGGTACCAAATCAGGTTCCGGGGACCGATTTTGTTTTTTTTCAAAATTGAATTTTCAATACTGAAATTGACATTCTCGGACACATTACCACGAAATTTGAACGTTGAAATCTATTGTATATCGCGAGATATTTAGCTTTGAAAAGGAAAAAAACGTAACGATTTTGGGGAAAAGTGAAATTGATTGTCAAGAAGGATGTTTTTGGAGAAATCGATTGAACCAAGGGATGGCTCCGTATCGAAAGAATACGCGAAATTAAAAAATAATTAGATCAAACGGACGTCCGAGCGCAAAGTTATGACCATTTAAAGTTTCACTAATTTACAACTTATATTTGATATGTCAATACGTCCGGGATGGTGGGGGGGAGGGGGGGTTGTTACACCCCGTAAGTCCAGGACATGTTTAAGAGAATGTGCGTAAGGAACATAAGACTTGAAATTGGTACGAAAGGAAGAATTGTTTTTCCGATGGAAAATCTTCCGAACGTCGGAAAGGAAAAATGTTCGTTGAGGAGAATTGGATTCTCAAAAATGCATTATGTCACGACCCAACCTCGGCCGCGATCGTACCTTACCGGTACGCCGTATATGTCAGAGAATAGCAGCGGAACATACATAGCACATAACTTAAAAAAAAAGGGTAAACATCACTGGCCAGCCGATAAGGCTGCCTTCCATAAAACATACTTAACAATGTAAAGTAGTACAACTGGTTCTTAGAGCCCAAAACATAAATGTGACCACGCACTTAAAGATAACAATCGTATGACAGGGTCCCGCCATACCCCTGAATGTACAAAATACATATATCATCAGGGAATGTCCGTACCAATAAGCAAGCTTCCGGAGGAATGGAGCTTCTGACACCGGAATAGTGATCCTAAGAACGAGGATCCACAATCTGCTTACCACCTGCAGATTAACGCAAATTTCGGCGGGTCGCACACAACGTACTGGCACGAAACCGAAAATACTGTAGTAATATCATAAGTCAAAAATAAGTTGGAGTCATAGATAAAAATCAATTTCCTTACACTGTGCCTTACTAACAATGAGAGTAACACGTATAAAACTTATAGCATAAAAATAGGAGGCTCACGATCAAAACAGGGTACCTCGCCCGTAGTATCATTAAGCAATCCTACTCCTGGGACTATTTCACCCGCATGGGTCCTGTGGACCCGCATGAGGTCATCCGCCTCGTCATGGGACTATTTCACCCGCATGGGACTATTTCACCCGCATGGATCCTGTGGATCCGCATGAGTACCATCGCCGTACTCGCATGGGACTATTTCACCCGCATGGATCCTGTGGTCCGGATCCGCATGAGTGCAAGCACCGCACTCGCATCATGGGTAGCAAATCCATGGCATAGATAATAACCCGGGGTTTACCCCGTAATAATACAAATATATAACATAACTCATCCGGCTATCATACATAACATAAGCACTACCTACTATCATATCATACATAAGCACTACCTACTATCATATCACAACATAAGCACTACCGGCCTATCATATCATACACAAGCACTACCGGCTTATCATAACATAAGCAAGTTAAGAAATCCCCTAACTTCTTATTAACATTATTAATATATCCTCTCATTTTAGTATTCTAAGGCACTAACATGTCTTTTAATAGAAAATCCGGGAATTCAACCCAAGTACCATGTACTTCTAACTTTTTAAGAAAAACTCTTTTTATACAAAGATTCCAAGATACTAATCACCATAGTATCAAGTTACAATTTCTTTTCAAAACAAGTCACATTTCCTTTTAGAAATATAATAGGCTTCTAAATCAAGTGACTTCATTTCCTTTAAAACCTTAGGCAACCAATGCCTAAAAATTAATCCACCTTCCATAGTTTCAAATCCTTTACCCGTACTTGTTTTAATTAGAGTAAACCATTCTTTGTGAACCTTTCAAAAACTAATATAACCAACTTCCCATAAAGTCATTATATTAGCGTTATTCCTTCGTCAAATACATTTTCCCTAAATCCAAGGGACTTATACTTTTGAAAGGAAACAAGTATCATATACTTTAAAACAAATGTAGATTATCAACTCTTGTACGTATACCGTTGATGCGCGTTAAGATGCACACACTTAAACGCAAGTGCACGTTATCGTATCAAGTAGTATAGTCTTAGATAAGACCGAATATCGTCCTCTAGGATTAGGGTTCAAGTACCAATTATCTATTTTCTAGTATCTATTTGGTGGATTAATGATTGATTGGTTGTTTATGACTAAGAATTATAAAAGCTATTTAGAGTATAAAGATTTACTTCAGGAGTGATGAGAATAGGGCTTCTATGTATCCTCACTATCCGCTTATGCTACTTACTAATGCATTACTTATGGTATTCTTCTTTTGGAGAAAGCAGGTTTACGAAATCGTTTTATACTCCCGTTAGGGTTATATAAACACTCAACCCCAAAGATCGTTCCTTACCTACCTTTCGGTGATAAGGGTAACTTTATAGGAGGATTAAGAACAAAAACCTAGTTGACCGTCACGCACAATGCGCAAAATTAGGGTTGTTAAGTCTCTCATCAACGCTACATAAATAATTGAGGTATTTTCATCCCCAATCTAAGAATGTCTACCCAACTTACAAAGATATTCACAATCCTCTTTTCGTAACTGATTAGAAATCATATAGTGATAATTAGTTGTCAATTAATTACCAAGAATTCAACTCAATTATTGGATAGATCTCACAATAAGAACAATAACCATAAGCGCATTAATTTATAACATAAGTTTCAAGCAATTCAACATAGAAAGCCCTATAAGAGAATTAGTTCCTAGCCATTGACATGACAAGAACTAATTCCATGTTCATCATACAAAACTGAAATAAAGTAAAGAAAGGGAAAAGAAATTACTAAATTAATAGTATCCAATCTCCAAGCAAAAGTCTTGAGTTGTGCAAGAAGGGGAACCCTCAAAAACTGCCTAGGGTTCTCCTTTTATAGGCTGAAAACCGCCTCAACTTTTCCCTGCAGTTCGCCCAAAATCCGTCTAAAAACCTATTTTTTCGCGTCGCGCCTCGCAGACAGGCCATGGCGCGAAGTTCTGCAATCCGTCGGGTGTTTTGGCGCCGCGCCCGATATCTAGCTGTCGGCGAGCGCCACAGTATCTTCGTAGCTCTCGGATGTTTAGGCGCCGCGCCGTGATCTGTTCGGTAGCCGGCGCTGGATCTTCGCTCTCGAATCAGCCGCGGCGCTGGTCTAGATTTCGCCCTCGTTCGCCACTTTCTCTGTTTTCGGCTCTGACATCTCATCTTTTGCCCTCTTTTTGCTCCTTTTCCGCCATTTGGCCATTTTAACCACTTTGACTCAAAAGAAAGAAAAAACTATCCTAATACGACACTTATATGTGCAAAACGGGACAAAAGACTAACTAAAACTGACTCAAAAGGTATATATAAAATACACCGATCAAATACCCCCAAACTTAACCTTTTCTCGCCCTCGAGCAAAGATAGAAAGAAATAAAATAAAAGACTCAAAGAAACGAAAAATAAAAGACTCCCTGTCATTAATCACTTTTGCTGCATAAATGTTAACTAGAAAAACATGAAGGTTAGCAGAATAATATGCAGGAACATATAGCATGAAATTTTCAGCACACTAAACACATGAAGCTAAATATTTCGCAAACTCATATTCATCATGCTTAATGGAAGTCAATATACTAAATCATGCATATAAATTCAAAAATTCCTATGGCATGCTTACTTGCTATTCTCCACTAATTCTGGATATGCATAAAAGAGATCTTCAGGACTTTAAGGGTTGTAATGTAGGCTTAGGTAGGGGTTGGTAAAGATAGGCATTTAGGCTCATTTTTCTGCACTAAGCTCTTGGCTTTTCAATTTTTCCCTTTTCTTTTGATTCTTTCCTTCACTTCAATTCTATCCTTCCCGCTTTTGTTTTGGGAGAGTGAAGTGTATTATACTAATAGCACCCCCAAACTTAGGCTTTTGCCTCTTTCTTATTACTTTTCCATCGGTGCATCAAACTTGTTCACTCTTTTTGTTTCTTCTTTTTAACACAATGTACTCCACTATTTCATATTTTCACTTATGGCACAATTTGTGGGAGTATAGGGTGTCAAAGAAGAAGTTTCAAATTTAGGCTCAATGGGGCTGACTAGGGATATTTTTTTAAAGTACAGGATAGAAAAGAATGGTACAAATTGGCTATCAAAGAAATGCTGAGTCATCTCCCCTAACACGATATCCTAACTATTTCGCCTCAAATAGCAAGCAATCATAACACATAAGCATTTATAATTTAGCATGCATAACTCAAGCAAGAAACTCCAAATAGACAGATTCTGTGAGTTTTTGACATATCTAACCTAAGTGTTTAGATAGTTGCTTCAATTCCTTTACATTATTCCACCTTACTTCACTAGGTGTTTCTAGCAACTACAGCATACATGATCTTTGACAGGAAATTATGACTCAAAAAAGAAATTTTTTTGGTGACTCAAAATAAACATAAAACAAATAAAAAGACTTAAATAAAACATAACATGACACACAAATAAAACACCCCTAAACTTAAATCACACATTGTCCCCAATGTGTGCAAGACTCAAAGAAAATAAAAGAAAAAGACACTTACAGACTTTGGTTAAAATGGTGGTGGTGATGGTGGATAATACTTTGAATTCCGTGAGGGGAGGAGCATTTTTGGTGTTTTGATTTGGCGATAGGGCCTTCGGATCAGAGTGTCTTCCGATTCGTTTTTTCTCGCCAGGCGCCATGCTCGCAAATGGCGCCGCGGCGCCCAAACTTCTGGGCGTCTTCTGATCATTTGGCGCCGCGGCCCTGCGTTGGGGAGCCGCGACGCTATTGCGATTTTTCTGGGTATCCTTGGCTTCTCTTCATTTTTCGCCTTCCACATCCTTGGTTTTCACCTGTCAACACAACATAGACACACGAACCCAAGACCGTGAGACTGATCAAGACGAAATAAAATAAACTAAAAACATAGATTGAAATAACATAATTAAAAATATTGGGTTGCCTCCCAACAAGTCAATGTTTTTAACGTCTTTTAGCCGGACGCAGTTCCTTATTATTTTAAGGTATGAGAAGTTACCAAGTTCATGTATTCCATTTCATTGATCGTAGGGTTTTAACCTCTGTCCGCTTACTCAAGGCGCTCCTCTCTCTCTTTTATTTCAATCGCTCCATATGGGAATACTCTTACCACCGTGTATGGTCCTGTCCAACGTGATTTTAACTTACCTGGAAACAATCTCAACCTTGAGTTAAATAACAGCACTTGTTGTCCTTCTTGAAAGTGTTTTGGTATCAAATTCTTATCGTGCCATGCTTTCGTTCGTTCCTTGTAGATCTTTGCATTCTCATAGGCATTGTGTCGGAATTCATCTAATTCGCTTAGCTGTAGTAGCCTCCTCTGTCCTGCTGCCGTGATATCCATGTTTAACTTCTTCATTGCCCAGTATGCTCTGTGTTCCAACTCTACTGGCAGATGACATGCTTTACCAAAGACTAATTTATAAGGTGACATACCAATTGGTGTTTTGAATGCTGTCCGGTATGCCCACAATGCGTCATCCAATTTGATAGACCAGTCTTTCCTTGAGCCGTTCACCGTCTTTTCCAATATGCTCTTTACTTCTCTATTTGATACTTCCGCTTGCCCATTAGCTTGAGGGTGGTAAGCAGTTGTAGTGCGGTGGTAAACTCCATATCGGGAAAGCAATGAATTCAGCTGTCTATTACAGAAATGACTCTTCACATCGATGAGAGCTCTTGGTGCCGAACCTTGTGAAAATATTCTTTTGGAGGAATTTTTGAACGCCTTCATCGTTTTCTTTGGTGGCCACTGCTTCTACCCATTTGGATACATAGTCAACTGCCAGAAGGATATATTGATTTCCAAAGGATGGCGGGAATGGCCCCATGAAATCGATTCCCCACACATCGAATAATTCTACCTCCAATATCCCTTGCGAAGGCATTTCGTTTCGTCTTGAGATGTTCCCTGTTCTCTGACAATTATCACATCTCTGCACAAAGGTATGGGCATCCTTAAAAAGTGTCGCCAATAGAATCCGTGATTGCAATACCTTTGCCGCTGTTCTTGATGCCCCAAAGTGTCCACCACATGATAAGGTGTGACAATGGGTGAGAACCTGGTGCATCTCTTCCTCTGGTATACATCGCCTGATGACTTGGTCGGCACAGTGTTTGTATAATATCGGTTCCTCCCAATAGTACTGTTTTACTTCTGAATAAAACCTCTTCACTTGCTGTCGTGACAAGCCTGGGGGTAGCACTTTAGCTGCAAGAAAGTTAACAAAATCAGCGTACCAAGGTAAATTAGAATTCATACTTACTCGAAACAGTTGTTCGTCTGGAAAGTGATAATTTATTTGCACATCCTCGTGTTTTGGCTTCGTGTTTTCCAACCTTGACATGTGGTCCATGATCGAATTCTCTGCCTTTCTTATCACGAATCTCTACGCCAAATTCTTGTAAGTAGGACCCATCGAATGAGGCGAGGCTTCGTGATCCTTCTTTGTCATCAAGTACTTTATAGCGAGTGGTCGGTATACTATCACTTTATTTCCAATCAAGTAGGGCCTGAATTTCTCAAACGCATATACTATAGCTAGTAATTCTTTTTTAGTAGTTGCATAATTTAATTGTGCGTCATTTAGAGTTTTACTAGCATAGTAAATGGATCTAAATACCTTGTCGATTCTTCTGTCCAAGCACCGCCCAATCGCATAGTCGCTGCATCGCATACGAGTTCAAATGGAGCTCCCAATTTGGTGCAATGACTATGGCTTGAGACGAGCTTCGAGCGTTTTAAATGCGGATAAGCATTCTTTATTGAAGTCGAAGGCTACCCCGCCATTAGCAATGTGGAAAGTGGCTTTGAGACCTTTGAAAATCCTTGATGAATCTTCTATGGCTCGCATGTCCAAGGAAACTTCGACTCCTTTTGTTGATCCGAGGTGGTAGATTTTCGATCACCAAATCTTTGCTTTGTCTACCTCAATACCTTGGCTTGATATTTTATGCCCCAAGACGATTCCTTCATACTACGGTTGACACTTCTCCCAATTTAGCACAAGGTTAGATTCTTCGCAGACCGCTTAACATCGCTTCTAGATGCCTTAAACATTCATCAAATGATGCTCCAAAGACCGAAAAGTCATCCATAAAGATCTCTATAGTCCTCTACCATATCCGAGAAAATTGCCATCATACACCTTTGAAAGTTGCAGTGCATTGCAGAGTCCAAATGACATTCTTCTAAATGCAAATGTGCCAAAGGCAAGTAAATGTTGTCTTTTCCACGATCTTCTGGGCTATTGCAATCTGGTGATACCCACGAGTATCCATCCAAAAGCAATAGTAGTTATGCCTGCGAGTCCATCCAACATTTGATCTAGGAATGGCAACGGAAGTGGTCTTTTCTAGTTGCTTTATTCAACTTGCGATAGTCAACGCAGATTCTCCATCCGCGATCGTTTCGAGGGAATGAGTTCGTTTTTCGTTAGCCACCACCGTTATTCCACCCTTTTTCGCACCACTTGTACCGACTTACCCATGTGCTATCGATATGGGTAAATTACTCCTGCATCGAACCATTTTAGGATTTCCTTCCTTACTACCTCCTTCATATTTGGGCTTCAATGGATGGTCCGCTTCTCCTCATCTAGACGGATTTTATGCATCGTTGATGGACTTATCCCTTTTATGTCCGCTAATGTCCATCCAATAGCCCGCTTGTGATTCTTTAGTACTCTTAGCGCTTTATCAATCTCTTCGTGGATAGGTGGCATGAAATGATCACCGGTAGGTTTTTTCTTCACCTAGGTATCGTATTGTAGATGATTGGGTAGATTTTTAACTCTAACTCGGGGCCTTCTCGTGGATGGTAATGATCTTTCTGGTACCTGTCCCAGCTCTTCATACTTCTTTGTCCTTGTATCCCATTTTTCATAAGCATTCATCCAATTTGCATACTCCATCAGATCTGGATCATTTCTACTATCATCATCCCATGTAGTCAGTACTTCTTCAAGCGTATCATCATATTCGAACTCTTTGTTTGACATTGTCTCTTCGATAAGATCAATGGCTGAGCAGTTATCTTTGGCCTCTGGAAAATTTGCTGTTTGAAGAACATTGATAATCACCTCTTCTTCATCTACTCGAAGCTTCAATTCCCCTTTGTGAACATCAATGAGAGCCTGTCCTGTGGCTAAGAAGGGTCTGCCCAGTATGATGGGGATTCCATCGTTATCTTGTATGTCTAAGATAACGAAATCGGCGGGGAAGATGAACTTGTCCACTTTTACTAATACATCTTCGATGACTCTCCTGATGAACAATTGAGCGGTCACTAGCCGCGCGTGATGTTTGTAGGTTTGATTTCTCCAATTTCTAGTTTGCAGAAAACTAGATAGGGCGTCAGATTTATGCCTGCTCCCAGGTCGCACAGTGCCTTTTGACATTCAAACTTTCCAATCGTGCATGGGATGGTAAAGCTCCCAGGGTCTTGTAACTTCTGAGGCAGTTGTCTCTGTAGGATGGCACTACATTCTTCAGTTAACATCACCGTTTCGTAATCCTCTATGTTCCTCTTTTTGCTAAGCACATCCTTCATGAACTTGACGTAGCTCGACATTTGTTCTAATGCTTCAGCAAACGGGATATTGAGTTGCAATTATTTGAGGACCTCCACGAATCTGGAGAATTGCTTGTCAAGAGTGCATGTTTTTAACTTCTGGGGATATGGTATCATCACTTGGGGTGCGATTGCCACCGTGCCGCTTTCGATTTACGGTTCCGGGCGCCGCGACCACGATCTTGGGCAGCCATGGCCACTTTCTCAGATCGCCTCGGATGCGGATCCTTCAGATCGTCTCGTATTGTCTCGTAACCTTCGCTGCGCCTCGCTTCGGGCACCGCGGCTGCTGCGAACTCTTTATCTCCCTTGATTCAGCATCCTTCAGGTCAATTGCCTGACATTGTGTTTCCTCATTGCCTACCCCAGGTGCAGATTTCTCTTCATATGTTTCGCTGTTGAATATGATCGCGAGCTCTGCTATTTGCGTTTCCAATTTCTGCATGGCCATTCTTGTTTCGTCTATGAACTGATTTTGGTACCTCGTGAGGCTGAGTATAGTTTCTCTTAATTCCTCTCTTTCTTCCTCTATGGTTGGTTCTCTGTCATATGGACAGTAAAAATCCATATCTAAGAAATTCCTGAGATAAATCAAAACCAACAAAGAATCACGGCACCTCGAACTTTTCGAAAAACTAAAAAAAAAAAAAAAACGTAAAATTAAAAATTAAAAACCAAATTAGAAATTAAAAATAGATAAATTTGATATTGAACTATGCCTAATCCCCGGCAACGGCGCCAAAAACTTGATGCGCGTTAAGATGCACACACTTAAACGCAAGTGCACGTTATCGTATCAAGTAGTATAGTCTTAGATAAGACCAATATCGCCCTCAGATTAGGTTCAAGTACCAATTATCTATTTTCTAGTATCTATTTGGTGGATTAATGATTGATTGGTTGTTTATGACTAAGAATTATAAAAGCTATTTAGAGTATACAGATTTACTTCAGGAGTGATGAGAATAGGGCTTCTATGTATCCTCACTATCCGCTTATGCTACTTACTAATGCATTACTTATGGTATTCTTCTTTTGGAGAAAGCAGGTTTACGAAATCGTTTTATACTCCCGTTAGGGTTATATAAACACTCAACCCCAGTATTGTTCCTTACCTACCTTTTGGTGATAAGAGTAACTTTATAGGAGGATTAAGAACAAAAACCTAGTTGACCGTCACGCACAATGCGCAAAATTAGGGTTGTTAAGCCTCTCATCAACGCTACATAAATAATTGAGGTATTTTCATCCCCAATCCAAGAATGTCTACCCAACTTACAACATATTCACAATCCCCTTTCGTAATCTGATTAGAAATCATATAGTGATAATTAGTTGTCAATTAATTACCAAGAATTCAACTCAATTATTGGATAGATCTCACAATAAGAACAATAACCATAAGCATGAATTAATTTATAACATAAGTTTCAAGCAATTCAACATAGAAAGCCCTATAAGAGAATTAGTTCCTAGCCATTGACATGACAAGAACTAATTCCATGTTCATCATACAAAACTGAAATAAAGTAAAGAAAGGGAAAAGAAATTACTAAATTAATGGTATCCAATCGCCAAGCCAAGTCGTGAGTTGTGCAAGAAGGAACCTCAAAAGCGCCTAGGGTTCTCCTTTTATAGTGAAAACCGCCTCAACTTTTCCTCGCAGCTGGCCCAAAATCCGCCTAAAAACCTATTTTTTCGCTGGCCAGCGTTCGCATGACGGCCGCGCCGGAAGTTCTGCAATCCGTCGGGTGTTTTGGCACCGCGACCGATATCTGGCATGCGGTAGCCGCAGTACTGTATCTTCGTAGCTCGCCGGATGTTTAGGCGCCGCGCCCGCATCTGCATTCGAGCGCCGCGCTGGATCTTCGCCTCTGCGAATCGGGCGCGCGCCACGCTTTAGGCTGCAGGAGCCGCGGCTACTGGTCTGGATTTCGCCCTGCTCGCCACTTTCTGCTGGCTCGCATCTCTCTTTTGCCCTATTTTTGCTCATTTTCCGCCATTTGGCCATTTTAACCACTTTGACTCAAAAGAAAGAAAAAACTATCCTAATACGACACTTATATGTGCAAAACGGGACAAAAGACTAACTAAAACTGACTCAAAAGGTGTATATAAAATACACCGATCAACCGTACTACATAGATACAACTATTCATGCTCAAGAGATAGGAAAGCTCTACATACCTCTTTGGTCAATCCACTTGCTAAGTCCAACTACCGCAAGTAATATGTCAACCTATAATAACCATAGTGTGTTGATTAACCTCTAATTTCAATGTAGAAATTCCAAATTCAAGTTACCAATTCCTAAGGAAAATTGGGCAGCATTTCCTTTGTTTCTACTCACTTTGCCACCTTTTCAAAGGCCGATTTTCAACACTCAAACGCCTCATTAAGGCCCAACATCCAAACCAACACAAAGGGGATTACACACCTAATCTTGGGTGTGTAAAATTCTGCCCTATAAGTTATAATACCACACTTAACAATTCTAAAGTAGTTTGTAGGCTACAACATGCTCATAATATCTCTTTAGCCAAAACCTTCATACCCAACCCACATTTCTTGCATGCAATGACTCTAATAGCATTATTTACTACCACAAGTACTTTCTTCTTAATATGCAACACTAAAAACTAATAATAGAGGAAGAATCATTACCTTAGAGCTTTAGCCAAATTTATCCAACAATTTGCTAGCTTCTATTCCAAGAACACCACCACAACAACCTTCACAAGCTAGCCACAAGCTTCCTTCTTGCCTTTTACTTTTTCAGATTTTTCCTAAGGCTAGAATACCTCTTGGAGTTTTAGAGAGAAGGAGGAGCTTGAAATAATTTAAGAGAGAAGGAGGAGCTTTTCTAAGAGAGATGAAAGATGACCAAGTCTTTAAGACTTGGTCAATATAACGCATCTAAATCAGATGGGGGGACACTTGTCACCCACCCATGCCCTTTTAAAAGAAAAGATCAGATTTTCCTAAGTTTTTCCAGATTTCCGCCTCGGCGCGGACTGCTTTCGTAGCGCGCTGCAACTCGCGGACCCTGATCTTCCGGCGCGGCTCGATTCCGGCGCGCTGAAACTTCAGCGACTCGGATCTTTCGCGCCGCCTTGTCTTCCGGCGCGCCCTACAATTACTGGCGCTTCAGCCATGAGACCTGATCAGCGGTCCAGTTCGAACCACGGGGTATAACACATTAATTGAGGATTATGGAATGTATTATCATTATGGAAATTTATTTTTTACGGATTTGGTCATGTGGGGCCCACCCGAGGAATTTTACGTTTTGTGGGGCCCACGAGGGTTACATAATTTTATGGACGAATGGGAGAGCGACACATGGCACCCCCCACAATGGTCTTAGACGAAAATTGCAAGGGTGAAATGGTCATTTGACCAATGTATAGATGACCAAGTCTTGCTAATTAAAGAGTTTGATATTGTTGACTAAGTCCAAGGGCCACTTGGCTTGATCTCATCCCTCCAAACCTAACAAGTGTTATGATCTAGACCCTTCATTGTAGTATATATCCTATACTAGTGCAAGATGACTTTCATACTTAGAAAAAAATTCAAGAACTTGTCTTGTGGAAGATATTGCTCTCGGCTTTGTGCTCATTTGAAGGACAAATTTTTTCAATTGTTGTCCATAATACACAAGACTTTAACCCAAGGTCCCTAAGGGTATTGTAAGGATATCTCAATAGAAAGATTTCGGAAAAACGACGTTTTTACGTTAGTCGCAAGGCGAAAACCTAAGATGTTCTTCAACTTTGAAGATGAAAATTGAAGAGGAGTTCTTCATGAGCTTCTAAGGAGTGCTTGGAGCGGATTGGAACATAATAAAAGGAACTAAGAATTGCTAAGGAGCGACTTTGAATTTTGGAAATTTTAAGGGCTTATAAAGGTATAAATCTTGTCGTTTTAGCAATTAAAGATTACTTATCATTGTAGTTATGGATATTAGCAAGCATGAGGTATTTAGTATGGAGTTTGATAAGTGTATTGGCTATTGGAACCCTAATCCGAAAACTAGCATGTTTAACCCTTAAGATTACAATTCAAGTTGATTATTAGTTTAAGTCGTCACATGTTATATAAAGAAGGAATTATAGTTGTTGAAGTTGTTTATGACTATATAACATGTTAGACCTAAGAATTAGGATTAAAAGAATTGGAAAAGGACTTTGTGTTGTTATATATGTTTAGCCGAGAATGGCTTTAAATATGGAACTAGTTTCGTATCAATTGTGGGGCGGAATTTTACACATCTTGTTAGGCATGTAATCCCCTATTGTTAACTACATTGTTGAGACTTAAATGTGGCGTGTTTGGTTATTGAATTCGGCCTTGAAAAAGGTGGCAAAGTATGTAGAAACAAAGGAAGTGATGTCCGATTTTCCGTAGAATTTAGTGACTTTGCACTTAGAATATTCTACGTTCGAAGCTAGAGGTTAATGGACGTATTATGGCCATTATAGGTTGAAGTACTAAGTATAGCGTATTCTACTTGAAGGATGGAATAGCTATCAAGGTTGAAGTACTTTGGAGAATTTTGCTAATTGTCGATAATCGTCGCGAGGTATGTGAACCTCTTCCTTCTTTTGACATGATTCTATGTATGGAATATACATGTGGTACTATTTCATGATTCCTTCTACTCTTAGAAGTTAAGAGGTATGTATGTTGATTTGCTCTACGTAAAGGTTATGTCTAAGTTATCCTAAGTTCTTACCAAGTCTTATGGGGAATGTTGGTAAGAGGCGTTAGGAGGTATTTGGAGCCAAGTTGACTTGGCTAATTTACTGCATGAATGAGAACAAGTATCGAACAATCCATTGCAGCGTTAATAAAGGAAAATGTAATGACAATTAATTAAATTAAAATGAGTAGAATTCTCCATCTGCATAGAAGCTAAGATAAGACAAAATTGTATTACATTTTCTAGATCATGGCTACTTGAATAAGATCGTTATAAATAAGTTTAACTTATTCAAAACGCACCAAAGTATATGTTACTTAATTTAAAAGAGTTTACGTATGAAGTTTTAAGACTATGAACCTCAATTATTAAAAGGTTAAGAGACTTTATTTTTCAAGTTATGGGACTTGATTCTTAAAGGAAGAAATGAATTGATTTAAAAGTATAGAATACTTGATTTGGAAAGAATTGATTTCTTGTCATTCTAAAGATAAGAGACTTGATTTCTAGAGTTAAAGAAGCTTGATTTCAAAAGTTAAGAGACTTGAAGTATTTTGAAAGCTATGTAATTTGATTTGAAAGTATAAGTCTCTTGGTTATAAAAGGAATGAATTTGTCTAAGACATAAAGAGTTATAACGGCTTTATGGAAAGTTGGTTATAACAACTTTATGGAAAGTTGGTTATAACAACTTTATGGAAGATTAAAAGAATGGTTTTCTTCAGTAATGTAAGCAAAAAAATGACTTGAAATAAAGAAGGGCAAATTGTTTAAGGTACCAATTGCTTAAGGTTTTAAAGAAAGAAGTCACTTGATTTAGAAGCCTATAAACGTATTTCTAAAAGGTATTGTGACTTGTCTTGAAAAGTAGATATGACTTGATACTACGGTTATTAGTATATTGGAAGTTTTATTTGAAAAAGAGTCATTTTAAAGGAGTAGAGGTACGTAGTACGTTGGGTTAAATTCCCGGATTTTATAATGACATGTTAGTGCCTTAAGTAAACTAAAATGAGAGTGTATATGAATAAGCTAATAAGAAGTTAGGGGATTTCTTAACTTACTTATGTTATGTATGATAAGCCGGTAGTGCTTATGTTATGTAGGATAAGCCGGTAGTGCTTATGTTATGTATGATAAGCCGGTAGTGCTTATGTTATGTATGATAGCCGGTTGAGCTAGGTTATGAGTATAAATGTGGGGTAATCCCCCAAGACGTTATACCACCTTCTGAGTATAAATGCGGGGTAAACCCCCAAGACGTTATACCACCTCCTGAGTATAAATGCGGGGTAAACCCCCAAGACGTTATATCATCTTCTGAGTATGATTGCGGGGTAAACCCCCAAGACATTATACCACTCCATAGATTTGCTACCCATGATGCGAGGAATACCTCATACGGGTCCACACGACCTATGCGGGCAGATACAGTCTATGCGAGGAATACCTCATGCGGGTCCACACGACCTATGCGGGCGGATATAGTCTATGCGAGGAATACCTCATGCGGGTCCATACGGCCCTTGCGGGTGAAATAGTCCTAGGAGTAGGATTGCTAAATGATACTATGGGCAGGTGACCCTAAGTTGATCATAAGCTTCCTATTTTTATGCAGTATACCTTTATGGGCAGACTTCCGTGATTTTATCGCGTCCCAGATTGGGCCGGGCAGTATACCTTTATGGGCAGACTTATGTGATTTTATCGCGTTCCAGATTGGGCCGGGCAGTATAACTTTATGGGCAGTCTTATGTGACTTTATCGCGTCCCAGATTGGGCGCGATATAAGCGTCCTCCATAAAGGGGCGGATTAGGTTATGCAAGATACGTAAGTTATATGTTTATGAACTTGATGATTTTTCTTAAGTATGTACGTAAGAATTTGACTATACTCTTATTGAAAAATGGGAAAAGATAATAAGGTACGATTAAGTTCACGAGATGGTAATGACACGGTAGGATCTGGTATTTACCCTTTTTATACTTTCCCCTGTCATTCTTTTGTACAGTTATGATTTGTTTACTGTACCTTATTTCCGTTCCATATTCTGCACTGTTAATCGATTCTTCTGGGCCGATTCATGTCCGCAGGTTTAGGTACACAGTTGTGGATCCGCGAGCTTAGGATCCTGGTTCAGCATTTTGAGATGACTCCAATGTTCCGGAGCTTGTCGTCATAGTTATGTATAGTCAGGGGTACGGCGGGGCCTTGTCCCGTCATAGTATTTGTCCAAATCTTAGAGGTTTGTATTCATCTGTGGCTGGACTGGCTAGAGTTGTTGTTACATTATTAAACAGTGTAGACCCTTTCGGGTAATTTTTATGTTATGGCAGCCTTATCGGCTTGGCCTTAGTTTTGATATAAAGAAAAAAGTGTTATTTATCTTCCGCAGTTTATTATGTTGTATGAATAGAAGGGGGCCCAGGTAGGGCACCAGTCGCGGCCCGGGGTCGGGTCGTGACAGGGGTGTTACCGGGTAACCACACACGTAAGTTTGCTATTCGGTACCATTTTGATTCGGTTTTTCCATGGAACCGAACCCGTACCGAATGGAGCAATCAGTTCGAATTATTTTCGATTTCGGTTTGCTAGCAAGCCCAAACCGTTCGGTTCGGCCCAATTCGGATTTCGGCTTAAACGGTTCGATTTTTCAGTTTTTAATCCCACCCCTACACATGTGTGAGCTGGTGTTTTGCACGCGCTTCACACTTGAAATTTCGGATCTTTTTTTTTTTTTTTTTGCTTTGCAAAACTAGATTTTATCTATTTTTCAACTTTTTTTCTTTATTTTCCATCATCTTCCTCAATTTCTTTCTTCTACAACAACCCCAAAGCCATAGGTTCCTCCTCCATTAACACCCCAAAGCCATAGGTTCCTCCTCAGTTTCTAAGGTTGCTCCGATGAAATCCAGTCGAAATCTGGCTTGAAAGAAGCGAACACCATGGCGCCAAACCTCTCTTTTCATTTTGCCTCTTTGTTTCGTCTTTCGCAAAAAACTTACTGGAGAAGGGTCAGATTTGGCCATATTTTGTGTCTTCTCGTTGCTCTGATATTTAGTCATTTTTCGGCTATGTTCTGAGCTGCTCCAATGAACTATGTTGAACTGCTATTCAAATTTGATTTTATTTTGGATGGCGTTTCACTATTAGTTTGGCTGCTATCTTGATGACATTCTTGGGTTATTTACCCTGTTTTGCATTCCTTTTTTGACTTTTTCTGATGACCTGCACCCTTTTTTTTTTGTGACCCCTATATTTTGCGATGAGCTTCGTTCATGGGATGTTTGGATGACACAATAATGGAGATGATGTGCTGAAATTGGGTATGCGCAAAAGCCGAAACTAGATTAAATAGTATTTATAAATAAGCATGGAGATGGTGAGTATTTGGATTGGTATTTGAATTGGCTGATAGAATTAGGGACGAGATGTTGGCCGAAAATATTACAAGAGTGTCAAAAGGTGGCGGTGGCGGTGATGAGGGAAGAGTGTGATAAATGAGTTTTGTGTAAAAAATGTGTTTGGGTGTGATTGAGAAAAAAATTAGAATCTGGGCTGAGGTTGAGGAAAAGAGAGTGTTGGTGGTTCTGGTGGATATCGACGACGGTGAAAAGAGTGATGATATGTAAAAATTTGAAAAAGGAAAAGAAAGACTAAAAAAGTTAAAAAATTAATATAAAATTTTAATAATTTATTTTCGCCTCTCACTCTCTCAAAGATAGACTTTATTATATAAGGAAAGGAGCTGAAAGCAAAGGCCAATAGCCGTCTTACAGCCTTGCTTCCCATTGCAATTGTCATTGTAGCACGTGTGTGGTCCTAGCCCGTAAGGGCCATGCGGACTTGACGTCATCCCCACTTCCTCCAGTATATCACTGGCAGTCTTTCGTGAGTGCGGCACCCACCTTTTTGTTTGTTTCGGGGCCGTTTGTTTGGGCGGGGCATACTAAACCCTTACGTACCACATCACCGGGTGGCTCGCCTGAATGTCGAGTCTTTCTCTGCCGTCAACTCGACGTCGTCACCTGCAAGATAAGGCCATGCAATCTTGACAACAATAATTAATCCGACTTTATTAACCCAAAATGTTGACTTGGGTCAATATGTCTTAAATTTAGAACTTAGTCCAAATTTTGTATGGAGGGTCGAAAACCTGTTCGACGTCAGAACCGATCTCAAAACCCTAATATTACCCTCTGAAGAGAAAGGACTTTCTCTATTACTACCT
The DNA here is from genome assembly GCA_029844215.1 of Przewalskia tangutica. Taxonomy (NCBI): domain Eukaryota; kingdom Viridiplantae; phylum Streptophyta; class Magnoliopsida; order Solanales; family Solanaceae; genus Przewalskia; species Przewalskia tangutica. The sequence goes on from CM056734.1 coordinate 84,259,444, forward strand.
CATGTCACCTCATCATTTAGGGAGCAATATATTTTATTTTGAATTAGTCCATGGGGTAATAGGACTCCCACAAAGATATAATATGTAGTTGAAATTTCGATCAAATATTGAAAGCTAATTTGATCATTTATCATCAAAGATTGTGATACAATGATTTTTTCATCCTTAATGGGTTTTATGCATCACGACTTCGGATTTTGCTGGGCCCATGACATATACCAAACTCAAGTGGTAAACACAAGAAAATAAAAATATGTTTAATATTCAATTTCTAGAAAAATATAAGAAAATAATGTATAATTACTTCGGATATTAGATTATTGGACTGACTTCATCCTAGAATACCCAGATCAGTTGATCTACAACGTGCAAAAGGCCTCTTGCGGAATCTAAATATTATGTACCTGTACTCACATGTATTCTCCATAAAACTTTGCTATACCATTTGTCGAGATATGATTTAGTTTTTGAAAGGTCCGGTTGATATGGAACAATAAAAACAAAGTGAAATAAATTTGAATATCAATTCTATTTTCGAATGTCAGGAATAATGTTGTCCGCCAATGGTAACAATACAATAGTAAAACAGAAAATTTGAAGAGTAAAAAACAGCAAAAATTTAAAGGACACAAAGATTTTTAAATTTTAATAAGTTATATGTTGTGATGGTCAATGACCAAAAATATTGTGTATATTATATACACTTGAATAAATTCCTTTCTTTACAATTTTACAAGATACAACAAAAAAGAATTAGAAATGATGAAGTCGTTGATGACTTTTGTCTGAAAAATCTACCTAAATAGACATAGAAAACCTCTCATTACAATTTCTCAATGCAAAGCTAATCTAGAATCTAAACTACAATTGTAGTGTTGGACAGAATGTAGTCGACACGCTCAGATAACACTGATGATCTAGATTTCTGAGATGAATTTTTTTTGAAAGTTCTCTTGGTATTTTTTTATTTCTGATTATGGATATCGATTCACTGCAGTAGTCTCTCTATTTATAGTAGATAGTCTTCCTTAAAAAGCTCATTGATCCGTTGTGAAGGGTGGGCAGCTGGTGTGTTTGTTGGAGAAGATCATGGAGCAAAATCCTCTAACTTCTTGGACTTGTTCCTCATGCATAGCAACAACCTTGACTTGTTCTTCCCACATTTTCAATAGCTCCTATTTATCTTGCCATGTCACTTTTACTTCATAGTAATATTTCCCCAAATATTACTTCATTCCGTGAAGGCAAAACTGTTTTTCATAAGATGTTGGTCCGAATGTTGTGACATTTGTTCCAACATTTTCTACATTCAAATCAGTACTTAAAAGAAATGTTGAGTAAAATATCACAACACCAAATCCAATATTAATATTCTTTCTCTTTTTGTCTTTCTTCACAATACCCATTATAACATGTGCAAATGACTTAAGGCAATGTCATAGATGTTGTCCAACAACTATGATTACAGTTATGCTCCCCCTTAACCTGTGATGACATACAATCAAAACATGTGTAAACCAGTGTATACCAAGTCATATGATTAAACATGATATCAACACATACATATATACAAATCATCTTATATACAAATAACAGAAAATACTCAAATGTCAGTTTAAACCATTGTCATAATAAAACATCAATCAATCCAACAGTTCACAATTCAGTCAATAAAAATACTGTTCAGCAAATCAGATAAATCAGCAGCAAATTAGTCTGCTCCCCTTAGCTTATTATGCAGCAGTAGTAGCTTTCAGCCACTTTCTACTTTTGCATAATAGCTTCTGCTTCAGCCCTGAGCCTTAACCTCTTCAGCAGCACTTTCCTCCCAACATTTTCTTCTCTCTGCACAGCAGCAGCAACAATTTCTTCAGCAGGAACATCATCATTGCCTTCAGAACTTTCGGCCCATTGCTCCACTGCACATAATCATCTCACCCTTTTTGGGAAGAAAGTAAAAGTAAGAACTGGTCCCTTGCCTGAACCAATGCATCTCTGGTAACATCAACCTCTGAAATTTGTTGGTTGAGCTTTGCTATTTGATCAACTATTCAGGATGTAGACTGAGTTGACTGTCTTGAACCAGTGTTGCCTTGAATGTGTGTAACATTCCTAACAACATTCTCACTGTCTTCTCCCTTTTTTCAAAGAAGGTCAATGACTCTATATTTGCTTTTCAAAATTGTCTTGTTCACTGAATAAATCTCAGGAGATTTCCCTGTAATATCATCTCTTTTAGGCTCAAAACCTTGGATAGTTAAAATTTGGTAGATAAGAGAGGGAAATGGAAGGATTAAAGTCGACTTTTTTTCTGCCAGGTTGGCCACTTGATAAAATATCATTCTTCCTAAGTCAACTTTCAATCTCTTTCCAATTTTGAACAAAAGTGAGGTTTGATCAGTTGTCACAACTGACTCATTTAATGAAGGGAACCAATTGTGAATGGCAATTTTATGAAGGGTGAAGAATTAGACAGTTAACTTTGAAGCAGGGCATCGAGGGATCCACTTTTTCATTATACCTCCAGTGAGGTATTCTATCATCTCATCCCTATTCTCTTTTGCTCTTTCTGTAGTGCTACTTCTTTCTTCAGGCTCAATTCCCAAATATTGATTTATAATTGACGGTGTAAACTGATAAATTTTGTTATAGAGGTATATCTTCCAAATTTCTTTGAGGAGACATGTTCTATAGCATAATTCAAATTTGCATAAAATAACCTAATTACTTTATCAACGAATGGTTCTTTTTCAGTTACAGATTTAAGAAGCTTTTTATCATCGAGGAACTCTACCAAATTATATTCTGAACATGAGGCTATATCTAACACTTTTTCAGACCTGATAACCATATTTTTGCTGGAGGATGATGGTGTTGGTGTCTCGTCTGAAGTTTGCTGAAATGTTGCTTGAGATTTGTGGGTTCGTCGGCAACATTTTGAGAATCATCTGATTTAACATGTCTGGAAATCTCTTTTAGACAGAATCTCTTCAGTGGAGTATTAGGAATTTCCTCGTCTTGAGACACATTCTGAGAAACAGAGGCAGTAGGATCTTCTTCACTTTCTTCAGATGATAAATCAAATTCCATGTCTTCAGTGTCACTGCTTGAGCAAGCAGGTATATGTGTGGCAAATCTGGACTTTTTGGTGCTCGACTCCTGTTGGACCGTTCTCTCGAACACTCTACTCAATCTACGGGTATGGAAAGAGGAGGAACTTGGTATTTTACCTAGGGTTGAATAATCAGATGTTGCATCAACATATATGGGATGATTGTCATCCACAGGTTAGCTGATATCAAGAGGTTCCTCATCACCTCTACAGACTATAGCTATACACCTGTTTTCAGGCCAATGTGAAGAAGAAGATATGCCCGGTTGTTGAGGAGGGCTTGTACTCATGGGGGTGTTGCTGGGAGTGTTGGTAGACATAGGTGTTGACATTGGAGAAGTTTCCATTGGTGAGTTTTGAGGGTTTAGTGTTTGAGCAAGAAGAAGGGGTTTGAAATGGAAAGAATTCCATCGGTTAGGTAGGGATGTACCCGAGGTTGTGATGTGATTTTCCCATTTTTTTATTTTTAGTTTTAGGAAAAATCTAGAATGGTAAAAAGAAAAAAATGAGATGAATATTTATATACTTGGCAAACCTTTCAAAGTAATAAAAATTTCTGAGTTTTAGATGTTTGATATCTATCTTATAACTTACCCCTAAAATTTTGGGATAAAACAATAAACATCATAGTAGGAATTTTAATCTTATCCTATTAAAGTTTGAATTTCAATTAAAATGTGGCATAAAAATAGGGAGAAAATCTGATTTTTCTGAAATCAGTTAAAATTAATATCCAACATATATCACTTTCTAAAAAATGCAAGCAGCAATGTTGGCAATATTTTGGACGACACAAGTATTTTGATCCCACGAGAATTTTTCTTTTTGGCAACAAATCAAGACACATTTTACATGAACTTTATAAGTTTAATCACCGGATCAATGTAACATTTTTTCATCGTGTCCTTGGTCTAATCATATAGTACATGTAAAAGATTTTTTTTGTCAAAATAATACAAATTCTTTTATGGTATTCACAAATTTCTTTTGAAGCAATTGATACTCCTATAGAATAGGAACGATAATTTCTTGGGCTTTGCCCATTTTCATAGTTTCAAACTATTTATAAAGGCTTTGCCTTATTTTGATACCTTTTTGTGTGATATATAATATCATCACAGAGAACGGTATCTTATTAAAAACACATTCTTAGTTAGGGATCATGCTTGTGTGGCCAAAGAGTTAGGCGCCAAAACATCAACAATAATCAGTCAGTGATATATCATAGGAAAATGTCACCCGAATGTTAGAGAACGTTTCCGCCGACATTCATCAAAATGATGCTTTTTTAGAGATTACAAAGACCAAGCGATTTATTCAAACTAGAAAATCTCTCATGGTAAAGCTTTTGTAAAAATATCAGCTAGTTTATGGATAATTTCAACATGTTCAATTTTAACTAGCTATTTTTCAACCAAATCTCTTAAAAATGATGTCTAATATCAATATGTTTTGTATGTGAGTGTTGAACTGGATTTTTGGAAATATTTATAGCACTCAGATTATCATAATATAAAACCAAAATATTGCTAGTAAACCCATAGTTGTCTAACATGTGTCGTAGCCATATTAATTGAGAGCAACAACTTCCAACTTCCAACTGCTACAAATACTAATTCAACAGTTGAAAGTGCGACACAATTTTATTTACGACTATACCATGAAACAAGGTTATTGCAAAGATAAAAACATCCTCCTCTTGTACTCTTCCTATCATCCACATCTCCAGCCTAATCTGAATCACTATACCCTATTAAATTAGGATTAGTGTCTTTGGAATACCACATTTTCAATTCGCATGTGTCGGCAACATATCTAATGATACATTTTACGACATTTAAGTGGGAAATTTTGGGACAGGCTTGGAATCGGGCACAAACACTAATACTAAATATAATATCTGGGCGACGTGTAGTAAGACATAGAAGGCTACCTATCATAGATCGATACAAAGCTGTGTCGACATTTTCACCAACATTATCCTTATATACCTTCTGCGAAGATCCCATTGGCATTTTTATTGGTTTAGCATTTTCCAACCCAAATTTCTTAACTAGATTCTTGGCATACTTAAGCTGGGAGATGAAGATTCCATCTTCACTTTGCTTAATCTACAAGCCTAAGAAAAAAGTTAGTTCCCCAATCATGCACATTTCAAATGTCAATGACATAGCTTCAACAAATGACTTTAGATAAGACTGCGAGGTCGAACCAAAGACTATATCATCTACATAGATTTGAGCAATAATAATATCTACACCGTGACGTTTAATTAATAGAATACGATCAGTTTCACCACGGTTAAAACCATCTTCAATAAGGAAGTTAGTTAGACGACCATACCATGCTCGAGGGGCTTGCTTCAATCCATACAATGCCTTTTTGAGGTTGTACACATAGTGTGGATGGTAAGGATCTTCAAATCCGTTTGGTTGTTCAACATATACTTCCTTATAAATATAACTATTTAAGAAAGTACATTTTACATCCGTTTGATGTAGAGTAATTTTAAGACAACAAGCAATGGCAAGTAAAAGTCTAATTGACTCAATTCTCGCTACATGTGTGAAGGTTTCGTCATAATCGATTCCTTCAACCTGAGTATAGCCTTGAGCAACTAGAAGAGCTTTATTTCTAATAACATGTCCTTATTCGCCTACTTATTTTTAAAAATCTACTTAGTTCCAATTACATTTGTATTATATGGGTGTGGAACTAAGTCCCAAACTTCATTACGAGAAAATCGTTCAAGCTCTTCTTGCATTGCTTGGATCCAAAAGTTATCATTAAGTCCTTCTGAAATATTTTTAGGTTCTAATGTAGATATAAAACAAGAAAGACTAACCTCGTGGTATATGGTATACATACACACATACCTTACCATATCTCTGTAATTGAATGGTTCTTCCCCTCTTGTTCTAATTCCCTCAAAAACTCCCTCTATCACCTAGCCCATCAGATGATTCTTCCTAATCCTTGATAAGGGATCCCTTCAGATTTGATCAATCAATTCAACATTTGACTCCTCATACATGGCCTCTGTGTTCTCTGTTTTAGGTTCAGATCTTTCTTCAGGTGTGACAATATTTGGGACAACATCTGATTCTTCTACAGTCTGCTTATTTTCCACTGAAACTATAATGTTATTTTCAGTTGTATCACCTGTAAAATTAGAAAGATCATCAAAATAACATTTACATACTCTTGTAAAGTTTTGGATCTCATATTGTATACTCGATAAACATGACTATTTTATGAATAGCCCACAAAAATTCTTTTGTCACTCTTAGAGTCGAACTTTGTCAAATGATCTCTATCATTTAAAATATAACAAATACATCCAAAAACATGAAAGTAACACAAGTTAGATTTATTTTCATTTATTAGTTCATATGATCTTTGTATCTGTCCTTAAGTAGACTCTATTATTGATGTGCATGCAGTATTTAAGGCTTCAGCCCAAAAACGTTTGATAATTTTTTAGAACTAAGCATAACTCTAGCCATTTTTTGTAGTATTCTATTCTTTCTTTCTGCTACACCATTCTGTTGAGGAGTTTTGGGAGCAGAAAAATCATGAAAAAGACCCCTTTTCTCACAAAATTTTGTGAATGAGCTATTTTTAAATTCTTTTCCATGATTGGATCAAATCTGAAAAACATGATAATATAACAAATTCCTTATTCTAGAGTGCAAAATTTTAAACATGTCAAAAGTTTGTGATTTTTCTTTAAAAAAATATATCCATGAATATCTAGAAAAATTATCTACAATCACATAAAAATACCTCATGCCTCCTAAACTGTCTACCTCAATTGGACTCATAAGATCCATGTGTAATAATTGAAAACGGTGAGACATACCTGATTGTTGTCCGTCATAATGAACAACATTATGAGAAATACGAGTTTTCTTACCTCTCATGCAATCTTCACATGTTATTTTACCTTTAGGACTCAGTTTGGGAATGCCTGCTACCGCCTCATATGAGATCAATATTTTTAAATTACGGTAGTTGAAATGCCCTAACTTTGATGCCACAGTGTTGTGTCATCGATTCTAATATTATTGCATGTTTCTTGTCTTGCAACAAGATAGCAATGTTTGACAACTTTTTGGGCAAAGGTTGTTTTCTCATTTTGTCAAAGATACTTGAGTTTATTGTTTTAAGGGAGTTTTCGAATTCAATACCTGCATGTGAAGGTTTACTAAGGTTGAGTATCTCATTCAATTTTGAAGTCCCCGTGTCGAGCCTACGGAAGGTTGCTATGGCTAGATCCAATTTTGCAATGATCTTACCAATTCAATATCCTTTTTGGTAAGTGCAACCTCTAATCGGGTTATTGTGTCTTTTAAATCTACATTCTCACGAGTTAATGATTTTACATTTGAGTCAAGTTGCTTGGATTCTATAATTAGATCTTTACATAGATTTTGTAATTCCTTAATCATATTATCTTTGGAATCAACTTGATCCTCACAATCATTCTCACTAATAGAAATAAAACCACTAAAGTAATTAACATCAGAATAGTTAAAGAATTTGTACCTCTCAGATGTTGTTGGGGATGTAGATGTCGTTGCTGATGTTGACACAAATGTTGTGACATTTGAGACAACACTATCGATGACATTTTCATTGTCCGATAAAGACTGTTTGAGAATAGTAGCCAACATTGTTTGTGATTGGACCTCTTAATCTCCTTCCTCTTCTCCTTCGTCGTCACTGAGAGACCCATAGACTCTTACCAAATTTTCTAAGAGTATTTGAACATTCATTAGCATAATGACCCCAACCTGAGCATGCATGACATTGCATATATTCAAGTTGTTTAGGATTAAATTTGGTACGATCTGAGTTGGTTTTGTTTAGTTGATTTCCTCTTTGTACTATTGGAAGAGATTTAGTGGACTTTTGATTGAAGCCTTGGTTTTGGTGCTCTTTGGATTTGAACTTATTTCTATCATTGTTGAACTTCCTCACCATCGAATTAAATTTTCGAGTGAGGAGGACAACATTTGCACCATCATTAACTTCTTCAAGGTTCTCATATTCTTCTTCGATTTGACTCTCTAAAGATTTGACTTGAAATGCTACATTATTGTTCTTGTATAATTCTCTTTGATTCTCAATGTTCATCTCATTGGTTTTGAGAATGCTCATTAAGGTATGAACGTCCATTGTAGTAAGATTGTGAGCTTCTTCAATCGCACATATTTTTATATTGAACTTTTCAGGAAGAGAACATAGAGCTTTTTTCCACAAATTGAGTGATGGTTAAAGGAGCATCAAGCACTTGACATTCATTAGAGATGTCAATTAACTTTTAAAAATAAGTTTCAATGTCCTATGTTTCTTCCATTCTTAAATATTCATAACTACTCATGAGCATGCGAAACTTCATCCGACGAACACTTGAGCTACCGTCACAATGAGTTTGTAAAGTATCCCACGTGTCTTTAGCCGTAGAGCAGTTTTGTATGAGTTTGAACATGTAAATATCAATCCATCCAAAAATTGCATTTAAGGCTTTCTCGTTGAAGCTTGCGTTATTGATTTCTTCCACAGTCCATTCGGATTCAGGTTTAACAAGAATGTCACATTTCTCATGTGGTGGTAGCATAGGAACGACATATCCATTGGTTATAGATCTCCACGATTTAACATTAATTGATTTGATATGAGAGTGTAGGCGAATCTTCCGATAAGCATAGTTTGAACCATCTAAAATTGGAAGCCTACCAATCGTTGAATTTGACGGATCCATAACTTTAAATAACATGACAAAACACTTATTGTGCTAAGTGTTGACTTTGATACCACTTGAAAGATTTGACTGCTATGGAACAATAAAAACAAAGTGAAATAAACTCGAATGCCAATTATATTTCTGAATGTCAGAAATAATGTTGTCCGACAATGGTAACAACACAGTAGTAAAACAGAAAACTTGAAGAGTAAAAAGCAGCGGAAATTTAAAGGACACAAAGGTTTTTAATTTTTCATAAGTTATATATTGCTATAACTTATGATGGTTGTTGACAGTCAATTTTGTCCCTCCCCTTCGATTAATAATCAATAAATTAAATAATTCTCTAAACACCGCAAAATAACTTTAAGTAATAATAATACACACATCTATAAGCATATACACGTAAATAATCAATTTAATAATGGCGTCGCATGTGCATCCCTTAAAATATCGTATCCACATTTATTATTTTAATAATATTCAAAGCAATTTATAAATAATCTAAACCCATTTTTATTTCCCACTACACTAAAATAAAACACCTACCCTAACCTAAAGAAAATCAGTCCATGGCCCAAATACCCCATTTTCATTTTCCAATCTCACAACCCACGACACGCAAGCCCAGAACATTACCCACAGCCCATTAATATTGTTTCATCTCCTTCCTTCCCTAAACCTAAACAAAACACTAACTTAAAATAAAAAATGAGCACACAAAATAAAGACTAATAATAAGGCCCCTTCCATTAAATCCTTCCAAATACACACAAATCTCCCACAAATCATCCCCCCAAATCCATGGAATCATGCGGAATCATACCAAGACCTCCCAAAATCAGCCCTACAAGCTGTCCGAAACTTACCATTCTTGGACTGAACGAATTGAAATCAATTCGAAATCATTCTGACTCATCTGGTGCCATATTTTTAAAGAATCCTAGTTTGGATATAAGATCTCATTACCAAGGTTAGGCACCCAACGTTTATCTTCCTTGTTTGACAAATTCAGTCCTCAATTAGAGGAAATCGAATCCCTAATTCCAACTACAAATACACCTCATTCTATACAGAGAGGAGGGGGGGGGGATTTTATCATCAACAGTTGAGAAATACCCACAACATCGGTTCTAGAGAAAACACTCTCTTATATCCAATTTTGTTTTCATTTTCTTGCTGGCAAACAAGCTACTAAGAACTCTTTCTCGACGATTCGAGGGAACGCTTGTCGTCGCCTCAGATTCGCCACACATAAAAGGTAAAACTATTACCCTTTCAGTCTTAAATTCGCTTGATATCAATGCGTTTCTTTGTGTGACTGATTGAACGCATATTTGGTCAATATTGATCACTGTTCTAGATGGTATTTATTGCTATCGACATTTGCAATTGCGACTACTGATGTGCTTCACTAACAGTTGTTGGTATCTGTATACATGGATGAATATGGTGTTTATCGTCATGGTTATAGGGTTGACTGGGTGGTATTACTAATGCTGGTTAGATCTGTGGTCATTGTTGGTATTATAGCAGTCGTTTGTGCGTATTAAATTCTTATCATATTGAAACTGTTGAATGTATAAATGCTGGAAGGCATGGAACTAGTTATCCGTAAGTTGATTCATTGCGTTAAAACTGCCTATGAACCTTCTATGTGCGATCTGGATAGCTGCAAATCTGTATGAAATTCCATTGCCTTATATGATTAGTTAAACCAAGAGGCTTGGCATGTTACTTCAAGATCGGTATTAACCATGTATGAACTATTAAAACCAAAACTCACTGTGCACACCATTTTTTAGTTAAATCAAGGTGTTTGGTATGTTGCTTCAAGATCGGTATTAATCATGTATGAACTGTTAAAACCAAAACTCACTGCACACACTTTTGCAACTCTCTCTATAAATAAATACTTCTCCTAACAAATAGTTAGCGGGGAGTAAAAGGGATTACGAGGTCTAATCCCAAATTTTCAAATTAAGCCGACACGCTCCCGGAAATAACAACAACCAAAATTCTAAGGGATTATGTGTGCCTACGGGTATATATATTTATGTGCCTATGTTCAAAGATTCAAACCTCTTACTTATTTTCCAAAATATTACAAGAAAGATTATGTGCATGTAATAGCAACCAAAATTTCAAAAGGGTTATGTGTCTATGTGTGGTTATATGTATGTATGTTATTCGCCTATATTCAAATGATTTGAAATCTTTACTTATTTTCTAAAATATCACTATTGTATTTTAATAACTTAAGACCGACCTTCGATCATAATGTTACTAAGATCAAGGATACACGATTTACAATGTCGTGTTATCCTCCCGATAAAGTGACAAACATTTCAATTTTAAAATAAAATCTCCGCGTTCTCTTCTGTTAAACTGGTAATGTATTCTTAAGCTAACTGTACGAGTTTGATACCTATCATAATATATGCAGAATTTCCTTGTTGAGAAAAAGTGTAGCTGAGCATGTAAAAAATGTTGGTATTCAATTCTTCTTGTCCACAACATGTAACATTTTAACCTCTCTGCATTCAGCCCTTTATTTCTAGTGAAAATGCAATTCCTGCCAGTCTGAAAATACTCAACACTTGTCTCTACATAGCTATTTGCTCGCAGAACATATACCAGTCTGTTTCGATTGTGTAAACTGCTTAAAACAGGTATATATATGTCTCTGTCTGGCTTCATGTGAACTGGAAATGTAGACTGGAAATACTGAAGCATGCCTCCTGATTTAGCTATCTACTCGTATCATGCTTGCCTAAATGCATAGATGTACATTTATTTGGTCTAAGTTAAGATCAACTTGCGACGATCGCTCTTTGGTTTTCTTCTCCTTCCTAAAGATATGTATATGTACCCTAATGTTGTGTGTATTATGCTTCTCACATAAGTTGCTCATAATCTGCTGTTTCTTTAGAAGAATCTGGAAGTTAAATCTGTTGTCTGATCTATTGGCATCCATGTGGATGTATCAAAGTGTATGTTTCTTTCTCCCTTGACTGAACATAAGCAAATGTCATGTATTGAAACCTTTTCAGTAATAGTTAGCCATAGAGCCTGCAGGTTTAGATAGAAATCATGCTAATCTATTTATTCCCAACCTGACCTATCGGATTGGGTTCCTATTTGGTTTTACTTGTTTCATTTGCTACTTGCTTTATAAAAGGACCAAGTCTAAATAGGGGCTGAATGATCCAAATAGGATATGTATAAGATGAAGATGTTATCCACGTGACATACTGTGTTTAGATTTTAAAGTTTGATGTCTTGGTTGGTTTTAAAAAAAATCTGGAAAATTGTTTGGTCTTGCTACTCGTTAGTATGCTCAGATACTTGTCCTGTCTCTCTGTTCTGCTGTTGTTTCCTGTTCGAATCCTATTGCTAAGTATACCTCAGAGGTGTACAACACATATATCTGGACAGAGATCATGCACATATTCATGTCGTATATTTTATATATCTTCAAATATGCTACATAGGTTTGGTATAATATCTGTATGTATCACTCCCATCTGTTTCCTTTTTCCCTTTAAAGCATATGAAAACCAAAGATTTTTTTTGCTCTTGTTTATCCTCTGCCTAAACTGTTATTTTTTGCATAAATATTTGCATGTTGCTATCTGTTGACGCTTTTCTTAAACTGACATTCCGCTCATATTTTCTCCCTTACGGAAAATTCACACTATCACACACAACACACGGGTATGTTTTACGCACCTGCAAATTTCTTTCAAATACCAAATTTAAGAGAGTTGGCATCTTGCGCGGAGAATTCGGTCCAAACGGTGGTCGCGTAGCCTTCTCGCTCGAGTAGTCCGCTCGAGAACCTCGCGTCCAGTAAGCCAAATCTTAGCAAACTCAAGATAGAGCTATACCACCCTTTATACTAAGTAATGCATGCATACACCTTAGGTGAGTCGATCCTTGGAGTCGTTTCCACAACTAGGAACCCTCAAAATCGTCAATAGGGTCTCATGATCCAATTGACCAAATGAGCATATTATGTGTTGCATAATCATGATAGATTTATCCAAGCCGAAAAGACATGCCAAAGTTGGAAATGTAAGTCTTTTATTTCTATTTTTCAGCATTTGTATCATAGCATGAATCATATAAGAATGGTAAGCGGAGTTCCTAGTAAGCTAAGAGTATGGTGGGAGGATTTCGACATCAACAGTCAGACGATGATTAGGAAGAAATTGGGGTGTCTCATCTCACTATTTGGTATTTCGCCAGATCCGCATTTGATCCGAGCTTTAATCCAGTTTTGGGATCCAGACCGAGTCGTCTTCAGATTCAAGGAATTCGAAATAACTCCTACATTGGAAGAAGTGCATTATTTTTGTTACACCCCGTAGTTCAGGTCATGCGTATGAGAGCGTACGAAAGGGAGTAAGACTTAAAATTTTCGAAAGATAGGTTGACGGATTGTTTCGGACGGGTATTGGTCAACTTTGGGGCGGGTTATGACCCGGTACATTAAGAATTCCTAGGTGTTTCAAAGGCCTAGTGCGTAGTTCGTTGAGTCTAGTTTCCAACGCAACCGACCGTTCGTCGATAAGACGTCAGAGTAGAAAGTTATGGGAGTTACAAGTTCGGTCGCGATCGGGCGTAAAGGTGTTTCGGTCGAGCCACGAGGCGCGGCGCCGGATGCGAGAACGCAGCGCGGTTATTCAGTCGCTGAAGTTGCGTAGCCGCGCCGGAGGCGGGCGCGGCTCGGAAGTCAAAGTCCAGAGCCAGCGGCGGCGCCAGCGGCGCCGAGACGGGAATTCTGGCGGAAAAACTGAGGAAATCTGATTTTCTTCTTTTAAAAAGGCCATGGGAGGGTGACAAGTGTCCCCCCCACCCCATCTGATTTTTGCATGTCCCTTAAGACTTGGTCATCTTTCAAGACTTTCTCTCTCTCTAAGTTAGAGCTCTCACTTCTCTCTAGAATTCAAAGGGGAATTAAAAGCCTAAGCAAAATCTGAAAAGTTAAGGACAAGAAGGAAGCTTGTGGCTAGCTTGTAGGAGTTATTGTGGTGTTGTTCTTGGAAGGAGGCTAGCAAAGTTGTTGGAATAGTTTTGGCTAAAGCTCTAAAGGTAACATTTCTTCTCTTATAGCTAGTATTGATGTTGCATGTGAAGAAGAAGGAACTTGTAGTAGTAAATATTGCCCTTAGAAGAATTGCATGTAAGAAATATGGGTTGGATGTGAAAGAATTGGTTAAGAAGATATTATGAGCATGTTGTAGCCTAAAAACTACCTTAAACATGATTAAGTTAATTGTGTACCTTTTGGGGCAGAATTTTACACACCCAAGTTTAGGTGTGTAATCCCCTTGAGATGTTTGGATTGTTGGGCCTAAGAAGTGGCGTTTGAATGTTAAATTCGGACCTTAAAAAGGTGGAAACGTATGTAGAAACAAAGAAAATGCTGCCCAATTTTCCATAGAATTTTGTGGCTTTGAACTTAGCTAATTTCTACATTGAAATTAGAGGTTAATAAACGTATCATGGTTATTATAGGTTGACATATTACTTGCGGTAGTTTGGGCTTAGCAAGTGGATTGACCGAAGAGGTATGTGGAAACTTTCTTATATCTTGAGCATGAGTAGTTATAACTATATAGTACGGTAGACGTACGTGTTTTAAATGAAGAAAATCCTTTTGTTATACTTGACTTGTTTTAAGAAAATGTCTAAGTTGGTTGGGTTAAGAAGTTAACCCGCTTGTTCTTGAGGAGTGGTTTATCCTAAATAAGGTAGACAAGGATTTCTTGACATAAAGAAGTATAGAGTACTTGGTGTGAAAGTATTGAGTATTGAATTATTCTAAAAGATAAGAGGCTTGAAGTATTTTGAAAATTGTGTAAATTTGTTTGAGGTATAAGTCTCTTGGTTAGTAAAAGAATGAAATGGTTTATAAGAAGTTATAACGGTTTTATGGGAAGTTAGTTATAACGGCCTTATGAAAGGATAAGAATGTCTTAATTTCTAAAGCATAAAGTTAGTATAACGGCTTTATGGGAAGTTGGTTATAATAACTTTATGGAAGGTTAAGAAGGTTGTCTATTTTGATTAATGGGCATAAGTTGTCTAGAATGTGAAAAATTGAAGTTACTTGCTTTCAAGCTTTGAAATGAGTTTTTCTAAAGGTGTAGTAACTTACTTTGAAAAATAGACACGCCTTGATACTACGGGTGTTAGTATCTTGAATTTTACATAAAAAAGAGTCTTTTGAAAAGAATGTACGTACGTAATACTTTGGCTTGCTTAAGTAAGGATTCTCTTGGTTTATGTGAAAAGAAGGCATGGTAATTGTCTTGGTTTATGTAAAGACATGGTATTGCAATTCGAATTAAAAGCATGTAGTTATGAGTCTACTTGGGCGTACCGTCAGTGATGGAGGATTCCACGGGTATGCGGCCATGATGAGGGTTCGTTTCCCTGTTGACCGTATTATTCCATGGATTAGCTCTCCATGAGGTCTCATCACGCAGGTGGATCCGTAGTTAGCCCTCGTACTTGCCCCGGCCGGCGTGATGCGGTGGATCGGTAGTTGGCTTTCGTGCCTTGCCGCGGTGTTAGGCGAAGTTGTGTGGACGCAGTGGATCGTGGTTAGCTCACAGATTGCCCCGGTCAGCGATGTGACGCAGGGTGGATCTGGTAGAGGCTATCGTACTTGCCCCGGTCAGCTTCGTGATTCAGGTAATTAGTATTGTTGGTATGGGTGGATCTGGTAGCTGGCTTTCGTACTTGCCCCGGTCAGTTGAGGATGCAGGGCGGATCTGGTAGCTATGCCTTCGTACTTGCCTCGTACGGTTCTTATGACACAGGTGGGATCTAGTGTTCATGTGTACTCCTTAGTGTTGTTATATCATGCTCGCCGGTGAGGAAGGAATTCCACGGGCATGATTGATATTATGGGCATGAGACCTATGGTTATATTTGAGTGATGACTTAGAGGGCGTGAGTCCCTGACTTGACATGGCTACGTATATGTTGTGTACTGTAGTTTGGCTATCATACATGTCTCCTGCTTTATATATGCTATTATGATTTCATTACGCATTTTCGCTTCACATACTTGGTACTGTTGTCTCGACCTCCTTGCAGGTCGCGTTAACGCCGCAGTCGAGATCGTAACTTGGCGATCCGCACTCTAGGATCACTGTTCATTTCTTGAAAGCTCCATCTCTCCTGATGCTTTGTCTTTTTGGTATGATTCACGAGGTTATAGACTTTGTACATTCGGGGTATAGTGGCCCTGTCCCGCCACGATTGTTATTCCTGAAGTGCAGAGTCACGTTTGTGGTTTGGGTTGTAAGAATAAGTTGTACTTGATTAAGTATGTTTTATGGAAGGCACCTTATCTACCGCCACGATGTTTACCTTTTATAAGTTATGTGTTATGTATGTTCCATTGCTATTCTCTCGATGTATACCGACGCGGTGCCGGTAGGGTACCGCCGCGCCCGGCTCGGTCGTGACAAAAGTGGTATCGAGCCAGTTGTCCTCGGAAAGTGTCTACGCATCGTGTCTAGTAGAGTCTTGATTATCGGTGTGTTGTGCACCACATCTATAATCGTGAGGTCGCAGGACATTTAGGATTGGTTTCATCCTTCTTTGAGATTGTGCAGAGAGTTGTCATAGTAGGTTGAGTCCTCTCCGACCTATCCTTGTGTAATGATTATGCCTCCACGGAGCGACGAGCCCGAAGGCAAGGCAAACGGCAGGAGTGCTAGTGGTACGCAGAGAGTTACGAGACTCGTGCACGCACTATGCACGAGATAGTAAGCGGTCGGTGAGTTCAGCCACGCCGGCGAAAGAGTAGCCGAGGCGGCGGAGCTCCAGAGGTTCCTGCAGAGCCTCGATTCCGCAGCCAAAGGCAGTATAGGATTACGAGAGCAAATCAGGTTGTTGACTAGCATCGTGGCGGCGGCCTCCAGGCCGTGCTAACCCTGGCCGACGGTTTAAGGATTCGACTTTTCGAGTTGTAATCCACCCGAGTTCTATGGTTCGAGGTCCGGCGAGGATCCTCGAGTTTATTCGGCAAGGCGGACTACGCAGTGCTTAGGGCCTCAAGACGAGTCCGTTGTGTTAGCTTCTACCGTTACGCGATATTGCGTTGAACCGTTAAGTCACGGAATTGTCTAGAGGAGGTGCTCTTCCGGTGTTTGGGAGGAGTTCACATAGGCCTTCTGGATCACTTCTTGCCTCCCGAGTTGAGAGCCCGAGTGGATAGATTCTGACTTGAGGCGAATGGGAGGACCATCGCAGTACACTGAGTTTGACTCATTGGCCCGGTATGACACTATTGTAGGCGACATAGCGCATGCAGTTCATCGCTATGTCGTAGGGCTAGACCGTCATATGCTTATCGTGCTGGGAGTGGCTCTTCACCGTATGGATATTGCCAGATGGAGGCATACGCGAGGATAGAGGACGAGAAAGAGAGGGTCGGCTTGACTCGAGCCACCTAGAGGGCCATGCGCAGGATCTCGGGGCGCTGAGGCGGACCGCCAAAGAAGAGTAGTTATGCGCCTCCCGGTCTGGAGTACTTCACCACGCCTTCGTGGCGTTCGGGAGATTCGGGAGCGGGACAGGCTCGAGGTTGAGTTTTGGAGAGTAGGGTGTTAGTCTAAGGAAGCCACCTCTACCTCGGTGCCGTGTGGTAGGACCCGTTATGGGAGTGTCGTGCTAGTTTGGGTAATTGCTATACATGCGGCCACAGGCCATTTTGCGCGGAACTGTCCGACCAGAAATAGCACGGATGTAGAGATTCAGCCTTCGGGATCAGTGGATGGTTCATCGCCTTCTTTTGTTATGCGCCGTGCAGGGCAGGATCATGATTAGGACGACAAGGGGAATGTGAAGCAATAGTTACAGGTATATCTTTGACCCTTTAGAGATTAGTATGCATGATAGGATTGTTGTATGATTTAGTGTTATGAACAGAGGATATTGAGACTATGTACATGTGTTAGAATAAGTTGGTAAATACGAACGGGCAATTCTGTTAGGCCGTGAACGGGGGTAAGTAGTAATGGTTCATATTTTGGGTTCGTTTTCTGTTTGACTTACGGTGAATGGGTATGCGTGTGCGATATCTTAGGGTCATAGGTGGCATAATGAAGTTCCATTAGTGTAAAGTACGAGGATGAACCGAGGAATAGTAGATTGGCTCCAAAAGAACATTCGAGGACGAATATTTCTAAGGAGGGGAGAATGTTACACCCCGTAGTTCAGGTCATGTGTATGAGAGCGTACGAAAGGGAGTAAGACTTAAAATTTTCGAAAGATAGGTTGACGGATTGTTTCGGACGGGTATTGGTCAACTTTGGGGCGGGTTATGACCCGGTACATTGAGAATTCCTAGGTGTTTCAAAGGCCTAGTGGGTAGTTCGTTGAGTCTAGTTTCCAACGCAACCGACCGTTCGTCGATAGGACGTCGGAGTAGAAAGTTATGGGAGTTACAAGTTCGGTCTTGTGATTGGGCGAAAGGTGTTTGATCGAGCCACGTGCCGCCGCCGGATGCGAGGGCAGCGCGCCGTTATTCCGGCGGGTAGCTGAAGTTGCAGAGCCGCGGCGCCGGAGGCAGCCACGCGCCGAGTTCAAAGTCCGCAGAGCTGGCGCCAGGCCGCAGGGCGCCGAGGCGAGAATTCTGGCGGAAAAACTGAGGAAATCTGATTTTCTTCTTTTAAAAAGGCCATGGGAGGGTGACAAGTGTCCCCCCATCTGATTTTTTGCATGTCCCTTATATTGACCAAGTCTTGAAGACTTGGTCATCTTTCAAGACTTTCTCTCTAAGTTAGAGCTCTCACTTCTCTCTAGAATTCAAAGGGGAATTCAAAGCCTAAGCAAAATCTGAAAAGTTAAGGACAAGAAGGAAGCTTGTGGCTAGCTTGTAGGAGTTATTGTGGTGGTGTTCTTGGAAGGAGGCTAGCAAAGTTGTTGGAATAGTTTTGGCTAAAGCTCTAAAGGTAACATTTCTTCTCTTATAGCTAGTATTGATGTTGCATGTGAAGAAGGAACTTGTAGTAGTAAATATTGCCCTTAGAAGAATTGCATGTAAGAAATATGGGTTGGATGTGAAAGAATTGGTTAAGAAGATATTATGAGCATGTTGTAGCCTAAAAACTACCTTAAACATGATTAAGTTAATTGTGTACCTTTTGGGGCAGAATTTTACACACCCAAGTTTAGGTGTGTAATCCCCTTGAGATGTTTGGATTGTTGGGCCTAAGATGTGGCGTTTGAATGTTAAATTCGGACCTTAAAAAGGTGGAAACGTATGTAGAAACAAAGAAAATGCTGCCCAATTTTCCATAGAATTTTGTGGCTTTGAACTTAGATTATTTCTACATTGAAATTAGAGGTTAATAAACGTATCATGGTTATTATAGGTTGACATATTACTTGCGGTAGTTTGGGCTTAGCAAGTGGATTGACCGAAGAGGTATGTGGAAACTTTATTATCTCTTGAGCATGAGTAGTTATAACTATATAGTACGGTAGACGTACGTATTTTAAATGAAGAAAATCCTTTTGTTATACTTGACTTGTTTTAAGAAAATGTCTAAGTTGGTTGGGTTAAGAAGTTAACCCGCTTGTTCTTGAGGAGTGGTTTATCCTAAATAAGGTAGACAAGGATTTCTTGACATAAAGAAGTATAGAGTACTTGGTGTGAAAGTATTGAGTATTGAATTATTCTAAAAGATAAGAGGCTTGAAGTATTTTGAAAATTGTGTAAATTTGTTTGAGGTATAAGTCTCTTGGTTAGTAAAAGAACGAAATAGTTTATAAGGAGTTATAACGGCTTTTTGGGAAGTTAGTTATAACGGCCTTATGAAAGGATAAGAATGTCTTAATTTCTAAAGCATAAAGTTAGTATAACGGCTTTATGGGAAGTTGGTTATAATAACTTTATGGAAGGTTAAGAAGGTTGTCTATTTTGATTAATGGACATAAGTTGTCTAGAATGTGAAAAATTGAAGTTACTTTCTTTCAAGCTTTGAAATGAGTTTTTCTAAAGGTGTAGTAACTTACTTTGAAAAATAGACACGCCTTGATACTACGGGTGTTAGTATCTTGGATTTTACATAAAAAGGAGTCTTTTGAAAAGAATGTACGTACGTAATACTTTGGCTTGCTTAAGTAAGGATTCTCTTGGTTTATGTGAAAAGAAGGCATGGTAATTGTCTTGGTTTATGTGAAAAGAAGGCATGGTAATTATCTTGGTTTATGTAAAGACATGGTATTGCAATTCGAATTAAAAGCATGTAGTTTTGAGTCTACTTGGCCGTACCGTCAGTGATGGAGGATTCCACGGGTAAGCGGCCATGATGAGGGTTCGTTTCCCTGTTGACCGTATTATTCCATGGATTAGCTCTCCATGAGGTCTACTGATGCAGGGTGGATCTGGTAGTTAGCCCTCGTACTTGCCCCGGTCAGAGACGTGATGCAGGGTGGATCTGGTAGTTGGCTTTCGTACTTGCCCCGGTCAGTGTTAGGGAGAAGTTGTGTGACGCATGGTGGATCTGGTGGTTAGCCTGCGTACTTGCCCCGGTCAGCGATGTGACGCAGGGTGGATCTGGTAGAGGCTATCGTACTTGCCGCGACTTTGTGATTGATTCGTAATTAGTATTGTTGGTACGGGTGGATCTGGTAGCTGGCTTTCGTACTTGCCCCGGTCAGTTGAGGATGCAGGGTGGATCTGGTAGCTATGCCTTCGTACTTGCCTCGTACGGTTCTTATGACACAGGTGGGATCTAGTGTTCATGTGTACTCCTTAGTGTTGTTATATCATAGACTGCCGGCAGTGAGGAAGGAATTCCACGGGCATGATTGATATTATGGGCATGAGACCTATGGTTATATTTGAGTGATGACTTAGAGGGCGTGAGTCCCTGACTTGACATGGCTGCGTATATGTTGTGTACTGTAGTTTGGCTATCATACATGTCTCCTGCTTTATATATGCTATTATGATTTCATTACAGTATTTTCAGTTTCACATACTTGGTACCTGTTGTACTGACCTCCTTCGGGGGGCTGCGTTCATGCCGCAGGTCGAGATACGTAGCTTGCTGATCCGCACTCTTAGGATCACTGTTCATTTCTTGGAAAGCTCCATCTCTCCGGAGGCTTTGTCTTTTTGGTATGATTCCCTGAGGTTATAGACTTTTGTACATTCAGGGGGTATGGCGGGGCCCTGTCCCACCACAGTTGTTATTCCTAGAGGTCTGTAGTCACGTTTGTGGTTTGGGCTGTAAGAATAAGTTGTACTTCTGATTAAGTATGTTTTTATGGAAGACAGCCTTATCGGCTGGCCAGCGATGTTTACCTTTTTATAAGTTATGTGTTATGTATGTTCCGCTACTATTATCTGATGTATACCTGACAGGGTGCCCCGGTAGGGTACCAGTCGCGGCCCCGGGGTCGGGTCGTGACAATTTCACCAGTCTAGTTTACCAAGGTAGAAGACAAATTATTCCCAACAGCCAGTCAGGGAAGAAATTTCTCCGCTACATGGGTCTAAAGAATACTAAGGAATTGCGTTGCTTCGAGAACAACTGGGTGTCTCTTGACTATCTTTACGAGAGGTACGGACATAAAGACGCTTACAAAACATGCAAAACAGAATTCTCATGTACTTTACGTCATTGGCAAAATAGGCGTCCTATTGCATTTACTGTCGCTTTACTTGACACCTTGATTTTCCCACTTGAGTATGGAAAAATAAGTACTTGCATATGTTCTGTGGCCAGATCACTTTTCGAGGGGATTGACGGCGTGCAACCCACTTTAGTTCCTATGATCTTGGCAGAGATATTCCGAGCTCTTGGGAAATGCAAAAGAGGCCAGACAAACTTCTTTGAAGGTTGCAATCTTATCCTACAAATGTGGCCCATGGAGAATTTTTACCAACGGTCAAATATGACGGATGTTTGTTTCAGCGCATCTTATAAGATCGACAACTTCTATGATAGGACGAAACGGTTTGTGTCACCGGTCGGCACCAAAGATTGGTGCAAGTTTTTGACATCCCGCACCCAGGATCAGATCCAGTGGAAATATCCCTTACTCCCTCACAAGACTGGAGCCTATATACGCGGCAAAGAATTATAATATATTGATCTTATTGGTCTAAAGGGTCTACAACCGTACGCTCCACTACGTGTACTCCGACAATTCGGCCGAGAGCAGATAATCCCACTCCGGTCAGACATGGGAGTTTCAGAAGTCACATTTGGACCAAACTTCATCGTGCCCCGAACTGGGCAAATTTTGAAAGAATGGGACAACATTAACAAGGTAGACATCGGAGATGAACAAGCAGGGCGCACACCCGAATATCAGGCATGGTTGCAAGAGGATCACGACAACACAACCTACAGCCGAAAAGGAGAGCAAGGTTTCGATGACGTGGGCACGATGAATAGGATAAAGGATCGTCAACTCAAAGATAAAGTCATCACTCCAGACATGTGGGTTCTGATGCAGTATGCAATGCAGTACTTGGAACAGGCAGGGGCTATACCTAGAAAGATCTAAGCTTAACCATCACATCGACAATATAGTTATAGGCATTTAGTTTGAGATTTTCATTATTTTTCTTATAAGTGTTATTTCAAAAAAATTTAGCTTTATTTCCAATAAAAGCATTTCAATACAATGGCTTGGGTACATCTAACATGACTTTGCATATATGACGCTTAGGCCTACCTCTGGCATAATAGAGGCTCCTTGCATATTAAGACGCACGTTAATCTACTCTATTTTTGAAGCTTCATTGTATGCCCCCATATGTTCTTATATTTATGTTGATGCTAACACATGTTTCATAAAAGGATTTTGCTTTATTACTCCCCTCCTCGGCTGGTTTGTGTTGGAAAGCACTGGCTGAACACCCATATTTCACAAGATCCAAAGCACGAGCAACAAAAATGAATGATTCAGGGGTAAACGAACAGGATGGTTTGGGACTCATTGCCATTCAACGAAAGGAACCAGAAACATCAGAAAGGGGGAATGCCACATCTTCCGACGAATACCTCACTCAAGTACTGCAACAAATGGCAGTCATGCAAGCGGAAATGGATCGACTCCGAGACATCACTAAGCTATCCATAAGCCTCAATGCACAACTACCTACACTTCCAAATTCATCGTCTTTTTGACGCCCTCCCCAACACCCCACAAATAACCCGCAGCCCACCAATCCACAACACAACAACACACCTCTTCCTAACCCACAAACCACAAATGACCCAAACTCATACATGCCTCAACCACAGATTATACAAACTGCCCCGACCACCCTAGACAACCAACCTACCCAACCCGCACCAATGACATACCACAACAAACAATACGAACCACCCATATATGTGACCCAAGCCCCACATCTCAACACACCCATACCAATACCTTCCCCGGAGTTTGTTCAGTATGAAGAAATGGAGAAAAGAACAAGAGCCATGATAGATGAAAACAAGGTTAGAGAAATCCACGATTTGAAGGAAGCCTTTAAGAGCCTTCAGGTGAACAAGGGTCATGAAGGATTAGAGTACGAGGACTTGTGCATGCATCCCGACGTCGAGCTGCCCGTCAGATATAAAGTACCAAAGTTTGACATGTTTGATGGCAAAGGTAATCCTCGTGCACATTTGAGGTCCTACTGCGACAAGTTAGTGGGTGTGGGGAGGGATCAGTCGATCATCATGAAGCTGTTTATTAGGAGCTTGACTGGAGAAGCCTTGGACTGGTACACTAGCCAGGATCCAAGAAAATATCGTAGTTGGGGGGTGATGGCACAAGACTTTGTGGACAGATTCAGATTTAATACTGACGACGTCCTGGATAGATTCTACCTCATGAAATTAGAGAAAAGGTCGACAGAGACTTTTAGGGAATATGCGATGAGGTGGAGGTCCGAAGCAACCAAGGTTCAGTCTTCTATATCAGAAAGTGAAATGACAACACTATTTGTACAATCCCTGAAGGACGCCACGTACTATGAGAGGTTGATCAGCGTCATTGGGTGTAATTTTTCTGAAGTAGTAAAGATGGGAGATTTTGTGGAAGAGGGAATTAAAACAGGTAGAATCACGAATCTGGCTTCTTTGCAAGCAACAAGCAAAGCGATACAATCAGAATCAATCGGAGGAATGAATAAGAAGAAAAAGGATGGAGCAGCCCCTATCATGACGGTACAAAAACACAAACCAAATCAAACCCCAACATACCAACCCCAAACATACCAAACCCCTACGTACCCAAGTCCGACGTTCCAAAACCCTTACTATGATCACTTTATCCAAAATCCTCCCCCGTACTATCAACCTTCACCCGTCTCATACCCTGTCTACACCACCCAGCCAATATACAATCCACCACGGGCGTTCGCCCACACAAATCCCTCACAATACCGACCAGCATACCCACCCCCACAATAATACCACACACAAAACACACCCAGACCCCGAACCAACACTGAGAAGAAGCCCACAAAACTATACACCCCGTTGGCCGAACCATATTCCCAACTATATGAAAGACTGAGAGCCGCTGGTTTTATACAGCCGATCCCAGGGTGAACTCCCAATCCACTCCCACCATGGCATGATGAGAATAAGCATTATGCATACCATTCTGGAGCATCCGGACACGATATAAATAGTTGTTATGCTTTGAAAAACAGAATTGAGGAGCTAATCAAAGACGGAGCTATTCAGTTGAAAGAACCTTCCCCTAATGTCAACAACAATCCCTTGCCAAATCACGACAATGCAGACGTGCACATGATCTCCCTTGATGATGGGTACGATATGAAATGGACTATTGTGACAATCAAAGAGAAAGAGACAGTGAGATCTTCAGCCCACATTGCTCATGTGATTACAGCCAAGGTTAGGGCGTCGTTGGAAGTAGAGTTGAGTCGTCATGAAGCCCTAATGCCAGCCTTAGTACCAGGGTGGAGCCATTCGATCAAACAACAGAATGTGGGTAAACAAAAACAGGTGGTAGAAGTTGCTGCGGAAGGGGTGACGAGGTCCGGACAACGTTACACATCTGTAGAAGTATCGCAGAAGGTGCCCAGAAAAAAACTGTGACCGAACCAGAAGTAGAGGAATTTTGGAGAAGAATGCCTACAAGGGAATACTCCATTGTAGAAAAGTTGAGTAAAACACCAGCGCAAATTTCTCTATTGTCATTGTTGATGAATTCCGTGAACCACCGGATCTCTTTGATAGAGGTTCTGAAAGAGGCTCATGTGCCAGCCGAGACTGCCGATAAAAACTTCTCAGCATTGGTCGGGCAAATTAAAGAAGTGCAAAAGATAATCTTCCATGAGGGTGAGTTACCTCCTAAGGGTCGTGGACACAATAAGGCGTTAAACATAACTGTTATACCCCGTAGTTCTGACCCTACGTATGAGAGCGTACGAAAGAATGTAAGACTTAAAAATTTTCAAAGGATAGGTTGACGGATTATTCCGGGCGGGTTTTAGTCAACTTTAAGGCGGGTTATGACCCGGAACATTGAGAGTTCCTAAGTGGTTCAAAGGCCTAAGGCGTAGTTCGTTGAGTCTAGATTCCAACGCAACCAACCGTTCATCGATATGACGTCGGAGTAGAAAGATATGAGAGTTACAAGTTCAGCGCGCAGTCGGACAGAAATGTGTTTCGGACAAGGGCGACAGGGCCGCGGCGCCGGAGGCAGGGCCGCGGCGCCTAAAGTACTGTAGGGTCGCTGAAGTTTCAGCGCCGCGGCGCCGGGAAGCAGGGCCGCGGCGCCGGAAGATCCGAGGGTCCGCAGAGTTGCGCGCCGCGCGCCGGCTGGCGCGCCGAGGCGGGATTTTTGGGCGGAAAAACTTAGGTAAGTCGATTTCTCTTTTAAAGGCTATGGGAGGGTGACAAGTGTCCCCATCTGATTTTGCTTGCATGGCTTATATTGACCAAGTCTTGTAGACTTGGTCATCTCTCAAACACCTTCCTCTCTCTAAAAATCAGCTCCTCCTTCTCTCTAAAAACCCAAGAAAAATCTGAATAGTTTAGAACCAAAAAAAGAAGCTTGTAGCTAGCTTGTTGGCATTGTTGTGGTGGTGTTCTTGGCAAGGAAGCTAGCAATATTTGGAATAAGTTTTGGCTAAAATTTTAAGGTAATGATTCTTCCTTTAGATTTAGTTTTGCATGCTAAGAAGAAAGGACTTGTGGTAGTAAATAATGCTCTTAGAGTCATTGCATGCTAGAAATGTGGTTTGGATATGAAAAATGGGTTAAGAAGAGATTATGAGCATGTTGTAGCCTAAAAACTACCTTAGAATTGTTAAGTGAATTGTTGTAAACATATGGGAAGAATTTTGGGTATGTAATCCCCTTTGAATTGTTGGATTGATTGAACCTTAAATGTGGTGTTTTTGATGATAAATTCGGCCTTGAGAAAGGCGGCAAAGTGAGTAGAAACAAAGGAAATGCTGCCCAATTTTCCATAGAATTTAGTGGCCTTGAAATTAGATTGTTCTACTTTGAGATTAGAGGCTAACAAACGTATCATGATTATTATAGGTTGAAATATTACTTGCGGTAGTTGAGCTTAGCAAGTGGATTGACCAAAGAGGTATGTGAAGTTTTCCTATCTCTTGAGCATGAATAGATGAACTATGTAGTACGGTAGACGTACAAGATTTTGTATTCTTACTTGTTTGAGTATATAATGACTTGTTTCGTTTTAAGAATGTATAAATCCCTTGGTTAGGGAAAAAGTATGATTTTACTAAAGTATAGAGTTAATATAACAACTTTATGGGAAGTTGGTTTATTAGCTTCATAAAAGGTTAATGAGAAGAGATTTACTGTAAAAGTAAGATAAGTATATGAAGAGGCAAATTGGTTTGAGGCATCAATTGCCCAAGAGTTCTATGTAAAAAGAGTCATTTTTAAAAGAGTTGAAGTATGTAGTACTTGGGTTAAATTCTCGGTTTTCTTTTATTAAAGATATGATTAAGTGCCTTAAGTAAACTAAAATGAGAGGGTATATGAACAAGACTAATAAGAAGTTATAAGTTTCTTAACTTATTTATGATTATGATGACAGTTTGAGCTAGGGTAAGAGTATATCTGAGGGGCAAGCCCCAAGATCGTTATACCACCTTCTCCAGGGTAAGAGTATGTCTGAGAGGCAAGCCCCAAGATCGTCATACCACCTTCTCCAGTGTAAGAGTATATCTGAGGGGTAGATCCAAGATCGTTATACCATCTGCACCAGTGTAAGAGTATATCTGAGGGGCAAGCCCCAAGATCGTTACACCATCCGCTCCAGCAAAGAGTATATCCGGAGAATACACCCCAAGATCGTTATACCATCTGCTTCAGGGTAAGAGTATATCTGAGGGGAAAGTCCCCAAGATCGTTATACCAATTGCCCGTGGATTTGCGACCCATGATGCGAGGAATACCTCATGCGAGTCCTTATGGGCTGATGCGGGTGAAATAGTCCCACGCCACGCGGCACTGATGCGGCGAGTACCTCACGCGGTACTCGGGACCCACGCGGTGAAATAGTCCCGTGAGTAGGATGGTTTTATTGATACCACGCAGGTACCGCTTTGATCATGAGCCTCCTATTTTATGCAGTATCACACATATATATATATATACTTGTCACTCTCATTGTTAGTAAGGCACAGTAAAAGGTATTTTATTGACTTCCATGACTCCAGCTTACTTTCAGACTTATGATATCATTTCTATAGTATTTTCCAGCTTTGAATACTTGGTACATATTGTGTACTGACCCCCTTCCTCGGGGGCTGCGTTCATGCCGCAGGTAAGGGTAAGAAGATTGAGGATCCTCGTTCTTAAGATCACTACTCCAGTGTCAGAAGCTCCATCCCTCCGGAAGCTTGTTTATTGGTACGGATACTCCCTGATGCTATAGGTGTTTTGTACATTCAGGGGTATGGCGGGGCCCTATCCCGCCACAGTTGTTATCTTTAGAGGTCTGTGGTCACCTATGTGTTTTGGGCTATAAGAACCAGTTGTATTGCTATACTTGTTCAAGTATGTTTTATAGAAGGCAGCCTTATCGGCTGGCCAGTAATGTTTACCCTTTTCTCTATGTTATGTGTTATGTATGTTCCGCTTCTATTCTCTGTCATATACCGAGGTACCTGCAGGGTACCGCCATGGCCCCGGCCGGGTCGTGACAAAAGTGGTATCGAGCGCTAGTCCTCTGAAAGTGTCCACAGGCCGTCCGCAGTAGTCTTGATTATCGTGTGTCGCACCACATCTATAGTCGTGAGGCTGCAGGATATTTAGGATTGGTTTCATTCTTTCACTCTAAGATCGTGCAATGTAGCCGAAGTTATAGGTTGAACCTCCTCCGATGTTTTCCTTTATGTATCGCTTATGCCTCCACACAAGGCAACCGCGCCCGTGGCGGCAAGGCACCGAGGTGCCGCTAGTGGACGCGGAGAGTCACGAGGCACAGCCCGCCTTACCGTAGATGATGTTTAGGCGGCGAAGTTCCATCGCCATCGCCAAATCGGCAGATTTTGAGGCGAAGCGCCATCGAGACCGCGGACGAGCCTCCAAAGTGGGCCGTGGCCCGAGTACGTAGATTACGGGAACAGATTCGCCATCGACCAAAGATAGTGGCGTGGCACAGAGCGAGCAGCGCCAACCCTGAGCCGATAGCTTTACGGATTCGGATTTCTTGGGTTGTCACCCACCCGAAGTTCTATGGTTCGAGATTTGAGGAGGATCCGCAGGAGTTCGTCCATGACAATGACCATGCAGGTCCTTAGGCATCGGGGATCGAGTCTCATTATACTAGCTTGCACTGTTACGCGATATTGCGTTGAACCGGTTTGAGTCATGGGTATTGTCGAGCGGTGATGCTCTTCCACCATCGGAGGAGTTCACGAGGCGTTCCTAGACCACTTCTTGCCTCCCGAGGTGAGGAGAGCCCGTAGATAGGTTCTTGACCTTGAGACAGACGGGAGGACTATCGAGAGTACAACCCGAGTTCGACTCGCCGTATATGCGACACCATAGTAGCGCCATGGCGCATGTGGTTCATCGATATGTGATGGGTTAGACCGCCATATGACATCGTGATGTTTGGGGTGGCTCTTCACCGTGGATGGATATTGCCAGATGCAGCATACGCATACGGGATTGCGACAGAGAGAGGCAGGATCGCTAGATTTGGGCCACCAAGAGGCCAAGACATCGAGTTCTCGTGGCGCTTTCGAGGCGGGCTCAAGAAGCGACTAGGTCCACCTTCCACCAAAGACAGAGTGCTCCTTCTCGCTTTTCCGCAGGAGGTCCGATCGCCAGGTTATTCGTGAGCAGGTCGTGGCTCCGGACTTCGTGTTTTCGGCGAGGCAGACCAACACCAATCGAGACCACCTACCTCTGCGCGCTCGACGCGGTAGGTCTCATCCGGCGAGTGCCGATGGGTTCGAGAGCATGCTACGCCAGGCCGCAGGCCATCCAAGAAGGATTGTCCGCCCCAGGCGGCGGGAGCATTACGTTCAGCCGACGGTCTCGTTGTCGGATCTTCATCTTCGATGGTTAGACGCCGAGGCGTGGTACTTATGGCCAAGAGCCGCGCAGAGGTCGTGGTAGGGTTCGATTCTAGCGGTCCTCGTAACCGCATATATGCTATGTCCAATGACAGACCGTGAGGCGTCCCGGATGTCATCACAGTACATTATTGGTTTATTGCTGTGAGGTATATGCTTTGATATATCCAGGTTCTACCTTGTCCTACATATCTCCTCATATTGCAATAAGAATAGGGATAGAGCACGAGTCCATAAGACCTATTGAGGTGGCTAAGCCAGTAGGTGATTTCAGTGGTAGCTGAGCGTGTATAAGGCCCGCCTGTGACTATAGATAGCCGCCGACCAGCCGACTTGATAGAGTTGGATATGACAGACTTTGATGTGATTATGGGTATGGATTGGCTAGCATCTTGCTATGCCAACGTGGACTGTAGAGAGAGATTAGTTCGGTTCCAGTTTCCCGGCGAGCCGGTTATCGAGTGGAAGGGGAATACTGCATCGCCGAGGGGTAAGTTTATTTCTTACCTCAAGGCTAGGAAGATGGTGCGGAAGGGGTATATCTACCATCCGTTCGTATTCGACACCGAGGTGAGGTACCGACCTTCACGATCCGGCCGTTAGAGAGTTTCGCACGTATTCCCGCACGAGCTCGTATCCTCCCGGAGGAGATTGAGTTTTGTATTGATTTGGCGCCAGACACTCGACCGATATCTATTCCGCCATACAGGATGGCACCGGCCGAGTTGAAGGAATTGAAGGACCAGCTGAAAGATTTGCTGGAGAAGGGCTTTATTAGGCCAAGTGTTTCTCCTTGGGGAGCACCAGTGTTATTTGTAAAGAAGAAGGATGGGACGCTGCGTATGTGTATTGATTACAGGCAGCTGAACAAGGTAACTATCAAGAACAGATATCCCCTCCCCAGGATTGACGATTTGTTTGACGATTCACGGGACTGCGGTGGTTATCATCAGTCGAGTTAGAGAGATAGATATCCCAAAGATCGCATTCGTGACCGGTATGGGCACTATGAGTTCGGTGATGTCTTTCCGGGTTGACAACGCCCAAAAGATATTCATGGATTTGATGAATAGGGTGTTCGTGCTATTCTTGGATATGTTCGTTATAGTGTTTATTGATGATATCTTGGTGTATTCGCGCACGAGCGAGAGCATCTGGATCATTTGAGGCGGTTTTGAGTCCTCCGAGACCCAGCGATTGTATGCCAAGTTCTCGAAGTGCGAGTTCGTTAGCCAGTGGCTTTCTTAGGGCATGTGATCGGGGCGATGGTATTCGGGTTGTCTGACTAAGATTGAGGCGATCAAGACTTGGCCTGCACCCACCACAATCGGCGAGTGCGCAACTTTTGGGCCTTGCGAGGATATTATCTGAGGTTTGTAGAAGTTTGCTTCTATTTGGCACCTTTGACTAAGATGACTCGAGCGGCTATGTTCCGTGGGCGGATACTTGTGAGAAAGTTTCCGATTGCTAAAGGAGAAGTTGTGGCCGCGATTCTTACTCTTCCGAGGGCTTAGATGGATATGTGGTTTATTGTGGCCAGCGTCAGTGTCGGGCTTGGAGTGCGTCTTGATGCGACGGCAGAGTTATAGCTTATGCATCTCGACAGCTTAGGAAGCATGAGAAGAACTATCCCACACATGACTTAGAGTTGGCAGCAGTGATTCATGCTTTAATGATCTGGAGGAATTATTTATATGGAGTTCATGTGGACATTTACACAGACCACAAGAGTCTCGGACATCTTCACGAGAGGAGTGAACTTGCGTCGAGAGGCGGTGGTTGGAGCTACTTAAGGATTACGATGTTGATATTCTATACCACCCGAGGAAGGCCAATGTAGTTGCGGATGCCGCTTAGTCGCGGTCGATGGGTAGTCCATGCGATGTTCACCGAAAAAGAGGATATGGTCCGAGTTACATCGGTAGAGAGAGCCTTGGGGTTCGTTTGGTTGATTTTGATAGTGATGGAGTTCGATTCGAGAGGTTGCAGTCTTATCATCGAGGAGGTGAAGAGGCAACGATGAGGATCCGTGTTGGTACGATGCAGAGATGCAACTCTCCGAAGGAGAAGAGTCTATTTGAGGTAGCGCGATGGAGTGCTAAGATTCGAGGCGGTTGTGTGTTCCGATGTGACAGACTTCGTCGCCTGGTCGAGGAGGCACACGCGGTGCTCGTTATTCTATTCATCCGGTCGACTAAGATGTATCATGACCTCGGATCGTGTATTGGTGGGATGGCCTAAAGAGGGCGTTGCGGAGTTCGTGCACGATGCGAATTGTCGCGAGTTAAGATTGAGCACGAAGCCGGTGGGCATTGCGAGCCATTGATATTCCGACTTGGAAGTGGGAGGTGATAAATATGGATTTTATTACGTGACTACCTACCACTCGGAGGAAGCATGATTCCATTTGGGTGATTGTCGGCCGGTGTAAATCAACCCATTTTCTTCCGATCGAGCAGCGTTTTGGTGAGGACTATGCAGATTATATATTAGGAGATTGTGAGGCGCACGAGTCGGTGTCGATTATATCGAGATAGAGGCCCGGTTCTCGGCTAACTCTGGAGGTCTTTTCGTAAGGATTAGGGACACAGTGAGTCTCGATGCGGCGTTTCACCTCGGTGACGGGACAGGCGAGCGCACTATCCATACAACGAGGATATGTTGCGGGCTTGTGTTATTGATTTCGAGGTAGGGGAGGATCATTTTCCTCTTGTGGAGTTTGCTTACAACAACACTACCATTCCGGATTCGAGATGGCGCCTTATGAGGCCTTATACGGGAGAAGTGCAGTCACCGATAAATTTGGTTCGAGGTGGGGAAGTTCGATTAGTCGGGCGGACTTAGTTCAAGACGATGGATAAGGTGAAGCTTATCCAGGCGGTTGTTGGCGGCTTCAGTCGGCAGGTCGTATGCAGATCATCGGCGACACTTGGAATTTGAGATAGATGATTGGGTTTTTCGGAAGGTATCGCCCATGAAGGGCGTGATGAGATTTGGAAAGAAGGGGAAGCTTAGCCCAAGGTACATTGGGCCGTATCGGATTGTCCGTAAGGTAGGCAAGGTTGCCTATGAGTTAGATCTTCCGTCCGATTTGGAGGCGGTACATCCAGTTTTCCATGTGTCCATGTTGCGGAAGTGTATTGGAGATCCATCTAGAGTGCACCCGGTTCAGGATGTCCAAGTGACAGAGGAGTTGTCGTATGAGGAGAGTCCCATAGCGATACTCGATCGTCAGGTTAGACGACTTCGGACGAAAGACGTGGCTTCCGTCAAGTTCCTATGGCGAAGCGAGCAGAAAGAAATGACGTGGGAAGCAGAGGATGACATGAGGAAGAAGTACCCTCACCTATTTCCTATACCTCCAGGTAACCCACTTTCCTGCTTGTTAGTTTTAATTTAGCCTTTACGCTTCAGTATGTTGTGGCTCGTGGAGCTTCTTTATTTGTAAGAGAATTGTAAGAGGGTCTATGTTGATGTTGTGATTTGAGTAAGCCTATAAGGAACATTCGGGACGAATGTTTATAAGGAGGGGAGAATGTTATACCCCGTAGTTCTGACCCTACGTATGAGAGCGTACGAAAGAATGTAAGACTTAAAATTTTTCAAAGGATAGGTTGACGGATTATTCCGGGCGGGTTTTAGTCAACTTTAAGGCGGGTTATGACCCGGAACATTGAGAGTTCCTAAGTGGTTCAATGGCCTAAGGCGTAGTTCGTTGAGTCTAGATTCCAACGCAACCAACCGTTCGTCGATAGGACGTCGGAGTAGAAAGATATGAGAGTTACAAGTTCAGCGCGCAGTCGGACAGAAATGTGTTTCGGACAAAGGCGACAGGGCGCGGAGGCGAGGCGCGGCGCCTAAAAATCTTGTAGGGTCGCTGAAGTTTCAGCGCCGTGGCGCCGGGAAGCAGGGCCGCGGCGCCGGAAGATTTGAGGGTCCGCAGGAGTTGCGGCGCCGCGGGGCCGGGCAGCAGGGCCGCGGCGCCGAGGCGGGATTTTGGGCGGGAAAACTTAGGTAAGTCGATTTCTCTTTTAACAAGGCTATGGGAGGGTGACAAGTGCCCCCCCCCCCATCTGATTTTGCTTGCATGTCTTATATTGACCAAGTCTTGTAGACTTGGTCATCTCTCCAACACCTTCCTCTCTCTACAAATCCGCTCTGCCGACCCTCTCACAACCCAAGAAAAATCTGAATAGTTTAGAACCAAAAAAAGAAGCTTGTAGCTAGCTTGTTGGCATTGTTGTGGTGGTGTTCTTGGCAAGGAAGCTAGAAATATTTGGAATAAGTTTTGGCTAAAACTTTAAGGTAATGATTCTTCCTTTAGATTTAGTTTTGCATGCTAAGAAGAAAGGACTTGTGGTAGTAAATAATGCTCTTAGAGTCATTGCATGCTAGAAATGTGGTTTGGATATGAAGAATGAGTTAAGAAGAGATTATGGGCATGTTGTAGCCTAAAAACTACCTTAGAATTGTTAAGTGAATTGTTGTAAACATATGGGAAGAATTTTGGGTATGTAATCCCCTTTGAATTGTTGGATTGATTGAACCTTAAATGTGGTGTTTTTGATGATAAATTCGGCCTTGAGAAAGGTGGCAAAGTGAGTAGAAACAAAGGAAATGCTGCCCAATTTTCCATAGAATTTAGTGGCCTTGAAATTAGATTGTTCTACTTTGAGATTAGAGGCTAACAAACGTATCATGATTATTATAGGTTGAAATATTACTTGCGGTAGTTGAGCTTAGCAAGTGGATTGACCAAAGAGGTATGTGAAGTTTTCCTATCTCTTGAGCATGAATAGATGAACTATGTAGTACGGTAGACGTACAAGATTTGGTATTCTTACTTGTTTGAGTATATAATGACTTGTTTCGTTTTAAGAATGTATAAATCCCTTGGTTAGGGAAAAGTATGATTTTACTAAAGTATAGAGTTAATATAACAACTTTATGGGAAGTTGGTTTATTAGCTTCATAAAAGGTTAATGAGAAGAAATTTACTCTAAAAGTAAGATAAGTATATGAAGAGGCAAATTGGTTTGAGGCATCAATTGCCCAAAAGTTTTATGTATAAAGAGTCATTTTTAAAAGAGTTGAAGTATGTAGTACTTGGGTTAAATTCCCGGTTTTCTTTTATTAAAGATATGATTAAGTGCCTTAAATAAACTAAAATGAGAGGGTATATGAACAAGACTAATAAGAAGTTATAAGTTTCTTAACTTATTTATGATTATGATATGATGACAGTTTGAGCTAGGGTAAGAGTATATCTGAGGGGCAAGCCCCAAGATCGTTATACCACCTTCTCCAGGGTAAGAGTATGTCTGAGGGGCAAGCCCCAAGATCGTCATACCACCTTCTCCAGTGTAAGAGTATATCTGAGGGGTAGATCCAAGATCGTTATACCATCTGCACCAGTGTAAGAGTATATCTGAGGGGCAAGCCCCAAGATCGTTATACCATCTGCTCCAGTGTAAGAGTATATCTGAGGAATTCAACCCCAAGATCGTTATACCATCCGCTTTGTGGTAAGAGTATATCGAGGAAAGTCCCCAAGATCGTTATACCACTGCCCGTGGATTTGCTACCCATGATGCGAGGAATACCTCATGCGAGTCCTTATGGGCTTATGCGGTGAAATAGTCTCGTCTGGCAGTACAACGATGCGGAGTACCTCGTGCGGGTCCTCGGGACCCGTGCGGTGAAATAGTCTCGTGAGTAGGATGGTTTTATTGATACCACGCGAGGTACCGCTTTGATCATGAGACTCCTATTTTATGCAGTATCACACACATATATATATATATATATATATATATATATATATATATATATACTTGTCACTCTCATTGTTAGTAAGGCACAGTAAAAGGTATTTTATTGACTTCCATGACTCCAGCTTACTTTCAGACTTATGATATCATTACTATAGTATTTTCCAGCTTTGCATACTTGGTACATATTGTGTACTGACCCCCTTCCTCGGGGGCTGCGTTCATGCCGCAGGTAAGGGTAAGAAGATTGAGGATCCTCGTTCTTAGGATCACTACTCCAGTGTCAGAAGCTCCATCCCTCCGGAAGCTTGTTTATTGGTACGGATACTCCCTGATGCTATAGGTGTTTTGTACATTCAGGGGTATGGCGGGGCCCTGTCCCGCCACAGTTGTTATCTTTAGAGGTCTGTGGTCTCCTATGTGTTTTGGGCTATAAGAACCAGTTGTATTGCTATACTTGTTCAAGTATGTTTTATAGAAGGCAGCCTTATCGGCTGGCCAGTAATGTTTACCCTTTTCTCTATGTTATGTGTTATGTATGTTCCGCTGCTATTCTCTGACATATACCTGACAGGGTACCCCGGTAGGGTACCAGTCATGGCCCCGGGGCTGGGTCGTGACAATAATAGTCATGTGTGCGAATAAGTTTATCTCTCGAGTTTTGATCGACGGAGGTTCAGCTGTTAATGTATGCCCTTTGGGTACTCTTCGAACTTTAGGAGTCGACATTGGGGAACTCCGTGAGAGCTACATGAGGGTAAAAGGTTTCGATGGGACCCTGAGGAGCGTCACATGCGAGATTGACTTGACACTGCAGATTGGACCCGCAGAGTTCGTGATAGAATTTCAGGTATTGGACATATCCACATGCTATAACTTATTACTTGGGAGGCCTTGGATCCACGTGGTCGGAGCCATCCCTTCCACTTTGCATCAAGTCCTGAAATTCATCTGGAATCATCATGAAATTGTGGTTGAGGGCGACAAGGACAACACTGCTAACACCAAAGGGGCAATTCCAGTCATCGAGAGTATGAAAAGGTTAGATGGGTCTGTTTACCATATGAACAAGATCGTAGACGTCAGCAAGGCTAAACGAATGCGACTACCCCGCACTCTCAAAATGGTGGCCCGAGAGATGCTAAGAAATGGTTTCGAGCTGGGTCGAGGACTTGGACCAAAATTAGGAGGGATCACAGAGCCGATTAACATGCCGGAGAAGAAGGACACTTTTGGCCTCGGATATCAGCCCATTACCGAGGAGATGTTGTTATTTGATCGCAGAAGGAAGGATGAGTCTCATCTACCAAGACCTGTTCCACCCCTGAATCATTCATTTGTCAAATCATACACTGCTCAGCTACCAGAAGAGGAGGATGCTGACAATCTCGCGGAGGGACTTCAGGGCCTTTTCATTACTGAGGAGGAAGCAGAGTGTCATGCGATTTTGGAAGACTACACAGATGACCAGACCATTTGGAGTGCAGAGCCAGAAGATGTCTTGAGCAATTGGACCTGTACCCAAACGCTGTTTTTCCACGAATCTGGGTAGAATTAATATTAGTCGCTCTGATGCGCGATTTAATGCACACACTTTAACGCAAGTGCACGTTGTCGACTCAAGTAATATAGTCTTGAAGACCGAGTTATCGTCCTCAGGGATTAGTGCTCAAGTACCAACTATCTATCCTTTGTTATCTATTTGGTAACCGATATTTGAGTTTGTTGATTATAACTAATAATTATAAAGACTAATTAACTAAGTGTTTACTTCAGTAGTGATGGAAATAGGGCTTCCAAGTCGCCTCAACTATCCGCTTATATTACTTATTAATGCAATGAATTATGGTTCTTCTTCTTTTGGAGATAGCAGGTTTACTAATTCGTTTTATACTCCCGTTAAGGCTATATAAACACTCAACTCCAGTAGCGCTCCTTTCTACCTTTCGGTGATAGGGATGACTCTATAGGAGGATTAAGAACAAAAACCCTGTTAATCGTCACGCACCATGCGTGAATTTAGGTATTTAAACCCCTATTAACGCTACACAAGTAATTGAGGTATTTTCATCCCCAATCCGACCTATGTCTACCCAACTTACAACATAGTCACAACCTCCTCCTTTCGATGTTTGATTAGAAATCATATAAATAATGATAATTAGTGATTAATTAATTACCAAGCATGCAAAACAACTATTGGGTAAATCTCAACAATAAGAAGAACAACCATAACATGCATTAACTCATAAAATAAGGTTCAAGTGAATTAACATGGAAAGCCCTATAATGGAATTAGTTCCTAGCCATTGACATTACAAGAACTAATTCAATATCCAACAAGAAAACTGAAATAAAGAAAAAGAAAAGAAAAGAAATTACTAAGTAATGGTCTCCAATCTTCAACTCCAAGAAGTCTTGTGTTTGTGCAAGAAAGGGAACCCTTAAAAACTGCCTAGGGTTATCTTTTTATAGCCTCCAAACCGCCCTTCAACGTTTCCTTCAGGCCTGGCCCAGAATTCATCTAAAAACCTGATTTTCCCGTGTCGGCGCTCAGCGCGTGGCCAGGAATCTGCATTTACGGAGATTTGTCGCCGCGACCGCACTCTGCGATCTAGAGCGCCAGGCGCTGAACTGCAAGCCTCTGATCATTGGGCGCCGGGAGCGCCTGTGGCGCTGGGCCATGGCGCCGGCCCGTGTCCGTGCCTGGTTCGCCACTTTCTCATCTTTTAAGCTCTGGAAACTCTACTTTTGCCCTCTTTTCGCTCCTTTTCCGCCAAATAGCCATTTTAACCAACTTGACTCAAAAGAAAGAAAATTTATCCTAATACGACACGTATTTGTACAAAAAGGGACAAAAGACTAACTAAAAATGATTCGAAAAGTGTATATAAAATACACTGATCACGCTCTCGAACAATTCAATTCATATTTTTAATCTGAATTGTGGGAACACATTTTTATGAGCTTATTTCCCTTTTGAAGTTTTAATAACAAGTTATGTTTTAATCAACGTTCTCTATTTCCTTTCTTTCAGCATACAAAATAATATACTTGTCGATAATGAAAATGTGACATGTCATGAAACAAGCGAACAAAGTCACAACCACGAAAATAATCCAACAGAACCCGAAAGAAGTTTTCCATTAGGCGAGTTAACTGAAGAGCTAGAAAAGTTTGAAGATAAATCGAAACCAAATCTGGACGAAACGAAAACAGTGAACCAAGGAGATGATAAAGTCGTTAAGGAGACGGGGATCAACGTCCACTTGAATGCCGTACAGAAAGAAGATTTGGTGGCCCTATTGAAGCAGTATGTTGACATATTCGCTTGGTCTTATGATGATATTCCAGGTCTAAGCACGGACATCGTTTCTCATAAATTGCCCATTGAGCCATCCTGCCGTCCAGTGAAGCAAAAACCGAGGAAAATCAAGCCGAATCAGAGTTTGAAAGTCAAGGAGGAGATCTCCAAACAATTGGACGCAAAGGTTATTCTGGTAGCAAGGTACCCTACTTGGTTAGCCAATATTGTGCCAGTAACAAAGAAAGATGGTAAGATACGAGTTTGTGTCGATTACAGAGATCTTAACAAGGCAAGCCCTAAAGATGATTTTCCCCTTCCAAACATCCATATACTCATCGACAATTGTGCGAAGCATGAGTTGCAGTCATTTGTCGATTGTTTAGCTGGGCACCATCAGATCTTAATGAACGAAGAAGATGCATATAAGACCGCGTTCACCACTCCGTGGGGTATATATTATCGAGTCATGCCGTTTGGACTTAAAAACGCAGGTACCACGTACATGAGAGCCATGACTACCATTTTTCATGATATGATCCATAAGGAAATTGAAGTCTACGTGGATGATGCCATCATCAAGTCACGGAAGGCTACAGACCATTTGGTCCATTTGAAGAAGTTTTTTGAACGGTTGAGGCAATATAACCTGAAGTTGAATCCGGCAAAATGTGCCTTCGGCGTTCCAGCGGGAAAATTATTGGGTTTCATCGTGAGCAGAAGGGGGATAGAGTTGGATCCTTCGAAGATAAAGGCCATTCAGGGACTACCTCCTCCGAAAAGTCACAAAGAGGTGATTAGTTTTCTCGGTCGCTTGAATTATATCAGCAGGTTCATAGCACAATCAACAGTGATATGCGAACCAATATTCAAGTTACTAAAGAAGGACGCTTCCACTAAGTGGACAATGGAGTGCCAACAAGCTCTTGATAAAATCAAAGAGTATCTGTCAAATCCGCCGGTCTTGGTGCCTCCAGAACCCGGGAGGCCTTTGCTGTTATACTTATCCGTATTGGAAGATGCGTTCGGATGTGTGTTGGGGCAACATGATGAGACGGGAAAGAAGGAACAAGCAATATACTACTTGAGTAAAAAGTTCACGCCTTATGAAGCTCGTTACACAATGCTGGAACGCACCTGATGCGCCTTGACTTGGGTCGCACATAAATTCAGACACTATTTATCCGCATACACCACCTACCTCATTTCGAGGATGGACCCGCTCAAGTATATCTTTCAGAAGCCCATGCCTACTGGAAAACTTGCAAAATGGCAGATCCTTTTAAGTGAATTCGACATCGTATATGTCACCCAAAAAATAGTCAAGGGGCAAGAGTTAGCAGATCATCTTGCGGAGAGTCCGGTAGACGAGGAATATATTCCCTTGCGGACCTACTTTCCAGATGAAGAAGTGATTTTTGTAGGAGAAGACATCTTAGAAGAGTACCCAGGTTAGAGAATGTTCTTTGATGGTGCCGCGAATTTCAAAGGAGTAGGTATCGGAGCGGTTTTGGTATCAGAAACAAGACAACACTACCCAATATCAACAAAGCTCAGATTCCCGTGCACCAATAATATGGCAGAATATGAGGCTTGCATACTTGGACTCCGAATGGCTATCGACATGAACATACAAGAGTTGCTGATCATAGGAGAATCAGACCTGTTGATTCACCAAGTGCAAGGCGAATGGGCCACCAAGAATATGAAGATACTTCCTTACCTACACTACATCAAAGAATTGCGCAAAAGGTTTGTTGAGATAGAGTTCATGCATACTCCGAGGGCTCAAAATGAGTTTGCAGACGCTTTAGCAACTTTGTCCTCCATGATTCAACATCCAGAAAAGAACTATATTGACCCAATCAAAGTAGATGTGCTAGAGCAGCCAGCCTATTGTTCTCAGATAGATGAAGAATCAGAAGGCAAACCTTGGTATGACGAAATCAAGAGGTATCTCAAGGCAGGAGAGTACCCAGAAGGCATGACCAACATACAGAAGAAGACTCTTCGGAGGTTAGCAAACCATTTCTTCCTGAGCGGCGAGGTCCTTTATCGGAGAACTCCGGATTTGGGTTTGTTAAGATGTGTTGACACCCAAGAAGCAAACAAATTATTAGAAAAGATACATGGGGGTATGTGCGAACCCCATATGAACGGTTTCGCGCTAGCGAAAAAGATACTACGAGGAGGTTACTTCTGGATGACAATGGAAACAGATTGCATCCATTTCGTGCGGAAGTGTCATCAGTGTCATATCCATGGCGATTTGATTCATGTGCCGCCAAATGAGCTCAATGTCACGAGTTTTCCATGGCCATTCGCAACTTAGGGCATGTACGTCATCGGTCCTATTGAGACGGCATCGTCAAACGGACACAGGTTTATCCTAGTGGCGATCGATTACTTTACAAAATGGGTAGAAGCATCATCGTACAAGTCTGTGACCAAGAAAGTAGTAGTGAATTTTGTTCACCACAACATCATCTGTCGGTTTGGAATTCCAGAATCAATCATAACCGATAACGGATCCAATCTCAATAGTGGTCTGATGAAGGAAATGTGTGAGAAGTTCAGGATCACTCATCGCAACTCTACTCCATATCGACCACAAATGAATGGATCAGTTGAAGCGGCCAACAAGAACATCAAGAGGATACTGAGGAAAATGATAGATAACTACAAAAATTGGCATAAAAATTTGCCTTTCGCCCTCTTAGGTTACCGTACTACAATCCGGACCTCCACAAGAGCAACACCGTATCTCTTGGTTTATGGAATATAAACTGTGCTACCAGCGGAGGTAGAAATACCATCCTTAAGAATCATCCAGGAAGACGAACTAAACGAAGCAAAATGGGTACATAATAGGTATGAACAATTGATGCTTATTGATGAGAAACGAATGAATGCAGTCTGTCACGGACAACTTTACCAGAACAGAATGGCCAGAGCTTTCAATAAGAAGGTACGACCAAGATATTTCCAACCAGGACAGCTGGTGCTGAAACGTATATTCCTAAATCAGAATGAGACGAAAGGAAAATTCGCACCCAATTGGCAAGGGCCTTACATGGTTTACTGAGTACTTACAGGAGGGGGCCTCATCTTAGCTGAAATGGACGGCAAAGTATGGCCGAGAGCCATCAACGCATATGCAGTAAAGAGATACTACATTTAGAGTGCTCTATTTTTCATGTAATTTCCCTTCATTTGTAATTTGAACTACGTTTGACCTAATTCCCTTGGCGGGATACGTAGGCGGCCATATCGGCTTCGATCCCATTTCTAGAAAATCCCAATTACTTTGTTTGTAATCGGAACTACGTGTGACTTGATTCCCTTGGCGGATACGTAGGCGGCCACATCGGCCTCGGTCCCGTCTTTAAAATTTTTAAGTCTTGTCTGTAACGTACTACGTTTGACCTGATTCCTTTGGTGGATACGTAGGCGGCCTACATCGGCCTCGGTCACACCATTAGAAAATTTTCTTTCTGCTCATTTGGCATTTGTAGTGAGCGGTACTCCATCCGGTCATACAAACAAGACAGATGAACGACATATATCAGACTCTGCTTCACCTGTCATAAACTGGGACAATTTTAGAGGCCTCGCAACAGGAAATAAACGACATAAGGATCTCATCCATCTAAGGTTTTAGTACACGTCTATATCAGAAACTGGGACAAATTTTTATGAGTTTCGCCACAGAAATACATCGTTCAAATGCGATTCCATGTGTTGGAAAAACCGACCGTCCCTTTCGTCAGAAATTGGGACAATTTTAAGGGGTTCCCTGCAGAAGGTATCAATGAACATGGCTAACCTACGAAGAGGGTTCAATGTCCCGAAACTGGGACAAAATTTTAAAGAACTTCACTGCAAAGGAGTACCGAGAATAAAGGGAGAACATACCGCCAATTCCAGATAAGGATGTTCGTTATGTTTCACAACGTGTTGCTATTCAAAGATCGACACAATTTCCTACTAACATATATAAGTATATTTTCTCAATATATAATATCTTTAACGAATGTTTTCGACAAGGATTTGAAATCAGACAGGGGTTACAGGTCCAAACAAGACAACGCGTGCAAGAGCCAACGCAAATCGGCCGACCCCTCCCCGAACTCACAAAATTTCTTTGAGTAAATTTTGCAGGACAACAGGAACAAGGATGACAAAAACATTCCAATACAATGGATCCGCTCACAAAGTTAAGCTACAACAAGTCTACATCAAACGTAGCTCCCAGAATCATCTTTTTCTCACCCAGGCTACATCATTTACACTTTATGCATTAATTTCTTTATTTATGTTTTGATTACGCATAAATTGAAAAACAATAAATCCGTCTACAGAGGGCGAAGACATTTTATCTACCCCTTAGGAAACAACATTTGCATTTTCGTCCATACAAGATGACAACGCCCATACAAGACGTCATTTGCATTTCATCCATACAAGACGATAACGCCCACACAAGGCGACATTTGCATTCCGTCCATACAAGACGACAACGTCCATACAAGACGTCATTTGCATTTTCGTCCATACAAGACGACAACGCCCATACAAGGCGTCATTTGCATTTCGTCCATACAAGACGATAACGCCCACACAAGGCGACATTTGCATTCCGTCCATACAAGACGATAACGCCCACACAAGGCGACATTTGCATTCTGTCCATACAAGACGACAACGCCCATACAAGGCGTCATTTGCATTTCGTCCATACAAGACGATAACGCCCACACAAGGCGACATTTACATTCCGTCCATACAAGACGG
Organism: Przewalskia tangutica; assembly: GCA_029844215.1. Taxonomy (NCBI): domain Eukaryota; kingdom Viridiplantae; phylum Streptophyta; class Magnoliopsida; order Solanales; family Solanaceae; genus Przewalskia; species Przewalskia tangutica. The sequence continues at coordinate 84,302,767 of CM056734.1, forward strand.
CAACGCCCATACAAGACATCATTTGCATTTCGTCCATACAAGACGACAATGCCCACACAAGACGTCATTTGCATTTCGTCTATACAAGACGACAACACCCATACAAGGCATCGTTTGCATTTCGTCCAAGACGACAACTCCCACACAAGGCGTCATTTGCATTTTCGTCCATACAAGACGACAACGCCCATACAAGGCGTCATTTGCATTTCGTCCATACAAGACGACAACGCCCATACAAGGCGTCATTTGCATTTCATCCATACAAGTCGACAACACCTATAGAAGGCGTCATTTGCATTTCGCTCATACAAGGGGTCATTTCCATACAAGATGTCATATGGATAACGTCCATACAAGACGTCATTTGTATAACGTCGATACAAGGTGTCATTTGCATAACGTCCATACAAGACTTCATTTGCATAACGTCCATACAAGACGTCATTTGTATCCCGTCCATACAAGGCGGTAACGTACATACAAGGCGTTTATTTGCGTAACGTCCATACAAAACGTCATTTGCATTTCATTCATACAAGACGACATACCATCACATCATTTCATTACATAGTATATACGATTTGACTACAACCACAACACAAAATTCGCATTCTTACATTGTTTTGTTTTGACAGTTATGCGCTAACTTTTCTTGAGCTTTAGCAATTAGCGTGCAGGAGCACGGGTTTTATCTTACAGCGAGTCGGGGCAATTTGGTGGGGCGATTTTCCAACAAAGCGCGTAAGCGGCCTGCCGCCGATCCACTCTACAATAACCCAGTGTCGTCATAACTCGACACTGGGACAATTTTAATTTTGTGTCAGCTCGTTTGTCCGCCGTTTTGACTTTCCGATACCAATAACCTAGTGTCATCACAGTATCCTAGTGTCGTCATAACTCGGTACTGGGACAAATTTTGAATTTGCGTCAGCCCTGTCTCAATTGCCCAACATTTTTAATTCTGAGGATCGAGACAAAATTGGCTATAAGTCAACGTATTTGTCTGAAGACTCTTTCATCATCTCCATAGAAAGAGGGACAATTGTTGACAGTCAATTTTGTCCATCCCCTTCGATTAATAATCAATAAATTAAACTAATATTTTAAACACTGCAAAATAACTTTAAGTAATAATAATACACACATCTATAAGCATATATACGTAAATAATCAATTTAATAATGGCGTCGCATGTGCATCCCTTGAAATATCGTATCCATATTTATTATTTTATTAATATTCAAAGCAATTTATAAATAATCTAAACCCATTTTTATTTCCCACTACACTAAAATAAAACACCTACCCTAACCTAAAGAAAATCAGTCCATGGCCCAAATACCCCATTTTCATTTTCCAATCCCACAACCCACGACACGCAAGCCCAGAACATTACCCACAACCCATTAATATTGTTTCATCTCCTTCCTTCCCTAAACCTAAACAAAACACTAACTTAAAATAAAAAATGAGCACACAAAATAAAGACTAATAATAAGGCCCCTTCCATACTTAAATCCTTCCAAATACACACAAATCTCCCACAAATAATCCCATCCCTGGAATCATGCGGAATCATACCAAGACCTCCAAAAATCAGCCTTACAAGCTGTCTGAAACTTACCATTCTTGGACTGAACGAATTGAAATCAAAGCTACGATTTTTCTTCGAAATCCTTCTGACTCATCTGGTGCCATATTTTCAAAGAATCCTAGTTTGGAAATAAGATCCCATTACCAAGGTTAGGCACCCAACGTTTATCTTCCTTATTTGACAAATTCAGTCCTCAATTAGAGAAAATCGAATCTCTAATTCCAACTATAAATACACCTCATTCTATACAAAGAGGAGGGGGGGGATTTTATCATCAACTGTTGAGAAATACCCACAACATCGGTTCTAGAGAAAACACTCTCTTATATCCAATTTTGTTTTCATTTTCTTGCTGGCAAACAAGCTACTAAGAACTCTTTCTCGACGATTCGAGGGAACGCTTGTCGTCGCCTCAGATTCGCCACACATAAAAGGTAAAACTATTACTCTTTCAGTCTTAAATTCGCTTGATATCAATGAGTTTCTTTGTGTGACTGATTGAACGTATATTTGGTCAATATTGATCACTGTTCTAGATGATATTTATTGCTATCGGCGTTCGCAATTGCGACTACTGATGTGTTTCACTAACAGTTGTTGGTATCTGTATACATGGATGAATATGGTGTTTATCGTCATGGTTATAGGGTTGACTGAGTGGTATTACTAATGATGTTTAGATCTGTGGTCATTGTTGGTATTATAGCAGTTGTTTGTGCGTATTAAATTCTTATCATATTGAAACCGTTGAATGTATAAATCCTGGAAGGCATGGAACTAGTTATCCGTAAGTTGATTCATTGCGTTAAAACTGGCTATGAACCCTCTATGTGCGATCTGGATAGCTGCAAATCTGTATGAAATTTCATTGCCTTATATGATTAGTTAAACCAAGAGGCTTGGTATGTTACTTCAAGATCGGTATTAACCATGTATGAACTATTAAAACCAAAACTCACTGTGTACACCTTTTTTTAGTTAAATCAAGGTGTTTGGTATGTTACTTCAAGATCGGTATTAATCATGTATGAACTGTTAAAACCAAAACTCACTGCACACACTTTTGCAACTCTCTATAAATAAATACTTCTCCTAACAAATAGTTAGCGGGGAGTAAAAGAGATTACAAGGTCTAATCCCAAATTTTCAAATTAAGCCGACGCGCTCCCGGAAATAACAACAACCAAAATTCTAAGGGATTATGTGTGCCTACGGGTATATATATTTATGTGCCTATGTTCAAAGATTCAAACCTCTTACTTATTTTCCAAAATATTACAAGAAAGATTATGTGCATGTAATAGCAATAAAAATTTCAAAAGGGTTATGTGTCTATGTGTGGTTATATGTATGTATGTTATTCGCCTATATTCAAATGATTTGAAATCTTTACTTATTTTCTAAAATATCACTATTGTATTTTAATAACTTAAGACCGACCTCTGATCAGAATGTTACTAAGATCAAGGATACGCGATTTACAATGTCGTGTTATCCTCCCGATAAAGTGACAAACATTTCAATTTTAAAATAAAATCTATGCGTTCTCTTCTGTTAAATTGGTAATGTATTCTTAAGCTAACTGTACGAGTTTGATACCTATCATAATATATGCAAAATTTCCTTGTTGAGAAAAAGTGTAGCTGAGCATGTAAAAAGTGTTGGTATTCAGTTCTTCTTGTCCACAACATGTAGCATTTTAACCTCCCTGCATTCAGCCCTTTATTTCTAGTGAAAATGCCTTTCCTGCCAGTCTGAAAATACTCAACACTTGTCTCTACATAGCTATTTTCTCGCAGAACATATACTAGTCTGTTTTGATTGTGTAAACTGCTTAAAACAGGTATATATATGTCTATGTCTGGCTTCATGTGAACTGGAAATGTAGACTGGAAATACTGAAGCATGCCTCCTGATTTAGCTATCTACTCGTATCATGCTTGCCTAAATGCATAGATGTATATTTATTTGGTCTAAGTTAAGATCAGCTTGCGACTATCGATTTTTGGTTTTCTTCTCCTTCCTAGAGATATGTATATGTACCCTAATGTTGTGTGTATTATGCTTCTCACATAAGTTGCTCATAATCTGTTGTTTCTTTAGAAGAATCTGGAAGTTAAATCTGTTGTCTGATCTATTGGCATCCATGTGGATGTATCAAAGTGTATGTTTCTTTCTCCCTTGACTGAACATAAGCAAATGTCATGTATTGAAACCTTTTCAGTAATAGTTAGCCATAGAGCCTGCATGTTTAGATAGAAATCATGCTAATCCATTTATTCCCAACCTGACCTATCGGATTGGGTTCCTATTTGGTTTTACTTGTTTCATTTGATACTTGCTTTATAAAAGGACCAAGTCTAAATAGGGGCTAAATGATCCAAATAGGATATGTATAAGATGAAGATGTTATCCACGTGACATACTGTGTTTAGATTTTAAAATTTGATGTCTTGGTTGGTTTTTAAAAAAATCTGGAAAATTGTTTGGTCTTGCTACTCGTTAGTATGCTCAGATACTTGTCCTGTCTCCCTGTTCTGCTGTTGTTTCCTGTTCGAATCCTATTGCTAAGTATACCTCAGAGGTGTACAACACATATATCTGGACAGAGATCATGCACATATTCATGTCGTATATTTTATATATCTTCAAATATGCTACATAGGTTTGGTATAATATCTGTATGTATCACTCCCGTCTGTTTCCTTTTTCCCTTTAAAGCATATGAAAACCAGAGATTTTGTTGGGCCCATTGTATATACTTTGGGCTAATTTGTCCTCTTTTGCAATATGAAAATTCGTGTGTGTTTGGGTCTGTATAATGTGTGTCTACGTCTAGCTCATGAGTTATTCTAGGTCTTATGTTAAGTAGTGATGAAGTTACGATAGTCGTGTGAGTACGACTTACTGCCTGAGATCGGTAATGAAACGATATGTGTTCCCGGTCAGTCTTTGGAATCAGTTCAATATATGCACAATAAGTCCTAAAATGAGACTGGTGTACCTGCATTATCTTTATATAGGCGTATCTCTTAAATGAATCTGCTCACATTCTGAATTCCTTTATGTGTGGTCACTGATGCCTAAGTGTTCCTACCTAATTTGGATCATGTATATGCCACTGTTTGGGTCACTTTCCGCCCATTAGAAATATCTATATGTGTACGAGTCTGTGTATATTGTGTTGGAATGCTCTTGTGGCTATTGTGTGCCATGTCCGTTGGTTTGTCTAGATAGTATGTATATCATGAATTTACCATATTGGAAACTGACTTGTTTGTAGGGCAAAATACCATTTTGTTTAAATTTCCTCAACTCAGATTTTGCACCGTGATTAATTTACACTGCATTGATGAACTCTACTTAGGCTTAGTTATTCATTCATTAAGTTGAACCTTAAAAAATGATAGCATGTTTGGTGCGCGTGACTTGTAGGTGTCTAGTTTAGAATTTCGCCGTTATCATGAAACGAAGCAATCCTGTGTATGTCACCCTTTGTATGTCCTGCAATGGCATTGTCTCGCCTATGTGCTTGTGTTCCCAGCAATCTAGCCCGTTTTAGTCTTTAAACGTTATGTGTAATCTATTGAATGAAGTGTTGGGTTCTCAAGGATCTCAAAACGATTAGGATTATCCGAATTTTATGTCAAGTAATTATTTGCACATGTTTGTGTATTCATGACAAAAATGTTTATTTGAAATTCAAATCACCTAGTTCAAACTCATATCTAAGTAGAAAATTGGAAGTTCTTGCCTATACCTAGGTAATTTGATTAAGATGATAAATCTCTTAAGAATCTTGAAATGGTGAGAAATTGGTCATAGCATCGCATTGGTTATTGTGTACACATTTGTGCCAAGGCCATTAAGTAGCTTAACCTTTTCCAAAATGACCCATACATTTTTACGTATTACTAGATTTTGATTTTCTCTAAAACGCACCACCATAGATGATTTTTCTAAAAAATAATCTCTTTTCAATAACAAAATTTGCTCCTTATTATGAATTGCAAAACAAGTATTTTATAGCGCATGCTATACAAGGTGTATATTTAATTTTTACATACTTCAGTATATCATTTCATATGTGTACTTTATATGTTATCCACATTATCCAAAATACATCCTTTAAATGATTATTTACATCCGCTACTTAAACTTCATCTTTAATGCTTACATATTTTTTATCTAAAATTAACGTTACGTATTTTTATGAAATAAGTCTTATAATTGTTTTATGTTGTCAAAATTACATATCTTTCTTTTAATATTTGTGAACATCTTTCTTTCTAATATTTCCTAAATCATATATTTTTTAAACAGAATGATTAACCTAGGTCTGACCGGACAACCGCAAGTCAGCGAATCCTGAAGGATGTCTAACCCCTTCCCTTCAGGATAATAAAAAATCCTTATCCAGAATCTCACATAAGTTTAACAGATATTTAAATGGAGTTAATGTTGACTTTAATTAGTTAGCATTTAAGTGTCCTAATTCACCCAATTAATTAGGTGGCGACTCACTTACATACATTTTATTTTATTTTTGGAGGGATAACCATTTCATCGCGCATTCAAGCCTGAGAGTTCAAAATCGGGTGCGACAATGGTCAATGACCAAAAGTATTATATATATTATATACAATTGAATAAATTCCTTTCTTTACAATTTTACAAGATACAACAAAAAGGAATTAAAAATAATGAAGTCGCAGATGACTTCTGCCTGAAAAATCTACCTAAATATACATATACAATCTCTCATTACAATTGCTAAATGCAAAGCTAATCTAAAATCTAAACTGCAATTGTAATGTTGGACAAAATTTTGTCGACACGCTCATGCAACACTGGTGATCCAGATTTCTGAGATGAATTCCCGAGAGCTCTCTTGGTATTTTTGATTTCTGATTATGGATATCGATTCACTGCAGTAGCCTCTCTATTTATAATAGTGAGTCTTCCTTGAAAAGTTCATCGATCTGTTGTGAAGGTTGAGGGAAAGGTGGGCAACTGGTGTCTTTGTTGGAGAAGATCATGGAGCAAAATCATCTAACTTCTTGGACTTGTTCCTCACGCATAGCAACAACCTTGACTTGTTCTTCCCACGTTTTGCAACAAATCCTATTTATCTTGCCAAGTCACTTTTAATTCGTAGTAATATTTCCCCAATATTACTTCATTCAGTGAAGTAAGGCAAAACTGTTTTTCATAAGATGTTGGTCCGAATGTTGTGACATTTATTCCAATATTTTCTACATTCAAATCAGTACTTAAAAAAATATTGGGTAAAATGTCACAACACCAAATACAACATTAATAGTTTTATTAGTATTTTGTAGAAAGTCTAAATATAACGATTAGATCATAAGTATTTGAGAGATATAAAATGTCCTATATTTGATTAAGAATATATATATGGAGTCTTAAACTTTTAAATGACTCAACTAGTTGCTTTTATTTTATATTGTAGCTAGAACACACAAAATTCTTTGCCAATCAGACTATAGCATGCCGAAACATAAAAAAGTTTCATAGATGTTTGGATAATATTTGTTTGGAGTTGAAAAAATAGTAATTTATTAAGTTGAAGTTTAATTTAAAAATCTTGTGGAATCTAAACTTTTGTTTGGATTAAAACTTCACTAAGAAAAAGTTGGTGATAATTAGTAAGTGAAACATACCACCTCACTTGAAATACACCATCCAATAAATATTTCATTTAAAGTTTTAACATTATAATTCAGTATTTTCATATACTCATGTAAAATATAGTTGGTAAAACTTTAGTAGAACCGAGTGTTTACCCTAACTAATAAATACATGATATGTATTTACACATATACTTCTATTACTTAATCATATAAAGTTAATTAATGCATACTTTTATATCATTTAAATTACTTAATCATAGTAAGTTCAATTGATTTGATGTAAACATTTATCTTAGAATTTAAGGATACTAAAGTTCACTATTTACCTATATGGGTAATGTTTGGGTATACATTATCTCTTTCATACCTTACTTATGAAATTATACTATTTTTTGTTGTTGTTGTCGTTGTTGTCTGAAACGTGATTTGAACAAACATGTGTTTAAAGTCTAGTATCCCTTATTAGTTACAGCCATAATCAAAGAAATTAGAAGCATTAAGCAGTGTTGAAATATGGTACCATGGTAGGTTGTGTAGGGATACGTTACGTTACATGGAAGATTTAATTTATGGCGACAAAAAAGTCTATTAATTAGAAAAGATGATAACTTTGACCAGTCAAGGTCAAAGCCCACTTAAAAATCTGATTAAATTAATTGGGGTCCGAAATATAATTTTTAAAAATTGTTAATCTTTTACAAAATATAAAAACACCCACATTATATCAAACCAACCATGACGACGATTTGTTCTCTTATCAAACAAAACGCTCAAACCCTCCCTCTTCTTCACGTTTTTTCTCTTCAATAACGACGATTTGTTCTTCCGCTTCACCGGACCATTCACTGTAACAATATCGTTTCTCTCTCTCGTCGATGTTGTTGATGCTTCTCTGCCATTTAAGGTAAAGTTTTCTCTTTCACTGGGTTCAAAAGTTAAGATTTTGAAATCAAAGTGTGAAAATGATTATTTTGGTAAGAGAAGAAGAAGAAGAACATGAGATTGTCTTCAATGTTGTTTATTTTGTTGTTCCATGCTTGAGAAACTCTTATTTGGGGTATTTGTTTCACTTATTGGTGTTTGTGTGTTTGTAAATAGTATATGTGGTTGTGAAATTATGAGGTTTGGTGGTGTTTTTGTTCTTGTTCTCTTTAGAGTTTCGAAAAAAAGACTTAAAATTTTGTTGATTTTTTCCAACAGCTGAGTAAGCTGTTGCAGCAACTTAAGCACTTGTTTGATAGTTGCAAACATTTATTGAAGTTGCAACATATTCACCATATGTTGTAAAAAATTAAAATAGTTGCTAAGGTTGATGCTGAGGTGTAACAACTATTTTATTTTTTCTAATAGCTGAAGCATCTGTTGCAACAACTCACCTAGTTGTTGCAACATATTCTTCAATTGTTGAAAAATTCGATTACTTGTTGTATTTTGTTTGATCAGCTGTTGCATTTTTTTCCTGTTTACTTTGAATGATGCACAAATCAATTGAAACTATTTTTGTTTATCTCTCTTGTGCAGATAAAATGACTTTAAGCAAAAGAAAATGAGATAAATCAATTGAGGAATCTAAAGAGAGTAAACGACTCAATGGTCAAACACTGTTAGATGAGTTTGCTGAACAAGCTATTTCAGAATCAACAAATATAGATGCAAGTAATAGTCGAAATAAAACACAATCTTCTAATAGAGAGGAGGGCTCAGAGTCCAAGAAAACCTCAAAGTAGAAGTGTATGGAGATGACAATGATAAACATCCTGAAAATGGCCAAGAATCAGATAAAACTGAAAAAAAAATAAGGAAGAGGTAAGGTGTTACACCCCGTAATTCCATGACATTGATTTGAGGACGTGATTAAGGAAAGAAGATTTGAATATTGGAAGGAAAGAATTATTACAATTTCTTAAAGGAAATTTCGGGAAAATGTGACGACGGAAAATTATTAACTTGAAGTTTAATACTTCTAATTGAATTTATGGACTTGGTATTGCATTATAAGGTATTGGAATTGATAATATGGGGTCCACCGAGAATTTCACAATTTTGCGGGGAGCTTCAAAAAATTATAATATTTTGGACCAATCGGAGGGCGACACGTGTCACCCCTCCACTTGACTTTGACTTTAGATATTTTGAAGACAAGTGGACAAGTGGGTCCCACTCCACTTGTCTTGCTACACTTGTAGATATTTATATATATCAAGAGAGCTTGCAAGACTTATCTACACTTAGAAAATATTTTCATTACACAAGTTCTATCTCTTCTCTCTCAAGATTTCGGCCAAAGGCCATTATTGAAGACCAAGATCCTTAAATCTTTCAAGCTTAGTTCATAATACAAGATTATGAACCCTAACCAAGTGTTAAGCCAAGATAAACCACCATTAACCTCAAATCTCATTTGGGCCGTGGCTAGGGTTAGAGATTTTAGGGTTTTCCGTCCACTTTTTGGTGATGGAACGTGAAGGGAAGTTGCTCCTAAGGTTGTAGGGGATACATATATGTGATTGAATCTTGAAGAAGTGGAGCAAAACGAAAACTGTGGGCAAAAAATGAGTGGACTATTTTGGGGCGTTTTGGGCACAATAAAGGTAAAAATTCTTCCTTCTCTTGAAGTAATTGGATAATATTGTTATAATGTATAGATGAGCTTGTGCTAAAAATAATGAATAATAAAAAGCGTTTGAACCATTTTTGAGGCTAAAACCGTGAATGGACAGATTTGGTGATTATCGGATTTCGTTGGTTATTATCGTTATTAACATCACCTATTGCATGTTATAATGGAGTAATATTGTTGTTAATAATTTGTTACAACTTATATGGAAGTATTGGAATTCAAATTTGGATTAAAAAGGGTTGAGGAAAGGGTAATCGGATCGTAGTTGTTGGCCGAGTTTTGCCTAAAACTGTGGGGTATCGTTATGCAGTTTTAAGGGACTGTTTTGTGGTGTTAGGCTGCTGGAAAATCAGCCACCATATTGCATGTTTAATGTGGTAAAATGGCTAATGAAAGTCCTAAAAAATAAGGGTATAAAATGGGTGTTAAAGGTTTCACATTGTACCCTTAATATTGTAGAATTGTGGATTGTTTTATGCCGAGAATTATGGACTGTGTTATAGACTATTTTAATGTGATTGTGGGGCAAAATTTTACACGTCAAGTTAGGCGTGTAATCCCCTTTGGTTAACTGTTGGTTGTGCCTTAAATGTGGCTTGTTGGTTGTTGTATTCGGGCCTCGGAAAAGGTGGAAAAGTACGTAGAAACAAAGAAAGTGCTGCCCAAATTTCCGTAGAATTAGAGGGCCACTATTTGGTATAAGTCTTATACTAGTAAGCTTGAAGTTGATAGAAGTGCTACCGTTATTATAGGTTGAAGTACTACGTGTAGCATAGTCTACTTGGCTTGAGGAATAGCCGATAAGGTTGAAGTACATTGGAGTGTATTGCTACTTGTCGTGTTGGTTAGTCGTCACGAGGTATGTGAACTATCCTTCCTTCTTTTGACATGATTTATTTGGAAAGTTTATGTGACTTGATTTTATTCGGAAAGTCTATGTGACTTGATTTATTTGGAAAGTCTTTGTGACTTGGTTTATTTGAAAAGTCTATGTGACTTGATTAATTTGGAAAGTATGTGAGATTTGATTTATTTGAAGTATGTGGAACTTTCCCTATCTTTCTTTGAGCATGAACCTTGTAAAATGTATAGTACGGTGGACGTACATGTTTTAAATGAATTCAGTTTCATTATGGTGCAATTGACTTGATTTGAAATGTACAAGTTTATTGGAATTGAAAAGTTAAGCTCACTTGATTTTAAAGGATGTGAGTGACTTTATTGGAAAAGGATGATTTACTTGATGTTTGAAAGAAGTAGCTTGATTTAAAGAATAAGTTACTTGATTGATTTAAAGAGAATAAATGACTTGTTTTAAAGAAGAGTAACTTGATTTAAAGGTATGAGTTACTTGAGATTTGAAAGTAGAAGTTACTTGATTTTAAAATCTTGAATTGAATTTCTAAAGGTGTAGTAACTTGAGTTGAAAAGTAGACGTGCCTTGATACTACGAGTGTTAATATTTTGGGGTTTATTGCATAAAATGATTCTTTTTAAAAGAATAGATGTAAAGTACTTTGGGGTCCAAGTCCCTAATGTTGCATGAAACGATTCTTTTCATAAAGAATAGATGTACAAAGTACTTTGGATTCATTTCCCTAATGTTACATGACATGATAATGCCTTGGTTGTATTAAAAGGAAGGATGTGGTAGTGCTTTAGTTTTCTAAAATAAAAGTTATTATAACGGCTTTATGGAAAGTTTGTTATAACAGTTTTGTGGAAAGTCAAGAGATGGTTTAAAATGTTATATGGAAATCAAGTGAGAATGTACATGATTAAGTCCTTAATATAGTACATGATATGTGACACTTTGATTTTCAAAGATGTTTTAAAGTAATACGTGATGTCTAGTGTCTTGATTTGTCAAACCATGTCTTAGAGAGATACTTGGTATGATAAGTGTCTTGATTTTCTAAATAATGATTTCAAAATGATACATGTATTGGATCCTACTTCCTAGTGATACATGTAGTACTTGGGCTTTTCTAAAATAGAAATTTAGTTTATAAAGTGAATGTACGGCGCACGTACATTATTGTAATGGACTTTAATCCTTAGTGATGCAAGGTGTGATAGTGCCTTGGTGTTATAAAATGAAAGACTTGTTAGTGTCTTGGTTTATCTAAAATGAAGGTTCATTTGAAATATAATGTTGTTGAGAGTCAAAAGGTGATTTAAATTGCACGAGGTTGCCATGATAGTTATATGTATAATTATTGGGACGGGTTGCACGATCCGCAACACTTGTATACATATATTGGGACGGGTTGCACGATCCGCAACACTTATATATTTATTGGGACGGGTTGCACGATCTGCAATGCTTTTTATATATATATTGGACGGGTTGCACGATCCTCAGTACTAGCATATCTGGGGACGGGTTGCAAGATCCGCAACACTGATATATATACATTGATGAGTATATGGTCCGGCGTCCCATGATGTTGAACATGACTCTCGGTTAAAAGAAAAGAAAGGTACGTACATAGTTACATTGGATTCTAATCCTACATGATACATGATATGTAGTTCCTTGGTTTCCAAAGTGATGCTGGTTTATATTATATCATGGACTGCCGACAGTGATGTTGGAATTCCACGGGCATATTCCAGTGATGTTGACTGATAGTATACCACAGACGTGCTGACAGTGATGTTGTAATTCTGCGGGCATGCTTCTGTGAGGTTGACACGCCGACAATGATGTTGGAATTCCACGGGCATGCTTCCTTGATGTTGGTTATATATTATACTTGTTACATGCTGACAATGATGTTGTATTCCACGAGCATGCTTCTGTGTTATTATGTGCTGAGGGCAAGTGTCCCTGATTTTGACATGGCTCTCATATTTGAAAGTGGTACAGTAATACAAGGTACAATTGACTCTAATTTTTATATGGTACGGTTGGATCTAGTATTTGATTTTCATACTTGCCTCTGTCATTCTTTTGTACAGTTATGATTTGTTTACTGTACTTTATTTCCGTTCCATACTTAGTACCTGTTGTACTGACCCCTTCGGGGGGATGCGTTCATGTTCGCAGGTCTAGGTACTCAGATGTGGATCCGCGGGCTTAGGATCCTTGTTCAGCATTTTGGGAAGCTCCAATGTTCCGAAGCTTGTCATTATGGCTAGGTATATTCAAAGGTACGGCGTGGCCTTGTCCCCTCATAGTTGTCATCAAACTCTTAGAGGTCTGTATTCATATGTGGGCTGGACTGGCTAGAGTTGTATTTACATTGTTGTACAGTGTAGACCCATTCAGGTGTGATATATATTATGACAACCTTGACGACCTTGCCTTTGTTGTTAAAAGAAAAAAATGAGTGTTATTTATCTTCCGCGAGTTACTTATGTTGTATGAGTAGAAGGGTGCCCAGGTAGGGCACCAGTCGCGGGTCCGGGGTTCGAGGCGTGACATAAGGTCTACATACACTCTACCCTCCCCAGACCTCATGTTATGAGATTTTACTGGGTATGTTGTTGTTGTTGTTGTAGAATTGAAGTCAACTGTGAAGACGGTCAACCTATATGACTTCCCTTGGGCTTTCATGGTAAACTTCTTCAATATTTTTATCTTTTATCTTCTTTTTAAAAAAAAAACTTTTTATTACATAGAGGATAGGGGAAGGGGTAATAGAGAGGGAATTACAATGCCCTCACCAACAAGGTACAATTTCAGCAGCTAACTAACTAAGCTATTAGATCCCTAATCTTTTATTTTTTTTGCATTTTAATCATTATTCTGATTTACCTGCATATTGTTTTCTAGACTTGGACATTTGAAGTCATTCCACACCTGCGACATCAAGTGAAGGACTACTCAAAAGAAGTTTCTTATCCAAGGAGATGAAGAAAATGAAAAAAATGCTGAAGGAGATGAAGAAAATGAAGAAAATGCTGAAGGAGATGAAGAAGAAGGAGATGAAGAAGAACTAAGTGAAGAAGAAGGAGAAAAAGAAGAAGGAGATGAAGGGGATGAATGAGGTGAAGAAGATGCATAAACTGAAAATGGTAATGAAGAAGAAGAAGAATCAACAGATCAAACCTTGGCAGAGTTAAGAAGAAAAAAGAAACATAATGTGGATGCCAATCTTGTCGAGTCTTCTAGTATTGCCACAGATCCCAATATACCTTCGATTGAGGAGGTCGTCAAGAGTTTCAGCATTGAAAAGTACGACGTGACGATGCCACTGAATGGAAATAAGGATTTGTCCGGTGATTTTATGGTTAGATCAACCATGGGAAAGAGATTTGACACCTTCAGGGGCATTCTCCGGCAGCAAGGGTTGGAGAATTTCTTTAGGGCTAGCTGCTTTGGGCTCTATTTAGATTTGCCTGAAGATACCGGTGCCCGATTTCAAATGACAATGGCTTCTGAGCTTTTCTAAGATATTAAGTAATTTAAGTAATATATTAGGTGTTCAATACTTTTCTAAGATATTTTGTTAAGTATATATTAGGTGTTCATTATTTAAGTTGTGTTCAATACATTATGTTCAGTGATTTCAGTAGTTTTAAACAAGTCACAAAATCTAACAGCTGTTGAAAAAGTTGCAACAACTGACCCATCTGTTGCAACAAGTTTTTAATTTGTTGCAACAGATGATTCAGTTGTTGTAACATATGAGTCAGTTGTTGTAATAAATCTAACTGTTGTTGAAGAAGTTGCAACGACTAACCCATCTGTTGCAACAAGTTTGTAATCTGTTGCAATAGATGAGTCAGTTGTTGCAACAAGATGTAAATTTATTGCGACAGATGGTTCAGTTGTTGCAACATATGGTTCAGTTGTTGCAACATATGAGTTAGTTGTTGTGATAAATCTAACTGCTGTTTTAGAAGTTGCAACAAGTTGATAATCTGTTGTAGCAAGTTTGTGATATGTTGCAACAGATGAGTCAGTTATTGCAACAAATCTTTCAATTGTTGAATAAATTGCAATAACTAACTCATCTGTTGCAACAAGTTTGTAATCTGTTGCAACAGATGAGTTAGTTGTTGCAACACGTTAATAATATGTTGCAACATGTGCATTATCTGTTGTAGCGGATGAGTAACCTGTTTAAAAGCTTCACATTTAGTAAATAATAAGTATTATTGGTTTTCGTTGTTTACACCTAAATATGGGTGAATCAAGTAGTTCTCATCAAATTACACCAATGATCGCTCGATTTGGAAATTATACGCTTAGTTGATCATATGTCCTGACTCAGAATACCATCAAATTGGTTAGGAACATTTAGTAAACAATAAATATCATTGGTTTTCATTGTTTACACTTAAATATGGGTGAATCAAGTAGTTCTCATCAAATTACACCAACGATCGCTCGATTTGAGAAGTATACGCTTAGTTGATCATATGTCCTAACTCAGAATACCATCAAATTGGTTAGGAACATTTAGTAAATAATAAATATCATTGGGTTTCGTTGTTTACACCTAAATATGGATGAATCAAGTAGTTCTCATCAAATTACACCAACGATCGCTCGATTTGGAAAGTATACGCTTAGTTGATCATATGTCCTGACTCATAATACCATCAAATTGGTTAGGAACATTCAGTAAACAATAAATATCATTGGGTTTTCGTTGTTTACACCTAAATATGGGTGAATCAAGTAGTTCTCATCAAATTACACCAACGATCGCTCGATTTGAAAAATATACGCTTAGTTGATCATATGTCCTGACTCAGAACACCATCAAATTGGTTAGGAATATTTAATAAACAATAAATATCATTGAGTTTCGTTGTTTACACCTAAATATGAGTGAATTAAGTAGTTCTCATCAAATTACACCAACGATCGCTCGATTTGAGAAGTATACGCTTAGTTGATCATATGTCTTGACTCATAATACCATCAAATTGGTTAGGAACATTTAGTAAATAATAAATATCATTGGTTTTCATTGTTTACACCTAAATATGGGTGATCAAGTAGTTCTCATCAAATTACACCAACGATCGCTCGATTTGGGAAGTATACGCTTAGAATTTCCCATCAAATCAATGAAATTACCTTCTAATCCATTAAGGATGCTAGAAGATAAATATATTGATCACTAAATATCATTGAATTCCTTTGTTTAACACTAAATATCATTGGTTCCCTCTGTTAATAACTAAACATATGTGACTTATATCCTAGTTGTTGCAGCAATTTCATGATCTGTTGCAGCAATTACATAATCTGCTGCAGCAATTGCATAATCTGTTGCAGCAGTTGCATAACATGTTGCAACAAGTACATAATCTGTTGCAGCATGTAACATAGTTGTTGAACAAGTCATATCACTTGTTGGATGAAACAACGCATTCCATTTGTTGGATGAAACAAGTTAAGAACTTTCTGCAACAACTCATTCCATTTATTGTAAAAACTCAAAACACTATAGGAACTTATTGTAACAAGTCATGTCACTTGTTGGAAAACCAAGTTAAGTTAGTTGCTGCAACAAGTTCAATTACTGGTTGGCAAAATCCCAACAAGTTACACAACTGTTGCAACAAAAAAATTACTTGGTGAAAACTGTTCTGAAATTGCAAAACCACAGAACATACATTGGTGATTTGAGCGAGATCAACATATCATTTAAACCAATTTTACTAACAGAAACAACATAAAAATGTCATAAAATCCAATTTCACAAACACAAACAATAGTAATTATTATTACAAGATATTGCAAATTTAACAACTAGGGAACAATTCAGTTTGAGCATGTAGTTTTTTTATAGCCAACTGTTTTGCATATGGAGCATTTGTTTTTCCTCGTTGCAAGTGATTTCCCGATTCCACGCCTCCTCTTTGTCCGTCTTCTTCCCGGTTTTCTCGGATCAATATGTGGAGGAGGTATTTCTCTCTCTAAAATCTCCATAGGAACTTGCCAAGATTCTTCAGAAGGCACGAGATTCATTTTCTCACAGTATGCAATTATGTAGTTCTCCATCCTGTAATATGGAGAATCCGCCTTCCAAAGTCTTCACCATATTGGACTCGAAGCGCTGCCATAGTCTTCACCTGAAGATATTTTGTTTAACAAAAAATTGGTCATGAGAGTACATACCAATCTATAACAAAATGAAACAGTTGCAGCAGTTGTTCCAACAGATTATTGACTTGGTGGAACAAGTGGACTACTTGTTGCAACATGTAATAAAATTGTTGCAACAAGTCACTAATTTGGAGTCGCTGATTTTTGGAGTAATGTTTCGCATCTGAAGATGTTCAACAGATTATCGAGTTATTGCAACAAGTGTATTACTTGTTGCAACAAGTAGTACACTTATTGCAGCAAGTCAATAATATGTTGGAAGCAGCTTTTTGGGTTCTCGCTTTGCATAAAAGCGGTGACTCAACAGATAGTTGAGTTATTGCAACAAGTGAAACACATGTTGCAACAACTATACAACTTGTTGCAGCAAGTCAATAATATGTTGAAGCGACTTGATTTTGGGTTACGTTCGCACAAAAATCGGCGACTCAACAGATAGTTGAGTTGTTGCAACAAGTGGAACACCGTTGCAACAACTATACAACTTGTCGCAAAGAAGTCAATAACTGTTGGCGCCGCTTTTTTGGTTACGCTTTGCATAAAAGCCGTTCGACTCAAATGCATCGTTGAGTTGTTGTAATGTTGGAATACTGCCGCAACAACTCACCGATTGTCGTATGTTATTTATTTAACAATTACAACAACTTCATAATCTGCTGTAGAAGTTGCAACAGTCACATTATATGTTGCAACAACTACAACAACTACTATAAGTTGTTAGAAAATTAGTAGATTTATACCCAGATGAAAAATTGAAATAAAACAGTATTGTTGTACTTACCAAATGAGCGGAAAACACTTATGAAGTAATTGTCAGTGCTACACCAACAAAATTCAGTCAAAAAATTGCAAAATCGGGTGGTCACATTTTTTTTCTTTCTTGAGCAACAATGGCGGACGAAGAAGAAGAAAGCAGAACAATGGAATGAGTTATGAAGTAATTTTCAGTGCTACACGAATGAAATCCAGTCAAAAAGTTGTAAAATCAGGTGGTCTTGTTTTTTTCTTCCTTGAGCAAAATTCAGTCAAGACGAAAAAGAAGGAGAAACGAGTAACAAAATAAGAAGAAGAAGCAGCAAGAAGAAGAAGAAATGAAGCAAAAAGAAGAGCAAAAAATGATGGAAACGGCGCAGGCAAACAGAAATTTGGCGCATTTTTTTTTGGCTATGTAGGGTTTATATGAGTTGGGTCAAAGTGTTAAAAATAAAACTTGGGGGCAAAGTGTAAAAAATAAAGCTTGGGGTCAAAATGTTAAAAATATAACTTTGGAGTGAGTCAAAACTCTCTAATCACTAATTCAAAGTTTATCACTCATACTCAATTAAAAAAATTAGAGTTACTCTAACTCAATTGTAAAACCTATTTGTCATCTATAATTAAAAGGCAAGTTATTTATAATACGATTAATAATAAGAAATGTATTAACTTTAAGGAAGGAAAGGCGTGGAAAGCAGAACAGCGTAGCAACTCGACTGCCCACATTACATGGGGTTGTAATAACTATAAAGATGAGTTTGGTACTTTTGTCAGAAGTTTAGGTGATAAAGGTAAATTTTGATTGTCAACGATATTAAGGACCAAATTTAGTTGTACAAACTACAAAGTGGGCTCATGAGATCTTTACGTTGTACCAAAATCTAGTTCAAATGTAACGTTAAGTGTGGAGCCTATCACATTATCCAACACAACATCAACCAATTAACTCTACTTCCAGTTCCAGATGGGGCTAAATATCAAGATATCCATATCCAACTCTTCTCTATTGCCCCCCTCTGCTTGCATGTTAACATAAACATAGTTAATTTCGATGGCGGAATTTGCTAAAAATATTAAGAAGTACGGTAATTACTAATAAAAATATTATAATTTAAATTTACAAGAATAAAATATAATTTTATTAAAGATTCAAAATAACATTAACAAAACAAAAATATAATATATAAAAGGAAAGACGTACCTAGAATTAAAGTGTTGTCCTTCGTTCATTAATAATTAAATCAGAGCTAAAACTTTCAACTATCTCTTTTTCAATATAAACCATCATATTGCCAGCAAGAAATTCATCCTCAATATTATTACGCAACCTTATCTTGATTATCTTCATTGCTGAAAATGATCCTTCTGTAGTAGCCGCAGAAACTGAAAGAGTTAAGATAAGGCGGATTATCCGGCCATTCAAGTAATATGTATTATTCTTCTCTGTTTTTTCCAAAGATTCACACAATTCAGACATAGTTGACAAGTTATTCAATTCCGGATGACTAACAACCTCAAGAATAAAGTGTTGAAGTTGAAATCTCAAATTTGTTTTCTCTTTTGCTCACTAAAATCCACTGGATATAATTTTTCTACAACAACACATATATGATCCATATTAAATGCTTCGTAAATATCTTTAGGAATCAAATTATTGCTTAGGCTCAAAAGCTCCATTGTTTGAACACTAAACATGTTATTTAATTCTTGCAATTGTTGATAAATAGTAACACAAAAGAGATTCACTCTAAAATATTGACCCACTGTGATGTGATCCTTCTGATGACGAGCACGCCCTTGACGCTATATATAAACATCATTACAATCAGGAGAATCAATATCATGTTGTTCACAAAATAATGTCACATTTTTCAATTATCTTATCATTCATCTCTCAACCAATGGGATACATTACTTTTCGTCCTCAATTCAGTCAATAGTATAAAAATTAAAAGCCATTAAGAACTCACAGAACATCAAAGAGGAAAGAAAGAGAGAGAGATTACGTTGGGGATTTACCATTGTTGGAGGCTCGGGGCTGAGATGCGGTGGGAGTGGCCGCAGTGGGTAAGAGCAAAATGGGAGTTGATGTCTTGTTTAGCACGTGAATATAGAGTGACGTCTGCCACTGCCACCCCTCCCCGCCTACCTCCACCACCCACCCTCCACCACCAACCCCTACCCCCACCCCTCTTATCCCCATCACTAAATGTTGCACTCTGAATTCAAAAAATTTATAGTGTGTTTGCTTTGAATATATGTAAATGCTCTTGAAATGACTTTTTTCAACTTGGGTACCAAACACAAGAAAATGATTAGAAAAATTAATTATTTTCTGAAAAAGTATTTTCTTCTAAAACAATTTCCGTTACACCAAACACCCTACAACGGATAAATCAGTTGCATTTTTATGAGGCGAATGGAAATATGAAAAAAAAAACTCTTTTGACTATACTTCTAACAAAAACAAGACAAAATTCCCTTTTCTTTCAAAGTTCAAACTGCTTTTTCTCTACTGTACTTTATTATAAGAAGCTTTTCATACTATCCACTTGTTGACAAATGTTAAAGCAACTTAGCTTTCATATTCTTTGATGAGGGGAAAGTCCCGAAGGCGAAATCCCCCACCTGTACCAGAGGCCTCTTAGCCAGGTTAGCTTTCATATTCTTGATATAATATTCATGCAAATTAAAGTCCAATTAACACTCGATTTGACACGGAAAAATAGTTAATTTAATTTTGTTCTACAAAAAAGAAGGTCTAAAGAAGAAAAACCCAATCATGTTTTATTTATTACCACAACAAGGAAAATCATAAGAAAGCAGTGGCTGAAAGTGAGGTATTTGTTGAGAAACATGAAAAAGAAAAAGAGCTAGCAGATGGGAGGGAAGATACATTGTAAATGCAAGTCGCTTTCCTCTGCCTAATAATTGGTGCCACTCATGGGTGAATTACAGTTTTTGCTGCAGTAGTAGTAGGCCTTGCTCCATTAATATATTCAAATGATTACTGTCACATTTACTATAAAACTCATCAGAGGGTCCATCAATTCATTGCTCCATTTAAGTCCTTCAATCTAAGTGCCTCTAAACTATGACAACCCAATTAATAAAATTCCTCATTAAATATCTAAGTACACCCTTGTTACACTGCAGAAGTCTATCTTATACAGTTCACAAATCCTAGTAGGATTCAAATTCAAGATTCAAAAGCTTCTACAATACAGTGGCCGAGTTGGCCTACTTAGCTGGTACAAAGTAGTCAGGTGCGATTTCATCTCATGATTTCAAAGCAGCGTTTATTTATGCATGTTGCACAAAATTTCAACTAACTTCATATAATGATTTCAAATCTTAAATTATCCAAAAAGACATAATTTGACATTTCAAATCATGATTTCAATTTTTTAAAATGCAAAACTTGACTCATAAGTTTATATTTTATAAAAAAGACTCATAAGTTTATACTTGCTAATGATATTTACCAACAACCGGCTCAAAGTAACAAGGTCAGTTCGTCTTCTAGGACATCTGATCGGAAAATGCATGCTCGACGTGAAGAGATTGTTACTACTATGCGGGAGAATTATATTAAAAAGTAGTTACATTACTATTCATGTTATATTTCCTTTTTATTAAACTAAAATTTGATCAATTGATGTTCTATTTTTTAGAAAGACTTTCTAGTAGCATATAATTTTCTTATAAACTATGACTTACTCATCTGGTAAGATTATATAAAAATTTGAAAAGTTTTGATGGTTTTCACAACTTGTGGAGTTTTTATGTCTGTAAGAAAAAATACAACTTAAGAAATCCAAATTGCATGTCCAAATAAAACTTCAACTTCATATCATCATGATTTCAAATCATGTCCAAACGACAACATAGTCTTTTTAAATTCCCTTTCCATAGCTGAATAGACATAACTTTTTTTACTTATGCCTAGACATGCTTTAGAATGCCAAATAGTCTGTGTAAAGAAATCACATCTCTGTTTAATAGATTTTGATGGGGGGAAACGAGGAGTACGGAAGATGCATTTAGAGAAATGGGAGAGACTATGTGTTACACCCCGAAATTCCAGGACATGTATATAAGAACGTACGTAAGGAATCAGGACTTAAAAATTTGAACGAAAGAAAGAGTTGTTATTTCTAAGGGAAAAATCTTCCGAACCTCGGGAAGGAAAAATGTTTGTCGGTAAGAATTGGGTTCTCAGAATTGTTATTTGAGACTGATGGAATTTATCGGAACTATGAAATTTTATTTTCGGATTTGGACAAGTAAGACTCACCCGAGAAATCTTACGTTTTGTGGGGCCCACAAGGTTTCCGATATTTTGACCAATTATGGAAATTTCGGAAAACAAAATTTTATGGACGAATGGGAGGGCGACACGTGTCACCCCCACATGGGCTTGTTCGAAATTGGATCAAGTTTAAGTGGTCAAGTGACCAAGGTTAAGTGGTCAAGTAGTAATGTGGATGATCAAGCTTGAGAAAATTGACCAAGTCAACTAAGTCAAGTTGTCACTAGATATTTAATCCTCTTCATCCAAACCCCACAAGTGTTTTAATATTGATCCTCCATTGTGTTATATATTCATCCTTGTAGCAAGACAAGTCTCCACACTTAGAAAAAAATTAGAAAACTTAGAGCAAGACTTGAGGTGCTCTCGGCTTTGAGCCACTTTCCACAAGAAAATTTTTCGTTTGTGGTTCATAATTCACCATACTTTAACCCAAGGTTCCTAGGGGTATTATAAGGATATCTCAATAGAAAGATCCCGGAAAAACGATGTTTTCACGTTAGTCGCAAGATGAAAACCTAAGTTGTTTTCATAAGTTTTGATTGGAAATGGAAGGGAAGTTGTTTGTGAACTTCTAAGGGCTTCAAATAGCGGATTGGAGCGTGAAGGAAAGGAGCTAAGATATCTAAGGAGCGACTTTGAATCTTGGAGTTATAAAAGGGCTTATCAAGGTAACAATCTTGTCGTTTTAATGATTGAAGATTATTTATTGTTGTAGCTATGGATATTAGCAAGCATGAGATTTATAATGGAGATTGATAAGTGTTATGAATATTGGAACCACTAATCCGAAACTAGCATGTTTAGCCTTTGAGATTGTAATTCAATTTGGTTATTAGTTTAGTCGCCACATGTTATATAAAGAAGGAATTATAGTTGTTAAAGTTGTTTACGACTATATAACATGTTAGACTTAACAACTTGGTTTGAAAAAGAATTGGGAAGGACTTAGGATTTGTTATTATGGTGGCCGAATGCCCTTATAAATGTTGGACTGTTTTATATGAATTGTGGGGCAGAATTTTACACGTATTGTAAGACGTGTAATCCCCTTTGATTGGTTGATGTGTTGAGCCTTAAATGTGGCATATTGGTTATTGATTTCGGGCCTTGAAAAGGTGGAAAAGTACGTAGAAACAAAGGAAGTGCTGCCCAATTTTCCGTGGAATAAGAGACCTTATACTTAGTATCATTCTACGTTAGAAACTAGAAGTTGATAGTCGTGTTGTGGTCATTATAGGTTGAAAATTCTACGTGCGGCGTATTCGACTTAGCTTGTGGATTAAGCCGAAAAGGTATGTGAACCATCTCATCTTCTTCTAGAATGATTCCTTATGATAAAGTAAGTAAATCCTACTCCTTAAATGATCTACTCCTTGATTGTACTTGGATTACCTAGTATAGAAGTTGTTCTATATACTTCTTTGATTGTACTTTGGATGTTTAAATTGGAAGTTGTTGTAATCCATTCCCTTAATAAAATTTGGATTTTCAAAAGTGAAAGTTGTTTTACTTGAAGTACACAGAGTCTTAAAAAGGAAGTGGTTCCTAACCTCTTGGATAGTGCCATAGTTCCAAAACCTAAAGGTTGTTATAATGGCTTTATGGGAAGTTAGTTATAACGACTTTAGGGGAGTCAAAAGAGTGATTTACTTAATTGATTTAAAAGAGGAGAAATGACATGATTTAAAGAGAAGTAACTTGTTTTAAAGGTGTGAGTTACTTGGGATTTAAAAGTAGAAGCTACTTGATTTCAAAACCTTGGATTGAAGTTTTAAAAGTGTAGTTTGATTTGAAAAATAGAAGTGGCTTGATACTACGAGTTTTGTGTATTAGGGGTCATAAATGAATTTGGCTTCATTGTAGTACATAAAAGAAGTGACTAGAGTATAAAGAGTGTAAGCCACTTAATTTGAAGAAGATGTAACTTGATGTTGCAAGGCTAGGGCCTTGGGATTTTATGAAAAAGGTAAAGAACGTGCGGCGGACGTACGTAGTACTTTGGCTTGCTTAAATGAGAATTTTTCTATTTGTGCCTTGATAGTACTTTGGCTTGCTTAAATGAGAATTTTTCTATTTGTGCCTTGATAGTACTTTGGCTTGCTTAAATGAGAATTATTCTATTTGTGCCTTGATAGTACTTGGGCTTGCTTAAATGAGAATTATTCTATTTGTGCCTTGATAGTACTTTGGCTTGTTTAAATGAGAATTACTCTTGGTTTATGTAAAAAGGAAAGACACGGTATTGTCTTGGTTTATGTAAAAAGGAAAGGCATGGTATTGTCTTGGTTTGTGTAAAAAGGAAAGGCAAGGTATTATCTTGGTTTGTGTAAAAAGGAAAGACATGGTATTGTCTTGGTTTGCTAAAATGATGGTTTATTCATTTTATAAATAAAGGTCAAGAATAGTTTGCTTGCATATGGGTTGCTCATATAGACGTTCGTGCAAGTGTCGTATTTCCACATCTCCGCGTCCCTCCATAAAGGGCCGGCAACTTGGTTCAAGAGATATCATGGAGTAGCTCCCCATGGTGTGAGTGGTACACACTCACGGCGGGTCGGATAGACTCGGGCGGGTTAAATTTCCGGGATATAAGCCATGGATTAGCTATCCGTGATGCGAGTATCGTGTACCGATGACTCATTGCGGGTCCACAGAACCTATGCGGGTGAAATAGTCCCTTGCGGGTGAAATAGTCCTATGATAAGTTGCATTATAATTCAGAGGGTGGATGACCACGGCATCGCGGCGCCCGTGTTTTGAAACGGTAGTGATTTCATTAATGAAAGGGTGCAGTGTGTTTATGACTTAAAGTGGAACAATTAATCTCATTGTTAAAGGCATAACTTAAAAGGTAAAAATGATTGCATTACTCTCATGTTTGCAAGGTTCAGTGTGCTGTTGTTCTGAGTTATCATACTTGCTTCCTGTTATATGTGGATACTTATTGTTTCATATACTTGGTACATTCTTCGTACTGACCCCCTTTCTCCGGGGGCTGCGTTCATGCCGCAGGTTTAGGTACACAGTTCGGTGATCTGCAAGTGTAGGACCTTGCTCAGAGTTTTGGATAGCTCCATTTGTTCAGGAGCTTATCATTTTGGTATAGATCCTTCAGTACATGCTTTTGTATAGTTATGGGTACGGCGGGTCCTTGTCCCGTCATAGTTCAGTAAAACTCTTAGAGGTCTGTATTCATATATGGGATTGGACTCGTGTACAGTGTAGTGCCTTTTTATTATATATATATGGCAGCCTTGTCGGCTTTGCCTTTGCATGTTCGTTGATTGGTTTAAAAAAAAAGAATGAGGTGTTATTTAGTTCTGCGGTTTACTTATGTCGTTTAGGTAGAAGGGTACCCAGGTAGGGCACCAGTCACGGGCCTGAGCTTTGGGTCGTGACAGAGTGGTATCAGAGCAGTCAGTCCTCGGAATGTCTACAGACCGTGTCTAGTAGAGTCTTGATTATCAGTGTGTTGCGCGCCACACCCATAAACAGGAGGCTACAGGACATTTAGGATTTGGTTTTTATTCTTCTCACGCTGAGATCGTTCCATAGAGTTGTGTTATTAAGATAATCTCTCTCTGACGTATTTTTGTGTTCTGTTATGCCTCGAGGAGAACGATGCGCCTGAAGGGCAAAGCGATGCTTGGAGCTACCGATCGGACTCGAGAGAGTTGATAGGGCTCATGCGTGATATCTGGATATTGTCAGCGCGATTTGCGAGTTCTGCGCTAGGTTTTGAGGCTCCAGCACCAGAGCCTCCAGTTTCTCAGTTAGGGGAAGACTATAGGGTCATACGAGAAGCAGTTATGTTATTGACCAAGATAGCGGTGATACAGTTTCATCAGTAGGAGGTTATTCGGCCAGTACAGACAAGTGTACAGAGGGTAGAGAGCCAACGCGAAAATCAGCGTAAGAGGGCTAGACCGGTTGGTTATCCCGGTGAGTTTTTGGATGAGCAGCCTCAGCAGCGAGTGAGATATTCATCCCAGCCTACCTAGGACATACCCCCGTAGCTCACAGGTGGGAGATTGGACCCCACAAGGTATTTAGGAGCCGGTCCGAGCTCCAGGGTTTGAGGTTTTCAGAGGAGCAGAAGATTTTCTTAGTCGAGGCTACTTATTCCTCAGTGTTTCCGATGTAGTAAGCGTCATATGGAGAAAGTCGTTATGGAACAGGTGTTTGTTTTTATTGTGGCCGTCCGGGCCATATGCTGAGGGAATGTCCTTTTAGAAAGAGCACTGGTGAGGTGGCTCAGCCTATGAAGCCGGTGGTTGGTTCCTTTTCCTCTACAGCTATGCGCCCCCCAGGGTGGGGTATTCAGATGTCATCCAGCCGTGGTAGAGGTCAGGGTGGATTTTATAGTTCTGGCGGTCCTTCGAACCGCATAGATGACGTGGCTACTGGGCAGGATCAAGAGGTAACATCGCATGAGGTTACATGTATATTTCGATTCTTTTGAATCATACAAGCATTGATAGATTCAGATTCCGCCCTAGCGTATATATTTCCCTTTGTTGCTAGTAGTTGTAAATTGATAGCACCACCAGAGGTAGAGATACTTTGATTAGTAAGGTGAAGAGTGAAAATATTGACAAGAATGATAAAGTGAACTGAGACTATAGTTGTGTAGGGTTCATAAGTTGTAATTACCCCATAACAGTGTAAAGACCGATAGTGGAGGATGTACAGTAGAAATACTTCGGCCAAGGTGACGAACCTATAGTGAATGGGAGGATAGGGTGAGAAGTACCTTGAGATAGGAGAGAAATTTATTTTAGACTAAAATGAGAAGTTAAGTGTGACGATGGGTCGGGTTGTGGACCAAATTCGGGTCAACCGGTAGCATGGAATGAAGTGGTGCCAGTTGGAAATGGTCCCGCTATGTGATAGGGTCACGAGGATGTGAGGCCCAAGTCTAGTAAATCGTTGTACGAGTTCGTGGATGCGTTCCACCAGAACCAGGTCGTGAGGGCCGAGAAGAGCCTTAACGGAAATTCAAGCAGCATGATGGCCAAGTTTGGATAGTAACTCCAAGGATTGGAGAACATAAACAATATTTGAAATTTTGTACGTGTACTAAAATAAGTTTGGAAGTACGAGAAAAGTATGACAAGTAAGAAAAGGAAGGAACAAGGGTTAAAAGAACTAAAATGGTTATAGTTATGAGTAATGAAGGTGCGTAGAGAGAATCCTTTTTAGGCCATGAGTGGAGGTTAATGGTAATGATACACACGGCTTAGGTTCAGTAACACTGTCCATAGGTGCTCGTGATTGAGATGCTACTAGTATTAGAGTTTACACCGGTGGGTAAACTAAGCTAGGCAGATTTTAGGATCATGCCCCAACTAGTAATTTGACTAAGTGAGACAGAGAAGGGAAGTAGCGAGGGGAAAACATCAGTTAGCTGAGTGGGAGTCCGACTGAAGAGTTCAGATAGTGTTAGTCCCATGACTTAGAATACGACAGGGCCATCCCATAATACGGGAAAAAAAGAAAGGAACCTCTAAAGATCCCGTTTTTGAAAAGACTATAACCTTCGAGTTTTGGAAGAAGGGACCGCGGATGGAAGGTCCATTGATATGTATACATATGATATATGGTGGCCGTGTGTAGCATCGTTGGTCTTGTGGAGTATTGAGAGATAGACATAGTAATGAGACTATGTTGGAGTTTGTATAGCTTGAAAACCGACTAAGAACATTCGGGGACGAATGTTTCTAAGGGAGGAAGAATGTTACACCCCGAAATTCCAGGACATGTATATAAGAACGTACGTAAGGAATCAGGACTTAAAAATTTGAGCGAAAGAAAGAGTTGTTATTTCTAAGGGAAAAATCTTCCGAACCTCGGGAAGGAAAAATGTTTGTCGGTAAGAATTGGGTTCTCAGAATAGTTATTTGAGACTGATGGAATTTATCGGAACTATGAAATTTTATTTTCGAATTTGGACACGTAGGGCCCACCCGAGAAATCTTACGTTTTGTGGGGCCCACAAGGTTTCCGATATTTTGACGAATTATGGAAATTTCGGGAAACGAAATTTTAGGGACGAATGGGATGGCGACACGTGTCACCCCCACATGGGCTTGTTCGAAATTGGACCAAGGTTAAGTGGTCAAGTGACCAATGTTAAGTAGTAATGTGGATGATCAAGCTTGAGAAAATTGACCAAGTCAACAAAGTCAAGTTAGCACTAGATATTTAATCCTCTTCATCCAAACCCCACAAGTGTTTTAATCTTGACCCTCCATTGTGTTATGTATTCATCCTAGTAGCAAGACAAGTGTTATACCCCGTAGTTCTGACCTTACGTGTGAGAGCGTACGAAATCATGTAAGACTTAAAATTTTCGAAAGATAAGTTGACGGATTGTTCGGACGGGTTTTAGTCAACTTTGAGGCGGGTTATGACCTGGTACATTGAGAGTTCCTAAGTGTTTCAAAGGCCTAGTGCGTAGTTCGTTGAGTCTAGTTTCCAACGCAACCAACCGTTCGTCGATAGGACATCAGAGTAGGAAGTTATGGTAGTTGCAAGTTCAGTGCGCGGTCGGACAGAAATGTGTTTCGGACAGGAGCCATAGGGCGCGGCCGGATGCGAGACGCGGCCGGATCTGACGAGGCATGCGCCGGATATTCTGAGGGTCGCTGAAGTTGCAGCGCGGGAAGCGAAGCCGGCGCGGAAGTTCGAAAGTCCAGAGGTTTTAGCGCGGCGGCAGTGTCGCAAGGCTGGCGCGAGCGGGCGGAAAAACTTAGGAAAATCAGATTTCTTCTTTTAAAAAGTCCATGGGAGGGTGACAAGTGTCCCCCCCATCTGATTTTTGCATGTCCCTTATATTGACCAAGTCTTGAAGACTTGGTCATCTTTCAAGACTTTCCCTCTCTCTAAGTTAGAGCTCCCACTTCTCTCTAGAATTCCAAGAGGAATTCAAAGCCTAAGAAAAATCTGAAAAGTTAAGGACAAGAAGGAAGCTTGTGGCTAGCTTGTAGGAGTTATTGTGGTGGTGTTCTTGGAAAGGAGGCTAGCAAAGTTGTTGGAATAGTTTTGGCTAAAGCTCTAAAGGTAACATTTCTTCTCTTGTAGCTAGTATTGATGTTGCATGTGAAGAAGAAGGGATTTGTAGTAGTAAATAATGCTCTTAGAGTCATTGCATGTAAGAAATGTGGTTTGGATATGAAAGGATTGGTGAAGAAGATATTGTGAGCATGTTGTAGCCTAAAAATTACCTTAAAATTGTTAAGTGAATTGTTGTACCTTATGGGGCAGAATTTTACACACCCAAGTTTAGGTGTGTAATCCCCTTTGAAATGTTTGGATTGTTGAGCCTTAAATGTGGCGTTTGGATGTTAAATTCGGCCTTGAGAAAGGTGGCAATGTATGTAGAAACAAAGGAAATGCTGCCCAATTTTCCATAGAATTTAGTGGCTTTGAACTTAGATTATTTCTACATTGAAATTAGAGGTTAATAAACGTATCATGGTTATTATAGGTTGACATATTACTTGCGGTAGTTTGGGCTTAGCAAGTGGATTGACCGAAGAGGTATGTGAAGCTTTCCTATCTCTTGAGCATGAGTAGTTGTATCTATGTAGTACGGTAGACGTACAAGATTTAGTATTCTTACTTGTTTTAAGTATATACAGAATTGTTTCGTTTTAAGAAGTATAAGTCCCTTGGTTAAGGGAAAAGTATGATTTTACTAAAGTATAGGGTTAATATAACAACTTTATGGGAAGTTGGTTTATTAGCTTTATAAAAGGTTGATAAGAAGAGATTTATTCTAGGTAAGATAAGTAAGGACAAATGACTTGATTTATGAAAGGTAAATTGATTTTAAGGCATCAATTGCCCAAATGTTTTATATGAAAAAGAGTCATTTTTAAAGAATATAAGTATGTGGTACTTGGGTTAAATTCCTGGATTTTCTTTATTAAGAATGTTAGTGCCTTAAGTAAACTAAAATGAGAGGGTATATGAACAAGACTAATAATAAGTTATGAGCTTTCTTACTTATTTATGATTATGATGTGATGACCGTTTGAGCTAGGGTAAGAGTATAAATGAGGGGCAAGCCCCAAGATCGTTATACCACCTTCTCCAGGGTAAGAGTATGAATGAGGGGCAAGCCCCAAGATCGTCATACCACCTTCTTTAGGGTAAGAGTATATCTGAGGGGTACATCCCCAAGATCGTTATACCACCTTCTCCAGGGTAAGAGTATATCTGAGGGGAACATCCCCAAGATCGTTATACCACCTGCTTCAGGGTAAGAGTATATCTGAGGGGTACATCCCGAAGATCGTTATACCACCTGTTCCGTGGATTTGCTACCCATGATGCGGGGAATACCTCATGCGAGTCCTATGGGCTTATGCGGGTGAAATAGTCCCATGCGGGCGGGTACAGCCTATGCGAGGAATACCTCATGCGGGTCCACAGGACCTATGCGGGTGAAATAGTCCCAGGAGTAGGGGTGCTTATTGATACTACGGGCGAGGTACCCTGTTTTGATCATGAGCCTCCTATTTTTATGCAGTATTATATATATACTTGTTACTCTCATTGTTAGTAAGGCACAGTGTACTGTATTTTGATTGTCTTTCATGACTCCAGCTTACTTTTAGACTTATGATATCATTATTACAGTATTTTTCAGTTTTACATACTTGGTACATATTGTGTCGACCCGCTTCCTCGGGGCTGCGTTAAATCTGCGAGTAAGGGTAGCGGTGGTGGATCCTCGTTCTTAGGATCGGTGTTCGGTGTCGAAGCTCATTCCTCGGAAGCTTATTTTTGTTGATGCGGATCTTCCGATGCTATAGGTATTGTGCGTTCGGGGTATGGCGGGGCCCGTCATACGATTGTTATCCTTAGAGGTCTGTGGTTACGTATGTGTTTTGGGCTGTAAGAACAAGTTGTACTGCTATACTTTTGATTAAGTATGTTTTTATGGAAGGCAATCTTATCGGCTGGCCAGTGATGTTTACCCTTTTTTATAAGTTATGTGTTATGTATGTTCCGCTGCTATTCTCTGATGTATACCTGACAGGGTACCCCGGTAGGGTACTAGTCGCGGCCCCGGGGTCGGATCGTGACAACAAGTCTCCACACTTAGAAAAAATTTAGAAAACTTAGAGCAAGACTTGAGGTGCTCTCGGCTTTGAGCCACTTTGCACAAGATTTTTTTTTGTTTGTGGTTCATAATTCACCATACTTTAACCCAAGGTTCCTAGGTGTATTATAAGGATATCTCAATAGAAAGATACGGGGAAAATGACGTTTTCATGTTAGTCGCAAGATGAAAACCTAAGTTGTTTTCATAAGTTTTGATTGGAAATGGAAGGGAAGTTGTTTGTGAACTTCTAAGTGCTTCAAATAGCAGATTGGAACGTGAAGGAAAGGAGCTAAGATTTCTAAGGAGCGACTTTGAATCTTGGAGTTATAAAAAGGCTTATCAAGGTAACAATCTTGTCGTTTTAATGATTGAAGATTACTTATTGTTGTAGTTATGGATATTAGCAAGCATAAGATTTATAATGGAGATTGATAAGTGTTATGGATATTGAAACCACTAATCCGAAACTAGCATGATTAGCCTTTGAGATTGTAATTCAATTTGGTTATTAGTTTAGTCGCATGTTATATAAAGAAGGAATTATAGTTGTTAAAGTTGTTTACGACTATATAACATGTTAGACTTAACAACTTGGTTTGAAAAAAATTGGGAAGGACTTAGGATTTGTTATTATGGTGGCCGAATGCCCTTATAAATGTTGGACTGTTTTATATGAATTGTGGGGCAGAATTTTACACGTATTGTAAGGCGTGAATCCCCTTTGATTGGTTGATGTGTTGAGCCATAAATGTGGCATATTGGTTATTGATTTCGGGCCTTGAAAAGGTGGAAAAGTACGTAGAAACAAAGGAAGTGCTGCCCAATTTTCCGTAAAATAAGAGACCTTATACTTAGTATCATTCTATGTTAGAAACTAGAAGTTGATAGTCATGTTGTGGTCATTATAGGTTGACAATTCTACGTGCGTCATATTCGACTTAGCTTGTGGATTAAGCCGAAAAGGTATGTGAACCATCTCCTCTTCTTCTAGAATGATTCCTTATGATAAAGTAAGTAAATTCTACTCCTTAAATGATCTACTCCTTGATTGTACTTGGATTTCCTAGTATAGAAGTTGTTCTATATACTTCCTTGATTGTACTTTGGATGTTTAAATTGGAAGTTGTTATAATCCATTCCCTTGATAAAATTTGGATTTTCAAAAGTGAAAGTTGTTTTACTTGAAGTACATAGAGTCTTAAAAATGAAGTGGTTCCTAACCTCTTGGATAGTGCCTTAGTTCCAAAACCTAAAGGTTGTTATAATGGCTTTATGGGAAGTTAGTTATAACGACTTTAGGGGAGTCAAAGGAGTGATTTACTTAATTGATTTAAAAGAGGAGAAATGACATGATTTAAAGAGAAGTAACTTGTTTTAAAGGTGTGAGTTACTTGGGATTTAAAAGTAGAAGCTACTTGATTTCAAAACCTTGGATTGAAGTTTTAAAAGTGTAGTTTGATTTGAAAAATAGAAGTGGCTTGATACTACGAGTGTTAGTGTATTATGGGTCATAAATGAATTTGGCTTCATTGTAGTACATAAAAGAAGTGACTAGAGTATAAAGAGTGTAAGCCACTTAATTTGAAGAAGATGTAACTTGATGTTGCAAGGCTAGGGCCTTGGGGTTTTATGAAAAAGGTAAAGAACGTGCGGCGGACGTACGTAGTACTTTGGCTTGCTTAAATGAGAATTTTTCTATTTGTGCCTTGATAGTACTTTGGCTTGCTTAAATGAGAATTTTTCTATTTGTGCCTTTATAGTACTTTGGCTTGCTTAAATGAGAATTATTCTATTTGTGCCTTGATAGTACTTGGGCTTGCTTAAATGAGAATTATTCTATTTGTGCCTTGATAGTACTTTGGCTTGTTTAAATGAGAATTACTCTTGGTTTATGTAGAAAGGAAAGACATGGTATTATCTTGGTTTATGTAAAAAGGAAAGGCATGGTATTGTCTTGGTTTGTGTAAAAAGGAAAGGCATGGTATTGTCTTGGTTTGTGTAAAAAGGAAAGACATGGTATTGTCTTGGTTTGTGTAAAAAGGAAAGGCATGGTATTGTCTTGGTTTGCTAAAATGATGGTTTATTCATTTTATAAATAAAGGTCAAGAATGGTTTGCTTGCATATGGGTTGCTCATATAGACATTCGTGCAAGTGTCGTATTTCCACATCTCCACGTCCCTCCATAAAGGGCCGGCAACTTGGTTCAAGAGATATCATGGAGTAGCTCCCCATGGTGTGAGTGGTACACTCACTACGTGGCCGGATAGACTCAGCGCGTTAAATTCGGGATATAAGTCATGGATTAGCTATCCGTGATGCGATATCGTGTACCGATGACTCATCATGTCCACGGGACTGTTATACCCGTATTTCCAGTATATGCGTGAGGCGTACGTATAAAAGTTTAAGCCTTAAAGTTAGGCTAGGACCGAAATTTTGTTCACAACTACCGAAAGGAATCGTTTTTCGACGAAACGTTTTACAAACTTTGCGAAGGGAAAATTCCGGCTATGTCATTTATATTTTTTGCGGATTTTTCCGAGAGATGAAACATTTTGGACCAACGGGAGGGTGACATGTGTCACCCTCATATTGGACGTCAATTGGGGCGGCAAGTGGACGATTTGGAGGTCTTGGTTAGGTAGGATATTTTGTGTAGTAGATGGATAAGGACACTTGGATAAATCCTCACCCTACACTTGCATAACACTTGGCTTGATCTTGGCCATTGGTTGGCCTATAAATACCCCCCTTAGTTGATGAACTTCTTCATCCAAAAATTGTTCTAAGTCTTGAAAGCCCTCTTCCCCTTTCGAGTTGAGTTCTCGCCCCAGCCTCCCTCCCTTTTTCGTGAGGCCCTTGGCAGAGGTACACACCCCCTCCTAGTGGCCTTGGCGAGAGCACCACTGGCCTAGTTGTCTCGTAAAATACTACCCCCCCTCTTGGTAGAAATACTCTCCAAGTATAGTTACTATTCCAAAATACCTTGGCCCATATACCTTGTAGTATTCCAAGGTTACACTTATACTAAAAGCCCAGAAATACTATTATACTTCCCTTCAGTCACAAAAACGAAACCCTAAGGAAAATCTCCATAGTTGGTTGGACTATTAAGAAGAAGTTGCGTAGAACTTCTAAGGGTTGTTGAGCGGGTTGGAGCACCGGAGTAGAGCTAAACGTTGCTCAGGATCGACATTAAACTTGGATAATTTTGGGCTTATCGAGGTAAATACTCTTGACCTTCTATTGTAATTGGAAATTACATACTGTAATTGTATAAATGAATATAAGATTCATAGAAGAGAATTAAACTGTAATAGAAGGATATTACAGAATAGACTTGAACTGGAATCACATCAGAAGATTATTAATGTAGAAGTTGATAGACCTATATAACCTTTATAGGTTGAATGTTCTGCGAGTAGCATGTACTACTTGAAAGGTGGACGAGGCTAGCGGGTTATAAGCCGTGGGCGTTTTGCTAATAGTCGATAATCGTCGCGAGGTATGTGATTCTTCCTATCCTCTTGAGCATGATATTTTAAAGAATATATATATATAGTACGGTAGACGTACGTGTGTTAACTGAACGTAGTTGTACGACAATGTCTTTTGACTTAAGCCTGAATAATAAGAATCTGGAAGTATTTTAAAAGAATTTATATATAGTACGGTAGACGTACGTGTGTTAACTGAATAATAATTACGGCAATGTCTTTTGACTTAAGCCTGAATAATAAGAATCTTGAAGTATTTCAAGAGGATTAAGAAACCTTTTTGAAGGAAGAGTAATACTTGGTTTTAAAACTTTGAAGTTATACTAGCTTTATGGGAAGTTAGGTATAACGACTTAAGGAAGGTAAAAAGAATGGTTTATTGATTTAAGAAGTTAAGAGACTTGATCTTAAAAGATAAGAGACTTGACTTAATTGAATTAATCTGAATTTTGTTAAAAAGTGTGAAACCTCATTCGTGAGTAATGAGTACTTGGTTTTTAAAAGGAATAATGTTTCTTGATTTGGAAATCGGAAGAAGTATCGAACAAACCATCTGCAGCGTTAATAAGTGGAAATGTATTGACTAATTAAGTATTATTAAAACCAAGAGAAACCTCCATCCGCATAGAAGCTAAGATGAGACAAAATGATATTACATTTCCTAGATCATGGTCGCTTAAATAAGATTGATTATGAACAAGAATAGCCTACTCACATATAAGGCATATGTATCTCAAATTGTTTTAAAGGAGAACTATATCATTAAGTGATTAAAACTATGAACTACGAAACCTTTCGAAAATGAGAACTTAAGCATTTGGAATTAGGCAAACTTGAACGTTTGGAAAATAATGTTGTTACTTGATTTTACAAAGGGAAGTGTTTTGGTTTACTTAAAAGGATAGTCACTCTATTTTTATACTACGGGTATTGTGTGACTTTTTTAAAGAAACGGATCTTTTAAAAAGAGTTAAGGTATGAAGTACTTTGGGGATAAAAACCCGAAATTGTTAACATAAAGTAGAAAGTACCTTGTGTGAATAACTTGATTGTGTTGGTTTGTGATAGCCTTGCAAATACTTTCTTGTTGATTTGATAAGTAAACATGTTAGGATGCTACGTATGTTAGTATCTGGTGATGTTTGTGTAAAGGGGTTCCCCTTGTTGTGCTTATGTTGTTTAACGATAAGCTGTTATGTTATTATATCACATACCCCATTGACTTGTTATACCGAGGGCTTGCCACCCTTGATGCGGGTCTATACGGCCTATGCGGTCTGCGTGACTATGCGGAGTCGGGAGTTCGTGGTTGATCATTCCGGTGTTTTGTCCCGACGGGGATGCCCTATGCGATGCAATGTGACTACGCGGTCTATCGAGACTATGCGGTGCGGAGTCCAGGAGAATGCAGGGGTTGGCTCCCCCCGATGCGAGGAATACCTCATGTGGGTCTATGTGTGACCTATGCGGACTGCGGGAGTCCAGGGTTAGGCATACATAATGATACTATGGGCGATTGGCCTTGCTTCGATCATTCGCGGCCTAGGAAAGACCTGTTACAGTTTACCTATTATTGCTCTTGTTTGTGATATGACACTATGTGCAAATTGAACTAATTGTATTTGCAAATGGTTTTAAATACTTGATTTCATTGAAAGTACTTTACAGTTTCACATACTTGGTACCTGTTGTACTGACCTCCTTCGGGGGGCTGCGTTCATGCCGCAGGTAGAGGTACACCAGTCGTTGATCCTCGCTCTTAGGGTCACAGTTCAGCGTTTGGGAAGCTCTGTTTCCTCGGAGGCTTATCAGTGGTATAGTCCCCTGTCGTTGTAGGTACTTACATTCAGGGGTATGGCGGGGCCCTGTCCCGCCATTGTTGTCATATCATTCTTAAGTGCAGAACACCGTTGTGGCGAGTTGTAAAAAGGGATGTAACTGTTCTAGTTGTTATATATATTTATGCCGAAAGACAAGTTTTCTCAGATGAACTGTTTCATATTTCATATTATGTCTTGTCTTGTTTTATGTTCCATTGATTACTCTGATGTATGTCTACTTGGGTGCCCGGGTAAGGCACCAGTCACGGGCCCGGGTTCGGGTCGTGACAAAAGTGGTATCAGAGCAGTTAATCCTCGGAAAGTGTCTACAGACCGTATCTAGTAGAGTCTTGATTATCGGTGTGTTGTGCACCACACCAATAATCAGGAGGCTATAGGATATTTAGGATTGGTTTCCATTCTTCTCACTCGGAGATCGTGCCTTAGAGCTGTGTTATAAGTTGGACCCCTCTAACGTATTTCTTTCCCTCACCGTTATGCCTCGCGTAAGAAGCGGCCTGAACTAGAAATGCGTCGGCGGAGGCTGCGAGTTAGTCTGAGAGGGTTACGAGGGCACAGGCCCAATCATCACCTGGGGTGGTGCTTCATTCGGGGAGTTCTGCGACATCACCAACCCCAACAGAGTTTAGCATGGCGGCAGCAGTCCCTACTGCGGCCATGACATTTACACCTTCGCCCACGACACATGGCGAAAGTATAGTTTGCAAGGGCGACCACATTACTAGCTAGGAATTGGCTACCGAGAGTTTATGATATACCGATTTAACGCGCCTTGATGAATATCTAAGAGAGGTTGTACTAGAGTAGCTCTTGATCGGAGCTTGAGCATGGCACGTATGCGGGCTTATGCGCAGTCGAGAGACGTGGGATCAACGGGTTGACAAGATCGCGAGAAGAGGCGAGAACAACAAGGTCCTTCGGTAACTTTCGAGGCGAACCGCCTCGTGGCCATTAGATATGCACCTCCGCCAGTGCAGAGTGGTCCTCCACAGGGTTCAGGACGTTCGAGGTGTGCCGGAGTTGGTCAGAGCTCCAGGGCTTCAGTTTTCCTCAGTATTCACAGTGTGGCAGACGTCATCCCGGGGAATGTCGTCTTTTGTGGGTACTTGTTTTACCGGCGGCCAGTAGGGCCATTTTGCGAGGAATTGTCCGACTAGAGATGGCGCGGATGTAGAGACTCAGCCTTCAGGATCAGTGGCTAGATAATCATCTTCCCAAGCTATGCGCCCAACAGGGCAGGATTGATTAGAACAACAAAGGGGGAAGTGAAGCGGTAGATACATGTATATCCTCGAACCCTCTAGAGATTGTAGGTGTGATAAGATAAACGTATCTTAAGTGTTATGTTCAGATAACATAAGTGTTAATTGTGATTAGAAATCATGGTTAGTTACCCGGGTAAGATTGGGGGGCAGAGAAAGTGTGAGCCTTAGAGTTTTATACGTAGGGACCTTAGAGGTAAGGCCATCTCGAGTAAAAGACGTATTTTTGTGTTTGACCTTTATCGGAGTGCATAGTGCACGTGAGATATGTTTTTGTGATAAATCCCTGAGTGGTGCGAAATGAAAGAGGGTAGTTGAGCTAAGAAGACCACTAGGTTTTCGTGACTTGATTAGTGAGATTTTTCCGGATCGGGGAACAAGAGTTTTTTTGCGCGATAGCGGGTCGGGTTGAGGACCAATCGCGGGTCAACCCGCGACCTGTATTGTGGTGAGGTCAGTTTGTGGTGGTCCCGCCAGGTGGTAGGGTCACGAGGGTGTTAGGCCCAAGTTTAGTTAACTATCGTACAAGTTCGTGGATGCGTTCGACCAGTAGTCGGGCCGATGAGGTCAGTCCCTCTTGTCTTTCAGTCAGGCCTGTTTACTCGGCAGAGAGTTATGCGAGATGTTTTTATCAGGAAGGTTGTAAGGCTGCACGGGGTTCCTACTTTCACCTTATGACAGGCAGTGGAGCCCAGTTTACGGCTGTTTCTTTTCTGGAGGTTTTACCAGGCAGGGTTGAGGAACTCAGGTGAGTCTCAGTATCGCATTCGCCCTCGGGCCAGTGTTTGGATTTCAGGGGTAGCTGTAAGGATTGTTGCCTCCGGTTAAGGGAGTGTTTTTATAACCACCATTTCAGTATTCGGATATCGCCTTACGAAGCCTCGTAGGGGCGGTAGTGTAAGTTGTCGGTCGATTGGTTCGATGTTGGCAAAGTTCAGATAGCTGGTTCATACTTGTTTCGGCAGGATGTGGATAGGGTGAAGCCTATCCAGGAGAGGTTATCGGCAGCTCAGAGTCAACGGAAGTCGTGCGGATAATCG
Organism: Przewalskia tangutica; assembly: GCA_029844215.1. NCBI lineage: Eukaryota > Viridiplantae > Streptophyta > Magnoliopsida > Solanales > Solanaceae > Przewalskia > Przewalskia tangutica. The sequence goes on from CM056734.1 coordinate 84,341,540, forward strand.
GCGACGACGCTTGGCGTTCAGGTGGACGGTGGGTCTTCTTGAAGGTACCACCCCGGAAAGGGTGTGACGAGTTTGGGAAACAGAGGAAACTTAGCCCGAGTTACTTTGGGCCTTTCAGATCATGTGAAGAGTAGGCCAGGTTGCCTATATGTTAGCTTTTGCCGTCCGACTTAGGGGGCAGTATGTCCAGTCTTTCGTGTTGTTATGTTCGAGAAAGTATCGGAGATCCATCCATAATGTTCCCAGTAATGATGACCAAGTTGGAGGTAGTAACCCGAGATTTTGGAAACTAAAGCAGTAACAGAAATGTAGTAAGTTATGGGAAAGAGTTCGAGTGTACGAGAAGGGTACGACGAGTAAGGGGAGAAGCGAGCATGTGTTAAGATCATAGAAGTGATCATTTCGTTTGTAAAGTGAAGGTGCGAAGGGAGTATCTTTTAGCCCTTGGGTGGGAGTTTTTGTGATGTTAGAGGTGATTCCTCGTGGACTTGGATGTAAGTATTTGTGCGGGTGTTTTCTGTGGCCATGTGTGGCATTGGCAAACTGGTTAAGCTATGAGGAACTTGATCGTTATCTGTCGTGAGAAGGAACATTCGGGACGAATGTTTCTAAGGAGGGGAGAATGTTATACCCCGTATTTCCAGAGTATGTACGTGAGGGCGTACGTATAAAAGTTTAAGCCTTAAAGTTAGGCTAGGACCGAAATTTTGTTCACAACTACCGAAAGAAATCGTTTTTCGACGAAACGTTTTACAAACTTTGCGAAGGGAAAATTCCGGCTATGTCATTTATATTTTTTGCGGATTTTTCCGAGATGAAACATTTTGGACCAACGGGAGGGTGACATGTGTCACCCTCATATTGGACGTCAATTGGGGCGGCAAGTGGACGATTTGGAGGTCTTGGTTAGGTAGGATATTTTGTGTAGTAGATGGATAAGGACACTTGGATAAATCCTCACCCTACACTTGCATAACACTTGGCTTGATTCGCCATTGGTTGGCCTATAAATACCCCCTTAGTTGATGAACTTCTTCATCCAAAAATTGTTCTAAGTCTTGAAAGCCCTCTTCCCCCCCTTTTGAGTTGAGTTCTCGTCCTAGCCTCCCCTTTCCCCCTTTTCGTGACGCCCTTGGCCGAGGGGTACACCCCCCCTCCTAGTGGCCTTGGCCGAGAGGTATCCCCCCCCCTTGCCTAGTTGTCTCGTAAAATACACCCCCCCTCTTGGTAGAAATACTCTCCAAGTATTGTTACTATTCCAAAATACCTTGGCCCATATACCTTATAGTATTCCAAGGTTACACTTATACTAAAAGCCCCGGGAATACTATTATGCTTCCCTTCAGTCACAAAAACGAAACCCTAAGGAAAATCTCCATAGTTGGTTGGACTATTAAGAAGAAGTTGCGTAGAACTTCTAAGGGTTGTTGGAGCGGGTTGGAGCACCCGGAGTAGGAGCTAAACGTTGCTCAGGATCGACATTAAACTTGGATAATTTTGGGCTTATCGAGGTAAATACTCTTGACCTTCTATTGTAATTGGAAATTACATACTGTAATTGTATAAATGAATATAAGATTCATAGAAGAGAATTGAACTGTAATAGAAGGATATTACAGAATAGACTTGAACTGGAATCACATCAGAAGATTATTAATGTAGAAGTTGATAGACCTATATAACCTTTATAGGTTGAATGTTCTGCGAGTAGCATGTACTACTTGAAAGGTGGACGAGGCTAGCCGGGTTATAGCCGTGGAGCGTTTTGCTAATAGTCGATAATCGTCGCGAGGTATGTTATTCTTCCTATCCTCTTGAGCATGATATTTTAAAGAATATATATATATATATAGTACGGTAGACGTACGTGTGTTAACTGAACGTAGTTGTACGGCAATGTCTTTTGACTTAAGCCTGAATAATAAGAATCTGGAAGTATTTTAAAAGAATATATATATAGTACGGTAGACGTACGTGTGTTAACTGAATAATAATTACGGCAATGTCTTTTGACTTAAGCCTGAATAATAAGAATCTTGAAGTATTTCAAGAGGATTAAGAAACCTTTTTGAAGGAAGAGTAATACTTGGTTTTAAAACTTAAAAGTTATACTAGCTTTATGGGAAGTTAGGTATAACGACTTAAGGAAGGTAAAAAGAATGGTTTATTGATTTAAGAAGTTAAGAGACTTGATCTTAAAAGATAAGAGACTTGACTTAATTGAATTAATCTGAATTTTGTTAAAAAGTGTGAAACCTCATTCGTGAGTAATGAGTACTTGGTTTTTAAAAGGAATAATGTTTTACTGATTTCGGAAATCAGAAGAAGTATCGAACAAACCACTGCAGCGTTAATAAGGGAAATGTATTGACTAATTAAGTATTATTAAAACCAGTAGAAACCTCCATCTGCATAGAAGCTAAGATGAGACAAAATGATATTACATTTCCTAGATCATGGCTGCTTAAATAAGATTGATTATGAACAAGAATAACCTACTCACATATAAGGCATATGTATCTCAAATTGTTTTAAAGGAGAACTATATCATTAAGTGATTAAAACTATGAACTACGAAACCTTTCGAAAATGAGAACTTAAGCATTTGGAATTAGGCAAACTTGAACGTTTGGAAAATAATGTTGTTACTTGATTTTACAAAGGGAAGTGTTTTGGTTTACTTAAAAGGATAGTCACTCTATTTTTATACTACGGGTATTGTGTGACTTTTTTAAAGAAACAGATCTTTTAAAAAGAGTTAAGGTATGAAGTACTTTGGGGATAAAAACCCGAAATTGTTAACATAAAGTAGAAAGTACCTTGTGTGAATAACTTGATTGTGTTGGTTTGTGATAGCCTTGTAAATACTTTCTTGTTGATTTGATAAGTAAACATGTTAGGATGCTACGTGTGTTAGTGTTATACCCCGTATTTCCAGAGTATGTACGTAAGGACGTACGTAGAAAAGTTTGAACTTTAAGTAGGCTTGGACGAAAATATTTTGTGCACAACACCCGATTAGAATCGTTTTTCGACGAAACGTTTTACAGAACTTGCGAAGGGAAAATTCCGGCTATGTCATTTATAATTTTTGCGGATTTTTCCGAGAGACGGAATATTTTGGACCAACGAGAGGGCGACACTTGTCACCCTCAAGTTGGCGGTTTGCTTGGCCGAAAGTGGGACGTTTTTGGCCTTGTTTTGTGCCTTATTTTGTGCCATGTTTGGTGCCTTGTTTTGTGCCTTATTTTGTGCCATGTTTGGTGCCTTGTTTTGTGCCTTGTTTTGTGGAGTAGGGTTAGGGTGCACTTGGCTTGATCTTGGCCTTACACTTGCCTTGCACATGGCTTGATCTTGTCCATTGGTTTCCCTATAAATACCCCTCCCTTGTTGAAGACTTCTTCATCCTAAAATCTTTCTAAGTCTTGAAGGCCCTCTCTCCCCCCCTTAGTGTAGTGTTCTCGTCCAAGAACACACCCCTCCCCCTTTGTGAGGCCTTGTGGCCGAGAGTTCCCCCCCTCCCTAGTAAAGGCCCTTGGCCGAGAATGTACCCCCCCCCCTTGCCTAGTTGTTCTCGTAAAATACCCCCTCTTGGTAGAAATACTCTCCAAGTATTGTTACTATACCCAAAATACCTTAGCCTTATACCTAGTAGTATTCCAAAAGTTACCTCTATAATGTAGAGCCTGAAATACTACCTTATGTCCTTTTGTCTCAAACCGAAACCCTAAGGAAAATCTTCATAGTCGGTTGAAGTGTTGAGTAAGTTGCATGGAACTTCTAAGGGTTGTTTGGAGCGGGTTGGAGCACCCGGAGTAGGAGCTAAACGTTGCTCAGGATCGACATTTATACTTGGATAATTATGGGCTTATCGAGGTAAATATCTTGTCCCCCTATTGTAATTGGAAATTACATACTGTAGTAGTATAGAAATGAATAAAAGATTCATAGAAGAGAATTGAACTGTAATAGAAGGATATTACAGAAAGACTTGAACTGAAATCGCTTCAGTAGAATATTAAGGTAGAAGTTGATAGACTTATATAACCGTTATAGGTTGAAGTACTGCGAGTAGCGTATTCTACTCGGAGGGTGGACAAGGCTAGCCGGGTTATAGCCATGGAGCATTTTGCTAATAGTCGATAATCGTCGCGAGGTATGTGATTCTTCCTATACTCTTGAGCATGATATTTTAAAATATATGTAGTACGGTAGACGTACGTGTGTTAACTGAATAATAATTACGGCAATGTCTTTTGACTTAAGCCTGAATAATAATTACGTCAATGTCTTTTGACTTAAGCCTGAATAATCTTGAAGTATTTCAAAAGAATACTGAATCATTTTTAACAGAAGAGTAATACTTGGTTTAAAAGCTTAAGAGTTATACTAGCTTTATGGGAAGTTAGGTATAACGGCTTAAGAAAGATAAAAAGAAGGGTTTATTGACTTTAAGAAGATTAAGAGACTTAATCTTAAAAAGATAAGAGACTTGACTTGGTTAATTAATATGAGTTTTGTTAAAAAGTGTGAAACCTCATTCGTGAGTAATGAGTACTTGGTTTTTAAAAGGAATAATGTTTCTTGATTTGAAATCGTAATAAGTATCGAACAAACCACAAAGAATAGCTAATAAAGAAATGTTTTGACTAATAAAGTATTATTAAAACCAAGAGAAACTTCCATCTGCATAGAAGCTAAGATGAGACAAAATGATATTACATTTCCTAGATCAGGGCTGCTGTAATAAGATTGTTATGAACAAAAATAAACTACTCACACATAAGGTATATGTTTCTCAAATTGTTTTAAAGGATTAAAACTATGAACTACGAAACCTTTCGAAAAATGAGAAACTTGAACATTTGAAATTAGGCAAACTTGAACGTTTGGAAAATAATGTTGTTACTTGATTTTACAAAGAGAAGTGTTTAGATTTACTTCAAAAGATAGTCACTCTATTTTTATATACTACGAGTATTGTGTGACTATTTGTGAAAGAACAGATCTCTTAAAGAGTTAATGTATGAAGTACTTTGGGGATAAAAACCCGATCTTGTTAATCATATAGTAGAAAGTACCTTGTGTGAATAACTTGATTGTGTTGGTTTGTGATAGCCTTGTAATACTTTCTTGTTGATTTGATAAGTAAACATGCTAGGATGCTACGTGTGTTATTATCTTGTGATGTTTGTGTAAAGGGGTTTTCCCTCGATTGCTCTTAAGTTGTTTAACTATCAGCCGTTATGTTGGTATTGTACCACTCACCTTAACATAATCCCGGAGGTTAAGCTGCCCTCCGATGCGGGGTAGACTCAGGCGGGTCTGTGTGACCTATGATTCGAGAATACCTCATGCGGGTCCCGGGGGCCTATGCGGAGCTACGAGAGCTCCAGGTTAGTGTGCGGCCTTTATGGTCATGCGGTCTATGTGGCCATGCGGACTGCGAGTCCAGGCGGATGTCGGGGAGTAGCTACCCTCGATGCGGGGAATACCTCATGCGGGCCATTTGAGTGGCCTATGCGGAGCTGCGGGAAGTTCCAGGGCTAGACGCGCACATTAGATATTGCGGGCGAGTGGCCAGCTTTGATCATGTGACGGTCTAGACAGATCTCATGATACAGTTTATGACCTTGTTTGTACTGTGGGTTTTAGTAGTCGGCTATGCCTTCGTACTTACCGTCAGACGGTTTTATGATGACACAGTGGGACCGGTGTTCATGTGTATTCCTTGGTGCTTTTATATCATGATCGCCGGTGAGGAAGGTATTCCACGGCATGATTTATGTTGTGGGCGTGAGACCCATTGTTATATTTGAGTGATGACTTTGAGGCGTGAGTCCCCGACTTGACATGATCGCTTATTTATCGTGAATCGTAGTTTGGTTATCATACATGTCTCTCGCTTTATATAGACTACTATGATTTCATTTACTGATATTTTGATTTCACATACTTGTTGACTGTTATGCGACCTCCTTGACCTGCGCCCACGCCGCAGTTGAGGTACACGATCGTTGATCCTAGCTCGTGGTCACGATCAGCGTTGGGAAGCTCCGTTTCTCGGAGGCTTATCATGGTATAGTCCCTGTCGTAGTAGGTGCTTACATTCAGGTATGGCGGGGCCCCGTCCCGCCATTGTTATCATGTCACTCTAGAGGTCCAGAGTATCGCAGGCGTAATCGTAAAAAGGGATGAATCGTTTACAGTTGATATTTATATATGTCGCAAGGCAACTTTCTCGCATTATTGTTTTACACTTCGTTATTCCATGTCTTGTTTTATGTTCCACCGATTACTACGATGTCTACTGGGTGCCCGGGAAAGGCACGATCACGCCGGGGTTCGGGTCGTGACAAAAGTGGTATCAGAGCAGTTAATCCTCGGAAAGTGTCTACAGACCGTATCCAGTAGAGTCTTGATTATCGGTATGTTGTGCACCACACCAATAATCAGGAGGCTATAGGATATTTAGGATTGGTTTCCATTCTTCTCACTCTGAGATCGTGCCTTAGAGTTGTGTTATAAGTTGGACCCCTCTAACGTATTTCTTTCCCTTACCGTTATGCCTCCGCGTAAGGCAACCCGGGCCCAGAAGGGCAAGGCAGCCGAGGGAGCTGCGAGTAGAGTACAGAGGGTTACGTGGGCACGGGCCCAATCATCACCTGGGGTGGTGCTTCATTTGGGGAGTTCTGCGACGTCGCCAGCCCCAGCAGAGTTTAGCACAGCGGCAGCAGTTCCTACTGCGGCCATGATATATGAACCTTCAGTTCCACGACCGGGAACAGAGAGTATAGATTGCAAAGAGGCGACCCTGTTACTAGCTAAGGATGTAGCTACCAGAGAGTATGATGTATCGATTTATCACGGGTCTTGACGACTATCTTAGAGAGGGTAGTGCAAGAGAAATTCTTCAGTTAGGCTTGAGCATGGCCTGTGTACGGGCTTATGCGCCTCAGGCCAAGAAACGTAAAGATCGACGGGTTAACCAAGGACAGTAGAAGAGGGCCATAACAGCAAGGTCCTTTGGTAACTTTCGAGGCGAACCGCCTCAGCAGCAGATTGGTTATACGCCTCCGCCAGAGCAGAGTGGTTCTCCACAGGGTTCAGGACGTTTGGGGCAAGTCGGAGTTGGTCAGAGCTCCAGAGCTTCCGGTTCACAGCTACACGTAGGTTCCAGCCAGCCGGATTCAGTTTTTCCCCAGTGTTCACAGTGTGGCAGACGTCATCCCGGGGAATGTCGTCTTTTGTTGGTACTTGTTTTGCTTGCGGCCAGCAGGGCCATTTTTCGAGAAATTGTCCGACCAGAGGTGGCGCAGATGTAGAGACTTAGCCTTCAGGACCAGTGGCTAGTTCGTCACCTTCCTTAGCTATGCGCCCAATAGGGCAGGACTGATTAGAACGACAGAGGGGAGTGAAGCAGTAGATACAGGTATATCCTTAACCCTCTAGAGATTTGTATGTGTGATAGGATGAGTATCCCTTAAGTTTTATGTCCAGATAGCATTGTGTTAGTTGTGATTAGAAATCATGGTTATTTAAAGGGTAAGATTGGGGATAAGGTAAGTGTAAGCCTTAGAGTTTTATACGTAGAGACCTTAGAGGCAAGGCCATATTGGGTAAAAGAGTTATTTTATGTTTGACCCTTATCGGAGTGCATAGTATAAATGGGATATATTTGTGGGATAAGTCCCTGAGTAGTGTGGAATGAAAGAGGGTAGTTGAGCTAAGAAGACCGCTAGGTTTTCGTAACGTGATCAGTGAGATTGTTCCGGATCGGGGAGCTAGTGTTTTGCACGAAAGTGGGTCGGGTTGAGGCCATGTTGCGGGTCAACCCGCAGATCGCTTTTGTGATGGGCCGGGGGTGGTCCCGCCAGGTGGTAGGGTCACGAGGGTGTTAGGCCCAAGTTTAGTTAACCATCGTGCGAGTTTGTGGATGCGTTCGACCAGTAGTTGGGCCGATGAAGACAATCCCTCTTGTCTTTTAGTCGGGACCGTTTACTCGGCAGAGGGTTATGCGAGATATTATATCTGGAAAGTTGTGGGGCTGCACGAGGTGCCTACTTTCACCTTATGACGCATGAAGCCCGTGTTATGGCTATTTCTTTTCGAGTTTTACCAGCGAGTAGGAACTCCGTGAGTCTCCGACGCATTCATCCTCGGGCCAGTGTTTTGATTTCAGGGGTAGCTGTAATGATTGTTGCCTCCTGTTGAGGGAGTGTTTTTAGCTACCATTTCAGTATTCGGATGTTGCCTTATGACGCCTTGTATGGGGCGGAATTGTAAGTTGTCGGTCGATTGGTTCGATGTTGGCAAAGTGCAGATAGTTGGTTCATATTTATTTCGGCAGGATGTGGATAGGGTGAAGCCTATCCAGGAGAGGTTATCGGCAGCTCAGAGTCAACAGAAGTCGTGCGGATAATCGGCGACGACGCTTGGAGTTCAGGTTGACGGTGGGTCTTCTCGAAGGTACCACCCCGGTAGGGTGTGACGAGTTTTGGAAAACAGAGGAAACTTAGCCCGAGTTACTTTGGGCCTTTTCAGATCATGTGAAGAATAGGCCAGGTTGCCTATAGTTAGCATTGCCGTCCGACTTAGGAGGCAGTACGTCCAGTCTTTCGTGTTGTTATGTTCGGGAAAGTATCGGAGATCCATCCAGAGTGTTCCCAGTTAATGATGACCAAGTTGGAGATAGTAAACCCGAGATTTTGGAAACTGAAGCAGTAGAGAAAATGTGGTAAGTCATGAGAAAGAGTTCGAGAGTACGAGAAGGGTACGACGCGTAAGGGAAAAAGCGAGCATGTATTGCGAGCATAGATGTGATCATTTCTTCTGTAAGGAGAAGGTGCGAAGGAAGTATATTTTAGACCTCGGGTAAGAGCTTTTGTTATAATAGAGATGATTCCTCGTGGACTTGGATTAAGTATTTGCGCATGTGTTATTTGATGGCCAGGCGTGGCGTGATTGCTTTCGTAAATATAGCAGTGAAGACTATACTGGCGCATGTTTGTTTTGAGACTTAGAAGGAACATTCGGGACGAATGTTTCTAAGGAGGGGAGAATGTTATACCCCGTATTTCCAGTATATGCGTGGGGCGTGCGTGAAAAGTTTGAACTTTAAGTAGGCTTGGATGAAAATATTTTGTGCACAACACCCGATTAGAATCGTTTTTCGACGAAACGTTTTACAGAACTTGCGAAGGGAAAATTCCGGCTATGTCATTTATAATTTTTGCGGATTTTTCCGAGAGACGGAATATTTTGGACCAACGAGAGGGCGACACTTGTCACCCTCAAGTTGGCAGTTTGCTTGGCCGAAAGTGGGACGTTTTTGGCCTTGTTTTGTGCCTTATTTTGTGCCATGTTTGGTGCCTTGTTTTGTGCCTTATTTTGTGCCATGTTTGGTGCCTTGTTTTGTGCCTTGTTTTGTGGAGTAGGGTTAGGGTGCACTTGGCTTGATCTTGGCCTTACACTTGCCTTGCACATGGCTTGATCTTGTCCATTGGTTTCCCTATAAATACCCCTCCCTTGTTGAAGACTTCTTCATCCTAAAATATTTCTAAGTCTTGAAAGCCCTCTCTCCCCCCCTTAGTGTAGTGTTCTCGTCCAAGAACACACCCCTCCCCCTTTGTGAGGCCTTGTGGCCGAGAGTTCCTCTCCAGTAATGGCCCTTGGCCGAGAATGTACCCCTTGCCTAGTTGTTCTCATAAAATACCCCCTCTTGGTAGAAATACTCTCCAAGTATTGTTACTATACCCAAAATACCTTATCCTTATACCTAGTAGTATTCCAAAAGTTACCTCTATACGTAGAGCCCGGATATACTACCTTATGTCCTTTTTGTCTCAAACCGAAACCCTAAGGAAAATCTTCATAGTCGGTTGAAGTGTTGAGTAGAAGTTGCATGGAACTTCTAAGGGTTGTTTGGAGCGGGTTGGAGCACCCGGAGTAGGAGCTAAACGTTGCTCAGGATCGACATTTATACTTGGATAATTATGGGCTTATCGAGGTAAATATCTTGTCCCCCTATTGTAATTGGAAATTACATACTGTAGTAGTATAGAAATGAATATAAGATTCATAGAAGAGAATTGAACTGTAATAGAAGGATATTACAGAAAGACTTGAACTGAAATCGCTTCAGTAGAATATTAAGGTAGAAGTTGATAGACTTATATAACCGTTATAGGTTGAAGTACTGCGAGTAGCGTATTCTACTCGGAGGGTGGACAAGGCTAGCCGGGTTATAGCCGTGGAGCATTTTGCTAATAGTCGATAATCGTCGCGAGGTATGTGATTCTTCCTATACTCTTGAGCATGATATTTTAAAATATATATAGTACGGTAGACGTACGTGTGTTAACTGAATAATAATTACGGCAATGTCTTTTGACTTAAGCCTGAATAATAATTACGGCAATGTCTTTTGACTTAAGCCTGAATAATCTTGAAGTATTTCAAAAGAATACTGAATCATCTTTAACAGAAGAGTAATATTTGGTTTTAAAAGCTTAAGAGTTATACTAGCTTTATGGGAAGTTAGGTATAACGGCTTAAGAAAGATAAAAAGAAGGGTTTATTGACTTTAAGAAGATTAAGAGACTTAATCTTAAAAAGATAAGAGACTTGACTTGGTTAATTAATATGAGTTTTGTTAAAAAGTGTGAAACCTCATTCGTGAGTAATGAGTACTTGGTTTTTAAAAGGAATAATGTTTTACTGATTTCGGAAATCAGAATAAGTATCGAACAAACCACAGCAGCGCTAATAAAGGGAAATGTTTTGACTAATAAAGTATTATTAAAACCAGTAGAAACTTCCATCTGCATAGAAGCTAAGATGAGACAAAATGATATTATATTTCCTAGATCATGGCTGCTGTAATAAGATTGTTATGAACAAAAATAAACTACTCACACATAAGGTATATGTTTCTCAAATTGTTTTAAAGGATTAAAACTATGAACTACGAAACCTTTCGAAAAATGAGAAACTTGAACATTTGAAATTAGGCAAACTTGAACGTTTGGAAAATAATGTTGTTACTTGATTTTACAAAGAGAAGTGTTTAGATTTACTTCAAAAGATAGTCACTCTATTTTTATATACTACGAGTATTGTGTGACTATTTGTGAAAACAGATCTCTTAAAGAGTTAATGTATTAAGTAATTTGGGGATAAAAATCCGATCTTGTTAATCAGAAAGAAGAAAGTACCTTGTGTGAATAACTAGATTGTTTTGTTTTGTGATAGCCTTGTAATACTTTATTGTTGGTTTGATAAGTAAACATGCTATGATACTAAGTGTGTTATTATCTTGTGATGTTTGTGTAAAGGGGTTTTCCCTCGATTGCGCTTAACTTGTTTAACTATCAACCGTTATGGTGGTATTGTACCACTCCCCTTGACATAATCCCGGAGGTTAAGCTGCCCTCCGTCTGGGGTAGACTCGGTAGTGCATGTGACCTATGATTCGAGAATACCTCATGCGGGTCGGGGCCTATGCGAGCTACGAGCTCGAGTTAGTGTGCGGCTTTTATGGTCATGCGGTCTATGTGGCCATGCGGTGCGAGTCGAGCGGATCGGGAGTAGCTACCCTCGATGCGGGAATACCTCATGCGGGCCATTTGAGTGGCCTATGCGGGCTGCGGGAAGTTCGAGGCTAGACGCGCACATTAGATCTGCGGGCGAGTGGCGGCTTTGATCATGTAACGATGCAGACAGATCTCATGATACGATTTATGACCTTGTTTGTCTTGTAGGTTTTAGTAGTCGGCTATGCCTTCGTACTTACCCGTGCGGTTTAATGATGACACGTGTAGGACACAGTGTTCATGTGTATTCCTTGGTGCTTTTATATCATGGGCTGGCGGTGAGGAAGGTATTCCACGCATGATTGATGTTGTGGCGTGAGACCCATTGTTATATTTGAGTGATGACTTTGAGGCGTGAGTCACGACTTGACATGTCGCTTATTTATTGTGAATCGTAGTTTGGTTATCATACATGTCTCCTGCTTTATATAGACTACTATGATTTAATTTCTGATATTTTGATTTCACATACTTGGTACTGTTATCGACCTCGCCCGAAGTGCGTTCATCTGCGCAGTTGAGGTACACGATCGTTGATCCTAGCTCTCGTGTCCACGATTCAGCGTTTGGGAAGCTCCGTTTCTCGGAGGCTTATCGATGGTATAGTCCTGTCGTAGTAGGTGCTTACATTCGGGTATGGCGGGGCCACATCCGCCATTGTTGTCATGTCACTCTTAGAAGTGCATGTAATCTTGTTGTGGCGTAACTGTAAAAAAAGGATATAATCTATTACAGTTGATATTTATATATGTCATGAGGCAACTTTCTCAGTTATTGTTTTACACTTCATTATTCCATGTCTTGTTTTATGTTCGTGATTACTCGATGTATGTCTACTTGGGTGCGGGAAAAGGCACGATCCACGCAGGTTCGGTCACGGCGATTAGTATCCGTGATGTTTGTGTAAATGGGTTCCCCTTGTTGTGCTTATATTGTTTAACGATAAAGTGTTATGTTATTATATCACATACCCTCGACTTGTTATACAGGGCTTGCCACCCTTGATGCGGTCTATACGGCCTATCTGATGCGTGACTATGCGGGCTGCGGGAGTTCGAGGTTGATCATTCCGGTGTTTTATCCGTCACGAGGATGCCTATGCGGTGCAGTGTGACTATCGCGGTCTATTGAGACTATGCGGTGCGGAGTCGGGGAGAGTGCAGGGGTTGGCTACCCCGTCACGAGGAATACCTCATGCGGGTCTATGTGACTATGCGGATGCGGAGTCGAGTTAGGCATGCATAATGATACTATGGGCGATTAGCCTTGCCCGATCATTCGCGGCCTAGGAAAGACACATTCTGATTTACCTATTATTGCTCTTGTTTGTGATATGGCACTATGTGCAAATTGAACTAATTGTATTTGCAAATGGTTTTAAATACTTGATTTCATTGAAAGTACTTTCTGATTTCACATACTTGGTACTGTTATCTTGACCTCGCCGAAGTGCGTTAACGCCGCAGTAGAGGTACACCAGTCGTTGATCCTCGCTCTTAGGGTCACAGTTCAGCGATTGGGAAGCTCCGTTTCCTCGTAGGCTTATAAGTGGTATATTCCACTCTCGTTGTAGTTACTTACATTCAGGTGTATTGCGGGTCCATGTCACGCCATTGTTGTCATATCATTCTTAGAAGTGCATAACCTTTGTTGTGGCGAGTTGTAAAAAGGGATGTAACTGTTCTAGTTGTTATATATATTTATGCCGAAAGGCAAGTTTTCTCAGATGAACTGTTTCATATTTCATATTATGTCATGTCTTGTTTTATGTTCCACTGATTACTCTGATGTATGTCTACTTGGGTGCCCGGGTAAGACACTAGTCACGGGCCCGGGTTCGGGTCGTGACAAAAGTGGTATCAGAGCAGTTAATCCTCGGAAAGTGTCTGAGGCCGTATCTAGTAAGTCTTGATTATCGGTGTGTTGTGCACTACACCAATAATCGTGAGGCTATAGGATATTTAGGATTGGTTTCCATTCTTCTCACTCGGAGATCGTGCCTTAGAAATGTTATAAGTTGGACCTCTAACGTATTTCTTTCCTCACCGTTATGCCTCGCGTAAAGGCAACCGGGCGGAAGAGCAATGCGAGGAGGCTGCGAGTTAGTCTGAGAGGGTTATGAGGCACAGCCCAATCATCACCGTGGTGCTTCATTCGGGAGTTCTGCGACATCACCAACCCCAATGAGTTTAGCACGGCGGCGATCCTACTGCGGCCATGACATTTACACGCCCATTCGCGACTGTAGCAGAAGTATAGTTTGCAAGGGGACGACCCTGTTACTAGCTAGGGATTTGGCTACCAGAGAGTTTATGATATACCGATTTAACGCGGGCCTTGATGAATATCTAAGAGAGGGTTGTACTAGAGTAGCTCTTCAGTCAGGCTTGAGCATGGCACGTATGCGGGCTTATGCGGCGGCCGAGAAGGCGTAGGGATCAGCGGGTTGACCAAGATCGTGAAGAGGGCGAGCGGCAGGTCGCCCGGTAACTTTCGAGGCGAACCGCCTCAGCAGCAGATTAGATATGCACCTCCGCCAGTGCAGAGTGGTTCTCCACAGGGTTCAGGACGTTCGAGGTGTGCCGGAGTTGGTCAGAGCTCCAGGGCTTCAGTTTTCCTCAGTATTCACAGTGTGGCAGACGTCATCCCTGGGAATGTCGTCTTTTGTGGGTACTTGTTTTACCGGCGGCCAGTAGGGCCATTTTGCGAGGAATTGTCCGACTAGAGATGGCGCGGATGTAGAGACTCAGCCTTCAGGATCAGTGGCTAGATAATCATCTTCCCAAAAAATGATATGCGCCCAACAGGGCAGGATTGATTAGAACAACAAAGGGGGAAGTGAAGCGGTAGATACATGTATATCCTTGAACCCTCTAGAGATTGTAGGTGTGATAAGATAAGCGTATCTTAAGTGTTATGTTCAGATAACATAAGTGTTAATTGTGATTAGAAATCATGGTTAGTTACCCGGGTAAGATTGGGGGGCAGAGAAAGTGTGAGCCTTAGAGTTTTATACGTAGGGACCTTAGAGGTAAGGCCATCTCGAGTAAAAGACGTATTTTTGTGTTTGACCTTTATCGGAGTGCATAGTGCACGTGAGATATGTTTTTGTGATAAATCCCTGAGTGGTGCGAAATGAAAGAGGGTAGTTGAGCTAAGAAGACCACTAGGTTTTCGTGACTTGATTAGTGAGATTTTTCCGGATCGGGGAACAAGAGTTTTTTTGCGCGATAGTGGGTCGGGTTGAGGACCAATCGCGGGTCAACCCGCGACCTGTATTGTGGTGAGGTCAGTTTGTGGTGGTCCCGCCAGGTGGTAGGGTCTCGAGGGTGTTAGGCCCAAGTTTAGTTAACCATCGTACAAGTTCGTGGATGCGTTCGACCAGTAGTCGGGCCGATGAGGTCAGTCCCTCTTGTCTTTCAGTCAGGCCTGTTTACTCGGCAGAGAGTTATGCGAGATGTTTTTATCAGGAAGGTTGTAAGGCTGCACGGGGTGCCTACTTTCACCTTATGACAGGCAGTGAAGCCCAGTTTACGGCTGTTTCTTTTCTGGAGGTTTTACCAGGCAGGGTTGGGAACTCAGGTGAGTCTTAGTATCGCATTCGCCCTCGGGCCAGTGTTTGGATTTCAGGGGTAGCTGTAAGGATTGTTGCCTCCGGTTAAGGGAGTGTTTTTATAACCACCATTTTAGTATTCGGATATCGCCTTATGAAGCCTCGTAGGGGCGGTAGTGTAAGTTGTCGGTCGATTGGTTCGATGTTGGCAAAGTTGGATACTGGTTCATACTTGTTTGGCGAGGATGTGGATAGGGTGAAGCCTATCCGGGAGAGGTTATCGGCGGCTCGAGTCAACGAAAGTCGTGCGGATAATCGGCGGCACGCCATGGCGTTCAGGTGGACGGTGGGTCTTCTTGAAGGTACCACCCCGGAAAGGGTGTGACGAGTTTGGGAAACAGAGGAAACTTAGCCCGAGTTACTTTGGGCCTTTCAGATCATGTGAAGAGTAGGCCAGGTTGCCTATATGTTAGCTTTTGCCGTCCGACTTAGGGGGCAGTATGTCCAGTCTTTCGTGTTGTTATGTTCGAGAAAGTATCGGAGATCCATCCATAATGTTCCCAGTAATGATGACCAAGTTGGAGGTAGTAACCCGAGATTTTGGAAACTAAAGCAGTAACAGAAATGTAGTAAGTTATGGGAAAGAGTTCGAGTGTACGAGAAGGGTACGACGAGTAAGGGGAGAAGCGAGCATGTGTTAAGATCATAGAAGTGATCATTTCGTTTGTAAAGTGAAGGTGCGAAGGGAGTATCTTTTAGCCCTTGGGTGGGAGTTTTTGTGATGTTAGAGGTGATTCCTCGTGGACTTGGATGTAAGTATTTGTGCGGGTGTTTTCTGTGGCCATGTGTGGCATTGGCAAACTGGTTAAGCTATGAGGAACTTGATCGTTATCTGTCGTGAGAAGGAA
Source organism: Przewalskia tangutica (assembly GCA_029844215.1). Taxonomy (NCBI): domain Eukaryota; kingdom Viridiplantae; phylum Streptophyta; class Magnoliopsida; order Solanales; family Solanaceae; genus Przewalskia; species Przewalskia tangutica. The sequence goes on from CM056734.1 coordinate 84,357,595, forward strand.
CATTCAGGATGAATGTTTCTAAGGAGGGGAGAATGTTATACCCCGTATTTCCAGAGTATGTACGTGAGGGCGTACGTATAAAAGTTTAAGCCTTAAAGTTAGGCTAAGACCGAAATTTTGTTCACAACTACCGAAAGAAATCGTTTTTCGACGTAACGTTTTACAAACTTTGCGAAGGGAAAATTCCGGCTATGTCATTTATATTTTTTGCGGATTTTTCCGAGAGATGAAACATATTGGACCAACGGGAGGGTGACATGTGTCACCCTCATATTGGACGTCAATTGGGGCGGTAAGTGGACGATTTGGAGGTCTTGGTTAGGTAGGATATTTTGTGTAGTAGATGGATAAGGACACTTGGATAAATCCTCACCCTACACTTGCATAACACTTGGCTTGATCTTGGCCATTGGTTGGCCTATAAATACCCCCCTTAGTTGATGAACTTCTTCATCCAAAAATTGTTCTAAGTCTTGAAAGCCCTCGTCCCCCCTTTGAGTTGAGTTCTCGTCTAGCCTCCCCTCCCTTTTTCGTGAGGCCCTTGGCGAGGTACACACCCCTCCCAGTGGCCTTGGCGAGAGCACCCCACGCCTAGTTGTCTCGTAAAATACTACCCCCCCTCTTAGTAGAAATACTCTCCAAGTATAGTTTCTATTCCAAAATACCTTGGCCCATATACCTTGTAGTATTCCAAGGTTACACTTATACTAAAAGCCCAGAAATACTATTATACTTCCCTTCAGTCACAAAAACGAAACCCTAAGGAAAATCTCCATAGTTGGTTGGAGTATTAAGAAGAAGTTGCGTAGAACTTCTAAGGGTTGTTGGAGCGGGTTGGAGCACCCGGAGTAGGAGCTAAACGTTGCTCAGGATCGACATTAAACTTGGATAATTTTGGGCTTATCGAGGTAAATACTCTTGACCTTCTATTGTAATTGGAAATTACATACTGTAATTGTATAAATGAATATAAGATTCATAGAAGAGAATTGAACTGTAATAGAAGGATATTACAGAATAGACTTGAACTGGAATCACATCAGAAGATTATTAATGTAGAAGTTGATAGACCTATATAACCTTTATAGGTTGAATGTTCTGCGAGTAACATGTACTACTTGAAAGGTGGACGAGGCTAGCCGGGTTATAGCCGTGGAGCGTTTTGCTAATAGTCGATAATCGTCGCGAGGTATGTGATTCTTCCTATCCTCTTGAGCATGATATTTTAAGGAATATATATATATAGTACGGTAGACGTACGTGTGTTAACTGAACGTTGTTGTACGGCAATGTCTTTTGACTTAAGCCTGAATAATAAGAATCTGGAAGTATTTTAAAAGAATATATATATAGTACGGTAGACGTACGTGTGTTAACTGAATAATAATTACGGCAATGTCTTTTGACTTAAGCCTGAATAATAAGAATCTTGAAGTATTTCAAGAGGATTAAGAAACCTTTTTGAAGGAAGAGTAATACTTGGTTTTAAAACTTAAAAGTTATACTAGCTTTATGGGAAGTTAGATATAACGACTTAAGGAAGGTAAAAAGAATGGTTTATTGATTTAAGAAGTTAAGAGACTTGATCTTAAAAGATAAGAGACTTGACTTAATTGAATTAATCTGAATTTTGTTAAAAAGTGTGAAACCTCATTCGTGAGTAATGAGTACTTGGTTTTAAAAGGAATAATGTTTCTTGATTTCGGAAATCAGAAGAAGTATCGAACAAACCACTGCAGCGTTAATAAGAGAAATGTATTGACTAATTAAGTATTATTAAAACCAGTAGAAACCTCCATCTGCATAGAAGCTAAGATGAGACAAAATGATATTACATTTCCTAGATCATGGCTGCTTAAATAAGATTGATTATGAACAAGAATAACCTACTCACATATAAGACATATGTATCTCAAATTGTTTTAAAGGAGAACTATATCATTAAGTGATTAAAACTATGAACTACGAAACCTTTCGAAAATGAGAACTTAAGCATTTGGAATTAGGCAAACTTGAACGTTTGGAAAATAATGTTGTTACTTGATTTTACAAAGGGAAGTGTTTTGGTTTACTTAAAATGATAGTCACTCTATTTTTATACTACGGGTATTGTGTGACTTTTTGAAAGAAACGGATCTTTTAAAAAGAGTTAAGGTATGAAGTACTTTGGGGATAAAAACCCGAAATTGTTAACATAAAGTAGAAAGTACCTTGTGTGAATAACTTGATTGTGTTGGTTTGTGATAGCCTTGTAAATACTTTCTTGTTGATTTGATAAGTAAACATGTTAGGATGCTACGTGTGTTAGTATCTGGTGATGTTTGTGTAAAGGGGTTCCCCTTGTTGTGCTTATGTTGTTTAACGATAAGCTGTTATGTTATTATATCACATACCCTCTTGACTTGTTATACCGAGGGCCTGCCACCCTTGATGCGGGTCTATACGGCCTATGCGGTCTGCGTGACTATGCGGAGCTGCGGGAGTTCCAGGGTTGATCATTCCGGGTGTTTTATCCGTCTGAGGATGCCTATGCGATGCAATGTGACTATGCGATCTATCGAGACTATGCGGATGCGGGAGTCGGGAGAATGCAGGGGTTAGCTACCGTCACGAGGAATACCTCACGCGGGTCTACATGTGTGACTATGCGGTGCGGGAGTCGAGGTTAGGCATGCATAATGATACTATGGGCGATTGGCCTTGCTTGATCATTCGCGGCCTAGGAAAGACACATTCTGATTTACCTATTATTGCTCTTGTTTGTGATATGGCACTATGTGCAAATTGAACTAATTGTATTTGCAAATGGTTTTAAATACTTGATTTCATTGAAAGTACTTTACGATTTCACATACTTGGTACTGTTATCGACCTCGCCCGAAGTGCGTTAAATCGCGGTAGAGGTACACCGATCGTTGATCCTCGCTCTTAGGAGTCACGATTCGGCGTTTGGGAAGCTCCGTTTCTCGGAGGCTTATCGGTGGTATAGTCCACTGTCGTTGTAGGTACTTATATTCGTGGTATGGCGGGGCCCGTCCGCCATTGTTGTCATATCATTCTTAAGTGCAGTAACACTGTTGTGGGCAGAGTTGTAAAAAGGGATGTAACTGTTCTAGTTGTTATATATATTTATGCCGAAAGGCAAGTTTTCTCAGATGAACTGTTTCATATTTCATATTATGTCATGTCTTGTTTTATGTTCCGCTGATTACTCTGATGTATGTCTACTTGGGTGCCCGGGTAAGGCACCAGTCACGGGCCCGGGTTCGGGTCGTGACAGGACCTATGCGGGTGAAATAGTCCCTTGCGGGTGAAATAGTCCTATGATAGGTTGCATTATAATTCAGAGGGTGGATGACCCTGGCACTGGCACGGCCTTCATGTTTTGAAACGGTAGTGATTTCATTAATAAAAGGGTGCAGTGTGTTTATGACTTAAAGTGGAACAATTAATCTCATTGTTAAAGGCATAACTTAAAAGGTAAAAATGATTGCATTACTCTCATGTGTGCAAGGTTCAGTGTGTTGTTGTTCTGAGTTATCATACTTGCTTCCTGTTATATGTGGACTGTGTGATCTCCTTTACAGTACTTATTGTTTCATATACTTGGTACATTCTTCAGATCGACTTTCTTCTCGTGGCCGCTCATGCCACGGTTTAGGTACACAGTTCGGTGATCTGCAAGTGTAGGACCCTTGCTCAGAGTTTTGGATAGCTCCATTTGTTCAGGAGCTTATCATTTTGGTATAGATCCTTCAGTACAGGCTTTTGTATAGTTATGGGTACGGCGGGGCCTTGTCCCGTCATAGTTCAGTAAAACTCTTTGAGGTCTGTATTCATATGTAGGATTAAACTCGTGTACAATGTAGTGGTTTTTGATTATATATATATGGCAGCCTTGTCGGCTTTGCCTTTGCATGTTCGTTGATTGGTTTTAAAAAAAAGTGAGGTGTTATTTAGTTTCGCGGTTTACTTATGTCGTTTAGGTAGAAGGGTGCCCAAGTAGGGCACCAGTCACGGGCCCGGGGTTCGGGTCGTGACACTATGTGATTCAAAAAGAAAAGAGGGCCTTGATTTTAGAGATCTAAAAGCTTTCAATATGGCCTTATTAGCTAAACGGCATGAAGAGTGTTGAAAACTCATAATCGTTAATGGCTAAAGTTTTGAAAAGTAATTTCCCAAATTCTTCCTTTATGAATGCAAATGTAAAAATATCATCTTCATGGATTTGGAGAAGTTTAATATGGGGAATAGATCTCTTACGGAAGGGAGTGAGATGGAATATTGCTGATGGTGCACTTGTGAATGTATGGACTGAGCCATGGCTACCTAAGGATGATAATTTTTACCCTATTATATTTTGTGGTGATAGAGATAGTGAGTTAAAAGTTTTAGATTTGATTGATAGTGAGAGCTCAACTTGAAAAATAGATATGCTAAGTGACTTATTTTGTGAGGATGACATCAAAGTTATTCTTTCCATTCCTGTGCCTAGGTCGGGTGAAAAAGATAAGAGTGTATGACACTTTACAAAATCTGGGAATTATGAGGTGCGATCAGGCTATCATCTAGCAAAATCTTTATTAGAGGCACAAAAATGGAGAAATGATATGATTGAATCAAGTAATCAGTCCTTTTCGAAAATATTTTGGCTAGGTCTGTGAAAGATGAACAATCAGTTAGAAGTATGCTAGCCAATAGGCTAAAGTTACAAGACGCAACAAGTAGGATATATGGAATGGAAGAAGAAACAGTTAAACATATGTTCTTTCACGACCTTAGATCTCTAGCTGTATGGAAAATGACTCTCGTTTTATGGCCTGATATTCATTAAGTCAATAATTTTGCTAGTTAGTAATATAATCTCTGTTTGAATGTTAAAAAAATTCCAGATTCAATGAACCCTTTGAATTTATCTATGCATCTAATGTGGTATATTTGAAAAGCTAGGAATAGTTGTGCTTTTAATAGTGAAATTTGGGATGATTCTAATATTGTGTCACAAGCTTTATTTGATTATCATGAATTTAAAGAATTTGACTCTAGTGGTAACCATAAAAATGATACACCTTTGATTGATGAGCAACTAACCTTTTATCCAAATGAGATTTCGTGTTTTAGAGATGCAGGTGTGTAAAAAGATATATGAGATGTCAGTATTGATGTTGTGGAAGTTGATGCTAGTGGTTCGATGCTTCATGCCTTTGGTTCCCCGTTGGGAAGTCAGTCTTTGCTGAAGCAATTGAAGTTAGAGAGACATTGCAAATTTATGTGCACAAAGAATTGAGGAATGTTCATATTCTATCGGATGCAATGGAGGCGGTAATGAAATTTCAGCGACTGAATTCAGCACTATGGATTGTGCAAAATGTATATGAAGATATTAGGCAGCTTTAGGACACCCTTGATATAACTCAATTTTCTTTTATTAGAAGGAACAAAAAAAGTGGAGTCACCGTTTAGCTAGTTTTTCGAAGACCTTAGTTGATGCAATTTATTGGGATGAACAATTTTCTATATGTCTTGTTCATGAGACTCGTGACTCATTTGCTTGGTTATCAAATGAATGAGAATGATCAACCTTTTGAAAAAAAATAGACAACACTGAAGTTATCAATTTTTTTTTTAATTTTGACCTCAGTTGAGGTCCTATCCTATTAGAATGACATAAAGCTCGAGTGTCACATATATTGAGCACCTAACAACAATAACATAGTTGGTGTAGTCCTATAAGTGAGGTTTGGGAAGGATGAAGTATACGAAGACCTTACTCCTACCTTTGTAGTGGGTAATAGGTTGTTTTTGATATCTTGAGCACCTACCGACTACTGTGTTAAAGAATTGTTGAATGAAACTCATAGTTAGTGGTTGTTAGTATTTCACTTCTCCAATTGGAGTAGCTTATTGTTAATTTCCCTAATCCCATATCATTGTACATTTGCATGCAGAGGATCTGCTTAATCACATCTTATATGTAGCAATTGGAAATGCAGTGGTGTGTGAATTTCGAAGTAGAAGAAGAGTAATATATTTGCGGAAGCTTTTCTTCTATTTTTTATATCATCCAATGTGTCCTACACACTTATTTATACATCTATGAAATAAGTAAGAATTGCTCAAAATAACTAAGTCTTAATTCATTCTAACAAACTCCCAACAGACTAACAAACTAGTGTAGAGATGTTGTGTGTTGCTGCCCAGGGATGATCCTCTGCACTCTTTCCTTGAGATCCTCTTCTGCACTCTTTCCTTGAGATCCTCCTCTGCACTCTTTCCTATTCTGCATCTCAACACCCCCTGCAAGTTAAGTATTGAAAATAGATTTTTCATACCTAGCTTGGACAATAAGTGACCATGAACACCCTGTGTTAAACTCCAGGTCAGTAAGTCTGCAGGTTGATCTGCAGTTGTTATATATAAGGTATACCAGACCTTGCTAGATCTTTTCTCGTATGAAATGACAATCAATATCAATGTGTTTTGTGCACTCCTGAAATACTGGATTAGCAGCAGTTTGAATAGCAGATTTGTTGTCACTGTACACTAAAATGGGAAGTTGCAAACATATATTCAGTTCTGCAAATAAGCTTGAAATCCATAATATTTCTGCCACTACTGAAGCTAAACTTCTGTATTCTGCTTCAGTAGAACTTCTGGATATGGTGACCTGTTTCTTGGATTTCCAAGAGATAAGAGAAGAGCAAAAAATATAAGATATCCTGTTATTGACCTCCTAGTATTTTGGTAAGATGTCCAGTCTGCATTACAATATATTGTCAACATGTTGGTATCCCCTGCAAGCATAAAAATGCCTAAGTCTGGTGCTTGTTTAACATATTTAACCACTATTTCAGCTGCCATTTGATGAGATGCCTTTGGTTCTTGCATTAATTGACTTAAACTCTAGACTGCAAAGGTAATGTCTGGCCTTGGGTTGGTTAGATACAAGAGCCTACCAATCAGCTTCTGATAACCAGTGGGGTCTTCTAGTAATGGATCACTGATCACATCCTCAGTTCCTGCAGCAAATGCTTCATTATTCACATGTTGATCATATGCAACAGAAGTCAACTTGACATTCAAATCCATTGGTGATCTTGTAGGTTTAACTCCTGTGAATCACATATCAGCAATCAACTCAAGAGCATACTTCCTTTGATGCATCACATCACAATGCCACTCTTATTCCTGACAAACTCAAATCCCAGGAAATATCTTAACTGTCCCAGATCTTTAATCTTGAAATGTTGTTGTAATGTAGCCTTAGTCTCAGCTATAGATTGTTATCATTCCCAGTGATGAGTAAGTCATCAACATATATTAATACTACCACTATCCTTTCTTTGTCCCTTTTTGTGAACAAAGTGTAGTCTAAATGAGTTTGAGTAAAACCAGATGATATCAAGACAGTGGTTAGCTTAATGTTCCAATGTCCAGAAGCTTAATTAAGTCCATACAAAGACTTAAGTAGCCTACATGACTTTCCATGCTCATGTGTAAAACCTTGAGGTAAACACATGTACACCTCTTCATTAATATCTCCTTGAAAGAATGCATTAAACACATCCATCTGATATATGATCCATCCTTTTGCACTAGCCATAGAAATGACTGACCTGACAGTCACCATTTTCACTACTGGTGAGAAGGTATCATGATACTCAATGTCTTTCCTCTGGTTATAACCTTTTACCACCAACCTTGCTGTAAACCTCTCAATTTCACCTGATGCCTTGTACTTAATCTTGTATACCTATTTAGAGCCTATGGCCTTTTTGTTACTTGGCAAATCAATTATCTCTCAAGTTTTGTTCTCCTCCAAAGCTTGAATTTAAGCTTTCATTGCTTCTATCTAGATTTATCTTTAGCTGCATCGCTATATGATTTTGGCTCATGTTCTTCTGATATTTTGGCAAAAAGCTACGATATGATACAGAAAAACCAACATAACTAACCATATCTGACAAGGGATATGGATATGCTTTCCCATTTCTTGTATTCTCAGTAGGCTGAATAAAGTCTTTCATCCATATTGGTGGTCTTCTCTCTCTGGTAGACCTCCTAGCTTCCAAGATATTAAGGGGAACATGATTCCGTAGTGGTGACACAATCTCAACCTGATTCTGTGTAGGAGTTTCATCATCAGGTGTAGGATCAACAACATTAGTCCCTTCATCACCAATGTTTAGATCTGGTACTATCTTTGTTAACAAATGATCATTGCTTGACATCATTTCTTGCTCTGCTGCCTCTTCAACCAAAAATTGGTCCTATATCACATCAGTATGAACATGAAAATAGTCAGCACTTGTTCCTACAATATGAGTGACCTTTTCACCCTGTCTGACTGATCGGTGTATTTTATATACACCTTTTAAGTCATTTTTAGTTAGTCTTTTGCCTATTTTTGCACAAATATGTGTCGTGTTAGGATAGATTTTCTTTCTTTTGAGTCATAATGGTTTAAAGTGACACATTGGAGAGAAGGAGCAAAAAGAGAGCAGAAACAGAGGTTCCAGAGCTCAAAAAGCTAAAAAAAGTTGGCAATCCGGGCGAGAAACAGGGAGGCGCCGCGGCGTCAACCAACCAGCAGCAGCAGAGCCACGGCGCGCAAGAAGCAGAGCACCGCAGAAGTTTCGGCGCCGCGGCGCCGGTTGCAGGGCCGCGGCGCCGATGCGGGAAAATTAACAAATCCGAATAGGATTGGGCCAAGGCCAAGAAGGAAAAGGTTTTGCACGTTTTTAGGATATAAAAGGACCTTTTATGTCAGATTTGAGGGAGTTCCACACCTTACCATTTATCACAACTAGAAATCAAGATTGGAGACTTATTTTTGAGTAATTTCTTGTTCTTTACTTTATTTCTTTTTAGTATATGTTGGATATTATTTTAGTTCTTGACATGTCTATGGCTAGGAACTAACTTAATTTAGGGTTTTCCATGTCGAATCACTTGAACCTCGTTCTTATGAATTAATGCATGTTTTGGTTTCTTCTTATTATTGTTGAGATTTATTTAATAATTGTTTTGATTGCTTGGTAATTAATTGATCACTAATTATCATAAATTATATGATTTCTAATCGAAATCCGAAAGGGGAGATTGTGAATATACTATAGTTGAATAAACATAGGTTTAAATCGTGGACGAAAGTACCCCGATACTTTTATAGCTTGATAGGTTATTGCTCTTAATCCTCTTTTGTAGTCAATCTTGTCATCGAAAGATAGAAGGGTTCTACATTGTGGTTGAGTGTTTATATTACCTTAACATGAGTATAAAACGGCTTAGTTAACCGTGCGCTGTGATCCGTTTGTTGATTTTGATCTGTTGCAGACATCTAGTTTATGCGAAGGAGAAGAAAAGCAGATACACTTGTTCCCTTCAACCCGGAGATTGAAAAGACTTGCAAGCAGAACCGGAGAAAAAAATGAATCTTGGCCTTAATAGCAATGAGAGGCTTGCAGAATAACAATGAGATGAACGAAGGGTTAGGTGATCATCAACCTAACCATAGGATGCCCCAGAGGTTACCAATGGATGTGGAAGAAAGGGTCCACGTCCAAGCTGAGAGAAGCTTGGGAGATTATGTGTTGCCAAGGGTGAATGGAGCACAGACTTGCATCAGGCTCCCAGCAATAGGAGCAAATAATTTCGAAATCAAGCCTGCGATCCTGAGTATGGTGCAGAATACAGTTCAATTCGGAGGGTTGCCATCTGAAGACCCTCATATGCACATAGCAAATTTCTTGGAGTTGTGTGCAACTTTCAAGTATAATGGCGTTACTGACGACGCCATCCGATTGAGGCTCTTTCCCTTCTCACTCAGGGATAGAGCAAAAGTTTGGTTGAATTTCCTGCCCACAGATTCTATATTCACATGGCAGGAGTTGGCACAAAAGTTCTTGACAAAGTTCTTTCCACCGTCCAAAGCCGCTAAGCTGAGAGGAGAGCTGAACAATTTTTACCAGGCTGATGCAGAGTTACTCTATGAGGCTTGAGAGATATTTAAAGATCTGCAAAGAAAGTGTCCACATCATAGCATTGAGCTGTGAAATTTGGTCCATATTTTCTACAATGGGCTAAGTGGGACCACAAGAACCATCATTGACGCAGCTGCAAGAGGAACCTTCATGAAAAAGATAGCACATGAGGCCCATGATTTTCTAGAAGACATGGCCACCAATAACCATATGACAGATGATAGAGGGGTAAGTGGAAGGAGAGCGATAGAAGTTCATGAGATCGATGCCATTACATCGTTAAATGCACAGGTTGCTCTCTTGACCAAGCAACTGCAGCAGAACACAGTGTCAGTGAATGCAGTTCAGATGCCATTGAGTTGTAAGATGTGTGGGGGTCCTCATACCTTTGATAGGTGCCCATCAGCAGACCCCAACAACATCCCTATTGAGCAAGCAGAATGTCAGGCAGTGGGGAATTACCAAAGGCCCCAGAACAACCCCTATTCAAATACCTACAATCCAGGGTGGAGGAATCACTCTAACTTTTCATGGAGGGGTGATCAAGGGCAACAAAACCAGTTCCGAGGCCAATACCAGAATCAACAACCATTTAACCAGGCCTCACCTTCCCAATAGTTCAGTACACCTGCTCCACATGAAAAGTCAGACGAATTGCGAGCAACCTTATTGACACTTACGAATTCACAAACCCAGTTCATGGCAGAGACAAAATCCTCTATCAGGAACTTGGAGACGCAGGTGGGACAGCTAGCAAAGATGACATACAACAGGCCACATGAAACTCTTCCTAGTAATACAGAGATGAACCCCAGAGAGCAGTGTCAGGCGATGCAGCTGAGAAGTGGGAAACAGCTAGAACAGCCTACACCTCAGCCCGTGGTAGAACAGAGAGTTGAGCAGAGAGTAGATGCAGAGAAGGAGGGGGTTACTGAGGACCGCCTTATTTTAGAGAAGGCTCCAACAGTTCCAGTGAGGGAATACACAGAGAAGATTCCTTACCCTCAGAGGTTGCAAAGGAAAGCAGTTGATAAGAAATTCTCCAAGTTCTTGGAGGTATTTAGAAAGCTGCATATTAACATCCCTTTCATTGAGGCATTGGAGAAAATGCCTACTTATTTCAAATTTATGAAGGAAATTCTTGGGAAGAAGAAGAAGCTAGCTGAGTATGAGACAATGGCATTGACAGAGGAATGCAGTGCCATCTTGCAGAAGAAACTGCCTCCCAAGATTAAGGATCCATGGAGCTTCACATTGTCTTTCACAATTGGTAGGGTGACATGTAACAGGGCCCTGTGTTATTTGGGGGCCAGCATAAATCCCATGCCCTTGTCCGTTTTCAAGAGGTTGGGTTTGGGTGAAGACAAACCAAACCACTGTGAACTTGCAGTTGGCGGATAGGACAGTGGTGCACCCCAGGGGAATAATGGAAGACGTATTGGTTAAGGTGGGAAAATTCTTCTTTCCTGCGGACTTCCTCATCCTTGATATGGAGGAAGATGATGAAGTCTCTATCATCTCGGGAAGACCATTCTTGGCAACTGGGAGAGCCTTTATTGATGTGGAAAAGGGCGAACTGACACTCAGAATTAAGGATGAAGAGATGGTGTTCAAGGTGTTTAAACACATCATTGAACCTCCAGGCACAAGCAAGTGTTTTGCAGTAAGCACCGTTAGCACATCAGTTGAGCCAGCACAGGCCAAAGCAAAGGAAATCAGTCCGCCAGTACAGGTGAGCAAAGATAAACCTTCTCCTGAGAAAAAAGAGAAAAAGAAAAACAGAAGGCGAAAGAGAAAAATGATTTTGAAATGGGTAGGCTGTGGGGTTAAGTTACCCCATGCCTCTTGATAAGGAACCTGCGTCCGGCTAAAAGACGTTAAAGACAACATACATGGGAGGCAACCCAAGTTTTTTTTTTTAAATTTTATGCAATTTAGTTTTAGTTAGAACAGTCTCATGAAAAGTATTGTTTACATGTTGTGATGACAGGTACAAGGCTAAAAAGTGGAGGACGAAAAACGTGAGAGATGAGGAAATCGGCTCGGCGCCACGGCGCCCAGTAGAGGGCCATGGCGTCGAGAATGCAGAAAGGCGCAGGAAGTTGGGCGCCGCAGCGCCAAATCAGAGCACCACAGCGCCGGAAGTTCATAGGGTCGCAGATGTTTGGGCGCCACGGCGCCAATCTCAGAGCGCCACGACGCCGCGACGAAAAATCTGAAAAATAAAAGAGCCCTAGAAACGATTTTCCTCTTCCATTCTGACGGGATTCATGACGTTATCTGCCATGCATTTTCCACCGCCACCATTTTAAACCAAGTCTGTAAGTTTTCCCGTTTTTCGTTTACTCTTGAGTCTTGCACACATTAGGGACAATGTGTGATTTAAGTTTGGGGGGGGGGGGAGTTCTTAGTTATTTTTGATGTGTTTTTGAGTCTTTTTGTGTTATTTTCTATGTCATTTGAGTCTAATTTTTTTTATGATCATGCATGTTGTAGTTACTTGAAACGCCTAGTGAAGTAAAATTGAATAATGTAATGGAATTAGAAGTAACCATCTGAACACTTAGGTTAGATATGCCAAAAATTCATAAAATTGAACTATTTGGGGTATCTTGCTTGATTTATGCATTGTTAGTGATTAAACCTATGTGTCTGCTTGCTTGCTATTTGAGGCGAAATAGTTAGGATATGCATGCTAGGGAGATGATTCATGCATTTCTTTGTTAGCCCTTTCTTACCATTCATTGCCTATCCCTGACATCACAATTGTATCACTAGTCAGCCCCATTGAGCAAAAAATAAGACCTTTCTTTGACACCCTATAATTCCATATTTGTGCCATAAGTGGAAAAATTGAGTTGTTTGGAATATAAAGTATTGAAAAAGAAACAAAAGAGAGTGAACAATTTTGATGCACCCCAATGAAAAATAATAATAAATAGGCAAAAGCCTAAGTTTGGGGGTGTCTGCTATCCATAATACACCTCATTCTCTCAAAACAAAAGAGGGGAAAGATAGATATGAGGTGAAAAAGAGAATCAAAAGAAAAGGGAAGAATCGAAAGCAAAAGATCTTATGGTACGTAAATTGAGCCTAAATGCCTATTTTTACCTACCCCTGCCTAAGCCTACATTACAACCCTGAAAAGCCCTGAAGATCTCTAATGTGTGTATCCATGATTAGTGGAGAATAACAAGTAAACATGCCATAAGATTTTGAAATTGACATGCATAGTTAGGTATTCTTACTTCCATTGAGCATGATTAAATTGAATTTGCGAAATATCTGACTTGATGTGTTTAGAATGCTAAAAATTCATGTTATATGTTTCTGCATATTATTCTACTAACCTTCATGCTTTTCTAAGTAACAATGATGCAGCAAATTGATCAATGTCTTTGAGTCAATTTATTTTCTTTTCTTTCGTGTCTTTATTTCTATTTTTGATCTTTACTCTAGGGCGAACAAATGTTAAGTTTGGGGGTGTTTGATCGGTGTATTTTATATACACCTCTTAAGTCATTTTTAGTTAGTCTTTTGCCTATTTTTGCACAAATATGTGTCGTGTTAGGATAAATTTTCTTTCTTTTGAGTCACAATGGTTTAAAGTGGTACATTGGAGAGAAGGAGCGAAAAGAGAGCAGACACAGAGGTTCCAGAGCTCAAAAAGCTAAAAAAGTTGGCAACTCGGGCGAGAAACAGGGCGGCACCGCGGCGCCAACCAACCAGCAGCAGCAGAGTCACGGCACCCAAGAAGTAGAGAGCCGCAGAAGTTTCTGCGCCGCGGCGCCGGTTGCAGGGTCGCGGCGCCGACGCGGGAAAATTGACAAATCCGAATAGGATTGGGCCAAGGCCAAGAAGGAAAAGGTTTTGCACATTTTTTAGGATATAAAAGGACCTTTTAGGTCAGATTTGAGGGAGTTCCACACCTTACCATTCATCACAACTGCAGATCAAGATTGGAGACTTATTTTTGAGTAATTTCTTGTTCTTTACTTTATTTCTTTTTAGTATATGTTGGATATTATTTTAGTTCTTGACATGTCTATGGCTAGGAACGAACTTAATTTAGGGCTTTCCATGTCGAATCACTTGAACCTCGTTCTTATGAATTAATGCATGTTTTGGTTTCTTCTTATTATTGTTGAGATTTATTCAATAATTGTTTTGATTGCTTTGTAATTAATTGATCACTAATTATCATAACTTATATGATTTCTAATCGAAATCTGAAAGGGGAGATTGTGAATATGCTATAGTTGAATAAACATAGGTTTAAATCGTGGACGAAAGTACCCCGATACTTTTGTAGCTTGATAGGTTATTGCTCTTAATCCTCCTTTGTAGTCAATCTTGTCATCGAAAGATAGAAGGGTTCTACATTGTGGTTGAGTGTTTATATTACCTTAACATGAGTATAAAACGGCTTAGTTAACCTGCTATCTCAAAATAGAAGAAGAACCTTAATTATTTGCATTAACGAGTAAAAGCGAGCAGATAGTTGAGGAGATTTGGAAGCCCTATTTCCACCATATCTGAAGTAAAGTAAAGTAATTTAGTTAGCATCTATAATCATAGCTATAAACAATTCATCAAATTATCGGTTACCAAATAGATACTACAAAATAGAGGTTGGTAATTGGACACTAATCCCTGAGGACTATAACTCGGTCTTCTAGACTATATTACTTGTCACGATACGTGCACTTGCGTTTAGCGTGTGTATAAGTCGCGCATCACTGACCTGTTCAAAAGGAAAGATATATTCATAAAAGGTTACATATCTACTGACAAAAATAGTTATGTTCTTCAGGTCAAGTAACTTGTATCCTTTTTTTCTGACTGCATAACCAAGGACTACTGATTTAGTAGCTCTAGCATCAAACTTATCCCATTTTATCAGATTAGTAGCATAACACAGACACCCTATTACTCTCATGTGGGACTATGATTGTGCTTTCTTGAACAACTTCTCATAAGGTGACACATCTCATATTACCACAAATGGAACTCTGTTGATCACATATATTGTTGTCTCCACACAATCATCCCAAAATCTTGATGGCAAGTGGCTTTGAAACTTGATGGCTCTGGCCACCTCTAAGATATGTCTATGTCTACTTTCCACCATTCCATTTTGATATGGAGTGTATGGACAAGAGCTCTGATGAATAACTCTATTCTGGCTGAATAACTCAACACATGAACTGTTAATAATTTTTTTTCATAGTCTGTTCTAACATTCTTCACTATTACATTATACTGTGTTTTGATTAAAGCAAACAAATTCCTAAGAATAGTGGATACATCAGACTTAGCATGCAGTAGGAACATCCATGTCCATCTAGTGTAATCATCCACCACTGTAAGAATGTATCTCATTCCAGAATAGGTAGAAATTTTATAAAGTCCCCATACATCAATATGCAACAAATGAAAAATAGAATCTGCCTTCTACTAACAGGAAAGGGTTTTCTTGTATGTCTAGTAAGTGGACAAATGTCACAATGCTTTATTATAAAACTAGACTTATCACCAATATTATCAATCTTTCTGAGTACACTCATTGGTACATATCCCGTCCTTTTATGCCAGAGCCCTGCTTGCAGCTCAGAGATTGTAATTGTAGTTTATATGTGTGTGTGTGCTCCTCCCATTTCAGAACCCCTTCTTTGTGACTCCAGCATGTATAGTTGATGTGCGATTTATACACACGCTAAACGCAAGTGCACGTATCGTTACAAGTAATATAGTCTAGGTAAGACCGAATATCGTCCTCATGGACTGGTTTTCAAGTACCGATTATCTATCTTATGGTATCTATTTGGTTAACGTTAATTGATTGGAAATTTTAGACTAATAATGCAGGAAATAAACTAATTATAAAAATACTTTGAATTAAATCAGTTATGATGGAGAACTAGAGCTTCCAAGATCATCAACTATACACTCTATTCAATCCTTAATACAATTAGACTGACTTCTTCTTCTACGTTAAGATAACAGGTTAACTAAGCCGTTTTATACTCATGTTAAGGAAATATAAACACTCAACCCCAATGGAAAACCCTTCTTTCTTTCGATGACAAGATTGACTACAAAGGAGCATTAAGAGCAATAACCTATTAAGCTACACAAGTATCGGGGTACTTTCGTCCACGATTTAAACCTATGTTTATTCAACTATAGCTTATTCACAATCTCCCTTTTCCGATTTCGATTAGAACTCATATAAGTGATGATAATTAGTGATCAATTAATTACCAAGCAATCAAAACAATTATTGAATAAATCTTAAATAAGTGAAGAAGAAACCAAACTAATATATTAATTCATGAATAGAGTTTCAAGTGAATCACAAGGAAATCCCTAATAAAGTAATTAGCTCCTAGCCATAGTCACGCTAAGAACTAATACAATCTCCATACATGAACTCAAATAAACAAAGCAAAAGAAAGAAAAGAAAATACTTGAACTAGGTCTCAAATCTTCGCCTCCTAGAGTTGTGTTGTATGTAAAATGGATGGAATGAATCCCTTAATGATGTAGAGACTATTTATAGCCCAAGAATCCTTTAGGTCAAGGGTTAGGGATTATGTAGGTAGGAAAAGTTATCCCTTTTGGACCCTGAAAACGTGTCAAATTTGGCCCAAAACGTCAAAAATACCGCGTCGGCGCCGTGGCCCTGCAGTCGGGCGCCACGGCGCCTGAAAATCAGAGAGTTTCAGACACTTTCAGTGGTCGGCGCCGGTGGCGTTTTTTTCGGTGGTTCTTCGCTTCGTCGTCCAGTTTTTTTCCGGGCTTCGTCTGATCTTTTCTATACTTCCCGGAAATTCTTAGACTTCATGTATTGGCCCCTTTAAGTGTGCAATTCCATCTCAATTAAGCTCATTTCATCTTTTTTTCGTCATTTCTCCATTTCTGACCGTTGTGACACAAAAGAAAGGAAAACGACCATAATATTATACTAAACATAAATGAAATGAGTAAAATACTAACTAAAAATGACTCAAAAGGTGTATATAAAATACACCGATCAAACGCCCCCAAACTTAAACTTTGCTCGTCCTCGAGTAAAGCTCAAAAATAGAATGAATGATACGAAAGAAAAAAAATAAAAGATTCAAGACTCTGATCAATCTGCTGCACAAATGTCACTAGAAAACATGAAGGTCAGTTGGATAATATGCAAGAACATATAGCATGGATTTTTAGCATTCTAAACTTTCAAGTCAGATATTTCGCAAATTCATTACAATCATGCTCCATGGAAGTAAGAGTACCTAACCTATGCATGTCAATTTCAAAATTCTATGGTCTGTTCACTTGCTATTCCCCACTAATCACGTTTACACATACTAGAGATCTTCAGGACTTTTCAAGGCTGTAATATAGGCTTAGGCATGAGTAGGTAAAAATAGTCTTTTAGGCTCAATCTTACGTACCATAAACTCTTTTGCTTTTCAATTTTTTCCTTTTCTTTTTTATTCTCTTTTTAACCTCATATCTATCTTTCCCTTCTTTTGTTTTGAAAGAATGATGTGTATGATGAATAGCAGGCACCCCCAAACTTAGGCTTTTGCCTCTCTTTTTTCACTGGGGTGCTTCAAAATTGTTCAATCTATTTTGTCTCTTTTTCAACCCTTTATATTTCAATCATCTCAATTTTTTACTTATGACATAAATATGGAATTATATGGTGTCAAAGAAAGATCTTATTTTAGGCTCAAAGGGGCTGACTAGGGATACAATTTTAATGTCAGGGATATGCAAATGGTAAGAAAGGGCTAACAAAGAAATGCCTGAGTCATCTCCCTAACATGCATATCCTAACTATTTCGCCTCAAATAGCAAGCAAGCAGACACATAAGTTTAATCATTAACAATGCATAAATCAAGCAAGATACCCCAAATAGTTCGATTTCATGATTTTTTTTGGCATATCTATCCTAAGTGTTCAGATTTTCTGCTTCTAATTCCATTACATTATCCTACTTTACTTCATTTAGGCGTTTCAAGTGACTACAACATGCATGATCAATAATAATAATAAAAAAATATAAAAAAAATTAAAATAATGACTCAAAAATACTCAAAAACACACAAAATAAATCAAAAAGACTCAAAAACAATAAGACACCCCCAAACTTAATCGACACATTGTCCCCAATGTGTGAAGACTAAAAATAGGGATAACTTACTGACACAACACATCGGTCATAATGGAGGTCTGGGAGGAATTTTTTTGGAATTTGCATTGCGTCTGGGCCTCTGAACTTTCGGCGCCGTGGCGCCCCAAGTACTGCGGCTCTATGAAGTTCCGGCGCCACGGCGCTAATTCTGGGCGTCGTGGCGCTGACGATGACTTTTCCTTTTTTCAGCGTTTTTGCTCATTTTTTCTCAGAGTTAGCTTTCAGTCCACTTGTCATCCAACAACACAAAACAAGAACCCAAGACCGTGAGACTGTTCAAGACAAAATAAAACAAATTAAAAACATAAATTAAAATAACATAATTAATAACATTGGGTTGTCTCCCAACAAGCGTTGTCTTTAACGTCTTTTAGCCGGACGCAGTTAACCTTTACGAGTGCCCATTGGATCATTCTGCGAACTAATTGCAATCCGCATAGTTATTGTTGCAGGTCTCACTTTTCCTACAACAATCTTTTCAACTAAGGGCTTCAGATATAAGATTATCCCCCAAGTACACAAGACATGCTTGTCTTCTAGGCTCTCTATAATGTAGGGATCAGTGAGATTCCCAACATCTCTCAACTCTAGGGGGTGTCCTTGATGGTATGGACTTTCTATTTGGGGATCAACAGTGACCGCTGGTGGTATTTCTTTTGCAATAGGTACAGGAAAAAGAATTTCCAAAGAATCCAAAAAGGTGAATAATTGGATCTCAGTAATCTTTTCCTTCTCTACACCAACTATCTCGCCAGATTCCTCAACATCTGGGTGTGGTTCAGGTTCCTCAATTTGCTTATCACTTCCCACAACGGTGTCCGTAGGCAGACTTTCTTAAAGTGTATTGCTCATCATATCCATTAGTTGCCCTATTTGTGTCTCCAAATTTCTGAGGGACACTCTTGTCTCATCCATGAACTGAGACTGGCACTTGGTGAGCCTGAGTATGCCTGCCTGCAACTCATCTAGATCTTCTTCCAGAACCTGTGGGTTAAGCTGTTGTTGATGAATTTGCTGCCCCTGATAGAAGTAGTAGTCCATGGACCTGATTTTTTTTTTTTTTTAATTTAACCTGCAAAATAAAAAAAAATAAAAAGTGATAAAAAGATGCTCGCAGAACAAGTTAGAAACTTGTTCTTGGAGCAACCAAATTAGAAATAAGAATAGATAAATCGATATTGAAAGTACGTCAGTCCCCGACAACGGCGCCAAAAACTTGATGTTCGATTTATACACACCTAAATGCAAGTGCACGTATCTTTACAAGTAATATAGTCTAGGTAATACCGAATATCGTCATCAGGGACTGATTTTCAAGTATCAATTATCTATCCTATGGTATCTATTTGGTTAGCGTTAATTGATTGGGAATTTTAGACTAATAATGCAGGAAATAAACTAATTATAAAAATACTTTGAATTAAATCAGTTATGATGGAGAATTAGGGCTTCCAAGATCATCAACTATCCACTCTATTCAATCCTTAATACAATTAGACTGACTTCTTCTTCTACGCTAAGATATCAGGTTAACTAAGTCGTTTTATACTCCTGTTAAGGTAATATAAACACTCAACCCCAATGGAGAACCCTTCTATCTTTCGATGACAAGATTGAATACAAAGGAGGATTAAGAGCAATAACCTATTAAGCTACACAAGTATCGGTTGGCGCCGTTGTCGGGGACTGACGTACTTCTAATATCGAACCATCTATTTTTATTTCTACTTTGGCTTTATTTTTATTTTTATTTTTATTTTTACTGTTAGAACCCTGTTGCCTTGATTTGCTTGTTGATTTTGGTCTATTTCATGGATTTAGTGTATGAGAAGAAGGAGAGAAGCATATACATTTGTTCCCTTTAACCCTGAAATTGAGAAAACGTGCAAGCAAAACAGGCGAAATAAAAGGATAGCTAATTCAGTGACCATGGACAACCAACCACCGAATTAGAATGGGGCAAACAACGAGGTTCCTGAACAGGTAGATGAGCCAATACCGGTCTCAGCAGAAAGAAGCTTGAAAGATTATGTTCTGCCCACGGTTACTGGTGCACAGACATGCATCAGGCTCTCATCAATAGGGGCAAACAACTTTGAGATCAAGCCAACCATCCTGAGCATAGTCCAGAACACAGTACAGTTTGGAGGATTGTCATCTGAAGACCCCCACATGCACATTGCCAACTTTCTGGAGCTATGTGCCACTTTCAAGTACAATGGTGTTACTGACGATGTCATTAGACTGAGGCTCTTCCCTTTCTCACTTAGGGACAGAGCCAGGAGTTGGTTGAACTCACTACCTGCCAACTCCGTCACCACTTGACAGGACCTAGCACAAAAGTTTATTGCAAAGTTCTTCCCTCCAGCGGCAAAGTTAAGGGGGGAGTTAAACAATTATTCCCAGATGGATGGTGAGTCACACTACGATGCATGAGAGCGATTTAAGGATCAGTAAAGGAAATGCCCACATCAAGGCATAGATAAGTGGATGTTAGTCCACATTTTTTACAATAGACTGAGTGGTACTATTCGTACCATCATTGATGCTGCAGCAGGGGGAACATTCATGAAAAAGAGTGCCAATGAGGAACATGAGTTACTGGAAGACATGGCTGCCAACAATCATCAAGTGGCAGATGACAGGTCAGTGAATAGTAGGAATATTATGGGCATACATGAATTAGATTCCATCATCGCCCCGACGCATACGTGGCCCTTTCTGACGAAGCAATCGCAGAGAGAACACTATGTATGTGAACGCGATCCGGATGCTCAGAATTGTGAGATTTGTGGTGGACTGTACTCCTTTGACAGATGCACAACGGTGGACCCTAATAATGTGCCAATGGAGCAGTTTCAGACAGTTGGGAACTTTCAGCGGCCTTATAATTCCAACACATACAATCCAGGGTGGAGAAATCACCCTAACTTTTCGTGGAGGAACGACCAGGCCCAACAGCAACCATATCAAGGTAATTACCAGAACCAGCAAGCACAGAATCAGGCTACCTCATCCCAGCAGTTTAGACCACCTACACAACAGGAGAAGCCTGATGAGCTGAGGGCTGCATTGCTTACACTCACCAATTCGCAGAATCAGTTCATGTCTGAAACCAGGTCCTCTCTCAGGATCCTGGAAACGCAGGTTAGGAAACTGGTGTTATACCCCGTAGTTCCAGGGTATATAGGTGAGGATGTACGTGCGAGATTACGACAGAAATTTTGGAAAGAAAGAAAGATGTGATTTTTCGACGGAAAAGTTTCCGGTTTTTTTTGTGAAGAAAAAGGTTCGTTAATGGGAATTGGATTCCCAGATTTGGTATTCGGACTTCTTAGAATATTTGAGAATTATGGAAATTTATTTCCGGAAATGGTCACGTGGGGCCCACGGGTGAAATTTACGGTTTTGTGGGGCCCGCTTAGTTTTTGAGATTTTGGCCATTATGGATATTTTCGGGAGATGAAATATTTTGGACGAGTAGGAGGGCGACACGTGTCACCCCCCTAGTTGGCCCTTGGCCGAAATTAGCTAGACAAGTGGCAAGACAAGTGGCCAAGTCTTGCTAGATATTTTGTGTGGACAAGTGGCTTGTGGGTCCCACCCACACTTGTCCCCAATCTCAACCACACACTTGCCTTCATCCTATCCCTTGGTTGTCCTATATATGCACCCTTAGTTGATGAAATCTTCCACACTTAGACATTTGAAGACTTGAAAACCCTCCCTTCTCCTTGACCTAGAGCTCTCGGTTTGCCCCATTTCTTGAGCAAAATTTGTCCAACAATTCTTAAACTCTCAAGTGTTCTTCCCAAGGTGTTAGGAAGATTGTGTACCAAGAGTTGGAAAAGATTTCACACCCTAGCCTTGAAGGGATGCCGCCGAAAGTTGTCATCTTGAAACCCTAAGTGTTCTTCACTTTTTGGAGTTGAATCTTGAAGAGAAGTTGGTTAGGAGCTTCTATGGGTTGCTTGTAGCGGATTGGAACGTAAAGATTTGGAGCTAAGACTTGCTTGGAGCGACTTTAAGAACTTGGATATTTTTGGGCTATTTGAGGTAGTGGAACTTAAACCTCTTTGTGAATTGGTTGTTATACATATATTATAAGTATATTATGGATTATATAATATATGGAGTAAGTTTGGAAGAGTTGGATCTTGTTAACTTGTTAAAAGAAAGGATTGGCCGTTTGCCATTAAAATGGTAAAACGTATCTTACTTGCTAAGAAGCTAATAACAAGTAACTATAACTTATATTAATAATGGAAATATAAGTTGGATGACTAATGAGTAAATTGGATAAGTAAAATGGACAAAGTTGGCGAGGACCCCAACTTAAGGATCAGATTTACTTTGGACCGTATTAACTTTGGACCGTATTTACATTGGATCAGATTTACATTTCGTTAAGGGAAGATTTTTCAATCGCGTTAGTTTGGGCGTGTGATCCCTTTTTAATTATTATATTGTTATGAAGGCGTGATAGTAAACCGCGCACGGCCGTCGCGTAATCCCTTCTTTTACTTATTGTTGTTATGGAGGCGTGATAGTAAACCGTTACCATTTGGGCGTGTAATCCCTTCTTTATGTTGTTTAATTATTACGCCTTATATATATATATGGTATATATATTACGTTATTCTGCCTTGGTAAAAGATGGAAAAGTGAGTATAAACGGGGAAGTCTTTGCAAATTTCCGTAGATTTTGAGGGCTTTTATTGGTATAAGTCTTCAATGATAAGAAAGGTTTGATAGAGTACTATGACCATTTTAGGAGTGGAGTACTACGTGTGGCGTGATCTACTTGGCTTAAGGAGTAGCCGACGGGTTGAAGTACTTGAGCGTTTTGCTTATTGTCGATAAATCGTCGCGAGGTATGTGAACCTCTTCCTATCTTTTCTAGCATGATTGTTGTGAACTATGTAGTACGTAGACGCATATGCTAAGTGATTTGGTTGGTTTAAAACATAGGGTGTTATAATAGCTTTATGGGAAGTTAGTTATAACGACCTTATGTAGTGAAAATGGTTTATCATGTTAGAAGTTAAGAGACTTGATCTTATAAGATAAGAGACTTAACTTATTTGTTTTAATGTGGATGTTTGTGTGAAACCTCATTCGTGAGTAATGAGTACTTGGTTTTTAAAGGGATAATGTTTTACCGATTTCGAATCGAATGTGTATCGGCAGCACCATTGCAGCGTTAATAAAGGAAAATGTATTGAATAATGATGTGTTGTATTAAAACCAAGAGAAACCTCCATCCGCATGTAAGCTAAGATGAGACAAAATGATATTACATTTTCTAGATCATGGTCAGTAATAAGATCGTTATAAACAAAGAATAAACTACTCACATATATGACATATGTTACTCAATTGTTTTAAAAGAGATTAAGACTATGAGTTATGAAACCTTTCTAAAATAAGTGACTTGAGCATCTGAAAATGAGAAGTTTGAGTAATGAAACTAGGCAAACCGGAACTTAGGAAAAGAATGTTGTTACTTGATTTTGAAAAGGAATGTGGGTTGGTCATTCTAATACTATGGGTATAGGGTGACTTTTATAAAAGTAATGGATCTCTTTTAAAGAACTTAACGTATGTAGTACTTTGGGGTTAAAAACCCGGACTTTGGCATTAAATGAAAGTACTTTGAGTTGTGTGAAACTTGCCTATGCTTGTGATGATAGCCTTTGTTGTGCAAGTGTGGTATTTCTGTATTACCGCGTCTCTCGATAGAGGGCCGGTCGACTTGTCGAGAACTTACTTGACGCGTCTTTGGCGGTGATGGAGAATTCCACGGGTATGTTTCCATTTTGATTACTGTCTTGTTGTTGATGTCACATGGACATGTCTACACCGAGGTAGAATTCCGGGCATGTGGCCACGCGCAGGTTGATCACCCAAGATATTATTGTTGATGTCACGGACGCGTCTACACCGAGGTAGAATTCCGGCATGTGGCCATGGGGCATTGGTATTATTGTTGCATCATGGACATGTCTACACCGATGCAGACTCCGGCATGCGCCGTGATGCGAACATGATTGATGTTGTGGGCGTAAGACCCATAGTTATATTTGAGTGATGACTTGAGGCGTGAGTCCTCGATCGACATGATCGCTTTTATGTTGTGAATCGTAGTTTGGTTATCATACATGTCTCCCGCTTTATATAGACTAGTATGATTTCATTCTGATTTTTACTGATTCACATACTGCAATTGGCCAGATCGACTCTTCGGCCGTTCACGCCGCAGTGAGGTACATCGGCCGTGGATCCTCGCTCTTAGGATCTCGGTGCGTTTGGGAAGCTCCGTTTCTCCGAGGCTTATCTTTTGTATGTGTTCCCTGAGTTGTAGGTTCTTGTACATTCGTGGTATGGCGAGCCCTGTCCCGTCATAGTTGTAAATCTTAAGTGCAGGTCCGTAGTAGGCGGGGTTTGTAAAAGGGATTAAACTGCTCGTTTTGAAAGAGTTGTATTTATTATGTTATTGGAAGGTAACCGTTGGGTTGCTTTTTATGTTCATATATCTGCTTTCTTGTTTAAGTTTTATTTTCCACGGTTTTCTCGATTTATCAGATCACTAGGTGCCCGGATAAGGCACGATGAACGCCCCGAACGGTCGTTACAAAAGTGGTATCGAAGCGATTAATCCTCGGAAAGTGTCTACGCATCGTGTCTAGTAGAGTCTTGATTATCGATGTGTTGTGCACCACATCTATAATCAGGAGGCTGCAGGACATTTAGGATTGGTTCCCATTCTTCTCATTCCGAGATCGTGCCTTAGAGCTGTGTTGTAAGTTGGACCCCTCTGACGTATCTCGTTTTTACCGCTTATGCCTCCGCATGGCGACGAGCCACGGGCGGCAAGACACCGAGGAACCGCTAGTGAGATACTAGGAGTGCGAGGCGCAGCCCGCATAGACTCGAGGTCAGGCTTGACGGCGGGTTTCAGGACGCCGCCAGCCCCAGCAGAGGTTAGAGCCGCAGCAATGGCTGCTGAGACCGCAGTACCTGAGCCTCCAGTCCCACAGTCTGGGACAGAGGAGATGGGTTATAAGGAGATGGCCCGATTGTTGCCGTGGTCGTGGGCCGATATGAGGATAGGCCGACGCAGCAGCCTGGGGCCCGAGCACCAGCGGTTCACCCCGAGCGAATAGTTTGAGGCTACGGACTTTCTCGAGTTAGAGCCCGCCAGAGTTTTATGGGTCGAGGCACGAGGATGATCCGCAGGAGTTCATCCGCAGCTACAATCGATCACGCGGTGATCAAGGCTTCGAGACCGAGTGCGTGACCTTTGGTTCGCGTCGGCCGCGCGTGATACCGCGATCGATTGGTTTGATTCATGGGAGCTTTCCGGGAGAGCATGCACTCCAGCAGATGGGATGAGTTTTGGCGTTCCTCACGCACTTCTTGCCTCCGCAGATGAGGGCACGCCGGCAGATTTTTGATGCTTAGACAGGCGCGTGCGGTTCGGGAGTACAATGTGGAGTTCGACTCATTGGCGATGCGTCCCACGTTGGTAGCTAGTATGGAGGATCGAGTGCACCGATATGTTACGTGGCTCGATGATTACATGTCGAGGCATGTTCAGAGTAGCTCTTCACCGCATGGACATTGCCCGCACGCAGCTCATGACCGGGATGTGAGGCACGGAGAGGTCGGCGGAATGACCAAGATCAGCGAAGAGGGCCGAACAACAGGTCCTTGGTGACTTTCGAGGCGGACCGCCTCGAAAGATACTAGTTTTGTACCTCCGCCCGGCAGAGTGGTCCTCCACAACCTTCAGAGTATTCGGAGCGGTCGTGGCTCCAGGTTGAGTTTCAGGAAGTAAGTGTTGGCGATGCGGTCACCCCTACCTCGGTGGTCGATGTAGTAGACCGCATTTCGGGAGTGTCGTGGTGCGAGGAGCTTGTTATTTTTGCGGCCAGCGGGGCCATTTTGCGAGGAATTGTCCGGCCAAGGGTAGCACGGATGTTACGACTCGACCACCGGATCGATGGTGGTTCATCACCTTCATACGATAAGCCTGCAGGCGTGCCTATGATTAGAGTGGAGCGGTAGTTTCGTATATCCTTAACCCTCTAGAGTTTGGTTTGCGCGATATGATGATCTTATTATTGTGTGCTGTACGGATAGCGTTGTGTTGTTTGTAAATTAGAAAACATGGTTAGTTGGAAGGATAAGTGTGGGGCGTGGAAAGTGTGAACCTTAGAGTTTTATACGTGGAGACCTTAGAGGCGAGGCCGTCTTGAGTGGGTGATTTTACGGTTGGTCTTTGCCGATGTACTTGGTATGCGGGAAATATTGTGGGATAATTACATGGGTAGTGTGAGATGGAAGTGGTAGCTTTCATGACGTGAATTAGTAAGATTGTTCGGATCGGAACAAGAGTTGACGCGCTAGGGGTCGGGTTGAGGCCATTTGCGGGTCAACCCGCAGCCCATATTGAGGTGGGGTCGGTTCGAGGTGGTCCCGCCAGTGGTAGGGTCACGAGGTGCTAGGCCCAAGTTTAGGTAACCATCGACGAGTTCGTGGACGCGTTCAACCAGAATCGGATCGTGAAGGCGGGAATGGCCTTAGAGTAAATGAAGCTAGTGGAGCTGTTGTAAGATTAGAAATGATTCCTCGTTGGCTTGGATTTGAGTTTTGCGACATGTTATATTCTCGCCATTGGTGGCGTGATCGGTTTTGTAAGTATAGTAGTGAAGACTATACCGACACAAGTGCGTTTGGAGACTTAGAATGAACATTCGACGAATGTTTCTAAGAGGAAGAATGTTATACCCGTAGTTCCGTGGTATATAGGTGAGGATGTGCGTGCGAGATTACGGCGAAATTTTGGAAAGAAAGAAAGATGTGATTTTTCGACTAAAAGTTTCCGCTTTTGTGAAGAAAAAGGTTCGTTAATGGGAATTGGATTCCCATTTGGTATTCGGACTTCTTAGAATATTTGAGAATTATGGAAATTTATTTCCTGAATGGTCACGTGGGCCCACGGTGAAATTTACTTTGTGGGGCCCGCTTAGTTTTTGAGATTTTGGCCATTATGGATATTTTCGAGATGAAATATTTTGATTTAGTAGGAGGCGACACGTGTCACCCCCTAGTTGGCCCTTGGCCGAAATTAGCTAGAAGCTGGCAAGACAAGTGGCCAAGTCTTGCTAGATATTTTGTGTGGACAAGTGGCTTGTGGGTCCCACCCACACTTGTCCCCAATCTCAACCACACACTTGCCTTCATCCTATCCCTGGTTGTCCTATATATGCACCCTTAGTTGATGAAATCTTCCACACTTAGACATTTGAAGACTTGAAAACCCTCCCTTCTCCCTCGACCTAGAGCTCTCGGTTTTGCCCCATTTCTTGAGCAAAATTTGTCCAACAATTCTTAAACTCTCAAGTGTTCTTCCCTAAGGTGTTAGGAAGATTGTGTACCAAGAGTTGGAAAAGATTTCACACCCCTAGCCTTGAAGGGATGCCTTGAAAGTTGTCATCTTGAAACCCTAAGTGTTCTTCACTTTTTGAGTTGAATCTTGAAGAGAAGTTGGTTAGGAGCTTCATGGGTTGCTTGTAGCGGATTGGAACGTAAAGATTTGGAGCTAAGACTTGCTTGGAGCGACTTTAAGAACTTGGATATTTTTGGGCTATTTGAGGTAGTGGAACTTAAACCTCTTTGTGAATTGGTTGTTATACATATATTATAAGTATATTATGGATTATATAATATATGGAGTAAGTTTGGAAGAGTTGGATCTTGTTAACTTGTTAAAAGAAAGGATTGGCCGCTTGCCATTAAAATGGTAAAACGTATCTTACTTGCTAAGCTAATAACAAAGTAACTATAACTTATATTAATAATGGAAATATAAGTTGGATGACTAATGAGTAAATTGGATAAGTAAAATGGACAAAGTTGCCAAGGACCCCAACTTAAGGATCAGTATTTACTTTGGACCGTATTTACTTTGGGTATTTACATTGACCGTATTTACATTTCATTAAGGGAAGATTTTTCAATCGCGTTAGTTTGGGCGTGTGATCCCTTTTTAATTATTATATTGTTATGAAGGCGTGATAGTAAACCGCGTTCACGGTTGGCGCGTAATCCCCTTCTTTTACTTATTGTTGTTATGGGCGTGATAGTAAACCGCGTTACCATTTGGGCGTGTAATCCCCTTCTTTATGTTGTTTAATTATTACGCCTTATATATATATATGGTATATATATTACGGTTATTCGACCTTGGTAAAAGATGGAAAAGTGAGTATAAGCGGGAAGTCTTTGTAAAATTTCCGTAGATTTTGAGGGCTTTTTATTGGTATAAGTCTTGATGATAAGAAAGGTTTGATAGAGTACTATGACCATTTTAGGAGTGGAGTACTACGTGTGGCGTGATCTACTTGGCTTAGGAGTAGCCGACGGGTCAAGTACTTGGGCGTTTTGCTTATTGTCGATAAATCGTCGCGAGGTATGTGAACCTCTTCCTATCTTTTCTAGCATGATTGTTGTGAACTATGTAGTACGGTAGACGTGCATGTGCTAAGTGATTTGGTTGGTTTAAAACATAGGGTGTTATAATAGCTTATGGGAAGTTAGTTATAACGACCTTATGTAGGTGAAAATGGTTTACTGATGTTAGAAGTTAAGAGACTTGATCTTATAAGATAAGAGGCTTAACTTATTTGTTTTAATGTGAATGTGTGTGAAACCTCATTCGTGAGTAATGAGTACTTGGTTTTTAAAGGGATAATGTTTTACTGATTTCGGGAATCAGAATGTGTATCGACAGACCATTGCAGCGTTAATAAAGGAAAATGTATTGAATAATGATGTGTTGTATTAAAACCAGAAACCTCCATCCGCATGAAGCTAAGATGAGACAAAATGATATTACATTTTCTAGATCACGGTCTTGTAATAAGATCGTTATAAACAAAGAATAAACTACTCACATATATGACATATGTTACTCAATTGTTTTAAAAGAGATTAAGACTATGAGTTATGAAACCTTTCTAAAATAAGTGACTTGAGCATTTGAAAATGAGAAGTTTGAGTAATTGAAACTAGGCAAACTGGAACTTAGGAAAAGAATGTTGTTACTTGATTTTGAAAAGGAATGTGGGTTGGTCATTCTAATACTATGGGTATAGGGTGACTTTTATAAAAGTAATGGATCTCTTTTAAAAGAACTTAACGTATGTAGTACTTTGGGGTTAAAAACCCGGACTTTGGCATAAAATGAAAGTACTTTGAGTTGTGTGAAACTTGCCTATGCTTGTGATGATAGCCTTTGTTGTGCAAGTGTGGTATTTCTGTGTTACCGCGTCTCTCGATAGAGGGCCGGTCGACTTGTTGAGAACTTACTTGGACGCGTCTTTGGCGGTGATGGAGAATTCCACGTATGTTTCCATTTTGATTCTTGTCTTGTTGTTGATGTCACATGGACATGTCTACACCGAGGTAGAATTCCGGGGCATGTGTACGCGCGCAGGTTGATCACCAAAGATATTTTGATGATGTCACATGGACTGGTATACACCGAGGAAGAATTCCGGGGGCATGTTGCCATGGGGCATTGGTCTTATTGTTGCAACATGGACATGTCTACACCGATGCAGAATCCGGGCATGCGCCGATGCGAACATGATTGATGTTGTGGGCGTAAGACCCATAGTTATATTTGAGTGATGACTGAGGCGTGAGTCCACGATCGACATGATCGCTTTTATGTTGTGAATCGTAGTTTGGTTATCATACATGTCTCCCGCTTTATATAGACTAGTATGATTTCATTACGATTTTTTCTGCCATTCATACTTGGTACTGTTAGATCGACCTCCTTCGGGGCTGCGTTCATGCCGCAGTAGAGGTACATCGGCCGTGGATCCTCGCTCTTAGGATCTCGATTCAGCGTTTGGGAAGCTCCGTTTCTCCGAGGCTTATCTTTTGGTATGTGTTCCACGAGTTGTAGGTTCTTGTACATTCGTGGTATGGCGAGCCCCGCCCCGTCATAGTTGTTGTAAATCTTAGAGTGCATGTAGTACGCAAGTGTGGTTTGTAAAAAGGATTAAACTGCTCGCTTTGAAAGAGTTGTATTTATTATGTTATTGGAAGGTAACCGTTGGGTTTGCTTTGTTTATGTTCATATATCTGCTTCTTGTTTAAGTTTTATTTTCCGCCGTTTTCTCGATGATTGTATCACTAGGGTGCCCGGATAAGGCACTAGAACTGCCCGAACGGTCGCATAATCGCGAAGATGGTAACCAACAGGCTACAGGGTACTCTCCCAAGCAATACAGAGGTCAATTCAAGAGAGCAGTGTCAGGCAGTATTGTTAAGGAATGGAAAGCAGTTGGAGCAGGTTGCTCCCCAACCCGCAATGGTTCATGAGAAAGAGGGTAAGAAAGCAGTTGAGGAAGGAAATAAGGGGGTCATTGAGGACCACCCTACAGTTGAGAAAGCTCCACCATCACCTTTAAGGGACTACACTGATAGAATCCCTTACCCTCAGAGGCTCCAAAAGAATGTCATAGACAAACAGTTCTCCAAGTTCTTGGAGGTATTTAAGAAGCTTCACATCAATATCCCCTTCATTGAGGCGTTAGAACAAATACCTGCATACTTCAAATTCATGAAGGAGATACTTGGGAAAAAGAGAAGGTTGACGGATTATGAGACAGTAGAGATGACAGAGGAGTGCAGCGCCATCTTACCAAAAAAAATTGCCTCTTATGTTGAAAGATCCAGGAAGCTTCACCCTGCCCTGCACTATTGGCAAAGTAACGTGCAACAGGGCACTTTGTTAACTGCAAAACAATCAACACCATAGGTCTGTAAGAAATCACCGTCCTCCAGAAATACTAAATCTACTTGTGTAAACACATAGTGAGATAGATATTCCAGATGATGATGAGCCTACAATATACAACGAAGCAATGGTGGACATTGATTCGAAGAGATGGCAAGAAGCCGTGAAATCCGAAATGGAATCTATGTATGTCAATCAAGTGTGGAACTTGGTTTATTTGCCAAATGGGGTTAAACTCATAGGATTCAAATGGGTCTTCAAGAAGAAGATTGATGGATTTTTGGCAAGGTTTAGACTTATAAAGCTAGACTAGTGGCTAAAGGTTATAATCAACGTTCTGGTGTGGATTATGATGAAACATTTTCACCAGTTGCTGAGATAAAGTCTATTCGGATTTTGCTTGCTATAGCTGCACATTATGACCATGACATTTGGCAGATGGACGTCAAAACTGCATTCATCAATGGTAATCTAATTGAGGAAGCGTATATGAAACAACCCGAGGGTTTTTTATCCGAGTCCAAACCAAATGTTGTGTGAAAGCTACATAAGTCCATTTATGGATTTAAGTAAGCCTCTAGGAGTTGGAATATTTGCTTTGACAAGGCTATCAAGTCATTTGATTTCGTTAGAAGCAAAAAAGATTCTTGTTTATAGCAAATGCAAGGATGAGTGTATTATATTCATTGTTATATATGTTGATGACATATTGATAATGGAAGACAATTAGACTCTTATGCAGTCAGTTAAGGAATGATTTTCCAATACCTTCATGATGGACTTAGGTTCCTGCTACATTCTGGGAATTATGATCTATAGAGATAGACCTAATATATTGTTAGGGCTGTCACAATCGGTCTACATAGACAAAGTGCTTAGACAATTTTCTATGGAGAATTCCAAGAAAAGCGGTATTCCAATGGGTCAAGGCATCAAGTTATTTAAGAAGGATTGCCCTTCTAGTGTTGTAGAACTTGAGCGCATGGAGAGGGTCTCATATGATTTGGCTAAAGGATCAATTATGTATGCCATGACTTGTACTAGGCCAGAGTGGCCTTTGCAGTTAGTATGACTTTCAAGTTCCAGCAGAATCCTGATGATGAACACTGGAAGGCAGTAAAAAGTATTCTTAAGTTTCTTAGACGTACTAAAGATTACTTCTTAGTCTATAGTGGAGATGAGAAGCTAGTTGTTATTGGATACACTGATGCTAGCTTCCAGACAGATGTTGATGACTTCAAATCTTAGTCTGGTTACACGTTCATTTTCAATGGTGGAGCAGTGAGTTGGAAGAGTTCCAAACAAGCTACAACTGCGGATTCGACTACTGAAGCAGAGTACATTGTTGGATCG
This sequence comes from Przewalskia tangutica, assembly GCA_029844215.1. Taxonomy (NCBI): domain Eukaryota; kingdom Viridiplantae; phylum Streptophyta; class Magnoliopsida; order Solanales; family Solanaceae; genus Przewalskia; species Przewalskia tangutica. The sequence continues at coordinate 84,389,943 of CM056734.1, forward strand.
AAAACTGGTAAAGAGGTTGTCACAATTTCTGAGTTCCTGAAGGAAATAGGGGTTGTTCCGAGTGATAGTTGTCCAATAACCATTATTGTGACAACACAGGTTCAATTGCACATCAAAGAAACCAAGATCAACAAACAGAAACAATCATGTACCAAAGAAGTACCACATACTCATAGAGATGGTGGAGACTGAAGCTATTAGATTAGATTATGTTCCCACGGACAATAATCTAGCAGACCCATTTACTAAACCATTAAGCTTAGTTAAGCATAATGGTCATTTTGAGAACATGGATATTAGATATGTTGGTGATTGGCTCTAAGCCAAGTGGGAGATTGAAAGTAAATTTATGTCCTAGAGACAATTTGTATTAGGACAAATGTACTTTATACACATTCATATTTATATTAATGGAGATTAATATTATGGCATTTGCAGTTATTGAATTATTTATTGATTTTCTATAATATTCTATAATTGCATCCCTAGAGGTTACATGGTTATTAATAATGTGAGAGATTATTATTATAGCGTAACTCTTAAAATGCCTAGACTAATGATCATCGAGAATGGAATATCGATGATATGTGATACATCGACATGTGGTTTGCATCATATCCTTTGGGGATGTAGTATGTCTCACCTGCTACGAGTTATGACAACTCGTGATGGACACATGGATACTTGTGGAAGTATTGGTATACCATGTTGTTGTACTGTTTGTTATAGATGTCTAAAGTATCATTAGCGTGTGGGAGATAGAAGTCCTTAGACTTGAGGTCGATACGCGCCTTGTTTACAGAGTAATATACTTTGATCCTGTCCTAAGCTCAAATGTCTTATAGGTTGAGACGCGACTTGTATTAGGTATATTGCGACGTAGATTAAATATGGTAGTTGAGCCAAGATTAGGATTCATTCCTTGAATGTATCTTCGAGAGAACACTCAGATTCTCATATGGTATTAGGTTGACTAAGTCATTGGTCAACGTAGTAGACATATCTATGATATGGTCTTGTTGTCAGTTAATATATATAAGATATAATGATTAAGCCATTTGGATAGATACTTGGAAGATCCTAAGCTTGATCGAATGTGTCGTGAATGAAAGGATTTTATGTATCCACATAGAGGTTCAGTTCACAGGTTTCTTGTAACTATACTTCACATATTAAATTCGTCTTTCGGCGCTGTCTAGGAGTTCTGTGTAGACCCTAATGATATTAGTTTCGATATGTGAAGGCATGAAGAGTAACACTAAGTCAATTGTTTTGTCGATTCAAAGATGTAATCAGAGAGAATATATATGTTCGATTTATAATCGAGACATTAGAATAAATAATGATTATTTAATTAAATCGAGATGATATTTCAGATTTAATTAAAATCGAAACGAGGCAAAATTGGACCAGGATCGCGGCTCGTGGGACCCATGGCCCCGATGCCTCCCACTCAGCGCTGCGGCACCACGAGTCCAGTGGGTCCGAAGTGATCACTCTGTCTCGGTCTTTGGGCGTGGCCTACTTGGAAACCCTAGTTGATTTTCAGCTATTAATATAGGGTTCAATCATTATTTTATTACACCCAATTCACTTGAATTATTCTCTATTAAAACTCTGCCGGATTTCCTAGTTTTTCGAAAGACTAATTACATCGGAGTCTTAGACTTGCAATCGAGGAATAGTTGCATGCTCACTCTCGGATTACACACTTGAAGTTTGAAGATTCCATATTTGCTAAACTGTATTCGTTCGAAGTATTATAGTTATCTATGTGTTTCATTATATAATCATCCATCAGTTTGACCGTCCGTCGGGTTTGAAACATAAATTTTCAAATTCCGATGCGTGTACGAACCCGACAAAACCCTACATCTCTAACTTCCATAAACTTTTGCAAGCAGTGAGCTACTAATTTATTAGGAGAAAGATTGAAAATCCGCAACATAGGAAAGCAAAAGTTAGTTTGGCAAGCACTTATAGTCCATGGAACTTGTTCGACTTCAATATAAGGACCCGCAACGGTACCAGAGATACCAGGCAAGCTGGAAAAGTGTCATTTATAGCGTTATTCCCCATATCAAGGACTTCTCAACCATAACAATTGAGCAGTGACATAGGGTAGACCCTTTAAATTAATTTCCATTCAAGATAGTGGTCATCAATGAAGAGCTCCGAGAATATGACTATAGAAGACTCCCACTGAAATTATCCTTTCTCAAGTTTAGAACCAATAACTCTGCCATGCTGCCCAAGAAATGTGGAGCCGACTCACCGAAGTTGTGTGATAAACCCATAAAGGTAAGGTTGCTCAAGTAAAAAATATAGAAGGTAGACGACCTTGCAGGAGATTAAAGTTACTTATAAGATCAAGATTCTCTAGATTACAGAGATTAAGTTGTTCTAGGTGGTTTGTATGTGAATTATGTGAACGGTTTAGGTGAACCGACGAGTCGCCTCTTTTCTATCAACCTATTATTCTATAGAACACCTCCTTGTAAGTTGTACAGAAAGAGAACATAGATCCCATCAAGTTATTGTTCTACAGAACATGAATATTCTCCCCAGTAATGAACTTTCAGTTGATGGGCTCACTTTATTATAGGGGTATACAACTATAAGGAATCTACTGACCTAATATGTTACAGGAATACCTAATTCATATGCCAAATTTGCAGCATACTATCATGGTGCTTCTCTTCAAGAGGTAGCTTCTCGCTCTCCGGAATACATCCATGTTGTACGTACCAAATAATATAAGATGCGTGAGTTTATACACATTGTAACAGTCTACACATAAAAGAGTAAAATTGGTTTTGTCTAGATGCATCAAGTTTACGGTGAATCTCTAAGCAAGATCACTATTATATTATCACTCCCAACTGTGGTTAAGATGTAACTCGAGATGACTCAACTGACTAGAATTACATTGCGAAGGATGTCATGCAGTTAACTGAGTTCTGTTTGCACATAGAAAAGTAATAATATGTACAAACTAAAAACAGTACATCATAGTAAAGCCACAAGGCGTAGAGCAGGCATCTTTCTCTTTTAGTTTTTCTTAGAGAAAAACTTTTCTTGTGCTTTATTTTCATTTCTTTTTGGGTTTCCATATCCTTTAGTTACCCCCTCTGTTTCTTCTCAAACCACCAAGTTCAGACCAAGTTTTTTGCTTTTTTAAAACAAATTTTCCTGTATTCAAGGAGAACTAAGAAAAATGTCGGAATGGGGGACTATTGTTTTATTTCTAGTGATCAAAGACATCCTAGGATATTGAATACACATCTTTGAAAATCATGGCTATACAAGCCAATGAACGACACCTTTATTTTCTATATCAAACTTTCAACTGTAAAGGGAAAAGTGAATACAGAACACTTTCATACTGTTGATTATTGTGTATGAGATTATAGAGATGAAGTTAATAGTAAATGAGAGAGGATTTGCGGGAACTTTTCTCTTTTATCATATAATGAAAACTCAAGTTCTTACAAAGTGCAGGAGCACTTATTTATACAAGAGAAATGAAAGAAAGAAAAGAAAGAAAACGTAGAGTATAGACTACTGTGGGCCTCTTTTCTGTGGTCCCCATAACCAGAATACATACTCATACTCTAACAGAATACATACTATATACTATACTTCAGCACCCCCCTCAAGCTAGGGGTTAAGAATAAGTTCTTCATCCCTAGCTTGGAGAGAAGATAAGCATGTTGTCTTGGCAAAATACCTTTGGTAAGTATGTCGGCAGGTTGATCATCGGATGCAATATGTTTGGTGGAAATCAGCCCCATCTGAATCTTCTCCTGGATTAAATGACAGTCTATTTTGATGTGTTTGGTTCTCTCGTGAAATATAGGATTGCTGGCAATCTGAATCGATGATTTACTGTCACAATAAGCAGAGATAGGCAATTGCAAATGTGAATTAAGTTCTGAGAATAAACCATTGATCCAGACAACTTTAACCACCACTGATGCAAGACTTCTATATTCAGACTCCGCTGAGCTCCTGGAAACTGTTTGTTGTTTCTTGGACTTCCACGAGATAAGAAAAAAACCAAAATACACTAAGTAACCCGAGACTAACCTCCTGGTGTTTGGGCAAGAGGCCCAGTCTGCATCACAGTATGCAAATAGGACATCACCACCTGATGCAGCCATCAAAACTCTCATTCCTTGAGTATTTTTAATGTATCTCACCACCCTCTCTGCTGCCACCATGTGTGATTGCTTTAGGGCCTTCATAAACTGGCTCAAACACTGCACAACAAAGACTATATCTGGCATAGAGTTAGTCAAGTAAAGTAACCTACCAACCAATCTCTGATATGTAGTTGGATTCTTCAACAAGACATCGATACGTCCATCCTTCCCAGGCATCGACTTTTTTACATGCTGGTCATATTCATCAGAAGTAAGCTTCACATTTGCCTTCATGGGTGAGTTAATAGTTTTAGAACATGTCAACCCTATATATTCAATAAGTTCTAAAGCATACTTTCGTTGATGCATCACAATCCCCTCCTTGTTCCTAGCAAACTCAAATCCCAAGAAATATTTGAGTTCACCGAGATCTTTGATCTTGAAGTGATGCTGCAAAATGAGCTTTGTTTCATCAATAAGTTCCTGATCATTTCCAGTTAAGAGAAGGTCATCCACATATATCAATACCATAGCTATTTTGCCCCCCCCCCTCCTTCCTGATAAGTAAGGAATGGTCATAGCAACTTTGAACAAATCCAGAAGTAACTAAGGCATTTGTCAGCTTGATATTCCATTGTCTGGAGGCTTTCTTAAGCCCATATAATGACTTAAGCAGTCTGCATACTTTCCCCTGACTCTGCTCAATTCCTTGAGGCAAGTTCATATACACCTCCTCATTGAGGTCTCCTGCAAGAAGGCATTATACAGATCCATTTGTTGAATCACCCAGCCTTTGGAAACTGCAACAGAGATAACACTTCTGACAGTAACCATCTTCATCACTGGAGAAAAGGTCTCTTGATAATCAACCCCTTCCTTTTGACTATACCTCTTTGCGACAAGTCTAGCCTTGAACCTTTCCACCTCTCCATTGGCTTTGTACTTGATTTTAAATACCCATTTGCAACCAGTGGGTCTCTTGTTATTAGGCAAGTCAACTATTTCTCAGGTCTTGTTGTCCTCCAAGGCTTGAATCTCTAACTACATGACCTCCACCAATCTCTGGTCCTTGGATGCATCATAGAAGGACTGTGGTTCATGTTCTGCTGAAATCTTAGCCAAGAAACCATGATATTGAGTAGACAATCCAGTATAATCCACCACTGTTGACATTGGATATGCACAACTTGCTTTTCTGGGTCGTGTTGTTGTATGCATAAAGTCCTTCAACCATATTGGAGTCCTCCTTTCTCTGGTTGACCTTCTAACACCTGAATCAGTCTCACCATCAACCACAGTAGCAATCTCATCTCCAGTATTGGATAAACCATGATATGCAGTATTGGATAAATCATGTTCTGCTGCAACATCATGTGTATTAACTGGCTCTTCTGTAGTGATAGAGTCTATCACATTCTCCTTTTGGACATCATGCTGAACCACTTGTGCATCATCAACATATAGATTAGGATTAAAATATTGAGTGTGAGGGATAGATGGATCTCCTCCAGATTCCTGAAATTGATGATAGGGAAATATATTCTCATGGAAGGTCACATCTCTGCTGATAAACATTGTCTCAGTGGACAAGTCCAACAGCTTATAACCCTTCCTATTAACTGCATAGCCAAGAAACATAGCCTTGATGGCATTTGGTTCAAATTTATCCTTTCTCACCAAGTTGGATACATAGCAGAGGAACCCTATCACCTTGAAGTGAGAGAATGATGACATCTTCTTAAATAGCTTCTGTTATGGTGAAATTCCCCCCAACACCACAGTTGGAATTCTATTAATCACATATAAAACAGTTTCAATGCAATCACCCCAGAACTTTGTTGGTAGGTGAACTTGTAATTTGATAGCTCTTGATATCTCCAATATATGTCTGTGTTTTCTCTCTACTATTTCATTTTTCTGTGGAGAGTAGGGGCAATATTTCTGATGTATAATCCCTAACTTATTAAAATGATCAAAGCAGGCAGAATTAAGGAACTCTGTCCCATTATCTGTCATAACACATTTTACTGTCAAACCAAATTGTGTTCTTATTATCACAAATAGATTCTTAAGAGTAGTTATCATATCAGACTTAACATGCATCAAGAAAACCCATGTCCATCTAGTAAAATCATCCACAACAGTGAGGAAGTATCTCATGTTATTATAAGATGGCACTCTATAAGGTCCCCAAACATCTAGATGCAAGAGTTGAAAAGGAAAGTCAGTTTTACTATGACTATCAGGGAAATATTTCCTTGCTTGTCTAGCTAGTGAACATACACCACAATGTTTTATTGAAAAATCTGACTTGTTCCTGAAAACTACAATTTTATTGAGCATGCTCAATGGAACATTCCCCAGTCTCTTGTGCCAAAGATTTGCTTCCAGCTCACCCTTGGATACCAGAGTTGATGCATGAGCATGTGTTCTTATTGCCTGTTTGTAATTCCTCCCTGATTCCAGAATGTACAGCCCATCGACTTCTCTACCAGTCTCCTTGACCTTCCTAGTAAACAGATCCTGCAGGACAAAGAAATCAGGGAAAAACCTTGCAGAGCAATTCAATTTCCTGGTTAACTTTGACACTGAGAGTATATTGAATTTAAAAGTTGGAACACATAGCACATGCTCAATAATATCACCATTCTTTAGTCTACAACTCCCTGCCTGTGTAATCCCAGATACATCACATGTAGGTAGTTGTACTTGGCCTGCACTTTCCCTATCTCTTTTCTCTATCATGGATTTATCACTAACCATATGGTTAGTTGCCCCTGTATCCACTATCCAGTCTGCATTATTACTACTTCTATGTTTATGAGACACAATGTTACCTACCATATGAGCTTTGGCCACTGCTCTATTGCCATTCTTCTCTTCATACTGATCCATCACCTGCAATACCTTTTCATATCTATCTGGAGTACAAGAAGACAGTCTGCTTTGGAGATAATCATGTTGCTCCTTAGACAGTTGCCTCATGTCTCTGCTATGTTCATGCTGAAAGTTGACACACACACCCGTTTAAGTTCCCACAACTGCAGCATTCACCTTCTTCTTCCCTTTGGAATCTGGTGGATATCCAACCAGCCTATAGAATTTATCAACAATGTGTCCTTGTTTCTTGCAATAGTCACAGAACATCAACAACCTGCGACAATTTTCTCTAGTATGCCATTTCATTTGACAGTAATCACAGAAACCAGACTAATTTGGGTTCCTTTGTCTATATTGTGTTGTTGTACCATACATGGCCATGGATCACCTGAATCAGATCCTCCAAACCTTCCAGTAATCGAATTTTGGCTTTCATCTTGTGCAATCATAACATATGCTTGATTGACACTAGGTGTAGGTGTTAGCATCAGAATATGACTTCGTGCCTGGTTGTAGCCATCATTTAACCCCATCAGAAACTCCAATAACCTCTGACTAGCAAGATGGTCAATATATGCTCGAGGACTATCACATTCACATGCAGGTGGAGGAATGATCGAGTCAATTTCGTTCCACAGATCCTTCATCCTAGAATAGTAAATGGCTACTGGTGATACTCCTTGCTGAAGCATGGCCAATTCCTTCTTCAATTGATATACCCGAGACAAATTAATTTTGTCAAATCGTTCCTTCAAATCTCTCCAAATTGCAAGGGCAGTAGACCTATACATAATTCCACTTAATAGATCTCTACTTACATTTTTCATAATCCACGAAATCTCCATTGCATTGCAGTGATCCCATTGCTTCACTAAATTTTCATTATACATTTCTTTTCTCACTGTGCCGTCAATGAAACCAATCTTATTCTTCGTTAAAAGACTCAATTTCATAGCACGACTGCAGAGAGTATAATTTTCCATTCATGTGAGTTGTATCTCGACATGCACAGCTCCAAGAGTATCGGATGAACTCAAAAATAGTGGATGATTGTGGTCCACTATAATCGAATTCACATTCGAAGTCTCATCTGTGACGACTGGTATACTTTGCGAAGTGTTCTCTATTTCAGTGATTAAACTTGACAACAACAACTAATAAATCGTGCTCTCAGTAAATCGATTTTCACAAACTCAAGTAATCAAGCAATAGATCGATCTATTTGCAATCGATCGATCTTAACAACAGAATATATAAATCTTCAATTATTAAGCAAAGAGTTTGAATTGCATATACCGAAATATCCACGATCTTCTCGAATTGAGTCTCAATCTGAATCGCGATCCATTCACAGGTCCCAATTCAATATTCAATTGCTTCAGATTCGATTTCAATTACACCTATCCTCTTCCATCAGCTTTGATACCATGTTGATTATTGTGTATGAGATTATAGAGATGAAGTTAGTAGTAATTGAGAGAGGATTTGCGGAAGCTTTTCTCTTTTATCATATAATGAAAACTCAAGTTCCTACAAAGTGCAGGAGCACTTATTTATACAAGAGAAGTGAATGAAAGAAAAGAAAAAAAGCGTAGAGTATAGACTACTGTGGACCTCTTTTCTATGGTCCCCACAACCAGAATACATATTCATACTCTAACAGAATACATACTACATACTATACTTCAACACATACCAAGGAAGTCTTGAGTGATAATTGCAATAAACATAAAACAATGGCGTTTATCAACAAAGGTACACCAATGACAAGTTATATCTGGGCCTTTATCACTTGAATGATAGTTTTGCAAGCCCATGTGGTAATATCTTACTAGGATAAGCTTATATCATCCAAGATACTAAAGAATGGTAATAATTCCCAGAAATTGAGAGAATCCGAGAAAATAGTCAAATAACGGACTAAGGAACACCTATCCGGAAAAAAAAAGAGTTAGAATAAAAGTCTAACCAGCATTCTCAAGTGTCACGAAGGGTCCGGACACGATCTTGAATCAGTTTCGTTCCCCAATCTGCTACATCCGCGAAAGCATAATCTGGCAGATTCTCAAGGGCTCCTTCCATTGATCATTTTTAGCCAAATCATAAGTAGCTCCCACAGGGTCTCTTTGAAACGTGTGTATCATAGGCTGTATTCAGCTGCTCAACAAGCACTTCAAAATCTCAGGACATACAGTAATTAACAGTTGCTAACGGGCTTTCGTTATTAGACCAAAGATGGAATATTGATTCATAATTAAAAAGGAATAATGGTCATATAAAAGGTGAAATCTTACATCCATTCCACAGAACCAGAACATATAAGCAATTGAAACAGCAGGGGGCCCTTCCCAATCCAGCAGTGCAATGTACATAAACTCTTCCTTTTCCTTGTGAAATTTCCCACTCCAGTGATGCAACAGCTTTAGGTAATACACCCCTCAAGGAATCTCTTCCCTGCAATTAAAGTATGTGCGATGATCAACATACACAAAACGAGCGGTGTCTTGGAAAAAGATAATATGCCAAAACCTTTTTTTTTATTTTCTGAGGCAGATCATGCGTGCCACAACCATCGGGTGGTCGCAGACTTTCAAAGATCTTGAAGGGCGGCGCATCACGGTGCCTAGACGGAATTTTTCAATCCGAAGATATTTTTGACAAGTGGACAAGTGGGGTTCACGGGTCCCTCTCCACTTGTGCTACTTAGCACCAAATATATCCAAGTCTTGCAAGACTTGGATCACTTATGCCTTCATTCTTCAAACCTCATCCCTCTCCCTTGTTCTTGAAGATTTCGAAAACCATAAAAGTGAAGGACAAGAGTTGATTATTCTCCTAGATTAAACACCCTAATCAAGTTCTAAGCCAAGTTAACTCTCCAAGGTTTAGCAACCACGGTTTGGCCGAGAGTTTGAGTTGGAATCCTAGGCTTGTTTATGAACTTTGGAAGTAAAACAAGAAGGGAAGTTGGTTACAAGCTCGTATTGGATACATGGATGTGATTGGAACTTGAAGAAGTGGAGCTAAGACAAAACTATGGGCCGACTTTAAGTGGACTGTTTTGGGCATATTTAAGGTAAGGATTCCTCCCCCTCTTGAAGTAATTGGATATTACATGTTGTTATAGTTGATAGATGAATATGTATTAAGTGAAATGGAGAATAAAAAGTGTACTGCCATGTTGGGGCTAGTGGTCGAAAGTGGGACAGTCTTTGGGGTGTTGGATTTCGTTGGTTATTGTTGTTATTTTCTTCATCTATTACATATATATATTGAAGGAAACCTTGTTGTTGAAAGTTGAAATGGATTATAGTAAGTGTTGTAATAAATTGGATTATAAAGAGTTATGAAAAAGGGCTTTGGATTGTAGTTGTTTGGCCAAGACTTGTATAAAACTGTTGGATATTGTTGTGCAGTTTTAGGGACTGTTTTGTGGCGGTTTAATACTGGAAATTCAGTTGTCATTATGCATGTTTAAATGTGGTAAAAGCTAATGTAACTCCTAAAGGAATAAGGGTGTAGAAGAGTGTTGAAAGACCTCACATTTTATCCTTGTTGTTGTTGAATTGTGGACTATTTTTATGGACTGTTTTGCCGAGATTGTGGACTATTTTTACGTGAGAAATAGGTGTGTAAATACCATTGATTAACTGTTGGTTGTGCCCTTAATTGGTGTCATGGTTATTGTTGAAATTGGCCTTCTTGAAAGGTGAAAAAGTACGTATATATGGGGAAGTACTGCCCAAATTTTTATATAAAAGGAGAACCATTACTTGGTATTAACCTACTCTAGTAAGCATGAAGTTGATAGAAGTGTTATTCTCATTATAGGTTGAAGTACTACTTGTGACGTATTCTACTTAGCGTGTGGATTAGCCGAAGAGGTATGTGGAACTCTTCCTATCTTTCTTTGAGCATGAGCCTTATAAAATGAGTGTACGGTGGACGTACGTGTTTTAAATTAATTCGGATTTCATTGTAGTGTTTACTTGATTTGAAAAGTATAAGTTGTTTGATTCGAAAAGAATAAGTGACTTGATTTTAAGAGCTATAAGTGACTTGATTTGAAAAGAATAAGTTACTTAATTTTAAAGGTGTGAGTGCCTTGATTTTAAAAGTGTAAGTTACTTGAATTTAAAAGTGTAAGTAACTAGATTTTAAAAGTGCTACAAATGCTAGTATCTTGGGGTTTTATAAATGAAAGGATATATGGTGTACGTACATGGTGCTATTGGGCTCAAGTCCCTAATATTACATGATATTTATATAAAGTAAGTGTACGGCGGACGTACATGATTTTATTGGTTTTTCTAAAAAAGAAGGCATGGTATTGTCTTGGTTATTCTAAAAAGGAAGGCATGGTATTGTCTTGGTTTTTCTAAAAAGAAAGACATGATATTGTCTTGGTTTTTCTAAAAAGGAAGGCATGGTATTGTCTTGGTTATTCTAAAAAGGAAGGCATGATATTGTCTTGGTTATTCTAAAAAGGAATGCATGATATTGTCTTGGTTATTCTAAAAAGGAATGCATGATATTGTCTTGGTTTTTCTAAAAAGGAAGGCATGATTTTGTCTTGGTTATTCTAAAAAAGAAGGTATGATAGTGCCTTGGGTTTTCTAAAAGGAAGGTATGATAGTGCCTTGGTGTTTACTAAAATGAAAGATGTGATAGTGCCTTGATTTTTCTAAAATGATAGTTCATTCTATTTGTTCTAATTAGAGTCAAAGGTGATTTAACTTTCATATGGTTGCTCATGATAGCTATTCGTGCAAGTGTTATATTTCCACATCACTGCGTCCCTCACTAGAGGGCCGACAACATTATATATATATTTTATGGATTATCTTCCATGACGTGAGTAGGTATACTCATTGCGGGACTAAAGGGCTCATGCGGGTTCAACTCCCATGAATATTTCATGGACTAGCTCTCCATGATGCGGGTATCGCGTATAGATACTCATTGTGGGTCTAAAATATCCATGCGGGTTCGAGTCTCATGCGGGTGAAACAGTCTCATGAATATTTCATGGACTAGCTCTCCATGATGCGGGTATATATATATACTCATTGCGGGTCTACAAGATCCATGCGGGTTCGAGTCCCATGCGGGTGAAATAGTCTCATGAGTAGGATTGCTTAATGACTCTGAGGGCAGGTTTCCCTGATTTTGACATGACTTTCATATTTTGAAATGACAATGATTTCATATTTGAAAGGGGTACGGTTGATTTCATATTTTGAAATGGTAATGATTTCATAATTTGGAGATGATACGGTTGATCTCACTTTTAAAAGGCATATTTTAAAAGGTACAATTGACTCTCATTACTTTCATTCTTCATAAGGCACAGTTGTACTGGTAGTTTGATTATCATCCTTGTCTCCTGTTATCTTTTGGACTGTTATGATCTCATTTACAGTACTTATTGTTTCACATACTTGGTACATCTTTCGTACTAACCCCCTTTCCTCGGGGGGCTGCGTTTCATGCCGCAGGTGTAGGTACACAGTTTGTTTATCCTCGCTCTTAGGATCTCTACTCACATTTTGAGGAAGCTCCATTATTTCGGAGGCTTGTCTTTTTGGTACGGATCTCTGTTATTGTAGGTTTATGTACATTCAGGGATATGGCGGGGCCCTGTCCCGTCATAGTATATTGTCCAAGCTCTTAGAGGTATGTATTCATATGTGGGCTGGACTTGCGAGAGTTGTATATACTGTTGGCCATTTGTACTACTGTATTGTCAGGTTATTTCCCTTTATATATAACGACAGTCTCATCGGCTTGCCTTGTTGCTATAGATACAGTTTTTCATTTATTATTTGGCCTATATCTTGTATGGGATGTGAGGGTATAAGAGGGGTTGTCCAGGTAGGACACCAGTCGCGGGCCCGGAGTTCGGATCGTGACATTATTATTATCATAGGATCCTGACTCCTTGCTGGGAAGGGATATTACCTCGCCCTCGTCCTCCTCTTCCCCTAAAGGAATTGGGGATACTTGGTCTCATCCTGAAAAAATACAAAGTTATGAACTTAAGTATTCCCTTGTCAAAAAATCAGGCAGAGTATTATCAGATCCTTTTTTATAATGTATCTCAAAATCAAATGGTGCTAGTAGCTTGCCACCTAGAAAACATCATTTTAGAAACATCATGCTTGCAATCTTTATTAAACATATACCTGGCTGATTGGCAATCTGTTTTTATCAAGAATTTTTTATTATATAAATCACCTTGAAATTTTAAAACACATTTGACTATTGCTAAAATTTCTTTAGCAACTGTGGAATAGTTTTTCTGGCTAGGACTCCACTTGCCCGAATAAAATATTAAATATTCCTGTTTATCAACTAAAGAGTATTGTTTGAGTATGCCTCCATATCCATTATCTGAGACATCTGTCTCTATTATTTTTGATCAAGTGGGATTTGTCAAAGTGAGACAAGGGAGGTTATGAACCTTCTTTTTAATCCTTTTGACAGCTTGAGTATGATCATCTGTCCATGGTTAGAAACCTTCTTTAGTCGTTCATATAATATGGTTGTATCTTTTGCTAAATCCTTTATGAAAGGACTTATATAATTCAAATTGCCTAAAAACCCCTTAAGTTGGATTTTATCTGTAATGATATCAGAGAATTTCGATGCAAATTCAATGCTCCTATAAATGAGAATGATTTTTCCTTTTTCAATATTATGTCCTAAAAATCTGACTTTTATTTAAAAAAGGGCCATCTTTGATTTTGATATTACTAAACCATTTTGAATAATGATTTTTTTGAATAAATCAAGATGTTTAAAATGAGCTTCTATAGTCATGGAAAAGACCAATATATCATCAATATAAACGATGATAAAGTTACTGTAAGGTATGAAAATATCATTCATAATATTTTGAAATTCTGAAGGGGCATTTTTAATCCAAAAGGTAGAACGTTCCATTCGAATTGTCCCATAGGAACATTAAAAGAAGTTTTATACTTATCATGTTCTGCAACCTGAATCTGCCAATATCCAGATTTTAGGTCAAATTTAGAAAATATAATGACACTATTTAATCTATCAAGTAAATATTTTTTATTAGGAATGGGATACCTGCTCCATTTTAAAACTTTATTGAGGGGTTTATAATTAATAACCAGTCTTGGAACTCCTCTTTTTTCTTGTTCAGCATAATTTATTAACATAAAAAGTTGTACAAGACCATGAAGACTTTGATGGTTTTATTAAACCCTTTTGTAAGAGGGAAGTAATCTCCTTCTTACATAATTCCAAATATTCTAAATTCATTTGACAGGGCTTGGCCTTAGTAGAGATATTACTTTCTTTGAAGTTCTCCTCATAGGGGAGACTAACCACATGTTTTTTTCTCTCCCAAAAAGCATTAGAATGATCACTACAGATTTGTAATGAAAATTGATTTTGTATAAAATTAATTTTTTGACGTAACTTAAGATTTCTCACAATTTCGTCAATGTTAGAAATATAAATCTCTTGCTTTAAAAAACAAATATGTTGGTGTTTATTCACCCACCTTTTTTTAATCTCATTTAAAACTCTTGAGAAAGGCTCAGTTATAAACTGAAACGGGATAGGCTTATTATCAAAAGTTCCCATTAATCCCTTCTTATCAATATTAGTTATGGGAAACATCTTTTGTATAAAAGGTGTTTCTAATATAATTTGATTTGAAATATCTTTTACTAAAATAAAGCTTTCAGCAATGCAAGTCTTATTATTGCAAATATAAGCTTTTGATAATTTAAAAGTAATTTATAATTTCTGCCCATTAACAGACCTTACACTATGAGTAGTTTTATGAAAATAAGTAGAAGGTATTAGTCCTTCTTGTATACAATTCACATCCTCCCCATTATCAATTAGAGCAGTGAATTCTCTTCACGAGTTCGATCCCCTGCATAAACCTTCTTGGTTGAGTCTGTCACACACGACTTGTCAAGTGTGGTTAATCGGCTGACGTGGTTTGCGGTATTGCACACCGGTTTACTGTATGAACTCGAAGAAAGAATGGCCATGGCCTTCACAACAAAAAGAGCAGTGAATTCTTTTTTGAAATTATAATATATCCAAAGAGTAATTTTATAATAAACTTTTGAGAAGTGATAAGTTCCGAAGTCTCTAGAAACTCCCTTGTTATCAACAAGTCATCCCTGATAGTGGTATCATTGATATCACCAGTTCTTATGATGCTTTCCCTTTGCTTTCTATGCTAGAAATTCTAGCTTCTAACAGTATGTTGCTATCTTTTATTTTGGAAATTTCGCTTTTGAGGTTATCAATTTCTTTTTCCAAATCTTTAGGAGTGCTAGCAACTCCTTGCTTTTCTCTTAACTGCTTCTTTAATTCAGCCATTGAATAGGCGCTTGTATTTTCTATGGCTCTTATATTTTTTGTATATACAGTCAAACCTCTCTATAATGAAAGTGTTTGTCCGAAAATTTTATAGTTGTTATAGTGAGGTATTGTTATACATGTATATCGACATTTGATATTTACATCTCATTTAGCTGTTATAAATAAAAGTATACAAATAATTATTTTTCTGTATTTTTTATGTTATAAACGAAAATAATATACTTGTTAATTTTCAAACCTCATTTGATTTTCATATCTCATTAATTAAAAAAATGAAAAGACTAATAAATTCATAACTAGTTGTACATATCCATAAAGAATTAAAATCTACACAACATATGCATTTAAAATTAATTAAGAATTTAAATATTTCAAGTTTGACATAATAATTCTATAGTTGTAGGTTGTTTCATAAATTTTAGTCTCTTAGTGATAATATAACGCTTGAATTGATGAAATTTTGTTCAAGCTTTCAACAAAAGGAAATTCAATAGCTTTCCCTTGAAGGGTGTCTAAGAACTTAACATATATATTTTAATATTTTATTTTCATATATAATATATTTCTTATAAAATATTGTTACACAATATTTGAGTATAACTGTTATAGAGAGATAATTTTACAAAATATTTTTGGTGAGCTGCTAGATATATAACATTCTTTCTTTATGGTGCCTACAAAGCAATCTTCAATTATTACTTCCAAGGATATAACTACAAAAAATAATAATTAAGGAATGGAAAATTCCAATATGCAGCTGCGTGAAATTATGAAAGTTTTATCTGGTTTTCAAGGTGTGCAATGGATTGCCCTTTTTTACTCTTCCACATACACGCTATTAAATAAGGAAAAAGAAAGTTCTCCGGTCACAATCCAATGGCAAAGGCGGGGGGGGTCTTAAGACGCTTTGGACACTTGCAGCGTGAGATCGATTTTCTGTAGGAGAATTGCACATGCCGGGAACCTAAATATCAAAAAAAAAAAGGAAAAAGGAAAAGAATATTCCAATACTAGTCAATATTGATTACTTACGTACATTATTTTCAAGTAGAACTTACAAGTTATGAAGCATATTTACACTTATCTACAAAGGCCCTCTAACATCATTAATGGATATATGTAGCAAAAGTTGTTGTTAGTTTATCTGTATTAGCTAGAGCTCATAATTAAGATTCTTGCTTACCCTCAACACCTATCCCCTTTACAACTCACATGAAAAAGGAAGAAAAAAGAAGTGAAAAGTACAATTATAGAGCGTATGGTATCTTTGGTATACAGATCAACCCATTTGCCATATTCCTTTATGGTTTAGAGCAACACAGAAGCCCATAATGATGGAAGGATGATGATATATGTGAAATACATGTGTATGCATGCCTCCAGCTCTTATTTTGATTCTCTTTTCCGACTTCGTGGGAATACACACCTTTTAGTTTTGCATAAACCAAAAGCAAAAAAAAAAAAAGTGAAGAAAAAGAGGAGAGTATAATAAAGAGGCATAGTTGATTTGAAGGGCAAAGCTCAAACTAGAGGTGGATCAAGAACTTTAACACATATATTTGGAGTCCAAGATGAAGTTATTGAGTTCGGATGAAATACTACTATAAACATATGTTTTTCCCATCGATATTTAGTTGGAAATTTGTGTTATAAACATGAGTTTCCCACCTCATTCCCACCGAACCAACTCACTGGGAAAACGTATGGTGGGAAATAGGTTCTCATTGACACGTTGAAAAACCACTAGGTTTCTCCCACCGACATTCAATGAGAGGTAGTCACTGAACTGTTAAAAACAGACGTGATATACACTTCTTACCATAAGTGTATATCACGGTTTAGTCTTCAAATTCGTGTAAATATTTTAATGTAAATTTTATATTAATTAATATTGTACACTTACCATAATTATAGAATTCAATTCTTGTACTACTAGAATATTGTTTTGGTATTAGAATAGGAATAGAATTTTCCTATTATGAAAATTGTAAATTGTATATATTCTCTTTCATTAATGAAAATAATCAAGCGATTAGTTCTTTCATGGTATCAGAAGTCTAGGTTGAATTTTTCCCTTCAAATTTTCGGCCAACCTCTCCTCGAAATCCGAACCCCACCTCGGTTTACGTGTATCTCTTCTCTCCCGAATTCTTTCCTCCAAAACTCTCAATCACCCATTATTTTGTTGTTCGTTATGTCAACATCAAAGAACACGTTTCACCATGCCCTTGTTGTTTCTAACATCAAGAATCACATCACTCTTATTCTAGAAATAGAAAACGTCCAATATGCGACGTGGGCCGAACTGTTCAAAATTCATGCACGCTCGCATCAAGTCATCCACCACATAATTCCCATGGCTCCTAAGGATACGGAGGTGCCTAAACGCATGGATGATCCTAAGTTGTGGACAACAGTTGATGTCACCGTCCTTCAGTGGATTTACTACACTATCTCTACCGACCTGTTGCAGATAATTATTGAGCCAGAACCTATAGAGATGGATTCTTGGAATAGGCTGCGTGACATATTCCAAGATAATCAAAATTCCAGAGCGGTTACACTTGAGCAGGAATTTTCCCACCTCACCATGGAAAATTTCTCGAATGTTTCCGCTTATTGCAAAGGTTGAAAGAATTGGTGGACCAACTCCGCAATATTGGTGCATCTGTTAGTGAAGATCGTCTCGTTCTACAGATGGTTGCTGGTCTATCTGATGCCTATAGTGGCGTTGGAACTCTCCTTCGTCAAAGTGACCCTCTCCCAAAGTTCTATCAAGCCCGCTCCATGCTTACTTTGGAGGAATCCGGTTTGGCTAAGAAGGAGGCTAGCAGTGCTAATCCCGTAGTCATGATGATTGTTGACACCCAATTTTGACCCTCTCGTGCAGTCATTAGCTATAAAATTACACTAATTTTGCAAAATAATTTTTTATGATTTTTTATAATAAAATGCAGTGATAAAACATAAATACAGGCATAAATAAATAATTTTAAATAATAGCGTCGCAGTCTAAAACATTAAACACTAATTAAATAGCACGCCCGCATTTATTTTAGATAATTTAATCACAATTAATTAATTAACTTATCATTAATTAACTAGCCTAAAACTAATTAATTCTACCCAGCCCAATTACCCATTACCCACGCCCAATTCCTCTACGTCGCCTGTGCCCAAACCCGTCGCCCGACTCCACGCTTTATTTCCTCGGCCAGAAATTTCGGTTTTCCTATTACCCTTCGCCCATCTTCATCCCCTGAAGACTTAACCTAAAGAGAGAACTCACCCGCCGCCTACTCCTCTCCCCTTCACCCGCAAATCTCGCCGGATTTTCAGGGTGGAAAATCCGGCGACTTTCCTTTCCCTTTACCCACGCACCCTAGCCAGCTCCTCTTACCATAACTAAGCAAATCCTTCCAAATCGTTTCGAATCGCGCGAAATCAGTAACAAATCAAGCACGAATCAATTCACAGAATCAGCCTTGATTACCCAGGTTATTAGCTATAAATACAGAAGCTTGTCATCATGCAAAGGGGGCAGAGTGCAGTGGGGACAAGAGCACAGACGGCAGCGATCTGATGAGCACAGATGACAGAACTCAGCCAGAGGAAGAATCGATAACAGCAGAGCATCGGGAGTTATGGCTCAGCACCTAGACCATTAGCATCGCAAGAATAGGTAGTTCGAGTCCCCTTATTTCAATTCCAGCCAAAATCAGCAAACAAACCTCGCCCCTGTTATTCGCATCGCAAACCCATAACCCGAGTGGACCGACGACTTGATACGTTGCCCCGGTTCGCTGCCCGGAGAAGGTAAATCCCATTCCTTATTGATTTCGTTGCATCTCGGCATTTCTATGTTTTCGTGACATATGTGGTAGTCTGTCTATATTATTGCATTAATCAATATGACAAACTATTTAATCACTGAGGTACCTTTGCATCTCAAGTTATCGATTAAATTCATATTCGCTGCTATTTTGTGGTGTGTCGACCATGTTTATCTGACTGTTAAACAGGTAGGATACTGGGTTAGGATTATATTATGGGATTAATACGCCATCCGGATACTGGTGTAGTAAAGACCATGGTCTAGATAGTTTGGCCTAAGGACTGGTTATTCTTGTTTCTTTGAGAGTCACAACCTGTGATTGTCGGATTTCGATTTGCAGTTGTGGTTTTGTTCCTTTTACATGCCTTGGATTCTTCGTTTCCTTATGGATTTGAATATGCATGCTCTGTGATATGATCCGACGAATAACGTCTCTTTATGTCCCGGTTAACTAGTTGATAATAGGAAACATGATAAGAAGCTTGGTATGTGAAATGACTATTCGAGCCTAATATGAAGTTGTACTACTCTTTTACAGCTTGTGTTAATGTATTTGGGCTATGTCGAAATTGCGGTGTCCTAAACATGACAAGTTTGAGTTTATTGGTATATGCATTAAGTCAATTATGTGAATATGGAACTCATTTAAGATCACCATGAAGACTGTATATGCTAAATAATAATTCTACCATAGTAGCCTGCAACTTGTTTTACTTAATACATGGTGCATAGCCATGTTTGATCTACCGGATTGTGTCTGATCGCCTAAACTGTCAGAGAATAGGCACATATGTTTCTGTTCTGGTCCTAAAATGCTTGTCTATGAATTTCATGTTAATTAGAAGTGATGATAGCCTTTGCCTGCTTGCTCTAATCCATCTCATTTGTTCACGTATGCTTTTAAAAGAATCAATGCGCTTTGAATAAATGAGTCCTATAGAGATAGTTCTTTGAAGATTTGTATGGTATACATAGTCGTATTGCATCGCTTCTTTGGAAGTTCCCTTGACTCAGTTTCTGAAGTCATAAGATAAAAGGATTGTGTATCAAGTACACATACTCCATATATCGAGCGAATACCCTGCCTGAATATTTAGTATGTCACCCAATATGCTTAAAAAGGATATGAAGTAGGTGTTTGTTTTGAATATCATGTAGTTGTTTGGTTCTTTGGTTTTAAAATTGAATATGTTAGTGCATACTTAGCCTGTTTGCTTTAAATCTGGGAGGATACATCTCCTGGATGTACAAGAGTACAAGCATAAGTATATGTATTCATTGCATGTTCAAGTCTCATGTTTTCTACTCTGTATGCATTTTAAAGCCCGGTTCTTATTTAAAATGTTTGACTTGTTTGACTTTCTTCTTTGGAATGTCTGTTTCGTTTTGGAAGTAATATAATAACAACTATACATATATATGGTTTAAGTCCTTCGCTTGCTCGTTGCTCATCGTCTGCTTTGCTCGATTCCCATTGTTCTTTCCATGGATACATTGGGTTTGATAGGAAATATGTTTGCTAAAATGCTTATTTATTGCTAAATGTTTAGGGTATGTACTAATCCTTTTCTTCTCTTGTTTTACATGAAAATGCATTGGAGCAATCTCATTACGAGACTCTTCACAAGCCACACCGCATGAGTGCCCGCATCTGTGTACACTGCATTCCGCCTCAGAATTCCCAAACAAAAGGGGTTGTCATCCCCCCAAAGAGCATCCTTTTGGCCTCTTAATCTCTTACGTCTTATATATATTTGTTTGTTTATTTGTTGAAATTTAATTAGCTAACTTTGTAATTAATAGGAGACATAGAACGATTAGTCTTGGAATAAATAAATTGGGCGGGTAGTTTTAAAATCAGAAATACACTTTTAAATTACTTATTTTAAGGGCTTGTCATGCATGTCTAAACTTAACTAACAATTTAACTCGCAACTAACGTACTACTTCTTATAAAATTCAGGATAAAATGAATTGATTTTTCCCATAAGTTCTTTTATTAGCATAATATGAATAATTTATGTTGAATAACCTTCTTATCATAAAATTACAAAATAATCACCTTCTGCACTACGTCATATATATTTGATTTTAAAGGCTTATCTTTGATCATTAATCAACATGGCATATATCTATAAACAATATAAATGCATACCGTGAAATTTTATTTTTATAGCATTAGTCTTACAAACTTTTATCAACATACTTCATTTTTTATAAAATATTTTGAAGCATCTTTTATATTTTCAAAACACGCATTTTTTAGCATAACTAACCCTAGGTTTGAACGGACAACCGCAAGTTAGCGGATCCTTTAGGGTGCCTAACCCCTTCCCTTTAGGATAATAAAGAACCCTTAACCAGAATCTCATTAAGTTTAGCAGACCATTAAATAGAGTTAATGTTTACTTTAAACTAGTTAACATTTAGGTGTCCTAATTCACCCAAATTAATTAGGTGGCGACTCCTAGCAATCCTTTTAAATTTTAGTATTCTTTTAACATTTAACACTTTTATTTATTTTCTAACACTTTTATTCAAGCAGGGTTCGCTAGAATCCCGTTTTCGACTCCGGTTTAAAATGGGGTGTTACAGAAATGGCGACTCTGCTGGGGATTCTAGGTTCTTGACCATAACAAACCTAGGTTTATTATTGCTTAGCTTTATTTGTTTGTTTTAAATGCCTTAAAATTGCTCGCTTAATTTTGTATGTTTAACTGTTTTAATTGCTATTTGTTTTACTGCTTTCCTTAAACTGGCATTCCGCTCATATTTCCTCCACTCTGGAAAATTCACACTATCACACACAACACGCGGGTGTGCTTCGCGCACCTGCAAATTTCTTTCAAACACCCAAAATTAAGAGAGTTGGTGTTTTGCGCGGAGAATCCGGTCGGCCGTGGTCGCGTAGCCTTCTCACTCGAGTTGTCCGCTCGGGAACCTTTCGTCTAGAAAAGCCAAATCTTAGAAACTTAAGATAGAGCTATACCACCCTTTATTTTAGGGCATGCATGCATTTACCTTAGGTGGGTCGGTCCTTGGCATCGACACCACAATTAGGAAGACATCAAACTTGTCGACGGGTTTCTCAACCCAACGACCAACCAGCATATTATGTGTAGCGTGACGATGATAGACAAATCCAAACCTAATCATGTCATGCTGAAATTGGAAAAAGTGCACCGTCATTTGGTCGTCATTTCCAACAAAAGCATTACAGTTGGGCGACTTGGACAAATCCATCATAACCTCGCATATTTGACGTTTAGGCCTACCTCTGGCATAAAGAGGTCCCAAACATGTTAGAACACGCACTTGATTTGCAATTTGCTTATTAGTATATATTGGCTACAACTTTTTGCATATTATACTAACTTGGTTTGCTTCATTTGTAGAAGGGTTATTTTTGTCTAGCTTATCCCCAAAAGGTTGATTCGCGTTGATCGCGTAAGCCAATCATCCAATAAATGACTAATCGAGGCACGAGCGAAACAACTTAGGACTCGTCCCCGTTCCCGTAAAGGATGCAGAGGCGTTGGAAAGGAGAAACACCAATGATCAAAACCTCGCCACACTATTGCAGCAAATGGAAATCATGCAAGCCGAAATAGAAAGGCTCCGAAATATCACAAACCTGTCTATTAGCTTGAATGCACCACTCCCAGAGCAAAGGACAAATGCAATCGTGTCACAAGCCCTTGAGCCTCCACTTCCCCAAAGCTCCCGCAGAGGCCGCAACATACCACCACACA
Source organism: Przewalskia tangutica (assembly GCA_029844215.1). Classification (NCBI taxonomy): domain Eukaryota; kingdom Viridiplantae; phylum Streptophyta; class Magnoliopsida; order Solanales; family Solanaceae; genus Przewalskia; species Przewalskia tangutica. Next base: position 84,412,934 of record CM056734.1, read on the forward strand.
AAATGTCACTCGCCCGGTCAATTTGCAAGCCGACCTCCAAAACGATCCGTTCACTACATACACATCTCAACCTCCACCTACTTATATCTCCACACTCAACCCAAATTGCCAAGCCACCCAATACGAGCAGATGACACACAAACAATATGAGGATTAGCACATCCGATCGAAGCCAACCATTTATTATGCATACATCCTCTCAAGAGACGATCAATACAAGGAAATGGAGCGCGGACTCGAGCGGTGATGAAAATATGGCAAAAGAAATCCGTAGTTTGAAAGAGGCATTCAAAGCATTCGGATGAACAAGGGAAGAAGGTTTGGAATATGAAAACTTATGTATGCACCACGACGTTGAATTACAGCAGGGTACAAGGTGCCCAAATTTGACATGTTGATGGAAAGGGAATCCTCGAGCTCATCTAAGGTCATATTGCGATAAATTGATTGGAGTTGGTAAAAATCAAGCAATCATCATGAAGCTATTCATCGTGAGTCTAACCGGTATTTGGTGATCGTACATGCAAGACCCTCGAAAATGGGACAACCGAATGCCATGGCACAAGATTTCATGGATAGATTTAGATTCAACACAACGACCATCTGAAGCAGATTTTATCTTATGAAGCTTGAAAAGAAATCCACGAAACTTTCAGGAATACGCCTGGGTGGCGGTCGAAGCGAAGGTCCGACCTCCAATGGCGAGCGAAATGACCACTTTGTTCGTCGCGATCGTTGAAAGACGCGACATATTATGAAAGGATGATCGGTGTAATTGGCGAAGTTTTGCGGAAGTCGTAGAATGGCGACCGTGGAAGAAGGCATTAAGACAGCGAATTACAAACTTGGCGAAATCCTGAGCAACTAGCGTGGCAATGCGGTCGATTCCATACGAGGTACCTCACAGAGGAGAAGAGATGCATCACCCTCTATCATGGTCATTCAGGAGCATAGGCCAGAACAACATCCAGCGTATCACAGTCCACCGCCTCCTTACTATAACCAAAACACCCAAAATCCACATTATCAGCACTACGCCCCCCCATATCCTGTTTACCATACCCAACCAGCATATCCAAAATACTCACCACAATCACGAACCCGCACACCAAACGGACCCAAACCCCGCATAGATGCCGAAAGAAAACCAACAAAAACCTATACACCTTTAGGCTTTAGGCGAACCCATAGCCCAAGTGTATGAGAAGCTGAAAGCCGCAGGAATACTTCACCCAATTCCCAGAAATATCCCTAGGCCTACCTCCCGAGGGCACGATAAAACTAAACATTGTGCATACCACTCCGGTGCAGAGGGACACGACACCGAAAATTGTTATACCCTCAAAGACAAAATCGAGGAATTGATCAAAGATGGAGTCATCCAACTTAAAGAAGTTCCCCCCAATATAAACAACAACCACTTACCAGACCCTGATGATGCATATGTGAACATGATTGTTGAACAAAACAGTTTGGAAGGGACTGTCGTTGAATCATCAATCAATCTCCAAAGGAAGAGAAATACTCCTTGGCTAGAGCATATTGCGCCTGAATCAATCATTCATCAAAACATGCACTTCGCAGAAATCAAAAGAAGAAGATACAAAAACTGCGTGGAAGGGCTCTAAAGTCTGCTCGTTGCTGAAAAGGAAACATAGATACAATGTGATCCGGTAAGATCCATTGAAGACCAGCCTCTAAGACACAAAGCGAAGAAGTGGACTCATGCCCTGCTTTGGCCGAGTCCTAAAATAGTTAGTTTAATATATTTTGCCCTTCATATGTAATAAATTGGAACTACGTGTGACTGATTCCCTTAGCGGATCGTGGCGGCCACATCGGCCGGTCCGCACCTTTAGAAAATCTCAATTTCTCTTTTGCTTGTAATTGGAACTACGTTCGACTGATTCCCTTGGCGGATCGTGGCGGCCACATCGGCCTCGGTCCGCGCTTTAGAATTTTACCCAATATTCGCTTGTAATGAACTACGTCATGACTGATTCCCTCGTGGGGATACGTGGCGGCCTAAATCGGCCGGTCACGCGTTAGGAAACTTTCCGCCGTTACGAAAATAACAAGAATACACATAACATACAAGCAACTCCATTGAGACCCCGCCAGGCGAACACCGCTTTTCAAATCGGGACAAGGTAGGAAACGAGCGGGGTTATGAGTCCCAAACAAGGCGGACGTCGACATCAAGAGTCAAAACTACAAAGTCAACGCGAATCAAGCCCCGCCAAACTCACAATTTTTCTTTGGCGCAGTCCTTCATATTAGCGAAGGTACAACAAAGTTACGCATACTAGCGAAGCGAGAAAATACAACAAAATTCTTGAAGCGTGACGGACAAACATCAACAATCGAGTTCAAATCCGCAACAAATTATAAGCGCGTCGGCTCGGGCCTGGGTCAATTTCAACTCATGCGATTACCTGGCATACGACAAAGACATCATGACAATCCACATGGTTCACAAATGCATCACAACAAAGGCATCGGCAATTCATCGGCGGCATCGGCGTGTCGCCCGAGACAACATCTCGGATTCACAACACCGCATACGGGAAGGACATCCTTATTCACATAATTGCATTTCGTATATTTATCATCTTGTCTTACGGTTATACACTAATTTTCTCAAGCTTAGCTTGCGGGAACATTTATTATCTGGGAGCATCAACTCACGTCCGAAAGCGGCCAAGTCGAAAGCGACACCACGTCAGAAAGCGGCGTCGAGTCGAAAGCGACTCGAGTCCAAAAGACGCCACGTCCGAAAAAGACGTCGAGTCGGCGACTCGGTCGGCGACTCCACGTCCAAAACAACGCCAAGTCGAAAGCGACACAAGTCGGCGGCGTCGGTCGAAAGCGACTCGGTCGAAAGCGACGCCACGTCCAAAAAGCGGCCACGTCCAAAGCGGCGCCAAGTCAAAGCGGCGCCAAGTCAGAAAGCGGCCACGTCCGAAAGCGACGCCACGCGTCCGAAAGCGGCGCCACGTCAGAAAGCGGCCATGTCAGAAAGCGACTCGGTCGGCGACTCCGCGTCAAAGCGGCCAAGTCGAAAGCGACACCACGTCCAGAAAGCGGCGTCGAGTCGAAAGCGACTCGGTCGGCGACTCGGTCAAAGCGACACCACGATCAACGGCGTCGGTCCAAAGCGACTCGGTCAGCGACTCGCGTCAAGCGGCGCGCGTCCGAAAGCGACGCTAAGTCGAAAGCGACACCGATCCAAAAACGGCGTCCGGTCGGCGACTCGGTCGGCGACTCGCGTCCAAACGACGCCACGTCGAAAGCGAAGCGCGTCCGAAAGCGACGCTAAGTTCGAAAACGGCCACGTCAGCGGCCATCAAAGCGGCGTCGAGTCGAAAACAACTCGAGTCCAAAGCGACTCCACGTCCGAAAGCGGCCACGTCCGAAAGCGGCGACAAGTCGAAAGCGGCGCCAAGTCGGCAACGACGCCATCGTCAATATATCACATCTACGAGGGCGATTTTCTCTGTTCTCAAAATAGCATTTTTCTCATTTGGGCTTTATTATTATTATGTCTCGTGATTATGCACTAACTCTTTCTTGAGCTTTAGTCTACAGGCGTGACAACGTCCGAACGCGGCGTCGTCAACACAACAAGTCCAAAAACAACGACAAGTCTTAAAGCAGCGCCAACGGCGCCACGTCGAAAACTACGCCAATAGCAACGTTCAATACAAGCGATTCACTCGCAAAGTCAAGCTGCAACAAGTCTACATCAAATACATCTTGCAAAACCACGGGCTACATCATTTACACTTTAATTATTTCATCTAGTTTTGATTACGCATGAATTACGACCGACTCCATATATAAAACAATTTTTATCTATGCCCTAGGAAGCGTCATTTGCATCTCGTCTATCTGACGACGACGTTTGCATTTCGTCTACATCTGCGCGACAACGCCCGTACAAGGCGTCATTTGCATTCGTCTATCTGACGGCGAACATCTGCATCTGCGTCTATACAAGACGGCGTATCATCACATCATTTCATTATATAGTATATACAATCGACTCTGACCACAACACAAAATTCACATTCTTACATTATTTTGTTTGTGATTTATGCACTAATGCTTCTATCTTAGCTTGATCTCACGAGGCGCAAAAGATGGAGCCTGGCGTGGATTTTCTCTTCTGACGGAGCAATTTGTTGGGGCGACCTACCCAACAAATGGCGAAAGCGACCTCAGCGTCGGTCCGCTCGTTCCATCACCATAAAACCCGGCCATAAGCCATGGCGGTACACCCGAGTTCAAGCCGGTTATTCTTATTTTCTTTTAGCATCGCGGCCAGTGTCGTCATAACTTCGACAACGGGACAAATTGAGTCGCGTTATCCCGCCTTGGTATTTTGACCATGGTAGCGGTGTCGTCATAATTCGACCTTTGGGACAAATTTTGAGTCGCGTTAGCCGCCTTGGTATTTTGACCATGGTAACCGGATCTCGTCATAACTCGACACTGGGATAATTTTTTAAATTTTGCGTCAGCCTTGTCTTTTTCCCAAACCTTTCAATTCTGAGGATCGAGACAAAATTGGCTATGAGTCAACAATCTTTGTCCGAAGATTCTTCCATCATCTCCATACAAAGAGGGACAACTGTTGACACCCAATTTTGACCCTCTCGTGCAGTCATTAGCTATAAAATTACACTAATTTTGCAAAATAATTTTTTATGATTTTTTATAATAAAATGCAGCGATAAAACATAAATACAGGCATAAATAAATAATTTTAAATAATAGCGCCGCAGTCTAAAACATTAAACACTAATTAAATAGCACGCCCGCATTTATTTTAGATAATTTAATCACAATTAATTAATTAACTTATCATTAATTAACTAGCCTAAAACTAATTAATTCTACCCAGCCCAATTACCCATTACCCACGCCGGTAGCAGCCCAATTCCTCCACGTCGCTTAGGCCCAAAATCGCCCGACCACGCTTTATTTCCTCGGCCAGACCCTCGGTTTTCTATTACCGCCCGCCCATCTTCATCCCCTGAAGACTTAACCTAAAGAGAGAACTCACCCGCCGCCTACTCCTCTCCCCTTCACCCGCAAATCTCGCCGGATTTTCAGGGTGGAAAATCCGGCGACTTTCCTTTCCCTTTACCCACGCACCCTAGCCAGCTCCTCTTACCATAACTAAGCAAATCCTTCCAAATCGTTTCGAATCGCGCGAAATCAGTAACAAATCAAGCACGAATCAATTCACAGAATCAACCTTGATTACCCAGGTTATTAGCTATAAATACAGAAGCTTGTCATCATGCAAAGGGGGCAGAGTGCAGTGGGGACAAGAGCGACAGCAGCGGTCCGATGAAGCAGATGTGAGAACTTCGGCGGAGGAAGAATCGATAACAGAGCGTCGGGAGTTATGGCTCGGACTGAACCATTAGCATCGCGAGAATAGGTAGTTCGAGTCCCTTATTTCAATTCCGGCCAAAATCGACAAACAAACCTCGCATTATTCGCATCGCAAACCCATAACCCGAGTGGACCGACGACTTGATCGTTGCCGGTTATTTGCCGGAGAAAGGTAAATCCCATTCCTTATTGATTTCGTTGCATCTCGGCATTTCTATGTTTCGTGACATATGTGGTAGTCTGTCTGTATTATTGCATTAATCAATATGACAAACTATTTAATCAACTGAGGCACCTTTGCATCTTAAGTTATAGATTAAATTCATATTCGCTGCTATTTTGTGGTGTGTCGACCATGTTTATCATCGTTAAGCGGTAGGATCTTTGGGTTATGATTATATTATGGGATTAATACGCCATCCGGATACTGGTGTAGTAAAGACCATGGTCTAGATAGTTTGGCCTAAGGATGGTTATTCTTGTTTCTTTGAGTCATGACACTGTGATTGTCGGATTTCGATTTGCAGTTGTGGTTTTGTTCCTTTTACATGCCTTGGATTCTTCGTTTCCTTATGGATTTGAATATGCATGCTCTGTGATATGATCCGACGAATAACGTCTCTTTATGTCCCGGTTAACTAGTTGATAATAGGGAAACATGATAAGAAGCTTGGTATGTGAAATGACTATTAGAGCCTAATATGAAGTTGTACTACTCTTTTCTGACTTGTGTTAATGTATTTGGGCTATGTCGAAATTGCGGTGTCTAAACATGACAAGTTTGAGTTTATTGGTATATCATTAAGTCAATTATGTGAATATGGAACTCATTTAAGATCACCATGAAATCGTATATGCTAAATAATAATTCTACCATAGTAGCCTGCAACTTGTTTTACTTAATACATGTTGCATAGCCACTGGTTTGATCTACCGGATTGTGCCTGATCGCCTAAACTATAAGAGAATAGGCACATATGTTTCTGTTCTGGTCCTAAAATGCTTGTCTATGAATTTCATGTTAATTAGAAGTGATGATAGCCTTTGCCTGCTTGCTCTAATCCATCTCATTTGTTCACATGTCTGTTTTAAAAGAATCAATGCAGTTTGAATAAATAAGTCCTATAGAGATAGTTCTTTGAAGATTTGTATGGTATACATAGGTTGTATTGCATCAGTTTGCTGGAAGTTCCCTTGTCTCAGTTTCTGAAGTCATAAGATAAAATGATTGTGTATCAAGTACACATACTCCATATATCGAGCGAATACCCTGCCTGAATATTTAGTATGTCACCCAATATGCTTAAAAAGGATATGAAGTAGGTGTTTGTTTTGAATATCATGTAGTTGTTTGGTTCTTTGGTTTTAAAATTGAACATGTTAGTGCATACTTAGCCTGTTTGCTTTAAATCTGGGAGGATACATCTCCTGGATGTACAAGAGTACAAGCATAAGTATATGTATTCATTGCATGTTCAAGTCTCATGTTTTCTCTACTCTGTATGCATTTTAAAGCCTGGTTCTTATTTAAAATGTTTGGACTGTTTTGACTTTACTGCTGGAATGTGCTGTTTCGTTTTGGAAGTAATATAATAACAATTATACATATATTTGGTTTAAGTCCCTTCTGCTTGCTTCTCGTTGCTCACTGTCTGTTTTGCCTACTGATTCCCATTGTTCTTTCCATGGATACATTGGGTTTGATAGGAAATATGTTTGCTAAAATGCTTATTTATTGCTAAATGTTTAGGGTATGTACTAATCCTTTTCTTCTCTTGTTTTACATGAAAATGCATTGGAGCAATCTCATTACGAGACTCTTCACAAGCCACACCGCATGAGTGCCCGCATCTGTGTACACCGCATTCCGCCTCAGAATTCCCAAACAAAAGGGGTTGTCATCCCCCCAAAGAGCATCCTTTTGGCCTCTTAATCTCTTACGTCTTATATATATTTGTTTGTTTATTTGTTGAAATTTAATTAGCTAACTTTGTAATTAATAGGAGACATAGAACGATTAGTCTTGGAATAAATAAATTGGGCGGGTAGTTTTAAAATCAGAAATACACTTTTAAATTACTTATTTTAAGGGCTTGTCATGCATGTCTAAACTTAACTAACAATTTAACTCGCAACTAACGTACTACTTCTTATAAAATTCAGGATAAAATGAATTGATTTTTCCCATAAGTTCTTTTATTAGCATAATATGAATAATTTATGTTGAATAACCTTCTTATCATAAAATTACAAAATAATCACCTTCTGCACTACGTCATATATATTTGATTTTAAAGGCTTATCTTTGATCATTAATCAACATGGCATATATCTATAAACAATATAAATGCATACCGTGAAATTTTATTTTTATAGCATTAGTCTTACAAACTTTTATCAACATACTTCATTTTTTATAAAATATTTTGAAGCATCTTTTATATTTTCAAAACACGCATTTTTTAGCATAACTAACCCTAGGTTTGAACGGACAACCGCAAGTTAGCGGATCCTTTAGGGTGCCTAACCCATTCCCTTTAGGATAATAAAGAACCCTTAACCAGAATCTCATTAAGTTTAGCAGACCATTAAATAGAGTTAATGTTTACTTTAAACTAGTTAACATTTAGGTGTCCTAATTCACCCAAATTAATTAGGTGGCGACTCCTAGCAATCCTTTTAAATTTTAGTATTCTTTTAACATTTAACACTTTTATTTATTTTCTAACACTTTTATTCCATTTTAAACCGGAGTCGAAAACGGGATTCTAGCGAACCCTGCTTGAATAAACCGGAGTCGAAAACGGGATTCTAGCGAACCCTGCTTGAATAAAAGTGTTAGAAAATAAATAAAAGTGTTAAATGTTAAAAGAATACTAAAATTTAAAAGGATTGCTAGGAGTCGCCACCTAATTAATTTGGGTGAATTAGGACACCTAAATGTTAACTAGTTTAAAGTAAACATTAACTCTATTTAATGGTCTGCTAAACTTAATGAGATTCTGGTTAAGGGTTCTTTATTATCCTAAAGGGAAGGGGTTAGGCACCCTAAAGGATCCGCTAACTTGCGGTTGTCCGTTCAAACCTAGGGTTAGTTATGCTAAAAAATGCGTGTTTTGAAAATATAAAAGATGCTTCAAAATATTTTATAAAAAATGAAGTATGTTGATAAAAGTTTGTAAGACTAATGCTATAAAAATAAAATTTCACTTGATGCATTTATATTGTTTATAGATATATGCCATGTTGATTAATGATCAAAGATAAGCCTTTAAAATCAAATATATATGACGAGTTGTAATGATTATTTTGTAATTTTATGATAAGAAGGTTATTCAACATAAATTATTCATATTATGCTAATAAAAGAACTTATGGGAAAATCAATTCATTTTATCCTAATTTTATAAGAAGTAGTACGTTAGTTAAGAGTTAAATTGTTAGTTAAGTTTAGACATGACAAGCCCTTAAAATAAGTAATTTAAAAGTGTATTTCTGATTTTAAAACTACCCGCCCAATTTATTTATTCCAAGACTAATCGTTCTATGTCTCCTATTAATTACAAAGTTAGCTAATTAAATTTCAACAAATAAACAAACAAATATATAAAAGACGTAAGAGATTAAGAGGCCAAAAGGATGCTCTTTGGGGGGATGACAACCCCTTTTGTTTGGGAATTCTGAGGCGGAATGCAGTGTACACAGATGCGGGCACTCATGCGTGGCTTGTAAGAGTCTCAGAATGAGATCGCCCAATGCATTTTCATGTAAAACAAGAGAAGAAAAGGATTAGTACATACCCTAAACATTTAGCAATAAATAAGCATTTTAGCAAACATATTTCCTATCAAACCCAATGTATCCATGGAAAGAACAATGGGAATCAGTAGGCAAAACAGACAGTGAGCAACGAGAAGCAAGATGGACTTAAACCAAATATATGTATAATTGTTATTATATTACTTCCAAAACGAAACAAAGACATTCCAAAGAAGAAAGTCAAAATAAATTCAAACATTTTAAATAAGAACCGTGCTTTAAAATGCATACAGAGTAGAGAAAATACGAGACTTGAACATGCAATGAATACATATACTTACGCTTGTACTTTGTACATCCAGAGATGTATCCTCCCAGATTTAAAGCAAACAAAGCTAAGTATGCACTAACATATTCAATTTTAAAACCAAAGAACCAAACAACTACATGATATTCAAAACAAACACCTACTTCATATTCTTTAAGCATATCAGACATACTAAATATTCAGCAGGTATTCGCCGATATATGGAGTATGTGTACTGATACACAATCCTTTTATCTTATGACTTCAGAAACTAAGACAAGGGAACTTCCAGCAAACTGATGCAATACAGCCTATGTATACCATACAAATCTTCAAAGAACTATCTCTATAGGACTCATTTATTCAAACTGCATTGATTCTTTTAAAATGTATACGTGAACAAACGAGATGGATTAGAGCAAGCAGCAAAGGCTATCATCACTTCTAATTAACATGAAATTCATAGACAAGCATTTTAGGACCGTATAAACATACGTGCCTATTCTCTCCGATAGCTTTAGCGATCAGCACAATCCTAGATCAAACTGGCTATGCAACATGTATTAAGTAAAACAAGCTGTGCTACTATGGTAGAATTATTATTTAGCATATACAATCTTCATGGTGATCTTAAATGAGTTCCATATTCACATAATTGACTTAATGATATACCAATAAACTCAAACTTGTCATGTTTAGACACCGCATTTCGACATAGCCCAAATACATTAACACAAGTCAGAAAAGAGTAGTACAACTTCATATTAGGCTCTAATAGTCATTTCACATACCAAGCTTCTTATCATGTTTCCTATTATCAACTAGTTAACCGACATAAAGAGACGTTATTCGCTTTGATCATATCACAGAGCACGATATTCAAATCCATAAGGAAACGAAGAATCCAAGGCATGTAAAAGGAACAAAACCACAATCGCAAATCGAATCCGACAATCACAGTCATGACTTCAAAGAAACAAGAATAACCAATTTAGGCCAAACTATCTGCACTACGGTCTTTACTACACCAAGATCCTGGATGGCGATTAATCCCATAATATAATCCTAACTCAAAGATCCCACCGCTTAACAATGATAAACATGGTCGACACACCACAAAATAGCAAATAATATGAATTTAATCGATAACTCGAGATGCAGCGTACTCGTTGATTAAATAGTTTGTCATATTGATTAATGCAATAATATGTATGTATCACCACATATGTCACGAAACATAGAAATGCCGAGATGCAACGTAAATCAATAAGGAATGGATTTACCTTTCTCCGCAATAACCGGCAACGATCAAGTCTTCGTCCACTCGGTTACGGGTTTGCATGCGAATAACAAAGCGAGGTTTGTTTGCCGATTTACCGGAATTGAAATAAGCGGACTCGAACTACCTATTCTCGCGATGCTAATGGTTCAGGTGCCGAGCCATAACTCCCGACGCTCACGTTATCGATTCTTCCTCCGGGCCGAAGTTCTCATTATCCAGGTTTCATCGGATCCGCCGCTGCTCGTGTTTTGTCCCCACCGCACTCGCCTCTTCGCATGATGACAAGCTTATGTATTTATAGCTAATAACCCTGGTAATCAAGGTTGATTCTGAATTGATTCGCGCTTGATTTGTTAACGATTTCGCGCGATTCAAACGATTGGAAGGATTTGCTTAGTTATGGTAAGAGGAGCCGCTAGGTGCGCGGGTAAAGGGAAATGAAAGTCGCTGATTTTCCACCAAAATCCGCGAGATTCTGAGTGAAGCGGGAGAGAGTAGGCGGCGCGAAGTTCTCTTTAGGTTAAGTCTTCGTGGACGGGCATGGGCGGCGGTAATAGGAAAACCGAGGCTACCGGGCGTAGGAAATAGCGTGGCCGGGCGACGTTTGGGCTCGCGACGTGCAGAGGGGAATCCCGCTACCGGCGGTAATGGGTAATCGGGTGGTAGAATTAATTAGTTTTAGGCTAGTTAATTAATGATAAGTTAATTAATTAATTGTGATTAAATTATCTAAAATAAATGCGCGCGTTATTTAATTAGTGTTTAATGTTTTAGATCACGCGCTATTATTTAAAAATTATTTATTTATGCCTCAGATTTATGTTTTATCGCGCATTTTATTATAAAAATCATAAAAATATTTTGCAAAATTAGTGTAATTTTATAGCTAATGACTGCACGAGAGGGTCAAAATTGGGTGTCAACAGTTGTCCCTCTTTGTATGGAGATGATGGAAGAATCTTCGGACAAAGATTGTTGACTCATAGCCAATTTTGTCTCGATCCTCAGAATTGAAAGGTTTGGGAAAAAGACAAGGCTGACGCAAAATTTAAAAAATTGTCCCAGTGTCGAGTTATGACGACACTGGGGTTACCATGGTCAAAATACCAAGCGGGCTAACGCGACTCAAATTTGTCCCAAAGGTCGAATTATGACGACACCGGGCTACCATGATCAAAATACCAAGCGGGATAACGCGACTAATTTGTCCCAAAGGTCGAAGTTACGACGACACGGCCGCGATGCTAAAAGAAAATAAGAATAACCGCTTGAACTCGTGTACCACTATGGCTTATGGTGTCGGGTTTTATGGTGATGCTGAACGAGCGACCGACGCTGAGATCGCTTCGCCATTTGTTGGGAAGGTCGCCCCCAACAAATTGCCTGTCACTGAAGAGAAAATTCACGCCAGGCTCCATCTTTGCGCCTCGAGATCAAGCTAAGATAGAAGCATTAGTGCATAATCACAAAACAAAATAATGTAAGAATGTGAATTTTGTGTTGTGGTTGTAGTCAGATTGTATATACTATATAATGAAATGATGTGATGATGCGCCGTCTTGTATAGACGAGATGCAGATGTTCGTCGTTGTATAGACGAAATGCAAATGACGCCAGATGGGCGCTATTGCCGCCAGATAGACGAAATGCGAACGTCGTTGTTGTATAGACGAGATGCAATGACGCCTCCTGGCATAGATAAAAATTGTTTTATATATGAGTCGTGGTCGTAATTCATGCGTAATCAAAACTAGATGAAATAATTAAAGTGTAAATGATGTAGCTCGTGGTTTTTTGCAAGATGTATTTGATGTAGACTTGTTGCGCTTGACTTTGTGAGCTTAACTGTTGTATCGAACGTTGCTATTGGCGTAGTTTTCTGACTTGGCGCCGCTGGCGCCGCTTTAAGACTTGTCGTTGTTTTTGGACTTGTCAGGTTGACGACGCCGCCGTTCGGACGTGTTGTCACGCCTCAGACTAAAGCTCAAGAAAGAGTTAGTGCATAATCACGAGACATAATAATAATAATAAAGCCCAAATGAGAAAAATGCAATTTTGAGAACAGAAAATCGCCTCGTAGATGTGATATGTTGACGATGGGCGCTGCCGACTTGGCGCCGCTTTGGACTTGTCGCCGCTTTCGACGTGGCGCCGCTTTCGACGTGGAGTCGCTGACCGAGTCGCTTTCGACCGACGCCGCCGACCGGCGCCGTTTCTTTCGACGTGGCGTCGCTTTCGACGTGGCGCCGCTTTGACGCGAGTCGCTTTGGACTCGAGTCGCTTTCGACCGACGCCGCTTGATCGTGGTGTCGCTTTCGACTTAGCGCCGCTTTCTGACGACGCCGCTTGACGCGTGTCGCTTTCTGACCGAGTCGCTTTGGACCGAGTCGCTTTCGACTCGAGTCGCTTTGACCGACGCCGCTTGACGCGTGTCGCTTTCGACGCGGAGTCATTTTCGAACTCGAGTCATTTTCTGACCGACGCCGTTGATCGGCGCCGCTTTCTGACGTGGCGCCGCTTTCGTGACGGGCGCCGCTTTCTGACGTGGTGTCGCTTTCGACTTGGCCGCTTTCTGACTTGGCGTCGCTTTCTGACTTGTCGCCGCCGGACGCGTCGCTTTCGACGTGGCGTCGCTTTCGACCGTAGTCGCTTTCTGACCGGACGCCGCTTTCTGACACGGTGTCGCTTTCGACTTGGCGCCATTTTCGGACGCGAGTCGCTTTCGACCTGAGTCGCTTTCGACCGACGCCGCTTTCGACGCGGCGCGCTTTCGGACGTGGCGTCGCTTCTGACCGAGTCGCTTTCGACCGACGCCGCTTTCGGACGTGGTGTCGCTTTCGACTTTGCGCGCTTTCGGACGCGAGTTGATGCTCTCAGATAATAAATGTTCCCGCAAGCTAAGCTTGAGAAAATTAGTGTATAACCGTAAGACAAGATGATAAATATACGAGAAATGCAATTACGTGAATAGGACGTCTTCCCGTATGCGGTGTCGCGAATGCCGAGATGTTGTCCTCGGGCGACACGCCGATGCCGCCACGACGAATTGCCATGATGCCTTTGTTGTGATGCATTTGTGAACCATGTGGATTGTCATGATGTCTTTGTCGTATGCGTTGCAATCGCATGAGCTGCAATTTGACTCAGGCCCGAGCCGACGCGCTTATAATTTGTCATGGATTTGAACTCGATTGTTGATGCTTGTCCGCTTCACGCTTCAAGAATTTTGTTGTATTTGCCGCTTCGCTAGTACGCGTAACTTTGTACCTTCGCTAATACGGGCGACTCGCGCCAAAGAAAAATTTGTGAGTTCGGCGGGCGTTGATTCGCGTTGACTTTGTAGTTTTGACTTCGATGTCGGACGTCGCTTTGTTCAGCTCATAACCCCGTCGCTTCCTACCTTGTCCCGCTTTGAAAAGTGCGGTGTTCGCCTGGCGGGTCTCAATGGAGTTGCCAGTATGTTACGTGTATTCTTGTTATTTTCGTAACGGCGGAAAGTTTCCTAACGCGCGACGGCCGATTTAGGCCGCCACGATCCCCACGAGGGAATCAGTCATGACGTAGTTCATTACAAGCGAATATTGGGTAAAATTCTAAAGCGCGACCGAGGCCGATGTGGCCGCCACGATCCGCCTAAGGGAATCAGTCGAACGTAGTTCCAATTACAAGCAAAAGAGAAATCGAGATTTTCTAAAAGCGCGGACCGGCCGATGTGGGCCGCCACGATCCGCCAAGGGAATCAGTCACACGTAGTTCCAATTTATTACATATGAAGGGCAAAATATATTAAACTAACTATTTTAGGACTCGGGCCAAAGCAGGGCACGAGTCCACTTCTTCGCTTTGTGTCTTAGAGGCGGTCTTCAATGGATCTTACCGATCACATTGTATCTATGTTTCTTTTCAAAGAACGAGCGCACTTTAGAGCCCTTCCACGCAGCTTTTGTATCTTCTTCTTTGATTTCAAAGTGCATGTTTTGATGAATGATTGATTCAGCGCAATATGCCTAGCCAGCGAGTATTTCTCTTCCTTTGGAGATTGATTGACGATTCAACGACACCTTCCAAACCGCTTTGTTCAACAATCATGTTCACATACGATCATCGTGGTCCGTAAGTGGTTGTTGTTTATATCGGGGAACTTCTTTAAGTTGGATGACTCCATCTTGATCAATTCCTCGATTTTGTCTTCGGTGGTATAACAATTTGTCGCTTCCTCTCGCACCTGAGTGGTATGCACAATGTTTAGTTTTATCGTGTTCTGAGGTAGGCCTAGGGATATTTCGGGAATCAGTGAAGTATTCCTGCGCTTTCGCCTTCTCATACACTGGGCTATGGGTTCGCCAAAGCCTAAAGGTGTATAGGTTTTTGTTGGTTTTCTTTCGCATCTACGCGGGTTTGGGTCCGCTTGGTGCGCGGGTTCGTGATCAGGCGAGTATTTGATATGCCGTTGGGTATGGTAAACAGATACGGGGCGTAGGTCGATAATGTGGATTTTGGGTGTTTGGTTATAGTGCGAGGCGTGGACCGTGATACGCGACGTTGTTCTCGCCTATGCCTCGAACGACCATGATAGAGGTGATGATCTCTTCTCCTCCGCGAGGTACCTCGTATGGAATCGACCGCATTGCCCTCGCTAGTTGCTTGTAGGTCGCCAAGTTTGTAATTCGCTCGCCTTAATGCCTTCTTCCACGGTCGCCATTCTACGACTTCCGCAAAACTTCGCCAATTACACCGATCATCCTTTCATAATATGTCTCGCTCTTTCAACGATCGCACGAACAAAGTGGTCATTTCGCTCTCGCCATCGAGGTCGGACCTTCACGCTCGACCGCCACCTTAGTATATTCGAAAGTTTCGTGGATTTCTTTTCAAGCTTCATAAGATAAAATCGTCAGACAAAGGTCGTTGTCAATCTAAATCTATCCATGAAATCTTGTGCCATGGCATTCCAAATTGCCCCATTTTCGAGGGTCTTGGCATGTGTACATCCGTACCACACGGTTAGACTCGATGAATAGCTTCATGATGATTGCTTGATTTTTACCAACTCCAATCAATTTATCGCAATATGACCTTAGATGAGCTCGAGGATTCCCTTTCCATCGAACATGTCAAATTTGGGCACCTTGTACCCCATGTAATTCAACGCCGTGGTGCATACATAAGTTTTCATATTCCAAACCTTCTTCCCTTGTTCATCCGAATGCTTTTGAATGCCTCTTTCAAACTACGATTTCTTTTGCCATATTTTCATCACTTTGGCTCGAGTCCGCCGCCCATTTCCTTGTATTGATCCGTCTCTCGAGAGGATGTATGCATAATAAATGGTTGGCTTTCGATCGGACGTGCTAATCCTCATATTGTTTGTGTGTCATCCGCTCGTATCGGGTGGCTTGGCAATTTGGGTTGAGTGGGAGATATAAGTAGCGGAGGTTGAGATGTGTATGTAGTGAACGGATCGCTGAGGTCGGCTTGCAAATTGACCGCGAGTGACATTTCGCGAAATGGTATGTCGCGGCTCTGCGGAGCTTTGGAAGTGGAGGCTCGGGCTTGTGACACGATTGCATTTGTCCTTTGCTCGGGAGTGGTGCATTCAAGCTAATAGACAGTTTGTGATATTTCTGAGCCTTTCTATTTCTGGCCAGATGATTTCCATTTGTTGCACAAGGTGGCGAGGTTTTGATCATCGTGTTTCTCCTTTCCAACGCTCGCATCCTCTACGGAACGGGACGAGTCCTAAGTTGTTTCGCTCGTGCCTCGGATTAGTCATTTATCGACGATTGTGCTTCCGCTACCAACGCGAATCAACCTTTTGGGGATAAGCTAGACAAAAATAACCCTTCTACAAATGAAGCAAACCAAGTTAGTATAATATGCAAAAATTTGTAGCCAATATATACTAATAAGCAAATTGCAAATCAAGTGCGTGTTCTAACATGTTTGGGACCTCTTTATGCCAGAGGTAGGCCTAAACGTCAAATATGCGAGGTTATGATGGATTTGTCCAAGTCGCCCAACTGTAATGCTTTTGTTGGAAATGGCGACCAAATGACGGTGCACTTTTTCCAATTTCAGCATGACATGATTAGGTTTGGATTTGTCTATCATCGTCACGCTACACATAATATGCTGATTGGTCGTTGGGTTGAGAAACCCGTCGACAAGTTTGGTGTCTTCCTAATTGTGGTTTCGATGCCAAGGACCGACCCACCTAAGGTAAATGCATGCATGCCCTAAAATAAAGGGTGGTATAGCTCTATCTTAAGTTTCTACGATTTGGCTTTTCTAGACGCAAGGTTCCCGAGCGGACAACTCGAGTGAGAAGGCTACGCGACCACCGGTTGGACCGGATTCTCCGCGCAAAACACCAACTCTCTTAATTTTGGGCGTTTGAAAGAAATTTGCAGGTGCGCGAAGCACACCCGCGTGTTGTGTGTGATAGTGTGAATTTTCCAGAGTGGAAGAAATATGAGCGGAATGCCAGTTTAAGGAAAGCAGTAAAACAAATAGCAATTAAAACAGTTAAACATACAAAATTAAGCGAGCAATTTTAAGGCATTTAAAACAAACAAATAAAGCTAAGCAATAATAAACCTAGGTTTGTTATGGTCAAGAACCTAGAATCCTCAGTGGAGTCGCCATTTCTGTCACGCCCTTTTTCGGCCGCGACTTTTTTTAATAAGCTCCTGCTTAGAAAAAGTGTTAGAAAATAAATAAAAGATGCTAAAATGTTTAAAAGGGTGCTAAAATGTTAAAAGGTGCTTAAAGGTGCTAAAAGATTAATTTTAAAGCTAAAGGGTTCTCGGAGTCGCCACCTAATTAGTTTGGGTGAATTAGGACACCTAAATGTTTAACTAGTTTAAAGTAAAACATTAACTCCATTTTAATGGTCTGCTAAACTTTAATGAGATTCTGGGTAAGGGTTCTTTATTAATCTAGAGGGAAGGGGTTAGGCACCCTCCAAGATCCGCTAACTTGCGGTTGTCCTGCCAAACCTAGGGTAATTATTATGCTAAGATGCAATGCATGTTTTGAAAATATTTAAAAGAAAGTATTTAAAACATATAAGATGTATTTTGACCAAAAGAGAATGTAAGATTTTTGTTTTAATATATATAAAGTTAGTTTTGATGGAAAACGTGCATTCATAAGGTATTTATATGAATTTATTCGATTGTATAGCATAACATAGAAGTAGTAATGCAAAATCAATTATGGCAAAATATGCATTATAAAATAATCATAGCATGCAAGCAAAATAGTTTTCATATATGAATGATAATGAATTTTGAAAATGGGTTCGGAATTTGATCACAAATAATATCCTAGCTACATGATTGATTATGCAAGTGAAGATTATTGAGTGGTTTATCATAAATGTTAAACAATGTATGGCGTGCCTAAAGTAATTAACTTAAGGGAAGCAAGATTAAATTAATTTCTATTTATTGATTCAAGGTTTGACTATTCTAAGTATTCTATTAATTACAATTTTAGTGATAAAATTACAGTAAATAAAAGACACAAACTTTAAGCGGATGGGATCGAGAGAGTAAGAGGATTGTGCCGGATGACAATATCAATCCGCCCTATTTGTTTTGGAATCCTTGAAGCGGGAATGCGGATGAACATGGGTGCGGGTCTTCATTTGGGATAGCTCACGCGAGTCTCATGAGACTTCCATTTTGCTCCAATGTGTTCCATGTAAAAAGAAGAAAAGAAAAGGATTAGTAATCATTCAAATTCATTTAAACTAACAAGCAAACATTTAGCACGGAGTTTGTACGTACGTACATAATGACAGTAAGTAGACAGCCAGCAGGTAGTAAAATAAATGAGAATGGGCAGATATATAGGCGATACAAATCAGCTTCTAATATCATACCCAACATCTATTCAGTTTCAGTTAGCATATGCGAGCAGGAGCAAAACAAATAGGAGACAGTCCTATTTTCTAAACAAGGTTCATACGATGTTTGAGGCTCTCTATCAGGTTGACATTACCAAACAATACTCAATCACACTGGAGTATTAACAATCAGATACACATTAACATCTCCAGTATCTGACCTCTTTTTTTGGAAAATAACAAGTTGATAACCTGCTAAGCCTACAGATGGCATAAAGCACACATGATTCTCAACATACAGGGAGTGTTAGTACTTTAAAACATACTGAAATAAACCCAAACTACATTTTCACACTTCAGACAACCCTTAAGACATAATAACTTAATCCTCAAAACTCCCTGTATACACATGTCCATTAAATGCTATAATCATATTAGTATACAGGCCACAAGTATTAGTTGGACAACTAATTTAGGAAAGCATGTACTAAGATATTGAAATGAAGCAATAACAATTTAAGATCCTATTTCAAAGGGGTTGCAAAGCTATTTTTTATTGGGCTAAACACACATCTTTACAGTCGAGCTATATTCAATGTATGACAACACTCGACCGGGTGAATTAGAGTACATCATGTGCTTAAAGTTAACGAATACACAGGGGTCAGATTAGCACAGGAACAGGTGCATGACCCCTGCAGTACGGGAACATGGGCAGAATCGAAAGAGGAAGGAAAGCACATCACACATATCTTAATATAAACAATCTTTTACCCATATATGCCTAAGGATGATCGCAGTGCACTATCATGCCTTACTGCAATCAGTAGACATGTCCAAATCGTTTACGAGGCCAATTTATTTGTTTAGTAACTTCAAGGGTCTGATGTAGATGTTCATTACAGAGATGACACACATAATCGCAGCTGTAGAAAAGTATAGGAATTCCACTTATTACTCAGCTTAGGTTAGGGCGACGTAGACTATTAATAAAGGGGTAAAGACTGAAATTTACTTAAGGCCATTTCTCGAATCAGTTTTCCCAATTAACCAGCTTCAAGCCAACACCCCCTAATCTGATCAGATAACAATTAGTTGTGCTTTTGACACTCCAAAGAAGATATAACAAAACATGCCACTGCGAAGGATTCCAACAACAGACAATATCAATCAAACGAGTTTTAAAATATTCTACATACACAAATAACAGCTACATTAGCTAAGCGTATAACACATAATCATCACATATATCACGAAATACAAATGAGAG
Organism: Przewalskia tangutica; assembly: GCA_029844215.1. Lineage (NCBI taxonomy): Eukaryota > Viridiplantae > Streptophyta > Magnoliopsida > Solanales > Solanaceae > Przewalskia > Przewalskia tangutica. The sequence goes on from CM056734.1 coordinate 84,432,810, forward strand.
AATATGAAAGGAGGCGAGATTACCTTCTCCGGACAAATGACCCGGCAACAGATCAAGTCATCATCCAATCGACGTTTTGGGTTTTATGCGAATGAAAGCGTCGATCGTCCCGACTAAAAGGTGTCGATGCTTACTAGTTTTGGATGTTCTATCCTTGCCGCGAGTAGTCGATCGCCGCTAGGGGATGCAAATCGATGTCACGATCGCTACCCCGACTAAGCTCTCTCAGATATGCTTCATCAGGTTCCGCTCGTCATCGTTTTTCCTTTCTACTCTCTTCTATTGTGCTCGCCTCGCTCCGCCCTATTATGTTCGACCAAATCTGTTTCTTAAATCGCCGAGGTGCCTTCTATCGATGCCTTTGCATGTTCTTATATAGCCCCCATTGAGTTCCAATAATGGTAAGCTTTTAGGGCTGAGATTGGGCTAATATTGGTACTGAGATTTCATAAGAGATTCGTGCGATTCTAATTAGGCAGAAAATAAGGTAAACGATTTGGATGATTTTGTGTAATTATGGTAGGAAATCGTTTGGCTGGGTGCGTGTGGGTAAAGAAGGTAAGAGAGGCTTGATTACGCCGGATTCTCGGCAGAATCTCACCGTGATGGGTGAGGTCTGGCGGTTTGAAATTTTAGGGTTCTTCGTTTAAGTGCGCGATCGACGGAGAAGGGTCTGCAGTAGGAGTGGATTATGGACGAGAAGGGACAAGGGCTTAGGAAATAAGTGCTGGGCGTGGGCTTCTGGGTAGAGGGAGTGTTGGGCTTGCGTTTTATGGGTCAATTAATTAGTGGGAGTTAAAATAGGGAGTGGGCTTCTGGGTAGTTAATATTAAATTGGGTATTAGTTTTAGGTTAGTGTTATAATTATTAGTTTAATTAGGCTTTTAATTAGGTATTTAATTAGTGGTAAATTAATAAACTAATGTGATTAAACTATTTAGGTGTTTCATTAACCTAAGTTTGAGTTTAAATTATTATAAAGAATAAAGAAGGGCGTGCTTTTTAACTAATGTTTAATACTTTAGAATGCGGCGCTATTATTTTAAAATCTTATTATTATTGCGAAGTTAAATTAGAATTGAATTGAGTTTAGATTAAATTATTTAAATGCTAAATGCAAATATGATATTTAGGAATTGTTTAAAGCTTTTATAAATGCGACGCTATTAAGTGCATGTATTAGATTAAATTGATTTTAAAATACAAATGATTATGAAATTCTCTGGCGTATTAATAAATGCGGCTATGCTACTTGCCACGACGTCATTGCTAAATTATTTATTTTATGTATTTATTAATTATTTAAGAATTACGACAGAGCTTGAAATTAATTAATGCGGGCGCGAGACTCTAAATGCTTACTCTACGTAGAAAATGCGAAGTTATTATTAAATTGTTTATTTATGCATGTATTTATGTTTTATCGCTGCATTTTATTATAAGAAATCATAAAACATTATTTTGCAAAATTAGTCTAATTTTATAGTTAATGACTGGACGGGAGGGTCAAAATTGGGTGTCAACAATGATGTTATCCATAAATCACCGTGCCCACGGTGGCGGTAAGAATACTCAAAAAAATAATGGCAAAAATTGCGAGGGAAAACGCGGTGATTCCGGCAATGGTAGCGGTGGACAGAATTCGGGTAGTGGGCCCTGCCCAGGCAATAGTGGGCCCCAAGAAGTCGGGTTATAATAGTGGGGCCCCTGGCCATGGTACTGGGTCGGGAGCCCTTGGTCCAATAGCCCCTACGGTCAGCCAACCCAATTTCCAGATATCAGCCCGATTCCGCCACACATTCGCCCAGCATTTTGGTCCACCGGCCCAAATGATCTAGCGGGTTCTGGTCAAGAAAGAGGCATGCCAAGGCCCCACCAGGCCCATCATGCATCAGGTTCACTCCTACCGACATTGAAGTCGCGATGCACACACTTGGAATAAATCTCTCGGACCCGAATTGGTACTTGGACATCGGCGCCACTACTCACATGACGTCCGACCTAGGTACTCTCTCGTCTTATTCCAATTTGAACAACAATCATGGTATAATTATTGGCAATGGTAATTCAATTCCAATTCGTGGTTACGGTCATAAAACTTTATTTTCCCCTCATCCATCCCTTATTTTGAAAAATACCCTTCATGCCCCTAAATTAATTAAAAATTTGTTGTTTGTCCGTAAATTCACCAATGATAATTCTATTTTTGTTGAATTTGATCCGTTTGAATTTTCTGTGAAGGATTTCAAGACGGGGATTCCTCTAATGAGGTATGATAGTGGGGGAGATATTTACCCTATCACGCCGTATTCCGATCTCTCGAGTCCAGCCTTGCCATCAACTTTTGCAGCCCTTGCTCCTTCTTTGTGGCATGCGTAGTTGTTACACCCCGGAAGTTCAGGATATGTTTATAAGAACGTAAGTAAGAACTCACAAGTGTTAAGATTTGAGATTTGTAAATTTTATCGGAATTATGAAATTGTCGGAAAACGTAAGTGTTGTGACGAATGGGAGGGCGACACGTGTCACCCCCCCTTAGAAATGCCTTGGACGAAATGGCATGGCCAATATGGTCATTGACCATAAGTCTTCTATGCAACTTGTAGCATGAGAACATTGACTAAAGTCAAAGGTCAATAAGTCTTGATATTTTATAAGACCACATCCAAGCCTCACATTTGTGTATATCTTGACCATCCAATTCACTATATAATACTAGTAGTGCTAGTGTGAGCTTAACACTTAGAAAATATTTCACAAAAAATCAAGACTACACTGAGGGCTCTTTGTTCTTCACAAGGAAAAAGAAAATTTTCGCTCATCATGTCCATTTGATTCCACACTTTAAACCAAGGTTCTTAGGTGTATTAGAACACATCTCAATAGAAAAATCTTGGAAAAAGATTGTTTACTGTTAGTCGGAAACGAAAACCTAATGGTCTTTCTAGGTTTTGTTTGGAGATTTGAAGGATAATTGTTGATGTTGTTCTAAGGGTCTCAAATGTCGATTGAAGTGTCTTGGAGGGGCTATAAACTACTAAGGAGCGACTTCGGATTGGAGTTGGATTAATAATCATTGAGGTATAATCTTGTTCTTTGAAAGTATTACAAGATTATTTATATTGTTGTTGTTAGCTTTGTATGTTGCGAGCATGAAGTCGTGATATTGAAGTTATAAGGATTATGGTTTGATTATAGCCTTGGAACCAAATGTAATATAAGCCATGACTAAGTTGAATTACAATTTAATCGTTGTTAGAATCGTCGCATGTCACTTACTTAAAGATTATGGTTATTATAATCCAATGCGACTTGATATCATGTTATGCTACCAATATGGATTGAAATGGAAGTTGGATAAGAATTGGTTTTGTTGAACCTGGCGTGGCGAATTTGGACTCAGAGTTTGCATTAGTTGGTTATTCATTTGTATCGACTACCTTCTATATAATTGTGAGCCAATTGGGGTCATTAGTTATTCATTTGTATCGACTACCTTCTATATAATCGTGAGCCAATCGGGGTGTTTAGTTATTCATTTGTATTGGGCTACCTTCTATATAATTGTGAGCCAATTGGGGCTGTTTGGTTATTGTATTTCGCCTTGAAAAAGGTGGCAAAGTGAGTAAAAACAAAGGAGGTGTCGCCCGATTTTCCGTAGAAAATGGAGACTTTACACTTATAATATTCTACATTTGAAGTAAGGCGTTAATAGGCGTATTGTGAATATTATAGGTTGATATACTACGAGAGACTTTGTACTTGGCAAGTGATTTGACCGACGAGGTATGTAGAACTTTTCCTATCTTTGAGCATGACTAGTTTCACGTATATAGTACTAGACGACAAGACTTCGACATTCTTTACTTGTTTTATGAAATGCCAAGTCGGGTGAGTTAGAGATTAACTCACTTCTTTGAGAATATTAAAGATGTCTTAAGTCTTGTTAAAGATAAGAGACTTGAAGGATTTTAAAGTATGTGATACTTGTGTCGCTTTAATCGTATAAGTCCTCGATAGGAAATTGTACATGACTAAGGTATAAAGTGAATATAACGACTTTACGGGGAGTTGGTTATATTGACTTTATGGAAGGATAAATGACTTGATTTAATGAAAGGCAATTCGATTTTAAGGCATCAATTGCCTAAGGTTTTATAAGACATGAGTCACTTGATTTAAGCCTAATTTTTATTTCTAAAAGTATGGTGACTTGTCTTGAAAAGAAATTGTAACTTGATACTACTGTTATTAGTATCTTGGAAGTTTTATAATGAAATGAGTCATTTTGAAAGAATAGAAGCACGTAGTACTTTGGGTTAAATTCGGATTTTTATAAAGAACATGTTAGTGCCTTAAGTAAACTAAAATGAGAGTGTATATGAAATGTAATAATAAGAAGTTGTGATCGCTTAACTTGCTTATATATTGTATGATAAGCAGAGTGCTTATGTTATGTGTGATAGCCGGATTTGTGCTAGTAGTTCAAGAATAATTGCGGTCATTCCCTCGGTTTGTGGCATTGCATATTTCCGTGGATTTGCTACCCACGATGCGGCGAATACCTCACGCGAGTCCGTAGGCTTACGCGGTGAAATAGTCCCACGCGGGCGGTCCAAATTATGCGAGGAATACCTCACGCGAGTCCGTAGCGGCTTACGCGGTGAAATAGTCTCATGCGCGATAATACCACGCGGGTCCACGCGATCTACGCGGGTGAAATAGTCCCGTGAATAGGATTGCTTAATGATACATCGCGACAGTGGTCCTGTTTTGATCGCGAGCTTCCTACTTTATATTGTAAGTATACACCTTTTACTCTCATTGTTAGTAAGGCACAGCATCGTTAATCGAGTATCATACATGTCTCCGCTTTATTATTAGACTTATGATTTCATTACGCATTTCTGGCCACATATTTGGTACACGTCAGATCGACCTCCGGCCGCGTTCACGCCGCAGTAGAGTACGTGCTGATGATCCTCGCCTTAGATCACCGCTCACCGCTGAGAAGCTCCTCATTTCGGAGGCTTATCCTCGGTATTGTCGCTTTTGTACATTCGTGGTATGGCGGGCCCCGTCCCGCCAGATTGTTATTCTTAGAGGTCCGTAGTCACATTGTGGATCGGGTTGTAAAGAAAAAATGTACCGCTTTATTGGTATAAGTTACGGCGTGGCCTTATCGGCCAGCCTCGTTGTTATTTTATGTTTAAGTATTTTATCACTGTGTATGTTCCGCTATTCTCCGATGTATGCCAAAGGGTGCCTGTGTAGGGCACCGCCGCGCCCGGTCGGGTCGTGACAAAAGTGGTATCGAGCGCTTAGTCCTCTGAAAGTGTCTACGCATCGTGTTCAGTAGAGTCTTGATTATCGGTGTGTTGTGCACCACATCTATAATCGTGAGGTCAGCAGGACATTTAGGATTGGTTTCCATTCTTCTCACTCTAAGATCGTGCGATAGAGCTGTATGGTTAGGGTCGTCTTTCCCTAACAAGTTATGATTGTTTGCAGCTACGAGAAAGGCAGCAGTGACCCAGGAAGGATTATGTGGATTGCGTATCCAGGGTGGTAATGTTTGTAGTATAGTTGGTATTGTGACATACAACTATACGGATTTATGTTTGGGGGTCACATGTGTGTTGCCTAGGATGATTTTAGATTACCAGGATTGGGTAAGGACTAAATAAATACCGGGAAGGTATGAGCAGTTAAGAAACTCTCATCAAGGTTTTACGTGCTAATTTGAGATAATTAGGTGATGATGAGATATGTGAGAATGTAATGGACCCTTAAGAAGTTAATTAAGAGACTAAGTGGAAGACTATGTTAGCAACTTAAGCTACGTGGTATGCTTAAGGGAATTGTACGGGCGAGATCCGGACGAAGAAAGTATAGTTGTTGTGGTCAAGACAACACGGCTATGATTTTACGAGAAGTTTTTGTACCCGGTTACGGGGGGCTGATAAGTTAGGCTTGGAGCATGGAAATTGCGAGCCTGAGAATGTGATAACCGTCGAGACCTTAGGTATATAAGGCCTTCTCGCAGTAAAGTTAAGTCGCACGCGGTAAGAGTTAAGTGCGACGCCAGTCGGGTCGGGATCTATTAAGGGTCGCCCATAGCTTGAAATGAAATGGGATTAGTTGGTAGTAGTCCCGCCACGTGACAGGTCACGCAGGTGTAAGCGCCCAAGTCTAGTTAATCGCTTTATGGGTTCGTGGACGATTCCACCGAACCAGTTGCGAGAGCCGAATGGGCCTTGTATTGTTTAATTTAGTAACTCCAAAGATTGGAGACCCGATCGCATGAGCGCTATGTACGACGCTAAAAATAAGTTTGGGAGTACGGAAAAGTACGACCAAAGGAAAAGAGAGCAACCAAGTGTAAAGAAATAAAGCCCGAATCCATGAGAACCTTTCGAGGTGATCACACACGCGAGTGACGGGTGGTAGCCGAGCGAGTAGATAATTACCAGTAACGATACGCCGTTGGACCTTAGCGGACCTAGCAGAGCTGTTATGACAGACGCCGAGGTCATTATGAAGACGACTAGTTGGCCTCGTGATGCCAACGTGGACTACAGAGAGATTGATTTCGTACCGCTTTTCCGATAAGCGTTTATCGAGTGGAAAGGAAGAGAAGTGGTGGTAACCGCGAATTATTCTTCCTTCTTTGACATAATTGTTTTTAATAAGTCCGTGATTCGCTCATTCGGCGTGGATCGAGGCGTAAAGTAGTACTAATTGAATTTGAAGGAATTTATGTTAAATGCCCTCGAGGTACTTCGAGTTGGTTTGGTGTGGCGGTCGGGCCACGACCTTCCGTATAATTTCAGAAAATGTACAAGGCATGAATAAATAAGTACGGTGTCGCCACGAAAGTCGAGGCATCTTTGGTAGGTTTTGAAAATCTACACTACTTTAAGGCGGGCGTGATGATTAGATAATTCATCGACCGCAGAGACCTCGTGATTGTGGTTGTGACTCCAAGGAAAGTTTAAGAAATGGAGATAAGTTTTCCCCACATAAAAGGACGCTTTACGAATTATGGGGTTGCGTGTACCCATGTTGTTAGACGGGATATAAGATGTAAGGTCTTCGATCGCCATGCCATAAAGTTACATTGTAGATAACCGTGGGAAAAGTGTTGTGTTGGGTAATTAAGAACGGCGCATTTAATTGGTCGGCGAAGTATCGTAAAGATATTAATGTAAGTTGCACGGTCATGATTACCCAGACGAGTGTAAAGACCATTAGTTGATAATGGATGCGAAGAACATTTCAAGAAAATGTGGTAACACCTAGTTATAGGCTCTACAACCGGGAAAGGAAAACTGGTTACTACTTGACGAGATCAAGGAAACCTCCCCAAATGTGATTGACATGAAGTCTTAGCCGCGAGGCAAGCAAAGGAATCAAATCTAAGTTTAGTGACCAAGTTTGGTTGCAACAGAAAGGGAAACAGAACCATAAGTGAGATTAAGGATACCCGAATATTTCGCAGAATGAGAAAGGCTTTCGCTATCGAAAGATAAGTTGACCACGACTACGCTTCTAACCCCTCCCGTGAGACTAGAGGTTAGGTTATTATGATAACACGTTGGGTCATTAGGTCACAGGCCGACGCAACCCGATAAGGATAGAGCCTATGTTTTCCCAGAGTTAGGGCGGCAGAGAAGAAATCGCGCCACTCACGATTTAGAGCTGGCGCAGCTAAATCATGCCCGGAAGATTTGGGGTATGACGATATACGCACTTCATGTGGATAATCGCAGACCACAAAAGCCTCCAGATGTCCGCAGATCGAGGCAAGAGAATTTGCGACACCGATGGTGGTTAGAGTTACTCAAGGATTGTGATATTGGTATCCTATACCATCCGGGAAAGCCAAGACGATCTGAGATACTCTTTGTGGTGGACTGAGGTAGTCCGCGGATGGGCAGCCGATAGATGTGATATGGTCCGTGAGATCCTTCGCCATCGAGCCTGGGGGTTCGATTATTTGTTTCAAGGTTAATGAAGTCTAGATCCGAGAGGTTGCCGAGTCTTCCGCTGTTGGGGAGGTGCGAGGCGACGATGAGGATTCGCTATGATACCAGATCGAGTTACGACTCTCCGAGGAGAGAAGAGCCTGTTTGAGTAGCACCAGATGGGGTGCTGTGAGATGAGGATAGATTGCGTACCCTGCGGCCGCAGCAGACTAGTCGAGGTTTTAGGTGCACGCAGGCTTATTGCTCTAATTGTTTGGGGCCGACTAAGTCGCGGTCGTGACCTCGATGTATGTATGGGTAAGATGACCTGAAAGGAGACATAGCGGAGTTTATCGCTTAGTGTCCGAAAGTTAGTAGCAGTCATGGTTGTGTACCGAAGCCCAGCTGGCTATTGCAGCGATTGAAATCCCAACCTAGATATGAGAGGTAATTATTATGGATCTTGTTACGGTGGCATCGCACGGAGGAAGTGCGACTCTGGGGTCATGGTAATTAGGTCGCGAAACCACCGTGTTCTTTCTGGATTGGGACCACTTACTCTACCGAGGTTTATACTAGCTCAGTATACCGTAGAGATTGTGAGATCGCACGAGGTTCCTTCGCTTATGATTACGTATAGACGAGCCTACCATGGATAACTTCCGGAGGTTTTTCGTAAGGATTAGGGACACAGTGAGTCTCAGATTGCATTACACCTCGATCGACTGGCAGCAGAGCGTACTATCCGTGCACTCGGCGATAGGTCATGGCCCGTGTTTTTGATTTCGTGAATAGCCTGAAGGTTAATTGCCTCTTGTCTTGTTACGTAACGATAACGTATACCCTTTCGCTTTTAGGTGGCCCGCATGCAGGCCTCGTGTGTAAGAAAGTGGAGATCGCCGGACGGATGGTTCGACATGGCGAGGTTCGATTATTTGGTCCGCACTTGATTCGGGCTATGGATAAGGCGAGGCTTATCCGGGAAGATTGTAGTAAGCTTAGAGTCCGCAGGCTTTATGCAGATAACCGATGTCGACACGCCGGGTTCAGATTGATATTTTGGTATGAGTATTGTTATGCGCCAAGTGTGGCATTATTGGCACGTAGGGGTTGTAAGGAGACTATGTCGCTATCTTAAGTTTGACTCGAGAGCACATTCGGGACGAATGTTTCTGGGGAAGAATGTTACACCCTAAGTTCGTGATATGTTTATAAGAACGTAAGTAAGAACTTACAAGTGTTAAGATTTGAGATTTGTAAATTTTATCTAATTATGAAATTGTCTGAAACGTAGTTGTGGATTTAATGGGAGGGTGACACGTGTCACCCCCTTAGCAATGCTCGACGAAATGGCATGACCAATATGGTCATCGACCATAAGTCTTCTATGCAACTTGTAGCATGAGAACATTGACTAAAGTCAAAGGTCAATAAGTCTTGATATTTTATAAGACCACATCCAAGCCTCACATTTGTGTATATATTGACCATCCAATTCACTATATAATACTAGTAGTGCTAGTGTGAGCTTAACACTTAGAAAATATTTCACAATAAATTGAAGACTACACTTGAGGGCTCTGTTCTTCACAACGAAAAAAAAAATTCCGTTCATTGTCCATTTGAGTCCACACTTTAAACCACGGTTCTTAGGTGTATTGTAAACACATCTCAATAGAAAAATCTTGGAAAAATATTGTTTACTGTTAGTTTGAAAACTAAAACCTAATGGTCTTTCTAGGTTTTGTTTGGAGATTTGAAGGATAATTGTTGATGTTGTTCTAAGGGTCTCAACATGCGGATTGAAGTGTCTTGGAGGGGCTATAAACTACTAAGGAGCGACTTCGGACTGGAGTTGGATTAAGAATCATCGAGGTATAATCTTGTTCTTTGAAAGTATTACAAGATTATTTATATATTGTTGTTAGCTTTGTATGTTGCGAGCATGAAGTCGTGATATTGAAGTTATAAGGATTATGGTTTGATTATAGCCTTGGAAATCCGAAATGTAATATAAGCCATGACTAAGTTGAATTACAATTTAATCGTTGTTAGAATCGTCGCATGTCACTTACTTAAAGATTATGGTTATTATAATCCAATGCGACTTGATATCATGTTATGCTACCAATATGGATTGAAATGGAAGTTGGATAAGAATTGGTTTTGTTGAACTCAAGGTGGCCGAATTTGGACTTGTAGTTTGCATTAGTTGGTTATTCATTTGTATTGGACTACCTTCTATATAATTGTGAGCCAATTGGGGCTGTTTAGTTATTCATTTGTATTGGACTACCTTCTATATAATTGTGAGCCAATTGGGGCTGTTTAGTTATTCATTTGTATTGGGCTACCTTCTATATAATTGTGAGCCAATTGGGGCTGTTTGGTTATTGTATTTCGGCCTTGAAAAAGGTGGCAAAGTGAGTAAAAACAAAGGAGGTGCTGTCCGATTTTCCGTAGAAAATGGAGACTTTACACTTATAATATTCTACATTTGAAGTAAGGCGTTAATAGACGTATTGTGAATATTATAGGTTGATATACTACGGGCGGGACTTTGTACTTGGCAAGTGATTTGACCCGACGAGGTATGTAGAACTTTTCCTATCTTTGAGCATGACTAGTTTCACGTATATAGTACGGTAGACGTACAAGACTTCGACATTCTTTACTTGTTTTATGAAATGCCAAGTCGGGTGAGTTAGGAGATTAACTCACTTCTTTGAGAATATTAAAGATGTCTTAAGTCTTGTTAAAGATAAGGGACTTGAAGGATTTTAAAGTATGTGATACTTGTGTCGTTTTAATCGTATAAGTCCCTTGGATAGGAAATTGTACATGACTAAGGTATAAAGTGAATATAACGACTTTATGGGGAGTTGGTTATATTGACTTTATGGAAGGATAAATGACTTGATTTAATGGAAGGCAATTCGATTTTAAGGCATCAATTGCCTAAGGTTTTATAAGACATGAGTCACTTGATTTAGAAGCCTAATTTTTATTTCTAAAAGTATGGTGACTTGTCTTGAAAAGAAATTGTAACTTGATACTACGGTTATTAGTATCTTGGAAGTTTTATAATGAAATGAGTCATTTTGAAAGAATAGAAGTACGTAGTACTTTGGGTTAAATTCCCGGATTTTTATAAAGAACATGTTAGTGCCTTAAGTAAACTAAAATGAGAGTGTATATGAAATGTAATAATAAGTTAGGGGATTGCTTAACTTGCTTATATATTGTATGATAAGTTTCAGTGCTTATGTTACGTGATAGCCTGATTTGTGCTAGTAGTTCAAGAATAATTGCGGGTCATTCCGGGTTTGTGGCATTGCATATTTCCGTGGATTTGCTACCCACGATGCGAGGAATACCTCACGCGAGTCCGTAGGGCTTATGCGGGTGAAATAGTCCCACGCGGCGTCCAAACCTATGCAAGGAATACCTCACGCGAGTCCGTAAGGGCTTACGCGGTGAAATAGTCTCATGCGAGGAATACCTCACGCGGGTCCACGCGATCTACGCGGGTGAAATAGTCCCGTGAATAGGATTTCTTAATGATATCGCGACAGTGGTCCTGTTTTGATCATGAGCTTCCTACTTTATATTGTAAGTATACACCTTTACTCTCATTGTTAGTAAGGCCACAGTAATCGTTAATCGAGTATCATACATGTCTCCGCTTTATTATTAGACTTATGATTTCATTACTGATTTCTGGCCACATATTTGGTACATGTTGCATCGACCTCCTTCGGGCCGCGTTCACGCCGCAGTAGAGTACGTGCCGATCCTCGCTCTTAGGATCACTGTTCACCGTTGAGAAGCTCCTCATTTCGAGGCTTATCCTCAGTATTGTCGGTTGTTGTACATTCGTGGTATGGCGGCCCCATCCCGCCAGAGTTGTTATTCTTAGAGGTCTGTAGTCACATTGTGGATTGGGTTGTAAAAAAAAAATGTACTGTTTTATTGGTATAAGTTACGGAAGGTGGCCTTATCGGCTAGCCTGTTGTTATTTTATGTTTAAGTATTTTATCAGTTGTGTATGTTCCGCTGCTATTCTCTGATGTATGCCAAAAGGGGTGCCTGTGTAGGCACCGCCATGCCCGGTCGGTCGTGATGAGTACTCCAAATTGTCAATCTTGTTCTTTAGGAAAAATTGTTAGATTTCCATTTGTAGACTCTACTTCTCAGACTTTAATGTCATTTGATATTATTCATAGCGATTTATGGACATCTCATGTTCTCAGTTCTTTGGGTCATCGTTATTATGTTCTATTTCTGGATGATTATTCTAATTTTTATGGACTTTTTCGATAGCGAAAAAATCTCAAGTCTTCACAAAATGGGAAAACCGAATGCAAAATTCATAACATTAATAACATTGTCCGAACTTTATTGAATCATGCTTCCATACCCCCTTTATTTTGGCATCATGCTCTACAAATGACTACATATCTTCTTAACATTATTCCTTCTAAAGTTTTGACATATTCGTCTCCTCTTAAAAATTTATATAATAAGACTCATTCGTATTCACATATTAGGGTCTTTGGGTGATTGTGTTATCCACTATTTCCGTCCACTACAATTAACAAACTTCAGGCCCAGTCTATCCCGTGTGTGTTTTTGGGTTATCCGCACAATCATTGGGGTTACAAATATTTTGATTTATCGTCTAATAAAATCATCATTAGTCGTCATGTTATTTTTTATGAGTCTCAATTCCCGTTTGCAAAATTGAGTAGTCCCGTGCCTAGTTCGTCGCCTCCTCCAAGTCTGGGTCCAGCAACTGGGCCATCTATCCAGGTCTGGGTCCAACAACTGGGTCATCTATCGAGTGGTAGCCAATGTGGTCTCTGAATCCTGTTAGTTATGTAATCTTCTTTTAGAGCTTCATTGTCCTATTCAGAAAGTTACATTGGTTTATTGTGATAATATTAGTGTCATCTACCTTTCTGGTAATCTGGTTCAGCACCAGCGCACTAAATATATAGAGATGAATATCTATTTTGTTAGCGAAAAGGTTGCTCGTGGACAAGTACGCATTTGTCATGTCCCTTCCAGGTATCAAATTGTAGACATCTTTACCAAAGGTCTTCCCTCGGTCCTTTTTTAAGCTTTTAGGGATAGTCTCAATGTACGAAGACCGCCCGCTACGACTGTGGGTGAGTGTTAAGAACAGGCGTGATATACACTTCTTACCATAAGTGTATATCACGGTTTAATCTTCAAATTAGTGAAATATTTTAATGTAAATTTTGTATTAATTAGTATTGTACACTTACCATAATTATATGATTATTGTACTACTAGAATAGAGTTTTGGTATTAGAATAGAAATATGTTTTTCTTATTATGAAAATTATAAATTGTATATATTCTATTTCATTAACGAAAATAATTAAGGAAATATTTCTTTCAATTTTTCAGTAGAAAATTCAATGAGAAAATAGAAATCATTTTAGTAGTGAACTCATATCTTATCATCTACATCCACCCTGGTTCAGACTTTATTGCTCTTTTTCAAGAAAAAATAGGAGGAAAAGGATTTTAGATGGTTGTAATATTGGATAAGGCACTAAATATATGTAATATCTAAGGCATGACAATAGTAAGTCTAATCCACTTCTGCATTAATAACTCTATATGTAAAGAAGGTATGAGCAGTTAGAACAGAAGGCAATGATGTTATCATGAATTACCATTACTCCACTCGGCTGTGTTACATGACCTATATCATGGGCTACAAACTAGCATCCAGTTAGAACAGAAGGCAATGATGTTATCATGAATTACCATTACTCCACTCGGCTGTGTTACATGACCTATATCATGGGCTACAAACTAGCATCCTTTGGTTTAGTATTTCAATGTATCCCTAAAATATTTATCCAGTTTAATGCATTTATAAGTATTGAGATGCAGAACAGGAAATAGTGCAGATGAGCATGTCACGATCCGACCCGACGGGCCGCGACCCAGTATCCTAATTGGGCACCCGTACGAACCTGTTAAACATAATCAGACTTATACCAAGGACAATGTAAAAATCTTGTAAAAGTAAGTTGCTGACTCATAACGCTATATATCAAAATGAATATGTCTCCTGAGGAGTCACAACTAGTCAATTATAACAAAATAGGCAAGTCGGCAAGGCTGCCACTATACATGGAAATATCCAAAACGAACCACAACCCACACGTGTCTACCACACATATCTACAGAACTCTAAGAGTATGAGAATGAAATATGACGGGACAGGGCCCCGACGTACCCCTGACTGGCACGAATATGCATACGTCTATATCATAAGATCCGTACCAAAATGGCTAGGCTCCGGAACAATGGAGCTCTCCAAATAGCTGAGCAGAATCCTAGACTGGAGGACCACCAAACTGAGTATATATATTCATGGCATGAAACGCTCCAGAAGAAAGCGGGCCGTCTGAAATAATGTACTGAGTATATATTACATGAAGTACTGTAAAGAACATCATAACTGGTCAAAAGATAACATGAGACAAGTATAATAATTAAGATATCAATGCACCCGTGCCTTATGAAATGAGAGCCAAAACATGTCCATATAAAATAAGTCATATCCGTAGATGTATGTCCACATAAATCATACCCGGCCCTCTAGTGAGGGTATCGGTGAGCATATAATGTGTACACATAGTCATGTCCGTGGATGACTGTCCACATATATCATATCCGCGGATGCCTGTCCGCATATCTCATATTCGTGGATGTTTGTCCACATATAAATCATCATATATATACATATTGGGCCCTCTAATGAGGAACACAGTGAACAATGCAAGGAACTGCGCACGAACATTTCTGGCCCGGGACTCGGTGAAATGATATAAACACATTAGCACAAGTAGATTATCATGAGCAATCATATGCAATTTAAATCATCATCTAACTCTCAATAAAATAATTAGAATGAACTATCACTATAAAATCAAAGGCAACTATCATATCAAGTATCACTAGGAATTAGGATTCAATGGAATTATGTACGTCAGTCGTACGCTCCTTTTAAGTAAATCATACCAAAAAAAAGAAGGAATAGTTTCACATACCTTATTGTCGAATTAACCAACTCAATAAGTAAAACTCGTCTCGATTAGCACTTCTACCTATAGCAATAGTAACACGTCTGTCAACTCTATGATTACTAGTATACGTTATAATTATCGAATGATGATTCTCTTTTTATATATAAATTTAGGCAGCACTTCCCCTACTTATTGTTAGGTGTATTTTATATACACTTTTTGAGTCATTTTTAGTTAGTATTTAGTTAGTATTTTTATTATTTTTGTTTAAATAAGTGTCGTGTTAGTGTCGTTTTTTCTTTCTTTTGAGTCACAACGGTTCAAAATGGCAAAATGGCGAAAAAGAGCGAAAAATAGGCAGAAAATGAGGCTCCCGAAGCAAAAAGGATGATAATTGGCAGATCCGTACGAAAGCATTCAAGGCCGCGGCGCTGAGCAGCAGGACCGCGGCGCCATAAATCCTGAGAAGCCGCAGAACATTCGGCGCCACAGTGCCATAATGCAGGCCCGCGACACTGACGCGGGAAAATCCGATCAGAGGCAAAATTGACCAGGGGCAGAAGGGTCCAGGGCACACGATTTTTGCAGCATATTTAAACCCTTAGCAACAGATTTTAGGGTAGACACCGGATACACAACACATCACAACGCTTGGCGGCTACAACTGGAGACATTAGTTCTAAGTATTTCTTTTTTTCTTTTCTCTATTTTAATTCAGTTCATGTTTGAATTTGTATTAGTTCTTGGCATGTCTATGACTAGGAACTAAACACTTTATTAGGGCTTTCCTATTGAATCGCTTGAAACTCTTATTCATGAATTAATGCATTAGTTTAGTTTCAAGAACCGAGAGGAGAGATTTGGATATGCTGTAATTGAATAGACATAGGTTAAAATCGCGGACGAAAGTACCACGATACTTGTGTAGCATTATAGGTTATTGTTCTTCATCATCCTATGTGATAAAACCTATCATAGAAATATAGAAGGTTTCTGCACTGGAGTTGAGCGATTATATATTCTAACCGAAATATAAGACAGTCTAGTTAATCGCTATCTTAATGTAGAAAAGAAGTCATTCTAGTTGCATTAAGGATTGATAAGAGTGGATAGTTGAGGATATTGAAAGCCCTAATTCCTTCATAACTGATTAAACCTCAATGATTTAGTTTAATTCTTGAAATTACTCTACTAGTGTTAGATAAAAACCAAATCAACTTATCGTTTGCCAAATAGATAACATATAATAGATGTTCGGTAATTAGAAACCAGTCTCTGAGAATGATATTCGGTCTTACCAGACTATATTACCTGTAATGATACGTACATTTGCGTGAGCAATTGGAAATCGGGCTAACAAGTTTTTAGCGTCATTGCCGGGGAATGACGTACTTTTAATATCGAACCATCTATTTTTAATTTCTAATTTGGTCGCTCCCAGAACAAGTTTCCAACTTGTTCTGAGAGCATCTTTTTATCAATTGTTTTTATTTTTGTAATTTTTGCAGGAAAAGCCAAGTATAGGTACATGGACTATCACTATCAAGGGCTGCAGGACTTTGACCTTTGTCCACAGCGGAAATTAAGCCCACAGGCTCCACAAGAGGAGCGAAATGAGCTGCAGGAAACCTTACTCAGGCTCACCGAGAGCCAGAATCCTCAAGGACTAACTCATCCGCCACAGAGTTAGGCTTCACCAGGAGAGCTAGATAACTTGGGAGCAGTTATTTGGGCACTCTCAAATGCCCAAACTCAGTTCATGGTGGAAATAAGATCATCCATCAGGAATCTAGAGATGCAGTTGGGACAGCTAGCTAGCATGCTGAGAAAAGGTGGGCAAGGGAACCGCCCTAGCAATCCTGGTGTAGACCCACAAGAGCAGTGTAAAGTAGTTGACTTGAGGAGTGGAAAACAAATGGAGACAGGTTCATCCCAACTATGTCTAGAAAAAAAGGGTGAATCCAGTGAGGTGGAGGATTCAGAGGGGGCAATAATCATAGAAGATTTTCTTGGGGACCAAAAACCACCTCCAGCAGTCATTGACACACCGCAGGTGAAGATACCATATCCCCAGAGACTTAGAAAACATTCTCTTGACAAGTAGTTCTCTAAGTTTCTGTAGGTCTTTACAAAACTGCACATCAACATTCCATTTGATGAAGCCTTAGAACAAATATCGAGTTATGTAAAGTTCATGAAAGATATTCTCTGCAAAAAGAGGAGATTGGAGGAGTATGAAATAGTGACATTGACTGAGGAATGCAGTGTCATCCTACAGAGAAGCTTACCTCAGAAGTTGAATGATCTGGGAAGTTTCACCATCCCTTGCACTATATGGAAGTTTGAATGTCAGCAGGCCCTATGTGATTTGGGGGCAAGTATAAATTTGATGTCATTTTATGTGTTTTGCAAACTGGAAGTGGGGGAAGCAAGACTTACAACCATCACCTTACAACTAGCAGATCGCTTAATTGTCCACCCAAGAGGAATAATCGAGGATGTCTTGGTTAAGGTGGACAAGTTTATCTTCCCTGCTGATTTCATCATCCTAAACATAGAAGAAGGTGAAAAGATGCTCCTCATCTTTGGAAGGCCATTCTTAGCCACGGTACATGCACTCATTGATGTTCAGAAAGGTGAGCTGAGACTTTGTGTTCACTGAGAAGAAGTGATTTTCAATGTATTTAGAGCAACAACCTACCCAAGGGCAAGTGATAACTGCTATGCTATTGATGTGACTGATAAAGCAGTTTCTGAAAACGAGTTCAGGAGTGCCAATGCTCTTGAAGTGGTGATGACACAAGGGGATGAGGATATTGGTACTGACACAGAATCTATGGATTATGCAAATTGGTTGGATTCCCATGAGCACTGCTATAGAAAAAAATATGAGGAGCTATGCACAATGCCAGAGAGACCAGTGTCGTCCACAGAACAAGCTCCAGAACTAGAGTTGAAGACTCTGCCAGACCATTTGCACTATCAATATCTAGGTGAGAACAAATCCTTACCAGTAATTGTATCAGCTCATCTATCCAAAGTAGAGGTTGAAAAACTGTTGAAAGTATTGAGGGCTCACAAGCTCGCGATTGGGTGGACGCTGGCTGACATTAGAGGGATAAGTCTTTCCATAGTAATGCACAAAATTCGTCTAGAAGATAGGAGCAGGCCTTCCATTGAGGCACAAAGGAGACTTAATCCAACCATGAAGGAGGTGGTGATAAAAGAGATCCTGAAATAGCTAGATATTGGGGTAATTTATCCTATTTCCGACAGTGCATGGATAAGCCCTGTGCAAATGGTGTCCAAGAAAGGTGGCATGACTGTGGTGATGAACGAAAAGAATGAGTTTATTCCATCCAGAACAACTATAGGGTGGAGAATGTGTATTGACTACTGCAAGTTGAACAAAGCAACTAGGAAGGATCATTTTCCTTTACCTTTTCTTGACCAAATGCTTGACAGGCTTGCAGGACACAACTACTATTGCTTCTTGGATGGTTGTTCAGGGTATCATCAAATTTCCATATCTCCAGAAGATCGGGAGAAAACAATATTCACATGCCCTTTTGGTATATTTATTTTCAGGAGAATGCCCTTTGGGCTCTGCAATGCACCTGCCACCTTTCAGCGTTGTATGATGGCTATCTTTTATGACATGGTGGAGAAGACCATAGAAATCTTCATGGATGATTTTTCTGTTTCTGAGTCCTCTTTTGATGAATGATTGAAGCATTTAGAAGCAGTCTTGTAGCGATGCAATGACTCAAATCTGGTGTTGAACTGGGAGAAGTGTCATTTTATGGTGCAGGATGGTATCGTTCTTGTCCACAAAATATCCAGCAAGGGCATTGAGGTAGACAAGGCTAAGGTTTTAGTGATCGAAAATCTGCCACCTCCAGTGTCGGTAAAAGGGATCAGAAGTTTCCTTGGGCACATTGGGTTCTACAGAAGGTTCATTAAGGACTTCTCAAAGATCTCCAAACCTATGTCCACCTTGTTGATGAATGGGGTTGCTTTTGAACTCAATGAAGAATGTCCGAATGCCTTTCAGACCCTTAAGGAGAGGCTAATCTCAACACTCATAGTCACTGCGCCTGACTGGACACTCTCATTTGAATTAATGTGTGATGCAAGTGACTATGCAATGGGAGCAGTTCTTGGACAGAGAGTCGACAAGGTATTCAGGTCAATTTATTATGCTAGCAAAACTCTAAATGATGCACAACTGAACTGTGAAACAACAAAAAAAGAGTTGCTGGCTATAGTATACGCATTTGAAATATTCAGGCCATACCTCATTGGAAATAATGTGATAGTGTACACTGATCACTCAGCCATCAAGTATTTGATGACTAAGAAGGATGCAAAACCTCACCTTATACGATGGGTTCTGCTGCTATAAGAATTTGACATGGAGATCCGGGATAAAAAGGGGACAGAGAACGTGGTTGCAGACTATTTGTCAAGGCTTAAAGTGGAAGAGAGCCAGAACACCAAGGATGTGCAAATAAAAGACTACTTCCCAGACGAGCAACTGTTTCAGGTAAGTACTAGTGTAAGTTTACCTTGGTTCACTGACTTTGTTAATTTTCTTGCAGAAAAAATAGTGCCTTCAGGAATGACAAGACAACAGGTGAAAAAGTTATATTCAGAGGTAAAGCATTACTACTGGGAGGAGGCAATTCTCTACAAGCAATGTGCTGATCAAGTCATTAGGCGGTGCGTACCAGAGGATGAAATGCACCAAATTCTCACCCATTGTCACACCTTGCAATGTGGTGGGCCTTTTGGGGCATCACAGACAGCAACCAAGGTATTGCAGAGTGTATTCTATTGGTCGACCCTATTCAATGATGCCAACACTTTTGTGAAGGGCTGTGATCTTTGCCAAAGAACTGGGAACATATCAAGGAGAAATGAAATGCCCCTAACTGGGATTTTAGAAGTGGAGCTGTTTGACGTGTGGGGGATCGACTTTATGGGCCCGTTCCCAACGTCCTTTGGGAACCAATACATCCTTCTCGTAGTGGATTTTGTGTCCAAATGGGTTGAGACAGTAGCTACTAAAGAGAATGATAGTTAGGCTGTATTGAAATTCCTTCAGAAAAACATATTCACAAGGTTTGGCACTCCAAGGCCCTCATCAGCGATTAAGGGAGTCACTTTTGCAACAAGCAGCTTGACACTTTGTTGGCGCGTTACGGAGTCTACCACCGGATCGCTTTGTCATATCACCCTCAAGCTAATGGGCAGGCTGAAATTTCAAATAGGGCAGTGAAAAGCATATTGGAGAAGACAGTGGATAGCTCAAGAAAGAATTGGTCTACAAAGCTGGATGATGCACTTTGGGCCTATAGTACAGCTTTCAAAATTCCCATTGGGATGTCACCATATAGGATGGTCTTTGGGAAGACATGTCATCTGCCGGTGGAGTTGGAACACAGGGCGTTCTGGGCAATGAAAAATATAAACATGGATGTCAAAGCAGCCGGACAGAAGAGGCTGCTACAACTGAATGAGCTAGATGAATTTCGGAACAATGCCTATGAAAATGTGAAAATCTACAAGGAAAGGGCCAAGACATGGCATGACAAGAGCTTGATCCTGAAAGAGCTACACCCTGGACAGCAAGTACTCATATTCAACTCAAGGCTGAGATTGTTCTCAGGCAAGTTGAAATCCAGATGGTCAGGGCCATTCATTGTGGAAAAAGTGTTCCCATATGGTGCAGTCGAAGTGAGAGGGAAAGAAGGCGCTGCATTCAAAGTGAACGAACAGAGAGTGAAACCATACTTATTGAATGACATGGAACAAATCAACTCTACTATCCGCTTAAAGCCACAGTAAAGAGGAACTTGCGTCCGGCTAAAAGACGTTAAAGACAGCGTTGTTTGGGAGGCAACCCAATGTTTAAATTATGCAATTAGTTTAAATTGAACAGTATCACTCTTGGGTATTGTTGGTTGTGTTGTGATGACAGGTGAGGGAATTGGACATTAAACATGGGAAACGCTAAAAGCACGAAATCTTTGCAGCTACGCGGTTCCACTATGCAGGATCGCGGCGCCGAATGTCCTGAGAGGCTGCAGAAGTTTTAGTTCCGTGGCGCCACAGTTCAGGGCCGCAACGCATCTGGAAATTTTTCGATGAACAGTATCCGCCGCCACCACCACCGTTTTGAACCGCTGTTCTATTGTCTGTAAGTCGTCCCTTTTTATTTTTGAGTCTTACACATTTGGGACAATGTGTCGTTTAAGTTGGGGGGGTCTTATTTTATGTTCGTGTGTCTGTTTTTTAGTCTTTTTGTTTTTGTCTCTGTTATTGTGTCTATATGAGTCAAAAAAATTATGATGATGCATGTTGTAGTTGCTGGAAACGTCTAGTGAATTAAGTGGGATAATGTAATAGAATTAGAAGCTAAAATCTGTGTGCTTAAGTTAGATATGTCAAAGATTCATGAAAATCTAATTATTTGGGATATTTGTACTTAGCCTATGTATTGTCAATTGTGAAAAAGGTCTATGAAGTCTGCTTGCTTGTTATTTGAGGCGAAATAGTTAAGATATACATGTTTAGGGAGATGATTAAGGCATTTCTTTGTTAGCCCTTCTTACCATTCATTACCTACCTTGCAATATATTGTACCCCTAGTTAGCCTCTTTGAGCCTAAAATAAGTTATTTCTTTGACACACTATGATTCCCTTATGTGTCATAAGCAGTAATTGAAAATTGAGATGAAGAAGAGTGAAAAAGAAATATCAAAAGAGAGTGAAAAATTGATTGCACCCCAATGAAAAAAAATGTAAAAGCTTAAGTTTGGTGGTGCCTATGTGAATGTATTTCATGCTCTCAAAAAGAGAAGAGGGGAATGATAAGTATGAACGGAAAAGAATACCAAAAAGAATGACAAAATGGTTGAATGAGAAAAACGTTTATGGTACGTAATTTGAGCTTAAAATGTCAACTTTTATCTACCCCTGCCTAAGCCTACATTACAACCTTGAAAAGTCTTGAAGATCTCTAGAATGTATGTCTATGATTAGTGGAGAGTAGCAAGTAAAGAACCCCATATAACTAAATGAAATTGACATGCATAGGTTAGTGTTCATGTTTCCATTGAGTGCGATTGAAATGAATTTGCGAAATATCTGGCTTAAAATTCTAGATTTCTATATTCATGCTATATATGTTCTAGCATATTATCTCAACTGACATTCATGCTTTTCTAAGTAACCTTGTGCAGCTGCTTGATTTGAGTCTTTGAGTCTGTTTGTTTTTGTTTCTTTGATTTTGTCTTGATTTTTGCTCGAGGACGAGCAAATGTTAAGTTTGGGGGTATTTGTTAGGTGTATTTTATATACACTTTTTGAGTCATTTTTAGTTAGTATTTTTCTTATTTTCGTTTAAATAAGTGTCGTGTTAGGATCGTTTTTCTTTCTTTGAGTCACAACGGTTCAAAAAGGAAAAATGACGAAAAGGAGTGAAAAGTGGGCAGAAAAGGAGGCTCCCGAAGCAAAAATGATGAAAATTGGCAGATCCGTACGAAAGCATTCAGGGCCGTAGCGCCGACGCGGGAAAATCCGATCCGAGGCAAAATTGGTCAGGGGCAGAAGGGTCCAGGGAACACGGTTTTTGCAGCATATTTAAACCCTTTTCAACAGATATTAGAGTAGACACCAGATACACAACACATCACAACGCTTGACGGCTACAATTGGAGACATTAGTTCTAAGTATTTCTTTTTTCTTTTCTCTATTTTAATTCAGTTCATGTTTGGATTTGTATTAGTTCTTAGCATGTCTATGGATATGAGCTAAACACTTTATTAGGGCTTTTGATGCGCGATTTATACACACGCTAAACGCAAGTGCATGTATCGTTACAAGTAATATAATCTGGGTAAGATCGAATATCGTCCTCAGAGACTGGTTTTCAAGTACCGATTATTTATGATTTAGTTTCTATTTGGTTAACGTTAATTAGTTTGGAATTCTAGACTAATAATGCAGGAAATAAACTAATTATGAAAAATACTTTGATTTAAATCGGTTATGACGGAGAATTAGGGCTTCCAAGATCATCAACTATCCACTCTATTCAATCTTTAATACAATTAGACTGACTTCTTCTTCTACGTTAAGATAGCAGGTTAACTAGACCGTTTTATACTCATGTTAAGATAATATAAACACTCAACCCCAATGGAGAACTCTTCTCTCTTTCGATGACAAGATTGACTACAAATGAGGATTAAGAGCAATAACCTATTAAGCTACACAAGTATCGGGGTACTTGCGTCCACCATTTAAATCTATGTTTATTCAACTATAGCATATTCACAATCAGCCCTTTCGGATTTCGATTAGAACTCATATAAGTGATGATAACTAGTGATCAATTAATTACCAAACAATCAAATCAATTATTGAATAAATCTTAAGCAAGTGAAGAAGAAATCAACTAATGTATTAATTCATGAATAAGAGTTTCAAGAGAATCACATGGAAATCCCTAACAAAGTAATTAGCTTCTAGTCATAGTCACGCTAAGAACTAATACAATCTCCATACATGAACTGAAATAAACAAAGCAAAAAGAAAGAAAAGAAAATAATTGAAAAGTCTCAAATCTTAGCCTCTTAAGTTGTGTTGTATGTACAATGGATGGAATTGATTCTTCTAATGATGTAGAAACTATTTATAGCCCAAGAATCCTTTAGGTAAAGGGTTAGAGATTATGTAGGTAGGAAAAGTTATAGAATCCTTTAGGTAAAGGGTTAAGGATTATGTAGGTAGGAAAAATTATCCCTTTTGGACCCTGAAACGTGTCACCCGCCCAAAACTCGTAAATCCCGCTGGCCGTGGCCCTCGCAGACCGAGCCACTACAAAAACCTGCAATAAATCAACTTTCGAACATCCAGTACGCGCGCCGAGGCATTTTTCTCGCGATTTTCGTCGTCTTTTTTTCGTCCGGTCTTCGTTTGATTTCTTCTATACTTCCCGAAACTTCTTAGGCTTCATTTCTTGGCCCTTTTAGTGTGCAATTCCATCTCATTTATGCTCATTTCATCTCAGTTTTGTCATTTCTCCATTTCTGACCGCTGTGACACTAAAGAAAGGAAAACGACCATAATATTATACTAAACATAAATGAAATGAGTAAAATACTAACTAAAAATGACTCAAAAGGTGTATATAAAATACACCGATCAAACACCCCCAAACTTAAACTTTGCTCGCCCTCGAGTAAAGCTCAAAACAAAAATAAAACAAAACGAACAAAGACTCAAAGAGATGTATCAAGTAGTTATAATATTGCTTCTTCAAAATCATGGACGAAAGATGGGATAATATGTTAGAACGTATATAACATGAATAATCAGCAATTTAGAATTTCAAGTTAGATATTTCGCAAATTCACTTAGATCATGGTCAATGGAAATACAAACACCTAACCTATGCATGTCAATTTCATTCCATATTTTCCAAATGCTATAGACCTGTTTACTTGCTATCCTCCACTAATCATAGACATACACATTAAAGATCATCAGGACTTTCAAGGGTTGTAATGTAGGCTTAGGCAGGGGTAGGTAAAAATAGGCATTTAGGCTCAGTTACATACCATTTCGTCGTCCTTTTTTCGTCCGGTCTTCGTCTGATTTCTTCTATACTTCCTGGAACTTATTAGGCTTCATTTATTGGCCTTTTTAGTGTGCAATTCCATCTCATTTATGCTCATTTCATCTCTTTTTTGTCATTTCTCCATTTCTGACCGTTGTGACACAAAAGAAAGGAAAACGGCCCTAATACTATTCTAAACATAAATGAAATGAGTAAAATACTAACTAAAAATTACTCAAAAGGTGTATATAAAATACCTCGATCAGCTTTCTTATTGAATCACTTGAAACTCTTATTCATGAATTAATGCATTAGTTTGGTTTCTTCTTCAATGGATTAAGATTTATTCAATATTGGTATGAATATTTGATAGTGAACTGATCACTAATTATTATAATCTATATGATTTTAAATCAAGAATCGAGAGGAGAGATTTGGATATGATGTAATTGAATAAACATGTTAAAATCGCGGACGAAAGTACCCCGATACTTATGTAGCATTATAGGTTATTGTTCTTCATCCTCCTATGTGGTAAAACCTATCATAGAAATATAGAAGGTTTCTGCACTGGGGTTGAACGATTATATTCCTAACCGAAATATTAAGACAGTCTAGTTAACCGCTATCTTAATGTAGAAAATAAGTCATTCTAGTTGCATTAATGATTGATAAGAGTGGATAATTGAGGATATTGAAAGCCCTAATTCCTTCATAACTGATTAAACCTCAATAATTTAGTTTAATTATTGAAATTGCTCTACTAGTGTTAGATAAAAACCAAATCAACTTATCGTTTGTCAAATATATAACCTATAATAGATGTTCGGTAATTAGAAATCAGTCTCTGAGGACGATATTCGGTCTTACCAGACTATATTACTTGTAACGATATGTAGACTTGCGTGAGCAAGTGGAAATCGGGCTAACACTTATATACATATCCGCAACTCACAAACAAGGTCAACAACATCAAATAATAAGACATATCTCAAGGTCATAACCAAATCAGTCCCATATACTTCTATATACACCATTTTTATACGTTTTTTCTCTTTACATTCAAGGAGTACAACAACTACAACAACCAAGGTGATTAATACACCTATTTCTCATGTTAATTCAGCCCTTTAATCCATATTAAAACAACCTTTAAAAACAGTCCATACTTCTAGCAACAACGAGAGTTCAAGTCTTATAGTTTGCAACATAACACTCTTCTACACCTTAATTCCTTTAAGATATATATTCGCAATTACAACAATGTATATGCATGTTCATAGCTTATAATTTCAGCATTATAACTCAACAAAACAGCCCTTAAATTCGACACAACAATACCCACAATTTTGGGAAGGTCTCGGCCACAACAACATAATTCCATAACTCTTCTCTTAACTCTTTAAAATCCAATTCATATTTTAACACCTTCATATAACCAATTACAACTTTAAATATCAAGGTTTCCTTCAATTTTAACATGCAATTAGTGACAACGATAACAACAACAACAATCAAACCCAATGTACTTAAAAACAGCCCCAAAATCGGCTCAACAACATCAACAACAACCACATGCATTTTCTTACTTCCAATTTATCTTAGCACAAGTTTATTTCTTAACTACAACATCATTTAGCTCCAATTACTTACTGAGAAGAAGGAATATTACCTTAACTTAAGCCAAAACAGTCCCTAAATCGACCACTGCACTCACTGCTTCACTTTTGCACCATTTCTTCAACTTTAATGACATGCATGCATTCTTTACAAGTTTAAAACATCTTTCTTGCATGTTTTTCTTTCAAATAGTTCATCTTAAATTCTAAGGTTTTTCTGGGTAGTTTCGGTCCAGTCACCGTGACCACTGTTGGAGGAGGAGTTTACCTTGGCTTAGAAATTAGTAGAATAGCTTAATCTTGTAAGGAGAGTAAATTTGGTCTTTTCTTGGCTATGGAGGATGAGAGAAAATCTGTTTTGAGGAAGAGAGAAATGTGAAGGATGGTGAAGGGCGATTCTCGAAATAAGGGGGTGAGAAATGAGAGATACATGGATATATGAAATCTGAAAATGTCTTGCATGCTGGAACAAGTTCCCACACATCCACTTATTATTATCCCTTCTATTAAAATTAATCCTACTTCATTTAAAAATCTGGAAATTTCGAAATGTCCTAATTCTTGATGACAACATTTTTTAATACAACACTAGTCCATAATTCCATTGGAAAATATACAACTACTTGTATTAATTTCCATCGCCACATTTGTAGTATTCAAGATTATTCCAGAATTACATTCTTTGCATACTAATTTTCGATACCCGAATCTTATTCTCTTAATTACGTTCTCAAATTATTGCCTTAAAATTACGAGTTGTAACAGAGCATCCCCGGGCAGCAACACACAACAACATTTCTACACTAGTTTGTTAGTCTGTTAGGAGTTTGTTAGAATGATTTAGGAATTAGTTATTTTGAGCATTTCTTACTTATTTCATAGATATATAAATAAGTGTGTAGGACACATTGGATGATATAGAAAATAGAATAAAAGCGTCAGCAAATATCTTCTTCTTCTTCGAAATTCACACAACACTGCATTTCCAATTTCTAAATCTAAGATGTGATTAATTAGATACTCTGCATGCAATGTAGAATAAGCTGCGATTAGGTAAATTAACATGGTATCAGAGCACTTGCAAGGAGAATTGAGGGGTTTTCTGGCCGGAGGTCGACCAGAAATCGAGGGATGCTCCATTGAAGTTCTAAGCTAATTGCATGGTGGATCAGTGAGATTTACATGTCAATTTTGTTACAATTTCATTTCTGTTGTTCGATTTCTGGTTTTCAATCTTTGTTGTAAACTGCAACTTTAATAGATGGAGAATACATCTCCAAACACATCACAAACAGTCGATGAAAGTTTGAACTTAAACTTGAACATTGTTGATCACAATCATCCACTATTTTAAGTGCTTCAGATACACCTGAAGCAGTTCAAGTAGAAACTCAGTTGATAGGAATGGAAAATTACACACTATGGAGTTGAGCCATGAAGCAGACTTTGTTGACAAAAAAATGGATTCATAGCTAGAACTGTTAAGATAGATACATTTGGTGCCTCTCAAGTGAAACAATGGGATCGACGAAACGCAATGGTCATTTCATGGATAATGAGGAATGTGAATAAAATTTACTGAGTTGAATTCTATACAGATCCACTGCGATAGAATGGTGCTTTTGCACTTTGAGGAAGAATTTTAGAGGTAAAAACTGGAATTCAATGGAACTTAAAGGGAGATAGAGGCACAAGATACTTTCATAGTTGTACTTACTCAAGAACCACATACAGTGTGGAAGGATTTGAAAGAAATGTTTGATAAGATAAATATCTCTAGAGTATATTCGTTGAAATAGGAACTGGCAATGCTACATCAAGGTGTATCACATGTATCTAGTTATTATTCGAAGATGAAGGATCTATGTGATGAAATTGATTCAATTATTTCTCCTCCAACATGTGATTGTGACAGTTCTAGAATGTATATTGAACATCTGGAAAATCAGAGTCTGTTAGAGTTCCTTATGTGACTCAATGGTAGTTATAATCAGGATATGAGTCATATTTTGTTGATGTCACCTACACCTAGTGTAAACCAAGCTTATGCCATGATTGCTCAGGATGAGAGTCAGAAAATTATTACAGAATAATACACAGGTGTGGGAGACCAGATGGTACATGTTGCTTTGTTCAGCAGGTCACCACATTTCAAGAAGAATAAGTCTTACTCTCTAAATATGTTCTGTGATTTCTGTCAAATAAAAGGAAACCCTAGGGATACATGTTACAAACTGATGTTTTGTTACTTCTGTAAGAACAAAGGATATGTTAGGGAGAATTGTTATAGGATCATAAACTATCCTTCTGACTTTAAAGGGAAGAAAAATGTCAATATGGTCATGGCATATGCTCACCACAGAGATCTTGATCGATCACAACATCAGTTGTATGGAGGACATCCAAACCAGAAGAACATAAGAGAGATGAGACAGTTATGTCACGACCCGAACCCGGGCCCGTGACTGGTGCCTTACCCCGGGCACCCAAGTAGACATACATCAGAGTAATCAGCGGAACATAAAGACAATACATGAAACCAGTGTAAGAAGACAGTGAAATACGAAGACAGGCTAACCAAAAACGGTTACCTTCAGTATATATATAAAAAGCAACCTTTTTCAACATGAACAGTTTAATCCTTTTTACAAACCTTGCCCACAACAGTACTACAGACCTCTAAGAATGATACGACAACAATGGCGGGACAGGGCCCCGCCAAACCTCTGAATGTAAACACTTACGACGACAGGGGACTATACCACTGATAAGCCTCCGGAGAAACGGAGCTTCCCAAACGCTGAAACTGTGACCCTGAGAGCTAGGATCAACGACTGGTGTACCTCAACTCGCGCATGAACGCAGCCGGGCGAGGTCGATAACAGTACAGAGTATGTGAAATCGAAAATACATACCGTAAATGAAATCATAGCTCATATAAAGCAGAGACATGTATGATAACCAAACTACGCTTTACAACAAAGCGATATGTCAAGTCGTGACTCACGCCTCAAGTCATCACTCAAGTATAACAATGGGTCTCGTGCCCACAACATCAATCATGCCCGTGGAATACCTTCCTCACCGCCAGCGATCTATGATATAAAAGCACCAAGGAACACACTGAACACCGTGTCCCACCTGTGTCATAATAAACCGTTTCGGTAAGTACGGGCGAATAGCCGACTACTAAAAAAACCCACGCATCAACAAGGTCATGAATCAGATCATAAGATCTGTCTAGACCGCTACATGATCAAAGCCGCCACTTGCCCGCAGATCATGCGCGTCTAACCTCGAACTCCCGCAGCTCGCGTAGGCCAATCTCATCGCCCGCATGAGGTATTCCCGCATCGAGGTAGCTACTCCCGATCGCCCCGACTTCCGAGTCCGCATGGCCACAAGCGACCGCGTGCCCATAAAGGACGACGCTAACCTCGAACTCTCAGAGCCCGCATAGGCCCTCAGACCCGCATGAGGTATTCTCGAATCATGGTCCTGCATCACCGAGTCTACCCCCAGACGGAGGGCGCTTAACCCGGAATCATCTCAAGAGATGAATGCCACAATACTATCATAACGATCGATAGTTAATAAGCACAATCAAGGAAACCCTTTACACAAACATCACAAGATACTAACACACGTAGCATCCTAACACGTTTACTTATCAAAGCAAATGAAGTATCACAAGGCTATCACAAACCCATACAATCAAGTTGTTCACACAAGGTACTTTCTACTATATGATTAACAAGATCGGGTTTTATCCCCAAAGTACTTCATACATTAACTCTTTAAAAGATACGTTACTTTCACAAAAGTCACACAATACCCGTAGTAGTATATGAAAAATAGAGTGATTATCTTTTAAAGTAAATCAATTACTTCTTTGTAAAATCAAGTAGCAACATTCTTTTCCAATGTTCAAGTTTGCCTAATTTCCAATGTTCAAGTTTCTCATTTTTTGAAAGGTTTCGTAGTTCATAGTCTTATTCATTTAAGAATATAATTCTCCTTTAAACAACTGAGAAACCTAAGCCTTATATGTGAGTAGGATATTCTTGTTTATTACAATCTTATTACAGACCATGATCTAGGAAATATCATTTTGTCTCATCTTAGCTTCTATGCAGATGGAAGTTTCTACCGGTTTTAATAATACTTAATTATTCAAAACATTTCCTTTTATTAACGCTGCAGTTGGTTTGTCGTTACACATTCCGATTCAAATCAAGAAACATTCTTAAGCCGTTATACCTAACTCCCATAAAGCTAGTATAACTCTTAAGTTTTCAAAACCAAATATTACTTCTTCTTTCAAAATGATTCAAAATCTTTTGAAATACTTCAAGTTCTTTATTAACACATAACAAGCCGCTTATAGTTCAAATCGCTTACCTTTTAAAACCACATGTATTTTCTTACCAACATAAAGTCGTTATAACCAACTTCCCATAAAGCCGTTATAACACTTTATGTTTTACACCAATCAAATACGTTCGATACGTATCGCTCACCGCATTACATATTTCACACATATCATGCTAGAAGAGATAGGAAGAGGTTCACATACCTCGCGACGAGTATCGACTAATAGCAAAACGCCCAAGTACATCCAACCGCCGCTACTCCTTAAGCCAAGTAGATCGCGCCACACGTAGTACTTCAACCTATAAGGCCACAAGGCGCTTATTAACATTTAGATCTCATCGAAGAATATTCTACCGAAAATTCGGCAGCACCTTCCCCGCAACAACAGAAATCTCTCCTCCATCGAGGCCGCTACCATGCCAACCGGGGTTATACATCTAACCCTAACTGTACAATTCTACTCCACTGCACTACTTCACAAGTCTCATCAGAATACACTAAGTAATTACAACAAGAACTTCTTTAATTTCAGCTTAAGTCGCAAAGACATTGCTGTAAGTATTATTCAGCTTAAGTCAAAAGACATTGCCGATAACTACGTCGATTCTATATATAGTATACTTCAACTATATATTCTAACAACATGTAATTTCCAATTACAATAGGACAAGATATTTACCTCGATAAGCCCATAATTATCCTAGCTTAAAGTCGATCCCGGCAATCGTTTAGCTCCAACTCGAGCGCCCAACCCGCTCTAAACCACCCTTAGAAGTTCTAACCAACTTCTACACAATACTCCAACGACTATGGAGATTTTCCTAGGGTTTCGGTTTGGTGACCGACGGTAAGTATAATAGTATTTCGGGCTTTTCAGATAGGTATAACCTTAGAATACAACAAGGTATAAGGCTAAGGTAATTTGGGCATTATAACAATACTTTGAGAGTATTTCTACCAAGAGGGGTATTATATGAAAACAAACTAGGCTGTGGGTACCCCACTACCACCACAGCGAGGGTGGCTACCCCGCCTACCCCACTGGGGAAACTTCTGCCAAGGGGCCTCACGAAAAGGGAGGGGAAGGCTCTCAAGACTTAGGCATTTTGGATGAAGAAGTCTTCAACCTTAGAGGGTATTTATAGCACAAGCCAAGGCCAACCAATGGCCAAGATCTAGCCAGTTGCTAGCAAGTGTAGTAGGCCAAGATCTTGCCAAGGCCCCTTAACCAACTAACACACAAATATCCTACCAACTAAAGCCATTCCAATCGGCCACAACCGAGCCTCACGTCCGCTGATGGGAGGTGCCAAGTGGCGCCTCTTGTTGCCCAACACGCTTCGCCTCTCTAAAAATCCGCAAAATTAAAAATGACATAGCCGGAAATTCCCTACGAAAGTCGTGAAAACGTTTTCGTCAAAACGACTCTAAACGGGTGTTGTGCACAAATAAATTTTCGCCAAGCCAATATTAAAAGTTTCAAATTTTCTACGCACGCCCCACGCATATACTCTGGAAATACGGGGTATAACATTCTCCCCTCCTTAGAAACATTCGTCCCGAATGTTCCTTCTAAGTCTCAAAACAAACATGCGCCAGTA
Source organism: Przewalskia tangutica (assembly GCA_029844215.1). Classification (NCBI taxonomy): domain Eukaryota; kingdom Viridiplantae; phylum Streptophyta; class Magnoliopsida; order Solanales; family Solanaceae; genus Przewalskia; species Przewalskia tangutica. Next base: position 84,465,073 of record CM056734.1, read on the forward strand.
TAGTCTTCACTACTATACTTACGAGAACAATCCTTGCCACACATGGCCACGAAACAACTTGCGCAAAAGCTTACATCCAAGTCCACGAGGAAACACCTCTAACATCACCATAAAACACTTCTCACCGGGGTTTAAAATATACCTCCTTCGCACCTTCTCTTTACAAAAGAAATGATCACATCTATGCTCGCCATACATGCTCGCTTCTCTCTTTACTCGTAGATACCACTTTGTCACTTTGCACGAGGCATTAACCTCTCAGCGACCCAACAAATGGTACCATCGCACGCGATCCCCGAGGATGTCGTATACCGAACTCTTTCCACATTTCGATATCGCCGCTTTCCAAAACTCGGGGTTACTATCTCTAACGTGGTCATCATTAAGTGGGAACATTCTCGATGGATCTCCGATACTTTTCCGATCATAACAATACGAAAGATCGGACGCTGACCTCCTAAGTCGGACGCAAAGCTAATCATATAGGCAACCCGCCTATTCTTCACATGAACTCAAAAGGCCCAAAGTAACTCGTTAAGCTCCTCTGTCTTCCAAAACTCGTCACACCCACCCCGGGGTGGTACTTTCAAGAAGACCGACCGTCAACCTGAACTCTAAGCGTCATCGCCGATTATCCGCACGATTCCTCTGAGCTGCCAGAACTTCTTCTAGACAAGCTTCTCACTATCCATCGTCACTGGAACAAGCCTGAACCAACTGTCTGAACCTTGTTAACATCGAACCAATCGACCGGCATCTTTACACTTCCGCCCTTACAAGGCTTCATAAGGCGATATCCGAACACTGAAATGGTAGCTTAAACACTACCTCCACAGGAGACAACAATCCCCACAACTATCCCTGAAATCCAAACACTGGCCCGAGGGCGAATGCGATTCTGAGACTCACCTGAGTTCTTAACACATGCTTGGCAAAACTTCCAGAAACAAAAACAGCCGTAACCTGGGCCCCACTGTCTGCCATAAGGTGAAGGTAGGCACCCTGTGCAGCCTTACAACCTTTCTGATAAAACAACACAGCCGAGTAAACGGTCCTGACCGAAGGACACGATGGGCTGCCTCATCGGCCCGACCACTGGTCGAACGCATCCACGAACTCGTACGCTGGTTAACTAAACTTGGGCCTAACACCCTCGTGACCCTACCACAAGGCGGGACCACCACAAACTGACCCCACCACCAAACAGGCCGCGGGTTGACCCGCATCATGGTCTCAATCCGACCCGTTAACGAGCACAACACTAGTTCCCCGAAGGAAAACTCTCACTAATCACGTTACGAAAACCTAGCGGTCTTCATAGCTCAACTACCCTCTTCCATTTCACACTACTCAGGGACTTATCCCACAAACGTAGCTCACGTGCACTATGCACTCCTATAAGGGTCAAACATAACACTACACCTTTACTCGAGATGGCCTTACCTCTAAGGTCTTTACGTAAAACATTCTAAGGCTCACACCTTATCTATCCCCCCAAAATCTTACTCGGTTAACTAACCAAGATTTCTAATCACAACTAACACACTGCTATCAGAACATAACACTTAAGGTATACTCACCTTATCACATAAACAAAACTCTAGAGGGTTAAAGATATATCTATATCTACTGCTTCACTCCTCTTAGTCGTTCTAATCAAACACGCCTGCAGGCGATACCGGAGGAGATGACAAACTACCCACCGATCCTCAAGGCTAAGTCCTCCTACAAGACACTCTTCGACACTGCACTGACGGTCATAGTACAACAAGTACCATCCTAAAAGATGACATTCCCGGGATGGCGTCACAACCGCGGAACCGAAGCCCCGAGTTCACCAACTCGCACACCCCGAACGTCCTCAAATTTGTAGAAGACCACTCTGCACTGGCGGAGGTGCATATCTAACCTGCTGGGGAGGCGACTCGCCTCGAAAGTTACCAAAGGACCTTGCTGCTCTGGCCCTCTTCTACTGTCCTTCGTTAACCCGTCGATCTCTACATGTCTCGGCCACGCGCATAAGCCCGCATACGTGCCATGCTCAAGCCTAATCAAGAATTACTCTTGCACAACCTCTTTAGATAGTCCTCAAGACTCGCGGTACATCGGTATACTCTCGTAGCCAAATCTATAGCTAGTAAATGTGGTTGCCTCTTGCAATCTATATTCACCGCTCCCGGCCGCGGAATCAAGGTTCATATCATGGTCGCAGCAGAATCGCCGCCGCCGTGCTAAACTCTCTGGGCTAGCGACGCCGCAGAACTCCCGAATGAAGCACCACCCAAGGTGATAATTGGGCTTGTGCCCACGTAACCCTCTCAGATTTACTCGCAGCCTCCTGGCCGCTTTGCCTCCCGGCCGGGTTGCCCTACGCGAGGCATAACGATAAGTGGAAAGAATTTCGCCGAGGTCCAACTTACAACACGACTCTAAGGCACGATCTCAGAGTGAGAAGAATAGAAACTAATCCTAAATATCCTATAGCCTCCTCGATTATTGGTGTGGTGCACAACACGCGATAATCAAGACTCTATCGATACGGCTCAGACACTTTCCGAGGATTAATCGCTCACGATACCACTTTTGTCACGACCAACCGGGTTCGTGATCGTGCCTTACCCGGGCACCCAAGTAGACATACATCGTAGTAATCACGGAACATAAAGACAATACATGAAACCAAAAGACAAAGCGATGAAATACGAAGACAAAGCAACCAAAAACGGTTACCTTCGATATATATAAAAGCAACCTTTTTCAACATGAGCTTTAATCCTTTTTACAAACCTTGCCCACAACAAGATTTCATGCACCTCTAAGAATGATACGACAACAATGGCGGGGACAGGCCCGCCAAACCCCGAATGTAAACACTTACGACGACAGGACTATACCACCGATAAGCCTCCGAGAAACGGAGCTTCCCAAACGCTAAATCGTGACCGAGAGCTAGGATCAACGATCGTGTACCTCAACTGCGGCAGATGAACGCACTTCAAGGAGGTCATAACAACAGTGGTATGTGAAATCAAAATACATATCAGTAAATGAAATCATAGCGATATATAAAGCGGAGACATGTATGATAACCAAACTACGCTTACAACAAAGCGATCATGTCAAGTCGTGACTCACGCCTCAAGTCATCACTCAAGTATAACAATGGGTCTCGTGCCCACAACATCAATCATGCCCGTGGAATACCTTCCTCACCGCCATCTATGATATAAAAGCACCAAGGAACACACCAACACCGAGTCCCACCCGTGTCATAATAAAACTGCTTAGGGTAAGTACGGCGCATAGCCGATTACTAAAAAAACCCACGCATCAACAAGGTCGCGAATCAGATCATAAGATCTGCTCAGACCGTCACATGATCAAAGCCGCCACTTGCCCGCAGATCAATGCGCGCCTAACCTCGAACTCCGCAGCCCGCGTAGGCCAATCTCATCGCCCGCATGAGGTATTCCCGCGTCGAGGGTAGCTACTCCGGTATCGCCCCGACTTCCGAGTCCGCATGGGCCACGCGACCGCATGCCCATAAAGGACGACGCTAACTCGAACTCTCGTAGCGCGATAGGCCCTCAGACCCGCATGAGGTATTCTCGAATCATGGTCCCAGACCGCCTGAGTCTACCCCGCATCGGAGGGCAGCTTAACCCCCGGAATCATCTCAAGAGATGAATGCCACAATACTATCATAACGACTGATAGTTAATAAGCACAATCAAGGGAAACCCCTTTACACAAACATCACAAGATACTAACACACGTAGCATCCTAACACGTTTACTTATCAAAGCAACAAGAAGTATCACAAGGCTATCACAAACCCATACAATCAAGTTGTTCACACAAGGTACTTTCTACTATATGATTAACAAGATCGGGTTTTTATCCCCAAAGTACTTCATACATTAACTCTTTAAAAGATACGTTACTTTCACAAAAGTCACACAATACCCGTAGTATATGAAAATAGAGTGATTATCTTTTTAAAGTAAATCAATTACTTCTCTTTGTAAAATCAAGTAGCAACATTCTTTTCCAATGTTCAAGTTTGCCTAATTTCCAATGTTCAAGTTTCTCATTTTTTTTGAAAGGTTTCGTAGTTCATAGTCTTATTCATTTAAGAATATAATTCCCCTTTAAACAATCTGAGAAACCTAAGCCTTATATGTGAGTAGGATATTCTTGTTTATTACAATCTTATTACAGCAGCCATGATCTAGGAAATATCATTTTGTCTCATCTTAGCTTCTATGCAGATGGAAGTTTCTACTGGTTTTAATAATACTTAATTATTCAAAACATTTCCTTTTATTAACGCTGCAGTGGTTTGTCGATACACATTCTGATTTCCGAAATCAGTAAAACATTCTTAAGCCGTTATACCTAACTTCCCATAAAGCTAGTATAACTCTTAAGTTTTCAAAAACCAAATATTACTTCTTCTTTCAAAATGATTCAAAATCTTTTGAAATACTTCAAGTTCTTTATTAACACATAACAAGCCAGTTATAGTTCAAATCAGTTACCTTTAAAAACCACATGTATTTTCTTACCAACATAAAGCTGTTATAACAACTTCCCCATAAAGCCGTTATACACTTTTATGTTTTACACCAATCAAATACGTTCAGCACATGTACGTTTACCGTACTACATATTTCACACATATCATGCTAGAAGAGATAGGAAGAGGTTCACATACCGCGACGAGTATCGACTAATAGCAAAACGCTCCAAGTACATCCAACCGTCGCTACTCCTAAGCCAAGTAGATCGCGCCACACGTAGTACTTCAACCTATAAGGCCACAAGGCGCTTTATTAACATTTAGATCTCATCAAGAATATTCTACCAAAAATTCGGCAAGACTCCCCGCAACAAACAGAAATCTCTCCTCCATCGAGGCCGCTACCATGCCAACCGGGGTTATACATCTAACCCTAACTGTACAATTCTACTCCACGGTACTACTTCACAAGTCTATTGTAATACAACCCTAAGTAATTACAGTTCAGTAAACTTCTTTAATTTCAGGCTTAAGTCGCAAGACATTGCCGTAAGTATTATTCAGGCTTAAGTCAAAAGACATTGCCGATAACTACGTTCAGTTCTATATATAGTATACTTCAACTATATATTCTAACAACATGTAATTTCCAATTACAATAGAGGGACAAGATATTTACCTCGATAAGCCCATAATTATCCTAGCTTAAAGTCGATCCTGGGCAATCGTTTAGCTCCAACTCTGAGCGCTCCAACCCGCTCTAAACCACCCTTAGAAGTTCTAACCAACTTCTACACAATACTCCAACGGACTATGGAGATTTTCCTAGGGTTTCGGTTTGGTGACCGACTAAGTATAATAGTATTTCTGGGCTTTGCGTATAGGTATACCCTTACAATACACCAACGTATACGGCTCAGGGAATTGGGGCATTATAACAATCCGTTTGAGAGTATTTCTACCACGAGGGGGGGTATTATATGAAAACAAACTAGGCAGTGGGGTACCCCACTACCACCACAGCGAGGGTGGCTACCTCGCCTACCCCACTGTGGGAAACTCTCGCCAAGGGGGCCTCACGGTGGAGGGGAAGGCTCTCAAGACTTAGGCATTTTGGATGAAGAAGTCTTCAACCTTAGAGGGTATTTATAGCACAAGCCAAGGCCAACCAATGGCCAAGATCTAGCCAAGTGCCTAGCAAGTAGGCCAAGATCTTGCCAAGTGCCCCTTAACCAACTAACACACAAATATCCTACCAACTAAAGCCATTCCAATCGGCCACAACCGAGCCTCACGTCCGCCAATGGGAGGGTGCCAAGTGGCGCCCTCTTGTTGGCCCAACACGTTTCGTCTCTCGGAAAAATCCGCAAAAATTAAAAATGACATAGCCGGAAATTCCCCTACGAAAGCTGTGAAAACGTTTCGTCGAAAAACGACTCTAAACGGGTGTTGTGCACAAATAAATTTTCGGCCAAGCCAATATTAAAAGTTTCAAATTTTTTACGTACGTCCTTACGTACATACTTTGGAAATACGGGGTATAACAAGTTATCTCAAGAACAACATGAACACGTCAACTACCTATTAAGAACATACACTCCAGACAGATATGATAAAGTAATTACAATGCTGAGTCAACAAGAAGATACAGATGGATATCATGGCAATCAACAGTACCTGCTGATATACACTCTGGCAATGCAACTGCTCCCAGAGTACACATGGTAGGTAAACTTGTGGTTAATAATAAACTTGGTACCTGGATAGTAGATTCAGGAGCCACAAATCATATGGTAAGTAATAAGAGCATGATAGAACAAATTGATTTTATAGAAAATGCACGAAAAGTACAGTTGTGTACTGGTGATGCAACATCAATCACTCAAACAGGAAGTTGCAGATTGACAGGAGGTGATCTCATAAAACATGTGTTATATGTACCAAGCTTTAAGTTTAATCTACTTTCAGTCTCAAGTTGACAAAGGAATTAAATTGCACTGCAAGATTGTTTCCTGATTTCTTTATCCTACAAGATCTCTTCACTGGGAAGGTGAAGGAGATTGGTAGGGAAGTGGATGGACTATTGATCAGTGTATTTTATATACATCTTTTGAGTCATTTTTAGTTAATATTTTACTCATTTCATTTATGTTTAGTATAGTATTAGGATCGTTTTCCTTTCTTTTGTGTCACATCGGTCAAAAATGGAGAAATGACGAAAAGAAGATGAAATGAGCTTAATTGAGATGGAATTGCACACTTAAAGGGGCCAATAAATGAAGTGTAAGAATTTTCGGGAAGTATAGAAAAGATCAGACGAAGCCCGGATGAAAATCGACGACGGCTAAGAATCGCGAAAAACGCCACCGGCGCCGACCACTGAAGTTGTCCGAAACTCTCTGATTTCCAGGCTTCATGGCGCCCGACTGCAGGGCCACGGCGCCGACGCGGTATATTTGACGTTTTGGGCCGAATTTGACACGTTTTCAGGGTCCAAAAGGGATAACTTTTTCTACCTACATAATCCCTAACCCTTGACCTAAAGAATTCTTGGGCTATAAATAGTCTCTACATCATTAGGGGATTCATTCCATCCATTGTACATACAACACAACTCTAGGAGACGAAGATTTGAGACCTAGTTCAAGTATTTTCTTTTCTTTCTTTTGCTTTGTTTATTTCAGTTCATGTATGGAGATTGTATTAGTTCTTAGCGTGACTATGGCTAGGAGCTAATTACTTTATTAGGGATTTCCTTGTGATTCACTTGAAACTCTATTCATGAATTAATATATTAGTTTGGTTTCTTCTTCACTTATTTAAGATTTATTCAATAATTATTTTGATTGCTTGGTAATTAATTGATCACTAATTATCATCACTTATATGAGTTCTAATCGAAATCTGAAAGGGGAGATTGTGAATATGCTATAGTTGAATAAACATGCTAATCGAAACTTGTTGGGTGATTTCCACGTGTTCACGCAAGTGTACGTATCGTTCACAAGTAGTATAGTCTGATAAGACCGAATATCGTCCTCAGAGACTGGTTTCTAATTACCATTTATGTTATCTATTTAGCAATCGATAATAGAGTTGGGTTTTTTTGTTTAACTACTAGAATAATTGCAAGAATTAACTAAACTATTGTAGTTGTAATCAGTTATGAAGGAATTAGGGCTTTCAAAATCCTCGACTATCCACTCTATTCAATCCTTAATGCAACTAGAAAGATTTCTTCTTCTATGTTAAGATAACGGTTAACTAGCCTGTCTTATATTACGGTTAGGATATTTAATCGCCCAACCCCAGTGCAGAACCTTTCTATATTTCTATGATAGAATTTACCACATAGAAGGATTAAGAACAATAACCTATAATGCTACACAAGTATCGGGGTACTTTCGTCCGCGATTTTAACCTATGTCTATTTAATTACAGCATATTCAAATATCTCCTCTCAGTTCTTAATTCGAAATCATATATATTATGATAATTAGTGATCAATTAACTATCAAACATTCATACCATTTATTGAATAAATCTTAATCAAGTGAGGAAGAAATCAGCTAATGCATTAAGTCATGAAATGGAGTTTCAAGCGATTCAAAAGGAAAGGCCTAATAAAGTTTTTAGCTCCTAGCCATAGTCATGTTAAGAACTAATACAATTCCAAACATAAACTGAATTAAAAAGAAAGAAAGAAAAGTACTGCGAACTAAAGTCTCCAATTGTAGTTTTCAATCATTGCCCTGTGATGTGTTGTGTGTTAGAATGACCTTCTCCCTTTCATAGAATAATCCCTAGGGCTTTTAGTATGTTGCAATTTTCGTGCTCTATGGACCCTTCTGCCCCTGGCAAATTAACTTCGGATTCTTAATTTTCGCATGCCGCGCTTCGCAGATCAAGGCCGCGTTCGCAGATCAGCGCGGCACCCAAAGTTCTGTGGCTTCTCTGATTTTCCGGCGTCGCGGCCCTGCTTTCGTCCGGGTCTTCAATTTCTATCCTTTTTCGGCCTCTAATTCCTCCTTTTATGCCCATTTTTCGTTCTTTTTCGTCATTTTGCCTTTTTGAACCGCTGTGACTCAAAGAAAGAAAAACTAACCTAATATTATACTAAACACAACAAAACGAGTAAAATACTAACTCAAAATGACTCAAAAAGCGTATACAAAATACGTTTAACAAATACCCCCAAACTTAACATTTGCTCGCCCTCGAGCAAAGATCAAATAAAAAACAAAGAACAAAAACAAAAGACTCAAAGACTCAAATCACGCAGTTGCACATGATTACTTAGAAACACATGAACGTCAGTTGTGATAATACGTAGGAAGAGATGTAGCATGAATTTAGCAATCTTGAATTTCAAGTCAGATATTTCGCAAATTCATTTCAGTCATAATTAATGGAAGTATGAATACCCAACCTATGCTTGTCAATTTTATTTTCATTTTTTCTCAAAATTTCATGGGCCTGTTTACTTGTTATTCTCCACTAATCATGGACGTACATAATAGAGATCTTCAGGACTTTTCAGGGTTGTAATGTAGGCTTAGGCAGGGGTAGATAAAAGTTGGCATTTAGGCTCGAATTACGTACCAATAGCGTTTTTCTCATTCAACCATTTTGTCCTTTTTTTTTGTATTCTTTTTCGTTCATACCTATCATTCCTCTCTTCTCTTTTGGAGAGAATGAAACACATTCACATAGGCACCTCCAAACTTAAACTTTTACATTTTTTTATTGGGGTGCGTCAATTTTTTCACACTCTTTTCGTATTTCTTTTTTTAAACTCTTTTCATCCCTCTCTTCAATTACTGTTTATGGTACACAAGGGGACATGGGAGTTTTTAGCGATATTTGGAATGCTCACGCAAGCGTACGCATCGTTGATAAGTAATATAGTTTGATAAGACCGAATATCGTCCTCAGAGACTGTTTTTTAATGACCGTTCATCTATTTTATGTTATCTATTTGGCAATCGATATTTGAGTTGGGTTTTTATTTAACTACTAGAATAATTGCTAGAATTACTGAACTATTTAAGTTGTAATCAATTATGAATGAATTAAGGCTTCCAAAATCCTCGACTATCCACTCTTTTCAATCCTTAATGCAACTAGAATGACTTCTTTTTCTACGTTAAGATAGCGGTTAACTAAACTGTCTTATTTTCCAGTTAGGACATATAATCACTCAACCCCAGTGCAGAACCCTTCTATATTTCTATGATAGGTTTTACCACATAGGAGGATTAAGAACAGTAACCTATAATGCTACACAAGTATCGGGGTACTGTCGTCCGCAATTTTAACTTATGTCTAGTCAATTACAACATATCCAAATCTCTCCTCTCGGTTCTTGATTCGAAATATCATATATATTATGATAATTAGTGATCAATTAATTATCAAACATTCATACCAATTATTGACTAAATCTTAATCAAGTGAAGAAGAAATCAAACTACTGCATTAATTTATGAATAAAAGTTTCAAGCGATTCATAAGGAAAGCCCTAATAAAGTGTTTAGCTCCTAGCCATAGTCACGCTAAGAAATAACACACAATCCATACATAAACTGAATTAAAAATGAAAGAAAAGAAATTACTGTGAATTAAGTCTCCACTTATAGTCTCCCTTGTTGTCTTGTGTTGTGCTATGTTGTAGAATGACCCCCCCCCCCCCCCTCATAACATTAATCCATAGGGCTTAAATATGTTCCAAATTTCGTGCCCTATGGACCAATCTGACCTTAGCCAATTCTTCTTCGGAACTGAGATTTTCCGCACCGGCACCGCGGTTCCTAAACTACTGCACCTTCTCAGCAAATATGACACCGCGATTCTGCATAGTGGCACCGCAGTGCTGAAAATCCTTCGTCCTGATGTGCCAACTTTCGTCCTTTTTGCCTCGGGAGCACCCTTTCTGCCCAATACTCGCTCCTTTTCGCCATTTTACCTTTGGGAACCGATGTGACTCAAAAGAAAGAAAAACAAACCTAATACTATACTAAACACAACAAAAACGATTAAAATACTAACTAAAAATGACTCAAAAGGCGTATACAAAATACGCCTAACAGGTGGCAAAAAAATAACTTCTGTTTTAGGCTCAAAGGGGCTGACTAGGAATACAATTTATTGTCAGGGTAGGTAATGAAGGGTAAAAAAGGTTAACAAAGGAATGCCTGAATCATTTTCCTAACATGTACATCCTAACTATTTAGCCTCAAATAACAAGCAGCAGACATCACAGATGTTTTTCACAATTGACAATACACAGGATAAGCACAGAATACTCCAAATAATCAGGTTTTCATGAATCTTTGACATATCTAACTTAAGCACACAGATTTTAGGTTCTCATTCCATTACATTATCCCACTTAATTTATTAGGCGTTCCAAGTAAACACAGCATGCAAGATCATAATAAAAAAAATTGACTCATATAAAACACAAAAAAAACAAAAAGACTCAAAGATAGACACACAAAAATAAAATAAAATAAAATAAAATAAGAACTCCCCCCCCCCCCCAAACTTAAACGACACATTGTCCCAAATGTGTAAGACTAAAAAATAAAAAGGGACTATTTACAGATAATAGTGGTTCAAAATGGTGGTGGGGGCGGCGGATACTGCATTGACCATTGGTTGAACCTGGTGCTCAAATCATTGACGCGCTGGCTCAGGTCCTGATGCCCTTGCATCATCTGTTGCTGATTTAAAAGCATCTATTCATAGTTTCGCAGCATCTGTTGTTGATTTAAGAGCATCTGCTCTATGATTGGCACTGGAGGCTCCAAAGCTAAGGGAGGCTGGTGGCTGCTTTTGTTGGGCTCATGTTGTGTGGCTGCCTATGGCTCATCTTGCTCCATTGCGGCTGCTCCTGCTCTGCCTGCTTCTTGACCTCGTCTCCTATTCGCTGGGTTTGCAGGGTCAGGGTATGAATGGACCAGACTATATATTATATGTGGCTGAGTCTTCTCAAGAATGTTTGTGGCGAATGTTGGGACTCTGTGCCTAGCACATAATGTAGTGATGAATGAACCATGTCCCAAACCGCCAGTAGTAGTCAATCTGTTGGTTTCCCCAATACTCTGCACTATCTCCATTTCAATATCAATAGTTAGGCCCCTTATGATGTCAAAGATGAGCTTGATTCTGTCTGCTGGTACATTGATGAAATAAGTTGACGGAATCAAGCGAGCACTCACGAAATATAGCCAAGCCTTGGCTACTCTGTTGAATTGGCACCGGGAAAGTCCTCTTCCCCCGCTGCGGGAATATCGAAATTGTGCTCCTGGGTAGCATAGGGCCTTAGTAACTACATCCCATGGTATGTGGTTGACATTCCTTGACCAGGTTCTGAAATGGTTTGGATGGTGGCCCTGGTCCCCAACATCAGTTGTCCCAAAAATAGCATCCACTGCTTCAGCACTAACGGGTACATAATGCCCTCTTACAAATCATCTCCCATTGCTTTGTTCTGGGTAGTTGGCGTAGAATTCTCTCACAAGGCTGATATTTTGTTGTGGAATAGCCTCATGATCGACGAACCTCTCCCAACCATTGGCTTCAATCGCGGCTCTAATGGGCTCATAAACGTCATCATCATCGAGTGGGTCGGCCTGATAGTCCATTCCTCGCTCTTGTATTACTGCCCTACCACTTATCATGTTGTACTTATCCTCTGTATCTCTGTTGGCGAATCGGGTCACATCATGATCTGGGACTGATGAAGATAAGGTGGTTCGAGCCGTTCGTTTCCTTGAAGTCATTATGAAGGTTGTTGGGAAAATTTTAGCAGCGTTTCCTTTATTTCTTTGAGGTTTCCCAACAATTTTCACTCCACACTGCAACAATAACCAACCACAATTCAAACACAACAGCAATACACCAATAATTACACCACAATACACCCAGTCCACGCACACTGAACAACAACAGTAACACACAACACACAATACCAAAATAGCCCGTACACTACCCAATTTTTGAAGCTACTTTCACTACTAACCAAGAAATTTTCAATAGAATTGATGAAGATTATCTTTTTGAAGAGTTTTTCTTCATAAATTTCTTGACCCAAGTGAAAGAATGGTGATGGTGAAAGCTATGAGGGTTTCTAATGAGGGTGGTGTGTAGGGATTTTTGGAAGAATTTGGGGAAGTTTGTGGATGATTTTTTTTTGTAAGAGAGAGGATTTTCGGAGTTTTTAGAGAGATGAAGGGTTTGGGTATGTGGGAAAGGATGTGGGGGTTGAGGGCATTTTATTTTCTGAATTCCCGTCCAGGCGCCGCGGTCCTGCTGTTCTGCGTCGCGGCGCCCAAACTCATGCACCTATCTGAACACTCGGCGCCGCGACGCTGCACCTATTTCCTGTTTCCAGCATTTTTTCATGCTTCATGTCCCATTCCTTCACCTGTCATCACAACACAACAAAAATATCAAAAGTGAGACTGTTCTAACAAAACTAATGTGCATAATTTAAAACTTGGGTTGCCTCCCAAGTAGCGCTATCTTTAACGTCTTGTAGCCGGATGCAGGTTCCTTATCAAATCAGTAGGGTAAATCAACCCCACAACCTATCCACTTAAAAATAATTTTCCTCTTCCTCACTCTATTTTTCTTTTTCACATCATTGGGTTCAGTAAGATTTACCTGTTTGTCAGCTTTCATGTCATGAATTTTTATTGCAGCTTTCAAACAAGCCTGTGGGTTCACAACTGTAGGAATGATTTCCCTAGTTTTGGTCTGTGCTTACTGAACTGCTGTGTCAGTTGTGCTTACTGTGAAGCACTTGTTGCTGGCCTGGGACTCAATGGTGGATTTGAACACCTTGAATACCATATCTTCTTCCTGAACCCGTAGTCTCAATTCTCCCTTCTCCACATCGATTAGGGCTCTACCCGTTGCAAGGAATGGTCTCTCCAAAATGATGGGTATTTTATCATCTTCCTCCATGTCAAGAATGAGGAAGTCTGCTGGGAAGAAGAACTTTCCCATCTTGACAAACACATCTTCCACTATGCCTCTGGGGTGCACCACGGTTCGGTCAGCCAGTTGCAGATTAACTGTGGTTGGTTTGTCTTCCCCCAAACCAATCTCTTGAACACAGACAGAGGCATGAGATTGATACTATCCCCTAAGTCATAAAATGCCCTGTTGCATGTTACTTTGCCAATAGTGCAGGACTCAGTGGAATGAAATAGTAACACTTAGCACGAGTAGATATCATGAGCAACTGTATGCAGCTAAAATCATTATGTGACTCTCAATAAAATTACTACCATAAAATCTGTTACTGAATCATAATCATTAGTAAATAATCATTTTAAAATTGAACTGGTAGGATTTAAGTACGTCCGTCGTACTTTCCTAAAAATCATGCCAAAAGAAAGAAGGAAAAGTATCACATACCTCTTAGGCGAACTAATCAGCTTGGTATTAAGGTATTCCTCGTCTAGTACTTCAACCTATGATAAGGAACAACATGCTCGTCAATTCTATGATTCCTAATGTAAGTTATATGCTTAAAGGCTCCCTTATTTCTATAAAAATTTGGGCAGCATTTCCTTTGTTTATGTGCGTATCCAAAATTTTCCAATAATCCAAATCAACCAACAATTCAACTCCAACTACAATCCAATCAAACCAACAATCCAATTCAAACCAACAATTCCCCTTTATTCCAGAATATAAAATTAACACCTTTCTACACTTAATCCTTTCGAGGCATGTATAGGTAACTTATTTCAATACATATGCATGTTTATAGCTTATTTACATACTAATTCAGCCCGTAATACATTACCAAAATGTTCAATAATTTCTATCAATTTCCCGGCCGTATCAACATGTTATAAATTCCAAACTTTTCCTTTTAAATTCTTAAATATTTCAATTCATCTTGTAATTCCTTCACACAAATAATTATCTCTTAATCATCAAGGCTACATCTCAATTCTCAACATGCAAATGGTAATCAAAATAACAATTCAACCATTGGAGCCAAATATCTAACTATTTTAGTTCGAAATTTGCCAACCAATCCTAACAACAACTACATGCGATTCTTATTCACGTTCCATCATAATTTAGGCTTGTTTTTTTTTAACCCAAATTCATCTCCTTAATTCTGAAAATAAGCATTTCATTTATATATTAAAAAAAGAATTTTTACCTCAAAGAAATGCTCAAAAAAACTGCTCAGTTTTTCGATTTCAAGCCCTAGTTTCTCATCAATTTCATGTTCAATCCTTCACTTCTTCATCTCCAATCCAACATGCAACCATTCTACCATGTTAATCTCTCATTCTTACACCTTTTCTTTCAAGAAAACTTGTCCAAAACTTAAGAAACCACAACCCTAAAATCGGCCAGCAGTGGGACGTTTTCCCCACTGTTTTTGGTGCAATATTTGGCTTTTAATTTGTAGAATGATTGTAATCTAGGAAGAGAAAATTGTTGTCTTCAATTTGGCTAAGAGAAAGGGGAGATATTTGACTATGGTGAAGAGAAAGAAGAGAAGAAATGGTGTTGAAGTGTGAAGAGGAAGGATTGTTCTTAGTTTTAAGTTGATTTTTAAAATCTGAAAATTGTACTTTCTTTTATTGCAATTTAGCCCCCTTCTTACCCTTAATTAATCTTATGCCCCATTTCTATCAAATCTTGAAAGTCTCATACCACCTCGTATTCTCTTTGTCGTAACATATATAATACGGTATTAATCCATAACGGGAATATACAACTATCATTTTAAATTCCCCTTGTCACGTTAGAATCAAATTATTCCGTATTAGCATGTAGAAATATACTTAAATTCCAAAATTCGAATCTTAATTCTTAATGACGTTCTAAATCTTTGTCTTAACTTACGAGGTGTAACATTCTTCCCCCCTTAGAAACATTCGTCCTCGAATGTTCATAACAAGTCTCAAGTTCTAGAAATTTCGGCAAAGCCTCCTTTATGATAGTGACTATCCATCTATATCCAGTAACCCAGCAGATGCCACACAGGGCCCAAAAAAAAAAAAAGACACACATATATAGTTCACCAATACCATAATCAATTAAGGGATTTAGATTGAATTACCTGGGGGTATAGGGAATAAGTGAGGATACTTCATCTTCATCTCGTCCTCAGCCTCCCAAGTCATTTCCTATCTATTATTGTTCCGCCATAACACCTTGACGGATGCAACATCCTTAGTCCGCAACCTCCTGACTTGGCGATCCAATATGGCCACGGGGCTCTCCTCATAGGACAACCCTCACCACCGACATCGCCCATGGGAAGACTGGAAGGATCACCAATACACTTCCGTAGCATAGACACGAAAACCGGATGTCTTGTTTCCAAGTCCGAGGTAACTCCAACTCATGGCGACCGCCTACCTCGCGAATGATCCGATAAGGCCCAATATACCTCGCTAAGTTTTCCTCTTTCCAAATCTCATCACACCTTCATGGGTGATACTTTCAAGAATACCTCGTCGATCCGAACTCTAGCTGCCGTCGACATCGCGATATGACTTCGCCGACTCAGCCGCTAGTAATCTTTCTTGTATAAGTTTCACCTTGTCGACAGCCTGCTGAACTATATCTGGACCAATCAACTGAGCCTCACCTACGTCAAACCAACCAATGGGCGACCTGCACTTCCTTCCATACAAAGCCTCATACGGGGCCATCTGAATACTAGTGGTAGCCATATTGTAGGGAAACTCAATAAGCGGCAAGTGGTCATCCCAGCTACCTCTAAAATCAATAATACAAGCCCTCAACATATCCTCCAGTGTCTGTATGGTACGCTTTGTCTGTCCATCCGTCTGAGGATGAAATGTTGTGCTGAGACTCACCTGCGTTCCCAATCCTTTCTGAAAAGATCTCCAGAAGTTAGCCGTGAACTGGGCTCCTCGGTCAGATATGATAGATATAGGAACCCTATGCATCTTCACTATCTCTCTGATGTATAATCTAGCATAGTCCTCAGCTGAATAAGTAGTCCGGACTGGAAGAAAATGGGCTGATTTTGTCAGCCTATCTACAATAACCCAGATGGAATCACACTTACGCTGAGTATGAGGCAATCCTGTAATAAAATCCATATTAATTACCTCCCACTTCCAAGTCGGGATCTCTATCGCCTGTAGTAGCCCACCAGGCTTCTGATGCTCGACCTTAACTCGCTGACACCGCATTCGAGCAACAAACTCTGCCACATCTCTCTTCATGCCATCCCACCAATACAAGCTCCTAAGGTCATGATACATTTTCGTCGACCCTGGATGAATAGAATAACGGGCATTGTGCGCCTCACCCATAACCTGCTGACGCAGTCCTGCAATGTCGGGTACACATAACCTACCATCATACTGTAGCACACCATCAGAGGTCACCTCAAATAAAGCCTTCTCCTTTCGGAGAGCTGCATCTCTATACTATGCCAGAACAGGATCATCATACTGGCATCTCTTTACCTCTTCTATGATAGAGGACTCGTGACTCGCCGAACAAGAATACCACTATCTCGAGAATCCGCCAACGGACTCGAGGTTGGCTAGCACGTGAATCTCTCGAACCATCTCTTTCTGTCATTTGCCCATCGACAAACTACCCATGGATCTACGGTGAGCATCCGCCACAACGTTGGCCTTCCTCGGGTGGTGCGAATATCAACATCATAATCCTTTAGCAACTCAAGCCACCGCTTTGTCTCATTCGGTTCCTTCTGTTTAAAGATGTATTGAAGACTCTTATGATCTGTGTAAATATCAACATGAACACCATACAAGTAATGTCTCCATATTTTCAAAGCATGAATCACCGCTGCTAGCTCTAAATCATGAGTGGGATAATTCTTTTCATGTTTTCTGAGCTGTCGGGAGGCATAAGCTATAACTTTGTCATGCTGCATCAACACGCACCCTAACTCGATACCTGAAGCATCACAATAAATCACATACCCGTCTAACCCCTCCGGGAGAGTCAAAACTGGGGTCGAAGTCAACTTATCCTTCAACAACTGAAAACTGTGCTCACAAGCATCGGTCCACTGGAAGTTAGCTACCTTCTGGGTTAGCATAGTCAAGGGTGCTGAGATCGAGGCAAAATTTTCCACAAACCTCCTATAATACCCTGCTAGACCCAGGAAACTGCGTACCTCAGTAGGTGTAGTGGGCCTGGGTCATGTCTTCATTGCCTCAATCTTCTGAGTATCCACCCGAATACCATCTGCCCCGACAATATGCCCCAAGAATTCCACTGAGGCCAACCAAAACTCACATTTCGAAAATTTGGCATACAATCGCGGTCGGGAGGATTCAATCTTGTCGCTCAAGTGATCCGCGTGCTCCTGCTCTGAGCGAGAATATACCAGGATGTCATCAATGAATACTATAACAAATGTATCCAAGAATGGTTTGAACACCCGGTTCATAAGGTCCATGAACACTGCTGGAGCATTAGTCAACCCAAACGACATTACCCTGAACTCATAATGTCCGTACCGGGTCCTGAACGCAGTCTTCGGGATATCTGCCTCTCTAACCCGTACCTGATGATAACCGGATCGCAGGTCTATCTTCGAGAAATACTTAGCTCCCTGCAACTGGTCTAACAAGTCATCAATCCTGGGAAGGGGATACCTATGGAAGGGGATACCCATTCTTGATGGTCACCTTATTTAGCTGCTTATAGTCAATGCACATCGGCAGCGAACCATCCTTCTTCTTTACGAATAACACTGGCGCACCCCATGGAGATGCACTAGGCCTAATGAAGCTCTTCTCTAATAGGTCTCTCAATTGTTCCTTTAACTCCTTCAACTCTGCAGGTGTCATTCTATAAGGAGGAATGGATATAGGTTGGGTACCTGGCAATATATCTATACTGAAATCTATCTCCCGCTCTGGAGGAAGACCTGAGAGATCATCTGGGAAAACATCCGGAAACTCACTATCGGAATCGATCAAGGGCCGGTACCTCGGCCTCCGTATCATGTACCCGAACTAAGTGATAAATACACCCCTTTCGAACCATCTTCCTTTCCTTGAGGTATGAAATAAACTTACCCCTCGGCGATGCGGTGTTCCCTTTCCACTCAATAACCGGTTCGTCTGGAAACTGGAATCGAACCAACTTCTCTCGACAATCAACGTTGGCAAAACAAGAGGCCAACCAATCCATACCCATAATAACGTCGAAGTCGATCATATCCAACTCTATCAAATCTGCTGAGGTACAACGGCGATATATCACCACCGAGCAATTCTTATACACGCCTAGCTATAACCGATCTCCCACCGTAGCTACTCGAATGGTTCTATAGGCTCGGATTCTATCCCTATCCTACTAGCAACAAGAGGATATATAGGACAAGGTGGAACTGTATCAATCAAAACATACACATCATAGAAAAGACCGATAATGTACACTGCGTAACATCCGTGACGCCTCGTCGCGTCATCGCTATGGCATAAATGCGGTTTGAAGGACCGCCAGAACTGGAACCCCTGCCACGGCCTCTGCCACGGCCAGCTGATGTCTGAGTACCCTGCCCGATGGGGCGCATAATCAGAGTCGATGATGAGCGGCACAGCCCGTAGGTGAGCCATAGCACTGTGCCATCTCTATACGGACACTCGCCATCAAATGGCTCGACGGGCCGCAAGAAAAACAAGTACCAGTATCACTGCGACACTCCCCCGGATGACGCCTGCCACACTGTGGACACTGAGGGAGAGATGGTCTCCACGCCCGTAACCTCGCGTGCGTGACTGCCGCCGGGAGCCCTGACCAGCTCCTGAATGCCCCGAGCGATCAAATCGTCTACCAGAAGTCTGTGAAGGTGTACTGCGGCTTCTTTGGGAGGAATACCGATAGACTTCCCTGCCGGACGCCACCGAAAACCTCGCTGCCCCGCCTCTTGGGTGATCTCTATCTCGACCCCTTTCCGACCGCTCTCTATGTCGCTCGCCCTCAATCCTGCGCAAATGCTGCGTCATCCGGCGATATCCATGGTCGGCTGAAGTGCGGCTGTCAAGCACCCATCAATAAGATAATGGTTCAACCCCATCACATAACGGTGCACCCTATCCGCCATGTCGCTACCATAGTGGAGTGCGTCTGCCAAGGAGTGGAACTCAAGCTATACTCTCGGCCCTCCCATTCTGCGCAGAATCAGAAACTCGCGACTCTTGCCCGTCTCATCTCCGAAGGCATAAAGTGGCCAAGGAATGCTTCTGAAAACTCATCCCAAACTGCAGGAGGAGCACCCTCGCCCCTAGACAACTCCCAGGACTCAAACCAGTTGACTGCTACATCGCGCAACCGGTATGACGCCAATATAACTGACTCAGTCTCTGAAGCCCGGATCACCCTCAATGTCTTCTGCGTCTGGCGGATGAAATCATGTGGATCATCCTCAGGCCTGGACCCGTAAAACTCCGGTGGACTGCAACTCAGGAAATCTCTAACCCTCAAACTGCTCGCCACTGGGTTAAGCGTGGCTCGCGCCATGAACTGCTCCCGCCACTATCCTTGACAATAACTGGACTGTCTCTCTCAAATCTCCATCTTGTGCCCACATGGGGCCAAGGCTCGTGCGGGGTCTCGGATACGGGTGATGTTTCCCCCTGAGAGGGAGCCTCTAGTAGTTTTCCGTACCCGACTGGTGTCCCCTCCTGTAGATTTGCCCTTCCGGGCCACGGGCGCCTTCCTCGGAGGCATAGCTGTAAACACAGTAAACTATCAGAAGACGGATCATCCTAATAACACGGCTCTATAGGAAGATCTAAGAGATGGAAGAATAGAAACAATCCTAAATGTCCGGCAGCCTCCTGTGTATAAGTATGGTGCACAACATACCCATACACAAGACTCTACTAAACACGGTCTGTAGACATTCCAAGGACTAACTGCTTTGATACCACTTTTGTCACGACCCGACCCGACGGGCCGCGATTAACGTCCTAATTGTACGTCATTACTGACATGTCACTCTTAATCCATTTAATATAGATGTCTACATAAATTTCGGCAGCACAACGCTGCTTTTACAACATATCCCTAAAAACGGGCGAGCCGACAAGGCTGCCAAAACAATAACAAAACAACAGTCATAATAGGCTAGCCGACTAGGCTGCCACCAACCACATCACGCGCACAAAGGCATAAATCAAAACACGCAAGTCGGCAAGGCTGCTACTAGATAATGACATCAAACCCAAAACAAAGTACAAACATCCAACCCACAACTGTC
Organism: Przewalskia tangutica; assembly: GCA_029844215.1. Classification (NCBI taxonomy): domain Eukaryota; kingdom Viridiplantae; phylum Streptophyta; class Magnoliopsida; order Solanales; family Solanaceae; genus Przewalskia; species Przewalskia tangutica. The sequence goes on from CM056734.1 coordinate 84,485,868, forward strand.
TACAGACCTCTAAGAGAGTAATACTGACATATGACGGGACAGGACCCCGTCGTGCCCAAAATATGCATAAGTCTGAAAAATAAAGGTCTGTACCAAAAATAGGCGCTCAAACAAGGAGCTCTCCAACTTTGTCTGAAATCCTAGACTGGAGGGTCACCTATCTGAACACCTGAACCTGCGGGCATGAACTCAGCCCCCCGAGGAAAGGGGGGTCAGTACGAGATAATGTACTAAGTATGTAAAACATAAAATACTGTAAAACTGAATAACAACTGTACCAAGTAAAACAGAGAGTCATCAAACTTTCATAAAACTGAGATGTCTGAAAATCATATCATGTATACTGAATCATAAAACATCGTGCTCATGTCTGTATATAAAACTGTATAACATGTCTCGGCCCTCTATGGAGGGACTCGATGGAATCTGTATCTGCGCGTGTAACATGTCTCGGCCCTCTAAGGAGGGACTCGATGTAATCTGTATATATATAACGTGTCTCGGCCCTCTAGTGAGGGACTCGATGAATGATGCATGGCTGTGCACGAACATGATCTGGCCCGGGACTCAGTGGAATGAAATAGTAACACTTAGCACGAGTAGATATCATGAGCAACTGTATGCAGCTAAAATCATTATGTGACTCTCAATAAAATTACTACCATAAAATCTGTTACTGAATCATAATCATTAGTAAATAATCATTTTAAAATTGAACTGGTAGGATTTAAGTACGTCCGTCGTACTTTCCTAAAAATCATGCCAAAAGAAAGAAGGAAAAGTATCACATACCTCTTAGGCGAACTAATCAGTTTGGTATTAAGGTATTCCTCGTCTAGTACTTCAACCTATGATAAGGAACAACATGCTCGTCAATTCTATGATTCCTAATGTAAGTTATATGCTTAAAGGCTCCTTATTTCTATAAAAATTTGGGCAGTATTTCCTTTGTTTATGTGCGTATCCACAATTTTCCAATAATCCAAATCAACCAACAATTCAACTCCAACTACAATCCAATCAAACCAACAATCCAATTCAAACCAACAATTCCCCTTTATTCCAGAATATAAAATTAACACCTTTCTACACTTAATCCTTTCGAGGCATGTATAGGTAACTTATTTCAATACATATGCATGTTTATAGCTTATTTACATACTAATTCAGCCCGTAATACATTACCAAAATGTTCAATAATTTCTATCAATTTCCCGGCCGTATCAACATGTTATAAATTCCAAACTTTTCCTTTTAAATTCTTAAATATTTCAATTCATCTTGTAATTCCTTCACACAAATAATTATCTCTTAATCATCAAGGCTACATCTCAATTCTCAACATGCAAATGGTAATCAAAATAACAATTCAACCATTGGAGCCAAATATCTAACTATTTTAGTTCGAAATTTGCCAACCAATCCTAACAACAACTACATGCGATTCTTATTCACGTTCCATCATAATTTAGGCTTGTTTTTTTTTAACCCAAATTCATCTCCTTAATTCTGAAAATAAGCATTCCATTTATATATTAAAAAAAAGAATTTTTACCTCAAAGAAATGCTCAAAAAAAACTGCTCAGTTTTTCGATTTCAAGCCCAAGTTTCTCATCAATTTCATGTTCAATCCTTTACTTCTTCATCTACAATCCAACATGCAACCATTCTACCATGTTAATCCCTCATTCTTACACCTTTTCTTTCAAGAAAACTTGTCCAAAACTTAAGAAACCACAACCCTAAAATCGGCCAGCAGTGGGACGTTTTCCCCACTATTTTTGGTGCAATATTTGGCTTTTAATTTGTAGAATGATTGTAATCTAGGAAGAGAAAATTGTTGTCTTCAATTTGGCTAAGAGGAAGAGGAGATATTTGACTATGGTGAAGAGAAAGAAGAGAAGAAATGGTGTTGAAGTGTGAAGAGGAAGGATTGTTCTTAGTTTTAAGTTGATTTTTAAAATCTGAAAATTTACTTTCTTTTATTGCAATTTAGCCCCCTTCTTACCCTTAATTAATCTTATGCCCCATTTCTATCAAATCTTGAAAGTCTCATACCACCTCGTATTCTCTTTGTCGTAACATATATAATACGGTATTAATCCATAACGGGAATATACAACTATTATTTTAAATTCCCCTTGTCACGCTCGTTGTAACCGAAATTATTCCGTATTAGCATGTAGAAATATACTTAAATTCCAAAATTTGAATCTTAATTCTTAATGACGTTCTAAATCTTTGTCTTAACTTACGAGGTGTAACACCGACTGCGTTTCGTGTTCCCGAGAGGACACAGTATCGCATACGTGACGATTTTGCGAATTGGTGAGTGTAAGCAATGCAGCCCTCAGCTCATCAGGCTTCTGTGTAGGTGGTCTAAACTGCTGGGATGAGGTAGCCTGATTTTATGCTTGCTGGTTCTGGTAATTACCTTGATATGGTTGTTGTTGGGCCTGGTCGTTCCTCCACGAAGAGTTAGGGTGATTTATCCACCCTGGATTATATGTGTTGAAATTATAAGGCCGCTGAAAGTTCCCAACTGCCTGAACCTGCTCTATTGGCACATTATTAGGGTCCACCGCTGTGCATCTGTCAAAGGAGTGTTGTCCACCACAAATCTCACAATTTACCGATAACTGGACTGCATTCACATACATAGTGTTCTGCTGCAGTTGCTTAGTCAGAAGGGCCACTTGTGCATTCAATGCAGCGATGGTATCTAATTCATGTATGCCCATAGTCTTCCTGCTATTCACCGACATGTCATATGCCCCTTGATGATTGTTGGTAGCCATATCTTCCAGTAACTCATGTGCCTCATTTACACTCTTTCTCATGAACGCTCCCCCTGCTGCAACATCAATGATGATACGAGTAGTACTACTCAGCCCATTGTAAAAAATGTGGACTAACATCCACTTCTCTATGTCATGATGTGGGCATTTCTATTACAGATCCTTAAATCGCCCCATGCGTCGTAGTGTGACTCACCATCCACCTGGTAATAATTGTTTAACTCTCTCCTTAACTTTGCCGCTTTTGAATGAGGGAAGAACTTTGCAAGAAACTTTTGGGCTAGGTCCTGCCATGTGGTGACGGAGTTGGCAGATAGTGAGTTCAACCAACTCTTGGCTCTGTCCATAAGTGAGAACGGGAAGAGCCTCAGTCTAATGGCATAGTCAGTAACGCCATTGTACTTGAAAGTGACACACATCTCCAGAAAGTTGGTAATGTGCATGTGGGGGTCTTCAGATGGAAATCCCCCAAATCAGATCGTGTTTCGATCATGCTCGGGATGGCCGCTTGATCTCAAAGTTGTTTGCCCCTATTCTTGGAGCTTGACGATGCCTGCACCAAGAATCGTGGCGTAACATAATCTTTCAAGATTCTTTCTACTGGGACCGATATTGGCTCCTCTACCTGTTCAGGAACCTCGTTGTTTGCCCCATTCTGATTCGGTGGTTGGTTGTCCATGGTCACTGAATCAGCTATCCTTTTATTTTGCCCGTTTTGCTTGCACGTTTTCTCAATTTCAGGGTTGAGAACAAGTGTATATGCGCATCTCCTTCTTCACATACACTAAATCCCTAAAATAGATCAAAATCAACAAACAAATCAAGGCAACAGGGTTCTAACAGTAAAAATAAAAATAAAAATAAAGTAAAGTAGAAATAAAAATAGATGGTTCGATATTAGAAGTACGTCAGTCCCCGGCAACGACGCCAAAAACTTATTGGGCGATTTCCACGTGCTCACGCAAGTGTACGTATCGTTCACAAGTAGTATACTCTGATAAGACCGAATATCTTCCTCAGAGACTGGTTTCTAATTACCATTCATCTATTTTATGTTATCTATTTAGCAATCGATAATAGAGTTGGGTTTTTTTGTTTAACTACTAGAATAATTGCAAGAATTAACTAAATTATTAAAGCTGTAATCAATTATGAAGGAATTAGGGCTTCCAAAATCCTCGACTATCCACTATATTCAATCATTAATGCAACTAGAATGACTTCTTCTTCTACGTTAAGATAGCGGTTAACTAAACTGTCTTATATTTCGGTTAGGATATATAATCGCTCAACCCCAGTGCAGAACCCTTCTATATTTCTATGATATGATTTACCACATATGAGGATTAAGAACAGTAACCTATAATGCTACACAAGTATCGGGGTATTTTCGTCCGTGATTTTAACTTATGTCTATTCAATTACAGCATATCCAAATCTCTCATCTCGGTTCTTGATTCGAAATCATATAGATTATGATAATTAGTGATCAATTAACTATCAAACATCCATACCAATTATTGAATAAATCTTAATCAAGTGAAGAAAAAATCAACTAATGCATTAAGTCATGAAATAGAGTTTCAAGCGATTCAAAAGGAAAACTCTAATAAAGTGTTTAGCTCCTATCCATAGTCACGCTAAGAACTAATACAATTCCAAACATAAACTGAATTAAAAAGAAAGAAAGAAAAGTACTGCGAACTAAAGTCTCCAATTGTAGTTTCCACTCCTTGCCCTGTGATGTGTAGTGTGTTAGAATGACCTCATCCCTTTCATAGAATAATCCCTAGGGCTTTTAGGATGTTGCAATTTTCGTGCCCTATGGACCCTTCTGTCCCTGGCCAAATTAACTCTGTATTCTCGATTTCCGTACCGGCGTCGCGGCACCCAAAGTTCTGTGGCTTCTCTGATGTTCCAGCGCCGCGGCCCTGCATTCGTCCGGGTCTTCAATTTCTGTCCTTTTCGGCCTCGGATTCCTCCTTTTATGCATATTTTTCGTTCCTTTTCTCCATTTTGCCTTTTTGAACCGCTGTAACTCAAAAGAAAGAAAAACAAACCTAATAATATACTAAACACAACAAAAACGAGTAAAATACTAACTAAAAATGACTCAAAAAACATATACAAAATACACTTAACACTTAGTCGGAATAACTTTCTTCTTCGCCTTTCTATTGGGTTTCATTGTTGTGGGCGCAACGTTAGCTTTGCCCTTCTTCCTCCTCTGTCATTCCTTACCTTTCGGTTTGGGATGACTAGAGGAGCTTACCATGAGCACAGCTTTTCCCTTAGAGATCGAAGATTCAAAAGTCTTTAACACATTATGCAATTCCGGCAGACTCGCTTTAGTTCCATTCATGTTGTAGTTAATGATGAAACTCTCAAATGATCGAGGAAGTGAATTTAGGATCAACTTGGAATCAACTCTACTCTGCAGATCAATACCAATAGAGGCCAACCTTTCAATCAGCCATATCATCTTCAGCACGTGTTGAGACACTTGGCCTTCTTCGATCAACTTACATTTAAAAAGGTCTATCAACAACTCATATTCCAGTGTCTCGGACTGAGAGTCATAAAGGCTCTTTAAATGTCCAAGCATCTCGTTAGGACCCATGTCTCATGTTGTCTTTACAATTCCACTAACATGGAGGATAGCATAACGCATCGTGCAGATGTGGCATCATCAAGATGTTTTTGATACAACCTTGTCTAAAGCAGCATACTCAACAGAGTCTTCAACAGACACTATGGGGAAAACTTTGTCCAATACATACTCAATTTTCTCTTGCCTTAGGACAATCCCTAGATTCCTAAGCCAATCTAGATAATTCGGTCCGATGAGTTTGTTCATTTCAATAAGCATCTTTTGTGATAGATTCGACATTCTGAAGATTTAGATAGATAGGAAAATACAATCAAAATTTATTTTCCCTTTTATACACATTCGTTTTAAACTAATTTAACATGACCTTTTGTTTAATTAGATTCCACTATTTTAGCATACTTCTACGACCCCAAAGTAGAATACGAACCTAAAATAATTTAAGGTCATAATGGGCCAAGATCCACACCTATGCTATATCCGCGTTTGCTTTGGCTGATAACTTCAATAGCACATTTTGGTAGGTCTTAAACCAATTTCAAAGCTTATTTGCAACTCTTGGTTGATTAAATAATTCATTTTAATCATGCGTCCTTAGATTAGTCCGACACTTTGGCGCCAAAATTTTTCTAAGCAAGTCAACCCCATTACACGACTATGTTTATGTATCTAAGTAAACTTGGCATTTGCGAGCAAACACTTTGGTGTAAATACCCAAAAAAATTCTCATATACTTCTACATTTAACACATCTATGAAAGAGTCTGAGTCCTCGTAGACTTAGAGCAAATGCTTTGGCATAAATACTCATATCGCCGAAAAGGATTTTGCACTCTAACAATTATAATGGACGACTGATGCGCGATTTATACACACGTTAAACGCAAGTGCACGTATCGCGACAAGTAATATAGTCTAGAAGACCGAGTTATCGTCCTCAGGGATTAGTGTCCAATTACCAACCTCTATTTTGTAGTATCTATTTGGTGACCGATAATTTGATGGTTTGTTTATAGCTATGATTATAGACGCTAACTAAATTACTTTACTTCAGATATGGTGGAAATAGGGCTTTCAAATCTCATCGACTATCCGCTCGCTTTACTCGTTAATGCAAATAATTAAGGTTCTTCTTCTATGTTGAGATAGCAGGTTAACTAAGTCATTTTATACTCTTGTTAAGGTAATATAAACACTCAACCCCAATGTAGAACCCTTCTATCTTTCGATGACAAGATTGACTACAAAGGAGGATTAAGAGCAATAACCTATTAAGCTACACAAGCATCGGGGTACTTTCGTTCACGATTTAAACCTATGTTTATTCAACTATAGCATATTCACAATCACTCTTTCGGATTTCGATTAGAAATCATATAAGTGATGATAATTAGTGATCAATTAATTACCAAGCAATCAAAACAATTATTGAATAAATCTCAACAATAATAAGAAGAAACCAAAATCTTGCATTAATTCATAAAACGAGGTTCAATCGATTCGACATGGAAAATCCTAAATTAAGTTAGTTCCTAGTCATAGACATGTCAAGAACTAAAATAGTATCCAACATATACTACAAAGAAATAAAGTAAAGAACAAGAAATTACTCAAAAATAAGTCTTCAATCTTGATCTAATGTTGTGATGAATGGTAAGGTGTGGAACTCCCAAAACTGACCTAAAAAGGTCCTTTTATATCACCCAAAACATGTAAAACCTTTTCCTCTTCTGCCTTGGCCCAATCCTATTCGGATTTGGCAAATTCCCCGCGTCGGCGCCACCACCCTGCAACCGGCGCCGTGGCGCCGAAACTTCTGCGACTGGCTCTGCTTCTTGGGCGCCGTGGCCCCGCTGTTGTTGATGGTCTAGCGCCACGGCGCCGCCCTGTTTCTCGCCCGGGTTGCCAACTTTTCAGCTTTTTGAGCTCTGGAACCTCTGTTTCTGCCTTCTTTTCGCTCATTTTCACCAATGTGTCACTTTAAACCACTGTGACTCAAAAGAAAGAAAATATATCCTAACACGACACATATTTGTACAAAAATGGGCAAAAGACTAACTAAAAATGACTCAAAAGGTGTATATAAAATACACCGATCAAACACCCCCAAATTTAACCTTTGCTCGCCCTCGAGTAAAGATCAAAAATAGAAACAAAGACACGAAAGAAAAGAAAAGAAAATAAAATGACTCAAAGACATTGATCAATTTGTTGCACAATAGTTACTTAGAAACGCATGAAAGTTAGTAGAATAATATGTAGGAACATATAGCGTGGATTTTTAGCATTCTAAACACTCAAGTCAGATATTTCGCAAATTCAATTCAATCATACTCAATGGATGTAAAAATACCTAACTATGCATGTCAATTTCAAAATCCTATGACATATTCACTTGTTATTCTCCACTAATCATGGATACACATATTAGAGATCTTCAAGACTTTTTAGGGTTGTAATGTAGGCTTAGGCAGGGTATGTAAAAATAGTCATTTAGGCTCAATCTTACGTACCATAAGCTCTTTTGCTTTCGATTCTTTCCTTTTCTTTTGATTTTCTTTTTAACCTCATACATATCTTTCCCCTCTTTTGTTTTGAGAGAATGAGGTGTCTGATGAATAGTAAGCACCCCCAAACTTAGGTTTTTGCCTATTTATGATTACTTTTCATTTGGGTGCATCAAAATTGTTCTCTCTCTTTTTGTCTCTTTTCAACATTTTATATTCCAAACATATCAATTTCTTCACTTATGGCACAAGTATAGAATTATAGGTTGTTAAAGAAAGATCTTATTTTTAGGCTCAAAGGGGCTGACTAGGGATACAATTTTAATGTCAGGGATAGACAAAGAATGGTAAGAAAGGGCTAACAAAGAAATGTCTGAATCATCTCCCTAACATTCATATCCTAACTATTTCACCTCAAATAGCAAGAAAGCAACACATAAGTTTAATCACTAACAATGCATAAATCAAGCAAGATACCCCAAATAGTTTGACTTCATAAATTTTGGCATATCTAACCTAAGTGTTCAGATGGTTGCTTCTAATTCCATTATATTATTCAACTTTACTTCCCTAGGCGTTTCAAGTAACTACAGCATGCATGATCATAAAAAAAAATTAGACTCAAATAAACATAAAAAATAACACAAAAAGACTCAAAAACACATCAAAAATAAACTAAGAACTCCCCCCCCCCCCCCCTCCAAACTTAAATCACATATTGTCCCTAATGTGTGCAAGACTCAAAACTAAAAAAAGACGGGACAACTTACAGACTTGTGGTTTAAAATGGTGGCGGTGGCGGCGGATAATGCATGGACCACTGGTTGAACAAGGAACTCATCTCATCAAATCTCTGGTTCAACTGTTGTTGATTCTGCCTTATTTCTTGTTGTCCTTGCCTCAGGTCCTGTTGACCTTGTATCATCGTGTCAAAAATCTGCATCATCCTCCGCTGATTCATGAGCAACTGCTTAATCATAGGCACCAGAGGTTCCAATTCCAAGGGATGCTAGCGGCTGCTACCTGCCTCATGTTGAGCCTCTGTCTCAGGCTCATCCTCATCCCTGGCAGCCTCTGCTGCTGGTGCTGGTGTTGGTCTCCTTCTAGCTGCTACTGGAGGGACTGGTTCTGGGAAGACATGCACTATCCCATATGTCACAGGAGGTTGGCCCTTCTCATATGTATCAGTAGCTAGGGTTGGGACTCCATGTCTAGAACATAAACTGCAAATAAGTGATCTGTGTCCCAACCCACCTGTAGTGACCAACCTACTGGTTTCTCCAATGCTCTGAAATATCTCTTTCCCAATATCAATCGTCTTCCCTTCTATAATCCCATATACCATCTTTATTCTATCTGCTGGAACTCTGGTGAAGTGCGTCGATGGAATCAGGCGGGCACTGACGAAGTATAACCAACCCTTGGCTGTTTTGTTGAACTGACATCTGCTCAGTCCTCTTAATCCATTTCATGCAATATCATACTCAGCCCCAGGGTAGCATAATGTGCATGCGACGGTATCCCAATCGATGTTGCTGACATCTCTAGACCAAGTTCTTAAATAGCTTCGGTCATCGCCTCTGTCTTCAACATCAGTTGTTCTCAATAGCTCATTCACCACCTTAGCCGTCACAGGCACATACTATCCTCTCACAAAACATCTACCATCTATCCGTTCCGGAAATTTAGCATAGAATTATTTTACCATTACAGTGTTCTGTGGTACTATTCTCTCCGGATTAACAAATCTCTTCCACCTAATTGCCTCTATCATTGTCCGAATAGGCTCATAGGTATCACCATCCTCAAATGGCTCATGTTGGTACTCCATTCCTCGCTCAGGTATCAAGGGTCTAGTACTAAGTTTATAATATATGTTTTCTACTTTTTGACTAACAAACCTAGTGGAGTTATATTGTGGAACGGAGGCGGATGTGGAAGCTCTGCTTTTTCTGGCAGATATTTTGGAAAATTTTCAGCAGCGTTTCCTCTGTTTTAGTGAGATTACCCAGTAACTTTCAATCACACCAATCAACACAAAGCACAATCAGCAAAATACAACACAATTCAACCCCCAAACTTCACTCAAATCACAGGTACAACACCCCACATCACTACGTACAATCTCACCGCGAAATTTCCAACACCAAACTTCAACACACCCCACAATATCCACCAATAAAGTACATCCCCAAACTTATGAATTACCTCCCCTAATTGCTTTGAAAAGTTCAAGAAAAATGATGAAAGTTACCTTGGAAGGTGTTCTTCAAAATTTTATTGTTCCTAGTGATGGATTGAGGCAATGGAATGAGGGTTGTTGTTTGAAATGGTTAAAGGTGCAAGGAATTGAAGTAATTTGGTTGTGATTGAGTTTGGTTTGTGGAAGATTTTGAGTAATGGAGGCTGAATTCATGGGTTTTGGAGAGAGGAAGGTTTTTGGGTTTTGATTTGAAGAGGGGAAATCGAATTAGGGCTCTTTTAATTTCAGTTTTTCCGTCGCGGCGCCACGGCCCTGAGATCGACGTCGTGGTCCCCAAACATCTGCGACCCTCTGAAATTTCGGCGCCGTGGCGCCCAAACTTCAGAGACCCTCTGGACTTTCAGCGCCATGGCACTCTGAGATTGGCGCCGTGGCGCCCAACTTCCTGCGACATTCGGGTTTTTTGGCGCCATGGCGCTCTGATGGGCGTCGTGGCGCCGACCCGCTTTCTTCCCCTCTCGCGTTTTTCATCCTCCAATTTTAGCCTTGTACCTGTCATCACAACATGTAAACAATACCTCCCGTGAGACTGTTCTAACTAAAACTAAATTGCATAAATTTAAAAACCTTGGGTTGCCTCCCAAGTAGCGTTGTCTTTAACGTCTTTTGGCCGGACGCAAGTTCCTTATCACAAAGTATGGGATAATTTAACCCCACAACCTACCCATTTCATAATTATTTTTCTCTTTCGCCTTCTGTTTTTCTTTTTCTCATTTTTCTCAAGAGAAGGTTTAGCGTTGCTCACATGTACTGGCGGACTGATTTACTTTGCTTTGGCCTGTGTTGGGTCAACTGATGTGTTAACGGTGCTGACTGCAAAACACTTTCTTATGACTGGGGGTTCAACGGTGTGTTTAAACACCTTGAACACCATCTCTTCATCCTCAACTCTGAGTTTCATGTCGCCCTTTTCCATATCAATCAAGGCTCTCCCAGTTGCCAAGAATGGTCTTCCCAAGATGATAGGGATTTCATCATCTTCCTCCATATCAAGGATGAAGAAGTCTGCAGGAAAGAAGAATTTCCCCACCTTAACCAATATGTCTTCAATTATACCCCTGGGATGCACCACCGTCCTATCCGCCAACTGCAAGTTCATTGTGGTTGGTTTGGCTTCACCCAAACCCAACCTCTTGAAAACGAACAAGGGCATGAGATTTATGCTGGCCCCAAAATCACACAGGGCCCTGTTATATGTCACCCTACCAATTGTACAAGGCAATGTGAAGCTCCCTGGATCCTTAAGCTTGGGGGGTAGTTTCTTCTGCAAGATGGCACTGCGTTCCTCTGTCAATGCCACTGTCTCATACTCAGCTAGCTTCATCTTCTTCCCAAGAATTTCCTTCATGAATTTGAAATAAGTAGGTATTTGCTCCAACGCCTCGATGAAGGGGATGTTAATGTGCAACTTTCTAAATACCTCCAAGAACTTGGAGAATTTCTTATCAACTGCTTTCCTTTGCAACCTCTGAGGGTAAGGAATCTTCTCTATGTATTCCCTCACTGGAACTGTTGGAGCCTTCTCTAAAATAGGGCGGTCCTCAGTAACCCCCTCTTTCTCTGCTTCAAATGCTTTCTCCAACTTACTTTCTTTATCACCCACTGGTTTGGGTACCGCCTGTTCTAACTGCTTCCCACTTCTCACTGCATCAGTATGACACCGCTCTCTGGATTCATCTCGGTCCGCGAAGGTGAGTGTCAGTGGTCGCTCTCAACTCATCTAGCTTTTCTTGTTGAGCAGGTGCACTGAATTGTTGTGAAGATGAGGCCTGAGTGAATGGTTCGACTCGTATCGCCTCTCGAATCGTTTTATTGCCCTTGATCACCCCTCCATGAAAAGTTAGGGTGATTCCTCCACTCTGGATTGTAAGTATTTGAATAGGGGTTGTTCTGGGTCCTTTGGTAATTCACCACCGCCTGACATTCTGCTTGCTCAATAGGGATGTTGTTGGGGTCTGCTGATGGGCACCTATCAAAAGTATGAGGACCCCCACACATCTCACAATGCATTGGCGTCTGAACTGCATGTACTGACATTGTGTTCTGCTGAAGTTGCTTGGTCAAGAGAGCAACATATGCATTCAACGTTGTAATGTCATCGATCTCATAAACGCCTATCGCTCTCCTTCCACTTACCCCTCTGTCATCTGGCACATGGTTATTAGTGGCCATGCCCTCTAGCAAATCACGGGCCTCACGTGTCGCCTTCTTCACGGCGTTCCACCGCAATGCATTAATGATGGTTCTTGTTGTCCCACTTAGCCCATTATAGAAGATATGGACCAAATTTCACAGTTCAATGCCATGATGCGGACACTTTCTCTGCAGATCTTTAAATCTCTCCCAAGCATCATAAAGTGACTTTCCATCAGTCTGGTAAAAATTGTTCAGCTCTCCTCTCAACTTGGCTGCTTTGGACGGTGGAAAGAACTTTGCCAGGAACTTCTGTGCCAGATCCTGCCATGTAAATATAGAATCTGTAGGCAGGGAATTCAACCAAACTTTTGTTCTTTCCCTGAGTGAGAAGGGAAAAAGCCTCAACCGGATGGCGTCGTCAGAAACGCCATTATACTTTAAAGTTGTACACAACTCCAAGAAATTCACTATGTGCATATGAGGGTCTTCAGATGGAAACCCTCCAAAATGAACTGTATTCTGCACCATACTCAGGATCGCAGGCTTGATTTCGAAATTATTTGCTACTATTGTTGGGAGCCTGATGCAAGTTTGTGCTCCATTCACCCTTGGCAGCACATAATCTCCCAAGCTTCTCTCGGCTTGGACCTGGACTCTTTCTTCCACATCCATTGGTAACCTATGGGGCACCCTCTGATTAGGTTGATGATCACCTAACCCTTCGTTCATCTCATTGTTATTCTGCACGCCTCCCATTGCTATTAAGGCCAAGATTCGTTTGTTTCTCCGGTTCTGCTTGCAAGTCTTTTCAATCTCCGGGTTGAAAGGAACAAGTGTATTTGCGCCTCTTCTTCTTCACATGAACTAGATGCCTGCAACAGATCAAAATCAACAAACGGATCACGGCGCACGGTTCCACAATAAAATAAAATAAAAGAAAAATAAAAACCAAGTTAGAAATTAAGAATAGATAGAATGATATTGAACTACGCCAATTTCCGGCAACGGCGCCAAAAACTTGATGCACGATTTATACACACGCTAAACGCAAGTGCACGTATCGTGACAAGTAATATAGTCTAGAAGACCGAGTTATCGTCCTCAAGGATTAGTGTCCAATTACCAACCTCTATTCTGTAGTATCTAGTTGGTGACCGATAATTTGATGGTTTGTTTATAGCTATAATTATAGACGCTAACTAAATTACTTTACTTTACTTCAGATATGGTGGAAATAGGGCTTCCAAATCTCCTCGACTATCCGCTCGCTTTACTCGTTAATGCAAATAATTAAGGTTCTTCTTCTATGTTGAGATAGCAGGTTAACTAAGCCGTTTTATACTCCTGTTAAGGTAATATAAACACTCATCCCCAATGTAGAACCCTTCTATCTTTCGATGACAAGATTGACTACAAAGGAGGATTAAGAGCAATAACCTATTAAGCTACACAAGTATCGGGGTACTTTCGTCCACGATATAAACCTATGTTTATTCAACTATAGCATATTCACAATCTCCCCTTTCGGATTTCGATTAGAAATCATATAAGTGATGATAATTAGTGATCAATTAATTACCAAGCAATCAAAATAATTATTGAATAAATCTCAACAATAATAAGAAGAAACCAAAATCTTGCATTAATTCATAAAACGAGGTTCAAGCGATTTGACATGAAAAACCCTAAATTAAGTTAGTTCCTAGCCATAGACATGCCAAGAACTAAAATAGTATCCAACATATATTAGAAAGAAATATAGTAAAGAACAAGAAATTACTCAAAAATAAGTCTTCAATCTTGATCTAATGTTGTGATGAATGGTAAGGTGTGGAACTCCCAAAACTGACCTAAAAAGGTCCTTTTATATCACCCAAAACATGTAAAACCTTTTCCTCTCCCGCGTCGGCGCCACGGCCCTGCAATCGGCACTGTGGCCCCGCTGTTGTCGATGGTCTGGCGCCACGGCACCGCCCTGTTTCTCGCCCGGGTTGCCAACTTTTCAGCTTTTTGAGCTCTGGAACCTCTGTTTCTGCCTTCTTTTCGCTCCTTTTCACCAATGTGTCACTTTAAATCACTGTGACTCAAAAGAAAGAAAATATATCATAACACGACACATATTTGTACAAAAATGGGCAAAAGACTAACTAAAAATGACTTTAAAAGTGTATATAAAATACACCGATCAACGACGCGTTTTAATTTTAGACTTGTATTCAATGTTTGGGGAACTTTTTTCAGTTTTTGGGGATTTCAACCAAGATCAACATACATGTCATATTTCATACGACATCCTATCATGCAATTTCTAAAACATATTTAGATGGAAAACCATCAACCCAATAGGCATGATATAAGATGGTTTTAATCAACTACTGGGCGTCGTCTACCCAGACAGTTACAGCGGTCACTTATGTAAATCAATTACTAGGTGTCGCCTACCCAGACAATAATAGCGGACAATATGCTAATAACTAAATGCTCGCATTTAAAACACTTAGCACATACATATATTATTCAATAATATACAATTAATGATAATCATGAGTCTATTTGTCTAAACTCTAAAATCTATGTCTATGTCAAACAGTCCCTAAACATTTTCTGATTTTAAAATTCGGATTTTCAGAAAATTCTGTAAACTTTCAGAATTTATAGTTTAGTCCCTCAAGAATTTAAAAATTCAATTTGAACCCTATTATATTCAGAAAATCCAATTTTAATTTTCAGAAAATATTTTCAGGTTTCAGGGACCCGTTTTCAATTAAAAGATTTTAAAAATATAGTTTTCAAAAACTTTATTTAATTATATAATTGTCCGAAAGGACCAAATCTGTCTAATTAAAAAGTTTTAATTTTCAGCTGAATATTTTAAACTTTAGAATCTGATTTCGATTTTTTTTTGAAAAATCACCGTCGGTGCCTCGGAGACAGTGACGAAAAAGTTTTAATTTCAAGCTTTTGGGATAAACTGCCCCGCGACGCTCCAGAACGGAGTCGCGACGCTTCTGACAAACCCAGGCAGCGTCGCGGCGCCGCCATCAATCCTTAGAAAACGTCGCAGCGCTCCATAGTGAAGTTGCGTCGCCTCTGCCTCAGAAACACAAAATTTTGCAATTCTGAAATCCTAAAACTGGTTTAGGGTCAGATTTGCAGATTGAACCTCGTACCCCTTCACCATTAAACAACACATTTATCGACCATCATCCAATCTCTTCCCGTTCTTCGTCTCAGTGCACCATGTTCAAAATGAACCTGTAACACACATCAACTTAGAAGAGTTAGATCGGAATGACTTCCTCGATTACATCATTGTTCAATAGTTTAAGAGACGAGGAATATGCGTTCTTGAGATTTAAGATTTTAAAGCTTCTTAACGACATAAAATTAGAATTAAACAAATCCTAACACATATAATCATTAATTAACATTATATAATCACACAAAACAACCTAGGCTCTGATACCACTGTAAGGTTTTGTCGGGTTCGTACACGCATCGGAATTTAAAAATTTATGTTTCAATCCCGACGGGCGGTCAAACTGATGGATGATTATATAATGAAACACATAGATAACTGTAATACTTCGAACGAATACTTACAGTTTAGCAAATCTGGAATCTTCAAACTTCAAGTGTGTAATCCCAGGGTGAGCACACAAATTTCCTCGATTGCAAGTGTAAGGCTCCGATGTAATTACTCTTTCGGTTAGCTAGGAAATTCGGCAGAGTTTTAGCAGAGAATAATTCAAGTGAATTGGGTGTATTAAAATAATGATTAAACCCTCTATTTATAGTTGAAAAAATCAGCTAGGGTTTCCAAGTGAGTCAGGCCCAAAAACCGAGACAGAGTGGGTCACTTCGGACCCACTGGACTCATGGCACCGCAGCGCTGAGGCGGAGGCGTCGGGGTCCTGGGTCCCACGTGCCGCGGCCCTGGTCCAATTTTGTCTTGTTTCTATTTTAATTAAATTCGAAACATCATCTCTATTTAATTAAATATTAATTATTTATTTTAATGTCTCGATTATAAACCGAACATATATATTCTCTCTGATTACATCCTTGAATCAACGAAACAATTGACTTAGTGTTACCCTACATGTCTTCACATATCGACACTAATATCATTAAGGTCTACACGGAACTCCTAGACGGCGCCGGAAGATGAACTCAATATGTGAAGTATAGTTACACGAAACCTGTGAACTGAACCTCTATGTGGGTAGATAAAATCATTTCATTCACGACATACTCGATCAAGCTTAGGATATGTCATGTGTCTATCCAAATGACTTGATCATTATATCTCATCTATATTAGCTGACAACAAGACCATATCATAGATATGTTCATCACGTTAATAACGACTTAGTCAACCTAATACCATATGAGAATCTGAGTGTTCTCTCGAAGATATATTCGAGGAATGAATCCTAATCTTGGCTCAACTACCACCTTTAATCTACGCCGCAATATACCGAATACAATCCAGTCTCAACCTATAAGACATTTGAGCTTAGGATATGATCAAAGTATATTACTCTGTAAACAAGGTGTGTATCGACCTCAAGTCTAAGGACTTCTATCTCCACACGCTGATGATACTTTAGACATCTATAACAAACAGTACACCAGCAGGGTATACCAATACTTCCACAAGTATCCATGTGTCCATCACGAGTTGTCATAACTCGTAGCAAGTGAGACATACTACATCCCCAAAGGATATGATGCAAACCACATGTCGACGTATCACATATCATCGATATCCCATTCTCGATGATCATTAGTCGAGGCAGTTTAAGAGTACGCTATAATATTAATCTCTCACATTATTAATAACAACGTAACCTCTAGGGATGCAATTATGGAAAATTGTAGACAATCAAAATAATTCAATAACTGTAAATGTCATAATATTAATATCCATTAATATAAATATGAATGTATATAAAGTACATTTGTCCTAATACAGATTGTCTCTAGGACATAAATATACTTTCAAGGGAATGATGAAACTAGATGAACACAACATGAAAAATATCCTCAAATTGTGCAATGAAATAGGGTAGTTCCTTCGGATTGATTTTCATTCAAGACAATAGTCATTAATGAAGTGATCAAAGAATATAACGGTGGAAGACTCTCACTGAAATTATTCCTTCCCAAGTCTAGCAGCAATAGTTCAACTATGGTTATCCAAGCAATGTAGAACTCGATCATCACTTAATTTGTTGCGATCACTTAATTTGTTGTGTGATGAATTTAGAAGGGTAACACTACTTAAATTACGTAGAAAAGGTAGACAATCTTGAAGGAAGTTAAATGTGAGTTCAAGATACTCTAGATTATGGTAATGAAGTTGTTCTAGGCTTGTAAGTGAATTATGTAAAAGGTTTAGGTAAATCAATGAGTCTCATCCCTTTTCTATCAACCTATTGCTCTACATAACAACTCCTTGTAAGTAATTCTGGCTTTGCCCACAACATGCAGTGTACCCCATAAGAGGAGCATACCTGATATAGAGGCTACCTAATAATCTCTTTAATTCGTTTCAGATTTTTATAATTAGGAATGGCCTTGCTGGTCCCTGCATCACAATCCCTACTATTAATAAAATGAAAACCTTGGGACTGCTTGATGAGTGTGTCCTTATAATTTGCAAAGTGAAGATTCCTACTTAATGAAGAGTGTTTTGTTTTTGGATATTCCTTTGTTAATGGATTATTTATTCTCTTCATTGAATTTTTAATCTGAAGGCCCCTCGATGTAACTAGTAAAGTTGATGTCACGTGATCAGGAGGTTAAGAGTTCGATTCGTGAAAACTTCTTGTAGAAATGCAGAGTAAGACTGTGTACAATAGATTCTTGTGGTTCGGTCCTTCCCCAACCCTGCGCATAGCGGGAATTTAGTGTACTGAGCTGTCCTTTTTATTGAATTTTCAATCTAAAGAACATTATATTACATGCTTACCCGTTTGATACAGCTTATTAAAAAGAGTTTTTAGAAGTAGAACTTTTTATCAAAAATTTGTTAGGTGTTTGGTTATAATAAAAAATTGTTTTTGGATTAAAAATGGGCAAATCCAAAAGTCATTTTGCCTATACTGGGCAAAAGCCCAAAATTTTGGCTTCTCCCAGCGGAGGCCAAAAATGCTTTTTTTATCAAAAACACTTTTAGTAAAAATCACCAAACACTCCAATTTGAAGCCAAAAAAAATGCTTTTAGCAAAAAAAACACTTTTAGCCTTTTGAGAAATCCAACCAAACGTGCACTAATCTGTATATTTACTATGTTCCGTTCGGACTCTTTTTATTTCATTATTCAATAGTATGTCGTGTAGAACAATTATGGCTCTCTAAAACTATGCATTTAAATATCATAGTTTTCTTTACGTTTGTCATACAATTGCTAATCCAACTAAGAAAAAATCATGTTAAATGTTGCTCCCAAATGCCACTTACGTGTATGACGTCAACAAGTAATAAAACCATGAGTTCGAGTGTCGTTTCATAAAGACTTGTTATTAACTCTTGTTTAAATTAAACTAATATTAATTTATTATTCAAGCAATCTTTTTCAAAGTTTTGTGATTAATTAAAACTATTGTAACACAGATATTTAAAACAGGCACTTAATGAAACACGTATGCAAACTTAGGTTGAAATCGATGAGAAGATCAAAGGATTATCATGTTTTCTCATATGAATCTTTTGTCTCATATATATCTAAAATTAGAATTAACAAGACAACATCTAGTCCCACATTACTATTGTTGCCCAGATTCTAGATCAAGCTTATAGTTCAAGCAATTATAATGAAGATGTTGTATTTGTATTTTTTAGATCTTTTAACTTTAGGTTGAAGTCGTCTGCGACTTCACTTTTGTTTGTAATTTCTTTTTTCGCATTTATTGCTAAATCTTGTAAAAAGAAATTCATTTGTAATTGTATATAATATATACAATACTTTGGTCATTGACCATCAAGGATATATTAATATATATCCTTGAAAATATAAACTTTGTGTCCTTTACTTTTTCGCTGCATTTACTCTTTAAAGGTTTATAACTGTTTTATCAGAATGTTGCCTCAGATGTTGACACAACATTGAAGGCAACATCTGAAACTGTTTTTGTTATTCCAGCTGTTTTCGTTTTTAATCTTGCTCATATTTACTTATCTGTAACCCCGGATTCCAACAATTGGTATCAGAGTCAACACTTGATATAATAAGTGTTTGATTCTGAATATTACGGCTATGGACCCAGCGATACAAAACGTTGGTAAACTTCCAATTCTTGATGGAACTAATTATGCCTATTGGAAAATTCGACTACGTTCGCACATCAAATCCATTGATGTTTGAGCATGTAGATCAGTTTCCGAAGGCTATGTGATTCCCAAATATCCAGCAGACGAGGACGGTGATGTTCTTACCAAACCCGAGTCTGAATGGACCGCGGAAGAGATCAACAGTGCTAGATTTAATGAAAGTGTCTTAAATGCTATTTTTGGATGGGTAGATCTACATGTTCAAACTCATCTAGAATTGTACAATGGCCAAAGACACTTGGGAGACTTTACAAACGCATTATGAAGGTACATCAAGTGTATGACGTACAAAGCTACGCATGATTTTGAGCCAATATGAACGCTTGAGGATGGAATAATCTGAGGACATAAAATCCTACTTTGAAAAGTTAAGTGACATTGCCAACCAGTGTCAAGTGCTTGGTTCTCCTTTAACCAACACACAACTTATGGATAAAGCTCTCAGATCTCTCCCTGAAAGATTTAATACAAAGATTTGTGCTATTAAAGAGGCCCGTAATATTGCTACTATCGATCTACATGCCTTGATGGGCATCTTTCAAACTTATGAGATGAACATGAAGAGCCAAAGAGATTCCAAGGACAAACCTCAGAAATCGAATCTGAACCGAGGATAAAAATCTGGAGGAATTGGGCAATGGTGCCTCAGTTGCCTTACTCACTCGTCGATTGAATTCGATGGTTAGAAAGATCAACAGTGATCGTAATAAAGCTAAAACTAAGCAGCACCAGAATCCACTCTTCAATAAACAGCCAACTAGGTCACCTCCTGAGCAAAAAAATCACAATCCACTGAGAAAATCCAACTCAGACAATACTAACTTTAATCCCAAACTCGTGGGAGTGCAGTGTCATGCATTCTCGGGTTGAGGACATTATGCAAATGAGTGCAAACACTCTTAGAAAAATTGGTAAGTATGTGGGTAACCCTCAGTGATGATGAGAACGAAGAGGAGGAAGAAGACCAAGAAAAAGAATCACAGGCAATGATGGGAGCAGTGTTCGAACACTCACTGTCCGACGATGAATATGTTGTTGACAATGTTGCGACAACATCAGGAATGACATTGGACACAACATCTGAAATGTCTGCAACATCAGAGAGGTATGTATACTTTGACTATTCTGATGTTAATTGTTTTAGTGGTTTTATCTCTTCATTTGAGGTTGTTTGGATCTAGTTGATTCCAAAGAAGAAGTGATAAATGAATTACAAGATCTTTGTAAAGCCTTGATCACTGAATCTGAGCAACTAGACTCAAAAGCAAAATCTCTAGGTCTTGAGAATAGCAATCTTAAAGGCACATTCAACTGATTAGAGGTGACACTTACCAAGAATGATCTAGAGCTTGGTAAGATTCGTGCACGATTAAACTTAGCTGAGACCACCTTTCAAAGGCTCAACACGGGAACCTTCAAACTGGATGAAATATTGAACTTCAGTAATTCTACAAGGGCAAGGCTTGGGTACCAATCACCTAGTAAAACAAATACTTCCAGAATTCATAGTCAAACTGAGAAGATAAAATTTGTCAAAGAAAATGTGAGTAACTCTCAGATCACTAAGAATGGATCGAAGTTTGTATGTAGTTTCTGTAAAAAGTCA
Source organism: Przewalskia tangutica (assembly GCA_029844215.1). Classification (NCBI taxonomy): domain Eukaryota; kingdom Viridiplantae; phylum Streptophyta; class Magnoliopsida; order Solanales; family Solanaceae; genus Przewalskia; species Przewalskia tangutica. Next base: position 84,507,123 of record CM056734.1, read on the forward strand.
TGACATCTTATGCCCTACTGCTACAAACTTCAAAACTCCACACTCAGATTATTGCCTAAAATGTCGTCAGCAATGTTGCCCAACATCACTGACAACATTCGAAGCAACCAGCCTGAGAGCAGAAGGAAGAAAAGGTTTGAAAAGGAATGTGTACCTAAACTGAATCTGAGATGTAATGTGTGCATAACTGCTTTGCGTACTAATATTACAGGTTCTTGGTATTTCGATAGTGGCTGCTCATGTCATATGACAGGTACCGAAAGTCTATTAAAGGAGTATGGAGCATTCAATGGAGGATACGTGACATTTGGAAGAGAAAGTAAGAGTAAGATAATTGGTAAAGGAACTCTTAATGTTCCGGATGTACCAGCCTTAACAAATGTTCTTCATGTAGAAGGTTTGGTTGCTAATATTCTTAGCATAAGCCAACTATGTGATGATGATCTCGAGGTGAAATTCAACAAGCTTGGATGCAAGGTTACAAATTCTGCGAATAAATGTGTCATATCAGGGACCCGAACTGGAGATAATTGCTATCTCGTCGGCGGACAAGAATTTTGCAATTCTGCGAAGGTAAGTGACTTGACACTTTGACATCAGAAGCTGGGACATTTAACTACGGCACCTTGGATAAACTGATCTCGTTTGAAGTTGTCAAAGGCATTCCCAAACTGAATCCAAAAGATAATACTTTGTGCGAAGATTGTTTCAAAGGAAAGCAGACCCGAGTCTCTCGTAATGTTGTCCAACATGATGGACAACATTCAGGTACGTCTCATTATTTTCAATTATTACATATGGATCTTATGGGTCCTATTGAAGTAGACAGCCTAAGAGGGATGAGATATTTCTATGTGATTGTAGACGATTTTTCCAGATTCACATGGATCTATTTTTTATAGGAAAAATCACAAACCTTTGAGATGTTTAGAACACTTTACTCTAGGATTAAGAAATTGTTCTGTTCTTCTATTTTCATAATTAGATCTGATCATGAAAAGGAATTTGAAAATTAAACTTTTGCAAAATTTTGTGAAAAGAAAGGCATATTCCATGAATTTTCGGCACCAAAAATACCTCAACAAAATGGGATTTCTGAGAGAAATAACAGAACTTTACAAGAAATGGCTAGAGTTATGTTAAGTTCTAAGCAATTGTCAAAGAGGTTTTGGGCAGAAGCCTTGAATATTGCATGTCACATAACTAATAGAGTCTATTTAAGGCTAGAGACCAAGATGACACCCTATGAACTGTTAAATGGAAAGAAACCAACATTGCGTTACTTTCATGTCTTTGGGTGTGTGTGCTATATTCTTAATGACTGGATAAACTGGCTAAATTTGACTCTAAAAGTGACAAGGAAATATTTCTTGGCTACTCTCAGAATAGCCATGCTTACCGCATATACAATCTAAGGACAAAGACCATACAGGAGTCTGTTAATGTTATTATTGATGATCTACTGGATATCTCTGGTAAATCATCAGAAAATAACATTATGGTTGCAGTTGAAAAGGAGTAATCTACTGAAGAAACAGATGTTGTCCCAACATCAGAAGAAACATTTGAACTATCATAAGAGATCACAGGGGACGAAGTCGAGGAGGAGTCTGCTACTGAACTGAATGATCACGTGAAAAGAGACCCTCCATCGAGGATTAGAAGAAACCATCCACCCGACTAAGTGATAGGGGGAGTTTTCGAGAAAAGGCGTACAAGAGATAAAGAACCAATTAATTATTGAGAAATGGTAAGGTATGTGTGCATGTCCATCATATACCAACATGTTAGTCTTTCTTGTCTTACATCTACTTTGGAACCTAAAAATATTGGGGAAGCGTTAAAAGATAATTTTGGATTCAAGCCATGCAAGAAGAGCTTGAACAATTTATCCGAAATGAGGTTTGGGACTTGGTACCACGACCCAACAACACAATTATTATTGGGACCAATTGGATATACACAAACAAATCAGATGAGTTAGGGAAGATTGTTAGGAACAAAGCTCGACTTGTTGCTCAAGGATATACACAAGTAGAAGGTATCGACTATGACGAGACCTTCGCTCCTATGGCTAGAATTGAGTCAATAAGATTTCTTCTTGCTATTGCCTGCTATTTAAAGATTACCTTACACCAAATGGACGTTACAGGTGTCTTCCTCAATGGATACTTGGACAAAGAAGTATATGTTGAACAACCAAAGGGATTTGAGGATCTTCACCATCCACATCATGTGTACAAGCTCAAGAAAGTTTTGTATGGACTAAAACAAGCACCACGTGCATGGTATGGTCGTCTAACTAACTTCCTTGTTGAGTTTGGTTTTACCCATGGAGAAGCTGACATAACTTTATTCATTAAAAGACACGGTGTAGATGTAATAATAGCTCAAATCTATGTTGATGATATTGTATTTGTCTCGACTTCAGAATCATTCTTGAAGTCCTTTGTCGAAGAAATGTCGACAACATTTGATATGAGCATGATTGGAGAACTAACGTTGTTCTTAGGCTTGCAGATTAAACAGAATGAATATGTGATATTTGTATCTCAAAGTAAGTACGCCAAGAATCTTGTTAGGAAATTTGGTCTGGAAAATGCTAAACACATGAAGACTCATATGGGCTTTACGCAACAGGTATGTAAAGACGATGTTGGACAAGATGTTGACCCAATATTGTACCGATCTATGATAGGTAGCTTTTTATACCTCACTACCAGTCGACCGGATATTATGTTTAGTGTGTGTGTTTGCGCAAGGTTCCAAGCCAGTCCCAAGGTATCTCATCTTAATGTCGTGAAACGTATCATTCAATATGTTTTCGGTACAAGTGAATTGGGAATTTGGTACTCTAAAGATACTAATCCCAATCTAATAGGATATAGTGATTCGGATTGGGCCGGTGATGTAGACGATAGGAAAAGCACTAGTGGTGGGTGACTCTATCTTGGCAATAATATAGTATAATGGTACAGTCATAAATAGAATTGTGTGTCACTCTCGACTGCTGAATTGAAATATATGGCAGCCGGAAGTTGTTGTGCTCAACTGATTTGGTTACGACATATGCTAGATGATTATGGCTTTGCTAACAACTCCGTGATTTTGTATTGTGATAATCTGAGTGCTATTAATATTTCCAAAAATCCTTTCAGCATTCACGTACAATGCACATAGACATAAGACATCATTTCTTAAGAGACTTAGTGGAAAAACATCTAGTTCAAATCGAACATGTTGATACTCTTCTTCAACTAGCTGACATTCTTACCAAACCCTTAGATCATGAGAGATTTTCTAGCTTGAATAAATCTCTTGGTCTTTGATTTCTTTGAAGATAAGACAAGCTAGGTAGATGTTGTCCGAAATATTGTCCTAACATTCTAGGTAACATTTACTGTTGGATCAATATACAGGATAAGTGTTGTGATGATGTTGCACCGTTTTTGTTTAAAATCAAGCATGACTTCACAAGGACAAGGTTTGAATGCGATATCGTTCTCTGCGATAATATATATAAAACCATTATGTATATCATAAAAAGGGAGTATCATGAGAAGGTCAAGCATTTACCAAAGATTTGGATGTATACAAAAAGAGCAAAGCTCTAAGATTGGTATTGTTCCTATTCTATAGGAGTACCACATACTTTAAAGATGGTTGAAAATTCCTAAATATTTTTCTTTTATCTGTATATGTTCAACTAAGTTGATTAAGGACAATAGAAAAATGTAACATTAGTCCAGTGATCAGTCTCATAGGAAACATATCCAGAAAATTATCTGTCAAATCAGTAAGTCCTTCGAACCTCATAGTGCTTGTTTTTAATTTGAAATGTTGCCAACATCATTAGCAACATCGTCTTCCAGTATATTAATCAGTGATGCTTATCTTATTTTCTTTATTTTGGTATGTTGCACGTCTCAAATGACTAATTCAAACATATTTGAAAGAGCCGTTATTTTTTAATTTTTTTAAAAAAAAATGATGTTGTGTGCTATGAAAATCCTTTGTTTTAGGTGTATAAAGAGTTTCAAGCTCTCTATACAATTTAAATTTAAGGAAAAATGAGTTGAAATGTGCTTATATTTAGCCATAATGAAACCTTCCATTTTTGTCTTGAAATTGTCACATCACAGCCGAATTTCGGTCCATAAAATCGATGGAAGCCCAAACACCACCATCATTACTTCCAAACCAAAACTTCTCCAACACTCTAAATTCTCCAAAACCCTCTCCCATGTCCATTTCCCCAAAGTTATCCAACACCAAAGATTACTCTCCAATGTCGATCAGTCCATCAAACAATAACAAGGTTTATAAACATTATGTACCCATCAATGACGTGAAACCAGTCAAGGAAAACTGCACACAGGAAATGATCCTACTTGGTTCGGAGGAACTATTACAGGTGAGCTATCCAGGTGACTTAGAAAACCCCATCGATGGTGATACAACATCAGATTTTTTGAACCTTGCTTCAAGACAATCAACATCGACAATGCCGACGAGGAGGTCAAAAAGGGTTTTCGAAAACCAATTCGGTGACAATCAGACTGCGAAAAGTTCAAGGGAATAATCGACTTCTCCTGTTGAAGAGTCGACTTTCCCTGTTGGAAAAACCACTAGCAGTAGCACTAACACCGATTTCAGTGTGCACAGTCTTCCCCAAACTCCCTCAGCATCCACTTCACAAGCAGAACCTGAGAGGGATGAAGAAGAAGAAATGTCAGACGACACACCTCTGAGGAACTTCATTCCAAAAGGGGTCCGTAGAACCTTCTGGAATTATGCTAAAAATGTTGCCTCTACATCAAAGGCAACAGACGAGAAAGTGGATCCTGACTATGTTGCACCAACATCCGAGGCAACACATGCTTCTACCTCATTCGAACAAGGAAATACAGAATCTGAAACAGATTTTGAGGTAATGCCCTACTCTCTCATGTTTCAAATAAAATCATGTTCTAGTAACTGGAATTGGTTCAAGAATAGAGTAGTTATAGGGGAGAAGGTTATTGACCTAAATTCATTCTCCAACAATGGTTTAGTTGATTTCTTAAGCTGTCGAAAGATCTTAAGCTCTGTATCTGATAAATATTCCTACTGTGAGAAAGTGATTAAGGTATTTTAAGCGAACTTGACACATGTTGTTAAGGACACTACCTCAAATAAATTTGGAAAAGTGTACCTATACAACAATGTATACAATTTTACACCCGACATCATTAACTCTACCCTAAGGATAATTATAGATGAAAGATCTCTTCAAGTCAATCCCACTGTGGAGGAACTCAATGTTATGATCACTTATGGTAAATTTGATCACTGTTTTATCAGAATGTTGCCTCAGATGTTGACACAACATTGAAGGCAACATCCGAAACTGTTTTTGTTATTCCAACTGTTTTCGTTTTTAATCTTGCTCATATTTACTTAACCGTAGCCCCGGATTTCAAATTTCCAACAAGTGGTATCAGAGTCAACACTTGACATGATGTACTGTTTGTTTCTTCTTTTCAGTTAAATTTAATTTATATTCATCAGCTTCTTGTTCAACTTGATTGTATTGCCTTCTTCACACAGTTTAACGGAAGTCGGTCCACCCAGGTTCGGGGCATGACATAAATTTCATATTTAATGTGATTCTGATAAAGTACATATAAATTATACAAAATCTGATAAAGTATGTATAAAAATTGTACTTTTGATATTCCTTTTATTGTTCAATCTAGCTATTGTCTTGTATGCCGTGGGAACAACTGTTGAACGAAATTAGAACAAAAAAATGAAAATCAAAACACAAAGAAACGAGAAAAGGCTTGAAATGTGGACTTTTCCTACTCTGAAAATGTAGATAAACCAGCTAGAGTGGGAAATTGTGGGTTTTGAGGAAAATAAAATCGCGGAGGATGAGGAAGAGATAGAATTGCGGTTGTATGAAATTTTAGAAAGAAATAATTTTGAATTTGAGTGAAATCCGATACCCCTTTGATTTAGCCTAAAATCACGGAAATATACGATTCCTAAGATTAAGCCCAAAGAAAGGGGGTTGCTGTTGAGAGTCAATTTTGACTCGTTTTTCGTATATTTATTGCAATTTTATGTGTTTTAGGACACCGCATTTTAATCATCATTTTTTGCATTTTTCGCATAATATTCTATGTTTATTTCTTCACAAAAATGACATTGCATATTTTTATTTTAAATTAAGCATTATGTCTTTGTTAATGTTATGTTTATATTATTATTATGTTTGCATCTCTTTAAATAATTAATTGACATCCCGTTGTAATTAAGCATTAAACATTTGCTTAAATATTGTTTTTATTATTATTACTGCGTCGGCATTTGCATTTTAATAATCTTGCATCCTTTAAATAATTTTTATTTTAAATAATTAACCCGCCTTGCATTTTATCAAACCAGTGCAGTCCAAGACATAATTTGAATCAGTCCAATCCAACACCATTTTTTTTTAATTTCATCCAAACAATATCACACTTTTATTTTCCCCCCTAAAATCAAAACCCACTTTTCATTTTCCCCCAAATACCAAACCCTAAAAAACCTACACTATATATTAAACATTACCCCCCCCCCTTTTAAAAAAGGGGGGCAGCCTACAATAAGTCAGCCGCAACATTTGTTCTCCATCATAATCTCACCCCCCTCTCAATATCATCTCCCGCACCCCCGTCACCCCATCTCCCTGCGTCGACCACCACACACATCTAAGCCTATGCAACGACGAGCATTTGCATTACGTCTATGCAACGACGTCATTTCATCTAAGCCTATGAAACGGCTTCATCCATGTTTCGTCTATGCAACGACGAACATCTGCATCGCGTCTATGCAACGACGAACATCTGCATCACGTCTATGCAACGACGCCATCTCATTTAAGCCTATGCAACGGCTTCATCCATGTTTCGTCTATGCAACGACGAACATCTGCATCACGTCTATGCAACGACGTCATTTCATATAAGCCTATGCAACGGCTTCATCCATGTTTCGTCTATACAACAACGAGCATTTGCATCGCGTCTATGCAAATACGTCATTTCATAAAAGCCCATGCAACGACTTCATCCATGTTTCTTCTATGCAACGACGAACATCTGCATCGCGTCTATCCAACGACGTCATTTCATCAAAGCCTATGCAACGGCTTCATCTATGTTTCGTCTATGCAACGACGAGCATCTGCATCGCGTCTATGCAACGACGTCATTTCATGTGAGCCTATGCAACGGCTTCATCTATGTTTCGTCTATGCAACGACGAGCATCTGCATCGCGTCTATGCAACGACGTCATTTCATCAAAGTCTATGCAACGGCTTCATCCATGTTTCGTCTATGCAACGACGAGCATCTGCATCGCGTCCATCCAATGACGCCATCAACATCTACAAACACCATGTCTTTTTCAGCACCACATCACCTGCAACCCAGTGTCAATCATAATTCGACACTGGGACAAATTTTGAATCTGCGTCAGCATTGTCTTTTAATTTTAGCATCGCAGCAACCCAGTGTCCTCATACTTCGACACTGGGACATTTTTAAATCAACGTCATCTTTGCTTTTTATTTTTTGCATCACAACGACCCATTGTCATCATGATTTGACATTGGGACAATTTTGGGTCTGCATCATCCTTATTTTTGAGTTCTAGTTTTTTACACAGGACAAAATTGGCTACAAGTCAACATCTTTGTCCGAAGACTCTTCCATCATCTTCGTACAAAGAGGGACATGCTGTTGACAGTCAATTTTGACATGTTTTTCGTATATTTGTTGCAATTTTATGTGTTTTAGGACACCGCATTTTAATCATCATTTTTTGCATTTTTCGCATAATATTCTATGTTTATTTCTTCACAAAAATGGCATTGCATATTTTTATTTTAAATTAAAAATTATGTCTTTGTTAATGTTATGTTTATATTATTATTATGTTTGCATCTCTTTAAATAATTAATTGACATCCCGTTGTAATTAGGCATTAAACATTTGCTTAAATATTGTTTTTATTATTATTACTGCGTCGGCATTTGCATTTTAATAATCTTGCATCCTTTAAATAATTTTTCTTTTAAATAATTAACTCGCCTTGCATTTTATCAAACAGTCCAGTCCAAGACACAATTTGAATCAGTCAAATCCAACACCATTTTTTTTTTAATTTCATCCAAACAATACCACACTTTTATTTTCCCCCCTAAAATCAAAACTCACTTTTCATTTCCCCCCCAAATACCAAACCCTAAAAAACCTACACTATATATTAAACATTACCCCCCCCCCCCCCCTTTATTAAAAGGGGGGGGGCAGCCTACAATAAGTCAGTCGCAACATTTCTTCTCCATCATAATCTCACCCCCCCCCTCTCAACATCATCTCCCGCACCCCCGTCACCCCCTCTCCCTGCGTCAACCACCACACACACACCCACAACTCCGGCGAACCCCCCTAGCAACACCTACAGCCGCACACACCCCTCTCCCTCACTCTCTCTCTCTCACTGTCGAACCCTTACCCCGTCGACCCACTGTTCCCGTCGCCGGTGAAACCACCGGCGAACCTCACCATTGTCAACTCCGCCATCACCGGTGTAATCCCCATCACCCACACATTTGAACCGTTGCTTTCCTATACCCCGTCGCCGATAAACCCACCACTGTGGTGGCGTTGCTCCGGCGACCTCGTCGTAGAAGTGACGCCGCCGTCCCCACGCTACTGTTTGTTTTCGTTTTTGTTGCTATTATGTTGTTGTGGTTGTTGTACTGATTGTTTTGTGATTTGCGAATCTTGTTTTGCTTTATTTCGAGATCTATGGCATTGGTGGACTGATTTCTTTCGACTTTGGTTTCTCGTCGGAGTTCCGACTCCGGCATTGGTTTGGTTACTGATTCTAATGTTTTTTGTTGTTTGTCGGATTGAGTTTTCACTGTTTTGTCACTGATTTTTGGCCATTTATTACTACTGTTTGGGGCATTTTGTTGGACTGATTTTCTATCACTTTTGCTACTGTTTTGACCATTTTATTGGACTAATTTTCGGCCATTTTTGCTACTATTTTTTGCCATATTATTGGACTGGTTTTGGCCATATTGCTATTGATTTTGGACATTTTTTGCTGGTTTACTGATTTTGAATAGATACTATATTGGCCAATGAAAAAGTTATCCGTCGATTTTTTAGGCCTCCACAGTTGCAAAGACGGAAAATAAAATAAATAAAGCTTTCTGGGCGTTGATGATTTCTTCTACTTACACAGGATAACCAATATGCGCTGGCGAGGCGAATTTTTGCAGCCGGACTTGTTTAGAATGTCCCGCTTTATTTTATATATCTGAGCCCTCCGCGTTTAAAACTATTACTGTTTTGGCCCGGATCTGAAGGTTTTATTTATTTTATTGTTTTTAACAATACTGGCCGATGAAGGAATCCCCATCTGATTTCCAAGGCCTCCTCTGTGCAAAAGACGGATTTATTTATTTTTTGGCTTTACTTATTAATTCTTGTCATTGCTTTAAAATTATCCATTCTATTACTAACATTTTTACTAAGTGTTTATGAAGGTACCCGGAGATCATCTTGTGCAGAAGGCCTAAAAAGGGCTAAAAGATGTCCCGGGGTTTATTTTATGTCGCATTTAATTTTAGTTTTTATTATTTTGTATTGCATTTTATTTTAATTATAAATTAAGAAAAATGCTTAGAATAGGTAGAATAAGAAAGGGAATAAATAATTAACCTAGGTTTGAACGAATAACCGCAAGTTAGCGGATCTTAAAGGATGCCTAACCCCTTCCCTTTAGGATAATAAAGAACTCTGATTCAGAATCTCACTAATTTCGCAGACCATTAAATGGAGATTAATTGCAGTATTTTATTACAATAAATCAAGTGTCCTAATTCACTTAAATAATTAGGTGGCGACTCCTCGAAATAAGCACTATTTCTCCATCCAGGGAACCGCGCCAAAGAGCAACGTTGCGGATACCGTTCAGACCCCGAGGTCAAAAACGGGCGCGACAGCATGGCGACTCCGCTGGGGATATCAGGTTCTTGATCATAGCAAACCCAGGTTAATTAAATATTGCGCTTTATTTTGCTTTTATATTTGTTGTAAATGTTTCATGTTGTTTGCTTTTATTTTGTAATTAACTACTTTAATTGCTACATTCTTTTATTGCTTTCCTTAAATTGTCATTCCGTTCATATTTCCTCCATTCTGGAAAATTAACACTATCACACACTACACGCGAGGTGTGTTGTACGCACCCGCAAAATTTCTTTCAATTACCCAATTTTAGGAGAGTTGGCAAAGGCGCGGAGCAGCCGGACCATCCGGTGGCCGCGTAGCCTTCTCACTCGAGTAGTCCGCTCGGGAACCATTGTGTCTACTAAGCCAAATTTTAGAAAATTTAATATAGAGCTATACCGTCCTCTTTATTTTTAAGTCATGCATGCATACACCCTAGGTGGGTCGATCCTTGGTATCGTCTCCACGATTAGGAAATTCGCCAAATTGTCGTTGGGTCTCACAACCCGTAGACCAATAAGCATATATGTGTAGCGTGATAATGATAGACGGATCCAAGCCTGGTCATAACACGCCAAAATTGGAAAAAGTGCACCGTCATTTGGTCTCCATTTCCAACAAAACATTGCAGTTTAACGGCTTGGACTTATTTATCATAATCTCGCATATTTGGCGTTTAGGCTCACCTCTGGCATAAGGGAGGTCCCAAGCATATTAGGGTGCGCGCTTGATTTGCATGCTTTTTGTTTACTATTGTTTGTCGCTAGCAACTCTGTACATATTATTAATGCATCAATTACCCTTTTGTGATTCCGGGCTCGAGCATTTGCATTTTTGCACTTTTGCTGTCAAATTACAATCAGGACTTCAACTGCATAAATCACTCTTGAATAGCGTGACTTGGACTTTGTGAAGCATCAACCACCAGTCTGGTCGAACCAATCAGGGGAGTCTTTGACTATATTGTCACACCTCTTCATTTTTATTATTTTGTCATTTTCCTACTCACCTATTTCTCATTTTTGCAGGAAGGTCGTCCTCGCGATCAGCCTAGGGCGGTCGAAGAAAAAAAAATCATCACAAAAATGAGCGGTAGTTATGTTGACTAATAGAAGTTAGTTTATACCAGATTCAACGAGACATCGCTCTCAGTTCTTCTATATTTTGTATCTTTATTTGCAAATTCAATTGATATGTTTATTGTTGATTACATAATTATTTATCATGCATTTTACAGCATAATCATTCCGAACTACGCGTGTCTGATTCTCACCACACGGTGTGATACGTAGGCAACTCATTTTGGGTTCGACACTACACAAAAATATATATATATATATAAAGAAGAATATTTTTCTCACTCATGCATCTCATTCATCATGTTTGCGGGCATTCATTTTTTTTTTCGTTACATTCATTTTTACTTTGCATTCGTCCACAGTGGACAATCATTTCTTTTGCACAGCTTTATATTGCTATCATTTCATTGATAAATTCTTTTCAAGCATACATTTTATAACATATTTGAATGAACTACGCGCACCTGATTCCCTCGGCGGGATACGTAGGCAGCCCTATTCGGGTTCGGTACCATTTATTCAAAAAATACAAAAAAAAACAATTATTCGAAAATATAAAAAAAAAAGAAATATTTTATTCAAAAAAAAAATGTTATTCAAAATACAAAAAAAAAACATTTTTTTTAAGTATTATTGTTTAACTTTGTTGATACCAACACAGTTACAAGTGTGCATAAAAAAAACAGTATGGGTTGACTTTGTGGTAAACCATAAATATTTTTGGTACCTCTTATTCACACCCGTAAATGACATTGTCTTGCGTGTTTCCAAGATAAGGACGAAACCAACCTCATCGTTTCATATGCATTGTGTGGTGAGTGTTTGAATAAGTTCAATTGCGTTGCATTGTGATCTAGAACTTGGCTTGAATATTTGTTGAGGCGAAATCCTGAGCAACACTCGGTGTAGGAAATGATCGTAGGCTTTCTTTTACCCGTTTGAGCCTTTTCAGCCTACCAAATAACATTATCCCTAGTACACCGCTTTGAGCCTAAAACCTATTTTTTGACAACCGCATATTACACATATACCCTTTCTGAGTGCGTACGCACTATCCCTCTCTTGGACCGACCTCCTTGAGTGCTTTAGAAATGTGCAAGTGACTGACAAAATTGTAGCTGAAGTTTGCAAAGACAAAAATTGTCAAAATCTCAAAAAACAAAAGCAGAGACGATTTCACACAAAGAGGAAATCAAAAGCCCCGATAAAAAAAAGGGAATATATGACCCCGAAAAAAAGGGGCTCGAAATGAAAGATCCAAAAGAAGTCAGTACAAAAAAAACTGGGACAAAATGAAAGCAAGTCAGCATCAAAACGCACAAATATCAAGCACGGACGTAGTCCAACTCTCGAGGAAGGATTAGTCACTTTTTACCCAAATGATATCCATCACTTCCCCAAACCTACATTACAAGCCCTACATGATCTTATACTGAGGGTTCTCACATTAGTAGATACTTACATGACGGTCAAGCCTATGGTATCACAATTGCATGCATTAAACATCTTTCTGAGTGTGAGTTTCTTTTCTCTAAACGTCCCAAAATTCAAATACTGAAATATATGTGTGAAATGAGACTTTCTTTTAGTGAGGGCATTTGAAACGTGAGATTACGTGTAGTTCGAAACCTTGGATGCATGCAAGTGTGTCGACACTCAGGTATGTCTGAGGTACTATATGAAGCTGTGTGAATTACACCGGAGTCAATCTCGGTTAGACCGAAAGTAATAAAAGAAAATCCTTATACACAATACTAATTGTTGGTATCAACTGAAGTCGGAATGTAATTTTGTCTTCCACTTTTTCAGAGAAAAAACAACAAAATGCATATTACATACAAATCCTTATTTTGCATCACGAACTACGTCTCGACCTGATTCCCTCAGCGGGATACGTAGGCGGCCACATCGGCTTCGGTCCAGCATCATTTTAAAATCATAAAAAAAAATCTTTATTTTGCATCACGAACTACGTCTTGACCTGATTCTCGTTAAAGAAGAGATATGTAGGCGGCCACATCGGCTTCGGTCCCACATCATTTTAAAATCATAAAAAAATCGTTATTTTTGTAGCACGAACTACATCTTGACCTGATTCCCTCAGCGGGATACGTAGGTGGCCACATCGGCTTCGGTCCCACATCATTTTAAAACCATAAAAAAAAATCTTATTTTTGCAGCATGAACTACGTCTTGACCTGACTCCCTCGACGGGATACGTAGACAGCCACATCGGCTTCGGTCACACCATTAGAAATATTTCTTCCTTGCTTCGCACAGGACTCGATTTTGTCCATTGGAGAGTTTAGCCTCCTCATATATTTTGCATTCATGACTACCTACACATGATTGGGGCATATTTTGAGGGTTGCATTCTCATCTACTCAATTGCACATTGTCCATATTCTCGCATTAGCTTTTTCATTCATGAAAAAAAAATGTTTACCTGATCGCTTTAATAGCGTCAAGAGTCAACCTTACCCAGTTCAACATCTTCATTTATCAGAAACTGAGACATTTTAAGAATTCACTGCAAGAAAATGGCAATAGACGGAAAAAAAAAGGCCAAACCAGTCTGAGCATGCAGGCGTCAAGGCCAAAAGCTACAAAGTCGACGCTAATCAACCACTCATTTTCTAAAAAATTCACAAGTTTTCTTTGAGTGCAGGATCTTCATATCAGCAAAGGCAGGAGCACAACAATAAGCGCATGCGGGTTACAAACATACAACGTCTATGCAATGACGTTATCTCAACCCAGACGGGTCACAAAGCAGGTACGCCCATAAACCAACGCATTTCATAAAAGCCTATGCAACGGCTTCATCCATATTTTGTCTATGCAAATACGAACATCTGCATCGCGTCTATGCAACGACGCATTTCATCTAAGTCTATGCAACGGCTTCATCTATGTTTCGTTTATGCAACGACGGGCATTTGTCTCACGTCTATGCAACGACGTCATTTCATCTAAGTCTATGCAACGACTTCATCCATGTTTCGTCTATGCAACGACGAACATCTGCATCGTGTCTATGCAACGACGTCATCTCATTTAAGCCTATGCAACGGCTTCATCCATTTTTCGTCTATGCAACGACGAGCATCTGCATCACGTCTATGCAATGACGCCATTTCATATAAGTCTATGCAACAGCTTCATCCATGTTTCGTCTATGAAACGACGAGCATCTGCATCGCGTCTATGCAACGACGCCATTTCATAAAAGTCCATGCAACGACTTCATCCATGTTTCGTCTGTGCAACGACGAACATCTGCATCGCGTCTATGCAACGACGTCATTTCATTAAAGTCTATGCAACGGCTTCATCTATGTTTCGTCTATACAACGACGAGCATCTGCATCGCGTCTATACAACGACGCTATTTCATGTGAGTCTATGCAACGGCTTCATCTATGTTTCGTCTATGCAACGACGAGCATCTGCATCGCGTCTATGCAACGACGCTATTTCATCAAAGCCTATGCAACGGCTTCATCCATGTTTCGTCTATGCAACGACGAGCATCTGCATCGCGTCCATCCAATGACACCATCAACATCTACAAACACCATGTCTTTTTCAGCACCACATCACCTGCAACCCAGTGTCAATCATAATTCGACATTGGGACAAATTTTGAATCTGCGTCGACATTGTCTTTAATTTTAGCATCGCAGCAACCCAGTGTCCTCATACTTTGACACTGGGACATTTTTAAATCAACGCCAGCTTTGCTTTTTATTTTTCGCATCACAACGACCCATTGTCATCATGATTTGACACTGGAACGATTTTGGGTCTGCATCATCCCTATTTTTGAGTTCTAGTTTTTTACACAGGACAAAATTGGCTACAAGTCAACATCTTTGTCCGAAGACTCTTCCATCATCTTCGTACAAAGAGGGACATGTTGTTGACAGTCAATTTTGACATGTTTTTCGTATATTTGTTGCAATTTTATGTGTTTTAGGACACCGCATTTTAATCATCATTTTTTGCATTTTTCGCATAATATTCTATGTTTATTTCTTCACAAAAATGGCATTGCATATTTTTATTTTAAATTAAGCATTATGTCTTTGTTAATGTTATGTTTATATTATTATTATGTTTGTATCTCTTTAAATAATTAATTGACATCCCGTTGTAATTAGGCATTAAACATTTGCTTAAATATTGTTTTTATTATTATTACTGCGTCGGCATTTGCATTTTAATAATCTTGCATCCTTTAAATAATTTTTCTTTTAAATAATTAACTCGCCTTGCATTTTATCAAACCAGTCCAGTCCAAGACACAATTTGAATCAGTCCAATCCAACACAATTTTTTTTTAATTTCATCCAAACAATACCACACTTTTATTTTCCCCCTAAAATCAAAACCCACTTTTCATTTTCCCCTCCAAATATCAAGGCCTAAAAAACCTACACTATATATTAAACATTATCCCCCCCCCACCCCCTTTATTAAAGGGGGGCAGCCTACAATAAGTCAGCCGCAACATTTCTTTTCCATCATAATCTCACCCCTCTCTCAACATCATCTCCCGCACCCCCGTCACCCCCTCTCCCTGCGTCGACCACCACACACACACCCACAACTCCGGCGAACCCCCCTAGCAACACCTACAGTCGCACACACCCCTCTCCCTCACTCTCTCTCTCTCAATGTCGAACCCTTACCCCGTAGACCCACTGTTCCCGTTGCCGGTGAAACCGCCGGCGAACCTCACCATTGTCAACTCCGCCATCACCGGTGTAACCCCCATCACCCACACCTTTGAACCATTGCTTTTCTATACCCCGTCGCCGATAAACCCACCACTGTGGTGGCGTTGCTCCGGCGACCTCGTCGTAGATGTGACACCGCCGTCCCCACGCTACTGTTTGTTTTCGGATTTGTTGCTATTATGTTGTTGTGGTTGTTGTACTGATTGTTTTGTGATTTGCGAATCTTGTTTTGCTTTATTTCGAGATCTATGGCATTAGTGGACTGATTTCTTTCGACTTTGGTTTCTCGCCGGAGTTCCGACTCCGGCATTGGTTTGGTTACTGATTCTAATGTTTTCTGTTGTTTGTCGGATTGAGTTTTCACTGTTTGGTCACTGATTTTCGGCCATTTATTGCTACTGTTTGGGGCATTTTGTTGGACTGATTTTCTATCATTTTTGCTACTGTTTTGGCCATTTTATTGGACTAATTTTCGGCCATTTTTGCTACTGTTTTTGGCCATATTATTGGACTGGTTTTGGCCATATTGCTATTGATTTTGGACATTTTTTGTTGGTTTACTGATTTTGAACAGATACTATATTGGCCAATGAAAAAGTTATCCGTCGATTTTTGAGGCCTCCACAGTTGCAAAGACGGAAAATAAAATAAATAAAGCTTTCTGGGAGTTGATGATTTCTTCTACTTACACAGGATAACTGTAAAATCCGGAAAAAAATAATAATAATATATAGTTGTGGTTGAGTTAATAAATATATATATATATATATATATAAGAAAACAATGAATAAATTGCATGGGATAGAGTTAGTGTTAAAGTTGGATAAATAGATAGATGAAATGAAAATAAGAAAACAAAAAGAAAAAACAAAAAAAAAACAAAAAAAAAAACAAAAAAAAATATGAATTGCAGCCATGCACGTACCATTCCCTTACCCTTCCCCCCCCTTTTCATTTTCCTTCAATCTTTTGGTTTTTCACCTCCCATAGGTTATAGAAAACTCTCCACTTATACATTGTATTTACACACAAACAAAATACATAACATAAAGGTTAGAAAATCAGAAAAAAACAAGTGAACAAGAAGGAAAAAAATCAAGAAAATATCAAGGGAGGAAGGAGAACAAGAAAATTAGAGAACACTAAGGAGCAAGGGTGGTTGTAGCAACCGAACCACAATCTTTTTCACACTTACAAGGTGAGTTTTCTCACTCAGAAATTCTTGGTAACATCCTTTATTTTTAGTTCAATACATGTTGGAATAAGAATTGAGTGTTGAAAAGAAATATTGAACTTTTGATTGTTTAGATAACTAGTTGCGTCATGAACTTTACGAACTGTTCTCACTGAGTTATAATTGTTAGAATTTGATGAAATTCGTAAGAATTGTACACCTCTCTAATATGATCATATAGAACAAAAAATGAGGTAAAATGGACATACGGTTTGAAAGTTATCATAGTTCAAAGTTCCTGCCTTAGATTTGGTCGAAATTCGGAAAGGCATAATTACGGATTGTTTTTATTGAGTTTTACTTATTAGAATTATATGAAAATTTACATGGTTGTAAATCTCTCTGTTACGGACAGATATATATAAAGATTTATTAAAACGGACTTACGAGTTGAGAGTTATTGTAGTTTGAAGTTGCTGCCTCGGATTCGTCGGAATCCAGAAGGGCAGGACGTTGAAACGTAAAACTGTACTAATATGTGGGGAATATGAGAATTGTTCCTAAATGAAAGTTATAGATCTCTTTGTTGTGGACATTTTGAGACCTTACGGGGGTCTATCCGACTTACGGATTGAGAGTTATCGCTGTTTAAAGTTTCTTCCTCGGATCTATCGATATCCAGGAAGGGCAGTGAATAAAAGTGTAAAACTGTACCAAATGGTACAGAATATGAAAGAATGGTTCACATGGAGACGTGTAGCTCTCAGTTCTCGTCGTTTTGGGAATTTATGGGGATTGAACGGGTTTACAGATTAGGAGTTATGACTATTATAAGATTGGGTGCTGTTTAATAAAAATTCTGCCGAAACAAATTTCATGTGGCTGTTTTGAGGATAAATTTGTGTTAGTTACCCAAAGTAGTTTTAAATGAAATTGGGTACAGTGAAAGATCCCCGTCTTACCTTAGTTTCCGCTTGAGAAACACCTTAGTTGGAGTTATGGTTATAAAGTTATAATCGTTACAAGTATGAATGACAGAATGTTAGAAAAGAGAATAGTATTTATTTGATCTTCTGAAAAATATGTAAAGTGAATACGCGTTCACAAATACGTAAATATAATGGATCGGGTTGTACGCCGCAACAAAACGTAAAGTGAATACACGTTCACAAATACGTAGACATAATGGATCGGGTTGCACGCCGCAACAAAACGTAAAGTGAATACATGTTCACAAATACGTAAATACATAATGGATCGGGTTGCACGCCGCAACAAAACGTAAAGTGAATATATGTTCACAAATACGTAAATATAATGGATCGGGTTGCACGCCGCAACAAAACGTAAAGTGAATACACGTTCACAAATACGTAGACATAATGGATCGGGTTGCACGCCGCAACAAAACGTAAAGTGAATACGCGTTCACAAATACGTAAATATAATGGATCGGGTTGCACGCCGCAACAAAACGTAAAGTGAATACACGTTCACAAATACGTAGACATAATGGATCGGGTTGCACGCCGCAACAAAACGTAAAGTGAATACACGTTCACAAATACGTAGACATAATGGATCGGGTTGCACGCCGCAACAAAACGTAGAGTGAATACGTGTTCACAAATACGTAAATATAATGGATCGGGTTGCACGCCGCAACAAATATGAAAGATGAATACATGTTCACCTATATATAAATATGAAAAGTGAATACGCGTTCACAAATTTATAAATGTAATAAACATGTGGAAATGCAGGGGAATGTCTTAACATATAATGCGAGATAAAATGAAGTGTTAGTTAAACCGAGAATTCCCTATGAGGAGTTGTTGCATATTTAAAAATGTTGTAACCTGATATGTTTTTGCAATATGCTTATTACGTTATAATGTGATTGCACTTGGAATATTGTGGTGTTACTTTGAATTGCGGGTAGTTCTCTCACCAATTTGATGGTAGGTGACTCTTTATTTAACATGTTTCAGAAAGCGTGATAGAGAAAGGCTCCACGCCAAGGCTAGCGATCGTCCATGACCTCTTGTCATACCAAGTCCATTGCTTGGGCTTGGTACTCGACAAGTTCGAATGTCGATTCGATGTCTCGAAATGCCCGTGTGGAATGGTCTCCCTTCCAACTTAGAATAATATTTGTCAGTATGTCTATATAGAAACAATATTTGCACGAGCATGGGCTCGCGTTATATTTTCAATAAAGTCATAAACAAATGTCTTTATTGTTATTTTTATTAATAGCTCCGTATTTGAATATAAGTTTAAATTTCTAAATAAAGAGAATTAAATGGTGCTCCTGGTGGAAAATAATTGTCCAGGTGCCATCACGCCCTAAGTAAAGACTTAGGAAAAGTCGGGGCGTGACAAGTTGGTATCAAAGCTAAACCAGGTTAAGAGATTCTAGGAAGTTTTCTTCGAGTTGGGTGTTTGAACGATTACTTATTGCGACGGTGTGCACGCCACCTTAGTAGTAAGTAAACGGAATAACATCCTAAAGTTTCACTTCTTTCATACTCTTCTCGTGCCTATCTTGAGTCTTTTCAAAGACTTGGTTCTCGTACTACCTCCTTCAAAGTATTGTGGAAGGGAGTGTACAACGATAAAATAACCAGATGTGACTGCACCACCGACCGAAAAGGTAGGAGAGGTACCAGATAGAATATGGGGCCAATTTTGTGAGAAGAAGGGAACATATCTATACAGGGAAGGACTACAATTCTAACCCAATAGTATTTCTCGATGAGGTAGAAAACCTATTGTTTACACGAGGATGTGTGGAGACGCATGACGTCAATTTGGTAATCGCACGGTTAGTGGACGACACACGGGTGTGGTGGAGAAATTTTAGAAGAAATCATTTTCCCATGTCACCACCGATGATGTGGGGGGAGTTCAGAGCCGTATTCATTAAAAAGTACATGCCTACACCCGAAAAGATGCGCTCAGGCGTGAGTTTGAACAATTGAAACAAGAAGACCGCAATGTGAAAGAATATAATACCTAATTCATGCGATCTTCATCATACAACGTGCATATTATTCCTACGAAAGGGAGAAGGTCAAAAGATTTGTGAGGGTTTAAACCCGAATTTGGTAGAGAAGGTAGTGGCATTAGCCTATGATCGGACGTACCTTCAGATCGTCAACATGACAATGAGGGTAGAAGGTTTTGCCAAATCAAAAAGAGAGTATTCACGAAAGAGGCATTTATGTGACTCGACCTTTTTCAACTATCCGATTGGAGTCATACTATAGAAAATAGTCAACTCCATTCAGAGAGAGTTCCACTTATCGTTTAGAAGATCAATAAAGGTATGTGGAACTTTCCTATCTCTTGAGCATGAATAGTTGTACTTATATAGTACGGTAGACGTACAATACTTTGATATCCTTTACTTATTTAAGAATGACCAAGTTGGGCGAGTTAGGAGGTTAACCCACTTCTTTAAAACTATTAAGGATGTCTTAAGTTTTCAAAGTTAAGGGACTTGAAGTGTTTTGAGTATATGATACTTGTTTTGTTTTAAAAATTTAAGTCCCTTGGAAATAGGAAAATGTAATTGACTAAGGTATAAGATTAATATAACGACTTTATGGGAAGTTGGTTATATTCGCTTTATGGAAAGTTAAAAGGAGAGATTTACTTTAAGTAAGATAAGTAAGGACAAGTGACTTGATGCTATGGTTATTAGTATCTTGGAAGTTTTATATAAAAAAAAAAAAAAATCATTCGTTTTAAAAGAGTAGAAGTATGTAGTACTTGGGATTAAATTTCCGGATTCCTTTATTAAGACATGTTAGTGCCTTAAGTGAACTAAAATGAGAGGATATATTAATAATGCCAATAAGAAGTTAGGGGATTTCTTGACTTACTTATGTTATGTAGGATAGCCGGTTGAGCTAGGGTAAGAGTATAAATGAGGGGTAAACCCCCAAGACGTTATACCACCTTCTCCAGGGTAAGAGTATAAATGAGGGATAAACCCCCAAGACGTTATACCACCTTCTCCAGGGTAAGAGTATAAATGAGGGGTAAACCCCCAAGACGTTATACCACCTTCTCCAGGGTAAGAGTATGAATGAGGGGAAAGCCCCAAGACGTCATACCACCTTCTCCAGGGTAAGAGTATGAATGAGGGGAAAGCCCCAAGACGTCATACCACCGCCTGTGGTAAGAGTATAAATGAGGGGAAAACCCCCAAGACGTTATACCACCTGTTCCGTGGATTTGCTACCCATGATGCGAAGAATATCCTCACGTCAGCTTATTTCCTACCTTAGGTATCAAAATTTATTGAGAAGTCACAGAGTGGAGTATGCATATCTGGCTAATATAGTGGATACCCAAAAAGAATCCTCAGCGGTGAATGATGTTCCTATTGTTCGAAATTTTCCGGAGGTTTTTCCTGAAGATCTTCCAGGCCTTCCTCCGGATAGAGAAGTGGAGTTTGCTATAGAGTTAATTCCGGGTACAAGACCCATTTCTATTCCTCCATATCGAATGGCCCCAGCTGAATTGAGGGAGTTAAAAGAACAATTGAAGGATCTTCTGGATAAAGGCTTTATAAGGCCCAGTGTTTCCCCAGTGCACGATCTGTTTGTGAAAAAGAAAGACGGATCGCTCCGAATGTGCATCGATTATCGGCAGCTCAATAAGGTCACGATCAAGAACCGATACCCATTACCAAGAATCGATGATCTTTTTGACCAACTTCAGGGAGCTAGCTATTTTTCCAAGATTGATCTCCGTTCGGAATATCACCAGCTGAAAATAAACCCAGATGATATATCCAAAACAACCTTTAGAACCCGATACGACCATTATGAGTTCTTGGTCATGTCTTTTGGGTTAACCAATGCCCCAGCAGCTTTTATGGATTTAATGAACAGAATCTTCAAACCATTCCTAGATTTGTTCGTGATCGTGTTCATAGATGATATCCTAATTTACAGTAAGAGTGTTGAAGAACATGAAGAACATCTGAGTGTAGTGCTTCAAGTCTTGAAACAGGAGAAACTATATGCTAAATTTTCAAAGTGTGAATTTTGGTTGGAAAAGGTAGCCTTTTTGGGCCATGTTGTGTCAAGGGATGGAATTATGGTAGACCCCCAGAAGATAGAAGCAGTAAAGAACTGGCCAAAACCGACCACTCCGACAGAGGTTAGAAGTTTCTTGGGTTTGGCTGGGTATTATAGAAGATTCGTAAAAGGTTTTTCTAGTCTCACGCTCCTTTGACCCGATTGACTCAAAAAGCGGTTAAGTACCAGTGGTCAGAAGCATGTGAAACAAGTTTTCAGAAACTGAAGGAATTGTTGACTACTGCACCAGTCCTAACCTTACCATCGGGACAAGAAGGGTTCACAGTCTATTGCGATGCCTCCAGGGTTGGGTTAGGATGTGTCTTGATGCAGTTTGGAAAGGTTATTGCGTATGCATCTAGACAGTTGAAGATACATGAGAAGAATTACCCAACTCATGACTTGGAATTAGTTGCGGTGGTGTTTGCCTTACGAATATGGAGACATTATTTGTATGGTGTGCATGTGGACATATTTACAGATCATAAGAGTTTGCAGTACATAACCACGCAGAAGGATTTGAATCTCCGACAAAGAAGATGGTTAGAGTTGCTTAAGGATTATGACCTTAGTATTCTTTACCATCCTGGGAAAGCCAATGTGGTGGCTGACGCACTCAGTAGGAGATCAATGGACAGCTTAGCCCATTTGGCAATACAAAAGAGGGATATTGTTCGTGAGGTACAAAGATTGGGAAACCTCGGGGTTAGCTTAACTGAGATCGGTGAAGGTAGGGTGGTGGTACATGATACCTCACAGTCTGCCTTAGCTTCAGAAATAAAAGAAAGTCAGTTTGAGGATACGGAGTTTGTTGGATTTCGGGAGAGGATCCAACAGGGAAAACCTTCACAGTTTACATTGGGAGATAATGACGGAACCCTTCGGTATGAGGGTAGGTTATGTGTTCCTAAGGTGAAGGATCTAAGGAGGAATATCTTAGATGAGGGTCACAACACAAGATATTCCATCCAGGGTCAACAAAAATGTATCAGGACCTCAAGGCAAATTACTGGTGGGACGGGATGAAGAAAGACGTTGCGGAGTTTGTCGGGAGGTGTCTTATATGTCAGCAGGTGAAAGCTGAACATCAAACACCTGGCGGATTACTTCAGGACATTGGAGTCCCCATGTGGGAATGGGAGGCGATTCATATGGATTTCAGAATGGCCCACCAAAACTCGAGAAGGGTACGATTCTATTTGGGTGATTGTTGATCGGCTTACAAAGTCAGCCCATTTCTTGCCGGTCAAGACTACGTATCGCGCACCACAGTACACACAGATTTATTTGAAGGAGATTGTGCGGTTACACGGGATTCCCTTACAAATTATTTCAGTTAGGGGTTCCCAGTTCACCTCATACTTTTGGCAAAGTTTCCAGCAGGGTCTCGGGACAAAAGTTAAGTTAAGCACGACTTTCCACCCGCAAACAGATGGGCAGGCTGGGCGAACAATTCAAACACTTGAAGACATGTTGCGATCTTGTGTGTTAGATTTTCAGGGAAGCTGGTTGGACCATCTATGTCTAATTGAGTTCGCCTACAACAATAGTTTTCACTCTAGCATACAAATGGCCCCGTTTGAAGCATTATATGGACGAAAATGTAGGTCTCCACTTGGATGGTTCGAGGTGGGTGAGACACAACTGTTCGGACCTGAAGTCATTCAGAAAACAAATGATAAGGTACATATGATTCGGGAGCGGATCAAAACAACTCATAGCCGTCATAAGTCCTATGCGGATCATCGGAAAAGAGATCTTGAATTCCAAGAGGGGGAGAAAGTATTTTTAAAAGTGTCCCCAATGAAGGGAGTGATGCGCTTTGATAAGAAAGGGAAATTGAGCTCAAGGTTTATTGGGCCATATGAGATCTTGCGAAGAGTTGGGAATGTGGCTTACGAATTAGCACTTCCACAAGAGCTGGAAGAAGTGCATCCGGTATTTCATGTGTCAATGTTACGAGAATACTTGCACGATCCAAGTCACGTCATCCTTCCCCTGGAGATAGTTCTTAATAAAGAGCTTCAATATGAAGAGGCTCCGGTAGAAATACTCGATAGAAAGGTCCAACGCCTTAGAGATAAAGATATTGCTTCCGTGAAAGTCCTATGGAGGAATCACTCCACAGAGGAAGCCACTTGGGAAGCGGAAGAGGCGATGAAAGTCAAATATTCATTCCTATTTGACTAAGGTAATAAAAAAAAATGCATTACATAGTACTTCATATGTGTGCCATTTGCGTGTCTATATGCATGTGTTACAACCTTATTCTCATTCGAGGACGAATGCTTCTTAAGGAAGGGAGAATGTGAAGCCCCAAATTTGTTACAATAACAATAAACATTATTGTGTCTATGTGATTATGTTACGACCTTATTCACATTCGAGGACGAATGTTGCTTAAGGAGGAGAGAATGTAAAATCC
Organism: Przewalskia tangutica; assembly: GCA_029844215.1. NCBI lineage: Eukaryota > Viridiplantae > Streptophyta > Magnoliopsida > Solanales > Solanaceae > Przewalskia > Przewalskia tangutica. The sequence continues at coordinate 84,531,702 of CM056734.1, forward strand.
GGAAAAAAATAATAATAATATATAGTTGTGGTTGAGTTAATATATATATATATATATATATATATATATATATATATATTTATATATATAATAAAAAAATGAATAATTTGCTTGGGTTAGTTTTCTTGTTAAAGTTGTATAATTTTATACATGATATGAAAATAACAAAACAAAACTAAAAAAAAAAAACAAAAAAAAAAAAAAATATGAATTGCAGCCATGCACGTACCATTCCCTTACCCTTCCCCCCCTTTTCATTTTCCTTCAATCTTTTGGTTTTTCACCTCCCATAGGTTATAGAAAACTCTCCACTTATACATTGTATTTACACACAAACAAAATACATAACATAAAGGTTAGAAAATCAGAAAAAAACAAGTGAACAAGAAGGAAAAAAATCAAGAAAATATCAAGGGAGGAAGGAGAACAAGAAAATTAGAGAACACTAAGGAGCAAGGGTGGTTGTAGCAACCGAACCACAATCTTTTTCACACTTACAAGGTGAGTTTTCTCACTCAGAAATTCTTGGTAACATCCTTTATTTTTAGTTCAATACATGTTGGAATAAGAATTGAGTGTTGAAAAGAAATATTGAACTTTTGATTGTTTAGATAACTAGTTGCGTCATGAACTTTACGAACTGTTCTCACTGAGTTATAATTGTTAGAATTTGATGAAATTCGGAAGAATTGTACACCTCTCTAATATGATCATATAGAACCAAAAATGAGGTAAAATGGACATACGGTTTGAAAGTTATCATAGTTCAAAGTTCCTGCCTTAGATTTGGTCGAAATTCGGAAAGGCATAATTACGGATTGTTTTTATTGAGTTTTACTTATTAGAATTATATGAAATTTACATGGTTGTAAATCTCTCTGTTACGGACAGATATATATAAAGATTTATTAAAACGGACTTACGAGTTGAGAGTTATTGTAGTTTGAAGTTGCTGCCTCGGATTCGTCGGAATCCAGAAGGGCAGGACGTTGAAACGTAAAACTGTACTAATATGTGGGGAATATGAGAATTGTTCCTAAATGAAAGTTCTAGATCTCTTTGTTGTGGACATTTTGAGACCTTACGGGGGTCTATCCGACTTACGGATTGAGAGTTATCGCTGTTTAAAGTTTCTGCCTCGGATCTATCGATATCCAGGAAGGGCAGTGAATAAAAGTGTAAAACTGTACCAAATGGTACAGAATATGAAAGAATGGTTCACATGGAGACGTGTAGCTCTCAGTTCTCGTCGTTTTGGGAATTTATGGGGATTGAACGGGTTTACAGATTAGGAGTTATGACTATTATAAGATTGGGTGCTGTTTAATAAAAATTCTGCCGAAACAAATTTCATGTGGCTGTTTTGAGGATAAATTTGTGTTAGTTACCCAAAGTAGTTTTAAATGAAATTGGGTACAGTGAAAGATCCCCGTCTTACCTTAGTTTCCGCTTGAGAAACACCTTAGTTGGAGTTATGGTTATAAAGTTATAATTGTTACAAGTATGAATGACAGAATGTTAGAAAAGAGAATAGTATTTATTTGATCTTCTGAAAAATATGTAAAGTGAATACGCGTTCACAAATACGTAAATATAATGGATCGGGTTGCACGCCGCAACAAAACGTAAAGTGAATACACGTTCACAAATACGTAGACATAATGGATCGGGTTGCACGCCGCAACAAAACGTAAAGTGAATACATGTTCACAAATACGTAAATACATAATGGATCGGGTTGCACGCCGCAACAAAACGTAAAGTGAATATATGTTCACAAATACGTAAATATAATGGATCGGGTTGCACGCCGCAACAAAACGTAAAGTGAATACACGTTCACAAATACGTAGACATAATGGATCGGGTTGCACGCCGCAACAAAACGTAAAGTGAATACGCGTTCACAAATCGTAAATATAATGTATCGGTTTGCACGCCGCAACAAAACGTAAAGTGAATACACGTTCACAAATACGTGACATAATGGATCGGGTTGCACGCCGCAACAAAACGTAAAGTGAATACACGTTCACAAATACGTAGACATAATGGATCGGGTTGCACGCCGCAACAAAACGTAGAGTGAATACGTGTTCACAAATACGTAAATATAATGGATCGGGTTGCACGCAACAAATATGAAAGATGAATACATGTTCACCTATATATAAATATGAAAAGTGAATACGCGTTCACAAATTTATAAATGTAATAAACATGTGGAAATGCAGGGGAATGTCTTAACATATAATGCGAGATAAAATGAAGTGTTAGTTAAACCGAGAATTCCTATGAGGAGTTGTTGCATATTTAAAAATGTTGTAACCTGATATGTTTTTGCAATATGCTTATTACGTTATAATGTGATTGCACTTGGAATATTGTGGTGTTACTTTGAATTGCAGGGTAAGGTTCTCACTCACTTGGATGGTAGGGTGACTCTTTATTTAACATGTTTGAAAGCGTGATAGAGGAAAGGCTCCACGCCAAGGCTAGCGATCGTCCATGACCTCTTGTCATACCAAGTCCATTGCTTGGGCTGGTACTCGTCAAGTTCGAATGTCGGTTCGGTGTCTCGAAATGCCCGTGTGGAATGGTCTCCTTCCAACTTAGAATAATATTTGTCAGTATGTCTATATAGAAACAATATTTGCACGAGCATGGGCTCGCGTTATATTTTCAATAAAGTCATAAACAAATGTCTTTATTGTTATTTTTATTAATAGCTCCGTATTTGAATATAAGTTTAAATTTCTAAATAAAGAGAATTAAATGGTGCTCCTGGTGGAAAATAATTGTCCAGGTGCCATCACGCCCTAAGTAAAGACTTAGGAAAAGTCGGGGCGTGACAATAACCAACATGCGCTGGCGAGGCGAATTTTCGCAGCCGGACTTGTTTAGGATGTCCCGCTTTATTTTATATATCTGAGCCCTCCGCGTTTAAAACTATTACTGTTTTGGCGCGGATCTGAAGGTTTTATTTATTTTATTGTTTTTAACAATACTGGCCGATGAAGGAATCCCCGTCTGATTTCCAAGGCCTCCTCTGTGCAAAAAATAGATTTATTTATTTTTTGGCTTTACTTATTAATTTTTGTCATTGCTTTAAAATTATTCATTCTATTACTAACACTTTTACTAAGTGTTTATGAAGGTACCGGAGATTATCTTGTGCAGAAGGCCTAAAAAGGGCTAAAAGATGTCCCGGAGTTTTATTTTATGTCGCATTTAATTTTAGTTTTTATTATTTTGTATTACATTTTATTTTAATTATAAATTAAGAAAAATGCTTAAAATAGGTAGAATAAAAAAGACAATAAATAATTAACCTAGGTTTGAACAAATAACCGCAAGTTAGCGGATCTTAAAGGATGCCTAACCCCTTCCCTTTAGGATAATAAAGAACCCTGATTCAGAATCTCACTAATTTCGCAGACCATTAAATGGAGATTAATTGCAGTATTTTATTGCAATAAATCAAGTGTCCTAATTCACTTAAATAAGGTGGCGACTCCTCGAAATAAGCACTATTTCTCCATCCAGGGAACCGCGCCAAAGAGCAACGTACGGATACCGTTCAGACCCCGAGGTCAAAAACGGGCGCGACAGTTGCGCATTGAAATCCTACAACGTGGGTCTGGAGAGGATAGAATGTACGCAGATCTTACCTTTATTTTAGTAGTTAGAGTGACTGTTTTCAAAAGACTCTCGACTCAGGACAAGCACAGCAAAAAAAACCAGTCAGACCCGGTCAAAAAATCAAAGCAGTAAGAAAATGAGATAAACCAATGCGAATACGCCATAATATCGCATCCTGAAAGAGAAGTAGTAATTAACGCATATAAATGAGATAACCCAAGTACATTAAAGAACGCATAGCAGAAGAAATAAAACTAGAGAAGACTATAAAGCAATACTACGCCTATTCGTATGATATGCTAATATTTTACTATGGGTAAAATGTTACTCTCTCCGTCCCAATTTATATGATGTGGTTTGACTAGGCATATAGTTAAAGAAATAAAAAAATACTTTTAAATCTTGTGGTCTAAAACAAATCAAAGATATTTATGTGGTTATAGATAATCTCGTTTAACATAAAAGGTGAAATTTAAAGTTAAATTATTGCTAAATAAAGAAATTTATTATTCTTTTTGAAACTGACTAAAAAAGAAACTATGTCGTATAAATTGAGACAGAGAGAGTACTATTTTTGGCAAATATAAAAAAGTCTATACAATCGGTAATACTATGTCTTATAAAGTTATGTGGTGTAATTTTTTCTACCCTTAAAATAGAGATAAGAGTTGCTGCACAGTATTCTTGTCCATATAAGATTTGAATGGCTTTGAGAGTTTAAGATAAGTATATACAATATTTAAAATTGTCATATCCCGTAACTTTACGTCAAGGTACGTCATTAACAATGTAAGTAATCCGGGAAAGTATAAGGAATTGTATGAAGGTAATGAATGTAAAAAACAGGTTTAAGGAAGTATCGAGAAGTATTGGTGTTAAACGAATTGAAGAATGCACATTTTGATAAAGTGGTATTTATGCTAAGAACTCTGTGGAACGCAGAACAGGTCTACGGGCCGCACTATTGAACACATAAAAGATCATAGAAGTTGGGATTTTTGGGTTATTCTGCGACCCACTCTGCGATCGTAGAGTAGGTTATGCGAACCGCAGAAAGGTTCTATGCGTCGCAGAACATGCCGCAGAAGTGAGGTGGTGCCACCGACCTAGCCTCTTATTTAAATTCTTAGTCCGATCTTGGGCTTTATTTTTCATATCTCTCATACATTAGACACACCTTAACACTCTCAAGAAGTTTCCCTTTGATCCAAGACCCAAATTCAGTGCAACTTACGTGATCTAACGCCGATAAGTTCGTAGTACTTGCTAGAGCGTTTTGTCCGTTTAGTGGTGGGATTCGGAGAATACTTCAGAGTGAAGTAAGCTTAAATTCAATCTGATCTTGGAAATTAAGGTATGGATTTACTTTTTTCTATGAATTGGAGGTTGTTTACATCTCATCTAGTTGATTAGAAGCCAAACTTGTGAAGTTAAGTTGAGAATTCATAGTCGTAGCTTGTTGGGGCAGTTTTGATTATTCTTGGACTAAATTGTGGTTATAAGTCATGGATAATTGGTTTGGGTATGTTGTGAATGATGTGTTAATCATGTTGAGGAAGAAGGAGAAGAGATATAACAACAACAATTGAAATCCCACAACGTGGGGTCTGGAGAGGGTAGAATGTACGTAGATCTTACATTTATCTTAGTAGGTAGAGTGAGTGTTTTCGAGAGACCCTTGGCTCAAGACAAGCACAACAAAAAAAAACAGTCAGAGCTGGTCAAAAAATCAAAGCGGTAAGAAAATGAGATAAACCAACGCGAATACGTCATGATATTGCATCCTGAAAGAGAAGCAGTAAATAACATAGATAAATGAGATAATCCAAGTACATTAAAGAACGCATAGCAAAAGAAATAAACTAGAGAAGATTATAAAAGCAATACTACGCCTATTCGTATGATGTGCTAATATTTTACTATGGGTAAAATGTTACTCTCTCCGTCCCAATTTATATGATGTGGTTTGACTGTGCATATAGTTAAAGAAATAAAAAAGACTTTTAAATTTTGTGGTCTAAATAAGTCAAATATATTTATGTGGTTATAGATCATCTCGTTAAGCGTAAAAGGTGAAATTTAAAGTTAAATTATTTCTCTGTCGTATAGTTAAGAGATGCATCCAAATAATTTTGTCCTCTTTTTCTCTATTTTCATTAGTGAAAATTAGCTATGTGTTGGGATATATTGAAAAGCATACAGGGAATAGAGATCCCATAACGTGGGGTCTGAAGAGGGTAGAATGTACGGAGATTTTACCTCTATCTTAGTAGGTAGAGTGATTGTTTTCGAGAGACCCTCGGCTCAGGACAAGCACATAAAAAAAACAGTCAGACACGATAAAAAAATCAAAGCAGTAAGATAATGAGATAAACCAACGTGAATACGCCATGATATTGCATCCTGAAAGAGAAGCAGTAACTAACGCAGATAAATGAGATAACTCAAGTACATTAAAGAACGCATAGCAGAAGAAATAAAACTAGAGAAGACCATAAAGCAATACTACGCCTATTTGTATGATATGCTAATATTTTACTATGGGTAAAATGTTACTCTATCCGTCCCAATTTATATGATGTGGGTTGACTGGACATATAGTTAAAGAAATAAAAAAAAGACTTTTAAATATGGTGGTCTAAAATAAGTCAAACATATTTATGTGGTTATAGATCATCTCGTTAAGCGTAAAAGGTAAAATTTAAAGTTAAATTATTGCTAAATAAAGTAATTTATTATTCTTTTTTAAACTGACTAAAAAAGAAACTATGTCATATAAATTGGGACAAAGAGAGTACTATGTTTCGCAAATATAAAAAAAAATCTATATAATCGGTAATACTATGTCTTATAAAGTTATGTGGTGTAATTTTTTCTCACCTTAAAATAGAGATAAGAGTTTCTTCACAGTATTCTTGTCCATATATGATTTGAATGGCTTTGAGAGTTTAACATAAGTATATACAATTTTTAAAATTCTCACATCCCGTAACTTTACGTCAAGGTACGTCATTAACAATGTATGTAATCCGGGAAAGTATAAGGCATTGTATGAAGGTAACGAAGGTATAAAACAAGTTTAAGGAAGTATCGAGAAGTATAGGTGTTAAACGAATCGAAGAATGCACATTTCGATAAAGTGGTATTTCTGCTAATAACTCTGTGGAACACAGAACAGGTCTGCGGGCCGCACTATTAAACACAAAAAAGATCATAGAAGTTGGGATTTTTGGGCTATTCTGCGACCCACTCTGTGATCGTAGAGTAGGTTATGTGAATAGCAGAAAGGTTCTACGGGTCGCAGAACAGGCCGCAGAAGTGAGGTGGTGCCATCGACCTAGCCTCTTATTTAAATCCTTAATTCGATCTTGGGCTTCATTTTTCATCTCTCTCATACCCTAGACACCCCTTAACACTCTCAAGAAGCTTCCCTTTGATCCAAGACCCAAATTCAGTGCAACTTACGTGATCTAACACCGATAAGTTCGTAGTACTTGCTAGAGCGTTTTGTCCATTTAGTGGTGCGAAGAATCCTTCAGAGTGAAGTAAGCTTAAATTCAATCTGATCTTGGAAATTAAGGTATGGATTTACTTTTTTTCTATGAATTGGAGGTTGTTTACATCTCATCTAGTTGATTAGAGGCCAAACTTGTGAAGTTAAGTTGAGAATTCATAGTCGTAGCTTGTTGGGGCAGTTTTGATTATTCTTGGACTAAATTGTGGTTATAAGTCATGGAGAATTGGTTTGGGTATGTTGTGAATGATGTGTTAATCATGTTGAGGAAGAAGAGAAGAGATATAACAACAACAATTGAAATCTCACAACGTGGGTCTGGAGAGGGTAGAATGTACGTAGATCTTACCTCTATCTTAGAAGGTAGAGTGACTATTTTTGAGAGACCATCGGCTCAAGACAAGCACAACAAAAAAAACAGTCAGAGCCGGTCAAAAAATCAAAGCAGTAAGAAAATGAGATAAACCAACGCGAATACGCCATGATATTGCATCCTAAAAGAGAAGCAGTAAATAACACATATAAATGAGATAACCCAAGTACATTAAAGAACGCATAGCAGAAGAAATAAACTAGAGAAGACTATAAAGCAATACTACGCCTATTCGTATGATGTGTTAATATTTTACTATGGGTAAAATGTTACTCTCTCCGTCCCAATTTATATGATGTGGTTTGACTGGGCATATAGTTAAAGAAATAAAAAAGACTTTTAAATTTTGTGGTCTAAAATAAGTCAAAGATATTTATATGGTTATAGATCATCTCGTTAAGCGTAAAAGGTGAAATTTAAAGTTAAATTATTTCTCTGACGTATAGTTAAGAGATGCATCCAAATAATTTTGTCCTCTCTTTCTCTATTTTCATTAGTGAAAATTAGCTATGTGTTGGGATATATTGAAAAGCATACAGGGAATAGAGATCCCACAACGTGGGGTCTGAAGAGGGTAGAATGTACGGAGATTTTACCTCTATCTTAGTAGGTAGAGTGACTGTTTTCGAGAGACCCTCGGCTCAGGACAAGCACATAAAAAAACAGTCAGACCCGATCAAAAAATCAAAGCAGTAAGATTATGAGATAAACCAACGTGAATACGCCATGATATTGCATCCTGAAAGAGAAGCAGTAAATAACGCAGATAAATGAGATAACCCAAGTACATTAAAGAACGCATAGCAGAAGAAATAAAACTAGAGAAGACTATAAAGCAATACTACGCCTATTTGTATGATATGCTAATATTTTACTATGGGTAAAATGTTACTCTATCCGTCCCAATTTATATGATGTGGTTTGACTGGACATATAGTTGAAGAAATAAAAAAAGACTTTTAAATCTGGTGGTCTAAAATAAGTCAAACATATTTATGTGGTTATAGATCATTTCGTTAAGCGTAAAAGGTAAAATTTAAAGTTAAATTATTGCTAAATAAAGTAATTTATTATTCTTTTTGAAACTAACTAAAAGAAACTATGTCATATAAATTGGGATAAGAGAGTACTATGTTTCGCAAATATAAAAAAATCTATATAATCGGTAATACTATGTCTTATAAAGTTATGTGGTGTAATTTTTTCTCACCTTAAAATAGAGATAAGAGTTGCTTCACAGTATATGATTTGAATGGCTTTGAGAGTTTAACATAAGTATATACAATTTTTAAAATTTTCACATCCCGTAACTTTACGTCAAGGTACGTCATTAACAATGTATGTAATCCGGAAAAGTATAAGGCATTGTATGAAGGTAACAAAGGTATAAAACAAGTTTAAGGAAGTATCGAGAAGTATAGGTGTTAAACGAATCGAAGAATGCACATTTCGATAAAGTGGTATTTCTGCTAATAACTCTGCGGAACACAGAACAGGTCTGCGGGCCACACTATTGAGCACAAAAAAGATCATAGAAGTTGGGATTTTTGGGCTATTCTGCGACCCACTCTGTGATCGTAGAGTAGGTTATGCGAACCGCAGAAAGGTTCTATGCGTCGCAGAACATGCCGCAAAAGTGAGGTGGTGCCACCGACCTAGCCTCTTATTTAAATCCTTAATCCGATCTTGGGCTTTATTTTTCATCTCTCTCATACCCTAGACACCCCTTAACACTCTCAAGAAGTTTCCCTTTGATCCAAGACCCAAATTCAGTGCAACTTACGTGATCTAACACCGATAAGTTCGTAGTACTTGCTAGAGCGTTTTGTCCGTTTAGTGGTGGGATTCGAAGAATCCTTCAGAGTGACGTAAGCTTAAATTCAATCTGATCTTGGAAATTAAGGTATGGATTTACTTTTTTTTCTATGAATTGGAGGTTGTTTACATCTCATCTAGTTGATTAGAAGCCAAACTTGTGAAGTTAAGTTGAGAATTCATAGTCGTAGCTTGTTGGGGCAGTTTTGATTATTCTTGGACTAAATTGTAGTTATAAGTCATGGAGAATTGGTTTGGGTATGTTGTGAATGATGTGTTAATCATGTTGAGGAATAAGGAGAAGAGATAATGAGGTGTTAGTTGTCATTATAAGGTGAACTTGTCGCTCAGTATAGCGTTACTTAGTCTTCCCATAGTTGAGAATGTTTTCATCATTCTTTTGTTGTAGAGTGAAGTGTTACGCCCCGTGAATAACTTGTGGATTATGTTGGCTCGATATTCGGAGAGTAACGATCTTATGTCACTCAGACCATGTTCATGATGTTCTTCTGAGGTCTTTCATGCATCATATATATATAGTATGTCGTCAAGTCGCGCTATAATCGACCGGGGAAGGCACTTATTTGTGCACATCACTACATTTGGGTATGTTATGGTGATGCTAGCTCTAGAGAGCGGCTTGACAATGATGAGATAGCCCCATTGTGTGGCATATACATATGTGTATATGTTCTTAAACTAAAGAATGCATATAATACGCCTTCAGTGGCATTTCAGAGTTACATGTTGTCTCTCTTATCTCTATTTACATTACTGCACCTCTTTATGTTTTTACTGTCGTATATATTCAGTGCATTCTTTAGTACTGACGTCCCTCCCTAATAGATTATCTATTTCAGCGGTTGGTCGTCTTGTACCATTCTCCCGAAGTTGTTGTACAGTATTGGTAGGTTATGATTCTGATGTACATCTGTATTTTAGGAATGGCGGGTCCCTGTCCCTACCTTCTGTCATACTATGTTATTTTAAGAGACTTGTAGACTTGGGTCTTATGTACAATAATTTTGTATGGCCTTGCCGGCCTTTCCGTTAGTATGTTGATGACTACCGAGGCCTTGTCGGCCTTTTTATGAATAGATGTTTAGGTTGTCTTATTTTACAGATTATTATGTCCGGATTTATATATGGCTATCATTCTGATGTGTTGTCGGCCTAGATACTTGCATGGCCAGGCTATGTTTCAGTATATCGTAACTTAGTCTTCCTGTAGTTGACAATGGTTTCATCATTCTTTTATTATAGAGTGAAGTGTTATGCCCCGTGAATACCTTTCAGATTATGTTGGCTCGACGTCGAGAGGTATGTAAGGCTTACCCTTTTTTTTAGCATGATCTTAGTAGAAACGACACATAATGAGACGTCAAAACGACTTTACTCTCGAATGTTAGAAATGTTCTTGTACTTCATTCTTTGTAGATGTTTCTTGTATCTTGTGTGTCCCTTGTCAGGAGTACTTTCCGAATCTTATATTATCTCTCATTATATGATATTTTATGCTCCTTGTTGGTTTCACGACAGTTGATATATGTAGCCAGACAACGATAGTCGGAGGGCAACGACCTTATATCACTCCGACCATGTTCATGATGTTCTTCTGAGGTCTTTCATGCATTATATATATATATATATATATATATATATATATATATATATATATATATATCTGATTTATGACACCGAACCGCGCTATAGTCGGCCGAGTACGACACTTATATGTGTACACCACTACAGTTGGGTACGTTATGATGATGCTAGCCCTAGAGAGCGTCTTGACGATGATGAGATAGCCCCAATATATATATACATATACATATGTTTTTAAACGAAAGCATGCATATCATACGCCTTCAGTGGCATTCAGAGTTACAGGCCATCTCTCTAATCTCTATTTACATTACTGCACCTCTTTATGTTTTATTGCCTTATATATTCAGTACATTAAACGCATGCGCAGATAGAAGCCAGACGTACCTCCCCAGTAGATTGCATGTTTCAGCGGTTGGTCATCGCGCTCCATTCTCCCGGAGCTCCTGTAGAGTGTTGGTAGGTTATGGTTCTGATGTACATATGCATTTTCGTTATGGCGTGGCCCTGTCCCCACCTTCCGTCAATCTATGTTACTTCTAGAGGCTTGTAGACTTGGGTCTTATGTACAATAGTTTTATATGACTTTGTCGGTTTTTTCATTAGTATGTTGATGTCTACTGAGGCCTTGTCGGCCTTGTTTATGTATAGATGTTTGGGTTGTCTTACTTTACAGATTATTATGTTCGGATTTCCATATGACTATCATTCTGAGACCTTTTCGGCCTAGATACTTGCATGACCAGGTTATGTTTCAGATATGATACACTCGGGTCGTTAAGGCACCGGGTGCCGGCCACACCCCCAAGGTTGAGGTGTGACAAAAATAGGTAAACCGTTGGAACTAATTTATTTGTATTAGAAGTTTATGTAAATTCATATTAGAAAAAATTGCATAATTTTATCTAAGAGAAAATTATATTTTAAAATAATATTTTAGCTTTTAAAGGTATAAACGTCAGTTGTCAATATTCTGAGGTTATATTTGTCATTCAACATCTAGTATTTAATAATCATAAAGTGAAATGATGAATACTTTTTTCCTTTACAATTGTTGCATTAATGTGATCAAAATTAAGAAGTTCAACGTTGACACACACAGGGGCGGATGTAGGTGGCGGGTGGATCTTCACCCGAATTTGCTTGGCAAAAAATTACATTGTATATATAAAATTTGTTTTTCACTTTTTGTGTATATATTGATTTTTGAATTCCTTAAACACAAGACTAGAACTAGGAGGCTTAGTGATTTACGGGGTCCTTCTAGTTAGTAGTGTTCTCACTGGTTCTAGGGACAAACTACTAAGAGACGATCATCCTTGAAAGTATATATGTCCTAGAGACAATCATTTTAGTGACTGATGTACTTGAACACGTTCATATTATTAATGATATTAATATATTTATGGCATTTGCAATTACTGAATTATTATTTGATTGTTTGTATTATCCATTAATGTGCATCCCTTGAACTAAAACGTTGTCATTGATAGTGTGAGATATTAATGATAGAGCGTAGTTCTTAAAGTTGTCTCGACCAATGATCATTGAGAATGAGATATCAATGATATATTATAAGTCTACATGTGGTCTGCATCACATTCTTAGAGAATGTAGTATGTCTCACTTACTACTAGTAATAGTTGCTAGTGATGGACACATGGATACTCTTAGAGGGTATTGGCATGCCCTGCTGATAAACTATTTGTTATACATGTCTAGAGTATTATCAGCACGTGGGAGATAGAGGTCCTTTGACTTGAGGTCAATACGCACCGGGTTTGTAGAGCAATGTATTTTGATCCTGTCCTAAGCTTAAATTCCTTATATGCCTTGATTTGGGTATATTACGATACAGACTAAGATGGTAGTTGAGCCAAGAATAGGATTCATTCCTTGATTAGATGTTCGAGAGAACACTCAGCTTCTCAGTGATATTAGGCCGACCAAGTCATTGGACAATGCAAGAGACATATTTGAGATATGATCTAGTTGTCGACTAATATAGATGAGATAAAGTGATCATGTCATTTGGATAGACACTTGGCAAATTCTAAGCTTGATCGAGTGTGTCGCGAATGAAGGAGTCTATCATCCCACATAGAGGTTGTGTTTACTAAGAGTCTTGTAAACATACTTCACATATTGAGTTCGTCATATGAAGCAGTATAGGAGTTCCGTGTGAACCTTAATTTGATTAAGTGTCGATGTGTGAAGGCCTAAAGGGTCACACTAAGTTGATTGTCTTTTCAGTCTAAGGGTATATTGAGAGAGTATAAATTATTCAATTTAGAATCGAGATATTTTAACCAATAATAAATTATGGGATAAATTCCATTTGATGGAAATTATTTAATTAAATCAAAATTGGATTTTAGATTTAATCAAAATTAAAACGTCTGAGAAAATAAGGAGACGATGCAGCGGTGGGCCCGATTCGGTAGCCATTTGAATTTCGGATTTTGGATCAGTTTTAAACCTGATCCAAGTCTGATTTGGTTTTACCCCCTTCCCTATATATTTGACATTTAACCCATAATTTAATGTTGCACAAAATTGTTACTCAATTCATGTTCTATGAACTTAGAGCTTAGGGATTAAAATACTCTCAAACCTCTGCCAAGATTTCCTGGCTTTCCTGACAGAGAAATATACCGTAGAGAAGGCCTGCACCCGAGGAGACAATCGCATGCGCACCCTTTGCTAGAGATTCAAAATATCAACTGTAAGTTTATATTTCATGTCTTTACAGGTTTCAGTTGTAACGTAATCATACCAGACGACTTGGTTGAGGCAAGTAAGTTAACAAAATTTTAAGCTTTCGTTGTGTCTTACTTGTGTGTTTTAGACCCAACAAAACCCTTCAGTGGTATCAGAGCCCAGGCTGGTTCAATGGTTACGTAACAAATTGAAAGATATAATAATATGGATTAAACATAAAATTGATTTTAATCTGAATTAAAACAAGGCTATTGAAATCTGACAGACTTTGACTGAGCGATTGACCTTTGAAATCACCCTAAATTATCAACTACGCTAAATCGAGGAAGTCATTTCGTTCTAGCGTGAACTGAGCCTTGTGCAGAAACCGGTTCATTGCGAACATGGTGCACGGCGAAGAACATGTAGGAATGAATGATGGTCGATATGTGCGTTATTGATAATGGATGGTGAGTGGTAGTAAAAGACCCGTAATCTGAACCCTAAATTAGATTTAGGGGTTGGACGATTTTTAGAAAATCAACGCGAAAACTGCTCTGAAAAGTACGTCGGCGCCACGACCCTATTTTAGGGCGTTGCGGCACCAGTTAGGGTTTCACTGCGGCACCGAGACTCCATGTCAGAGACTGAACCCTTGTCAAATGACATAGGCAAGGATTCAGTGGGATTATTTGATGATGATTGGGTACTTAGAGTACGCCCTTCAGCCAGTGGGAGTGATGTGAGGGATAATGCAGAAATGCAAGACTCTCATACACAACCAATGGAAGATGACACAATGGTTGTGCATCATCCTATTCAAAATGTTATTCCTGAAAGCTCTCAAGGTGCTGGATTGTCCAACACACAAACACCTTCTCACAATCAAAATACAACAAACACTGAAACGCAGAATATTCAACTCCGTAGGATCACTAGGACTCATCGTGCACCTGAAATACTTAACCTCCTTATTGAAACACATAATGAGATAGATATTCCTGTTGATGATGAGTCTATTACCTATAGCGAAGCAATGTTAGACATTGATTCACAGAGATGACAAGAAGCCATGAAATCCGAAATGGAATCCATGTACATAAATCAAGTATGGAACTTGGTTGATTTGTCAACAGGGGTTAGACTCATATGATGCAAATAGGCCTTCAAGAAGAAGATTGATGCATATGGAAAAGTACAGACATATAAGGCAAGATTGGTGGCTAAAGGTTATACTCAACGGTCTGGGGTCGATTATGACGAAACCTTTTCACCTATTGCAAAGATTATGTCCATTCGGATTTTGCTTGCAATAGTTGCATACTATGATTATGATATTTGGCAAATGGATGTTAAAACTGTATTCCTCAATGGTAATCTAATTGAGGAGGTGTATATGATACATCTAGAGGGTTTTACATCCAAGACTCAACCCAAAGCAGTATGCAAGCTACTTCTCCATTTATGGACTTAAGCAAGCCTCAAGGAGTTGGAATATTTATTTTGACAAAGCAGTCAAATCGTTTGACTTTGTTAGAAGCAAAGAAGACCCATGCGTTTATAGTAAACACACAGATAAGAGTATTGTCTTCATTGTCATATATGTAGATGACATATTGATAATGGGAGATAATAAGACTCTCATGCAATCAGTCAAGGAATGGTTATCCAGCACCTTCATGAGAAGGACTTGGGTGAAGCCTGCTACATTCTTGGAATTAGGATCTAGAGATAGACCTTGTTGACACCCAATTTTGTCCCTCCCCCCTTAAATAAATAACCGATAAGTTAAACAATTTTCTTGTTTTTGGACTGCAATTTTACTTCGCAAAATACACATAGTAAATAAGTTTTAATAACTGCCTAGCATTATAAGTATTAAGCACTAATTAATTAGCGTACCCATTTATTATTATAATAATAACTTAGACTAATAAAACATCTAAATAATCTAATCACGATTTAAATAATTTATCTACCATTAATTAAATAATACACCTAAGGTTTTAACTAATGATCCCTTAATTAAATAATTGCCCAATTTATTATTTCCTCTACCCATGCATTGCCTTGACCCGTTTATTATCACCAAGACCCGTTCCGTC
This sequence comes from Przewalskia tangutica, assembly GCA_029844215.1. Lineage (NCBI taxonomy): Eukaryota > Viridiplantae > Streptophyta > Magnoliopsida > Solanales > Solanaceae > Przewalskia > Przewalskia tangutica. Next base: position 84,547,456 of record CM056734.1, read on the forward strand.
GTTCCTTCTTCATCCCCTCCCTCATCCTCACAGAAAACCCTAACCCATCCATTCAACTCATCCGCCGCATGCACCCTTCCCCCTACCCACGAATCTCGCCAGATTTTCAGGTGGGAAAATCTGGCATAACCAAATCGAATCCTCGCCTCAGTCATAACCTAATCGTTCCAACAAAGAATAATATCAAAATCGTCCCTAAAATGGTAACTTGCCATAACCGAAACTTTGGAAATCAAACCTTACCATATAACACCTAAAATCACACCAAAATCCCTTTCAAATCATCCGCGAATCAGTCCTTAGAATGGTCGAAAATCAGCACCTATTTTTGGTAGACAATCACTCGAAAAATCAGTACAAATCATCCCTAAAATCGTCCTAGACTTACCATAAGATCGAAGCCTAAATAGGAGGCTATAAATACCAACGTCTTGAACATGCAAAGGGACCATCCATCGATCAGTCATCAGCCATCAATCATCGATCACGAATTACTCATAACGCGTCGAGCCTATAACCGCTTCTTTTTGATTTATCACTTGCCATTTTTTGCAAAACAGTTCTTTGCGGATTTTTCCTTCGACGATTCTGGGAAACATTTGTCGTCGCCTCAGTTCGCTACCCGCAAAAGGTCTGGAAACCTACTCCTTCCTTACTGTCTAATTACTTAATGGATGGAATGTGTTTTCTGCATGATAGGTTTATATGTATTCTTATCAAATCTATTTGATTGAACTCAGTTTAGCCGCTGCTTCTTTTTCAGTTGTAGCTTTCTATTTTTTGTGGTGTCGATCCTGTCCTTTAAGCATGTGTGTGTGTCCGATTGTGTTTTCTATGGGTATGGATAGTTGTACAACCTTTGCGTAAGAGTCCTAGATCTTTTGTGTCATCGGTTGATATATTGAAATTCCATTATATATGCATTAAGATTACTTGAACACAGGAAGGTAATACCCATCATGCTAGTTGCGAATTCACGAAAGCGCCTAATACCTATGACTCTTTGTTGTATGATTCAATGTCGATCTCTACACCTTTTGTCTTAATATAATCCAGAATCAATACATAAAGCATATTGCCTCAGGATTTTATAACCCTCTAAATGTACTACTGGATCTGAAAGTTAGTGAAGTATAGAAGTTGTTATCACACTTGGATTTCCAAATTATCGCATCTCAATATCTTGATAATATCTTTGCTCTAAAAGATGTTTGAGCTTGTTTTAAGAACATTACATCGAAGGTCATCTAACATGCATATGATTAATATGAAATGTTGTCGTAACCCCCATAGGATTGTTGGAACTGATTTTGGTCATTTTGGGCCACTATCTTGGCTATTTTTTAGACCAATCTTTTCAGATATGATGATCGATCTTCACCGCTTAGGCGATTTTCAACCCCTGTTTGGGTGGTTTTGCCATTTTTGCTGCTGATTTGGGGTTAATTTGTTGCTGCATTTTATCTATGAAATGTGCTCTAAAGTCCCTGTTGTCATTGACCATCCGTAAACTCATTTCCTTTTAAGTTTTGCCTATTCTAACATGCATATGATTAATATGAAATGTTGTCGTAACCCCCATAGGATTGTTGGAACTGATTTTGATCATTTTGGGCCACTATCTTGGCTATTTTTTTACCAATCTTTTCAGCATATAACAGACTGATCCTCAGCCCTGCTTAGACTGATTTTCAACCCCTGTTTGGACTGGTTTTGCCATTTTTGCTGCTGATTTGGGGTTAATTTGTTGCTGCATTTTATGAAATGTGCTCCAAGGTCCTTGTTGTCATTGTCCATCTGTAAACTCAATTCCTTTCAAGTTGGTCCATTTAATCTGCAGTTGTGTGGCCTATATGATCAAATCATGTGCTAGTTAACTGGTTCATCTCAACCCAGTTATTACTTAGACCTGTCGATTGGTTTAGGATATTTTTAAACAAATGTTAACTGTCATCAAAGTATATTGAGAGGATTATCATGTATTAAGCTATGTCATGATGTTTCTGAACCCTTAAATGTACTTATAGAATTGTTGCTTAGAATGACGTATGTCTCAAAGCTTGTTTAGACTTCCCATAGGCCTGATTTGTATTCTTGGCTATTTAAGGTTTGGTTCCAATACAACGTTAAGCGTAAGGGTGAATTATACAAGTCTGAAATTTGATTGGTTTGCCTTGATAATCTTGAATATATGTCCTCAGTTATAGAGTACATGTTACACTTAATACGAACCTGCATGTTAATGTTACGGTAGTATACTGACGTGTGCCCTATGTTCAGTTCTAAATTGCTATAACTCTTTCCCTAATATTGTTTTAGCCTTTGCGTCATAACTCTATGCTTATCTAAGTTTATTATCTATTTGTATCATTACAACTTCGAGACACTCTAACCCTTTTCCTTCTTATTTTTACATGATGCGCATCGGAGAATAATCAAGAGTCTCGGTATGAGACTCAACATGACTTTCACATCGCCAACTATACTTCCGCCGCAGGGCTTCCAAAACAGCTATAGGATGGATGGTGTCACCATCCATTCCAGATGTCATGTCAACTACGATCTCATCCCCTGCCTTGGCTTATTTGTGTATTTATTCATTTTTGCTTATTTATTATTGTTACATTTGTTAATTCTGTAATTAATAGGATAATTAACTCTAATAGTCCTTGAATATATTGGAAGGGTAGTTTAAAGGATAAGTTCACCCTTTATTTATTCTAGGTTCATCACGCAAGTCTAAATTAAAAACAATCAATCCTAGTTATGTTTTAGCCATGTAGTTAATATATTTCTCCATATTTAGTCCTTGAGAAATAAACTTTATCATAAACTTTTCATAAATATTATAGGAAATGATTTTTTGCACATACGTATGAAATAATAATCTCATAATTTTACAAGAATTTTAATCCTACGTACACTGTTAGGAGTAATCACTCTCTTACTTTTGTCAAGAATAAAATAATCTCCTGTCCCATAACTTCATAATCAACTTTGTATATATTTTATGAATCTCATAAGACCCTTTTATTATTATCAATATATATATTCTTTAAATATTTGTCACAACCCTTTTTACTTAAATAATCTTTTTCTAAAACGCATATCCCTTAGCAGAATAAGTTAACCTATGTTTGAACGGACAACCGCAAGTTAGCGGATCCTTTAGGGTGTCTTACCCCTTCCCTTTAGGATAATAAATAATCCTTACTCAGAATCTAATCTAGTTTCACAGACCATTAAATGGAGTTAATGCTGACTTTAATCAGTTAGTATTTAGGTGTCCTAATTCACCCAATTAATTAGGTGGCGACTCCCTTAAACATTTTTAACATTTATTTCTTACATTTTTGGGGAGGATAACCATTCCGTCGCGCATTTAAGCCTGAGAGTTCAAAATCGGGTGCGACAGCATGGCGACTCCACTGGGGATACTTAAGGTTCTTAACCATAACAAACATAGGTTAATTATTGTGCTTCATTTATTTGCTTGATTTGCTTGTTTTGTGTTTCACATTTGTTTGCTTTTATGTTTTGCCTAAACTGTTTTGCTTCACATATAAATATTTGCATATTATTTAAACTGCTGTTTGTTACTGCTTTCCTTAAACTGGCATTCCGCTCATACTTCTTCCACTCTGGAAAATTCACACAATCACACTACATGCGAGTGCGCTTGGTGCATCAATAAAACTCTTTCTTCAAAAACCAAATTTAGGAGAGTTGGTAACATACGTTGAGTGTACGGTCTTACAGGTGGCCGCGTAGCCTTCTCGCTCGAGCTGTCCGCTCGGGAACCTTGCGTCTAGTAAAGCCAAATCTTAGAAACTCAGGATAAAGCTATACCACCCTTTATTTTAGGGCATGCATGCATTTACCTTAGGTGGGTCGGTCCTTGGTATCGACGCCACAATTAGGAAGACACCAAATTTGTCGAAGGGTTGTTCACAACCCAATGACCAACAACATATTATGTGTTACGTGGTATTGATGGATGAATCCGAGCCTAACATGACATGCCAGCATTGGGAAAATTTTGCATTTATTTTTGTTTATGTATAGGATGGCGGCGTTCAACAATCCCGAAATCAGAATGGTGAGTGGTGTTCCGAAAAAGCTAAAGATTTGGTGGGAGAATTTCGACGGCAGCAGCAAAATGATCATCAGAAGCAAATTAGGTTGTCTCACGGCCTTGTTTGACATCGCTCCAGATCAGCATATAGTTAGGGCCTTAATTCAGTTCTGGGATCCGAATAGGGCAGTGTTCAGATTTCAAGACTTCGAACTCACCCCTACGTTGGAGGAGATCAACTACTTCACGAGCTTAGCTTACGGGACAGAGGACAAATCATCCGCTTATAGTCAACTGAAAGAGATTTTTGCATTACATGGGCCTAAAGAACACAAAGGAACTCCATTTTGAAAATAATTGGGTTTCCTTAGATTATCATCGAAAGGTATGGTTGCCGAGATAGCTATCGATCGTTCGAAAAAGAATTCTCTTGCGATGCAGGAAAGTGGAAAACTAGGCGACATACGCGTTCATTTGTCGCTCTGTTAGGCACTCTAGTGTTTCCACTCGAGCATGGGACGAATCGACACGTGCATATGTTCGTAGCCCGAATGGTTTTGAGGGCATTAACGGCACACAACTTACTTTGGTCCCCATGATCCTAGCTGAGATATTTCGAGCTCTGGGAAAATGCAAGCGAAGGGAAACCAATTTCTTCGAGGGATGCAATCTCATCTTACAAATGTGGGCCATGGAACACTTTTATCAACGATCAAATATGACAGACATTTGTTTCAGCAATGATTATAGGATTGTGAGTTTTTACGACAGGATGAAGAGATTTGTGTCGCCGGTCGGTACTGGGGATTGGTATGAATTTCTGGCATCTCGCACTAGCAACCAAGTACAATGGAGGTACCCACTGTTATCCCGTATCAACAAAGCTTATGTAAGGAGCAAAGACCGTTATTACATCGAGCTCATCGGACTAAGGGGGCTTCAGCCATATGCTCTGCTGCGTGTACTCACTTGATTTGGTCAAGAACAGATAATCCCTCTCCGATCGGACATGAAGGATTCAGAGGTCACGTTTGGGGAAAATTGCACTTTTCCTAGGAAGAAGCAAATCCTTGATGAATGGAACGACATTGAGAAAATAGATGTCAAATATGAGCAAGCAGGAGTGCGGCTTGAATACCATGCATGGTTCAAGGAAGATTGTGGCAGTCCGAGCCCCAAAGGCAAGCAAGGTTTCGAGGATATCGACATGACCAATTGGGCGAAGATGTGCAGATTAGAGAGCAACGCCATTTCCTCTGAGACGTGGGATCAACTACAGAATATCATGCAATATTTGGAAAATGCAGGAGCAGGGTCTAGCTAGACCATTACAGCACCACCGCATTCTCCGTCGGCATAATCTTTAGTTTTTGACATTTCTTTGTTGCAATGTAATCTTAATTTTTTCCAAATAAAAGCATCCAATGGCTCGGACCAATCCATCATTATCTCGTATGTGACGTTTAGGCCTACCTCTGGCATAATAGAGGCCCCTTGCATATTAGGACGCGCTTTAATCTACTCTATTTTGTTGAGATTCATTATATGTCTATATGTTCTGCTATTCTGTTTGATGCTAACACATGTTTTGATAAAAGGATTTTGCTGTATTACTCCCCTCGTCGGCTGATTTGTGTTGGCAAGCACTGGCTGAGCACCCATATTTCATGTCACGACCCGACCCCGGGACCGCGACTGGTGCCCTTCCTGGGCACCCTTACCGGTAAACATCAGAGAAAATCAGCGGAACATACATGAAACTTATAAAAAAAAAACATCGGAAGTAAAACAACAGGTTAGCCGATAGGGCTACCTTCCTGAACATATATAAAAACAACCGAAGCAGTTGCCTCATTTCTTTTACAAACTGACCCACAAAATGTGAATACAGACCTCTAGGAATAACAACTGAACAACTGTGGCGGGACAAGGCCCCGTGCACTTCTGAATATACATAGCCACGACAACTCCGAACATTGGAGCCATCTCAAAATCTTGAACCGGGATCCTAAGCTCGCGGATCCATAGCGTAATACCTAAACTGCGGACATGAACGCGGCCCGAAGAAGTCGATAACAAAAGTGCGAATATGGAAGCGAAATAACGTCTGATAAGCAGATCATAATCGTACAAAAGAATGACAAGGACAAGTATAAAAATACATACGGATCTGCCGTGTCATTACCACTTATGAACTTAATCGTACATTAATCATTCTTTTCCTTCTTTCAATAGAATTAACATCATATTCTTACATACATACTTAAGAATTCAATCAAGTTTTTCCACATAACTTACATCAATATCTTTTCCATTCCATTAAGAGTTATAGTCATATCTTACGTACTTACTTAGGAGAAGTCATTAAGTTCATTTCTATCTAACTTACTTATCTTTCATAACATAGTTCGGCCCACGGAGAGGACACATATACTACCCGCCCAATGGGGCCGATCAAATCACACCAATATCAAAGCATGCCCGTGGAATCCCCATCACCATCGGCGACTAAAAGTGTAAAACATAACCATGGGTCTCACGCCCATAATATCAATCAAAGCAGTGGTATAACGTGCGGGGCTTGCCTCATTTATACTCTTACCGAGAAGGTGGTAAGCGGGGTATAACGTCTTGGGCTTGCCCTCATTTACTCTGACCCTATCTCGACCGATCGTCAAATAACCCATAAAGCAGGTGGTACAGCGTCTTGGGGATTTACCCCTCACTTATACTCTTACCCTGGAGAAGGTGGTATAACGTCTTGGGGCTTGCCCCTCATTTATACTCTTACCCTAACTCAACCGCCATCATACATAACATAAGCCCTACCCGACATCATACATAACATAAGTACTACCGACTTATCATACATAACATAAGCAAGTTAAGAAATCCCCAACTTCTTATTAGCATTCATACACACTCTCATTTTTGTTTACTTAAGGCACTAACATGTCATTATAAAATCAGAATTTAACCCAACGTACTACGTGCCTCTACTCCTTTAAAATGATTCTCTTTCAAATAAAACTTCCAAGATACTAATAACCGTAGTATCAAGTCATATCTACTTTTCACGACAAGTCACAATACTTTTTTTAGAAATACATTTATAGGCTTCTAAATCTAGTGACTTCTTTCTTTGAAACCTAAAGCAATTGGTACCTTTAAAACAATTTGCCCTTCTTTATTTCGAATCATTTCTTTGCTTACTTTACTGAAGAAAACCATTCTTTTAAATCTTCCATAAAGTTGTTATAACCAACTTCCCATAAAGCCGTTATAACTCTTTATTTCTTAGACAAATACATTCATTTGATAACCAAGAAACTTATACTTTCAATTCAAATCGCATAGCTTTCAAAATACTTCAAGTCTCTTAACTTTTAGGAACACAAGTTTCTTAACCTTTTAACACTTTGAGGTCCATAGTCTTAAAACTTCATACGTAAATCCTTATAAATTAAGTAACATATACTTGGTGCGGTGTGAATAAGTTATACTTATTTATAACTATCTTAATCAAGTAGCCATGATCTAGAAAATGTAATACAATTTTGTCTTATCTTAGCTTCTATGCAGATGGAGAATTCTACTTGTTTTAACATAATTAATGTCATTACATTTTCCTTTATTAACGCTGCAATGGCTTGTTCGATACTTATTCTCATTTGTGCAGTAAATTAGCCAAGTCAACGGCTCCAAATACCACTGCGACTCTTTACCAACATCCCCATAAGACTTGGTAAGAACTTAGGATAACTTAGACATAACCTTTACGTGAGTAAATCAACATACATACCTCTTAACTTCTAAGAGTAGAAGGAATCATGAAATAGTACTACGTATATTCCATACATAGAATCATGTCAAAAGAAGGAAGAGGTTCACATACCTCGCGACGATTGTCGACAAGTAGCAAGATGCTCCAAAGTACTTCAACCTTGAGCTATCACAATCTTCCAGTAGGATACGCTATACTTAGTTCTTCAACCTATCATGGCCACAATACGTCCATTAACCTCTTACTTCAAACGTAGAATATTCTAAGTGCTAAGTCGCCAAATTCTATGGAAAATCGGACAGCACCTCCTTTGTTTCTACTCACTTTGCCACCTTTTTCAAGGTCGATTACAATAACCAAACAGCCCAATTGGCTCACAATTAAGTAGAAGATAGTCCAATACAAATGACTAACTAAACAGCCCCAATTGGCTCACAATTAAATAGAAGATAGTCCAATACAAATGACTAACCAACTACTACAAACTACAAGTCCAAAATCGGCCACCTTGAGTTCAACCAAACTAATTCTTATCCAATTTCCATTTCAATCCAAATTGGTAGCATAATAAGATATCAAGTCGCATTTGGTTAGTACTACCATAAGCTTCAAGTCAATAACATGCGACGATTCTAACAACGATCAAATTGTAATCCAACTTAACATGGCCACATTTCATTTCGAATTTCAAAGACTACAATCGATCTATAATCCTTATAAACTTCAACATATACTTCATGCTAGCAACAAGTAAAGCTAACAACAAAATAAATAATTTTGTAATACTTTCAAAGAACAAGATTATACCTCAACGCTTTTTAATCCAATCTTCAAAACCGAAGTTGCTCTTTAGCAACCTAGAGCCTCTTTAAGACACCTCAATCCGCATTTGGGACCCTTAGAACAATACCAACAATTATCCTTCAAACTCAAGTAAAACCTAGAAAGACCGCTTTAGGTTTTTGTTTGCGACTAACCCATGAACAATCTTTTCCAAGATTTTTCTATTGAGAAATGCTTACACTACCCTCAAGAACCTAGGTTTAAAGTGTGGAATCAAATGGACAAGAAAGCGAAATTTTTTCTTTCTTCTTGTTGCTAAAGCGAGAGCACCTATGGGATGTTCTTCCAATTTTTGTAATTTGTCTAAGTATGGAACTTGTCATACTACTACTAGTATTAAATAGGGACATGGAAGGTCAAGATACAAACAAATGGGTGGTGTGGATGAAGTCTTAATAAAACCAAGACTAATGGACCTTGACTTAGTCAAAATTCTCATGCTAACAAGTTGCAAGACTTTGTCATCCCACCAAAGGTCAAATGACCCTTTAGTCCATGGCATTTCGTCCAAGCTCACTATAAGGGGGGGGTGACACGTGTCGCCCTCCCATTCGTCACAATAATACATTTTTCCGACAATTTCATAATTCCGCTAAATTTTACAAGTCTCAAATCTTGACACTTTAAAGTTCTTACGTATGTTCTTAAAACATGTCACGTAAATACGAGGTGTAACATTCTTCCCCTTAGAAACATTCGTCCCGAATGTTCTTTCGAGTCAATCTTTAAAATTTGCGACATAGTTTCCTTCACAACCGTCATACCAACAATGCCACATGGCCCTAATACTTGTACACGCATACTGCCCATCTTAAGCCCAAAAGAGATTATCTTTTCATACTTCCAACTCATACTAGCATACATACATAACTTCCATACCGATTCTGGCCTCAAATCTTTGGAGTAACTCTATAAAACAATATAAGGCCATTTCGGCTTCGACTGGTTCGGTGGAACGCGTCCCACGAACAGTAAAATAATTAACTAGACTTGGGTCTAGCGCCTCGTGACTCGTCACGTGGTGGAACTACTACCAACCGATCCCACTCCACTCCGTGATATGGGAGACCCGTGTGTCCTCGACCTACTCAGTCGCACTTAACTTTTATCCTTGGTCCGACTTAAAATCTTATTGCGGAGAAAGCCTTATACATCTAAGGTCTCGGCGGTTATCAATATTCTTAGGCTCGATTTCCATGCTCCAAGCCTACCTTACCAATCCCCAATAACGGGTATAAAAACTTCTCATAAAATCATAACCATGTTGTCTCGATCACAACAACCATTACTTACTCTATACAGCCTCATCAGTATAATTCTCTTAAGCATACTACGCGACTTAATCTATTAACATGACATTCCGTTAGGTTCCTTAATATGGCTTAAGGGTTCACTACCCTATCGCATACTCATCCTTTCCCAATAATCTCAAAATAAACCACAAGACCTTGGCGAAATTTCATTAACTATTCCATACCTTCCTGTATCTAGTTAGTCTTCTACCGATCCTCGGTAATCTAAAATCATTCTAGGCAACACGCGTCGACCTCATACATAACTCGTATAGATGTATGTCACAATACCAACTATACTATAATCAAAACCAACTCGATACGCAATCCACATAGTCGTTTCTGGGTCATCACGCTTCTCGTAGCTGCAATCAACATAACTCGTTGGAGAGACGACCCTAACAACACGACTACATGGCACGATCTCGAGTGAGAAGAATGGAAACCAATCCTAAATGTCCTGACCTCACGATTATAGATGTGGTGCACAACACACCGATAATCAAGACTCTACTAGACACGCGATGCGTAGACACTTTCCGAGGACTAATCGCTCGATACCACTTTTGTCACGACCCGACCGGGATCGGTGCCCTACACAGGCACCACTTAAACATCAGAGAAAATCAGCGGAACATACATGAAACTTATAAAAAAAACATCGGAAGTAAAACAATGTGTTAGCCGACAGGCTACCTTCCTGAACATATATAAATACAACCGAAGCAGTTGCCTCATTTCTTTTACAACTGACCCACAAAATGTGAATACAGACCTCTAGGAATAACAACTGAACAACTGTGGCGGGACAAGGCCCCGCCGTACCCCTGAATATACATAGCCACGACAACTCCGGAACATTGGAGCCATCTCAAAATGCTGAACCAGGATCCTAAGCTCGCGGATCCATAATCGTAATACCTAAACTGCGGACATGACGCGGCCCGAAGTCGATCTAACAGTACCGAATATGGAGCAGAAATAACGTCTGATGTGATCATAAGCGTACAAAGAATGACAAGGACAAGTATAAAAATACATACCGGATCTGCCGTGTCATTACCACATGAACTTAATCGTACATTAATCATTCTTTTCCTTCTTTCAATAGAATTAACATCATATTCTTACATACATACTTAAGAATTCAATCAAGTTTTTCCACATAACTTACATCAATATCTTTTTCCATTCCATTAAGAGTTATAGTCATATCTTACGTACTTACTTAGGAGAAGTCATTAAGTTCATTTCTATCTAACTTACTTATCTTTCATAACATAGTTCGGCCCACTACGGAGGGACACATATACTACCCGGCCCAAACTGGGACGCGATCAGTCACACCAATATCAAAGCATGCCCGTGGAATCCCCCATCACTGTCGACAGCTAAAAGTGTAAAACATAACCATGGGTCTCACGCCCATAATATCAATCAAAACAGGTGGTATAACGTCTGGGGGCTTGCCCCTCATTTATACTCTTACCCTGAAGAAGGTGGTAAAGCAGGGGGTATAACGTCTTGGGGCTTGCCCCTCATTTATACTCTTACCCTATCTCGACCGATCGTCAAATAACCCATAAAGCAGGTGGTACAGCGTCTTGGGGATTTACCCCTCACTTATACTCTTACCCTGGAGAAGGTGGTATAACGTCTTGGGGCTTGCCCCTCATTTATACTCTTACCCTAACTCAACCGGCCATCATACATAACATAAGCCCTACCGGCTTATCATACATAACATAAGTACTACCGACTTATCATACATAACATAAGCAAGTTAAGAAATCCCCTAACTTCTTATTAGCTTGTTCATACACACTCTCATTTTTGTTTACTTAAGGCACTAACATGTCATTATAAAATCCGGGAATTTAACCCAACGTACTACGTGCCTCTACTCCTTTAAAATGATTCTCTTTCAAATAAAACTTCCAAGATACTAATAACCGTAGTATCAAGTCATATCTACTTTTCACGACAAGTCACAATACTTTTTTTAGAAATACATTTATAGGCTTCTAAATCTAGTGACTTCTTTCTTTGAAACCTAAAGCAATTGGTACCTTTAAAACAATTTGCCCTTCTTTATTTCGAATCATTTCTTTGCTTACTTTACTTGAAGAAAACCATTCTTTTAAATCTTCCATAAAGTTGTTATAACCAACTTCCCATAAAGCCGTTATAACTCTTTATTTCTTAGACAAATACATTCATTTGATAACCAAGAAACTTATACTTTCAATTCAAATCGCATAGCTTTCAAAATACTTCAAGTCTCTTAACTTTTAGGAACACAAGTTTCTTAACCTTTTAACACTTTGAGGTCCATAGTCTTAAAACTTCATACGTAAATCCTTATAAATTAAGTAACATATACTTGGTGCGGTGTGAATAAGTTATACTTATTTATAACTATCTTAATCAAGTAGTCATGATCTAGAAAATGTAATACAATTTTGTCTTATCTTAGCTTCTATGCAGATGGAGAATTCTACTTGTTTTAACATAATTAATGTCATTACATTTTCCTTTATTAACGCTGCAATGGCTTGTTCGATACTTATTCTCATTTGTGTCATAAATTAGCCAAGTCAACTTGGCTCCAAATACCCCCTAACGACTCTTACCAACATCCCCCATAAGACTTGGTAAGAACTTAGGATAACTTAGACATAACCTTTACGTAGAGTAAATCAACATACATACCTCTTAACTTCTAAGAGTAGAAGGAATCATGAAATAGTACTACACGTATATTCCATACATAGAATCATGTCAAAAGAAGGAAGAGGTTCACATACCTCGCGACGATTGTCGACAAGTAGCAAGATGCTCCAAAGTACTTCAACCTTGAGCTATCACAATCTTCCGATGGGATACGCTATACTTAGTTCTTCAACCTATCATGGCCACAATCGTCCATTAACCTCTTACTTCAAACGTAGAATATTCTAAGTGCTAAGTCGCCAAATTCTATGGAAAATCGGACAGCACCTCCTTTGTTTCTACTCACTTTGCCACCTTTTTCAAGGTCGATTACAATAACCAAACAGCCCCAATTGGCTCACAATTAAGTAGAAGATAGTCCATACAAATGACTAACTAAACAGCCCCAATTGGCTCACAATTAAATAGAAGATAGTCCAATACAAATGACTAACCAACTACTACAAACTACAAGTCCAAAATCGGCCACCTTGAGTTCAACCAAACTAATTCTTATCCAATTTCCATTTCAATCCAAATTGGTAGCATAATAAGATATCAAGTCGCATTTGGTTAGTACTACCATAAGCTTCAAGTCAATAACATGCGACGATTCTAACAACGATCAAATTGTAATCCAACTTAACATGGCCTACATTTCATTTCGAATTTCAAAGACTACAATCGATCTATAATCCTTATAAACTTCAACATATACTTCATGCTAGCAACAAGTAAAGGTAACAACAAAATAAATAATTTTGTAATACTTTCAAAGAACAAGATTATACCTCAACGCTTTTTAATCCAATCTTCAAAACCGAAGTTGCTCTTTAGCAACCTAGAGCCTCTTTAAGACACCTCAATCCGACATTGGGACCCTTAGAACAATACCAACAATTATCCTTCAAACTCCAAGTAAAACCTAGAAAGACCCTTTAGGTTTTTGTTTGCGACTAACCCGCAAACAATCTTTTTCCAAGATTTTTCTATTGAGAAATGCTTACACTACCCTCAAGAACCTAGGTTTAAAGTGTGGAATCAAATGGACAAGAAACGAAATTTTTTTCTTTCTTCTTGTTGCTAAAGTCGAGAGCACCTATGGGATGTTCTTCCAATTTTTGTAATTTGTCTAAGTATGGAACTTGTCATACTACTACTAGTATTAAATAGGGACATGGAAGGTCAAGATACAAACAAATGGGTGGTGTGGATGAAGTCTTAATAAAAACCAAGACTAATGGACCCTTGACTTAGTCAAAATTCTCATGCTAACAAGTTGCAAGACTTTGTCATCCCACGAAAGGTCAAATGACCCTTTAGTCCATGGCATTTCGTCCAAGCTCACTATAAGGGGGGGGTGACACGTGTCGCCCTCCCATTCGTCACAATAATACATTTTTCCGACAATTTCATAATTCCGCTAAATTTTACAAGTCTCAAATCTTGACACTTTAGAGTTCTTACGTATGTTCTTAAAACATGTCCTGTAAATACGGGGTGTAACATTTCACCAGATCCAAAGCACGAGCAACAAAAATGAATGATTCAGGGGCAAACGAACAGGATGGCTTGGGACTCATCACCATTCAACGAGACGAACCAGAGACATCAGAAAGGGGAAATGCTCCATATTCCGATGAATACCTTGCTCAGGTACTGCAACAAATGGCGGTCATGCAAACAGAAATGGATAGACTCCGGGAAATTACTAAGCTATCTATAAGCCTCAACACACAACTACCCACACTTCCTAATTCACCGTCCTTTCGACGCCATCCCCAACACTGACGGATAACCACAACCTCCCAATCCATACAACAACACGCCCTCATAACCCACGGCCCCAAAGCCACAACACAACAACACACGCTCATAACCCACGGACCTTAAATGACCCTAACCGCGCACACGCCATTTGAATAATACAAGCCACCTTACGCCCAAAACAACCAACCTACTCAACCAAAGACCGGATGACATACCATAATAAACAATACGGATCACCCGTATATGTGACCCATGCACCACATCTTACACGTACCTATACCTCCCTGAGTTTGCTCGTCTGAAGAGGCGGAGAAGAGGACAAGAGTTGGGATAGATGAAAACGTGGCGGAGAAATTCACGACTTGAAGAAAGATTTTAAGAACCTTGGATGGACAAAGGTCATGAGGATTGGAATACGAGGATTTATGCACGTCCCGACGCCGAGCTGCCGTTGGATACAAGGTACCAAAGTTTGACCTGTTTGACGGCAAAAGTAATCCTCGTGCGCACTTGAGATCCTATTGCGACAAATTAGTGGGTGTGGGAAGAGATCAATCAATCATCGTGAAGTTGTTTATAAGAGCTTGATGGAGAAGCCTTGGATTGGTATACTAGCCGATCCATCGAGTGGCGTAGTTGAGGCGATGGCGAGACTTTGTAGGCGAGTTCAGTTTAATACGACAACGCCCCGACAGATTCTATCTTATGAAATTAGAGAAAAAGTCAATAGAAACCTTTAGGGAATATCACGATGAGGTGTAGATCCGAGCGGCGAAGGTCCACCACCTATGGAAGAAAGTGAAATGACAACACTGTTTGTACAATCCACTGAAGGACCACGTCTTATGAGAGGTTGATCGTCGTTGGACGCAATTTTTACAAGTAGTAAAAATGGGAGATTTTGTGGAAGAAGGACTCGAGCAGTAGGATCACGAACTGGCGCTTTGCAAGCAAGCAAAGCAATACAATCAGAGTCAATGGGAGGGATGAATAAGAAGAAGAAGGATGGAGCAGCCCCAATCATGACGGTGCAACAACACAAAACGAATCGGGCCCTGACATACCAACCCCAAACATACCAACCCCAAACATACCAAATCCCCACATTCCAAAACCCTCCATATGATCAGTTTAGCCAAAATACCCCCACTTACAATCAACCTTCACCCATCTATACCACCCACAATATATGACCCGGGCGTTCGCCCACAAATCCTCACAAAACCGAGCATACCCACCCCCACAACAATACCACGCACAAAACACACTAGACCCCAAACCGACACCGGCAGGAGGCCCACAAACCATACACCCGTTGGTGAACCATACTCCCAACTATGAAAGGCGAAAACCGGTTTTATACAACCAATCGGGCGAAATCCTAATCCACTCCTACCATGGCATGATGAGAATAAGCATTATGCATACCACTGGAGTGTCGAGGGCGATCTGAGATAGTTGTTATGCTTTGAAAAAGCGAATTGAGGAGCTAATCGGAGAAGGAGCTATTCGGTTGAAAGAGCCTTCCCAATGTCAACAACAATCCGCCAAATCACGACAATGCTGGCGTGCACATGATCACCTTTGATGATGTGTACGATATGGAAGGGACTATCGTACCAATCAAGGAGAAAGAGACAGGGGGATCCTCAGCCCACGTTGCCCATGTGATTACCGCCAAGGTCAGGGCGCCGTTGGAAGTAGAGTTGAGCCGTCATAAGCCTCTGATGTCAGTCTTAGTACCAGGATGGAGTCATTCGATCAAACAACGTAATGAGGGTAAACAGAAACAGGTGGTAGAAGTTGTTACAGCGGGGGTGACGAGGTCCGGACAACGTTACTCATCTGTAGAAGTATCGCGAAAGACGCCCCAGAAAAAGACTGTGACCGAACCCGAAGTAGAGGAATTTTGGAGAAGGATGCCTACAGGAGACTATTCCATTGTAGAACAGTTGAGTAAAACACCAACACAAATTTCTCTATTGTCATTGTTGATGAATTCCGTGAACCACCGAACTTCTTTGATGGAGGTTTTGAAAGAAGCTCATGTGCCAGCCGAGACCGCCGATGAGAACTTTTCAGCATTGATCGGGCAGATTAAAGAGGTGCAAAAGATAATCTTCCATGAGAATGAATTGCCTCCTGAAGGTCGGGGTCATAATAAGGCATTGAACATAACAGTCAAGTGTGCTAATAAGTTTATCTCTCGAGTTTTGATTGATGGGGGGTCAGCTGTTAATGTATGCCCTTTGAATACTCTGCGAACTTTAGGAGTCAACATTGGGAAACTCCGTGAGAGCTACACAAGGGTAAAAGGTTTCGATGGGACCCTGAGGAGCGTCGCAGGCGAGACTGATTTGACACTACAGATTGGGCCCGCAGAGTTCGAGATAGAATTCCAGGTATTGGACATATCCACATGCTACAATTTGTTACTCGGTAGGCCTTGGATCCACTTGGTCGGAGTCGTCCCTTCCACTTTGCATCAAGTCCTGAAATTCATCTGGAATCATCATGAAGTTGTGGTTGAGGGAGACAATGACAATCTCGCTAACACCAAAGGGCAATTCGGTCGTTGAGAGTATGGAGAAGGCTGGATGGATCTCTACCATATGAACCAGATCGTAGACGTTAGCAAGACTAAAGGAATGCAACTACCTCGCACTCCCAAAATGGTGGCCCGAGAGATGCTGAGAAATGGTTTCGAGCCAGGCCGAGGACTTGGACCAAAACTAGGAGGAATCACAGAGCCGATTCACCTGCCGGAGAAGAAGGACACTTTTGGCCTCGGATATCAGCCCACTGCCGAGGAGATGATGTTATTTGATCACAGAAGGAAGGGTGAGTCTCATCTGCCAAGACCTGTTCCACCCCTGAATCATTCATTCGTCAAAGCATGCCCTGCTCAGCTACCAGAAGAGGAGGATGCAGACATTCTTGCGGAGGGACTTCAAGGCCTTTTCATTTCTGAGGAAGAAGCGAGTGTCATGCGGTTTTGGAAGACTACAGATGACGGACCATTTGGAGTGCGAGCGGGAGATGTCTTGAGCAACTGGACTGTACCCCGGCTGTTTTTTCATGAGTCTGGGTAGAATTAATAATTAGACGTTTTTAAACAATTCAATTCGTATTTTTCTGAATTATGGAACACAGTTTTATGAGCTTATTTCCCTTCTGAAGTTTTAATAACAAGTTATGTTTTAATCAACGCTCTTTATTCCCTTTCTTTCAGCATACAAAATAATATACTTGTCGATAATGAAAATGTGACATGTCATGAAACAAGCGAACAAAGTCAGAATAATCCAACAGAACCCGAAGGAAATTTCCCATTGGGGGAATTAACGGAGGAGTTAGGAAAGTTCGAGGATAAGCCGAAACCTAATCTGGATGAAACAGAAACAGTGAACCTAGGAGATGATAAAGTCGTGAAGGAAACAAGGATCAGCGTTCACTTGAATACCGCACAGAAAGAAGATTTGGTGGCCCTATTGAAGCAGTATGTCGACATATTCGCTTGGTCCTACGATGATATGCCAGGTCTAAGCACAGACATCGTTTCTCATAAGCTGCCCATTGAACCATCATGCCTTCCAGTGAAGCAAAAACCAAGGAAAATCAAGCCGGACCAGAGTTTGAAAGTCAAAGAGGAGATCTCCAAACAATTGGACGCAAATGTCATTCGGGTAGCAAAATACCCTACTTGGTTAGCCAATATTGTACCAGTAACAAAGAAGGATGGTAAGATACGAGTTTGTGTTGATTACAGGGATCTCAACAAGGCAAGCCCTAAGGATGATTTTCCCCTTCCGAACATTCATTTACTCATCGACAATTGTGCGAAGCATGAGTTGCAGTCATTTGTCGATTGTTTCGCTGGGTACCATCAAATCTTAATGAACGAAGAAGATGCAGAGAAGACCGCGTTCACCACCCCGTGGGGGGTATATTATTATCGAGTCATGCCATTTGGACTTAAAAACGCAGGCGCCACTTACATGAGAGCCATGACTACCATTTTTCATGATATGATCCATAAGGAAATCGAAGTCTACGTGGATGACGTCATTATCAAGTCGCGGAGGGCTACAGATCATCCGTCCATCGAAGAAGTTTTTCGAACGATTGAGGCAATACAACCTGAAGTTAAATCCGGCAAAGTGTGCCTTCGGCGTCCCAGCGGGGAAATTGTTGGGTTTCATTGTGAGCAGAAGGGGAATAGAGTTGGATCCTTCAAATATAAAAGCCATTCAAGGACTGCCTCCTCCGAAAAATCGCAAGGAAGTGATGAGTTTTCTCGGTCGTTTGAATTATATCAGCAGGTTCATAGCACAATCAACAGTAATATGCGAACCAATATTTAAGTTGTTAAAGAAGGACGCTGCCACTAAATGGACATTGGAGTGCCAACAAGCCCTTGACAAAATCAAAGAGTACCTGTCAAATCCGCTGGTCTTGGTGCCTCCAGAGCCCGGAAGGCCTTTGCTATTATATTTATCCGTATTGGAAAATGTGTTTGGATGTGTGTTAGGACAACATGATGAGACAGGAAGGAAGGAACAAGCAATATACTACTTGAGTAAAAGTTCACGCCTTATGAAGCTCGTTACACAATGCTGGAACGCACGTGTTGTGCTTTCACTTGGGTTGCACAAAAATTCAGACATTACTTATCCGCATACACCACCTACCTCATCTCAAGGATGGACCCGCTTAAGTATATCTTTCAGAAGCCTATGCCTACTGTAAAACTTGCAAAATGGCAGATTCTTTTAAGTGAATTTGACATCGTATATGTCACCCAAAAGGCAGTCAAAGGACAAGCATTAGCAGATCATCTCGCAGAGAATCCGGTGAGCGAGAATACATCCCTTGCGCACCTACTTTCGGATGAAGAAGTGATGTTTGTAGGAGAAGACATTTTAGAAGAATATCCAGGTTGGAGAATGTTCTTCGATGGCGCCGCGAATTTCAAAGGAGTAGGTATCGGAGCAGTTTTGGTATCAGAAACGGGACAACACTACCCAATATCAGCAAAGCTCAGATTCCCGTGCACCAATAATATGTCAGAATATGAGGCGTGCATACTAGGACTCCGAATGGCTATTGACATGAACATACAAGAGTTGCTGGTCGTAGGGGATTCAGACCTGTTGATTCACCAAGTACAAGGCGAATGGGCCACCAAGAACAGAAAGATACTTCCGTACCTACACTGCGTGAAGGAATTGCGCAAGAGGTTCGTTAAGATAGAGTTCAGGCATACTCCGAGGGCTCAAAATGAGTTTGCAGACGCTCTAGCAACTTTGTCCTCCATGATTCAACATCCAGACAAGAACTATATTGACCCAATCAAAGTAGATGTGCTAGATCAGCCAGCCTATTGTTCTCAGATAAATGAAGGATCAGAAGGCAAACCTTGGTATGACGAGATCAAGAGGTATCTCAAGGCAGGTGAGTACCCGGAAAGCACGACCAACATACAAAAGAGGACTTTTCGGAGGTTAGCAAACCATTTCTTCCTGAGCGGCGAGGTCCTTTATCGGAGGACTCCGGATTTGGGTTTATTAAGATGTGTTGATAGTCAAGAAGCAAACAAGCTATTAGAAGAGACCCACGGAGGTATGTGCGGACCCCACATGAACGGTTTCATGCTAGCAAAGAAGATACTACGAGGAGGTTACTTCTGGATGACGATGGAAACAGATTGCATCAGTTTCGTGCGAAAATGCCATCAATGTCAGATCCATGGCGACCTGATTCACGTGCCACCAAATGAACTCAACGTCACTAGTTCTCCATGGCCATTCGCAGCTTGGAGCATGGACGTCATTGGTCCTATTGAGCCGGCAGCGTCAAATGGACACAGGTTTATCCTAGTAGTGATTGATTACTTTACGAAATGGGTAGAAGCATCATCATACAAGTCTGTGACCAAGAAAGTAGTAGTGGATTTTGTTCATCACCACATCATCTGTCGGTTCGGAATTCCGGAATCAATCATAACCGACAACGGGTCCAATCTCAATAGTGGTCTGATGAAGGAAATGTGTGAGAAGTTCAGGATCACTCATCGCAACTCTACTCCATATCGACCACAAATGAATGGAGCAGTCGAAGCGGCCAACAAGAACATCAAGAGGATACTGAGGAAGATGATAGATAACTACAGGCACTGGCATGAAAATTTACCTTTCGCCCTCTTGGGTTACCGTACTACAATCCGGACCTCCACAGGAGCAACACCGTATCTCTTGGTTTATGGAACAGAAGCTGTGCTGCCAGCGGAGGTGGAAATACCGTCCTTGAGAATCATCCAGGAAGCCGAACTAAATGAAGCCAAATGGATACAGAGTAGGTACGAACAATTGATGCTTATTGACGAGAAACGAATGAATGCAGTCTGCCACGGACAACTTTACCAGAACAGAATGACCAGAGCTTTTAATAAGAAGGTGCGACCAAGAAACTTCCAACCGGGACAGCTGGTGCTGAAACGTATATTCCCCAACCAAAGTGAAGCGAAAGGGAAATTCGCGCCCAATTGGCAAGGGCCTTACATGGTTCACCGAGTGCTTACAGGAGGGGCCCTCATCTTAGCTGAAATGGACGGCGAAGTGTGGCCGAGAGCCATCAATGCGATCACGATGAAGAGATACTATATTTAGAGTGCTTTATTTTCCATGTAATCACTTTGCTTGTAATTTGAACTACGTTTGACCTGATTCCCTTCGCGGGATACGTAGGCGGCCATATCGGCTTCGGTCCCATTTCTAGAAAAGCCCAATTACTTTGTTTGTAATCGGAACTACGTGCGACCTGATTCCTTGGCGGATACGTAGGCGGCCACATCGGCCTCGGTCCCATCTTTAAAATTTTAAAATCTTGTTTGTAACGAACTACGTTCGACCTGATTCCCTTAACGGATACGTAGGCGGCCTATATCGGCCTCGGTCACACCATTAGGAAATCTTCAGTTTTGTCATTTTGCATTTTTTGTGGTTTGTACTCAGTCTTGCCGTACATACAAGACAAATCTACGATATATATCCGACCCAATTTAAATCGATCAAATCGACAATTTTTAGGATTTCGCCACAAAAGGACACCGACAAATACGATTCCATATGCTCGAAAGATCGACATAAACTGGGACAATTTTAAGGGTTTTACTACAAATAACATCAATGGACATGGTTAATTTACGCTAAGGGTTCCATGTCCCAAAACTGGGACAAATTTTAAAAGAGAGTCTGACGGCAGCGGAGCACCGAGAGTATGGGAGAATATACCGTCGATTTCGGATAAGGAAGTTTTGCTTGGTTTCGCAACATGTCACTATTCAAATATCGACATAATTTCCTACTAGCACCTACAAGTATATTTTCTCAAGATAGAATATTTTTTTTAACAAATGTTTTGACCGAGACTCGAAATCAGACATGGGTTACATGCCCAGACAAGACAACGCATGCAAGTATCAAGAGCCAACACAAATCGGCCGACCCCCTCCCCGAACTCACAATTTTTCTTTGAGTGAATTTTGCAGGACAATAGGAACAAGGAGGACAACAACATTCCAATACAACGGATCCGCTCACGAAGTCCATCTGCAACAAGTCTACATCAAATACATCTCGCAAAAACCACATCTTCGTTACTCAGGCTACATCATTTACACTTTAATTATTTCATCTAGCTTTGATTATGCATAACACGATTTTATCTATGCATCTCGCCCATACAAGGCGTCGTTTGCATTTCGTCCATACAAGACGAGAACGCCCATACAAGGCGTCATTTGCATTTCGTCCATACAAGACGATAACGCCCATACAAGGCGTCATTTGCATTTCGTCCATACAGACGATAACGCCCATACAAGGCGTCATTTGCATTTCGTCCATACAGACGATTCCGCCCATACAAGGCGTCATTTGCATTTCGCCCATACAAGGCGTCATTTGCATTTCGTCCATACAAGACGATAACGCCCATACAAGGCGTCATTCGCATTTCGTCCATCTGAGCGATTCCGCCCATACTGGCGTCATTTGCATCTCGTCTAACAAAGCGATAACGCCCATACAAGCGTCATTTGCATTCGCCCTACGGCGTCATTTGCATTTCGTCCATACAAGCGATAACGACCATACTGGCGTCATTTGCATTTCGTCCATCTGAAGCGATAACGCCCATCTGGCGTCATTTGCATTTCGTCCATCTGAGCGATAACGCCCATCTGGCGTCATTTGCATTCGTCCGTCTGAAGCGATTCCGCCCATACAAGGCGTCATTGCATTTCGTCCATACAAGGCGATAAGCGCCCATACTGGCGTCGTTGCATTTCGTCCATATGAGCGATAACGCCCATACTGGCGTCATTTGCATCTCGTCTAAAGCGATAACGCCCATACAAGGCGTCATTTGCATTCGCCCATACTGGCGTCATTTGCATTTCGTCCATACAAGCGATAACGCCCATCTGGCGTCATTTGCATTCGTCCATACAAGCGATAACGCCCATACAAGGCGTCATTTGCATTTCGTCCATACAAGACGATAACGCCCATATGAGGCGTCATTTGCATTTCGTCCATACAAGACGGTTCCGCCCATACAAGGCGTCATTTGCATCTCGTCCATACAAGACGATAACGCCCATACAAGGCGTCATTTGTATTTCGCCCATACAAGACGATAACGCCCATACAAGGCGTCATCTGCATTTCGTCCATACAGACGATTCCGCCCATACAAGGCGGCATTTGCATCTCGTCCTAACAAGACGATAACGCCCATACAAGGCGTCATTTGCATTTCGCCCATACAAGGCGTCATTTGCATTTCGTCCATACAAGACGACAACGCCCATACAAGGCGTCATTTGCATTTCGTCCATACAAGACGACAACGCCCATACAAGGCGTCATTTGCATTTCGTCCATACAAGACGATAACGCCCACACAAGGCGTCATCTGCATCTCGTCTATACAAGACGGCGTATCATCACATCATTCCATATCTGATCGACTACAACCACAACACATATTTACATCCTTACATTGTTTTGACAGCTATGTACTAATGCCTCTATCTTAGCTTCAGTCTACAGGAACGTTAACAAGCTGCAAAAGATGGAGCACAACGTGGACCTACCTCTTACGGCGAACTGAGGTAATTTGTTGGGAGCAAGGCCTCCCAACAAAAGACAAAAGTGGACCCGAACGTCGACCTACTCTCTCCCAACATTCTAACACCACAATAACTCATTGTCACCACAGCTTGAAACTGGGACAGTTTTAATCCGCGTCAGCCCCACCTTTAGTTTTCAAACACCAACAACACTTTGTTCCAATTCCGATGACCCAGGCAAAATTGGATATAAGTCAACGTCTTTGTCTGGAGATTCTTTCATCTTCCCCATACAAAGAGGGACAACTGTTGACACCCAATTTTGTCCCTCCCCCCTTAAATAAATAACCGATAAGTTAAACAATTTTCTTGTTTTTGGACTGCAATTTTACTTCGCAAAATACACATAGTAAATAAGTTTTAATAACTGCCTAGCATTATAAGTATTAAGCACTAATTAATTAGCGTACCCATTTATTATTATAATAATAACTTAGACTAATAAAACATCTAAATAATCTAATCACGATTTAAATAATTTATCTACCATTAATTAA
The DNA here is from genome assembly GCA_029844215.1 of Przewalskia tangutica. Lineage (NCBI taxonomy): Eukaryota > Viridiplantae > Streptophyta > Magnoliopsida > Solanales > Solanaceae > Przewalskia > Przewalskia tangutica. Next base: position 84,571,625 of record CM056734.1, read on the forward strand.
ATAATACACCTAAGGTTTTAACTAATGATCCCTTAATTAAATAATTGCCCAGCCCACTATTTCCTCTACCCACAGCCCACAACTGCCTTCAGCCCATTTTATTATCACCAGCAGCCCATTCCCGTCGTTCCTTCTTCATCCCCTCCCTCATCCTCACAGAAAACCCTAACCCATCCATTCAACTCATCCGCCGCATGCACCCTTCCCCCTACCCACGAATCTCGCCAGATTTTCAGGTGGGAAAATCTGGCATAACCAAATCGAATCCTCGCCTCAGTCATAACCTAATCGTTCCAACAAAGAATAATATCAAAATCGTCCCTAAAATGGTAACTTGCCATAACCGAAACTTCAGAAATCAAACCTTACCATATAACACCTAAAATCACACCAAAATCCCTTTCAAATCATCCGCGAATCAGTCCTTAGAATGGTCGAAAATCAGCACCTATTTTTGGTAGACAATCACTCGAAAAATCAGTACAAATGATCCCTAAAATCGTCCTAGACTTACCATAAGATCGAAGCCTAAATAGGAGGCTATAAATACCAACGTCTTGAACATGCAAAGGGACCATCCATCGATCAGTCATCAGCCATCAATCATCAGTCACCAAGATTACTCATAACGTCGAGCCTATAACCCTTCTTTTTTCAGTTTATCACTTGCCATTTTTTGCAAAACAGTTCTTTGCGGATTTTTCCTTCGACGATTCTGGGAAACATTTGTCGTCGCCTCAGTTCGCTACCCGCAAAAGGTCTGGAAACCTACTCCTTCCTTACTGTCTAATTACTTAATGGATGGAATGTGTTTTCTGCATGATAGGTTTATATGTATTCTTATCAAATCTATTTGATTGAACTCAGTTTAGCCGCTGCTTCTTTTTCAGTTGTAGCTTTCTATTTTTTATGGTGTCGATCCTGTCCTTTAAGCATGTGTGTGTGTCCGATTGTGTTTTCTATGGGTATGGATAGTTGTACAACCTTTGCGTAAGAGTCCTAGATCTTTTGTGTCATCAGTTGATATATTGCAATTCCATTATATGTCTGTTAAGATTACTTCAAACCTGGGAAGGTAATACCCATCATGCTAGTTGCCGAATTCACGAAAACTGCCTAATACCTATGACTACTGTTGTGTGATTCAATGTCAGATCTCTACCTGCCCCCCCCCCCCCTGTCTTAATATAATCCAGAATCCATACATAAAGCATATTGCCTCTGGATTTTATAACCCTCTACATGTACTACTGGATCTGAAAGTTAGTGAAGTATAGAAGTTGTTATCCCACTTGGATTTCCAAATTATCGCATATCAAGATCTTGCTAATATACTGCTCTAAAAAATGTTTGAGCTTGTTTTAAGAACATTACATCGAAGGTCATCTAACATGCATATGATTAATATGAAATGTTGTCGTAACCCCCATAGGATTGTTGGAACTGATTTTGGTCATTTTGGGCCACTATCTTGGCTATTTTTTAGACCAATCTTTTCAGCATATGTGATGATCTTGACCACAGCTAGGCGATTTTCAACCCCCTGTTTGGACTGGTTTTTGCCATTTTTGCTGCTGATTTGGGGTTAATTTGTTGCTGCATTTTATCTATGAAATGTGCTCTAAAGTCCCTGTTGTCATTGACCATCCGTAAACTCATTTCCTTTTAAGTTTTGCCTATTCTAACATGCATATGATTAATATGAAATGTTGTCGTAACCCCCATAGGATTGTTGGAACTGATTTTGGTCATTTTGGGCCACTATCTTGGCTATTGTTTGACCAATCTTTTCAGCATATAATAGACTGATCCTCAGCCCTGCTTAGACTGATTTTCAACCCCTGTTTGGACTGGTTTTGCCATTTTTGCTGCTGATTTGGGGTTAATTTGTTGCTGCATTTTATGAAATGTGCTCCAAGGTCCCTGTTGTCATTGTCCATCTGTAAACTCAATTCCTTTCAAGTTGGTCCATTTAATCTGCAGTTGTGTGGCCTATATGATCAAATCATGTGCTAGTTAACTGGTTCATCTCAACCCAGTTATTACTTAGACCTGTCGATTGGTTTAGGATATTTTTAAACAAATGTTAACTGTCATCAAAGTATATTGAGAGGATTATCATGTATTAAGCTATGTCATGATGTTTCTGAACCCTTAAATGTACTTATAGAATTGTTGCTTAGAATGACGTATGTCTCAAAGCTTGTTTAGACTTCCCATAGGCCTGATTTGTATTCTTGGCTATTTAAGGTTTGGTTCCAATACAACGTTAAGCGTAAGGGTGAATTATACAAGTCTGAAATTTGATTGGTTTGCCTTGATAATCTTGAATATATGTCCTCAGTTATAGAGTACATGTTACACTTAATACGAACCTGCATGTTAATGTTACGGTAGTATACTGACGTGTGCCCTATGTTCAGTTCTAAATTGCTATAACTCTTTCCCTAATATTGTTTTAGCCTTTGCGTCATAACTCTATGCTTATCTAAGTTTATTATCTATTTGTATCATTACAACTTCGAGACACTCTAACCCTTTTCCTTCTTATTTTTACATGATGCGCATCGGAGAATAATCAAGAGTCTCGGTATGAGACTCAACATGACTTTCACATCGCCAACTATACTTCGCGGGGCTTCCAAACAGCTATAGGATGGATGGTGTCACCATCCATTCCAGATGTCATGTCAACTACGATCTCATCCCCTGCCTTGGCTTATTTGTGTATTTATTCATTTTTGCTTATTTATTATTGTTATATTTGTTAATTCTGTAATTAATAGGATAATTAACTCTAATAGTCCTTGAATATATTGGAAGGGTAGTTTAAAGGATAAGTTCACCCTTTATTTATTCTAGGTTCATCACGCAAGTCGAAATTAAAAACAATCAATCCTAGTTATGTTTTAGCCATGTAGTTAATATATTTCTCCATATTTAGTCCTTGAGAAATAAACTTTATCATAAATTTTTCATAAATATTATAGGAAATGATTTTTTGCACATACGTATGAAATAATAATCTCATAATTTTACAAGAATTTTAATCCTACGTACACTGTTAGGAGTAATCACTCTCTTACTTTTGTCAAGAATAAAATAATCTCCTGTCCCATAACTTCATAATCAACTTTGTATATATTTTATGAATCTCATAAGACCCTTTTATTATTATCAATATATATATTCTTTAAATATTTGTCACAACCCTTTTTACTTAAATAATCTTTTTCTAAAACGCATATCCCTTAGCAGAATAAGTTAACCTATGTTTGAACGGACAACCGCAAGTTAGCGGATCCTTTAGGGTGCCTTACCCCTTCCCTTTAGGATAATAAAGAATCCTTACTCAGAATCTAATCTAGTTTCACAGACCATTAAATGGAGTTAATGCTGACTTTAATCAGTTAGTATTTAGGTGTCCTAATTCACCCAATTAATTAGGTGGCGACTCCCTTAAACATTGTTAACATTTATTTCTTACATTTTTGGGGAGGATAACCATTCCGTCGCGCATTTAAGCCTGAGAGTTCAAAATCGGGTGCGACAGACCTAATAGATTGTTGGGGCTGTCGCAGTCTGTATACATAGACAAAGTGCTGAAACGTTTTTCTATAGAGAATTCCAAGAAAGAAAATTTTCCTATAGGTCAAGGCATCAAGTTATCAAAGAAGGATAGTTCTTCTACTGTTGCAGAACTTGAACGCATGAAGAGGATCCCATATGATTCAGCTATAGGATCAATCATGTATGTCATGACATGTACAATGCCAGATGTGGCATGTGCACTTAGTATGACTTGCGAATTCCAGCAGAATCCTGGGGAGGAACACTGGAAAGCAGTCAAGAGTATTTTTAAGTCTTTTAGACGAACTAAAGAATATTTCTTAGTCTATGGTGGACAAGAAAAGCTAGTAGCTACTGGGTACACTGATGCTAGCTTCCAGACAGATCTTGATGACTTCAAGTCTCAGTCTGGTTATGCCGTCATTTTAAATGGTGGAATATGAGTTGGAAAAGTTCCAAACAAGCTACAACTGTTGATTCAACTAATGAAGCCGAGTACATTACTGGTGGTGGAAACTGAATAAATAAGCATGTACCAAGAAAATACCACATACTTAGAGAGATGGTTGAAACTGAAGAAATAAAGTTACACTATGTTCCCACAGATGAAAATCTAGCAGACCCATTTACTAAACCATTAAGCTTAGTCAAGCATAATAGTCATTTCAAAAATATGGGCATTAGATACGTTGGAGATTGTCTCTAGGCCAAGTGGGAGATTGAAAGTATATACGTCCTAGAGACAATCATTTTAGGGACAGGTGTACTTGAACACATTCGTATTATTAATGAGATTAATATATTTATGGCATTTGCAATTACTGAATTATTGTTTGATTGTTTGTATTATTCATTAATGTGCATCCCTTGAACTAAAACGTTGTCATTGATAGTGTGAGATATTAATGATAGAGCGCAGTTTTTAAAGTTGTCTCGACCAATGATCATTGAGAATGGGATATCAATGATATATTATAAGTCTACATGTGGTCTGCATCACATTCTTAGAGAATGTAGTATGTCTCACTTACTACTAGTAATAGTTGCTAGTGATGGACACATGGATACTGTTAGAGGGTATTGGCATGCCCTGCTGATAAACTATTTGGTATACATGTCTAGAGTATTATCAGCACGTGGGAGATAGAAGTCCTTTGACTTGAGGTCAATACGCACCGGGTTTGAAGAGTAATGTACTTTGATCCTGTCCTAAGCTTAAATTCTTTATAGGATAAGACATGACTTGAATTGGGTACATTACGATATAGACTAAGGTGGTAGTTGAGCCAAGAATAGGATTCATTCCTCGATTAGATGTTCGAGAGAACACTCAGTTTCTTAGTGATATTAGGTCGATCAAGTCATTGGCCAATGCAAGAGACATTGAGATATGATCTAGTTGTCGACTAATATAGATAAGATAAAGTGATCAAGCCATTTGGATAGACACTTTGGCAAATCCTCTTCTGGATCGATTGTGTCGTGAATGAAAGGAGTCTATCATCCCACATAGAGGTTGTGTTAACTAAGAGTCTTGTTAACGTACTTCACATATTGAGTTCGTAATATGGCGCAGTCTAGGAGTTCCGTGTGAACTTTAATTTGATTAAATATCGATGTGTAAAGGCCTAAAGGGTCACACTAAGTCGATTGTCTTTTCGGTGTAACGGTATATTGAGACAGTAAAAATATTCGATTTAGAATCGAGATATTTTAACCAATAATAAATTATGGGATAAATTCCATTTGATGGAAATTATTTAATTAAATCAAAATTGGATTTTAGATTTAATCAAAATTAAAACGTGCAGAAAATAAGGGAAGCGCCGCAGCGCTGGTACGGCAGTGGGCCCAGTTCGACTGGCCACTGAATTTCGGATTTTGGATTTTTTTAAACCTGATCTAAGTCTGATTTAGTTTTACCCCCTTTCCTATATATTTGGCACTTAACCCATAATTTAATGTTGCACAAAATTGTTACTTGTTAGGCGTATTTTGTATACGTTTTTTGACTCATTTATAGTTAGTATTTTTTCCATTTTCGTTTAAATAAGTGTAGTGTTAGGGTCGTTTTTTTTCTTTTGAGTCACAGCGGTTCAAAAAGGCAAAATGGCAAAAAGGAGCGAAAAGCGAGCATAAAATGAAGGTCCTGAGGCAAAAAGGTTAAAAATTGGAGATTCGGATGAAGGCAAAGAAGCGTCATGGCGCCAGTCTGCAGGGCCGCGACGCCGACGCGGAATTTTGCAAATCCGAAAACAATCGGCCAGGGGCAGAAGGGTCCAGGGCACACAATTTTTCCAGCATATTTAAACCCTTGGGACATATTTTAGGGTACACAACGGGATACACAACGCATCACAACCTTTGCGGCTACAATTGGAGACATTAGTTCTAAGTATATGTCTTTCTTTTCTCTATTTTAATTCAGTTCATGTTGGGATTTGTATTAGTTCTTAGCATGTCTATGGCTAGGAACTAAACACTTTATTAGGGTTTTCCTTTTGAATCGCTTGAAACTCATTTTCATGAATTAATGCATTAGTTGGTTTCTTTTTCACTTGATTAAGATTTATTCAATATTGGTATGAATGTTTGATAGTTAATTGATCACTAATTATCATAATCTATATGATTTCGAATCAAGAACCGAGAAGAGAGATTTGGATATGCTGTAATTGAATAGACATAGGTTAAAATCGCGGACGAAAGTACCCCGATACTTGTGTAGCATTATATGTTATTGTTCTTAATCCTCATGTGTGGTAAAACCTATCATAGAAATATAGAAGGTTTCTGCACTGGGGTTGAGTGATTATATATCCTAACCGGAATATAAGACAGTCTAGTTAACCTGCTATCTTAATGTAGAAGAAAAAGTCATTCTTGTTGCATTAAGGATTGAAAATAGTGGATAGTCGAGGATATTGGAAGCCCTAATTCCTACATAACTGATTAAACCTCAATAATTTAGTTTAATTTTTGCAATTACTCTACTAGTGTTAAATAAAAACCAAATCAACTTAGCGTTTGCCAAATAGATAACCCTGAATAGATGTTCAATAATTAGAAACCAGTCTCTGAGGACGATATTCGGTCTTATCGGACTATATTACTTGTAACGATACGTACACTTGCGTGAGCAATTGGAAATTGGCCTAACAAGTTTTTGGCGCCGTTGTCGGGGATTGACGTACTTCTAATATCGAACCATTTATTTCTTATTTCTACTTTGGTTTTATTTTTTTCATTTTTTTCATTTTTATTTTTAGAACCATGTTGTCTTGATTTGTTTGTTAATTTTGATCGATTTCAGGGACTTAGTTTATGCGAAGAAGAAGAGGAGCAGATACACTTGTTCCTTTTAATCCTGAAATTGAGAAAACTTGCAAGCAAAATAGGTGAAATAAGAGGATATCTGATTCAGTGACCATGGAAACCCAACCGAATCAGAATGGAGCGAACAATGAGGTTCCTGAAAATGTAGGGGAGCCAATACAGGTTCCAGAAGAGAGAAGTTTTGGGGGACTACGTTCAGCCCACGGTTACAGGTGCACAGACATGCATCAGGCTCTAAGCAATAGGGGAAAACAACTTTGATATCAAGCCAACCATTCTAAGCATGGTCCAGAACACAGTACAGTTTGGGGGATTGTCGTCTGAAGACCCCCACATGCACATTTCCAATTTTCTGGAGTTGTGTGCCACCTTCAAGTATAATGGCATTACTGACGCCGCCATTAGATTGAGGCTCTTCCCCTTCTCACTTAAGGACAGAGCCAAGAGCTGGTTGAACTCACTGCCTGCCAACTCCGTCATCACCTGGCAGGATTTAGCCCAAAAGTTCCTTGCAAAGTTCTTCCCTCCTTCAAAGGCAGCAAAGTTAAGGGGAGAGTTGAACAATTACTATCAGGTAGATGGAGAGTCGATGTATGATGCATGGGAGCGATTCAAGGATTTGCAGAGAAAATGCCCACATCATGGCATAGAGTAGTGGATGTTGGTCCACATTTTATATAATGGGTTGAGTGGTACTACTCGTACCATCATTGATGTTGCAGCAGGGGGAGCGTTCATGAGGAAGAGTGCCAATAAGGAACATGAGTTGCTAGAAGACATGGCTGTCAATAATTATCAAGGGGCAGATGACAGATCAGTGAATAGCAGGAAAACTATGGGCATACATGAGATAGATGCTATAACTGCATTAAATGCGCAGGTGGCCCTCTTGACAAAGAAGTTGCAGCAGAACACTATGTCTGTGAATGCAGTCCAGATGCCGGTTAATTGTGAGATTTGCGGGGGCCCACACTCTTTTGACAGATGCACAGCGGTGGATCCTAATAATGTGCTCGTGGAGCAGGTTCAAGCAGTGGGGAACTTTCAGCGCCCTTATAACTCCAACACATACAATCTGGGGTGGAAAAATCATCCCAACTTTTTGTGGAGGAATGACCAAGCCCAGCAGCCACCATATCAAGGTAGTTACCAAAACCAGCAGGCACATAATCAGGCTACATCTTCCCAGCAGTTTAGACCACCTACCCAACAGGAGAAGCCTGATGAACTGAGAGCAGCATTGTTTACACTCACCAATTCGCAGAATCAGTTCGTCTGAAACAAGGTCCTCTCTCAGAAACTTGGAAATGCAGGTGGGGCAACTGGCGAAGATGGTAAATAACAGACCGTAGGGTACTCTCCCAAGCAACACAGAGGTTAATCCGAGAGAGCAGTGCCAGGCAGTTTTGTTGAGAAGTGGAAATCAGTTGGAGCAGGTTGCTCCCCAACCAGCAGTGGTGAATGAGAAAGAGTGTGAGAAGATAGTTGATGTAGGAAAGGAGGGGGTCACTGAGGACCTCCCGACAGTAGATAAAGCTCCACCAACACCTTTGAGGGAATACACTGACAAAATATCTTACCCTCAAAGGCTCCAAAAGAAGGCCCTATACAAACAGTTCTCCAAGTTTTTGGAGGTATTTAAGAAGCTCCACATCAATATCCCCTTCATTGAGGTGTTAGAACAAATGCCCACATATTTCAAATTCATGAAGGAGATACTTGGGAAGAAGAGAAGATTGGCGGATTATGAGACAGTAGTGCTGACAGAGGAGTGCAGTGCCATCTTACAAAAGAAACTGCCTCCTAAATTGAAAGATCCAGGAAGTTGCACCCTGCCCTGCACTATTGGAAAGGTAACCTGCAACAGGGCACTTTGCGACTTAGGGGCTAGCATAAATCTTATGCCTCTATCAGTATTCAAGAGATTGGGTTTGGGGGAAGCCAAGTCAACTACAGTTAATCTGCAGCTTGCTGACCGATCCGTGGTACACCCCCGAGGTATAGTGGAAGATGTGCTAGTCAAGGTGGGCAAGTTCTTCTTCCCAGCGGACTTACTCATTCTTGACATGGAGGAAGATCAGGACATGCCCATAATTTTGGGAGACCATTCCTTGCAACAGGTAGAGCCTTAATTGATATGGAGAAGGGAGAGTTGAGACTTAGGGTTCAAGAAGAAGAGGTGGTATTCAAAGTTTTCAAATCTACCATTGAATCCCAGGCCAGCAACAAATGTTTTGCGGTGAGCACAGCTAACACAACAACTCATCAAGCACAAACCAACGGCAGGGGGATCATTGCGACGACAATGAACCCACAGGTTAGTGTGAGTGCTGAAATAAATGTTGATGAGATGAAAGCTGACACAGAGGTAAATCTTGCTAAACCCGATCCTGTGAAAAAGAATAATAGAGTGAGGAAAAGGAAAATGATCTTTAAATTGATAGGTTGTGGGGTTAATGTACCCCAGTAATTGAATAAGGAACATGTGTCCGGCTAAAAATGTTAAAGACAACGCTACTTGGGAAACAACCCAATGTTTAAATTATGCAATTAGTTTAAATAGAAGAGTTCAGAAGCTCGAAGCTACTTGACTGTAAGGAGATGAGTGAAAGCCACTTTCCTACAGTCTCACGTTTGGTATTTTTTAGTTGTGTTGTGATGACAGGTGAAGGGAATTGGACATGAAGCACGGGAAAATGCTGGAAACATGAAATTGGTGTAGCGTCGCGGTGTCTAGCAGCAGGGTCGCAGCGCCGAATGTTCTGAGAGATTGCAGGAGTTTGAGCGTCGTGGCGCCGTACAGCAGGGTCGCGGCGCCGGGGCGCATTTTCAGAAATAAAGAACCCTAAATCCCCCCATCTCCTCCCACAATCACACAAGTCTTTCCCTCTCTCAAAAGTACCGAAAATCCACTTTCCCTTTCACAAAAAATCTTCCACAAACTCCACCAAATTCTTCAAAAATCCCTACACACCACCCCCATTAAAAACCCTCACATCTTTCACCATCACCATTCCTTCACTGGGTCAGGAAATTTGTGAAGAAAAACTCTTCAAAAAGGTAATCTTCATCAATTCTCTTGAAATTTCTTGGTTAAGTGGTGAAAGTAGCTTCAAGTTTTGGGTAGTGTACGGGCCACTTTTGTGTTATGATGTGTGATTGGGGGTTTCGTTCTATTGTGTTGTGTATTGTTGATGTTGTACGGTGTTGTTGATTGGGTATATTGTGGTGTGATTATTCTTGGGTGATGTTGTGTTTGAATTTTTATTAGTTGATAGTTGTTGGGAAACCTCAAGGAAACAAAGAAAACGCTGCAGAGAATTTTCCAACAACCCTCATAATGGCCTCAAGGAAACGAACTGCCCGAACCACCTCATCTTCATCAGCTCTAGATCATGATAGTACCTGATTCACCAACAGGAATGCAGAGAATTTGTCACGACCCAGCCCCGGGGCCATGATCGTACCTACGGTACCACATCGGTATATGTCGAGAATAGCGTGGAACATACATAAAACAAATCAGATAAGGTAAACATCACTATGGCCGATAAGGCGCCTTTCATAAAATAACTTAACCGATGGTGAAGCAAGATAACTTTATTCTTACAACCCAAACCACAAACGTGACTACGGACCTCAGGAATAACAAGCGTGGCGGGGCGGGGCCCGCCATACCCCGAATGTACAAAAGTCTATAACCTCGGGAATCATACCCAAAGACAAAGCCTCGGAGAGATGGAGCTTTCGGAAAATGAAGCAGTGATCCTAAGAGTGCGGATCGCAGCTACGATCTCGACTGCGGCATGACGCAGCTCCGAAGGAGGTCGATAACAAGTACCAAGTATGTGAAATCAAAATCAGTAATGAAATCATATAGCATATATAAAGCATGAGACATGTATGACGGCAAACTACGATTACCACAACATATACGCGATATGTCAAGTCGTGACTCACGCCTCTAAGTTATCACTCAAATATAACCATAGGTCGTACGTAATATCAATCACGCGGTGGAATTCCTTCCTCACCGGCGATCTATGATATAACAACACTAAAGTACACATGAACACTAGATCCCACTGTATCGTAACCGAGCATGCGAGGCAAGTAATCGAAGGCATAGCTACGGATCCACTGCGTCCTCAACCGGCCGGCAATGCAAAGCCGCCTACGGATCCACCCGTACAACAATACTATACGAATCACGGTGGCCGGGGCAAGTCGATAGCCTCTACCAGATCCACCTGCGCCACGTCGGCCAGGGCAAATCGCAGCTAACCACCGGATCCACCTGCATCACACCACTTCCCCTAACCGACCGGGCAAGTACGAAAGCCAACTACCGGATCCACCTGCATCACGTCTCGACCGGCAAGTACGAGGGCTAACTACTAGATCCACCTGCATCGTAGACCTCGCGGAGAGCTAATCCATGGAACAAAATCGTCAGGAAACGAACCCTCATCATGGCCGCATACGTGGAATCCTCCATCACCGACTTGCGCCCAAATAGACTCATGGCGAACAATGGAAGCATACCGTGGAATCCTTCATCATCGGGCGGATGCGTCAAGTAACTCATAATCGAACAATGGAAGCATACCTGGAATCTCTTCATCGCGCGATGCGTCCAAGAATCATAATCGAACAATGGAAGCATACCGTGGAATCGCCGTCACTGTACGCGTCGAGTAACTCATAATCGAACAATGGAAGCATACCGTGGAATCCTTCATCATCAAGCGATGCGTCCAAGTAACTCATAATCGAACAATGGAAGCATACCGTGGAATCCTTCATCATCAAGCGATGCGTCCAAGTAACTCATAATCAACAATGGAAGCATACGTGGAATCTCTTCATCAAGCGACGCGTCAAGTAACTCATAATCGAACAATGGAAGCATACGTGGAATCCTTCATCATCAAGCGATGCCCAAGTAACTCATAATCAACAATGGAAGCATACCGTGGAATTAGAATGACCAACCCACATTCCTTTTCAAAATCAAGTAACAACATTCTTTTCCTAAGTTCCGGTTTGCCTAGTTTCAATTACTCAAGCTTCTCATTTTCAAATGGTTTCATAGTTTCCAAACTTAATCACTTGATTCCTTTTAGAACAATTGAGTAATATATGTCTCACGTGAGTAGGTTATTCTTGTTTACAACATTCTTATTACAATGACCATGATCTAGAAAATGTATATCATTTTGTCTCATCTTAGTTTCTATGCAGATGGAGGTTTCTACTGGTTTTAATACAATTCATCATTATTCAATACATTTCCCTTTATTAACGCTGCAGTGGTCTGTCGATACACATTCTGATTTCCGAAACCAGTAAAACATTATCCCTTTAAATAAAACCAAGTACTCATTACTCACGAATGAGGTTTCACACAAACATTCACATTAAAACAAATAAGTTAAGTCTCTTATCTTATAAGATCAAGTCTCTTAACTTCTAACATCAGTAAACCATTTTCTTTACCCCTCTTAAGACATTATACCTAACTCCCCATAAAGCTAGTATAACTCTTTTTTAAAACCTTTTAAAACCAAGTGTTACTCTCCCTTCCAAAACGATTTATAAATCTTTTGAAATACATCAAGTTCTTTATTGTGACTAGCCAGTTATAATTCACATCCGTTACCTTTTAAAACCACAAAGTATTTTCTTACCTACATAAAGCTGTTATAACCAACTTCCCATAAAGCCGTTATAACACTTTACGTTTTAAGAACAATCAAACACAGTTAACACATGTACGTCTACCGTACTACATAGTTCACACATATCATGCTAGAAGAGATAGGAAGAGGTTCACATACCTCGCGACGATCATCGACAATAAGCAAAAAGCTCCAAGTACTACAACCTTGCTAGCCCTTTCCACTCCTCGAGTAGAATACGCTACTCTTAGTACTTTCACCTATAAAGGTCACAAACGTCTATTAACCCCAAAACACAAGTCTCTATCTTTCTACAGAAAATTCGGCAGCATTTCCTTTGTTTCTACATACTTTGCCACCTTTCTCAAGGCCGAATTTATCATCAAAAACACCACATTTAAGGCTCAATCAATCCAACAATTCAAAGGGGATTTCACACCCAAAATTCTGCCCCATAGGTTTACCACAATTCACTTAACAATTCTAAGGTGGTTCTTAGGCTACAACATGCTCATAATTTCTTCTTAACCCATTCTTCATATCCAAACCACATTTACTTGCATGCAATGATTCTAAGAGCATTATCTACTATCACGAGTTCCTTCTTCTAAACATGCAACACTAGAACTAATTCTAAAGGGAGAAATGTTACCTTAAAGTTTTAGCCAAACTTATTCCAAATATTGCTAGCTTCCTTGCCAAGAACACCACCACAACAATGCCAACAAGCTAGCCACAAGCTTCCTTTTCTTGTTCTTAACTTTCAGATTTTTCTTGGGTTTTTAGAGAGAAGGAGGAGCAGATTTTAGAGAGAGGGAGAGAGTGTGAAGATAAAAAATGTCCAAGTCTTGGTCAATATATTGCATGCAACAGAAAATCAGATGGGGGGGGACACTTGTCACCCTCCCATGGTCTCTTTTAAAACAAAAAACAGACTTTTCTAAGTTTTTCCGCCCAGAATCCGCCTGCGCGCGGCCCGCCGCGGCCATGCGAACCTCCGCGAGCTCTCGATCTTTGGCGCGCGCCGCTATTCCGGCGCGCTGCAACTACCGCGACCCTTCAGAACTTTAGCGCGCGCCACCTGCATCCGGCCCGCGGCGCCGCCGCTCAAACACATTTCTGTCCGACTGCGCACTGAACTTGTAACTCTCATAACTTTCTACTCCGACGTCCTATCGACGAACGGTTGGTTGCGTTGGAATCCAGACTCAACGAACTACGCCCTAGGCCTTTAAAACACTTAGGAACTCTCAATGTACCGGGTCATAACCCGCCTCAAAGTTGACTAAAAACCGCCCGGAATAATCCGTCAACCTATCCTTTGAAAATTTTAAGTCTTACTCCCTTTCGTACGCCCTCATGCGCATGACCTGAACTACGGGGTGTAACATTCTCCCCCCCTTAGAAACATTCGTCCCCGAATGTTCTTTTAGAGCCAATCTACTATTCCTCGGTACATCCTCGTACTATATACTAATGGAACTTCATTATGCCACCTATGACCCTAAGATATCGCACGCATACCCATTCACCGTAAGTCAAGCGGAAAATGAACCCAAAATCTGAACCATTACTACTTACCTCGCTCACGGCCTATGAATTGCGGTTCGTATCTACCAACTTATTCTAACACATGTACATAGTCTCAATATCCTCGTCATGATACTAAATCTTACAACAATCCCATCACTTACTCCCTGAATCTCATCTCATGCTATACTCTTAAGCATACCACGTAGCTTAATTTACAAACATAGTTTCCCTTTAGGTCTCTTAATTAAACTTCTTAAGGGTCCATTTATTTCTCAGACAACTCCTCATCTCCTAATTATCTCAAATTAGTACGTCTGACATTGATGAGAGTTCATCAAACCACTCCTACCTTCCGGTATCTAATTAGTCCTTATCAATCCTTGGTATTCCAATATCATTCTAGGCAACACGTGTCGACCACTTATACATAATTCAGATAGTGAATGTCACTATACCCACTATACTACCATCATAACTAACCCGGATACGCAATCCACATAATCTTTCTGGGTCACGCTTTGCCTTCTCGTAGGCTGCAAACAACATAACTCGTTAGGGAAGGACGACCCTAACCACACGGCTCTATCGCACGATCTTAGAGTGAGAAGAATGAAACCAATCCTAAATGTCCTGCAACCTCACGATTATAGATGTGGTGCACAACACACCGATAATCAAGACTCTACTAGACACGGTGCAGTAGACACTTTCCAGGACTAAGCGCTCTGATACCACTTTTGTCACGACCGGCCGGGGCCATGGTGGTACCCTGCAGGGTACCGTCGGTATATGTCGAGAATAGCAATGAACATACATAAAACAAATCGTATAAGGTAAACATCACTGCAAGCCGATAAGGCGCCTTTCATAAAATAACTTAACCGATGGTGAAGCAGACAACTTTATTCTTACAAACCCAAACCACAACCGTGACTACAGACCTCTAGGAATAACAACTGTGGCGGGACAGGGCACCGCCATAACCCCTTAATGTACAAAAGTCTATAACCTCAGGGAATCATACCAAATCGACAAAGCCTCAGGAGGGATGGAGCTTTCGGAAAATGAACAGTGATCCTAGAGTGCGGATCGGCAAGCTACGATCTCGACTGCGGCATGACGCACGGCCCGAAGGAGGTCGATAACAGTACCAAGTATGTGGCCGAAAATCAGTAATGAAATCATATAGCATATATAAAGCATGAGACATGTATGACGGCCAAACTACGATACAACATATACGCGATCATGTCAAGTCGTGGACTCACGCCTCTAAGTTATCACTCAAATATAACCATAGGTCTATGCCCGTAATATCAATCATGCGGTGGAATTCCTTCCTCACCGCGATCATGATATAACAACACTAAGGAGTACACATGAACACTAGATCCCACCTGTCATCGACCGTGCGAGGCAAATGCGAAGGCATAGCTACGGATCCACCTGCATCCTCAACCGACGGCAAAGAAAAGCCGGCTACGGATCCACCGTGCAACAATACTATACGAATCACGGTGGCGGGGCAAGTCGATAGCCTCTACAGATCCACCTGCGCCACGTCGGCCAGGGCAAGTACGCAGCTAACCACGAATCCACCCGCATCACACCACTTCGCCTAACCCCGACCGGCCAAGGCGTCGAAAGCCAACTACCGGATCCACTGCATCACGTCTCGGCGGGGCAAGTACGAGGGCTAACTACTAGATCCACCGCTGCGTGATGAGCCTCGTGGAGCTAATCCATGGAACAAAAATCATCAGCGAAGCGAACCCTCATGGCGCATACGTGGAATCCTCCATCACCGATGCGCCCAAATAGACTCATAATCGAACAATGGAAGCATACCGTGGAATCCTTCATCATCGGCGATGCGTCAAGTAACTCATAATCAACAATGGAAGCATACCGTGGAATCGCCGTCATCGGGCGATGCGTCCGGTAACTCATAATCGAACAATGGAAGCATACCGTGGAATCGCCCATCATGGCAGATGCGTCCAAGTAACTCATAATCGAACAATGAAGCATACGTGGAATTCTTCATCACTGGCGGTACGTCCAAGTAACTCATAACTGAACAATGGAAGCATACCCGTGGAATCCTTCATCACTGGCGGTACGTCCAAGTAACTCATATCTGAACAATGGAAGCATACCCGTGGAATCCTTCATCACTGGCGGTACGTCCAAGTAACTCATAACTGAACAATGGAAGCATACCCGTGGAATCCTTCATCATCGGCGACGCGTCAAGTAACTCATAATCGAACAATGGAAGCATACCCGTGGAATTAGAATGACCAACCACATTCCCTTTTCAAAATCAAGTAACAACATTCTTTTCCTAAGTTCCGGTTGCCTAGTTTCAATTACTCAAGCTTCATTTTCAAATGGTTTCATAGTTTCCAAACTTAATCACTTGATTCCTTTAGAACAATTGAGTAATATATGTCTCACGTGAGAGTAGGTTATTCTTGTTTACAACATTCTTATTACAAAGACCATGATCTAGAAAATGTATATCATTTTGTCTCATCTTAGTTTCTATGCGGATGGAGGTTTCTCTGGTTTTAATACAATTCATCATTATTCAATACATTTCCTTTATTAACGCCGCATGGTCTGCCGATACACATTCGATTTCAAACCAAGAAACATTATCCCTTTAAATAAAACCAAGTACTCATTACTCACGAATGAGGTTTCACACAAACATTCACATTAAAACAAATAAGTTAAGTCTCTTATCTTATAAGATCAAGTCTCTTAACTTCTAACATCAGTAAACCATTTTCTACACTTTTGTCACGACCCAGCCCCGGGGCCATGACTGGTACCCTACCGGGGTACCCTGTCAGGTATATGTCAGAGAATAGCAGCGGAACATACATAAAACAAATCTGTATAAGGTAAACATCACTAGCAAGCCGATAAGGCCGCCTTTCATAAAATAACTTAACCGAGATGGTGAAAGCAAGATGCAACTTTATTCTTACACCCAAACCACAAACGTGACTACGCACCTGCAGGAATAACAAGCGTGGCGGGCCCCGCCATACCCTGAATGTACAAAGTCTATAACCTCGGGAATCATACCCCGAAAAGACAAAGCCTCCGAGAGATGGAGCTTTCGGAAAATGAAGCAGTGATCCAAGAGTGCGGATCGGCAAGCTACGTATCTCGACTGCGGCATGACGCAGCCCGAAGGAGTCGATACAAGTACCAAGTATGTGGCCAAAATATCGTAATGAAATCATATAGCATATATAAAGCATGAGACATGTATGACAACAAACTACGATTACCACAACATATACGCAATCGTGTCAAGTCGGGGACTCACGCCTCTAAGTTATCACTCAAATATAACCATAGGTCTCGTACGTAATATCAATCATGCGGTGGAATTCCTTCCTCACCGCGATCTATGATATAACAACACTAAGGAGTACACATGAACACTAGATCCCACTGTGTCATCGACTGCACGAGGCAATGCGAAGGCATAGCTACGATCCACCTGCGTCAACCGACGGCAGGCGAAAGCCGCTACCGATCCACCCGTACCAACAATACTATACGAATCACGAAGTCGACGGGGCAAGTGCGATAGCCTCTACAGATCCACCTGCGCCACGTCGATCGGGCAAGTACGCGAGCTAACCACCGAATCCACCTGCATCACACCACTTCGCCTAACCCGGCGGCAAGGCGAAAGCCAACTACCGGATCCACTGCATCACGTCTCGGCCGGCAAGTACGAGGGCTAACTACTAGATCCACCTGCGTGATGACCTGCGGAGAGCTAATCCATGGAACAAAATATCATCAGCGGAAAGCGAACCCTCATCGTGGCGCGTACGTGGAATCCTCCATCACCGACAGATGCGCCCAAATAGACTCATAATCGAACAATGGAAGCATACGTGGAATCCTTCATCATCGGCGATGCGTCGGTAACTCATAATCGAACAATGGAAGCATACGTGGAATCGCCGTCAAGGCGATGCGTCGATGAACTCATAATCGAACAATGGAAGCATACCGTGGAATCGCCGTCATCAAGGCGATGCGTCCAAGTAACTCATCGAACAATGGAAGCATACCGTGGAATCCTTCATCATGGCGATGCGTCCAAGTAACTCATAATCGAACAATGGAAGCATACCGTGGAATCGCTTCATCAAGCGATGCGTCGAGTAACTCATAATCGAACAATGGAAGCATACGGTGGAATCCTTCATCGCGGCGATGCGTCCAAGTAACTCATAATCGAACAATGGAAGCATGCGTGGAATCCTTCATCAAGCGTGACGTCCAAGTAACTCATAATCGAACAATGGAAGCATACCGTGGAATTAGAATGACCAACCCACATTCCTTTTCAAAATCAAGTAACAACATTCTTTTCCTAAGTTCCGGTTTGCCTAGTTTCAATTACTCAAGCTTCTCATTTTCAAATGGTTTCATAGTTTCCAAACTTAATCACTTGATTCCTTTTAGAACAATTGAGTAATATATGTCTCACGTGAGAGTAGGTTATTCTTGTTTACAACATTCTTATTACAATGACCGTGATCTAGAAAATGTATATCATTTTGTCTCATCTTAGTTTCTATGCGGATGGAGGTTTCTCTGGTTTTAATACAATTCATCATTATTCAATACATTTCCCTTTATTAACGCCGCAGTGGTGCAGTCGATACACATTCGATTTAGAAACCAAGAAACATTATCCCTTTAAATAAAACCAAGTACTCATTACTCACGAATGAGGTTTCACACAAACATTCACATTAAAACAAATAAGTTAAGTCTCTTATCTTATAAGATCAAGTCTCTTAACTTCTAACATCAATAAACCATTTTCTTTACCCTCTTAAGACATTATACCTAACTCATAAAGCTAGTATAACTCTTTTTAAAACCTTTTAAAACCAAGTGTTACTCTCCTTCCAAAACGATTTATAAATCTTTTGAAATACATCAAGTTCTTTATTGTGACTAGCGATTATAATTCACATCCGTTACCTTTTAAAACCACAGTATTTTCTTACCTACATAAAGTCGTTATAACCAACTTCCCATAAAGCGTTATAACACTTTACGTTTAAGAACAATCCAACACGGTTAACGTATGCGTCACCGTACTACATAGTTCACACATATCATGCTAGAAGAGATAGGAAGAGGTTCACATACCTCGCGACGATCATCGACAATAAGCAAAAGCTCCAAGTACTACAACGCGCTGGCCTTTCCACTCCTCGAGTAGAATACGCTACTCTTAGTACTTTCACCTATAAAGGTCACAAACGTCTATTAACCCCAAACACAAGTCTCTATCTTTCTACGGAAAATTGGCGACATTTCCTTTGTTTCTACATACTTTGCCACCTTTCTCAAGGCCGAATTTATCATCAAAACACCATTTAAGGCTCAATCAATCCAACAATTCAAAGGGGATTTCACACCCAAAATTCTGCCCCATAGGTTTACCACAATTCACTTAACAATTCTAAGGTGGTTCTTAGGCTACAACATGCTCATAATTTCTTCTTAACCCATTCTTCATATCCAAACCACATTTACTTGCATGCAATGATTCTAAGAGCATTATCTACTATCACGAGTTCCTTCTTCTAAACATGCAACACTAGAACTAATTCTAAAGGGAGAAATGTTACCTTAAAGTTTTAGCCAAACTTATTCCAAATATTGCTAGCTTCCTTGCCAAGAACACCACCACAACAATGCCAACAAGCTAGCCACAAGCTTCCTTTTCTTGTTCTTAACTTTCAGATTTTTCTTGGGTTTTTAGAGAGAAGGAGGAGCAGATTTTAGAGAGAGGGAGAGAGAGTGTGAAGATAGAAAATGTCCAAGTCTTGGTCAATATATTGCATGCAACAGAAAATCAGATGGGGGGGGACACTTGTCACCCTCCCATGGTCTCTTTTAAAACAAAAAACAGACTTTTCTAAGTTTTTCCGCCCAAAAATCCCGCCTCGGCGCCGCGGCCATGCTAACCTCGCAGCTCTCGATCTTTCGCACGCCGCTGTTATTCGGCCATGGCTGCAACTTCAGCGACCGCCTTCGAACTTTAGCGCGCCTGCATCCGCGCCACGCTGCTTCGCCGAAACACATTTCGTCATTGCGCCCGAACTTGTAACCCTCATAACTTTCTACTCCGACGTCCTATCGACGAACGGTTGGTTGCGTTGGAATCCAGACTCAACGAACTACGCCCTAGGCCTTTAAAACACTTAGGAACTCTCAATGTACCGGGTCATAACCCGCCTCAAAGTTGACTAAAAACCGCCCGGAATAATCCGTCAACCTATCCTTTGAAAATTTTAAGTCTTACTCCCTTTCGTACGCCCTCATGCGCATGACCTGAACTACGGGGTGTAACAGAATTGGTACAACAAGATAAGTGGTAGGGCAGTAATACAAGAGCGAGGAATGGACTATCAGGTCGAACCACTCGATGAGGAGGATGCATACGAGCCTATTAGGGCCACGATTGAAGCTAATGGTTGGGAGAGGTTCGTCGAGGCTATTCCACAACAAAATGTCAGCCTTGTGAGGGAATTCTACGCCAATTATCTAGAACAAAGCGATGGGATATGCTTTGTAAGAGGGCGTTATGTACCCGTTAGTGCTGAAGCAGCGGATGCTATTTTTGGGACAGCTAATGTTGGGGACCAGGGCCACCATCCAACCCATTTCAGAACCTGCTCAAGGAATGTCAACCACATACACTGGGATGTAGTTGCTGAGGCCCTATGCTACCCAGGAGCGCAGTTTCGTTATTCCCGCAGCGGGGGCAGAGGACTTGCCCGGTTTCAATTCAACAGAGTAGCCAATGCTTGGCTATATTTCGTGAGTGCTCGCTTGATTCTGTCAACTTATTTCACCAATGTACCAGCAGAAAGAATAAAGCTCATCTTTGGCTTCATGAAGGGTCTGACTATTGATATTGGAATGGAGATAGTGCAGAGTATTGGAGAAATCAGCAGATTGACCACTACTGGCGGATTGGGACATGGTTCATTCATCACTGCATTATGTGCTAGGCACAGAGTCCCAACATTCGCCACAGACATTCTTGAGAAGACTCTGCCACCTATAACATACAGTCTAGTCCATTCATATCCTGACCCGACAAACCCAGCGGATAGGAGACGAGGTCGAGAAGAAGGCGGAGCAGGCGCAGCCGCAATGGAGCGAGAAGAGCCAGAGACAGCCACACAGTATGAGCCCGACGAAGCATCCACCAGTCTCCCTTAGCTTTGGAGCCTCTAGTGACAATCATGGAGCAGAAGCTCCTAAATCAACATCAGATGTTGCGAAACCATGAACAGATGATGCAAGAGCATCAGGACCTGAGCCAGCGCGTCAATGATTTGAGCACCATGTTCAACCAGTGGTCAATGCAGTATCCGCCGCCACCACCACCATTTTGAACCACTATTGTCTGTAAGTCATCCCTTTTATTTTTGAGTCTTACACATTTGGGACAATGTGTCGTTTAAGTTTGGGGGGAGTTCTTATTTTATTTTATTTTTGTGTGTTTATTTCTGGAGTCTTTTTTATTATGTTTTTGTGTTATATGAGTCAATTATTTTTATGATCATGCATGTTGTAGTTGCTGGAAATGCCTAGTGAATTAAGTGGATAATGTAATGGAATTAGAGCTAAAATTTGTGTGTTTAAGTTAGTTATGCCAAAGATTCATAAAATCTAATTATTTGGGATATTTGTACTTAACCTATGTGTTGTCAATTGTGAAAAGAATGATTGAAAAATGGCTATGAAGTCTGCTTGCTTGTTATTTGAGGCAAAATAATTAAGATATACATGTTTAGGAATTAGTTGGTTTCTTCTTCACTTTATTAAGATTTATTCAATATTGGTATGAATGTTTGATAGTTAATTGATCACTAATTATCATAATATATATGATTTCGAATCAAGAACCGAGAAGAGAGATTTGGATATGTTGTAATTGAATAGACATAGGTTAAAATCGCGGACGAAAGTACTTTGATACTTGTATAGCATTATAGGTTATTGTTCTTAATCCTCCTATGTGGTAAAATCTATCATAGAAATATAGAAGGTTTCTGCACTGGGGTTGAGTGATTATATATCCTAACCGGAACATAAGACAGTCTAGTTAACCTGCTATCTTAACGTAGAAAAAGAAGTCATTCTTGTTGCATTAAGGATTGAAAAGAGTGGATAGTCGAGGATATTGGAAGCCCTAATTCCTTCATAAACCTCAATAATTTAGTTTAATTGTTGCAATTACTCTACTAGTGTTAGATAAAAATCAAATTAACTTAGCGTTTGCCAAATAGATAACCTAGAATAGATGTTCGGTAATTAGAAATCAGTCTCTGAGGACGATATTCGGTCTTACCAGACTATATTACTTGTAACGATACGTACACTTGCGTGAGCAGTTGGAAATCGGCCTAACATTACTCAATTCCTATTCTCTGAACATAGAGCTCAGGGATTAAAATACTCTCAAACCTCCGCCAAGATTTCCTGGCTTTCCTGACAGAGGAATATACCGTAGCGAAGGCTTGCACCCGAGGAGACAATCGCGTGCGCACCCTTTAGTAGAGATTCAAAATATCAACTGTAAATTTATATTTCATGTCTTTAGAGGTTTCAATTGTAACGTAATCATATCAGACGACTTGATTGGGGCAAGTAAATTAACAAAATTTTAAACTTCCGTTGTGTCTTACTTGTGTATTTTAGACCCAACAAAACCCTTCAATCCTCAGGTGTAAAAAGGAAGTCATGGCGTAGCCCTCCTCCCATGTATATGTTGATGCTTCAATTAACAAGGTAAGGGTCAAGGCCAAACCCCCCCAATGGCCATAGACAAGCAGTCTGTGGAATTGGCTTAATATATAATAAAATAAAAAATTAAAACTTCAAGTCAACTCTTGTCATGCAATTTGATCCATGGCTAAGAACGGCGCTCCAATTCGAGTATGTTTTCTACTTTGAACTAAATTTTGGGTTTCTCTATCTAATTATTTACCATTATTCCAATGAAGTAGAGATTAACTCGGAAAAGTAGTTACCCATGTTTGTTCTTAAATAAATCAATGCATAAACATGTGTCTTATTACATAAAATTTTATTACTTCACTAATGGTGAGTTGTGGCCAATGCTCCTCTTGGAGTTCTTCTCTGTTAAGTTTAAGTATAGAGGAAAGACACGGTGCAGGTAGTTTTTTGTTATATGGGCATATAGGAAAAAGTTACCTAAAGTAGTTCTTTTGTTTTCGAAATTTGAACCTGACCCTCACGGTTCTCATCCCAAATCACTATGCCATGCACTTGGATCCAGACAATATAGCTTTCTATTGAGTTTTCATATTCTCGATCCCAACTAGTTTGGGATTGATACATAATTGATAGATGCTAGTAGTTTCTATGAGCGTTTGTCAAAATTTTGTGGAGAGTTATTCCCTTATTTCTATTTTGAGGGAATTGGCTAGGTGGTTTGCAAAGATATCAGTGTGTTTGAGAGTGAAGTAACACTAAGGTGGTGTTTGGCCAAACACCCTCTTTTCAAAAGTAGAAATACTTTTTTCAGAAGTCAAAAAGTGTTTCTAGATGTAAAGAGAAGCAGAAACATCAATTTGGTGCTTCTGGAGAAGTCCTTTTTGCTATTTCATTGAATTTTTTTTGGACACATTTACCATTTTCTTTTCACAAAATTCCTTTTAATTTCATATAATATCCCCATATAAAATATAAATTTAGAAATAGGGGGTTAAGAAAAATTCATATTTTTTTTATAAAAGTAACAAAAAATATGAAATAGAAATTTGAGGATGGGTAAGGCAATGGGGTGGGGTGGGGTGGGGTAGGGGTAGGGCGGGGGTAAGAAAAAATCATATTTTCAATAACTTTTTTTTATAAATGTAACAAAAAATATGAAATAGAAATTTGAGGATGGGTAAGGCAATGGGGTGGGGGTAGGAGGGTAAGAAAAAATTCATATTTTTTAATAATTTTTTATATAAAAATAACAAAAAATATGAAATAGAAATTTGAGGATGGGGTAGGGCAATGGGGTGGGGGTGAGGGTAGGGGTAGGGCGGGGGATAAGAAAAAAAATCATATTTTTTAATAATTTTTTTTATAAAAGTAACAAAAAATATGAAATAGAAATTTGAGGATGGGATAGGGCAATGGGGTGGGGGTAAGGGTAGGGCGGGGGGTAAGAAAAAAATCATATTTTCAATCATTTTTTATAAAAGTAACAAAAATGGAGTGGGGGTAGGGCTAGGGGTAAGAAAAAAAATCATATTTTTTAATAATTTTTTTTATAAAAGTAACAAAAAATATGAAATAGAATTTTGAGGATGGGGTAAGGCAATGGGGTGGGGTGGGGGTGGGGGTAGGGCGGGGTAAAAAAATTCATATTTTTAATAATTTTTTTATAAAAGTAACAAAAAATATGAAATAGAATTTTGAGGATGGGGCAAGGCAATGGGGTGGGGTGGGGTGGGGGTAGGCGGGGTAAAAATTCATATTTTTTAATAATTTTTTTTATAAAAGTAACAAAAAATATGAAACAGAAATTTAAGGATGAGTAGGGCAATGGGGTGGGGGTAGGGGTAGGGCGGGGGGTAAAATTTCATATTTTCAATCATTTTTTATAAAAGTAACAAAAAATATGAAATAGAAATTTGAGGATGGGGTAGGGCAATGGGGTGGGGCTGGGGGTAGGGTTGGGGGTAAGGGGGGAGAAAATAATTCATATTTTTTATAAAAGTAAAAAAAATATGACATAGAAATTTGAGGATGGGGTGGGGTAGGTGTGGGTAGGGCGAGGGTAGGTTTGGACATATTTGAGTCATTGACTATCATATTGTCGTACATTTCTTATGTACAATATAATATTATTTTTTGATTAAATATTGCAATTAAATAATTTTAAAAAAATTATTAAATTGTAAAGATATACTAATTTTTAGAAACATATGATAGAAAAGAATATTTTAAATAGTTTTAAATCTATTAAAAGAATATTCTAGTAAATTTGCATAAATATTGGCCAAACAGGAAACTGTTTCTGTTCTCAGAAGCACTTCTATAATTTTTGGTCAAACACCTTAACTGATTCTTCAGAAACAGTTTCTGCATAACTACTTCTGAGAAACAGAAACACCTTTCCAGAAGCTTGGCCAAACAAACCCTAAGTAAGCTAGTGGTTTCATTGCTGCCGTAGTTGAGATATTCAAAACTTCGTGGAGTTGCATATGTATAATTTTTGGAGAATCGATTATTAAAGGTGATATTTAATCCAAATAGATTATAATGACCTTTGAATTGTCAGCATAGTTCTCAACATGATAATGTTTACTTCCGGACTGTGTATATTGTTGAAAATTTACAAATGTGGAATTAAGTTTTAACTCATTATTTATGACTCGAACAATTGGGATCCCGCACGTCGAAAACACAGTTTTCACACACGTACACAAGTAGTGCCAAGTATCGTAAATTTCATTAGTGAAAGAGATATTGGTACGTGAGTAACGTTCGAGACAGAATGATGGATGGTCATTGGTTAAATGACACGTTTTCCACGTTGGTAAATGAAGGAAGAAGTGTATGAAGTGTATGAAGTGTAAGATCGAAACGGGACGGAAAAGGGTCGCGGCACCGCCACCACAAGGGCCTCGACGCCGCGGCGCCACGGCGCTAAAGTGACTTTTGGCTATTCCCGGGCAGTGTCTGTGCGACGGAAGTCCAAAAGTTTGGCTGATTGTGGGGACATTTTGGGGCATTAAGATGTCAGTTTCTCCTCCATAAATCAGTCATTATTTGGCTACATTACTTGGTGAATTAAGTGGTCATTACATGGCACTTAAAGGGCCAATACATGGGCACTTGAAGAGTCATTCTTACACAACTATAAATTGAGGCCCTTTGCTCAATTGTAGTTCACACCACTCTCATTCTCAAATTTTCTGAAAAACTCTTTCTCTCAAGCATACCTTCACACAAAGGTTCTTCTTGAGAAACACTTAAGTTTTCTTTGCTCATTTGTTTAGTTGTTGTTTTATCTTGAGAGACAGTTGTCCATATCGTAAAAGGATATATACGGGGCAATAATGTCTTAAGGACAGAGTGAATATCACTCGACTCAGCAGCGCCTCTATAACGCTATCAGATTTAGTATCTTTTGATTTTAGGTGACAAAAGATCAAGAAGCTTGCTGCAAATGGAACGCAGAACAAAAGAAATACTCAAGAGCACAAATTCAAGACCATTCAAGAACTCTTAAGTTTGTTGTAGCCACAACTCTTGTTGGCTACAAGATTGTTAACCATTATAATTGTAGTTTATTCTTTCAAAACACTAGTAGTAGTTGTATACTATTTCCACATCCATTGTAACTCACGTACATTAAATGGTTATTTGTCTTTGAATACTATAATGTTGGTGAAATAATGAGTTCCCCTTATAGTAAGTTTTTCATAGAATGGGAATTCTGCTCTACTCCAACAAAGTTAATATATGCAACTTGTTAGAGGAAAATTGATCCAAACAAATTTGAATCTAACAAAAGTTAGAAATCTGTTGTCAAGATTCCATCCGTATAAAGGTTTTGAAGTGCCTCGGAGATGTTAAGAGTTATATAGCAGACTATGGTATTTAATACTCTATTAAGGAGTGAAAAGATGTCAAATAAGTGGAAATAGAGGGCTTTTGTTCCGATAGATAAGAATAGTGAATATCTTCAAAGTTAGAATGAAGTGTTGTGGTATTAAATTTACGAGTCATGCAAAGAAGCGTTGTGAATTGGCAATAAAGTATAGACCTAGCAATATTATATAAGGTTGACATAAAACTAATTTGAGTTTGGGTTTATGCCCGGTGGATTTACAATAAAGGCTTTGATAAGGCTGTCTGGTGCACAATTTATATGATAAGAGTGAATTTTTTTACTTTTGGGGAGTTCTGAAGAAGGAAGGAAGATACATATTTTTTTTAAATATATGTTCGAAGTAGCAGGAACAAATATGAGAATAGTGAAGGAGATATGGAGCACAAGAGTTTCATCATAAGTAGAAGCAGATTAAAGACATTGCAAGTTTATCCTCTATGAGAGGAATGAAAGTGAAATGAGATTAGATACGGTTGTAGTTTGTAAATGCAGACAATTTAGATACTTAGCAGAGTCTTTCTAGAGAATGGCATGAAAAGGCAAAGATATTACACACAGAATAAAATTTGAATGACCTAAATAGTTGAGTGCTTCAAGAGTACTAGGTGATAAGGAGTTCAATAGAACAATTGTGAAACTAATAATTTTTGTTTCACAAATAATGTTATCTGAGAAGAGAATGTTGGACCTCTAAGACTCACATGTCCAGAAAAAATGAATGTAATGGAAATGTGGAAATCGTACAATTTGTTTTTGTCATGATGTGTCCTTTGTATGAAATTAGATGCTGTCAAGGCATCTCAAATTTCACACCCACTTGTGGTCCTTTTAATTCAAAGAATCTATGAGAAGAAAATTCTAAATCGGGAAGTTGATTCTTACCCGCGTTGCAGCTAACTCACCTGTACTGTTTAACAAAGCTATGATTTAGAGACTACTATACTCCTTGATTTTCTAAGGAGGGATTATTTCCTTTCTCTTCTTATATTAATGTTGATCTCATTCTCTAGATATTGTGCAGGATGCGACAACTGCTACAATTCCTATTACTGAAGATGAAATTATAGCTTTTCTGTTGCAGGGAAAACCAGTGACCACAATGGATCTTGCCATACAATTTAAATCCGACCTGCACATTTGCCAGCACTACCATAAGCCTACGACCCTTTTTTATTCTAGTATAAATTATTTTCCTTGTCGATTGTTGATTATATACTGAGACTTGAGATGGCTATGGAAGGGGCACTTGTTTTATATGAATAACACATTCTTGTTTCCATCTTCTTCTACATCCTTAGCTAGATTTCCATCTATCTGTTTATGAACCTAATAATCAGCCAAGAAAGTGAATGTCCCAAGTCGCAATAAAAATGAAACATGACTGCTCCGGAATAGGGATGTCAATGGGGCAGGGCGGGGCGGGGGAAGGGTACCCGTACCCGCCACCTACCCACCTCCACCCCACCACCCATCACGGGTAGTAAATTATCCACCCGCCCCCGCTCCACTTACCCCGGCGGGTACCCATCACCGGGTACCCATCACCGGTAGTAAAAAAAAATTATATAATAAAAAATGAGGTCAAGAAAATGGAAAAAATGAACTTTTTTCGCTATGGTGTATCAAATATCATCTGAAACTTTATCAAAATATTAGGAACATTAAAAGGTTAAAATAAAGCGTGAATTTATATAGAAGAAGACAAGAAATTTTCTAGTCCTTTCAAATAATCACAATTGTAAAAAAAGAAAAAGAGAAACTCCAATGTCATAAACAAAGTTGTCACATATGCACTGGTAGAGTTGTTGCATTCTACCATACATTTTCACACAAAAACATTAAAAATATTGAAGGGTACCGTACACTTTATTTTAAATGAATAATAATAATAATAGGTTGATGACTTGACAAGAATAAGGGAGTCTTGAAAAGAATAAGGGATTTCAAGTCCTTGTCTAGTTAAGAATACTAGAAAATCAACATAATTAAAGAATCCAACACAAACATGTACCGGGTGGGCGGGTGCGGGGCGGGTTTTATATGAAATACACCCCCGCCCCACTACCCATGGCGGGTAGCACTTTTGATACTCATACCCACCCCACCACCCACCAAATCATCCCCCATACCCGCCCCAACTGGAGCAGGTGCGGGGCGGTACCCGCATTTACCCTCCCCACTGACATCGCTACTCCGGTACATGAACAATCAGACGTGGGATACAGAATTCTAATTTAAAGGGCATCACTGTCTCTCCGTAAAAGTTCGTAATAATAAGAATGTATTTAACTCCATATGAAAGAGAATTAGCGGTCACTATAAAGGTTCACAATGTGTCTAGATTTGCCACCTTTATTGGATACACATGCATATAATGCGAGCTCCAAATTGACTCAAACTTAGTATGCAAAAACAGTCACTGTTCCTAACAATGGCTGAAAAAATCTGAATATCAACACCTATTGAGCTCCATATACAGATATTGAGACACTGCCACTTAAATTGGCTTGCCACCTGTTGGTGTACTGGTTCCGTCTTTATTCTTTCCTCGATTTTTATACCAGTAAGTACAGACTGCTAGGGTCTTACTGAAAACCAAATGCCCGCCAACTCTAGTATAAATGCTAAGGTGATTTCCGTTGCCCCAAAACTGGACCAAACAAGTGATAATATAGTATAATGTATATGATCATATCCTATATGTGGCCATTGCAAATTAAAATGGACGTCTCTGATAAACCAATAAGAAACCAACAACCACAAAGACATCAAAATCACCCGAAAATGTACATAGAATTTGTGGCATTCGAGGAATTATAGTCGATTTCCTGATTCACTTATCCAAATCGAAAATCTGTGTCAAGATTTTGTGTCGATCCTCAACCACTAGAGTTGTATCTCTGCCTTGGAACAGGCAACTTTTAACTGCCAGAACTTGAGACAGCGTCCATGAACCAAGGATGGAGCATATATTGAAGCTAATTTCACGCCAGTGACTTGGAGGGGGCTATTGTCTAATAAAATCTCCAAGACAACAAACATTATTTCATGTTTAGGAGGGTTTACGCTTGACCTATAGCACAGAACAGGGTCATATTAAACAGCAACCATATGGCACCCAAAATTCAGGCTGCCTCTATTATAGGTTCAGTCTGCTGAGTTTGCAAATTGGAAAAAGTAAAGTGCAATGGATTCGTTCAATAACAAGGAACCAAAGATGAACCATGCCATTGATTAATGGTAGCCACATACTTCCACAAGTCAAAAATAACTTGACCTCAAGCTCAGTGTCTTCTCTGGGTGTAGATAAGGTTCTTCGTTTTTATTTTTTTAATGGTTCTTCTTCAAGTTATGTGATCACTTTTGACTATTTTGTTACGAGGGATGCAGGGTAAGGTGCGAGCAACAAGGAAACACCACATTCAAAAGGGATATCATGCTTCATTCTGAATGGAAACTGATCTAAAAAATGAAAGGAAGAAAGCGGCTATTTTTACCATCGAGGTTCTGAAAAATACCAAAACTCTTCATGTTTGGCATTATGTTCCGTATGAAGCATATAAAAATCATCATCTACATATTTCAGCAGGTTGAGAAAGCTGAGCCATTGAAAGTTTCTTATATCTGTGTCCTAGATAGAATGCTGTCAGTATCCACGTGAAGCAGACCTGAAAGAAATGTCAAACTTATGTTAAACATTCAACCTTAATTTCTCTGAGGCCTTTGAATCACCTCATACAAGTGTGTTAGTGTGTGTTCCAATCATCTGGAATTGTATAAACGAAGACGATAATTTCAAGACATCTGGAGCAGTGTTATCAAGGGAAGGTTTTACTTACAGGCAGGGCATATAGTGAAACAGCGGATGCCTTGCCATTGAGAGTGCTGAAGAGTAGTTTGTACATTGCAGCTGCTGTAGCATCCCCAAGTCTTTGAACAATCACATCTATGCATACCTGTATAGACACGTTGGCCCACACAAAAAAAAAACAATAGAATCATTCTACTGCTACGAATATTCAAGTGAACACTCCAGCTGCCAACTATTATAACCATGAAAATCCTTTTTAAGTGCCATGAAACACTTCATGCGGACCTAATAAAATAATGTTGACCTACCAGATTTGCTATATCCTATCAAAAAGATGTAAGAATTGGAAATCGTGAAATGCGCTAGACAGGATATTCACAATTCAGGTTGCTGCTAATATGTAGGATGGAATTATGATAATCTTTCAGGTCACTATTTTTGTAACATACCTTTGCTTTATACTTCTCTTCCTGTGAGACAACAGTGAAAAGAAGCTCCCTTGCAGGCCTGGTAACGACATATGTGACCACCTAATTGTAAAAGACAACAAAATATAAGCCTCAATTGCATGGTGTATCTCTACTTATCTTTTATTCGTTGCAAAACCTGTTAGTTCCCTTATTTTTTGGAGAATGCCAAAAAAGAGGCAGAATACCTCATTATCTTCCTATACTTGGGATGGCTTATTCAGTACACGTAAATTTTTCTTTGTCCTAATCATCCATCCTATACTTGGCTATTTGATAGCATTGACCCACTGGACAGTGATGCAGGAAAGAGCGTGGATACACTATTTTAGGCTATGCTGCTCGGACTCTTTAAAATTATTGCCGCACCCGTGTCGACATGACATGGGTGTGGGCGTGGGATCCACACCAGATTTGGTCAACTTACCTTGGGTGTTTTGACTACATCTATGACCGATAACTACAGATTTATTAGGTATTTGGTTTGATCTTTTGGTTTATGTCATATATCTAGTTATATAATGTATGAGAATGTTTTGCTATTACACGAAATATGTTATGAATAAAACATTAGGTGCCTATAAAGAATTAAATTTTATTAGTTTTACTTCAACAACTTAAATTGATCGAGATATATACTTTATATGTTGTAATATACATTTATTGGTCGTACCCCAGCACCCGTATCCGCACTTGAATCCATACCCCCGAATACTAAAATTATGTGATGAAGAACCCGACCTTTAGATCAGCACCCGTATCGGACATCCGCACCCAAATCCGAGCAACTTAGCTTTTAGGGGCAACAAATGAAGAAAAATTTAAAACTCAGTTTCCAAGTGAGCCATCTTCCAACCATTAATTGCCCCATAAGTAGTCTATTTGTTCCAATTGTGTCTTTCTCCTTGATTCTCTTAAAATATACAATGCATAATTTATTCCAACTTTGTAATTTCTTCTTCAAGCAAAGGTTATTTGTTTTAAATTTGTATTTCTTCTTTTTCAGATAAAAAATGTAACAAAAGTGGCTGAACACCATTATTTTTAGCCAAATAAAAAAAGTTTTAACTACAATAATGGTTCCAATTGTATACTTCTTTTTATTTCTTCTTTGGATACAATAGCTATTTATTTCCATCATGTATTTCTTTCCGGATAAATCTGTAAAAGAACATTGTTGAAACTTCATTATTTTTAGCCAAAACAATGGAGTTCTAACTTTGCTTTCTTCTTATATCTTCTTTAGATGCAATGACTATTCACTCCAATTAAGATGGCAGTGGATCCTGGACCCGGTCCGGATCCGATGGATCCAGATCCGTTTTATACTATATGGATCTTCATAATTTGGACCCAACGGATCCGGATCGGACCCGGATCCGTTTCTGACAGGTCGGATCTGGATCTGGATCTTGTATTTGAGATCCGCATCCGGTTCAGATCCGACCCATGGATCCGTTTTAAAGTGAGTATTAATTGGGTCATTTTGTCAATAACTTGGTTACGTTTATGACAAAAAAGTGTCACTTTTTAAACTCATATTCGGCCCGTGCTTAAAGCTCTTAAAATCATATCATTTGGGGGTCCAAATAATTCACTCTATCCCAAATACACGATCTACCCTGCAAGCCCAATTCAAATTAAATTACCCGGCCCAAACACCTCAACTACCTAGCCCCCGAACGCCCAAAGCCCCTTAAGCTTTCTCATTGGCCCCAAATCGCAGCAAATCCTAAGCCCCAATTCATTGCCTCCTTCGATCCCAGCAAAGACCAATTAAATATGCCATTTTTGGTGAGTTCAAGGAAGCATCCTTGACACTCGTCGACGCAGTCGCTGCTCCACAATATGTAATTTTCCTCCTTTTTTCTTTTTAGTTTTTTTTGACATAATTTGTAGTATTTTTGATTGCTCAATGTGGTTTGTAGTATTCCAGTTTGCTTTTAGTTTATAGTTGTGTTCCTATTTAGATTTAATGTGTAGTCCTCCCTTTAGAATTTTCGTTTTTGCTTGCAGTTCTGTTGCTTTAGCATGTTTAATGTATTTACAATTCTGTTTGGCTATGAAGCACGGACACCTCATTTAGGGTGAGGTTTCCGTGTCGAAAACTGGGGGGGACACGAAACGCGGCGGACACTCCTCGGACACGTGTCCGAGTGGGCCCAGCCCAAAAAAAAAAAATTTGCTCGGACACGGTTGGGACACGGCTCGGACACGTACGGGACACGGCTCGGACATGTACGGGACACGGCACTTACAAAAAAATGAAAAAAGACTAAAAATTAAAAAAAAACCTAGACATTTCATTTTCAGAAAATCGATTCGCGATCGGCCGTTCGGCATGATACCGCGACTTGTCGGCAGTCGATCGACATGCGACTCGGCGACTTCGTCGCGACTGCGAAGTCCATCCAGTCCCGTGAGCACGACTTCTTCCGAGTTTCGTCTACGCGAGAAGAGGCGTGCATCACGCTTGGATTTTCTTTTTGCTTTTGGTTTTAGGTTTTAGGTTTTAAGTTTTAGGTTTTGTTTTGTTAGGGAAATCATTGGGCTAGGGAAATTATTTGGGCTTGGGGAGGTTCTGACGAATTAAAAGGGAAGTTGGGCCTCATGGTTTTGGGCTAGGGAATTAAATGGTTTGGGTAGAGTTTTAAAAAAATTACTAAACTATAAATTACTTATGCACTTTTTATTTTAATTTGAGATTGATAAATTCTAATACTTAGCAAAATTATTATTTATTTTTGAATTTGGTATTTTGGTTATTTGATATATAACAAATTTGAATTAAATTTATAATTTATTTATGAATGTGAAGCTTTAATAATATTAATTTTAGTATTTTATATATATATATATATATATATATATATATATATATATATAAATATTTTTAATTTATTTTACAAATGTGTCCTGCCGTGTCGTGTCCCCTATTTTTCAAAATTGTCGTTTCCGCGTGTCCGTGTCCGTGTCCGTGCTACATAGTTGTTTGGTATACTGAAATGAGTAAGAATTAGTTGATTAGGTGTTTTGCCAAAATAAGTTTAGTAAAATTCTCAAACCTCTGTTTCCTATCTTTATTACTATGTCCAGTAGGTGACCAAGAGTTGTTTTACGGCTTGTTTCCAGGTCTAGCCTTGGTTTTAATTGGGTTTAGGTAGACTCCCTAAGTGTTAATGTCAATTTAAGTATTAATGATAAAAAGCTTAAAGGAGTTTAATTTTGGAAGTTTAAAGTGAGTATTAATTGTTGTCGAAAAAATTTCAACAAGTGGGAATATTATTAAAGGCAAAAAAAATTACATGTGGATCCGGATTTGGATCTGATTTTTGTGAATCCGATGGATCTGGAGGTATCAAAAACGTATATGGATCTGGATCTAGTAGGATCCGGTACAGATCCGATTCGTCAAAAACGGATCCGGGTCCGATCCGGATCCTTCGGGTCCAAATTTTGAAGAGCCATATCCTATAAAACAGATCTGGATCTACCGGGTCCAGGATCCACTGCCATCTCTAAATTTCCAATTGTGTTTTTTCTTTTCCGAACAAATCTGTAAATAAACTTGGCTGAAACTTCATTATCTTTCGCCAAATAATAAACTTTAACCAATATATTATAGTTTCAACATGTTCTTTTTTATTTATTTTTTAGCTGCGATGAACTTTTGTTTCAACTGTATATTTCTTATCAACACTTCAAAAAGTTTAGCTAAAACTCCATTATATTCTGTCAAAATAAAAAAAGTTTGTGTTAAATATATAATTTACGAATATTACTTGTTGATTGTGCGCAGAATAATTGATTGAAGAAGAAGAATTGAGAATTGAGAATTGAGATGAAGAGGAAGAGGGGGAAAGAGATGGAAGAGAGAGGGAAATTGGTGGAAAAGAAAAGAGATTTTGTATTATGTTTTCCAACAATGTACTCACACATATTTATACTACAATGCATAACAAACAAACTAACTCAATATATTTCAATACCCCCCTCAAGCTGGGCACTGAAAACAGAGTTTTCAGTCCTAGCTTGGTAACATTAGCAAAACACTCTACTAACAAGCAGCATCATCGTAGTACTTGTAAGAGGTCTTCACAAAGCTCCAGCCATTCATATCACAAACATATGAATGTCCCTCGTTACGCAATAGATCAAAGCCACAAACTGCTTGCCTGAAGACTATGCAAACTTCTCTTGCCATTTGCTTCTCTGCAGGGATAAGTAGAATAGGATACCGAACTTCTTTCCCATCAGGATTTCTCATAACAACACCTCTTAATTCTTGACCTCGTAGAGCTCCCTTTATGGTACCAGCAGCAGCTAGTCTTTTAAGAGCTTCACGAGCAATATCAGTTTGTGCTGGATCATCTGCAGCATCAATGAGATCCATAAACTCCTTGGCAAATTTAACTACTCCTTGAACAGCTTCAACATTTTCCTTCTTCTTTGTCATGTTCATAAGATCGTTCAAATCCAATCCAAGAGTTTCTTGCCCAATATCTCTGTTGTTGCTCATTGTCAGAAGACACTGAAGTGCTCTTTTCAAATCATTGCTCTGCAGGGAAAGATCAAACTCTAACCTCTTTGGATATTCCAGGTAAATGAAGTGTTTCAGTAGCATAACCCATCCCAAGCATAAATTGCGCTAAATCATCATGATGTTCTCTGCCAAGTCGATCTACTTATTTTACAAAGACTAACATTCCATAAGTCGCCAAACATCTAAATGGATACCGAGATGGCTATGGATATTGCATGAACACACATGTATCGATCAATTAGCCAAAGAACACCATCTCTAACACATTTAACAGCAGGAGCTTCAACTCCCACAACAACAGCATTTTTGAATCGCTACTAGCGAGACAACATCACCGCAGCGTCTCGAACATATTTAACAGCAGGAGCTTCAACTCCCACAACAGCAGCATTTTGAGTAACTGCTACACTAGCAGTAGCAACATCAGCTGCAGTGCCAGCCATACAACCATCCACAGCATCTACTACCGAAGCCAACGAGAATGGTGTTGATTCACTGAACCAATTCGGACCCAAATGACAAGCAACAACGAGAATAGCATTCACTGCTTCTGTCGCCAAATCAACACCAACATCGCAAAATGCTCGTGTATTCTCAGCCACTAGCCACTGTTACATTAAAATCAGTTGAACCAACATGTGTTACAAAATCAATCGCAACATCAGCAGAATTATCAACAGCGTCATCACCCGCAACATTAGCATTGGTTGATACATGCTCAACAAAATCATCCAAACCAGCAGTGACAACAAGTTCATTTGCTGGCTTTTCCGTACGAGAAGCGACAATTTTTGCATTTAAACCCTGTTTAACAACAGCAACTACAGTAGATGCGACACCTGCAGTAGCAAATGCAAGCAACTTTCCGAGGATTCTCGACACCCTCAACAATTTCATCACTATGATTCTCCCCCAAGAGACTGTGCTCCCTCTTTGTTTCCTCATGAAAATCATCAAGGTAGTTCATTGTATTAGGACCAGCCACAACAGAAGAACCATTAGCACTCCTGGCTTCTTAAAGCCATTTTCAAATCCATCAATAAAAACCAAAAATAAGAATGTAGCAGCAGCAACGAAGAACCCCTCGTTCTCTAGTCACACTCGGACTAGAGAATCCCTCGATTCTCCCTATGCAAGCCTTAGAATAAGCTCGGATATGCAGTGGAGTCTCCCTCAACTTCTAGTCCAATTCCGGCTAGAAATTCCTCGATTCTCCTGTCCTGAGCTAAACAAATGAAAACAGACAATCGAACATTGACCTTCAACTCAATCCAGATTGCTTCCGACAAAGTATCCCTCAGTTCTCAGTCAATTTGCAGCTGAAAACTCCTCGATCCTTCCATCAATCTATTGTTTATGCAACTTAAATATGCAATTCAACAATTTTATGCTAATTGAATTCAACTGATGTAAAATTCAGCTTCTCGATCCTTCCATCAATCTATTGTTTATGCAACTCAAATATGCAATTCAACAATTTTATGTTAATTGAATTCAACTGATGTAAATTCAGTTGTATGTGATGTATCTACTGATGTGTTCTCCATCATTACTAACTTGAATGCTTGTCGATCGTGGATCGAAGCAGATTCGAAACACGAATCATAAAACACAAATAAAAAATCTCAATAGCAGATTCGAAACAAAACTGAATCGCAATCCCACCAGAGGAAGTCTCAAAATTTAATCAACCACATATGCAAAATCCCTCGATTTCCGATTCGATCGAACTGGAAATCCCTCGATCCTGCTTTGAACACACGAACTGGACTGCTTCAAAATTCGTAATCGATCGAATTTTCAGATCTGAATTTGGAACGAATTGAATCGAGCAAGGCTCTAAAATTCTTCAATTTTCAAAGTTTATAATCCATGGATAATGACGAAATATACAAACTAAGTATAATCGAAGCAATACAAATCAAATTAGACTGTAAATATGTCGGGGGGAAAATCGATGAAGAACATATCTCAAATTTGATTAGATCGAAATGAAAAGGAATAGATGCGGAAACGTGAACCTTACGACTCGGATACCATGTTAAATATATAATTTACGGCTTGTTGATTGTGCGCAGTACAATTGATTGAAGACGAAGAATTGAGAAGTGAGAATTGAGATGAAGAGGAAGAGGAGGAAAGAGATGGAATAGAGAGGGAAATTGGGGGAAAAGAAAAGATATTTTGTATTATGTTTTCCAACAATGTACCCACACATATTTATACTACAATGCATAACAAACTAACTAAATATATTTCAACACTTTGCCTAAATAACGGAGTTGTCAAGTATTTTACAAATTTGACCCGGAAAAGATGATCCAAAAAATTAATGAATTTAACAAGATAAAAACAAATATTTTTAAAAATGGACACGTGGACAAAGAAATCCATGTGGCAGCTGACCTCTATCAGGTGAGACTGGTCAAGGAGGTCAAGGCAATTAAATAACCAAGTATAGGGGAAGGAGGAGGTAATAAGGACTACGAAAAGTTTAAGTGTGAACTAAATAAATCTACCAACTTTAGGGGGGTAACAAGGTAATTTGCCAACTAAAAATTGTACAAATGCCTGAATGACATTCCTCCTTTACAACTTCTCTTGTCATTAATTTTTATTACTTCTCTTTCGAGGCTGGGGAAAAGGTGTAAAGAAAATATACCTTCCTCAGTGTTTCTGAGACGGCCACTGCAATCCATGTAGGCCATACTGCTAAAGCAATTAAATTTGTGAAGGCAACAAAAGGTGTGGAGCAAATGGCTAGAGTAACACCAGCAAAAGTAAGGATGCGCCCCTGCAACCAAGAGGTGAATAAAGACTTTTAAAACTTGTGGCACTGGAGATACTAAAATGAATAAGATGTTGTGAATGTAGAGAAAAACAGAAGAAAGCAAGGGACTGCAGTTCAAGACACTAGGGAACTGATCAACATATAAAACTGTCCTAGATATCTCTGATCAACATATAAAACTGTCCTAGATATCTTATCACTTCAAAATTCTACGTAATCTGACTTTGCACACATGAGAACTCTTTGTGGATCCTTCAAAATACACCGCTAACTCACAAGGAATTGATATTACCAATGTGATATTAACACTCTTACACACCCCTAAATGACAGAAGTAGATTATATTCTATGGTGGAACTCAAATACGGAAAGTGGTGTGAAATTACAAGAATATTTGGAGAGGAAGAAGCCTTCACCACAGGCTCCAGTCAGAGCCTCCATCACATTTGAGAGAAGATAAGAGAAGTTTTAAATAAGAGTTGCTCAAGTAGCATAGAGATTGTATACACTTCCACAACAACATACCCAGTGAAATCCCACAGGTGGGGTCTGGAGAGGACCTTACCCCTACCTCATGGAGGTAGAGAGGCATTGTGTCCACTTTCACAGATTGGAGAAATTGAATATCCCTTCAATACCCCTTCCCCTCTTCCCTGAGTAACACAGACACACACAAGAGAGAAAAAGGACTAACTTAGCGATTGAACTTTTGCACGTTCTACATTTATGACATACCGTCAAAGTAAGCTGCCCAGCAAGGATAAAAATAGCAATAAAGCTATTGATCTGTGCAAATAATCTCCTTCTACCAGTAGGATCTGTTACTACAGCAGCAATAACAGTTACTTTCTGCAAAAGAGTCAAAAGGTTGGAGGAGTGAGGCTGCAGTAACTATAAACTGGTCTGTCACAAAGGTGGTCATCTATGTGAGATTAGTATATCACATAAGTACACCACAATACAGATGTTGATACATTCTGTCACTTAATCAAAGGAACTTCTCATCGTACCTGAAAGTAAAAAAAGGAGGACACAACTGCACTCAGCCAAAGGAATAATGCTACGTGCAACAAGTAAGTCGAAGATAGAATAAGCTTTAGCCCATCCAATATAGCCCAGAACTGAGGCATTGCTACAGAAGCTGGTGATCTTGGGGAAGTTGTTCTCTGTGTGAGCTCTTGTTCATTCTTGACCTCGATATCAGCTTCCCTAAAAACAAAAACGATAAAGGTTAAGAGACTACTAGATTATAATATTCTTCTTTCATTTTGGATGAGGAAGGGGAAAGAGAAAGTAAGTCACGCAAGGACATTCTTTTTTTTTATCAAGGACATTCATATAGCGCTTCTCTTTCATTGCGAGTTTGTGTACTTCATTCTTTCTCTAAATCAAAAGATTTCTATCTAGAAAACTAATAGTATCCAATAGTTTTATACTTTGCAATGTGAATCTTCTTTTTGCTTATATACTCCCTCCACCCCAATTTTGTCACCTTTCCTTATTTGGCAACTATTTAATGGCACTGTCTCTATTTTACCCTTGTTGGGTCCCACTTACTTTTAAAGATGTACTTATTGGAAAGAAAAGTCAACAAAGTAGGCACTAAAGTAAGGGCAACTTGGTAAACATAACAAAGTCTTCCCTTATTTCTTAAACCCCGTGCCCTGTTAAATGGTGCCACATAAATTGGGACGGAGGGAGTATTTATTTTTGATAACAGAGAAATTCCTGAAAGCCAAATGTGCACAGTTCGCAACTTGGTGGATAATGGCCCCGCTCCAATGTGGAATCTTTTTTTAGTAACAGGATATCCTGCTTTTCATGCTTCAGCTATATAGAACAAGATATAGGTTTTGCCTATGGACGAATATGTGGCACCATTTGACAGGGCACAGGATTGCATATAGAACAAGATATATGCTTGCATATCCATCATTTGAGTCTCCAATAATTACATATACGATTTTGCCTATGGACGAATATGCAAGCATATGTTTCATGCTTGTTTGAGTAATAGCAATGAGATTTCCCAATATCATGCTAAGAAAAGCTAGGATTTCCGGCTAGGATTTCCGGAAGAAAATGTCATTTTTACTTGCTTATGCATTCATAGCACAAGACTTTACTACTCAAGCTGCATTATATACCCATCACCAATATATTGCAGGTTTCATCATGATAGGAGCTTTTGCGCAACAACATACTCAGCTTTTGCGCATGGAGTTATATTTTTCATTAGAGATTACAATCCGGAGCAAAATGAAGGTAATGTATTGGCAAAAATATTAGATCATAAAGAAGCTATCATATCTCATTTAAGTTGGGCTAGCCTCTTTATGGGATTCCATACCCTGGGATTTTATACTCATAACGATGTCAAGCTTGTCTTTGGTACTCCCGAGAAGCAAATCTCGATTCAACCTATATTTGCTCAATGGATACAATCATTGCTCATATGGGTTCGATGTACTTTTATCTTCAACGAGTGCCCAGCATTCAATGCGGGTCGAAGCATCTGGTTACCGGGTTGGTTAAATGTTGTTAATAAAAATAGTAATTCATAATTCTTAACAATAGGTCCTGGAGACTTTTTGGTTCATCATGCTATTGCTCTTGGTTTACATACAACTACATTAATCTTAGTAAAAGGTGCTTTAGATGTACGTGGTTCCAAGTTAATGCCAGATAAAAAGGATCTCGGTTATAGTCTTATGTGTGATGGCCCAGGACAAGGCAGTACTTGTGATATTTCAACATGGGACGCATTTTATTTGACAGTTTTTTGGATGTTAAATAATATTGGATGGGTTACTTTCTATTGCCATTGGAAGCACATCAAATTATGGCAAGGTAATGTTACACAGTTTAATGAAGACTTTTGAAAATTATTGTCTAAAACAAGTCATAGACATTTGTGTAGTTATAAATCATCTCATTAACGGTAAATGAGAAGTTTAAAGTTAAATTGATTCTAAATATAGAAAGGTGTCATTCTTTGTGGGACAAACTAAAAAGGAAAGTGTGCGACACATTGGGACAAAGGGAGTAATAAATAAAGTTAAAATCAGTAAAACCTTCATGCTAGTAAAAAGGATTTTATCTAAATTGTGAGGGAGGTAGTACTGTCCAGAGAATGTAGTCATATGATAAATTGTAGAGGAAGCACATTTCCATACTGATTACAATCATTCTTACGGTGTGTTATATGTCATCCTCCTTATACTCCTGGACTATCAAACTGCACGGAGCACAGATAAAGAAATCAGGTTCACGGTAACTTGTGGTTACAGTATCCATCTCTTTTTCCAGTTTGTTCTTGTAAAAAAAAGCATTTCCTGATGTATCAAGCACCTTCGCATCCCAAAAAAATAAAGGGAGCTGGAATAGACAGATCTATATCGAACTTACACCATGACTCAACTAGACTAGTCAAAATTATGTTATCATAGAGAGAACTTTCACTAATAAAGAAGTTCACAACCCAGAGAAACATGAAACACCAATGCAACAGAAAACCAGGAATAATGGGGTAAGAAACCTGAGACAACCATCCTAAGGTTAATAGGGAGAGAAAGAGCTGTAATTGCTTGCATGGAAGGAGCTATCAAGGGAGCATACAATTAGAGATCTCTTTTCCAAATCTCATCTAGTGGAAAATTCTATTGCTAATAAAATCTAGCAATACTCCCCTATCGCGATAGAACAAGAACAACAACAAGAAGAAAACCTGAGGGGAGATAGTTCTTCAGGAAGTTGTAAGACGTCTTTCTTGATTCCTTTTGATGACTGTGCAGCAAATTCCATAAGAATTGCTGAAACAAGAAGTAGATCTGCAAGAACCAAAAGGGAACTACTAAGAAAATAGAAAGCATAACAAGAGAATGATAAGAATAAGGAAGCAAGAAAATCATAAAGAGATACACACACGGTCCTAACCAAGCCATTCCTGTGGCAAATAGCGAACCAAACAGCTGGCCGAGTGTAGCCCCAGCACCAATAAACCCAAACAATCTTGAACCTGACTGTACACAAGGATAAAGTTAGATTATACCCCAAATTGCTACCATGAAGTGTAAAAGCAATATCTTGATCTATTATGGTGTTTAGTGAAGGCACGTAGTAAATCCCTTGAACGTCCCTTCTCTAGGAGGTGATATTTGTTTAAAATTATCAAATCAATCAGAGGCACAATTACCTCACTGTTCATCACATCAATAACTCTAGCCCAAGTTGAAGATATAGTAATAAGATTAAGCAAAGCAACCTGAGAAACAATGAAGCAAGAACCTTATTCAGGAAACAATACATCAAAAAATTGACAAAATACTACTATTAGAAGTTATTGCAATAGTTGAGAATTAAATCAAAAGCATTTACCCAAAGAAACAGGCCAATTCTCACTGACACATAAAACCATCCACGGTTGCTCCAACTCGATGAGTTTGGAGTATTCGTGTGATTCACTTCCACTTTTAATTCCTGTTTTGAAGTTGAGGACACAGAGAATAGTCCCTGCATTATTGTCATTTTTTCATCAAAACTGTTGCATCATCAAAAAGTTGTTTCCAAATCGTGAAGGTGTACCTTGATATTAAATGGTGAACTACCGGGAGTAGAAGAAAGCCACAGGATGTAGAATGCAACAAGGGTGACCCCAAAAAACCTGTGTATCAAGACCAAAGCCTGGAATTTAAAGAAGCGACCATTACAGATTACATTTAAAAAGACCCAAAACAATCCTAAATTAGTTTCCAACACTCGTTGGTTTCACCACACAAGAAGGCAGTACAGTAGCTGAAGCTAATTCACTGCATTAGACAACAAAACAGTGCGTATAATTTGATATCCTTATGTCGTAGAGCGACAAGATTTGCAATTTCTTGCTTGTCATAAATCATTATAAATATAGCCAGATAATTTGGTGTCGCGGATAAATTCAATATTACTCTCAAATGACACCAACTAGGCCAAAAATTATCATTTATCAAATACATTAATGAAAAAATAAATTTACAGGTATGATACAACACTCTATTGTGGTCAAACGGAAACCACCAAAAGACAACTATGTCTGTATGTCATGCTTAATACTGCTGGTGCAACAAACACTATTCTTGGGCCTGGAGGCATAGGAGGAGTTATTCGAAATGCAAATGGGGAATGGATTCTAGGCTTTGCTGAAAACCTAATAGAGACAACACACACTTGTGCAGAATTACTAGCACTTGATGAAAATTAATTCCACTGGAAGTAAATATAGACTCGAAAGAAGTGTTAAACTTTGTTTTATCTGGAAATAGCAATTGTTCACATAATATTTTCTCAGTTTGTAGGTGTCTGCTTGAGCAGCTTGGGTAGCCCTCTTTAGGGCACACATATAGGTAAGAAAATCAAGTAGCTGATAAATTAGCTAAAAGTAGTGTGACGTTTGATGCATATGAAAAAAAAATTATCTATGATTCCCCTCCCCTTTTGTTTTAAACATTTTAGTAAAAGAGCTGCAAGGGAGAGTAGTCCCTTTATCTATGTATGACACATATTAGTATTAACAATATTATACAACAACACACTTAGTGTAATTTACAAGTGGGGCCTGGGAAG
The DNA here is from genome assembly GCA_029844215.1 of Przewalskia tangutica. Lineage (NCBI taxonomy): Eukaryota > Viridiplantae > Streptophyta > Magnoliopsida > Solanales > Solanaceae > Przewalskia > Przewalskia tangutica. The sequence goes on from CM056734.1 coordinate 84,615,676, forward strand.
GTACAATGTACCTAGACTTTACCCCTACATTTGTGGAGATAGAGACGTTGTTTTTGATAGACCTTAGGCTCAAAAGAAAAGTTGTGGAGACAAATATGAAAGCAACATAGTAAGATCAAAGCAACCTATAGTAATACACATTGAAGAAAAAGTTACTAATAAGGAGAAAAAGAGAGGAGGCTAGCCCCCTCCTGTCCAACTACAAAAAGTAAGGAATTAGAGAATTATTATACCTTGGATTTGGAAAGATTAGGCAATGAAAAGATTAAGGTGGAAAGCGGGGCAGCAACGAGTGTGAGTAGCAAAGATCCGGCAAACAAGCTGGGGAGATTGGGCAAGCCCAAAGATATAGCGCCTTCATCACGTAAAGGAAGTACCACAAAGTATGCACTCAATATCTGCATTCATTAATGAATATTGAAGAAGATGTGTTTATTATGAGGAATAGAATAGAATAGATAGATACTTACAAAGAAAAAAGTGGAGGTGGAGTAAAGCAACGAGGAGAGCTCGTGAGGAAGAACAGTAACGAATATGGAAACAAATGCCTCTATTCGATTCATCACACTATTAACAATGCCCAATTGATTCACTTCAATACAAAGGGAGAGATCTGCAGTTTCCGATCCCTCTTATTTTAGGGGAAGAATGGATGGCTGGCTAATTGAAATGACAAACCTAGCTACATCTTCTTTGAGACCTGAGGGGCTTTTGTGTTGAATTCACCCATCTGGTGTTGGTGTGACTGTGTTGTGGATGTGGACCTTGCATTTTGCCGAGAATACAATTAAAATTAAACCTTAGCTTGTGGGGGTCCTTTGTGGCTGTCGCTTTTGCAGAATAGCGCTTGCGGGATAGCAGTCATAATTCCTTTTGGATAGCCCCGGCTGCATTAGCATTATTTCGCTCGTGAACAACTTTACGGTTACTCCAATTATTCTTCAAATTTTGTCGTTGCTCATAATTCAATTGTTCCACTATTTTTGAATATTTTGAGCTCGGCCTAGGATGATTTTAGACGAGGGTCTTAACTACATGGGGTAAATATTCTAAACGTTGATTTTTTACACCTAAATACCTGGAGTTGGAAGCGGAATTTGGAAAATTTTGGACTAAGCCCTATAATTGGTAAATTTTCTTAAGCTAGTAAATAAACTCAAAAATATAACAATTTAATTAATCAGTGTTCTATTTAAGAAAAAACTGAAACAGGCTGTGATTAATATATTACACAATATCTGGTACAGGTTACGATTAATTGATAAAATATAATTTTCTGTTGAATATTTACTTTGAGGTTTCAGTTTGGGGAACTGAAGATTTTCAGTTCGAGTCGTGCAAAATGCTGATGGAAACTGTAGTAGTCTATTAAAACCACTCCTATTATTGAATTCCTTCTCGGTTGGTTAATCACTCAAGTAAAGAACTTGTGCTAAGTCCAGCTCAAACAAAGTTCTGTGGATTTTGATTGGTTATCACACAAAAAAAAAATTGATTCGAGTCCACAACATGACCTTAATTAGAGAAATGCCAAGGAGAACGACAGTCCATTCTACCAGCAAAACTTGTAGGATTAAGCACATCAACATTTTATACACATTGCAGAAAAAACTGCTTTACGAACTGCCCTGCAATCGCTCCTTACGGAGACGCTCTAATTCTTTGGCCATTTGCCAAGTGTTAAGGGGAGGTTTCACCAAAACTCAGAGATACAAGACGGCCCATTGTCAGCAACCTGCAGCACAAAAACACCGGGCTTCAATACAATAAATGGCATGACATGAAACACCAAATAAATACAACTAATACAACTGACCTGCTGAAATCGAGGCTACTTAAGCTTCTATCTGCCTGCCTGGCAGCTACTAAGTCATCTTCTACCACCTGTGATAACACAAATCAATAATTAGTGAAGGCGAGTGGTTATTGATCATCATGTAACAAAATAAGGGTAACACAAAAGAGTCAAATGGAAACCAAATGTTTATACCAAATCTAAAGTGACCATTTTATTGCATGGAATGTCCAGTGTTTAAACTCTTCTTCTGACTTTTTCTTAAACCATGAGAGGCAGATATTTAGCGTAAACTCTTACCTTCTGCATTTCTTGCTCAATAGAGTGTGACAAAGATCTCATAGTAGCGAGGTACCATCTCCAAGATCGCAGAACTTGTATCTCAACATCTTGAACAGCATCTACTGACGATGGACGGAAAGGTAAAACCAAATCTGCTGGGAGTATATTGGATTTCCCCTCAGAAAGAATTAGCAACTGAATGTCCGCAGGCATGTCCATCTTATAATAAGTGAAGTCATATTCAACCTAGAAAAAGGAAGAAAAAACTGGCTTAAGTTTATATACTTAAAAAAGCAAATATGCCTAAACTACACCTGCATGAACACTATTAATCTGGGAAACTATATTATTATCTATTACTTATGCATATACTACTGTCGTCCAGTACACGGACTGACGGACACAAGAGAAAGGATATTTGCAAAGATGAGCATCAATTCATTATTACCTTTTGCAATTCTAACAAGCTTCTCAGGGCTCTTGCATTCTCAGCCCCGGTAGGATTAAGTGTCCCTTCTAGTAATTGTGTCTCATCAATAGTTAAATGAGAGCCTTCAGCAAGTGGCAGTATCCCTGATACCAGCCTGAAGCATTCACCACGAAGTTACACAAAAGACCAATGACATGTCAACTGAACATTAAATCTGGTTCATCATATTGAACTGCAAAGTACCTGTTAGTTTGATAATCCTTTTTGTGGGCAAGAGAAATATTGTTAAGGTAATCCAATGTTAAGTAGAACTACGCTCGACTACCTACTACCCTTCTACCCTAATCTGTGATTTCCACAACCCCTTATATAAGGTCATATCCTCAGTAAGTCGCACCTGCGTCATATCCCGTCTAATCACATCTCTCCAATACTTCTTCGGCCTACCTCTATCCCTCCTGAACTAGTCCATATTCAACCTCTCACACCTCCGCACTGGGGCGTCTGTGTCTCTCCTTGCCCGAATCATCTCAACCTCGCTTCCCGCATCTTATCCTCCACCGAGGTCACTCCCACTTTGTCCCGGATATCGTCATTTCTAATCCTATCTCTCCTTGTATGATCACACATCCATCTAAGCATCCTCATCTCCGCAACTTTCATCTTTTGTATGTGTGAAGTCTTGACTGATCAACACTCGGCCTCATACAACATAGTCGGTTTAACCACCACCCTATAGAACTTGCCTTTAAGTTTTGATGGCTCATTTTTGTCGCACAAGACTCCAGATGCGAACCTCCATTTCATCCACCCTGCCCCAATACAATGTGTGACATCGTCATCGATCTCTCAATTCCCTTGGATAATAGATCCTAGGTACTTGAAGCTTCCTTTCTTTGGAATGACCTGAGTACCAAGTATCACCTCCACACCTGTCTCGGGGTCGCTCCCATTGCTGAACTTGCACAACAAATATTATGTCTTGGTCCTACTCAACCTGAACTCTTTAGACTCCAGAGTCTGTCTCCAAACCTCCAGCTTAGCGTTCACTCTACTGCGAGTCTCATCAATCAAGATTGTCGTTTGCGAATAACATACACCATGGAACCTCACCTTGGATTTGTCGCGTCAGTCCGTCCATCACCAAGGCAAATAGGAATGGGCTAAGAGTTGATCCCTGGTGCAGCCCCATCATCACTGAAAAGTGTTTCGAGTCTCCTCCTAGTGTTTGTACCCTAGTCTTGGCTCCATCGTACATATCCTTGATCGTCCTAGTGTATGACACAGGTACACCTCTGACCTCCAAACATCTCCATAAAACCTCCCTAGGAACTTTGTCGTATGCCTTCTCAAGGTCGATGAAAACCATATGTAAGTCTCTCTTTCTCTCCTTATACTGCTCTACCAACCTCCTAATAAGATAAATGGCTTCAGTAATCGAACGCCCCGGCATGAATCCAAACTATCTCCTCATTTTCATCTCCACGACCTTTTCCCAAACTTTCATAGTATGGCTTAACAGCTTGATACTCTTATAGTTGTTGAAACTCTGAATATTACCTTTGTTTTTGTACAAGGGAATCATTGTACTCCACCTCTATTCTTCGGGCATTCTTGTCGTCTTAAAAATGACATCAAACAACTCAGTCAGCCACTCTAAACCTGCCCTGCCTGCGCTCTTCCAAAATTCAACTGGGATCACATCAGGCTAGGTCGCTCGTCCCCTGCGCATCGTGCGAACAACACCCTTAACATCCTCAACCTTAATGCTTCTACAATACCCAAAATCCCAGTACCTACCAGAATGCTCCAGATCTCCCAGCACAACGTCTCCATCTCCTTTTTCATTCCAGAGTTTATGGAAGTAAGACTGTCACCTCCGTCTAATATGTGCTTTCTCCACCCGTACTTTGTCGTCCTCATCCTTGATGCACCTCACGTGATCCAAGTCACGGGCACTCCTCTCCCTCGCCTTGGCTAGTCTGTACAATTTCTTATCCCCGCCTTTCTCCTCTAGTTCCACTCCTTGTTCAAACATGTTAGGTTCAAGGAAAGCTTTCCAAAAGCAATGAAATCCACTCTAGTATGCACGTGAAAAGAAAAAGTGCAGGTACTTGAGATCATTATCTTACATATTTAAAGTCTCTAATTTATCCAGCTACATGTAAGAAGAAGTCATTTTCATGCCTTAGACAACAAATGTAACAACATGAAATTAGCTGCAACACCATCATTTCCTAGGATAGTCGTCAGAAGCCCTAATAGAGCTTACCTTGTTGCTTTCACCAAGTGGGATTTAAGCTGCAACAATCATAACAAGAACAAGGATCATTAATCGCAAGAAAAAAAACAGTAATTAGTCTACAATGCAAGAATATTTTATGCTCACAAACCCCACTGACATTATTTCCTGCACTACTGTAAAACCTCCCTCCTATCCTACCCCCTCCCCGGAAAAGACAAAAAATAGAAAACAAGATCAGAATAACTATGTAAAAATAACATGAGCTTGCGATTCAACTACCTCGAATGTGGGTGAACCTGAAATAAAGTCTTGAGTGGCAAGACTCCTGTGAACAAGGCAATGGAGTCGAGGTACCTGACACAGAGAAGCCTCTTTAAGTGCATCTATTACCATGGTGGTGAAAACTTGGAAGCAGGATTGGCCTCTCAATAGAATCAATCTGTACATTTAGATTTAGCTTCTACCAGATGTCAATTTACTCTTAGTTTTAGCTTAAGCCACTATAGCCATCAAATGATTTAATAGATGCAGATAACAGGAGCAAATGCAGTGGCTTCTATCGCAAGGAAAAATATTTTACCCTGATCTATATCATTATATGTGCTATAGATTGGAGTGAATTCTAAAACTGTGATGTTCCCTATTACTTTGTCCCGTAAAACAGAATGTCATACTACCATTCCATATTTAAGTATGAAAGCTGGTGGTGCCAGATAATGATAATTAGTTCACAATTCTGCCTGAATTACTTTGAACACCCTAAAACTCACAGTCCATATGACTAAAGAAGGCCTCAACAAATAAAAAGCATTTTAAGAAAAATACCTTGCTTGGAGGCATCTGAGTCAGTGCATCATCACATAAACTGCCTTCCAAATCATTGTTATCATTTTTGTCTACCGGAAACTCCGGATCAAATGTGTAGACACCAATGAACTCAAAAACATCATTTAGCTTCAAATCAGATTCAGGAGAGTCATATAGCTGTAAGATTACAAAAGTACCAGTAAATATTAGCAGATAAAGTGCACATGCAAACTTCAGCTTAAGTTAGAAGCTCAAGATTTACCTTCACATGACATGGAAAAGGAGCTCTGTCAAAAATTGGAAGCACACTCGTAGTGTCTCCTGGGTTTGATGAATTGAAAGTGATTCCATCCTCACGCTGATTTGTTAACAAAACAAAAGAGAAGCTTAATCGGATGTTGATGAACAACAATTTGATAAAAAGACAGAAAATGCAACCTCTGTTAGCAACAAACAGGAGCACAACTTTACATCCACAATTTTCAAGTCAAGGACAGCTAGTGCTCGGTAGTTTAACAAAGTAAGACAGAGAGTTAACAATAAACTGAGTGTGACATACCATCTTTTTGTTGGATGTGGAAGCATGAACCTCCTCATTTGTGACCTATCAATAAACACATCAATGAAATGACTTGTGTGCATATGCCTATTTGTCAACTAGTTGATTAATAGCAAAAATTTAACTTGAGAATATCCAATCAATGAGATGAAACATACTTACATATCGATGCTTCTCCCTCTGTGAAGATGAGGAAATTGAACTTAGAAGGCCTCAGAAGAATGTTCAATCCGTGAATTCTGCCATGGAACCTAAAGCAAGACAAGAAAACCGATTTAACAATTGTGTTTCTCAAGAACCAAAACAGAAGTAAAAACATCTGAGAAGTACACTGGCTAGCAAAAATGTTACAGCATTATATCTTCCTCCATAATCCAAAACATCAAAAATATGATCTTCGTCATCTATCCAACTACTGTAACACAAAAAAAGTAGATTTTGAAGACATGGTCTTCATTTCTTTTGCTTTCTTCCTTCAAATCATCTCTTATTTCTTTCCAACCAGATGGTTCACATGATACATAATGGAATACAGAAGTAAACATGAGTTTCAATTGTTTCTATACCACCATTATATAAAAAAAATTATAGAAAAAGAGGTCTAAGTGAGGAAAAGAACCAAAACTCCCCTAAAAACAACTAAAGAAAACAACACTCCCTAATTAAAAGATCATAACTCCTACTAGAAATCAAATATAGGAAATGCCACCCTACCTATGAATTAGTATAAGATATCGTTTAGATAGGTACTCCCTAAAAATAGGTTACCAATTAAATGTAATGAAAGCCTAACATGAAAAAAGAATGAATTGTTCTACCAAGGAAGCAGTAAGGTTTTGAAAACTCACAGGAACACAGTAGAGTAAACGCCCGCTCCCACACACGCATGTCAGGTGAAGAACCCGTAGCCATTGGGAATTGAGAAAAGTCAGCAAACTTATTTGTTCTCCATGTTTCCCCGTACTTAAATCACAACATAAGAAACATGAAAGTGTCTAAACAAAAATTGGGTAAAGAAGACATAATAGTTACTCTGTAAGGCACAAAAATGATACCTTGTATGCACCGACAAAAAATTCATTACCCAGCATATCTTGAATCATTCCCCAAAATCGAACTAGCGTGTTTGGTTGCACCCATGGCATATTTGAAAATGGTACCTAACCAGTCATAAAATAAAAAACTACTAATCAAGTCTCAATTTATATGATATTTTTTTTTTATTTATTCATATGTCTTTTAAATAAATATTTTAAATTATTAATTATTGTTACTTATAGTACTTTTTCATTTACGTAATTACTAAATATGTAAATTTCAGATCCCACATTATGGGACTTCATTGGGTATATAGTTGTTGTAGTTACTAAATATGTAAATTATATTTCAGGATACTTAATTATGTGTTCGAATTCATGGTTAAAATAAAAAAATTTGACTCTCAAAATCTGAAATTAAGACAGGCATAGAAACTATTTCCTTATTTTAAAATTAGAGGAAAAAATTGGATGGTATTTCAGCGCGAAACCTGAGAAAGGCCACCATTGTCAAAAAGGAACTGCTTGAAAAGATCAGTGGCGCCCGAGTCCTTGCCATCGAAAGTGGCTGGATCAGAGCCTGAAGCTACGGTCTTTTCAAATGTCAATCGGATGGCTCCAAGTGGATTTGTTAGGCAATCGTACAGTAGTCCCACCATTGTTGATTGTATTCTCTAATATGATTGAAGGACATTGAAGGAAAAAACACGATGAGAGAAGAAGGAAGAGTGGATTACAGTGGGTATGTTGTTGTTGCTGAAATGGGTAGTATAAGTAATTCCCATTGATAAGAAGTTTAAAATTGGAAGTAATCGGGGACTTTGCTGAATCAAACATAGAAACATAGAGGGCGATGAAGAGGAAGAAGACAAATGAAAAAGAAACTAACCAACATGCATACAAATTAGAATCATATCCATAAGTTAAAATAATAATATAGTCAATCCCCAAATATTTGAACAATTAATAAGATATCATACCTATTGATGACAGTAACTAATATAAGTTGTTGAAAGAAAAACATGAGCTCAAGAAAAATAATCACATATAAGACAGATGACATTAGTAAACAATTAGTTCCAGGATTGGACAGTGAAAATATTATCTAACAAAAGTTTAGTGAGAATGATAAAGAGTAAATCCTGATAAACACCCTTATTCACACAATAAAATTAGAAACACTAAGGCGTGATATTTACTGGTGATATTAAGGTACAATATCAGTGACTCCTTTAAAAGAGAGCACATTGCTAGACTCAATTGTTAAAAATTTAGCACAGAAGTAGAAGATTTAATACAAAAACTAAGTGAAATTAGATTCGAGAGGAAAAAATTCACACCAGAATTAACTAAAGTATAGAGGAAAGATGACAAAGCATAATACAGAAATGAAAATCATAAAATGTGAAAGTTTCTAATGAAGATAACATTCACAAGATTTAAATAGTTATAAAATTTGTAAACTACTAATGATAAAACTTGCAATCTGGATTGCTTATCCCTTGCATGCAGGAGCTATGCTACTGTCTAGATGCACATTATAATGAGAAAGTTAGAGGAGAAGATGAACAACTTTTGTGGAAGCTTTTCTGAGATCCTTTTATTTCGGTTAACCCCAAACAACACTACATGGATGTATATATAGCCATTCTCAACATGAGAGTGACTCTTAACAGAAAGCTACATAATCGAACAAGAAAACTGACTTAGCTAAACTAATTATAACTAATCAATGTAACTAACTCAACTGCCTTAACAAACTGAGTGTGCTATTCTCATGTGTGAGGCTGCATATTGGTATTGTAATCCACATGAGCCTATTACGTTGATGCTTGATAATTTTGGAAGGTTCTGAAGTGGTGTCGATGAAGGTCTCGATGAAGATGACATGATAAGAGGCAGAGGCTTTATGGACTGCTACTTTATGGACTTGGGCTGCATATGGATAATGTTAATATTGGGTTGGCTGCTGTTGGGCTCAATACTCTCAACATCCCCCCTCAAACTAGGTACTGAAAATAAGTTTTTCATACCTAGTTTGGACAATAGATATGCATGTTGTTTCTGAGTAAGACTTTTAGTCAGAATATCAGCTGGCTGGCTGGTCGAACGTGGGAATATAACCGGGGGAGATAAGACCTTGCTGAACTTTCTCCCTAATAAAATGACAATCGATGTCGATATGCTTAGTCCTTTGGTGGAATACAGAATTGGCCACTATTTGAATTGCTGATTTGCTATCACAGAACAAAGACATAGGCAAACTAATAGGAACATTAAGCTCAGCAAACAGACCCGAGACCCAAACTATTTCTGCAACAAGAGGGGTCGGGCTTCTATACTCTGCCTCTATAGAACTCCTAGAAACAGTGGGATGTTTCTTAGACTTCCAAGATATCAAAGATATCAGGGAGGAACCAAAAAACACAAAATAACCTGTAATTGACCTCCTGGTGGTAAGGCAAGAAGCTCAATCTGCATCACAGTACCCAGTAAGGCAATTGGATCCACCAGCAAGCATGAAGATGCCCAATCCTGGTGCCTGTTTAATGTATCTAACCACTCATCGAGCTGCTGCCATGTGAGATTCCTTTGGTGATTGCATAAACTGACTGAGGGTCTGAACTGCAAAACTAAACTGATGTCTGGCCTGCTGTTTGTCAGATATAACAGCCTCCCAATCAACCTTTGATATGCAACAGGGTCTTTTAATAATGGATCATCAACCTGAGCAGCTGTACCACCATCCAATCCCTTGGTAGTAACTTCTCTATCATAGGCAATACTGGTGAGCCTGGTATTCAACTCCATTGGAGATGCAGTAGTTAACTTAATGTTCCACTGCCTTGAGGCCTGTTTGAGGTCATACAGTGACTTCAATAGCCTACAAACATTTACTTCCTTGTGTGTGAAACCTTGAGGCAAAGTCATATAGACTTCCTCATTCAGATCACCTTGCAAGAAGGAATTGAACACATCCATTTGATGAACATTCCATCCATTTGTTGCAGCAACAGAGATTACTGACCTCACCGTTACCATCTTCACTACTGGTGAAAAGGTATCTTGATAATCTATCCCTTCCTTTTGGTTATAGCCTTTTGCCACTAATCTTGCCTTGAACCTTTCTACTTCACCATTTGCTTTATATTTGATTTTATACACCCACTTGCATCCAATGCCTTCTTTTGGCAAATCAACTACTGCCCATGTTTGATTATCCTCATGAGTTTTGATCTCTCTGCATAGCTTCTATCCATCTTTGATTTGTGGCTGCTTCAGAATATGACTGTGGTTCATGTTCTTCTCCAAGTTTAGAAATGAAACTCTGATAGATCATTGACACTCTAGCATAGCTAATAGTATCAGACAGAGGATATGCACAAGACTGTCTATAACTTGAATCAGCATGAGGTTGAATGAAATCATTCATCCATAATGGTGGTCTTCTGTGTCTGTTGGATCTTCTTAATTCTGTCTCAGTGTATGGCTCTTCCTTCCACTGCTGCATCCTCAGAAATTTTTGTATCACCACCTGCAATTTCATTTTCTTCCATTGCACCATCAGTCACTCCATTATCCTTCATTGCATCATCAGTGCTTGGGCTCTATTATGAGTTATCAATTGTGCATTGTCTGTATTGAACAGATCACCTTCACCTTCTCCCACAGGATCAACCAATCTTTCAGGATATCCTTCACTGTCTTGTGACTGAATGTTGTTTCCCTTCATGCTGCTTGAAAGGAAATATATCTTCATAGAAGCACGTATCCCTGCTTACAAAAATGTTTTTGTTAGTTATATCAAGTAGCTTGTATCCTTTCTGCTTGGTAGCATATCCAAGCAGAACAAATTTGATTGCCCTATCATCAAACTTGTCTCTTTTAGTCAAGTTTGTGGAATAGCAAAGACATCCAATCACTCTCATATGAGACAAATCAGGGGCCTTCATGTATAACTTCTCAAAATGTGACACATTCCCTATCACCACAGAAGGTACCCTATTAATGATGTATACTACAGATTCCACACAATCTCCCCAAAAACCAGCTGGTAGATTGCTTTGAAATTTTATGGCCCTTGCAATTTCTAAAATGTGTCTATGCTTTTATTCTACTACTCCATTTTGTTGTGGAGTATATGGAATGAACTTTGATGTATTATGCCAAGTTGTTTAAACAGATCATCACAAGCATTATTAAAAAATTATGTCCCATTGTCTGATCTAACACCCTTAACTTTTCTGTTAAATTGAGTACTGATCATAATAAAGAAATTCGTGAGGACAGTAGATACATCAGACTTCAAATTTAAGAGGAAAACCCAAGTCCACCTTGAGTAGTCATCCACAATAGTAAGAAAATACTTCATACCATCATAAGTTGGGGTCCTGTATGGTCCCCATACATCAAGGTGTAAAAGCTGGAAAACTGTATTAGTTCTGTTATTACTAAGAGTAAATGTTGTTCTAGTTTGTCTAGCCATAGGACAAACTTCACAATGCTGAATTGAAAAGCTAGTTTTATCTCCAAACCCTCTTATTTTCCTCAGGACATTCATTGGCACATGTCCCATTCTTCTATGCCAAAGTCCAGCCTTTAGCTCAGCTGATGTGACTGAAGATGAGACAAATGCTTGTGCTTGCATATTTTCTGTATTCTCCAGCATGTATAGCCCATCTATTTCTCTACCAATCTCCTTCACCTTCCCAATGAAGAGATCCTGTAGGACAAAAAAGTCAGGGAAATATCTTGCAGTACACTGTAACGCCTTTGTTAACTTTGAAACAGAAAGAAGATTAAACTTGAAATCTGGAACACACAACACATTTTTTATGATATCACCTCCTGATAGCCTGCAATTTCCTGTGTGAGTTATTGAATCACATTTTTATTAGCAACCATGTGATTAGTAGCACCAGAATCTACTATCCAAGTAAAATTTTCTTTTCTCCTTTTATTAAACATAGGATTACCTGTCATATGGGCCTTAGGGACTATTGTATCATAACTGAGTATTTCCAGAACCTGCTGATATCTTTCTGGTGTACATGATCTCAATAGATTACTGACTCGATCATGTTACCCCTGAGGTTGTGGTTCCTTGTAATAAACATTCTTCTGGTCTGAGGATGCCACATATCTAGAGTCATCACTGCATTTGCATTTTCTTCCCTTTGTAATCCTCAGGATATCCCACAAGCTTGTAGCATATATCCCTAACATGTCCTTGTTTCTTACAATGATCACAATACATCAGCTTATAACAGTTATCCCTAACATGACCCTTCATCTTACAGTAATCGCAGAAAGCATTTGGAATGTATCCCTTCCTCTGCTTGTTTTGAGAAAACCTGTTGTTTAGTGCCAGATTCTCAGCAGAGATCATTGAGAGGGCTGGGATGTCATCCTATAAGCCCACTTCTACTCCAGTTGATACTAAACCCAAGTTGGGTGCTGCAACTGGCTCTCCCTATGAGGATCCGATCCGCTTTCGCAGTTTTGCACTCGCTCTTCAGTATCTAACGTTCACACTACCTGATATTACATATGTCGTATAACAAGTGTGTTTGTTCATGCATGATCCCAGAGTTGAACATATGAATTCACTCAAACGCATTCTTAGGTACATTCAGGGAACACTTGATTATGGTTTGCATTTGTATCCATCGTCGACGTCTACACTTGTCTCCTACACAGATGCTGATTGGGGTGGTTGTCTTGACACCAGATGGCCTACGTCTGGCTATTGTATGTTTTTGGGTAATAACTTTGCCTCATGGTCTGCCAAGTGTCAATCTACGGTTTCACATTCAAGTGCAGAGGCCGAGTATCGAGGGGTAGCCAATGTGGTTTCTGAGTCATGTTGGTTACGAAATCTACTTTTAGAGTTTCATTGTCTTATTGAAAAGGTTACCTTGGTATATTGTGATAATATAAGTGTCATCTACCTTTCTGGTAATCCTGTTCAGCACCAGCGGACAAAACACATAGAGATGGATATTCACTTTGTTCGAGAGAAGGTAGCTCAAGGACAAGTAAGCGTTTGTCATGTCCCTTTCAGATATCAAATTGCAGACATCTTTACAAAGCGGTCTTCTCGATCCTTTTGAAGATTTTAAAAACGATTTCCAACAGACGACATCGCTATGATCATGGTGCATTAGATAATGGTGGGCTGAAGCCCATCCGTCCATGGTCACGACATGGAGTATATTTCCTTGTATATTTTAGACACAGTATTGTACCATATATAATTAAAATTGTAATATTACCTTAAGTGTATATTTATTCTTCATATAGAATAGAGATTTAGATGTAAAGTAGGAATAAGATTCTCCTATTGTAACTTGTATATATATGCCTTTCATTAATAAGAATAATCAAGGAATTAATTCTTTCAGTATCCACTACAAGAAAAAGGACCTACGGTGACAGTTATTAACCGTCATCCCGGGGGTGCATTGTCACGACCCGACCCCGGGGCCGCAACTGGTGCCCTACCGGGGCACCCCGTCAGGTATACATCAGAGAATAGCAGCGGAACATACATAACACTCATAGTGGGAGCATACCCGTGGGCCCCCCAGCGTGTCAGTATGTCCCAAGGAAATAACAAGATAACATTCACCGTGGAAGCATACCCGTGGGCCACCCAACGTGTCAGTATGTCCAAACAAAATAACAAGATAACACTCCTAGTGGAAACATACCCGTGGGCCACCCAACGTGTCAGTATGCCCCAAGGAAATAACAAGATACCACTTACCGTGGAAGCATACCCGTGGGCCACCCAACGTGTCAGTATGTCCAACATGATCGAGAATAACATGACCGGCCCTCCATCGAGAGACGCGGTAGCATAAGGATACAATACTTGTACACCAAGACTATCACAAGCAAACATAGGCAAGTTATTCACACTCAAGGTATTTTCATTCTATGCCATGAATCCGAGTTTTAACCCCAAGGTACTACTTACTTTATTTCTTTAAAAAGTCCATTTCTTTTCACAAAAGTCACATGCTACTAGCACCCATGGTATCAAAATAGAGTAACTATTATTTGAAGTAAACCAAAAACAATTCCCATACTTCCTTTTCAAATAAACCAAGACAATACCATGTCTTCTTTTTCTATATCAAATCACTTCTCGAACTAGTATAAGTTTCAAAACTTCAAATTCTCAAGCCTCTTACTTTTAAACCAAATCCCACAACGGGGAAAAATCAAGTCTCATATCTTTTTAAAACAAATGCCAAGTTACCATTTTAAAGCCAATAATAAAACCATTCTTTCGTTTTCATAAAGTCGTTATAACTAACTTCTCATAAAGCTATTATAACACTTCATGTTTAAAACCAACCAAATACCACTTATAAGCATTTATGAGACCGAGAGGGCTTATTCTTTAACAATCAAGTACCCATTACTAACGAATAAGGTTTTACCACTTTTCAACACAATCAAGTCCTTTACACGTCATATCAAGTCAAGGGCACAAAAAAGGAAATCAAACTCCTTTAACACACGTGCGTCTACCGCACTATATATTTCACAAATAATCATGCTCAAGAGAATAGGATGAATCACATACCTCTTCGGTCAATCCACTTGCTAAGTCCAATATACCGCACGTAGTATGTCAACCTATAATGACCATAATACGTTTATTAACCTCTAGTTTCAACGTAGTATTTTCCAAGTGCAAAGTCACTAAATTCTATGGAAAATTGGGCAGCATTTCCTTTGTTTCTACATACTTTGCCACCTTTTTCAAGGCCGAATTCAACATCCAAACGCCACTTTTAAGGTCCAACAATCCAAACAATTCAAAGGCACACACCTAATCTTGGATGTGTAAAATTCTGCCCCACAATGCATATTAACTAAATCAATGAGTTAAAGGTAGTATTTTGGCTACAACATGTTCACATCCTAACCTTATTCAATTCCTTCAAATCCAAATCATATTTCTTACATGCAATTTCTCTAAGAGCAATATTTACCACTACAAGTTCTTTCTTCTTCACATGCAACACCAAAAACTAGCAACAAGAGCAAGAATTGTTACCTTAGAGCTTTAGCCAAATTAATCCAACAATTTCACTAGCCTCCTTTCCACAAACACCACCACAATAACTCCACAAGCTTGCCAACAAGTTTCCTTCTTGCCACACTTTTCAGATTTTTCTCAAGCCTTGACTTCCTCTTGATTTTCTAGAGAGAAGGAAGAGCTTCTAATTTTTAGAGAGAGAGAATAGCTTGAAGAATGACCAAGTCTTCAAGACTTGGTCAATAAGTAGAACATGCAAAATCAGATGGGGGGGGACACTTGTCACCCTCCCATGGCCTTTTTTAAAACAAAACAGTTCAGATTTTTCCACTCAACCTCGCAGAACCCGCCTCGGCGCCGCGGCGTTGAAAATTCCGCAACCCCACAGGACTTCCGGCGCCGCGGCCCTGTGGCTCCT
This sequence comes from Przewalskia tangutica, assembly GCA_029844215.1. Classification (NCBI taxonomy): domain Eukaryota; kingdom Viridiplantae; phylum Streptophyta; class Magnoliopsida; order Solanales; family Solanaceae; genus Przewalskia; species Przewalskia tangutica. The sequence goes on from CM056734.1 coordinate 84,631,305, forward strand.
GACCGAATTATTTTTCTGTCCGACTGCGCACTGAACTTGAAACTCCCATAACTTTCTACTCCGATGTCCTATCGACGAACGGTTGGTTGCGTTGGGAACTAGACTCAATGAACTACGTACTAGTCTTTTGAAACACCTAGGAACTCTCAATATAACGGGTCATAACCAGCCTCAAAGTTGACTAACAACCCGTCCGAAACATTCCGTCAACCCATCATTCCAAAATTTAAAACTCAATTCCTTTTGTACGTCCCTCTAGGCCTGACCCGAACTACGGGGTGTAACATGCATGACGGTTATTTTAAGTGTCATTATAGTCGGTGTCACGAATTGATGACGGTTGTAAAAACCGTCACATCTTGTGACGGTTGTTTATGACGGTTATGTGTGACAGATAAAAACCGTCACACCTTTTGATTTGGAATTTGAGTTTTTCCTTCATTTTTTAAATTTTCCCGCGAAATCCGTGTGACGGTTTTTGGTGACGGTTAAAAACCGTCACATCTTTGAATTTTGGATTTGAATATTTCCCTCTTTTTTTAAAATTTTGCCGCGAATTCTGTGTGACGGTTATATGTGACGGTTAAAAATCGTCACATCTTTGCATTTCGGATCAGATTTTTAAATATTTAATAATAATTAACTAGATTTTCTCGAATACGCATATTGTAACTAACAACGTACATACTTTATAGAATTATTCAAATACACTAAATTGAATAACAAAAGTACAAATAATGCTATCAAATTCAACAAAATAACATAATAACATAATATTATCTAAATAAACATCATAAACCATAATATTGTCTGAATAACCCAAATCAAATATCTTTCAAACAATTATGTTGCACGGAGAATCTTTGAGAAGTGATGCGCCCACTCCATCCGGATCTCATCTAGCTCATCTTGTGAAAAACATTATTTTCCATTATACTATCAAACACAATAGAAATAAGTTAAATTTTCTAATCATAATTAAATCATTCCACACAAATTAATACATAAAGCAGATGTAATATTAGATAATATAATACTTACATCTTTTTGAAGCAAAGATAAGTCATTCATCAAGTCTTTCATGAAACGAAGCATGTAGTATCCACACTCGTATCCGAAAGGTTGTGGTACCTTAAAACAAAATAAACCCATTTTTACATACTTTTTTGAGCGGTATATCATCAATATAATTTTTGGCCAAACAATAGATCCCCATGCAACACCGTCCGTTCACTTGTAGTAAATAGCTAGTAAAAGCAATATCGAGTTCATAATGAAGCACTCCGCATAAAATCAATGGTCAGACTAATTTGTGCAAATTATGAGGTATTAGAAGTTCAAAACTTGTTAATCTGGACTTTGTTGTGAGGTCTGACCAAATCCATATATAGCACTAAGCATAAATAACATACTGTTTTACAATACTCATTTCTGAAACTAAAAGGGAGAATAAGACATCATACTTCTAAGCCTCAATCCCAAGCGAGTTGGGGCCTTAGTCAACTTATAAAGATTCTCATAATACAGAATACTAAACCTTAGCGTCAACGCCAAAAAAGAGAGGCAAGAGAGGGCTATAGAAGGGTAGAAAGCAAAAATTGACAATTTTAAGATATAGTAAGAGAAGAAGAACGATTGCTTTAACGTACATACGAGATACTTTATCCCAGAATCCGTTATATGAGCTCCAAAGAGATCCAGGTGAGTCAGAACGGTTAAACCTATAATCCATAGAGCCAAAAGGATTACATGAATAAGTTTCCAGATTCAAACACAAGAAATTATATGATTTGCCAAGTGACAATTTTCTAATGCTTACCTGAGAGAACTGCAAGCCCGGAGTCTATAATTTGGCGCACATCTAGATTAAGTGATCTGAGACATGTCAATCCGAATAACTCTTTAAAACCATCATCTGTCACTAATGTGAATTTGAGGTTGAGATCCTCTAATTTTTCGAGACCTAAAATAAACGAATCAGCCAAATCTGTCATAACACGTGCAAAATAAGCTCTTTGCCTTTTTAGAAGGTCGGGCCCTGCTGTCATAGTCGATCTGAAGGAGTAAACGCAGTTTATTTTTTACCCGTTCCCATTCGGGCGGCTGTAGGACGGCCGCCTATAGATGGTGGGGTAGGGTGGGTGGTACCGCTCTGCGACCAATCTTCCTAACCGCTAAGGGCCGGGCTTAGAGTGCGTGAAACTCATCACTATCTCGTAAGGGCGTTGAGACCATAGCATGTTACACGAAAGCGTCGCTTTCTATGTAGTGTTGTCACACAGCTGCCCGCCTAGAAGAGCAACTCGCTCTGTAGTGTTGTCACACAAGATAAGCACGCCGCCACTGGCGAGCGAATCCGGTTATCTTCCAGGTCAATCGCCCACCCAGTAAGAAACTACTATGACGGGACAAATTTTTTGTGCCCCGTGAAATACAGACATACAAATGACGCCTTTCTTTTATAATTAACATCTATGTTGCTCGAACTCTTAAAAAAATGTCTATGGGTGCATGTCTTGATCCTCCAAAAGCAATGCAATCTTAAAGAATCATGGAAGTTTGATTACCATATTACTGTTGGTGCTGTGAAGAACATAAGCAGCAGACTATATCTTATCTCGTTCCAAACTCCCCTGCAACCCAAAAACTTTGAAGGATCTTTGTTTCTTGTAGGTATTAATATTGAAGGATTTTAATTAAGTCAGGTGATCTGGAAAAGAGAAGGTCCACCAAAACTGAAAGACATAATATATGCAATCCTAGCTATAATCAAATCAGAGATATGTAAAACAAGAAATAAAATCATGAATAGAGGAACAATGACACACAACAACTAAAATATAAGATATATACTACAATTTGGCAATTGACGAAGGTTAGATTTTGAAAACAGAATCATATTCTATCAAGCTGGTCTACATTACTTGAATAATTAGAGAAGCTCAAACTAACATTGTAGTGCATTGGAGTGCACCTGTAGCCGGAATGATCAAATGCAATAATGATGGAGCATGCAGAGGCAATCCAGAGAAAATCTCATATATGTTTTTCTTGAGAGATCACATAGGGGATACCAAGTATGCACAAACTAAGGTAATCAAGGATACTACCAATATGGAAGCTGAATCAGTTATAATCAGAGAGGCACTATACTATTGTATTATCAGAGGAATGAAATAGGTGATACGGGAAACAAATTCTCAACAGATAAAACTAATTTTGGAAGGAAAAAACACTACACCATGGCATCTCATTACAATGATAGAAGACATACAAAAATTTATGTAATACTGTAGTGTACATATTCAACACAGATACAGGGAAGGAACCTTGATGGCAGAATAACAGGATAATCTGGCCCTATATATTGAAATGAAACTGAAATATAGAAGCTTTCAAGAATTTTCAGTTGCAGCAAGAAGAATACTTAATTTGTATAAGACACAATTCACAAACTTGAGGATAAAAATTAGAATTTGAGACTAGGCTGCATAATGTTTTAATCCTCCAGATTAGATAGTTAGAATCATATATGATTAACAACAAGTAAGAAAATCTTAAATACATAACACAGATAGGAGCCAGAAATGTAAAGAAATGAGAAAATAATTAAACAAACACCGTGTAGGCAATCACAATTCTCAACTTCTTTCCTGACAATATCGAGAACAGAATCAATGAGCTCAGCACCCTCGGTATAATGACCCTTGGCCCAGTTATTCCCAACACTAGATTGGCCAAAAACAAAATTATCAGGGCGAAAGATTTGTCCATAAGTCCCAGATCTAATGCTATCCATAGTCCCTGGTTCCAGATCCATAAGCATAGCTCTATCTTCATTATAATACACATTTACCCTCTCAAGTTGTAGATCTGTGTCTCCATGGTATCTTCCGGTGGAATCAATCCCATGCTCCGCACACACCACTTTCCAGAACTTGGATTCGATTTGGTTGTCGCATTGGCCAGCTTGAATGTGAAGAGATTGGCCCTTATGCAAAGACAGGAGGAGAATGGGGCGTAATTCCCCTTTAAGACGAGATTGAGATTCTGGAATGAAAAATGAAAAGGTGTGAACTGGAATGAAGAAGTCGGCAAATGAGAGAGAGAAAGCAGGAGAATTGATTTAAGGTTAATTGGTTTACTGAAGAATGAATATAGTGTTAATTGATTTTGTTAATAGGTTAATTGTTTTTTTTTAAAAATAAAATATAGTGGACTGTGTGAGCGTAGAATTGATTTAAAAGAATCAGTCCCACTTTCATGAATTGGAAGTAGAATTGATATTTTTTTTTTCCAGATTAATAGCTAAGATAAAATAAGAAAAATCAAACCAGCGAGAGTAAGTGTAGTGGGGAAGCAAAACCTAATTGTGTGAGCGTGAAGACACTTAGTATTTTGATAGAGTTTTTTATCTTTTATTTTTTATAATGTTAAACGACAACGTTTAGTTTGTTTTTATTAAAAATAATTTTAAAAATAAATAAAAATCGTGTAGGTCTTAATTTGAATTAAAAATGTGCTAAATAAATAATAAAAATGATGTCGTTTTAATCAGTCAAACGCGTCATTTTTGGTTAATTTAAAACATAAGTCACTTATTTATGTGACATTTCACAAACCCGTCACACAAACGTCATAAATAAATGACACTTAAAAAACCCGTCACACAAATGTCATAATTATATGACACTTAAAAAAACTGTCACATGAATGTGAAATGGCGATGTTGTTTTGGCGTGAAATGGCAGCTGCAATGGAGATGTTTTCGGAGCATACAAGGCGTGAAATCGAAGTGAAGGGGAACGCAGGGAAGTGAAAGGAAGGCAGTGAAGGGGAACGTTAGAATTAGGTTGTTTTGTGTGTATTGGGTCGGATAGGGTCGGGTCGGGTATTACATTTAAAAAATATATGAACAGCAGATTCGAGGGCATCTATACCTATTATATATTAAAAAATCGTCACAAAGATATGTGACGGTTAAAATAACCGTCACAAAATTGTCACAAAGTCTGTGACGGTTAAAATAAATGTCACATGATTGTCACAAAGACTGTGACGGTCACAATTGTCATAAAGTCTGTGACGGTTATAAAAACTGTCACATGATTGTCACAAAAACTGTGACGGTTATAAAAACCGTCACATGATTGTTATAAAGACATGTGACGGTTATAAAAATCATCACATAAATGTCATAAATGCGGAAAAATTATCATAACATGTGACGGTTAAAAAACCGTCACACGCATACTGTTATCGTAAGTCCTTTTTCTTGTAGTGATTATTGCACAAGTTGAAAAGAAGCATATTTTAGCAAATTATGTAAATCTCCTGTACATTTTTTCTTGTAAGAAACAGAAACTTACTTGACCATTAAATCCAGAATCAGCACTTGTGACTCCTATAGAAGGTAGGTTATTTTCATGTTAGCCACAGCTTTTAATAGCAACATGCTAAAATCTTTAACATTCCTAATCTGCCATAGATGTTACCATAGCAGTTTTGCATCCTTCAAAAACCAATGAAATATGAAACATAAATAGTCAGTTAGTTCTTCATGGGCTCACATAACTAAGCAATTTCAAGTTCATTTCCTCTTATTACATGTTAGGAAGCAAAGGACATAGATAAAATAGGAACGGAAGTATGTTCAAGTACAACTTTGTCATACCTTGGATAATTTTGCTTTTGCAAGATCAATGCTAATGAACACAAAAGTAAGACCAGTTGATTTCTTTAATAATATATCATGCCTTGTAATACCATGGCCAATAGAAACACATCCAGTTGGATAACATGTAATTATAATTACCGCTTCATGCCTTGTATAAGTATTACCTCAATTCACAAGAATGTATAACACATTCCTAATTTACTCAAATATATAACAAAAGAATAGTTTAGTTGTTTGAGGTATATCACCGAGTTACATAAAACAGGAAGAATAAAGTAAAAGAAGAGAAGATGGGAATTTAACTATAAAATATACTAGTAACATTTACACATATTATTATGAATATACCGACACTGTAACTATTTTCCAAGAGCAAGCTTATATTTACATAAGCATTTTGATTTGCAGTTATTGAGTAGTGCGAGAAAGCTCAAAATACATGGAAAAACTTTCAAGTGAAAAAGTCAATTTGAAGAGAAGGAAACAAATTACGACTGCTGGAATACCACCAACATGGGTCTGTGTAACGGCCAACAGGAACTCATACGTACTGCCATTGCTCGTACCAACGCACTTTCACTTATTAATAGTTTAAATATATGCATACTTTTCCTTATTTACAAAACTTAATTATATTTTACGAAGCATTTCACGCTTTTTTTTTTTGTTTTCTATTAATTTTTTAGTTTTTTATTAATTTTTTAAAATAAATTCAAGGCTTAAAAAATTAACTCAAATTTTTGTGTATGAAAACTGAATGAAAAATATATATGAAATTGTAGGATTTTGTTAAGTTCGTGTACGCAGCGGAATTTGAAAATTTTATGTTTCAAAACCAACAAACGACGAACTGTTGGATGATTATGATATAATGTAAAATACATGCAATCATATAACATGTATATAATATAACCGTAATGCATCGAAAGAGCACTTACGGTTTGTATAAATCTGGAGTCTTTTAGTATAGTCCGAGGGTGCGCACGCAATTGATCCTCGATTGCAAGTTCCTAGAACTCCGATGTAATCCTCTTTTGAATAGATAGGAAATTCGCCAGAGGTTCGAGAGAATATCTTTTAATTATAGGTCTCTAAGACTTAGAATAATATAAAATGAATAGTGTCTTGAATAATGAAATGTATTTATAGCTGTGTTTTAGGGTTAAAACGCAACCTAGGTTTTTCGTGGGCGTGCCCGTAAAATGAGCGCAGCTGGAGTCGATCGCCCGTTGATTGTGCGCCGACTCAAAATGGGAAGCGTCGTGACCCTTTATCCCAAGTGTCTTAACCCTCTGTCCCAAGCGCCACGACCCTCTATCCCAGGCGCCGCGGCCCTAGTCCATTTTTAAGAGGTCGTCTCGTTTTCATTTTAATTAAATTCAAAATCCAATCTCGACTTAATTAAATAATTATTATTCATTTAAATGTCTCAATCATAAATCGAACATTTATATTCTCTCATTACATCCTTAGATTCGACGGAACAATTGACATAGTGTTATCCTACATGCATTTACATATCAACACTAATCATATTAGGGTCTACACAGAACTCCTAGACGGCGCCGGAAGATGAACTCAATATGTGAAGTATAGTTACACGAATCTGGTAAACTAAACCTCTATATGGGAAGATAAAATCATTTCATTCACGACATACTCGATCAAGCTTAGGATCTGCCAAGTGTCTATCCAAATGGTTTGATCATTATATCTCATTTATATTAGTTGACAACAAGACCATATCCTAGATCTATTGCGTTGACCAACGACTTAGTCAACCTAATATCACTGAGAAACTGAGTTCTCTCTCGAATATACATTTGAGGAATGAATCCTAATCTTGGCTCAACAACCACCTTTAATCTATTTTGTAATATACCTAATACAAGCCGTATCTTAACCTATAAGACATTTGAGTTTAGGACATGATCAAAGTACATTACTCTGTAGACAAGGTGTGTATCGACCTCAAGTCTAAGGACTTCTATCTCCCACACGTTGATCATACTTTAGACACGTATAACAAACAATATATCAGCAGGGTATACCAATACTTCCAAAGTATCCATGTGTCCATCACGAGTATCTGTAACTCGTAACACGTGAGACATACTACATCCTCTAAGGATATGATGCAGACCAGATGTCGACTTATCACATATCATCGATATCCCATTCTCGATGATCATTAGTCGAGGCTATTTTAAGAGTTACGTTATAATATTAATATCTCACACTATTAATAACAGCGTAACCTCTAGGGATGCATGTTATATAATATTATAAATAATTAACTAATAATTCAATAATTGCAAATGCCAAAATATTAATCTACATTAATAATAATATGAATGTGTATAAAGTACATTTGTCCTAATACAAATTGCTCTAGGACATAAATATACTTTCAGTCTTCCACTTGGCCTAGAGCCAATCTCCAACGTATCTAATGCCCATATTCTCGAAATGGCCACTATGCTTAACTAAGCTTAATAGTTTAGTAAATGGGTCAATAAGATTATCGTCTGTGGGAACATAGTCTAATCTAATCTCTTAAGTCTCCACAATCTCCATGAGTATGTGGTACTTTCTTGGTACATGCTTGTTTCTGTTTGTTGATATTGGTTCCTTAGCCCGTGCAATTAAACCATTGTTGTCACAATAAATAGTCATTGGACAAGTGGCACTCAGAACTACCCCTAGTTCCTTCAGGAACTCAAAAATTGCGACAACTTCTTTACTAGCGTCCGATCTAGCAATGTACTCAACTTTAGTTGTCGAATCAACATTTGTATCTTGTTTGGAAATTTTCCAGCTCACTGCTCCACCATTGAAAATGAATGTGTATCCAGACTGAAACTTGAAGTCATCAAGATCCGTCTGGAAGCTAGCATCAGTGTACCCAGTAGCAGCTAGGTTTTTTTCTCCACCATAGACCAAGAAGTAATCTTTAGTTCGTCTGAGATACTTAAGAGTACTCTTGACTGCTTTCCAGTGTTCATCCTCAAGATTCTGCTAGAATTTGCAAGTCATACTAAGTGCAAAGACCACATCTAGCCTAGTACATTTCATGGCATACACGATCGTTCCTATAGCCGAAACATATGGGATCCTCTTCATGCGCTCAAGTTCTACAGCATTAGAAGGACTATCCTTCTTAGATAACTTGATGCCTTGACCCATAGGTAGACCGTCTTTCTTGGAATTTTCCATAAAAAAAATGTCTAAGCATTTTGTCTATGTAGACCGACTGTGACAACCCCCATAATCTATTAGTTCTATAGATCCTAATTCCCAAAATGTAGCAGACTTTACCTAAATCCTTCATCATGAAGGTACTGGACAACCACTCTTTGACTGACTGCATGAGAGTCTTATCATCTCTCATTATCAATATGTCATCCACATATATAATAATGAAGGCAATACTCTCATCCTTGCGTTTACTATAAACACAAGGATCCTCTTTGCTTCTGACGAAATCAAATGACTTGATAGCCTTGTCAAATAAAATGTTCCAACTCATTGAGGCTTGCTTAAGCCCATAAATGGACTTCTATAGCTTGCATACAACATTTGGTTTGGACTTAGATGAAAAACCCTCGAGTTTTTTCATATACACTTCCTCAATTAGATTACCATTGAGAAAAGCGGTTTTGACGTCTATTTGCCAAATGTCATAATCATAATATGCAGTTATTGCAAGCAAAATCCAAATGGACTTAATCTTAGCAACATGTGAAAAAGTTTTATCATAATCGACCCCAGACCGTTGATTATAACCTTTAGCCACCAACATTGCTTTATAAGTCTTTACCTTGCCAAATGCATCAATCTTTTTCTTCAAGACCTATTTGCACCCTATGGGTTTAACCACAGCTGGCAAATCAACCAAGTTTCACACTTGATTGATGTACATAGATCCCATATTGGATTTCATGGCTTCTTGTCATCTCTTCGAATCAATGTCCAACATTGCTTCGCTATAGGTTGTAGGCTCATCGTCATCAGGAATATATATCTCACTATGTGTTTCCACAAGTAGATTTAGTCTTTCAGGAGGACGATGAGTCCTAGTGGACCTACGGACTTGATTGTTTTGCAGTTCAGTACTTGATATGTTCTGATTCTGAGAGGGTTCTTGTGTGTTGGTTAATCCACCAACTCGAGAGCTTTCAAGAATATCATTTTCATGTCTTTCCTGAATGGGAGGAGACACAACCATTGTGTCTACTCCCAAGGGTTATGCATGAGGACCTTGCATTTCTGCATTATTCCTCGTAACACTCCCACTGGCCAAAGGGCATACTCGAAATACCCAATTTTCGCCAAATACTCCCACTGAATTTTTGCATTGGTCATTCGGCAAGGATTCTGTCACGACCCGACCCCGGGGCCGCGACTAGTACCCTACTGGGGTACCCTGTCAGGTATATGTCAGAGAATAGCAGCGGAACATAACACAACACATAACTTCAAAAAAAGGGTAAAACATAATCGCCGGTAGATAAAGTCGCTTCCATAAACATACTTAAACAAAGTATTTATAATACAAGGTTCTTATAGCCCAAAATATATAGGTGGCCATGCACTTAAAGATAACAATCGTGGCGGGACGGGGCCGCCATACCTCGATGTACAAAATACCTATAGCATCGTGGAATATCCATACGATAAATAAGCTTCCGAGGAATGGAGCTTCGACAGGAATAGTGATCCTAGAACGAGGATCCTCAATCGCTACCTTACCTGCGGCATGACGCAGCCCGGGAAGGGTCGAAGACCAATATGTACCAAGTATGTAAAGTGGGAAAATCAGTAATATGATATCATAAGTCTAAAAGCAAAGTCGAGTCATGGAAGACAATAAAATACCTTTTCTGTGCCTTACTAACAATGAGAGTGACAAGTATATATACATATATAATCGCATAAAATAGGAGGCTCATGATCAAAGCAGGTACCTCGCGTAGTATCAAAAAGAAACCATCCTACTCCGGGACTATTTCACCGCACGGGTCTGTGGACCCGTGAGTACTCACCGCGCATCGGGTACTGCCGGCGTGGGACTATTTCACCGCATAAGCCCATAAGGACTCGCGTGAGGTATTCCTCGCATCACGGGTAGCAAATCCACTAACAGGTGGTATAACGATCTTGGGGACTTTCCGCCGGATATACTCTTACCTCGAAACGGATGGTATAACGATCTTGGGTACCTCGGATATACTCTCTTTGCTGAGCGGATGGTATAACGATCTTGGGGCTTGCCCGCCGGATATACTCTTATCTTGTGCAGATGGTATAACGATCTGGGATCTGCCCCTCCGATATACTCTTACACTGAAGCAGATGGTATGACGATCTTGGGGCTGGCCCCTCAGACATACTCTTACACTGAAGGAGGTGGTATGACGATCTTGGGGCTTGCCCCTCAGACATACTCTTACCCTATCACAGACTGTCATCGTATCATAATAATAATAAGTTAAGAAAACTTATAACTTCTTTTTAGTCTTGTTCACATACTCTCTCATTTTAGTTTACTTAAGGCACTTAACCATATCTTTAATAAAAGAACACCGGGAATTTAACCCAAGTACTACATACTTCAACTCTTTCAAAAGTGACTCTTCTTTATACATAAAAGCCTTTGGGCAATTGATGCCTTTAAATCAAGTTGCCTCTTCATATAATTATCTTACTTAGAGTAAATCCCTTCTCATTAACCTTTTATGAAGCTAATAGACCAACTTCCCATAAAGTTGTTATATTAACTCTATACTTTAGTAAAAATCATACTTTTCCCTTAACGAGGACTCATACGTTCTTAAAACGAAAAGTCATTTTAGACTCAAAACAAGTAAGAACACCAAATCTAGTACGTCTACCGTACTACATAGTTTCATCTACTCATGCTCAAGAGATAGGAAAGCTTCACATACCTCTTTGGTCACTCCACTTGCCAAGTCAAAACTAAATCAAGTAATATTTCTACCTATAATAGTCATGATACGTTTATTAACCTCTAATCTTAATGTAGAACAATCCAAGTTCAAAGTCACTAAATTCTAAGAAAAATCGGCAGCATTTCCTTTGTTTCTACTCACTTGCCACCTTTCTCAAGGCGAAATTATCATCAAAACACCACATTTTCTCAATCAATCCAACAATTCAAAGGGGATTTCACACCCAAAATTTACGCCTCATAAGTTTACAACAAATCACTTAACAATTCTAAGGTAGTTTTAGGCTACAACAAGCTCATTTGTTCTTCTTAACCCATTCTCCATATCCAAACCACATTTACTTGCATGCAAAGACTCAAGTGCATTATTTTACTACGAGATCTTGCTTTCTAAGCGCAACACTAGAACTAAGTTTAAAGGAAGAAATGTTACCTTAAAGTTTTAGCCAAAACTTATTCCAAATATTGCTAGCTTCCTTGCCAAGAACACTACCACAACAATGCCAACAAGCTAGCTACAAGCTTCCTTTTCTTGTTCTTAACTTTCGATTTTTCTAAGGGTTTTTAGAGAGAAGGGAGCAATTTGAGAGAGAGAGAGAAGATGAAAGATAGACAATGACCAAGTCTTGGTCAATATATTGCATCAGAAAATCAGATGGGGACACTTGTCACCCTCCATGGTCTCTTTTAAAACAAAAATCAGATTTTCTAAGTTTTTCGCCCAAATTCCCGCCTCGGCGCGCGCCGCCGCGGCGTGTAAACCTCCGCAGCTCTCGAACTTTCGCGCGGCCACGCGTCTGGCCAGCGGCTGCAACTGCGACCTCTCGGTACTTTAGCGCGCGGCCTCGCATACTGGCGCGCGGCACCGCCGCTTTGCTCGAACGCATTTACGCCCGATGGCTGAACTTGTAACTCTCATAACTTTCTACTCCGATGCCCTATCGATTTAACGGTTGGTTGCGTTGGAATCAAGACTCAACGAACTACGTCCTAGGCCTTTAAAATACTTAGGAACTCTCAACGAATCGGGTCATAACCGCCTCAAAGTTGACTAAAAACCGTCCGAACGACCGTCAACCTCGCTTCGGAAATTTTAAGTCTTACATACTTTCGTGCGCTTCCATACGTAGGTCGTAACTACGGTATAACATTCTCCCCTTAGAAACATTCGTCGAATGTTCCTTCTAGGCTTACTCAAATCACGACATCGACATAGACCCTCTTAACTATTCATTCGTAATAAAGAAGCTCCACGAGCCACAACATACGTGAGCGTAAATGCTAAATCAAAACTAACAAGCGTGAAAGTAGGTTACCGGAGGTATAGGGAATAAGTGAGGATACTTCTTCATCATGTCATCCTCTGCTTCCACGCCATTTCCTCCTGTTTCGTTCGCCATAGGACTCGACGGAAGCCACGTCTTTCGTCCAAGTCGCCTAACCCGACGATCGAGTATCGCTATGGGACTCTCTTCATACGATAACTCCTGCATTACTGGACATCCCTGACGGGTGCACTCTAGATGGATCTCAATACATTTCCGCAACATGGACACATGAAAATCGATGCACCGCCTCAATCGGACGGAAGATCTAACTCATAGCAACCTTGCCTACCCTACTGACAATCGATCTGACCCAATGTACCTTGGGCTAAGCTTCCCTTTCTTTCCAAATCTCATCACGCCTTCTTCACGGGCGATACCTTTAGGAAAACCCAATCATCTATCTCAAATTCCAAGTGTCGACGCCGATGATCTCTGCATACGACTTTTGCGACTCGAAGCGCCAACAACCGCTCACGGATAAGCTTCACCTTATCCATCGTCTGGACTAAGTCCGCCCGACTAATCAACTTCTCCCACTCGAACCAGCCTATCGGTGACTGCACTTCCTCCCGTATAAGGCCTCATGCGCGCCATCCGAATCTTTGGAATGATAGCTATTGTTATAAGCAAACTCCACGAGAGGTAAATGATCCTCCCAGCTACCTCGAAATCAATAACACAAGCCCGCAAAGATATCCTCGAGTGTCGGATAGTGCGCTCGGCTGTCCGTCCGTCACGAGGGTGAAACGCCGTCTTGAGACTCACTGTGTCCTAATCCCTTCGAAGGACCTCCGAAGTTAGCCGAGAACCGGGCTCTATCTCGATATAATCGACACCGACTCGCGGTCTCACAATCTCTAATATATAATCGGGCATAGTCTCACCAAAACGCGTCGTTTCGACGGAAGAAAATGGCCTGATTTCGTCATCATGTCGACAATCGCCAAAATGCAATCATTCTACCTCTGAGTGGTAGGAAGCCCTGTAATAAAATCCATATTTATCACCTCCCACTTCCAAGTCGGAATATCAATGGCCTGCAATAGCCCTCCGGGCTTCTGGTGCTCAATCTTAACCTGCTGACAATTCGGGCACTGTGCCACGAACTCCGCAACGTCCCTCTTTAGGCCATCCCACCAATACACGCATCTGAGGTCATGGTACATCTTAGTCGACCCCGGATGAATAGAATAACGAGCACTGTGTGCCTCCCTCAGAATCTGACGAAGTCCTGTCACATCGGGAACACACAACCGGCCCTCGAATCTTAGCACCCCATCAGGCGCTACCTCAAATAGACTCTTCTCCTTCTGGAGAGCTGCATCTCGGTACCGTACCAAAATCGGATCCTCATACTGTCGCCTCCTTACCTCCTCGATGATAGAAGACTCGGCAACCTCTCGAACCCGAATTCACTATCGAGAACCAAACGAACCCCAAGGCTCGCTAATCGATGTAACTCTCGGACCATATCCTCTTCTCTGTGAACATCGCATGCACTACCCATCGATCTGCGACTAAGGGCATCTGCCACCACATTGGCCTTCCCTGGGTGGTATAGAATATCAACATCGTAATCCTTAAGTAGTTCCAACCACCGTCTCTGTCGCAAGTTCAGCTCCCTCTGGCTGAAGATATACTGGAGACTCTTGTGGTCTGTGTAAATGTCCACATGAACTCCATATAAATAATGTCTCCAGATCTTTAAGGCATGAATCACTGCTGCCAGCTCCAAGTCATGTGTGGGATAGTTCTTCTCATGTTTCCTAAGCTGTCGGGATGCATAAGCTATAACCTTGCCGTGCTGCATCAGCACGCACCCAAGCCCGACACCTGACGCGTCACAATAAACCACATATCCATCTAAGCCCTCTGGAAGAGTAAGAACTGGGGCGGTTGTCAACTTCTCCTTTAGCAACTGAAAACTTTCCTCACAAGTATCCGTCCACGAACATAGCCGCTTACGAGTCACTTAGTCAAAGGCTTTGAAATAGAAGCAAACTTCTCCACAAACCTCCGATAATAACTGCAAGGCCCAAAGCTACGCACTCTGCTGTGTAGTGGGTCTAGGCCAAGTCTTGACTGCTTCAATCTTTGCTGTATCAACCCGAATACCATCGGCCCCGATAACATGCCCTAAGAAAGCCACTGACGCCAGCCAGAACTCGCACTTCGAGAACTTGGCATACAACTGCCGGTCTCGGAGGACTCCCAATACCGTCCTCAAATGATCTGAATGCTCCCGCTCTGTGCGCGAATACACCAAGATATCATCAATAAACACTATAACAAACATATCCAAGAATGGCCTGAACACCCTATTCATCAAATCCATGAATACTGCTGGGGCGTTGGTCAACCCGAAAGACATCACCCTGAACTCATAGTGCCCATACCGGGTCCTGAATGCAGTCTTTGGGATATCTACCTCTCTAACTCGTACCTGATGATAACTGCATCGTAGGTCTATCTTGGAAAAACACTTTGCACCCTGCAACTGGTCAAACAAATCGTCAATCCTGGGGAGGGGATATCTATTCTTGATAGTTACCTTGTTCAGCTGCCTGTAATCAATACACATACGCAGCGTCCCATCCTTCTTCTTTACAAATAACACTGGTGCTCCCCAAGGAGAAACACTTGGCCTAATAAAGCCTTTCTCCAGCAAATCTTTCAGCTGGTCCTTCAACTCCTTCAGCTCGGCAGGTGCCATCCTGTATGGCGGAATAGATATCGGTCGAGTATCCGCGCCAAATCAATGCAAACTCAATCTCCTTTCGAGGGATACCCTAAGCTCATCCGGGAATACGTCGAAACTCTCTAACGCCGGAACGGCGAAGGTCCGTACCTCACCTCGGTCGAATACCGAACCATATGGTAGATATACCCTTTCCGCACCATCTTCCTAGCCTTGAGGTAAGAAATAAACTTACCCTACGATGCAAGATTCCCCTTCCACTCGATAACCGGCTCACCGGGAAACCGGAACCGAACTAATCTCTCCCTACATCCACGTTGGCATAGCAAGATGCTAGCCAATCCATACCCATAATCACATCAAAGTCTGTCATATCCAACTCTATCAAGTCGGCAGAGTCCGGCGGCTATCTATAGTCACAGACAAGCCTTATACACTCGCTCGCCTACCATCAATCACCATCGCGTAGCACCTCAAAAGGTCTTATGGACTCTGCTCTATCCCTATTCTACCGGCAATATGAGGAGATATGTAGGACAAGGTAGAACTCGGATCTATCAAAGCATATACATCACAAAGAAGAAACCAATAATGTACTGTGGCGACATCCGCGACGCCTCCCGGTCTGTCATTGACCGACATAGCATAGATGCGGTTCGAGGACCGCTAGAATCGAACCCTACCACGACCTCTGCGCGGCCGCCCATAAGTACCACGCCTCCGGGCGTCTAACCATCGAAGATGAAGATCCAAAGAATGCACCGCCGCGAACTGCATGCTCCCGCCGCCTGGGGCGGACAATCTCTTCGATGGCCTGCGTCAAGAGTAACATGATCTCGAACCCATACGGCACTCGCCGGATGAGACCTACCGCGTCGAACGCAGGAGGTAGGTGGTCTCGATTAGTCTTTGGTTCGCCTCGCGAAAACTCGACGCCCGGAGCCACGACTGCTCGAATAACCTCGCGATCGGACCTCCCGCGAAAGCGTGAAGGAGCACTCGAGCCGGTGGAAGGTGGACTGGTCTGCTGCGAGGCCGCCTCGAAATCGCTCTGGGAACCCGATGTCACGCCTCTTGGCCGCCCAAATCTAGCCGATCCTCGCCTCTCTCTCGATCCTCGTGCGTATGCTCGCATCCGCAATATCCATCCTCGGCTGAAGTGCCACTCCTAAGCAGCGATGTCGTGTGATGCAGCCCCATCACGTATCTATGAACCACCGCTCGCCATATCGGCTACAATGGTGTGTGCATATCCGCCAAGGAGTCAAACTCCGTGTGTACTCCGATAGTCCTCCCGTCTGCCTCAAGGTCAAGAACCTATCTCGCGGGCTCTCTCACCTCGGGAGGCGAAGTGGTCTAGGAACGCTCTGTGGACACTTTCCGGCGACTAATCGCTCGATACCACTTTTGTCACGACCAACCGGGCCGCGACTAGTACCCTACTGGGGTACCCTGTCAGGTATATGTCAGAGAATAGCAGCGGAACATAACACAACACATAACTTCAAAAAAGGGTAAAACATAACTGGCCAGCCGATAAGGCTGCCTTCCATAAACATACTTAAACAAAGTATTTATAATACAACTGGTTCTTATAGCCCAAAATATATAGGTGGCCACAGACCTCTAAAGATAACAACTGTGGCGGGACAGGGCCCCGCCATACCCCTGGATGTACAAAATACCTATAGCATCAGGGAATATCCATACCAATAAATAAGCTTCCGGAGGAATGGAGCTTCTGACACCGGAATAGTGATCCTAAGAACGAGGATCCTCAATCTGCTTACCCTTACCTGCGGCATGAACGCAGCCCCCGGGGAAGGGGGTCAGTACACAATATGTACCAAGTATGTAAAGCTGGGAAAATACTGTAATATGATATCATAAGTCTAAAAGCAAGCTGGAGTCATGGAAGACAATAAAATACCTTTTACTGTGCCTTACTAACAATGAGAGTGACAAGTATATATACATATATAATACTGCATAAAATAGGAGGCTCATGATCAAAACAGGGTACCTCGCCCGTAGTATCAAAAAGAAACCATCCTACTCCTGGGACTATTTCACCCGCATGAGCCCATAAGGACTCGCATGAGGTATTCCTCGCATCATGGGTAGCAAATCCACTAACAATTGGTATAACGATCTTGGGACTTTCCTCGGATATACTCTTACCCCAAACAGATGGTATAACGATCTTGGGCTGTACCTCGGATATACTCTTACACCGAGCGGATGGTATAACGATCTTGGGGCTTGCCCTCGGATATACTCTTATCTTTAGTGCGGATGGTATAACGATCTTGGATCGCCTCGATATACTCTTACTGAAGCAGATGGTATGACGATCTTGGGGCTGGCCCCTCAGACATACTCTTACACTGAAGGAGGTGGTATGACGATCTTGGGGCTTGCCCCTCAGACATACTCTTACCCTATCACAAACCGTCATCAGATCATAATAATAATAAGTTAAGAAAACTGATAACTTCTTTTTAGTCTTGTTCACATACTCTCATTTTAGTTTACTTAAGGCACTTAACCATATCTTTAATAAAAGAACACCGGGAATTTAACCCAAGTACTACATACTTCAACTCTTTCAAAAGTGACTCTTCTTTATACATAAAGCCTTTGGGCAATTGATGCCTTTAAATCAAGTTGCCTCTTCATATAATTATCTTACTTAGAGTAAATCCTTCTCATTAACCTTTTATGAAGCTAATAGACCAACTTCCCATAAAGTTGTTATATTAACTCTATACTTTAGTAAAAATCATACTTTTCCTTAACGAGGACTCATACGTTCTTAAAACGAAAAGTCATTTTATACTCAAAACAAGTAAGAACACCAAATCTTGTACGTCTACCGTACTACATAGTTTCATCTATTCATGCTCAAGAGATAGGAAAGCTTCACATACCTCTTTGGTCAATCCACTTGCCAAGTCCAAACTACCGCAAGTAATATTTCAACCTATAATAGTCATGATACGTTTATTAACCTCTAATCTTAATGTAGAACAATCCAAGTTCAAAGTCACTAAATTCTAAGAAAAATCGGGCAGATTTCCTTTGTTTCTACTCACTTGCCACCTTTCTCAAGGCCGAAATTATCATCAAAACACCACATTTTCTACCAATCAATCCAACAATTCAAAGGGGATTTCACACCCAAAATTTCTGCCTCATAAGTTTACAACAAATCACTTAACAATTCTAAGGTAGTTTTTAGGCTACAACAAGCTCATTTGTTCTTCTTAACCCATTCTCCATATCCAAACCACATTTACTTGCATGCAAAGACTCTAAGTGCATTATTTTACTACCACGAGATCTTGCTTTCTAAGCATGCAACACTAGAACTAAGTTTAAAGGAAGAAATGTTACCTTAAAGTTTTAGCCAAAACTTATTCCAAATATTGCTAGCTTCCTTGCCAAGAACACTACCACAACAATGCCAACAAGCTAGCTACAAGCTTCCTTTTCTTGTTCTTAACTTTCAGATTTTTTCTAAGGGTTTTAGAGAGAAGCGATTGAGAGAGAGAGAGAAGATGAAAGATAGACAATGACCAAGTCTTGGTCAATATATTGCATGCAACAGAAAATCAGATGGGGGGGGACACTTGTCACCCTCCCATGGTCTCTTTTAAAACAAAAATCAGATTTTCTAAGTTTTTCCGCCCAAATTCCCCGCCTCGGCGCCGCGGCCCCGCCGCCGGCCACATAAACCTCCGCAGCTCTCAACTTTCGCGCCGCGGCCTGCATCTGGCGCGCGCTGCAACTTCTGCGACCTCTCGATGCTTTAGGCGCGCGCCTCGCATACTGGCGCGCGGCTGCCGCTTTGCTCGAACGCATTTACGCGATCACGCTGAACTTGTAACTCTCATAACTTTCTACTCCGACGCCCTATCGACGAACGGTTGGTTGCGTTGGAATCAAGACTCAACGAACTACGTCCTAGGCCTTTAAAATACTTAGGAACTCTCAACGAATCGGGTCATAACCCGCCTCAAAGTTGACTAAAAACCGTCCGGAATGACCCGTCAACCTGTCCTTCGGAAATTTTAAGTCTTACATACTTTCGTACGTTTCCATACGTAGGGTCAGAACTACGGGGTATAACAGATTCAACCTCTATGTTATCTCATGGTTTTTGAATTTCTTCAAGTTCTATCTCTGTGCAACTCTGTTTCTTGTAGACATATTCTTCTTCAAGGAAAGTTACGTTCCTAGAAACAATGACCTTATGTTCTCCAGGAAGATAGAAATAGTATACCTTAGTTTCCTTTGGATACCCCCACAAAGTAACATTTCTCACTTTTGGATTCTAACTTGTCAGTGAGCATCTTCTTAACATATGCAGGGCACTCCAGGGTCACATATATTTAAGAGTTGGCTTCTTGCCACACCATATCTCATAGAGTGTCTTTTCTACTAACTTGGAAGGAACCCTGTTCAAAACATATATTGAGGTTTGTATAGCATTGTTATACCCCGTAGTTCTGGCCATACGTGTGAGAGTATACGAAAGGGAGTAAGACTTAAATTTTAGAAGGATAGGTTGACGGATTGTTTCGGACGAGTTTTAGTCAACTTTGGAACGGGTTATGACCCGTTACATTGAGAGTTCCTAGGTGTTTCAAAGGCCTAGTACGTAGTTCGTTGAGTCTAGTTTTGTCACGACCCGACCCCGGGACCGCGACTGGTGCCCTACCTGGGCACCCTTACAGGTATACATCAGAGATAATCAGCGGAACATACATGAAACTTATAAATAACACAACAGAAGTAAAACAACATGTTAGCCGATAGGGCTACCTTCCTGAACATATATAAATACAACCGAAGCAGTTGCCTCATTTCTTTTACAAACAGACCCACAATATGTGACTACAGACCTCTAAGAGTTTTAACATAACCACTGTGGCGGGACAGGGCCCCGCCATACCCCTGAATATACATGAATCTACTACCTCAGGGAAAACCGTACCAAGAGCTAAGCCTCCGGAGCAAATGGAGCTTTCTCTCAAAAACTGAACCGAGATCCTAAGAGCAAGGATCACCAACCGTACCTAAAACTGCGGGCATTGAACGCAGCCCGAAAGTCGATAACAGTACCGAATATGGAATGTAAATAACGCATGACGATAAAGCGTAACAAAAGAATGACAAGGACAAGTATAAAATACATATCAGATCCTGCCGTGTCATTACCACTTATGAACTTAATTTCACATCAATATCTTTTTCCATTCCATTAAGAGTTATAGTCATATCTTACGTACTTACTTAGGAGAAGTCATTAAGTTCATTTCTATCTAACTTACTTATCTTTCATAACATAGTCCGGCCCACTACGGAGGGACACATATACTACCCTACCAAACCGGGACGCGATCAAGTCACACCAATATCAAAGCATGCCCGTGGAATCCCCCATCACTGTCGACAGCTAAAAGTGTAAAACATAACCATGGGTCTCACGCCCATAATATCAATCAAAATAGGTGGTATAACGCTTGGGCTTGCCCTCATTTATACTCTTACCCTGGAGAAGGTGGTAAAGCAGGGGGTATAACGTCTTGGGGCTTGCCCCTCATTTATACTCTTACCCTGGAGAAGGTGGTATAACGTCTTGGGGCTTGCCCCTCATTTATACTCTTACCCTATCTCGACCGACCATCAAACAAGACATAAGCACTACCATGTCTTTTATAAAATCCGGGAATTTAACCCAAGTGCTACAAATAACTAAGATACCCGTGGAATCCCACATCACCGCTTGCAGACGTCCAAGTAACTTATAACAAGACAAATGGCCTCCAACCGAGAGTCGCGGCAACGTAATAAAACATAATACTTGCACTCAAAGGCTATCACCAGCACATATAGGCTAAATCTCAATTAACCAAGCCAAAGTACTACGTACGTACATTCTTTTCAAAAGACTCCTTTCCAAATAAAACCTCCCCGATACTAACCACCGTAGTATCAAGTCCTAACCACCTTTCAAGACAAGTCACAATACCTTTTTAGAAATACAATTACCGGCTTCTAAATCAAGTGACTTCTTTATTAAAAACCTTAAGCAATTGGTACCTTTAAAACAATTTGCCCTTCTTTATTTCAAATCATTTCTTTGCTTACATTACTGAAGAAAACCCTTCTTTTAATCTTCCATAAAGTTGTTATAACCAACTTCCCATAAAGCCGTTATAACTCTTTATGTCTTAGACAAATTCATTCCTTTTATGACCAAGAAACTTATACTTTCAATTCAAATCACATAGCTTTCAAAATACTTCAAGTCTCTTATCTTTTAAGAAAACAAGTTTCTTAACTTTAGAATGGCAAGAAATCAATACTTTCCAAATCAAGTATTCTATACTTTTAAATCGATTCATTTCTTCCTTTAAGAATCAAGTCTCATAACTTGAAAAAATAAAGTCCCTTAACCTTTTAACAATTTGAGGTCCATAGTTTTAAAACTTCATACGTAAATCCTTATAAAGTAAGTAACATATACTTTGGTGCGTTGTGAATAAGTTATACTTATTTATAACTATCTTAATCAAGTAGCCATGATCTAGAAAATGTAATACAATTTTGTCTTATCTTAGCTTCTATGCAGATGGAGAATTCTACTTGTTTTAACATAATTAATTGTCATTACATTTTCCTTTATTAACGCTGCAATGGCTTGTTCGATAATTATTCTCATTCGTGCCGTAAATTAGCCAAGTCAACTTGGCTCCAAATACCCCCTAACGACTCTTACCAACATCCCCCATAAGACTTGGTAAGAACTTAGGATAACTTAGACATAACCTTTACGTAGAGTAAATCAACATACATACCTCTTAACTTCTAAGAGTAGAAGGAAACATGAAATAGTACTACATGTATATTCCATACATAGAATCATGTCAAAAGAAGGAAGAGGTTCACATACCTCGCGACGATTGTCGACAAGTAGCAAAAAGATCCAAAGTACATCAACCTTGAGCTACTCCATTCTTCAAGTAGGATACACTATACTTAGTACTTCAACCTATCATGGTCACAATACGTCCATTAACCTCTTACTTCAAACGTAGAATATTCTAAGTGCTAAGTCGCCAAATTCTACGGAAAATCGGACAGCACTTCCTTTGTTTCTACTTACTTTGCCACCTTTTTCAAGGCCGAATACAATAACCAAACAGCCCCAATTGGCTCACAATTTCTATAAGGTACTCCAATACAAATAAAAACTAAACAGCCCCAATTGGCTCACATTTTGGAAAGTAGTCCAATACAAATGAAAAACAAACTAAAAGTCCAAATTCGGCCACCTTGAGTTCAACCTTACCAATTCTTATCAAATTTCCATTTCAATCCAAATTGGTAGCATAACATGATATCAAGTCGTATTTGATTATATAAACCGTAATCTTCAAGTAATTTAACATGCGACTATTCTAATAGACGATCAATTAGTAATCCAACTTAACATGGCTTACATTACAAATCGGATTTCCAAGGCTAAAATCGATCCATAATCATTATAAACTTCTACATATCAACTTCATGCTAGCAACATGTAAAGCTAACAACAACAATAAATAATCTTGTAACACTTTCAAAGAACAAGATTATACCTCGACGATTCTTAATCCAAATTCCAATCCGAAGTCGCTCCTTAGTAGTTTAGAACCTCTCCAAGACACTTCAATCTGCTTGTTGAGACCCTTAGCACCATACCAACAACTTTCCTTCAAACGTCCAATCCAAAACCTAGAAAGCCACTAGGTTTTCACTTTGCGACTAATACGTAAACTCTCTTTTTCCGGGATTTTTCTATTGAGATACACTTACATAACACTCATGAACCTTGGTTTAAAGTGTGGAGCTTAAAGAACAAGCAACGAAAATTTTTGCTCTTCAAGTGGCCTTGAACCCGAGAGCTCAAAGTGGAGTTCATCCAATTCTCTTCAAATTTTTCTAAGTGTTGGACTATGTCTCACTACTAGTAGTATTATAAAGCACAAAGGAGGGTCAAGATGCAAACAAATGGGTGGTTTGGATGAAGTCTTACAAATCTCAAGACTAATGGTCCCCTTGACTAAGTCAAACATGTCAAGCTCTACTACTTAGCAAGACTTGTCTTCTTAACAAGGGTCAAATGACCCTTGTGCCCATGTAATCGTCCAAGACATCAAATAAGGGGGGGTGACACGTGTCGCCCTCCCATACGTCACAATAATACGATTTCCGACAATATCCAATAATTCCGATAAATTTTTACAAGTCTCAAATTTTAACACTCGTGAGTTCTTACGTACGTTCTTAAAACATGTCCTGTAAGTACGGGGTGTAACAAGTTTCCAACGCAACCAACCATTCGTCGATAGGACATCAGAGTAGAAAGTTATGGGAGTTACAAGTTTAGTGCGCAGTCGGACAGAAAGGCATTTCGGTCAGAGGCCACAGGGACGCGGCGCCGGTTGCAGGGCCGCGGCGCCTAGGCAGCCTGAGTATTCGCTAAAGTTGCAGCGCCGCGGCGCCGGAAAGTTCTGAGGGCTGGCAGAGGTTTCAGCGCAGCGGCGCCGGCTGCAGGGCCGCGACGCCTAGGCGGGTTCAGCGAAGTTGAGTGGAAAAATCTAAACTGTTTTGTTTTAAAAAAGGCCATGGGAGGGTGAAAAGTGTCCACCCCCCCCCGTAGTAAGATGTGGATCAAGTTCCACAACTCAATGCAATGGTGTGGGCATTTTCTTTGTAAATCTTTGAACCTTTCCCAAGCTTCATATAAGGACTCTCCATCTGCTTGGTAAAAGTTGTTCAACTCCCCTCTCAATTTTGCTGCTTTGCATGGGGGAAAGAACTTAGCTAGGAATTTCTGTGCCAGCTTTTGCCATGTAAAAATCAAATCGGCCGGCAGGGAATTCAACCATACTTTTGCTCCATCCCTGAGTGAGAAGGGAAAGAGCCTCAATCTGACGGCATCATCAGTAACGCCGTTATATCTGAAAGTTGCACATAGCTCCAAGAAATTAGCTATGTGCATATGTGGATCCTCCGATGGCAGTCCTCCGAATTGCACTGTGTGTTGTACCATGCTCAGAGTCGCCGGTTTTATCTCGAAGTTGTTGGCTCCTATTGCAGGGAACCTAATGCATGTCTGTGCTACATTCACTCTTGGCAGCACATAGTCTCCCAAACTTCTTTCTGGCTTGATTTGGACTCTCTCCTCTACAGCTATTGGCACTTGCCGAGGCATTCCTGGGTTAGGTTGATTTTCACCTAACCCTTCTCTCATCATGTTGTTGTTTTGAACACTGTCCATCTCTATCAAGGTTGCAATCCGCTGATTCTTTCTATTCTGTTTGCAGGTTTTCTCAATCTCTGGATTGAAGGGAACAAGAGTGTCTGCTCCTCTTCTCCTTCGCATAAACTGATTTCCTGAAATAGATAAAAAAAAACAACAAATCACGGTATCTCGATTTTTGAAATAATTAAATAAAGAAAAGAAAAACGTAAAAATTAAAAAAAAAAATAAAAAAAAACCAAATTAGAAATTAAAAATAGATAAATTTGATATTGAACTATGCCTAATCCCCGGCAACGGCGCCAAAAACTTGATGCGCGAAAAGATGCACACACTTAAACGCAAGTGCACGTTATCGTGACAAGTAATATAGTCTTGGTAAGACCGAATATCGTCCACAAGGATTAGGGTTCAAGTACCAACTATCTATCCTTCGGGTGATTTGGCGCCGCGGCCCTGATCTCTGCTGTCTGAGGGCGCCGCGGCGCTGCAACTTCTGTAGCCTCTCTGATGATTAGGCGCCGCGACCCTGCACCTGTTGACATAAGGCGCCGCGGCGCTGGGACTTCTGCAGCCTCTCTGGATATTGGGCGCCGCGCCGCTTCGATCGCGGGGCGCGCGGCTGCAGGTTTCAGCCTCGTTCGCCAATTTCTCTGCTTTTTAGCTCTGGAACTTCCACTTTTGCCCTCTTTTAGCCCCTTTTCCGCCATTTGGCTATTTTAACCACTTTGACTCAAAAGAAAGAAAAACTATCCTAATACGACACTTATTTTTCCAAAAAGGGACAAAAGACTAACTAAAAGTGACTCAAAAAGTGTATATAAAATACACCGATCAAATACCCCCAAACTTAACCTTTGCTCGCCCTCGAGCAAAGATAGAAAGAAAGAAATAAAAGACTCAAGAAACGAAAATAAAAGACTCACTGACATTGATCACTTTTGCTGCATTAGTGTTAACTAGAAAAACATGAAGGTTATCAGAATAATATGCAGGAACATATAGCATGAAATTTCAGCACACTAAACACATTAAGCTAGATATTTCGCAAACTCATATTTATCATGCTTAATGGAAGTCAATATACTAAATCATGCATATAAATTCAAAAATCCTATGGCATGCTTACTTGCTATTCTCCACTAATCCTGGATATGCATAAAAGAGATCTTCAGGACTTTAATGGTTGTAATGTAGGCTTAGGTATAGGTAGGTAAAAATAGGTATTTAGGCTCATTTTTGTGTACCATAAGCTCTTTAGCTTTTCAGTATTTCCCTTTTCTTTTTGTTCTTTCCTTCACTTCGATTCTATCTTTTCCCTCTTTTGTTTTGGGAGAGTGAAGTATATAATAGTAAAGGCCAAACTTAGGCTTTTGCCTATTTCTTATTACTTTTTTTTATTGGGGTGCAACAGGCTTATTCACTCTTTTTGTCTCTTTTTTAACACACAATGTATTCCACTATTTCATATTTTTACTTATGGCACAATTTGTGGGAATATAGGGTGTCAAAGAAGAAGTTTCAATTTTTAGGCTCAATGGGGCTGACTAGGGATATTTTTAAAGTCCGGGATAGAAAAGAATGGTAAGAATTGACTATCAAAGAAATGCCTGAGTCATCTCCCTAACATGCATATCCTAACTATTTCGCCTCAAATAGCAAGCAATCATAACACATAGGTTTTCATTATTTAGCATGCATAATTCAAGCAAGAAACTCCAAATAGACAGATTCTGTGAGTTTTTGGCATATCTAACCTAGGTGTTTAGATAGTTGCTTCTATTCCGTTACATTATTCCACCTTACTTCACTATGTGTTTCTAGTAACTACAGCATACATGATCTTTGATAGGCAATTATGACTCAAAAAGAAAAAAAATTGGTGACTCCAAATATACATAAAACAATCAAAAAGACTTAAATAAAACATAACATGACACAAATAAAACACCCCCAAACTTAAATCACACATTGTCCCCAATGTGTGTATACTCAAAGACAGTAAAAGAAATAAGACACTTACAAACTTTGGCTAAAATGGTGGTGGTGGCGGTGGATAATGCATCGACCATTGGTTGAACAGGGAACTCATCTCGTCAACCGCTGGCAGTGCAACTGTTGTTGCTCACCTCAATTCTTGTTGCCGCATGCGCTTCATGTTGTCCCCTGTCTCAACTCATTTTGTCCTTGTATCATTGTGTTGAAATGTTGCATCATCATTCTGCAGTTACGAGCACTTGCTCCATCATGCACCGGAGGTTACGCTTCGTGGTTGGTGGTGGCTAGGTCTGCGCATATTGAGCCCCTATTTCGTGCTCATTTTCGCTCATTCACGGCCTCTGCTGCTGCTTCTTGCTGGTTGTACTCTTCGTCATTCTTTGGGGGCTTGGAGTGCAGGAAAGAGTGCACTATCCCGCGACACGGCAGTTGGTTTCTCGTAGTATCGATGGGTAGGGTTGGGACCGCATTCATGTTGCACAAATTCGTGATAAGTGAGCCATGTCCCAATCCACCTGTTGTCACCAACCTGCTGATTTCTTTAATGCTCTGCACTATCTCTTTCCCCACATCAATCGTTTTCCCCGTCATGATTCCATATATCAGCTTAATCCCATCTTCTGGCACTCTGGTGAAGTGCGTGGATGGAATCATGCGGGCGCTGACGAAATATAGCCAACCTTTGGCTGCTTTGTTGAATTGGCACCTGCTCAGTGCTCTTGACCCATTTCTTGCAATATCAAAAGCAGCCCCAGGGTAGCTCACGGTGTCTGCAACGGCATTCCAGTCGATGCGGTCGGTGCTTCTAGACCATGTTCTAAAGTGATTCCAATCACTTCTTTCTTCAACATCAACTGTCTTTAGGGCCATATTTATTGCTTCTACCGTCACAGACATATATCTCCCCCTCACAAAGCATCCCCTTTCCACCTTCTCCGGAAAGTTAGCATAAAATTCACGCACCATTGTTGTGTTCATTGGTGCTATCTTCTCTGGATTTACAAATCTCCTCCACCCCCTTAACTCAATCATTGCCCGAATGGGCTCATAAACATCTTCCTCCCCAAATGACTCCCTCTGGTAGTCCATTCCCCTTTCCGGTATTAAGGATCTGGTATCAAGCTTTTTGTATCTTTGGAAGACTTGGTAGCTCACAAACCTAGTATCATCGTATTGTGGGGTTGGGGTGGATGTGGAGACTCTTCTTTTTCTGGTGGACATGTTTAAAACAGTTTTTGCAGCTTACAACTTAGTGGCACAAATGTTTCCCGATACACTCAACAATTAGCAGCTAAACACAACACCCCCAAACTTCAACTCTACTACCCAATACCCACACCCTCCTTTTCTACTCTTTCTCCAAACTTCACAATCAATTTTTCAGCACCCAAACTACTTCACTCTGATACTCCTTCAAACTACTACCTCCGTGACTTGAGAAAGATCTCGAAACGAGAAAAAGATTACATTTTTATGAGAATATTCAAGCTGTTCTTGTTTCTAATGGTGGTTTGAGGCTATGGAATGGAGCTTTGTTGTTTGAGATAGCTAAGGGTTTTTAGGAATTTAAGAGTTTTGGTTGTGGTTGGGTTGGATTTGTGGAGGATTTGTGGGCAAATTTTTGGATTTTCGTGGGTTTTGGAGAGGGAGAGTTAGGTTTTGGTTTTGAATTTGGGGCAAATCTGATTTCTGGGCGTTTTTAAGTTTCTGGATTTCCGCTTCGGCGTCGCGGCCCTGCTTTTGGCACCGCGGCGCCCAATGTTCTGCACTCATTTGGGACTTTCTGCGCGACCCATTCTGGTACGCGGCTAAACTTGGCAAATTTTCTGGATTTCTGCGCGCGTACTGCACAGCGCGCTTAAACTTCAGCGCCTCTGATTCTTTTAGCGCCGACCTCGCTGGGCGCCCGCGGCGCTTTTCTGGAAATCCTCGTTTTTCTTCAATTTTTGCCATTCAATGTATTTGCCTATACCTGTCAATCACAACACAAACACTAGAACCCAAGACCGTGAGACTGTTCTAGACAAAATAAAATAAACTAAAGACAGGAATTGAAATAACATAATTGAAAACATTGGGTTGCCTCCCAAGTAGCGCTGTCTTTAACGTCTTTTAGCCGGACGCAAGTTCCTTAGTTTAATAAATGTGGGGTGGGTCAAGCCCGCAACTAATCCATTTTCTCCACATTTTACGTTTTTTTTTTCTTCTTTTCCTCTTAGCATTATCAGTAAGGGGAAGTTCAGGAACACATACCAGCTTCTGTGGGGGTTTGGCAAACCATGCCTGCTTTTGTGGGCTCATCTCCCTTTGGTTGACTTGTATTGGCTCGCAGGGGGGTTTGATGGTGCTGATTGCAAAGCACCCACTCATGGTCGGTGGCTCAATGATGTGTTTAAAAACTTTAAACACCATTTCTTCATTCTCCACCCTTAATGTCAGCTCTCCTCTTTCAACATCTATCAAAGCTCTCCCCGTTGCTAGGAATGGTCTCCCCAATATGATAGGGATTTCCGCATCTTCTTCCATATCAAGAATGAGGAAGTCTGCAGGAAAGAAGAATTTTCCCACTTTAACAATCACGTCCTCAATCTTCCCTCGTGGATGAACCATCGTCTGTCGGCCCGGTGCGAACTCTTGTGGTTGGTTTGGCCTCATGACTCGATCTTTTAAATACTGATAAGGGCATCAGATTTATACTTGCTCCTAAATCACACAGAGCTCTGTTGCATGTCACCCTGCCCACTGTGCAAGGTAGTGTAAAGCTCCCTGGATCTTATAGTTTTGGTGGCAACTTCTTTTGTAAGATAGCACTACACTCTTCCGTCAGTGCTACTATTTCGTATTCTGTCAGCTTCTTCTTCTTCCCCAAGATCTCCTTCATGAACTTGAAATAGGAGGGCATCTGCTCTAATGCTTCTATGAAAGGTATGTTGATATCACGACTTCTGAATGTCTCCAAAAATTTGGAGAATTGTTTATCAACCGCCTTTCGCTGTAGTCTCTGGGGGAATGAGATCTTCTCTGTATACTCTTTCTCTGGAGTTTTCTCTACTACTGGGCTAGGCTCAATCACCTTCTCTTTTTCTATCTCTGCCTTCTTCTCAACTCTTTGGTGAGGTGGTATTTCGCTCCATTGTTTGCCAACTTCTCAGTCTTGCTGGCATTGCTCATGGATTTACCTCTGTGTTGCTTGGCGGTGTACCACGTGGCTTTCTTGTTTGCTTTTCAGTGACCCACTTGTGTTTCCAAGTTCTGAGCGAGGATCTAGCTTACATCGGCGGAGTGCAGGCGTTGGTAAGTGCCAACAAAGGCTCTCGGCTCGTCTTCTCTTCTTGGTGGTGCATTGAATGCTGTGGGGCTGAATGAAGAATGTGACTCTGACAGTGGTTCTGTGTGGTTCTGCTGCCCCTGGTCTCCTCTCCATGAGAAATTTGGGTGATTCCTCCACCCTGGATTATAAGTGTTGGAGTATGGATTGTTTTGTGGCCTCTGATAGTTGCCCACGACCTGACACTCTGTCTGCTCCATTGGTATATTATTGGGATCAGCTGAAGGACACCTATCGAATGTATGTGGGCCACCACATATCTCACAGCTTTTAGGCATCTGCACCGCATTCACTGACACTGTATGTTGCTGCAACTGTTTCGCCAAAAGGGCCACTTGGGCATTCAAGGCTGCAATAACATCTATTTCGTGGACTCCCGCTGTTCTTCTCCCACTTGTCGACCTCTCTTCTGTGACATGGTTGTTAGTGGCCATATCTTCTAATAACTTGTGAGCGTCGTGGGCTGTTTTCCTCATGAATGCTCCACCTGCTGCTGCATCTATAATGGTTCTGGTTGTACTGCTCAGCCCGTTGTCGAAGATGTGGATCAAGTTCCACAACTCAATGCAATGGTGTGGGCATTTTCTTTGTAAATCTTTGAACCTTTCCCAAGCTTCATATAAGGACTCTCCATCTGCTTGGTAAAAGTTGTTCAACTCCCCTCTCAATTTTGCTGCTTTGCATGGGGGAAAGAACTTGGCTAGGAATTTCTGTGCCAGCTCTTGCCATCTAAAAATCGAATCAGCCGGCAGGGAATTCAACCATTCTTTTGCTCTATCCCTGAGTGAGAAGGGAAAGTGCCTCAATCTGACGGCATCATCAGTAACGCCGTTATATCTGAAAGTTGCACATAGCTCCAAGAAATTAGCTATGTGCATATGTGGATCCTCCGATGGCAGTCCTCCGAATTGCACTGTGTGCTGTACCATGCTCAGAATCGCCGGTTTTATCTCGAAGTTGTTGGCTCCTATTGCAGGGAGCCTAATGCATGTCTGTGCTCCATTCACTCTTGGCAGCACATAGTCTCCCAAACTTCTTTCTGGCTGGATTTGGACTCTCTCCTCTACGTCTATTGGCAGTTGCCGAGGCATTCCTGGGTTAGGTTGATTTTCACCTAACCCTTCTCTCATCATGTTATTGTTTTGAACACCGTCCATCTCTATCAAGGTTGCAATCCGCTGATTCTTTCTATTCTGTTTGCAGGTTTTCTCAATCTCTGGATTGAAGGGAACAAGAGTGTCTGCTCCTCTTCTCCTTCGCATAAACTGATTTCCTGAAATAGATCAAAAACAAACAACAAATCACGGTATCTCGATTTTTGAAATAATTAAATAAAGAAAAGAAAAACGTAAAAATTAAAATTAAAAAATAAAAAAAACCAAATTAGAAATTAAAAATAGATAAATTTGATATTGAACTATGCCTAATCCCCGGCAACGGCGCCAAAAACTTGATGCGCGAAAAGATGCACACACTTAAACGCAAGTGCACGTTATCGTGACAGGTAATATAGTCTTGGTAAGACCGAATATCGTCCATAAGGATTAGGGTTCAAGTACCAACTATCTATCTTTTGGTATCTATTTGGTGAATTGATAATTGAGTTTGTTGTTTATAACTAAGAATTATAAAGACTAATTAACTATAAGCTTACTTCAGATGTGATGGGAATATGGCTTCCATGTCTCTTCAACTATCCGCTTATGTTATTCATTAATGCAACGAATTATGGTCTTCTTCTCTCGGAGAAAGCAGGTTTACGAAATCGTTTTATATTCCCGTTAAGGATATATAAACACTCAACCCCAGTATTGCACCTTACCTACCTTTCGGTGATAAGGATAACTCTATAGGAGGATTAAGAACAAAAATCTAGTTAACCGTCACGCACCATGTGCAAAATTAGGGTTTTTAAGCCTCTCATTAACGCTACATAAATAATTGAGGTATTTTCATCCCCAATCCAAGAATGTCTACCCAACTTACATCATATTCACAATCTCTCCTTTCGAAGTAAATTAGAAATCATATAGTGATAATTAGTTATCAATTAATTATCAAACATTCATAACAATTATTGGATAAATCTCTCAAAGAAGAATAATAACCATAAGCATGCATTAATTCATAACATAAGTTTCTATAGAATCAACATGGAAAGCCCTATAAAAGAATTAGTTCCTAGCCATTGACATGACAAGAACTAATTCTTGGTTCATCATGCAAAACTGAAATAAAAGAAAGAAAAAGGAAAAGAAAGTACTAAATTATGGTCTCCAATCTCCAAGAAAGAATCCTTGAGTTGTGCAAGAAAGGGAACCCTTAAAATCTGCCTAGGGTTCTCCTTTTATAGGCTGAAAACCGCCCTTAACTTTTCCCTGCAGGCCTGGCCCAAAAAATCGTCAAAACCCTGATTTTTCCCGCGTCGGCGCCGCGGCCCTGCTTTCGGCGCCGCGGCGCCGGAACTTCTGCAGCACTTCGGGTGATTTGGCGCCGCGACCTGCGTTCGTGCCGCGGCCGAACCTGCGACCTTAGGGTGATTTGGCGCGCGCGCCAGTCTCTGGCATGCGAGGAGCGCGGCTGCCACTTCTGTAGCCTCTCTGATGATTAGGCGCTGCGGCCCTGCACCTGTTGACATAAGGCGCCGCGGCGCTGGGACTTCTGACCTCTGCGGATATTGGGCGCGCGACCGCTTACATTGCGGGAGCGCGCGACGTCCAGGTTTCACTGCTCGCCAATTTCTCTGCTTTTTAGCTCTGGAACTTCCACTTTTGCCCTCTTTTAGCTCCTTTTCCGCCATTTGGCCATTTTAACCTCTTTGACTCAAAAGAAAGAAAAACTATCCTAATACGACACTTATTTGTACAAAAAGGGACAAAAGACTAACTAAAAGTGACTCGAAAAGTGTATATAAAATACACCGATCAGAGAGCCCGTGTTGATAGGTTCTTGTCATTGAGGCAGAATGGGAGGACCATCAGGGAGTACAACCTGGAGTTTGACTCGTTGGCCAGGTATGCGCATACTATTGTGGCTGACATGTGGATGAGTTCACCGCTATGTGATGGGGCTGAACCGTTATATGATTCATGCGTATGCAGGAGTGGCCTTCAGCCAGGTATGGATATTGAAACCAGGATGCATGCTTATGCACAGGGGATCGAAGACAGAGAGAGAGAGGACCAGCCAGACACAGTCCAGCCCAAGAGGGCTAGGACGGCCGGGTTTCAGGGTAACTTTCGAGGCGGACATCCTCAACAGCAGACTAGGTCTATATTGAAGCCAGCACCGAGTGCTCCTCCACAGTTTTCCGGCGGGGGGTTTTACAACCACAGGAATGCAGGGTCGGTCAGTCTCTGAGCTTCAGGTCTCGGGAGATGGGGTTCCATCGATCGAGGCCACATTTGCCTGTCGCCCGATGTGGTAGGTTCCATTCGGGTATGTCGCTACTGCGGGTGCTTGTTTTTCTTGTGGTCGTCTAGGCCATATGTTAAGAGAGTGTCCTTATAGAAGTCTGGTGGGACAAGCGACTCTTGGATCGATTGCGGGTTCTTCGCCTTGATAGCTAGGCGGGATGTTCATGCCAAACGGCGTGGCGAAGGTCGTGGTGGAAGTTCCCAGTTTTAGCGGTCCTTTGAACCGCCTATATGATTTCAGGTATGTCTTTGACCCTTTAGAAACTTGTATGCATGATAAAGTTGTTGTATGTTTAAGTGTCATGAACAAATTATATTGAGACTATGTATATGCTAGAAGGGGTTGAAAGTACGAAAAGATAATCCCTTTTGGGCTTATGATGGACGGATATGTGTGTGCGAGGTATTAGGGCCATATGTGGCATAATTAGGTTTCATTAAGTGTAGTTTTGTGAGATTATGCCGAGAAATGATAGATGGAGCTCCGAAAGAACATTCGAGGACGAATGTTTCTAAGGAGGGAAGAATGTTACACCCTGTAATTTCAGGACATGTTTTAAGAACGTACGTAAGAATCCAAATGTTAAGATTTGAGACTTGTAAAATTTATCTAATTATGGAATTGTCGGAAACGTAATATTGTGACGAATGGGAGGCGACATGTCACCCCTTTATGTTGTCTTGGACGAAAATAAGCATGGGTATAAAGTCATTTGACCATTGTTCGGATAATGAGTCTTGCAAGTTGAAGAGCTTGATAAAATTGACTTAGTCAATGGGACCACAAGTCTTGATATTTAAAAGAACTTCATCCAAGCCACACATTTGTGCACATCTTGACCCTCCATGTTACTATATAGTAGTACTAGTAGCAAGACAACTTCTATACTTAGCCAAATTTTCAAGAAATTGGAGAACTCATCTTGGATGCTCTCGGGTTCATCAAGAAAGAAAAAGAAAAAAATTTGTTTGTTGTCCAATAAGCTCCACACTTTAAACCAAGGTTCATGAGGGTATTGTAAGGGTATCTCAATAGAAAGATCCCAGAAAAAGATTGTTTTCGTATTAGTCGCAAGGTGAAAACCTAGTTGCTTTCCTAGGTTTTGATTGGAAGATTAAAGGAAACTTGTTTGTGATATTCTAAGGGTCTCAAGTGGCGGATTGAAGTGTCTAGAAGAGGCTCTAAGTTGCTAGGGAGCGACTTCGGATTTGAAGTTGGACTAAGACTCGTTGAGGTAATAATCTTGTCTCTTAAAGTGTTACAAGATTATATATTGTTGTTAGCCTTACATATTTGCTAGCATGAAGTATATGTGTTGAAGATTTATAAGTTTTATGGATTGTTGTAGCCTAAAATCCGAAATGTCATATAAGCCTTTTGAAGATTGAATTACAATTTGGTCGTTATTTAGAATCGTCGCATGTTACTTACTTGAAGATTGTAGTAGTTATAATCGATTGCGACTTGATATCATGTTATGCTAACAATTTGGATTGAAAAGGAAATTGGATAAGAATTGGTGTTGTTGTATCTCAAGTTGCCGGATTTACACTTGTAGTTGTATTAGTTTGATATCAATTGTGGGGCGGAATTTTACACGTCTAGTAGGCGTGTAATCCCCTATTGTTAATTGCATTGTTGGGCCTTAAATGTGGCGTGTTTGGTTATTGAATTCGGCCTTGAAAAAGGTGGCAAAGTATGTAGAAACAAAGGAAGTGCTGTCCGATTTTCCGTAGAATTTAGTGACTTTGCACTTATAATATTCTACGTCTAAAGTAAGAAGTTAATGGGCGTATTATGGCCATTATAGGTTGAAGTACTAAGTATAGCGTATTCTACTTGAAGGATGGAATAACTATCAAGGTTGAAGTACTTTGGACCATTTTGCTACTTGTCGATAATCGTCGCGAGGTATGTGAACCTCTTCCTTCTTTTGGCATGATTCTATGTATGGAATATACATGTGGTAATATTTCATGTTCCCTTCTACTCTTAGAAGTTAAGTGGTATGTATGTGATTTACTCTATGTAAAGGTTATGTCTAGGTTATCCTAAGTTCTTACCAAGTCTTATGGGGGATGTTGGTAAGAGTCGTTAGGAGATATTTGGAGCCAAGTTGACTTGGCTAATTTTACGGCACAAATAAGAATAAATATCGAACAAGCCATTGCAGTGTTAATAAAGGAAAATGTAATGACAATTGATTATATTAAAATGAGTAGAATTCTCCATCTGCATAGAAACTAAGATAAGACAAAATTGTATTACATTTTCTAGATCATGGCTACTTGAATAAGATCGTTATAAATAAGTATAACTTATTCCCAACGCATCAAAGTATATGTTACTTAATTTAAAAGAGTTTACGTATGAAGTT
Organism: Przewalskia tangutica; assembly: GCA_029844215.1. Taxonomy (NCBI): domain Eukaryota; kingdom Viridiplantae; phylum Streptophyta; class Magnoliopsida; order Solanales; family Solanaceae; genus Przewalskia; species Przewalskia tangutica. The sequence goes on from CM056734.1 coordinate 84,667,415, forward strand.
TTTAAGACTTTGAACCTTGAATTCTTAAAAGGTTAAGAAACTTTATTTTTCAAATTATGGGACTTGATTTCTAAAGGAAGAAATGACTTGATTTAAATGTATAGAAGACTTGATTTGGAAAGCATGGATTTCTTGATATTCTAAAGATAAGAGATTTTAAATTCTAAGTTAAGAAACTTGATTTCTAAAGTTAAGAGACTTGAAGTATTTTAAAAGTTACGTAACTTGATTTGAAAGTATAAGTCTCTTGGTTATAAAAAGAATGAATTAGTCTAAGGCATAAAGTTAGTATAACGGCTTTATGGGAAGTTGGTTATAATAACTTTATGGGAGGTTAAGAGAATGGTTTTCTCTAGTAATATAAACAAAGAATGACTTGAAATAAAGAAGGGCAAATTGTTTTAAAGGTACCAATTGCTTAAGGTTTTTAAGAAAGAAGTCACTTGATTTAGAAGCCGGTAACTGTATTTCTAAAAGGTATTGTGACTTGTCTTGAAAAGTAGTTATGACTTGATACTACGGTTGTTAGTATCTTGGAAGTTTTATTTGAAAAAGAGTCATTCTTAAAAGGAGTAGAGGTACGTAGTACGTTGGGTTAAATTCCCGGATTTTATATAACATTATCGCGTCCGTAAATGGGCGGCAAGATACCTTTATGGGAAGACTATATGACATTATCGCGTCCCGAGAAATGGGCCGGGCGAGATACCTTTACGGGCGAACTATATGACATTATCGCGTCCCGAAATGGGTCGCAAGATACCTTTATGGGCAGACTATATGACATTACCGCGTCGAAATGGGCCGGCGATACCTTTATGGGCGACTATATGACATTATCGCCCCGAAATGGGCCGGCAAGATACCTTTATGGGCAGACTATATGACATTATCGCGTCCCAGAAATGGGCCGGGCAGTATACCTTTATGGGCAAACTATATGACATTATCGCGTCCCAGGAATGGGCCGGGCAGTATACCTTCATGGGCAGACTATGTGACTTTATCGCGTCCCAGATTGGGCCGGGCAGTATAAACGTCCCTCCATAAAGGGCCGGATTATGTTATGTAAGGTAAGTAAGTTATATGGTAATGAACTTGATGATTTTCCTAAGTATGTACGTAAGAAAGTGACTATAACTTTTATTGAAAAATGGGAAAAGATAATAAGGTACGATTAAGTTCACGAGATGGTAATGACATGGTAGGTTCAGGTATTTACCATTTTTATACTTACCTCTGTCATTCTTTTATACAGATATGATTTGTTTACTGTACCATATTTCTGTTCCATATTCGGTACCTGTTATGACCCGCCGAGTGCGTTAAATGCCCGCAGGTATTAGGTACACATGTTGGTGATCCTTGCTCTTAGGATCTCGATTCAGTTTTTGGGAAAAAGCTCCATTTACTCCGGAGGCTTATCTCTTGGTACGGTTTCCCCCTGAGGTTGTAGATTCATGTATATTCAGGGGTATGGCGGGGCCCTGTCCCGCCACTGTTGTTATGTTAAAACTCTTAGAGGTCTGTAGTCACATATTGTGGGTCAGTTTATAAAGGAAAGGAGGCAACTGCTTCGGTTGTATATATATGTCCAGGAAGGTAGCCCTATCGGCTAACCTGTTGTTTTATTTCTGTTGTTTTATTTTATAAGTTTCATGTATGTTCATTGATTATCTCGATGTATACTGTAAGGGTGCCCGTGTAGGGCACCGATCATGAGCTTGGTCGGGTCTTGACAACTTGATACTACAGTTATTAGTATTTTGAGAGTTTTACATAAAAAAGAGTCATTTTCTTAAAAGGGTTAAGGAGCGTGGTACTTGGGTTAAATTCCCGGATTTTCTTTTAAAATGACATGTAGTGCCTTAAGTAACTAAAATGAGAGGATGTACTAAAAATGTTATTAAGAAGTTAGGAGATATTCTTAACTTGCTTACGTTACGATAAGCCGGTAGCGCTTATGTTATGTATGATAGCCGGTTGTGCTGATTTATGTACTATTATTATTATTACTACTTATGCCATGGATTTGCTACCCATGATGCGAGTGCGGCGCTTGTACTCATGCAGGTGAAATAGCCCCATGCGGGTGAAATAGTCCCATGCGAGGCGGATGACCTCATGCGGGTGAAATAGTCCCATGCAGGTGAAATAGTCCCATGCGAGGTGATGACCTTATGCGGGTCCACATGACCTATGCGGGTGAAATAGTCTCAGGAGTAGGATTGCTTAATGATACTACGGGCGAGAGACCCTGTTTTGATCATGAGCCTCCTATTTTTATGCAGTAAAGTTTATACTTGTTACTCTCATTGTTAGTAAGGCCACGATTATCGTATTTTGACTTTCTTCCATGACTCCAGTTTATTTTAACTTATGATAGTATTACAGTATTTTCCAGTTTCACATACTTGGTACATATTGTGTACTGACCCCCTTCCTCGGGGGCTGCGTTCATGCCGCAGGTAAGGGTAAGCAGGTGGTAGATCCTCATTCTTAGGATCTTGCTCAGGTGTCAGAAGCTCCATTTCTCCGGATGCTCGACTTTTGGTACGGTTCTCCCTGGTGTTGTAGATATTTGTACATTCAGGGGTATGACGGGGCCCTGTCCCGTCATAGTGTTTACGCATTCTTAGAGGTCTGTAGTCCTGTTATAACTTGGGTTATTAAGGATGTAAATGTTCAGCTTTGTTTTATTTAGAGGTAGCCATTTTGGGTTAGCCTGTTTATATTCTATGTGAGTTTATTTTCCGCTGGTTTTCTTTGATGTTGTATCACAAGGGTGCCCGGGGTAAGGCACCAGTCACGAGTCCGGGGTCGGGTCGTGACAAAAGTGGTATCAGAGCAGTTAATCCTCGGAAAGGGTCTACAGGCCGTATCTAGTAGAGTCTTGATTATCGGTGTGTTGTGCACCACATCTATACTCAGGATGCTACAGGATATTTAGGATTGGTTTCCATTCTTTCACTCTAAGATCGTGCAGTAGAGCTGTGTTATAGGTTGAACTTCCTCTGACATATTTTTATGTATCAGTTATGCCTCCACGCAAGGCAACCGCGGCCCAGAAGGGCAAGGTAGCTGAGGGAGCTGCTAGTAGGACACCTAGGGTTACTGAGCACGAGCCCGATCTTTACCGAGATGATGTTTGGTGGCGAGTTCCTGGCGTCGTCAACAGCAGAGTTTGGAAGCGGCAGCGGCCTCAGAGACTACGGTACTGAGCCTCGATTACGGCTGGCGAGAGAGATGGGCTACGAGAGATGGCGATTATTAGGCGAGGATCGTGGCTGAACGGGAGGGCGAGCGGGAGGCAATGGTTCTGGTTGCACCCGCAGTCCACCCCAGATCTGATAGCTCGAGACTTCGGGACTTTTTGAGTTGTAGCCCACCAGAGTTCTATGGGTCGAGGCCTGGGGATGATCCTCAGGAGTTTATCCGAAGCGATTCTGACGGATCGTAAGTGATCGAGGGCCACGCGAGAGCAGTCGATAGTGTTGGGTTCACATCGGTGCGTGATCTGCGATTGGTAGTATGATTCGTGGGAGCTATCCCGGGGGGAGCATGCGCTTTCAGCTGTTTGGGACGAGTTCTCAGAGGCGTTCCTTAGCCATTTCTTGCCTCCGCATATGAGGAGATCTCGGGCCGATAGGTTTCTGACATTGAGACAGAGTGGGCGGACGGTCCGGGAGTACAACGTAGAGTTTGACTCGTTGGCTCGATATGTACCCGCTTTGGTAGCAGACATGGAGGACAGGGTGCACCAATATATCACAGGACTCGATGATTACTTGGCAGAGAGTTGCACGGGAGTAGCTCTTGTGGGCATGGACATTGCCGCGTGCGAGCATATGCGCGGGTGTGAGAGCCTTGGCCGAGGATTGACAGTATCAGCGAGAAGAGGGCGGGACAGCGAGGTCCTCTGGTAGTTTTCGAGGTAGACAACCTCGGACCCGGATTTGCACCTTAGCCGGTTGAGCGCTCGCCGCATCTTCGGCGTCACGGGGCATTGAGGCGGGGCGTGGTTCGAGCCGGGTTCTCGGAGGACGGTGTTCGATCGGATGAGGCCACCTATACCTCGGTGTGGTCGTTGTGGCGATTTCCATTATGGGGGGTGTCGTATTCCTCCAGGAGCTTGTTATTCTTGTGGCGGCGGGGCCATTTGAGAAGATTGTCAGGCGAGGCGGCGGGAATGTTGTGGTTCGGTAGCGGTCGATTCTTTGGATCTTCGTCTTGATGGTTATGCGCCGGGCGAGGTGTTCATGGGCCAGCGAGCGCGGCGAGTCGTGGCGGGGTCCCGATTCAGCGATCCACAAAATCGCATTTATGCTATGTCGGCCGCCAGACCGGGAGGCGTCACGGATGTCGCGAGTACATTATTGGTTTCTTCTTTGTGATGTATATGCTTTGATAGATCCGTGTTTTACCTTGTCCTATATATCTCCTCATATTCTTTGGTAGAATAGGGATAGAGCCGAGTCCATAAAACCTTTTGAGGTGGCTACGCCATGGGTGATTCGGTAGTAGTGGCGGGTATATAAGGCTTGCCACTGTGACTATAGGCGATCGTCGGACTCTGTGACTTAATAGAGTTGGATATGTGACTTTGATGTGATTATGGGTATTGATTGGCTAGCATCTTGCTATGCCAATGTAGACTGGATAGAGAGATTAGTTCGGTTCCATTTTCCTGGTGAGCCGATTATCGAGTGGAAGGGAATCTGCGTCGTAGGGGTAGGTTTATTTCTTACCTCGAGGCGGAAGATGGTGCGGAAAGGGTATATCTACCATATGGTTGGGTATTCGATCATCGAGGTGAGATCTGGACCTTGATCGATTCGGTCGTTAGAGAGTTTCGGCGTATTCCCGCACGAGCAGGGTATCCTCACGAGAGGAGATTGAGTTTTGCATCGACTTGGCGCCAGACACTCGACCGATATCTATTCCGCCATACAGGATGGCACCTGCCGAGTTGAAGGAATTAAAGGACCAGCTGAAAGATTTCTTTGGAGAAAGGCTTTATCGAGGCCAGTGTTTCTCCCCAGGGCGCCCGATGTTATTTGTAAAGAAGAAGGATGGGGCCAGCTGCGTATGTGTGTTGATTACTGACGGTGAATAAGATAACTATCAAAGCAGATATCCCTCCCGAGATTGATGATTTGTTTGACCGATTGCGAGTGCAAGGTGTTTCTCAAGATAGACTGCGATGCAGTTATCATCAGTGCGAGTTAGAGGCGGATATTCCAAAGATGCATTCGGGACCGGTATGGGCACTATGAGTTCGGGTGATGTCTTTCGGGTTGACCAACGCCCAGCGATATTCATGGATTTGATGAGCGGGTGTTCAAGCCATTCTTGGATATGTTCGTTATAGTATTCATTGATGATATCTGGTTTATTCGCGCCTGAAGCGGGGCGTGCGGATCATTTGAGGCGGTATTGGGAGTCCTCCGAGGCCAAGCGATTGTATGCCAAGTTCTCAAAATCGAGTTTTGGTTGGCCTCGATGGCTTTCTTAGGGCATATTATCGGGGCGATGGTATTCGAGTTGATCTGGCAAGGTGGCGATTAAGACTTGGCTAGACCAGCTACCAAGCGGAGTCTTGCGCGACTTTTAGGCTTTGCGAGTTATTATCGGAGATTTGTGGAGAAGTTTGCTTCCATGTCGGCACCTTTGACTAGGCGACTCGTAGCGGTATGTTCGGTGGGCGGATGCTTGTGAGAGAGTTTCGATTACTAAAGGAGAAATTGGCGGCCGGTTCTTACTCTGCGGAGGGTGCAGAGCGGATATGTGGTTTTATTGTGATGCGTCGGGTGTCGGGCTTGGGTGAGTCTTGATGCGGCCGCGGCAAAGTTATAGCTTACGCGTCTCGGCATTTCGGGAAGCATGAGAAGAACTATCCACGCATGACTTAGAGTTGGCGGCGATGATTCATGCCTTGAAGATGCGGAGACATTATTTATATGGAGTTCATGTGGATATTTACACGGACCACAAAGTCTCGGTATATCTTGACGGAGGAGGAGTGAACTTACGGCAAATCGGTGGTTGGGCCGCAGAATTACGATGTCGATATCTATACCACCAGGAAGGCGATGTAGTTGCGAGCGCCGCCAGTCGCCGTCGATGGGTAGTGCATGCGAGTACGACGGAGGAAGGGATATGGTCCGAGAGTTACATCAGCTAGCGAGCCTTGGGGTTCGTTTGGTTGATTCTGATAGTAATGGAGTTCGGGTTCGAGAGGTTGCCGAGTCTTCCATCGTCGAGGAGGTGAAGAGGCGACAGTACGAGGATCCGATTATGTGCAGCTCTTCAGGAGGGGAAGAGTCTATTTGAGGTAGCACCTGATGGGGTGCTAAGATTTGAGGGCCGGTTGTGTGTCCCCGATGTAGCGAGGACCGTCGGCCAGGTGCAGGGAGGCACACAGTGCTCGTTATTCTATTCATCCGGGGTCGACTAAGATGTACCATGACCTCAGATGTGTGTATTGGTGGGATGGCCTGAAGAGGGACGTTGCGGAGTTCATGGCGCAGTGCCCGAATTGTCTGTAGGTCAAGGTTGAGCACCAGAAGCCCGGTGGGCTGTTGCAGGCTATTGATATTCCGACTTGGAAATGGGAGGTGGTGAATATGGATTTTATTACAGGGTTACCTCACACTCAGAGGAAACATGATTCCATTTGGGTTATTGTCGACAGACTGACGAAATCAGCCCATTTTCTTCCAGTCAGAATGACTTTTCGTGAGATTATGCTAGGCGTATATCGAGAGATTGTGAGGCGCGGAGTTCCCATATCGATTATTTGACGGAGGAGCCAGTTCGACTAACTTCGGAGGTCTTTCGGAAGGGATTAGGACGCAGTGAGTCTCGATCGCGTTTCATCCTCGGGCCAAGCGGACGGGCGAACGCACTATCCAAACACTTGAGGATATGATGCGGGCTTGTGTTATTGATTTCAGGGGTAGCTGGGAGGATCATTTACCTCTGGTGGAGTTTGCTTATAACAACAGCTACCATTCTAGTATCCAGATGGCGCCTTATGAGGCCTTATACGGGAGGAAGTGCAGTTCACCGATAGGCTGGTTTGAGGTGGGGAAAGTTCAGTTAGTCGGTCCAGAGTTGATTCAGCAGGCAGTGGATAAGGTGAAGCTTATACAAGAGCGGTAATTGTCAGCTCAGAGTCGACAGAAGTCGTATGCAGACCATAGGCGTCGACACTTGGAGTTTGAGTTAGATGATTGGGTCTTTCTGAAGGTGTCACCCATGAAGGGCGTGATGGGATTTGGGAAGAAAGGGAAACTCAGCCCAAGGTACATTGTGCCTTATCAGATTGTCCGTAGGGTAGGCAAGGTTGCCTATGAGTTGAATCTGCCGTCCGATCTGGAGGCAGTACATCCAGTATTCCATGTGTCTATGTTGCGGAAATGTATTGGAGATCCATCTAGAGTGCACCCGATTCGTGATGTCCAGGTGACAGATGGGTTATCGTATGAGGAGAGTCCCATAGCGATACTCGATCGTCAGGTTAGGAGTCTTCGAACAAAGGATGTGGCTTCCGTCAAAGTCTTATGGCGGAACGAGAACAGGGAGGAGATGACGTGGGAAGCGGAGGATGACCTGATAAAGAAGTATCCTCACTTATTCCCTATACCTCCAGGTAACCCACTTTCCTGCTTGTTAGTTTTAATTTGGCAATTATGCTTAAGTATTGTTGTGGCATGTGGATCGTCTTTAATTGCAAAAAGAATAGTTAGGAGGGTCTATGTTGGGAGTGTGATTTGAGTAAGCCTAGAAGGAACATTCGGGATGAATGTTTCTAAGGGGGGGAGAATGTTATACCCCGTAGTTCTGGCCATACGTGTGAGAACATACGAAAGGGAGTAAGACTTAAATTTTAGAAGGATAGGTTGACGGATTGTTTTGGACGGGTTTTAGTCTACTTTGGGATGGGTTATGACCCGTTACATTGAGAGTTCCTAGGTGTTTCAAAGTCCTAGTGCGTAGTTCGTTGAGTCTAGTTTCCAACGCAACCAACCGTTCGTCGATAGGACATCGGAGTAGAAAGTTATGGGAGTTACACGTTCAGTGCGCAGTCGGACAGAAAGGCGTTTCGGTCAGAGGCCACAGGGTCGCGGCGCCGGTTGCAGGGCCGCGGCGCCTAGGCGGCCTGAGTATTCGCTAAAGTTGCAGCGCCGCGGCCGGAGCAGTCATCGCGGCCGGAAAGTTCGAGGTGGTAGAGGTTTCAGTGCCAGGCCGGTGCAGGTCGCGGCACTGGCGGGTTCTGCGAAGTTGAGTGGGAAAAATCTGAACTGTTTTGTTTTAAAAAAGGCCATGGGAGGGTGACAAGTGTCCCCCCCATCTGATTTTGCATGCACTACTTATTGACCAAGTCTTGAAGACTTGGTCATTCTTCAAGTCCTTCTATCTCTCTAAAGCTAAAAGCTCTCCCTTCTCTCTAGAATTTCAAGAGGAAATCTAAGCTTGAGGAAAATCTGAAAGTGTGGCAAGAAGGAAGCTTGTTGGCTAGCTTGTAGGAGTTATTGTGGTGGTGATTGTGGAAAAGAGGCTAGCGAATTTGTTGGAATATTTGGCTAAAGTTTTAAGGTAACAATTCCTTTTCTCTTTGTTGGTTTTTGGTGTTGCATGTGAAGAAGAAATAATTTGTAGTTGAAAATATCACTCTTAGATAAATTGCATGTAAGAAATATGGGTTGGATATGAAAGAATTGGATAAGAAGGTTATGTGAGCATGTTGTACCAAAATACCACCTTAAACTTGTTAAGTTAGTTGTTGTACATTGTGGGGCAGAATTTTACACACCCAAGATTATGTGTGTAATCCCCTTGGTGTTAATTGGATTATGGGCCTTAAACGTGGCGTTTGGATGTTGAATTCGGCCTTGATAAAGGTGGCAAAATATGTAGAAACAAAGGAAACGCTGCCCGATTTTCCATAGAAATTAGTAACTTTGAACTTGGAATATTCTACATTGAAACTAGAGGTTAATAAACGTATTATGGTCATTATAGGTTGACGTATTACGTGCGGTAGTTTGGACTTGGCAAGTGGATTGACCCGAAGAGGTATGTGGAACTTTCCTACCTCTTGAGCATGAATAATTGTATCTATGTAGTACGGTAGACGTACAAAGGCTTTGGTATCCCTTACTTGTTTTTAATGATGTTTTAAATCTTAAAGTTAAGGGACTTTGAGTGTTTGAAGTATAGGATACTTGCTTCGTTTAAAAGTATAAGTCCCTTGGATATAGGGAGATGTGTTTGACTAGTGTATAATGGTAATATAACCACTTTATGGGAAGTTGGTTGTATTGGCTTTATGAAAGGTTAACAAAGAAAGGTTTACTCCAAGTAAAATAATACGGATAAAGGATTTGAATTTGTGAAAGACAAATTGTTTTTAAGGCATTAATTGCCTAAGGTTTTTAAAGAAATGAAGTTACTTGATTTAGAAGCCTATTGTATTTTTAAAGATAAACGTGACTTGTTTTGAAAAGTTGTCGTGACTTGATACTACGGGTTATTAGTATCTTGAGAGTTTTACATAAAAATGAGTCATTTTCTTAAAAGGGTTAAGGAGCGTGGTACTTGGGTTAAATTCCCGGATTTTCTTTTAAAATGACATGTAGTGCCTTAAGTAACTAAAATGAGAGGATGTACTAAAAATATTATTAAGAAGTTAGGAGATATTCTTAACTTGCTTACGTTACGATAAGCCGGTAGCTCTTATGTTATGTATGATAGCCGGTTGTGCTGATTTATGTACTATTATTATTATTACTACTTATGCCATGGATTTGCTACCCATGATGCGAGTGCGGCGCTTGTACTCATGCGGGCCCACCGGGTCCATGCTTGTGAAATAGTCTCATGCGGGTGAAATAGTCCCATGCGAGGCGGATGACCTCATGCGGGTGAAATAGTCCCATGCGGGTGAAATAGTCCCATGCGAGGTGATGACCTTATGCGGGTCCACAGGACCTATGCGGGTGAAATAGTCCCAGGAGTAGGATTGTTTAATGATACTACGGGCGGGAGACCCTGTTTTGATCATGAGCCTCCTATTTTTATGCAGTAAAGTTTATACTTGTTACTCTCATTGTTAGTAAGGCACATTGTAATGTATTTTGACTTTCTTCCATGACTCCAGTTTATTTTAACTTATGATAGTATTACAGTATTTTTCAGTTTCACATACTTGGTACATATGTGTCGACCCCTTCCTGGGCTGCGTTAAATGTCGCGGTAAGGGTAGCGGTGGTAGATCCTCATTCTTAGGATCTTGCTCGGTGTCGAGCTCCATTTCTCGGAGGCTCGACTTTTAGTGCAGTTCTCCCGGTGTTGTAGATATTTGTACATTCAGGGTATGGCGGGGCCTGTCGAGTCATAGTGTTCTACATTCTTAAGTGCGTAGTCTGTTATAACTTGGGTTGTTAAGGATGTAACTGTTCAGCTTTGTTTTATTTAGAGGTAGCCATTTTGGGTTAGCCTGTTTATATTCTATGTGAGTTTATTTTCCGCTGGTTTTCTCTGATGTTGTATCACAAGGGTGCCCGGGGTAAGACACCAGTCACGGGTCCGGGGTCGGGTCGTGACAAACATGTCCCCAAATGTATGTCGGTAGAGCTGTAAAGCTCATCATAGATCGAACCATATCCAATAAGGTTCAGTTTCTTCTTTCGGCAACACCATTCATCTGTGGTATTCCAGGAGGTGTCCATCTGAATGGACTCCATATAGCTTTAAGTAATCTAAAAACTCCTTGCTCAAGTATTCACCTCCTCGATCTGATCGAAGGGTCTTGATACTTGTTGCGAGTTGTTTCTCCACTTCAGACTTGTACTTCTTAAACTTTTTGAAGGCCTCAAATTTGTGTTTCATAAGATACATATATCCATACCTTGTCAAGTCGTCAGTAAAAGTAATGAAGTAAGGAAACCACCCATAGCTTAAGTCGAGAATGGTCGACATACGTTAGTATGTACCAACCTCAAGCACGTCATTGGCTCGCACCCCTTTTCCAGAAAGTGGCTTGTTGGCCATCTTACCTTTTAAACAAGATTCGCAGTCACCATAAGACTCCAAGTCAAATGGTTCGAGGTAGTCAAATTTCCTCAACCTTGTTATCCTTATTTCGTTGATATGACCAAGTCTACAGTCTCATAGGTAGGTAGAGTTTCTATTACTTTTCTTAGCTCATTTATTTTGTACATTCAATATTTCTCGACTACATTTTAGTGTATATAATCCATCCACAAGATGCGCAGTTTCATATATAATATTATCAAATGACAGTACTTGATTACCATTATTAATATAAGAGGAAGAAACCCTTCATGTCCAAAACAGGGATAGAAATTATATTTCTCGTTAACGAGGGTACATAATAGCAATCATTTAACACTAAACAATGGCCAGAAGGCAAATTTAATCTATCAGTTCCTACGCGCTCAACATTTACTCGTGCTCAATTTCTAACGCGTAGGTCTACCTCTCTTGGTCCAACCTTCCTGCTGTCAGTTAGCTCCTGCACATTTGTACAAATGTGTGAGCCACAAACGGTATCCAATACCCAGGAATAAGAGTTGTTTATAGACAAATTTATTTCAATGACGTACATACCTTGTCCATTAGATGGAAGAACACCTAGTGCTTTCCCTCCTCCTGGTGTGGTGCAATCTTTCTTCCAATGCCCCTTCCTGTTACAGTTGAGGCATACATCCTTGGTCGAAATCACCTGCTTCTTCTTCTTCACGCCTCCTTTAGGCTTCATAGCTGAGGGCGCAACAATTGCTTTGTCCTACTTCTGCCATTCCTTGCCTTTCAACTTAAGCCGACTAGAAGAGCTCACCATAAGCACAACTTTTCCTTTGGAAGTTGAAGATTCAAAGGCCTTTAGCATGTTGTGCAGCTCCGACAGACTCACCTTCATTCCGTTCATATTGTAGTTAACAATGAAATTCTCGAACGAACGAGGGAGTGTGTTCAGGATGAGTGTGGAAGCGACGTTACTCTGCAGCTTTATACCGATCGAGGCCAACCTTTCTATCAGCCCTATCATCTTCAACAAATGCTAGGACACTTGGCCCCCATCAGTCAACTTACATTTGAAGAGCTCTATTAACAACTCATATTCCATTGTGTGTGACTGAGGGTCATAGAGACTCTTCAAATGTTCGAGCATCTCATTGGGGCCCATTTTTTCATGCTGTCTCTGAAGTTCCACTGACATGGAAGACAACATGACGCATTAAGCTGAAGTGGTGTCATCTAGGTGTTTCTGGTAGGCTGCCTTGTCAAAAATGGCATATTCAGCAGAATTTTTGACGGGGACTGCGGGAAATACATTGTCCAGCACGTATTCTATCCTTTCTTGTCTTATGACAATTCTTAGGTTCCTAAGCCAGTCCAGATAGTTTGGTCCGGTGAGTTTGTTCATTTCCATCAGCATTTTAAGCGATATGCTCGACATTTTGATAGTTTGAAGATTTAGATAGACAGGAAACTACAACCAAATTTATTTTCTATTATACACATTCGTTTAGGCTAATTAATCATGGCCTTTTGTTTAATTAGCTACCACTATTTTAGTATACTTCTACGACCCTATGGTAGAATACAAACCTAAATTTACTTTAAGGTCATAATGGGCCAAGATCCAAACCTATGTTATCTCCACGTTTTCTTTGGCTGATAACTTCAACAACACATCTTGGTAGGTTCTAAACCAATTACAAAACTTATTTGTAACTCTTGATTGATCAAATATTTATTTAATCTTGTGTCCTTAGATTAGTCCGACACTTTGGCGCCAAGATTTATCTAAGCAACACAACTACGTTTATGTATCTAAGTAAACTTGGCATTTGTGAGCAAACACTTTGGTGTAAATAGCCACAAAAGTTTATCATCTACCTTTACATTTAAACACATCTATGAAAGAGTCTGAGTCCTCCTAGACTTAGAGCAAATATTTTGGCATAAATAATCGTATCGCCGAAAAGGATTTTGAACTCAAACAATTATAATAGACGACGCGTTCTAATTTAGACTTGTATTTAAAATTTGGGAACATTTCAGTTTCGGGGATTTAACCAAGATCAACATTTTCTGTCATATCCAATACGACATCTTATCATGCAATTTCTAAAACACATTTAGTTGAGAACCATCAACTCAATAGGCATGATATAAAATGATTTTTGATCAATTAATGGGCGCCACCTACCCAAGCAGTTATAGCAGAAACTATGCTAATATTTAAAAGTACGCATTTAAAACATTTAACATATAATTTGCATATTACTTAATAATATACAATTAATAATAATCATGAGTTAATTTGTCTAAACTCTAAATCTAAGTCTAATCCAAACAGTCCCTTAAATATTTTCTGATTTTAAAACTGATTTTCAGGATATTTCTGCAAATTTTCAGAATTTGCAGTTTAGTCTCTCAAGAATTTAAAATTTCAAATTGCACATCTTTATTCAGAAAATCCAATTTTAATTTTCAGAAAATATTTTTAGGTTTCAGGGACATGTCTGCAATTTCTAGAATTTAAAAATCTGATTTTCAAAAACTTTATTCAATTACAGATTTGCCCAAAAGGACCAAATTTGCTTATTTGAAAAAGTTTTAATTTCAGATTATGAAACTTTTAAACTTTAGAATCAAAATCTGAACCTTTTAAAACTTCAGTTTCTGATTCCGAATTTGTTTTTCTTTGGTTACTAGAGCCTCGGCGCCGCGACCCTAATTGGGTGGCGCCGCGGCGCCCTAGAGGCAGTGTGTCCAGAAAAATTAATTCAAGCTTTCTGGATGAACAGCGCCGCGACGCCTCGTCAAACCATAGGTGGCGCAGCGACACCGCCATCAAACCCCAGCAGGCGCTGTGACGCTCCATCGTGGAGTCGCGACGCCTCTGTCTCAGAAACACAAAATTTGCATTTCCAAAACCCTAAAACTGGTTCAGGATCAGATTTGCAGATTCATCCTCGTACCCCTTCACCATCAAACAACACGTTCATCGACCATCATCCAATACCTTCTCGTTCTTTGTCTCACTGCACCATGTTCGTAACAAATCAGTTACACACATCAACTTAGAAGAGTTAGATTGTAATGACTTCTCCGATTACATCATTGTTTAACAGTTTGGGAGACAAGGATTATGCGTTCTTAAGATATTAGGTTTTCAAGCTTTGAAAGACATAAATTTAGATTTAAACAAACTTTAACCCATATTATTATTAACTATTATTACATAATAAAACAAAATAACCCAGGCTCTGATACCACTGTAAGCTTTTGTTGGGTTCGTGTACGCAGCGAAATTTAAAAAAATTATATTTCAAATCCAACAAACGACGAACTGTTGGATGATTATGTAAATATATAAATATATGCAATCATATAACATGTATATAATATAACTGTAATGCATCGAAAGAACACTTACGAATTATATAAATCTGGAGTCTTTTAGTATAGTCCGAAGGTGCGAACTCAATCGATCCTAGATTGCAAGTTCCTAGAACTCCGATGTAATCCTCTTTTGAACAGCTAGAAAATTCGTCAGATGTTCGAGAGAATATCTTTTAATTCTAGGTCTCTTAAGACTTAGAATAATATAAAATGAACTGTGTCTAATGAAATGAAGCCACTATTTATAGCTGCGTTTTAGGGTTAAAACGCAGCCTAGGGTTTCCCGTAGGCCAGGCCCATAAAATTAAGTGCAGTGGGTCAGTCAGACTGCCCACTGGACTGGCGGTGCCGCGACTCAAAATGGGAAGCGTCGTGGCGCTATGGCGTCGCGGCCCTCTATCCTAGGCGTCGCGACCCTAATCCATTTTTAGGATGTTGTCTCGTTTTCATTTTAATTAAATCTGAAATCCAATCTAGACTTAATTAAATAACCATTATTCATTTGAATGTCTCGATCATAAATCGAATATTTATATTATCTCGTTACATCCTTAGATCGACAGAACAATTGACATAGTGTTACCCTACAAGCCTTCACATATCGACACTAATCGTATTAGGGTCTACATGAAACTCCTAGACGGCGCCGGAAGACGAACTCAATATGTGAAGTATAGTTACACGAATCTGGTAAACTGAACCTCTATGTGGGGAGATAAAATCATTTCATTCACGACACACTCGATCAAGCTTCGGGCATGCCAAGTGTCTATCCAAATGGCTTGATCATTATATCTCATCTATATTAATTGACAACAAGACCATATCCTAGATATGTCTATTATGTTGGCCAACAACTTAGTCAACCTAATATCACTGAGAAACTGAGTGTTCTCTCGAATATACATTCGAGGAATGAATCCTAATCTTGGATCAACTACCACCTTTAATCCACTTCGTAATATACCCAATACAAGTCGTATCTCAACCTATAAGACATTTGAGCTTAGAAGAGGATCAAAGTACATTACTCTGTAGACAAGGTGCGTATCGACATCAAGTCTAAGGACTTCTATCTCCCACAGATCATACTTTAGACATGTATAACAAATAACATATCAGCTGGATATACCAATACTTCCAAAGTATCCATGTCTCCATCACGAGTATCCGTAACTCGTAGCACGTGAGACATACTACATCCTATAAGGATATGATGCAGACCAGATGTCGACTTATCACATATCATCGATATCCCATTATCGATGATCATTAGTCGAAGCTATTTTAAGAGTTACGTTATAATATTAATATCTCACACTATTAATAATAGTGTAACCTCTAGGGATGCATATCATAGAATATTATAAATAATCAACTAATAATTCAATAATTACAAATGTCAAAATATTAATCTACATTAATAATAATATGAATGTGTATAAAGTACATTTGTCATAATACATATTGTTTCTAGGACATAAATATACTTTCAGAAATGTATATATGTGGGTGAAACTTTTAATACATTTTTCATACACAAAATTATGAGTTGAATTTTTAAGCCTTGAATATTGTATGAAAGTTGTACACAATGTTGTTATAGTTGTATTAATTTTTCAGAAACCTAACATAAACTTTATACACGAAAATTGTGTGTGAAATTCTAAGTCTTGAACGAGATATACTTATTTCATGTCGTTTTCATACATAAAATTTTGAGTGCAATGTTTAAGCCTTGAACGAGATATACAAATTTCATACATAAAATGAGCAAACTATTTAAGCCCTGAGCAAGATATATACATTTCATACACAAAAATTTTAAGTGGATTTGTAGCCTTAAGCCGGAAAAAAAATTAAAAAATATTTTTAAAAATTACTTTTTTTAAAAAAAGTTAAAAAATCTTTTTATATTAAATAAATTTATGTGAAAGATGAAAGTCCTTTATGTTTTGTAAATTAAAAAATTTCGTCATATTCCGTAAATTCATTCACCCTTATTTATTTCCTTGAGCATGTCAAATTGATCAAGCTTACACAGCTTATATAAGGGACTTTTATCACTTGGATGAACAATAAAAAGAATATTTACAATGTAGTTAACAAAATCCTTATTAATGGACTTCGCCTGAGAGAATGAGAAAGAAGACCACACGATTTTATAGAATGAGGGGATAATTTGAAATTAAAAAATCAGAACACAGCATATCAAATTATTACAACAAACCACTCTTCATTGTGTGACAAAATATTTGGGCAATTGATCTTTTTGTTGCCATTTTTTTCTGCAAATTGAGCATTTATATACCATCTTCCTGGATAAATGTGCTTCCCTCATATTCATTGTATTGTTTCGACCCATTTTACAAGATTTGTATTATTTTTTATGAAAGCTAGCATCAATAAATTTACAAAATGCCATTGTAATCATTAATGTTTACTCATGAAAATACATTGTGTTGTAAAAACGATTGTGGCTGAGTTGCTTTTGTAGCATACAGTGCTAAACAAAATTTGTTGAAACCCGCGATAGTCTCCTCGTCATTTTCTTAACAATGATTATTCATAGAGTTTCTAAAATCATCCACATGAGTATATGCTTCAATGAATGTGGGTGGTAGTGACTTCTGACTGAATTCTCAACCACACTTATTCTTAAAATAGGTTTAGAAATATTCCTAACAATATCAAGAAGATACAAGAGGGAATGATTATCTGTCATAATGCAGGAGCTACATTTTTTCTTGCAGACACAACACTAATCATATAACTAACTGACACGTTGCTGGACGAGCATTTCAGCTGACCACTTTTACTGACGCTTTCAACCAACTTTTTATATGTACATTGTCTTTGAATTTGAATTTACAATGTCACCTTTGATCTCGAACGCCAAAACTAGCAATTTGAAGTCTTCACTCACTCACCAAAAGACTCTTCGCCTATTCATCCTTCGTACTAACTAAACTAAAGCTAATAAAATAATAACTCGTCTATGATAAACTAATAATGACCTCAACCTAATAAACCTAGTAGCTTGGGCTAGTAAAGCATGAAATCATCTATAGTAAATTGAGCAGAATGGTGCTAATAAAAGAAATTACAGTAAGTAAAAATGGTGTAAGAAAGGTGGCTTTCTGTCTTTAAGACAAAATTTCCACGTATATATGTTTTTACGGTAATGGACAATAGTCTCCCAAGACAAAACAGCAACAATCAACCATACAAAGCAAGCAAGGTTGATTATGGTGAAGAAAACAAATACAGAAAGATTGCTAAGAGAGGAAAGAATTTGTTCTGTATTTTTCTGTATACTGGTGTATATTTCGAACTGAACTTTCAAACTTTCAGGTCCAAAATGGAAATAAGAAATATTTTACTTTTCAAGAACCAAAAATAAAATTCCGGAAGACAGCCCATAGCCCGTGACCAGAACCTGAGCCCGGACCGGACGGGTGGACGGCGGCGGCGCACGTGTTGTGCTTAGCCCCGAACCTAAGCTCACCTAGCTCCTCCCTCTTCTAAACCATGGGTTACCCTTTGGGGGTCCCAAACCCTTACTCAAAACTAGAGCTTATATATTGCTCAATCCTTCCATCTTCTACCTATGTGAGAGATTTATTTATTTGGCCAAAAACACTATATCTATTCATGTCTCAAACACCTTACTTTGTGTACTAATATCTCTTTCATTACTTAATAAAATTTAACGATACTTGACACTAATATCATATACTCATTTAGTATATTAGGCATGTGCGAGATTCGGTCAACAAACAAAGGAAATTAAAACACTCTTTTCATTTCCGACATGCGAGGCCCACATATTTAAGTCACTAAAGACGGTAAAACTCAATCCCACATAGTTAAATTTCCAACAATCTTCTCTTGAAAAAGAATTGATGCACACAGGGTGCCAACGTTCAACAATATTTTAGCGGAAAGATATTGCATCAGGAAAGGTAGCGTTCAGCTTTGAACCATCCTTAGTCGATTACCATCAGATTTACTTACTGCGCGGTGAAAGTGATGTCTTGAACCGTCAATTTTTTGTGTAACCAAGACAATGATATCAACACAATAACTCCCCTTATTCATTTCTTCTTATTGTTTTGTCCGTTGTGGTCATGGACAACTTTTGGATTCTTAAGTGTGTACATTTGAAGCGGCCTGTCTTCACACTTAAATATGTGATCTCCTATAAAGTATCCTGCTATACCCTACTCGCAAGTGTTATGAATCATTAAAAGTTTTAAAAATTTATCCTTTACCCATTATGCAGGTAACACTTAATGTCTATCGCGGGAACAACTTTGGAATTGTATTTCTTTAAAGAATAATAATCTGAAGTGCTCTTACTTCAAGTGAAGCGATAAAACTGAACCTCTACAGTTTAGTTGTCTTATTGAACCAAAATCTTGGGATCTCCAATCAGTAAGGTTGGGTTATCACCATAAAAATTCTTATTGTTTTGGTTTTAAGCTCATTCCCCTAGACATGCAGAATATTTGATCTTTGGGTAGACCTTTTGTTAATGGATCCGCTATGTTATCCTTTGATTTGACGTAATCAATGGAAATAACACTCGTTGTGATCAACTGCCTAACTTTCTTATGTCTCAGACGAATATGTCTAGACTTGTTGTTGTACATACTATTTTGTGCCCTTCCTAAAGCCGATTGGTTGTCATAGTGAATCATCACTGAAGGTACGGGTTTATCCCAACAAGGGATATCCTCTAAGAAGTCGTGAAGTCATTCTGCTTCTTCTCATGCTTTATCCAAAGAAATAAACTCCGATTCCGTTGTGGATCGGGCGATGCATGTTTGCTTAGAGGACTTCCAAGACACAACCTCACCACAAATTGTAAGAACATACCCACTGGTGGATTTGGTGTTCTTTATGTCTGATATCCAGTTTGCATCATTGTATCCTTCCAATACATTTGGATATCTAGAATAATGTAATCTGTAAGTCAACGATAATTTCATATATCGTAGTATCTAATTTAACGCCTTCCAGTGATCATTTCTAGGATTCCGAGTAAACCTAGCCAACTTATTGACTGGATAAGTGATATCGAGTCGAGTGTCATTTGTAATGTACATTAAACTACCAATGACCTGCGCATAACACTCTTGGGATACGAGTGCACCACGATTCGTATCAATTCTATGATTCATATACATTGGTGACTTCATAGGGGACTGTCCAATGCTTTAAATTTCCTCAAAACATCTTCAATGTAATGAGATTGAGATAAGACCAGTCCGTCAAATGTCTTAGAAATCTTAATTCCTAAGATTACTATTAGCGATATTTCGAATGCTCACGCAAGCGTACGCATCGTTGACGAGTAATATAGTCTGATAAGACCGAATATCTTCCTCAGAGACTGGTTTCTAATTACCGTTCATCTATTTTATGTTATCTATTTGTCAATCGATATTTGAGTTGAGTTTTTATTTAACTACTAGAATAATTGCAAGAAGTACTGAACTATTTAAGTTGTAATCAGTTATGAATGAATTAGGGCTTCCAAAATCCTCGACTATCCACTCTATTCAATCCTTAATGCAACTAGAATGACTTCTTCTTCTACGTTAAGATAGCGGTTAACTAAAATGTCTTATATTTCGGTTAGGATATATAATCACTCAACCCCAGTGCAGAACCCTTCTATATTTCTATGATAAGATTTACCACATAGGAGGATTAAGAACAGTAACATATAATGCTACACAAGTATCGGGGTACTATCGTCCGCGATTTTAACCTATGTCTAGTCAATTACAACATATACAAATCTCTCCTCTCGGTTCTTGATTCGAAATCATATATATTATGATAATTAGTGATCAATTAATTATCAAACATTTATACCAATTATTGACTAAATCTTAATCAAGTGAAGAACAAATCAAACTACTGCATTAATTCATGAATAGAAATTTCAAGCGATTCATAAGAAAAGTCCTAATAAAGTGTTTAGCTCCTAGCCATAGTCACGCTAAGAACTAACACAAAATCCATACATAAACTGAACTAAAAACGAAAGAAAAGAAATTACTGCGAACTAAGTCTCCAATTGTAGCCTCCCTTGTTGTCTTGTGTTGTACTATGTTGTAGAATGAACAAACCCTCATAGCATTAATCCCTAGGGCTTAAATATGTTCCAAATTTCGTGCCCTATGGACCAATCTTCCCTTAGCCAATTCTTCTGGGCGAGATTTTCCGCGCATGATTCTGCATGCAACGCTGCGGTGTCAAAACTCCTGCACCTTCTCAGTAAATATGGCACCGCGGTTCTGCATAGTGGCACCACGGTGCTGAAATTCCTGTGACTTCTCAGTAAATATGGCACCGCTGTTTTGCATATTGGCACCGCGGTGCTGAAAATCCTTTCGTCCTGATATGCCAACTTTCGTCCTTTTTGCCTCGGGAGCACCTTTTCTGCCCAATTCTCGCTCATTTTCGCCATTTTGCCTTTTGGAACCGCTGTGACTCACAAGAAAGAAAAACAGACCTAATACTATACTAAACACAACAAAAACGAGTAAAATACTAACTAAAAATGACTCAAAAGGCGTATACACAATACACCTAACAAACACCCCCAAACTTGACCTTTGCTCGCCCTCGAGCAAAGATCAAAACAAAACAAAGACACAAAAAACAAAAGACTCAAATCTAGCAGCTGCACAATTACTTAGAAACACATGAACGTCAGTTGAGATAATATGTAGGAACAGATATAGCATGAATTTAACAATCTAGAATTTCAAGTCAGATATTTCGCAAATTCATTTCAATCATAAGTAATAGAAGCATGAATACCTAACCTATGCATATCAATTTCATTTAGTTCTATGAGCCTGTTTACTTGTTATTCTCCACAAATCATAGACATACATTCTAGAGATCATCAGGACTTTTCAGGGTTGTAATGTAGGTTTAGGCATGGGTAGGTAAGATTAGTCATTTAGGCTCAATTTACGTACCATAAACATTTTTCTTACTCAACCATTTTGTCATTCTTTTTTGTATTCTTTTCAGTTCATACCTATATCCCCCTTTCTCTTTTTGAGAGCATGAAACAATTCACATAGGCACCCCCAAACTTAAGCTTTTACATTTTTTTCATTGGGGTGCATCACTTTTTCACTCTCTTTTTGTATTCCTTTTGTACTCTTTTTCATTCCAATTTTTCAATTACCGTTTTTGAAACACGAGAGAATCATGGGGTGTAAAAAACAACAACTTATTTTAGGCTCAAAGGGGCTGACCAGGGATACAATTTATTGCAAGGTAGGTAATGAATGGTAAAAAGGACTAACAAAGAAATGTCTGAATCATTTCCCTAACATGTATATCTTAACTATTTCGCCTCAAATAACAAACAAGCAGACTTCACATACATTTTTCAATTGACAGCACATAGGCTAAGCACCAAATATTCCAAGTAATCAAATTTTCATGAATTTTTGGCATATCTAACTTAAGCACACAAATTTTAGTTTCTCATTCCACTACATTATCCCACTTAGTTCACTAGGCGTTCCAAATAAGTACAACATGCATGATCATACAAAAAAAATTGACTCATATAAAACACAAAAATAATAAAAAAAGACTCAAAAATAAAATAAAATAAAATAAGAACCCCCCCCCCCCAAACTTAAACTACACATTGTCCCAAATGTGTAAAAAACTCGAAAATTAAAGAAGGACGACTTATAGACGTACATCGGCTCAAAATAGTGGTGGTAGCGGCAGATATTGCACTGAGACAATATATGTGGGAGGAGATTTGGCGATTCAGGGCCTTTTATTATTCGGAAATTGCTAATCAGCACCGCAATTCTGCATAGTGGCACCGCGGTGCCTAAAGTACTGGGGCCTCTCTGATCTATTGGCACCGCGGTGCTGAAACTCCTGATTCAGTGTTTTCCAGTATTTTTCCCTGCTTCATGTCCCAATCCTTCACCTGGATTCACAACACAACAAAAATACCAACGTGAGACTGTTCTAATTAAACTAAATTGCATAATTTAAACATTGGGTTGCCTCCCAAGTAGCGCTGTCTTTAACGTCTTGTAGCCGGATGCATGTTCCTTTTTAAATTATTGGGGTAAATTAACCCCACAACCTATCCACTTAAAAATCATTCTCCTCTTCCTCACTATATTTTTCTTCTTCATAGTAGTAGGTTCAGTAGGATTTACCTGTTTGTCAGCTTTCATGTCATCTACTTTTGTTGCAGCTTTCAAACTAGCCCGTGGGTTCACAGCTGTAGGGATGATCTCCCTAGTTTTGGTCCGAGCTCTTTGAACGCTATGTCGGTTGTCTTCTTCTTGAAACACTTGTTCTTGGCTTTGTGACTCAATGGTGAATTTAAACACCTTGAATACCATTTCTTTTTCCTGAACCCTTAGCCTCAATTCTCCCTTCTCCACATCGATTAGGGCTCTACCAGTAGTTAGGAACGATCTCCCCAAAATGATGGGTATTTTATCATCTTCCTCCATGTCAAGAATGAGGAAGTCTGCTGGGTAGAAGAACTTTTCCACTTTGACAAGCACATCTTCAACTATGCCTCTGGGGTGCACCCCAGTTCGGTCATCCAGCTGCAGATTAACTGTGGTTGGTTTGGCTTCTCCCAAACTCAATCTCTTGAACACAGACAAAGGCATGAGATTTATACTAGCCCCTAAGTAACACAGCGCCCGGTTGCATGTTACGTTGCCAATAGTGCAGGGCAGGGTGAAGCTTCCTAGATCTTTCAACTTAGGAGACAGTTTCTTTTGTAGGATGGTGTTGCACTCCTCTGTCAGCGCTATTGTTTCATAATCCGCCAACCTTCGTTTCTTTCCAAGTATCTCCTTCATGAATTTGAAGTATGCGGAAATTTGTTCTAACACCTCAATGAAAGGGATATTAATGTGCAGCTTCTTAAATACCTCCAAGAACTTGGAGAACTTCTTGTCTATGACCTTCTTCTGGAGCCTCTGAGGGTAAGGGATTCTATCAGTGTATTTTCACAAAGGTGCTGGTGGAGCTTTCTCAACTGTAGGGTGGTCCTCAGTGACCCCTTCATTTTCTTCCTCAACTGCTTTCCCGCCCTCTTTCTCATGAACCACTGCGGGTTGGGAATCAACCTGCTCTAACTGCTTTCCACACCTTAACAACACTACATGACACTGCTCTCTTGGATTGACCTCTGTATTGTTTGGGAGTGTACCATGCGGCCTGTTGGTTACCATCTTCGCTAGTTTCCCAACCTGCGTTTCCAGGTTCCTGAAAGATGACCTAGTTTCAGACATGAACTGATTCTGCGAATTAGTGAGTGTAAGCAATGCAACCGTCAGCTCAGCAGGCATCTCCTGCTGTATAGGTGGTCTAAACTGCTGGGATGAGGTAGCTTTGATTACGTCATACAGTTACGGTAACTACCTTGATATGGTTGTTCTTTGGGCACAGTGCGTTCCTCCACGAAAAGTTAGGGTGCTATCTCCACCCTGGATTGTATGTGTTGGAATTATAAGGCCGCTGAAAGTTTCCAACTGCCTGAACCTGCTCCATCGGCATATTTGGGTTCCACCGTTGTGTATCTGTCAAAGGAGTGCGGTACACCACAAATCTCATAATTTACTGGCATATGGACTGCATTCACAGACATAGTGTTCTGCTGCAGTTGCTTTGTCAGAAGGGCTACATGTGCATTCATGGCAGTGGTGGCATCTAATTCATGTATACCCATAGTCTTCCTGCTATTCACTGACCTGTCATCTGCCCCTTGGTGATTGTTGGCAGCCATGTCTTCCAGTAACTCATGTGCCTCATTGACACTCTTTCTCATGAAGGCTCCCCCTGTTGCAACATCAATGATGGTACGAGTAGTACCACTCAGTCCATTATAAAAAATGTGGACTAACATCCACTTCTCTATGCCATGATGTGGGCATTTCTTTTGCAGATCCTTAAATCGATCCCATACATCATAGAATGATTCACCATCCACCTGGTAAAATTGTTTAACTCTCCCATTAACTTTGCCGCTTTTGAAGGTGGGAAGAACTTTGCATGAAAGTTTTGGGCGAGGTCTTGCCAGGTGGTGACAGAGTTGCAGGTAGTGAGTTCAACCAGCTCTTGGCTTTGTACCTAAGTGAGAACGGAAAGAGCCTCAGTCTAATAGCATCGTCAGTAACGCCATTATTTTGAAAGTGACACACAGCTCTAGAAAGTTAGTAATGCGCATGTGGGGGTCTTCAGATGACAATCTCCCAAACTGTACTGTGTTCTGGACCATGCTCAGGATGGCTGGCTTGATCTCAAAGTTGTTTGCCACTATTGCCGGGAGCCTGAAGCATGTCTGTGCACCAGTAACCGTGGGCAAAACATAATCTCCCAAGCTCATTTCTGCAGGTGGTGGGACTTGTCACATGGCAGCCGGTACCTCATTATTCAACACCTCTTCAGGTACCCCGTTGTTGTTATTCTGCTGATTTTCCATGGCTAGTAAATCAGCAATTCTTTTCTCACGCCTATTTTGCTTGCCCAGTTGTTCGATTTCAGGGTTTAAGGGAACACGTGTATATGCTACTCTCCTTCTTCGCATACACTAGATCCCTGAAATAGACCAAAATCAACAAACAAATCAAGACAACAGTGTTCTAACACTAAGAAAAAAATAAAAATAAAAATAAAGCCAAAGTAGAAATAAAAATAGATGGTTCGATATTAGATGTACGACAGTCCCCGGCAACGGCGCCAAAAACTTGTTAGCGATATTTCGAATGCTCACGCAAGCGTACGCATCGTTGACAAGTAATATAGTCTGATAAGATCGAATATCATCCTCAGAGATTGGTTTCTAACTACCGTTCATCTATTTTATGTTATCTATTTGGCAATCGATATTTGAGTTGGGTTTTTGTTTAACTACTAGAATAATTGCAAGAATTACTGAACTATTTAAGTTGTAATCAGTTATGAATGAATTATGGCTTCCAAAATCCTCGACTATCCACTCTATTCAATCCTTAATGCAATTAGAATGACTTCTTCTTCTACGTTAAGATAGCGGTTAACTAAACTGTCTTATATTCCGGTTATGACATAATCACTCAACCCCAGTACAAAACCATTCTATATTTCTATGATAGGATTTACCACATAGGAGGATTAAGAACAATAACCTATAACGCTACACAAGTATCGGGGTACTATCGTCCGTGATTTTAACTTATGTCTAGTCAATTACAACATATCTAAATCTCTCCTCTCGGTTCTTGATTCGAAATCATATATATTATGATAATTAGTGATCAATTAATTATCAAACATTCATACTAATTATTGACTAAATCTTAATCAAGTGAAGAAGAAATCAAACTACTGCATTAATTCGTGAATAGAAGTTTCAAGCGATTCATAAGGAAACCCCTAATAAAGTGTTTGGCTCCTAGTCATAGTCACGCTAAGAACTAACACAAAATCCATACATAAACTGAATTAAAAACGAAAGAAAAGAAATTAATGCGAACTAAGTCTCCAATTGTAGCCTCCCTTGTTGTCTTGTGTTGTGCTATGTTGTAGAATGACCAACCCCTAATAGCATTAATCCCTAGGGCTTAAATATGTCCAAATTTCGTGCCCTATGGACCAATCTGTCCTTAGCCAATTTTTCTTGGGCGAGATTTTCCGCACTGCATGTGATTCTACATACTGCATGATGCCGAAACTCCTGCACCTTCTCAGTAAATATGACACCACGGTTCTTCATAGTGGCACCGCAGTGCTTCTCGGAGGAAGATCAACCATTTTCCAAGTATGGTTTTGCTTGATGGAATCTATTTTGCTTTCTATAGCTTCTTTCCAAAGCGGTACTTCAGGAGTTGACAATGCTTTCTTAATTGTCCTCGGTTCATTTTCAACCATATAGGTTAGAAAATCTGGATCAAAGGTTTTGTCCTTTTTGACCCTTTTGCTTCGTCTTGGTTCAACCTATGGAACCCCTAAGTTCTGTAGATCTGAAATATTAAGTTTCAAATAGTCAGTAACTTATGAGTCTTATAGGTCTGGAATGTCTAGTTCCGGATAATCAGAAACTCCTGGGTCTTGTTGATTTTGAGTATTTTGTTCATAACTTCATTTGTGCAAAATAATTTCTTTTTCCTTTCGAGGAAAGGTCTGTTCAAAAAATTCAGCATTCCTTGATTCTATGATCGTACCCTTGTGGATATCAGGTATCTCCGACTTATACACTAAGAAGCGATAAACACTATTGTAATTTGCATATCCGATGAATATGCAATCTACAGTCTTAGGTCCAATTTTGACTTGTTTTAGTTTAGATACTTCGACCTTTGCCAAACAACCCAACACCTTCAAATATTTGTAAGTGGGTTTCTTTCTTTTTCATGATTCATATGGAGTTTATCCTTACGCTTATGCGGAACTCTATTGAGAATTGTATTAGCGGTAAGAATCGCTTCGGCCCACATGTTTTGGGCTAAACCAGAATTGATAAGTAAATCATTCATCATTTTCTTTAACGTATGGTTTTGCGCTCGTCAATACCGTTAGACTGAGGCGAGTAAGGAACGGTAGTTTGATGAACAATGCCGAATTGAGCACAATATTCTTCAAACGGTGCTATGTATTCTCCCCTCTATCACCA
This sequence comes from Przewalskia tangutica, assembly GCA_029844215.1. Taxonomy (NCBI): domain Eukaryota; kingdom Viridiplantae; phylum Streptophyta; class Magnoliopsida; order Solanales; family Solanaceae; genus Przewalskia; species Przewalskia tangutica. The sequence goes on from CM056734.1 coordinate 84,694,542, forward strand.
TGAATTGCCTTAATCCGAATATTTTGTTGATTTTCAACTTCTGCTTTGTCACGTTTAAATGCTTCAAACGCTTCATTTTTACTTTTCAACAAGTAAACATAACAATACCTTGTACTATTATCAATGAAAGTCACAAAGTACTTGTTCCCCCCTCTAGTTTGCACAAACTTTAAATCACATATGTCAGTGTGAATAAGTTCTAGAGGAGCGATGTTTCTTTCTACTGAATGGTAAGATGATTTGGTTAATTTTGCCTCTACGCACACCTCACATTTATGTTAAGGGTTTATGTCAAAAGAAGACAATAATTTCAACTTTACAAACTTTTGAATGAATTTGTAGTTAACGTGTCCTAATCTATGATGACATAAATTAGAGGACTCAAGCAAGTAGGTAGAAGACTTTATTTCATTAGATGAACGAATTAAAGACATAATATTCATTTTGAAGAGGTTGTCACACGTGAAGCCCCTTCGTACAAATATACCATTATTAGTTATTACAAATTTGTCAGACTAAAAAACTAGTCTAAATACAGCCTTGACCAGAAGTGGCCCTGAAACCAAGTTCTTGCGGATGTTAAGGACGTGCATCACTTTCTTCAGAGTAAGCTCTTTTACTGAAGTCATTTTGAGGACAACATTTTCAACCCCTTGCACTTCAGAGGTAGCGTCGTTGCCCATGAACAACTTTTGTCGTGATTGGGGTGTAAGAAGAGAATGTGTATCTTTTCAGAATAGATGTGATGGGTTGCACCGTGTCTATCCACCATTGCCTTGAATTTTCTTCACTAGATTTGCCTCCACTACAACCAAGAAATCCACAATCATGTCTTCAAAATTCGAAGGATCATCCTTGTTTTGCACAACATTAGCCTTGGCCTTGCCTTTGTTCTTGGCTTTTTCCTTCTGCTCTCGCTTCAGTTTGCAGCACTCTTTGATCATATGGCCATGCTTTCCACAATGATGGCAGATTCCTTAGAACTTCTCCATAATTTGGCTTTTGCCGTCTCCCTGATACTTGCAAGTTTTGTTTGCGTTTCCCTTCGAATCAACCAGATTCGCCTTTGCCTCCATTGGATGTTTTCCCTTAGATATAACCCTTTTATTGTCCTCTTGTATTTGTAGTTTGACAATAAGATCTTCAAACCTAATTTCCTTTGTCTTTAGTTTGAGATTATTCATGAACTCGTTCCACGAGAGAGACAATTTCTCAATCAAACATGCAACCAGAAACGGTTCATTTGGCTTCATTTCTTCCAAATCTAGATAATGAAGAATCATTTGAAACTCCTGGATTTGGGACATCACTGATTTACCATCCATCATTTGAAATTTCAGAAATATTCCAACGATGAATTTCTTAGTACCCGCATCCTGTGCGTTGTACGTTTTTACCGAGTTTTTCCCATAACTCATTTATCGTCTTCACAGTGAAATACACAGTATATAGTGTATCCGACAGACCATTTAGAATGCAGTTTTTGCATATGAAATCACTATGATTCCAGGTATACAGTGTTAACTTCAGGGTATTTGTAACATGTATATCTTTGCTCACTTCAGTCGTTGTGTTAGACTGAGTGTCTACAACATCCCCACCAGAAGGAGGATCTTATGTCAGAAAGCGTGACAGGTTTAAAGTAGTAAGATAGAACAACATCTTTTGCTGCCATCTCTTGAAATTAGTACCCGGAAACTTTTCTGGACGTTCGCTTTAGAAACTGGAAGTAGCAGGGACAACAACATTCCCTTGAACGCCAGCAGCAGCAGAACTAGATACAATGTTTGAAACAGACATCTTTCGAACACTTGAAAAGTTTGTCTGAAAGTATAGGTAAAAAATGGTGTAAGAAAGGTTAAACAAAATAAATGCTGAGTCGAGAGATGTTTTTCTTTCTTTAAGATAAAATTACCCCGTATATATGATTTTACGGTAATGGACAATAGTCTCCCAAGATAAAACAACAACAATCGACCATGCAAAGCAAGCAAGGTTGATTCTGGTGAAGAAAACTAATACAGAAAGATTGCTAAGAGAGGAAAGGATATGTTTTGTGTTTTTTGTATACTGTCTATATATTTCGAACTGAGCTTATATATTGCTCAATCCTTCCATCTTTTATCTATGTGGGAGATTTGTTTATTTGGCCAAAAAACACTCAATTTATTCATGTCTCAAATAACTTACTTTGTGTATCAATATCTCTTTCATTTCTTAACGAAATTTGACGATACTTGACACTAATATATCTACTCATTTAGTAGATTATGCATGTGCAAGAAATGATGTTTCCGACATGCGGGACCTACATGTTTAAGTCACTAAAGACGGAAAAAACTCAATCTCACATAGTTAAATTTCCAACAATTACTTATTAAGAAAATCGTCAATTACTAACAGATCGGAGGAACCAAAAATCAGATCCTCGCAATGGCAAAGCAACAAGAGATTTATAATTTACCAAGTGCAAGTATCGACAAATTTTACCTATTGCGATTAATGCCGATCAAATGAACTATTGGTGAACAATTTTAATGATTTAAATGAAGCAACCTGAATAAAAGTGGAGATATCCGAACAGGATGAAGTGGACGAATAGAAGGAGCTGAGAGGGACGAATTCGAGCAGGACGAAGGGGACATGACTGAATTTGAGTAGTTTTACGATATTGAACGAGCTGAGGAAGCGATTAATGGCGGCAACCATGAAGAAGAAGTACAAGTTGGGGAGGGAGCTGAATGTTTTATATTTTGGACAAATTATCAATAATTATATTTGGACCAAATTGTATTTCTTAAACCTTGGGACTGGTTTGGACGCTTCTTAGATAAGGGATTATTTTTTTACTTGATATATTTTATTGTTTATTGCTTTGGGCCAAAATGTATTATAAAACTAAGCTAGTTTAGAAGCTTAGATAATTAAATTTGAGTTAATTGCATTAATCTAAATAGGGGTTCCTATACCTAAGAATTAAAACTTAAAATTCAACTTCTCAATTGAGTTCGTGGAGCCTTTGACTTAGAATCCCCGAGTAACTCTATTTAAGAGGTTGAGTCAGGTTGACTCATAGTTTTGAAAGTATATGTATATCCTAGAGATAATTTGTATTAGGACAAAATATACTTTATATATATTTCAAATTCCGCTGCGTATACGAACCCGATAAAACACTTACAAGTTTGTGCTCTAGTTTCATTATCTTCGACATCCGAAAAGAAAGAATTACAAAATGGCCAAAGAAAACAATGTAATGAAATTGAAAATTTAGACAAAAGGACACGGTAATATTCACAAAAAAATGTTTCTCCTCTCGTATCCTTCTTGCAAACCTTGCACGTCTTGTCTACCCATCTCTCCTCCACATATTGCCCGTCCACTGTTTGTTACAAAAAAAAAAAGTTAATTGAATTCTAATTTAGCCGCAAATTAATTAAGATTTTGAATTTATGAGTTTTAAATTATTTTAAAAAATTACTAAATTATACGTACATATCAAATTAACTTTTTTTCAATATAAACGACTTGATTCTGTCAAATAAATAAGTGGGATGCTAGCTCTGCCCCTAATGGGTACTAAAAGTTAGAAAATTTAGTTAAGAGTATAATTACCTTCGACGTAGGACTTGAAGAAATCTTCCTTCTCAAAGCTCCATACTACACAGAGGTCATTTAGAGGTCTTCATAAGTAAACAAGTGTACTAATACTGTTAGAATAATATTCTTAATTGTTAAAATAATATTCTTAATGCTAATAATATCCTATCATAATAAGAACCTTTACATTAATATTATTCTAACAATTAAGAATATTATTCTAACAAATACAACTTGATTAATGCCAATGAGAAAGAGATACTGACAATATATAGTACTGTATCACATAACATGTTTTATTAGTATTGTATCACATAACATGTTTTATTTTCCAGGTTACCACTTCAATTTTTATGGACAGTTACATGTAGTTATCTTTTAGACAATCTAATGGTATAATTTGTTTTTACAGTGTCATTAAACAAACAATTAATGACTAAACCAGGCACGAAAAATTACATGTTCTCTGGACATCCTCTCTCCAGATTGTGTTTTTTCTCTAGCTTCATCAAGAAGCTCTGCATCTTTTGCTGATCTAACTTGGGAAAAGACAAGAGCTTCTGTTACACTTGAAAATAAAGATTGCTTCGGGTTGTTCTTGTTAGAATAATATTCTTAATTGTTAGAATAATATTCTTAATGATGATATTAATGTAAAGGTTCTTATTATGGTAGGATATTATTAGTATTAAATAGGAGAATTAAATAGGTAATTAAATAGGAAGATATATATATTTATTGTATGAGATGTATATATGTTTACCTTATGGAATAAAGAAGGATGAGGAAAAGATTCTTTCATGGTATCAAAGCTTAAGAAAAAAGATCCATCTTCCTAAATACCAAAAATTTCTTTTCAAAATAATTTTTTTTCCCTTTTTTCGGCCCCTCCTCCTCCTAGCCGAAATCATCTTCTTTTTTTTTCACTGTTTTTTTTCCATTGATCATCTATCCAACTATCATCAACATGTCTGAATCTAAGTCATTTTATCACCCCGCTCTCACAGTATCTAATATCAAAACTCATGTCCCCATAACTTTACAAATGGAGAATGTGCATTATGCTTCTTGGGCGGAACTTTTCAAAATATGTTGTCGTTCTCACCGGGTTCTTCACCACATCATTTCCCCGGAAAAAGACAAGGAAAGAGTTTTGACATCGGATGAAGAAAAAGAATTGTGGGATGTCCTAGATGCCACTGTTCTTGGTTGAATATATTCAACAATTTCCACCGATTTGTTGCACACGATCATGGAAACAGATTCTAAAGCAATTGATGCTTGGAATCGATTACAGGACATTTTTTATGATAATCAAAGCTCCCGTGCAGTTGCTTTGGAACAAGAGTTCTCCAGTGTTGATATGGAGGATTTTCCTAATGCCTCCGCTTATTGTCAACGCCTCAAAGTGTTGGCGGATCAATTAAGAAATGTTGGTTCCCCCGTCTCCGACAACCGTTTGATTCTACAACTTGTTGCCGGATTGACAGAGGCATATAGCGGAGTTGCCACCGTTATCCGTCAAAGTAACCCGCTCCCGTTATTCTACAAAGCAAGATCTATGTTAATCCTAGAAGAACAAGACTTCTCTAAAAAGGTTGCTAACACAACCGACCTGCATACGGTCACCAATGATGGAAATAACCGAGTTAAAAAGGGCGGCATGGAAATAAAAAGGTGGAAACCGCAATGTAAACGGAACAATCGCACTCCGGCGGTGGTTACTGGCGCGCAGCGTGGCGTTCCGGTCGATGGCGGCGGCGGCGCTCCGCAGCGGTATGGCGGGCAAAGATCGGCAGGAGACAACATCAACCTCAATGGGCCTGGCCACAATGGAATTGGGCCGACCCCTCGTCTACCTACAACCAATCGCTGGGCCCAATTCCACTTTCTCATACCCAGCAAATCAGCAGTCCACCATTTCTCCTTCACAGGCTTTTTTTGTCCAGCCCACTGCTGGGCCGAATTTACACAAGCCCAACAGTGAGGCGAGCGAGTGGACAACGCTCACCTGGGCCTCAGTGTGAACGACCCACTCAACGATGGCCAACCGGCGGACATTGAACATGCCATGCACACGCTCGGGCTTAATCCACCAGACACGAATTGATATATGGACTCAGGTGCAACGTCACATATGACGTCATCCCAAGGTAATCTTACGTCCTATTTTAATTTGAGCAAATCAAATGGTATAAGCGCTTGAAATGGCCATTCCATTCCAATAAAAGGATATGGTTCTACTAAATTGTCCAAACTAAATCCACCATTAGCCTTGAAAAATATTATTCATGCACCACAATTAATCAAAAACCTAATTTCCGTTCGAAAGTTTACTTCAGATAACTGGGTTACCGTAGCTTTTGATCCTTTTGGTTTTACTGTGTGTGATTTTCGCATGCGGCACGGCTAATGAGATGTGATAGCCAGGGAGAACTTTATCCAGTTACTTCACTACTACAACCAGACAAGAAACACTTTAGTTTTGCTGTTTTTAATTCCAATTTATGGCATGAACGTTTGGGATATCCGGGAGAGTCTGTTTTAAACTCTCTCAAACGCAATAATTCAATTTCATGTACACGAACTCTTAATAAGTGTCAGTCTTGTCCTTTGGGTAAGCATATTCAACTACCATTTGAGTCTTCTTCTAATTGCACTTTTTTGCCATTTGATACTATACATTGTGATATTTGGACATCCCCAGTTTTGAGCTCTTCGGGACATAGATATTATTTGCTTGTTTTAGATGATTACTTTAAATTCTTGTGGACATTTCCCATATCGAAAAATTCCAAGTGTTTTCTACATTCCTTAGTTTTAGAGCTTTCATCCAAAAACAGTTTGAACGGGATATCAAAAACATCCAATGTGATAACGGGCGGGAGTTTGATAATAGACAATTTTGGGATTTTTGCAAAACAAATGGTTTGAATTTTCGTTTCACGCCCCACACATCTTCTCAGAATGGACAGGCGGAACGCAAAATACGAACCATAAATAATATTGTCAGGACATCCCTTGCTCATGCCTCACTTCCCCATAACTTTTGGCATCATGCACTTCAGATGGCTACTTATTTGTTGAATATACTACCAAACAAACATACATCACACCAAACACCCCTTCAATTACTGTACCTTCGAGAACCGACATACTCTCATCTCCGGGTTTTTGGGTGCTTGTGTTTTTCATTATTCCCATCTACCACCATCCATAAATTACAACCAAGATCTACTCTATGCATTTTTTTGGGATACTCATCCCATCATCGGGGATACAAATGTTATGATCTATCCTCCAATAGGATTTTTATTAGTCGTCATGTTATCTTTGATGAAACTCAATTCCCATTTAGAAAAAATCAATGAGTCACGATCTTCCACGTATGAGTTTTTGGATGCTGGAATACACCCAATTTTTACCCAACCATTGTCCCATAGTTCGGTCACTGCTACTGCTAATGGACAAATTTTTTTTAACCCATTACTCGTGTCCTTAACAAATGACGCCCAACCCATCGCTCGACATCGACATACGCCCGCCCATCGTGTCACGCTCCCCAGTACCAAATGTGCCACATTCAGGCCCATGTTCTTTGACACCTACCAATAGCAACCTGCCCCCTAATGCAACCCAAGCCCCTGATCCAGGCCCAGCTTTACAAATACCACATTTGGCGGTGGCGTCACCCATCGCCCGAAACACGCCCACGCGTAGTCAACATGGTATTGTCAAACCCAACACTAAATACATCCTTCACACCCAAGTATCCAAATCACCTTTACCATGTAACCCTGTGTCTTCTCTGAAAGACCCAAATTGGAAAATGACCATGGATGATGAATATCAAGCTCTTATTAAAAATAGGACATGGGATTTAGTGCCCGTCCATCTAATGCTAATATCATTCGGTCTATGTGGATTTTTAGCCATAAAGAAAAATCTGATGGTTCTTTGAGCGCATAAGACCCGTCTTGTAGGTGATGGGAAGACGCAGCGAGTTGGTATCGATTGGGAGACATTCATCCAAAGAGTCAAACCATCTACTATCAGAACAGTGCTCAACTTGTCTCTCTCCAGAGGATGGTCACTTCACCAGTTGGATGTCAAAAATGCATTTCTCCATGGTCACCTAAATGAGACTGTTTATATGCACCAATCATTGGGATACAGAGATCCAAAATATCCCAATCATGTATGCCTGCTAAACAAGTCTTTGTATGGTCTCAAACAGGCACCCAGGGCCTGGTATCAGTGGTTTGCAGATTTTGTATCACAGATGAGGTTTTCACACAGCCGGTCCGATAATTCTCTTTTTATCTATCATCAGGGTAATCATACGGCTTATCTTCTATTGTATGTGGATGATATTATTCTGACAGCTTCTTCAGACTCCCTTCGCAAGAATATCATGTCTCAGCTTGGTTCAGAATTTGCTATGAAGGCTCTTGGTCCGTTGCACTTCTTTTTAGGAATTGATGTGACAAGACATGCAGATGGGCTCTTTCTCTCCCAGAAGAAGTATGCATCTGAGATCGTGGAACGGGCTGGAATGACCTCTTGCAAACCCTCAGCAACACCGGTGGACACAAAGTCTAAATTAAGTGTCATCTCTAGGAAACCCTTTGCTGATCCAACATTGTACCGCAGCCTGGCAGGCGCGTTGCCATATCTCACTTTTTCCGGACGGCATAACCTACGCCAGATAACAAGTGTGCTATTCATGCATAATCCGGAAGAACATATCGTGCACTCAAACGCATCAGACGCTACATTGGCGACACTCAGAATATGGATTACATCTTTACCCATCTTGCGTCTCCAAACTTGTCACTTATACGACGCAGATCGGCAGTCGTCCGACACCGCACGCCCACATCCGGGTATTGTGTCTTCCGGTGATAATTTAGTTTCATGGTCTTCCAACGGCAACCCACGATCGCGCTCCAAAGGTCTTGGCGAATCTGCGTCTTGTTGCAATGTTGTGTCGACTTCGTCTTGGATTCGAAATCTGTTACTAGAGCTTCATTGCCCGATTCCGAAGGCTACTATGGTTTACTGTGACAACATTAGTGCGATATATCTCTCTGGAAATCCAATACATCATCAGCGCACTAAACATATTGAGTTGGATATCCATTTTGTCCGTGAAAAAGTTGTTCGCGGACAGGTGCGAGTATTACATGTCCCAACGCGTCATCAAATCGCAGATATCTTCACGAAAGGGCTTCCGCTGATTTTATTTGAAAATTTTCGGGACAGTCTCAGCATTCGGCGACCTCCGGCTTCAACTGCGGGGGAGTGTTAGAATAATATTCTTAATTGTTAGAATAATATTCTTAATGATAATATTAATGTAAAAGTTCTTATTATGGTAGGATATTATTAGCATTGAATAGTTGAATTAAATAAGTGATTAAATAGGAAAATATATATTTATTGTATGAGATGTATATATGTTTACCCTATGGAATAAAGAAGGATAAGGAAAAGATTCTTTCAGTATCTTCTTTCTTTTCCTTTGCTGAAATTGCTACTAGTTTTGAGGTTCTGCTTATACTGCATCTAGGCAAATATTCTGAACCACTCAAATAATTAGGCATAAGACCATTTTGAGAAGGTGTAAAGGGAATAGCTCTTCGTCCCATTGAGGCTTAATTACTAGTGCCACTCTAAAGCTGAGAAATTCGTTTGTGGCATAGTTATTGGTGGTTCATAACTGTTAAAGAGTCAGCACAATCGGAAATGAAATGGAACATCGACTCTTATATGAACTTGAACAATTCTCACCCTACAAGCTAGTTTATGAGATTGAGTTATGTCCAAAATCCATTATTTACATGGTGTAGAGTCAGACTCATTTCCAATTTTTTGTTAATCGATATTGGGCCACCATATTATACTGTACACGCTTCAGTTAACGAGTTCTTGACATGCAGGAGAGTGTTAAGAGTCTCAAATCGAAAATGGAATGAGACATCGACTCCTTATATAGACTTGGATAATCCTAACCCTACAAACTAATTTTTAGAATTTAGTTAAGACCCAAAATTCATTCTTTACGATAACATATGACGTGACTTTTGGCTGACAAGGCTAAATTAAAATTTGCAATCTTTTCCCTATCTATGGATTTGTTTTTGTTTTTTTCACCATATGGGGCCCCTTACAAATTGCAAGAATCTTTGACCGCTCGCCTTTCATGTGGTACATGAATTTTGTTTATGTTATTAATTGTCCACGATTCTTAAGATAATTAAGAAATAAGAATCACGAGCCATTCAACGGGTCTAAAATATTTAGTACCTCATTTCCATTTTAATACGGAGACAATTATTAAGTGAAGAATAAGAATGTGATTTGTCCAAAGGATGTGACTTAAGTTGGAGTAACAATCCTGATAATCACGACTTAAATCATACCAAAAACGACAATATGTAATTTTTCCCTTCTTACTTAATTCTTGGTAGGTATAGTTACTTTTTCTGTATGTGTAGCAAGTGATTGATGATTGAAGTTTTCACAAGCTTTATTTGAATACTTATAATTACAATAACAACATACTCACTGTAATTCCACAAAGTGAGATCTGAAGAGGGTAGGCGTCACATGGCAAATACAAAGAAAGATGTTGTTTCGATAGATCGCCATTTCGAAAAACAATTCAAAACAGTATGGAAAAAAAAATAAGCAATATCTAAACGGGTTAAAAGAAAAAAGGAACAATAACAACAATAAAATAATATGCCAAGTGAGGAACAAGAAGCAATAGATAGTAACATAAATCGACGGACAAGGAACTATAAAAGAAATACTACAACTATTAATAAAGAAGGATAAGAAAGACAACGCACCCGTGCCTTGTTGTACTTAATGATATAACATTTTCTTTTTGAGAATGAAGCAACTGGGATTTTTAATTATTTCTAGTTTATGGGAAAATTAGTTTTGCAGCATTATATTTTGTCTGTTTTTATACTTTCTTTGTTATTCTATTTCAAGAATGATAGCTCAAAACTTTTTAAATAGATAACGGATCAAAATGATTAACTTCAGTAATCTGCATAATTACATTTACCTCTCTCGTCCTAATAAGATACAAAGCTATACGAGTAAAGTGAGATGCCTGATTGGTCTATTACAAACTTAAACAATGTAGACCATGCCCACTTCAAGAAGGGATGCTGGAGGAACCTTAAGGGATACATCTGCTCCCCTGCAATTCCTCCTAAGGAAATTATAACCATAATTGATAGCCAACCTCTTAAACACAGATGATCCTTGTTTTGCTTTCACGTGTGAATGTCCTAGTACGAATGCTGTCCCTGCTTGTTGTGCTGCATACAAATCTTCTAGCTCCTCCTGCAGCTGAGCATCCATTTCGCCCCGCGAATCCCCTTCCGACTCGTTATCTATGGCAAATCTCACTCTTCTTTCCACAGGTTGCATCTCTATCACATCCGTCACACTATCAACTGTAGGGAACCCGACAGACACGCTTGCAGGTTGCACATTATCCTCGAGCTCGAAAGCTGGCATACCTGACAAATCCAGAGTTCCTATAACGGTCAGTCTGCATTCTCCCGACGATGCACCAGACCGTGAGCAGTCATCCTCGTTGCACGTGTCACTGATTCCATGCGCTTTGTACCAGTCATACCGGATGAAATCAGCCAGCCTATTGACAAGTTCGGATTCAAAGGAGTCGACGTCCTGGTGAACGTCACGGTAACCATAACGGACAATGCATCTATAAGAACGATGAGCTGCAGGACCAACACGGCCTACAAGGTATCTCTCAGCTGGGGGCACAAAAGGGACAGGCACAGATTTCACACACACGAAAACAAGTATTCGGTGGTAGGCTGGGAGGTTGGTAACAAAACGTGAGAAGTTGGCAGGAATTCCGGAAGTCAAATCAGTGAATACAAGGCCGATGCCAGGGACTCGAGTGATACCCAAGCTTGGACCTAGTGCCAGAAGCCATTCTAATGAAACCTTATTATGGAGATCATATTCATACTTTTTAACTGTGGCATAGTGCCAAACAAACATGACAGTAACCAAAAAGAGTGCAAGCAAGATTGGAAGCCAAGCGCCCTCAAGAAACTTAATGACGGAGGCTGAGAAGTAGAGTAACTCAATAGACCCAAACAGAAGGAGAAATCCAAGGGCCAGAATTGGAGGCTTGTTCCAGCAGAGGATGATAACTAATGAAGTAAGGCAAGTGGTCACCAGCATCACCGCCATCACTGCTAGTCCTGCAATTGATAATGTGACACCTTAAGATATACACTGAAGTAGCAAGCTAAGTGCTTGCTGAACTTCTATATACAGCTCCATTCATAAAGAGAAGAAGGAAAAGAGACAAATATAAAAAGAAAACAAAAGAGCTGTTTAGGGAGACACAAAGTAAAAAACTGATCGAGTCACTATAAAAGCAGCAAACAATAAATTGTCTCCTAAGAAAGCTAGGAATGTGAAACACATTTTCTATAGCATATAGCAAAGGAAACATCTATTGTAAGGAGGAATAAAAGATGTTTGAAGATCACATTAAGCCATATCTAAGAAGTTAGTTGGAACTGTAAAAGGCTTTGAGAATGACTGACAGTAGACAGTATTTGATGCCTTTATAACGTGGCTTGGAGAAAGAATGGCTGGTCACAAGTACCTGACGCATTTCCCATGTGCTTCGTGTCTCTGAATCCAATAGTCACAGCAACACAGAGAATCATGAGTATCCAATTGATCTCGGGAATGTATACCTGGCCATGTATTTTGGCATTGGTGTGAACAACCTTGACTCTTGGGAAGCAACCAAGGGATTGACTCTGGTTGATAATTGAGAATGTTCCGCTGATGATTGCCTGACTTCCCACAACAGATGCCAGAATTGCTATTACTAGCACTGGCCATCTCACGCAATCTGCATTGCAATTAAATTAAAAAAAAGAAAAGAGAAGGAATAAGTCACTGAAAAAATATGCATGGAATTCAAATGAAAAATTAATAAACATGATCAAGAAGCCTGTTCTACAAAACCAGCTTACGTTCATGAAAACAATTATTAACTACTAGTAATTATATAGGCCTAATCTTATACAATGCCTTAATGAAGTAAACACTATAAAAGCACCCACGATTTGATAGAGGATAGGCCAGACTTGGCTCGTACTAAAAAAAAATCATTTTCATACTCCATGCCCATCCCAATTAAGCACTAGTTCACTTCAGATATCTTAATGCAACAACTGGATAACAGTCCTTAAATAATTATCATGTTTAGACATCAGGTCATTCAGGTTTCAATTTCATACATAAACAGTTACATCATGAAGGACTAGACTAACTTAAATAATACATTGCCAAGGATATCAACAGCATGGTTGCAATTCCTGCTGACAAAGAAATTCTCACATTCTAGAGCAATTGTTGACTTCAAGCGCAAGGTTGCTAATTGCTGTACTAGTGATGATTCAAGCATCGGGAATGTCATTTAGAATTGTATATGAATTGTAGTAGACATCCCCAGAAACTGATATCAATTACTTTGAATGTAAAACTTTTACTCCTCCAGTCCCAACAGCCTTCCCAATTTAAGATATCAAAAAACGTTTGACCACTTAATGGGTAATATTATTCTATACAACTTTCAGAACTTTCAACAATTCAAATTCATTTAACTATCAAATCTTAAAGACGTTTTCTCCATCACTTTCTCAACCAAAAATTTAATATTTTTCTTCCACTATCACTACTATATTATACATGTATTTTGTTTTTTGCGGACGAGCATATTATACATGTCAAATACTCAAATTACTATCTTAAACTCAATGTCTAGTTACAAAATAAAAAATGAGTAGTACTCCCTCCGTCCCATATTACTTGTCCACTTTCCCCTTTACACGCCCCTTGAGAAATCAGGTGTATTTCTACTACCTTACCCTTATCTCTATCTAATAAATTGTACTCTAATCAATATTGATTATTTTCAAGAACACTTAATATTAAGGGTAAGATGGAAAAGATTAACTAAATCTATCTTTATTTTGTAAATTAACAAGTAATTTGGGACAGATATTTTTAGTAACGTGGACAAATAATATGGGTCGGAGAGGAGTAACTAGAAAGAACTACTTTTGTTTCTTGAAAAGAGACATACATAAATTTAGAATTAGATTGGTCAACCCATATCAAACATAACTATGCATGCCCTCGTACCACATGAACTTGTTTAACATTGTTTCACCTACCAGCTGATTGAATGGAAAATGATACCTGGTACTGATACATAGAAACCAATCTTGTGAATGGTGTGGTGATGCCTTGATAAGAAGGCTGCTTGACCCATATATGCCAAAATTAGTGCTGGATAAACCAGAAAGGTGAATGCAATCTGTGGCAGGATATGAAATTAGAGATGTCATTTGAGATTAAAATACAGTCTATTGCTGTAAACATTAGAAGGACAAAATTTTGGTTCACGGAGTTTACTTGAATTGCAGCATATGAGAAGTGCCCAAGATCAGCAAACATTGCTTCAGAACCTGTGATACAGTAAATAAAACATTTCAACATTCATTAACCAAACACTGGAACTTTATTGTAGTGCATCACTATGTCCTATATAGTACGCTGTTGATACCATGATTATAGCCAAACCAAGTCTAGGTATATAATTCTTTCCCATTTAAGCTTCAAATACTTGTAAAAGCATGACCCAAAGGTGGACAACGATGAATATAAAAAATATTTTAAACTATCAGGCTATACATTATATCCAAAAAAATTCTCTCTGCTTCACAATTTTTTTGTTTCTTTTCTCTTATAAATGGTCAATTTGACCAATTTTAAAAGTTATATTGGATAGAGCCAATTCATTTCTTTTTCATTGTAAAACTTAAGACATTGTGAAACTACAAAAGATTAATAAAAGTTGCAACGCTTTCTATGTTAAAGTGATGAAGAACACATTAGAAATTCTCAAAGATAACTTTGCTAGGCTTTTGGAAAAGGAAGACGCACAGCCATTTTGTGAAACAGAGAGTACATTTAAGCTATTGGCTGGTTATGTTATATGAACCTGGACAGAAACAGATGCTTCATCTGTTTAGTCCTATTCACGTATATGCATTTTCCAACCAAGTGTTCTCGTGATATTAGTTTCAATCAAGTCCAGGTTGATGGACGTATACTAAACTTACTTCATGTCAATTTTTTACTAGAATAGACTTCAATAAATCCTAGAGTTATAGCTCACGTGCAACCAAAAATTGGACCCTGTATTTTGCCAATTGACATGCTTTTAGAAAACCAGAGAACCCACACAAAGCAAGGTAGAATAGTGTCACTTTTACAATGTTCTAGCTGGAAGCACCTGATTTATTTAAAAGCTGCATATTGGACTTCAGAAGGTATATCAAAAAAACAGAGCTTATGACCACACTAATACAAAAAATGAAGTATAAGAAGACATTACCAGTTATGCAGAGCAGAATTCCACCCAAAGACATCCATCCCCCTTTTCTTGTTTTCTTCAGGAACTTTACCATGTAAGAAGGTGAAAGAGCTTTATAAACTTGTGGATTCCAGTGGATAATGTTGTATAACCCAAGAGCACTAATGCAGAGTAACCATGTCATCACAATTGGTGCAAAACAAAAACCAACTCGATGTGTGCCATAATGTTGTAATGCGAATAGGCAGACTAATATGAAGCAAGTTATTGGAATCACTGCATCTGCATAAGCAAAAACATGGATGTAAGTAGATTAAAGCGGAAGTAACAATTTCTCATTCAGTACCTTTTACGTGCATGCCATTAACAATAACGTCTGTACAGATTTGTAGATGAACACTTACACAGAAAATACACCTAGATGTAGTAAAGAAGAAAGTAGAAATAACTCAGAAGAGACGATACTTATGTCAAATGTCATTTTTGTTTTCCTGCATCCATCCCTTAACTGCATACTTGCAAAAAAATTACGAGGACAACATTAAAAACTCAAAACAGCTGGCAGATTTCAGTTTCCCCCTGAACACGTACCCTCTCCCCAGACGCACCTCATAAACCACTGTCTTTTTCTTTATATCCACATCATTTCATTCCAGGTGAATTTCTTCTTGCAACTCATTGCTCTAAAAAAAGGCGTGGAGAATGAACTTTGCTTCTTGTGTGCTTTAATATCTAGTTTTGACGAAGTACCATATATAACCCAGAACGTTGGAGAAGAATACTGACTTATAAGATATATTACCTTGTGTACTTTAGGAGGAAAATCCTTGTGAAAAACAGAACTTGTTCCACTCTCTACGGTGTTTGACCAACATTTGGTTCTCAGACTTCACATTTTTTTCATTTAAGGTACCCAGAGAGAGAAACAACATATTCCTTTTAGTTGAAAGAACCATTACAACAACATACCCAGTAGTTGAAAGAACCATGACTTTGGTAAACTTGACAAGTGATATCAATTGTGGTGCTGCGAGATTCTCTGCCTAACATATTCCTTTCAGTTGAAAGACATGTCGACATTGGTCATAATTCTTTTTGGAAGTGACAACATTTCTGATACAAAGAGATACTTCTTCTTTTTTTCTTTTTTCGGTTAAATGGTACTATGATCTTCTTTACCTGGTCAGAAGCAAAAACTAAGTTTGACAGAGTAATTGCTACCCCAGAAGTGAGTTTGCATAGAAAGGTAAAACATTTCCAGACGAGTGAGTATTCTGTTACAACAATTATATCTTCCCTTTTCTAGGTAGATAGTAAATACTAATAGTGATTCAGTTGTAACCATAAGGGCGTAACTTTTATGATTTTATTCTTCTCTCTCTACCTATGCTTTCTGCCCGTTACCAGCCACCAGATTATAATAGAATAATAGTGAGTCCTCTACTGCCATTTCCTCCAGCTTACTAGCCCTTAAAATTTCAAGATCTGTGCATTGACCACAGGGGAAGTTTTCTCGGCCAATGTGGTTATTACTAGGTTAGAAATGGGAAAGGAGAAGATGAACCATGACGTGGTTAGAGGACAGCCATCCTTATCCATGATTGACTGACACTGAATCTATATATGCTCCCTATGATAACTCAATTCATAAATTATGGTCAACAAACAATAAGAGACGCCAGATACATGGCCAAGGTTTCATGATTTACCCTGTCACACGCAAATCTTTTAAGAAAAATTTGGTTGGATAAGAACCAGATGAGTTCCTCTTTGTTACTTAAGAGAATTGACACCACAAATTTTGGCCGGATTGTGGAGGTTCTTCTGGATAACATCTCTGAGTTTTGCTTAACAATCGATCACTCCATACTTTGATTTTGTACTAAGACAAGGATATTACAAAAAAAAGTACAAAATAGGAACAAGACGTAATAATTGAAATACTTCAATTTCTTTGATGCAACTTTCAAAAAGTAATTAATCACAAAATGTCATAGCAAACACATTTCAGTTTTCAGGAAGTAGTTTCATTAGTACAGAAAGCATCTTACATTGATGGTGATCCCGAGACATTGATAACTCAAGGCCAGAAACTGCAGAGAAAACTGCAAGTGGAAGAAGACTTCATATCAGCATCTACAATAATGTTAGAGAACATGAATTTGATGTAAAACAGCGTACCAGATATGACTGGAGTAAGCAGGCCATCTCCAATGACCATACAAGTGCCAAGAAGAACCAAGATTAGCAAAGCAGTGTGAAGGGATTTGTGCTTCTCTAGTAGCAACTTCACCCTTGAGCTGTTCTTCGTCTCGGGAGGGTGCTCAAGTTTGTAGGTAGAAAGAGCTTCATCTGCAACTTGTCTGTTGGGAAGAAGGCTTACTTTGGCATGCCTGCATATTAAGGAATAGAGAGCAAAAGTACCACCTGCAGCAGAATTGATCAAAGTCAGTTTAACAACCAACTACTCAAACCTGATATCAAGGATATCTTTGTGAACATACCCTCTCCATTGTCATCCGCTCGAAGTACGATAAAGACATATTTGAATAAAGGAACTAGAGTTAAAGTCCAAAAAACGAAAGAAAGAACGCCATAAATCTCTTCATTGGTCTCTGAATGATGAATGTCTTCTGCAAATGTGCTCTTGTAGACATAGAGAGGGGAAATACTTAGATCCCCATACACTACCCCAAGACTTTGGTATGCCAGTATCAGTGTACTTTTCCAAGACTTCTATAATTGAGAAATATAAAGGTGTAAGAATCATGCCATTAACAAATAAAAGGAGAACAATTAAAACTGTAATTCAGTAATATGTTACAAGCTTCAATACGGCTCAAAAACTTTAAGGTTAAGCTGTTAGGGCTCGTTTGGTTGGGGAACAAGTTATCCGGGGATCAATTGATTGTTATCCCACTTTCAATGTGGGATAAAAATAACACTACAATCCCAGGATTTTATCCCAACGAAACATGGGATAAACTTATCCCAGGATTAACTATCTCTTATCCCCTCGTACCAAACCATCCCTTATTGTTTTGAAACTTCAGCAGATTGAAGAACACACACCTTTGAAGTGTCCCAACACTTGCCATAGTTGACATCCATCTGGTCGGAGTCTTCTTCTACTAAGTTGTTGAATGCTGACAAGGAGATAAGATATCCTCACTTGAAATATAATTTCTTTATCATGTGATAATTCTGAGAAGAAAAAAAAGAAGAAAGATTCACATAGATGTTGAGGCAAATATTGCAATATAGCACCTAATTGGCACTGACCCACATCTCCACTTTCCATTCCCAAATAAAGAAGAAAAGAGATAATTTGGTGCACTAAGCTTTCGCTATGCTCAGGTTTCGGGAAATGGCCGAACCACAAGGTTAATTGTACGCAATCTTATACTACCGTATTATTTCTACTGCTTACATGTTGTGCACAATGCAGCAGGTCAAGAAAAGAAAAACCTCATAGGCTTGTGTATTTCTTTCTAATAATAGTAGTTAACAAAGAATGAGAGGAAAACGAGAACTTACTCTTGTTGTTGTTGCCTCTGAAACAAATGGTTAGCTTCAAGTCTTCAACAAAGAGCTACAGCTAGACTATGTGTTTAACAGTTGCAATCTTGATTAGCACAGTGAAGAAGAAAACGTACAAGGGGTGTGTGTGATTAACGAAAGCCAAAAGCACATGACTCAACGGCAGTTGCATTATCAAATCAATCACACCAAAGTTGAGCCCACGTAAATTAAGGCCACCAAGGTCCCCACTATATATATGTACAAATTTACAGGTCACTAACATAATAATGATTTTAGTTTGCCAGACTCCCCACCCTAAGTGGCACATCTATATTTGGTAAGAAATTAAATTTTAAAAAGGTTTGATATAACACAAATAAAAATTACTCGTTTCTTTAATTTAATAAATAAAAGAGAAAGCACATCTTTTTTTTGTTGACGAAATAACCAAAGCATTCCATTTTCGAAATACAAGACAGAAGAAACTACACGCCACGTCGACTAATCAGAAGGTTTATGCAGGATCGAACTCATGGCCATGGCCCCGCTCTTCTTCAAGCACTAATCTGGCTATCCTCATGGAAAAAAACACATTTTTTGATTAGGAACTCACGCGCTTACTCTTTCGAAGTCTTGCATGCGATAAACTCCGAACTGACGCAATAACCTGCAAACCACGTCATCCGATTAACCACACTTATTTTTGGCTCTAAAGAAGAGCAAGAGCAAAAATGGTGGTGACACTGAAAAGTAACGCTTATTGTCTATTATTTATTACTAATACTAATACTCCCTCTCTACCAATATTTATGTGGTCATTTCTTTTTTATCTGTATTTAGAAATATTTTAATTTTATGAGATGATTTACAATCATATATTTATATAAGAATTGTTTTGAATCATAAATTTAATTTTTTTTTAATTTTATGTCAAATTAAATAATATCACATAAATTTAAACATAATAGTATTTATCTTCTTTAAAGAGGAGGCAATAACACGTGATCAGAACATGAACCCCCCTTTTCCCTTCTCTTTTTCTGCTCTTCCTTTCTTCTTTTTGTTTTCCCTCGCTCGATTATATAGGAATTCACTTTAAATAGAACATTTTCTTTGAAAAAGAAAAAAACAACAACTCAGAACTCAATTATGCATGAAATTTATAAAATGCACATTTATCGACTCGTGACCTTCTGATCACGAATCAACTTTATCAGTTACTTCAAACGGCTCTTTTAATACACAAGGCTCTCTTCTGACGGGGCTCGAACTTTAGATTTGTGATTAAATAAGAAACACCCTCGTACCCTACACTACATGCTCGTCTTTTCTGCTCTTCCATTTCCTCACGATTCCAACGCTTATCTACCTTTTTCCATTTCAACATGTAAAGCTACTCCCTTAAATTCCTTTTTCTATTACCCTTCCACTTGAAAATGACACTGTAACTAAAACCTAATTCGGAAACCCAACTTACTTACTTTAATCAAATGTAAATTGATTTAACAGCTAACAAATTTGGGACCTAATAAATGCATCAATTACACTACTCAGCTACATTAGTAAACCTAACTTACCAGATTCCATATTCTGACCCTTTATCTTCTTGGACTTCTCCCAAAAATATTTACCGCTATTATCCATGTACAGATCTAGTCATCTAGATGGATATACATTCAAGAATCATTTTTACCACTACCCCCATTAATGAAAGCTGTTTGAGGAGGGTAGTGAGTGTAATTTTTCATTTTAAAAAACCCAACATTCAGCATTATTTGGGGAGTGTGCAGTGCCGACAACTAAGAATTAAGAATCTTGAGGAACTAGGAAATTTAGAAATTTGAGAATGTATTTAGGAGCATGTTCCAAGAATCAAGAACGAATATTTTAGTCTGTATTTTATTATGGTGGTCTTGGACTAGTCCAGTGACACCGCCTGAGTACAACTGAAAAAGGGGAAAAGTTGTTCTCGGACCTCGTAGGTGATGACATTTACTGTGTTCTAAAACTCTGGTCACGTACATTCTGCGATTTATTAATAATAATGCTGAGAGATCGGAACTATATAATTTGACTAAGCGGTAAGCTGGATATAAAAAAAAGGAAGAAAAGAATGTGGTTTTTAATAATAAAAAAGAAAAGTTCTGCACGCATACATTAGATCATCCACGGGACATTATTCCCAATAATTACATACAGCAGGAGACGAATGACATGTTGACGTGAAAATAATTGAAAATTATTGAATATATAGGAGATAATTTTATCACGTGGAGACAATGTCTCCTGCTGTGGAAGGGGTAGGAGACAATGTCTCCTTCAGTGTCATGTGCCAGCCTGCGATTGACTTCCAGAAATTCATTTCCCACAAGTATTTTAATTGTTATTTTTGACGAATAATTTAATCGAATTTAAAAATATAAAAAATACCAAATTTTTAATTTTTCAAGATCTATAAAAAGAGACTAGGTTTACTTCATTTGGACACCAAAATATTTTGGCTATTTTCTCCAAATTTTTATCTTCTTCCAAAGTATTTGCTATTTTTTAAATATGAATCCTAATCAAAATTTTAATCTTCCTCCAAATTTTATATTTCCTAACCAACTACAAAATCTCAATATTCACGTCCACAAAATTCTCAAAATATGTCATCTAATTTTCAAATGTCATATATAATGTACCCTTCGATAGCGTTCTTGCTCAAATTTAAAATGTTGATGCGAGAATTCATCAAATTAGGTGGTATAGTACCAGAAATATTGTTACCATCAAAATTTAATGTTGCAAGAACGTGCATATTTCCTAGAGATGGAGCAACCGAAAATTAATTTTTAATTTGTGATTTTTAATATTATCAATATGTTAGTATGTTTTTGATAAATTATACGATTAATTTATCTTCATTAATAAAATCATGTATTGTTGTGTTTTAATATTATAATAATATTTGATAAGTGTCAAAATTAAATGAATATAAGTAATTTATAATTTTATTATTATATGTATAATAATATGAATTACAAGAATAATATCATATACAAAATAGAAAATGAGATATAATGAATATATATGGTGGAGTATATGTATTGATGTAGAAGAAAGAAAAAATGAATTATTTTTTGAAATATCTCCTACTGTGAAGTGTATGTAATGAATGAAAATAATTAATAATATGAAAGATTATTCTGATGTGGCAAAGAATTATCTTCTGCCTGTGGAGATGATCTTAGACAAGAAATAATGTGAGACATATGATTCCCTCAAATCAGTTGGATGTCTTTTTGTTGAATATTGGAACTTCTAAGCAAAGTGGCATTTTTTAAAAGATAAAATCGAAAGTGGCAAGACTGAATCAGCACTTCCTCGTTCGAGGCCTCCCCCTTATTTTGCTTGCTAATTGACAGTAATTTTAAGCTAGTGATTCGACGTAAAAGAGGATAAGAAAAAGCGAAATTTGATATTGATATTGTGTTGGAAATTATTAATGTGGAATAAAGTTTATCCCATTATTTATAACTCGAATAATGGGGTCTTGCACGTCGGAAACGTAGTTTCCACACACGTGCACACGTTGTACCAAATATCGTAAATTTTCTTAGTGAAAGAGATATTTGTACGTAAATAAAATGTTTGAGACGTAGAATGATGGACGGTCGTTGGCCAAATGACGAGTGTTCCACGTTGGTAAACGAAGGAAGAAGTGTGTATAGTGTAAAGATTGCAACGGGTCAGAAAGGGTTGCGAAGCCGAGACGGGCTGTGATGCCACCGCGGAGACGGGGAGCGCCGCGACTCCACCACCATCAGGGCCGCGGCGCTTCCGAGGGGAGCCGCTACGCTAATTTCGGCCCAAGTTACTGGAGCAGCGACACTAATTCGGCGATGCCCAGACAGAAAATCAGAAACCGAAAATCTGATTTTGAAGACCTTTGGGTTGCCATCAATGACATTCATTCCAGCATTATTCAACTATTATTTGGCTGATAAATGAGTGTCATTACTTGGGCAATTTATTGTCATTACATGGGTGATTCAATGTCATTACTTGACACTTGAAGAGACAAAATCTTACACTATAAATTGAGACCTTTGGCTCAGTTGTTAGACAGTTGCAACACTTGTATTTTCAGAAAATCTTTTTCCTCTCTAGCATATTTTCAATACTCAAAGTTCTTTAAGAGAAACATTTGAGTTTTCTTTGCTCAAATATTTAGTAGTGGACCAAAGTGTAAAATTTAATTTTCAGATTTCATTTAAGCTTGTAACCCTTCACCTTCCCCACATTTCTCATTTCAAACCCTCTTTCTCTCCTCTCTTCTTTTCTCTCTAAACCAGCTGAAATATACTCAAAATCCGTAGCCAACATTGAAGTTTTAATTCTTCTCCCTAGCCTAAGTTCATCCACACATTATAAGCCAAAATCACACCACAAAATAGTGGTGAAATCTGCCTCACTGGACCGTGAGTTCCAGCCCAGAAATTTCCATTTTTAAAACGAAATTTTTGAAAGAAAATTGAGTCAAGAATTATGGATTAAAGTGTGAGATTCATGCATGACAAATTGGGAGTTGGAAAGTGATAAAATTGGGCAAGAAGTCGATGGGCAGTGGTTGAAACTAAGGGCTGTTTTGGGCTTCAATTTAAGGTATAAAATTCTTCTTTCTATGATATATTGGAGTGCATGTTGTTAGAATTAAGGAAATGGATTTGTGTTAAGGGAAAACTTGGAATTTTAAACAAAGCATGTAACTATTGTGGGTAAAAACCGATGGAAAGGGTTATTTGGAATAAATTGAAGTTAGGTGTTGTTGTTGTTATCCTTGTTACAAATTGCATGTTAAGAATGAAAGAATCTTGACATTTAGAGTGTAGATGTTTATATGAAATTGTAAAGCATGAATTGGAGGTTAGAGAATTAGGAGAAGAGTTATGGTACCATGCCTTGTGTGAAATTATTTGAGCATTGTTGTCTTGATTTGAAGGCGGTTTTGTACTATTTTTGTTGAAGTTATAGTGTTTGAAATTTTATGGTAAGGGCAGATTTTTACTGAATACATTATGGTAATTGTTAATACATGTCTTAAAGAAATTAAAGTATAGGAATGTGTTACTTTGTATTCTAGTTGTTGTTGATATATGGACTGTTTTAGGGACTGATTTGATATGGATTAAGAAGATGGATTAACGTGAGAAAATAAGTATATAAATCCCCTTGATTGATGTAGTAGTTGTCTTTCATGAACGAAAAGAAAATGAATGTATTATGATGGCGTTTGTGGAGTATTTGAGAATGTTTTGGTTATATCTTTAAGTTATGACTAGTTATTGGTTTGGTTGGCAATTGTTGTAAATTGTGGATCTGCATATAAATAGGAGAAGTGCTGCCCAAATTGTTATAGAAAAGAAGCGAGTTATCGTTCAATTATAATGAATGCTAGTAATCATAAGGTTAATTGATATGTTACTACTATTATAAGTTGAAGTGCTAGTCAAGGCTTATCTAGATTGTTGAGTTGGTTAGTTCGTTAATAAGGTATGTGAAACTCTTCCTTCTTTCTTTTTGGCATGACTTATTGAAAGTACGACGGACGTACATGATTTCTATACAGTCTATTTTCTAAAGATGTTAGTCATGAGAAATGCCTATGATTTTTCAAAAAAAATGTTTTAAAATGATATATGATACGATAAGCGCCTTGATTTTCCAAAAGATGATTTAAATGATATATGATATGATAGTGTCTTTCATTTATTCCACTGAGAGTCAAGTGATGATTTAATATGTATAAAATTACTCATGATATTCTATTCGTGCTGGTTATGATTATATGAATTCACTGAGTCCCTCAGTAAAGGGCCGTCAATGTATATAGATATGATGATTCCACTGAGTCCCTCAGTAAAGGGCCGACAATGTATATAGATATGATGATTCCACCGAGTTTCTCAATAAAGGGCCGACAATGTATATAGATATGATGATTCCACCGAGTCTCTTACTAGAGGGCCGACAATGTATATAGACAAGAGGATTCTATGGATAGGCATCCCTGATTTTGATATGACTCTCATTTTTATAAGGCACAATCGACTCTCATATTTTCATATATGGAATAGTTGGATTTGGTATTTGAATTTCATACTTGTCTCCTGTACGTTTTGGCCAGTTATGATTATCTACTTATACTTTATGTCTCATATACTCGGTACATTCTTTCGTACTGACCCCCTTTCCTCGGGGGTGCGTTAAATGCGCAGTACAGTGCTCGGATTTGGTGATCCTTCGATTTAGTTTCCTGCTCAGCTGTTTGGAAAGCTCCTTTGATTCAGAGCTTTGTCATTTTGGTACAGAACCCTATTATTTTGACTTATGTATATTTAGGGGCACGACGGGGCCCTGTCCTGTCATATGTTATTATCCTTCTCATAGAGGTCTGTAAACAGTTGTAGGTTGTACTTATGTAGAGTTATAAATCTGTTTTGGTCAGCTAGGTTGTTGTAATCTGTGTTGGTATGTTCCCGTGATACTATTTGGCGGCAGCCTTGTCGGCTTGCCTGTCATATTATGTTGGCTAGTTGTGACTCCCTAGGATGCAGGTATATTCTTGTGTAAAGGCAGCCTTATCGGCTTGCCTATTCTGACATATGTTATTATTGCGGCGTTATGCTGCCGGATTTCATATTTGCCTTAGTGTTAGTTGGATTATGGGTGTCAGGTTAGTATAATGGCGTCATTAGGGCGTTTAGTCGCGGTCCATCGGGTCCGGTCGTGACAAAAGTGGTATCAGAGCAGTTAGTCCTCGGAATGTCTACAGACCGTGTCTAGTAGAGTCTTGTGTATGAGTATGTTGTGCACCATACTTATACGCATGAGACTGTCAGAGATTTAGGAATAGTTTCTATTCTTTCATCTCTTAGATCGTGCAATAGAGCTATGTTATTAGGATAATCCCCTTTCTGACGACTTACTATGTTTACAGCTATACCTCTGAAGAAGGCGACAGCGGCCCAGAAGGGCAAATCTATAGCGGGGGATACTAGTCGGATTTAGAGAGTTACCAGGTCCCGTACTCAGTCTATGCCGGGATCAGCCCAAAGACTGAGCCTCGCCTCACCGGCGAGGCAGAGGACAGATCCATGAGAGATGCGGTCACCGGCGACTAGGTTAGTGGCAGGGCATACTTATAAACGAGGACCGTGAGTTGATCCCGAGCGAGATAGTTTGAGGTCCGTGATTTCTTGGTATGATCCACTGAGTTTTTCGTCAAGGCGAGGATGATCCAGGAGTTCATCCGAAGCGAATCTGACGTACGTTGAGGGTGATAAAGGCTTCATAGACTGAGTCTGTCGTATTGGCATCATATCGGTTGTGTGACGTAGCTCTTAACTGGTATGAGTCGTGGGAGCTATCTAGGGGCGAGGGTGCTCCTCCAGCCATGTGGGATGAGTTCGCGGAGGCCTTTCTTGACCACTTTCTACCTACAGAGATGAGGAGGGCCAGAGTTGACAAGTTCCTAAACTTGAGGTAGAGCGGTAGGAGCATTAGAGACTACAACCTTGAGGTTGATTCATTGGCCAGATATGCACCCACTATTGTAGCAGATATGACAGACAGGGTACAACGCTATGTGATGGGTTTGGATCACTACTTGGTCGATGGGTGTATGGTAATGGCTCTTCAGCCGGGTGTGGATATTGCTCGTATCCAGGCATATGCACAGAGGGTTGAGGACCGACATAGAGGGCGACAGCCAGACAGAGGTCATGCCAGGGACCAGCATAAGAGGGCCAGGTCGGCTGGATATTCGGGTGAGTCTCGAGGCGGGCAGCCTCAACAACATGTCAGATATTCTTCCTAGCCAGCACAGAGTGCACCCACACAGTTCATGGGTAGGATATTTGATTGCATGGGGTATGCAGGAGCTAGTCAGAGCTCCAGAGCTGTAGGTTCACAGTTGAACGGGGGTTCTATTCAGTCGAGGTCACCTTTTCCTCGGTGTTCTCAGTGTGGTAGGTCCCATCCTGGGGAATGCCGTCTTACTACAGGTGCTTGTTTTGCTTGCGGCCGTCAGGACCATATGAGGATAGATTGTCCTTATAGAAGCAGCACAGGTGGTATAAACGAAAGACCAAGGAAAGAAAGAAGAATACACCAAAAGACCTTAGCTTCTTTCTCTATGGCTCGGCCTACAGGGTTGGTTACTGGTTCATCATCATCTATAGCTATGCGCCCTACAGGGCAGGGTATTCAGATGCCAGCAGGACGTGGTAGAGGCCGTGGTAGAGCTCCCAGTTCTAGCGGTCCTTCGAACCGCATATATGCTTTAGCCGATGGCGTGATCGTGGGCGTCGCGGATGTTGTCTTGGTATATTATCGACCTTTTTCTGTGACGTATATGCATTAATAGATCCAGGTTCCACCTTGTCATATATATCTCCCCTCGTTGCTAGTAGAATCGGGATATAACCTGAGTCTATAGAACCATTTGAGGTAGCTACACCGGTAGAAGATTCGGTCATAGCTAAGTGGGTATATAAAAATTGTTTGATGTGTCTAAAGCCGTATGTGCTAAACTTTAGTGAAATTTCAAGCATCTAATAGATTGTGAGATAATTTTATGTGGATCAAATATTGCAAAAGACGTTATCCTCTAAATGTACAATAGAAATGATGCTCTCGTGTATGGAAAATGATGTTGGAAGCTTGAGATGGCGTAGAGCAGGAGATGTGGTAGGAGCCAAGGAGTGGAACTGCTAATTTCGGGGTTGACAAAAAAACTAGAAACTTATGATAGATGGGAGATGAGATTTGTAGAATTTGCAACAACTATTTTTTATAGGGATATAGTGGATCATATCACACAAGAATTAGAGTTGCATAAATCAACAGAAGGATGTGAAATGTCATGGTAGATAATGACAGCTTCAAGTAAATTTACAGTAGAAAGTGCATGGGAGTTGTTATGAAGGAAATCACACAAATCTGATGCTTTTAAGAATATGTGGATACCAGGATTACCTTGTAAGATTTCATTCTTCTTCTAGAGATTATGGGAGTTCAAAACAAGTGGGGATGTCCTAAGAAGAGTTGGAAACGAGACTGAGGCTAGATGTTATTGTTGTGATAAAAGGCAATATGAGACCATGGATCATTTGTTTGTTTTTGGAGATCCGGTAACGCTGATATAGGTATTACAACTCAGTTTCTGTAGTTGACACGGGTATTGTAAGTGTGGTGAATGCTTATTGCCCCTTCAAGCTCAAAGTAGTATTCAGAGCTGTACCACTTATCACTATGCGGTAGATATGGGAATGGGGAGATATTGGGTTGCATGAAGGCAGATGACTATCCACAAGGTGATATAGGAGATCAATATGACTATCTATAAGATGTGCAGACTCATATTTTCATGGCAACAAAATATTCTAAAGGACCTTTCTCAGATAATGCCGATGTTTGAAGGTTACAGGCTAAGACTAGTAAGTAAGATAGTTAAATGGAAAGTGATTAATATGGACTTCATTACAGGCTTACCTCGTACTCAGAAGAAGTATCATCAATTGTTTCATAGGCCTACAGGTAATTCAATTCAACTCCTTATGTGATTATAGCAATTGGTGAGTTGTATATGTGTTATATTGTGGTCCTATGAGACATCTGTTGGTTGCTGAATATAGGTGGATAGACATAGTTATAAAGGAGACTCTACCGAAATTTTTATAGCATGAGACCTATTATGAACATTCGAAGACGAATGTTTCTAATGGGGGAAGGATGTTTCACCTCGAAATCTTAAGGCGATAATTAGAGAACGTAATTAGGATAATAAGATCTGAGTATTGGAAATAAAGTATAATTACATATGTTAATACGAAAATTAGTATACAAAGGATATACTCCCGGAATAAATTTTGGTTACAACGAGTGTGTCGACGGAAATTTATAATGATAGTTATAGATATTCCCGTTTTGGATTAGTAACGTATTATTTAAGTTGTGACAACGAGGATATGAGGTCTTATGGAATTTTCGGGATTTACAAGAATTGAGACATAAGATTAATTAAGGGTGAGAAGTGGACCAAAGTGTAAAATTTAATTTTCAGATTTCATTTAAGCTTGTAACCCTTCACCTTCCCCACATTTCTCATTTCAAACCCTCTTCTCTCCTCTCTTCTTTTCTCTCTAAACCAGCTGAAATATACTCCAAATCCGTAGCCAACATTGAATTTTTAATTCTTCTTCCTAGCCTAAGTTCATCCACACATTATAAGCCAAAATCACACCACAAAACAGTGGTGAAATCTGCCTCATTGGACCGTGTTCCAGCCCATAAATTTCCATTTTTAAAACAAAATTTTTGGAAGAAAATTGAGTAAGGAATGATGGATTAAAGTGTGGGATTCATGCATGACAAATTGGGAGTTGGAAAAGTGATAAAATTGGACAAGAAGCCGATGGGCAGTGGCTAAGACTAAGGGTTGTTTTGGGCTTCAATTTAATGTATAAAATTCTTCTTTCTATGATATATTGGAGTGCATGTTGTTAGAATTAAGGAAATGGATTTGTGTTAAGGGAAAACTTGGAATTTTAAACAAAGCGTGTAACTATTGTGGGTAAAAACCGATGGAAAGGGTTATTTGGAATAAATTGGAGTTAGGTGTTGTTGTTATCCTTGTTACAAATTGCATGTTAAGAATGAAATAATCTTGACATTTAGAGTGTATATGTTTATATGAAATTGTTAAAGCATGAATTGGAGGTTAGGGCATTAGGAGAAGAGTTATGGTACCATGCCTTGTGTGGAATTATTTGAGCATTGTTGTCTTGATTTGAAAGCGATTTTGTACTATTTTTGTTGAAGTTATAGTGTTGGAAATTTTATGGTAAGGGCGGATTTTTACTGAATTGGAACGTTGGAAATATGGCTATGAACATGCATGTACATTATGGTAATTGCTAATACATGTCTTAAAGAAATTAAAGTATAGGAATGTGTTACTTTGTATTCTGGTTGTTGTTGATATATGGACTGTTTTAGGGGCTGATTTGATATGGATTAAGAGGATGGATTAACGTGAGAAAATAAGTATATAAATCCCCTTGATTGATGTAGTAGTTGTCTTTCATGAACGAAAAGAAAATGAATGTATTATGATGACGTTTGTGGAGTATTTGAGAATGTTTTGGTTATATCTTTAAGTTATGACTAGTTATTGGTTTGGTTGGCAATTGTTGTAAATTGTGGATCTGCATATAAATAGGAGAAGTGCTGCCCAAATTGTTATAGAAAAGAAGCGAGTTATCGTTCAATTATAATGAATGCTAGTAATCATAAGGTTAATTGATATGTTACTACTATTATAGGTTGAATTGCTAGTCAAGACTTATCTAGATTGTTGAGTTGGTTAGTTCGTCAATAAGGTATGTGAAACTCTTTCTTCTTTCTTTTTGGCATGACTTATTGAAAGTACGACAGACATACATGATTTCTACACAGTCTATTTTCTAAAGATGTTAGTCATGAGAAATGCCTATGATTTTTCAGAAAAGATGTTTTAAAATGATATATGATACGATAAGCGCCTTGATTTTCCAAAAGATGATTTAAATGATATATGATATGATAGTGCCTTTCATTTATTCCACGGAGAGTCAAGTGATGATTTAATATGTATAAAATTACTCATGATATTCTATTCGTGCTGGATATGATTATATGAATTCACTGAGTCCCTCAGTAAAGGGCCGACAATGTATATAGATATGATGATTCCACGAGTCCATCAGTAAAGGGCCGACAATGTATATAGATATGATGATTCCACCGAGTCCCTCAGTAAAGGGCCGACAATGTATATAGATATGATGATTCCACTGAGTCCCTCACTAGAGGGCCGACAATGTATTTAGACAAGAGGATTCTATGGATAGGCATCCCTGATTTTGATATGACTCTCATTTTTATAAGGCACAATCGACTCTCATATTTTCATATATGGAATAGTTGGATTTGGTATTTGAATTTCATACTTGTCTCCTGTACGTTTTGGCCAGTTATGATTATCTACTTGTACTTTATGTCTCATATACTCGGTACATTTTTTCGTATTGACCCCCCTTTTCTCGGGGGAGGAGGGGGGAAGGGGGTGTGGCTGCGTTCATGCCCGCAGGTACTGGTGCTCAGTTTGGTGATCCTCCGATCTAGGTTCCTGCTCAGCTGTTTGGAAAGCTCCTTTGATTCAGAGTTTTGTCATTTTGGTACAGAACCCTATTATTTTGACTTATGTATATTTAAGGGCACGACGGGGCCCTGTCCCATCATATATTGTTATCCTTCTCAAAGAGGTCTTTAGACAGTTGTGGGTTGTACTTATGTAGAGTTATAAATCTATTTTATTCAGCCAGGTTGTTGTAATCTGTGTTGGGATGTTCTTGTGTATACTTGATACTATTTGGCGGCAGCCGTGTCGACTTGCCTGTTATATTATGTTGGCTAGTTGTGACTCCCGCGAGGCGATACATTCTGTGTAAAGCGCACTTCGGCTTGCCTATTCTGGCATATGTTATTGTTGCGGCGTTATGCTGCCGGATTTCATATTTGACTTAGTGTTAGTTGGATTATGGGTGTCAGGTTAGTATAATGGAGTCATTAGGGCGTTTAGTCGCGGACCGTCGGGTCGGGTCGTGACAGTATTGTTACTTTTACTTGTTGAAAAGTAAGGATGAAACCTTTGAAGCGTTCAGACGCTACAAAGCAGAAGTTGAAAACCAACTAAGCATACGAATTAAATCAATTCATAGCGATATAGAGAGAGAATATGTAGCACTATTTGAGAAATATTATGCCCAATCGAGCATTATTCATCAAACGACGAATCCATACTCACCTCAGTCAAACGATGTCGCTGAACGCAAGAATTGTACATTGAAGGAAATGATGAATGCCTTGCTCATCAATTCCGATATTCCACAAAACATGTGGGGATAAGCTGTTCTTACCGCTACTATGATTCTTAACAGATTCCCACATAAGGGTAAGGACGAAACTCCATACGAGTTATGGAAGGGAAAGAAAACCACCTATAAATATCTGAAGGTGTGGGGTTGTTTGGCAAAGGTTGAAGTACCTAAGCCAAGCAGGTCAAGATTGGACCTAAGACTGTAGATTGCATTTTCATCGGATATGCAAATAACAGTAATGCTTATCACTTCTTAGTGCATAAGTCATATGTGCCAGATATCCACGGGGGTATGATCATGGAATCAAGGAATGTCAAATTCTTTGAGGATACGTTTCCTAGAAAGGAAAGAGACATAACTCTCGCAAATGAAATTATGAACAAAACTCTCAAGATCTAGGAGTCGTTGGTTGTCCGGATCTAGATGGTTCAGATCTAGTGTACTCCGAAGTGGCTGAATATCCAGAATATAGTATTCCAGATTCTCAGAACTTGGAGACTCCATAGTAGAACCAGGACGAAATAAAAGGGCCATGAAGGATAAGTCCTTCGGTCTTGACTTGTAGCTTATATGGTTCATGACGAACAACGGACAATTGCTGAAGCATTGTCAACTCCAGAAGTACCGCTCTGAAAATAAGCTATTGAGAATGAAATAGACTCCATCTTACACAACCATACTTGGGAGTTGGTTGATCTTCCTCTGGGAAACTAACGGTTGGGTTGTAATGGATGTCACGCCCTATTTCGACCGCGATATTATTTTAGCGAATCCTGCTACTTGTTAGAAATAAAATAAAATGCTAAAGGGTGCTAAAAATGCTAAAGTGCTAAAAAGATGCTAAACGTGTTAAGTAGGGTGCTAAGGTGCTAAAAGACTGCTAAAGTGCTAAAGGGTTCGCGGAGTCGCCACCTAATTAGTTTCGGTGAATTAGTACACCTAAATGTCAACTAGGTTAAAGTCAACATTAACTCCATTTTTATGGTCTGCAAACTAGTGTGAGATTCTGGGTAAGGGTTCTTTATTAATCTAGAGGAAAGGGATTAGGCACCCTCTAAGATCCGCTAACTTGCGGTTGTCCTGTCAAACCTACATTAATTATTATGTTAAGGAACAATGCATGTTTTGAAAATATTTGGAGAGAAAGATGATGCAAGTGTTTGTAAAAAGGATGCATTTTGATAGAGATTTATAAGGCTAATGCTATAACAATACATGTAAAGTCTAAAGGTATTTATATTATTTATAAAAGATGATGTAAAGTTGATTTATCATAGATGCATTTTTTATAAAAGATTTAAAAGACTTGTGCTACATGTAAAGTTTAAAAGTGTTCATTTATTTTTATTTATAAAATAAATGATGCAAAGTTGATTTATAGACTAAATGCATGCACTTACTTGAAAATTTGATTATATATATATGGCATAGTGCAAAAAGACGATTATCATTTGGCAAAGTTTAGTCATGCATGACAAGCCTAAAATAATTAACTTTAAGGGAAGCAAATTTCTAGTATCCAACTACTTGCTAATCTATTGATTCAAGATTTAATTATTCTAAGTGTTTTAATAATTAATGTAGCGTTAGACAATTAATTACAAAAATGAATGAGGGCGGGATAGGAAACCAATAAAGGGCGACTCGAAGGAGTGGCGATGTAATTCCGCCTGTGGTTTGGAATTTCTGATGCGGATAGCAAGATGCACACAAATGCGGGTGAATGCAGATCTTCAATTGATGGAAGGCGCGATGAGTCTCACAATGAAACTCGTCATTCGTCTCCGGTGTATTTCATGTAAAAGAAAGAAAAAATAAGGATTAGTACATGCCAAAAAATAAGAAACAAACACTTGACATAAGAATTAACACATATAATTTATACTTAAACATATATGCATGATTCTTATTGAGGAGCCGCTGTTAGCAAACTTATACGTAAGCTTTAACCAATCTAAAATTGGAAGCAACAGAGAAAAGGTAGCATGGATAGGCTAGACCCAAATAATTTCAGACAAATTTCTTTTCTTTGATAATGTATCAGTCTTCTATAGGCAGCATGGTGACTGTTTCGAACATGAAAATCATGACTAAAAGGTCACAAATATTTTATCCTAATATGGAGGCAGATTTACACTCAAGCGCAAACAAATATAATTTCCCAAGACATGATAGAAACCCAAATGATCAATTGAGCAAGCATCTCAATAATGTAGAATCTCTTAGGCTAGATTAGACATGTAGAATCACATTCGTATTGCATAAGTATTATATCACAGAAAATCTAAGAATATGGACAACTTGGTAGATATGCAGATCATACTTATACACTGGAATCTAAAAATTAGCCAAAACGCATAGCACTTTTCCAGATTTGCCCAAAAATTAACGTAGACGCAGCATAACCGTTTCAATAACCACAAGTATATGAATTTAATATCCCGTCTGGAATCAAAATTAATACCCACATTTAGCCTAGTAATCCCAGCATAATCAGGAACTTAAACCAATTATGAACACCAAGAAGAGCCAAATAGAGGGGTGATATACATGGAGTATATTCGATATACTCTTGCGTATATGTACACAATATACCATTTTTAGAATGAATTCACTCAAACAGACATGGCAGGACAGGTTCGAGGCTCGATACTCGACATTCAGGTGAAACAAATTACAAAGCAGGCTCATTTCGGCTAGAGATACTCCTAGATACTGCAAATTCCAGTAATTCTAACCCACGGAAACACAACAAACAGTCCAATCATATTGAGATTAGCATGACTTCTATCTAAGACCGTTGATTTAGGGACTGTCTAATATCGATTGGTTTCGCGTATAAGACATGACAGAGAGAGGGAAGATACATTGACATCTACAACATACACTATTTAAACAAGTAATCAGACAAGCACACATAAGACATAATGGGACATACATTAGATAAGAGATCATGCAAGTATATGAGCTAAAAGATTCAATTTCCAGCCTATAAACAGGACATACCAGACACCAGTTAACAAACCACCAGGACGATTGACATTTACTCTGCCCTTTTTACATCCTAACAATGCTGATTTGTATAAGTCATAATCCCATGTCACATATGTATGATTCAAACAGTGAGGGCACATTCAAGCCTAAATGAGTCACCTATCCTCAATGATCATCAATCAACCACTATCCTGAATCATTTTAACTACATGTAAGCTTCTGAATAGATCTCTTGACGACTTTTAGGCACTCATTGATATTTACAGATTGTTTAACCAGTTGGCAACTTGTTATTTGCTTTTAGGTTCAATTTAGGATAGACTTCAGTGATATTAAAATCAGACATAGAAAGACAATTTTACAAAACACAGATATTCCTAGCTCTAATTACACATGTTCCTATATATATTGCGAGTACAATAGGCCATTCCCAGGTTGGTAGCATAACAGGTAAAAGGGTTGTTTTACTATGCGACATGAACACAGATTTACGATGAATACATATGAATCGTATACTTCAACTAACACATCGTAGTCGCGAGTATTAACAACAATCCGCATCAGTCCAAACATGCTTAATGATAGGACAAACAATCACCGATATCAACTTAATGCATGCTTAAACAGTTGTTCAAAACACATATTGTACACATTAATGTTAAAACAAAATCTATGACTAGAAGGGTAAAACATTACCTTCTCTGGGCAGCGAATCGAGGTAGCGTATGTAACACCCCATTTTAACCGGAGTCGAAAACGGGAGTGCCACGTATGGTTGATTCCTAGATGTATTTAAGGAGTCGCCACCTAATTATTATAGTGAATTAGGACACTGAAAATGTAGCATAAAATACTACGGATGATCTCCATTTTAAAGGTCTGTGAAACTATGTGAGATTCTAGGTAAGGGTTCTTTATTATCCTAAAGGGAAGGGGTTAGACATCCTAAAAGATCCGCTAAATTGCGGTTGTCCGTTCAAACTTAGGTTTAAAAATATTGTGCCAACATGCAATCTACAATTTTAGAGGTGTTCTAATTATTAAACTAACAAAAAGATATTTAAACTAGGCATGCAAATATTTAAAATAGATATATATTTAACAAGATAGTAATAAAAGCAAATAATCATAAAAGATGTAAATGAAGAGAATTTAGCGACATTTCGCTTTTATTTCATTTTTATGCGAATGATTTAACTTTGTGGTGCGCCTCCGGGTACCTGCAAAAGACACTTAGTAGAAGAGTTAGTAAATAATAAATAAATTACCAAACAAACACAATGTATGTGTATATATATAGATATATATAGAAGATATTGTAAAAGATATATTTTTATATAGTGTGGGCTCACTAGTGTTATGCCAATGATACTAAGACATGAGAAGCCAATATCGCTACGGTGGCGATCGACTACTCCCGTGAACGATACTATGCATTCTCGTCTAATCTTTTCACTTTCCTCCTCGCCCACATATTCCGTCTCGCTTACCACGGGGCCTCGGATCGACGGATAAATCCTTCTTGGCCATCAAATGTAGTATCATGTTCGATCAAAATACCCCGTCATAATCAAGTGTAGAAATCATTTAGGTGCTAACGGAGGTGGGATTTGACTGTTCTGAGCTTTGTTGGAACCCGCTGATCCAGTTGCCGGAGATGATGATTGAAGAGCATGAACAAACTGAATTCAGTGTCGATCGGTCAGATTGCCGCCAGAGTGGCTGCACCACCGTATTACATCGCTTTGGCGTCAAGTCCGGAAAATACCATTTTGATCCAAAGTCAATGAATTATTGCATTGGGGGATCATTAGGGGTGGGAAATCAGAAGTAATGGACTGGACAACCTCAATAGGTGGCTGCCCAGCCGCAGCCGCCGCCATTGCCGCCAGCAGTGACCGGAATAAATGGCAGATTTCAAAAGTGAATAATTGAGCTTCGAAATTTAGTAGAGGTTGTAGAGCTTGTTAAGACGAACACAGTGGTATCACACACCACCCTCAACAGTACCAGAAACGACCGGAAAACGGCTAAAAGCAATCGGAAAATTCGAGTTGGTCGTCCCGGCGATCTGGAGTGATTTGTAGATGGAGGTTGGTTGCAAAATGTCGGCCTTAATATGACGAAGCTAATGGTACGATCAAACTTCGATCAGACTGAGTCGCGGAAAATGCCCGACGGCGATTAGGTTTCGAGGTTTTGATTTGATGAATCGACGATTTAGTATGAATCGAAGACGATGGTGGTATAGGAATGACGGGGTGGAGATGACGAAGCTGTTGGAGCGACCCCCGTTCGTCAAAGTTGCCTGAGTTCGCCGGAAAGTCGAGAAGACGATCGGAAACCTGAGGGGTTTTTCGATCTGACTTTTCCGGCGATTTAGGTTGAATCGACGGTCAAGGGTACTATAGAAATGACGGGCTTGAGAAGACGAAGCTATTGGTATAAGTTTCGTCTCCAATGGCTTTCGGAGGTGGCCGGAAATGGCAGAAAACCGGCAATGTTACTGTTCATGTACGGAAATCGCCATTACAGCCGTTTTTAGGCACAGCCTCATGACCAAGTTATGGGTATCGATCACATAGGGTCGGTTGGGGTTCGCCGGAGCTGGCGGCGGCGGGAAGGGCGACGGCGGATAGTGGGGTGAGGGGATAGGGCTGCTAGGTTAAAAAATGAGAGAGAGAGGGTTGCTGATTTGTTGTGGGCTGCTCCCCAAAATGTAGGGTGGGGTGTGCTGATATTAAATGTTGAGGGAGATGGAGTGTAAAAGAAAAAAGAGGTGCTGTTGAAGTGATGTTGGAGTATAGAAATGGTGAAAGTATGGGGTGGAGTGTGGTAAAGGTAAAAGAGGTATGGGGTGAAATAATAAAAAATATATTGGATTGTACTGATTCAAATTGTGCCTCGGACTGGACTGGTTTGACAAAATGCAAGACGGGTTAATTATTTAAAACAAAATTATTTAAAGATACAAAATTATTAAAATGCAAATGCCGATGCAATTCAATATTTAAGAAATGTTTAATGCCTGATTAAAAGTAAAAATGCGGTGCCGATTAGTTATTTAAAGAGATGCAAAATATTATAAAAAATAAAAATATAATATTAACAAAGACATAATGCTTAATTTAAAAATAAAAAGATGCAATGTCATTTTTGTGAAGAAATAAACATAGAATATTATGTAAAAATATTCAAAATAACGATTAAAATGCGGTGTGCTAAAATACTTAAAATTACACGAAATATACAAAAAATGGGTCAAAATTGACTGTCAACAGCGTATCAAGTGTCGATCCACTCAGAGTTTTGTTGCGATGCGATAAAAAAAGGGACGAGATTTCGTTTGTTACTCACCGGCTTTCTACTGGTTTAGACTAGTTTTCAGCTGATCTTTGCTGTTTTTCAAAAGTATGAAGGATTTCGATG
Source organism: Przewalskia tangutica (assembly GCA_029844215.1). Taxonomy (NCBI): domain Eukaryota; kingdom Viridiplantae; phylum Streptophyta; class Magnoliopsida; order Solanales; family Solanaceae; genus Przewalskia; species Przewalskia tangutica. The sequence goes on from CM056734.1 coordinate 84,732,519, forward strand.
TCGATTCCTCACTGTGGGCGTGATATGGGTGTCTGCTATTCTAAGGGCTTCTCCCGTGCTCTTCCCCGGATGCATTGTATGTGTACGTCATTTGGTATTTATAGTTCTCATTGTAGGTCTTAATTTACGGTAACTTTTGGTATCATTTTTGGGCTGATTTGCTATGGATTTGTTATGGTAAGTTACTATTATGATTTCGTACTGGTTATGAGGGGGTGAACTGGCTGGACATGTGAGGATGAGGGAAACTCTCGGGTTCTCCGGCGAGAATCTCGGATTATGGTGCTGGCAGCGATGGATTTGGTTCTAGGGCAAGGGGTGTCGCTGCTGCATTTTGGAAGATGGGTTTTTTGTTTGTTTTTTTTTGTATTAATGGCTGTTGGGAAATTATAGAGTAGAGGGTCTTTGGGCCGGTCAGTGGTTTGGGCCTTTGAGCGTCTTGGTGAGTTTTAATTAAAGGTTGGGGAATTAATTTTAAGTGTATTTGTTTTAGTATTAGATTTAATTAGTGGTAAATAAGTGGGTTTTAAGTTAGTTTTTAATTATTTTAATATGACTTTAGGTGCTTTATTAATTTTAGGTTGGGTTTAAATTATTACAATATTATATGTGGGCGTGTTATTTAATTAGTGTTAAATGCTTATAATGCGAGACCATTATGAAAATCTTATTTAGTATGCATGCTTTGCGATGTCAAATTAAAATTGAATTAATGAGGGGTTTAAATTGCAAATAATAATTATGAAATTGCTTTGGGTATTAATAAATGTGGATATAATTTTAAGGAATGCTTGATGCGACGCCATTATTAAATTATTTATTTATTTACGTATTTATTATTATTATTAAAATTATTATGAATTAATGAAAATAGAATAGGGCTTAAATTATGAACAATATTTATGCAAATAACGAATGCGGACGTGAGACTCAAAGTGTTTAATACTCTACGTAAAATGCGATGCCATTATTAAATCGCTTATTTATGCATGTATTAATGTTTTATTGTTGCAGCATATTATTATAAAATTGTTAAAATTATTTTGGAAAATTAGTGTAATCTTATAGTTAATGATTAGACGAGAGAGTCAAAATTGAGTGTCAACAACTTGTCCCTCTTTGTATGGAGATGATGGAAGAGTCTTCAGACAAAGATGTTGACTTATAAGCAATTTTGTCTCGATCCACAGAATTAAAAATGATGGGAAATTTAGACAAGGCTGATGCAAATTCAAAAATTGTCATAGTGTCGAGTTATGACGACACTGAGCTACCATGGTCAAACACCAAGGCGGGCTAACGCGGACTTAAAATTTGTCCCAGTGTCGAGTTATGACGATACTGGGCTACCATAGTCAAACACCAAGGCGGGCTGACACGGACTCAAAATTTGTCCCAGTGTCGAGTTATGACGACATTGGGTCGACGTGATGTTAAAATAAACTGGCTTGAGCATAGTGGTGTACCAGTATTGACTTATTAAGACGCTGGACTTATTGGTGATGTGGAATGTGTGGACCGACGCTAGAGGCCGCTTCTGCCATTTGTTAGGAAGGTTAGCCCCCAACAAATTGCCCCGGTTCGCTGTAAGAGAAAATCCACGTTGTGCTCCTGCTCCTGCATGCTAAGACTTAAGCAAACGGTTAGTGCATAACTGTTACGACAAAATTATAACGCATGAATTTATAGGCAATGTAACTGTGTGAGTAGAAATGTTATTTTGTAAAAAGTGATGCCGGTTTTGTTGATGTGATGCTGCAAATGCTGTAATTTCGTCCTTGCACGGACGTGTTGCGATTGTGAATGCAGATATGTTGTCCTTGCTGCAACTGCCCCTTTAGATTGAAGCTATGTAGACTGAAGCTCAAGAAAAAGTTAGTGCGTAACTGCTAAGACAAAATAATAAGGCATGAATATATAATAAATGCAATTATGAGAGTACAGAAATCGTCCTTGCGTAGATGTGATATGCTGATGACGTCGTCTTTGGACGTGGCGTCATTTTCGTACGGGCGTCGTTTTGGACTGGGCATCGTTTTCGGACTCGGCGTCGTTTTCAGACTTGGCGTCATTTTCGGACGGGCGTCATTTCGAACTTGGCGTCGTTTTCGGACTTGACGTCATTTTCGGACTCGGAGTCGTTTTCGGACTCGGCGTTATTTTCGGACTCAGCGTCGTTTTCAGACTCGGCGTCGTTTTCGAACTTGACATCGTTTTCGGACATGGCGTCATTTTCAGACTTGGCGTCGTTTCCGGACTCGGCGTCGTTTTTGGACATGGCGTCGTTTTCGGACATGGCGTCGTTTTCGGACTTGGCGTCGTTTCAGACTTGAAGTCATTTTCGGACTCGGTGTCATTTTCGGACATGACGTCGTTTTCGGACATGACGTCGTTTTCGGACATGACGTCGTTTTCGGACATGACATCATTTTCGGACCCGGTGTCGTTTTCGGACATGTCGTCGTTCTCGAACTTTGCGTCTTTTGAGACTTGACGTCGTTTTCGGATACGATGTTGATGAAGACGTCATTGTGTTGATGCTCATATTCCTGTGAATTAATGCTCCTGCATGCTAAAACTTTAGGAAAATGTGCATATCGGTTAAATCAAAATAACAAATATATGAAAAATGAAATTTTATGAGTAGAGATGTCGTCCCTGTATGATGTGTAGGACGCTGCGAATGCTGATTTCGTCTCTGCACGGACTTGCGGGATCCTGCGAATGCCGATATCATCTCTGCACGGACTTGCTGGATGCTGCGAATACTTGCTGAATGTTGCTAATGCTGATGTAGCATCTGCACGGACTTGCAGGATGCTGCGAATGCTTGCTGAATGTTGCGAGTGCTGATGTAGTCTCTGCGCGGACTTGCTGGATGCTGCGAATGCTTGCTGAATGCTGCTAATGCTGATGTAGCCTCTGCACGGACTTGCTAGATGCTGTGAATGTTTGCTGAATGTTGCGATTGCTGATAGTCTGCATGCGGACTTCTTTGGATCTTTGTGAATGCTTCGAATACGCGATTCTTTGAGATGTTGTTGCTTGTTGTGTTTGTGAATCGCCTGGTTGCAATGATGCCTTCGACGTGGACATTGTGCGTTTGTGAACCGCATTGGTTGCAACGATGTCGTTGCACGGACACTGTGCGTTTGTGATCCGCATAGCTGAAGTGTGATCATGTGACTGAGCTGATGTGCTGGACTTTGGTTGTTGTTGTTTTTTTCTATTTCTTCTAAGTTGAAGAACTTGCGCTCAAAGAAAACTTATGAGTTTGGTGGGGGGGGAGGGAGGGCACTTGATTCGCATTGAATTTTTAGTTTTGAATCTTTATGCTCGGGACGTCACTTGTTTGGACTCATAACCCCTACCTGGTTTCCTACCTTGACTAACTGTTAATGGTCCTAGTTTTGAATATGCAAAGGGCGTTTGACCTAAAGTGAGTCGCAATGGGATTGCTTGTCTATCATGTGTATTTTCGTTATTTTCAAAATAAAGGGAAGACTTCCTAATGGTGTGACCGAAGCCTATTTAGGCCGCTTACGTATCCCCACGAGAGAATCAGGTCATGACGTAGTTCATTACAAGCGAAATTGGGTAAAATTTCTAAAGGTGGGACCGAAGCCGATATGGCCGCCTACGTATCCGCCAAGGGAATCAGGTCAAACGTAGTTCCATTTTACAAATAAAAGGGACTTGCGATTTTTTTAAGAGTAGACCGAAGCTGATATGGCCGCCTACGTATCCGCCAAGGGAATCAGGTCAAAATATATTAAACTAACTATTTTTAGCTTCTCGGAGGGCCAAGGCAGGGGCACGAGTCCACTTGTTCAAATGTCTTCTTGCTATGCGTCTTCAATGGCTGAGTCTTCAGCAGGATCATCCCTTGCAACACATAACTAGACGAATGACTTATTCAACGGTTAAACAATCTCCGACAAGGAGCACCTTCTTTTCTCTGGCGGTTGGTCGATGATTCAACTTTCTTCCCTTTTCGGGATGGCATAATAGTCCCTTCCAGACTGTTTTCTTCATCTTTAACTATCATGTTCACATGGGCATCTTCATAACCGGGAAAAAGGTTATTGTTTACATTGAGAGGAGCATCTTTCAGTTGGATGACTCCCTCTTTGATTAACTCATCTATTATGTCCTTGAGTGTATATCAATTTTCGACGCCGTGTCCCTCGGCACTGGAGCGGTATGCACAATGTTTAGTTTTATCGTGCCCTCGGTAAGTAGGCCTGGGGGTATTTCTGGGAATTGGTTGGAGTATTCATGCGGCTTTCAGCTTCTCATACTGATGCGCGATTTATGCACATACTTTAACGCAAGTGCACGTTGTCGACTCAAGTAATATAGTCTTTGAAGACCGAGTTATCGTCCTCAGGGATTAGTGCTCAATTACCAATTTCTACTCTTTGTTATCTATTTGGTGACCGAATATTTGATTTGTTATTTATGATTCTAATTATGAAAGCTAATTAAACTATGTGTTTACTTCAGTAGTGATGGAAATAGGGCTTCCAAATCTCCTCAACTATCCTCTTATATTACTTATTAATGCTATTAATTATGGTTCTTCTTCTATTGGAGATAACAGGTTTACTAATCCGTTTTATACTCCCGTTAAGGCTATATAAACACTCAACCCCAGTACAACTCCTTTCTACCTTTCGGTGATAAGGATGACTCTAGAGGAGGATTAAGAACAAAAACCCTTATTAATGCTACACAAGTAATTGAGGTATTTCCATCCCCAATTCGACCTATGTCTACCCAACTACCGCATAGTCACAACCTCCCCTTTCGGATTTCGGTTAGAAATCATATAAGTAATGATAATTAATGATCAAGTAATTACCAAGCAATCAAATCATCTATTGGATAAATCTCAACAATAAGAAGAACAACCACAAACATGCATTAATTCATAAAATAAGGTTCAAGTGAATTGACATGGAAAGACCTATATTAGAATTAGTTTCTAGCCATTGACATGACAAGAACTAATTCAATATCCAACATAAAACTGAAAATAAAGTAAAAGAAAGAAAGAAAATTACTAAAGAATGGTCTCCAATCTTGAACTCCAAGATGTGTTGTGAATTAGCAAGAAGGGAACCCTTAAAAACTGCCTAGGGTTCTCTTTTTATAGCCTCCAAACCGTCATTAAGGTTTTCCTTCAGGCCTGGACCATAATTCGTTCAAAATCTGATTTTTCCCGCGTCGGCGCCGCGGCGCTCTTTGGCGCACACGGAGATTCTGTATTTGTGCGGAGATTAGGCACCGCAGCGCTGCAACTCTGCCGTCTAGAGGCGCCGCGGCGCTGGAACTTCTGCAAGCCTCTGAATGTTAGGCGCCGGGGTGTTGACACCCAATTTTGACCCTCCCGTCCAGTCATTAACTATAAAATTACACTAATTTTCAACAATTCTTAAATAATAAAATGCAGCAATAAAAACATTAATACAGGCATAAATAAACAATAAATACGTAAAATAATAATCTAACATACGCGTTTTAATAATAACATTCATAAAAGAATTAAGAAGTCCTATCTGCATGTAGCATTTAAATAACTCAATTTTATAACGGCATCGCATTAATTAAAATAGCACACCCGCATTTATTATTATAATAATTTATAATAATAACTTAGGCTAATAGAACACCTAAATAATTTAAGCAATTTATTAAATTAATTTATCACTAATTAAAGGCCTAAAACTAATGACCCACTTAAAATTAATACTTAATTTAACTAACCTAACACTAACTACCCGCAGCCCACGACCCACAGGCCCAATGCCCGCGGGCCCAACACCCCTCTCAGCCTCTAATACCCATTTAAAACAACCCAAAGCCCACATCCCCCTTAAGCCTTCAGCCCTTTAACGTTTCTTCCCCATCGTTCTTCAGAAGGCTTGAATAACCCTAAAAAACCTAAGCTTCAATCGCCGCCACGCCCGGATTTCTCGCCGGAGAATCCGGGCTTCCCTTCACCCACGCGCACGAAGCCAGCCAACGATTTCTTACCATAAAATCAGCACTAAATCGCCAAGATTCGTCGAAGAATAAAACAGTAAGAACCAACCTAAATCAGCACAAATCTCGTCGAATCAAGCACAAATCTCAGCCTTAATTACTTACCAAACTTAGAACCTAGAAAGAGGGCTATAAAAAGGCACATGCAATAGAACATTGGCATCGGTCGAAGTGCGATTAAGAACCAGCGATCAATGCACAGGCATCGATCGAAACACATGCATCGTAGGGCGGAGGTAGAAACGAGGGTGGGCAATCGTTTTTTTTTAGAAGAGCAGAGTTCAATCGATCGAGCACGAGAGGCAGAAACATAGGTCGAACACCCTTCCTTTTACCTTCGAGGGTACCCATAGCGTCGATCGTCTAGAGCTCAGTAGAGAAACAGCAAGAACTACCGATTCGAAACCTTTTCTTCTTAGTCGCGGAAATCAGTCTCAAATCAGTAAGCATTCTCAAAAACAAGCTTTACACTTTACTCGCATCGCAAAACCAAAATCCGAGCGGACCGACGACTTGATACGCTGCCCCGGGTCGCTGTCCGGAGAAGGTAAACTAAAATTCTTCTCGGTCTTTTGTATTAATGTATGTTTGTGTAATTGAATGTGTCTTAGCTTAGATTATTGTATTCATCGATATGAGGCTGTTTGTGGAAATACCGACTGGTTATCTAAATCTGTGTGCTTCTGTGTTATATAAGTATCAATCATGCTTATTAGTATTAATACACATATTTTCACTTATCTGATTCGGATTGGAATTATTAATACCAACTCGGCTATGTCTAAAACAGTAAGTCGCACAACTGTTCAATATCATGTCGTTCGTTGCACTATCTCAGAGTATGTAATGTGTAGTGTGTAGTGTAGTGTTGTATATGGATATCTCTATTTCCAGTTAAAGTTCTGAATTTTATTGGCTTTCCTACCAGTACACTTATGGCCAAACTTGTACTATAGAGCTCCCACAGAACTGGTCAATCCTGCCGAAATGATTTTAATATAGTAATGTTCATTAGAGGGGTCCAAAGCCTGCTAAAACTGTCCAGGATTGCTTAGGAATATGATCACATGCCCAACTTATATTCTGTCTGTGCGAAGGGCCATTACTGTTTGATTTTTGTCATCACTATGTTCAGTATGTTTGTCCGACTAGTCCTATGTGTTAATGTTACCTGCTGAATTAACTAAGTAATTACCCTTGCCTCTCTAAGGGCAAAAAATGCTTCCATAAAAATTTCCCTAAAGTCATCATATGCTCCTGTTTTTGCTGAATTACCTGGAATGGTATTTCCTGAACTAGTCTAAAACTAGTTTCTTTCTAACACTTGGTTGTCTGCCCAGGTCATGTGAAGATATCTCCATAGCAACTTTTATTTCCATTTCTAGTCTCAACATGTCTTGCAAATTAGATGTCATGAAACACTGATTTAGTGGTCTATTTATGAGATTCAAACTTATATGTTAGCCTAAGTTATGTGTACATACGTCATCCAGGAACTTCACATAATACTAAACAGAAACCTGAAGCTGAACCGCTCTACATACGTTCCAAAGGATCCAGTCTAATGTGTAGTTGCTCAATTAACTTGATCTTGCTTATCTGTTTATTTGGTGTACTAGAAAGTATATTGATATATCGTTATGACTTGCATTGATCCTGTGCACACTTTTAAGGCTCAGTCAGCATAAAAACTGCTTGATTGTGTTAGGGGGCCCATCTCGTTTATTCGAAAAGAAAAAAAAAAAAAAAAAATCTGGAATGTTTCATATCCTTTCCGCGTTGCTTAATTTCTGCCTAAATGCTTATACCCTATGTCTGTCAATTCTTCGTTCTGTCTTCTTGCCTCTGCACTACCCACTCTACTGGTTTTCTCATCGATTCTTGTATGCTTATCATCATTGTATTCGTGGGTATCTGACTTTGACATAAATTTGTGTGTTGCATTTCGCCAAAATGCTTACTTATTAATTGATAAATTTGAGTATATACTAATCCTTATCTTTCTTTATCTTTTACATGGCACGCACCGAAGCAAAATAAAGAGTCTCGTGGCGAGACTCATCTTGAGCTACTTCAAAAGAAGGCCTGCGTTTATGTGCATTCATCTCGTATAGAAAATTCCAAACCGCGACGAAAGGGACATCGTCATTCTTCGAGTCATCCCCTTTCTATTTATATCCTCTTTCATTTATTTGTTGTAATTATTTGCCTAACATTTACCCTTAACATTAATATATATATTTAGAATAGTTTGAGCTTGGGTCGCCCTCTAAGTAAACCATTATTAGCTTAAGTTATAATCAAACCATTTGCTTGCGTACGTTAAGTCATGTAACTAAGACATTATTTCCTACCTAATTCCTAACCCAAAGAAATTAATTTTCTCATAAACTCTTTTACTAATATTATATAAATAATTTATCGTTTTCTTATTTAAGCACTTTATATATCATGTCACATATATATTAGCAAAAAATTAAATTTTGCAAATACGTGTGTACTTTTCCTAATAAATCAATCTTATATTTTATAAACCATGCCATGCTACTTTATGTTATTTGAATGTGTCTTTCATGAAAATCAATTCTCGCATTATTCCTTTTCTTTCATACTATGCTTTTATGGCAGTGAATATGTATTTTAAATAATGTCTACTTCTACCCAAGAATTAACTTATATATATTCTTATAGAATAAATCCTATAAGTCCTTTATGTTATCAAAATACACTTTATATACCTGCAAATATCTTTTACTTAGAATATTTTCAAAACATGCATTTCTCTAACATAATAATTAACCCTAGGTTTGGCAGGACAACCGCAAGTTAGCGGATCTTGGAGGGTGCCTAACCCCTTCCCTCTAGATTAATAAAGAACCCTTACCCAGAATCTCATTAAGTTTAGCAGACCATAAAAATGGAGTTAATGTTTTACTTTAAACTAGTTAAACATTTAGGTGTCCTAATTCACCCAAACTAATTAGGTGGCGACTCCCTAGCAACCCTTTAGCATTTTTAATATTTTAAACACTTCTTTAACACTTTAACTTTCTTTTAGCATTTTATTACTTATTTTCTAACATTTTACTTGAGCAGGGTTCGCTAGAAAAAAGGTCGCGGTCGAAAAAGGGCGCGACAGGCGCCAGCCTGCTTGTTGGGCGCCATGTGCGACTGGTTACGTGCCTGGTTCGCCACTTTCTCGCATTTCGAGCTCTGGAACCTCCGTTTTTGCCCTCGTTTCGCCCTTTTTCCGCCAAAGAGCCATTTTAACCAATTTGACTCAAAAGAAAGAAAATATATCCTAAGACGACACGTATTTGTACAAAAAGGGACAAAAGACTTACTAAAAATGACTCAAAAAGTGTATATAAAATACACTGATCAAATACCTCCAAACTTAACCTTTGCTCGCCCTCGAGCAAAGATAAAAAAGAAAGAAATACAGACTCAAGGAAAACGAAAAAAAATAGAAGACTCAATGACATTGATCACTTTGCTGCATTGGTGTTACTTGGAAAATCATGAAGATTAGTAGAATAATATGCAGGAACATATAGCATGAAATTTTAGCATTCTAAACACATTAAGCTAAATAATTCGCAAACTCATTCTAATCATGCTCAATGGAAGTAAAATACTGAATTATGCACGTCAATTTCAAAATTCCTAAGTCATGTTTACTTGTTATTCTCCACTAATCATGGATATGCATCTAAGAGATCTTCAGGACTTTTCAGGGTTGTAATGTAGGCTTAGGCATGGGTAGGTAAAAATAGGCATTTAGGCTCATTTTGTGTACCATAAGCTCTTTAGCTTTTCAATTTTTCCCTTTTCTTTTGATTTCCATTCTTCACTTCATATCTATCTTTCCCCTCTTTTGTTTTTAGAGAGTGAAGTGTATTCTAAATCACAGGCACCCCCAAACTTAGGCTTTTGCCTATTTCTTATTACTTTTTATTGGGGTGCATCAAACTTGTTCACTCTTTTTGTCTCTTTTTTTAACACATTCTATTCCAACCATTTCACATTTTTACTTATGGTACGATTGTGGGAATATAGGGTGTCAAAGAAAAAGTTTCATGTTTAGGCTCAACGGGGCTGACTAGGGATATTTTTAGTGTCAGGGATAGAAAAGAGTGGTAAGAATTGACTAACAAAGAAATGCCTGAGTCATCTCTCCTAACATGCATATCCTAACTATTTCGCCTCAAATAGCAAACAATCATACACATAGGTTTCAATCCTTTAACGATGCATAATCCAAGCAAAAACTCCAAATAGACAGATTTCATGAGTTTTTGGCATCTCTAGCCTAAGTGTTTAGATAGTTGCTTCTAATTCCATTACATTATTCAACCTTACTTCACTAGGTGTTTCTAGTAACTACAACATGCATGATCTTTGACAGACAATTATGACTCAAAAAGAAAAAAAAAATTATGACTCAAAAAATACACAAAACAATTCAAAAAGACTCAAACATACTACAACAATAAGACACAAATAAGACACCCCCCAAACTTAAATCACACATTGTCCCCAATGTGTGCAAGACTCAAGGATAATAAAAGAAAACTGACACTTACACACTTGGTTTAAAGTGGTGGCGGTGGCGGTGGATAGTGCATTGAGTTCCGTGCGAGGGGCAGGGCCTGGATTTTTGATTTGGAGAAAGGACCGTCTTCCAAAAATTCAGTTTTTCCGTCGTGGCACCGCGGCTCTGCAAATTGGTGCCGCGACCCTGCAATTGGGCGCCGCGGCGCTCTGCCGATTTTCTGGAAATCCTTGGCTTATCTTCAGTTTTCGCCCTCCAGATTCTTGGCTCTGCACCTGTCATCACAACACACAACAATACCTCCGTGAGACTGTTCTAAGTAAAGACTAATTGCATTAAAGTAAATAGATTGAAATACCTTGGGTTGCCTCCCAAGTAGCGCTGTCTTTAACGTCTTTTAGCCGGACGCAAGTTTCTTATCATTTTAGGGTGAGAGAGGTTACTAAGTTCATATATTCCATTTTATTGATCAAATAGGGTTTTAACCTCTGTCCGTTTACCTTGAAGGAGGCTCCCTCTCTCCCTTTGACTTCAATTGCACCATATGGGAATACTCTTACCACAGTGTATGGTCCTGTCCAACGCGATTTTAATTTGCCTGGAAACAATTTCAACCTTGAGTTGAATAAAAGCACTTGTTGTCCTTCTTGGAAGTCTTTTGGTATCAACCTCTTGTCGTGCCATACTTTCGTTCGTTCCTTGTAGATCTTTGCATTCTCATAGGCGTTGTTCCTGAATTCATCCAACTCGCTCAGCTGTAGTAGCCTCTTCTGCCCTGGTGCTTTGGCATCCATGTTTAACTTCCTCATTGCCCAATATGCTCTATGTTCCAACTCTACTGGCAAATGACATGCTTTACCAAAAACTAACTTATATGGTGACATTCCAATTGGTGTTTTGAATGCTGTTTTGTATGCCCACAGTGCGTCATCCAGTTTGATAGACCAATCCTTCCTTGAGTCATTCGCCGTCTTTTCCAATATGCTCTTCACTTCCCTATTTGACACTTCTGCTTGCCCATTCGCTTGAGGGTGATAGGCAAGTGTGGTGCGGTGGTAGAATCCATATCGGGAGAGCAATGAATTCAGTTGCCTGTTGCAAAAGTGACTTCCTTCGTCACTGATGATGGCCCTCGGAGTACCAAACCTTGTGAAAATATTCTTTTGGAGGAATCTTTGAACAGTCTTACTATCGTTTTCTTTTGTGGCTACTGCTTCTACCCATTTGGACACATAATCTACTTCCAGAAAGGTATACTGATTCCCAAAGGACGGCGGGAATGGACCCATGAAATCGATTCCCCATACATCAAATAGTTCCACTTCCAATATCCCTTGCGAAGGCATTTCATTTCGTCTTGAAATATTCCCTGTTCTTTGACAACTATCACATCTCTTCACAAAGGTATGAGAATCCTTAAAAAGTGTAGGCCAATAGAACCCGCTTTGCAGTACCTTTGCCACTGTTCTTGATGCTCCAAAGTGTCCACCACATGGTAGGGTATGACAGTGAGTGAGAATCTGGTGCATCTCCTCATCTGGTATACATCGCCTGATGACTTGATCGGCACAGTGCTTGTATAACATTGGCTCCTCCCAATAGTAGTGTTTTACTTCGGAGTAAAACCTCTTCACTTACTGTCTTGTTAGTCCTGGGGGTGTTACCTTAGCTGCAAGAAAATTAACAAAATCAGCGTACCAAGGTAGATTAAAATTCGCACTTACTTGAAACAATTGCTCATCTGGGAAGTGATCATTTATCTGCACATCCTTGGTGTTCTGGCTCTCTGTGTTCTCAAGCCTTGATAAGTGGTCTACAACTGAATTCTCTGTCCTCTTCTTATCACGAATTTCCACGTCGAATTCTTGTAGTAGCAAGACCCATCGAATGAGGCGAGGTTTTGCATCCTTCTTTGTCATCAAATACTTTATGGCAGAATGGTCAGTGTATACTATTACCTTATTTCCAATCAAGTATGGCATGAATTTCTCAAATGCATACACTATTGCTAGCAATTCTTTTTCTGTAGTCGCGTAATTTAACTGTGCGTCATTTAGAGTTTTACTAGCATAGTAGATGGATCTAAATACCTTATCGATTCTCTGTTCAAGCACTGCTCCCACTGCATAATCACTTACATCGCACATTAGTTCAAATGGGAGCTCCCAGTTTGGTGCAATGACTATGGGTGCTGAGATAAGCTTCTCCTTGAGTGTCTGAAAGCCGGTCATGCATTCCTTATTGAATTCAAAAGTAACCCCCGTCATTAGCAAGGTGGAAAGGGGCTTTGAAACCTTTGAAAAATCCTTGATGAATCTTCTATAAAAGCCCATGCCAAGAAACTTCGACTCTTCGTTGATCTTCGAGGTGGTAGATTTTCGATTACTGAAATCTTTGCTTTGTCTACCTCAATACCTTGGTTTGATATTTTGTGTCCCAGGACAATCCCTTCTTTTACCATAAAATGACACTTCTCCCAGTTTAGCACAAGGTTATATATTCTTCACATCGGTTTAACACTGCCTCCAAGTGCCTCAAACATTCGTCAAACGACGCCCCAAAGACTGAGAAATCATCCATAAAAATCTCTATAGTCCTCTCCACCATGTCTGAGAAAATTGCCATCATGCATCTCTGAAAGGTCGCAGGTGCATTGCAAAGCCCAAATGACATCCTTCTGAATGCGAATGTACCAAAAGGGCAGGTGAATGTCGTCTTTTCCTGATCTTCTGGCGCTATCGCAATCTGGTGATACCCTGAGTAACCATCCAAAAAGCAGTAGTAGTTGTGCCCTGTAAGTCTATCCAACATCTGATCTAGAAATGACAACGGGAAGTGGTCTTTTCTGGTTGCCTTGTTCAACTTGCGATAGTCAATGCAGATTCTCCATCCGGTAACTGTTCTAGAAGGAATGAGTTCGTTCCTTTCGTTGGTCACTATTGTCATACCACCCTTTTGGGTACCACTTGTACTGGACTCACCCATGCGCTGTCAGATATAGGATAGATTACTCCAGCATCGAGCCATTTCATGATTTCTTTTCTGACTACCTCTTTCATGTTTGGGTTTAGTCTCCTTTGTGCCTCAATGGAGGGTCTTCTCTCCTCATCTAGACGGATCTTATGCATTACTGTTGACGGACTTATCCCCTTTATGTCTGCTAATGTCCACCCAATGGCACACTTGTGAGCCCTTAGTACTCTCAGCAACTTATCAATCTCCACTGTGAATAGATGACATGAGATGATAACTGGTAGGGATTGATCTTCACCTAGATATTGGTACTGTAGATGATTGGGTAGAATTTTTAACTCTAACTCTGGAGCCTTCTCTATGGATGGGAATGACCTTTCTGGCATCTGCCCAAGCTCTTCATATCTCCTCCTATTCCATTTCTCGTAAGAATTCATCCAATTTGCATACTCCATCAGCCCTGGGTCGTTTCCACTGCTATCATCCCATCTGGTTAGTAATTCTTCAAGCGTATCATTCTTTCTGAACCCCTTGGCCGACACTGCATCTTCGATACTATCAATGGCCGAACAGTTATCACTAGCATCTGGAAAAGTTGTTGCCCGAAAAACATTGAAAATCACCTCTTCTTCTTCCACCGAAGTTTCAACTCCCCTTTGTGAACATCGATTAGAGCTTGTCCTGTGGCTAAGAAGGGTCTGCCAAGTATGATGGGGATTATGTCGTTATATTTTATGTCTAAGATAACGAAATCAGCAGGAAAGATGAACTTGTCCACCTTTACCAACACATCCTCGACGAATCCTCTAGGATGGACTATGGAGCGGTCAGCTAACTGCAAAGTGATATTTGTAGGCTTGACTTCTCCTGTTCCAAATTTGCAGAAAACTAGATAGGGCATCAAATTTATGCCTGCCCCCAGATCGCACAACGCTTTCTGACATTCGAACTTTCCAATAGTGCATGAGATGGTGAAGCTCCTTGGATCTTGTAACTTCTGAGGTAGTGTTCTCTGTAGGAGGGCACTACATTCTTCAGTCAACACCACTGTTTCGTAGTCCTCTATCCTCCTCTTTTTGCTAAGAATTTCCTTCATGAACTTTACATAGCTTGGCATCTGCTCTAGTGCTTCAGCAAACGGGATATTGAGTTGCAATTGTTTGAGAATTTCCACAAATTTAGAGAATTGCTTGTCAAGAGCACATGTTTTTAGCCTCTGGGGGTATGGTATCTTCACCTGGGGCGCGTTCACAACAGCTTCTACTAATTTTTCGGCTTCTGGGCTCTGGGCGCCGCGGCCCTGCAACTCGGCGCCGTGGCGCCTAAAGTCCAGACCACTCCCAGAATCTTCGGCGCCGCGGCCCTGCTCAACGGCGCCGCGGCGCGGCGGCTGCTGCGAATTTTCCATCTCCACTGATTCGGTGTTCTTCAGGTCAATCGCCTGACATTGTGCTTCCATATTTCCTCCCATATGTGCAGATTGCTTTTCTTGCATTCCGCTGTTCAACATGACGGCGAGTTTTCCCTATTTGCGTTTCCAACTTCTTTAAGGACACTCTCGTTTCGTCCATAAACTGAGTTTGGTACCTAGTCAAACTGAGTATGGCTGCTCGTAACTCATCCCTCTTTTCTTGTGGGGTTGGAGATTTGCCTTGTTGATAGTAGTAATCCATGTCTTCAGGATCCCTGAGATGAATCAAAACCAACAACGGATCACGGCGCACTGGGTTTCACAAAATAAAAATAAAAGGTAATAACTAAAAACAAAAATAAAAACCAAATTAGAAATTAAGAATAAATAAAATTGATATTGAACTACGCCAATCCCTGGCAACGACGCCAAAAACTTGATGCGCGATTTATGCACACACTTTAACGCAAGTGCACGTTGTCGACTCAAGTAATATAGTCTTTGAAGACCGAGTTATCGTCCTCAGGGATTAGTGCTCAATTACCAATTTCTACTCTTTGTTATCTATTTGGTGACCGAATATTTGATTTGTTATTTATGATTCTAATTATGAAAGCTAATTAAACTATGTGTTTACTTCAGTAGTGATGGAAATAGGGCTTCCAAATCTCCTCAACTATCCTCTTATATTACTTATTAATGCAATTAATTATGGTTCTTTTTCTATTGGAGATAGCAGGTTTACTAATCCGTTTTATACTCCCGTTAAGGCTATATAAACACTCAACCCCAGTACAACTCCTTTCTACCTTTCGGTGATAAGGATGACTCTAGAGGAAGATTAAGAACAAAAACCCTTATTAATGCTACACAAGTAATTGAGGTATTTTCATCCCCAATTCGACCTATGTCTACCCAACTACAGCATAGTCACAACCTCCCCTTTCGGATTTCGGTTAGAAATCATATAAGTAATGATAATTAATGATCAAGTAATTACCAAGCAATCAAATCATCTATTGGATAAATCTCAACAATAAGAAGAACAACCACAAACATGCATTAATTCATAAAATAAGGTTCAAGTAAATTGATATGGAAAGCCCTATATTAGAATTAGTTCCTAGCCATTGACATGACAAGAACTAATTCAATATCCAACATAAAACTGAAAATAAAGTAAAAGAAAGAAAGAAAATTACTAAAGAATGGTCTCCAATCTTGAACTCCAAGATGTGTTGTGAATTAGCAAGAAGGGAACCCTTAAAAACTGCCTAGGGTTCTCTTTTTATAGCCTCCAAACCATCATTAAGGTTTTCCTTCAGGCCTGGCCCATAATTCATCCAAAACCTGATTTTTCCCGCGTCGGCGCCGCGACCCTGCTTCAGCGCACGGCCAAGATTCTGCGCTGCTCGAGATTAGCCGCGGCCTACAACTCTGCTGTCTAGAGGCGCTGCGGCGCTGGAACTTCTGCAAGCCTCAATGTTAGCGCCGGCGCTCGCCTCGCTGGCAGGCGCCACACGACTGTTACGTGCACAGTTCGCCACTTTCTCGCATTTCGAGTCTGGAACCTCCGTTTTTGCCCTCTTTTCGCTCTTTTTCCGCCAAAGAGCCATTTTAACCAATTTGACTCAAAAGAAAGAAAATCTATCCTAAGACGACACGTATTTGTACAAAAAGGGACAAAAGACTTACTAAAAATGACTCAAAAAGTGTATATAAAATACACTGATCACATACACTTGGGCTATGGGTTCGGCTAAATGTGTATAAGTTTTGGTTGGTTTTCTTTCGGCATCTATGCGGGGTTTGGGTCCGTTTGGTGTACGGGTTCGTGACTGTGGTGAGTCTGAGGGATTTGGATATGCTGGTTGGGTATGGTAAACAGGATATGGGGTAGCGCAGTGCTGATAATACGACTATGGATTTTGAGTGTTTTGGTTATATTAAGAAGGTGGTGAGCTTTGATACACTGGAAATTGTTCTGGTCTATGTTCCTGAATGACCATGATAGAGGGTGATACATCTCTTCTCCTCTGTGAGGTACCTCCTGTGGAATCTGACTGCATTGCTCTGCTAGTTGCTTGTAGGGCTGTCAGGTTTGTAATCCTGCCCGTTTTAATGCCTTCTTCCACGAAGTCGCCCATTCTTACGACTTCTACAAAACTTCGCCTAATTACACTGATCATCCTTTCATAATATGTCACGCCTCTTAAAGACTGCACGAACAAGGTGGTCATTTCGCTCTCTGCCATTGGAGGTTGGACCTTTGATGCTTCTGACCGCCACCTCAGGGTGTATTCCCTGAAAGTTTCTGTGGATTTCTTTTCTAGTTTCATAAGATAAAATCTATCCGGGATAATGTCAGTGTTGAATCTGAATCTATCCATGAAATCTTGTGCCATGACATTTCAACTGTCCCATTTTCGAGGGTCTTGGCATGTGTACCAATCCAGTGCCTCGCCGGTTAGACTCCTGATGAATAGTTTCATGATGATTACTTGATTTTTCCCAACTCCAATCAGTTTATCGCAATATGACCTTAGATGAGCTCGGGGATTCCCCTTTTCCATCGAACATGTCAAATTTGGGCACCTTGTACCCCACAGGTAATTCAACGTCGGGGTGTATACATAAGTTTTCATATTCTAACCCCTCATCCCCTTTGTTAATCTGAATGCTTTTGAATGCCTCTTTCAAGCTACAGATTTCTTTTGCCACATTTTCATCAGCTCTAGCTCGAGTCTGCCGCTCCACTTCCTCGTATTGATTTATCTCTTAAGAGGATATAGGCGTAATAAATGGTTGGCTTTCGGTCGGATGTGCTAATGTCCCATATTGTTTGTTAGGACTAGTGATGCGTGTCGTCTGCTCGTATTGGGTGGCTTGGCAATTTAGACTGAGTGGGGAGATATAAGTAGGTGGAGGTTGGAATATGTATGTAGTAAACAGATCATTTTGGAGGTCGGCTTGCAAATTGACCGGGCGAGTGACATTTTGGTGTGAGCTGGTATGTTGCGGCCTTTGCGGGGGGTTTTGTGGAAGTGGAGGCTCAAGGGCTTGTGATACGATTGCATTTGTCCTTTGCTCCGTGAGTGGTGCATTCAAACTAATAGACATGTTTGTCATATTTCGGAGCCTTTCCATTTCAGCTTGCATGATTTCCATTTGTTGCAATAATTTGACGAGGTGTTGATCATTGGTGTTTCTCCTTTCTAACGCCTCTGCGTCCTCTACAGGAACGGGGATGAGTCCTAAGCTGGTTTGTTCTGGTGCCTCTGGATTAGTCATTTATTGGATGATTGTGCTTCTACCAGTCAACGCGAATCAACCTTTTGGGGATAAGCTAGGCAAAAATAATCCTCTAACAAATGAAGCAAACTAAGTTAGTATAATATGCAAAGAGTTGCAGGTAACACACAATAATAAGCAAATTGCAAATCAAGCGCGTGCTCTAACATGTTTGGGACCTCTTTTATGCCAGAGGGAGGCCTAAACGTCACATATGCGAGGTTATGATAGATTTGTCAAGCCGTCAAACTGTAATGCTTTTGTTGGAAATGGCGACCAAATGACGGTGCACTTTTTCCAATTTCGCCATGTCATGATTAGGCTTGGATTTGTCTATCATTGTCACGCTACACATAATATGTTGGTTGGTCGTTGGGTTGAGAAACCCGTCGACAAGTTTGGTGTTTTCTAATTGTGGTGTCGATACCAAGGACCGACCCACCTAAGGTAAATGCATGCATGCCTTAAAATAAAGGGTGGTATAACTCTATCATGAGTTTCTAAGATTTGGCTTTACTGGACGCAAGGTTCCCGAGCGGACAACTCGAGTGAGAAGGCTACGCGGTTGATCAGACGAACCGATCTAACTCCGCACAGGCGCCAACTCTCCTAAAATTGGGGTATTTTGAAAGAAATTTGTGGGTGCGCGAAGCACACCAGCGCGTGAGGGTGATTGTGTGAATTTTCCCGAGTGGAAGAAGTATGAGCGGAATGCCAGTTTAAGGAAAGCGGTAAAAACAAATAGCAATTAAAACAGTTAAACATACAAAAATTAAAGCAAGCAATTTTAAGACATTTAAAACAAATAAAAGTAAATAAAGCCAAGCAATAATAAACCTAGGTTTGCTATGGTCAAGAACCTAATTCTCCCCAGTGGAGTCACCATTTCTGTTACGCCCTATTTCGACCGCGACATTATTTTAGCGAATCCTGCTACTTGTTAGAAATAAAATAAAATGCTAAAGGGTGCTAAAAATGCTAAAATGCTAAGGTGCTAAAAAGATGCTAAAAGTGTTAAGTAGGGTGCTAAGGTGCTAAAAGGCTGCTAAAGTGCTTAAGGGTTCACGAAGTCGCCACCTAATTAGTTTGGGTGAATTAGGATACCTAAATGTCAACTAGGTTAAAGTCAACATTAATTCCATTTTTATGGTCTGCAAACTAGTGTGAAATTTTGGGTAAGAGTTCTTTATTAATCTAGAGGGAAGGGATTAGGGACCCTCTAAGATCCGCTAACTTGCGGTTGTCCTGTTAAACCTAGATTAATTATTATGTTAAGGAACAATGCATGTTTTGAAAATATTTGGAGAGAAAGATGATGCAATCGTTTGTAAAAATGATGCATTTTGATAGAGATTTATAAGGCTAATGCTATAACAATACATGTAAAGTCTAAAGGTATTTATATTATTTATAAAAGATGATGTAAAGTTGATTTATCATAGATGCATTTTTTATAAAAGATTTAAAAGACTTGTGCTACATGTAAAGTTTAAAAGTGTTCATTTATTTTATAAAAACTATTGGAAGAAAATAGAAAAGGAAGACCGAGTGGGATCAAAGAAACTAGCGGGGCTGATCACTAAATAGATACAAATAGGTGTAAATTCTGACATCACCACATAAAACTTGGTTCTTTCGCTCCTTGCTGGCGGAGCGGCATACCGAAAAAAAAGGCAATCAATCAGAATCTTGAAAATAAGTCAGAAAATCTTGAGAAATTGTGGAACGTTTCCCCTATAAATAAAATAAATGATGCAAAGTTGATTTATAGACTAAATGTATGCACTTACTTGAAAATTTGATTTTTTATATATGGCATAGTGCAAAAAGACGATTATCATTTGGCAAAGTTTAGTCATGCATGACAAGCCTAAAATAATTAACTTTAAGGGAAGCAAATTTCTAGTATCCAACTACTTGCTAATCTATTGATTCAAGATTTAATTATTCTAAGTGTTCTAATAATTAATGTAGCGTTAGACAATCAATTACAAAAATGAATGAGGGCGGGATAGGAAACCAATAAAGGGTGACTCGAAGGAGTGGCGATGTAATTCCGCCTGTGGTTTGGAATTTCTGATGCGGATAGCAAGATGCACACAAATGCGGGTGAATGCAGATCTTCAATTGATGGAAGGCGCGATAAGTCTCACAATGAAACTCGTCATTCGGCTCCGGTGTATTTCATGTAAAAGAAAGAAAAAATAAGGATTAGTACATGCCCAAAAATAAGAAACAAACACTTGACATAAGAATTAACACATATAATTTATACTTAAAACATATATGCATGATTCATATTGAGGAGCCGCTGTTAGCAAACTTATACGTAAGCTTTAACCAATCTAAAATTGGAAGCAACAGAGAAAATGTAGCATGGATAGGCTAGACCCAAATAATTTCAGACAAATTTCTTTTCTTTGATAATGTATCAGTCTTATATAGGCAGCGGGGTGACTGTTTCGAACATGGAAATCATGACTAAAAGGTCACAATATTTTATCCTAATATGGAGGCAGATTAACACTCAAGCGCAAGCAAATATAATTTCCCAAGACATGATAGCAACCCAAATGATCAATTGAGCAAGCATCTCAATAATGTAGAATCTCTTAGGCTAGATTAGACATGTAGAATCACATTCGTATTGCATAAGTATTATATCACAAAAAATCTAAGAATATGGACAACTTGGTAGATATGCAGATCATACTTATACACTGGAATCTAAAAATTAGCCAAAACGCATAGCACTTTTCCAGATTTGCCCAAACATTAACGTAGACGCAACATAACCGTTTCAATAACCACAAGTATATGAATTTAATATCCCGTCTGGAATCAACATTAATACCCACATTTAGCCTAGTAATCCCAGCATAATCAGGAAATTAAACTAATTATGAACACCAAGAATAGCCAAATAGAGGGGTGATATACATAGAGTATATTCGATATACTCTTGCATATATGTACACAGTATATATCATTTTTAGAATGAATTCACTCAAACAAACATGGCAGGACAGGTTCGAGACTCGATACTCGACATTCAGGTGAAACAGATTACAAAGCAGGCTCATTTCGGCTAGAGATACTCCTAGATACCGCAAATTCCAGTAATTCTAACCAACGGAAACACAACAAACAGTCCAATCATATTGAGATTAGCATGACCTCTATCTAATACCGTTGATTTAGGGACTTTTTAATATCGATTGGTTTCGCGTATAAGACATGACAAGGAGAGGGAAGATACATTGACATCTACAACATACACTATTTAAACAAGTAATCAGACAAGCACACAGAAGACATGAGGGGACAAACATTAGACAAGATATCATGCAAGTATATGAGCTAAAAGATTCAATTTCCAGCCTATAAAGAGGACATACCAGACACCAATTAACAAACCACCAGGACGATTGACATTTACTCTGCCCTTTTTACATCCTAACAATGCTGATTTGTATAAGTCATAATCCCATGTCACATATGTATGATACAGACAGTGAGGGCACATTCAAGCCTAAATGAGTCACCTATCCTCAATGATCATCAATCAACCACTATCCTGAATCATTTTAACTACATGTAAGCTTCTGAATAGATCTCTTGACGACTTTTAGGCACTCATTGATATTTCCAGATTGTTTAACCAGTTGACAACTTGTTATTTGCTTTTAGGTTCAATTTAGGATAGACTTCAGTGATATTAAAATCAGACATAGAAAGACAATTTACAAAACACAGATATTCCTAGCTCTAATTACACAGGTTCCTATATATATTGCGAGTACAATAGGCCATTCCCAGGTTGGTAGCATAACAGGTAAAAAGGTTGTTTTACTATGCGACATGAACACAGATTTACGATGAACGCATATGAATTGTATACTTCAACTAACACATCGTAGTCGCGAGTATTAACAGCAACCCGCATCAGTCCAAACAGGCTTAATGATAGGACAAACAATCACCGATATCAACTTAATGCATGCTTAAACAGTTGTTCAAAACACATATTGTACACATTAATGTTAAAACAAAATCTAAGACTAGAAGGGTAAAACATTACCTTCTCCGGGCAGCGAATCGAGACATCATATCAAGTGTCGATCCACTCGAAGTTTTGTTGCGATGCGATAAAAAAAGGGACGAGATTTCGTTTGTTACTCACCGGCTTTCTACTGGTTTTAGACTAGTTTTCAGCTGATCTTTGCTGTTGTTCGAAAGTGTGAAGGATTTCGATGTCGATTCCTCACTGTGGGCGTGATATGGGTGTCTGCTATTCTAAGGGCTTCTCCCGTGCTCTTCCCCGGATGCCTTGTATGTGTACGTCGTTTGGTATTTATAGTTCTCATTGTAGGTCTTAATTTACGGTAACTTTTGGTATCATTTTTGGGCTGATTTGCTATAGATTTGTTATGGTAAGTTAATATTATGATTTCGTACTGGTTATGAGGGGGTGAACTGGCTGGACATGCGAGGATGAGGGAAACTCCTGGGTTCTCCGGCGAGAATCTCGGATTATGGTGCTGGCGGCGATGGATTTGGTTCTAGGGCAAGGGGTGTGGCTGCTGCGTTTTGGAAGATGGGTTTTTTGGTTTTTTTTGTATTAAGGGTTGTTGGGAAATTATAGAGTAGAGGGGTGCTGGGCCGGGTCAGCGGGTTTGGGCCTTTGGGCTGGGCGATGTGGGTTGGGTTTTAATTAAAGGGTGGGGAATTAATTTTAAGTGTATTTGTTTTAGTATTAGATTTAATTAGTGGTAAATAAGTGGGTTTTAAGTTAGTTTTTAATTATTTTAATATGACTTTAGGTGCTTTATTAATTTTAGGTTGGGTTTAAATTATTACAATATTATATGCGGGTTTGCTATTTAATTAGTGTTAAATGCTTTATAATGCGAGACCATTATTAAAATCTTATTTATTATGCATGCTTTGCGATGTCAAATTAAAATTGAATTAATGGGGGGTTTAAATTGCAAATAATAATTATGAAATTGTTTTGGGTATTAATAAATGTGGATATAATTTTAATGAATGCTTGATGCGATACCATTATTAAATTATTTATTTATTTACGTATTTATTATTATTAAAATTATTAAGAATTAATGGAAATAGAATATGGCTTAAATTATGAACAATATTTATGCAAATAACGAATGCGGATATGAGACTCAAAGTGTTTAATATTCTACGTAAAATGCGATGCCATTATTAAATCGCTTATTTATGCATGTATTAATGTTTTATTGTTGCAGCATATTATTATAACATAGTTAAAATTATTTTGGAAAATTAGTGTAATCTTATAGTTAATGATTGGACGAGAGGGTCAAAATTAGGTGTCAACAATGGATACTCAAACGAAAGTATAAACCACATGGGTTTATAGATATGTACAAGGCCAGGTTGGTAGTCAAGGGAAATCGACAGAAGGAAGACCTTAACTATTTTAATACGTACTCCCCGTTGTCTAAAATGACGTCCATACGAGTATTCATTGCGATCACAACGTTGCGGGACCTTGAGATACATTAAATGGATGTCAAGACACCTTCATAAATGGTGATTTGGAAGAAGAAATTTATATGGAACAACCCGAGAGGTATGTGGTTCCAGGGCAAGAGAAGAAAGTCTGTCAACTTGTCAAATCTTTGTATGAGCTGAAACAGGCCCCGAGACAATGACACAAAAAATTTGATAGTACTCTACTA
Source organism: Przewalskia tangutica (assembly GCA_029844215.1). Taxonomy (NCBI): domain Eukaryota; kingdom Viridiplantae; phylum Streptophyta; class Magnoliopsida; order Solanales; family Solanaceae; genus Przewalskia; species Przewalskia tangutica. Next base: position 84,756,526 of record CM056734.1, read on the forward strand.
TCGAATGGTTTCTCCATTATGAGTGTGAAGAATATGTCTACATGAAAGGTAATGTTGACTCGTTCATCATGATATGCATTTATGTAGATGACATGTTGATCACATGGAGCAGTCTTAGTTTGATCCTAGAGACTAAATATATGTTGAAACAATGTTTCGACATGAAGGATATAGGTATTGCATATGTCATCTTAGGGATCAATGTCACTAAGTCATCCGACGAACTGGTCTTATCTCAATCTCACTACATCGATGATGTGTTTAGAAAGTTTGAGACGTTTGCCAGTTCGCCGATGAAGTCACCACTGGATATGAATAAAAATATTGATAAAAATCGTGGTGTGCCCGTATGCCAGGAGCGATATGTGCAGGTGATTGAGAGTTAGATGTACATAACAAACTACACTCGAACATATATCACTTATGCAGTCAACAAGTTGGCTACGTTTACCCGTAATCCGAGTAATGATCACTGGAAAGTGTTGAATCGGGTACTACGATACCTGAAATACACGGTAACTTATGAGTTGCATTATTTGAGATATCCAACTATACTAGAGGGGTACAGTGATGAAAATTGGATATCTGATATAGAGAACACCAAGTCCACCAGTGGGTATATGTTTATAATTATTGGTGGGGCGGTGTCTTGGAAATCCTCTAAGAAAACTTGCATCGCTCGATCCATAATGGAGTCAGCGTTTATCGCTCTAGACAAAGCAGGATAAGAAGATGAGTGTCTTCATAATTTCTTAGAGTATATCCCGTGTTGGGATAAACATGTACTTTCTGTAATGATCCACTGCGACAGCCAGTCGGCTCTAGGAAGGGCACAAAGTTCTATGTATAATGATAAATCTCATCATATTCGATGGATACATAAGACCATTAGGCAGCTGATCACCACGGAGATTATTTCCATTGATTATGTAAAATCAAAGGAGAACAAAACAGACCCTTTGACAAAGGGCATACCCAGAGATTAGATATTCTGTCTGTCTAGGGAAATGGGCTTAAAACCAAACAATAAGGACTGATACGGTGGTAACCAAACCTTACTAACTGGAGATCCCATGAATTATATTCAATGGAAAAACTAAGTTATAAAGGTTCAGTTGAGTGCTTCGTGAAAGCAAGAGCACTTTAGGTTATGATTTCTGTAAGGAACATAAACCCAAGGCTGTTCCCGCGATAGACATTAAGTGCTATCTGCAATATGGGTAGAGGTTAAGTTTTCAAAACCTTTAATGATCCTCAACGATTGAGGTTAGGTTTGTGAAGTGGGGGTATAGTATGATAAAACATTGACTTGGATTGCACTAAACACATGACGGTTAAATACATCACGTTCACCACACAGTAAGTAAGTCTGATGGTATTCAACTAAAGAAGGTTCAAAGCGGAAGCTACCTCTCCTGATGCAACATTGGTCCGCTGAAAGATTGCTAGAAAGGCACTTTGTGAGTGCGCCAAAATCTCTTTCAAGAGGGGATTATTGGGAATTTATTAATGTGGAATAAAGTTTATCCCATTATTTATTACTCAAACAATTAGGGCCCCGCACGTCGGAAATGTAGTTTCCACACACGTGCAAACGTTATACCAAGGATTGTAAATTTTCTTAGTGAAAGAGATATTGGTACGTAAGTAAAATATTTAAGACATAGAATGATGGACGGTCATTGGCCAAATAACGAGTGTTCTATGTTGGTAAAACAAGGAAGAAGTGAGCATGGTGTAAAGATTGGAACGAGTCGTAAAGGGCCGCAGAGCTGAGAAGGTCCGCGGCACCACCGCAGAGACGGGAAGTGCCACGGTACCACCACCATCAGGATCGCGACGCTAATTCTGACCCAAGTTACTGGAGTCGTGGCGCCGCTGCGCCTATGAGGCTCACCCGCGGTGCTAATTCGGCGATGCCCAGACTGAAAGTCAGAAACCAAAAATCTAATTTTGGAGACTTTTGGGCTGCCCTCAATGACATTCATTCCATTATTATTCAACCATTATTTGACTGATAAATGAGTGACATTACTTGGGAAATCCATTGTCATTACATGGATGATTCAATGCCATTACTTGACACTTGGAGAGACAAAATCTTACACTATAAATTAAGGCATTTGGCTCAATTTTTAGACACTTGCAACATTTGTGTTTTCAGAAAATCTTCTTCCTCTCTAGCATATTTTCAATACTTAAAGTTCTTTTAGAGAAACACTTGAGTTTTCTTTGCTCAAGTGTTTAGTAGATGTTTTATCTTGGGAGATTGTTGCCTAGAAATGTAAAAGGATATATACGGGGCAATCTTAGAGTGCCATCACTCGACTCAGCAGAATTCAGATTAAGTGTTCGTTCTTGTTTCCAGTTGTTTATTAAGATTATTTTATTGTAATATTTGTTCTTTGTTTTTCCTAATTCTTGTAATAGGTGTTTACTATTTCTCGTTTGTTGTATTCAATTTTGCTAACATATTGTCCATTAAAAAGTCTTTTTTTCAATAAAAACTGATATGCATTCATGGGAAGTTTTCAGACCAAGAGACTTCATGAAATAGTGATAAAGCTAATTTAGATAATCCATGACTACACATATTAGCGCGTCTACTTATATATATAAAAGCTGCATCATCTAGAGAACGACTGAGATGTCAAATATCCTCACAATCAGTAGTTACATCCCAAGAGGGAGCTATTCTCCTATTAAGCAGTTGAGTCATAATTCATGAATCGGAAATATATGTTTCCATCCTTGGTCCACCGCAATATAAATTACTTTCCAAATTGCCAATGCTTCAGCTATGGCAACTGTACTTCACATAATGTTCACTTTGTAACTTAAATGACCTAAAAATTAATGAAGTGAACCAAAATACCCCCAAAAGAATAGTGACAAAAGTACATTTTGCGCAGGAAGTTTCTGTGCACAAGGACTTAACCGTAATGGCTCGATTAAGTCCTTGTTTTCCGGTGAAAATGATTCTAACAAAAAATACAGTTAGAGATTTGTATTCAAGGGTTTAAAGACAAGTAGAATATATCCGATCCAGAGACCCTATTATACGAGTACAGAGTTGATAGCTAAGTTACAGATATGCAAGATTAAAATACAAAAAAAATTATGTAGATAATCAAGGAAAATGAACAAATTATCTAGATGTAAAAATAGGCCATGAATCGAACAAGAGGAAGAGCTGAGAGTGGTATATTAGCTTGATAGAGAGAGAGAGATCTGGGTTACAAGTGTGATCTTAAAGATAATACATTGTGTCTTCCTTCTCTTCTAAGTCTTGCATATATAAGACAAAACTTAGACTATTATGTCCCTCTAAAGTTATGATGATGTGATCACCCTGATGTCAATGTGCCCACACGCAGTGTGGCACTCTGATCTAGGAGGGCTGATATGACGGAAGATTTTTAGAGTAGAGGATAGTTGTAGGGATCCTTTGGGGTTTCCGGAACTTCCAAGATTTTATTGTACGCCAACACTTCCGGAAGTGTCTACCCAATATAGATAGTTCCCCACTTTTCGATACCCTTGAGCTCATGGGATCGGGAAGTGGAAGAGTGTGTTCACCTTTTCAAAAAACTTTTTTGCGGGAATCAAAATATCACATCATTCCCATCTATCAGACATTTCATCATGCGATCATTGAATGCTCTTCGTCGCTCATTTGACAACGCCCCTTATGAGACATCGATTGACGTTCATAAACAAGGCACCCCTTTTCGAGTTCCAAGTAATAATAACTCTCTTGGCTATATAAACTAGTAACCCAATCATTTTTTCTCACTTTCATCTCTACCTTTCCTTTTCTAGCAATTTCAGTTCTGTCATTTTCTAACCTTAATATGTCTAATTCACCTTCTTCATCGTCTTCCAGTACCTCTGATGGTCTGAACCTCGCCAGAATGAGGGAAGAAGTTAGTGCAACCCACCGCCGGTTGTCGTTCTCCGATATTACTCAGACCATCGATATAAGTTCCTTAGCCTTTGAAATCATCCCCTATAATTTCAATTTCGAGAGGGACTTTTGAGTATACCTCTGCTATGAGTTTGTAGAGGACATGACCTCGTAGATAGATGACTATGTTATCCCTTAAGTCCGTATCGATTACTGATGAGGCTTAGATATAAACATTTTTCCTCTTCCATTTAATGCAAGTATTACTCAGCACATCCGAGGGATGTCACTTATTTACACCTATCCTTTTACTATCAGATTTAGACTTCCGATCTACCAGGTGATTAAATCCTTTTGCCGTAGATATGACAGCTGTCTGGGGCAGTTGGATCCACAGACATGGAGAATAGCTTGTTGCTTTCAGTATTTTGGCGGATCTCGTCCTCCTTCCATCCACTTTGGATCATCTGATCCATCTCTATTCTCCCCGGGTGCTTCACGGGGGAATAATTAATTTAGCTTTCCGGAGCTCTAAAGCCCTTATTAGAAATATTGATGATGATCACGGCCGTGAATGGTGTGATTGTTCTATGATAATTCATACGCACCGCCTTCAGGGCACAAATTTCGATCCTCTATAGGAGCATTAGAACAATGCTTTTAAGTAATATTCTTCCCCTTCTCTTATATTTCTTCTTATTCTTTCCTGATTGCCTTATACTTCATTCTTGCCGTGGCTCCTTTAGTCCCCGAGCCCCTACCTAATATCTTTGATTAGGTAATTGGTCTACTTTGCGCTTTTCATGGCACCGAACGAACATGGAAAGCCATTTTTGCCGACAAGTGGAAGGGCAAACGTCATAGTGAGTCCTTTTCTGGTAATTCTACATTTCTACTGATTGTGCATTAGTGAGTCATCCTAACTTCTCTACATGTTCTTTTCCTTGAAGGTATCTCCACATGAGGGGTTCCGCCAAGAAGGTGCCCTCCTAGGACGAGATTCGGGCATATATTACTAAAGTCGCCGCAGAGGCTAGAGAGAGCAGGAAGTGAAGGCTTTGGGATGATGATGGGGTATCCCCCTTTGGTATCGGCTCGCATGTGAGAACACACATTCGATTCAATGATCCTGAGATGGAGGGGTGCAAAAGGTGGTCATTATAGAGGATGATGGAGAAGAAGCTATAGCATCCAGGGACGCAAGAATCTCTTCAACCAAAGCCTTAAAGGAATCTGGAGTCAATGAAGGACAACAAGGGAGAATGAAGAGCAGAGATGCAGGCGCGGGCCATTCAGTTTCTCCCTCTATTATTGGCTCTGACCTCATCTTGGAAGCTTCCTTAGCCCATCTTGCGGACATCTTTCTTCAGGTAACTCCAAGTTTTTTCTTTTACACCTTTTTATTCTTCCCATGCAAGTACGTGGGCTAAGCTTATTCTGTCTAACATTCTCTCAGGGTCATGTTGTCATTTCCATTACCATTGAGATTTTCAAGAACATGTCTTCGTCCTCTTAAAGTGTAGAGAAGTTGACGGATGAGAACCAACGTCTTCGGGATGAGGTTTCTCGTCTTTGGTCCGAGCACAGAGATCTTCTGGAATGGAGGACCACCCTGGAGGGTAGGTGAGAAGAGGCTAAGCAGGCACTGGCAGTTAGGGATGAGACCTTTTGGAGCATGACCTAGGCTCACCAATCAAAGTTTACGCTTTGACATGCGCTTTATTTTTTGAAACAATTGTGATCACATAATGAATTGTTAGCCTTTTTATCTGCACTTAACTGTCGAGGCATAACCATTGTGTTCGTATACCGAAACTATGCTAATATTCGAGCATTTGTTGTTTAAGCCAGGGTTTGATGACCGGTGCACACTTATGTGATTTTTGTATTTTGTGTTTGAGGTTGTCTTGCCTTAACCCATTCCGGGAATGTCACGTCTGAGAATACTAGCATGAAATTGGGATTTCAGACATCTAATTTCGAAATGAAGGAAGATACTCCATTTTTGGTATTGACGGAGAAGACATCTCAACCCCATGTAAAGACACAAAGGTTCAAAAAGAACCTGCATGCATGGAGGCTCTTATGCAGTGTCATGTTGTTTGAAGCAGTTTTACGGGGCCATATGGCCTCCGAGTTTGGTTTTGCCCCTAATATTTTTTTCATTTCTCCTACTCTTTCTTTATCATATTATAAAGAACTTGCCTTCCTTGGCTACTAAAGACTGTAAGGAGTTCCAAGCAACGTGCACAACTTAGTCCAAAATGTCAACTAAAACGTTTTCATTTTTTCAAGTTTACAGGGGACGACTTGTCCTATAAGTACATGATCCATTTTTGGGTTATTTATAAGATTTATAAAAAAAAGCGACTGAGCAAGTTCATTGACTACCAGTAGTCCAAGTTTAAGAGAGTCTATCTTAAAAGATTTCCTCTTGTGATTATGCTGCTCACCCTCTCCCCCCGGGACTCAAGTGCGAGGTCTCAAGGAATCGAGTTTCGGGATGTGACATGCTAAGCTTGAAGTGCTTTTTGAGTCGTTGCCTCATTAAAAACCTTGCCAGAAAAACCTGATTGGGATAAAACCTCGGCTAAGGAAAAGAGTGCAACACGTGTTTGTCTCCTCTAGGGGGAGGGGGGGGGGGGGGGGCTTCCAGTTTTGTGAGTAGTTCTTGTCAAGGAAAGGGATAATTAATTGAATATGAATGTTTTTGTGAAGACAAAACATACCTGCCTTTTTTCAAAGGTAGAATCTCTTTAAGTGACTGACGTTCTAGCTATTATTTAACTCTTTTCCAGACTTATCCTTGATCCAGTACGCTAATTTTCCTGCGATTCTTGTGATTCAGTATGGTCCTTCCCAATTTGCATGTAGCTTACCCACATTTGGGTCCCTTATCGCGAGAGTGACTTTTTCGAGGATGTAGTCCCCGACTTTAAAATGCCTCAGATTAGTTCTCCCACTTCTACAGGTATCAGGGCCTCGACTCCGTATACTAGGGAGAAATGGTTTTTTGTCATACTCATCTTAGTTGTAGTTCTGTAAGTCCACGACACCTCTAACAGTTCTTTCGACCACCTGCCTTTTGATCTTTACAACATGTTCTTTATGCTTTGGATGATAGTTTTGTTGGTTCTCTATACTTGCCCATTTGGGTGATATGGAAATGAGGTGACCCTTTTGATGTTCAATCCCTTCAATAACTCAGTGACCTTACATCGCCAAATCTCCCGACAATAGGCCCACGATGTCTATTTTCCATTTCATAAATGGCCATTAAACCACCACCGAGTGGAGTGGTTCAGTAGGTTGATGTATTATTGGAGAATACTGCTGACATTTCTCACATTTACGGACATAGGCATTTGTGTCTTGTTCTATCTGATCCCAGTAATAACTAGCCCTCATTATTATTTTTACTAACGAATCATACCCGACGTGATTTTCGTAATTTTCCTCGTGTATCTCCATCATCACGTACTCTGCCTCTATTGGTTGTAAGCATTTAGCTAAGGGCCCAAGATAGGATATTCTGCACAACTCTCCCTCATGCATGCAATACCTAGCCGCCTTGATCCTCAACGCCCAAGCCTCCATACTATCGTCCGGGAGAGTCCCTACCTGCAGGTAATTGATAATACCATTCCGCCAGTCTCAAGTAAGACTGGCTAAGTTTACCTCATCTAATCCAGAGTCTAGGACAGAGCATAGGAGATAGACTATGTACTCCAACTCTCCTTAGTAGCACCGGATAATGAGCCTAGGTTGGCCAAGGCGTCAACTTCGAAGTTCATCTCTCATGGGATTTACACTACCTTTTATTTTTGAAATCGAGACAATAAAGTGGTGGCCTTACTAAAGTATTCCTACATTCGGTTATATTTAGCCTTATATTTTCCCAATATCTAATTGACAATCAGTCGTGAGTCACTTTTGAGCTCGATATTTTCGGCTCAGAGTCCTCGAGCCAATTCCAAATTGCAATTGTAAGCTTAGAGAGAATACAATGTGTCTTTCTTCTCTTCTAAGTCTTGCATATATAAGATAAAACTTAGACTATTATGCCCCTCTAAAGTTATGACGACGTGAGCATCCCGACGTCATTGTACCCACGCGCATCACGACACTCTGATCTATTAGGGTGAATGTGACGGAAGTTTTTTAGAGTAGAGGAAAGTTGTAGGGATCCTTTGGGGCCATTGGGATTTCTGATACTACCAAGCTTTTTGTTTACGTCGACGCTTCCGAAAGCATTTCTATCCAATACATTCCTTTTGCGTAGGAAATTCCTACGCAACAGGGGTATTATAAACCCTAGCAGACATATTTTTTTAAATGATCACTTTTAGTCCAATTATACAAAAAATTAATGCGTTTTAAAATCAATTATTCATCTACCCCTTTGTACTTGATTTGACATGACGCTATGCTAATTATTCAAGAACCCATTCATTTTTTTTCTTTAACATGAATTTTGGATGAGGTAAAGACTCGTCCATTTCCAAAGTTTAAGTTACTTAAAAAAACTATCCAACTCCAAAGTTCATAAAAATTGGCGGCTCCTCCTTCGGGTTTCTTTATTTTGGGAAGGAGAAATTCTTCATGATAATATTACTATTTGTTATAGTATTCCACCAAAATACCATTTTAAGCTTCCAATTAACTTCGATTACTCAACATTACTCACTGTTATATACAAAAGAATGAAAGTTAGTAGGCATGAGTTTGCATAATCTATAATAGGCATATATTCAATATCCATTGCACCGCAAGATTTAGTTCTTTATGGCAACTGAAATTTCATTGATGATGAGTCTTTGAATTATGAATCTTAAGTATTTTTCTTCTTGTCTTGAATTATGTATTTTTTTTAATGAAGCATCTTGAACTAAGCATTTTATCATCAAAAACATTCTATTGAAAAATTTCATAACATACAAAAATTAGTGTAATATCCTGTAGTTTCGGGTCACAGTTTGAACTGCTAGGCGTATGTAAAAAATCACTAGGCGTGTGTAAATTGACCCGAGCGTTGGAAAATTTATGTTATATTTAAGTATATTAATAAGATATTAGTATATAAAAGGATGTGATCCCGAAATAATTTTGAACGTAACAAGTGTGACAATGGAGATCGGGAATAAATTTGGTGCGTGCATAAAGATGTTATGGACTAGTGTCATATCACAAGAACTATGACATTGAGTATAAGAAAGTTTTATAAGTCGTCAGTATTTATGTGAATTGGGATCAGAATTAATTATGTGTGTGGGATTGATAAATTATACGGAGGCGAGTCACTTGGTTAATTAAATAAGGTGCATGTTGTGGGTGTGTGTGGCATAAATTGCATGACTCCACCGCTAAGAAGTTGGCAAGTGGAAGACACAATAATGAGGACCCATTAATGCCTAATTAGGCATGTATTTAAGACGGGACAAAAGAAAACGTAGGGGGAGAATTCATTTTCTTACCTTAGGAATTTATGTCGTGACCTTGAGAATTCTTGTACAACAAAAGAACGTCCAGCAAATCCCTTCATCATTTCATAGAAAGTAAGACCAAAAAGGGAACTTATATCATTTGAGATAACAATTGATTTTGATCAATTAAGAGCTCTTCTCTATAGAATTATACGACCAACAATTTGTGCAAGACTTGTACGTTTTATTTGAAGCAGCTTAGAAAGAATTCTCACTAGCAGCAACGTTATTCCATTCTTTTAGCAATAGTTTCACTTCAAGTCAGTACGCTTGGATTTAAGGTGTTAAGGCAAATTATTTCTTTCTTTTGACATGTTTCATGTATTCTTAGTAGTTAAAAATATACATATTATTGATTACTATGTTAAAAACATGTCTAAATATGTTTCAAAGTCCTTATTGAGGCATACGGAAAATATGTTGATATTCACACTGTTAGCCGAAGGTACAAGGATATTATTTCAATCAGGATATTTTATTGTTATTCATGCATTTTCATTTGCATTGCATTCATATATTACCCTGGACCACTTATGCTATGCACACTATTACATGGTAAATATTATATATATGTAGGGGATATGGGAAAAAGGAAAATGCATTATATGCGCACACTACCTGCAGCTGATACATACTATCACAAACGAGCCCTAAGAGGTCAAAATAATTCAAGCCTGTGTGACTCATATGATTTAACCGGATGTCTGTATGACTATTATGGGTAGGATTCCTATATGGACGTTAGTATACCGCATTTGCATCATGCATACATTCATTAACCATTATAAGGTATGATGCCCACAAAGGCTGTTATGAAAAGGAAGATGCCTGTGTGGCTAATGTTATATCGTATTTGCATTGCATAACATGTAGGCATATGTATTATGGTCTTAGAGGTATTTACTGCTGGTTAGCTATTTCTATTTCAGTTGTCGTTATATCCCTGTTATACTATTGTTCATGCTTGACATATTCAGTAAATCAGTCGTATTGACGTCCATTTTATCGGGGGATGTTGCATTACATGCCCACAAGTTCACGTAGAAAAAGCGACGATCCACGTTAGTAGGTTTCGAATTTAGCGGATTTTAGAGCACTCTCCCTTGTTTCGGAGTGTCGATCTATCTTGGTACGATTATTTTTGCATGTGTATGGGTATTGCGGGGCCCTGTCCCGACCTTTTGATGTCGTATACTCTTTAGATGCTTGTAGATGGTGTCCTGTGGGTGTAGTGGACTTGTATGGCCTTGTCGGCCTTAGTATGGATATGTATATATATAAAAGTTGGTTTCTTGAGTAAGATTTTTTATAATACTTTTCGACTTAGTTTGTCTTTAATTGTGATTAGGTGTTGACGGTATGATTAGTGGGATTAAACCCATTACAATTGAGGCCCATTGCGGCCCTCCGATTTGGGTCATGATAAACTTAGTATCAGAGTATGTTTGTCCTAAGGAGTCTACAAGCCGTGTCTAGTAGAGTTTTGTTTATGGGTATTGTGCACCATACTTATAAACATGAACCTATTTGACATTTAGGAATAATTTTTATTCTTTTATCTCATAAATCATGCGGTAGAGTTGAGTTATAAGTATTTCATTTCTAATCCATCTCGTGTTTATGATTCTAGCGATGCCTACAACAAGGAAAAAATCCAAAGGTATGAGGGCGTTGAATACGGTTGCATGCGAAGGTACCCGCCGATTTCCACCTGCTAGCGATGGCCAGAGTGAGACCCTCGATGCAATTTCTTCGTATGATTTCCCTAGTTTACCACACTCGGATGAGATTAGTGGAGCTGCAACACCCCCAATTCCTCCACTAGATACTCCAAATGTGGATCTTGATATGCAGAGTGCAGTCCAGTTATTTACACGATTGGTGGCCTCTCAGGCCCAACGTCAGGTTCCCAGTCTTACTGTTAGAGCTGCTAGCGTGAGAGCTCGGAATTTCATTAATTTAGACTTTCCAGTATTCACGGGATCAGACTCGAATGCAGACCCAAAGAATTTTCTGGATAAGTTACATCGTACTTTGCGGGTAATGGATGCTATCGATACAGAGTCGGTAAAGTTTGCTTTTTATAGACTGTGGGATGTCGCAATGACTTGGTATGAGACATGGGAGCAATCTAGGGGACCTCGTGCTCCACCAACAGGATGTAGAGACTTTTTCAGAAGCCTTCCTACAACATTTTCTGCCAGTCGAGCTTCGACGGGCCAGGCAGGATAAGTTCCTACGTCTTGAACATGGCAACATAGTGTGCAAGAATATAACTTGTAGTTTAATTCATTGACCAAATATGCTCCTACGATTGTAGTGGAGATGAGTGACCGGGTACATATATTTCTTACCGGCTTAGGGCCACACTTGGTCAAAACGTGTACTACGACTTCTTTGAATATGAGTATGGATATTGCTCACATTCAGGCTTATGCACATAACTTAGAAGGTTGTAAGAGGAAACAACGGGAAGACCGAGGACGTGATAAGAACCAACATAAGAGGACCCAATATGTCGGTGATGTGGGAGATTTTGGAGAGGGGCCCAGGCCACAGCCTCATGGACACCCATCTTCTCCGATAGCTAACGCATAATTTCTATTTTCAAGGTCGAGGGCTGATCGGTACGTTCAGTTGGGACCAAGTCAGAATTGATGAGCGTTAGAGTCTTATTATAAAGAGGATTCTATTCAGATGAGACCGATATTGGATCAATGCAGGAGATGTGGTAAGACCCATATATGGTCATGCCAATGAGGAGGAAGGGTGTGTTATTCTTGTGGTGAACGCAGTCATTTTGTGCAAGACTGTCTGACAGGAGGCGAAGTTGTTAGGAAACATTCGGTCGGATCTGCAGTAGCCTCATCACAGTCAGTACGCCCGTTAGGGTAATGTCAGTAGACATTATCCGGCCAAGGCAGAGGTAGGGGAAATAACTACATTTATGCATTAATGGGACGACAAGATCAAGAGTCCTCACCTGATGTCACTACAAGTATATTATTGGTCTTTTCACATAACGTGTATGCGTTGTTAGACCCAGGATCCAATCTTCATATATCACTCTTTTCATTGCCTATAAATTTTGTATGCAGTATGAGTTGATAAGAGATTCATTAGTGGTATCTACACCAGTTGGTGAATCGGTAGTTGCTAGACGGGTCTATCGAAATTGTGCAGTATTAGTTTGTAGCCGTCAGACCCTAGAAAATTTGGTAGAACTAGAAATGGTTGATTTTGATGTTATCATGGGCTACGTAATAAGGATTAGATATGTTGCCCCAACATTCGAGGACGAACGTTTCTAAGGGGGAAGGATGTAACATCATGTACTTTTAGGTCACGGTTTGATCGCTAGGCATATGTAAAAAGTGCTAGGCGTGTGTAAATAGACCCGAGCGTTGGGAAAATTTATGTTATATTTAAGTATGCTAATAAGAGATTAGTATATAAAAGGATGTGATCCCGAAATAATTTTAGACGTAACAAGTGTGACAACGGGAATCAGGAATAAATTTAGTGCGTGCATAAAAAGGTTATGGACTAGTGTCATATCACAAGAATTATGATATTGTGTATAAGAAAGTTTTATAAGTCGTCAGGATTTATGTGAATTGGGATCAAGAATTAATTATGTATGGAATTGATAAATTATACGGGGGTGAGTCACTTGATTAATTAAATAAGGTGCATGTTGTGGGTGTGTGTGGCGTAAATTGTATGATTCCACAGCCAAGAAATTGGCAAGTGGAAGACACAATAATGATCACCCATTAATGCCTAATTAGGCATGTATTTAAGAAGGGACAAAAGAAAACGTAGGGGGGAAATTCATTTTCTTATCTTAGGAATTTATGTCGTGGCCTTGAGAATTCTTGTAGACCAAAAGAACGTCTAGCAAATACCTTCACCATTTCATAGAAAGTATGACCAAAAAGGAAACTTATATTATTTGAGATAACAATTGATTTGTCAAAGCCTCTTCAATCATTGAATCATTGTTCAGCGCTTTCTCTCGCATGCCTCTGTGGTCAATGGGAGCAGCAAAAGATCAAACCCCATCAATTAAGAGCTTTTCTCTAGAGAAATAAGACTAGCAATTTGTGCAAGCTATGGACGTTTTATTTGAAGCAGCTTAGAAAGAATTCTCACTAGAAACAATGGTATTCCATTCTTGTAGCAATAATTTCACTTCAAGTCAGTAAGCTTCGATTCAAGGTATGTTAAAGCAAATTATTTCTTTTTTTTGGCATGTTCCATGTAACGAACGTTACCGTGATATTGCTTCATAATTTATTCTACTCTTAGTAGTGAAGGAATGTTCATATTATTGATTCCTATGTTAAAAGCATGTCTAAATATGTTTCCAAGTCCTTATTGAGGCATATAATTTTTTTTTTGATATTTACTGTGTTAGACGAAGGTACAAGGATATTATGTCACTCAGGATGTTTATTCATGCATTTTCATTTGCATTGCATTCATATATTACCCTGGACCACTTGTGATATGCACACTATTATATGGTAAATATTATAGGTATGTAGGGGATATGGGAAAAAAGGGAAAGACATTATATACGCACACCACCTGCAGCTGGTACATACTATCACAAAAGAGCCCTAATATGACAAAATAATTCAAGCATGTAACAAGTGTGACGACGACGGAGATTGAGAATAAATTTGGTACGTGCATAAAGAAGTTATGAACTAGTGTCATATCACAAGAATTAAAACATTGAATATCAGAAAGTTTTATAAGTAGTCAGGATTTAAGTGAATTGGGATAAAAAATGAATTATGTGTGTGAGATTGATACAGAGGCGAGTCACTTGGTTAATTAAATAAGGTGCATGTTGTGGGTATGTGTGGCGTAAATTGCATGACTCCACAGCCAAGAAGTTGGCAAGTGGAAGACACAATAATGAGCACCTATTAATGCCTAATTTGACATGTATTTAAGAAGGGACAACAGAAAATGTAGGGGGTGAATTCATTTTCTTACCTTAGGAATTTATGTCGTGGCCTTGAGAATTCTTGTAGACCAAAAGAACGTCCAACAAATCCCTTCACCATTTCATAGAAAGTAAGACCAAAAAGGAAACTTATATCATTTGAGATAACAATTGATTTTGATCAATTAAGAGCTCTTCTCTAGAGAAATATACGACCATCAATTTGTGCAAGCTGTGGACGTTTTATTTGTACTAGCAGCAACATTATTCCATTCTTTTAGCAATAATTTCACTTCAAGTCAGTAAGCTTGGATTTAAGGTATGTTAAGGAAAATTATTTTTTCTTTTGGTATGTTCCATGTAACGAAACGTAACCGTGATATTGCTCCATAATTTGTTCTACTCTTAGTAGTTAAGGAATATTTATATTATTGATTCTTATGTTAAAATCATGTCTAAATATGTTTCCAAGTCCTTATTGAGGCACACGAAAAAAATGTTGATATTCATAGTGTAAGCCTAAGGTACAAGGATATTATGTTACTCAGAATGTTTTATTGTTATTCATGCATTTACATTTCCATTGCATTCATGTATTACCCTGGACCACTTGTGCTATGCACACTACTATATGGTAAATATTATATATATGTAGGGGATATGGGAAAAAAGAGAAAGACGTTATATACGCATACCACATGCAGTTGGTACATACTATCACAAAAGAACCCTAAGAGGTCAAAATAATCCAAACATGTGTGGCTCATATGATATAACCGGATTCATATGTGGCGGTTATAGGTAGGATTCCTATGTGGACATTAGTATACTGCATTTGCATCATGCATACATTCATTAACCATTATAAGGTATGATGCCCACATAGGCCGTTATGAAAAGGAAGATGCCTATGTGGCCAATGTTATAACACATTTGCATTACATAACATGTAGGCATATGTATTTGGGTCTCAAAGGTATTTACTGCGGGTCAACTATTTTTGTTTCAATTATTATTATCCATGTTATACTATTGTTCATGCCTGACATACTCAATACATCAGTCGTACCGACGTCCCTTTTGTCGGGGACATTGCGTTACATGCCCACAGGTTTATGTAGGCAATGCGATGATCCACGTTAGTAGGTTGCAGTCAGCGGATTTTGGAGCACTCTCATTTGTTTCGTAGTGTTGGTCTATCTTAGTACTGTTATTTTTGCATGTGTACGGGTATGGCGGGGCCCTGTCCTGATCTTTTGATGTTGTATACTCCTTAAAGGCTTGTAGTTGGTGTCCTGTGGCTGTAGTGGACTTGTATGACCTTGTCGACCTTGGTATGGGTATGTATATATATAAAAGTTGATTTCTTGAGTAATATTTTCTATAATTCTTTTCGGCTTAATTTGTATTTAATTGTGATTAGGTGTTGATAGTACGATTAGCGGTACCCGACGGATGGGATCCAGGTGCCCATCGCGGTCCTCTGGTTTGGGTCGTGACAATTAGAAAAGTAATTTAATCTTCATCTCTTTCTGGAATCACATCGTCGTCATGATTTTCATCATCCTCCGTACTTGCATTCTTTTCTTCATCTTCTTCCCCTTTATTTCTTTCTCCGTCATCCTCGTTGTAGTCTAGATCCCAACTATAATTATTAGGAGCACTTATTTGGTTAACACAATGATATGACACTCCACAATCTAATGTTTGTGGTAAATATTTTAGAAGACCTATCCATTCTTGAATTATGGGATAAACTGGATAAGAAGAGTCTCGATGAAGATTTTTATTTTCTAACAGTTTTCAATGATCTTCCGCTCCTCGAAAATTAAGATTGTCCAAAGCATGATACATGTCTAATGTTTTTTGCATTTCTAAAATTTGTTTCATCAAGTGTTGGATAACAAATGGTTCATCCTTGAATTTAGAGGTCTAAAATATAGCAGAAAAGCTTGTGACACAACTAAACTATGCCACTGACATAATACTTCGTAATCACATCTTTTCGAATATAATTGAACTCATTGAAGCTTTTCACCCCAAATTATAGCTCCTTCGAGTTTTGAGGAGTATGTGTACCCTCAATTATGTGTCCAACAACTTTTAAATCAACATTGATATAAATTAGTTGATTTTCAAAGGGAACGAAGAACATCATACTATTTTTCATCAGATAAATCCGTGTAACATTCTAATATCTCTTTTTCAAAATATGATTCAATTGTATTTGTGTTTGTTTCTATCCTACCATGAGGCCTTCTTGAGTTGCCCTCGCCTTTTTGTCTATTACTGAATCAACTATTGAATGTAATATTTCTAGACATTTTTAAAATGTGAGTTTTTTTAACCGAATGAGTTATAAAAAAGTTCTGTTATATAAGTTTGTCATATAAAGTGGTCAAAAGCGAGCATAGTGTTGTCAAATCAAAGATGTCATTCAGAAACATCATATTTTGCGCATATAAAAGTTGTGCAATATAAAAGTATCATATAAAGCGGTCAAAAGCGATCATAGTGTTTTAAATCAAGGATGTCATTCAAAGACATCATATTTTGTGCATGTAAAAATTGTGCAATATAAGTGTGTCATATAAAACGGTCAAAAGCGAGCATAATGTTATCAAATCAAGGATTCCATTAAGAAATTTGCGCATGTAAAAATTGTGTAATAAAAATGTGTCATATAAAACGGTCAAAAGCAAGCATATTGTTGTCAAATCAATGAGTAGTATATAACATGAATGACGAACAACTAACATTCACATTAAAATAAGTTATTATGTCATTTTGGAACCAATTTTCATATATTAGTTCTATTACATGTTTTACCCCAGGAGACGTATTTGAAGCAATTAGATGGACATACGAACTGGATGATGATTTTAAATACTCAAATAACCTGAACTACAGATACAATCAACAATACAATAATACAATGATAACTGAGTGGAATTGACGTGTTAGAGAGGTTGAAATGCTAGAACAAAATTTGAGAGCACTCAGACTCAAACGTCCAAAAAATCATGCTAAGTCAATGCCTCGTGGTACACCACAAGAGTTTAAATATGCTCTTAACTGTTTTTGTGAAGAGAATAATCAAATGAAAATACGTCAGAATATAGCAAACTGTCAAAGTGGTTATGTCAGATTCATATCGAAGTGGGATTCAGACTGTGAGATGTCTGATGAAGATGAAGATGATTCCCCATGATCCTATTAATATTTGTTTTAAATAAAGTAAGTAGGTAGGGTCATAATGACGACCCCAAGGGTATTTGGGGTTTGCAACTATGTAAGTAACCTTTCATTTGTTATTAAACTACAACATATTCAATGTTGATGTCACGACCCGATCCGACGGGCCGCGACTAAACGCCCTAATGACGTCATTATACTAACCTGACACACATAACCCAACTAACACTACGGCAAATATGAAATCTGGTAGCATAACTGATCGGTGTATTTTATATACACTTTTTGAGTCATTTTTAGTTAGTATTTTACTCATTTTATTTATGTTTAGTATAGTATTAGAGTCGTTTTCCTTTCTTTTGTGTCACAGCGGTCAAAAATGGAGAAATGCCGAAAAGAAGAGAAAATGAGCTTAATTGAGATGGAATTGCACACAAAAAGGGCCAAGAAATAAAGTCTAATAAGTTCGGGGGCTTATAGAGGAGATCGACGAAGACCGACGAACAAAGGACGAAGAAACGAAAAATCCGAAGAATTCCGTCACGAGCCGCTATGGCAGCAAGGCGCGCCGACCACCAAGCCGTCCAACTATCTCTGATTTTCAGGCGCCGCGGCGCAAGTCTGCAGGGCCGCGGCGCCGACGCGAGAATTATGAAGTACTGACCGAATTTGACATGTTTTCAGAATCCTAAAGGGATTATTTTTCCTACCTAAAGGGATTATTTTTCCTACCTAAAGGGATAACTTTTCCTACCTTAAAACCCTTACCTAAAAGGATTCTAATAACTTTTCCTTTCCTACAAATCCCTAACCCTTCACCAAAAGGATTCTTTGGCTATAAATACTATACATCATTAGAAGAATTGTTCATTCTCCATTCTACCATTCACCATTCTACATCCATCCTTCCACCAATCCACCTTGTAAATATTCCACAACACAACCCTTGGATGCTTGGCTTGGAGACTCGTTCTTAGTAATTTTCTTTTTTTTTTCTTTACTTTATTTCAGTTTTTATGATGAGCTTTGAATTAGTTCTTGTCATATTTATGGCTAGGAACTAATTCTCTTATAGGGCTTTCTATGTTGAATTGCTTGAAACTTATGCTATAATTTAATGCATGCTTATGGTTGTTTTTCTTATTGAGAGATCTATCCAATAATGAAATGTGAATTCTTGGTAATTAATTGACAACTAATTATCACTATATGATTTCTAATCAGTTACGAAAATGGGGATTGTGAATATGCTGTAAGTTGGGTAGACAGGCTTGAATTGGGGATGAAAATACCTCAATTAGTTTTGTAGCGTTGATGAGAGGCTTAACAACCCTAATTTTGCGCATTGTGCGTGACGGTCAACTAGGTTTTTGTTCTTAATCCTCCTATAGAGTTACCCTTATCAGCGAAAGTTAGGTAAGGAACGATACTGGGGTTGAGTGTTTATATAACCCTAACGGGAGTATAAAACAATTTCGTAAACCTGCTTTCTCCAAAAGAAGAATACCATAAGTAATGCATTAATGAGTAGCATAAGCGGATAGTGAGGATACATAGAAGCCCTATTCTCATTACAACTGAAGTAAACCTTTATATTTAAATAGCTTTTATAATTCGTAGTTATAAACAACCAAATCAATTATCAATTTGCCAAATAGATACTAGAAAATAGATAGTTGGTACTTGAACCCTAATCCCAGAGGACGATATTCGGTCTTATCTAAGACTATACTACTTGATACGATAACGTGCACTTGCGTTTAAAAGTGTGTGCATCTATACGCGCATCAAGTTTTTGGCGCCGTTGCCGGGGATTAGGCAATAGTTCAATATCAAATTATCTATTTTTAATTTCTAATTTGGTTTTAAATTTTTTATTTTTATTTTTAGTTTTTACGAAAATTCGAGGTGCCGTGATCTTTTGTTGGCTTTGATTCGTTCAGGAACACTTTAGATATGGATTTTCTTGTCCATATGATGAGAGCCAACCATAGAGGCAGAGGAGGAATTACGAGAAACTATACTCAGTCTCACGAGGTTCCAAGCTCAGTTCATGGACGAAATAAGGTCGGGCATAAAGAAGTTGGAAACGCAAATAGCAGAACTCGCAATCATATTCAACAACGAACAACAAATTGAGGAGCCCGAACCAAATCCAACTATTGAGAATCTGCAAGACGGTTGGTGTAGAGAAGGAGAAGAGTGCAGATCCAATTATTCACCTTCGATTCCTTGGAAAATCTTTTTCTTGTACCTATTGCGGAAGAAACACCACCATCAAAGTTGACTCCCACAAGAAGTCAATACCATCAAGGCACCCACAGAGTTGAAAGATGTAGGGAATCTCACCGATCCCTACATTAGAAGAACCTAAAAGACAAGCATGTCTTGTATACTTGAGGATAATCGTATATTTGAGGCCCTTGTTTGAAGCAATTGTTGTAGTTGAAGTGAGACTGCAACAATAACTCTGCGGTTTGCAAGCGATTCGCAGAAGGATCGATGGGCACTCGGAAAGGTTAATTGCGTCCGCTAAAAGACGTTAAAAACATTGTTGGGAGGCAACCCAATGTTTTTAATTATGTTATTTTAATTTCTCTTTATTTTATGTTATTTTGCTTAGAAACGATCTCACGGTCTTGGGTTCTTGTTTTGTGTTGTTGGATGACGTGGGTGAAAACTAAAACCGAGGAAAAAGGAGAAAAAGCCGAAAAAAAGGAAAAACGATCGTCATGCGCGGCTGAATCGGCGCGCGGAACTTGTAGGGCCACGATACTAGCGGCGCCGAATCTCGTGCGCGCGAACTCAGAGCCATATTTCCGCAAATTCGAATTTTCATCCTGACCTCGTTATGACCCACTGTTGTGTCGATGAAGTTGTCATTTTTCTTTTATTTTCTTTGAGTGTTGCACACATTGGGGACAATGTGTGATTTAAGTTTGGGGGTGTTTTATTTGTGTCTTGTTATGTTTCAATTAAGTCTTTTTTTTTTATTGTTTTGTGTTTATTTTTGAATCACAAATTTTTTTTTCTTTTTTTTTCTTTTTTTTTTTTCATAATTGACTGTCAAAGATCATGTATGCTGTAGTTGCTAGAAACACCTAGTGAAGGAAGGTGGAATAATGTAATGGAATTAGAAGCAACTATCTAAACACCTAGGTTAGATATGCCAAAAACTCACAAAAATCTGTCTATTTGGAGTTTCTTGCTTAAAATTGTGCATGCTAAATTATGAAAACCTATGTGTTATGATTGCTTGCTATTTGAGGCGAAATAGTTAGGATATGCATGTTAGGGAGATGACTCAGACATTTCTTTGATAGCCAATTTTTACCACTCTTTTCTACCCCGAACTTTAAAAGTATCCTAGTCACTAATTGAGCCAAAAAAAAATTTGATACTTCTTCTTTGACACCCTATATTCCCACAGATTGTGCCATAAGTAAAAATGTGAAGTAGTGGAATCAATTGTGTTAAAAAAGAGACAAAAAGAGTGAATGAGCTTGTTGCACCCCAATAAAAAAAAGTAATAAGAAAGAGGCAAAAGCCTAAGTTTGGGGGTGCTTGTTATTATAATACTCTTCATTCTCCCAAAACAAAAGAGGGAAAAAGATAGAATTGAAGTGAAGAAAAGAACAAAAAGAAAAGGGAAATCTTGAAAGCTAAAGAGCTTATGGTACAAAAATGAGCCTAAATGCCTATTTTTACCAACCCCTACCTAAGCCTACATTACAACCCTTAAAGTCCTGAAGATCTCTTTTATGCATATTCAGGATTAGTGGAGAATAGCAAGTAAGCATGCCATAGGATTTTTGAATTTATATGCATGATTTAGTATATTGACTTCCATTAAAGCATGATAAATATGAGTTTGCGAAATATCTAGCTCAATGTGTTTAGTGTGCTGAAAAATTTCATGCTACATGTTCCTGCATATTATTCTGCTAACCTTCATGTTTTTCTAGATAACACTAAATGCAGCAAAAAGTGATCAATGTCAGTGAGTCTTTTATTTTTCGTTTTTTGAGTCTTTTATTTCTTTCTTTCTATCTTTGCTCGAGGGCGAGCAAAGGTTAAGTTTGGGGGTATTTGATCGGTGTATTTTATATACACTTTTTGAGTCATTTTTAGTTAGTATTTTACTCATTTTATTTATGTTTAGTATAGTATTAGGGTCGTTTTCCTTTCTTTTGTGTCACAGCGGTCAAAAATGGAGAAATGACGAAAAGAAGAGAAAATGAGCTTAATTGAGATGGAATTGCACACAAAAGGGCCAAGAAATAAAGTCTAAGAAGTTTCGGGAATTATAGAGGAGATCAGACGAAGACCGGACGAACAAAGGACGAAGAAACGAAAAATCCGGAAGAATTCCGTCACGAGCATGCGCTGGTAGCGTGGCCTTGTGGCCAAGCCGTCCAACTATCTCTCGATTTTTGGTAGCATGGCTGACGCGGAATTATGGAATCTTGCGGGTGACATGTTTTCAGAATCCTAAAGGGATTATTTTTCCTACCTAAAGGGATTATTTTTCCTACCTAAAGGGATAACTTTTTCTACCTTAAAACCCTTACCTAAAAGGATTCTAATAACTTTTCTTTTCCTACAAATCCCTAACCCTTCACCAAAAGGATTCTTTGGCTATAAATACTATACATCATTAGAAGAATTGTTCATTCTCCATTCTACCATTCACCATTCTACATCCATCCTTCCACCAATCCACCTTGTAAATATTCCACAACACAACCCTCGATGCTTGGCTTGAGACTCGTTCTTAGTAATTTTCTTTTTTTTCTTTACTTTATTTCGCTTTTATGATGAACTTTGAATTAGTTCTTGTCATATTTATGGCTAGGAACTAATTCTCTTATAGGGCTTTCTATGTTGAATTGCTTGAAACTTATGCTATAATTTAATGCATGCTTATGGTTGTTTTTCTTATTGAGAGATCTATCCAATAATCGAAATTTGAATTCTTGGTAATTAATTGACAACTAATTATCACTATATGATTTCTAATCAGTTACGAAAAGGAGGATTGTGAATATCTTTGTAAGTTGGGTAGACAGGCTTGAATTGGGGATGAAAATACCTCAATTAGTTTTGTAAGCGTTGATGAGAGGCTTAACAACCCTAATTTTGCGCATTGTGCGTGACGATCAACTAGGTTTTGTTCTTAATCCTCCATAGAGTTACCCTTATCGTGAAAGTTAGGTAAGGAACGATCTGGGGTTGAGTGTTTATATAACCCTAACGGAGTATAAAGCGATTTTAAACTGCTTTCTCCAAAGAAGAATACCATAAGTAATGCATTAATGAGTAGCATAAGCGGATAGTGAGGATACATAGAAGCCCTATTCTCATTACAACTGAAGTAAACCTTTATATTTAAATAGCTTTTATAATTCGTAGTTATAAACAACCAAATCAATTATCAATTTGCCAAATAGATACTAGAAAATAGATAGTTGGTACTTGAACCCTAATCCCAGAGGACGATATTCGGTCTTATCTAAGACTATACTACTTGATACGATAACGTGCACTTGCGTTTAAAAGTGTGTGCATCTATACGCGCATCAATAACGCCGCAACAATAACATATGCCAGAATAGGAAGCCGACAAGGCTGCCTTTACACAAGAATGTATCTGCCTCTTGGGGAGTCACAACTAGCCAGCATAATATAACAGGCAAGCCGACAAGGCTGCCACCAAATAGTATCACGTATACACGAGAACATCCCAACACAGATTACAACAACCTGGCTGACCAAAACATATTTATAACTATACATAAGTACAACCCACAACTGTCTACAGACCTCTAAGAATACGATAATGACATATGACAGGACAGGGCCCCGTCGTGCCTCTAGATATGCATAGGTCCAAGATTAAAGATCTGTACCAAACTGACTAAGCTCTGAATCAATGGAGCCCTCCCAAACAGCTGAGTGGAAACTCTAGACTGGCGGATCACCAAACTGAGTACCTGTACCTGCGGGCATGAAACGCAGCCCCCCGAGGAAAGGGGGGTCAGTACGAAATAATGTACTGAGTATGTAAAATATGAAGTACTGTAAGAAAGATCATAACTGGCCAAAGGATATCATGAGACAAGTATAATAATCAAATTACCATTTCAACTGTGTCATATACGAATGAGAGTCAACTGTGCCTTATAAAGTGAGAGTCATGTATGTCCATATAAAATCATCATATATACATAAACTTCCCGGCCCATCCTGGGACGCGGTAAAGTCTTATAAAGTATACTGCCCGGCCCATCCTGGGACGCGGTAAAGTCATAAAAGGTATACTGCCCGACCCATTCTGGAAAGCGGTAAAGTCATATAAGGTATACTGTCCGGCCCATTCTGTGATGCGGTAAAGTCATATAAGGTATACTGCCCGACCCATTCTGGGACACAGTAAAGTCATATAATCACATTAGCACGAATAGAATATCATGAGTAGCTTTATACATATCAAATCATCACTTGTCTCTCAATGGAATAAATAAAAGGCACTATCATATCATGTATCATTTTAAATCCTCCTTTGGAAAATCAAGGCACTTATCATATCACGAATCCTTTTAAAACATCATATGGAAACTCAATAAAATCATTAAATGAACTTTTTACTAGAAAGTCAAGGTACTTCTCATGACACATATCTTTAGAAATTAAACTGTGCAGAAATCATGTACGTCCGCCGTACGTTCATTTCATATAAATCATGCCAAAATAAGGAAAGAATAGTTCACATACCTTTCTGACGAACTAACCAACTCAACAACCTATATAAGCCTTGACTAGCGCTTCAGCCTATAATAGTAGTAACATATCCATTAACCTTATGATTACTAGCATACTTTATATTGAATAACGACTTCTTATTCTTTAAAAAATCGGGCAACACTTTTCCTGTTTATATGTACATCCACAATTTACAACAAATGCCAACCAAACCAATAACCAAGCACAATTCCAAGATATAACCAAATTAGTCTCATGTACTTCATATACGCTACCATAATACATCCCTTTTGTTTTACATTTATGCAATACGACAACTTCAACAACTAAGGTGATTAATACACCTATTTCTCTTGTTAATACAGTCTCTTAAACCACATTAATATAATCTTAAAAAGAGTCCATCAATTCTAACAACAACGACAACATCAAGTAGTGCAAGTCCTATAATTTCCAACATAATATCCTTTTTACTTTTTAATTCTTTAAGACATGTATTAGTACACACCACTCTATATATATATATATATATATATATATATATATATGTTTATAATCAAATCTCCAACATTTAAACTTCACCAAATCATCCCCTAACTCGACGCGACAATGTCCAATAATTTCTAGTCAGTTTTCGGCTAACATCCACAAACCAATTATTTCTTAATTCCTTAGAGTTCAATTCATGTTCCAATAATTCCTTATGAACAACTATAACTTAAATATCAAGATTTTCTTCCAATTTCAACAAGCAAAACAGCGACGAACTTCACACCACAATAATCAAATATGACAATTCCAAAATTAGTAAAATTAGTCCTAATATCGGCTACAACATCCAAAATATTCACATGCAATGTCTTAATTCCAATTTTACCTTAACACAAATTCATTTCCTTAATTATAATAACATGCATTATGATTATATCATATAAAGAAGAATTTTATACCTCAAATTCTTTCAAAATAGTCCTCACGATTTGCCCACTGCCCAGTCCGAATTACCCACTGTTTTTCGTATTTCTTTTCCCCTTTTTTGTTAACTTCTTCAACTCCAATTGACATGCAGGTATTCTACCATGTTAACCCATCATCCTTACACGTTTTTCTTTCCAAACACTTGTCCAAAATTCGAAGAATTCTTGGCCAATTTCTCGGCCAGCAGTGGCACGGATTGCCCACAGTTTGGTGTTGTTCTGGCTTCTAATTTTTGGTGAATAATGTAATCTAAGAAGAGGAGATAAAAACCTTAAATTTTTCTATGTATAGGGGTGGGTTTCGACTGGGGTTTGGAGGAGGAGATGAGAGGGTGATGGAGAAATTTGTTTTAAGTTAGAATGAAGGAGATGAAGAGTGTAGGTTTATAAAAATCTGAATTTTTATTATTACACATTGGTCCCAAGTCCTTCCATTAATAAATCTTAAACCCACTTCTTTTAAATCTTAACTTTCGCTTTCTTTAATTTTCGAGAATTTCATAAAGCCTCGTATTCTCAATGTCATAATTTTTATAATACGTTACCAGTCCATAACGGGGATTATACCATTATCGTTATAAAGTCCCCAACGTTACAATCGTTGTAACCAAAAATTTTCGGACTCACATCCTTCTGTATACTAATTTTCGTATTAACATATGTAATTACACTTTATATCCAATATTCGAACCTTATTTCCTTAATGACGTTCTTAATTATCGCCCTAAACTTACGAGGTGTAACAACCTTCCCCCCTTAGAAACATTCGTCCTCGAATGTTCATAACAGGTCTCGTGTTAGAAAATTTCGGCAGAGTCTCTTTTATATGTCTATCCACCTATATTCAGCAAACCAACAGATGCCACACAGGGCCACAATATGTCACGCATATACAATTCACCAATTAATATAATCAAATAAGGGATTGAGTTGAGTTTACCTGTAGGCCTAGGGAAAAATGAGGATACTTCTTCTTCATTTCATCTTCTGCCTCCCTATTGTTGTTTCACATCTTTCGTCTGTAATCTCCTGACCTGACGATCAAGTATGGCTATGACACTCTCCTTATACGACAATTCTTCTGTCATCTGGACCTCATCCATTGGGAAGACTCTGGAAGGATCACCACTGCATTTCCCTTAACATCGATACACGAAACACTGGGTGTACTGCTTCCAAATCAGAGGGTAGATCCAACTCATAGGCAACCTTGTCTATCTAACGGATAATCTGGTAAGGCCCAAACCATTCTTGTAATAGGTTGTTAGCCAATCATTTATCAAGCCCCTTGAAGATACACTCATTATCCGCTCTCCCATTCCACCATGCAAATAGACTCTTCTTTAAGGATGATTTCAAACAAGTCACATGAATCATACAAAAAGCAAAGTCCTCATATTCAACAGGATAAATAAGAAGGCCTCCTATTTTTTTCTTCTTCATTCATAATGACATTAAAGGAACCACCAACTAACCAAGGTTCAGTAATATGATTATCCAAACAGTATAGTCTATCTCACATATCAATTATCTTTAAAACATCACATTTAGCATATACCATGATTGTTACCAGTGTCATTCCCCAATTTTTTTGAAAGAATAGTTTAATTATTATTTGCTGCTCATTATCATATAATACTTCTACATCAACATTATCCTCCACAAAGAACTAGATTTTGTCATTACAATTATATGAGCAAACTTCATACGCAATATTTTTTTAAATCTTTAAATGTGCCTATAGTGCTAGAAAGGTTCCATCAGAACAATAATGGAAAATGTGTGGTGTCTATGTAAAATCTGCACTCTATAAAATATTTATTGCGTGTTCACAGATCTAATGTTCAAAATAAGGTCATCATCATCATTTAAAAAGTGACTTAGTAACACCCCTCTTTGGCAATACTCTAGTAGGTTGAGTATCAGTAACACTTTGTTTCTTTGCCTTTATGTTGCCTCTCTGCATGGATTTTGGAGATATACCCGTTTCCCTTGCCACATATTGAAAAACTTGATGCACATTTTCCTCTCCTTCATTCTTCTTACTCTTGCTGTTACCAATAATCATCCTTGTTACTTGCATCTTATCTTACTGTAAAATCAATATATGAGATACAACATCATGTAATTCCTGTAAAAGACTATGATTCTTCGGAGAAGTGATTTACTTTTCAACATTCGGTTGTTGAATATCACTGTGTAGCCTCCTCCTTCTCATCTCTTGAAGAAATATCAAACTGAATCTTCCTTATGCTAGGTGGATATGATCCAACACCATTACTATTAACATACACCACCATCAACTGATCATGTGATTGGATATTACTCTAACTAGGTGAAATTAGCAGTAATTCAACTTGAGAGTGTTGTATATTTTCTAAGCCTTCATCCCTAACAATCTCCTGAGATACACCCTTCCAAATTTCATCCCTATGCTGATCTCCAACCATATCCCCTTCTTCAATGTCCTCTGCAGCATTATTGACTTGCATGGAAGTATTCATTTTTGCTACAATTATTATATCTATTGTTATTACCATTATAATGATGACTAGTTTCTCCTATATCATGAGTCTTATCAGAAACACCCTCCTGAACCTCACTTGATGTAACAAAATCCCTTTTTACCCATTCTTTAATGTTAAGAGAAGCTGTTGAGTCAATAGTTAACATAGGAACCTCAACCTCCTTAATTTGTATCACTCCAGTCTTAACATGTTCCTCCCTGGTCTCTGAAATTTCATTTGATGATGATTATTGGGCTCTGTTACTATAGTGGTAACATCAACTTCTACTTCCTTAGCATTATCATTCTCCACCAGTTCTTCTATCACATTAGTGTTCACATACTCAACTGCTATATTATCTACATCCTCATTACTGCACTCATCTCCTTCTTTGTTGTTACAATCTTCCAAAACTTTGGCCATAATACTATCCACATCTCTTATCTCCTTGTTAGGTACATCAATTTTCGTGCTTTCTCATTCTCATCATGTACATTCTTCTCCCCCTCCTCTATTTATTGATTCAATACATCAAACTTATTATTAGGACATACTGAATTATCATTAGCGTTGATCCCTTATTTTTGTATACATCCACTCTCTTACCATTGCCCCTAGTATTTCCAGGATAAGTAAGAACCTTACCACTGGATAACACTTTTGGTACATGCTTCTGCACAGGATACCTCCAAACCTGGTCATCATACTTCTATTCAAATTCTTCCACTTCCCTTATGGCTTGATGCACTACGTCAAGTCCAAATAACTCTGATTTGCCCTTCCGGGCCACTGTCGCTTTCTTTGGAGGCATAGCTGCAACTACAATAATTCGTTAGGAGGGAAATTATCATAATGACATAGATCTATCGCACGATCTACGAGATGAAAGAATATAAACCAATCCTAAATGTCCGGCAGCCTCCTGCGTATGAGTATGGTGCACAACACACCCATACACAAGACTCTACTAGACACGATCTGTAGACATTCCAAAGACTAACTGTTCTGATACCACTTCTGTCACGACCCGACCCGACGGGCCGCGACTAAACTCCCTAATGACGCCATTATACTAACCTGGCACACATAATCCTACTAACACTACAACAAATATGAAATTCGGCAGCATAATGCCGCAACAATAACATATGCCAGAATAGGCAAGCCGACAAAGCTGCCTTTACACAAGAATGTACTTGCCTCCTGGGGAGTCACAACTAGCCAGCATAATATAATAGGCAAGCCAACAAGGCTTCCACCAAATAATATCACGTATACACGGGAACATCCCAACACAGATTACAACAACATGGCTGACCAAAACAGATTTATAACTCTACATAAGTACAACCCACAACTGTCTACATACATCTAAGAATACGATAATGACATATTACGGGACAGGGCCCTGTCGTGCCCCTAGATATGCATAGGTCCAAGATTAAAGATCTGTACCAAACTGACTAAGCTCCGAAGCAATGGAGCCCTCCCAAACAGCTGAGTGGAAACTCTAGACTGGCGGATCACCAAACTGAGTACCTGTACCTGCGGGCATGAAACGCAGCTCTCCGAGGAAAGGAGGGTCAGTACGAAATAATGTACTGAGTATGTAAAACATGAAGTACAATAAGAAAGATCATATATGGCCAAAGGATATCATGAGACAAGTATAATAATCAAATTATCATTTCAACTGTGTCATATACGAATGAGAGTCCACTGTGCCTTATAAAGTGAAAGTCATGTATGTCCATATAAAATCATCATATATACATAAACTGCCCGACCCTCTGGAACGCGGTAAAGTCGTGTAAGGTATACTGCCCGACCCATCCTGGAACGCGGTAAAGTCATATAAGGTATACTGCCCGGCCCATCCTGGGACACAATAAATTCATATAAGGTATACTGCATGGCCCATTCTGGGACGCGGTAAAGTCATATAAGGTATACTGCCCGGCCTATTCTGGGACGCGATAAAGTCTTATAAGGTATACTTCCCGGCCCATTCTGGGACGCAGTAAAGTCATATAATCACATTAGCATGAATAGAATATCATGAGTAGCTTTATACATATCAAATCATCACTTGCCTCTCAATGGAATAGATAAAAGACAATATCATATCATGTATCATTTTAAATCCTCCTTTGGAAATTCAAGGCACTTATCATATCACCAATCCTTTTAAAACATCATTTGAAAACTCAATAAAATCATTAAATGAACTTTTTACTAGAAATTCAAGGTACTTCTCATGACACATATCTTTAGGAATTAAACTGTGTAGAAATCATGTACGTCCGCCGTACGTTCATTTCATATAAATCATGCCAAAATAAGGAAGGAATAGTTCACATACCTTTCTGACGAACTAACCAACCCAACAACCTAGATAAGCCTTGACTAGCGCTTCAGCCTATAATACTAGTAACATATCCATTAACCTTATGATTACTAGAATACTTTATATTGAATAACGACTTCTTATTCTATAAAAATTCGAGCAGCACTTCCCCTGTTTATATGTATATCCAAAATTTACAACAAATGCCAACCAAACCAATAACCAAGCACAATTCCAAGATATAACCCAATTAGTCTCATGTACTTCATATATGCTACCACAATACATCCTTTTTGTTTTACATTTATGCAATACGACAACTTAAACAACTAAGGTGATTAATACACCTATTTCTCTTGTTAATTCAGTCCCTTAAACCACATTGAGATAATCTTAAAAACAGTCCATCAATTCTAACAACAACGACATCATCAAGTAGTGCAAGTCCTACAATTTCCAAAATAATATCCTTTTTTACTTTTTAATTCTTTAAGACAGGTATTAGTAATCACCACAACATATATACATGTTTATAATCAAATCTCCAACATTTAAACTTCACAAAATCAGCCCCTAACTCGACGCGACAATGTCCAAAAATTTCAAGCCAGTTTTCGGCCAACATCCACAAACCAATTATTTTCTTAATTTCTTAGAGTCCAATTAATGTTCCAATAATTCCTTATGAACAACTATAACTTAAATATTAATATTTTCTTCCAATTTCAACATGCAAAGCAGTGACGAACTTCATAACACAATAATCGAATACGACAATTCAAAGATTAGTAAAATTAGTCCTAATATCGGCTACAACATCCAAAATATTCGCATGCAATGTCTTAATTCTAATTTTCCCTTAAGACAAATTCATTTCCTTAATTATAACAACATGCATTCTGATTATATCATAGAAAGAATAATTTTATACCTCAAATTCGTCCAAAACAGTCCCCACGATTTGCCCACTTCTCAGTCCGAATTACCCACTGTTTTTCGTATTTCCACCTTTTTTGTTCACTTCTTCAACTCCAATTGACATGCAGGTATTCTACCATGTTAACCCATCATCCTTACACATTTTTCTTCCCAAACACTTGTCCAAAATTCGAAGAATTCTTGGCCAATTTCTCGGCCAGCAGTGGCACGAATTACCCACTGTTTGGTGTTGTTTTAGCTTCTAATTTTTGTTGAATAATGTAGTCTAAGAAGAGGAGATAAAAACCTTAAATTTTGCTATGTATAGGGGTGGGTTTCGGCTGGGGTTTGGAGGAGGAGAGGATATGGTGATGAAAAAATTTGTTTTAAGTTAGAATGAAGGAGATGAAGAGTGTATGTTTATAAAAATCTGAATTTTTATTATTACAAATTGGTCCCAAATCCTTCAATTAATAAATCTTAAACCCACTTCTTTTAAATCTTAACTCCCGCTTCCTTTAATTCTCGAGAATTTCATAAAGTCTCGTATTCTCAATGTCATAATTTTTATAATACGTTACCAATACATAACGGGGATTATGCCATTATCGATATAAGTCCCCAACGTTACACTCGTTGTAACCAAAATTTTCCAGACTCACATCCTTCTGTATACTAATTTTCGTATTAACATATGTAATTACACTTTATATCCAATATTAGAACCTTACTTCCTTAATGACGTTCTTAATTATCGCTCTAAACTTACGAGGTGTAACAGTTGAGTAGTAGAAATGTAGATTGGTCAGTATTCCTCCCAAAGGATCCGAACAGTAATGGTGATGATAACTCAAATCATAGCAGCTATTCCACTAATGCGTCAAACGATAACAATGAATTCAAGATAGACGATTTGAAACCTCACCTTCTTATAGAGCGTAATGATGATTTTTGCGATGTGAAATATTCAGATCCACGAGAATATTATTGTTGGTTACACCGAGAATGATCATATCAGCATACCGAATCAGAACGTCTTGTTCGTAACTTGGAAAATATCAACGCTCAAATCCCAACAAGGTTCTCAATTACCATGCCTCGAACTGATCAACATTCTTGCAAGGTCTCCGTATAGGGGATTAGAAAAGAAAATAATATAATGTCAGCAAGCCGTTGTAGATTTTACATGCTAGAGTTGGCCCAAGAAAATAAGCATCATCAACGAGTAGAAAACTAATATCTACTGAAAGAAGATATGTCTTAAGAAACCCAAAATATTGTTCTGAGGACGATATTGAGAACTTCTATTCTGATGATTATTAGGCATTATTTTGGTTCACTTGCTTAGTTTTTGGGTCATTTAAGTTCCGGACTCGTGATTTTACTTGTATTTTTAATTTATGATAAAGTCATCATCAATATGAAGAAAATTGGTATGTTTAGTTTTGCTGTGATTGTTATAGTCTATTATTAATTTATATAATCGTATTAGAGTTAATAATACACAAAAAGTTCAACAATTCACAGTTTTAATGAAAACACGAATAATTTAGTACATAAAATGTGTCGATTACATAATACATATAAAAATATAGAAAATACATAATACATAAAAACGTGCAACTAGTAAAAACAAAATACATAGAAGTAATAAACTTAACCGAAAATACATAAAAACAAAATACATAGAAATAATAAATAACAACAATATAGCACAAGTCATCTTCCAAAATTTTAATTTATCTTTCAAAAAAATTTCTCATGTTGAGTGTCTCTACGGTTATCATTGAAAAACATTATTTTTCTTCGAATTCTTTTAGCAAGACCTCCAAAATGTCAAACTTTTCTTGAGCTTCCATAAGTTTAAACTGCAAGTCAAACTTCACGGTATCTCTAGTGATATGTGAAGTCGTGGTATCTCTATCAATAAGAGGCTTTTAAAACTTCGTCGCTATCATTTTATCCACGAAATTTCATCTTCCCATCGATAATATTTGCAACCATCTATATCCTATAAACATTAAAAAAAATCAGTTTTTGAAAGTAAAATATGTAGATAATGTGAAAAAACTCTAAACCCTAAAAATTTATAAACACACTAACATCGGGCACTTTGCAACGCCAAAAATGACAACCTAGATTACCTTGAGTCCTTGATGTTCAATTTACAATAATAACCGCAATCACAAACATCGGGTTTTATAGCAAAGTATGACGTTTCGAAGCATTGAGACATGATTTCGGAGGACTAAATTATGGTAAAAGAGTGAAACTTGAGAAGGTTAAGAGTGAAGATGAAATAAGAAGTTTGCCTAGGGTTTATATTGAAGGGTTTTGTCGTCAGGTTCATACACGCAGCAGAATTTGAAAATTTATATTTCAAACCCAACAACGGTAATACTGTAGTATCATCAATTCAGGCATTTCCCAAATCATGTGGGGAGAAGCTGTTCTTACCGCTTGTAAGATTCTTAACAGAGTACCATATAAGGGTAAGAACAAGACTCCATACGAGCTATGGAAAGGAAAGAAACCCGACTACAAATACTTCAAGGTATGGGGTTATCTGACAAAGGTTAAAGTATCTACGCAAAGCAAGTTAAGATTGGACCTAAGATTATAGATTGCATATGCATCGGTATGCAAATAACAATAGTGTTTATCACTTCTTAGTGCATAAGTCGGATGTACCCGACATTCATGTGGATACAATCATGGAATCAAAAAATGCTAGTTTCTTTGAAGACTCGTTTCCTAGAAAGGAAAGAGACATAACCTCTCGCAAATGAAGTTATGAATAAAACTCTCAGGATCCAGGAGTCGTGGACTGCCCGAATCTGAGCGGTTCAGATCTAGTGAACTCCGAAGTGGATAACTATTCGAAATCAAGAATTCCATATTCTCAGGACTTGGAGGGTCCAGAGATGGAACCAAGAAGAGGTAAAAGGGCCAGGATAGATAAGTCCTACGGTCCGGACTTTGTTGCTTACATAGTTCATGACAAACCACGAACAATTGCTGAGGTATTGTCAACTCCAGAAGCTTCGCTCTGGAAATAAGCTATAGAGAGTGAGATAGAGTCCATCCTGCATTACCATACATGGGATGTGGTTGATCTTCCTCAGGGAAACAAACCGTTGGGGTGTAAATGGATACTCAAACGGAAGTTGAAAGCAGATGGATCTATAGACAAGTACAAGGCTAGGTTAGTAGTCAAGGGCTATCGATAAAAAAAGGGTCTTGATTACTTTGACACCTATTCTCCGGTGTCTAGGATGACATCCATACGTATGTTCATCGTTATCGCTGCCTTACGGGATCTTGAGATACACCAAATGGATGTCAAGACAACCTTCCTAAATGGTAATTTGGAAGAAGAAATCTATATGGACTAACCCGAAGGGTATGTGGTTCCTGGACAAGAGAAGAAAGTATGTCGGCTTGTCAAATCTTTTTACGGGCAGAAACATGCCCTAAAGAAATGGCACGAGAAATTTGATAATACTCTATTATCAAAAGGATTCGCCATTAATGAGTGTGACGAATATGTTTACATGAAAGGAAATACCGACTCATTCGTCATGATCTGCTTTTACGTAGACGACATGTTGATCACATGGAGCAGTCCTAGAATAATCCTAGAGACTAAGAATATGTTGAAACAATGTTTTGACATGAAAGATATGGGTATCGCAGATGTCATCTTAGGGATCAAGATCTCTAAGACGTCTGACAGACTTGTCTTATCTCAATCTCACTACATCGAGGATGTGCTAAAGAAATTTGAGATCTTCGATAGTTCACCAATAACAACACCACTGGATGTAAGACAAAATATTCATAAACATCATGGTGTGCCCATACGTCAGGAGCGGTATGCACAGGTGATTGGCAGTTTAATATATATCACAAACTGCACTCGACCTGATATTGCTTATGCAGTCAACAAGTTAAGTAGGTTCACCCGTATTCCAAGTGATGATCACTGGAAAACATTAAATCGGGTACTAAGATACCTGAAATACACGCAAAACTACGGGTTACACTATTCGAGATATCCAGTTGTACTAGAGGGTACTGTGATGCAAACTGAATATCTGATATAGAGAACAACAAGTCCACCAGTGGGTATATATTTACAATTGGTAGTGGGCTGTGTCTTGGAAATCCTCTAAGCAAACTTGCATCGCCCGATCCAAGATGGAATCAGAGTTTATCGCTTTAGACGAAGCTGAGTGACTTCATGACTTCTTAGAGGATGTCCCGTGTTGGGATAAACCCATACCTTATGTAATGATCCACTATGACAACCAGTCGGCGATAGGAAGGGCACGGAGTTCTATGTAAAATGGCAAATCTCGTCATATCAGATGAAGACATAGACCATTAGGCAGCTGATTACCACTGGCTATTATTTCCATTGATTACGTAAAATCAAAGGAAAACATAGCAGATCCCTTGACGAAGGGCATACCCAGTGATCATATGTTCTGTCTGTCTAGGGTAATGGGCCTAAAACCCAAACTATAAGAACTGATACGGTAGATACCCAACCTAACAGACTGGAGATCCTAGGAATTAGGTTCAATAGGAAAATTAAATTGTAAAGGTTCAGTTGAGCGCTTCGGTGAAAGCAAGAGCATTTCAGATGATGATGTATACATAGAAACATGAATCCAAGGCTGTTCCCATGATAGACATTAAGTTCTATCTGTAGAGTGGTAAAGGTTAAGTTTCCAAAACCTTTAGTGATCCTCAACAGTTGAGGTTAGGTTTGGGGAAACTTTTAATGGTTCCTAACACTTGTAAAGTGGGGTATAGAAGAATACCTTGTAGGAGACCACCTATTTAAGTGTGAGGACTGGCCGCTTCAAATGAACGCACTTAAGAATCTAAGACGTGGTCATGGCCACAACGGGAAAAACCTTTAAAGAATGACAGAGTAAGGAAAGGTGTTGTGTTGGTACCATTGTCTTGGCTTACACTAAACACTGACGGTTCAAGACATCATGTTCACCGTGCAATAAGTAAGTCCGATGGTATTCTACTATGGAAGGTTCAAAGCTACGACTACCTATCCAGATGTGACATTGGTCCGCCGGAAGATTGCTAGAAAGGCACCATGTGTGTGTGCCAAAATCTCTTCCAAAAGGGGATTGGTGAAATTTATTAAACGTGAAATAAAGTTACTCCTATTATTTATGACTCGAACAATTGGGGCCCTGCACGTCGTAAATGTCGTTTTCACACACGTGCACACGTTGTACCAAGGATTATAAATTTTCTTAGTGAAAGAGATATTGGTACGTATACAAAATGTTTGAGACATGAAATGATAGACGGTTATTGGCCAAATAACAACTGGTTTTACGTTGGTAAATGAAGAAAGAAGTGTACTATGTGTAAAAGATGAAACGAGTCAAAAATTGTCGCGAAGTCATGAAGGTCGCGGCGTCTCGGCTCCAGTAAGACCGTTGGAGACGAAAAATAACTGACTCTTGGGCTGACTTTAGAGCATTAATTCTCCATTATTTGGCTCATGAATTGTAACCCCAAATTAAGTGTCATTACATGGCATTGAAGACCACTACTTGGTTAGTTGGGAAGACATCTAAGATTTTATTGACTCAATTGAAGAACACACAATCTAAGAGTTTATAAGTTTTTCTTCCTCTCTAGCAATTTTCCACACACTCAAAGACCCTTCTTTTAGTAAACACTTGAGTCATCCTTTACTCAATTCACTATAAAAAAAGGACCTACCGTGACAGTTTGGGTGTGTCGGTTTTAAAAATCATCACACGTTATGACGGTTTTAGCATTGACTTTTTGGTTAATAGGCCTTTGTGACAGTTATGTGATGGTTTTTTTAACCGTCACAACTTTGTGATGATGATTTCAACAGTCACATATTTTTGTGACGGTTTTTTAAATTAGCATTTTTTTTAATCCATCTGAACCGACCCATTTAACACTAAAACATGTTTTTCATTACTAAAATCGACCAAATTCATACCAACACCAATTTATTCATCATCCAAAACCGCTTCTACAGTGAACAGTGACAAAGGCTGTGAAACGCCATTTCCAGCCACCACATAAATCCATTGGAGGCGATACTTACACCATTAGCTTCGTCTCTTCAAACCCGTCATTTCTATACTAACCACAACCTTCGATTCATCCTATTTATCCATCAATTTCAGATCGAAAATATCCTCTATTCCGGTCTATTTTTTTGGAAATTCCGGCGGACTGAGCGAGTTTCAACGATGGTGGGTTATACCATTGTGACCGCCGTATCACAGCGGTCATTTCCATACCACTGTCGTGCTTCGTCTCTTCCATTTCGACACGTCGGCCATTTCAATAGGTGTTGTAACCCTAGCCGCCGCCATCGATTTTCCGGCTACCGGAGCAACAATCGACGGTCGTGGCTGGTACCATTACACTCGTCGTCATCTTGCCTACGTTATACACCTACTCAACACCTTCAGTTCTTCACCATTTCTCCAGTTGACCAAATCGGAATTGCTGGACTCTTATGAGCATATATTTTGTCCATATTAATAAATAGTTACAACTTACAAGTGAGACAATTTGCAGGTCCATATTTGTTTTTTGTCTTTTCTTTATGCCTTTTGGTTTGTATTAGGAGCACTAGTTTATATTGCATCCCAGCCAGAAGCTTGGCCTATTCGTTATTTTTTTAGGCCACATGTTAATTGTTTTACTATAGTTTTTTTCGGAATAATTTTAAAACTTTGAAGTTCCTAATAAGCTTTTCGTGGTAGTTTATAATTCGACATGTATATTCTGTTTCAAAAATGGGAACTTGATGATGTTAAAAATTATCTGCATCTTGTAGAGATTCTGGAGTTATGGTTGCCTTATTTTTTAGCTTATAAAAGTCTGCATGATCAAATTCTAAGACATATTGTGCTTATCTAAGATATATTGATCAAATTCTAAGACATATTGATCAAATTCAGAGATTTTCACATTGCAAAAAGGGAGGAAGATATTAGTTATTACGCAGGATATGTAGGTAAGTATACCGTTCCCCGTTGTGTGAGTAATTAGTTTTTCAGCATTTTCTTTTCTTACGTGTGTACCATTTCTTGAAGGTTCTTCATTCATGTTGGGAAGAGCTTTGACTTCTGTTCTTTGGAGAATAATTATTGATCGTTATGGTCGAAAGACAGTTGTTGTGTTTGGCACAATTACAGTTTTAGTGTGCTGGTTAATCACTATCCTCATCCATAAGATTTTGTCTGCAATAAAAAGTTTCAGCTAAAATACAATTCTCCTAATTTCGTTCAAGTATGTATTAATTTCTTATATTAAACATCAATTGGGGGTTATATTCAATGCTCTCTTTGGCCTTAGTACCAACTTTTGGATGGTTATAATTACAAGGTTCCTTATAGGCAGTTTGTGCGGAATAATTGGCACAATGCGGGTATGTCTTTACTGCTACTTCATGTGAAATTTATATCAGCTATAAGCATCTTATTATTCAGGATTGACATTGTGATTTGCAATATGAGTTTTTACTGGCCTGTATGAACTAGTTTAGTACTATCTTTCTTGTGCTCTTCTTTTCATACTGGATTTATTCAATTTTTAAGTTGTTCAATACTTGAAACTCAATATTCTTTGATTTCAATATCTCCAGGCTTATGCTTCTGATATTTGCCGAAAAGAATACCATGCTTTGGGCATATCTGCTGTGAGTTCCTTCTCATCTCTCTTTTCCTTTTAAACAACTTTGTTGCCTATCTTAGAGATCATATACCATAAAACGTTTTAAATATCTTATTTATTTAGGTAAGCACGTCATGGGGCATAGGTTTGGTGATTGGTCCTGCTATTGGAGGTTATCTTGCACAGGTACAATACTTTTCATGGTGCAATTGTTGGGGTTAATATTTAGTGTAGTGAGGACTGAAGAACTGTCTTTCCGAGATAAGTGTTTCATCTGAATGTTTTATGGTCAAGGCTTTAGTCTGTACAACAGTATCACATATATCTTCTACTCCTATGGTTCTTTGCTGCAATATCACATATATCTTCTATCTGGTTCTTCGCTACAATCTGATTTCACTCACACATTGTTCAGGAAAATATTCTCTGAGCTAACTGCATTTATCTATGACCTTGGAGTTCCTCTCCACATAATATTTCATGAAAATAATAAGTTGATGTCGTTCATACATGGCATTGGACTAAGAACAACGAACCATTTGCTTAACGTCTCTTCATGACTTGAAACTGAAAAGAACCCTGAATAGGGATCCTACTTAATATCCAAATCTGCTAACATAAGCTTTAGAAGCTCTAGTTCCTGCCTTGCCATCTATTTAAAACACTTGTAATTATTGTGAGTACACTTTGGTGACTAACAATTTTTGTGTTACTATGTTCTTTTAGCTGCAACACTTCTGAAGTTTACTGATTTAAACAGATACTACACTTGGTTTCTGATGTGTTCTCGAGCCCACTGTTGCTCTGTTTTTAAATCTGTTGCTGCTGCATTTTAAGCCAAACAACTGCTTTAATAGCCACATTTGAGCCAGTTTACTGCTGGATTTTCAAAGCAATTACTGTTGCATTTTCTTTAAAAACCATATCGCTACACTTGGTAAAAATCCTAATAATATAAAAATCTCATTTCGCTACTGATTTTTGGCCAGTTCGCTGTTGTATTTTTGGTCGTTTTGCTACTAATTTCATGGCCATTTGCTACTGATTTCTTGGCTATTTTGCTGCTGATTTCTTGGCCATTTTGCTACTGATTTCTTGGCCATTTTGCTACTGATTTTGGCCATTTTGCTGCTATATGTCGCGCCCGTTTTTGACCTCGGGGTCTAAACAGTATCCGCAACATTGTTCTTTGGCGCGGTTCCCTGGATGGAGCAATAATGCTGATTTTGAGGAGTCGCCACCTAATTAATTAAGTGAATTGGGACACTTGATTTATTGCAATAAAAATACTGCAATTAATCTCCATTTAATGGTCTGCGAAATTAATGAGATTCTGGATCAGGATTCTTTATTATCCTAAAGGGAAGGGGTTAGGCATCCTTTAAGATCCGCTAACTTGCGGTTATCCATTCAAACCTAGGTTAATTATTTATTGCCCTTTTTAATCTACATATTCTAAGCAGTTTTCATAATTTACAATTACAATTGAATGCAATACAGAATAATAAAGCTAAAATTAAAATAAACTCTGGGACATCTTTTAGCCCTTTTTAGGCCTTCTGCACAAGATAATCTCCGGGTACCTGCACAAACACTTATTAAAAGTGTTAGTAATAGAATAAATAATTTTAAATTAATAGCAAGAATTAATAAGTAAAGCCAAAAATAAACTCGTCTTTTGCAGAGGGGAGGCCTTGGAAATCAGACGGAGATTCCTTCATCGGCCAATATTGCTAGAAACAATAAAATAAATAAAACCTTCAGATCCGCGCCAAAACAGCAATAGTTTTAAACACATAGGGCTCAGATATATAAAAATAAAGTGGGACATCCTAAACAAGTCCGGCTGCGGAAATTCGCCTCGCCAGCGCATGTTGGTTATCCGGTGTAAGTGGAAGAAATCATCATTGCCCAGAAAGCTTCATTTTTATTTTATTTTCCTTCTTTGCAACTGTGGATGACCTCAAAAATCGACGGATAACTTTTTCATTGCCCAATCAAGTGTAGTACCTTGTTCATTATCAGTTAACCAGCAAAACAAATGTCAAAATCAGTAGCAAGATGACCAAAAATCAGTCCGATAAAATAGCCAAAAATCAATAGCAAAATGGCCGAAAATCAGTCCAAAGTCAGTAGCAACATAGCCGAAAATCAGTAGCAAAACAACCAAAAAATCAGTCCAGCCAAAATGGCCAAAATCAGTAATAACATGGCCAAAACCAGTGACAAAATAGAACATCTATCAAAGCAAATCACCGACAAAATCAGTCCAAAAGGAATAAATCCGACACTAGAAGAACAGAAACAACACAAAGATAACGCCAACCAAATGAACAACACGTTAGCATAGCGAACCGAGCAACAAACAACAGTGGTCGGAATCAGCAAGATAAATTCACCGGAAAATCAATTCGGGAAAGAACAAATCGCCTGAACCACAAAGATGATTAAACAAAACAGAGTAAATCAAACAATAACCAACGGTCGCCGGAGTTTTTAAACTCCGGCAAGATTTAAACCACAAAATAAATCAGTCCATCCAAGAATATATCACAGATCAAAAATAGAACCGAACCAAGGATTTAATGGGGTGGCGTTACTTCAACGGTGGTAAACACCGGAGCAACGCCGCCAGTGGTTGACGGAAGCAGTAGGTATTGCGGTGGTGGTCGACTGAAGAGTAGAGGGGTCGACGGGAATGAGTTTAGGGATGAGAAGTGAAGTGCGGCTGTAAGTGAGATCAATGGTGGTGGGGTATGCCGATTGTTGGTGATGTTGGGGCAGTGGAGAGAAGACGGTGAACAGTGGTAAGGTTCGCCGGAGCACTGAGCTCCGGCGGTGGAGATGGGAGTTCGACGGGGATGGGTGTTCGAACAGTGGTGGTCGACGAGTTGAGGGACGGGGATGCGACGACGACGGGTGGGAGGCTCACGAGCTCGGGCGCGTGGCAAGGTCGACGGAAATGAAAAGGGGGGAGGGTTTTGAAAAATAAAAATGGGAGAGAGGGAAAGTGTGTATTGCGGCTGGGAGGGGAGATGAGAGGGATAGATGTAGGTGTCCGCCGAAATCTAAAGAAAGGGGAGGTTTTTATTTATAGGGGTATTTAGGTTTACGGTTTGGGTTTTTGAGGAAAAGATGAGTGATGTACTGAGCCTCATTTTTGGGCCTCAGTTTTTTTGGCGGATTGGACTGATCCAGATTGTGTCTCGGACTGGACTGGTTTGACAAAAATGCAAAACGGGTTTATTATTTAAAAGAAAAATTATTTAAAGGTACAAAATTATCAAAATAAAAATGCCGATACAATAATAATAAAATACAATATTTAAGAAATGTTTAATGCCTAATTAAAAGTAAAAACGGGATGCCAATTAATTATTTAAAGAGATGCAAACATTAATAAAATAAAACGACGGTGTGATGATAATAGAAATATAATATTAACAAAGACATCATGCTTAATTTAAAATAAAAGATGCAATGCCATTTTGTGAAGAAATAAACATAGAATATTATGTAAAAAATGCAAAAAAATGATGATTAAAATGCGGTGTCCTAAAATGCTTAAAATTGCAAGAAATGACTAAAAGATTGGTCAAAATTGGGTGTCAACAGCTTGTCCCTCTTTGACCGAATACGATGAAAGAGTTTTCGGACAAAGACGTTGACTTGTAGCCAATTTTGTCCCCATCGTCAGAATTAAAACAAAGATCAAGAAAATAAATGGGCAAAAGCTGATGCAAATTCAAAATTTTGTCTCAGTGTTGAATTATGATGACACTGGGTCGTTGTGATGCCAAAATAAAAGACAAAGATGATGCAGATTTAAAATTTGTCCCAGTGTCGAATTATGATGACACTGGATCGTTGTGATGCCAAAATAAAAGACAAAGCTGATGCAGATTTAAAATTTGTCCCAGTATCGAATTATGAGGACACTGGGTTGCTGCGATGCTAGAAAATTAAAGCAGGCAGACGCTGATTCAAAATTGTCCCAGTGTCGAATCATGATGACACTAGGCTGCTGTGATGCTGCAAAATTAAAGACAATGCCGACGCAGATTCAAAATTTATCCCAGTATTGAATTATGATTGACGTTGGGTT
This sequence comes from Przewalskia tangutica, assembly GCA_029844215.1. Taxonomy (NCBI): domain Eukaryota; kingdom Viridiplantae; phylum Streptophyta; class Magnoliopsida; order Solanales; family Solanaceae; genus Przewalskia; species Przewalskia tangutica. Next base: position 84,799,394 of record CM056734.1, read on the forward strand.
ACAGGTGATGTGGTGCTGTAACAGACGGGGTGTTTGTAGATGTTGATGGCGTCATTGCATGGACGCGATGCAGATGTTCATCGTTGCATAGACAAAACATAGATGAAGTCGTTGCATAGGCTTACATGAAATGGCGTCGTTGCATAGACGCGATGCAGATGCTCGTCATTGTATAGACAAAATATAGATGAAGTTGTTGCATAGGCTTACATGAAATGGCGTCGTTGCATAGACGCGATGCAAATGCTCGTCGTTGAATAGACGAAACATAGATGAAGTTGTTGCATAGGCTAACATGAAATGGCGTCGTTGCATAGACGCGATGCAGATGCTCATCGTTGCATAGACGAAACATAGATGAAGTCGTTGCATAAGCTTACATGAAATAGCGTCGTTGCATAGACGCAATGCAGATACTCGTCGTTGCATAGACGAAACATAGATGAGGTTGTTGCATAGGCTTACATGAGATGGCGTCGTTGCATAGACGCGATGCAGATGCTCGTCGTTGCATAGACGAAACATAGATGAAGTCGTTGCATAGTCTTACATGAAATGGCGTCGTTGCATAGACGCAATGCAGGTGCTCGTCGTTGCATAGACGAAACATAAATGAAGTTGTTGCATAGGCTTACATGAGATGGCGTCGTTGCATAGACGCGATGCAGATGCTCGTCGTTGTATGAACGAAACATAGATAAGGTCGTTGCATAGAATTAGAAGATATGGCGTCGTTGCATAGACGCGATGCAGATGCTCGTCGTTGCATAGACAAAACATAGATGAAGTCGTTGTATAGTCTTACAATAAAATGACGTCGTTGCATAGACGTGATGCAGATGTTCGTCGTTGCATAGACGAAACATAGATGAAGATGTTGCATAATCTCACAATGAAATGGCATCGTTGCATAGACGCGATGCAGATGTTCGTCGTTGCATAGACGAAACATAGATGAAGCTGTTGCATGGGCTTATATGAGATAGCGTCGTTGCATAGACGCGATGCAGATGCTCGTCGTTGTATAGACGAAGCATAAATGAAGCTGTTACATAGGCTTACAATTAAATGATGTCGTTTTATGGACGTACCTATTTTGTGACCTGCTTGGGTTGAGATAACGTCATTGCATAGACGTTGGGCGGTTGTAACCCGCATAGGCTTATTGTTGTCCTCCCGCCTTTGCTGATATAAAGATCATGCACTCAAAGAAAACTTGTGAGTTTTAGGAAATGAGTGGTTGATTCGCGTCGACTTTGTAGCTTTGGCTCTTGACGCTTGCATGCTCAGACTTAAGCAAAAGGTTAGTGCATAACTGTTAAGGCAAAAATGATAACGCATGAATTTATAAGTGATCGGTGTATTTTATATACACTTTTCGAGTCATTTTTAGTTAATCTTTTGTCCCTTTTTGTACAAATAAGTGTCGTATTAGGATAGTTTATCTTTCTTTTGAGTCAAAGTGGTTAAAATGGCCAAATGGCGGAAAAGGAGCAAAAAGAGGGCAAAAGAGGAGGTCCAGAGCTAAAAACAGAGAAAGTGGCGAACGAGAAAAAAGCCAGTCGTGCGCGGCCTCACTGCGATCGAAGCGGCGACGGCCAATGTCCACGAGGCTGCGAAGTCCCAGTACGCGCGCCATGTCAACAGTGCGGGCGCGGCGCTAATCATCAGAGAGGCTACAAAAGAAGTAGCGCCGCGACGCCCACAGACAGCAGAGAATCAGGGCCGCGGCGCCAAATCACCCAAGGACCACAGAAGTTCCGGCGCGGCTGAAGGCGAGGCGCGGCGTCGGCGGGAAAAATCGAGTTTTGACGATTTTACGGGCCAAGCTGCGAGGAAAAGTTAAGAGGCGGTTTTCGACTATAAAAGGAGAACCCTAGACAGATTTTAAGGGTTCCCCTTCTTGCACAACACAAGATTTCTTGCTTGGAGATTGAAGACCATAATTTAGTACTTTCTTTTCCTTTTTCTTTTCTTTATTTCAGTTTTTGTATGATGACTTTTGAATTAGTTCTTGTCATGTCAATGACTAGGAACTAATTCTCTTATAGGGCTTTCCATGTTAATTCTCTAGAAACTTATGTTATGAATTAATGCATGTCTATGGTTATTATTCTTCTTTGAGAGATTTATCCAATAATTGCTTTGAATGATTGGTAATTAATTGACAACTAATTATCACTATATGATTTCTAATTTACTTCGAAAGGAGAGATTGTGAATATGTTGTAAGTTGGGTAGACATTCTTGGATTGGGGATGAAAATACCTCAATTATTTATGTAGCGTTAATGAGAGGCTTAAAAACCCTAATTTTGCGCATGGTGCGTGACAGTTAACTAGGTTTTTGTTCTTAATCCTCCTATAGAGTTATCCTTATCACTGAAAGGTAGGTAAGGTGCAATACTGGGGTTGAGTGTTTATACATCCTTAACGGGAATGTAAAACGATTTCGTAAACCTGCTTTCTCCGAGAGAAGAAGTCCATAATTCATTGCATTAATAAATAACATAAGCGGATAGTTGAAGAGACATGGAAGCACTATTCCCATCACATCTGAAGTAAACTCATTAGTTAAATTAGTCTTTATAATTCTTAGTTATAAACAACAAATCCAAATATCAATTGCCAAATAGATACCAAAAGATAGATAGTTGATACTTGAACCCTAATCCTTGTGGACGATATTCGGTCTTACCAGGACTATATTACTTGTCACGATAACGTGCACTTGCGTTAAAGTGTGTGCATCTTTTCGCGCATCAAGTTTTTGGCGCCGTTGCCGGGGATTAGGCATAGTTCAATATCAAATCTATCTATTTTTAATTTCTAATTTGGTTTTTAATTTTTATTTTTAATTTTCACGTTTTTCGTTATTTTTGGTAAAAATCAGGGTGCCGTTATTTGTTATCTGTTTTTGATCTATTTCAGAAAATCAGTTTATGCGAAGGAGAAGAGGAGCATACACTCTTGTTCCCTTCAATCCAGAAATTGAGAAAACACATGTAAGCAAGCGAAAGAATCAGCGGATTGCAACTTTGATAGAGATGGACGGTGTCCAAAACAACAACATGATGAGAGAAGGGTTAGGAGAAAATCAACCCAATCCAGCCATACCTCGGCAAGTACCTATGGATGTCGAGGAAAGAGTTCAAGTCCAGGCAGAAAGAAGCAGGAGACTATGTCTTGCCAGAGTGAATGGAGCACATACATGTATTAGGCTCACCGCCATAGGAGCGAACAACTTTGAGATAAAACCGGATTACGAGCATGGTACAACATCTGATGCAATTTGGAGGGCGCCATCGGAGGATCACATATGCACATAGCTAATTTCTTGGAGCTATGTGCAACTTTCGGATATAACGGCGTTCGATGATCTTGCGTCAGATTGAGGCTCTTTCCCTTCTCTCGTGGATAGTGCAATAGTATGGTTGAATTCCCTGCCGGCCGATTCGATTTTTACATGGCACGAGCTGGCACATAAATTCCTAGCCAAGTTCTTTCCCCCATGCAAAGCAGCAAAATTGAGAGGGGAGTTGAACAACTTCTACCAAGCAGATGGAGAGTCCTTATATGAAGCTTGGGAAAGGTTCAAAGACTTGCAGAGAAAATGCCCACACCATTGCATTGAGTTGTGGAACTTGGTCCACATCTTCTATAACGGTGGCGGTACAACGAACCATCATAGATGCAGCAGCAGGTGGGGCATTCATGAGGAAAACAATCCACGACGCTCACGAGTTACTAGAAGATATGGCCACCAACAACCATGTCACAGAAGAGAGGTCGACAAGTGGGAGAAGAACAGTGGGAGTCCACAAAATAGATGCTATTGCTGCCTTGAATGCCCAAGTGGCCCTTTTGGTAAACAATTGCGCAGAACATCTGATGTCGGTGAATGCGGTGCAGATGCCTAAACGTTGTGAAATATGTGGTGGCCCACATACATTTGATAGGTGTCCTTTAGCTGATCCCAATAATATACCAATGGAGCAGGCAGAGTATCAGGCCGTGGGTAATTATCAGAGACCACAGAACAATCCATACTCCAACACTTATAATCCAGGGTGGAGAAATCACCCAAATTTCTCATGGAGAGGAGACCGAGGCGATAGAATCAATACGAGGCGATGTCAAACCAGAGAACCAAAATCAGCGACCGCTTTACTCGGGCCCAAAGATCCTCAGCGATTGATACCGGTTGTCAAGAAAAGCGGAGCCGAAGTGGCGATTGTAGACTTGCCAACGCCCAGACTCAGTTCATGACAGAAGCTAGATCCTCGTTCAGAAACTTGGAAGCACAAGTGGGTCAGCTAGCAAAGCAGGCAAACAGCAGGCCGCAGGGTATATTGCCAAGCAATACAGAGGTAAATCAGGAAGCGATGTCGAGCGATGCGATTGAAAGTGGAAGACAGTTGGAGCAGCAATCTCTTCAGCCAATAGTTGAGAAAGAGCGAGAGATAGAAAAAGAGAAGGTGGTTGAACCTAACCCGGTGGTAGAAAACTCCGCAGAAGAGTATCTGAGAAAAGATCTCTTTCCCCCAGAGATTACAGCGGAAGGCGGTTGATAAACAATTCTCCAAATTCTTGGAGATATTCAGGAAGCTGCATATCAACATACCTTTTATAGAGACTTTGGAGCAGATGCCTTCCTATTTCAAGTTCATGAAGGAAATATTGGGGAAGAAGAGGAAGTTGGCGGAATATGAGATAGTAGCACTAACAGAAGAGTGTAGTGCTATCTTGCAGAAGAAGTTTCCACCAAAACTAAAGGATCCAGGAAGCTTTATACTACCTTGCACAGTGGGCAGGGTGACTTGCAACAGAGCTTTGTGTGATTTAGGGGCAAGTATAAATCTGATGCCCTTATCAGTATTTAAGCGATTGGAGTTGGGAGAGGCCAAACTAACCACTGTGAGTCTGCAACTAGCCGATAGGACAGTGGTTCATCCAAGAGGAAAAATTGAGGACGTGATTGTCAAAGTAGGAAAATTCTTCTTTCCTGCAGACTTCCTCATTCTAGACATGGAAGAAGATGCGGAAATCCCTATCATATTGGGGAGACCATTCCTAGCAACAGGTAGAGCTTTGATTGATGTAGAAAGGGGAGAGCTAACATTAAGGGTGGAGAAGGAAGAAATGGTGTTTAAAGTTTTTAAACATGTCATCGAGCCACCAACCATGAGCAGGTACTTTGCAATCAGCACCATCAAGCCCCCCTGTGAGCCATTACAAGTCAACCAAAGGGAGATGAGCCCACGAAAGCAGGCATGGTTTGCCAAACCCCCACTGACGCAGGTATGTGTTCCTGAACTCCCCCTTACTGATAATGCTAAGAAGAAAAGAAGAAAAAGAAAACGCAAAATGTGGAGGAAATGGATTAGTTGGGGGGTTGATCCACCCCACGGTTATTAAAACTAAGGAACTTGCGTCCGGCTAAAAGACGTTAAAGACAGCGCTACTTGGGAGGCAACCCAAATTATTTTGATTTATTTTATTTTAATATAGTAGTTTTATTAAGAACGGTCTCACGGAGGTAGTGTTTGTCTTTGTAGCAGTGCAGGCCAATAAATTGAAGGCGAAAAATCAAGAAAAGCCGAGATTTCGGAAAAGCGGGTTAGCGCATGGCTGGGAAGCGAACGCGACGCCAAAAGAACTGAAGAGGCGCTGAAGTTTAAGCGTCACGGCGCCCAAAAGTAGGGCCGCGGCGGCAGAAAACCAGAAAAATGCCAAGTCTAAGGCGCCGCGTATTTCCATAAGGCATGCGCAAAATCGAAGGAATGCAGAAGATTGGCGCTGGCTAAAAGCATGGCCGCGCGGCGAAATCCGGAAACTTAAAAACGCCCAGAAATCAGATTTGCCCCAATTTCAAAACCAAAACCTAACCCTTCTTCTCCACAAAACCCACGAAAATCCACAAATTACCCACAAATCCTCCACAAATCAAACCCAACCACAACCAAAACGCTTAAATTCCTAAAAACCCTTAGCTATCTCAACCAACAAAGCTCCATTCCATAGCCTCAAATCACCATTGAAAACAAGAACATCGTGGAGACACCATCAAAAAGGTAATCTTCACCTTTTTGTTGAAAGTTGCTAGTAGTCAAAGGAGGTAATAGTTGGAGAGGTGTTGCATTGTGAAGTAGTTTGGGTGTTGAAAAATTGATTGTGAAGTTGGAGAAAGAGTAGACAAGGAGGGTGTGGGTATTGGGTAGTAGAGTTGAAGTTTGAGGGTGTTGTGTTTAGCTGCTAATTGTAGATTGTGTTGGGAAACATTTGTGCCACTAAGTTGTAAGCTACAGAAACTGTTTTAACCATGTCCACCAGAAAAAGAAGAGCCTCCACATCCACCCCAGTCCCACATTACGATGATACTAGGTTTGTGAGCTACGAAGCCTTCCAAAGATACAAAAAGCTTAGTACTAGGCCCTTAATCCCTGAAAGGGGAATGAACTATCAGAGGGAGTCGTTTTGGGAAGAGGATATTTATGAGCCCATTTGGGCAATGATTGAATTAAGGGGGTGGAGGAGATTTGTAAATCCGGAGAAGATAGCACCAATGAACACAACAATGGTGCGGGAATTCTATGCTAACTTTCCGGAGAGGGTGGAAAGGGGATGCTTTGTAAGGGGAAATTATGTGCCTGTGACAGCAGAAGATATAAATACACAATTGAAGACAGTTGATGTTGAAGGAGGAATTGGTGATCAGAGCCATTTTAGAACATGGTCTAGGAGCACCGACAACATCAACTGGAATACCGTCAAACGATGAGCTACCACAGCTGCTTTTGATATGGCGAGAAATGGGTCAAAACCTTGAGCGGTGCCAATTCAAAGCGACCAAGGGTTGGCTATATTTCGTCAGTGCCCGCATAATTCCATCCACGCACTTCACCAGAGTGCCAGAAGATAGGATTAAGCTGATATATGGAATTATGAGAGGGTTGACGATTGATGTGGGGAAAGAAATAGTGCAGAGCATTGAGGAAATCAGCAGGTTGGTGGCAACAGGTGGATTGGGACATGACTCAGTTATCACCAAGCTATGTCACATGAATGGGGTCCCAATCCTACCCACTGATACTAATGAGAGAAACCAACTGCCTGTGTCCTATGGGATAGTGCACTCTTTCCCAGACCCAAGCCCCCCAGCAGCCAGAAGAAGAGTACAACCAGCAGCAGCAGCAGCAGCAGAGGCCGCAATGAATGAAGATGAGCCTGAAATAGGGGCTCAATATGCGGCAGGACCTAGCCACCAGCCAACTACAGAAGCAGAACCTCCAGTGCCTATGATGGAGCAAGTGCTCCAGAACCAGAGAATGATGATGCAACATTTCGACACAATGATACAAGGACAAAATGAGTTGAGACAGGGACAACATGAGTTGCGACAAGGGCAACAAGAATTGAGGCAGGAGCAACAACAGTTGCACCAGTAGTTTGACGAGATGAGTTCCCTGTTCAACCAATGGTCGATGCATTATCCACCGCCACCACCGCCACCACCACCATTTTAGCCAAAGTCTGTAAGTGTCTTATTTCTTTTATTGTCTTTGAGTCTACACACATTGGGGACAATATGTGATTCAAGTTTGGGGTGTTTTATTTGTGTCATATTATGTTTTATTTAAGTCTTTTTTATTATTTTTATGTATTTTTGAGTCACAATTTTTTTTCTTTTTGAGTCATAATTGTCTGTCAAAAGATCATGTATGCTGTAGTTGCTAGAAACACCTAGTGAAATAAGGTGAAATAATGTAATGGAATTGAAGCAACTATTTAAACACCTAGGTTAGATATGCCAAAAACTCACAAAATCTGTCTATTTGGAGTTTCTTGCTTAAATTGTGCATGCTAAATAATGAAAACCTATGTGTTATGATTGCTTGCTATTTGAGGCGAAATAGTTAGGATATGCATGTTAGGGAGATGACTCAGACATTTCTTTGATAGCCAATTCTTACCATTCTTTTCTATCCCGGACTTTAAAAATATCCCTAGTCAGCCCCATTGAGCCTAAATATTGAAACTTCTTATTTGACACCCTATATTCCCACAAATTGTGTCATAAGTAAAAATGTGAAGTAGTGGAATAAATTGTGTTAAAAAAGAGATAAAAAGAGTGAATGAGCTTGTTGCACCCCAATTAAAAAGTAATAAGAAATAGGCAAAAGCCTAAGTTTGGGGGTGCTTGTCATTATTATACTCTTCACTCTCCCAAAACAAAAGAGGGAAAAGATAGAATCGAAGTGAAGGAAAGAACAAAAAAAAAAGGGAAATACTGAAAAGCTAAAGAGCTTATGGTACACAGAATGAGCTTAAAATGCCTATTTTCACCTACCTATACCTAAGCCTACATTACAACCCTTAAAGTCCTGAAGATCTCTTTTATGCATATCCAGGATTAGTGGAGAATAACAAGTAAGCATGCCATAGGAATTTTTGAATTTATATGCATGATTTAGTATATTGACTTCCATTAAGCATGATGAATATGAGTTTGTGAAATATCTAGCTTAATGTGTTTAGTGTGCTGAAAATTTCATGCTGTCGCGCCCTTTTTCGGCCGCGGCATTTTTTAAATAATAGCGAATCCTGCTCAACAAATGCAAAATGTTAGAAAATAAATAATAAAATGCTAAATAAGGTTTAAGAGGCTTAAAGGTTAAAAAAAAATGTTAAAAGGATGCTAAAATTGCAAAAGAGTGCTAAAAAGGCTAATGGGTTGCTAGAATGCTAAGGGTTCGCGGAGTCGCCACCTAATTAATTTGGGTGAATTAGGACACCTAAATGTTTAACTAGTTTAAAGTAAAACATTAACTCCATTTTAATGGTCTGCTAAACTTAATGAGATTCTGGGTAAGGGTTCTTTATTAATCTAGAGGGAAGGGGTTAGGCACCCTCTAAGATCCGCTAACTTGCGGTTGTCCTGCCAAACCTAGGGTTAATTATTATTGTGCCAAGAACGCAATGCAAGTTGCAAAAGGTATTTGGGTGGAGAGTATTTAGAATATGAAATGTATTATTACTATTTCTCCTATATGAATATTAATAAGAAAGTTAGTATAAAATATGTTTCTTATGCTAGGATTTAGTAATATATATCGTAGCTACCTAAACAATTATAGGAGTGGAAATATTAAATGATAAGACTTAAACAATGTATGGCGAGCTAAACTAATGCCAAACTACTAGATAATTTATTAATTCCAGGTTTAATTGTTCTAACTGTTCTATTGACTAGAGTAATGTTAAACAATTAATTTACAATAAATAAATGAATGGGGGGCGGGGTAGAAAATAATTTAAAGGACTCGAGGAATGGCGATGTCTTTACTTTGCGCTTTGGAATTCCGATGCGGATAGAGATGCACATAGATCACGGGTACTAATTTGCCACGATGAGTCTCGCCATGAGACTCTTTGTTGCTCCGGTCGTGCCATGTAAAAGAAATAAGAAAAGATAATGATTAGTACACATCCAAATTTCACAAATAATAAACAAACATTTGGCACAAAATTAAGCATATGTATCTGAGACGACATCTATATTATTATTTTTTGGTTAACCAAGCTATCGAATCCTACATGATCTATCAAATTGACGTGGAGGAATGATGATCTACCTAGTTTCTAACAAAAATATCTTCAACAGGCACCAAGTATAACAAGCATAGAAGGCTCAGAGATTTGCACAGAAACAGAGACTTAGAAATTTATTTAACCATGGCTCCTTGCTATTATTTTGTAGCTTAACTAAAAATATGATGACACTCCAGATATTATTCAAGGTTTAGATTATGTCCCTGCAATCGAGATCCGACATTTTAACACGATGAACATAATCTTTAGCCACATTTCACTCAAGCAGTCAACACATCAGGACAGAAGTAACGAGACGGAACATTAGCAGGGAGATCATTCATGTGTTTCTATTATCTTCACCAGACAGACGACGTATAAACATAAGGCCCTACTGATCCTATATATATAAAGGAGGAAATAGACATGATATCTAACATTATCAATTTCGCATGATTCCAGCACATCGAGAGTCAGACAAACAAATCCACATTCATGCGGCGCCGCTACCTGATTATCAAGTCTCTGAAACTAACATCCCGTTGATAAACATACAAGTAAACACATTAACCTTCATTTTATGGTCTTTAGATTCTCTAATATCCTAATTTATCTAAACACCAACAGGTATGAACACAAAATTAGTCAAGCACAACACCTTGTGGATTACCTCATGGAGATAGCATGCAGGGGATAAACTATAGTCGACAAATCAGCCTTCAAATTCAAGAGTCGGGACTCTTAAAAGAAAATAAACATTATCCAACTAAACTTGGTTATCAAATTAGTTCTTTAAGTGACCCACAAGTTTAGCTCCCCAATAATAAATAATAACAAAGCATTACTGGTAAGCCAAAACTCTAGCACTGATGTACCTAATACCATCATATAAATTATGTATTAAAGACAGTCTTATATTCAAATTCATCTAAACTTGGATAATGATATGTTGTTAACAAGGTCATACATCTTTAATCGAATGCGAATGCAAATATACTGTAATCGAATTCAGACAGACACTCAGAAGAAAAATATCGACATCTTAAAGCAATCCACGCAAATATTTATAGGCTTCAACAACAATCTGGATAATAAACTCAGCGAAAATAAGTAAATCAATTCAAACCAACAATGCAATAAGCCATAAGTAAAAAAAAGAAATTGGATTTACCTTCTCCGGACAGCGACCCAGGGCAGCGTATCAAGTCGTCGGTCCGCTCGACGGGTTATTGCGATGCGATTGAAAAGGGTAGAACTTGTTTATGAGAATACTTGCGATTGCGATTGAGAAGAGGTTTTGAATCGGATGTTCTTCTTCTTCCTCTTGAACCACAGACGATCGATGAAGCTGCTAGGATTCAAATCGATGCTATGAGTTTCCTCCTTATTTTCGAATGTCGTTCATCTGTCTCTGAATCGATGCTATCGGTGGCTCCCTTTCGATTGCCGCTTTGCATGTCGTTATATAGGCTAACCACAGGTTCTAATATTGGTGAGCAATTATGGCTGATTCTAGGCTGAGATTTCGAAAAGATTTTGGGTCGATCCGATTGATAATTGGGTGCTGGTTTATGGTAAAAAATCACTGAAGACGTGTGTGCAGGTGAAGGGAAAGGAAAGTCGCCGGATTCTCAGGCGAGAATCGCGGCGACGAAGGCGTGAGGTGAAGGCGGCGATTGCTAGGTTTAGGGTTCGTTTTGTTTTCTTTTTGGAAGACGATCCAGTAAAGAAAGCTTTGTCTTGTATAAAGGGCTATGTCGATATAAGCTTGTGGGGATTGGGCTTCGGGTCAGGGAAAATAATGGGCCGCCGGTTTGGGCTGGGTTAGTTTAATTGGGTAGCATTTAATTAGGGGTATTAGTATTAAGAGTTTTAATTAGTTTAATTTTTAGGTGCTTAATTAATTTAATTAATAGTTTTAGGCTTTTAATTAGTGACAAAGTGATTAAATTATCTAATTGTTATAAAATAAATGCGGGTGTGTTATTTAATTAATGCTTAATGCTTTAGAATGCGGTGCTATTAAAATCTTATTATTGCATTATTGCGAAGTTAAATTAAAATGCATTGAGTTTATATTAAATTACTTAAATGCTGAATGCAAGTACGATATTTAAAAATTGTTTAAAGCCTTATAAATGCGACGCTATTAAATGCATATATCAGATTAAAATTGATTTTTAAATTACAAATGATTACTAATAAATGCGGCTATGCTACCTGACACGACGTTATCGCTAAATTATTTATTTTATGCATTTATTAATTATTTAAGAATTACGACAAAGCTTAGAGTTAATAAGTGCGGGCGCGGGACTCTAAATGCTTAAGACTTTACGTAAGACGCGATGCCATTATTAAATTATTTATTTATGCCTGTATTTAATGTTTTATTGTTGTATTTTATTATAAAAATCCTAAAAAAATATTTTACAAAATTAGTGTAATTTTATGGTTAATGGCTGGACGGGAGGGTCAAAATTGGGTGTCAACAGATGTCCCTCTTTGTATGGAGATGATGGAAGAATCTTCGGACAAAGACGTTGACTCATAGCCAATTTTGTCTCGATCTTCAGAATTGCAAAAATCTTTGGCGGTAAACAAGGTGACGAAAATCAAAAGCGTCGATGTCGAGTTATGACGACACTGGGATACCATGGTCAAAACACCAAGGCGGGCTAACGCGGACTCAAAGACTGTCCCAGTGTCGAGTTATGATGACACTGGGCTACCATGGTCAAAACACCAGGGCGGGCTAATGCGGACTCAAAGCTGTCCCAGTGTCGAGTTATGACGACACTGGGTTACCATGGTCAAAACACCAAGGCGGGCTAACGCGGACTCAAAGCTGTCCCAGTGTCGAGTTATGATGACACTGGGTTATGGTGCAAAAAGTAAAGAATAAAAACTGGCTTGAACCTGGGGTGTACTGCTATGGCTTGTGGTGCTGGGTTCTACGGTGATGTGGAGCGAGTGGACCGGCAGAGGCGCTTACGCGTCGTTGGGAAGGTTAGCCCCAACAGTTGCCGGTTATTGTAAGAGAAAATCCACGTTGTGCTCCCGCTGCTGCATGCTAAGACTTGAACAAACGGTTAGTGCATAACTGCTAAGGCAAAATAATTTTAAAAACAATGTAACTGTGAATAGAAAAGGTTATCCTGCAAAACGCGATGCCTGTTGTGTTGATGCGATGTTGCGAATGCTGTGATTTTCGTCCTTGCACAGACGTGTTGCGATTGTGAATGCGGGTATGTTGTCCTTGCTGCAATTGTCCCTGTAGACTAAAGCTCAAGAAAGAGTTAGTGCATAACTGCTAAGACAGAATAATATATGAGAAAAAAAAATGCAATTTTGAGAATAGAGAAATCGTCCCTGCGTAGATGTGATATGCTGACTTGTCGTCGTTTTCGGACTTGTCGTCGTTTTCGGACTCGTTGTCGTTTTCGGACTTGGCGTCGTTTTCGGACTTGTCGTCGTTTTCGGACCTGGCGTCGTTTTCGGACCTGGTGTCGTTTGGACTGGCGTCGTTTTGGACTTGGCGTCGTTTTGGACTTGGCGTCGTTTCGGACTTGGCGTCGTTTCGGACTTAGCGTCGTTTTGGACTTGGCGTCGTTTTGGACTTGGCGTCGTTTGGACTTGGCGTCGTTTTGGACTTATCGTCGTTTTGGACTTATCGTCGTTTTGGACTTGGCGTCGTTTGGACTTGGCGTCGTTTGGACTTGGCGTCGTTTTGGACTTATTCTTTGCTGCTCGCGTAGACTAAAGCTCGAGAAGAGTTAGTGCATGCTTGCTAAGACGAGAATAATAAAGCATGAATGATAAAAATGCAATTTTGAGAAACGAGAAAATCTTCGCGTGTAGATGTAATATCGCGATGATGGCGTCGTTTTGGACTTCTTTGTCTTGATAACGTCGTTGTTACTGGGCGATATTCTTCTTTGGCGTCGTTGCGTAGACTTGATGTCTTGTAACGTCGTTGCTGGGCGTGTTCTTTCTTGGCGTCGTTGCGTAGACTTCTTTGTCTTGTCGCGTCGTTGGTGGGCGATGTTCTTCTTTGGCGTCGTTGCGTAGACTTTCTGTGCGGATAACGTCGTTGCACTGGGCGTTCTTCTTTGGCGTCGTTGCGTAGACTTCTTTGTCTTGATCGCGTCGTTACTGGGCGTGTTCTTCTTGGCGTCGTTGCATAGACTTGATGATAACGTCGTTATGCGGGCGTGTTCTTCTTTGGCGTCGTTGCGTGGACTTCGATTACGTCGTTATGCGGGCGTGTTCTTCTTGGCGTCGTTGCATGGACTTGTTGATTACGTCGTTATGCGGGCGTGTTCTTTTTGGCGTCGTTGCGTGGACTTCTTTGTCTTGATCGCGTCGTTACTGGGCGATGTTCTTCTTGGCGTCGTTGCGTGGACTTCTTTGTCTTCGCGATAACGTCGTTACTGGGCGTATTCTTTGTTGGCGTCGTTGCGTAGACTTGCGATTACGTCGTTATGCGGGCGTGTTCTTCTTTGGCGTCGTTGTATGGACTTCTTGATTACGTCGTTATGCGGGCGTGTTCTTTCTTGGCGTCATTCGTGGACTTCTTGATACGTCGTTATGCGGGCGTGTTCTTTCTTGGCGTCGTTGCATGGACTTCTTGATTACGTCGTTATGCGGGCGTGTTCTTCTTGGCGTCGTTGCATAGACTTCTTTGTCTTTGATAACGTCGTTGCACTGGGCGTATTCTTCTTTGTAGAACAAATGCTCCTGCAAGCTAAGCTTGAGAAAACGTTAGGGTATACCTGTTTAAACAAAATGATAAATATATATGAGAAGCGCAATTTTATGGATAGAAATGTCGTCACGATATGCGGCGAATGCGAGATGTTGCCGCTTGCAAATGACGAATTGTTATGATCCCTTTGTTGTGTGCGATGCGCTTGTTGCAAGTTTGACTTTATGCAGGGATTGGCGCTAGGTTTTGTTGCGGAACTATGAACTTTGTTGCTGATTATTGATGCCCTTCTGCTGCTGCGCTTACGATCACGGACTTTGAATTTTGAGATTTTTTTGTCATATCTTACGCCTCTGCTTTGTTTCTTCTACGAAGAAACTTCTTGCCGTATTTTCTGCTTCGGCTATTGCATTTGCTGCTTTTGTTAATATGAAAAGACCTGCGCTCAAAGAAAATTTGTGAGTTTTGGGGGGGGGTCGATTCGTATTTGACTTCGCCGCCTTGTCCCTTGACATCTGCGTGCCTGGTCTGCTTGGATTTGCAGCCCCTGTCTGGTTTCCTACATTGTCCCAGTTTTGAGAAGGTGTCATGCTGCTCTTCTTTTCTGAGACCCCTGCTTTGCCTATAGGAACGAGCGAGTTCCGGCTCGTTCGCTCGGATGCCGCGAATCGGTCATATCATTTGGGACCGTGCCTTTGATCTTGTGAAATATTGATGCTCTGCCATTACAAATCGACCTTTGGGGGGAGATGATAAATCTTTCTAAAAATGCAACAAACGGTGTTAGCATAAAGCACATAATTTGCGGGTATGTAGCAGATATATTGCATATAGCACATTCAAACGTTTCCTAACATGCAGGGGGGCCTCTTTATGCCAGAGGTAAGCCTAAACGTCACTTATGCGAGATTATGACGGGTTTGTCCAAGTCGTCCAACTATAATGCCTTTGTTGGAAATGGCGACCAAATGACGGTGCACTTTTTTCCAATTTCAGCATGTCATGATTGGGCTTGGATTTGTTTGTCATTGCCACGCTACACATAATATGTTGGTTGGCCGTTGGGTTGAGAAACCCGTCGACAAGTTTGGTGTCTTCCTAATTGTGGTGTCGATGCCAAAGACCGACCCACCTAAGGTAAATGCATGCATGCCCTAAAATAAGGGTGGTATAGCTCTATCTTAAGTTTGCTAAGATTTGGCTTTTACGGGCCTTGAGTTCGAGCGGACAACTCAGTGAAGGCTCTACGCCACGGTTAGACCGGCCACTCCACGTATATTACCGACTCTCTTAAATTTGGATTTTGAAGAAAGAATTTTGCTGATGCACCCAGCGCACCTCGCATGTAGTGTGTGATTGTGTGAATTTTCCAGAGTGGAAGAAATATGAGCGGAATGCCAGTTTAAGGAAAGCAGTAAAGCAGGTAGCAATTTAAAATAAACAAAACAAAATACAGCACACAAAAATTAAATGCAAAAGTAATTGCCAAATAATTATCCTAGGTCTGTTGTGGTTAAGAACCTAAAATCCCCAGCGGAGTCGCCATTTCTGTCGCGCCCTTTTTCGGCCGCGGCATTTTTTAAATAATAGCGAATCCTGCTCAACAAATGCAAAATGTTAGAAAATAAATAATAAAATGCTAAATAAGGTTTAAGAGGCTTAAAGGTTAAAAAAAAATGTTAAAAGGATGCTAAAATTGCAAAAGAGTGCTAAAAAGGCTAATGGGTTGCTAGAATGCTAAGGGTTCGCGGAGTCGCCACCTAATTAATTTGGGTGAATTAGGACACCTAAATGTTTAACTAGTTTAAAGTAAAACATTAACTCCATTTTAATGGTCTGCTAAACTTAATGAGATTCTGGGTAAGGGTTCTTTATTAATCTAGAGGGAAGGGGTTAGGCACCCTCTAAGATCCGCTAACTTGCGGTTGTCCTGCCAAACCTAGGGTTAATTATTATTGTGCCAAGAACGCAATGCAAGTTGCAAAAGGTATTTGGGTGGAGAGTATTTAGAATATGAAATGTATTATTACTATTTCTCCTATATGAATATTAATAAGAAAGTTAGTATAAAATATGTTTCTTATGCTAGGATTTAGTAATATATATCGTAGCTACCTAAACAATTATAAGTGGAAATATTAAATGATAAGACTTAAACAATGTATGGCGAGCTAAACTAATGCCAAACTACTAGATAATTTATTAATTCCAGGTTTAATTGTTCTAACTGTTCTATTGACTAGAGTAATGTTAAACAATTAATTTACAATAAATAAATGAATGGGGGGCGGGGTAGAAAATAATTTAAAGGACTCGAGGAATGGCGATGTCTTTCGCCTGCGGCTTTGGAATTCCGATGCGGATAGAGAGATGCACATAGATGCGGGTACTAATTTGCCACGATGAGTCTCGCCATGAGACTCTTTGTTGCTCCGGTGCGTGCCATGTAAAAGAAATAAGAAAAGATAATGATTAGTACACATCCAAATTTCAAGAAATAATAAACAAACATTTGGCACAAAATTAAGCATATGTATACAGAGACGACATCTATATTATTTTTTGGTTAACCAAGCTATCGAATCCTACATGATCTATCAAATTGACGTGGAGGAATGATGATCTACCTAGTTTCTAACAAAAATATCTTCAACAGGCACCAAGTATAACAAGCATAGAAGGCTCAGAGATTTGCCGAAAGCAGAGACTTAGAAATTTATTTAACCATGGCTCTTGCTATTATTTTGTAGCTTAACTAAAAATATGATGACACTCGGATATTATTCAAGGTTTAGATTATGTCCTGCAATCGAGATCCGACATTTTAACACGATGAACATAATCTTTAGCCACATTTCACTCAGCGATCAACACATCGGGACGGAAGAAATGCGAGGCGGAACATTAGCAGGGAGATCATTCATGTGTTTCTATTATCTTCACCAGACAGACGACGTATAAACATAAGGCCCTACTGATCCTATATATATAAAGGAGGAAATAGACATGATATCTAACATTATCAATTTCGCATGATTCCAGCACATCGAGAGTCAGACAAACAAATCCACATTCATGCGGCGCCGCTACCTGATTATCAAGTCTCTGAAACTAACATCCCGTTGATAAACATACAAGTAAACACATTAACCTTCATTTTATGGTCTTTAGATTCTCTAATATCCTAATTTATCTAAACACCAGGTATGAACACAAAATTAGTCAAGCACAACACCTTGTGGATTACCTCATGGAGATAGCATGCAGGGGATAAACTATAGTCGACAAATCAGCCTTCAAATTCAAGAGTCGGGACTCTTAAAAGAAAATAAACATTATCCAACTAAACTTGGTTATCAAATTAGTTCTTTAAGTGACCCACAAGTTTAGCTCCCCAATAATAAATAATAACAAAGCATTACTGGTAAGCCAAAACTCTAGCACTGATGTACCTAATACCATCATATAAATTATGTATTAAAGACAGTCTTATATTCAAATTCATCTAAACTTGGATAATGATATGTTGTTAACAAGGTCATACATCTTTAATCGAATGCGAATGCAAATATACTGTAATCGAATTCAGACAGACACTCAGAAGAAAAATATCGACATCTTAAAGCAATCCACGCAAATATTTATAGGCTTCAACAACAATCTGGATAATAAACTCAGCGAAAATAAGTAAATCAATTCAAACCAACAATGCAATAAGCCATAAGTAAAAAAAAGAAATTGGATTTACCTTCTCCGGACAGCGACCCAGGGCAGCGTATCAAGTCGTCGGTCCGCTCGACGGGTTATTGCGATGCGATTGAAAAGGGTAGAACTTGTTTATGAGAATACTTACTGATTGCGATTGAGAAGAAGAGGTTTTGAATCGGATGTTCTTACTGCTTCCCTACTGAACCCTGGACGATCGATGACTGCTGCTAGGGGATTCGAATCGATGCTATGAGTTTCCTCCTTATTTTCGAATGTCGTTCACCTGTCTCTGAATCGATGCTCTCCGTCGCCCCTTCGATTGCCCTTTGCATGTCGTTATATAGGCTAACCCTAGGTTCTAATATTGGTGAGCAATTATGGCTGATTCTAGGCTGAGATTTCGAAAAGATTTTGGGTCGATCCGATTGATAATTGGGTGCTGGTTTATGGTAAAAAATCACTGAAGACGTGTGTGCAGGTGAAGGGAAAGGAAAGTCGCCGGATTCTCGGCGAATCGCGCGACGGCGTGAGTGGCGGCGGCGATTGCTAGGTTTAGGTTCGTTTGTTTTCTTTTTTTGGAAGAGACGATCCAGGTAAAGGGCTGCTGTGCTGAGGGTATAAAGGGCTATGTCGATATAAGCTTGTGGGGATTGGGCTTCGGGTCAGGGAAAATAATGGGCCGCCGGTTTGGGCTGGGTTAGTTTAATTGGGTAGCATTTAATTAGGGGTATTAGTATTAAGAGTTTTAATTAGTTTAATTTTTAGGTGCTTAATTAATTTAATTAATAGTTTTAGGCTTTTAATTAGTGACAAAGTGATTAAATTATCTAATTGTTATAAAATAAATGCGGGTGTGTTATTTAATTAATGCTTAATGCTTTAGAATGCGGTGCTATTAAAATCTTATTATTGCATTATTGCGAAGTTAAATTAAAATGCATTGAGTTTATATTAAATTACTTAAATGCCGAATGCAAGTACGATATTTAAGAATTGTTTAAAGCCTTATAAATGCGACGCTATTAAATGCATATATCAGATTAAAATTGATTTTTAAATTACAAATGATTACTAATAAATGCGGCTATGCTACCTGACACGACGTTATCGCTAAATTATTTATTTTATGCATTTATTAATTATTTAAGAATTACGACAAAGCTTAGAGTTAATAAGTGTGGGCGCGGGACTCTAAATGCTTAAGACTTTACGTAAGACGCGATGCCATTATTAAATTATTTATTTATGCCTGTATTTAATGTTTTATTGTTGTATTTTATTATAAAAATCCTAAAAAAATATTTTACAAAATTAGTGTAATTTTATGGTTAATGGCTGGACGGGAGGGTCAAAATTGGGTGTCAACACATGCTATATGTTCCTGCATATTATTCTGCTAACCTTAATGTTTTTCTAGATAACACTAATGCAGCAAAAGTGATCAATGTCAGTGAGTCTTTTATTTTCGTTTCTTGAGTCTTTTATTTCTTTCTTTCTATCTTTGCTCGAGGGCGAGCAAAGGTTACGTTTGGGGGTATTTGATCGGTGTATTTTATATACACTTTTCGAGTCATTTTTAGTTAATCTTTTGTCCCTTTTTGTACAAATAAGTGTCGTATTAGGATAATTTTTCTTTCTTTTGAGTCAAAGTGGTTAAAATGGCCAAATGGCGGAAAAGGAGCAAAAAGAGGGCAAAAGAGGAGGTTCCATAGCTAAAAACAGAGAAAGTGGCGAACGAGGCAAAAACCCAGGTCAGCGTCGCGGCGCGCCTCGCGATCGAAGCGCGCGCCCAATGTCGAGAGGCTGCAAGTTCCAGGCCGCGGCGCTCGTGTCAGCAGTGCGGGCGCGGCGCTAATCATCGAGAGGCTACATAGAAGGCGCCGCGCGCTGCATGCCAGAGAATCAGGGTCGCGGCGCCAAATCACCCAAGGACCACAGAAGTTCCGGCGCCGACGCGGGAAAAATCAGGGTTTTGACGATTTTCTGGGCCAGGCCTGCAGGGAAAAGTTAAGGGCGGTTTTCAGCCTATAAAAGGAGAACCCTAGGCAGATTTTAAGGGTTTCCCTTCTTGCACAACACAAGATTTCTTGCTTGGAGATTGGAGACCATAATTTAGTACTTTCTTTTCCTTTTTCTTTTCTTTATTTCAGTTTTTATATGATGACGTTTGAATTAGTTCTTGTCATGTCAATGACTAGGAACTAATTCTCTTATAGGGCTTTCCATGTTAATTCTCTAGAAACTTATGTTATGAATTAATGCATGTCTATGGTTATTATTCTTCTTTGAGAGATTTATCCAATAATTGCTTTGAATGATTGGTAATTAATTGACAACTAATTATCACTATATGATTTCTAATTTACTTCGAAAGGAGAGATTGTGAATATGCTGTAAGTTGGGTAGACATTCTTGGATTGGGGATGAAAATACCTCAATTATTTATGTAGCGTTAATGAGAGGCTTAAAAACCCTAATTTTGCGCATGGTGTGTGACGGTTAACTAGGTTTTTTTTCTTAATCCTCCTATAGAGTTATCCTTATCACTGAAAGGTAGGTAAGGTGCAATACTGGGGTTGAGTGTTTATATATCCTTAACGGGAATATAAAAAGATTTCGTAAACCTGCTTTCTCCGAGAGAAGAAGTCCATAATTCATTGCATTAATAAATAACATAAGCGGATAGTTGAAGAGACATGGAAGCCCTATTCCCATCACATCTGAAGTAAACTCATTAGTTAAATTAGTCTTTATAATTCTTAGTTATAAACAACAAATCCAAATATCAATTGCCAAATAGATACCAAAAGATAGATAGTTGATACTTGAACCCTAATCCTTGTGGACGATATTCGGTCTTACCAGGACTATATTACTTGTCACGATAACGTGCACTTGCGTTAAAGTGTGTGCATCTTTTCGCGCATCAATAAGCAATGTAATTGTATGAGTAGAAATGTTATCCTGTAAAATGTGATGGCGGTTGTATTGATGTGATACTGCAAATGCTGAGATTTTGTCCTTGCACGGACGTGTTGAATATTGTGAATGTTTGCTGAATGTTGTGAGTGCTGATGCAGTCTCTGTGCGGACTTGTTGGATGCTGCGAATGCTTGCTGAATGCTCCGACTGCTGATGTAGTCTCTGCACGGACTTGCTGGATGCTGCGAATGCTTGCTGAATGCTCTGCGCAGGCTTGTTGGATGCTGTGAATGCTTGCTGAGATTGCTGATGTAGTCTCTGCATGGACTTGCTGGATGCTGCAAATGCTTGCTGAATGTTGCGATTGCTGATGTAGTCTCTGCACGGACTTGCTGGATGCTGCGAATGCTTGCTGAATGTTGTGAGTGCTGATGTAGTCTCTTCACGGTGCGTTTCCCAAAATTGTCCCAGTTTTCGTTATGCGGGGCGCGTGGGCAAGACTTAACTCTGGCGGAAATTGCTCATATCTCTTTTCGGAATAATCAAACGCATTATGTCGCGCGCGAGCCAATGGGAAGATTTCTAATGGTGTGACCGAAGTCGATTTAGGTCGCTTACGTATCCCGCTGAGGGAATCAGGTCAAGACGTAGTTCGTGATGCAAAAAATAATTGTACAATTTTCAAAAAATGAGACCGAAGCCAATGTGGCCGCCTACGTATCCCGCTGAGGGAATCAGATCAAGACGTAGTTCGTGATGCAAAAAATAATTGTACAATTTAAAAAAAATGAGACCGAAGCCAATGTGGCCGCCTACGTATCCAGCTGAGGGAATCAGGTCAAGACGTGGTTCGTGATGTAAAAAATGATTGTACAATTTCAAAAAATAAGACCGAAGCCAATGTGGCCGCCTACGTATCCCGCTGAGGGAATCAGGTCAAGACGTAGTTCGTGATGCAAAAAATGATTGTACAATTTCAAAAAATAAGACCGAAGCCAATGTGGCCGCCTACGTATCCCGCTGAGGGAATCAGGTCAAGACGTAATTCGTGATGCAAAAATGATTGTACAATTTTCAAAAAAATGAGACTGAAGCCCATGTGGCCGCCTACGTATCCCGTTGAGGGAATCAGACCAAGACGTAGTTCTTGATGCAAAAAATGAGAATTTTATATATGCATTTTTAATTTTTTTTTTTTTTGAAAAGTGGAAAGACAGGATCACGTTCTGACTTCAGTTGATACCAACAATTAATAGTGTGCTTAGAAATTCCTTTATTCACTTCCAGTCTAACCAAGACTGACTTCTGGGTAATTTCTATAGTTTCAAATGGTACCTCAGACACCTAAGTATCGACACACTTGCTTGCAGCCAAGGTTTCGAACTACACGTAATCTCACGTTTCAAATGCCCTCACTGAAAAGAAAGTCTCATTTCTCACATATATTCCAGTATTTTGAATTTTGGGACGTTTAGAGAAGTACGCTCACACTCAAAAGGATGTTCAATGCATGCAATTGTGATACCATAGGCTTGGCCGTCATGTAAGTATCCACTAATGTGAGAACCCTCAGTATAAGATCATGTAGGGCTTGTCACGGGCTTGTAATGTAGGTTTGGGGAAAGAGATGAATATCATTTGGGTAAAAAGTGACTAATCCTTCCTCGAGTGTTGGACTACGTCCGTGCTTGATATTTGTGTGCTTTAATGCTGATCTGCTTTCTTTTTTTTTTGTCCCAGTTTTTCTGTACTGACTTCTTTTTTAATCTTTCGTTTGGAGCCCGCTTTTTCCAAAGTTATTCTCTCATTTTTATTCTTCTTTTTTTTAATGTCGGGGCTTTTGATTTCTTCTTTTTGTGAAGTCGCCCTTTGTATTTTCTTTTCCCTTTTGGGACTTTGACAATTCTGTCTTTGCAAACTTCGACGCAGAATTTTGTCACCACTTGCACATT
The DNA here is from genome assembly GCA_029844215.1 of Przewalskia tangutica. NCBI lineage: Eukaryota > Viridiplantae > Streptophyta > Magnoliopsida > Solanales > Solanaceae > Przewalskia > Przewalskia tangutica. The sequence goes on from CM056734.1 coordinate 84,822,274, forward strand.
TCTAAAGCGCTCAAGGAGGTCGGGCCAAGAGAGGGATAGTGTGTACGTACTCAGAAAGGGTATAGGTGTAATATGCGGTTGTCAAAAGAATAGGCTTTAGGCTCAAAAGGGGTGTACTACGGATAATGTTATTTGGTAGGCTGAAAAGGCTCAAACGGGTCAAAGAAAGCCTACGCTCATTTCCTACACCGAGTGTTACTCAGGATTTCGCCCCAACAAATATTCGGGCCAAGTTCTGGATCACAATGCAATGCAATTGAACTTATTCTAAAACTCACCACACAATGCACATGAAACGATGAAGTTGGTTTCGTTTTTATCTTGAAAGCATGCAAGACAATGTCATTACAGGTGTGCGTGAGAGGTACTAAAAGAATCTATGGTTTACCACGAAGTCCACCCATATTGATTATTACTCGTTATTTCCCATGCACACTCCTAACTGTGTTGGTATCAACCAAATCAAACAATGATACTTAAAAGAGCTTTTTTTTTTAATGCTTTTTGAATAAAATATTTTTGTATTTTTTGAATAAATGGTACCGAACCCGAGTAGGGCTGCCTACGTATCTCATCTTTGACGAGAATTAGGTGTGCGTAGTTCGTTCAGATATGTTATAAAACGTATTATTTAAAAAGAATTCATTCATGAAAGAAATGCAAAAGTAAAAGTTGTGCAAAACAAATGATTGTTCAATATAAGACAAATGCAAAGTAAAAAGAATGTAATGAAAAAATGAATGACTGTGATAGAATGAATGAAATGCAATAATGAATGCCCGTGATTGGATAAATGCAATGAATGGGTGAACCAAATATGTCCCCCTCTTTTTTTTTTGGTAGTGTCGAACCCTAGATGGGTTGCCTACGTATCACACCGTATGGTGAGAATCAGACACGCGTAGTTCGGGATGATTATGTTGAAAAATGCATGATAAAGAATTATGTAATCAATACTAGACATATCAATTGAATTTGCAAATATGTATAAAGATACAAAATATAGGATCCAGAGCGATGCTTTGTTGAATCTGGTATAAGCTGACTTCTTTCTGTCAACATAACTCCAGCTCATTCTTGTGATGATTTTTTTTCTTTTTTTTTTGTTGTTGTCCGCCCTCGACTATTTGCGAGAACGGCCTTCCTGCAAAAAATATGACAAATGGGTGAGAGTAGGCAAGTGATGTGCGATTTATGCACACACTAAACGCAAGTGCACGTATCGTGACAAGTAATATAGTCTAGGTAAGACCGAATATCGTCCTCAGGGACTGGTTTTCAAGTACCGATTATCTATTCTTTAGTTTCTATTTGGTTAACGTTAATTGAGTTGGAATTCTAAACTAATAATGCAGGAAATAAACTAATTATGAAAATAATTTGATTTAAATCAGTTATGATGGAGAATTAGGGCTTCCAAGATCATCAACTATCCATTCTATTCAATCCTTAATACAATTAGACTGACTTCTTCTTCTACGTTAAGATAGCAGGTTAACTAAGCCGTTGTATACTCCTGTTAAGGTAATATAAACACTCAACCCCAATGGAGAACCCTTCTACCTTTCGGTGACAAGATTGACTACAAAGGAGGATTAAGAGCAATAACCTATTAAGCTACACAAGTATCGGGGTACTTTCGTCCACGATTTAAACCTATGTTTATTCAACTATAGCATATTCACAATCTCCCCTTTCGGATTTCGATTAGAACTCATATAAGTGATGATAACTAGTGATCAATTAATTATCAAGCAATCAAAGCAACTATTGAATAAATCTTAAATAAGTGAAGAAGAAACCAAACTAATATATTAATTCATGAATAGAGTTTCAAGTGAATCACAAGGAAATCCCTAACAAAGTAATTAGCTCCTAGCCATAGTCACGCTAAGAACTAATATAATCTCCAAACATGAACTGAAATAAACAAAGCAAAAAGAAAGAAAAGAAAAATACTCAAGAAAAAGTCTTCAAGCCTTCTAGCATCCAAGGATTGTGTTGTGGAATATTTACAAGATGGAATGATGGATGGAGAATGGAATGGGTGATGGATGGAATTGTGGATGGTGGATGTAGGATGTAGGATCTATTTATAGCCCAAGAATCCTTTAGGTAAAGGGTTAGGGATTATGTAGGTAGGAAAGGTTATGGAATCCTTTTAGGTAAAGGGTTTAGGAAAAGTTATGGAATCCTTTAGGTAAAGGGTTAAGGAATATATAGATAGGAAAATTTATCCCTTTTGGACTCTGAAAACGTGTCAAATTCAGCCCAAAACTTCAGAAATCCCGCGTCGTCGGCTCGTCCTGCGATCGGCGCCACGGCGCTGAAAATCGAGCGTTGAACATCTCGATGATCGGCCTTGGCGCGCGGACGGCATTCTTCCGGATTTTTCGTTTCTTCGTCCTTTGATCGTCCGGTCTTCGTCTGATTTCTTCTATAATTCTCGGAACTTCTTAGGCTTCATTTCTTGGCCCTTTTAGTGTGTAATTCCATATCATTTATGTTCATTTCATCTCCTTTTCGCCATTTCTCCATTTCTGACCGCTGTGACACAAAGGAAAGGAAAACGACCCTAATACTATACTAAACATAAATGAAATGAGTAAAATACTAACTAAAAATGACTCAAAAGGTGTATATAAAATACACCGATCAAACACCCCCAAACTTAACCTTTGCTCGCCCTCGAGCAAAGATCAAAAATATAAACAAAGACACGAAAGAAAGGAAAATAAAATGACTCAAAGACACTGATCATTTTGCTGCACAATTTTCACTTAGAAAAGCATGAAGGTTAGTAGGATAATATGCAGGAACATATAGCATGAATTTTTAGCATTCTAAACACATCAAGTCAGATATTTCGCAAATTCAATTTAATCATACTCAATGGATGTAAAAATACCTAACTATGCATGTCAATTTCAAAATCCTATGGTCTGTTCACTTGCTATTCTCCACTAATTATGGGTACACATATAAGAGATCTTCAGGGCTTTTCAGAGTTGTAATGTAGGCTTAGGCAATGGTAGGTAAAAATAGGCATTTAGGCTCAATTTACGTACCATAAGCTCTTTTGCTTTAAATTCTTCCCTTTTCTTTTGATTCTCTTTTTAACCTCATACCTATCTTTCCCCTCTTTTGTTTTGAGAGAATGAGGTGTCTGATGAATAGTAAGCACCCCAAAACTTAGGCTTTTGCCTATTTATTAATATTTTTTCATTGGGGTGCATCAAAATTGTTCACTCTCTTTTGTCTCTTTTTCAACACTTTATATTCCAAACAACTCAATTATTTTCACTTATGGCACAAATATGGAATTATATGGTGTCAAAGAAAATATTTTATTTTTGGCTCAAAGGGGTTGACTAGGGATTCAATTGTAATGTCAGGGATAGACAAAGAATGGTAAGAAAGGGATAACAAAGAAATGTCTGAATCATCTCCCTAACATGCATATCATAACTATTTCGCCTCAAATAGCAAGCAAGCAGACACATAAGTTTAATTACTAACAATGCATAAATCAAGCAAGATACCCCAAATAGTTCGATTTCATGAATTTTTGGCATATCTATCCTAAGTGTTCAGATGGTTGCTTCTAATTCCATTACATTATTCCACTTTACTTCATTAGGCGTTTCAAGTAACTACAGCACGCATGATAAAAAAAAATATGACTCAAAAAAATACTCAAAAATACCAAAACAAATCAAAAAGACTCAAAAACAATAAAACATCCCTCCAAACTTAAATCATACATTGTCCCCAATGTGTGCAAGACCCAAAAAAATATGGACAACTTACTGACACAACACAGCGGTCATAACGGAGGTCTGGGAGGAAAAATTTCTGGAATTTGCACGGAATATGGCTCTCTGAAGTTCCGGCGTCGCGGCCCTGAGATTTGGCGCCGTGGCGTCCCAAGTACTGCGGCTCTCTGAAGTTCCGGTGCCACGGCGCTGATTCTGGGCGCCGCGGCGCTGACGACGACTTTTCCTTTTTTCAGCGTTTTTGCTCATTTTTCTGTTCGGGGTCTGCTCCTAGTCCACCTGTCATCCAACAACACAAAACAAGAACTCAAGACCGTGAGACTGTTCAAGACAAAATAAAACAAACTAAAGACAGAAATTAAAATAACATAATTAAAAACATTGGGTTGCCTCCCAACAAGCGTTGTCTTTAACGTCTTTTAGCCGGACGCAATTAACCTTTACGATTGCCCATTGGATCCTTCTGCGAACTGCTTGCAATCCGCATAGTTATTGTTGCAGGTCTCACTTTTCCTACAACAATCTTTTCAACGAAGGGCTTCAGATATAAGATTATCCCCCATGTACACAAGACCGGCTTGTCTTTTAGGCTCTCTATAATGTAGGGATCAGTGAAATTCCCTACATCTCTCAACTCTAGGGGGTGCCCTTGATGGTATGGACTTCCTTTTTGGGGATAAACAGTGACAGCTGGTGGTGTTTCTTCTGCAATAGGTACAGAAAAAAGAATTTCCACAGAATCCAAAAAGGTGAATAATTGGATCTCGGTAATCTTTTTCTTCTCTACACCAACTATCTCGCCAGATTCCTCAACAGCTGGGTGTGGTTCAGGTTCCTCAATTTGCTTCCACTTTCCACAACGGTGTCGCTAGGAAGACTTTCTTGAAGTGTACTGCTCATCCTATCCATTAGTTGCCCTATTTGTGTCTCCAAATTTCTGAGGGACACTCTTGTCTCATCCATAAACTGAGATTGGCACTTGGTGAGCCTGAGTATGCCTGCCTGCAACTCATCTAGATCTTCCTCTGGAACCTGTTGGTTAAGCTGCTGATGCGCGTAATATGCACACACTTTTAAACGCAAGTGCACGTTATCGTATCAAGTAGTATAGTCTTAGATAAGACCGAATATCGTCCTCTGGGATTAGGGTTCAAGTACCAGTTATCTATTTTCTAGTATCTATTTGGCTAATTAATATTTGGATTTGTTATTTATAACTAAGAATAATAAAAGCTATCAAGAATTACTTCAGATGTGATGAGAATAGGGCTTCTATGTATCCTTACTCTCCGCTTATGCTACTTACTAATGCATTAACTTATGGTATTCTTCTTTTGGAGAAAGCAGGTTTACGAAATCGTTTTATACTCCCGTTAGGGTTATATAAACACTCAACCCCAGTATTGTTCCTTACCTAACTTTCGCTGATAAGGGTAACTCTATAGGAGGATTAAGCACAAAAACCTAGTTGACCGTCACGCACAATGCGCAAAATTAGGGTTGTTAAGCCTCTCATCAACGCTACAAATCTAATTGAGGTATTTTCATCCCCAACTCGAGACCGCTCACCCAACTTACAAGATATTCACAATCCTCCTTTTCGTAACTGATTAGAAATCATATAGTGATAACTAGTTGTCAATTAGCTACCAAGAATTCAACTCAATTATTGGATAGATCTCTCAATAAGAATAATAACCATAAGCATGCATTAAGTTATAACATAAGGTTCAAGAAATTCAACATAGAAAGCCCTATAAGAGAATTAGTTCCTAGCCATTGTCACGCTAAGAACTAATTCAATATTTAACATCAAAACTGAAATAAAGAAAAGAAAAAGAAAAGAAACTTAACTAAACTAAGAACGAGACTCCAAGCCAAGCATCCAAGGGTTGTGTTGTGGAATATTTACAAGATGGATTGGTGGGTGGATGGATGTAGAATGGTGAATGGTGGAATGGAGAATTGGTTGGAGAATGAAGAATTCTTCTAATGGTGTAGAGTATTTATAGCCAAAGAATCCTTTAGGTGAAGGGTTAAGAATTTGTAGGAAAAGGAAAAGTTTAGGTAGAATCCTTTTTGGTAAAGGTTTTAAGGTAGGAAAAGTTATTAGGTAGGAAAAGTTATTAGAATCCTTTTAGGTAAGGGTTTTAGGGTAGGAAAAGTTATCCCTTTAGGAAGGAAAAGTTATCCCTTTAGAAAGGAAAAATAATCCCTTTAGGATTCTGAAAATATGTCAAATTCGGCTCAGACTTCATAAATCCCGCGTCGGCGCCTATGACTGGCGCAGCTGAAATTCAGCAACTCGGGACTTTCAGCACGTTGGGCGCCATGGCTCGCTGCCCGGCTCATGGCGCTGTGACATTTTTCTTGCGAATTTCCGTTTAAATGCGTCTTTTTCGTCCGGACTTCGTCGATTTTCTATAATTCGGAACTTCTTAGACTTCATCTCTTGGCCCTTTTAGTGTGCAATTCCATCTCATTTATGCTCATTTCATCTCCTTTCCGCCATTTCTCCATTTTTGACCTCTGTGACACAAAAGAAAGGAAAACGACCCTAATACTATACTAAACATAAATAAAATGAGTAAAATACTAATTAAAAAAGACTCAAAAAGTGTATATAAAATACACCGATCAAATACCCCCAAACTTAACCTTTGCTCGCCCTCGAGCAAAGATAGAAAGAAAGAAAATAAAAGACTCAAAGAACGAAAAATAAAAGACTCACTGCCATTGATCATTTTTTTCTGTATTAGTGTTATCTAGAAAAACATGAAGGTTAGCAGAATAGTATGCAGGAACATGTAGCATGAAATTTCAGCACAGTAAGCTAGATATTTCGCAAACTCATATTCATCATGCTTAATGGAAGTCAATATACTAAATCATGCATATAAATTCAAGAATTCTTATGGCATGCTTACTTGCTATTCTCCACTAATTCTGGATATGCATAAAAGAGATCTTCAGGACTTTAAGGGTTGTAATGTAGGCTTTAGGTAGGGGTAGGTAAAAATAGGCATTTAGGCTCATTTTTGTGTACCATAAGCTCTTTAGCTTTTCAATTTTCCTTTTTCTTTTGGTTCTTTCCTTCATTCGATTCTATCTTTCCCTCTTTGTTTTGGGAGAGTGAAATGTATAATCATAATAAGCACCCCCAAACTTAGGCTTTTGCCTATTTTATTTTTACTTTTTATTGGGGTGCACACGCTTATTCACTCCTTTTGTCTTCCTTTTTCAATACACAATGTATTCCACTTTTTCATATTTTTACTTATGGCACAATTTGTGGGAATATGGGGTGTCAAAGAAAAAGTTTCAATTTTTGGCTCAATGGGGCTGACTAGGGATATATTTTTAAAGTACGGGATAGAAAAGAATGGTAAGAATTGGCTATCAAAGAAATGCCTGAGTCATCTCTCTAACATGCATATCCTAATTATTTCGCCTCAAATAGCAAGCACTCATAACACATAATCTGTCTATTTGGAGTTTCTTGATGCGCGTAATATGCACACACTTTTGAACGCAAGTGCACGTTATCGTATCAAGTAGTATAGTCTTAGATAAGACCGAATATCGTCCTCTGGGATTAGGGTTCAAGTACCAATTGTCTATTTTATAGTATCTATTTGGCGAATTAATATTTGATTGATTGTTTATAACTAAGAATTATTAAAGATAAGTAAATATAAAGAATTACTTCAGATGTGATAAGAATAGGGCTTCTATGCATCCTTACTATCCGCCTATATTACTTGTGAATGCATTACTTATGGTGTTCTTCTTTTGGAGAAAGCAGGTTTACGAAATCGTTTTATACTCCCGTTAGGGTTATATAAACACTCAACCCCAGTATTGTTCCTTACCTAACTTTCGCTGATAAGGGTAACTCTATAGGAGGATTAAGCACAAAACCTAGTTGGCCGTCACGCACAATGCGCAAAATTAGGGTTGTTAAGCCTCTCATCAACGCTACAAATCTAATTGAGGTATTTTCATCCCCAACTCGAGACCGTCACCCAACTTACAAAGATATTCACAATCCCTCCTTTTCAGAATCTGATTAGAAATCATATAGTGATAACTAGTTGTCAATTAGCTACCAAGAATTCAACTCAATTATTGGATAGATCTCTCAATAAGAATAATAACCATAAGCATGCATTAAGTTATAACATAAGGTTCAAGAAATTCAACATAGAAAGCCCTATAAGAGAATTAGTTCCTAGCCATTGTCACGCTAAGAACTAATTCAATATTTAACATCAAAACTGAAATAAAGAAAAGAAAAAGAAAAGAAACTTAACTAAACTAAGAACGACTCCGCCAAGCATCCAAGGGTTGTGTTGTGGAATATTTACAAGATGGATTGGTGGGTGGATGGATGTAGAATGGTGAATGGTGGAATGGAGAATTGGTTGGAGAATGAAGAATTCTTCTAATGGTGTAGAGTATTTATAGCCAAAGAATCCTTTAGGTGAAGGGTTAAGAATTTGTAGGAAAAGGAAAAGTTTAGGTAGAATCCTTTTTGGTAAAGGTTTTAAGGTAGGAAAAGTTATTAGGTAGGAAAAGTTATTAGAATCCTTTTAGGTAAGGGTTTTAGGGTAGGAAAAGTTATCCCTTTAGGAAGGAAAAGTTATACCTTTAGAAAGGAAAAATAATCCCTTTAGGATTCTGAAAATATGTCAAATTCGGCTCAGACTTCATAAATCCCGCGTCGGCGCCGCGGCCCTGCAGACTGGCGCCGCGGCGCCTGAAATTCAGCAACTCTCGGGACTTTCAGCACTTTGGGCGCCATGGCTCGCTGCCCGCTCATGGCGCTGTGACATTTTTCTCGCGAATTCGCTTTCGTCTTTTTCGTCCGGACTTCGTCTGATTTTCTCTATAATTCCCGGAACTTCTTAGACTTCATCTCTTGGCCCTTTTAGTGTGCAATTCCATCTCATTTATGCTCATTTCATCTCCTTTCCGCCATTTCTCCATTTTTGACCGCTGTGACACAAAAGAAAGGAAAACGACCCTAATACTATACTAAACATAAATAAAATGAGTAAAATACTAATTAAAAAAGACTCAAAAAGTGTATATAAAATACACCGATCAAATACCCCCAAACTTAACCTTTGCTCGCCTCGAGCAAAGATAGAAAAGAAAGAAAATAAAAGACTCAAAGAACGAAAAATAAAAGACTCACTGCCATTGATCATTTTTGCTGTATTAGTGTTATCTAGAAAAACATGAAGGTTAGCAGAATAGTATGCAGGAACATGTAGCATGAAATTTCAGCACAGTAAGCTAGATATTTCGCAAACTCATATTCATCATGCTTAATGGAAGTCAATATACTAAATCATGCATATAAATTCAAGAATTCTTATGGCATGCTTACTTGCTATTCTCCACTAATTCTGGATATGCATAAAAGAGATCTTCAGGACTTTAAGGGTTGTAATGTAGGCTTTAGGTAGGGGTAGGTAAAAATAGGCATTTAGGCTCATTTTTGTGTACCATAAGCTCTTTAGCTTTTCAATTTTTCCCTTTTTCTTTTGGTTCTTTCCTTCATTCGATTCTATCTTTCCCCTCTTTTGTTTTGGGAGAGTGAAATGTATAATCATAATAAGCACCCCCAAACTTAGGCTTTTGCCTATTTTATTTTTACTTTTTATTGGGGTGCACACGCTTATTCACTCCTTTTGTCTTCCTTTTTCAATACACAATGTATTCCACTTTTTCATATTTTTACTTATGGCACAATTTGTGGGAATATGGGGTGTCAAAGAAAAAGTTTCAATTTTTGGCTCAATGGGGCTGACTAGGGATATATTTTTAAAGTACGGGATAGAAAAGAATGGTAAGAATTGGCTATCAAAGAAATGCCTGAGTCATCTCTCTAACATGCATATCCTAATTATTTCGCCTCAAATAGCAAGCACTCATAACACATAGGTTTTCATAATTTAGCATGCACAATTTTAAGCAAGAAACTCCAATAGACAGATTTTTGTGAGTTTTTGGCATATCTAACCTAGGTGTTTAGATAGTTGCTTCTAATTCCATTACATTATTCCACCTTCCTTCACTAGGTGTTTCTAGCAACTACAGCATACATGATCTTTGATAGGTAATTATGAAAAAAGAAAGAAAAAAAAAAGAAAAAAAATTGTGACTCAAAAATAAACACAAAACAATAAAAAAAAAGACTTAATTGAAACATAACAAGACACAAATAAAACACCCTGACTTAAATCACACATTGTCCCCAATGTGTGCAAGACTCAAAGAAAATAAAAGAAAAATGACAACTTACTGACACAACACAGCGGTCATAACGGAGGTCTAGGATGAAAAATTCTGGAATTTGCACGGAAATATGGCTCTCTGAAGTTCCGGCGCCGCGGCCCTGAGATTCGGCGCCGTGCTGCTAATCTTGTGACCCTCTGAGTTCCGGCCGCGCCCCGATTCCAGCTGCGCGCCGACGATCGCTTCCTTTTTTTCAGCGTTTGTTGCTCCTTTTTCCTCGGTTTCAGCTTTCAGTCCACCTGTCATCCAACAACACAAAACAAGAACCCAAGACCGTGAGACTGTTCAAGACAAAATAAAATAAAATAAAGACAGAAATTAAAATAACATAATTAAAAACATTGGGTTGCCTCCCAACAAGCGCTGTCTTTAACGTCTTTTAGCCGGACGCAATTAACCTTTCCGAGTGCCCATTGGATCCTTCTGCGAACTGCTTGCAATCCGCAGAGTTATTGTTGCAGGTCTCACTTCAACTACAACAATTGCTTCAAACAAGGGCCTCAAATATACGATTATCCCCCAAGTGCTCAAGACATGCTTGTCTTTTAGGATCTCTCTAATGTAGGGATCAGTGAGATTCCCTACATCTTTAAACTCTAGGGGGTGCCCTTGATGGTATTGACTTCCTGTTTGGGAGTCAACTTTGACAGCTGGTGGTGTTTCTTCTGCAATAGGTATAAGAAAAAGATTTTCCAAGGAATCCAAGAAGGTGAATAATTGGATCTCTGCAATCTTTTCCTTCTCTACACCAACTATCTCGCCAGATTCCTCAATAGTTGGGTGTGATTCAGGCTCCTCAATTTGTTGTTCGCTGTTGAATATGATCGCGAGTTCTGCTATTTGCGTTTCCAACCTCTTTATGCCCGACCTCATTTCGTCCATGAACTGAGCTTGGCGCCTCGTGAGACTAAGTAGGGTTTCTCGTAATTCCTCCCTCTGTTCCTCTATGGTTGGCTCTCGATCATATTGACAGTATAAATCCATGTCTTGAGGATCCCTGAGATGAATCAAAACCAACAACGAATCACGGCACCTCGATTTTTTTATTTTTTTATTATTTTTTTTTATTTTTTTTATATATATATATATATATATATATATATATATATATATATATATATTTTTTTTTTTTTTTATTTTTTATTTTTAATAACGAAAAACGTAAAAATAAAAAAAATTAAAACCAAATTAGAAATTGAAAATAGATAATTTGATATTGAACTATTGCCTAATCCCCGGCAACGGCGCCAAAAACTTGATGCGCGTAATATGCACACACTTTTGAACGCAAGTGCACGTTATCGTATCAAGTAGTATAGTCTTAGATAAGACCGAATATCGTCCTCTGGGATTAGGGTTCAAGTACCAATTGTCTATTTTATAGTATCTATTTGGCGAATTAATATTTGATTGATTGTTTATAACTAAGAATTATTAAAGATAAGTAAATATAAAGAATTACTTCAGATGTGATAAGAATAGGGCTTCTATGCATCCTTACTATCCGCCTATATTACTTGTGAATGCATTACTTATGGTGTTCTTCTTTTGGAGAAAGCAGGTTTACGAAATCGTTTTATACTCCCGTTAGGGTTATATAAACACTCAACCCCAGTATTGTTCCTTACCTAACTTTCGCTGATAAGGGTAACTCTATAGGAGGATTAAGCACAAAAACCTAGTTGACCGTCACGCACAATGCGCAAAATTAGGGTTGTTAAGCCTCTCATCAACGCTACAAATCTAATTGAGGTATTTTCATCCCCAACTCGAGACCGTCTACCCAACTTACAGCATATTCACAATCCCTCCTTTTCAGAATCTGATTAGAAATCATATAGTGATAACTAGTTGTCAATTAGCTACCAAGAATTCAACTCAATTATTGGATAGATCTCTCAATAAGAATAATAACCATAAGCATGCATTAAGTTATAACATAAGGTTCAAGAAATTCAACATAGAAAGCCCTATAAGAGAATTAGTTCCTAGCCATTGTCACGCTAAGAACTAATTCAATATTTAACATCAAAACTGAAATAAAGAAAAGAAAAAGAAAAGAAACTTAACTAAACTAAGAACGAGACTCCAAGCCAAGCATCCAAGGGTTGTGTTGTGGAATATTTACAAGATGGATTGGTGGGTGGATGGATGTAGAATGGTGAATGGTGGAATGGAGAATTGGTTGGAGAATGAAGAATTCTTCTAATGGTGTAGAGTATTTATAGCCAAAGAATCCTTTAGGTGAAGGGTTAAGAATTTGTAGGAAAAGGAAAAGTTTAGGTAGAATCCTTTTTGGTAAAGGTTTTAAGGTAGGAAAAGTTATTAGGTAGGAAAAGTTATTAGAATCCTTTTAGGTAAGGGTTTTAGGGTAGGAAAAGTTATCCCTTTAGGAAGGAAAAGTTATCCCTTTAGAAAGGAAAAATAATCCATTTAGGATTCTGAAAATATGTCAAATTCGGCTCAGACTTCTTAAATCCCGCGTCGGCGCCATGCAGATCAGCGGCGCCTGAAATTCAGCAACTCTCGGGACTTTCAGCACTTTGGGCGCCGCGGCTCTGCTGCCCGGCTCCGCGGCGCCTGTGACATTTTTCTGGCGAATTTCCGTTTCGTCGTCTTTTCTCGTCCGGACTTCGTCTGATTTTCTCTATAATTCCCGGAACTTCTTAGACTTCATCTCTTGGCCCTTTTAGTGTGCAATTCCATCTCATTTATGCTCATTTCATCTCCTTTCCGCCATTTCTCCATTTTTGACCGCTGTGACACAAAAGAAAGGAAAACGACCCTAATACTATACTAAACATAAATAAAATCAGTAAAATACTAATTAAAAAAGACTCAAAAAGTGTATATAAAATACACCGATCAGCTGCTGTTGATGACTCCACTGTCTCTGATAGTAGTAGTACATGTGTCCTGAATTTTAATTTTTAAATTATTTTTTTTAAATTTTTTTTCCCGAATTTAACCTGCAAAATAAGAAAACAATAAAAGGTGATAAAACGATGCTCGCAGAACAAGCTAGAAACTTGTTCTTGGAGCAACCAAATTAGAAATAAGAATAGATAAATCGATATTGAAAGTACGTCAATCCCCGGCAACGGCGCCAAAAACTTGATGTGCGATTTATGCACACACTAAACGCAAGTGCACGTATCGTGATAAGTAATATAGTCTAGGTAAGATCGAATATCATCCTCAGGGACTGGTTTTCAAGTACCGATTATCTATGCTTTAGTTTCTATTTGGTTAACGTTAATTGAGTTAAAATTCTAAACTAATAATGCAGGAAATAAACTAATTATGAAAATACTTTGATTTAAATCAGTTATGATGGAGAATTAGGTCTTCCAAGATCATCAACTATCCATTTTATTCAATCCTTAATACAATTAGACTAACTTATTCTTCTACGTTAAGATAGCAGGTTAACTAGACCGTTTTATACTCCTGTTAAGGTAATATAAACACTCAACCCCAATGGAGAACCCTTCTACCTTTCGGTGACAAGATTGACTACAAAGGAGGATTAAGAGCAATAACCTATTAAGCTACACAAGTTGTTATACCCCGTAGTTCTAGGGTATGTATGTGAGGACGTACGTACGAGAATACGACAGAAATTTTGGAAAGAAAGAAAGATGTGATTTTTCGACGGAAAAGTTTCCGGGTTTTGTGAAGGAAAAAGGTTCGTTGATGGGAATTGGATTCCCAGATTTGGTATTTGGGCTTCTTGAATTATATTAGAATTATGAGATTTTATTTTCCGGAATTGGTCACGTGGGGCCCACGGGAGAAATTTACGGTTTTGTGGGGCCCACTTTGTTTTCGAGATTTTGGCCTTTATGGATATTTTTGGAAGATGAAATATTTTGGACGAGTAGGAGGGCGACACGTGTCACCCCCCTAGGTGGCCCTTGGCCGAAATAAGCTAGACAAGTGGCAAGACAAGTGGCCAAGTCTTGCTAGATATTTTGTGTGGACAAGTGGCTTGTGGGACCCACACACACTTGTCCCCAATCTCAACCACACACTTGCCTTCATCCTAGCCCTTGGTTGTCCTATATATACACTACTAGTTGATGAAATCTCCCACACTTAACCATTTCAAGACTTGAGAAAACCCTCCATCTCCCTTATGTTGCTCTCGGCTTTGCCATGATTTCTTGGGCAAGAGTTGTCCAACAATTCTTAAACTTCTAAGTGTTCTTCCCTAAGGTGTTAGGAAGATTGTGTACCAAGAGTTGGAAAAGATTTCACACCCCTAACCTCTATTTGTTGCCTTGGCCGAAACTTGCTAAGATTGGAGCCCTAGTGTTCTTCACTTTTTGGAGTTGGTTCTTGAAGAGAAGTTGGTTAGGAGCTTCTATGGGTTGCTTGTAGCGGATTGGAACGTAAAGATTTGGAGCTAAGACTTGCTTGAAGCGACTTTAAGAACTTGGATATTCTTGGGCTATTTGAGGTAGTGAATCTTAAACCTCTTTGTGATTTGGTCAATATACATATATTATAAGTATATTATGAATATATAACATATGGAGTAAAGTTTGGAAGAGTTGGATCTTGTTAACTTGTTAAAAGAAAGGATTGGTCGTTAGCCATTAAAATGGTAAAAACGTATCCAACGTATCAAACGTACCTTACTTGTGAAGAAGTATTTAACAAGTAACTATAACTTATATTAAGATGGAATATAAGTTGGATGACTAATGAAGTAATTGGATAAGTAAAATGGACAAAGTTGGCCAAGGACCCCAACTTAAGGACTGTATTTACTTTGGACTGTATTTACTTTGGACTGTATTTACTTTGGACTGTATTTACTTTGGACTGTATTTACATTTCTGTTAAGGGGAAGATTGTTCAATCGCGTTCCGTTTGGGCGTGTGATCCCCTTTTTAATTATTGTATTGTTATGAAGGCGTGATAGTAAACCGCGTTACCGGTTGGGCGCGTAATCCCCTTCTTTTACTTATTGTTATTTTGAAGGCGTGATAGTAAACCGCGTTACCGTTTGGGCGTGTAATCCCCTTCTTTATGTTGTTTAATTATTACCCCTTATATATGACATATAATTACGGTTATTCGGGCCTTGGAGAAAGATGGAATAGTGAGTAAAAACGGGGGAAGTGCTGCCCAATTTTCCGTAGAATTAGAGGGCTTTTTATTGATATAAGTCTTCAATGGTAAGAAAGGTTTGATAGAAGTACTATGACCATTTTAGGAGTGGAGTACTACGTGTGGCGTGATCTACTTGGCTTAAGGAGTAGCCGACGGGTTGAAGTCCTTGGAGCGTTTTGCTATTTGTCGATAATCGTCGCGAGGTATATGAACCTCTTCCTATCTTTTCTAGCATGATTGTTGTGAACTATGTAGTACGGTAGACGTACGTGTGCTAAACGAGTTTTGGTTGGTTTAAAACATAAGGTGTTATAATAGCTTTATGAGAAGTTAGTTATAACGACTTTATGTAGGTAAAAGAATGGTTTATTGATTTTAGAAGTTAAGAGACTTGATCTTAAAAGATAAGAGACTTAACTTATAAATGACGTTTTATGAAATGTTAAGGACTATGAATTTTGTTAAAAAGTTGTGAAACCTCATTCGTGAGTAATGAGTACTTGGCTTTTAAAGAATAATGTTTCTTGATTTGGAAATGAGAATAAGTATCGAACAAACCATTGCAGCGTTAATAAAGGAAATGTATTGACTAATTAATTATATTAAAACCAAGAGAAACCTCCATCTGCATAGAAGCTAAGATAAGACAAAATTGTATTACATTTCCTAGATCATGGCTGCTTTAATGAGATGGTTATAAACAAGAACAAGCTACTCATACATAAGGCATATGTTACTCAATTGTTTTAAAAGGAGATTACGTTAAGTGATTAAGACTATAATCTATGGAATCTTTCGAAAATAAGAGACTTGAGCATTTGAAATTAGGCAAACTTGAACTTTTGGAAAAGAATGTTGTTACTTGATTTTTAATAAGGAAAGTGTTTTGGTTTACTTGTAAATGTTAGTCACTCTATGTTAATACTACGGGTATCGGGTGACCTTTGTAAAAGAAATGGATCTTTTAAAAGAATTTAACGTATGTAGTACTTTGGGGTTAAAACCCGGACTTTGACATAAAATGAAAGTACCTTGAGTTGTGTGTAACTTGCCTATGTTTGCGTGTGATAGCCTTGTTGTGCAAGTACTGTATTTCTATCTGCCGCTCTCGATGGGAGGAGGGCTGATTGGTTGTGAACGATTCCTATCGAGTCCCATGAGATGGGCCGAGACATGTATTCCATATGATTCCTATCGAGTCCCATGAGATGGGCCGAGACATGTATTCCATATGATTCCTATCGAGTCCCATGAGATGGGCCGAGACATGTATTCCATACAATTCCTATCGAGTCCCATGAGATGGGCCGAGACATGTATTCCACACGATTCCTATCGAGTCCCATGAGATGGGCCGAGACATGTATTCCACACGATTCCTATCGAGTCCCATGAGATGGGCCGAGACATGTATTCCACACGATTCCAATCGAGTCCCATGAGATGGGCCGAGATATGTATTCCACACGATTCCTATCGAGTCCCATGATATGGGCCGAGACATGTATTCCACACGATTCCTATCGAGTCCCATGAGATGGGCCGAGACATGTATTCCACACGATTCCTATCGAGTCCCATGAGATGGGCCGAGACATGTATTCCACATGATTCCACCTCGAGTCCCATGGGATGGGCCGAGTCATGTTATACGTATCATACGATTTATACCTAGACTGCCGGCAGTGAGGAAGGAGTTCCACGGGCATGAGGGATGACTTCAAGGGTGTGAGTCTCTGACTTGACATGACTACTTTTATGTTGTAAACTGTAGTTTAGCTATCATACATGTCTCCTGTTTTATATAGAATGTCATGATTTCATTTCTGATATTTGATTTCACATACTTGGTACTGTTATCGACCTCGCCGAGGCTGCGTTCATGCCGCAGGTAGAGGTACATCGGTTGTGGATCCTCGCTCATAGGATCACAGTTCAGCGTATCGGGAAGCCCCGATTCTCCGGAGGCTTATCTTGTGGTATGTTACCACACAGTGCAGCAGGTTCTTGTACATTCGGGGTATGGCGGGGCCACTGTCGTCATAGTTGTTGTCACTTTCTTAGAAGTGCAGTAATCTTGTTGTGGCGAGGTTGTAAAGGATGTAACTGTTCAGATTCTGTATATATATGCAAGAAGGCAATTGTTTTGGTTGGCCTGTTTTTTTATCATATCTCTTGTTTCGTGTTCATGTTTTTATTTCCGCTGATTTTCTCTGATGTTGTATCACTAGGGTGCCCGGGGTAAGGCACCAGTCACGGGCCCCGGTTCGGGTCGTGACACAAGTATCGGGGTACTTTCGTCCACGATTTAAACCTATGTTTATTCAACTATAGCATATTCACAATCTCCCCTTTCGGATTTCGATTAGAACTCATATAAGTGATGATAACTAGTGATCAATTAATTATCAAGCAATCAAAACAACTATTGAATAAATCTTAAATAAGTGAAGAAGAAACCAAACTAATATATTAATTCATGAATAGAGTTTCAAGTGAATCACAAGGAAATCCCTAACAAAGTAATTAGCTCCTAGCCATAGTCACGCTAAGAACTAATATAATCTCCAAACATGAACTGAAATAAACAAAGCAAAAAGAAAGAAAAGAAAAATACTCTAGAACAAGTCTCCAAGTCTTCTAGCATCCAAGGATTGTGTTGTGGAATATTTACAAGATGGAATGGTGGATGGAGAATGGAATGGGTGATGGATGGAATTGTGGATGTAGGATGTAGCATCCATTCTTCTAATAATGTAGAGAGTATTTATAGCCCAAGAATCCTTTAGGTAAAGGGTTAGGGATTATGTAGGTAGGAAAGGTTATGAAATCCTTTTAGGTAAAGGGTTTAGGAAAAGTTATGGAATCCTTTAGGTAAAGGGTTAAGGAATATATAGATAGGAAAAATTATCCCTTTTGGACTCTGAAAACGTGTCAAATTCGGCCCAAAACTTCAGAAATCCCGCGTCGGCGCCGTGGCCCTGCAGTCGGCGCCACGACGCCTGAAAATCAGAGGCGTTTCAGAACATCTTCAGTAGTTAGTGTCGCGGCGCTGCTGCCAGGCGCCGCGGCGCCGGTGACGACATTCTTCCGGATTTTTCGTTTCTTCGTCCTTTGATCGTCCGGTCTTCGTCTGATTTCTTCTATATTTCTCGGAACTTCTTAGGCTTCATTTCTTGGCCCTTTTAGTGTGTAATTCCATATCATTTATGCTCATTTCATCTCCTTTTCGTCATTTCTCCATTTCTGACCGCTGTGACACAAAAGAAAGGAAAACGACCCTAATACTATACTAAACATAAATGAAATGAGTAAAATACTAACTAAAAATGACTCAAAAGGTGTATATAAAATACACCGATCAAACACCCCCAAACTTAACCTTTGCTCGCCCTCGAGCAAACATCAAAAATATAAACAAAGACACGAAAGAAAGGAAAATAAAATGACTCAAAGACACTGATCATTTTGCTGCACAATTGTCACTTAGAAAAGCATGAAGGTTAGTAGGATAATATGCAAGAACATATAGCATGGATTTTTAGCATTCTAAACACATCAAGTCAGATATTTCGCAAATTCAATTTAATCATACTCAATGGATGTAAAAATACCTAACTATGCATGTCAATTTCAAAATCCTATGGTCTGTTCACTTGCTATTCTCCACTAATTATGGGTACACATATAAGAGATCTTCAGGGCTTTTCATGATTGTAATGTAGGCTTAGGCAAGGGTAGGTAAAAATAGACATTTAGGCTCAATTTACGTACCATAAGCTCTTTTACTTTAAATTCTTCCCTTTTCTTTTGATTCTCTTTTTAACATCATACCTATCTTTCCCCTCTTTTGTTTTGAGAGAATGAGGTGTCTGATGAATAGTAAGCACCCCAAAACTTAGGCTTTTGCCTATTTATTAATACTTTTTCATTGGGGTGCATCAAAATTGTTCACTCTCTTTTGTCTCTTTTTCAACACTTTATATTCCAAACAACTCAATTATTTTCACTTATGGCACAAATATGGAATTATAGGGTGTCAAAGAAAAGATCTTATTTTTGGCTCAAAGGGGTTGACTAGGGATTCAATTGTAATGTCAGGGATAGACAAAGAATGGTAAGAAAGGGCTAACAAAGAAATGTATGAATCATCTCCCTAACATGCATATCCTAACTATTTCGCCTCAAATAGCAAGCAAGCAGACACATAGGTTTAATTACTAACAATGCATAAATCAAGCAAGATACCCCAAATAGTTCGATTTCATGAATTTTTGGCATATCTATCCTAAGTGTTCAGATGGTTGCTTCTAATTCCATTACATTATTCCACTTTACTTCATTAGGCGTTTCAAGTAACTACAACACGCATGATAAAAAAAAATATGACTCAAAAAAATACTCAAAAATACCAAAACAAATCAAAAAGATTCAAAAACAATAAAATATCCCCCCAAACTTAAATCATACATTGTCCCCAATGTGTGCAAGACCCAAAAAAATATGGACAACTTACTGACACAACACAGCGGTCATAACGGAGGTCTGGGAGGAAATATTTCTGGAATTTGCACGGAATATGGCTCTCTGAAGTTCCGGCGCCGCGGCCCTGAGATTTGGCGCCGTGGCGCCCCAAGTACTGCGGCTCTCTGAAGTTCCGGCGCCACGGCGCTGATTCTGGGCGCCGCGGCGCTGACGACGACTTTTCCTTTTTTCAGCGTTTTTGCTCATTTTTCTGTTCGGGGTCTGCTCCTAGTCCACCTGTCATCCAACAACACAAAACAAGAACCCAAGACCGTGAGACTGTTCAAGACAAAATAAAACAAACTAAAGACAGAAATTAAAATAACATAATTAAAAACATTGGGTTGCCTCCCAACAAGCGTTGTCTTTAACGTCTTTTAACCGGACGCAATTAACCTTTACGAGTGCCCATTGGATCCTTCTGCGAACTGCTTGCAATCCGCATAGTTATTGTTGCAGGTCTCACTTTTCCTACAACAATCTTTTCAACTAAGGGCTTCAGATATAAGATTATCCCCCATGTACACAAGACCGGCTTGTCTTTTAGGCTCTCTATAATGTAGGGATCAGTGAAATTCCCTACATCTCTCAACTCTAGGGGGTGCCCTTGATGGTATGAACTTCCTTTTTGGGGATAAACAATGACAGCTGGTGGTGTTTCTTCTGCAATAGGTACAGAAAAAAGAATTTCCACAGAATCCAAAAAGGTGAATAATTGGATCTCGGTAATCTTTTCCTTCTCTACACCAACTATCTCGCCAGATTCCTCAACAGCTGGGTGTGGTTCAGGTTCCTCAATTTGCTTCCACTTTCCACAACGGTGTCGCTAGGAAGACTTTCTTGAAGTGTACTTCTCATCCTATCCATTAGTTGCCCTATTTGTGTCTCCAAATTTCAGAGGGACACTCTTGTCTCATCCATAAACTGAGCTTGGCACTTGGTGAGCCTGAGTATGCCTGCCTGCAACTCATCTATATCTTCCTCTGGAACCTGTTGGTTAAGCTGTTGTTGATGACTCCACTGTCTCTGATAGTAGTAGTCCATGTGTCCTGAATTTTAATTTTTTAATTTTTTTTTTCCGAATTTAACCTGCAAAATAAGAAAACAATAAAAGGTGATAAAAAGATGCTCGCAGAACAAGCTAGAAACTTGTTCTTGGAGCAACCAAATTAGAAATAAGAATAGATAAATCGATATTGAAAGTACGCCAATCCCCGGCAACGGCGCCAAAAACTTGATGTGCGATTTATGCACACACTAAACGCAAGTGCACGTATCGTGATAAGTAATATAGTCTAGGTAAGATCGAATATCATCCTCAGGGACTGGTTTTCAAGTACCGATTATCTATGCTTTAGTTTCTATTTGGTTAACGTTAATTGAGTTAAAATTCTAAACTAATAATGCAGGAAATAAACTAATTATGAAAATACTTTGATTTAAATCAGTTATGATGGAGAATTAGGGCTTCCAAGATCATCAACTATCCATTCTATTCAATCCTTAATACAATTAGACTAACTTCTTCTTCTACGTTAAGATAGCAGGTTAACTAGACCGTTTTATACTCCTGTTAAGGTAATATAAACACTCAACCCCAATGGATAACCCTTCTACCTTTCGGTGACAAGATTGACTACAAAGGAGGATTAAGAGCAATAACCTATTAAGCTACACAAGTATCGGGGTACTTTCGTCCACGATTTAAACCTATGTTTATTCAACTATAGCATATTCACAATCTCCCCTTTCGGATTTCGATTAGAACTCATATAAGTGATGATAACTAGTGATCAATTAATTATCAAGCAATCAAAGCAACTATTGAATAAATTTTAAATAAGTGAAGAAGAAACCAAACTAATATATTAATTCATGAATAGAGTTTCAATTGAATCACAAGGAAATCCCTAACAAAGTAATTAGCTCCTAGCCATAGTCACACTAAGAACTAATATAATCTCCAAACATGAACTGAAATAAACAAAGCAAAAAAGAAAGAAAAGAAAAATACTCAAGAACAAGTCTCCAAGCCTTCTAGCATCCAAGGATTGTGTTGTGGAATATTTACAAGATGGAATGGTGGATGGAGAATGAAATGGGTGATGAATGGAATTGTGGATGTAGGATGTAGCATCCATTCTTCTAATGATGTAGAGAGTATTTATAGCCCAAGAATCCTTTAGGTAAAGGGTTAGGGATTATGTAGGTAGGAAAGGTTATGAAATCCTTTTAGGTAAAGGGTTTAGGAAAAGTTATGGAATCCTTTAGGTAAAGGGTTAAGGAATATATAGATAGGAAAAGTTATCCCTTTTGGACTCTGAAAACGTGTCAAATTCGGCCCAAAACTTCAGAAATCCCGCGTCGGCGCCGTGGCCCTGCAGTCGGCGCCACAGCGCCTGAAAATCAGAGGCGTTTCAGAACATCTTCAGTAGTCGGTGTCGCGGCGCTGCTGCCCATGCCATGCGGTGGCATTCTTCCGGATTTTTCGTTTCTTCGTCATTTGATCGTCCGGTCTTCTTCTGATTTCTTCTATATTTCTCGGAACTTCTTAGGCTTCATTTCTTGGCCCTTTTAGTGTGTAATTCCATATCATTTATGCTCATTTCATCTCCTTTTCGCCATTTCTCCATTTCTGACCGCTGTGACACAAAAGAAAGGAAAACGACTCTAATACTATACTAAACATAAATGAAATGAGTAAAATACTAACTAAAAATGACTCAAAAGGTGTATATAAAATACACCGATCAAACACCCCCAAACTTAACCTTTGCTCGCCCTCGAGCAAAGATCAAAAATATAAACAAAGACACGAAAGAAAGGAAAATAAAATGACTCAAAGACACTGATCATTTTGCTGCACAATTGTCACTTAGAAAAGCATGAAGGTTAGTAGGATAATATGCAGGAACATATAGCATGAATTTTTAGCATTCTAAACACATCAAGTCAGATATTTCGCAAATTCAATTTAATCATACTCAATGGATGTAAAAATACCTAACTATGCATGTCAATTTCAAAATCCTATGGTCTGTTCACTTGCTATTCTCCACTAATTATGGGTACACATATAAGAGATCTTCAGGGCTTTTCAGGGTTGTAATGTAGGCTTAGGCAAGGGTAGGTAAAAATAGGCATTTAGGCTCAATTTACGTACCATAAGCTCTTTTGCTTTAAATTCTTCCCTTTTCTTTTGATTCTCTTTTTAACCTCATACCTATCTTTCCCCTCTTTTGTTTTGAGAGAATGAGGTGTCTGATGAATAGTAAGCACCCCCAAACTTAGGCTTTTGCCTATTTATTAATACTTTTTCATTGGGGTGCATCAAAATTGTTCACTCTCTTTTGTCTCTTTTTCAACACTTTATATTCCAAACAACTCAATTTTTTTCACTTATGGCACAAATATGGAATTATAGGGTGTCAAAGAAAAGATCTTATTTTTGGCTCAAAGGGGTTGACTAGGGATTCAATTGTAATGTCAGGGATAGACAAAGAATGGTAAGAAAGGGCTAACAAAGAAATGTCTGAATCATCTCCCTAACATGCATATCCTAACTATTTCGCCTCAAATAGCAAGCAAGCAGACACATAGGTTTAATTACTAACAATGCATAAATCAAGCAAGATACTCCAAATAGTTCGATTTCATGAATTTTTGGCATATCTATCCTAAGTGTTCAGATGGTTGCTTCTAATTCCATTACATTATTCCACTTTACTTCATTAGGCGTTTCAAGTAACTACAGCACGCATGATAAAAAAAAATATGACTCAAAAAAATACTCAAAAATACCAAAACAAATCAAAAAGACTCAAAAACAATAAAACATCCCCCCAAACTTAAATCATACATTGTCCCCAATGTGTGCAAGACCCAAAAAAATATGGACAACTTACTGACACAACACAGCGGTCATAACGGAGGTCTGGGAGGAAATATTTCTGGAATTTGCACGGATTATGACTCTCTGAAGTTCCGGCGCCGCGGCCCTGAGATTTGGCGCCGTGGCGCCAAATCTGCGGCTCTGGTTCGCCACGGCGCTGATTCTGGCGCCGCGCCACGGCGACTTTTCCTTTTTCGTTTTTGCTCATTTTTCGTTTCGGTCCGCTCAGTCCACCTGTCATCCAACAACAGAAAACAAGAACCCAAGACCGTGAGACTGTTCAATACAAAATAAAACAAACTAAAGACAGAAATTAAAATAACATAATTAAAAACATTGGGTTGTCTCCCAACAAGCGTTGTCTTTAACGTCTTTTAGCCGGACGCAATTAACCTTTACGAGTGCCCATTGGATCCTTCTGCGAACTGCTTGCAATCCGCATAGTTATTGTTGCAGGTTTCACTTTTCCTACAACAATGTTTTCAACTAAGGGCTTCAGATATAAGATTATCCCCCATGTACACAAGACCGGCTTGTCTTTTAGGCTCTCTATAATGTAGGGATCAGTGATATTCCCTACATCTCTCAACTCTAGGGGGTGCCCTTGATGGTATGGACTTCCTTTTTGGGGATAAACAGTGACAGCTGGTGGTGTTTCTTCTGCAATAGGTACAGAAAAAGAATTTCCACAGAATCCAAAAAGGTGAATAATTGGATCTCGGTAATCTTTTCCTTCTCTACACCAACTATCTCGCCAGATTCCTCAACAGCTGGGTGTGGTTCAGGTTCCTCAATTTGCTTCCACTTTCCACAACGGTGTCGCTAGGAAGACTTTCTTGAAGTGTACTGCTCATCCTATCCATTAGTTGCCCTATTTGTGTCTCCAAATTTCTGAGGGACACTCTTGTCTCATCCATAAACTGAGCTTGGCACTTGGTGAGCCTGAGTATGCCTGCCTGCAACTCATCTAGATCTTCCTCTGGAACCTGTTGGTTAAGCTGCTGTTGATGACTCCACTGTCTCTGATAGTAGTAGTCCATGTGTCCTGAATTTTAATTTTTTAATTTTTTAATTTTTTTTTTCGAATTTAACCTGCAAAATAAGAAAACAATAAAAGGTGATAAAAAGATGCTCGCAGAACAAGCTAGAAACTTGTTCTTGGAGCAACCAAATTAGAAATAAGAATAGATAAATCGATATTGAAAGTACGCCAATCCCATGCAACGGCGCCAAAAACTTGATGTGCGATTTATGCACACACTAAACGCAAGTGCACGTATCGTGACAAGTAATATAGTCTAGGTAAGATCGAATATCGTCCTCAGGGACTGGTTTTCAAGTACCGATTATCTATGCTTTAGTTTCTATTTGGTTAACGTTAATTGAGTTGAAATTCTAAACTAATAATGCAGGAAATAAACTAATTATGAAAATACTTTGATTTAAATCAGTTATGATGGAGAATTATGGCTTCCAAGATCATCAAATATCCATTCTATTCAATCCTTAATACAATTAGACTAACTTCTTCTTCTACGTTAAGATAGCAGGTTAACTAGACCGTTTTATACTCCTGTTAAGGTAATATAAACACTCAACCCCAATGGAGAACCCTTCTACCTTTCGGTGACAAGATTGACTACAAAGGAGGATTAAGAGCAATAACCTATTAAACTACACAAGTATCGAGGTACTTTAGTCCATGATTTAAACCTATGTTTATTCAACTATAGCATATTCACAATCTCCCCTTTCGTATTTCGATTAGAACTCTTATAAGTGATGATAACTAGTGATCAATTAATTATCAAGCAATCAAAGCAACTATTGAATAAATCTTAAATAAGTGGAAAAAAAACCAAACTAATATATTAATTCATGAATAGAGTTTCAAGTGAATCACAAGGAAATCCCTAACAAAGTAATTAACTCCTAGCCATAGTCACGCTAAGAACTAATATAATCTCCAAACATGAATTGAAATAAATAAAGCAAAAAGAAAGAAAAGAAAAATACTCAAGAACAAGTCTCCAAGCCTTCTAGCATTCAAGGATTGTGTTGTGGAATATTTACAAGATGGAATGGTGGATGGAGAATGGAATGGGTGATGGATGGAATTGTGGATGTAGGATGTAGCATCCATTCTTCTAATGATGTAGAGAGTATTTATAGCCCAAGAATTCTTTAGGTAAAGGGTTAGGGATTATGTAGGTAGGAAAAGTTATGGAATCCTTTTAGGTAAAGGGTTTAGGAAAAATTATCCCTTTAGGTAAAGGGTTAAGGAATATGTAGGTAGGAAAAGTTATCCCTTTTGGACTCTGAAAACGTGTCAAATTCGGCCCAAAACTTCAGAAATCCCGCGTCGGCGGTAGCCTGGATCGGCGCTGAAAATCGAGCGTTTCAGAACATCTTGATGGTCGTAGCCAGCGCCGGTGACGGCATTCTTCCGGATTTTTCGTTTCTTCTTCCTTTTTCGTCCGGTCTTCGTCTGATTTCTTCTATATTTCCCGGAACTTCTTAGGCTTCATTTCTTGGCCCTTTTAGTGTGCAATTCCATCTCATTTATGCTCATTTCATCTCCTTTTCGCAATTTCTCCATTTCTGACCGTTGTGACACAAAAGAAAGAAAAACGATCCTAATACTATACTAAACATAAATGAAATGAGTAAAATACTAACTAAAAATTACTCAAAAGGTGTATATAAAATACACCGATCAGCAAGCCACAAAAAAAAATGTAAGGGCGTGGCAATATAGTCAAAGACTCCCCTGATTGGTTCGACCGGACTAGTGGTTGATGTTTCACAAAGTCCAGATCGCGCTGTTCAAGAGTGATTTACGCAGTAGAAGCCCTGATTGCAATGTGACAACAAAAAGTGCAAAAATGCAAATGCTCGTGGCCGGAGTTATAAGCACATAGCATGATATGTACAGGGGTTAAAAGGGTAATTATTGCATTAAATAATATGTACAGAATTTCTAGCGACAACAATAATAAACAAAAGCATGCAAATCAAGCGCGCGCCCTAATATGCATGGGACCTCTCTTATGCCAGAGGTCGGCCTAAACGCCAGATATGCGAGATTGGGATAGATTGACCAAAGTTGCAAAACATTAATGCTTTTGTTGGAAATGGCGACCAAATGACGGTGCACTTTTTCCAATTTCGGAGTGTCATGACCAGGCTTGGATCCGTCTATCATCATCATGCTACACATAGTATGCTAATGGGTCGTTGGGTTGTGAAACCCGTCGACAAGTTTGGTGGATTTCTAATTGTGGCGTTAATACCAACGATTAACCCACCTAAGGTTTATGCATGCATGACTTAATAAAAAAGGGTGGTATAGCTCTATCTTAAGCTTTCTAAGATTTGGATTACTAGACGCAAGATTCTCGAGCGGACAACTCGAGTGAGAAGGCTACGCGCCAGGTTAGGCAAGCACTCCACGTATATTACCAACTCTCCTAAATTTGGGTTTTGAAGAAAGAATTTTGCTGATGCACCCAGCGCACCTCGCATGTAGTGTGTGATAGTGTGGATTTTCCAGAGTGGAAGAAATATGAGCGGAATGCCAGTTTAAGGAAAGCAGTAAAAGCAAATAGCAATTAAAACAGTTAAGCATACAAAATTAAAGCAAGCAATTTTAAGACATTTAAAACAAATAAAAATAAAGTTGAGCAATAATACCTAGGTTTGCTATGGTCAAGAACCTGATTATCTCCAGTGGAGTCGCCATGCTGTCGCGCCCGTTTTTGACCTCGGGGTCTAAACGGTATCCGCAACATTGTTCTTTGGCGCGGTTCCCTGGATGGAGCAATAATGCTGATTTTGAGGAGTCGCCACCTAATTAATTAAGTGAATTATGACACTTGATTTATTGCAATAAAAATACTGTAATTAATCTCCATTTAATGGTCTGCGAAATTAATGAGATTCTGGATCAGGGTTCTTTATTATCCTAAAGGGAAGGGGTTAGGCATCCTTTAAAATCCGCTAACTTGCGGTTATCCGTTCAAACCTAGGTTAATTATTTATTTCCCTTTTTATTCTACATATTCTAAGCAGTTTTCATAATTTACAATTACAATGGAATGCAATACAGAATAATAAAGCTAAAATCGAAATAAACTCCGGGACATCTTTTAGCCCTTTTTAGGCCTTCTGCACAAGATGATCTCCGGGTACCTGCACAAACACTTAGTAAAAGTGTTAGTAATAGAATAAATAATTTTAAATTAATAGCAAGAATTAATAAGTAAAGCCAAAAATAAACCCGTCTTTTGCACAGGGGAGGCCTTGGAAATCAGAAGGAGATTCCTTCATCGACCAATATTGCTAGAAACAATAAAATAAATAAAACCTTCAGATCCGCGCCAAAACAGCAATAGTTTTAAATACGGAGGGCTCAGATATATAAAAATAAAGTGGGACATCCTAAACAAGTCCGGCTGCGAAAATTCGCCTCGCCAGCGCATGTTGGTCATCCGGTGTAAGTGGAAGAAATCATCATTTCCCAGAAAGCTTCATTTTTATTTTATTTTCCGTCTTTGCAACTGTGGATGACCTCAAAAATCGACGGATAACTTTTTCATTGGCCAATCAAGTGTAGTACCTTGTTCATTATCAGTTAACCAGTAAAACAAATGTCAAAATCAGTAGCAAGATGACCAAAAATCAGTCCGATAAAATAGCCAAAAATCAATAGCAAAATGGCCGAAAATCACTCCAAAATCAGTAGCAACATAGCCGAAAATCAGTAGCAAAACAACCAAAAAATCAGTCCAGCCAAAATGGCCAAAATCAGTAATAACATGGCCAAAATTCAGTGACAAAATAGAACAGCTATCAAAGCAAATCACCGACAAAATCAGTCCAAAAGCAATAAATCTGACACTAGAAGAACAGAAACAACACGAAGATAACGCCAACCAAATGAACATCACGTTAGCATAGAGAACCGAGCAGCAAACAACAGTGGTCGGAATCATAGCGAGATAAATTCACCGGAAAATCAATTCGGGAAAGAACAAATCGCCTGAACTGCAAAGATGATTAAACAAAACGGAGTAAATCAAACAATAACCAACGGTCGCCGGAGTTTTTAAACTTCGGCAAGATTTAAATCACAAAATAAATCAGTCCATCCAAGAATATACCACAGATCAAAAATAGAACCAAACTAAGGATTTAATGGGGTGGCGCTACTTCAACAGTGGTAAACACCGGAGAAACGCCGCAAGTGGTTGACGGGAGCAGTGGGTATTGCGGTGGTGGTCGACTGAAGAGTAGAGGGGTCGAAGGGAATGAGTTTAGGGATGAGAAGTAAAGTGCGGCTGTGTGTGAGATTAATGGTGGTGGGGTGTGCCGGTTGTCGGTGATGTTGGGGCAGTGGGGAGGAGACGGTGAACAGTGGTAAGGTTCGCCGGAGCACTGAGCTCCGGTGGTGGAGATGGGAGTTCGACGGGGATGGGTGTTCGAACAGTGGTGGTCGACGAGTTGAGGGGACAGGGGATAGGACGACGGGATGGGCTGGTGGGAGGCTCGCCGGAGCTCTGGGGCGGTGGCAAGGTCGACGGAAATGAAAAGGGGGGAGGGTTTTGAAAAATAAAAATGGGAGAGAGGGAAAGTGTGTATTGCGGCTGGGAGGGGAGATGAGAGGGATAGATGTAGGTGTCCGCCGAAATCAAAAGAAATGAGAGGTTTTTATTTATAGGGGTATTTAGGTTTAGGGTTTGGGTTTTTGAGGAAAAGATGAGAGATGTATTGGGCCTCATTTTTGGGCCTCAGTTTTTTGGCGGATTGGATTGATCCAGATTGTGCCTCGGACTGGACTGATTTGACAAAAATGCAAAACGGGTTTATTATTTAAAAGAAAAATTATTTAAAGGTACAAAATTATCAAAATAAAAATGTCGATACAATAATAATAAAATACAATATTTAAGAAATGTTTAATGCCTAATTAAAAGTAAAAACGGGATGTCAATTAATTATTTAAAGAGATGCAAACATTAATAAAATAAAACGACGGTGTGATGATAATAGAAACATAATATTAACAAATAAATCATGCTTAATTTAAAATAAAAGATGCAATGTCATTTTGTGAAGAAATAAACATAGAATATTATGTAAAAAATGCAAAAAATAATGATTAAAATGCGGTGTACTAAAATGTTTAAAATTGCAATAAATGATTTAAACATGGGTCAAAATTGGGTGTCAACACTATACTTTGAGAAATGGATACTACACCTTGAAATGAACATATTGCTACACTTGTGAAAATATATCACTGATTCGAATATGGTACTACACTGGCTGATAAAGGATTTATCCGTCGATTTGGAGGTCTCCATGGTAAGTAAGACGGAATATTTGGGCAAGGATGAAAGTGAAAAGAACAATATAAAGACGAGAATGCATAGTATCGTTCACCGGCAAGGCGAGTCGACCGCAGCCGAGGCGATATTGGCTTCTCATGTCTTAGTACCCATGACATAACACTAGCTGAGCCCACACTATAAATAAATCTTTTACATATATATATATATATATACAAACGTTGTGTTTATTTGATAATTTATTTATTATATACTAACTCTTTTACTAAGTGTTTTTGTAGGTACCCGGAAACGCATCCCAAAGTTAAAGCCTGCCCAGAAAAGGAAAATAAAAGTGAAATACCGCTAAGTTCTCATTCACTCCCTCTTTATATGATTTTTGCTTCATAAAACAGTGAATTCAATTCAAGAATCACACATATGTCGTATTCCGTTTCGACTCCGGTTAAAATGGGATATTACAGTTAATTCTTTGGTTAATTTTATTTTAAGGTACCATAACAACCTTATGAATACGAGTGTGCTTACCATATGTTGTGTTTCATTAAAGATCTAATGCATGATTTGTCTTTGCTTCATAACAATGTAAGTATCTAACATTATTTTAGTTTATATATTTATCTATAATGGCTTAATTATAATTAGAAAATTTAACTGATCGCTATTGTGTGTTACAGTATAATGGCAAAGAATATTTTTCGCAGCATGACCTTGATGAAATTCGGATCGAGTGGGAGCAACATGTTTCAAAGATTCTTCGTGCTGCATAGTTGTGTCACTTTTATGATGATTTAGACAATATTATGTTTTTTTTGTTTATTTGATGATAACATTAGTTGTTTTTAAAAATAATTTGTAATGTTTTGATTTAATGTATTACAACAATTTCATTATGAGGGTAACATTTTAGTTATAATATGCTTACAATTCTAATTTATTTTTATTTAATAAATTAAAATTAAAATATTTAAAAAATCGCCAAAATTTATTTCCCCGCCAATTTAAATCAAATTTATTTAAAAATTTCCGCCAATTTAATTAATAAATTTCGCGGGAAAATTTAAAAAAAATGAGGTAAATTTTGTGACGGTTTATAACCGTCACAAAAAACCGTCACCCGTCACGAATTTGTGACAATGCCTACCGTAATACTTAGAAATATCGTCACAAAACCCCTTTCGTGACGGTTTTTAACCGTCACGGTAGGCCTTTTTTTTGTAGTGATTGTTTGTTGTTGTTTTATCTCGGGAGACAAATCGCCAATAGCCGTTAAAGGATTAATACATGGCAATATTATTTTAAGGATAGATTGAATATCAATAGACTCAACAAACCACCTTCTTGTTTTCATTTCCAGATTTGTAACTATGTATTGTTGCTACTTTCCCATTTTCTTGTAACTCACACCTTCTTCATCTTGCAAGAATTTCCATGCCTGATGCCTACTAAGTTGCAAGAATATTAAGCGAGAAGTAAACGCCATGATTTTTAATTCATGATCAGGTAATGCATGTTACAATTGAATTTCTTTCCTTTAAAGATTCTCTAATTCACATTTTATAAAAGATTTTCGTGATTATTTTGGGTAGAGATACAAAATGACATCCGTCGAGATTTTCCACAAGAAAAACAACACGTTTCAAAGCCAATTTAGTGTCCAAAGCTTCAAGGTAATGGACTAGAATGTGGCTGATCCATCCTGCATGCAGAAGCTGAGCTTTGCAGAATTATATGAGCCTGCATGTTTAAGAAAGGAGAAAAAGAAGAGAAGAACATTGATTAAGAATTTCATTTTAATCTGTTATTCCCTATATGAAAATTCTTACAGTAATATCATATAAGAATTTGATTAAACAAAAAGAAATGCAGATTTGGATTTGAATTCATTTTCATACCAACGCCTTATGATTAGTGATTAACAAATACATTCTAACTCAATTTATGCAGTAATTAGTTGTATCCCAGTTGATTTTGAAAGAGCGCAGGCAAGACAGGTTTGGAGCGGCTGACGGAGTTGTTTAACGTTATTTTTAAGACGGCGAGAATGTCCGAACAGAGGTGGAGTATAATGATTCTTTTGTACAAGAACAAATGTGATATCCAGAGTTGCAACAACTATAGGGGTATCAAACTGCTAAGCCACACTATGAAAGTTTGGGAAAGAGTCGTGGAGATGAGGGTGAGAAGAGGTGTGTCTATCTCCGAGAACCAGTTTGGATTCATGTCGGGGCGTTCGACTACAGAAGCCATTCATCTTTTTAGGAGGTTGGTGGAGCAGTATAGGGAGAGGAAGATAGACTTACATATGGTTTTCATCGACCTCGATAAGGCATACGACAAAGTCCCTAGAAAGGTTCTATGGAGATGTTTGGAGGTTAGAGGTGTACATGTGGCGTATACTATGGTAATCAAGGATATGTATGATGGAGCCAAGACCAGGGTATAGACAATAGGAAGAGACTCGAAAACTTTTCAGTGATGATGGGGCTGCACCAGGGATCATGTAAAATCCGGAAAAGAAAAAAAAATAATAATAATATATAGTTGTGGTTGGGTTAATAAAAATATATATATATAAGAAAACAAAGAATAAATTGCATGGGATAGAGTTAGTGTTAAAGATGGATAAATAGATAGATAAAATGAAAATAAAAAATAAAAAAAAAATAAAAAAACAAAACAAAAAAAGAAGGACGCATGCATGCTTTGGACGTCCATTCCCTTCTCCTCCCCTTTTCATTTCCCCTCCAACTCTTGTCCTTCCACCTCTCATATGTTATACAAACACTTCAACTTATATAGTGTATGTAGCACATAATAAAGTACCTAGTACAAGGAATATAAATCAGGAAAATAATCAAGCGAACAAGAAGGAAAAAAATCAAGAAAATATCAAGGGAGGAAGGAGAACAAGAAAATTAGGGAACACTAAGGAGCAATGACCACTTGTAGCAACCGAACCACAATCCTTTTTCACACTTACAAGGTGATTTTTCTCACTCAGAAAATCTTGGTAACATCCTTTATTTTAAGTTCAATACATGTTAGAATAAGAATTGAGTGTTGAAAATAAATAATGAGCTTTTGATTGTTTAAACAACTAGTTGCGTCATGAACTTTACGAACTGATTTCACTGAATTATAATTGTTAGAATTTGATGAAATTCGGAAGAATGGTACACCTCTCTACTATGATCATATAGAACCAAAAATGAGGTAAAATGGACATACGGTTTGAAAGTTATAATAGTTCAAAGTTCCTGCCTTAGATTTGGCCGAAATTCAGAAAGACATAATTACGGACTGTTTTTATTGAGTTTTACTTATTAGAATTATATGAAAATTTACATGGTTGTAAATCTCTCTGTTACGGACAGATATAGATAAAGAGTTATTAAAATGGACTTACGAGTTGAGAGTTATTGTAGTTTGAAGTTGCTGCCTCGGATTCATCGGAATCCAGAAGGGCAGGACGTTGAAACGTAAAACTGTACTAATATGTGGCGAATATGAAAATTGTTGCTAAATTAAAGTTCTAGATCTATCTGTTTTGGACATTTTGATACCTTACGGGGGTCTATCCGACTTACGGATTGAGAGTTATCGTTGTTTAAAGTTTCTGCCTCGGATCTATCGAGATCCAGGAAGGGCAGCGAATAAAAGTTTAAAACTGTACCAAATGTTACCGAATATGAAAGGATGGTTCACATGGAGATGTGTAGCTCTCTGTTCTCGTCGTTTTGAGATTTTATGAGGCTTGAACGGGTTTACAGATTAGGAGTTATGACTATTCTAAGATTGAGTTATGTTTAATAAAAATTCTGCCGAAACAAATTTCATGTGGCTATTTTAAGGATAAATTTGTGTTAGTTACCCAAAGTAGTTTTAAATGAAATTTGGTACAGTGAAAGATCCCCGTCTTGCCTTAGTTTCCGCTTGAGAAACACCTTAGTTGGAGTTATGGTTAAAAAGTTATAATCGTTACAAGTATGAATGACAGAATGTTAGGAAAGAGAATAGTATTTATTCGATCTTCTGAAAAATATGAAAAGTGAATACGTGTTCACATAAATATATAAATATATAATGGATCGGGTTGCACGCCGCAACAAAACGTAAAGTGAATACGCGTTCACAAATACGTAAACATAATGGATCGGGTTGCACGCCGCAACAAAACGTAAAGTGAATATGCGTTCACAAATAAGTAAACATAATGGATCGGGTTGCACGCCGCAACAAAATGTAAAGTGATTACGCGTTCATAAATACGTAAACATAATGGATCGGGTTGCACGCCGCAACAAAACGTAAAGTGAATACGTGTTCACAAATACGTAAATATAATGGATCGGGTTGCACGCCGCAACAAATATGAAAGATGAATACAGGTTCACCTATATATAAATATGAAAAGTGAATACACGTTCACAAATATATAAATGTAATAAACATGTGAAAATGCAGGGGAATGTCTTAACGTATAATACGAGATAAAATGAAGTGTTAGTTAAACCGAGAATTTCCTATGAGGAATTGTTGCATATTTAAAAATGTTGTAACCTGATATGTTTTTGCAATATGCTTATTATATTATAATGTGATTGCACTTAGAATATTGTGGTGTTACTTTGAATTGCAGGGTAAGGTTCTCACTCAGCCCCAGATGGTACGGCTGACTCTTTATTTAACATGTTTCAAGAAAGCGTGATAGAGGAAAGGCTCCACGCCAAGGCTAGCGATCGTCCCGTAGCCTCTTGTCATACCAAGTCCATTGCTTCGGGCTTGGTATCCGTCAGGTTTAGGATGTCAGTTCCAGTGTCTCGGGAAATGCCCGTGTGGAATGATCTCCCTTCCAACTTAGAATATTTTTTGTCAGTATGTTTATGTAGAAACAATATTTACACGAACATGGGCTCGCGTTTTTTTATAAAGTCATAAACAGATTTCTTTATTGTTATTTTTATTAATAGCTCCGTATTTGAATATAAGTTCAAATTTCTAAATAAAGAGAATTAAATGGTGCTCCTGGTGGGAAATAATTGTCCAGGTGCCATCACGCCCTAAGTAAAGACTTAGGAAAAGTCGGGGCGTGACAAGTTGGTATCAAAGCTAAACCAGGTTAAGAGATTCTAGGAAGTTTTCTTCGAGTTGGGTGTTTGAACGGTTACTTATTGCGACGGTGTACGCGCCACCTTAGTAATAAGTGAACGGAATAACATCCTAAAGTTTCACTTCTTTCGTACTCTTCTCGTGCCTACCTTGAGTCTTTTCAAAGACTTGATTTCTCGTACTACCTCCTTCACACGGGTTAGAAAAGGAGATTGTACAACGTTATACTGACTAATATGATTTGTGTAGATGGCGATTATAAGGCGAGTTCCAACAAAGAGGGAAGTACTCATGGAACAGGCAAAGGGAATGAGAGCTCAGATGAAGTTCATGCGTCGTAAGATGGACTCAGAAGAAAATGGTGAATTCACAAATCCCGGGGGCTCAAGAGGAGGTTCATCACGAAGCTCATGTACCTCCAGTTGACGTAGTGGTGTCTGAAGGGAGCGAAGAAAATGTCGGAGAAAATGTAGGAGAAAATGTTGGAGAGAACGAGAGTCAAATGGCCCAAGAAACGGTGGGACAAAAACTAGATAGACTCATAGAGTTAATGACAGCTGCAGTTCCACACATGGTTCCGCCCGCACCTAGTGTCTCTGTCATAGCCCCGAACCAGAACCAGACGGCCCAGGGATCGATTGCGACTGCACCACGGACCGAGAGTATAGAAGCTCAAGCAGTATGATGCGCGTAATATGCACACACTTTTAAACGCAAGTGCACGTTATCGTATCAAGTAGTATAGTCTTAGATAAGACCGAATATCGTCCTCTAGGATTAGGGTTCAAGTACCAACTATCTATTTTCTAGTATCTATTTGGTGAATTAATGATTCATTGTTTTGTTTATAACTAAGAATTATTAAAGACAAGTAAATATAAAGAATTACTTCAGATGTGATGAGAATAGAGCTTCTATGTATCCTCACTATCCGTTTATGCTACTTACTAATGCATTACTTATGTTGTTCTTCTTTTGGAGAAAGCAGGTTTACGAAATCGTTTTATACTCCCGTTAGGGTTATATAAACACTCAACCCCAGTATTGTTCCTTACCTAACTTTCGCTGATAAGGGTAACTCTATAGGAGGATTAAGAACAAAAACCTAGTTGACCGTCACGCACAATGCGCAAAATTAGGGTTGTTAAGCCTCTCATCAACGCTACAAAACTAATTGAGGTATTTTCATCCCCAATTCAAGCTTGTCTACCCAACTTACAGCATATTCACAATCCCCTTTTAATCGATTAGAAATCATATAGTGATAACTAGTTGTCAATTAGTTACCAAGAATTCAACTCAATTATTGGATAGATCTCTCAATAAGAAAAATAACCATAAGCATGCATTAATTTATAACATAAGTTTCAAGAAGTTCAACATAAAAAGCCTATAGGAGAATTAGTTCTAGCCATAAAGATGACAAGAACTAATTCCAAGTTCATCATGCAAAAACTGAATTAAAGAAAAGAAAAAGGAAAGAAATTACTAAGTTTAGGTCTCCAATCTCCTAGCAAGAAAATCTTGTGTTGTCAAGAAAGGGGAACCCTCAAAAACTGCCTAGGGTTCTCCTTATATAGGTTTAAAAACGCCTCCTTCTTTTCCCTGCAGGCCTGGCCCAAAAATCCGTCAAAAGACCTAATTTTTCCGCGTCGGCGCCGCGGCCCTGCAGATAGGCGCCGCGGCGCCGGAAGTTCTGCGATCCGTCGGGTGTTTTGGCGCCGCGGCCCTGATATCTGCTGTCTGAGGGCGCCGCGGCGCTGAATCTTCTGTAGCTCCTCGGATGTTTAGGCGCCGCGGCCCTGCTTCTGGTCTCTGAGGGCGTCGCGAAGTTCGTCTCTGCGATAGTGGCGCGCGGCCCTTTTAGGCGCCCGCGCTGGATCTTCGCGCTTCTCTCGAATGATGGCGTCGCGCCACCGCTTCGCGAGGAAGCGCGTGGCGCTGTCCGATTTACGCCTTGTTCGCCACTTTCTGTTTCATCTCTGCATCTCTCTTTTGCCCTCTTTTTGTTCTTTTTCCGCCATTTGGCCATTTTAACCACTTTGACTCAAAGAAAGAAAAATATCCTAATACGACACTTATATGTGCAAAATGGGACAAAAGACTAACTAAAATCGACTCAAAGGTGTATATAAAATACAGATCAAATACCCAAACTTAACCTTTGCTCGCCCTCGAGCAAAGATTGAAAGAAATAAAATAAAAGACTCAAAGAATGAAAAATAGAAGACTCCCTGTCATTAATCACTTTTGCTGCATAAATGTTAACTAGAAAAACATGAAGGTTAGCAGAATAATATGCAGGAACATATAGCATGAAATTTTCAAAGACATCGAACACATGAAGCTAAATATTTCGCAAACTCATATTCATCATGCTTAATGGAAGTCAATATACTAAATCATGCATATAAATTCAAGAATTCCTATGGCATGCTTACTTGCTATTCTCCACTAATTCTGGATATGCATAAAAGAGATCTTCAGGACTTTGAGGGTTGTAATGTAGGCTTAGGTAGGGGTTGGTAAAGATAGGCATTTAGGCTCATTTTTCTGTACCATAAGCTCTTTGGTTTTTCAATTTTTCCCTTTTTCTTTTGATTCTTTCCTTCACTTCAATTCTATCCTTCCCCTCTTTTGTTTTGGGAGAGTGAAGTGTATTATACTAATAGGCACCCCCAAACTTAGGCTTTTGCCTCTTTCTTATTACTTTTCCATTGGGGTGCATCAAACTTGTTCACTCTTCTTGTTTCTTCTTTTTAACACAATGTACTCCACTATTTCATATTTTCACTTATGGCACAATTTGTGGGAATATAGGGTGTCAAAGAAGAAGTTTCAAATTTAGGCTCAATGGGGCTGACTAAGGATATTTTTTTTAAAAGTACAGGATAGAAAAGAATGGTACGAATTGGCTGTCAAAGAAATGTCTGAGTCATCTCCCTAACATGCATATCCTAACTATTTCGCCTCAAATAGCAAGCAATCATAACACATAAGCATTTATCATTTAGCATGCATAACTCAAGCAAGAAACTCCAAATAGACATTACGTGAGTTTTGGCATATCTAACCTACGCGTTTAGATAGTTGCTTCAATTCCTTTACATTATTCCACCTTACTTCACTAGGTGTTTCTAGCAACTACAGCATACATGATCTTTGACAGGCAATTATGACTCAAAAAAAAAAATTGGTGACTCAAAATAAACATAAAACAAATAAAAAGACTTAAACATAACATGACACACAAATAAAACACCCCCAAACTTAAATCACACATTGTCCCCAATGTGTGCAAGACTCAAAGAAAATAAAAGAAAAAGACACTTACAGACTTTGGTTAAAATGGTGGTAGTGATGGTGGATAATACTTTGAATTCCGTGAGGGGAGGAGCATTCTTGGTGTTTTGATTTGGCGATAGGGCCTTCGGATCAGGGTGTCTTCCAGAATTCATTTTTTCTGTTGTGGCGCCATGTTCGCAAATGGAAATGGCGCCCAAACTTCTGGGCGTCTTCTGATCATTTGGCGCCGCGGCCCTGCGTTGGGGAGCCGCGGCGCTATTGCGATTTTTCTGGGTATCCTTGGCTTGTCTTCAGTTTATTTCCCTGTACCTGTCAATCACAGCTCAAACACAAGACCCCATGACCGTGAGATTGTTCTAGACAAAATAAAATAAACTAAAGACAGAAATTAAAATAACATAATTGAAAACGTTGAGTTGCCTCCCAACAAGTCATGTCTTTACGCCTTTTTAGCCGGACGCAATTAACCTTTCTGAGTGCCCATTGGA
Source organism: Przewalskia tangutica (assembly GCA_029844215.1). Classification (NCBI taxonomy): domain Eukaryota; kingdom Viridiplantae; phylum Streptophyta; class Magnoliopsida; order Solanales; family Solanaceae; genus Przewalskia; species Przewalskia tangutica. The sequence continues at coordinate 84,861,149 of CM056734.1, forward strand.
TACTTCTGCGAACTGCTTGCAATCCACAGATTTATTGTTATAGGTCTCAATTTCCCTATAACTATTTGTTCAAACAGGGGCCTTAAACATACAAGTATCCCCCAAGCACACAAGATGAGTTTGTCTTTTAGGCTTCTTATTTTGTAGGAAACCGTGAAATTCTCTACATCTCTTGACTCGGGTTGCCTTGATGGTATGCGATTCCTAATTGGGAGTCATTCGTGATAGCTAGTGGTGTTTCTTCCGTGATAGGTGCATGAAAAGAATTTCCACGTAATCCAAGAAGGTGAATAATTGGATTTCGCAATCTTTTCCTTCTCTACACCAACTATCTCACCAAATTCCTCAATAGTTGGGTGTGATTCGTGCTCTCAACTTGTTGTTCATCGTTGAATATGATCGCGAAGTTCGCTATTTGCTTTCCAACTTCTTTATACCTAACCTCATTTCGTCCATGAATCGAGCTTGGGACCTCGTGAGACCGAGTAGAGTTTCTCGTAATTCCTCCTTCTCTTCCTCTACGGTTGAGCTCGATCATATCGATGAGTAATCCATATCTTCAGATCCCCGAGATGCATCAAAACCAACAAAGAATCACGGCACTTTGTTTTCACACAATAAATACATAAAACAAACAAAATTAAAAAAAAATTATACATAAAAACAAATTAGAAATTAAAAATAGATAAATTTGATATTGAACTAATGCCTAATCCCTAAGAACGGCCAAAAACTTGATGCGCGTAATATGCACACACTTTTAAACGCAAGTGCACGTTATCGTATCAAGTAGTATAGTCTTAGATAAGACCGAATATCGCCCTCAGGATTAGGTTCAAGTACCAACTATCTATTTTTAGTATCTATTTGGTGAATTAATGATTGATTGTTTTGTTTATAACTAAGAATTATTAAAGACAAGTAAATATAAAGAATTACTTGGATGTGATGAGAATAGGGCTTCTATGTATCCTCACTATCCGCTTATGCTACTTACTAATGCATTACTTATGGTGTTCTTCTTTGGAGAAAGCGAGTTTACTAAATCGCTTTATACTCCCGTTAGGGTTATATAAACACTCAACCCCAGATTGTTCCTTACCTAACTTTCGATAAGGGTAACTCTATAGGAGGATTAAGAACAAAACCTAGTTGACCGTCACGCACAATGCGCAAAATTAGGGTTGTTAAGCCTCTCATCAACGCTTACAAAACTAATTGAGGTATTTTCATCCCCAATTCAAGCCTGTCTACCCAACTTACAAAGATATTCACAATCCCCTTTTCGTAACTGATTAGAAATCATATAGTGATAACTAGTTGTCAATTAGCTACCAAGAATTCAACTCAATTATTGGATAGATCTCTCAATAAGAAAAATAACCATAAGCGTGCATTAATTTATAACATAAGTTTCAAGAAGTTCAACATAGAAAGCTATAGAGAATTAGTTCCTAGCCATAAAGATGACAAGAACTAATTCCAAGTTCATCATGCAAAACCGAATTAAAGAAAAGAAAAAGGAAAGAAATTACTAAGTTTAGGTCTCCAATCTCCTAGCAAGAAAATCTTGTGTTGTCAAGAAAGGGAACCTCAAAACCGCCTGGTTCTCCTTATATAGGTTTAAAAACGCCTCCTTCTTTTCCCTCGCAGCTGGCCCAAAAATCCGTCAAAGACCTAATTTTTTCCGGCGCTGCGCGGCCTGCAGATAGCCGCGGCGCCGAAGTTCTGCGATCCGTCGGGTGTTTTGGCGCCGCGCCCGATATTCGATGTTCGAGTAGCCATGGCGCTGAATCTTCAGTAGCTCTGATGTTTAGAGCCGCGCCCGCTTCGTCTTCGAGGCGCGCGCCGAAGTTTCTGTCTTCGATAGTGGGCGCCGCGCTGTTTTAGCCGCGCGCTGGATCTTCGCGCTTCGAATGATGGGCGCCGCGTCCGCTTCGATCGCAGAAGCGCCGCGCCTCGCTTCGATCGCAGGCGCATGCGCTGGTCCGATTACGCCTTGTTCGCCACTTTCTCTGTTTTCATCTCTGGCATCTCCTCTTTTGCCCTCTTTTTGTTCCTTTTCCGCCATTTGGCCATTTTAACCACTTTGACTCAAAAGAAAGAAAAACTATCCTAATACGACACTTATATGTGCAAAATGGGACAAAAGACTAACTAAAACTGACTCAAAAGGTGTATATAAAATACACCGATCACAGTACCTGATAGGCTATGGGCAAATTTTATGAGGAGAAGAGAACCACTTTACTCAGGAAAGGACCCCAAGGCCGACCCGATAGTATTCCTCGATGAAGTTGAAGGCTTAATGTTCACATTGGGATGCGTGGAGACGCAGGGCGTCAACATGGTAGGCGCACGACTAGTGGATGATGCAGGAGTGTGGTGGAGGAATTTTAGGAAAAATCGTCCCCCGATGTCACCACCAATGACTTGGGAAGGATTCAGAGCGGCATTCATTGAGAAATTTATGCCTAATACGCGCAAGGATGCGCTCAGACGGGAGTTTGAACAATTGAAGCAAGGTGACCGCAGTGTACAAGAATATGATACACAGTTCGTGAGGTTATCGGCATACAACACACATGTCATCCCTACATAAATGGATAGAGTCAAGCGATTTGTAGAGGGTTTAAACCCGAACATAGCAGAGAAGGTGGTGGCGTTAGCCAACGATCGAACTTATCTTCAGATTGTCGATATGGCTTTGAGGGTAGAAGGTTTCGCTAAAGCAAAAAGAGAATATTCGCAGAAGAGATTTCGGACGTCAGGATCATTTAACCAGAGTCAAAATCAGAAGCAGGAGTTTAGTAAGAGATCTTCAGGACCGAACCAATCTGTGGGCCAGTCTTATTTCAAGTATAAGGGGCACAGTTGGTCTAATTACCAAGGTAGCAAGGACAAGGCCACCAACCCTAACACAGGAGGTGACAAACCGATTTGTAAGATTTGTCAAAAAAAACACACTAGAGAATGTCGGCTCTTAACGAAGACATGTTATAACTGTGGAGAGTCAGACCACTATGCCAAGGATTGCAAGAAGAAACTCAATCTATTCAGGGGAGGTCAGAAGCAACCACAGCTGCCTACAGGGGAAATCAGGGAAACCAACCCCGCCAGAGTCAGGGAGGTCAACAACCCAACAATTTTAATCGGCTCTACGCTTTGCCCCAAAGGAATGAGGTAGAAGCATCTAATGCGGTGGTCACAGGTATTTTGCTAGTCTCGAGTATTCCTGCATTTGTATTATACGATCCCGACTCTATATTTTCATATGTGTCAATGGGCTTTGCTAAGAATTTACACGTAGAACCTTCTTATTTAAGTGAACCTTTTGAGGTTATGACACCAGTAGGGGCCTCAATTTGGGCCTCTCAGGTGGTAAATAATTTCCCATTAGAAGTGAATGACAGGGGAACAATGGTGAACCTAGTACTACTTGATATGGTGGACTTCGACATCAGTTTGGGTATGGATTGGTTGTCGGCATGTTATGCCATGTTAGATTTTCGGCGAAAGATAGTGAGATTAACTTTTCCCGGAGAACCAGAAGTTGTTATAAGGGGTAGGATTGGAATATCCTCAGATCAGTTTATTTCCTACCTTGGGGCTCAAAAATTATTGAGAAGTCACAGAGTGGAGTACGCATATCTGGCTAATATAGTGGATACCCAAAAAGAATCCCCAGCAGTGAATGATGTCCCTATTGTTCGAAATTTTCCGGAGGTTTTTCCTGAAGATCTTCCAGGTCTTCCTCCGGATCGAGAAGTGGAGTTTGCTAAAGAGTTAATTCCGGGTACAAGACCCATTTCTATCCCTCCATATTGAATGGCCCCAGCTGAATTGAGGGAGTTAAAAGAACAATTGAAGGATCTTCTGGATAAAGGCTTTATAAGGCCTAGTGTTTCCCCTTGGGGTGCACCAGTCCTGTTTGTGGAAAAAAAAGTCGGATCGCTCCGAATGTGCATCGATTATCGGCAGCTCAATAAGGTCACGATCAAGAACCGATATCCATTACCAAGAATCGATGATCTTTTTGACCAACTTCAGGGAGCTAGCTATTTTTCCAAGATTGATCTCCGTTCGGGATATCACCAGCTGAAAATAAATCCAGATGATATATCCAAAACAACCTTTAGAACCCGATACGGCCATTATGAGTTCTTGGTCATGTCTTTTGGGTTAACCAATGCCCCAACAGCTTTTATGGATTTAATGAACAGAATCTTCAAACCATTCCTAGATTTGTTTCGTGATTGTGTTCATAGATGATATCCTAATCTACAGTAAGAGTGTTGAAGAACATGAAGAGAATCTGAGGGTAGTGCTTCAAGTCTTGAAACAGGAGAAACTATATACTAAATTTTCAAAGTGTGAATTTTGGTTGGAAGAGGTACCCTTTTTGGGTCATGTTGTGTCAAGAGATGGAATTATGGTAGACCCCCAGAAGATAGAAGCAGTGAAAAACTGGCCAAAACCGACCATTCCGACAGAGGTTAGAAGTTTCTTGGGTTTGGCTGGGTATTATAGAAGATTCGTAAAAGGTTTTTCTAGTCTTGCTGCTCCTTTGACCCGGTTGACTCAAAAGTCATATACCAGTGGTCGAAGCATGTGAAGCAAGTTTTCAAAAACTAAAGGAATTGTTGACTCATCGCATCACCCTAACCTTACCATCGGGACAAGAAGGGTTCACCTATCATTGCGATGTCTCTAGAGTTGGGTTAGGATGTGTCTTGATGCAGTTTGGAAAGGTTATTGCATATGCATCTAGACAATTGAAGATACATGAGAAGAATTACCCAACTCATGACTTGGAATTAGCTGCGGTGGTGTTTGCCTTACGAATATGGAGACATTATTTGTATGGTGCGCATGTGGACATATTTACAGATCATAAGAGTTTGCAGTACATAACCACGCAAAAGGATTTGAATCTCCGACAAAGAAGATGGTTAGAGTTGCTTAAGGATTATGACCTTAGTATTCTTTACCATCCTGGGAAAGTGGTGGCTGACGCACTCAGTAGGAGATCAATGGGCAGCTTGGCCCATTTGGCAATACAAAAGAGGGGTATTGTTCGTGAGGTACAAAAATTGGGAAACCTCGGGGTTAGCTTAACTGATATCGGTGAAGGTAGGGTGGTGGTACATGATACCTCGCAGTCTGCCTTAGCTTCAGAAATAAAAGAAAGTCAGTTTGAGGATACGGAGTTTGTTGGATTTCGGGAGAGGATCCAACATGGAAAACCTTCACGCTTATATTGGGAGATAATGACGAACCGCTTCGGTATAAGGGTAGGTTATGTGTTCCTAAGTTAAAGGATCTAAGGAGGAATATTTTAGATGAGGGTCACAACACAAGATATTCCATTCATCCGTGGTCAACAAAATGTATCAGACCTCAAGGCAAATTATCGTGGGACGGATGAAGAAAGACGTCATGAGTTTGTCGAGGTGTCTTATATGTCAACAGTGAAATGAACATCAAAAGTCGGATTACTTCAGACATTAGAGTCCCCACGTGGAAATGGGAGGCGATTCATATGGATTTCGTGAATCGGTCTACCAAAAACTCGAGAAGGGTATGATTCTATTTGGGTGATTGTTGATCGCTTACAAAGTCACTCATTTCTTACCTGGCCAAGACTACGATCGCGCACCACAAGATGCATGCATTTATTTGAAGGAGATTGTGCGGTTACACGGGATTCCTTTACAAATTATTTCAGATAGGGGTTCCCAGTTCACCTCACACTTTTGGCAAAGTTTCCAGCAGGGTCTCGGGACAAAAGTTAAGTTAAGCACGACTTTCCACCCGCAAACAGATGGGCAAGCTGAGCGAACAATTCAAACACTTGAGGACATGTTGCGATCTTGTGTGTTAGATTTTCAGGGAAGCTGGTTGGACCATCTATGTCTAATTGAGTTCGCCTACAACAATAGTTTTCACTCTAGCATAGAAGCATTATATGGACGAAAATGTAGGTCTCCACTTGGATGGTTCGAGGTGGGTGAGACGCAACTGTTCAGACCTGAAGTCATTCAGGAAACAAATGATAAGGTACAGATGATTCGGGAGAGGATCAAAACAACTCATAGCCGTCATAAGTCCTATGCGGATCATCGGAAAAGAGATCTTGAATTTCAAGAGGGAGAGAAAGCATTTTTAAAAGTGTCCCCAATGAAGGGAGTGATGCGCTTTGGTAAGAAAGGTAAATTGAGCCCAAGGTTTATTGGGTCATATGAGATCTTGCGAAGAGTGGGGAATATGGCTTACGAATTAGCACTTACACAAGAGCTGAAAGCAGTGCATCCGGTATTTCATGTGTCAATGTTACGAAAATACTTGCACGATCCAAGTCACGTCATCCTTCCCCAGGAGATAGTTCTTAATAAAGAGCTTCAATATGAAGAGGCTCCAGTAGAAATACTTGATAGAAAGGTCCAACGCCTTAGAAATAAAGATATTGCTTCCTAAAAGTCCTATGGAGGAATCACTCCACAGAGGAAGCCACCTGGGAAGCTGAAGAGGCGATGAAAGTCAAATATTCATTCCTATTTGACTAAGGTAATAAAAAAAAATGTGTTACATAGTACTTCATATGTGTGCCATTTGCGTGTCTATATGCATGTGTTACAACCTTATTCTCATTCGAGGACGAATGTTTCTTAAGGAATGGAGAATGTGAAGCCCCAAATTTGTTACAATAACAATAAATATTATTGTGTCTATGTGATTATGTTACGACTTTATTCACATTCGAGGACGAATGTTGCTTAAGGAGGAGAGAATGTAAAATCCGGAAAAAAAATAATAATATATAGTTGTGGTTGGGTTAATAAAAATATATATATATAAGAAAACAAAGAATAAATTGCATGAGATAGAGTTAGTGTTAAAGTTTGATAAATAGATAGATAAAATGAAAATAAGAAAAAAAAAAAAAGAAAAAAAAAAAAAAAAAAAGGACGTATGCATGCTTTGGACGTCCATTCCCTTCTCCCCCCCTCCCCCCCTTTTTCATTTCCCCTCCAACTCTTGTCCTTCCACCTCTCATATGTTATACAAACACTTCAACTTATATAGTGTATTTAGCACATAATAAAGTACCTAGTACAAGGAATATAAATCAGGAAAATAATCAAGCGAACAAGAAGGAAAAAAATCAAGAAAATATCAAGGGAGGAAGGAGAACAAGAAAATTAGGGAACACTAAGGAGCAAAGACCACTTGTAGCAACCGAACCACAATCCTTTTTCACACTTACAAGGTGAGTTTTCTCACTCAGAAAATCTTGGTAACATCATTTATTTTAAGTTCAATACATGTTAGAATAAGAATTGAGTGTTGAAAATAAATAATGAGCTTTTGATTGTTTAAACAACTAGTTGCGTCATGAACTTTACGAACTGATTTCACTGAATTATAATTGTTAGAATTTGATGAAATTCGGAAGAATGGTACACCTCTCTACTATGATCATATAGAACCAAAAATGAGGTAAAATGGACATACGGTTTGAAAGTTATAATAGTTCAAAGTTCCTGCCTTAGATTTGGCCGAAATTCAGAAAGGCATAATTACAGACTGTTTTTATTGAGTTTTACTTATTAGAATTATATGAAAATTTACATGGTTGTAAATCTCTCTGTTACGGACAGATATAGATAAAGAGCTATTAAAACGGACTTACGAGTTGAGAGTTATTGTAGTTTGAAGTTGCTGCCTCGGATTCATCGAAATCCAGAAGGGCAGGACGTTGAAACGTAAAACTGTACTAATCTGTGGGGAATATGAAAATTGTTGCTAAATGAAAGTTCTATATCTATCTGTTGTGGACATTTTTAGACCTTACGGGGGTCTATCCGACTTACGTATTGAGAGTTATCGTTGTTTAAAGTTTCTGCCTCGGATCTATCGAGATCCAGGAAGGGCAGCGAATAAAAGTTTAAAACTGTACCAAATGGTACCGAATATGAAAGGATGGTTTACATGGAGACGTGTAGCTCTCTGTTCTCATCGTTTTGAGATTTTATGGGGCTTGAACGGGTTTACAGATTAGGAGTTATGACTATTCTAAGATTGGGTTCTGTTTAATAAAAATTCTGCCGAAACAAATTTCATGTGGCTGTTTTAAGGATAAATTTGTGTTAGTTACCCAAAGTAGTTTTAAATGAAATTTGGTACAGTGAAATATCCCCGTCTTGCCTTAGTTTCCGCTTGAGAAACACCTTAGTTGGAGTTATGGTTAAAAAGTTATAATCATTACAAGTATGAATGACAGAATGTTAGGAAAGAGAATAGTATTTATTCGATCTTCTGAAAAATATGAAAAGTGAATACGTGTTCACATAAATATATAAATATATAATGGATCGGGTTGCACGCCGCAACAAAACGTAAAGTGAATACGCGTTCACAAATACGTAAACATAATGGATCGGGTTGCACACCGCAACAAAACGTAAAGTGAATATGCGTTCACAAATACGTAAACATAATGGATCGGGTTGCACGCCGCAACAAAATGTAAAGTGAATACGCGTTCACAAATACGTAAACATAATGGATCGGTTTGCACGCCGCAACAAAACGTAAAGTGAATACGTGTTCACAAATACGTAAATATAATGGATCGGGTTGCACGCCGCAACAAATATGAAAGATGAATACATGTTCACCTATATATAAATATGAAAAGTGAATACACGTTCACAAATATATAAATGTAATAAACATGTGGAAATGCAGGGGAATGTCTTAACGTATAATACGAGATAAAATGAAGTGTTAGTTAAACCGAGAATTTTCTATGAGGAATTGTTGCATATTTAAAAATGTTGTAACCTGATATGTTTTTGCAATATGCTTATTACGTTATAATGTGATTGCAATTGGAATATTGTGGTGTTACTTTGAATTGCAGGGTAAGGTTCTCACCATTTCATGGTAGAGTGACTCTTTATTTAACATGTTTCAGAAAGCGTGATAGAGGAAAGACTCCACGCCAAAGCTAGCGATCGTCCATGACCTCTTGTCATACCAAGTCCATTGCTTGGGCTTGGTATCCACGAGTTCGGGATGTCGATTCAGTGTCTCAGAAAATGCCCGTGTGGAATGATCTCCCTTCCAACTTAGAATAATCTTTGTCAGTATGTCTATGTAGAAACAATATTTGCACGAGCATGGGCTCGCGTTTTTTAATAAAGTCATAAACAGATTTCTTTATTGTTATTTTTATTAATAGCTCCGTATTTAAATATAAGTTCAAATTTCTAAATAATGAGAATTAAATGGTGCTCCTGGTGGAAAATAATTGTTCAGGTGTCATCACGCCCTAAGTAAAGACTTAGGAAAAGTCGGGGCGTGACACATCAACTCTTAGCCCATTCCTATTTGTCTTGGTGATGGATGGACTGACGCGACAATTCAAAGGGAGGTGTCATGATGCATATTATTCGCAGACGACATAGTCCTAATTGATGAGACTCGCAGTAGAGTGAACACTAAGCTGGAGGTTTTGAGACATACTTTGGAGTCTAAAGGGTTCAGGTTGAGTAGCACCAAGACATAATATTTGGAGTGCAAGTTCAGTAACAAGAGCGACCTTGAGACATGCGTGGATCTGAGGCTTGGTACTGAGGTCATTCCAAAGAAAAGAAGCTTCAAGTACCTCGGATCTATTATTCAAGAGAATGGAGATGATGACGATGTCACACATCGTATTGGGCCAGATGGATAAAATGGAGGATCGTATTTGTAGTCTTGTGCGATAAAAAGGTGACACCAAAACTTAAAGACAAGTTCTATAGGGTGGTGGTTAGACCGACTATATTGTATGAGGCGGAGTATTGGCCGGTCAAGACTTTGCACACCCAAAAGATGAAAGTTGCGGAGATGAGGATGCTAAGATGGATATGTGGGCATACAATGAGGGATTTAATTAGAAATGATATTATTCGGGAGAGAGTGATAGTGGCCTCGGTGGAGGATAAGATGCGAGAAGCGAGGTTGAGATGGTTCGGACACGCGCAGAGGAGAGACACAAATGCCCCAGTGCGGAGATGGGAGAGTTCGGCTATGGACGGGTACATGAGCGGTAGAAGAAGATTGAGGAGAGTTGATTAGACGGGATATGACGCATGTACAACTCACTGAGGACATGACCTTAGATAAGGGGTTATGAAAGTCACAGATTAAGATAGAATGGTAGTAGATAGTCCATTGCAGTCCTGCTACGCTTACAAGGTAGATGTACTGAAATAAATTGTTTAGAGGATTGTTTCCCATACAATTTAACTCACTAAGAAGCTACATTATCTTCGCGTTTTTTATTTCAAAAATACAATAAAAGTAATCGCAACTCCAACCAAGTAGTTAATATTTTATCTACAGGTAGAAGTCTACATTATATTCAAATTTTTATCTTAGACAAAGTGGTGGAAACAATAATAGTAGGATATTATGTTGAGATGGTAAATGGAGGAAAGCCTAATAGTGACCTTAAATTAAAAATCTCTAATTTATTCTGACATGGTGACTCTGCTTATGATGTTTGGATTAGCTGTGCTTTTGATCAGGTTTAAGTTAATTTCTTTCTCTAATACATTGATGGATTAATTTACTGAATTTAATTTTTAAAAATCTATAATTTCAGGTAGTTCAAGTGCTATTGACACTGCCATACTCCTTTTTTCAACTTGGAATGCTCTATGGCATTTCATTTCAGCTCTTCTAAGGTTTATTAGGCAGTTGGACTGCAAATCTCATTAGCATCCTGTATATTGATTACAAAACCAGAAAGGAAAGAGGAAATTCGCAAAGTTAATTCTGAATATTTTGCAATTACTACTAAAGTTACATAAGGGGAAAAGACAATAGATTAATCCATTTTTCCACATGGTATTTTGTTTTAGCAATAAAATAATTATGCACTACTCTGACTTTGAAAGTTAGAAAATGGGATATTATTTGCTTTTGACAATGAGTAATATCTATTTGCAGAGATTCCTTCATTTTTGGACTACGTCCACAATATCCTCTTATTGTGATATAGGCCCCTAGAGTATAAAAGACGGTATATTATTTGAAGAAATAGTCAGTAATGAAGCAGTAGCATCTACGTACATAAATCATGCAAAATGTTAGTATATACTATTTAATAAAAGTTATCCAAAAAATGAGAATAAAAATCTACAATATGTCACACATGGTTCATATACATATATTTCTATTATCTATCTCCACCATTTTTTTTTGAAAAGTCCGCACATCACGCGGGTAGAACTGCACAAAAAATGGACCGGATCGAAAAAAACCCCTGGACCGAACCGAACCGGATCGAATTTTTCAATCCGGTCCTCGGTCCTTTGAAATATTTTTTCGGTTTTTGGTCCGATCCGATCCGGTTCAGGTTCGGTTCGGTCCGGACCGAATTTTAAATATATATTATATATATTAATATATAATATATATATAATTTCTAATTTTCTAAATTCCTAATATATAATATATATATAATTCCTAATTTTCTAATTTTCTAAATTCTTAATCGGGTTTTGGGACCCGGTTTTTTTTTAAAAAAAAAAATTGAATTTCCAATACTGAAATTGACATTCTCGGACACATTACCACAAAATTTGAACGTTGAAATCTATTGTATATCGCGAGATATTTAGATTTGAAAAGGGAAAAAATGTAACAATTTGGGGAAAAAGTGAAATGGATTGCCAAGAAGGACGTTTTTGGAGAAATCGACTGAAGCTTTGGGATGACTTCGTCTCGAAAAAATACGCGAAATCAAAAAAAAAAATTAGATCAAACGGACGTCCGAGCGCAAAATTATGATCATTTAAAGTTTCACTAATTTACAACCTATATTTGATATGTCAATACGTCCCGGTGGGGATGGTACGGAGGGTGGGTGAGGTTGGTGAAATTGTGGGGGTGTTCTGGGTATTTTTATTGAATTAAATAAAAATACTAATAAAAAAATTATATTAAATAAAAATACCAATAAATATAGAATTATAATAAAATCGGTCCATTCGGTCCATTTATCCGGATCGGATAAAAAATGACCTGGACCGGACCGAATATATAGGTCCGGTCTTCGGTCCGGATGTTTTGATTTTTCGGTTCTCGATCCGGTTTTGACCTTTTGTGCAGTAGGGTACTATTCTAGTGTGATTAATAGCTTGTTATCAAGTTTTTGAATAGTAAAAATTGTTTATTCTTTTTTAAAAGGTACTTATTTAAAAAGTTGAAGTGTTTGATAAATTTGAAAAAAAACTAAATTTTTTCCATAAACACATTTAGAGCCTTGGCTAAATAAAAATTATTAATTTAATATTGATAAAAATATTTTTTAAATCAATTAGCCAAACACAATCTTCTACTTTGTAAAAGTATTTAAAAAATAATAATTCTAACAAAAAACATCTTATAAAAAACAGATTTTATAGTTATGCTCGAAAAATATAACCTTCAAGACATAGTGGTCGTGTCAAGTGATGATAAATGGTTGCCGCAATGGAAAATATATATTTGGAAAGATTTGAAAAAGAAATGCTTATTTGCTTAACAAACAAAAGTGAGCTCCACAATTATGAGATCATGTCATCATATGAGTAATTATTTAACGATAGAAAAAAGCAGAGCTTGATTAGCGCTAGGCATGAAAACATGGGTCCAGTTTTTACCAACTTCTTAAACGTCAAAAGTTGAAAACGGATATATGGAGCTTTCACTAAAAGGATGATACACATATACTTGCTAGTTACTAGAATTGATGTTTCCCTGTAAAGCACACTAAGAAAAAATGGTGACCAATCTTTGGTGAGAGGTGTAGGAATAAGTGTTTTCTGAAAAACATAACAGAATTGGCGCTGAGTCGAGAGATGAATATCTATCTTTAAAATAAGATTATCTCGTATATATATTTTTACGGTAATGGACAATAGTCTTCCAAGATAAAACAGCGACACAATCAACTATACAAAGCAAATAAAGTTGATTGTAGCGAAGAAATAAATATAGAACAGATTGTTGATTGTGTTTCTGTATGTCGAACCGAACAGAAGATAAGAGTTTGTGTTCTTCGAACTGAATAGAAGAATATATAGGGAAGAAGATGAGGCGAATATGATTGTTGTTGCAAATTTTGGAAAATAGCCCGTGACACGAACCAGAACGGGCGGGCAGCGGCGGCGCGCGTGGGGCTTAGCCCCGAACTCAAGCTCATCTAGGTCCTCCCTCTTCTAAATACATGGGTTACCTCTTGGGGTCCCAACCCCTTACTCAAAATTAGATGGAATAAAAATGACACCAGGAAGCAAGATAATAAGTATAGAGACAAAAATGATATATGCCTTAACAGGAAACCATCATGTAAGAAAACAGTACGAAACAAACATCCTAGTACCCAAGATGTACCAAGATATCTTAGAAACTATAGAACATAAAGAAAATTCGAAAATAACAATCCCAGAAGAAATACATATAGATTTTAGTAATAGAAGCACTACGGTCTTACAAAAAATAAAACCTTATACAGAAGGAACCAGATTAAGTATTAGAAGAGAATTAATAACAAAACAACGAAATATGGAAACACCAAGGACCTTAGATTTAATAAACACAATAGCAAACAGATTAAGCATTAAAGTAATAATATTCAACGGGGCCAAAACAATTGATTGTATAACCGAAATTAATACAGGAGCTGTAAAGAGCTATATACATATCAGCAAAGTAAATGAGAAAGATTGTCAGCCGATACAACCAGAAACCTTCCACTACCCTGAAAATGACAGAGAAATGATAGTAACCAAAAGTATTAATTTAAGATTCAAAATCAAAGATTTAGAATATAAAATAGACATAGCAGTCTTAGAATATGATAGCTTTAACGTTGGTGGTATTTTCTGAATTACCGTTATTATTGCGGAATATAAAGTAATAACAGGTAAGTATTATACTGATGAGTATTATCAGTAAGCTTACATGGAAGTTTTTATCCATTTTTGATTTAAATCAATCTATAACCTTTTTCCAGAGATATGCTATCATAATCACAAAATTCCTACTTATTAAAAACATAAGTATAGAAACTAACTTATCAGAAATATAATTTAAAACATACTAGTATAGAAACCATACCTCTTGAAGCAATTATTGGATCACCGGAAGTCTCAACTTCACCTTGGCCACTTCCCCTTTCTGCTTCCTCGCTACGGGTACTTTCGCCTAGGTGCTTAGGAGTGTTCAACAGTTCTTTCCAAGTATTCCAACCAGAGTCAAGGTTCCTGAACTAATATGTGTTTAATTATATATCTTTCGAAGTTTGTTTCTTGTTCTTATGATTTCTTTTAGTAGACCTTCTTAGATTATGATATTCCTCTGTTAGGATTATAGATTGATAAAAGGGTTTTAGCTAGACATGATTTTTATGCTAATAGAAGGCTTGCTAGATTTCTTAATTTCTGTAAACTCAGAAAGTATTTTGAGAGAGAGAAAGTATCTTGAGAGGGAGATGTTTCTGAAAGATTGAACTTGTATTTCGAAAACTGATATCTGATTCTGATACAAAGAGGCTCTTTATATAGATAACCTCAGGATGCTACAGTACTTGGCTCTTACTATGCTATGCTACAGTACTTGGCTCTTACTGTGCGACCTTTACTGTGTTTCTACAGTATTTGGCGGCTTTACTATTTGTGTTACAGTAAATCTAAATTATTACAAAAATTTTCATCCGTTAAAACTTCTGCCTTGCTGGTTTGTCTTGACTTGCTGGCCTGTCTTGTCTTGTCGTTGTCCCTTTTTGAGTTTTGTTTTGCTGTCCAATCTTATCTTTTTGTTGCTGGCCTTGTTTTGTCTGTTTCGTCCGTTCCTGGTAATCTGATAATTCTTGGTAATCTGATAATTCCTGGTAATCTGATAATTCCTGGTGATCTGATATGCTCATACTAGATGGTTACATTCTTATGCTCATAATCTAGAATCCACGTAGTCAAACTACATGTTTTTGGACGGGCTCATATTTCTTACAGGAATGGATCGGGAGATCCTTCTTCTTTTATTTTTATTTCCTGCACTTTCATATCTTTAAAAGACATAACTTTTCTCTTTTGTTTTGTTATTATCTGATACTGATCAATGGTATCCTTGATGTGTTTGTGTTTGAGGTTTATGATTCTGTTTAGCATGTTGGTAAACTCTACTGTGTCTTGTGTCATAATGTCATGATTATAATACATAGTAATTAATTCTTCAACTTCTCCTCCCTTAGTATTTCCAATTATGCTTGCATTCCCCACTCTTATCAAGTCTTCTAATCTTCCTGCCAAGGTTGCTAGTCCGATGGCTCTTTTGTTACTCAGCCATTCTTGAAACTTATTAATCTTACATGGCATTTCTTTTTTAGAATCTGTATTTATCCCATTGATATTAGTACTTCTTCCAACTTTGAAGAGTTGGCATAATACTATAGGTTTTCCTGTTAGATCTGTTGATGCATCAAAAATTTGTATTCCATAGTTCCCTGGTCCAAAGGTTTCTCTCATAGACTGGACGGATTGTATTATTGCGTTTGGTAGCTTGGATATGCTCATAAGGGTGTCATCCGTCATGACTTTATCTAAAAATCCATTTCTGAAGAGTTTTTGCGTAACGTCTGGACTTGCTTTTTCCAAGCATAGGTATCTTGGATATTTGCTAAATCTTGAGCTTTGAAGTATGTTGGGATTAGATTTGTAGGTATAATATTTGGTGATGGTTTCATATGCAGTGGTGATTTCTGGTGAAAAAGTTAGTCTTTCTGCTATGGACATTATCTGGTTTGTTGGTATCTGGGATGTGGATGGCATGTGTGCTAATTGGGAACTTAGGCTTTGTTTTATTTCTGGAGAGTTTATTCTTGGGAAGGCTTTTAGGTGTTTATAGGCTTGATAGTCTGAGAGGCATTCCTTAATTTTGTTGGCGAGGTCGTCATTTTCTTGCAGTTTTTCTCTTATGATTTGGTTGTTGTTTGTAATTTCTTCTATCATCCGGCTCATATATTCTTCAAAGCTGTCACTATTGACTGACATCTTGGTATCTGCTTAAGAAATCAGCTAGAAGATTCTTAGTTCCAGATATATTTTTAACAACAAAATCATAACAATAAAAGAATGACTGTCATTTTCTCCTTTTATTTAGTTCTGGTAGAGGGTCTATCTTATTGGTAATAAATGCTCTTACCTGTGTGTTATCTGTTCGTACAATAAATTTTACTGGTAGCAAATGATAATGAAATCTTTTTATCCCAAATTTTACGGCTAATAATTCTTTTTCATTAATATGATAATTTTTCTCATTTGGCTTCCACGTTCCACCTCCATAGCCACATATCAAGATTTTCTCTTTGCCTGAATCATCTTCTGCATAGGCTATAAGGACTGCTCCCCATCCTATATCACTAGCATCTGTATAAAGTTCTAGTTGGTCTTTGTCCGTTGGTATTCTATGTTTTGGTAGGTTTATCACTCTCTCTTTGATATTTTTTATAGCTTTATCATGTTCTTCCTTCCATTCAAAAACTTTATTTTTCTTAATTAAATCCTGCAAAGGTTTTCTTAAGGCTGGTAGGTCCTTTATATGGTCTGAGGCATAGTTTACTATTCCTAAGAATTGTTGTACTTCTTTTTTAGTTTCTAGTTTATCTTTAAAGTTTCTTATTTTGGTTACGATATGTTCTTGTAACTGGACTCCATCTTTATCGATGACATATCCTAGGTATTCGATATCATTTTTAAATATTTCTGATTTCTTTTCTGATAATAGAATCCCGTGTCTTTTTACTATTCTTACGAATTCTTCTAGATGTTTTATATGATCTTCTAGGGTATCACTGTATATTAGTATATCGTCTACATATACTATACAATATTCTGTTAGTCTTCTGAATACTTGGTCCATTCTTCTTTGGAATATTTGTGGTGCATTTTTTAGCCCAAAGGGTAGTACATTCCACTCATAATGTCCTTGGGGTGTACTAAATGCCGTTAAAGGCTTTGACTCTTTAGTTAGTTTTATCTGCCAAAATCCACTTTTACAGTCAAATTTGCTAAACCATTTCTTGTTTCCTAATCTATTGATGAGGTTTCTTTTATATGGTAGGAAGTATCCGTCAAATATTGTTTTCTTATTTAGCTCTCTGTAATCTACTACCATCCTGGCTTTGCCCCTCTTTTGTTCATTGTGTTTTCTTACTAAAAATGCTGGGCTACTGTGTGAACTCTTACTTTCTTGTATTAATTTTAAGTCTAGTAATTCCTTTAGTTGTGTTTCAAATTCTTTTTGATCTGTAGGACTGTATCTAATTGGTTTACACCTAGCAATGTCGCTTGGGTCTATTAACTTGATTTCAGCATATATTTTTTCTGTTTCCCATAGTTGTGTCGGATTTTCTCCAAAATTTACTTTTAATAGTTCAAGATATTTTCTTTTTAATAGTTGTAGATTGTTATCTCTGTTTATTCTGTTACATAGTTTTAGGGTTTGTACTGGTAATAGTCTTTGTAGTATAATCCATTTATTACAGGGTGTTTGTAGACTTAGGGTTGTATTACTGATGACTTGGGTTTTAAAATAGTCTAAAAAGTTATTTCCTAATAAGACGCGTTGACTCATATTGTTATCTAGATATATTATTGGCAACCTAAATACCGTTTTATTTAGTTTTATCCTTACATTTTCTGCTATTGTATCTAATTCTTTAGTTTGCTCATTGAATCATGTTGCCCTTATTCTATAGACTCTAGATCTTTTCCACTTATGTGCAATTAGAACGTCTTTTTTCGCTAGACACATATCTGCTCCACTATCAATAAAGATTCTATTTTTTATCATTTTATTAGGTTTATATTCTACTTGTGCTTCAATATAAATTGCTACCATTATTTGTTTTGGATGTAATTATCCTCTTGTTTTATTTCCGTCTGTCTTGTTCTTATTTTAAATAGATTGTTCATGGCTTGTCTGTGTTTAGATCCATAATACTTAATTCCTGTTGGGTTTGTACATAATGCAAAATTATTAATTAGATATTCTTCGTATTTGGTCCAACGTTTTCATCGTCTTCTAATTTTTCACTTCCTCCCGTAAATTAATCTAAGTGTCGTCGCTATCTGAATAGTATTCTTCTCCATTGGTATTAATAAATTTGTTATTTTTTATTTCTATTTCGCTTTCATCTTCTGTTTGACTAATGTAAAACTCTTCATCACTATACCAAGTTTTATCGTTTTCCTTGAGTTGTTCTAAGCTCATAATGAATTGTGTGGTGTTAATGTATTTTATTCCTTGTTTCTTTAGTTTAGGGCATTTGTTAGCATAATGTCCTTTTTCATTGCAATTCCAGCATTTACATTCTTTAGGTGCTTCCTTTGCTTCTAGTGGTTTTACGGACCTTTTTCGAAATTTTCTCTTGTTCCTAAACTTTTTCCTTGAATCATCGTTATTTTTATATTTCCTAAATCTTTTATATTTTTTCTTTTGATAGGGTTTATAGTATTGATTATCATAATTTTTCCGATACTTCTTCTTGTAATTTGTATTTCTTTTAAATGTTTTATTTTTATTGGATGTGTTCTTTGTATCTTTTATGTTTGCTTTCTTTTTCTTCTTGATCTTTGCATCCAAATATTAGTCGTTTTTCAGTAAATCCACAAACTTCCCTTAATCCTAATTTTTTGTCCTTCTTTACCTTTTGTTGTAATCTGTATTCTTCGCATTTCCTCATTAAATAAGCTCTTAATACCTGTATCTTTTCTCCTAGTGTATTTTCTCTTGGTTCTAATTTACCATATTCTTTAGTTATTTCTGTATTATAAGGTTCTGGTAAATGATCATAATAAAGTTGTTGGTATATCATTCCTTCATCTTGTAGGAATCTTGCTTCATAATAGAATTTTGTGAAACTTATCGTATATTCTGGTAGTTTATTAATCTTACAACATTTCATATTATTTAGATTCATTATTATTTCGCATTTTCTTTCAGCTAATACGTTTTCTCTGGCTACTAGTCATCTTTCTCCTAAGAACTCTCTTTTTAATACCATATCAAATAACATTAATATTCCTTTCCAGTCTTTAACATGGTGAAAGATTTCTCCTTTCATTTGGTAAGCTATGGTTTCAAACCAAAATGCTACTTTTCCTATCATTGTTTTGGATATCAGTTCATACATATAATCTAAATCATTAGTATGGGTTGAACTCATTAATGCTAAAGACATTCCTACGTTCCAGTCATTTATTCTTCTGCTTAGTTCTTGTTCATCGTAAACATTATCTAAGTCTAGGAAATATCCGTTCATATTTATCCCTTGTGCCATTGATCCTATAAACTCACTAAATTCTGCTTGTTGTCCTACCGGGATGTGTGGTGGTAATCTAGTGGGTTTTCTGGTTATGATTTCTAAGGTTGGGTCTATCATTTCTTCTTCAGGGTAATTGTTGGTATCTTCATTTACTATGTTGTCTGATTCTATTTCTGTTTCAAAAGGTTCATCAGAGTCATCTTCTATATCGCTGTGTTCTTGTTCTTCTATTATCGCATTTACTCTTTTTATTTTATGTAGGGCTTCTAATATCTGGTTGTTTTCTTGTATTGTTTCAGAATCACTTTCATCCTTTATTTCTTCCGTGATCTTCGCTATTATTCCTTCTTTTACCGTTATTTCTTCTTTGTCGGTGCTGCTGCTACTATCTTGTAATGTTTCTTCATCATTTAGCTCATTTATTCTTTTTACCTTTTTCTTTTCTTTCAGCCTTGCTAGTTGTTGTTTCATAATATAGAGATCGGCTTTTAGGTTGCTTAGTTCCGTTTTAACTGTTTCTAATTCTTTTTTGGTTTCTTTAATTTCTACTTTAGCTTCATTAAGTTGTTTCTTTGTATCCTTATACTTGGTCTTATATTTTTTATATTTATTCAGCCATTCCTCATTAGAAGATAGTTTTAACTTTGTATTTTCTTTTTCTAATTTTAGTATGTGTTGTCGTTGGATTTTGTGTTCGAGTTCTAATTTTGTTGAGTCTGTTAAGGGGATCTGAATGTTTCTATCTGTAAAGTTTTCGTCTTTTTTAATTGGTGTATCTTTGGGATTCGTAGGATCTTGTTTCTTTATGGGTTCGTATTTGTACCTTTCTTGTTCTAATATTTCCTTACCATGGTTTCGAATAAACGTAACTGCGCTATGTTCACTATTGCTCATTAAAACTGGCCTTTCTTAGCTAAAGTTTGTAATCCATCTAATGTTTTTGCTACTTCTTCTGGTATCTTAGGTTTTATTTTACTGATATCCATCATTATAGGTATATTACTTCTTCTCCAGGCATCTATTGCTACTACCTCGGGTTGTATAGGTATTATCTCTATTATATTTTGCATCTTGGTTTCTCCTGCTTCTACCTGTGTTTCTTTTTCTTTCCCTTTATTTACGTTTGTTACTATTATGTTTAGTTGGTCAAGTATTAGCCTAAGTGTTGGTACTTCAGATACGTTCCATAACTTTGTTAATTCTTCTCTTAGTATTTCTCTTGTTTGAGTTTGGCTATCCTTTATTTCATTCATCGCATCAGAAATACTTTTTAGTTTTTCTTTGACTACTAATTGGCTTCCATATTTCATCTATTTTTTCGTTAAAACTGCTCAGCTTTTATTTGTCCTTCTTATCCATCCGTCTCCTACATTTATCCATTCTTTATTGGTTTTATTATCTATTAGTTTTCCTAGTTGCTTTATTTCATTTTCTAATTCTATTTCTTTGGCTTTATATTTCAAGTATTTTAACTGAGAATCTATAACTTCTTCAAATAACATTTGTTTTATTATTCCTAATTTAAGTTCCTTTTTATTTATTTTTTCTTGGATATTCATATTTTGTCAATAAATCTTATTTTACCTTGGTCAGTGATTTCTATGCCTTTATTAGTGATCTTATAATTTATCATAGTTAGAAAATCACTTCCTAATAGTAATTCGTTAAAGCTATCATATTCTAAGACTGCTATGTCTATTTTATATTCTAAATCTTTGATTTTGAATCTTAAATTAATACTTTTGGTTACTATCATTTCTCTGTCATTTTCAGGGTAGTGGAAGGTTTCTGGTTGTATCGGCTGACAATCTTTCTCATTTACTTTGCTGATATGTATATAGCTCTTTACAGCTCTTGTATTAATTTCGGTTATACAATCAATTGTTTTGGCCCCGTTGAATATTATTACTTTAATGCTTAATCTGTTTGCTATTGTGTTTATTAAATCTAAGGTCCTTGGTGTTTCCATATTTCGTTGTTTTGTTATTAATTCTCTTCTAATACTTAATCTGGTTCCTTCTGTATAAGGTTTTATTTTTTGTAAGACCGTAGTGCTTCTATTACTAAAATCTATATGTATTTCTTCTGGGATTGTTATTTTCGAATTTTCTTTATGTTCTATAGTTTCTAAGATATCTTGGTACATCTTGGGTACTAGGATGTTTGTTTCGTACTGTTTTCTTACATGATGGTTTCCTGTTAAGGCATATATCATTTTTGTCTTTATACTTATTATCTTGCTTCCTGGTGGCATTTTTATTCCATCTAGTTTATAGTATAGTGTTAGTGTTAATTCTTTGTGTTCATCTTTTAGTGAGATGCTAAAATCTGGTTGTATAGTGAATTTTAATTTTTGATATATTAAATTTCCTTTTACTACTGATATTAACGCATCTTGTATATTTTCCAATATCCTGTCATCTAGTATGTACATTTGGATAGGCGTATCTATATTTTTCTGAAAATATGCTTTTATAGTAAATTCTATTCCTCCGAAATATATATTTCTATATTTCTTAGCTTCTTTTGTTGATAATTTTGATAATTCTCGTTTTATTGTCTCGTTAGTTATTAAATTTATTCTGGCTTTTCCATTTACACTCGTAGTGTCTATTACATTTTCGTGTTTTTGTATTATGTACCTTATTTCTTTATTTCTATCAAACCACTGTGTTTTAAATATCTTTTTTACTGATAATTCTTCCTTTTCATCTTGTATTTTCTGATATACTTCGGGTTTAAAACTTAAGGTTTGTGTTGTTCCTCCTTCATATTCATCCATTTGATAATTTGTCAGGTATAGGTCTCACATTATTTCTTTTCCTTTATTCATGAGTTAATTGATTGATTATTTTATATTGTTCTTTACGACATGGTTCAAATCTTTTATCTCACGGTCTTGCTTAATTATTTGGCCTAATTTTTCTTCTGTTATTTTTCTAATTTCTTCCTCTTTTTGTCTCAACTGTTCTTCTTTTATGAGTAAACTGAATTTTAAGTTTTTCATAATATGTTCCTGTTCAGCTACTTTCTTTGATCGTTCTTCGATAATTTTATCTCTTTCTGTTATTAAATCAATGCTCATTTTACAACTTATTATGTGTTCATTTATGTCTCTGTTATAGATCAATCTTTTTTCTGCCATATATTCTAATTGTCTTATCATATTCTGTCGTCTCCTTAACATTTCTTCATCCATAAGAACTACTAGTTGTTGATAATTCTTCGTTTATATCCTTTATGAATCCATCTTGTTGTCTTATTCTCGCTTGTATTTGTATTAGCTCTATATACAACCTTGTTAGTTCTTCTGAACTTATAGTTTGCTGAGTTTGGTCTAATTCTTTTTCCATGATAAATATCCTTAATTTATATTTTCGTTCTAATTCTTTATGTTTCTTGGTACGTTTTAGTAAGTCTTTTGCTTGTTGACATAACTACTTTGCTTGATTTAATTTCTTAATAAGTACAAATGATGAGTTCATTTTTTAATAGTGATCTGTCTCAAAGAAACGTAGTCCAATTATTAAACTTTCTATCATACTGTTTTGTACATTAATTTCTACATCTATATCTTCTATTCTTCTTCTCATCTCTCCAACGTCGGAGTATATTTTAAATATTTCTCGCAATTCTTCATCGTTATAGAAATTATTACCTGCTCTTTTCTGGTCTAACCATTCATTCTGTGATTTTAATAATTCTTCAGCTTTTCTTTTTGTCTCTATTAATAGGTGTTTCATTTCTCTACATTTCCAGATCATCTTGTTATACTTTATTATCCTTCTGAAAGATAGAATCGTTCTCATTCTGAATTCCAATTTTCTGTATCAAATTGTTCTAAGTTATTTTCAGATCTATCGCACTGTATTCATATTCGTTAATCTATTGTTAGAATCACATCCGTGGTAGTTATACCAATTAATCTTATTCATATCCTTAGCGCTTTAACATCTATCATGTTTTTGTCCTATTATTAGCTCTGATACCAATTTCCTTGGGGATCTTTTCATCACCTAACAACCCTGAAGAGGGAAGAACGTTGGTGGTATTTTCTGAATTACCGTTATTATTGCGGAATATAAAGTAATAACAGGTAAGTATTATTACTCAAAATTAGAGTATATATATTGCACAATACTTTCATCTTCTACCAATGAGGGAGATTTGTCATTTTTGGCCAAAAACACTCCATTTTTTCATGTCTCAAACACATTACTTTGTGTGCCAATATCTCTTTCATTTCTTAACTAAATTTGATGATACTTAGCACTAACATCATCTACTCACTTAATAGATTATGCATGTGCGAAAAAATAATGTTTCCGACATGCGGGGCCTACATGTTCAAGTCATTAAAGACGAGATAAACTCAATCCCACATTAGTAAATTTCCAACAATTCTCTCTTGAAAGATAATTGGCGCACACGAGGTGCCAAAGTCCAGCAATCTTTCAGCGAAAAGATATTGCATTAGGAAAGGTAGCTTTTGGCTTTGAACCTTCCTTAGTTGATTACCATCAAATTATTTACTGCGCGGTGAACGTGATTCTTGAACCGTCAGTGTTTATTGTAAATCAAGACAATGGTATCAACACAATAACTCTCCTTATTCATTTCTTCTTATTATTTTGCATGTTGTGGCCATGGACAACTCTTGGATTCTTAAGTGCGCACATTTGAAGCGGCCTATCTTAGCACTTAAATAGGTGATTTCCTATAAGGTATATTTCTCTACCCCACTCGCAAGTATTAGGAATCATTAAAAGTTTCAGAAACTTACCCGTTACCCATTATGCAGGTAGTACACAATGTCTATTGCGGGAACGACTTTAGAGTTATACTTCTTTAAAGAATGATAATACGAAGTGCTCTTCTTCAAGTGAAGCTCTAAACTGAACCTATATATTTTAGTTTTCTCATTGAACTAAATTCCTGGGAACTCCAGTCAGTAAAGTTGGGTTACCACCATAAAGATTCTCATTGTTTGGGTTTTAAGCACATTCCCCAAGACAATCAGAATATTTGATATTTGGGTAGACCTTTAGTTAATGGATCCGCTAAGTTATCCTTTGATTTGACGTAATCAATGGAAATGACACCCATAGTGATCAACTGCTTAACGGTCTTATGCCTCCGACGAATATGACTAGACTTGCCATTGTACATATTACTCCGTGCCCTTTCTAAAGTCATTTGGCTGTCACAGTGAATCGTCACCGAAGGTACGGGTTTATCCCAACAAGGGATATTCTCTAAGAAGTCGTGAAGCCACTCTGCTTCTTCACCTGCTTTGTCCAAAGTGATAAACTCTGATTCCATCGTGGATCGGGCGATGCATGTTTGCTTAGAGAATTTCCAAGACACAGCTCCACCACCAATTGTGAAAACATATCCACTAGTGAATTTGGTGTTCTTTATATCCGATATCCAGTTTGCATCACTATATCCTTCCAATACGATGTAATATCTTGAATAATGTAATCTGTATGTCAGTGAATATTTTAGATATCATATATTCAATTTAATGTCTTCCATTGATCATTTCAAGTATTACGAGTAAACCTAGTTAATATATTTACTGGATAAGCGATATCGGGTCGGGTGCAGTTTATAATGTACATTAAACTTCCAATGACTTGCGCATATCGCTCTTGGGATATGGGTGCACTATGATTCTTATCAATTCTATAATTCATATCCATTAGTGACTTCATAGGGGGACTGTCAAATACATCAAGTTTCCTCAAAACATATTCAATGTAATTAGATTGAGATAAGACCAGCCCGTAAGATGTCCTAGAAATCTTAATTCCTAAGATTATATCTGCAATATCCATATATTTTATGTCAAAACATTGTTTCAACATATTTTTGGTTTCCAGGATCAAGTTTAAACTACTTCCGGTGATGAGCATGTCATCTACATAAAGACATATCATGACAAATGAGTCAGAGTTTCATTTAATATAGATACATTTATCACATTCATTTATGGAGAAACCTTTTGATAATAAAGTATTATCAAACTTTTCATGCCATTATTTAGGGCTTGTTTGAGTCCTTATCATGGAATTACATACCCCTCGGGTTATTCCATGTATATTTTTTCTTCCAAATCACCTTTTAGAAAGGTTGTCTTAACATTCATTTGATGTATCTCAAGGTTACGCAACGCTGTAATGGATATGAATACTCTTATGGATGTTAATCTAGACACAATGTAATATATGTCGAAGTAATCAAGGCCTTCCTTTTGTCTGTAGCCTTTGACTACTAATCTGGCCTTATACTTGTCAATAGTTTCATCTGCTTTATACTTTCTTTAATTATCCACTTACAACCCAAAGGTTTGCTTCCCGGAGGAAGATCAACCATTTTCCAAGTATAGTTTTGCATGATGGAGTCTATTTCCCTTTCTATAGCTTATTTTTAAAATGGTGCTTCTGGAGTTGACAATGCTTCCTTAGTTGTCATTGGTTCATTTTCAACCATATATGTTTGAAAGTACGGACCAAATGTTTTGTTCTTTTTGGCCCTTTTGCCCCGTCTTGGTTCAACCTCTGGAACCCCTAAGTTCTGTAGGTCTGAAATATTATGTTCCGGATAGTCAGTAACTTCTGATACCTATAGATTTAGAACGTCTAGTTCAGAACAATAAAAAACTCTCGGGTTTTGTTGATTTTGAGAATTTTGTTCATGACTTCGTTTGCGCAAAATTATTTCTTTTTCCTTTGTAGAAAAGATCTGTTCAAAGAATTCAGCATTCTTTGATTCCATGATCTTACCCTCATGGATATCAGGTATCTCCAACTTATACACTAAGAAGCGATACACACTACTGTTATTTGTATATCCGATGAATATGCAATCTACAATCTTAGGTTCAATTTTGACCTGTTTTGGTTTAGATATTTCAACCTTTGCCAAACAACCCCACTTTTAAATTTTTGTAAGTGGGTTTCTTTTCTTTCCATACTTCAAATGGATTTTTATCCTTACTCTTATGCGAAACTCTATTGAGAATAATATTAGCGGTAAGAATCGCTTTGCCCCACATGTTTTGGGCTAAACCGAAATGATAAGTAAAACATTGATCATTTCTGTTAACGTACGGTTTTTGCGCTCGTCAATACCGTTAGACTGAGGCGAGTAAGGAGCGTTCGTTTGTTTAAAAATACCGAATTGAGCATAGTATTCTTCAAAATGTGCTACGTATTCTCTCCCTCTATCATTACGAATTGCCTTAATCCATAGGTTTAGTTGATTTTCAACTTCTGCTTTGTAACGTTTACATATTTCAAACGCTTCATCTTTACTTTTCAACAAGTAAACATAACAATACCTTGTACTATCATCAATGAAAGTCATAAAGTACTTGTTTCCCCCTCTTGTTTGCACAAATTTTAAATCACGTATGTCGGTGTGAATATATTATAGAGGAGCGGTGTTTCTTTCGACCGAATGAAAAAACGACTTGGTTAATTTTGCCTCTATGCACACCTCACATTTATGTTGAGGGTTTATGTCGAAGGATTGCAACAATTCCAACTTTACTACTTTTGAATGGATTTCTAGTTAACATGTCCTAATCTATGATGCCATAAATTAGAGGACTCAAGCAAGTAGGTAGAAGACTTTATTTCGTTTGATGAACGAATTACAGACATAACATTCATATTGAAGAGGTCGTCACATGCAAAGCCCCTTCGTACAAAATTACCATTCTTAGTTATTACAAACTTGTTGGACTAAAAAAAAGTCTAAAACCAGCCTTGACCAATAGTGGCCCTTAAACCAAGTTCTTGCAGATATCCGGGATATGCATCACTTCTTAATGATGTAAATTACTTACAATATTATTATACAGTAATCTCAATATTATTGTTAGTAAAGCTAAGATCTCAATCTTTTCAATGGAATTCCAACTAATCCATTGTAGCCTTTTCATATGGAATAAATTAAATCCATTAAATAATTTCTCTGAATTTTTAAATTGTTCTAACAACTTTCAAGTATAGATATTATTCATCAAAACAAAGGAATTCCTATCATCCAACACTTGAAAGTAGAATTCACATGATCTTTATGCAACAGAGTTGTGCCATTCCACTAATATTTCAAATATGTTATTTCTAAATTTAGCATGCATTTCAAGATCATCATAAGGCAAGTGATCTACCCTAATTATGAAAATAAATTTTACAAAATCGAAAAGGATAGAAATTCATAATTAAATAATGATAGGATTAAAGAAAATAGAACGCGATTTTGTTGAGACATTCTTCCTGAATCGTCACTTGTTTGTACCGTTCCGTAATTGGAACCGCTTGAGATGTTATTCCCAAAGACCTTTCGATAGTGGTGTATCATTAAATGAAAACAAATTTACTGGAAAAATTACAAAGCCGTTTGCAACAGATGCTATAATTGATCACATGTCTCCTCACTTTCTTTCAAGTTGATATTAAGCATTGTTTGAGCCTATTAAGTTAGTGATTAATCATGTCTATTTAGTTTAGATTTAATTATGTCATTTAAGTTAACTGTTAAGTCTATATAATTGAGACTTGTTGATTGCTTATAGTTATTAAGTCAATTTTGAACATGTTCAGTTGAGTATTAGTGTTTGTTTGGATTCATTATGTTGACTGTTAAGATGTTTAAGTCACTGCTGACACTATTTGTGATAATACAAATCTGATTAGTCTTAACTAATAGTTCTTTGTACTCATTAGATAATGTTTAACATGTTCAAATCAGATTATATGTTGTTTAAACTCTTAAAGTTATAACACTTGTATTTAGGCCATCCAGGTATTAGTTGAACATGTTTTAGTAGTTTTGATTTCTATTTACTTATTGTTGTATGTGGTTAAATAGATTGATATCTAATCATACTGGTTCAAAATTGGTTTTGTGCATATATAAGCTATTTAGTTTTGGTTAGCACCTAGCTTGGTTTTGTTCAAACATGTGTAACCTATTGTGTTAAGCGAGCTGCCATTTTTCTGCATTTTATTGCAAATTGGTTGTTGTATTTTGTGGGACTGATTTGCTGCTGCATTTTGTGGGTCGACGTAGTGTTAAAAAATTCCATTTCAGTATTTGCGGTATACTATTTCTACCTAACTAAATCTTGTATGTTCAAAGATCCTTTTAATGAATACTTTTCTTTTTAATTCAGAGTCACTCCAGACCACGACATACATGCAAACTGAAAAGAAAACTGATGAGAAGAATAATGTTCTAAAAAGGAAGTAAGGTGTTATGTTTCAATTCAAAGTCACTCCAGACCACGACGTACATGCTTCTCTGTCTTGTTTGTAAACTTAAATTCAGCAGGGTATTCAATTAATATGTAGCAAATTCCTCTAACATGGTTAGTTTTCTTATAATAAGTAAAATACATTTTGTTATGCTGTCCCATACTTGGAAAACTTCCCCTTGCAATTTGTTCATTTCCTCTGGATTAATTATTTTCCCTCTGTTCATTCCATTTTCCTGCATTGAAAGCTGCAGAATCTGAATTTAGTAGGTTTGATATGTTTAAGTGGCTTAAGGGTAATGGACTGACTCTATGTAAAGACTAGCCTGATTGATGATATGTCACTTAGGATCTGTCAAAATATGTATAGGTTTGAAATGATCTAAAATAGTTGTCGCTTAATGATTCTTGAGGATAATGATCCATTTAGGCCTCTAAACCATATACACCTAGACTTAAGATTGGTTTAGGCTTAAAAATGAAACTAGAAGCCATGTTTTAGCTCATCTTTTAAATATCATACTATTTTAGAACCATAATGGGTTTAATATGAATTTAAGATATCTGTTTGTGTTGATGAGATAGTTTAGTTTATATTCTACCTAAGATATTTACTTGACTGATTCTCTGTATAGTTCATGAGTCCATGTTAGTGAGGTTACATACTTGTTGACTCAAAGATAGGATATAAAAGATGAGAAGTTTGTGCTTGCTGCTGGAAAAAACACATCAGAAAATGGAATGGTGTTGGAGTTATTACATGAAGGTTCAAGAAATATTGTATTTTCGGCCTTCTTGTTGGTCTTGGCCGAGACCATGCATTTCTTTTGTTTTGGGAACATTTTGTTTTGTAAAATAATTCATAAATGTTTTAATATAGTGTATTAAAATGATTTGATTAATTAGTTACATTTTAGTTACAATATGCTATTTTCCCATCAATTTAACTATTATTGGTTTTTTTATAAAACAATTAATTAAATTAAATTAATTATTAAATAAAAAATGCGTCAAAAACAACTTTTTCGCAATTTTTTTATAATTAATTCAATTAATTAAAATTAAAATTTATTTAAAATATTTCCGTCAAAAATAAATATTAAATTAATAAAATTCAAATATTTTACCGCCAATTTTTTTAAATACCCGGGAAGAAAAAGGCGAGAAATTGTCAAACTCAACGACCAAATGTGTGACGGTTTATGCCCGTCACATATTATATGATAATTATTTAAGTCGTCATCTATAAAGGACCTACGGTGACACAGACTACAATGACACCTACAAAATCAGTCATCCACCCTCTGATGACAGTTTTTAACCGTCACCGTAGATCATTTTTGTTGTAGTGAATAGTGAATGAAGAGTTTAATATATTTCGTCGAGTTAGTATTGTGAAATACTTTAGTGAACCTCTTATCGGTGAGTTATATTTGTGATGTATTCTCTTGGGATTAATTAGAGTTTCGTCTCTAGCTTTGTTCTCTTTTATCTGCCAATTGTTAGTAATAATTTTGCTCTTCTCCGCTTGTGAACTAATTAGGTTACATTAACCCAACCACAATATTGTGGCTACTTTATCTTCTTAACTTACTGTTACTATTATCTTTGTTATTATCTTCATAACATTGTTAGCAGCTAAATTTTACACTATCCCGGTACCGATGCTAACAAGTTTACATGAGAATATTTTCACACAAAATTCAAAGATATTTTCATGAAGAAATCTGGAAGTTTCTTAGTTTTAGTGTATTTATTGGGGGTGCATTTTTTCCAAGAAAATCCTCCGTAGGTTCGGTTCTGTTAAACGAAAATATTGCTTGAAACTTTACATAGAAAAAAATTATGTGCAAGTGAAAACATCCACTAGTAATTAGAACTTAACGATCTACTCCAATTCCCCGATATCATGTATTCTTGGTTGGTCTCATCTTGTAATTACTTGCATAGTAGATTAAAATCTATCCCCTTAATTTACTTTTACTTATTCACTTTTAATTTTTAACGCTCTTTTTAAAATTAATAAATGAAAAATATATTTTATCATAATATTTATATTAATTGGTGTATAGTCTCAATAGAATTGAAGAATAATTTGAAAATGAGTAACTAATATTAGGATAAAACAAGAAAAGAAAAAAGTTATCTTTGTCTTAATCTATATCTATCTATATTATTATAAAAGCATGAATATAAATGTTGGTTAACCAAAATATTCTTCAAATATTAAACGATTTGTTTGCCCTTAATATTTCTTTGATGAAATAATTCAATGAAGGATATAATTGTAATATAGTATAGAAACTAAATTCTTCTATTAGACGAATTCTAGGTTGCATAGGATACAATTGGGTGAAACTGGATCATGGCTCGGGAGAGAATTGAGTGAATTTTGAGAATTTTCCGGACACGGAACATGCTGGCCAGCAGGAAGTGGGCTCGCCCAAAATCGACACGATACTGCGTAGTTAGCCGTAAAGGCCACCGAAACCGAGGAATTAATCGGGCGAATCGGGTGGGAAGATGGCCCGATTCTTTGGACCCAGTGACAACAATAAGGTAGGACCAATGGGCCCGCTGGTAGATTCGGGGTGCGGGAAGTATCTGATAAATGGTAAATAATATACAAGGATATATCATCATCCAAAAAATTATACGAACTAGGCACGAGACTATTGACCTTAGAAAACGAAAATAGAGATTTATAAAAAATAACATAGCAATTAATGATGATTTTATTAGATGATAAATCAAAACATTTGTAACCACGGTGATTCGACGGATAACCCAAACACACAATGGGTAGAACGGGCCTGAAGTTTGTGAATTGTGGTGGACGGAAAAAGTGAATAACACAAGCACCCGAAGACCCTAAGATGTGAATACGAAGGAGTTTATTATATAAAATTTGAAGTGGGGACGAATATGTCAAACCTTTGGAAGGAAGAATGTTAAGAATATTTGTAGTCATTTGTAGAGCATGATGCCAAAACGAAGAGGGTACGGAAGCATGAATTAATAAAGTTCGGACAATGTTATTAATGGTACGAATTATGCGTTCGGCTTTCCCATTTTGTGAAGACGTATGAGGACACGAAAAACGAAAATTGATCCCATTTTTATCACAAAACTCCTGAAACTCCTCATTGTCATATTCTTTGTCATTATCACATTGAATATTTTTATTTTTCGTTCGAATTGAGTTCTAATGAAAGCTCTAAATTTCAAGAAGATGGAAAAACTTGAAATTTCTTCGCTATTGGAAAAGTCCATAAAAATTTAGAATAATCATCCAAAAATAGAACATAATACTGATGACCCGTAGAACTCAGAACAGGAGACGTCCATAAATCACTATAAATAATATCAAATGACATTAAAGTATGAGAAGTAGAGTCTACAAAGGGTAACTTAACAATTTTTCCTAAGGAACAAGATTGACAATTCGGAGTACTACGCGTACCCTTACAAGATATAAGTTTATTTTTATCTAATACTGACAAAATAGACGACCCGGATGACCTAGACGCGCATGCCACAAGGAAAGAGAAAGGGCTGCAAAAGTTGAAGGCATGGCTTGACGCGAGAAACCGAGACTTGGTGTGATTGGATAAAGATCTCCCCGACTATCACACCTCATGAGAGGACTCCCCGTCTTGAAATCCTTCACAGAAAATCCAAAAGAATCAAAATTAACAGAAATCCAATTATTAGTTGTGAATTTACGGACATACACTAAATTTTTAATCAATTTTGGGACATGAAGGATATTTTTCAAAACAAGTGGTGGATGGGGGGAGACAAAGTTTTATGACCATAACCCTGAATTGGAATTGAATTACCATTACCAATAATTATACCACGATTACTGCTCAAATTCGAATAAGACGAGAGAGTACCTTGATCGGAGGTCATATGTGTAGTGGCGCCGGTGTCCAATCCAAGCGTGTGCATCGCTGCTTCATTGTCGGTTTGTGTGGGTCCTACTGCCGAGAATGCTTGTGTGGGCCGGGGCCAATAATTCCACCCTGCTGCACCGGCCAGTTGCACCAAAGCTGGCTTGGAAGATGTTAGATCGGGCTTGGAAGATGTTGGTGGCTTTGGGCACGAAGGGGACGGCCCAACCCATCGGCGCCGCTGGGCTGGAAAATAAGGATTGTTGGGCCACGAACCACTGCCCCAACCGCACTGCCATGGGGCCCACTGCTGGTGTCAGTGGGTTGGGGCCCCACTGCCGTGGGTACGAGGCCCACTATTTTGGCTAACGTTCTCGTTGCCACTGCGTTTGCCCTCGCGATGTTTCCCATTGTTTTTACGATTATTTTTGCCGCCACCGTGGGTACGATTTTGGCCTGAATAATCGTCGAAACTTGGAGAATTTGTGGAGGACGTCATCATGACAACGGGGCTAGTACTAGTAGCCGCCTTCTTAGCCAAACCGGCTTTTCCAATGTAAGCATGGAATGGGCTTGATAGAATTCCGGAAGAGAGTTATTAATGGTGTCTGCCATTGAATTAAATATCAACATGTAAATATAACTTAAAATAAAAGTTGTAAAGATTCACTAAATATTTAATCACTCAAGTATGCAAACCAAAACTAGGGTCAAAGTCATATTTAGTTTATATGAATTTTGTTCTAGCACCAGAAGTAACATAAAGAGGCATGACTCATTTTAAACCACACAAAGTTCAAATTTAACAGACAAGAACGCCATAAGTATACATATACATCATGCTTAACCAGAAGACAGAAAAGAAACAGGAAGAGAAGGGAAACAAGAAGAAACTTGACTGAAGAACTACTTGAATTTCATCTTTCATGTTATGACTTGGCCGCATGACACTTCAAACAAATAGATACACATTCATTCTACAAAGGTTG
Source organism: Przewalskia tangutica (assembly GCA_029844215.1). Classification (NCBI taxonomy): domain Eukaryota; kingdom Viridiplantae; phylum Streptophyta; class Magnoliopsida; order Solanales; family Solanaceae; genus Przewalskia; species Przewalskia tangutica. Next base: position 84,894,668 of record CM056734.1, read on the forward strand.
TCATCTTCAGGTAAAGACAAGTGTATATCCAAAATGAAAGTAGGCATGTTGTTGAGATGCACATGGTGCTATCCGTTTTATCATACATAGAGTACATAGAAAATACTTGGATGCCCATTCCAATTCCCCACATGCTGTCAACACCAAATCCTAAGATCAGATCCCTATGAACAGATGCATACATACATATTAATAGTTATCATATACTCTTCCTACAGTGCATTGCACATCCTAATTTATCTAGATGTAAGCAGATACAACAATAGAAATAGACAAGCAATGCAGTTTACAGACATTAACTAACATGAATGATCTAAGGGACAACAAAGCCCACACATAACCAAACAAGTCCAAATAGATTTATTTAATCATCTGATTAGATAATCATATTCAGTCTAAGCAATTATCAACCACAACATTCCCAGTCAACATGAAGAGGCTTAACATGTCATATATTTAGCTTTTTTTATCCTGACTTATTTTGAATGATCTAATAGGCATGATATGACAATATATTAGCTAAATATGGCTCTTAGGGACTAATTCATGCTAACATAACTTCAAACAATTCATAATAATCAAATACCTCAACTTACACACATAATACCATATGCTACATTAGGCTATTACATGATTCTTAAACAAATACTAAATTTTAAACAACTCATGATGACTTACAATTACTCTAAATAACACACACATATTCAAGTTATGTAGACATGTTTTTCAGATCAACAGACTCTTAAACTACCCCTAATCATAGGCATATTACATTAATTTGAACTAGAACCTAGAACCATACCTTGAAATTGAACTAAAAGCATTCTACTGGGCATAAAACAATAACTATAGAAGAATTGACAAAACTAGCAGGGGTTACTTACTGATAACAGGAATAGTCTTGCGTGTGTAGTGGCTCATGATTTTGCATAGAAGGCTTAAGCCTGACAAGCAAGGCATTACAACCTCTGTTAACACTATATCAATGTGATTGTTCAAGTTTTTCATTATCTTCCAAGCTTGCAATCCATTGGCCGCTTCTATAACTGTAAATAACAAAGGTTAATTAGATAATAAGGACTTTAAAGATGGAAAGAGAGCAACCAAATAAAAAAAATATACAACAAACAAAACAAATACTAGTCATGAATTGAAAGTGTAATAGAAAGGTAAAAGCATAGAGAACCACTTAGGAGAAATGTGGCAAAATCAATGATCAACATGTCACAAAAAATATGCAGAAGTTGTTCAGACCAAATATCACAAATATGAAACTTGAAACTTTATATTAAGTTGAAGTGAAAATATGTATTTGTATTAGCACCATATTAACACCAAGACTTATGCAACCATCTTGTAGTTTCAACCACAAGATTCACAAAAATAGAAACAAATTAGATGACCAGACCTATTTATATATTAATTTACACAACCAAATTAACCTAGAGAACCCTAACAAAGTTGCTAGATGAGTAAAGAGATGTTAGCAACTCTTCAATTAGAGTTGCTTTTGGCTCCCCTTCAAGTAACTCTAGTTACAAGATATAGCACGAGGTTAGCATCTAAATAGGGAATAAATATAAAATGAGAAAAAGTACCTGAGACACTTTTTGTGTGTATGCCTTGTCAAAATTCCTTGTTATTTTTAACAAAACCCAATAAACAAAACTTTATTGATAAGTACCAAATTCGTTTTTTCTAGGATTAGGGTCGTAGAATGAGGAGAGGATTTATGCTTATTATATATCAAATCCCTAAATTCAAGTATTTAAGTCACACACCTCCGGGATTGGGTTTCCCTCTCTCTGTAGTCTCACTCAATGTGCACCACATACATTTGTCTCTGCAATAAAAGAACTCAAATCAAAATAAACCCTAGATAATTCAATTAAGTGAATCAAAGTGCTGGAAATTACAATTTGGTTGGGGCTGACAATCCCGAACTGGACCATCCGGACCTTGGCAACCTCCGCCGGCGAGTAGGGGAAACGTAAATCCCTAAGACCAAAAGTATTTAATCCCTAAGACCAAAAATTGAATATAGTGATTTAATGGAAGAATGAATATAGTGATTTAATGGAAGAATGAATATAGTGTTAATTTTTTTTTTAAAATAAAATATAGTGGTTTACTGTGTGACCGTAGAATTGATTTTTTAAAAAAGAATAAATTTCAGTATCACTTTTATGAATTGGAAGTAGAATTGATTTATTTTTTCCAGATTAATAGCTAAGAAAAATCAAACTATCGAGAGTCAGTGTAGTGAGGAAGCAAAATCTAACTGTGTGAGCGTGAATACACCAAAAATCGTGTAAGTCTTAATTTGAATTAAAAATGCTAAATAGATAATAAAAATATTGTTGTTTTAATCAGTCAAACGCGTCATTTTTGGTCAATTTAAAACACAAGTCACTTATTTACGTGACATTTCACAAACCCGTCACACAAACGTCATAAATAAATAACACTTAAAAAATTCGTCACACAAATATCATAATTATATGACACTTAAAAACTTGTCACATGAATGTCATAATTATATGACACTTAAAAAACTTGTCACATGAATGTCAAGAAAAAACGTAAATTTAGTAAAAATATGCGACACTTACATTTCTGTCACACGTGAACTGTCACCGTAGCCTGTTTTTCTTGTAGTGAGAGAAAATGTTCGAAAAATTCTCTATAGCGACTTGAGAAAATTCTTGTTCAAGGGTGACAATGCGGGAAAGACTGTTATCCAAAAATATATCACGCAATCTAATCCAAGCCTCCATAGCGGAAGAGTTAGGTTCCACAATCGTCTATAAGAGGTCCAGAGAGATAGTTGCATAAATCCACTAGAGAACTTTTGCGTCAAGAGTGACCCATAATTTTGGATCATCCTCTTTGGTGGGCACCCCCTCCGTATTAGGATCCGAAGGGATTATGTGGTGAAGAACTTGATGTTGTTGGAACTTGTTTGGAATAAGAAGAAAAAGTGATCGACAAAAATCTGGAAAAATTTGGCTAAGCACCGCGACGCCCCAGGGAGATGGCTGCGGTGCCAAACAGCGCCATAGCGCCGGAACACAACGCCGTAGTGTCGAAACTTCAGAGAAGTCTGATAGATTTCGAGAACCGCGACACCCAGAGGCAGCATCGCGACGCCTGTTTGGCAGAACGTTACAGGCATTTAATTTGAATTAGTACAGCGGCGCCGAAGGCTTAGCACCGCGGTGCTGCGTAACGAAAATTTCCAGTTTGAACTAAAAAGTTGCATCTCTTCTTCTAAAGTCATAACTTTTGAATGAAAGGCTGCATTTGGTCGATTTTGGTGCTATATAAAGCATATTGATCACTTGTTAGAAGATATAGAACATCAAAATTACTTAGCAATCAAATCATTTAAGAAAAGGAATGATCTAAGATTGCAAAGTTCATCTTCTTCTTCCAAAACTAAATTTCTAAAGAACACATAAAGTAGATTCGTCATGGGTAAAGTTCTTGTGCTAGAACTATCACTCAGATAATTGTATCCTCAAGGCAGACGTCCGGTAAACTGCAGCACAAGCAGGAGCGAATTTTTGCCTTAGGACATTGCGTCAAGCAGACCTCTATCTACTACAAGTTAGTATGTGTTTAGCATTTGTTGAATTTCATTGTAGTTGATTTCAATTATTGTTGAGTTATTATTATAGTATTGTGGTTATACATTGAAGGTATAGATTGACGTTAACGATCTAAGACAAAAAAATCTCATAAAATATTTACTTTTTTTATGTAAAGCTTGCAAAATTTTCAAAGAATACACTTACTGATTTGCAGAAGGATGGATCAATCTGGATCATCAATGGTGAAAAACCATGTGGAGAAATCCGAGAAATTCAAGGGTGCTGATTTCAAATGCTGGCAATAAAAGATGTTCTTTTATTTGACCACTCTCCATGTGGAAAATGTGTTGACTGCCGAGGCTCCAACGGTACTTTCGCTTGGAGAAGGAGAGAATGCTCCAACTGAGGAGGCAAAGACTGAAAATCTCAAGAATATTCAGACTCGGGAGACTCAAGAGTTTCTTTGCAAAAACTATATCTTGAACGCCTTGGATAACTCTCTCTATGATATCTACTCCTCGTTCAGAACGGCGAGGGAGTTGTGGCAGTCACTCGAGAACAAGTACAAAACAGAGGTTTTCTTGTTCAAAGAAGTTCGTCATCGGCAAGTTTCTGAACTTCAAGATAAGCGATGTCAAGGTTGTTGTCAAGCAAGTGGAGGAGCTCCAAGTTATTGTTCATGAACTTGAGATTGAAGGTATGGGATTTAACCCGCATTTTTTTGTTGGTGCTATTATTGAGAAATTACCTCATTCTTGGAAGGAGTTTAAGGTTTATTTGAAGCATCTAACGGATGAAATAAATTTTGAGCAACTGGTTCTCAATCTTCGTGTTGAGGAAGATAACCGGAAGAGTGACAATGCAGATATTGTTTCCTTGGAGCCCAATGCAAATGTGGTTGAAGTAAATTCATCAAATGCCAAGTTTCAGAAGGGCAAGGGCAAATTTAATGGTGTCAAGCCATTTTTTGCTGCCGGAAGAAGCACACTCGCCCACAAAAGGCCAATGCTTTCAAGAAATAAGTTGGTGTTTGTTGGGTGTGCGGAAATACGGGGCACAGAGCAAAGGACTGTCGCCTTCGCAAGAGCCAAGGTGGTGGTGGTGGAGGTTCGGGAAATATCAACCAGTTCATCCATGCTGAAACTAAGAACCAATTCATTGGTGTTGTCACTGCTTATGCAAATCTGGTTACAAATTCAACCGATTGGTGGATGGATACGGGTGCTACTATGCATATATGTTTAGATAAGGACATGTTTTCATATTATCAAGCCATCAAGGATGGAGAACCGTTGTTTGTTGGGAATGCTGCTTCTGTAAAGGTGGAAGGCAAAGGGAATGTAACTTTAAGGCTCACTTCCGGGAATGATCTTGTGTTCACCAATGTACTACATGTGCCTGAAATTTGTAAAAATTTAATTTCTGGCCCTGTTCTTAACAACAAGGCTTTAAGTTAGTTTTTAAATCTGACAAATTTGTACTCACCAAGGGTGGGGTGTATGTAGGAAAGGGCTACCTCAGCGAGGGGCTCCTCAAACTAAGGTTGTATGTACTAAGACATTTGTCGTTATCAATGAAAATGCAGGCACTAGCAATGCTTCTATGTATGTGATTGATTCCCTTTCTTCTTTATGACATTCTCGATTAGGCCATGTTAATTACCGTTTCTTACAAAGAATGATAAAGATAGGCATGTTGCCAAAATATTCCATGAACAAAATAATCAAATGTGGGGTTTGCATAGAATCAAAATATGCAAGTCATCCTCCTAAATCTGTTGTGAAATCAAATGAAGTGTTTGGTTTAATTCATAGCGATTTGTGTGATTACCAAACAACCCCCTCTCGTGGAGGAAAAAATTATTATATATCATTTATTGATGATTGCAACAAATTTTGTTATGTATACTTAATACATACCAAAGATGATACTTTGAACATGTTTAAAACATACAAAGCGGAAGTGGAAAACCAACTTGACAAAAGAATTAAGATTCTAAGTTCAGACCGAGGTGGTTAATATACGTCAAATGAGTTCAAAGAATTTTGTTCTACTCATGATATCATTCATCAAACCATTGCGTCATATACTCCAAAATAAAATGGAGTTGCCGAACGTAAGAATAGAACATTGAAGAATATGATAAATTCAACGTTGATTAGTTCGGGTGCACCTCTTAGTTTATGGGGTGAGACATTAATTACTGCAAATATGATATTGAATAGAATTCCTCAAAAGAAAATGATCAATCTCCATACGAATTATGGAATGGAAGATTGCCTACTTTCAAAAGGATGAAAGTGTTGGATTGCCTAGCAAAAGTTCAAGTTCCTTTACCAAAGAGAACCAAACTTGGACCAAATATAGTGGATTACATTTATGTTGGTCTTGCCAATAATAGTGCAGCAAATAAGTTTTTTGGTGTATCATTCTGATGTTGAAGGTATTCACAAGAACACACTAATGGAATCTGCTGAAGCAGAATTTTTTGAGGACATATTTCCTTACAAAGACAAGGATAAAAATATTCCTAATAATAAGAAGAGGACACTGCCTCAAAATGAGTCAAACCAAAATGATGATAATCTTACTTCATCGGTTCAAGAAGAAAACTCTGAACCAAGGAGAAGTAAACGTAGAAAAGTCTCCAAGGATTTTGGACCGGACTTTATGACTTTTTCCGTGGAAGGAGAACCTCAAACGTACAGGGCTACTATGGACTCATCCGAAGCACCTTATTGGAAGGAGGCTATTCAAAGTGAAGTAGAATCCATTGTACAAAATAATACATGGATATTGGTTGATCTTCCTCCGGGACAGAAACCAATAGGTCATAAATGGATCTTTAAACGGAAGTTAAGACCTGATGGTACTATAGAGAAATACAAAGCTCGTATAGTAGCCAAAGGATTTCGACAAAAGAAAGGTGTATATTTCTTTGATACCTACTTACCAGTGTCTAGAATTACGTCGATAAGGACGTTAATTGCTATAGCAGCAATTCACAATTTGAAGATACACTAAATGGACATGAAGACTGCATTCTTGAATGGTGAACTAGAGGAAAAAATATACATGGAACAACCCGAAGGGTTTATTGTTAAAGGTCAAGAGCAGAAAGTCGGTAAATTGGTTAAGTCGTTATATTGACTTAAACAAGCACCAAAACAGTGGCATGAGAAGTTTGACAATACATTATTGTCAAATGATTTTGAAATAAATGAATGTGACAAATGTGTCTACATTAAGGAATGTAATAATGCATGTGTCATTATATGCTTATATGTGGATGATATGCTAATTATGGGAACGGATAAAGATGTCATTAACTAAACTAAAAAGATGTTGCATGCCGCTTTCGATATGAAGGATATGGGAATAGCGGATGTCATTCTTGGTATTAAAATTCAAAAGAATTCTGATGGTTATGTTCTAACTCAATCTCATTATGTTGAAAAGGTCCTTAGAAAATTTGGACACTATGATGATAGACCGGTAGTTACGCCATTTGACCCCGCTATTCACCTCAAGAAGAATGAAGGTGATAGTATGTTTCAATTGGAGTATACACAAGCTCTTGGAAGCTTGATGTACATAATGAATTGTACGAGACCGGACTTAACATATACAGTGAGTCGACTGAGTCGATACTCGATACTCACATAATCTTGGAAATGATCATTGGGTAGCGCTAATAAGGGCACTGCGATATCTAAAGTATACAATGAACTATGGATTGCATTATACAAAATATCCTCCAGTGTTAGAAGGATATTGTGATGATAATTGGATTTCCAATCATTCAGAAAGTAAGTTCACAAGTGGGTATGTATTTACATTTGGTGGAGCGTCGGTATCATGGAGATCATCAAAACAAACGATAAATACGAGATCAACTATGAAAGCAGAGTTTGTAGCCTTGGATAAAGCTGTCGAAGAGGCAGAATGGCTAAGAAATATCCTAGAAGGTATTTTGTTATGGACGAAGCCTGTAACAACCATTTGCATACATTGTGATAGTATGGCTGCCCTGACGAGGGCAAAGAATCAAATATATAATGGCAAGTCAAGACATATAAGGCGACATCATAATACAATACGAAGCTTGCTAAAGAATGGAATTATATCCATTGATTATGTAAAGTCAAAGGACAATATAGCGGATCCTTTGACAAAAGGCCTTACAAGAGAGCAAGTCGTATTTACATCGAGGGGAATGAGCTTAAAGCCAATACAATGAGTTGTGAACTGGTGGAAACCTAACCTATCATAATTGGAGATCCTATGGTTTAGGTTCAATATGAAAACTAGTTGGGGAAGACTCAAAGAGCATAAAACACACATATGCTCATTCTTACGGTGTACTAGTGTGTTAATCTGTTGACGTTAAAGGGCTGAACTTTTGTTCTTAATAATATTAATAGCCATTATGGTGGGATATTACGGACTATTCTTGATTAATATTACCTATGTGAGATTGATGTGGGGTCGTATCTGGGAGAACCGATATGTCTACGTTCTCTAGAAATCCTCATGAAGAAAGGAGTTGTTCATGACCGAAAAGAACACAGCCGTAAGAATTGAAATATGTTGATATGATATGTGTGATACTTGTTGTCTCGGTTTACTACAAAATGTGAATAGTTCAAGGCACTTCGTTCACTATTTCACAAGTAGACTCGATAGGTATTCACTACGAAAGGTTCAAGTCCAAAAGACATCTTTTCCGATGCATGTCATATCTCGTTTGACAGAAATAACGATAAGTTCATTTATCTTATTTTCTATCCACATGTGGGGTATTGTTGGATGTGTGAATAGAAAATGTGGGGTATTGTTGGAACTTGTTTGGAATAAGAAGGAAAAGTGATCGATAAAAATCTGTAAAAATTTGGCTAAGCACCGCGGCGCCCCATGGAGAGGGTCGCGGTGCCAGATAGCGCCGGAACACAGCATCGAAACTTCAGAGAGGTCTGATAGATTTCGAGCACCGCGGCGCCCAGAGGCAGAACCACGACGCTTGTTTGGCAGAACGTTACAGACAATTAATTTGAATTAGCACCGCGGCGCCAAGGGCTTAGCACCGCGGTGTTGTGTAACGGGAATTTCCAGTTTGAACTGAAAAGTTGCATCTCTTCTTCTAAAGTTATAACCTTTGAATGAAAGGCTGCATCTGGTCAATTTTGGTGCTATATAAAGCATATTGATCACTTGTTAGAAAATATACAACATAAAAAATACTTAGCAATCAAATCATTTAAGAAAAGGAATGATCTAAGATTGCAAAGTTCATCTTCTTCTTCCAAAACTAAATTTCTGAAGAACACATAAAGTAGATTCGTCAGGGTAAAATTCTTGTTCTAGAACTATCACTCAGATAGGTGTATCCTCAAGGCAGACGTCCGGTAAACTACAGCACAAACGGTGGCGAATTTTCATCTTAGGACACTGCGTCAAGCGGACCTCTATCTACTACAAGTTAGTATGTGTTTAGCATTTATTGAATTTTATTGTAGTTTATTTCAATTATTGTTGAGTTATTATTATAGTATTGTGGTTATACATTGAAGGTCTAGATTGACGTTAACAGATGTGACATCGCATGAATTTTAAACTCCGCTCACGTCCCATATTGTAAGTTTTCTAGGTCAAGAACAATAGGAAGAACACTCTTGATGTTAGAAACCGTTAGGGCACGGTGAAACATGTTCTTATAGTCATAGTGAAGAGAACAAAATTTGGACAAGAAAAATGGCCAAACGGGACCCTTTAATCAAATTGAAGCTGATTTAACATCTTTAAAACGTAGAATATTTCTTTTTCCGATTTGTACGGCCAACAAATGCATCAGTTATATGTTATACTCAGCTACAGGGATGAAAGTAGCCCATCGAATCTATAGCCACAAAGAAATTTTGAGATATAAAGTACCAAATCCATATTCTGATTTTTATCTTCTTGGACTTCTCCCACAAATATTACCATCGTTATCCATGGCAGATCTTTATGGATATACATTTGTCACGACCCGACCCCGGATCCGTGACCGGTGCCTTGACCCGGGCACCCTTGTGACACAACATCAGAGAAAACCAGCGGAATATAAACTCAAAATAAAACAACCATAATGGTATAAATAGTCTAGCCCAAAATGGCTATCCCAAAAGTACATCAAATTGAACAGCTATATCCTTAAACAACCCAAGTTATGACAAGACTACAGGCCTCTAAGAATAAGTAACACTATGACGGGACAGGGCCCCGTCATGCCCCTGAATGTACAAAATATCACAACACCGGGGAGAACCATACCAAAAGTCGAGCTTCCGAAGAAATGGAGCTCCTGACACCTGAGTAAGAGATCCTAGGAATGAGGATCTACCACCTGCTTTCCCTTACCTGCGGCATGAACGCAGCCCCCGAGGAAGGGGGTCAGTACACAACGTACCAAGTATGTAAAACTGGAAAATACTGTAGTAATATCACAAGTCAAAGATAAGCTGGAGTCATAGATAAAAATCAATTCCCTTGCACTGTGCCTTACTAACAATGAGAGTGTTACACCCCGTATTTACAGGACATGTTTTAAGAACGTAAGTAAGAACTCACAAGTGTTAAGATTTGAGACTTGTAAGAATTTAGCGGAATTATGAAATTGTCGAAAAATGTATTATTGTGACGAATGGGAGGGCGACACGTGTCACCCCCCCTTATAGTGAGCTTGGACGAAATGCCATGGGCACAAGGGTCATTTGACCTTTGGTAGGATGATTTAGTCTTGCAAGTTGTAGCATGAGAAAATTGACTAAGTCAATGACCCCACTTAGTCTTGATATTTAGCTAGAGCTTATCCAAGCCACCCAATTGTTCCTATCTTACCCCTCCTTTATGTTATATATGTATACTAGTTGCAAGAGGGAGTAAAAACACTTAGCTAATTTCCACAAAACTTGAAGGAAGAGCAATGGTGCTCTCGGGTTCAACATCCAAGAAGGAGAAAAATTTGTGTTTCTTGTCCAATAAGCTCCACACTTTAAACCAAGGTTCATGAGGGTATAGTAAGCATATCTCAATAGAAAAATCTCGGAAAAAGATAGTTTTCGGGTTAGTCGCAAAGTGAAAACCTAATGGTCTTTCTAGGTTTTGGATTGAAGGTTTGAAGGAAAGTTGTTGGTGTGGTTCTAAGGGTCTCAAGTAGCGGATTGAAGTGTCTTGAAGAGGCTCTAAGTTGCTAGGAGCGACTTGGTTGGAAGTTAGATTGAGATTCGTTGAGGTATAATTTTGTTCTCTTTAAGTGTTACAAGATTATGTATTGTTGTTAGCCTTACATTTTACTAGCATGAAGCATATGTGTTGAAGTTTTATAAGTGTTATGAATTGTTGTAGCCTAGGAACCGAAATGACACATTAGCCATTTGAAGTTGGATTTCAAGTTGGTCGTAGTTAGAATAGTCGCATGTTAATTACTTGGAGATTGTAGTAGTTTTAATCGCTTGCGACTTGATATCATGTTAGGCTAATAACTTGGATTGAAATGGAAATTGGATAAGAATTGATGTTGTAGTACTTGAGTTAGCGAATTGGACTAGTAGTTTGTTATTCTTTTGTAGTGGACTCAGTATTGATTGTGGTGAGCCATTGGGGCTGTTTGGTTATTGTATTCGACCTTGAAAAGGTGGCAAAGTTAGTAGAAACAAAGGAGGTCTGTCAGATTTTCCGTAGGATTAGTGACTTAGCACTTAGAATGATTCTACGTTGGAAGTAAAGGTTAATGGACATATTGTGACCATTTTAGGTTGAAGTACTAAGTATAGCGTATCCTACTTGGAAAGTGGAATAGCTATCAAGATTGAAGTACTTTGGAGCATTTTGCTACGTGTCGATAATCGTCGCGAGGTATGTGAACCTCTTCCTTCCTTTGGCATGATTCTATGTATGGAATATACTTGTGGTATCCTTTCATGTTTCCTTCTACTCTTAGAAGTTAAGAGGTAGTTATGTGATTTACCCTATGTAGAACTTTTCCTATCTTTTGAGCATGACTAGTTGCGTATGTAGTACAGTGACGTCTGAGACTATGACATTCTTTACTTGTTTTATGTGATGCCAAGTCGGGTGGGTTAGAGATTAACTCACTTCTTTGAAAATAGTAAGGATGTTTTAAGTTGATTTTAAAGTTAAGGGACTTGAAGAGTTTTAAAGTATGTGATACTTGTCCCGTTTTAAACGTATAAGTCCCTTGGATAGGAAATTGTTTATGGCTAAGGTATAAAGTGAATATAACGGCTTTATGGGAAGTTAGTTATATTTGCCTTATGGAAAGATAAATGACTTGACTATGTAAAAAGGCAACTTGATTTTACGGCATCAATTACCTAAGGTTTTATATAAAAAAGAGTCGAGTTGATTTGGCTAATTTACGGCACAAATGAGAATAAGTATCGAACAAGCCACTGCAGCGTTAATAAAGGAAAATGTAATGACAATCCATTATGTTAAAACAAGTAGAAATCCTCCATCTGCATAGAAGCTAAGATAAGACAAAATTGTATTACATTTTCTAGATCATGGCTACTTGAATAAGATCGTTATAAATAAGTATAACTTATTCACGACGCACCAAAGATTTGTTACAAATTTTAAAAGAGTTTACGTATGAAGCTTTTAAGACTTTGAAACTTGTTTTCTAAAAAGTTAAGAGACTTGATGTATTTTGAAAGTTAAGAGATTTGATTTGAAAGTATAAATCTCTTAGTTATAAAAGGAATGAGTTTGTCTAAAACCATAAAGGGTTATAACGGCTTTATGGGAAGTTGGTTATAACGGCTTTATGGAAGGATAAGAGAATAGTTTTCTCTAATAACGTAATCAAAGGAATAACTAGTATTAAGGAAAGGCAAATTGTTTTAAAGGTACCAATTGCTTAAGGGTTTTTTTTTTATAAAAAAGTCACGTGATTTAGAAGCCGGTAATTGTATTTCTAAAAAGTATTGTGACTGGTCGTGAAAAGTAGATATGACTTGATACTACGGTTATTAGTATCTTGGAAGTTTTATTTAAAAGAGAGTCATTTTAAAGGACTAGAGGCACGTAGTACGTTGGGTTAAATTCCCGGATTTTATAATGACATGATTAGTGCCTTAAGTAAACAAAAATGAGAGTGTATATGAACAAGCTAATAAGAAGTTAGGGGATTTCTTAACTTGCTTATGTTATGTATGGTAAGCCGGTGGTGCTTATGTTATGTATGATAAGCCGGTGGTGCTTATGTTATGTATGATAAGCCGGTAGGGCTTATGTTATGTATGATGGCCGGTTGAGTTAGGGTAAGAGTATAAATGAGGGTAAACCCCAAGACGTTGCACCACCTTCTCCAGGGTAAGAGTATAAGTGAGGGGTAAACCCCAAGATGCTGTACCACCTGCTTTATGTGTTGATTGTCGGCCGGTTGAGATAGGGTAAGAGTATAAATGAGGTGAAAGCCCCAAGACGTTGTACCACCTTCTTCAGTGTAATAGTATAAATGAGGGGCAATCCCAAAGACTTTATACCCGCTTACCACCTTCTCCAGGGTAAGAGTATAAATGAGGGTCAAGCCACAAGACGTTATACCACCTGTTTGATTGATATTATGGTCGTGAGACCCATGGTTATGTTTTACACTTTTAGCCGGCGGTGATGGGGATTCCACGCGCATGCTTTGATATGGGTGTGACTTGATCGCGTCGATGCGGGTAGGGTAGTATATGTGTCCTCCGTAGTGGGCGGACTATGTTATGAAAGATAAGTAAGTTAGATAAAATGAACTTAGTGACTTCTCCTAAGTAATGCGTATGATATGGCTATAACTCTTAATGGAATGGAAAAAGATATTGATGCGAAATTAAGTTCATAAGTGGTAATGACACGGCGGGATCTGGTAGGTATTTTTATACTTGTCCTTGTCATTCTTTTGTCTGATTATGATCATTTCTTGTGCGTTATTTCTGTTCCATATTAAATTTTTGTTATCTTGCCCGGCTGCGTTAAATGCCGCATGTTTTAGGTACCAGTTGGTGATCCTTGCTCTTAGGATCTCGGTTCAGTTTTTGAGAGAAAGCTCCATTTGCTCCGGAGGCTTAGCTCTTGTGCAGTTTTCCACGAGGTAATAGATTCATGTATATTCGTGGTATGGCGGGCCCCGTCCATGCAGTGGTTATGTTAAAACTCTTAGAGTGCAGAGTCACATGTGTGGGTCGGTTGTAAAATAAATGAGGCAAGCTTGCCGGTTGTATTTATATATGTTCGGGAAGGTAGCCACATCGGCTAACCTTTGTTGTTTACTCCGATGTTTTATTTATAAGTTTCATGTATGTTCGCTGATTTTTCTCGATGTTTACTTGTAAGGGTGCCTGTGTAGGGCACGATGCGATCCCGGGTCGGTCGTGATGAGTAACAAGTATAAAACTTATAGCATAAAAATAGGAGGCTCGCGATCAAAGCAGGTACCTGCGCGTAGTATCGTTAGCGATCCTACTCCCGGGACTATTTCACCCGCACGGGTCTGTGGACCCGCACGAGGTCATCCGCCTCGTCGTGGGACTATTTCACCCGCATGGATCCCGTGGATCCGCATGAGTACCATCGCCGTACTCGCGTGGGACTATTTCACGCGTGGATCCCGTGGTCCGATCGCGTGAGTGCAAGCACCGCATCGCATCATGGGTAGCAAATCCATGGCATAGATAATAACCCGGTTTACCCGTAATAATACAAATATATAACATAGCTCACCCGCTATCATACATAACATAAGCACTACCGCCTATCCTATCATACATAAGCACTACCGCTATCATATCATACACAAGCACTACCGCTTATCATAACATAAGCAAGTTAAGAAATCCCCTAACTTCTTATTAACATTATTAATATATCCTCTCATTTTAGTATCCTAAGGCACTAACATGTCTTTTAATAGAAAATTAGAATTCAACCCAAGTACCGTATACTTCTAACTTTTTAAGAAAAACTCTTTTTATACAAAGATTCCAAGATACTAATCACCATAGTATCAAGTTACAATTTCTTTTCAAAACAAGTCACATTTCCTTTTAGAAATATAATAGGCTTCTAAATCAAGTGACTTCATTTCCTTTAAAACCTTAGGCAACCAATGCCTAGAAATCAATCCACCTTCCATAGTTTCAAATCCTTTACCCGTACTTGTTTTAGTTAGAGTAAACCATTCTTTGTGAACCTTTCCAAAAACTAATATAACCAACTTCCCATAAAGTTATTATATTAGCGTTATACCTTTGTCAAATACATTTTCCTTAAATCCAAAGGACTTATACTTTTGAAATGAGACAAGCATCATATACTTTAAAACAAGTGTAGATTATCAAATCTTGTACGTATACCGTACTACATAGATACAACTACTCATGCTCAAGAGATAGGAAAGCTCTACATACCTCCTTGGTCAATCCACTTGCTAAGTCCAACTACCGCAAGTAATATGTCAACCTATAATAACCATAGTGTGTTTATTAACCTCTAATTCCAATGTAGAAATTCCAAATTCAAGTTATCAATTCCTAAGGAAAATTGGGCAGCATTTCCTTTGTTTCTACTCACTTTGCCACCTTTTCAAAGGCCGATTTTTCAACATTCAAACGCCTTATTAAGACCCAACAACCAAACCAACACAAAGGGGATTACACACCTAATCTTGGGTGTGTAAAATTCTGCCCATAAGTTATAATAGTACACTTAACAATTCTAAGGTGGTTTTTTTAGGCTACAACATGCTCATAATATTTCTTTAGCCAAATCCTTCATATTCAACCCACATTTCTAGCATGCAATGACTCTAAGAACATTATTTACCACCATAAGTATCTTCTTCATAACATGCAACTCTATAAACTAAAAATAGAGGAAGAATCATTACCTTAGAGCTTTAGCCAAATTTTATCCAACAATTTGCTAGCCTTTCTACCAAGAATACCTCCACCACCACCTTCAAGCTAGCCACAAGCTTATTCTTGTCTTTTAATTTTTGATTTTTCTTAAGGCTAGAATCCTCTTGGATTTTTAGAGAGAAGGAGGAGCTTGAAATATTTAGAGAGAAGGAAGAGGTTTTCAAAGAGAGAGATGACAAATGACCAAGTCTTTAAGACTTGGTCAATATATCGCATGTAAAAATCAGATGGGGACACTTGTCCCACTCAGCCCTTTCAAAATAAAAATCGACTTTTCCTAAGTTTTTCCGCTGATTTCCCGCCTCGCGCGGCCTATTTCCTGGCGCGCGGCCAGACTCCTGCGAACCCTCGGATCTTCCGGCGCGCGGCCTTCCGGCGCGCTGAAACGGCGACCCTCGGGTTTTCGGCGCGCGGCCCCGACCGGCGCGGCCTACGATTACCGCGCGCGCGGCCGCCTCGGCGCGCGCTGAGACCACGGCCAGAGGTCCCACCCAACCACGGGTATAACATTCTCCCCCGAATCATTCGTCCGAATGTTCCTCTAAACTTACTCAAATTACAATATCGGCATAGACTCGAATAAAGACGCTTCACGGCCACAACAAACCTCAAGCATAAATACTAAATTTAAAGCCCAACAATTTTAGAACGTGGGTTACCTGGAGGTATAGGGAATACGTGAGGATATTGCTTCTTTATGTCATCCTCCGCTTCCCACGTCATTTCCTCCTGCTCACATTCCGCCATAGGACCTTGGCGGAAGCCACGTCTTTCGTCGAAGTCGTCTAACTTTGACGATCGAGTATCGCTATGGGACTCTCTCATACGATAACTCCTCTGTCACTAGGACATTCTGAACCGGTGCACTCTAGATGGATCTCGATACATTTCCGTAACATGGACACATGAAAAGCTGGATGTACCGCCTCGGATCGGACGGCAGATCCAACTCATAAGCAACCTTGCCTACCTCCGACAATGGTAGGCCCAATGTACCTTGGGCTAAGCTTCCTTCTTTCCAAATCTCATCACGCCGCCGTGGCGATACCTAGAAAAACCCAATCACCTAACTCAAATTCCAAGTGTCGACGCCGATGATCTGCGTCGACTTACGCCGACTCGAGCCGCTAACAACCGCTCTGGATAAGCTTCACCTTATCCACTGCCTGCTGAACTAAGTCTGGCCCGACCAACTGGACTTCTCCCACCTCGAACCAGCCTATAGGTGATCTGCACTTCCTCCCGTATAAGGCCTCATAAGGCACCATCTGAATCCCGGAATGGTAGCTGTTGTTGTAAGCAAACTCCACAAGAGGCAAATGATCCTCCCAGCTACCCCTGAAATCAATAACACAAGCCCGCAGATATCCTCGTGTGCGGATAGTGCGCTCGGCTGTCCGTCGATCGAGGATGAAATGTCGTCTTGAGACTCACCTGTCCCTAATCCTTCGAAGGACCTCCAGTTAGCCGAGAACGGGCTCTATCCGATATAATCGACACCGACACCGTGCGATCTCACAATCTCTAATATATAATCGGCATAGTCTCGGTGAGAACGTCGTTCCGATCGGAAGAAAATGGGTTGATTTCGTCAGCCTGTCGACAATCACCCAAATGGAATCATGCTTCCTCTGAGTGGTAGGTAGTCCTGTAATAAAATCCATATTTATCACCTCCCACTTCCAAGTCGGAATATCAATATCCTGCAACAGCCCACCGGGCTTCTGGTGCTCAATCTTAACTCACGATACCCGCATCGCGAACTCCGCAACGTCCTCTTTGCCATCCCACCAATACACGCATCTGAGGTCACGATACATTTTAGTCGATCCCGGATGAATAGAATAACGAGAACTGTGTGCCTCCCTCAGAATCTGCTGACGAAGTCCTGTCACATCGGGAACACACAACCGGCCCTCGAATCTTAGCACCTCATCAGGCGCTACCTCAAACAGACTCCTCTCTTTCTGAACAGCGGCATCTCTGTACCGTACCAAAATAGGATCCTCATACTGTCGCCTCTTCGACGATGGAAGACTCGCAACCTCCGAACCGAATTCCGTCGCAACAGAATCAACCAAACGAACCCCAAGGCTCGCTAGTTGATGTAACTCTCGGACCATATCCCTTTCTCTGGTGAACAATGCATGACTACCCATCGATCTGCGACTAAGGGCATCTGCAACTACATTGGCCTTCCCTGGGTGGTATAAAATATCAACATCGTAATCCTTAAGTAGCTCCAACCACCGTCTCTGCCGCAAGTTCAGTTCCCTCTGGCTGAAGATGTACTGGAGACTCTTGTGAGTGCGTGTAAATGTCCACGTGAACTCCATATAAATAATGCCTCCGCATCTTCAAGGCATGAATCACAATCGCCAACCTGTGTCATGTGTGGGATAGTTCTTCTCATGCTTCCTAAGCCGCCGAGATGCATAAGCTATAACCTTGCCGTCCGCGTCAAAGACGCACTCCAAGCCCGGCACACGACGCGCCACAATAAACCACATATCCATCTAAACCTCCGGAAGAGTAAGAATCGGCGCGTCAACCTCTCCTTTAGCAATTGGAAACTTTCTCACAGTATCCGCCCACCGAACATAGCCGCTTTCCGAGTCACTTAGTCAATCTGAAATAAATAAGCAAACTTTTCCACAAACCTCCGATAATAGCTCGCAAGGCCCAAAAGCTCGCACTCCGGTGTAGCTGGTCCGCCAAGTCTGATCGCCTCAATCTTAGTCAGACAACCCGAATACCATCGGCCCATAACATGCCCCAAGAAAGCCATCAAGCTAACGAACTCGCATTTGAGAACTTGGCATACAATCGCGGTCTCGGAGGACTCCCAATACCGTCTCAAATGATCCAGATGCTCTCGCTCAGGCGCGAATACACCAAGATATCATCAATAAACACTATAACGAACATATCCAAGAATGGCTGAACACCCTATTCATCAAATCCATGAATACATGGGCGTTGTCACGCGAAAGACATCACCACGAACTCATAGGCCCATACCGGTCCCGAATGCACTTTGGGATGTCTATCTCTAACTCGCACTGATGATAACTGCATCGCAGTCTATCTTGAAAACACTTTGCACTCGCAATCGGTCAAACAAATCGTCAATCACGGGAGGGATACTGTTTCGATAGTAACCTTGTTCACCGTTCGTAATCAATACACATACGCAGCTGGCCCCATCCTTCTTCTTTACAAATAACATGGCGCCGAGGAGAAACACTTGGCCTAATAAAGCCTTTCTCCAAAGAAATCTTTCAGTGATCCTTCAATTCCTTCAACTCGCCGGTCATCCTCAGATGGCGGAATAGATATCGGCCGAGTGTCCGTGCCAAATCGATGCAAACTCAATCTCCTCTCGTGAGGATACCCAAGCTCGCCTAGAATACGCCCGAAACTCTCTAACAACCGAATCGATCAAGGTCCAGATCTCTACCAGATGTCGAATACCGAACCATGTGGTAGATATACCCCTTCCGCACCATCTTCCTAGCCTTGAGGTAAGAAATAAACCTACCCTCGGCGACGCAGTATTCCCCTTCCACTCGATAACCGGCTCACCAGGAAACTGGAACCGTACCAATCTCTCCCTACAGTCCACATTGGCATAGCAAGACGCTAGCCAATCCATACCCATAATCACATCGAAGTCCTCATATCCAACTCTATCAAGTCACCAGAGTCCGACGACCATCTATAGTCATCGGGCAAGCCTTATATACCCACTCGGCTACCACCAAGCACTCCACGGCGTAGCCACCTCAAAGGATTCTATGGACTCTGCTCTATCCCTATTCTACCAAAGAATATGAGGAGATATATAGGACAAGGTAGAACCGGATCTATCAAAGCATAAACATCACAAAGAAAAGACCAACAATGTACCGTGGCGACATCGGTGACGCCTCCCGGTCTGGTGGTCGGACATAGCATAAATGCGCTCGAGGACCGCTGAATCGAACCCCGCCACGACTTCTACCGCGCTGTTGGCGTGAACACCCCGCCTCCGGGCGCCAACCATCAAGATGAAGACTCAAAGAATCGAACTCGCTTACCGAGCCATGGCACTCCGCCACTCGACGGACAATCTCTTCAAATGGCCTGCCGCTACAAGAGTAATAAGCTCGGAGGAATACGACACTTCATAATGGCAATCACCACATCGACTACACCGAGGCATGGGGGCCTCATCTGACCGAACTCGTCTCTCTCAAAACCCGGCCCTCGAACCCCGCCCCGCCTCGAATACTCAGACGCCCCGAAGATGGTGGAGGAGCGCCTGGACCGGCTGTGGTGCAAATCTGGTCACGCTGGGTTGTCTACCCTTAAAACTACCAGAGGACCTGCTGTCCCGCCCTTCTCGCGATACTGCCGATCCGCTACCGCTCTCACACCTGCGCACGTGGCTCGCACGCGGCAATGTCCATGCCCTACCGAAGAGCCACCCCGAGCAACTCTCGCCAAGTGATCATCGAAGTCTCGTGACATAGCGGTGCACCCGCCCTCCATGTTCGCTACCAAAGCGGCACATACCTAGCCAATGAATCAAACTCCATGTTGTATTCGGACCGCCCGCCCATTCTGTCTCGCCACAAAAACCTATCGCCCGAGCCCTCTCATCTGCGGAGGCAAGAAATGGCCAATAACGCCTCGAGAACTCGTCCCAAGCGATTGAAGCGCATGCTCCCGACGCTTCCATGAATCATACTGGGCCAATCAGCAGGTGTCCCGCACCGATGCGAACCTAGTACCACCGACTGGTCTCCAAGCCCCGATCACCCTACGATCCGCAGAATCGTTTGATGAACTCGAGGATCATCCTCGTGCCTCACCCATAAAACTCGCGGGTGCAACTCAAAAGTCCTCGCCTCGCTAGCACTGCGGTTGAACTACGGCACAGTGAATCGCTGTCTCCACTATCTCACGTTCGCCACAACTCGCTAGTAATCGTCATCTCCTTGTAGCCCATATCCTTCGCCCGGCCAGCTGGATCGAGGCTCGTATCGCGGTCTCGATGGCCGCTGCCGCTCGGACTCTTCATCTGGCGACGTGGTAGAACTCGCCGTCCAAACATCTCATCCGTAAGGATCGGCACGTGCCTGGTAACCCTCGGTGCCCTACTAGTAGTTCCTCCACTACCTTGCCTTCTCCGCGGCCGCTTTGCGTGAGGCATAATCGATACACACAAAGTTTACGCTGAGGAAATTCAACCTATAACACCTCTATCATTGCACGATCTTAGAGTGAAAGAAATGGAAACCAATCCTAAATATCCTGTAGCTCCTCGATTATAGATGTGGTGCACAACACACCGATAATCAAGACTCTACTAGATACGGTAGACCCTTCCGAGGATTAATCGCTCGATACCACTTTTGTCACGACCCGACCGGATCCGTGGCCGTGCCTTGACCCGCACCTCGTGACACAACATCGAGAAAACCATGAATATAAACTCAAAATAAAACAACCATAATGGTATAAATAGTCTAGCCCAAAATGGCTATCCCAAAAGTACATCAAATTGAATACCTATATCCTTAAACAACCCAAGTTATGACAAGACTACAGTGCCTCTAAGAATAAGTAACACTATGACGACAGGCCCCGCCATGCCCTGAATGTACAAAATATCACAACACCGGAGAACCATACCAAAAGTCGAGCTCAAGAAATGGAGCTCCCGACACTCGAAAAGAGATCCTAGGAATGAGGATCTACCACCGCTTTCCTTACTCGCAGATGAACGCAGCCCGGCGGCGGGGTCGACACAACGTACTAAGTATGTAAATCGAAAATATCAGAGTAATATCACAAGTCAAAGATAGTCGGAGTCATAGATAAAAATCAATTCTCAGACCGTGCCTTACTAACAATGAGAGTAACAAGTATAAAACTTATAGCATAAAAATAGGAGGCTCACGATCAAAACAGGTACTCGCCTGTAGTATCGTTAGCGATCCTACTCGGGACTATTTCACCCGCACGGGTCCTGTGGACCCGCACGAGGTCATCCGCCGTTATGGGACTATTTCACCCGCACGGGACTATTTCACCCGCACGGATCCCGTGGATCCGCATGAGTACCATCGCCGCACTCGCACGGGACTATTTCACCCGCACGGATCCCGTGGTCCGATCCGCACGAGTGCAAGCGCCGCACTCGCATCACGGGTAGCAAATCCATGGCATAGATAATAACCCGGTTTACCCCGTAATAATACAAATATATAACATAGCTCACCCGCTATCATACATAACATAAGCACTACCGCCTATCCTATCATACATAAGCACTACCGCCTATCATATCATACACAAGCACTACCGCTTATCATAACATAAGCAAGTTAAGAAATCCCTAACTTCTTATTAACATTATTAATATATCCTCTCATTTTAGTATCCTAAGGCACTAACATGTCTTTTAATAGAAAATTCGAATTCAACCCAAGTACCATGTACTTCTAACTTTTAAGAAAAACTCTTTTTATACAAAGATTCCAAGATACTAATCACCATAGTATCAAGTTACAATTTCTTTTCAAAACAAGTCACAGTTCCTTTTAGAAATATAATAGGCTTCTAAATCAAG
Organism: Przewalskia tangutica; assembly: GCA_029844215.1. Classification (NCBI taxonomy): domain Eukaryota; kingdom Viridiplantae; phylum Streptophyta; class Magnoliopsida; order Solanales; family Solanaceae; genus Przewalskia; species Przewalskia tangutica. The sequence goes on from CM056734.1 coordinate 84,916,849, forward strand.
TGACTTCATTTCCTTTAAAACCTTAGGCAACCAATGCCTAGAAATCAATCCACCTTCCATAGTTTCAAATCCTTTACCCGCATTTACTTGTTTTAGTTAGAGTAAACCATTCTTTGTGAACCTTTCCAAAAACTAATATAACCAACTTCCCATAAAGTCATTATATTAGCGTTATACCTTGTCAAATACATTTTCCTTAAATCCAAAGGACTTATACTTTTGAAATGAGACAAGCATCATATACTTTAAAACAAGTGTAGATTATCAAATCTTGTGCGATACCGCACTACATAGATACAACTACTCATGCTCAAGAGATAGGAAAGCTCTACATACCTCCTCGTCAATCCACTTGCTAAGTCCAACTACCGCAAGTAATATGTCAACCTATAATAACCATAGTGTGTTTATTAACCTCTAATTCCAATGTAGAAATTCCAAATTCAAGTTATCAATTCCTAAGGAAAATTGGGCAGCATTTCCTTTGTTTCTACTCACTTTGTCACCTTTTCAAAGGCCGATTTTTCAACATTCAAACGCCTTATTAAGACCCAACAACCAAACCAACACAAAGGGGATTACACACCTAATCTTGGGTGTGTAAAATTCTGCCCCATAAGTTATCATAGTACACTTAACAATTCTAAGGTGGTTTTTTTAGGCTACAACATGCTCATAATATTTCTTTAGCCAAATCCTTCATATTCAACCCACATTTCTAGCATGCAATGACTCTAAGAACATTATTTACCACCATAAGTATCTTCTTCATAACATGCAACTCTATAAACTAAAAATAGAGGAAGAATCATTACCTTAGAGCTTTAGCCAAATTTTATCCAACAATTTGCTAGCCTTTCTACCAAGAATACCTCCACCACCACCTTCACAAGCTAGCCACAAGCTTCCTTCCTGTCTTTTAATTTTTCAGATTTTTCTTAAGGCTAGAATCCTCTTGGATTTTTAGAGAGAAGGAGGAGCTTGAAATATTTAGAGAGAAGGAAGAGGTTTTTCAAAGAGAGAGATGACAAATGACCAAGTCTTTAAGACTTGGTCAATATATTGCATGTAAAAATCAGATGTGGGGACACTTGTCCCCACTCAGCCCTTTCAAAATAAAAATCGACTTTTCCTAAGTTTTTCCGCCGATTTCCGCAGCTTCGGCGCGGCGCGCAACTCCCGCGAACCCTCGGATCTTCCGGCCATACTGCTTCCCGGCCAAGCGCTGAAACTTCAGCGACCGAGTTTTCGCCGCGGCCGATTCCGCGCTGCCCTAATTACTACTACGCCGCGGCCGCTCCGCCATGGCTGCTGAGACCCCTGACCGAGGTCCCGGCCCTAACCACAGGGTATAACAACATCGATCCAAGATTAACTTGTTGGAATATTTATTAAACGTAAAATAAAGTTAATCATTTAATTATGACTCGAACAATTGGGGCCCCGCACGTAGGAAACCTTGTTTCCACACACGTGCGCACGTAATGTCAAAGATCATATTTCCTCAATGGAAGAGATATTGGTACAAATATGAATTGTTTGAGACGTAAGGTAATAGACGGTTATTGGCCAAATGACGTTGATTTCACGTTGGTAAATGTAGGAAGAAATGTACAATGTGTTTAAAAATATCGGGCCGCGACGCCAAACCTGCAAGGCCGCGGCGCCAATTCTATGAAGTTGTGGCATCGCGGCGCTTCCCTGTAGGGCCGCGACGCCAACTCTCTGATGTTAGAGTGTCGCGGCGCCTCCCTGCAGGGCCGCGGCGCTGGTAGTCCAGAGGATGCGATGGGAGACGAAAATACATGACTCTTGGGCTGGTTTTGAGGCATTAAACCTCCATTACATCCCAAATGAATTCAACCATTAATTGGATGAATTAACACTCCATAATCAAGGCCATTATATGGTCATTCAAGACCATTACATGGGAAATTGAAAATTCATCTTCTCAACACTATAAAATGAGGCATTTGGCTCAATTGCAAAACACACTTAACACATTCTCTAGACAATTTCCTGAAATTGTTCTTCATCTCTAGCAATCAAAATCTTTCTTTCTATAACAAACTCTTGAGTATCATTTGCTCATTAGTTTGGTTGCTGTTTTATCTTGGGAGATAAGTTGTCATTACTCCGTTGAAATGAATATACGGGGCAATATTATCTTAAATAAAGATTGATCATCAATCGACTCAGCGAGACAAGTTTTCTTGTACACATTGGTTGTTGTTGTGACTTTCCCCTTCCTTGTTATTACCAATATATTCCAACATAACTTGTTGAAATATTAAATTTGTTTACATTTTATTTGATTTAGTTTATAAATTAGAGTATTCATTAAGAGTGTGTTTGATAGAGAAAAAATATTTTCCATTTTTTAGTTTTTATGTTTAGTTGGTGAAATTATCTGATAAAATATTTTCTCTAACAAAATAAATTTTGCGTACATTCTAACCTCTTCAAACCTCAATTATACCAAACACAGAGTGTTTAATTCCCAAATCAATTACACATTTATTCATCTTCAAAAAGTTTGGCAACAAGTAACTTCTATAAGTTTACCTCTTTTACTTCACATTTTCTTGTCCCACCTAAGATTTCTTCCCCAACAACCCCTCAGTAACCTATAAAATTTCAAGGTTAGTCTTCTGTAGTCAGAAAAAATAGTAGATCGTCAGAAAGTTCTACTTTCAACACATTTTTTGTAGGCTTTTGTCGAGTTCGTACACGCAGCGAAATTTAAAAATTTATGTTTCAAACCCGATGACGGTCAAACTGTAGGATGATTATACAATGTAAAATAAACACAAGCATGAATATAATACTTCGAACGAAAACTTACATTGATAGCAATCTGAAATTTCTTGAAGCTTGTGTAGTCTGAGGTGCGCACGCAATAGTCCCTCGATTTGCAAATCAAAGACTGTGATGTAATTTCTCTTTTGGAAAGCTAGGAATTTCAGCAGAGTTTCAGTAGAGTTTAATCTTATGAAACGATGGTGTCTAAAATATGAGGCTAAATCATATATATATATATATATATATATATATATATAGATGAATAAATAAGCTAGGGTTTCCCTCGTGGGCCAGGCCCAGGAACCGAAACAGAGTGGGTCATTCGGACCCACTGGACGCGTGTCAGTGACGTGACGACGCGGCGCTGAGTAAGTGGCGTCACGGCGCTATAGCCCTGACTCATTTGCGCCGTGGCTCTGCTCCAATATTTGTTTCGTTTCTATTTTATTCTAATGTCTCGATTATCAACCGAACATTTATATACTCTCTGATTACATCATTGAATCGACGGAACAATTGACTTAGTGTTACCCTTCAGGCATTTACATATTGACACTAATAACATTAGGATCTATACGGAACTTCTAGACTGTGTCAGAAGATGAACTCAATACGTAAAGTTTAGCTACACGAAACATATGAACTGAACCTCTATGTGAGAAAATAAAATCCTTGCATTCATGACACACTCAATCAAGCTTAGGATTTTTCAAGTGTCTATCCAAATGACTTGATCATTATAACTCATCTATATTAGTTGACAACAGGACCATATCAAAGACAAGTCCATTGCATTGGCCAATGAATTAGTCAACCTAATACCATATGAGTATCTGAGTGTTCACTTGAATATACATTCAAGGAATGAATCCTAATCTTGGCTCATATACCACTTTTAATCTACTTCGTAATGCATCCAAAACAAGCGTGTCTCAACCTATAAGACATTTGAGCTTAGGAAAAGATCAAAGTACATTACTCTGTAAACAAGGTGATATTGACCTCAAGTATAAGGACTTCTATCTCCCACATGTCGATGTCATTATAGACATATAACAAAACAGTACATCAGCAGGGTATACCAATACTTCAACAAGTATCCATGTGTCCATCACGAGTTGCCATAACTCGTAGCAAGTGATGCAAACCACATGTCGACGTATCACATATCATCGATATCCCAATCTCGATGATCATTAGTCGAGGTAATTTAAGAGTTACGTTATAAAATTAATTCTCACATCATTAATAAACACGTAAACTCTAGGGATACATTTATTGAATATTATAAACAATCAACTAATAATTCAACAAATGCAACTGCCATAATATTAATCATCATTAATATAAATATGAATGTGTATAAAGTACATTTTGTCATAATACAAATTGACTCTAGGACATACATATACTTTCAATTTCCCACTTGGCCTAGAGCCAATCACCAACATATCTAATACCCATGTTCTCAAAATGACCATTATGCTTTACTAAGCTTAATGGTTTAGTAAACGGGTCTGCTAGATTATTGTCTGTGGGAACATAATCTATCCTAATATCTTCAGCTTCCACCATCTCTTGAAGAATGTGGTACTTCCTCGGTACATGCTTATTTCTGTTAGTTGATCTTGGTTCATTTGCTTGTGCAATAGAACCAATGTTGTCACAATAAATGGTTATTGGACAACTAGCACTCGGAACATCCCTAGTTCCTTTAGATACTCAGAAATCGCGACAACTTCCTTAGCAGCTTCCGATCCAGCAATGTACTCCGCTTCAGTAGTCGAATCAGCAGTAGTAGCTTGTTTGGATCTCTTCCAGCTCACTGCTCCTCCATTGCAAATTGTTAGGCATATTTTGTATACACTTTTTGAGTCATTTTTAGTTAGAATTTTACTCATTTCGTTTGTGTTTAATATAATATTAGGTATATTTTTATTTATTTTGAGTCACAGCGGTCCTAAATGGAGAAATGACAAAAAGAATATTAAATTAGCTTAATTGAGGTTTAATTGCACAAGAAAAGACCAAGAAATGAAGCCTAAGAAGTCCCGGGAAGCATAAAAGAAATCTGACGAAGTCCGGACGAGAAAAAAACAAAATTTCGGAAAACTGGCTGAAGACGTCACAGGCGCCGCGGCGCATGCCAGCATCGCTAAAGATCCAGAGAGGGTGATTTTTGCTCAGGACTTTCGGAGCCGCGGTACCGAGGCGAAAAAATCCAGATCCGAGACGAAATTGGCCAGGGGCAGAAGGGTCCAGGGCACGCGATTTTTGCAGCATATTTAAACCTTTGGGACATATTTTATAAGGGGGATCTCACATTACAACACAACTCTTGGAGGCTACAAGATTGGAGATCTAGTTCTAAGTATTTTCTTTTCGTTTCTTTATTTTCAATTCAGTTCATATTGGATATTGAATTAGTTCTTGACATGACAATGTTTATGAGCTAATTACTTTAGTAGGGTTTTCCAATTGAATCTTCTTGAAACTCTTTCATATAGTTAATGCATAGTTATTGATTTCTTCTTCAGCAGATTAAGCTCTATTCGATATTGTTTTGATTTCTTGATAATTAACTGGTCATTAATTGTCATCACTTATATGATTTCGAATCGAGATCTGAGAGGGGGGATTTGAATATGCTGTAGTTGTCTAGACATAAGTTAAAATCATGGACGAAAGTATCCCAATACTTGTGTAGTATTTAAGGTTATTGTTCTTAATCCTCCTGTGTGGTAAAATCTATCATAGAAATATAGAAGGTTTCTGCACAAGGTTGAGCTCTCGTATGTCCTAACCGGAATATGATGACAGATTAGTTAACCTGCTACCTTAATAAGAAGAAGAATCATTATCATTGCATTAACACGTGAAAGAGTGGATAGTTGAGGAGATTGGAAGCCCTATTCCATCATAATTGTTGTAAACCCTAAGTATCATCATCTTAGTTTATTTTATGCAAATTATTTTAGTTTAGTTATTAGAGAAAATCCAAACAAATTAACGTTAGCCAAATAGATAACATAGAGTAGATGTTCGGTAATTGATAATCAGTCTTTGTGGACGATATTCGGTCTTACAGACTATATTACTTGTAACGATACGTATACTTGCGTTAAGCATTTGGAAAATCGGCTAACAAGTTTTTGGCGCCGTTGTCGGGGACTAGCGTACTTTCAATATAGAACTATCTATTCTTATTTCTACTTTGGTTTTTATTTTTATTTTACTTCTTTATTTTAGAACATTTTGTCGTGATCCATTTTCTTGTTTTGATCACTTGCAGGAAGGACAAGGTAATTGCTGATCCTTTGTGCAATGGAAGATCAACGAAACAACAATTTGGTGGATGATGAGTTACTGTCAGTCATAAGACAAGTCCCTGCAGAAAGGAGCTTGGGGAATTATGTGATGCCAACTATTACAGAGGTGCAGACTTACATCAGGCTTCCAGCTGTTGAAGCGAATAAATTTGAAATCAAACCAGCCATATTGCACATGGTTCAAAGCTCAGTTCAGTTTAGGGGATTACCGTCTGAAGATCCTCATTTGCATCTAGTAAATTTCCTGGAGTTGTGTGCAATCTTCAAATACAATGGTGTTACTGATGACGCCATTCGGTTGAGACTCTTCCACTCTCACTCAGGGATAGATCAAAGTGTTGGCTGAACTCATTACAGGCGAACTTCATCACTACATGGCAAGACTTAGCCCAGAGGTTTCTTGCCAAGTTCTTCCCCCAGCTAAGGCAGCAAGGCTTAGGGGAGAATTGAACAATTTTTATCAAATGGATGGAGAGTCATTGTATGATGCTTGGGAGTGGTTTAAAGATTTGCAAAGGAAGTGTCCACATCATGGTCTTGAGCAGTGGAACTTGGTACACATTTTCTACAATGGTCTAAGTGGGACTACTAAGACAATTATTGATGCAGCTGCAGTTGTCACCTTCATGAAGAGAACAACACATAAAGCCCGTGACTTGTTCGAAGACATGACCACGAACAATCACTTGCTAGATGATAGAGGAATATGTAACAGAAGAGCAGTTGGGGTTCATGAGCTAGATGCCATCACTGCACTGAATGCACAAGTTGCTCTCTTGACTAAGCAGCTCCAGCAGAATACTATGTCTGTAAAGGCGGTCCAGATGCAAGTAGTTTGTGAGATTTGTGGGGGTCCACACACCTTCGATAGATGTCCAACAACTGATCCCAATAACATCCCAATGGAGCAGGCTCAATGTCAGGCTGTGGGAAATTTTCAGAGGCCCTCTAACAATGCATTCTCCAACACATATAATCAGAGGTGGAGAAATCACCCAAATGTTTCATGGAAGAATGACCAAGGGCAGCAACCACAGTTTCAGGCCTCATCTTTACAACAGTTCGGCCCACCAACCCCACAAGAGAATCCAGATGACATAAAAGCAGCATTATTGACATTAGCCAACTCTCAGACTCAATTTATGGCTGAAACCATGTCCTCAATTTCAGCCTTGGCCAATATCCAAACACAATTTATGACAGAGACCAAGCAGTTCATGACAGAAACAAGATCCTCTATTAGGAACTTGGAAACTCAGATGGGGCAATTGGCAGGGAAGTTGAATGACAGACCTCAGGGGGCTCTCCCCAGTAAAACAGTGATGAATCCAAGAGAGCAATGCCAGGCAATCAGTTTGATAAGTGGGAAACAGTTAGAGAAGGTTGGATCTCCACCAGTTAGGGAAAAAGGGAATGAGGCGGAGAAGACAACCGAGGTAGAGAATGAGGGGGTTACTAATGACCGCCCTATTTTAGAGAAGGCTCCACCGGCAGTCATGAGGGAATATGTAGACAGAATTCCTTACCCTCAAAGACTGCAGAAGAAGTCCTTAGACAAGGAATTTTCCAAGTTTTTAGAGATCTTCAAAAAAATTCATATCAATCTCCCGTTCATTGAAGCTTTTGAGCAAATGTCAGCTTATGTAAAGTTCATGAAAGACATCATGTTTAAGAAGAGAAAGCTGGCAGACTATGAGACAATAGCGCTGACAGAGGAGTGCAGTACTATCTTGCAGAAGAAACTTCCCATAAATTGAAAGATCCAGGGAGTTTCACCTTACCTTGCACCATAGGTAATGTGACATGCAAGCAAGCCCTGTATGACTTGGGGGAAGGTGTCAGCCTTATGCCCCTTTCTGTGTTTACAAAGCTTGGTTTGGGGGAAGCAAGGCTAACAACAGTCCACTTGCAGCTAGCTGATCGCTCTATTGTGCACCCTAGAGGAATAATTGAAGATGTGTTGGTAAAGGTAGGCAAATTCATCTTGCTTGTTGACTTCCTCATTCTTAATATGGAGGAAGATGAGATGACACCGATGATCCTTTGGAGACCATTCCTAGCCACAGGAAGGGCATTGATTGATGTTGAAAAAGGAGAGCTAAAACTCAGAGTTCAAGGTGAAGAGATGACCTTTAAAGAGTTCAAGACCACATGAGCCAGAGATAACCTTCAAAGTTTTCAAGCCACCCACTGAACCTCAAGTTATGGATAGATGTTATGCTATTGGGATAGTTGACAAGGTTGTGCCTGAGAAAAGCCTCACGAGTACTGATGCTCGTGGGATACCATTAAAGCAAAATGTAGTACCTATGAGTAAGGCCAAGGAAATAGTGAAAGATGCCAAGATGGTAAATGCTTCTGAAAATAACACTGTGAAAAAGAAGAGGATGAAGATAAAGCGATTGGTGCTGAGATAGTTATGTGGAGGGAATACTCTACCCCCTTGATTTAGTAAGTGAATTGCTTCCGGCTAAAACACGTTAAAGACAACGCTACTTGGGAGGCACCACAATGTTTTAATTATGTTATTTCAATTTTTGGTTTTAGTTTGTTTTATTTTGACTTGAACAGTTTCATGATCTGGATGTTGAGTGTTTGTGGATGATAGATAAAAGCAGGGATTGAGAAAAATGCAGAACGGGAAACAATCGCACAGCAATAATAAATATAGGCCGCTCCGTAACTTCAGAGAATAATTCCCGTCATCAGCGCCGCGACGACAATAAGCAGGGTCGCAGCGCTAAAAGTTCAGAGGGTCCCAAGCTATGCAATTTCAAAAATTCTTCCCCCAGACCTTCGTTGTGACTGTTGTTTTATGTCTGTAAGTTGTCCCTTTAATTTTCAGTCTTTACACATTAGGGACAATGTGTCAATCAAGTTTGGGGGAATCTTACTTTGTCTTTTGTTTTGAGTCTTTTGGTTGTTTGTTTATGTGTTTTTGAGTTGTAATTTTTTTTATGGATCAAGCATGTTGTAGTTGCTGAAGATATCTAATGGATTAAGTGAGATAATGTAATGGAATAGAAAGCAAAAATCGGTGTGCTTAAGATAGATATGCCAAACATTCATGACATCTAATTATTTGAGATATTTGTGCTTAGTCTAAGTGTGTCAGTTATGAAAAGAAAGGTTGAAACAATGTCTAGAAATTCTGTTTACTTGTTATTTGAGACGAAATAGTTGAGATATACATGTTTAGGGAGATGATTCAGGCATTTCTTTGATAGCTCTTCTTACCATTCATTACCTACCCTGACATAAATTGTATCACTAGTCAGCCCTTTTGAGCTTAAAATAATATCTTTGTTTGACACTCTATGATTCCCTAAGTTGTGTCATAAGTCAAAAGTTGAAAATTCTTGGGATGAAAAGTGTTCAGAAAACAATAAAAAGAGAATAAAAATTTGATGCACCCAATGAAAAATATGCAAAAGCCTAAGTTTGGGAGTGCTTATTATTTATAATGTGTCTCATTCTCTCAAAAGAAAAGAGGAGATAAAATAGGTATGAGACTGAAAAGAAAATCACAAGAAGAAAAAAGAAGTTGAATGAAAAAATGCTTATGGTACGTAATTTGAGCCTAAATGTCTACTTTTATCTACCACTGCCTAAGCCTACATTACAACCCTTGAAGTCCTGATGATCTCTAATGTGTATGTCTATGATTAGTGGAGAATAGCAAGTAAATAGATCTATAGCATTTTGGGAAAGATGTAATGAAATTGACATGCATAGGTTAGGTGGTTATGTTCCATTGATTATAATACAATTGAATTTGCGAAATATCTAACTTGAAATTTTAGATTGCGAAATATTTATGTTATGTATGTTCTAACATATTATCCCAACTTTCATCCATGATTTTGAAGAAGCGTTGCTATAACTACTTGATCAATTTCATAGAATCCTTGTTTTTGTTGTGTTTTTGTTTTGATCTTTACTCGAGGGCGAGTAAAAGTTAAGTTTGGGGGGTATTTGTTAGTCATATTTTGTATACACTTTTTGAGTCATTTTTAGTTAGTATTTTACTCATTTCGTTTGTGTTTAGTATAGTATTAGGTCTGTTTTTCTTTATTTTGAGTCACAGCGGTCCTAAATGGAGAAATGACAAAAAGAAGATGAAATGAGCTTAATTGAGGTGTAATTCCAGAAAAGGCCAAGAAATGAAGCCTAAGAAGTCCCGGAAAGCATAGAAGAGATATGACGAAGTCCGGACGAAAAAAGGATAAAATTTCGGAAATATTGGCTGAAGACGTCACAGGCGTCGCGACGCATGCCAGGAGCGCTAAAGATCCTACGAGGGTGATTTTTGCTCAGGATTTCCGGAGCCGCGGCGGAAAAATCCAGATCCGAGGTGAAATTGGCCAGGGGCAGAAGGGTTCAGGGCACACAATTTTTGCAGCATATTTAAATCATTGGGACAGATTTTATAAGGGGGATCTCACATTACAACACAACTCTTGGAGGCTACAAGATTGGAGACCTAGTTCTAAGTATTTTCATTTCGTTTCTTTATTTTCAATTCAGTTCATGTTGGATATTAAATTAGTTCTTGACATGACAATGTTTATGAGCTAATTACTTTAGTAGGGTTTTCCAATTGAATCTTCTTGAAATATAGTTAATGCATAGTTATTGATTTCTTCTTCACCAGATTAAGATCTATTCAATATTATTTTGATTGCTTGATAATTAACTGACCATTAATTGTCATCACTTATATGATTTCGAATCGAGATCTGAGAGGGGAGATTTGAATATGCTGTAGTTGTTTAGACATAGGTTAAAATCGTGAACGAAAGTACCCCGATACTTGTGTAGTATTTAAGGTTATTGTTCTTAATCCTCCTGTGTGGTAAAATCTATCATAGAAATATAGAAGGTTTCTGCACAAGGTTGAGCTCTCGTATGTCTTAACCGGAATATGATGACAGATTAGTTAACCTGCTATCTTAATAAGAGGAAGAATCATTAGCATTGCATTAACACGTGAAATAGTGGATAGTTGAGGAGATTGGAAGCCCTATTTTCATCATAACTGTTTTAAACCCTAAGTATCATCATCTTAGTTTATTTTCTGCAAATTACTTTAGTTTAGTTATTAGAGAAAAATCCAAACAAATTAACGTTAGCCAAATAGATAACATAGAGTAGATGTTCGGTAATTGATAATCAGTCTCTGTGGACGATATTCGGTCTTACAGACTATATTACTTGTAACGATATGTACACTTGCGTTAAGCATTTGGAAAATCGACTAACAAAAATGAACGTGTAATCAGACTAAGATTTGAAATCATCAACATCTGTCTGGAAACTAACATCGGTATACCCAGTGGCAACCAGCTTATCTCCTCAACTATAGACTAAGAAGTAATCTTTAGTACGTCTGAGATACTTAAGAATACTCTTGAATGCCTTCCAGTGATCCTCACCAGGATTTTGATGGAACTTGCAAGTCATACTAAGTGCAAAGGCCACAACTGGCCTAGTACAAGTCATGGCATACATGATCGATCTTATAGCCGAAACATAAGGGATCCTCTTCATGCGCTCAAGTTCTACAGCACTAGAAGGGCAACCCATTTTAGACTACTTGATGCCTTGACCCATTGGAAGACCATCTTTCTTGGAATTCTCCATTAAAAAACGTCTAAGTACTTTGTCTATGTAGATTGATTGTGACAACCCCAACAATTTATTAGGTCTATCTCTATAGATCCTAATTCCCAGAATATAGCAGGCTTCACCTAAATCTTTCATCATGAATGTCTTGGACAATCAATCCTTAACTAACTGCATGCGAGTCTTATTATCTCCCATTTTTCAATATGTCATTAACATATATAATAATGAAGACAATACCCTCATCCTTGCGTTTGATATAAACACAAGGATCATCTTTGCTTCTGACGAAATCAAAAGATTTGATAGCCTTGTCAAAGCAAATGTTCCAACTCCTAGAGGCTTGCTTAAGTCCATAAATGGACTTCTGTAGCCTGCACACAACATTTGTTCTGGACTCAGATGAAAAACCCTCGAGTTGTTTCATATACACTTCCTCAATTAGATTACCATTGAGGAATGCAGCTTTGACGTCCATATACCAAATGCCATAATCATAATGTGCAGCTATCACAACCAAAATCCGAATAGACTTTATCGTAGCCACCGATGAAAAGGTCTCATCATAATCCACACCAGGACGCTGAGTGAAACCTTTAGCCACTAGTCTAGCTTTATAAGTCTGAATCTTGCTAGATGCATCAATCTTCTTCTCGAAGATCCATTTGCATCATATGGGTTTAACTCCATTCGATAAATTAACTAAGTTTCACACTTGATTGATATACATAGATTCCATTTCGTATTTCATGGCCTCTCGTCATCTCTTCGAATCAATGTCTAGCATTGCTTTGCTGTAGGTTCTAGGCTCGTCATCATCTGGATTATCTAGCTCACTTTGTGTTTCCACAAGTAGGTTTAGTATTTCCGGAGGACGATGAGTTCTAGCAGACCTACGGAGTTGATTGTCTTGCAGTTCAGTTACAGGTATGTTCTGATTTTGAGAAGGTTCTTGTGCGTTGGTTGATCCACCAACATTAGAGCTTTCAGGAATATCATTTTCATGTCTTTCCTGAATGGGAGGAGGTGCAACTGGTGCATTAGCTCCCAAGGTCTGTGCAGGTTGATCTTGCATTTCTGCATCTCTCCTCGTAGCACTCCCACTGGCCGAAGGGCGTACTTTGAGTACCCATTCTTCGCCATAAGCTCCCACTGAATCCTTGCCTTGTTCACTCGGCAAGGGTTCAACCTCTATATTACTTTGCTCTTGAATTTATTTAAGTTCTATCTCTGTGCAACTCTCTTCCTTGTAGACATATTCATCTTCAAGAAAAGTTGTGTTCCTAGAAACTAATATATTATGTTCTCTAGGAAGATAGAAATAGTATCCCTTAGTTTCCTTTGGATACCCAACAAAGTAACATTTCTCACTTTTAGACTCCAACTTATCAGTGATCAACTTCTTGACATATGCAGGACACCCCCAGGGCCTCATGTGTCTAAGTGATGGCTTATTGTCATACCATACCTCATATGACGTCTTTACAACTGATTTAGAAGGAACTCTGTTCAGAACATATATCGAGGTTAAAATAGCGTATCCCCAAAGGTATGTTGGAAGAGCTGAAAAGCTCAACATGGATCGAACCATGTCAAGCAAGGTTTGGTTTCTCTTCTCGGCAACACCATTCATCTGAGGTATTCCAGGAGGTGTCCATTTGGGATGAACTCCATGTAACTTTAAATATTCAAGAAATTCTTTACTTAAGTATTTACCCCCACGATCAGATCGGAGAGTCTTGGTACTCTTTGAGAGCTGTTTCACAGCTTCACACTTAAACTCCTTAAACTTTTCGAAGGCTTCGTATTTGTGTCTCATAAGATACACATATCCATACCTAGATAAGTCGTCTGAAAAAGTAATGAAGTAAGAGAAACCTTCTCTAGCTTAAGTCGAAAATGGTCCATATACGTCGATATGTACCAACTCAAGCACCTCATTGGCACGGATCCCCTTTCCAGAAAGAGGTTTAATGGTCATCTTACCTTTCAAACAAGATTCACAGTTACCATAAGATTGTAAGTCAAATGGTTCAAGGTAATTTAGTTTCCTCAACCGTTCTATCCTCGTTTGATTGATATGACCAAGTCTGCAATGCCACAAGTAGGTAGAATTTCCTTCATTTAACTTAGCTATTTTATTTTGTACATTGAAAATTTCTCTGCGGCAGTTTAATATATACAATCCATTCACAAGAGGCGCAATTCCATACACAACATTATCATATTGTTATTATTAATGCTTGAAGAAAAGCCCTTAGTGTCAAGAACAAGAATGGAAATAATGTTCCTTGTCAAAGAATGAACATAATAACAATTGTTTAACATTAAACTATTGTCGGAAGGTAAATCTAATCTACAATTTCCCACGCACTCAGCATCAACTTGTGCTCCGTTTTCGACGCCCAGGTCCACCTCGCGAGGTCCGACCTTTCTGCTATTAGTTAGCCCCTGCACATTTGTACAGATGTGTGAGCCACAAGAGGTATCTAGTACCCAGGAATGAGAATCATTTATAGATAGATTAATTTCAATTACAAACATACCTTTTCCACTAGAGGATGGTGCACCTGGTGTTATCCCTCCTCCTGGAGCTGTACAGTCCTTCCTCTAATGCCCCTTCTTGTTGCAGTTCATGCATACATCCGATGCTGGAAGTTTCTTCTTCTTTTTCGCCCCTCATTTGGGTTTCATTGCTGCTGCCGGAGCAACAACTTTGCCCTTCCTCTTCTGTTGTCCCTTACCTTTAGATTTGGGATAACTAGAGGAGCCAACCATCAGAATAGGTTTGCTTTTAGAGATCGAAGATTCACAAGTTTTCAGCATATTGTGCAATTCTGGCAACTTCGCCTTAGTTTCATTCATATTGTAATTTATACTGAAACTCTCGAACGAACGTGGAAGTGAATGGAGGATGAGTGTGGTAGCGACTCTGTCATGAAATTTGATTTCAATGGATGTTAACCTTTCTATCAACTCAATCATTTTCAGCACATGTGGAGACACCTGGCCCCCTTCAATGAGTTTACACTTGAAAAGTTCTATGAGCAGTTCATACTTCATTGTCTGAGACTGCGAGTCATAGAGACTCTTCAAATGTACAAGCATTTTATTGGGTCCCATGTTCTCATGTTGTCTTTGTAATGTAGGTGACATAGAAGACAACATCAAACACTGACCTGAAATGGCATCATCATAATGTTTTTTATAAGCCACTTTATCAAAAGTTGCATATTCGGCAGAGTCCTCCGCAGGCACTGTAGGGAATACCTGGTCCAATGTATATTAAATTTTCTCTTGTCTCAGGACTATTCTCACATTCCTGAGCCAATCTATAAAGTTGGGTCCAGTCAATCTATTGGATTCCATTAACATTTTCATTGAGAAGTTCGACATTCTGAAGATATGAAGATATAGGTAGACAGGAAAAATGCAATCAAAATTCATTCTCCTAATTATACACATTCATTATATGCTAATTTAACATGGTCTTTTATTTGATTAGCTCCACTATCTTGCATACTTCTACGACCCCAAGGTAGAATACGGAATTAAAATATTTTAAAGTCATAATGGGTCAAGATCCAAACATATGTTATATCCGCGTTCTATTTGGTTGATAATTTCAATAGCACACTTTGGTAGGTTCTCAACCAATTGTAAAGCTTATTCACAACTCTTGGTTTGATTAAATATCTTTCATTTTAATCTTACGTCTTTAGATTAGTCCGACACTTTGACGCCAATATTCATCTAAACAAGCCAACCCCATTACACGACTGCGTTTAAATGCCTAAGTAAATTTAGCCTTTGCAAGCAAACACTTTGGTGTAAATACCTATAAAAGTCTATTATCTACTTTCATTTTAACACATCTATGAAAGGGCCTGAGTCCTCATAGACTTATATCAAATGCTTTGGCATAAATACTCGTATCGCCGAAAAGGATTTTGCACCCTAACAATTATAATGGACGACGTGTTTTAATTAGACTTGTATTTTAATGGTTGGGGAACATTTTCAGTTTTGGGGATTTCAACCAAGATCAACAATTATGTCATGCTCATATGACATTCTATCATGCAATTTCTAAACACATTTAGATGAAAAACCATCAAACTCAATAGACATGATATAAGATGATTTTAATCACATACTGGGCGCCGTCTACCTAGACAGTTATAACGGTCATTGAAAGTAAACAATTACTGGGCGCCGCCTACCCAGACAATAATTACGGACGCTCTGCTAATAATTTAAATGTATCACATTCAATCACTTAGCACATTTGTATATTATAGAATAATATACCATTAATGATAATTATGGGTTTATTTGTCTAAACTTTAAAACTATGTCTATGCCAAACAGTTCCTAAAGATTTTCTGATTTTAAAATTTTGATTTTCAGGATTTTTGCAAACTTTTAAAATTTACAATTTAGTCCCTCAAAAATTTAAATGTTCAATTTGAACCCTAATAAATTCAGAAAATGCAATTTTAACTCTGAGAAAAAATATTTTCACGTTTGAGGGACCTATTTGCAATTTCCAGAACTCAAAAATCAAATTTTCAGAAAGTTTCTTTAATTACAGATTTGCCCGAAAGGACCAAATCTGTTCAATTTTAAAATTTTATTTTCAGATTCTGAAACTTTTAAAACTTCGCCGATTTGATTTTTTTATAAAACTCCATCGACGTGGTCTCAGAGGAGGCGCCGTGGCGCCGAAAGTTCAGAGAATGTAATCGGTCACAAGCGACCCTAACAGGTGGCGCCGCGACACCTCAGAGGCAGTGAGTCCGAAATATAATTTAAGCTTCTGGATGAACAGCGTCATGGCCCTATTGACCAGAGCCACGTCGCCGCCGCAAAACCCTAGCCAGCATCGCGACGCTCCATGGTGGAGCCGCGGTGTCTCGACCCCCCGAAACACAATTTCTGCAATTCCAAAACCCTAAAACTGGTTTAGGCTCAGATTTGCAGATCCTTTTCGTACCCCTTTCACTATTTTACAGCATATTCATCGACCATCATCAAATCACTTCTCGTTCTTCGTCTCAATGTACCATGTTCGAATCGAACCGGTTACGCATATCGACTTAGATGAGTTAGATTTGAATGACTTCATCGATTACATCACTGTTTAACAGATCTGGATACAAAACTATGTGTTCTTGAGATTTTAAGGTTTTAAAGCCTTTTAAACAACATAAATCAAATTTAAATAAATCTTAACTCATATTATCATTAATATTCACTGTATAATCACACAAAACAACCCAAACTTTGATACCACTGTAGGGTTTTGTCGGGTTTGCACGCAGCGGAATTTAAAAATTTATGTTTCAAACCCGACGATGGTCAAACTGTAGGATGATTATACAATGTAAAATAAACACAAGCATGAATGTAATACTTTGAACGAAGACTTACATTGATAGCAATCTAAAATTTTTTGAAGCTTGTGTAGTCCGAAGGTGCACACGCAATAGTCCCTCGATTTGCAAGTCAAAGACTGTGATGTAATTTCTCCTTTGGAAAGCTAGGAATTCCAGCAGAGTTTCAACAGAGTTAATCTTATGAAAAGATGGTGTCTAAAATATGAGGCTAAACCCTGTATATATAGCTGAATAAATCAGCTAGGGTTTCCCTCGTGGGCCAGGCCTAGAAACCAAAACTGAGTGGGTCATTCGGACCCACTCGACGCGTGTCGACGCCGTGACACTGAGTAAGTGGTGCCACAACGCCATGACTCACATGTGCCATGGCCCTGCTCCAATATTTGTTTCGTTTTTATTTTATTCTAATGTCTCGATTATCAACCGAACATTTATATATTTTCTGATTACGTCCTTGAATCGACGGAATAATTGACTTAGTGTTACCCTTCAGGCCTTTACATATTGACACTAATAACATTAGGGTCTACACAGAACTCCCAGACTGCACCGGAAGACGAACTCAATACGTAAATTTTAGCTACACGAAACATGTGAACTGAACCTCTATGTGAGAAGATAAAATCCTTTCATTCATGACACACTCAATCAAGTTTAGGATTTGTCTAAGTGTCTATCCAAACGTCTTGATCATTATAACTCATCTATATTAGTTGACAACAGGACCATATCAAAGACATGTCCATTGCATTGGCCAATGACTTAGTCAACCTAATATCATATGAGTATCTGAGTGTTCACTTGAATATACATTCAAGGAATGAATCCTAATCTTGTCTCACATACCACCTTTAATCTATTTCGTAATGCACCCAAAATAAGCTGCGTCTCAACCTATAAGACATTTGAGCTTAGGACAGGATCAAAGTACATTATACCTCCTTTTCCTGGATAGATTTGTTTCCCTAGCCACAAACTAGGATATGGATGGTTGTCTGGACCTGTGGCAGCGTCGAAGCGCCTTTTGCAAATCTCTAGACTGCCCAACTTGTGGGATCAGCTGGAGTCTCCCGACCGCCCAGAATGTGGGATTGGCGGGAGTCCTTTTTGCATTGTATCTAATGACTTCTCGACCTGTGGGCAACATGAAATAGTATGTGGTCTGGATAGTAGGTACTATGGCGATTACTCCCAGCGGCATAACGTGACGAGGGTGAGTCTTTACCCATGTCCGAATAGGTACTCTTCCCTTGACCGTGGGTTTACCATGACAAGGGTTTAAGGAGGCCCACGACTGCAACCTTATGCTCTACATAAGGAAATTGCCATAGTTTAGGACTTTTGTGGGATACATCTCTCTTATGCTTAGCTTGGGCACTCACGACTACCCAACTTGTGGGCTAGCTTGAGCTTTTGTTACAGACGAGCCTAAATCTTGTGATGACTTGCC
This sequence comes from Przewalskia tangutica, assembly GCA_029844215.1. Taxonomy (NCBI): domain Eukaryota; kingdom Viridiplantae; phylum Streptophyta; class Magnoliopsida; order Solanales; family Solanaceae; genus Przewalskia; species Przewalskia tangutica. Next base: position 84,935,454 of record CM056734.1, read on the forward strand.
TAGCAGAGACGCACTAGATTTACATCGTCTTTACGTCGTGGGCACGCCCGCAAAACATGTACATTCAGATGATTATTAATACACATTTACCTTTCCATAAAAAAAAAATATACATAGATATTCACTGCCTCATAAAGTCCCTAAACTTTACACATTCTCCACCACGCTACCGCCACAAAATCAGCGTAACCATCAGTCATTCCACCGTAATAATATAAAATACATATTCAATTTAAAAGAAGAAGACCCCCTCCCCCCCACTGGTGTTGTTTTTTACAATCGGAATATCTCAATAATCTTTTCTAGTACAGTGATTTCCTTATTTTTAAATAGGGTGTTGTTTGGCAATTTTCTACCATTTATTTACCGAGTGATATATTTGTTCCAATTTTTCAAAACACAAAAAGATTAGTGAGAACTTATAAAAATTTATGGTTACTCTTATAGACGAATACTGATTCAATACCCAACATAGGTAACTTCAGATTTTCTTCTTCTTTTTCTCCTCCTCCTCATCCTCCTCCTCTTCTTCTTCTTCTTCTTCTTCTTCTTCTTCCTCCTCCTTCTCCTCATCCTCCTCATCTTCTTCTTCATATTCCTCATCTCCATCCTCCTCCTTGAAAGTATGTATGTTCTAGAGACAATCATTTTATGGAATAATGTACTTGAACACATTCATATTATTAATAAGATTAATATTTTATGGCATTCACAATTATTAGATTATTATTTGATTGTTTGTAATTATTCATTAATGTGCATCCCTTGAGCTTACGTTGTCATTGATAGAGTGATATATTAATGATAGAGAGTAACTCAGAAAATAGCGTGACTAATGATCATCGAGAATGGAGTATCGATGATATTTTATAAGTTTACATGTGGTCTGCATAACATTCTTAAATAATGTAGTATTTCTCACCTGCTACTAGTAATGGTTACTATTGATGGACACATGGATACTTTTGATAAGTATTGATATACCCATAAACTGTTTGTTATACATGTCTAAAGTGTTATCAGTGTGTGGGAGATAAAAGTTCTTTGACTTGAGGTCAATACACACCTTGTTTACAGAGTAATGTACTTTGACCCTGTCCTAAGCTTAAATTCCTTATAGGATAAAACATGGCTTGTATTGGGTGCATTACGATGTAAACTAAGATGGTAGTTAAGCCAAAATATGATTCATTCCTCGATTGGATATTCGAGAGAACACTCAACTTCTCAGTGATATTAGGTCGATCAAGTCATTGGTCAATGCAAGAGACATATTCAGAATATGGTCTATTTGTCGATTAATATAAATTAGATAAAGTGATCAAGCCATTTGGATATACACATGGCAAATCCTAAGCATGATCGAGTGTGTCGCGAATGAAAGGAATTTATCGTCTCACATAAACGTTATGTTTGTTAGATTCATGTAAACGTACTTCACATATTGAGTTCATCATACGGCGCAGTCTAGGAGTTCTGTATGGACATTAATTTGATTAGTGTCCATATGTGAAGGCCTAAAGGGTCACACTATGTCGATTGTCTTTTCGGTCTAAGGGTATATTAAGGTAATATTAAATATTCGATTTAGAATCGAGATATTTAAATTGATAATAAATTATGGGATAATTTCTATTTGATGGAAATTATTTGATTAATTCAAAATTAGATTTTGGATTTAATTAAACGTGTTGAATATTAAATTATGGGACGTGAACGGTCGCAACGCCTACCAGATCGAGCCGACATTGACTTCTTACGCCGCGATTCCTCGCTAGATCGAGCGCTACTAACCCGACAAGAGCCCAAAACGACCGCCCATCGCACTCGGGATTTGGGTCAGGCTTTGAGCCCAACCCTAATTAGATTATCAACCTAATCACCACTATATAATCAGCACGTAACCCCGTAATTTAGTATACCAATTCAAACTTTCTGAACTCAGAATTTAGAGGAGAAAACCCTCTCGAACTTCTGCCAAGATTTTCTGGCTTTCTTGATAGAGGAGTATATCGTAGCAAGGCTTGCACCCATAATGATAATCGTGTGCGCTCCCTATTGTAAAGATTCCAAAAATTATCAATTGTAAATTATATGTTCATGTCTTTACATGTTTCAATTGTAACGTAACTATACCAGACATAATTATTGGGGTAAGTAAGTTGAAATAAAATTTTAAACTTTCGTTGCGCCTTACTTATGTATTTTGAACCCAACAAATGCCTACAATAGTATCAGAGCCCAGGATGATTCAATGGTTACGTAACAAATGAAAGACATAATAATGTGGGTTAAACGTAAAATTAATTTTAATTTGAATTAAAACAAGGATACTTGAAATCCGACATATCTTGACTAAACGATTGACCTTTGTAATCACCCTAAATTATCAACTACGCTAAATCGAGGAAGTCATTCCGTTCTAACTCGAACTAAGCCTAGTGCAAAAAACATGTTCATTACGAACATGGTGCACAGTGAAGAATGAGTAGGAGTGCGTTTTTTATATTAGTGGGTGATAATGAAGCACCCGTGATCTGATCCATAAATTGGATTTATGGTTTGGACAATTTTCAGAAAATCAACACGAATTCGTTTCTGTCAGGACGTCAGCGACGCGACCCTACTGTAGGGCACCGCGACGCCTTCTAGGGTTTCGAGGCGGCGTCGCGGTGCCTGTCACGGCAACATGAAGGAGCTCCTATCCAAAATCTCAATTATAAGCCTTGGTTTTAAAATTTGGAACTTACTGGACCTGAAATACCGCGGCCCCATGGTGGAGAGCCGCGACCCTAATTCACAAATAGAAACTGAAAGGTTTCTACCATGCAAGAGCCATGACTCCTTGGAGGAGTGTCGCGGCGGTGCTGCGTCTCTAATTCAAAGAAGAAGCCGAAAGGTTTCTGCCTCACTGGCGCCGCGACACTACTTGTTAAAAGGTAAAAAAAATTAGTTTTCAGAATGTTTAACCCATGATTATTATTTCATAGTAAATTATTTAAGTAAACTGTTTTATGTGCTAAATAATTGTTATTTAGATTACTAGAATAGCGTCCGCAAATAATTGTTTGGGTAGGCGGCGCCCAGTACATGTTTTAACCGCTTAGTACCATGCTTGGGAATGCGGTACCAAATATGTGCTTAAAACCTTTGCATGGTATTTTATTTGATAAAGCATGTTAGAGTTGATATTGGTTATTACCCTGAATTAAAATGTTCCCCAAAATTTAATACAAGTCTCATTTTAAAATAAACGCGTTGTCCGCTATAATTTATTATAATACAAAATCCTTTTCGGTGAGATGAGTATTTATGTCACAACATTTGCTCTAAGTCTACGAGGACTCAGACTCTTTCATAGATGCATGTTACATGTAGAAATGGGTGATAAACTTTCGTGAGTATTTACACCACAATGTTTGTTCTATGATGGAAAAACTCACATAGATACTTAATTACAGTCGCATAACGAAGTTGACTTGCTAGGCTGTCTTGGAGCCACAGTGTCGGACAAGCCGAGGAACACAAATCATTTAACATTCGGTCAACCAAGAGTTGCAAATTGTTTCTAATTGGTTTAGAGACCTACCGGGTTGTGTTGTTAAAGTTATCAGCCACATCAAATGCGGAGATAATATGAACCTGGATCTTGGCCCATTATGATCACACTTGATATAAGTCCGTATTTTTCATGGGGTGGAAAAGTATGTTAAAATAGTGGGAGCTAATTAAACTAAAGGTCATGTTAATTAGTTAACAAATGTGTTCAATATAAATTATATTAGAGTTTCAATTTCAAGTCTATATTTTTCTTCAGTATACAATGTCGAATATGTCACTTAAAATGTTGGTTGAAATGAAAAAGCTGACTGGAGAAAACTTCCCTGACTGGTTAAGAAATCTGCGTCTAGTGTTGCGATTGGAAAGGATTGAGTATGACTGCAGAGTTATAGAGGCAGCATGAAAACATGGACCCCAACGAGATGCTCGAACATTTGAAGAGTCTCTATGACTCACAGTCTCAGATAATGGAGTATGAACTGTTGAGAGAACTATTCAAATGTAAGCTGACCGAATGGGGTCAGGTGTCACAACATGTTTTGAAGATGATTGGGTTAATAAAGAGGTTGGATTCGATTGAAATGAAGTTTCCCGTGAATGTTTCTGTCAACCTAATTTTGAACTCGCTTCCTAGTTTGTTTGAGAACTTTATTGTAAACTTCAAATTGAATGGAACCAAGGAGAGTCACCCAGAGCTTCATAATATGTTGAAGTCCTTCGAATTGTCTACCTTCAAAGGTAAAGCTATACTCATGGTGGGCTCCTCTAGTAAGTTCAAACCCAAGGGTAAGAACATGCAAAAGAAGAAAGGTATGGCAGTTGCTGCCGCACCCCTAATTTTAAGACCTCGAGGAGGTGCTCAGAAGAAGGTGATGGTAGTTGGAGATGTGTGCCTCAACTATAAGAGGAAGGGGCATTAGAAGAAAGAATGCACTGCACCAGGGGGAGGCAAAACACTAGGTGCTCATAGCCCTGCTGGACAATGTATGTTTGTCATTGAAATAAATATGTCTATAACTAACTCTCACTGTTGGGTATTAGATACCGCTTGTGGCACACACAATTGTAACAATGTACAGGGGATTACTGACAGAAGAAAGGTTGGAATGTGGGAGGTAGATCTACGCGTTGAAAATGGAGCACGAGTGGATGCTGAACGCGTGGGAACTTATAGACTGGATTTACCTTCTGGCTTTTGTTTAGAACTTAATAATTGTTATTTTGTTCCCTTATTAACGAAGAATATTATTTTTGTCCCAATGTTAGACATTGAGGGGTTTTCCTCATTTATTATAAATGGAAGCTATGTGCTGTCTTTTAATGGTTTTATTTGTGGAAATGTACCGTTTGTGGATGTATTGTATGTTTTAAAATGTAGTCGTGAAATTTTTAATGTACAAAATAAACGAGCTAAAATAAGTAATCTAAGAAATCCCACCTATTTATGGCACTGTAGACTTGGTCACATCAAGGATAGCAAGATTAAGGAAGTTAGACTACCTAGAACCATTTGACTTAGAGTCCTATGATAATTGTGAATCTTTCTTGAGAGGAAAAATGACCACCAAGCTACTTTCTGGGAAGGGTGTGCGTGCCAAAGAGGTGCTTGTACCGATATATGTTGGCCATTTTCAACTCAAGCTAAGGGAGGCTTCCCGTACTTCATAACTTTTACAGATGATTTCACAAGGTTTGGGCATGTGTATCTTATGAAACACAAGTCCGAAACCTTTGAGAAATTCAAGGAGTACAAGTCAGAAGTGGATAAGCAACTTGAAACAAGTATCAAGACTCTTCGATCAGACCGAGGAGGTAAATACTTAAACAAATAATTTCTAGATTACTTGAAGCTTCATGGAGTTCAATCACAATGGACACCTCCCGAAACGCCACAATGAATGGTGTTACCAAAAGGATAAAGCGAACCCTATTAGATATGGTAAGATCCATGATGAGTTTCTCAGCTCTACCAACATACCTTTGGGGATATGCATTGCAAAGCTCAATCTATATTCTGAACAGAGTTCCTTCAAAGTCAATAAGAAAACTCCATATGAGATATGGAATGGCAAGAAGCCAGCACTTAAACACATGCGACCCTGGGGTGCCCTGCATATGTAAAGAAGTTGCTTACTGACAAGTTGGAATACAAAAGTGAGAAGTATTATTTTGTGGGGTATCCAAAGGAAACTAAGGGATACTACTTCTATCTTCCTGGAGAACATAAGATCATTGTTTCCAGAAATGCAACTTTCCTTGAAGAAGACTATGTCTACAAGGAACAGAGTTTCAATAAGATAGAACTTGAAGAAATTCAAGAACCACAAAATAATACAGAGGCTGAACCCTTGTCAAATGACCTAGGTAAAGATTAAGTGGGATTATTTGGTGAAGATTGGATACTTAGAGAACGCCCATCAGCCAGTGGAATTGTAGTGAGAGATAATGTAGAAATGCAAGGCTCTCATACACAACCTATGTAAGATGATACAATAGTTGTACATCATCCCATTTAGGAAACATATGAAAATGACATTCTTGAATGCTCTCAAGGTAGTGGATTGTCCAACACGCAAAGACCCTCTCACAATTAGAATACAAAAAACACTGAAACACAAAATATTCAACTCCGTAGGACCACTAGGACTCATCGTCCGCCTGAAAGACTTAATCTCCTAGTTGAAATATACAGTGAGATAGATATTCCTGATGATGATGAACCTACAACCTACAACAAAGCAATATTAAACATTGATTTGAAGATATAGAAAAAATCCATGAAATATGAGATGGAATCGATGTGCGTCAATCAAGTTTGGAACTTGGTTGATTTGCCAACATGGATTAGACCCATAGGATGCAAATGAGTCTTCAAGAAGAAGATTGATGCATATGGAAAGGTACATACTTATAAGGCAAAATTGGTGGCTAAAGTTTATAATCAGCGGCATGAGATTGATTATGATGAAACATTTTCACCTGTTGCAAAAATCAAGTCCATTCGGATTTTTCTTGCAATAGCAGCATATTATGATTATGACATTTAGTAGATGGATATTAAAATCGCTTTCCTCAATGGTAGACTAATTGAGAAGGTGTATATGATACAACATGAGAGTTTTACATCCAAAACTAAGCCCAAAGCAGTATGCAAACTACAGAAGTCCATTTATGGACTTAAAAAGCCTCAATGAGTTGGAATATTTGCTTTGACAAAACAGTCAAATCATTTGACTTTTCTAGAAGCAAAGAAGATACATGTATTTATAGTAAACGTAAGGATGTGAGTATTGTCTTCATTGTTATATATGTAGATGACATATGAATAATGTGAGACAATAAGACTCTCATGCAATCAGTCAAGGAATGGTTATCCAACACCTTCATGATGAATGACTTGGGTGAAGCCTGCTATATTATCGAAATTAGGATATATAGAAATGCACCTAATTGATTGTTGGGGCTGTCACATTCTGTATACATAGACAAAGTGCTAAGACATTTCTCTATGGAAAATTCCAAGAAGAGAGGTTTTTCTATAGGTCAAGGCATTAAGTTATCAAAGAATTATAGTCCTTCTACAGTTGCAGAACTTGAACGCATGAAGAGGATCATATATGCATCGGCTATAAGATCAATCATGTATGTCATGACCTGTACGAGGCCAGATATGGCCTATGCACTTAGTATCACTTGGAAATTCCAGCAGAATCCTGGGGAAGAACACTGGAAAGCAGTCAAGAATATTCTTAAGTATCTTAGACGAACTAAAGAATATTCTTAGTCTATGGTGGACAAGTGAAGCTAGTCACTACTGGGTACACTGATGCTAGTTTCCACATAAATATTGATAACTTCAAGTCTCAGTCTGGATATACATTCATTTTCAATGGTAGAGCAGTGAGTTGGAACAGTTCCAAGCAAGCTACAATTGTTGATTCGACAACTGAAGTCGAGTACATCGTTGGATTGGAAGCTAGTAAGGAAGTTGTCGCGATATCTGAGTTCCTGAAGGAACTAGGGGTTATTCCATGTGCCACTTGTCCAATAACGATTTATTGTGACAATACTGATGCGATTGCACAAGCTAAGGAACCAAGATTAACAAACAGAAATAAGCATGTACCGAGAAAATACCACATACTAAGGGAAATGGTGGAAACTGAAGAAATAAGATTAGACTATGTTCCCACAGATGATAATCTAGCTGACCCATTTACGAAACCATTAAGCTTAGTTAAGCATAATGATCATTTTGAAAACATGGGTATTAGATACATTGGTGATTGACTCTAGGTCAAGTGGGAGATTTAAAATATGTATGTCCTAGAGACAATCATTTTAGGGACAAATGTACTTGAACACATTCGTATTATTAATACGATTAATATTTTATGGCATTTGCAATTATTGGATTATTATTTGATTATTTGTAATTATTCATTAATGTACATTTTTTGAGCTTATGTTGTCATTGATAGAGTGAAATATTAATAATAGAGCGTAAATAAGAAAATAGTCTCGACTAATGATCATTGAGAATCGGATATCGATGATATTTTATAAGTCGACATGTGTTCTGCATCACATTCTTAGAGAATGTAGTATGTCTCATCTGCTACTAGTAATGGTTACTAGTTATGGACACATGAATACTTTTGGAAAGTTTTGGTATACCCTACTGATAAATTGTTTGTTATACATGTCCAAAGTGTTATCAGTGTGTGGGAGATAAATGTCATTTGACTTGAGGTCAATACACACCTTGTTTACTGATCGGTGTATTTTATATACACCTTTTGAGTCATTTTTAGTTAGCTTTTGCCCATTTTTGTACAAATATGTGTCGTGTTAGGATATATATTCTTTCTTTTGAGTCACAATGGTTTAAAGTGGCACATTGGCGAGAAGGAGCGAAAAGAGGGCAGGAACAGAGGTTCCAGAGCTCAAAAAGCTAAAAAGTTGGCAACTGGCGAAAGCGAGGCGGCCATGCGGCTGACCAACCAGCGGCAGCGAGCCACGACGCCTTAAGCGGCGCGAAGTCTCGGCGCGCGGCCGGCAGGCAATGGCGACACGGGAAAATTGACAAATCCGAATAGGATTGGGCCAAGGCCAAGAAGGAAAAGGTTTTGCACGTTTTTAGGCTATAAAAAGATATTTTAGGTCAGATTTGAGAATTGCACACCTTACCATTCATCACAACTTGAGATCAAGATTGGAGACTTACTTTTGAGTAATTTCTTGTTCTTTATTTTATTTCTTTTTTGTATATGTTGGATATTAGTTTAGTTCTTGGCATGTCTATGACTAGGAACTAACTTAATTTAGGGCTTTCCATGTCGAATCGCTTGAACCTCGTTCTTATGAATTAATGCATGTTTTGGTTTCTTCTTATTATTTTTTAGATTTATTCAATAATTGTTTTGATTGCTTGGTAATTAATTGTTATACCCCGTAGTTCTGACCCTACGTATGAGAGCGTACGAAAGCACGTAAGACTTAAAATTTTCAAAGGATAGGTTGACGGATTATTCCGGACGGGTTTTAGTCAACTTTGAGGCGGGTTATGACCCGATACATTGAGAGTTCCTAAGTGTTTCAAAGGCCTAGGGCGTAGTTCGTGGAGTCTAGATTCCAACGCAACCAACCGTTCGTCTATAGGACGTCGGGGTAAGAAGTTATGAGAGTTACAAGTTCGGTCTTGTGATCGGACAGAAATATGTTTCGGACAAAGCGGCAGGCGCGACTGGATGCGAGGCGCGGCGCGAAAATCTTGGTCGCTGAAGTTTCACCGCATGCGCCGGGAAGCGAGGCGCGGCCGGAAGATCGAGGTCCAGAGTTGCGCGCCGCGCCGGAAGCAGCATGGCCGGAAGATCTGGTCCGCATGAGTTGCAGCGCGGCCAGAAGCGAACATGGCGCCGAGGCGGGATTTTGGGCGGAAAAACTTAGAAAAAGTCAGATTTTCTTTTAAAAGACCTTGGGAGGGTGACAAGTGTCCCCCCCATCTGATTTTCTTGCATGCAATATATTGACCAAGTCTTGAAGACTTGGTCATCTTCCAATTTCTCTCCCTCTCTCTAAAAATCAGCTCCTCCTTCTCTCTACATTTCCAAAGAAAATCCAAGCCTAAGGAAAAATCTGAAAAGTTAAGAACAAAAAAGGAAACTTGTGGCTAGCTTGTGGTGGTGTTCTTGGCAAAGAAGCTAGCAAAATATTTGGAATAAGTTTGGCTAAAACTCTAAGGTAATGGTTCTTCCTTTAGATTTAGTTTATAGTGTTGCATGTTAAGAAGAAAGAACTTGTGGTAGTAAATAATGCTCATAGAGTCATTGCATGCTAGAAATGTGGTTTGGATATGAAAAATGGGTTAAGAAGAGATTATGAGCATGTTGTAGCCTAAAAACTACCTTAGAATTGTTAAGTGAATTGTTGTAACTTATGGGGCAGAATTTTACACACCCAAGTTTAGGTGTGTAATCCCCTTTGAATTGTTGGATTGATTGAGCCTTAAATGTGGCAATTGAATGATAAATTCGGCCTTGTGAAAGGTGGCAAAGTATGTAGAAACAAAGGAAATGCTGCCCAATTTTCCATAGAATTTAGTGGCTTTGAGTTTAGATTATTCTACATTGAAATTAGAGGTTAATGAACGTATCATGGTTATTTTAGGTTGACATATTACTTGCGGTAGTTTGGACTTAGCAAGTGGATTGATCAAAAAGGTATGTAGAGCTTTCCTATCTCTTGAGCATGAATAGTTGTATCTATGTAGTACGGTATACGTACAAGATTTGATAATCTACACTTGTTTTAAAGTATATGATACTTGTTTCATTTCAAAAGTATAAGTCTCTTTGGGTTGAGGGAAAATGTATTTGACAAAGGGATAACGCTAATATAAGAACTTTATGGGAAGTTGGTTATATTAGTTTTCTTGAAAGGTTCACAAAGAAAGGTTTACTCTAATTAAAACAAGTACGGGTAAAGGATTTGAAACTAAGAAAGGTGAATTGATTTTTAGGCATTGGTTGCCTAAAGGTTTTAAAGGAAATGAAGTCACTTGATTTAGAAGCCTATTATATTTCTAAAAGGAAATGTGACTCGTCTTGAAAAGAAATCGTAACTTGATACTATGGTGAATAATATCTGGGAATCTTTGTATAAAAAGAGTTTTTCTTAAAAAGTTAGAAGTACATGGTACTTGGGTTGAATTCCCGGATTTTCTATTAAAAGACATGTTAGTGCCTTAGGATACTAAAATGAGAGGATATATTAATAATGTTAATAAGAAGTTAGGGGATTTCTTAACTTGCTTATGTTATGATAGGCCGGTAGTGCTTATGTTGTGATATGATAGACCGGTAGTGCTTATGTTATGATATGATAGGCCGGTAGTGCTTATGATATGTATGATAGCCGGATGAGCTATGTTATATATTTGTATTATTACGGGGTAAACCCCGGGTTATTATCGATGCCATGGATTTGCTACCCATGATGCGAGTGCGGCGCTTGCACTCATGCGGATCCGGACCACAGGATCCATGCGGGTGAAATAATCCCATGCGAGTACGGCGATGGTACTCATGCGGGTCCACAGGATCCATGCGGGTGAAATAGTCCCATGCAGGTGAAATAGTCCCATGACGAGGCGGATGACCTCATGCGGGTCCACAGGACCCATGCGGGTGAAATAGTCCAGGAGTAGGATTGCTTAATGATACTACGGGCGAGGTACCCTGTATTGATCGTGAGCCTCCTATTTTTATGCTATAAGATTTATACTTGTCACTCTCATTGTTAGTAAGGCACAATGCAAGGAAATTGATTTTATCTATGACACCAGCTTATTTTTGACTTATGATATTACTACGATATTTTCGGTTTTACATGCCTTGCGTTGTGTCGACCCGCTTCCTCGGGGCTGCGTTTCATGCCGTAAGGGTAAGCGGTGTGGATCCTCGTTCTTAGGATCACTATTCCGGTGTCGAAGCTCCATTCCTCGGAAGCTTGTTTATTGTACGGATATTCCACGATGCTATAGGTATTTTGTACATTCGGGGTATGGCGGGGCCTGTCGCCACGCTGTTATCTGTAAGTGCGTGGTCACATATATGTTTTGGGCTATAAGAACCGGTTGTATTACTATACTTTTGGTTAAGTATGTTTTATGGAAGCGGCACTTATCGGTGGCCGATGATGTTACCCTTTTTATAAGTTATGTGTTATGTATGTTCACGCTATTCTCGACATATACGACGCGGTACCGGTAAGGTACCGCCGCGGCCGAGGTTGGGTCGTGACAAAAGTGGTATCAGAGCAGTTAGTCATCGGAAAGTGTCCACAGGCCGTGTCTAGTAGAGTCTTGATTATCGGTGTGTCGTGCACCACATCTATAATCAGGAGGCTGCGGGATATTTAGGATTGGTTTCCATTCTTTCACTCTAAGATCGTGCAATAGAGCTGAGTTATAGGTTGAACCTCCACTGATGTTTTCCTTTATGTATCGATTATGCCTCGCAAGGCAACCGCATGGCCCGAAGGCAAGCGGTAGGGAACTACTAGTAGGGCACCGGGTTACGAGCACGTGCCCGATCCCACCGGATGAGGTGTTTGGACGGCGAGTTCTACCACGCCGCCAACCCCAAAGAGTCGAGCGGCAGCGGCGGCCACGAGACGCGGTACACGAGCCTCGATCCAGCGGCGAGCGAAGGATATGGGCTACTGAGAGATGGCCCGATTACTAGCGTGATCGTGGCGAACGTGAGATAAGTGGAGCAGCGATTCATTGCACCGTAGTTCAACATAGAGTTGCTAGCTTGAGACTGAGGGACTTTTTGAGTTGCAGCCCACGAGTTTTATGGGTGAGGCCCGAGGATGATCCTCGTGAGTTTATCAAGCGATTCTGATCATCGAGGGTGATCGGGGCTTGAGACCGAGTCGGTGGTACTAGGTTCGCATCGGTGCGGGACAGCTGCGATTGGTAGTATGATTCATGGGAATCGTCCGGGGAGCATGCGCTCAGTTTGGGACGAGTTCTCGAGGCGCATTTGGCCATTTCTTGCCTCCGCAGATGAGGAGGCTCGGCCGATAGATATTTGACAGAGGCGAGTGGGCGGGCGGTTCGGGAGTACAATGTGGAGTTTGACTCATTGGCTCGGTATGTGCCGCTTTGGTAGCGTACATGGAGGGCGAGGTGCACCGCTATGTCACAGACTCGATGATCACTTGGCGAAGTTGCAGGAGTAGCTCTTGGCCGGGCATGGACATTGCCCGCGTGCAGCATATGCACTGGGTGTGAGAACGCGGCCGACGGATCGGCAGTGCTCGGCGAAGAGGCGGGACAGCGGGGTCCTCTGGTAGTTTTAGGGGTAGGCAACCCCAGCAGCAAACCAGATTTGCACCACAGCCGGTCCAGAGCGCTCCTCCACCATCTTCGGGACGTACAGAGTATTCGAGGCGGGGCGGGGTTCGTGGCCGGGTTTCGGAGGACGAGTTCGATCGAGATGAGGCCACCTATGCCTCGGTGTGGTCGATGTGGTGATTGCCATTATGGGGGGTGTCGTGTTCCTCCAGGAGCTTGTTACTCTTGTGGCGTGAGGCCATTTGAAGAGAGATTGTCAGGCAGGCGGCGGAAATGCTATGGCTCAGGCGATTCGATTCTTTGGGTCTTCATCTTGATTGTAGTGCGCCGAGGCGGGGTTTCACGCAGGCGGCGGCCGTGCGGTCGTGGCGGGGTTCTAGTTCCAGGTCCTCGAGAACGCATCTATGCTATGTCGATCGTCGGGACCGGAGGCGTCACCGATGTCGTCAGTACATTATTGGTTTCTTCTTTGTGATGTATATGCTTTGATAGATCCGAGTTCTACCTTGTCCTATATATCTCCTCATATTCTTTGGTAGAATAGGGATGAGCGAGTCCATAGAATCTTTTCAGTGGCTACTGGCCAGTAGGTGCTTGATGGTAGCCGGCGGGTATATAAGGCTTGCCCGATGACTATAGATGGTCGTCGGACTCTGGTGACTTGATAGAGTTGGATATGACAACCGATGTGATTATGGGTATGGATTGGCTAGCGTCTTGCTATGCCAATGTGGACCGAGAGAGAGGTTAGTTCGGTTCGGTTTCTGGTGGCCGGTTATCGAGTGGAAGGGAATCTTGCATCGTAGAGGTAGGTTTATTTCTTACCTCGAGGCTAGGAAGATGGTGCGGAAGGGTATATCTACCATCCGGTTGGGTATTCGACATCGAGGTGAGTCGGACCTTGATCGATTCGGTTGTTAGAGAGTTTCGACGTATTCCCGGGCGAGCTTTCGGTATCCTCCGAGAGGAGATTGAGTTTTGTATTGATTTGGCGCCGGACACTCGACCGATATCTATTCCGCCATACGAGGATGGCACTGCCGAGTTGAAGAATTGAAGGACCGGTGAAAGATTTCTTTGGAGAAAGGCTTTATTAGGCCAAGTGTTTCTCCCGGGAGCACGGTGTTATTTGTAAAGAAGAAGGATGGGGCCAGCTGCGTATGTGTATTGATTCTGACGGCTAAACAAGGTAACTATCAAAGCAGTATCCTCCCGGGATTGACGATTTGTTTGACGATTGCGAGGGTGCAAAGTGTTTTTCAAGATAGACTGCGATGCAGTTATCATCAGTGCGAGTTAGAGATAGATATCCCAAAGCTGCAATCGGGACCGGTATGGGCACTATGAGTTCAGGTGATGTCTTTCGGGTTGACAGCGCCCAGTGATTCATGGATTTGATGAATAGGGTGTTCGAGCCATTCTTGAATATGTTCGTTATAGTGTTTATTGATGATATCTTGGTGTATTCGCGCCTGAGCGGCGAGCATACTGGTCATTTGAGGCGGTATTGGGAGTCCTCGAGGCCGCAATTGTATGCCAAGTTCTCGAAGTCACGAGTTAGTTAGCTTGATGGCTTTCTTAGGGCATGTTATCGGGTAAGCGGTATTGAGTTGATCTGACTAAGATTGAGGCGATCAGACTTGGCGAGACCAGCTACACGACCAGTGCGCAGCTTTGGGCCTTGCGAGTTATTATCGGAGGTTTGTAGAAGTTTGCTTCTATTTGGCACCTTTGACTGGCGACTCGGAAGCGGCTATGTTCGATGGACGGATACTTGTGAGAAAGTTTCCGATTACTAAAGGAGAAGTTGGCGACCGCCCAGTTCTTACTCTTCCAGAGGGCTTAGATGGATATGTGGTTTACTGTGACGCGTCAGGTGTTAGGCTTGGGTGCGTGCTGATGCAGCACGGCAGAGTTATAGCTTATGCATCCCGACATCTTAGGAAGCATGAGAAGAACTATCCCACACATGACTTGGAGTTAGCGTGATGATTCATGCCTTGAAGATGCGGAGACATTATTTATATGGAGTTCGTGGACATTTACAGACCACAAAAGTCTCGATGCATCTTCACGGAGGAGTGAACTTGCGGCGAGCGGTGGTTGGAGCTACTTAAGGATTACGATGTTGATATTACGTACCACCGGGGAAGGCGATGTAGTTGCGGATGCCCTTAGTCACGCGGTCGATGGGTAGTCCATCGATGTTCAGCGGAGAAGAGGATATGGTCAGAGTTACATCACCAGCGAGCCTTGGGGTTCGTTTGGTTGATTCGATAGTGACCATTCGGGTTCGAGAGGTTGCGAGTCTTCCATCGTCGAGGAGGTGAAGAAGCGGCGATATGAGGATCCGATTTTGGTGCGATGCAGAGATGCGATTCTCGAAGGAGAAGAGTCTATTTGAGTAGCGCTGATGGGTGCTAAGATTCGAGGCGGTTGTGTGTTCCGATGTAGCGAGGACCGTCGGCCAGATTCAGGGAGGCACGGTGCTCGTTATTCTATTCATCCGGTCGACTAAGTGTATCATGACCTCGGATCGTGTATTGGTGGGATGGCCTAAAGAGGGGCGTTGCGGAGTTCGTACACGATGCGAATTGTCGTGAGTTAAGATTGAGCACGAAGCCGATGGTATTGCGAGCTATTAATATTCCGACTTGGAAGTGGGAGGTGATAAATATGGATTTTATTACAGGGCTACCTACCACTCAGAGGAAGAATGATTCCATTTGGGTGATTGTTGTGGTGTGAAATCGGCCCATTTTCTTTCGGTCGAATGACGTTCTCGGTGAGGACTATGCGGATTATATATTAGAGATTGTGAGGCGCACGAGTCGGTGTCGATTATATCGAATAGAGAGCCCGGTTCTCGGCTAACTTCGGAGGTATTTTGGAAGGATTAGGGACACGGTGAGTCTCGATGCGACGTTTCATCCTCGCATCGACGGCGGGCCGATCGCACTATCCGGACGCGAGGATATCTGCGGGCTTGTGTTATTGATTTCGAGGTAATGGGAGGATCATTTGCCTCTTGTGGAGTTTGCTTACAACAACGCTACCATTCCAAGGTATCGGATGGCGCCTTATGAGGCCTTATACGGGAGGAAGTGCAGTCACCGATAGCTGGTTCGAGTGGGAGAAATGCGATTAGTCGGGCGGACTTAGTTCAGTGGCGATGGATAAGGTGAAGCTTATCCGGGAGGCGGTTGTTAGCGGCTCGAGTCGGAAAAAGTCGTATCTGCGGACCATGGCGTCGACACTTGGAATTTGAGATAGATGATTGGGTTTTTCTAAAGGTATCGCCCATGAAGGCGTGATGAGATTTGGAAAGAAGGGAAGCTTAGCCCAAGGTACATTGGGCGTATCAGTTGTCCGTAGGGTAGGCGGGGTTGCTATGAGTTAGATCTGTCATCCGATTTGGAGCGGTACATCCGATTTTCCATGTGTCCATGTTGCGGAAATGTATTGGAGATCCATCTAGAGTGCACCGGTTCATGATGTCAGTAGCGGAGGAGTTATCGTATGAGAGAGTCCCATAGCGATACTCGATCGTCGAGTTAGACGACCGGACGAAAGACGTGGCTTCGTCAAGGTCTATGGCGGAGCGAGCGAGGAGGAAATGACGTGGGAAGCAGAGGATGACATGATGAAGAAGTACCCTCACCTATTTCCTATACCTCCAGGTAACCTACTTTCCTGCTTGATTAGTTTTGATTTATCATTTACGCTTCAGTATGTTGTGGCTCGTGGAGCTTCTTTATTTGCAAAAGAATAGTTAAGAGGGTCTATGTCGATGTTGTGATTTGAGTAAGCCTAGAAGGAACTTTCGGGACGAATGTTTCTAAGGGGAGGAGAATGTTATACCCCGTAGTTCTGACCCTACGTATGAGAGCGTACGAAAGCACGTAAGACTTAAAATTTTCAAAGGATAGGTTGACGGATTATTCCGGACGGGTTTTAGTCAACTTTGAGGCGGGTTATGACCCAATACATTGAGAGTTCCTAAGTGTTTTAAAGGCCTAGGGCGTAGTTCGTGGAGTCTAGATTCCAACGCAACCAACCGTTCGTCGATAGGACGTCGGGGTAGGAAGTTATGAGAGTTACAAGTTCGGTCTGTGATCGGACAAAAATATGTTTTGGACAAAGCGGCGGGGCGGCGCCGAAATCGGGGTCGCTGAAGTTTCAGCGCCGCGGCGCCGGGAAGCAGGGCCGCGGCGGGATTTTTGGGCGGAAAAAGTCAGATTTTCTTTTAAAAGACCTTGGGAGGGTGACAAGTGTCCCCCCCATCTGATTTTCTTGCATGCAATATATTGACCAAGTCTTGAAGACTTGGTCATCTTCCAATTTCTCTCCCTCTCTCTAAAAATCAGCTCCTCCTTCTCTCTACATTTCCAAAGGAAATCCAAGCCTAAGGAAAAATCTGAAAAGTTAAGAACAAAAAAGGAAACTTGTGGCTAGCTTGTGGTGGTGTTCTTGGCAAGGAAGCTAGCAAAATATTTGGAATAAGTTTGGCTAAAACTCTAAGGTAATGGTTCTTCCTTTAGATTTAGTTTATAGTGTTGCATGTTAAGAAGAAAGAACTTGTGGTAGTAAATAATGCTCATAGAGTCATTGCATGCTAGAAATGTGGTTTGGATATGAAAAATGGGTTAATAAGAGATTATGAGCATGTTGTAGCCTAAAAACTACCTTAGAATTGTTAAGTGAATTGTTGTAACTTATGGGGCAAAATTTTACACACCCAAGTTTAGGTGTGTAATCCCCTTTGAATTGTTGGATTGATTGAGCCTTAAATGTGGAAATTGAATGATAAATTCGGCCTTGTGAAAGGTGGCAAAGTATGTAGAAACAAAGGAAATGCTGCCCAATTTTCCATAGAATTTAGTGGCTTTGAGTTTAGATTATTCTACATTGAAATTAGAGGTTAATGAACGTATCATGGTTATTTTAGGTTGACATATTACTTGCGGTAGTTTGGACTTAGCAAGTGGATTGATCAAAAAGGTATGTAGAGCTTTCCTATCTCTTGAGCATGAATAGTTGTATCTATGTAGTACGGTATCGTCTGAGATTTGATAATCTACACTTGTTTTAAAGTATATGATACTTGTTTCATTTCAAAAGTATAAGTCTCTTTGGGTTGAGGGAAAATGTATTTGACAAAGGGATAACGCTAATATAAGGACTTTATGGGAAGTTGGTTATATTAGTTTTCTTGAAAGGTTCACAAAGAAAATTTTACTCTAATTAAAACAAGTACGGGTAAAGGATTTGAAACTAAGAAAGGTGAATTGATTTTTAGGCATTGGTTGCCTAAAGGTTTTAAAGGAAATGAAGTCACTTGATTTAGAAGCCTATTATATTTCTAAAAGGAAATGTGACTCGTCTTGAAAAGAAATCGTAACTTGATACTATGGTGAATAATATCTGGGAATCTTTGTATAAAAAGAGTTTTTCTTAAAAAGTTAGAAGTACATAGTACTTGGGTTGAATTCCCGGATTTTCTATTAAAAGACATGTTAGTGCCTTAGGATACTAAAATGATAGGATATATTAATAATGTTAATAAGAAATTAGGGGATTTCTTAACTTGCTTATGTTATGATAGGCCGGTAGTGCTTATGTTGTGATATGATAGGCCGGTAGTGCTTATGTTGTGATATGATAGGCCGGTAGTGCTTATGATATGTATGATAGCCGGATGAGCTATGTTATATATTTGTATTATTACGGGGTAAGCCCCGGGTTATTATCTATGCCATGGATTTGCTACCCATGATGCGAGCGTGACTTGCACTCATGCGGATCGGACGCGGGATCCATGCGGGTGAAATAGTCCCGTGCGAGTCTGGCGATGGTACTCATGCGGGTCCACGGGATCCATGCGGGTGAAATAGTCTCGCGGGTGATATAGTCCCATGACGAGGCGGATGACCTCATGCGGGTCCACAGGACCCATGCGGGTGAAATAGTCCAGGAGTAGGATTGCTTAATGATACTACGGGCGAGGTCCCCTGTATTGATCGTGAGCCTCCTATTTTTATGCTATAAGATTTATACTTGTCACTCTCATTGTTAGTAAGGCACAATCTGAGAAATTGATTTTATCTATGACACGGCTTATTTTTGACTTATGATATTACTACGATATTTTCGATTTTACATACTTGAGTACGTTGTGTCGACCCGCTTCGCCGGGTGCGTTAAATCTGCGCGGTAAGGGTAAGTAGATTGTGGATCCTCGTTCTTAGGATCACTATTAGGTGTCGAAGCTCCATTCCTCCGAATCTTGTTTATTGAATACGGATATTCCACGATGCTATAGGTATTTTGTACATTCGGGGTATGGCGGGGCCACTGTCCAGCTTGTTATCTGTAAGTGCGTGGTCACATATATGTTTTGGGCTATAAGAACCGGTTGTATTACTATACTTTTGGTTAAGTATGTTTTATGGAGCGGCACTTATCGGTGGCGGTGATGTTACCCTTTTTATAAGTTATGTGTTATGTATGTTCATTGCTATTCTCGACATATACAGCGAAGTACCGGTAGGTACCGATGCGCCCGGGGTTAGGTCGTGACATTAATTGATCACTAATTATCATAACTTATATGATTTCTAATCGAAATACGAAAGGGGATATTGTGAATATGCTATAGTTGAATAAACATAGGTTTAAATCGTGGATGAAAGTACCCCGATACTTGTGTAGCTTAATATATTATTGCTCTTAATCCTCTTTTGTAGTCAATCTTGTCATCGAAAGATAGAAGAGTTCTACATTGGGGTTGAGTGGTTATATTACCTTAACAGGAGTATAAAACGGCTTAGTTAACCTGCTATCTCAAAATAGAAGAAGAACCTTAATTATTTGCATTAACGAGTAAAGCGAGCGGATAGTTGAGGAGATTTGGAAGCCATATTTCTACCATATCTGAAGTAAAGTAAAGTAATTTAGTTAGCATCTATAATCATAGCTATAAACAAATCATCAAATTATCGGTTACCAAATAGATACTATAGAATATAGGTTGGTAATTGGACATTAATCCCTGAGGACGATAACTCGGTCTTTTAGACTATATTACTTGTCACGACACGTGCACTTGCGTTTAGTGTGTGCATAAATCGCGCATCATTTACAGAGTAATGTACTTTGACCCTGTCTTAAGCTTAAATTCCTTATAGGATAAGACACGACTTGTGTTGGGTGCATTACGATGTAAACTAAGGTGACAGTTGAGCCAAGAATAGAATTCATTCCTCGATTGGATATTCGAGAGAATACTCAACTTTTCAGTGATATTAGGTCGACCAAGTCATTGATCAATGCAAGAAACATATTCAAAATATGGTCTAGTCGACTAATATAAATGAGATAAAGTTATCAAGCCATTTGAATAGACACATGACAAATCATAAGCTTGATCGAGGTTGTCGCGAATGAAATGAATTTATCGTCTCATATAAATGTTCTATTTGCTGGATTCATGTAAACGTACTTCACATATTGAGTTCGTCATATGGCGTAGTCTAGGAGTTTCGTATGGATCTTAATTTGATTAGTGTCGATATGTGAAGGCCTAATGGATCACACTATGTCGATTGTCTTTTTGGTCTAAGGGTATATTGAGGGAATATGAAATATTCGATTTAGAATTGAGATATTTAAATTGATAATAAATTATGGGATGGAAATTATTTAATTAAGTTAAAATTAGATTTTTTATTTAATTAAACGTGCTTAATATTAAATGATAGGACGTGAAGGCCCGCAACACCTACCAGGAGTGAGCCGCGGCGCCGACCCGGCAGTAGGCTCAGTCCTACTGGCCCACTGCACCTCGATATTTGGTTCAGGCTTTGAGCCCAACCCTAATCAGACTATTAACCTAATCAGCACTTAACCCCATAATTTAATATACCAATTCAAACTTTCCGAACTCAAAATTTAGAAGAGAAAATCCTCTCGAATCTCTATCAAGACTTCCCGGCTTTCTTGACAGAGGAGTATATCATAGCCAGGCTTGCACCCGTAAGGATACTCGCGTGCGCTCCCTATAGTAAAGACTCCAAAAATTATTAATTGTAAGTTATCTGTTCATGTCTTTACAAGTTTCAGTTGTAACGTAATTATACCAGACAAATTTTTGGGGCAAGTAAGTTAAAATAAAATTTTAAACACCCGTTGTGCCTTACTTTTGTATTTTGAACCCAACAAATGCCTACACTCCTTGTCCTTCTCTTCCTCCTCTTCATATTTGTCTTCTTCCTCCTCTTCTTCCTCCTCCTCCTCCTCTTCATCATCATCATCATCTCATTCTTCTTTTTCTCCTTCTCCCTATCCTCCTCCTCCTACTTCTTTTTCTTCTTCTCCTCCTCCTTATTCTTCTCATTTTTCTCCTTTTGCTCTTTCTTCTTTTTGCTCCTTCTTCTTCTCCTGCTTCTCTTCCTCTCATTCTCATGTTTCTCATTCTCATTCTTCTTCTTCTTCTCCTTCTCTTTCTTGTTCTCCTTCTGCTACTCCATCTTCTCCTCCATCTTTTCTTCTTCTCCTCCTCCTACTGCTTCTTTTCTTATTGTTCTACATTAACATTAATTTGAATCTATAACAATTGAAGTATAATGCTTCTTTTCTTCTTCTTAGTTGTTTTACATCAACATTTTTTTAATCTAAAGCAAATGAAGTATAATGCTTTGAAGAAGTGGGTCTTGAATTTCGAATATGAAAAGCTAGTTCAAATCAAGGGGTGTTATTGAAAAACTTGATAATATTGGCAAATCACTATTACTGTAAGATGGCATTTGTTGTTATTACTTTTCTGACAAATTGATGATTGTGTTTTATCCTTTACTATGTTTGAACTTATATTTAAAATTAAAGCTCATTCAGAATAGATTTGAGTGTTGGATTTTTATAATTCTAAGAACAAGTTGTTCTTCATGCTAGAAATTGTTCACCTGAATTTCATGCAAAAATGTCTAAAGTTCATCCATATATATATGTGTGTGTGTGAACTTCATGCAAAAATATATAAAGTTTAGTATTATATGCCTAAAGTTGATGCAGATATGCCTGGAGTTCAGCTGCATGACTTCATGCAAAAATGGTTAAAGTTCTGACATATACATGTCTACTCGGCATATAAAAATATTTGAAGTTCTGCAATATATTTGCATGAACTTCATGTAAAAATGTTAAAAGTTGACCTTGACAAAACCATATCAAACTTTAGGGAAAATGTCTAAAGTTTGGCATTGACAAGACCACACTTCATGCACAAAGTCTAGAGTTTGCCAAACTTACTAATTTTTGCAACTTCTATTTCATATATTTAATTTGATGTGGGATTTCTTTTTTTAAATGCAACTTCGACTACAGCTTAAAGAACGCTTCAAAATCGGGTATTTATGAACTTCACCTGAAGAATTTTAATTGTTGGACACACACACGAAAATGGAAATTGGTTTGCATAATTGGGCTACAGAAGTTGAAGGCCCCAACTAACTAGTTATGCAACTTTACTTCGGTAATTGGCACTCTTTTATTTTGTGCTGGTTTTTAATTTTACCCTCATAACAACTTTTTTGCGGAATAGATTTTATTTTTAACTTTTAATATTTTATAAGTTATGTCCTTAAAAATTCATTCTTTATTAGGCATAAATTCAACTGCTAAAAAGCAAAACTTAAAGATCAGCCCATTTTAAGGCCGAAAATCAAAGACCATCATCCCATTTAAAGAGAATTCGTGCAATCTCCACTTCAATTCAGTGCAAGCTAATGGTAGGGTCCATGAGAAATGGCCTTAATGCACCATTAAAAATGACTTGGGCCCTGAAAATGTAGTCCATCGTGAAAGTCTAAAATGTCAATAAGTGGCTGCATATAATCATATGAGGAAATAATGTGTATGTCCCCACAAACCAAACTAATTATCCGTCTATATCTTCATTATTTTCGTATCCAAAAAAATTAAAATTATTTACCTAAGACGTCCTCCCCCACCCCTCAATTATAATACCAACATGATATATAAATATACTGAGATAGTATCATGGAAAATTGTTTCAGTCCCTCTCTTAATCCTTCATGATGTACAATCATGGTATATAAATATACTGAGATGATATCATGGATGATCATGTTCGTTTATTAAAAAAAGACACACTTTTCTAGAAAAAACCCCTATGCCATCATTGTCTTATATACATATATTGTGATGAATGTTGATGTTGTGTGAGTGTTGTGGCAACACCAGGTTTTACGCCTGGACAACATCGTGCAGTGTTCTGCAGATGTTTCCTGTAGTGTTGCGCAACATCCTCCAGTGTCGTGCAAATGTTTCCTGCGGTGTTGCGCAACATCTCATGATAATATTTTTTGAAAGAATTTCGCCTATTCTTCCGGCCAATACAGTGATTGTTACTGTGAGTTAAAAATGTCCTAGGCAAGCTGAATACGGAGCTGTGTTTAAAACGTGAAAATTGAAGGAGTCAAGCTTGGAATCGAAGCAACTTGAAGACCAAGTCAAAGTTGTTAAGGAATTCATGGAGCTGGAAAGAGGTCCAAGCTGCTTCCTATTTTATCTCAACTTCCACAACCAACCAGCGAGAGTTTCAAGGAAGTTTCACACTATAAATAGAGGAGGAACTTCAGAGTATTGATATCCAAAAAATATTGCAAGAATATCTTCAAGAGCTATCGGGAATTCACCCCAGAAAACTGGATCAAACCACCATTGCCTAAGTCGTTTAACAACATCTATCCCACATTACGATTGATATCTTTATTCTAGATTAAGCTTATTGTAAAAGAAATTGTAATGAAGATATTGTAGATTTTTGTATTATCTTTTGTACTTAGGATGAAGTCATCTATGTTACACCTCGTAGTTCCAGAGTATGTATGTGAGGACGTACGTACGAGAATTTAACACTAAGTACGAAAGGGAAGAAAATTTTGAATTTCTGAAGGAAAATATTTCGAACCTCGTGAAGGAAAAAGGTTTGTTATTGGGAATTGGATTCCTGATTTTGGTATTTGAACTTCTTGGAATATAATAGAATTATGGATTTTATTTTCTAGAATTGGTCACGTGGGGCCCACGGGAAAAATTTACGGTTTTGTGGGGCCCACATTATTTTCTAGATTTTGGCCATTATGGATGTTTTTGGGAGATGAAATATTTTGGACCAATATGAGGGCGACACATGTCACCCCAAGTGGGCCCATGTTGGGCGTGTAAGGTGTCAAGTTGACAAGCCAAATGGCTTTAGATATTTATGTGGACAAGTGGACTAAGGGACCCACACACACTTGTCCCTAATCTCAACCACACACATGTTTTAATCCTAGCCCTTGGTGGTGTTATATCATCACACTAGTAGGATGAAATCATCTCACACTTAGAATTATTTCAAGACTTGAAAAATACCCCCTCCCTTCCTAGTGCTCTCGGCAATTGGCCAAGATCTTGACCAAAAGTTGTCCAAAAATTCGTAAACTCTTAAGTGTTCTTCCTTGATATGTTAGGAAGGTTATTAACCAAGTGTTAGACAAGATTTCACACCCCTAGCCTAAAAATACCCCCTTGGCCGAAACTTGCAAGGTTTGGAACCTAAAGTGTTCTTCACTTTTTGAAATGGGATCTTGAAGAGGAGTTGGTTAGGAGCTTCTAAGGGTTGCTTGGAGCGGATTGGAACGTAAGGAATATGAGCTAAACTTGCTACATATCGACTTTTAGTTCTTGGATTATTTTGGGCTCTTTGAGGTAATGAACTTTGTCCTCTTTGTGAAGTTGGATATTATATATGTTGGTAGTATATAAATGAGTATGTGATACATGGAAAGAAGATGAAAAAGATTTGGACCTTGTTAAGTTGCTAAAATCGAGAAATTGGCATGCTAGCCATTAAAATGGTAAAAACGTTACCTATTACCTGTTGACAGTTAATAACAAAGTTATTATAACTTATATAAAGATTGAAATATAAGTTGGAAGATTAAAGAAGTAATTCCGGCATGCTAGCCGAAAATTGGATAAGTTTGATTGTAGTAGTTGGCCAAGAACACCAACTAATGGACTAATGGATGGTATTAGTGGACTTATTGGACTGTATTTACATTGGACTGTATTTACATTGGACTGTTTTTACTTTGGACTAATGGATTGTTTTGTATATATTGTGGGGAAGAATTTTACACGTCCAGTTAGGCGTGTAATCCCCTTTAGTATTGTTGTATTATTGCGCCTTAAATGTGGCATGTTGGTTATTGAATTTTGGGCCTTGAAAAAGGTGGAAAAATCGTAAAGCAGGAAGTCTTTGCCCGATTTTCCGTAGAATAAGAGACCCTATACTTAGAAATATTCTACGAAGAAATCTAGACGTTGATAGACGTATTTGATTATTATAGGTTGATATTCTACACGCGGCATATTCGACTTGACAAGTGGATTAGCCGAAGAGGTATGTGATTCTTCCTATCCTCTTGAGCATGATTGTTGTGAAATATATAGTACGGTAGACGTACGTGTGTTAAATGAATTTGGGTTCACTTTGATGTCCTTGACTTGAGTTCTAAATGTTAAGAACCTTGAATTATTCTAAAAGTTATGAATCATTATTCGGAAGGAAATTGATACTTGGTCCTTAAAAGAATAAAGTTCTCTTAATTTCAGAAATGAGTATGGTTGTCTTTGGTTTGTTTAAAACATAAAGTGTTATGGAAAGTTAGTTATAGCGACTTTATGAAGATAAAAGAATGGCTTGATTATTTTAAAAGATATGAGACTTGATTTTAAAAGTTAAGAGACTTGATCTTGAAAGATAAGAGACTTGATTTATAAACGACTTGATTTTGGGAAAGGAGAAGTAACTTGATTTAAAAGTATAGGTTACTTGTTTTGAAAAGAGTAAGTTACTTGAGTTTAAAAGTGTAAATAACTTGTTTTTAAATATTGAACTTGTCTTGATTGAAAAAGTATAAGTGGCTTGATTTTAAAAGGTGCGAGTGCCTTGATCTTAAAAGAATGAGTTACTTGGGTTTTAAAAGTATACTTGACGTTGTTTTAAAAGTGTAAGCCACTTGGTTTAAAAAGTATAAAGTACTTGATTTAAACATGAAAGTGTCTTAAAAAGAAGGCATGATATTGTCTTGGTCATTTTGAAAGGAAGGCATGGTATTGTCTTGGTTAGGTTAAAAAGAAGGCATGGTAGTGTCTTGGTCATTTTAAAAAGGAAGGCATGACATTGCCTTGGTTGTCTAAAATGATGGTTGTTCATTCTATTGTAATAAAAGTCAAAAATGATTTTCTGAAGGGGTAGTAACTTGGTTTGAAAAGTAAACGTGTCTTGATACTGCGGGTATTAGTATCGTATGACTTTTACATGAAAATGGATCTTTTTAAAAGAGTTGAAGTACGTAGTACTTTGGGTTTAAAACCCAGATTGTTGGCATAAAATGAAAGTACCTTGAGTTATAAAATGGTGAATCAGTTTACATGTTAATGAAAGTCTAGAAGTATGGTAACTTGCATATGCTTGCTGTGATAGCCTTGTTGTGCAAGTGTTGTATTCTTATGGTACCGTGTCTCTCGATGGATGGTCGGTCATCTCACTATTTCCTTGGACATACTGACACGTTGGGTGGCCCACGGGTATTCTTCCACTATTATTGATCCATGGACATGCCTGCACCGATGAAGGAATTCCGGGGGCATGCGGTCAGGATGCGGGTGCAATTCCCGGATGATATTGTTATTCCATGGACTAGATCTCCATGAGGTTTAGTGACGCAGGTAATATCTGGTAGCTAGCTTCCGTACTTGCCCCGGTCAGTTACTGACGCAGGCTGGATCTGGTAGTTGGCTTTCGTACTTGCCCCGGTCAGTTCTATAGCATAGTTTGGTACGACAGACTCTAGTAGATGGCTTCCGTACTTGCCCTGTCATATCTCATGACGCAGGCTAGATCTGGTAGCTGGCTTTCGTACTTGCCCCGGTCAGTTGTTGACGCAGGCTGGATCTGGTAGCTACCTTTCGTACTTTCTCCGGTCAGTTTTATGATGCAGGCTGGATCTGATGGTTGGCTTTCCTACTTGGCTCGTACGGTTTTTATGACACAGGTGGGACCTGGTGTTCATGTATACATATTGGTGTTATATTATATCATGGACTGCCGGCAGTGAGGAAGGAATTCCACCGCATGATTGATATTATGGGTGAGACCCATGGTTATATTTGAGTAATGACTTTGAGGCATACGATCCACGACTTGACATCGCTTATATATTGTATCGTGGTTTGGTTATCATACATGTCTCTGCTTTATATAGATCATATGATTTCATTCTGATATTTTGATTTCACATACTTAGTACTGTTGTCTTGACCTCGCCCGAAGTGCGTTCAATCTGCGCAGTAAGTACTGGGTTGTTGATCCTCGCTCATAGGATCACAGCTCTGCGTTTTGGGAAGCTCCATTTCTCCGGAGGCTTATCTTTTGGTATGGTTCCCTGTCAGTGTAGGTACATGTACATTCAGGGGTATGGCGGGGCCCTGTCCCGTCATAGTTGTTATGTCAAAACTCTTAGAGGTCTGTAGTCCTGTTGTGAGTTGGGTTTGTAAAGGATGTAACTGTTCGGGCTTTTTGGTATATATATGCAGAAAGGTGACCTTATTGGTTAGCCAGTTTCTTATTTTATATTGTTCCATGTCTACGAGTTTTATTCTGCTGGTTTTCTCTGATGTATTATCACTAGGGTTCCCGGGGGTAAGGCACCAGTTGCGGGCCCGAGGTCGGGTCGTGACAATCTACGACTTCGTTTTACAATTTCTTTTTATTTTGTTTTAATTCATTGTAAAAAGAAATTCTTTGTAATTGTATTTAATATATACATTACTTTGGTCATTGACCATCAAGGTCTATATTAATATATACCCTTGAAAATATAAACTTTTGTGTATTTTATTTTTTCGCTGCAAATTACTCTGCTAAGGTTTATTCTATTTTTATTAGGTTTTGCCACTAGTATTGCACAACATTGTATGCAACATCAGAAACTGTCTTTTACTTTTGGTCTTTGAATTTTTATTTTTCTACTACTTATTGTTTATCCGTAGCCCCGGACCCCAACAAGTGGTATCAGAGCTGACACTTAACACAATAAGTGATTGGTCTTGTATCTAATGGCTATGGACTCAGCTGTTCAAAATATTGATAGGCTTACAATCCTTGATGGAACTAACTATGCCTATTGGAAGATTCGCCTATGTTCGCACATCAAATTGATTGATGTTCATGGAGATCTGTCTCCAAAGGTTATGTGGTTCCCAAGTATCAAGTAGATAAGAATGTTGATGTTCTTACCAAACCCGAATCTGAATGGACCGCGGAAGAAATCAATAGTGTTAGCTTTAACAAAAAAACCTTAAATGCTATATTTGGATGGGTAGATATATACATGTTCAAACTCATTCAGAATTGTACAACGGCTAAGGACACTTGGGAGACCTTGCAAACTCATTGTGAAGGTACCTCAAGTGTGCGTCGAACAAAGCTACGCATGATTTTGAGCCAATATGAGCGCTTAAGGATGGAAGAATCTGAGGATATAAAGTCCTACTTTGAAAAGTTAATTGACATTGCGAATCAGTGTCAAGTGTTTGGTTCTCCTTTGACCAACACACAACGTGTGGACAAAGCCCTCAGATCTCTCCCTGAAAGGTTTAACACAAAGATTTGTGCTATTGAAGAGGCCCATAATCTTGCCACAATGGATCTACATGCCTTTATGAGCATCTTTCAAACTTATGAGATGAACATCAAGAGTCAAATGTATCTGTTAAGGACAAGACACTAGCACTCCAAGGACAAACCTCTGAAACAGAAACTGAAAACGAGGATTACCACCCGGAGGAACTATTGTCTTACTCACTCGACGATTTAATTCGATGATGAGAAAGATCAACAGTGATCGAAATAAAGCTAAATATAAGCAGCATCAAAATCCACTCTTCAATAAACAACCAATAAGGTCACCTTCAGAGCAAAGAAATCACAATTCACTAAGAAGAACCAACTCGGACAACACCAATTTTAATCCTAAACAACTCGAGGGAGTGCAATGTCATGCATTCTCGGGTTGGGGACATTATGCTAATGAGTGTGAAAACACCCTTAGAAAAGTTGGTAAGGGTTTGTGGGTAACTCTCAGTGATGATGAAAACGAAGATGAGGAAGGAGATCAAGAAAAAGATTCACAGGCAATGCTGACAACAATGTTGGAATATTCACTGTCGGACAATGAAGATGTTATCGACAATGTTGTCTCTAATGTTACAACATCATCTGAGGCAACACTGAAGACAATTTCCGATTGTCCAGCAACATCTGAAAAGTATGTTTTCTTTGATTATTTTGATATTAATTTATGTAGCGGGATCGTTTCTTCATGTGATGCTGTTAATATATATCTGGTTGACCCCAAATATGAAGTGATAAAGGAATTACAAAAACTTTGTAAGACCTTAATCACAGAATCTGAACAACTAGATTCAAAGGCGAAATCTTTGGCTAGTGAAAAGAACAATCTTAAGAGCACAATTACCATATTAGAGGTAGAACTTACCAAGAAGGATTTAGAACTTGGTAAGATCCGTGCTAGAATGAGTTTAGCTGAGAGCACCTTCCAGAGGCTCAACACAGGAACCTCCAAATTGGATGAAATCAAATTTCAGTAGACCCACACAAGTTGGACTAGGATATCAACCACCTTTAAGGAAGACTTCTAAAATCCATAGTAATAGTGAGAAGATAAGGTTTGTTAAAGAAAATGCTAAATATCACTCACATTCTACTAAGGAGAAAAAAAGGTTTATATGCAGTCTTTGTAAGAAACTAAGACATTTAATGTCGTACTGCTATAAACTTCAAAACTCTGTTTCTAGAACTTTGCAAAATATGTCATCTCCAATGTTGTCCAACATTGCAAACAACATCCAAAGGAGAGTTTTACCGAAAATGTTGTCTTCAATGTTGTCCAACACTGCTGACAACATTCCACGCAACACACAGAGAAACATAAAGAAGTGTTTTAAAAAGGAATGGATACCTAAAGTAGACTTGAAATGTACTGTGTGTATTGATGTCTTGTGTACTAACATTACATGATCTTGGTACTTTAATAGTGGATGTTCAAGACACATGATAGGTATCAAAAGTTTTTTGAAAAATGATGAAGCATTCAATGGAGGGAATGTGACCTTTGGTGGAGGAAGCAGAAGTAGGATTATTGGTAAAGGAACGTTGAATGTTCCTGATGTACCAGCCTTAAAGAATGTACTTCATGTTGATGGCTTAGTTGCTAACCTTCTTAGCATAAGTCAACTTTGCGATGATGACCTCGAGGTAATATTCAATAAGCATGAATGTAAAGTAACAGATTCTACTAACAAGTGTGTTATGTCAGGCACTGGAGACAATTGCTACCTAGTTGGTACTCAAGTAGCCTGCAATTCTGCTAGGGTCAACGACTCTGCACTTTGGCATCAGAAATTGGGACATGCCAACTACCAACTTAGAGAAATTAATCTCTTATGAAGCTAGTAAAGGCATTCCCAAACTGATTCCAACTGATAAAACAGTGTGCGAGGATTGTTTAAAAGGTAAGAAAATTTGTGTTTCCCATGATGTTGCCCAACACTTAGGTACGTCTCACTACTTTCAATTATTACACATGAATCTTATGGGTCCCATTGACGCAGAGAGCCTAGGAGGCATGAGATATTCCTATGTGATTGTAGATAATTTTTCTAGGTATACATAGATCTATTTTTTAAAAGAAAAATCACAAACTTTTGACATGTTTAAAATTCATTACTTTAGGATTAAGAACTTGTTCTGTTCTCCCATTTTCATAATCAAATCTGACCATGGAAGGGAAATTTGCAAATCAATTTTTTGCTAGATTTTGCTAAAAGAAAGGTATCCTCCATGAATTTTCTACACCCAAGACTTCACAACAGAATGGGGTAGCAGAGAGGAAGAATAGAACATTGCAAGAGATGGCTAGGGTAATGTTAAGTTCTAAACAACTGTCAAAAAGGTTTTGGGCAGAAGCCTTCACTACATGTCACATCCCTAACAGAGTATATGTAAGGCCATGTACCAGAATAACACCCTATGAGATTTTAAATAGAAAGAAACCTAATCTACGTTATTTCCATATTTTTGGGTGTATCTGCTACATATTAAATGACAGGGATAAGTTGGCAAAATTCGACTCAAAAAGTGACAAAGGAATATTTATTTCTATTCGCAAAATAGTCATGCTTACATGATATACAATTTGAGGACTAAGACTGTACAAGAGTCAGTCAATGTTATCTTTGATGATCTAACTGACATTTCAGGGAAATCATCAGAAAATAACATTGTTATTATGGCAGAGAAAGAGCAACCTGCAGACCCAGATGTTGCCCCAGATGTTGTCACATCATCAGAGACAACACCAGAACCTACAAAAGAGGTCACATAGGTTAAGGTGGAGGAGGAGTCTAGAACTGAAATGCAAGATCAAGTAAGAAGAGACCCTCCATCAAGGATTAGAAGAAACCATCCACAAGACTAAGTGATATGAGGAGTGTTTGAAAGGATGCGTACAAGGAAGAAAGAACAAATTAACTACCGAGAAATGGTAAGGTATGTGTATATGTCCACCATAGACCAACAGGTTAGTCTTTCTTGTCTTACATCTACTTTTGAACCTAAAAACATTGGGGAAGCATTAAAAGATATTTTTTGGATTCAAGCAATGCAAGAAGAGCTTGAACAATTTTCCCGAAATGAGTAAGAGACTTGGTACCACGACCCAACAATACAAATGTTATTGGGACAAAATGGATATTCAAGAACAAATCAGATGAGTTAGGGAAGATTGTTAGAAACAAAGTTCGACTTGTTACTCGAGACTATACATAAGTGGAAGGAATTGATTATGACGAGACCTTTGCTCATGCCAGGCCGATTTCCAATTTCTCACGCAAGTGTACATATCGTTACAAGTAATATAGTCTGGTAAAACTGAATATCATCCTCAGAGACTGATTTCTAATTACCGAACATCTATTCTAGGTTATCTATTTGACAAACGATAAGTGATTTGGTTTTTATCTAACACTAGTAGAGTAATTTCAAGAATCAAACTAAAGTATTGAGGTTTAATCAGTTATGAAGGAATTAGGGCTTCCAATATCCTCAACTATCCACTCTTATCAATCTTTAATGCAACTAGAATGACTTCTTCTTCTACGTTAAGATATCGGTTAACTAGATTGTCTTATATTCCGGTTAGGATATATAATCGCTCAACCCCAGTGCATAAACTTTCTATATTTATATGATAGGTTTTACCACATTAGAGGATTAAGAACAATAACCTATAATGCTACACAAGTATCGGGGTACTTTCGTCCGCGAGTTTAACTTATGTCTATTCAATTACAACATATCTAAATCTCTCCTCTCGGTTCTTGATTCGAAATCATATAGATTATGATAATTAGTGATCAATTAACTATCAATCATTCATACCAATATTGAATAAATCTTAATCAAGTGAAGAAGAAAATCAAACTAATGCATTAATTCATGAATAAGAGTTTCAAGCGATTCAATAGGAAAGCCCTAATAAAGTGTTTAGCTCCTAGCCATAGACATGCTAAGAACTAATACAAGTCCAAATATGAACTGAATTACAATAGAGAAAAGAAAGAAAAATACTTAAAATTAGGTCTCCAATTGTAGCCGTCAAGTGTTGTGTTGTGTTTTTCCCCAGAGAAGAAGATATCTCCCTAAAATCTATCCCAAGGGTTTATATATGCTGTCAAAAACGTGTGCCTTGGACCCTTTTGCCCCTTGTCAATTCTATTTCGGACTGAAAATTCACGCATCGGCACCGCGATCCTGCAGAATGGCACCGTGGTGCCGAAAGTACTACGGCTTCTCAGTAATTATGGCACCGCGGTCCTATAGAATGGCACCGCGGTCCTGCAGTCTTTCATCCAGATCTGCCAACTTTCGTCCTTTTTGCTTCGGGAGCTCTTTTTCTGCCCATTTTTAGCTTTTTTTGCCATTTTTCCATTTAGAACCGCTGTAACTCAAAAGAAATAAAAACGACCCTAACACGACACTTATTTAAACGAAAATGGGAAAAATACTAACTAAAAATGACTCAAACGCGTATATAAAATACACCTAACAAATACCCCAAAACTTAACCTTTGCTCGCCCTCGAGCAAAGATCAAAACAAAATCAAAGAAACAAAAACAACAGACTCAAATACTCAAATCAAGTAGTTGCAAAAGGTTACTTAGAAAAGCATGAATGTCAGTTGGGATAACATGCTGGAACATATATAGCATGAATGTAGAAATCTAGAATTTCAAGCCAGATATTTCGCAAATTCATTTCAATCACACTTAATGGAAATATGAACGCTAACCTATGCATGTCAATTTCATTTAGTTCTATGGGCATGTTACTTGTTATTCTCCACTAATCATAGACATACACTCTAGAGATCTTCAGGACTTTTCAGGGTTGTAATGTAGGCTTAGGGTAGATAAAAGTTGGCATTTAGGCTCAAATTATGTACCATAAACATTTTTCTCATTCAACCATTTTGTCCTTCTTTTTGATATTATTTTCTGTTCACATCTATAATCCCCCTCTTCTCTTTTTGAGAGCATGAAACACATTCACATAGGCACCCCCAAACTTAAGCTTTTATATTTTTTTCATTGGGGTGCATCAATTTTTTCACTCTCTTTTGATATTTCCTTTTCACTCTTTTTCATCCCTATTTTCACTTACTGCTTATAGCACACAAGAGAATCATGAGGTGTCAAAGAAACAACTTATTTTAGGCTTAAAGAGGCTTACTATGAATAATTTACTGCATGGTAGGTAACGAAAGGTAAGAAGGGCTAACAAAGAAATGTCTGAATCATCTCCCTAAACATGTACATCTTTAACTATTTCGCCTCAAATAACAAGCAAGCAGACTCATAGACATTTTTCATAATTGACAACACATAGGCTAAGCACAATTATCCCAAATAATTAGATTTTCATGAATTTTTAGCATATCTAACTTAAGCACACGGATTTTTAGCTTCTAATTCCATTACATTATCCCACTTAATTCACTAGGTATCTTCGGCAACTACAGCATGCATGATCATAAAAAAAAATTGACTCATATAGACACAATAAAAGACACAAAAACTCAATCAAAATGACTCAAAACAGAAACAAAAAAAATAAAATAAGTACCCCTCCCCCCAAACTTAAACGACACATTGTCTCAAATGTGTAACGACTCAAAAATTAAAAAGGGATGACTTACAGGCAATAGCAGCTCAAGATGATAGAAATGGCGGCGGATGTTGGATTGACCATTGGGTGAATATGGAACTTAAACTATCAACACGCTGGTAGGTGTTGATGGTCTTGCATTATTTGCTGCTGATTCTGCATCATGTTCCCTTGGTTTTGCAGCATCCTTTGTTGATTTAGGAGCAGCTGCTCCATCATTGGCATTGGAGGCTCCAAAGTCAAGGGGGGTTGGTGTCTCATTTCGCCTGCTTCATAGTATGCAGCTGTCTCAGGCTCTTCTTCCTCCATGGCTGTTGCGTCTCTCCCAACTGGGTCTCTTCTCCTCTCTCTCGGTCCTGCCACAGGGTCAGGGAAGGAGTGCACTAAATCGTACGTCACCGCTGGCTGAATCTTCTCAAGCATGTCTGTGGCGAATATTGGGACTCTATGCCTAGAACATAAGGCAGAGATAAATGATCCATGTCCCAATCCGCATGTGGTGTTCAACCTGCTGATCTCGTATATACTTTGCACTATTTCTTTCCCGATATCAATTGTCTTGCCCGACATGATGTCATACACAAGATTAATTCTGTCTGCGGTCACCTTGGTAAAATAAGTTGAAGGAATCAAGCGAGCACTTATGAAATATAGTCATCCTCTGGCTATTCTGTTAAATTGGCACCAGACAAGTCTCCTGGACCTGTTACGAGAAATGTTGAATTCGGCGCCTGGGTAGCATAAAACTGCTGCAACTCCCACATGATGTGGTTGACATCTCTCGGCCAACTTGTGAAATGGTGCGGGTTATAACCTTGGTCCGCAACATTAGCTGTCCCAAGCACCGCATTCACCGTCTCAGCATCGACGGGCACATACCGCCCTCTCACGAAACACCTCCCATTTTTTTGTTCCGGATAATTAGCATAGAATTCTCAAACAAGACTTGCATTCTGAAGTGGGATTTATTCTGCATCTACGAACCTTCTCCACCCATTTGCCTCGATCATGGCCCTGATGGGCTCGTAGTCATCATCATCATCTAATGGCATGACCTGGTAGTCCATGTCTCTTTCTGGTATCAACACTCTAGTACTAATTTTGTTATATCGATCCTCCGCACTTTTGTTGGTGAATCGAGTCACATCATAGTCTGGAGCTGATGAAGATGGAGTAGCTCGGGCAGTTCATTTTCTAGAAGCCATTATGAGAGGTGTTGGGAAATTTTCGACAATGTTTCCTTTGTTTCCTTAAGGTTTCCCAACAACTATCAATTCATCACAGCAACAATCAACCAAGCACAATTAATCACAGCAACAACACACACTGCGAACGACACCACACAGCACCTCAAAAACACAGCAAACACAGCGAACAACCAATGATTGGTGATGATATGTATGTGTTGGAAGGATTTGGGTGAATTTGTGGGAATATTTAGGTGGGGGAGGAGGTGTTTTCATTGCTGTAGAGAGAGGGAATGGTTTGAGTTGATATGGGAAGAGATTTGGGGATTTAGGGCTTTTTATTTTCATAAATCGCGCCAGGCACCGCGGTCCTGCAGAATGGCACCATGGTGCCGAAAGTAATGTGATATTTCTGAATATTCGGCACCGCGGGCCTGCAAAATGGCACCACGGTGCCGACCTGATTCCGTTTTTTCCACCCTTTTCTTCATGCTTAGTCTCCTATTTCCTCATCTGTCATCATAACACAACCCAAAAATACCATCAAGTGAGATTGTTCAAGTTAAGCTAATTACATAATTTAAACATTGGGTTGTCTCCCAAGTAGCGATGTCTTTAACATATTTTAGCCGGACGCAGGTCCTTTATTCAATCACTGGGGTAAATTACCCCCACAACCCATCCACTTGAAATTTATTTTTCTTCCTTACTCTATTCTTCTTTTTCACAGGGTCAGGTTTAGCAAGATTTACATTTTTGTCAGCTTTCCTCTCATCAACTTTTATTTCAGAACTTATACTAACCTGTGGGTTCACCGTTGTCGCAGTGATCCCCCTGCCTTTGGATTGTTCTTGATGAGCTGATGCGTCAGTTGTTCTCACCGCAAAGCATTTGTTGCTGGCCTGGGATTCAATGGTAGATTTGAAAACCTTGAACACCATCTCCTCTTCTTGGACCCTTAGTCTCAACTCTCCCTTCTCCACATCAATGAGAGCTCTGCCCATGGCTAGGAATGATCTTCCTAAAATAATGGGCAGTCTTCATCTTCCTCCATGTCAAGAATGAGGAAATCTGTTGGAAAGAAGAACTTTCCTACCTTTACTAGTACATCTTCCATACCTCGGGGGTGCACCACGGATCGGTCAGCCAGCTGTAGATTTACTGTGGTTGGCTTGGCTTTCCCCAAACCCAATCTCTTAAATACAGATAGGGGCATAAGATTTATGCTAGCCCCTAAGTCACAAAGTGCCCGGTTGCAGGTTACCTTTCCAATAGTGCAGGGCAGGGTAAAACTTCCTGGATCTTTCAATTTAGGAGGCAGTTTCTTTTGTAAGATGGCGCTGCACTCCTCTGTCAGCGCTATTGTCTCGTAATCCGACAATCTTCTCTTCTTCCCAAGTATCTCCTTCATGAATTTGAAATATGTAGACATTTGTTCTAACGCCTTAATAAAGGGGATATTGATGTGGAGCTTCTTAAATACCTCCAAGAACTTAGAGAACTGTTTGTCTAGGGCCTTCTTCTGGAGCCTTTGAGGGTAAGATATTTTGTCAGTGTATTCCCTCAAAGGTGCTGGTGGAGCTTTCTCTACTGTAGGGCGGTCCTCAGTGACCCCCTCATTTCCTACATCAACTGTCCTCTTACACTTTTTCTCATTCACCACTGCTGTTTGGGGAGTAACCTGCTCCAACTGCTTTCCACTTCTCAACAAAACTGTCTGGCACTACTCTCTCGGATTAACCTCTGTATTGCTTGGGAAAGTACCCTGCAGTCTGTTATTTACCATCTTTGCCAGTTGCCCCACTTACGTTTCCAAGTTCCTGAGAGAGGACCTTGTTTCGGACATGAACTGATTCGGCAAATTGGCGAGTGTAAGTAATGCTGCTCTCAATTCATCAGACTTCTCCTGTTGGGTAGGTGGTCTAAACTGCTGGGAAGATGTAGCCTGATTATGTGCCTGATGGTTCTGGTAATTACCTTGATATGGTGACTGCTGGGCTTGGTCATTCCTCCACGAAAAGTTGGGGTGATTTCTGCACTCCGGATTGTATGTGTTGGAGTTATAAGAGCGCTGGAAGTTCCCCACTGCTTGAACCTGCTCCATGGGCACATTATTAGGATCCACCACTGTGCATCTGTCAAAAGAGTGTGGGCCCCCGTAAATCTCACAATTCACCGACATCTGGACTGCATTTACAGATATAATGTTCTGCTGCAGCAGCTTTGTCAAAAGGGCCACCTGCGCATTCAATGCAGTGATAGCATCTATCTCATGGATGACCATAGTCTTACTGCTACTCACTGATCTGTCATCTGCCCTTTGGTAATTATTCCCAGCCATGTCTTCTAGCAACTCATGTGCCTCATTGACACTCTTCCTCATGAACGCTCCCCATGCTGAAGCATCAATGATGGTATGAGTAGTACCACTCAACCCATTATAAAAATGTGGACCAATATCACTTCTCTATGCCATGATGTGGGAATTTTCTCTGCAAATCCTTGAATCGCTCTCATGCATCATACAGCGACTCTCCATCTACCTGATATAAATTGTTCAACTCTCCCCTTAACTTTGCTGCCTTTGAATGAGAAAAGAACTTTGCAAGAAACTTTTGGGCTAAATCCTACCAGGTGGTGACGGAGTTGGCAGGCAGTGAGTTCAACTAGCTTTTGGCTCTGTCCCTAAGTGAGAATGGGAAGAGCCTCAATCTAATGGCATCGTCAGTAACACCATTGTACTTGAAGGTAGCACACAGCTCTAGAAAATTAGCAATGTGCATGTGGGGGTCTTCATACGACAATCCCTCAAATTGTAATGTGTTCTGGACCATGCTCAAGATGGCTGGCTTGATCTCAAATTTGTTTGCCCCTATTGTTGGGAGACTGATGCATGTCTATGCACCTGTAACTGTGGGCAGAACGTAGTCCCCCAAAATACTCTCTGTTGGAACCTGTATTGGCTCCCCTACATTCTCAGGAACCTCATTGTCCACCCCATTCTAATTCGATTGGTTTTCTATGGTCACTGAATCAGATATCTTCTTGTTTCGCCTGTTCTACTTGTAAGTATTCTCAATTTCAGGATTAAAAGGAACAAGTGTATCTGCTCCTCTTCTTCTTCGCATAAATTACGTCCTGAAATCGATCAAAATCAACAAACAAATCAAGGCAACAGAGTTCTAGAAAAAAACACCAAAGTTAAGAAAATATGGTTCGATATTAGAACTACGTCAGTCCCCGACAAAGGCGCCAAAAACTTGTCAGGCCAATTTTCAACTGCTCACGCAAGTGTACGTATAGTTACAAGTAATATAGTCTGTTAAGACCAAATATCATCCTCAGAGACTGGTTTCTAATTACGGAACATCTATTCTAGGTTATCTATTTGGCAAACGATAAGTGATTTGGTTTTTATCTAACACTAGTAGAGTAATTGCAAGAATCAAACTAAATTATTGAGGTTTAATCAGTTATGAATGAATTAGGGCTTTCAATATCCTCAACTATCCACTCTTATCAATCATTAATGCAACTAGAATGACTTATTCTTCTACGTTAAGATAGCGGTTAACTAGACTGTCTTATATTCCGGTTAGGATATATAATCGCTCAACCCCAGTGCAGAATCTTTCTATATTTCTATGATAGGTTTTACCACATTAGAGGATTAAGAACAATAACCTATAATGTGTTATACCCCGTAGTTCCGGCCTTACGTGTAAGAGCATACGAAAGGGAGTAGGGCTTAAAATTTTCGAAAGATAGGTTGACGGATTGTTTCGGACGGGTTTTAGTCAACTTTGAGGCGGGTTATGACCCGGTACATTGAGAGTTTCTAAGTATTTCAAAGGCTTAGTGCGTAGTTCGTTGAGTCTAGTTTCCAACGCAACCGACCGTTCGTAAATAGGAAATCGGAGTAGAAAGTTATGGGAGTTACAAGTTCAGTGCGCAGTCGGACCAAAATGTGTTTCGGGCAGGAGCCACAGGGCCGCGGCGCCGGAAAGATCTGAGGGCTCGCTGAAGTTGCAGAGCCGCGGCGCCGGGAAGCAGGGCCGCGGCGCCGGAAAGTCCTGAGAGTCGGCAGAAGTTTCAGCGCCGCGGCGCCGAGGCGGGTTTCATGGCCGAGTGGGAAATTCGCATCGCTTTGTTTTTAAAGAGGTCATGGGTGGGTGACAAGTGTCCCACCCATCTGATTTTTGCATGTCCCTTATATTGACCAAGTCTTGAAGACTTGGTCATCTTTCTAAGTCTTCCTATCTCTAAGCTAAAGCTCTCACTTCTCTCTAGAATTCCAAGAGGAATTCAAAGCCTAAGGAAAATCTGAAAAGTTAGGACAAGAAGAAAGCTTGTGGCTAGCTTGTAGGAGTTGTTGTGGTGGTGTTCTTGGAAGAGAGGCTAGCAAAATTGTTGGAATAATTTTGGCTAAAACGCTAAAGGTAACATTTCTTCTCTTGTAGCTAGTTATTGATGTTGCATGTGAAGAAGGAGGAATTTGTAGTAGTAAATAATTCTCTTAGATTCATTGCATGTAAGAAATATGTTTTGGATATGAAAAGATTGGTTAAGAAGATATTATGAGCATGTTGTAGCCTAAGTACTACTTTAAATTTGTTAAGTAAATTGTTGTACCTTATGGGGCAGAATTTTACACACCCAAGTTTAGGTGTGTAATCTCCTTTGAAATGGTTGGATTGTTGGGCCTAATATGTGGCGTTTGGATGTTGAATTCGGCCTTGAAAAAGGTGGCAAAGTATGTAGAAACAAAGGAAATGCTGCCCAATTTTCCATAGAAATTAGTAACTTTGAACTTGGATTATTCTACATTGAAATTAGAGGTTAATAAACGTATCATGGTTATTTTAGGTTGACATATTACTTGCGGTAGTTTGGGCTTAGCAAGTGGATTGACCGAAGAGGTATGTGGAGCTTTTCTATCTCTTGAGCATGAGTAGTTGTATCTATGTAGTACGGTAGACGTACAAGATTTGGTATTCTTACTTGTTTTAAGTATATAAAGACTTGTTTCGTCTTAAAAAGTATAAGTCCCCGGGTTATGGGAAAAGTATAGTTTTTACTAAAGTATAGGGTCAATATAACAACTTTATGGGAAGTTGGTTTGTTAGCTTCATGAAAGGATAATAAGAAGAGATTTACTCTAAGTAAGATAAGTAAGGACAAGTGACTTGATTTATGAAAGACAAATTGATTTTAAGGCATCAATTGTCCAAAGGTTTTATATGAAAAAGAGTCATTTTTAAAGAATATAAGTATGTGGTACTTTGGGTTAAATTCCCGGATTTTCTTTTATTAAATATGTTAGTGCCTTGAGTAAACTAAAATGAGAGGGTATATGAACAAGACTAATAAGAAATATGAGCTTTCGTAACTTATATATATATATATATATGTTTATGATATGATGACCGATTGAGCTAGGGTAAGAGTATAAATGAGGGGCAAGCCCCAAGATCGTTATACCACCTTCTCCAGGGTAAGAGTATGAATGAGGGGCAAGCCCCAAGATCGTCATACCACCTTCTTCAGGGTAAGAGTATAAATGAGGGGTAAATCCCCAAGATCGTTATACCACCCGCCTGTGGTAAGAGTATAAACGGCGGCAAGCCCCAAGATCGTTATACCAATTGCCCGTGGATTCGCTACCCACGATGCGAGAATACCTCATGTGAGTCCTATGGGCTTACGCGGTGAAATAGTCCCACGCGGACGGTACAAACTATGCGAGGAATACCTCACGCGGTCCACAAGACCCACGCGTGAAATAGTCCCGTGAGTAGGATTGCTTATTGATACTACAGCGAGGACCCTGTTTTGATCACAAGCCTCCTATTTTTATGCAGCAAAGTGTATACTTGTTACTCTCATTGTTAGTAAGGCACATTGTACTGTATTTTGATTTTCTTCCATAACTCCAGCTTATTTTTCAGACTTATGACATTATTATTACAAGATTTTCCGCTTTACATACTTGGTACATATCAGGTAATCGACTTCTTCTGGGCTGCGTTCATGCCGCAGGTAAGGTAGCGTGGTGGATCCTCGTTCTTAGGATCACCGCTCCTGTCGAAGCTCCATTCCTCCTAAGCTTGTTTTGTTGGTACGCTTTTCCCCGATGTTATAGGCATTGTGTATATTCGTGGTATGTCGGCCCCGTCCCGCCACATTTGTTATCCTTAAGTGCGTGGTCACGTATGTTTTGGGTCGTAAGAACAAGTTGTACCGCTATACTTTTGATTAAGTATGTTTTATGTCGAACTTTATCTACCGCCGATGATGTTTACCTTTTATAAGTTATGTGTTATGTATGTTCGCCGCTATTCTCTCGATGTATACACGATGGTACCCTGGCAGGTACGCCGCGGCCCCGGGATCGGGTCGTGACAAAAGTGATATAAAAGCAGTTAGTCCTTGGAAAATGTCTACAGACCGTGTCTAGTAGAGTCTTGATTATCGGTGTGTTGTGCACCACATCTATAATCAGGAGGCTGCAGGATATTTAGGATTGGTTTCCATTCTTTCACTCTAAGATCGTGCAATAGAGTTGTGTTATAGGTTGAACCTCCTCTGATGTTTTCCCTTATGTATCAGTTATGCCTCCACGCAAGGCAACCGCGGCCCAGAAGGGCAAGGCAGCTGAGGGTGCTGCTAGTGGGACGCGGAGGGTCACGAGGGCACAGGCCCAGTCTTTACCAGAGATGATGTTTCGAGCGGCGAGTTCCACGACGTCGCCAGCCTCAGCGGAGTTCGAGGCAGCGGAAGCGGCTACTGAGACCGCGGTACCAGAGCCTCCAAATCCCCACGTGGTCGAGTATAGAGATTATCGAACAGATCCGCTTATTGACCAAAGATAGTGGCGGGCAAACGAGGGTGAGCGGCAACAACCCTGTGAGCCGAGCGCTTATGGATTCGGGATTTCCTAGGTTTTCATCCACCCGAGTTCTATGGTTCGAGATTCGAGGAGGATCCGCAGGAGTTTGTGCGGAAGTTACAGCGGACCATGCAGGTTCTTAGGGCCTCGGAGACTGAGTCTGTTATACTAGTTTCTTACCGGTTACGCGATATTGCGCTGAACTGGTTTGAGTCATGGGTATTGTCGAGAGGTGAGGATGCTCTTCCAGCTGTTTGGGAAGAGTTCACAGAGGCTTTCCTGGATCACTTCTTGCCCCCTGAGATGAGGAGAGCCCGCGTAGATAGATTCTTGACCTTGAGGCAGGACGAGAGGACTATCAGAGAGTACAGCTTGGAGTTTGATTCCTTGGCCAAGTATGCACACACCATTGTAGAATGACATGGCGCATGT
Organism: Przewalskia tangutica; assembly: GCA_029844215.1. Lineage (NCBI taxonomy): Eukaryota > Viridiplantae > Streptophyta > Magnoliopsida > Solanales > Solanaceae > Przewalskia > Przewalskia tangutica. The sequence continues at coordinate 84,978,267 of CM056734.1, forward strand.
GGTTCATCGATATGTGATGAGGTTAGACCGTCATATGATTATCGTGACGGTGGATCTTCACCGAGGATGGATATTGCCAGGATGCAGGCGTATGCGCAGGGGATTGAGGACAGAGAGAGGCAGGATAAGCTAGATTTAGGCCAGCCCAAGAGGCCGTGACAGCAGGTCTTAGGCGATTTCGAGGCGACATTTCGCAGCAGACTAGTCCACATTTCAGCCAAGACAGGTGCTCCTTCGCCTCGGCGGGAGGTCCGATCACCGTTATTCGGGAGCAGTCGTGGCTCCGAGACTTCGGGTTTCAGAAAACAGGATCGCCACTAATCGAGACCACCCACATCTTGGTGCGTTCGACGGTAGGTCTCATCCGGCGAGTGCCGTATGGGTTCGTGAGCTTGTTACTTGTGGCGGCAGGCCATGTGAAGAGGATTGTCCGCCCAGCGGCGGAGTGTTATGGTTCACCGACGGGTCTTGTTGGATCTTCATCTTGGTGGTCAAACGCCCGAGGCGTGGTGTTCACGGGCGGCCGCGGCAGAGGTCGTGGTAGGGTCCCGCCTAGCGGTCCTCAGAACCGCATCTATGCTATGTCCAGCCGTCAGGACCAGGAGGCGTCACCAGATGTCGTCACAGGTACATTGTTGGTTTCTTGTTGTGATGTATATGCTTTGATAGATCCAGGTTCTGCCTTGTCCTATATATCTCCCCATATTGGCGATAGAATAGGGATGAGCCCGAGTCCATAAGACCTTTTGAGGTGGCTACGCCGATGGTGATCTGGTAGCCGAGCGGATATATAGAGCTTGCCCAGTGACTGTAGACAGTCGTCAGACTCTAGCCGACTTGATAGAGTTGGATATGACGGACTTTGATGTGATTATGGGTATGGATTGGCTAGCGTCTTGCTATGCCAATGTGGACTGTAGAGAGAGATTAGTTCGATTCCAGTTTCTGGTGGCCGTTATCGAGTGGAAGGGAATATCGCGTCGCGGCGGGTAAGTTTATTTCTTACCTCAAGGCTAGGAAGATGGTGCGGAAAGGGTATATCTACCACATGGTTCGGGTATTCGATACTGAGGCTGAGATACCGGACCTTCAGTCAGTTTCGATCGTTAGAGAGTTTCCAGACGTATTCCCAGACGAGCTTCCGGGTATCCCTCCTGAGAGGGAGGTTGAGTTTTGAATTGATTTGGCGCCAGATACTCGACCGATATCTATTCCTCCATACAGGATGACACCTGCCGAGTTGAAGGAATTGAAAGACCAGCTGAAGGACTTGCTGGAGAAGGGCTTTATCAGGCCAAGTGTTTCTCCCTGGGGAGCGCCAGTATTATTTGTAAAGAAGGATGGACGCCATGCGCACGTGTATTGACATGCATACGGTGAACAAGGTAACTATCAAGAACAGATATCCTCCCGGGATTGACGATTTGTTTGACCGCAGTGGTGCAAGGTGTTTTTCAAGATAGACTCGCGATCCGTTATCATCAAAGCGATTTAGAGAGACAGATATCCCAAAGACTGCATTCAGGACCCGGTATGGGCACTATGAGTTCAGGGTGATGTCTTTCGGGTTGACCAATGCCCCAGCAGTATTCATGGATTTGATGAACAGGGTGTTCAAGCCATTCTTGGATATGTTCGTTATAGTTTTCATTGATGATATCTTGGTATATTCGCGCACAGAGCTGCATACAGATCATTTGAGGACGGTATTGGGAGTCCTCCGGGACCGGCAGTTGTATGCCAAGTTCTCGAAATGCGAGTTTTGGTTAGCTTCAGTGGCTTTCTTAGGGCATGTTATCGGGGCCGATGGTATTCGGGTTGATACAAACAAGATTGAGGCGATCAAGACTTGCCCGGACCACTACACCGAGAGTGCGCAGCTTTGGGCCTCATGGATTATTATCGGAGGTTTGTGGAGAAGTTTGCTTCCATATCAACACCTTTGACTAAGCTGACTCAGAAAGCAGCTATGTTCCGGTAGACGGATACTTGTGAGGAAAGTTTTCAGTTGCTAAAGGAGAAATTGATGACCGCCCCAGTTCTTACTCTTCCAAAGGGTTTAGATGGATATGTGGTTTATTGTGACGCGTCAGGTGTCATGCTTGGATACGTGCTGATGCAACACGACAAGGTTATAGCTTACGCATCTCGACAGCTTAGGAAGCATGAGAAGAACTATCCCACACATGACTGGAGTCGCGCAGCGATTCATGCCTCAAGATCCGAGACATTATTTATATGGAGTTCATGTGGATATTTACACAGACCACAAGAGTCTCCAGTATATCTTCATCCAGAGGGAGCTGAACTTGCGATAGAGACGATGGTTGGAGCTGCTTAAGGATTACGATGTTGATATTCTGTACCACCCAGAGAAGGACAATGTAGTTACAGATGCCCTTAGTCGCAGATCGATGGGTAGTATGTCTGATGTACAGCCAGAGAAAAGGGATATGGTCCGAGAGTTACATCAGCTAGCGAGCCTTGGGGTTCGTTTGGTTGATTCTGATAGTGATGGAGTTCGGGTTCGAGAGGTTGTCGAGTCTTCCATCGTCGAGGAGGTGAAGAGGCGACAATATGAGGATCTGATTATGGTACGGTATCGAGATTCCGCTTTTCAGAAAGAGAAGAGTCTATTTGAGGTAGCGTCGGATGGGGTGCTAAGATTTGAGGGCCGGTTGTGTTTCCGATGCGGACAGACTTCGTCGCAGATTTCGGGAGGCACACAGTGCTCGTTATTCTATTCATCCGGGGTCGACTAAGATGTATCATGACCTCAGATGCGTGTATTGGTGGGATGGCCTGAAGAGGGACGTTGCGGGGTTCGTAGCGCAGTGCCCGAATTGTCAGCAGGTCAAAGTTGAGCACCAGAAGCCCGGTGGGCTGTTGCAGGCTATTGATATTCCGACTTGGAAGTGGGAGGTGGTAAATATGGATTTTATTACAGGGTTACCTTCCACTCAGAGGAAGCATGATTCTATTTGGGTTATCGTCGACATGCTGACGAAATCAGCCCATTTTATTCCAGTCAGGACGACCTTTTCGGCCGAGGATTATGCTAGACTGTATATCAGGGAGATTGTGAGACTGCACGGAGTTCCTATATCGATTATTTCAGACAGAGGAGCCCAGTTCACGGCTAACTTCTGGAGGTCTTTCCAGAAGGGACTAGGGACACAGGTGAGTCTCAGTACGACATTTCATCCTCAGACCGACGGACAAGCCGAGCGCACTATCCAGACACTTGAGGATATGTTGCGGGCTTGTGTTATTGATTTCAGGGGTAGCTGGGAGGATCATCTGCCTCTTGTGGAGTTTGCTTATAACAACAACTACCATTTTAGTATTCAGATGGCGCCTTATGAGGCCTTATACGGAAGGAAGTGCAGGTCACCGATAGGATGGTTCGAGGTGGGGGAAGTTCAGTTAGTCGGGCCAGACTTGGTTCAGCAGGCAGTGGATAAGGTGAAGCTTATCCAGGAGCGGTTATTGTCAGCTCAGAGTCGACAGAAGTCGTATGCAGATCATCGGCGTCGACATTTGGAGTTTGAGGTTGATGATTGGGTCTTTCTGAAGGTGTCACCCATGAAAGACGTGATGAGATTTGGAAAGAAGGGGAAACTTAGCCCAAGGTACATTGGGCCTTATCAGATTGTCCGTAGGGTAGGCAAGGTTGCCTATGAGTTAGATCTGTCGTCCGATTTGGAGGCGGTACATCCAGTCTTCCATGTGTCTATGTTGCGGAAATGTGTTGGAGATCCATCTAGAGTGCACCCGATTCATGATGTCCAGGTGACAGAGGAGTTATCGTATGAGGAGAGTCCCATAGAGATACTCGATCGTCAGGTTAGGCGACTTCGGACGAAGGACGTGACTTCCGTCAAAGTCTTGTGGCGGAACGAGAACAGGGAGGAGATGACGTGGGAAGCTGAGGATGACATGATAAAGAAGTATCCTCACTTATTTTCTATACCTCCAGGTAACCTACTTTCTTGCTTGTTAGTTTTAAATTGGCAATTTTGCTTGAGTATTGTTGTGGTTTGTGAAGCGTCTTTAATTGCAAAAAGAATAGTTAAGAGGGTCGATGTCGATATCGTGATTTGAGTAAGCCTAGAAGGAACATTCGGGATGAATGTTTCTAAGGGGGGGAGAATGTTATACCCCGTAGTTCCGGCCTTACGTGTAAGAGCATACGAAAGGGAGTAGGGCTTAAAATTTTCGAAAGATAGGTTGACGGATTGTTTCGGACGGGTTTTAGTCAACTTTGATGAGGGTTATGACCCGGTACATTGAGAGTTTCTAAGTATTTCAAAGGCGTGGTGCGTAGTTCGTTGAGTCTAGTTTCTAACGCAACCGACCGTTCGTTTATACGACATCGGAGTAGAAAGTTATGGGAGTTACAAGTTCAGTGCGCAGTCGGACCGAAATGTGTTTCGGGCAGGAGCCACAGGGCCGCGGCGCCGAAAAGTCCTGAGAGTCGGCAGAAGTTTCAGCGCCGCGGCGCCGAGGCGGGTTTTGCGAAGCTGAGTGGAAAATTCTGCACTGTTTTGTTTTAAAAGAGGTCATGGGTGGGTGACAATTGTCCCCCCCCCCCCCCCCCATCTGATTTTTGCATGTCCCTTATATTGACCAAGTCTTGAAGACTTGGTCATCTTTCTAAGTCTTCTTCTCTCCAAGCTAAAGCTCTCACTTCTCTCTAGAATTCCAAGAGGAATTCAAAGCCTAAGGAAAATATGAAAAGTTAGGACAAGAAGGAAGCTTGTGGCTAGCTTGTAGGAGTTGTTGTGGTGGTGTTCTTGGAAGAGAGGCTAGCAAAATTGTTGGAATAATTTTGGCTAAAGCGCTAAAAAAAAGGTAACATTTCTTCTCTTGTAGCTAGTTATTGATGTTGCATGTGAAGAATGAGGAATTTGTAGTAGTAAATAATGCTCTTAGATTCATTGCATGTAAGAAATATGGTTTGGATATGAAAAGATTGGTTAAGAAGATATTATGAGCATGTTGTAGCCTAAGTACTACTTTAAATTTGTTAAGTAAATTGTTGTATCTTATGGGGCAGAATTTTACACACCCAAGTTTAGGTGTGTAATCCCCTTTGAAATGGTTGGATTGTTGGGCCTAAGATGTGGCGTTTGGATGTTGAATTCGGCCTTGAAAAAGGTGGCAAAGTATGTAGAAACAAAGGAAATGCTGCCCAATTTTCCATAGAAATTAGTAACTTTGAACTTGGATTATTCTACATTGAAATTAGAGGTTAATAAACGTATCATGGTTATTTTAGGTTGACATATTACTTGCGGTAGTTTGGGCTTAGCAAGTGGATTGACCGAAGAGGTATGTGGAGCTTTCCTATCTCTTGAGCATGAGTAGTTGTATCTATGTAGTACGGTAGACGTACAAGATTTGGTATTCTTACTTGTTTTAAGTATATAAAGACTTGTTTCGTCTTAAAAAGTATAAGTCCCCGGGTTATGGGAAAAGTATAATTTTTACTAAAGTATAGGGTCAATATAACAACTTTATGGGAAGTTGGTTTGTTAGCTTCATGAAAGGATAATAAGAAGAGATTACTCTAAGTAAGATAAGTAAGGACAAGTGACTTGATTTATGAAAGGCAAATTGATTTTAAGGCATCAATTGCCCAAAGGTTTTATATGAAAAAGAGTCATTTTTAAAGAATATAAGTATGTGGTACTTTGGGTTAAATTCCCGGATTTTCTTTTATTAAATATGTTAGTGCCTTGAGTAAACTAAAATGAGAGGGTATATGAACAAGACTAATAAGAAGTATGAGCTTTCGTAACTTATATATATATATATATATGTTTATGATATGATGACCGATTGAGCTAGGGTAAGAGTATAAATGAGGGGCAAGCCCCAAGATCGTTATACCACCTTCTCCAGGGTAAGAGTATGAATGAGGGGATCGTCATACCACCTTCTTCAGGGTAAGAGTATAAATGAGGGGTAAATCCCCAAGATCGTTATACCACCTGCTTCAAGGTAAGAGTATAAATGAGGGGCAAGACTCAAGATCGTTATACCACCTGTTCCGTGGATTTGCTACCCATGATGCGAGGAATACCTCATGCGAGTCCTATGGGCTTATTGATCGGTGTATTTTATATACACCTTTTGAGTCAGTTTTAGTTAATCTTTTGTCCCGTTTTGTACATATAAGTGATGTATTAGGATAGTTTTCCTTTCTATTTGAGTCAAAGTGGTTAAAATGGCCAAATGGCGGAAAAGGAGCTAAAAGAGGGCAAAAGAGGAGATGCCAGAGCTGAAAACAGAGAAAGTGGCGAACGAGGGTGAAATCTGCACCAGCGCCGCGCGCCTCGCAATCAGCGGCGCGGCGCCCACTATTCAGAGAGGCTGCAGAAGACTCAGCACCGCGGCGCCTTCAGACAGCAGATGCAGGGCCGCGGCGCCTAAACATCCGAGAAGCTACAGAGCAGTACTGCGCGCCTCGCATACAGATATCAGGGCAGCGGCGCCAAAACACCCGACGGATTGCAGACTTCCGGCCACGCGCCGTCGCAGTGGTCGCGGCGCCGCCGCGGAAAAAATAGGTCTGTTGACGAAATTCAGGCCAGCTGAAGGAAAAGAGGGAGGCGGTTTTCAGCCTATAAAAGGAGAACCCTAGACAGTTTTTAAGGGTTCCCCTTCTTGCACAACACAAGACTTTTGCTTGGATATTGGATACCATTAGTTTAGTAATTTCTTTTCCCTTTCTTGTTCTTTATTTCTATTTTGTATGATGAACATGGAATTAGTTCTTGTCATGACAATGACTAGGAACTAATTCTCTTATAGGGCTTTCCATGTTGAATTGCTAGAAACTTATGTTATAAATTAATGCTTATGGTTATTTTTCTTATTGTGAGATCTATCCAATAATTGAGTTGAATTCTTGGTAATTAATTGACAACTAATTATCACTATATGATTTCTAATCAGATTCTGAAAGGGGGGGATTGTGAATATGCTGTAAGTTGGGTAGACATTCTTGGATTGAGGATGAAAATACCTCAATTATTTATGTAGCGTTGATGAGAGGCTTAACAACCCTAATTTTGCGCATTGTGCGTGACGGTCAACTAGGTTTTTGTTCTTAATCCTCCTATAAAGTTATCCTTATCACCGAAAGGTAGGTAAGGTGCGATACTGGGGTTGAGTGTTTATATAACCCTAACGGGAGTATAAAACGATTTCGTAAACCTGCTTTCTCCAAAAGAAGAATACCATAAGTTAATGCATTAGTAAGTAGCATAAGCGGATAGTAAGGATACATGGAAGCCCTATTATCATCACCACTGAAATAAATCTTTATATTTAAATAGCTTGCATAATTCTTAGTTATAAACAACAAATCAATTATCAATTCACCAAATAGATACTAGAAAATAGATAGTTGGTAATTGAACCCTAATCCTTGTGGACGATATTCGGTCTTACCAGGACTATATTACTTGTCACGATAACGTGCACTTGCGTTAAAGTGTGTGCATCTTACCGCGCATCAAGTTTTTGGCGCCGTTGCCGGGGATTAGGCATAGTTCAATATCAAATTTGTCTATTTTTAATTTCTAATTTGGTCTTTATTTTAATTTTTAATTTTTACGTTTTTATTTTTATTTTCGAAAAGTTCGAGGTGCCGTGATTCTTTGTTGGTTTTGATTTATCTCAGGAATTTTTTTAGATATGGATTTTTACTGTCAATATGACAGAGAACCAACCATAGAGGAAGAGAGGGAGGAATTAAGAGAAACGATACTCAGTCTCACGAGGTACCAAAATCAGTTCATAGACGAAACAAGAATGGCCATGCAGAAGTTGGAAACGCAAATAGCAGAGCTCGCGATCATATTCAACAGCGAAACACATGAAGAGCAATCTGCACCTGGGGTAGGCAATGAGGAAACACAATGTCAGGCAATTGACCTGAAGGATGCCGAATCAGGGGAGATAGAGAGTTCGCAGCAGCAGCGCCGCGGCGCCGAAGATTCTGAGACAATGCAGGAGACAGTGCAGAAGGTTCTGGCATCCGAGGCAGTGCAGGAAAGTGAGCGCCGCGGCGCCCAAGATCAGGGTCGCGGCGCCCAGAACCCAGAAACCGAGAAATCAGCACCAGCTGTGGCAACCGCACCCCAGGTGATGATACCATATCCTCAGAAATTAAAAACATGCACCCTTGACAAGCAATTCTCCAGATTCGTGGAGGTCCTCAAACAATTGCAACTCAATATCCCGTTTGCTGAAGCATTAGAACAAATGCCGAGCTACGTCAAGTTCATGAAGGATGTGCTTAGCAAAAAGAGGAGGATAGAGGATTACGAAACAGTGATGTTGACTGAGGAATGTAGTGCCATCTTACAGAGACAACTGCCTCAGAAGTTACAAGACCCTGGGAGCTTTACCATCCCATGTACTATTGGGAAGTTTGAATGTCAGAAGGCACTGTGCGACCTAGGAGCAGGCATAAATCTGATGCCCTATCTAGTTTTCTGCAAACTAGAAATGGGAGAAATCAGACCTACAAACATCACCTTGCAGTTAGCTGACCGCTCAATTGTTCATCCGAGAGGAGTCATCGAAGATGTTTTAGTGAAGGTGGACAAGTTCATCTTCCCCGCCGACTTCGTTATCTTAGACATACAAGATAACGATGGAATCCCCATCATACTTGGCAGACCCTTCTTAGCCACAGGACAGGCGCTCATTGATGTTCACAAAGGGGAGTTGAAGCTTCGAGTAGACGAAGAAAAGGTGATTTTTCAATGTTTTTCGAGCACCAACTTTTCCAGAGGCCAAGGATAACTGCTCAGCCATTGATCTTAGCGAAGAAGCAGTGTCAGCCAAAGAGTTCGGATATGATGATACGCTTGAAGAAGTACTGACCACATGGGATGATGATAGTAGAAACGATCCAGATTTGATGGAGTATGCAAATTGGATGAATGCTTATGAAAAATGGGATACAAGGAAGTATGAAGAACTTGGACAGGTACCAGAAAGATCATTACCATCCACAGAGAAGGCTCCAGAGTTAGAGTTAAAAACCCTACCCAATCATCTACAATACCAATACCTAGGTGAAGAAAAAACCTTACCAGTGATCATTTCATGCCACCTATCCACCGAAGAGATTGACAAACTGCTAAGAGTACTAAAGAATCACAAGCGGGCCATTGGATGGACATTAGCGGACATAAAAGGGATAAGTCCATCAACAGTCTTGCATAAGATCCGTCTAGATGAGAAAAGCAGACCATCCATCGAAGCCCAAAGACGACTAAACCCAAACATGAAAGAGGTAGTGAGAAAGGAAATCCTAAAATGGCTCGATGCAGGAGTAATCTACCCCATATCCGACAGCACATGGGTAAGCCCAGTACAAGTGGTGCCGAAAAAGGGTGGAATAACAGTGGTGACTAACGAAAGAAACGAACTCATCCCCTCGAGAACGGTCACCGGATGGAGAATTTGCATTGACTATCGCAAGTTGAATAAAGCAACCAGAAAAGACCACTTCCCGTTGCCATTCCTAGATCAAATGTTGGACAGACTTGCAGGGCATAACTACTACTGCTTTTTGGATGGATACTCAGGGTATCACCAGATTGCAATAGCCCCAGAAGATCAGGAAAAGACAACATTCACTTGCCCTTTTGGTACATTTGCATTCAGAAGGATGTCATTCGGACTCTGCAATGCACCTGCAACTTTTCAGAGGTGTATGATGGCAATTTTCTCAGATATGGTAGAGAGAACTATAGAGATCTTTATGGATGATTTTTCGGTCTTTGGAGCATCATTCGATGAGTGTTTAAGGCATTTAGAAGCAGTGTTAAGCCGGTGCGAAGAATCTAACCTTGTGCTAAATTGGGAGAAGTGTCACTTCATGGTAACAGAAGGAATCGTCTTGGGACACAAAATATCAAACCAAGGTATTGAGGTGGACAAAGCAAAGATTTCTGTGATCGAAAATCTACCACCTCCAGTATCAACAAAAGGAGTCAGAAGTTTCCTTGGACATGCAGGTTTCTATAGAAGATTTATCAAGGATTTTTCAAAGGTCTCAAAGCCTCTTTCCACATTACTAATGACGGGGGTTGCCTTCGACTTCAATGAAGAATGCTTATCCGCATTTCAAACGCTCAAGGAGAAGCTCATTTCCGCACCCATAGTCATTGCACCAAACCGAGCTCCCATTCGAACTAATGTGCGATCTGGCGACTATGCGATTGGAGCGGTGCTTGGACAGAGAATCGACAAGGTATTTAGATCCATTTACTATGCTAGTAAAACTCTAAATGACGCACAGTTAAATTATGCAACTTCTGAAAAAGAACTACTAGCTATAGTATATGCGTTTGAGAAATTCAGGCCATACTTGATTGGGAATAAAGTGATAGTATACACTGACCACTCTGCTATAAAGTACTTGATGACAAAGAAGGATGCGAAGCCTCGCCTCATTCGATGGGTCCTACTTCTACAAGAATTTGACGTAGAGATTCGTGATAAGAAAGGAACAGAGAATTCAGTTGCGGACCACTTGTCAAGACTGGAAAACACAGAGAGCCAGAACACCAAGGATGTGCAAATAAATGATCACTTTCCAGACGAACAACTGTTTCGAGTAAGTATGAATTCTAATTTACTTTGGTACGCTGATTTTGTTAACTTTCTTGCAGCTAAAGTACTACCCCGTGCTTGTCAAGGCAAAGAAGTGAAGAGGTTTTATTCGTATAAAGCATTACTATTGGGAGGAACCGATGTTATACAAACACTGTGCCGACCAAATCATTAGGCGATGTATACCAGAGGAAGAGATGCACCAGGTTCTCACCCATTGCCACACCTTATCATGTGGTGGACACTTTGGGGCATCAAGAACAGCGGCAAAGGTATTACAATGCGGATTCTATTGGCCAACACTCTTTAAGGATGCCCATACCTTTGTGCAGAGATGTGATAATTGTCAGAGAACAGGGAACATCTCAAGACGAAACGAAATGCCTTCGCAAGAGATATTGGAAGTAGAACTATTCGATGTGTGGGGAATCGATTTCATGGGGCCATTTCCGCCCTCCTTTGGAAATCAATATATCCTTCTGGCAGTTGACTATGTGTCCAAATGGGTAGAAGCAGTGGCCACCAAAGAAAACGATAGTAAGACTGTTAAAAAATTCCTCCAAAAGAATATTTTCACAAGGTTCGGCACACCAAGAGCTCTCATCAGTGATGAAGGGAGCCATTTTCGCAATAGATACCGAATTCATTGCTTTCCGATATGGAGTTTACCATCAGACTACAACTGCTTACCACCCTCAAGCTAATGGGCAAGCGGAAGTATCAAATAGAGAAGTAAAGAGCATATTGGAAAAGACGGTGAACGGCTCAAGGAAAGACTGGTCTATCAAATTGGATGACGCATTGTGGGCATACCGGACAGCATTCAAAACACCAATTGGTATGTCACCTTATAAATTAGTTTTTGGTAAAGCATGTCATTTGCCAAGAGAGTTGGAACACGAGCATACCGGGCAATGAAGAAGTTAAACATGGATACCACGGCCAGACGGAGGAGGTCACATACCGAATGGCGAATTAGATGAATTCCGACACAATGCCTATGAGAATGCAAAGATCTACAAGGAACGAACAAAAGCATGGCACGATAAGAATTTGATACCGAAAGACTTTCAAGAAGGACAACAAGTGCTGTTATTCAACTCAAGGTTGAGATTGTTTCCAGGAAAGTTAAAATCACGTTGGACAGGACCATACACGGTGGTAAGAGTATTCCCATATGGAGCGATTGAAATAAAAGGGAGAGAGGAGCGCTTCAAGGTAAACGGACAGAGGTTAAAACCCTACCTGATAAATGAAATGGAATACATGAACTTGGTAACTTCTCATACCTTAAAATAATAAGGAACTTGCGTCCGGCTAAAAGACGTTAAAGACAGCGCTAGTTGGGAGGCAACCCAATGTTTTTAATTATGTTATCTCAATTTCTGTTTTTATTTTATTTTAGTCTTGATCAGTCTCACGGTCTTGGGTTCTTGTGTCTATGTTGTGTTGACAGGTGAAAGCCAAGGATGTGGAAGGCGAAAAATGAAGAGAAGCCAAGGTTACCCAGAAAAATCGCCATAGCGCCGGCTCCCAACGCAGGGTCGCGCGCTAAATGATTAAGACGCCAGAGTTTGGGCGCCGCGCGCTAATTCTGCGCGGCGCCACAACGGAAAATATGAATTCTGGAAGACACCCTGATCCGAAGGCCCTATCGCCAAATCAAAACACCAAGAATGCTCCTCCCCTCACAGAATTCAAAGTATTATCCACCGCCACCACCACCATTTTAACCAAAGTTTGTAAGTGTCTTATTTCTTTTATTGTCTTTGAGTCTACACACATTGAGGACAATGTGTGATTTAAGTTTGGGGGTGTTTATTTGTGTTTTATTTTCTTTGTGTCATGTTATGTTTTACTTAAGTCTTTTTTATTGTTTTATGTTTATTTTGAGTCACCAATTTTTTTTTCTTTTTGAGTCATAATTGTCTGTCAAAGATCATGTATGTTGTAGTTACTAGAAACACCTAGTGAAGTAAGGTGGAATAATGTAACGGAATTGAAGCAACTATCTAAACACCTAAGTTAGATATGCCAAAAACTCACAGAATCTGTCTATTTGGAGTTTCTTGCTTGAGTTATGCATGCTAAATGATAAATACTTATGTGTTATGACTGCTTGCTATTTGAGGCGAAATAGTTAGGATATGCATGTTAGGGAGATGACTCAGGCATTTCTTTGATAGCCAATTCTTACCATTCTTTTCTATCCCGTACTTTAAAAATATCCCTAGTCAGCCCCATTGAGCCTAAATTTGAAACTTCTTCTTTGACACCCTATATTCCCACAAATTGTACCATAAGTGAAAATATGAAATAGTGGAATACATTGTGTTAAAAAAGAGACAAAAAGAGTGAATAAGTCTGATGCACCCCAATACAAAAGTAATAAGAAATAGGCAAAAACCTAAGTTTGGGGGTGCTTGTCATTATTATATACTTCACTCTCCCAAAACAAAAGAGGGGAAAGATAGAATCGAAATGAAGAAAAGAACAAAAAGAAAAAGGGAAATACTGAAAAGCTGAAGAGCTTATGGTACACGAAATGAGCCTAAATTGCCTATTTTTACCTACCTATACCTAAGCCTACATTACAACCCTTAAAAGTCCTGAAGATCTCTTTTGTGCATATCCAGAATTAGTGGAGAATAGCAAGTAAGCATGCCATAGGATTTTTGAATTTATATGCATGATTTAGTATATTGACTTCCATTAAAGCATGATGAATAGGAGTTTGCGAAATATCTAGCTTAATGTGCTGAAATGTCATGCTATATGTTCCTGCATATTATTTTGCTAACCTTCATGTTTTTCTAGTTAACACTAATGCAGCAAAAGTAATCAATGGCAGTAAGTCTTTTATTTTCGTTCTTTGAGTCTTTTATTTTATTTTATTTCTTTCTATCTTTGCTCGAGGGCGAGCAAAGGTTAAGTTTGGGGGTATTTGATCGGTGTATTTTATATACACCTTTTGAGTCAGTTTTAGTTAGTCTTTTGTCCCATTTTGTACATATAAGTGTTGTATTAGGATAGTTTTCCTTTCTATTTGAGTCAAAGTGGTTAAAATGGCCAAATGGCGGAAAAGGAGCTAAAAGAGAGCAAAAGAGGAGATGCCAGAGCTGAAAACAGAGAAAGTGGCGAACGAGGGTGAAATCTGCACTGGCGCGCCTCGCAGCAGCGGGCCGCGCGCCACTATTCAGAGAGGCTGCGAAGACTTGCAGCGCGCGCTCGTGCACAGATGCAGGGTCGCGCGCTAAACATCCGGAAGCTACGGGAGTTCTGGCCGCAGCCGCTGAGCATACAGATATCGGGGCGCGCCAAAACACCCGACGGATTGCAGAACTTCCGCGCGCGCTCGCGCAGGCGGCGCCAGGCGCTGTCTGCAGGCGCGCGCGAGGCGGAAAAATTAGGTCTTTTGACGAAATTCTGGGCCAGGCCTGAAGGAAAAGAGGGAGGCGGTTTTCAGCCTATAAAAGGAGAACCCTAGGAAGTTTTTAAGGGTTCCCCTTCTTGCACAACACAAGACTTTTGCTTGTAGATTGAATACCATTAGTTTAGTAATTTCTTTTCCCTTTCTTGTTCTTTATTTCTATTTTGTATGATGAACATGGAATTAGTTCTTGTCATGACAATGGCTAGGAACTAATTCTCTTATAGGGTTTTCCATGTTGAATTGCTAGAAACTTATGTTATAAATTAATGCATGCTTATGGTTATTTTTCTTATTGTGAGATCAATCCAATAATTGAGTTGAATTCTTGGTAATTAATTGACAACTAATTATCACTATATGATTTCTAATCGATTAGAAAGGGGGATTGTGAATATCTTTGTAAGTTGGGTAGACATTCTTGGATTGAGGATGAAAATACCTCAATTATTTATGTAGCGTTGATGAGAGGCTTAACAACCCTAATTTTGCGCATTGTGTGTGACGGTCAACTAGGTTTTTGTTCTTAATCCTCCTATAAAGTTATCCTTATCACCGAAAGGTAGGTAAGGTGCGATACTGGGGTTGAGTGTTTATATAACCCTAACGAGAGTATAAAACGATTTCATAAACCTGCTTTCTCCAAAAGAAGAATACCATAAGTTAATGCATTAGTAAGTAGCATAAGCGGATAGTAAGGATACATGGAAGCCCTATTCTCATCACCACTGAAATAAATCTTTATATTTAAATAGCTTGCATAATTCTTAGTTATAAACAACAAATCAATTATCAATTCACCAAATAGATACTAGAAAATAGATAGTTGGTAATTGAACCCTAATCCTTGTGGACGATATTCGGTCTTACCAGGACTATATTACTTGTCACGATAACGTGCACTTGCGTTAAAGTGTGTGCATCTTACCGCGCATCACTTATGCGGGTGAAATAGTCCCATGCGGACGGGTACAGCCTATGCGAGGAATACCTCATGCGGGTCCACAAGACCCATGCGGGTGAAATAGTCCCAGGAGTAGGATTGCTTATTGATACTACAGGCGAGGGACCCTGTTTTGATCACAAGCCTCCTATTTTTATGCAGTAAAGTATATACTTGTTACTCTCATTGTTAGTAAGGCACAGTGTACTGTATTTTGATTTTCTTCCATGACTCCAGCTTATTTTTCAGACTTATGACATTATTATTACAGTATTTTCCAGTTTTACATACTTGGTACATATTGTGTACTGACCCCCTTCCTCGGGGGCTGCGTTCATGCCGCAGGTAAGGGTAAGCAGGTGGTGGATCCTCGTTCTTAGGATCACTGTTCCGGTGTCAGAAGCTCCATTCCTCCGGAAGCTTGTTTTTGCACGGTTTTTCCTCACTGTTATAGGCATTGTGTATATTCAGGGGTATGGCGGGGCCCTGTCCCGCCACAGTTGTTATCCTTAGAGGTCTGTGGTCACGTATGTGTTTTGGGCTGTAAGAACAAGTTGTACTGCTATACTTTTGATTAAGTATGTTTTTATGGAAGGCAGCCTTATCGGCTGACCAGTGATGTTTACCTTTTTATAAGTTATGTGTTATGTATGTTCCGCTGCTATTCTCTGATGTATACCTGACAGGGTACCCCGGTAGGGTACCAGTCGCGGCTCCGGGGTCGGGTCGTGACAAAATGCTACACAAGTATCGGGGTACTTTCGTCCGCGAGTTTAACCTATGTCTATTCAATTACAGCATATCCAAATCTCTCCTCTCGGTTCTTGATTCGAAATCATATAGATTATGATAATTAGTGATCAATTAACTATCAATCATTCATACCAATATTGAATAAATCTTAATCAAGTGAAGAAGAAAATCAAACTAATGCATTAATTCATGAATAAGAGTTTCAAGCGATTCAATAGGAAAACCCTAATAAAGTGTTTAGCTCCTAGCCATAGACATGCTAAGAACTAATACAAATCCAAACATGAACTGAATTACAATAGAGAAAAGAAAGAAAATTACTTAGAACTAGGTCTCCAATTGTAGCCGTCAAGCGTTGTGTTGTGTTTTTCCCCAGAGAAGAAGATATCACCCTAAAATTTGTCCCAAGGTTTTACATATGCTGTCAAAAACGTGTGCCTTGGACCCTTTTTCCTCTTGCCAATTCTATTTCGGACTGGAAATTCCCGCATCGGCACTGCGGTCCTGCAGAATGGTATCGTGGTGCCGAAAGTACTGCGGCTTCTCAGTAATTATGGCACCGTGGTCCTGTATAATGGCACCGCGGTCCTGCAGTCTTTCGTCTGGATCTGCCAACTTTCGTCCTTTTTGCTTCGGGAGCTCCTTTTCTGTCTACTTTTAGCTTCTTTTTTCCATTTTGCCATTTAGAACCGATGTGACTCAAAATAAAGAAAAATGACCCTAACACGACACTTATTTAAACGAAAATGAGAAAAATACTAACTAAAATTGACTCAAACGCGTATACAAAATACACCTAACAGCTCTCGTGGCTAGAATTGAGTCAATAAGATTGCTACTTGCTATCAAAAGATTACCTTGCATCAAATGGATGTTAAAGGAGTTTTCCTTAATGGATATTTGGACAAATTAGTGTATGTTGAGCAACCAAAGGGATTTGAGGATCCTCACCATCCACATTATGTATACAAGCTCAAGAAAGTGTTGTATGGGTTGAAACAAGTCCATCGTGCATGGTATGATCGTCTAACTAACTTTCTTGTTGAGTTTGGTTTTAACCGTGGAGAAGCTGATAGAACATTGTTCATCAAAAGACACGGTGTAGATGTAATAATCACTCAAATCTATATTAATGATATTGTGTTTGGTTCGAATTCAGAATCATTATTGAAGTCTTTTGTCGAAGCAATGTCGACAACATTCGATATGAGCATGATTAGGGAACTAACTTTCTTCTTAGGCTTGCAGATTAAACATAATAAAGATGGGATATTTGTGTCCCAAAGTAAATGTGCCAAGAACCTAGTTAGAAAGTTTGGACTAGAGAATGCAAAACACATGAGAACACCAATGGGATCGACACAACATGTATGTACAAACTATGTTGGACAACATGTTGACGCAATATTATTTAGGTCCATGGTAGGTAGTCTTTTATACCTTACTTCTAGTCGTCCAGACATTATGTTTAGTGTGTGTGCCAGATTTCAGGCCAGTCCCAATGTATCCCACTTAATGGTGTCAAGCGTATAATCAGATATATTACTGGCACAAGTGAATGGGGAATTTGGTACACCAAGGACACTAACCCTAATCTAATAGGGTATAGTGACTCGGATTGGAATGATAATATTGATGATAGAAAGAGCACAAGTGATGGATGTTTTTACTTAGGCAACAACTTAGTATCATGGTATAGTCGTAAGCAAAATTGTGTCTCTCTTTCAACTGCAGAATCAGAGTATGTTGCGGCTGGAAGTTGTTGTACCCAATTAATTTGGCTAAGACACATGTTAGATGATTATGGCATATCAAGCAACACTATGATTTTGTACTGTGACAATTTGAGTGCTATCAATATTTCTAAGAATCCTGTTCAGCACTCTCGTACAAAATACATAAATATACGACATCATTTTTTAAGGGACTTAGTCGAAAAACAACTAGTTCAGATTGAACATGTGGATACAGTTCACCAACTAGCTGACATTTTCACTAAGGCTCTAGATCATGAGAGATTTTCTAGTTTGAAAAACTCTCTTGGTCTGTGTTTAGTATAAATAAGACAGTTTATGGTAGATGTTGCCTGAAATGTTTCACAAAACTCCTGACAACATCTACTGAAGTGTCAATATACCGAGACGGTGTTGCAGCATTTTGCACATATTTGGTCACTCAAGTATGAATCTACAAGAACAAGAACTTAAATGTGATATCGTTCTATGAGATGATATTTATAAACTAATTATATATGTCATAAAAAGGGAGTATCAAAAGTAGGCAAAGCCTATTCTAAAGATTTGGCAAGATTTTGAGCAAAACTCTATTTTGGTACCGTTCGTATTATATAGGATACCATATGTAGAAGGTTAAAGATACTTTAAAAATATTTTTTTAGATATTAAAACATTTTTGTATATATTCAACTAAGTTTGATTAAGGACATGATGGTAAAATGTTACATTGGTCTGGCGGTCAAACTCATAGGGGATGTATGTTGAATGTGTCTAAAGTTAAAGCCAAATCCAGAAGTTCTAGTAGTATCGTAATTCTTGTGTTACCCAAAATATTGCTCAACATTGCTGACAACATCACAACCCCGTATATTGATTGTTGTTTTTAGAAAAATTAACATCTTTCCAATCTTTATGCCTTATTTATCTATGTTCTTTTTAATGTTTTAAAAACATTAGCCTCAAATCCTCATTAAATCTGGATAGTTTTTGTTTTTAAAATTCAAAACATTTGAACGTTATATGTTGTTAATTCCTAATTGTGATTGTTTAGAATTCTACTTGAATCATAACATTTTTAATTAGGAAATGTTGTTGCAAGTTGTTAGGATCTTGTCTTAAGTGTCCACTTGACTCTTCACTTTATGTCAAATCACCTTAACCCCAATCTAATCCATGGAAGACCAGAAATCAAGTACTCCAATTTCTAATCCAATCTTAAGTCAAAACCCCAAAGTATCCAAACCATCTTCCATGTCCATTTCTCCCAAATCAAAATCAAGGTCATCCAATACTCAAGACAACACACCAATGTCAACCAGTCCATCTCAATATCCACAGTTTTACCGGCATTACCAGCCGATAGAAAACCCTATCTCTGAACCGTCTGACTCTTCCAATGCCATAATCATCTCTGGTTCTGATGAACCATTGAAGGTTAGCTACCCAGGTGACACAGATAATCCAATAGATGTTGACTCAACACCTACCTACACACACCTAGGGAAATTACCCAAAGAGTCGGCATTCCCATCTAGAAGATCAAAGCGCATTTTCGAAGGTGTTTTGGGATGAAAGCATATTGCTAAAAAGACTCGATTTGAATCTTTTGTCCCTGCTCTTACAAGCAGCAGCAGTAGTAGCAGCATCAACAGTACAAGATCCATCATAGAGGAAACCCTCACTGCTCCACCAGCAAGAAGTCCATCACCGGTTTCTTAAGGTGAAGAAGAAGAGATGTCTGAAGATACACCTCTTAGCAGGTATATTCCTCGTAGAGTCAGGAGGACATATAGGAATATTGCCTCAAATGTTGCCCCAACATTGAAGGCAACACTAGAAGTTCCTTTGTCAGACTCGGAGTATGTTGCCCCAACACCAGAGGCAACACCTGCTGCAACATCACATGCTGAGGAAACACAATCAGAATCTAATACAAATTCTGAGGTAAGGGATTTCTCTCCTAAATTTCACTCCAAGACATGTGCAGATAATTGGGTATGATATCAACATAGGGTACTTAGAGCCGAATGAGTGATAGATTTGACAACATTCTTCGAAAATGGTTTTGTTGAATTTCTGAGTAGTAGAGGTTTGTTACTATCAGTTACTGAAAAGGTTCCTTTTGTGAAAATATTGTTAGGGTATTTTCTACTAATTTGACTTCTACATTCAAGGACACTACCTCAAAGAAATTTGGGAATGTGTACTTATACAATATGATGTATGATTTTACTCCTAACATCATCAATCACACATTAGGAATCCCCCACAATGTACAAACTACTCAAATTCAGTCCCCCAATGAGAGATGATTAAATACCTCACTGGAGGGTTAATCACCAAATGGTCTGCTAGATGTAATGTATCCAAACTCATTGCATTATTCACTACTCTACATAAGCTTGCAATTTTTAATTGGCCACCTTCTCTCAATGAGACTGTAGTTACTTTAGAGCAAGCAAAATTGTTGTACAGAATTGGGAAGGGGTATAGAGTTGATCTAGGGTCATTAATATTTGAACATATTACAAATCTGACTGAAAAGAAGAACAACTCAGTCCTTCCATATCCATCCTTAATCTATGAAATAATTATCAATCAATGGTTCAAGCTCAAGAAGGATGACAAACTGGGTCCCAACATTAAAATGTACTCAGTTAACAAAGCAATTTTGAGCAGCAAAGAGATGGTGATTTATCTTTCATGGAAGAGGGATAACTGGAGTGCAGATGTTGCCTCAGATGTTAGCAACACTACTGGGAACACTGCACAACCCCAATTTTACATGTCCAAAGAGTGGCTGAAAAAGCATATAGCGGAGCTCAACAAGCAGATTGTTGAACTAATGAGAGCATATGATTACTATGAGGACATTCTTTCTTCACAAAAAGGGGGAGATAAGATTAGCCAGGATACAGGGGGAGGAGCTGAACTAGTGACTGATGCAGGGGGAGACTGCTGATGGGGATGCTGAGCTGAATGAAGTCTGGAGTACTTTGCAGAAATTGGTTGAAAGCTACTGCAAGTTACTACAACCTAATGTATGCAACTGCCGGGTGATTGTGATGAAGAGATTGGTGGTGTTGAAATGCAAATGATTTTTGGACAATCTGTTTTAAATAATTATTTGTTAAAAACTGGTTAATTGTTTTTGTGTTTGTTATTGATGAATGCTAATTAATTGTTTTTTATTATTAAATTGAATAACTCTTAGTCAATAGTCATATCATGATTTGCTCTACAATATGATTATTTTTTGTGGATGATGTATGGATGTTAGTCTCTTGATACTTACAACAATGTTGTATGTACGTTGTGGCTAACAATTATATGATCTTACTAACTCAAATTACAATACAATACTTGAAACTTAAAAATGTAGGTTGAGGGGGAGCATGACTACAATCTTGCTGAATTTGGAATGTTAAGGGAAATATTTACAATCAGTCGTATCCTGGGCATTTTTAAGTTTTTATAATGTTTTGTGAAGAAATGTAAAAAGAGGGAGATTATTGATGTTGTGTGAGTGTTGTGACAACACCAGGTTTTATGTCTGGACAACATCGTGCAGTGTTCTGCAGATGTTGCCCGTAGTGTTGCGCAACATCCTGCAGTGTCCTGCAGATATTGTCTGCGGTGTTGCGCAACATCTCATGACAACATCTTTGGAAATGATTTTGCCTATTCTTCCGGCCAATACAATGATTGTTACTGTGAGTTAAAAATGCCCTAAGTAAGCTGAGTACAGAGCTGTGTTTAAAACGTGGGAATTGTCAAGCTTGAAATTGAAGCAACTTCAAGACCAAGTCAAAGTTGTTAAGAAATTCATGGAGCTGGAAGAGGTCCAAGCTGCTGCCTATTTTATCTCAACTTCCACAACCAATCAACGAGAGTTTCAAGGAAGTTTCACACTATAAATAGAGGAGGAACTTCAGAGTATTGATATCCAGAAAAGATTGCAAGAATATCTTCAATAGCTCTCGTGAATTCAACCTAGAAAACTGGATCATTGCCTAAGTCGTTTAACAACATCTATCCCACATTACAATTGCTATCTTTATTCTAGATTAAGCTTATTGTAAAAGCAATTGTAATGAAGATGTTGTAGATTTTGTGTCTTTTACTTTTCCGCTGCAAATTACTCTGCTAAGGTTTATTGTTTTTTTATCAGGTATTGCCACTAGTGTTGCACAACATTGTAGGCAACATCAGAAATTGTCTTTTACTTTCGGTCTTTGAATTTTTATTTTCCTACTACTTATTGCTTATCCGTAGCCTCGGACCCCAACAATGGTATCATGGAAAACTGCTTCAGTCCTTCAATAAGACACTCCTCAGAATCATGATATCATCGTGTTATATACATATACTGAGATAGTATCATGAACTTAGTCATCCATGATATTATTATGATATATAAATATATTGCGATGATATCACGTAAAAAGGAGTTTGGGCGAGAGGGTATGTCGGATAAATAATTTTGGGCGAGGGAGTACGGTGGATAATTAGTTTAGAAAAGACATGGGGCGGGTAATTATTTTATTTTTGGGATATTTCGGTTAGTTTTGGTATAATAATTTCCAAGTTGCTGTACGCCTGTAACTATCTTTGTTTATTGGGCGGTTCGGTAGTAATCGTTTTGTAACTGTGTTCACAAGTATAATAAAATAATAATTAGTGAACAATATGTTATTCAACTGGATATTTAATCAGACGGGGAATATTGAAGTTTTTAGTTATCATAGTTATAATGCTGAAAATGCCACTCTAACCATTTAAGAGCATCATTCCAATCCTATTTAATGCTCATCTTTTTTCACCTACCCTGCCTCTACTAAAATCGTTAATTGTTAATATGAATTTAATTCTGGAATTATTTGAAAATCTTAAAACAACAAAAGAATATTAGTTCATAAGGCTTCTAAATTTATTCCATTTAAAAGTGAAGAGGACATTGTTTAGCGACTCTGAAAAGTTATAAAGTATAGGGATAATAGCATTTTTGATTCTTTAAATAATGGGCAAAGTCTGATTTTCATTCTTGTAATTTATGCCCGGGGCGTTTACCCTTTAATTAATTAAAATGTTTCTTTTTTCCCTTAATTATATTATATTTAGACGATTTTAGAAGTACATTAACTTCAAGTATAAAGTAACAATACAAGTTTAACACAACACGTGGATAATCAACCAGTTAACACTTTAGGAACTTCGTGATTAATCACAAACAAGGGGATCTAAAGTGCACATTTCAAGTAATGAAGATTAAATGTGTTTACTCAGGTATCATAAAGATTAAATCAAGTTAGAAATTTACTAAGGCTGGTCAGTGGGTTGGGTCGCCCCGATCCTGACCATCATTTGCAAAAATGACTGTTGCACAACGGCCAATTTTTATTTTGGTCGTTGTGCAACGACCATTTTTGCCCCTCCATCCCATAAACTCCCTACCCTCTTAATATTTATTTTTAATCCTTTAGTTACTATATTTACACTTTAACCCAATTTTTCAATTATAAATATCTCATTTTCTCTTCATCTTTGTCACAAATCTTCCTACAATCTCTCAATCTATCTCTCTACAAGTCTACATTTCCTACTAAATATTTTATTTTATTTGCTCAGTAGTATAATTGTATCAAAGTTAAAAAAATTGGGACTGAATTTGGAACCTAGCTTGAGGATCATTCATCGAGCAAAGTTTCAAATTTCAACCTCGATTACAAGTCGACATTACGCAGAATTTGGTACCTTCGTTCATTCTTTAAATTATTATTGTTACTTTATCTTAATTATCACACTTAATTTCATTATATTTAATTATAAATAATTAAATATAAAGGATTAAGAGGTATGTTTAAGGGTAAGGGTGATTCTTCTAGTAGGGGTAACAAGGGCAGTGATACTTCTTCTAGTAATCATATTCCTAGACAGGATGATTTGATTGATTACACTCATGTAGATGAAACTGATTTTTAATGATATACCATTAGATGATTAGATATATTCTGCACTTCAAACTGAACCAGATTTTAATTTAAAAGATAATATAAATGACACACCCACTAATCTATATGACACACCTACTAGTGCACCTCAAACTGAAACTGGAATGCCTCTTATTCCTCCTAGTATGAGACGAGGCCCAACACAACGAAAATTAAAATCAGTTGCATGGAATGTTTTTATAGGGACCAAAAGAATCAAGTAGTTATATGTCAAATTTATAAAACTGTTTATAAATTTAAAATGGGAAAAGGTCAGGGTGGGACGGGAGATTTATTGAGACATGTACAAAACTTTCACAAAGCTAGGTGATGAATACGAGACTACAAAGTCGGATGCGTCAATGAGCTTTGAGTCGGGACAAGGTTCACAAAGTGTTCCAGACCAAGTACAGGGTCAAATAAGCCTGATGACGGGAGGAATTGTAGGTCCTAAATACGATAAACATAGAGATAGGGAAGCAATAGTAAAATTAGTTGCGGTGGAGGGTTTGCCTTTTTCATTTCCTTCCTCTCCTGGTTTTATTCATTACATAAGATATATGTACAATCCTGCTTTTAACGGTTTTCCTAGATCAATTGTTAGGAGAAACGTTTTTAAATTTGTAAATGAATATCAACAATATTTACGTTATTCATTATATCATTTTCCTGGCAAAGTATCTATCGCGTCTGATATAGACCGTAGTACTAGCGTTCATGATTATTTAACTATAACATGTCATTGGATAGATTATAAATGGTCTATGCAAAAACGTATTTTAGCATACAAATATATTGATGATAGGCACACTGAAAATTTTATTGCAGAAAATATTCATCAAATTTGCGAATATTATGGTATAACTGATAAAATAATGATTGGTGTGTTAGATAATGCTTCTTCTAATAATTAAGATGTAAGACTTTTAAAAAATATATTAACTCCATCTTTTTCTAATCATTTTCATATAAAATATGTGTGTCATATTTATAACTAAGTTGTAAAGGATTATCTATCACTTTTTGAAGACATTCTTAATAAAGTACAATTTGCTATAAACTTTATTTTTAGAAGTAATAGAATACAAAGAAAAAGATAATATATAAAAAAACTTGTCACGATTGTGGACTACCTTATAGAAAAATTCCTAAATAAGTAGTGACTAGGTGGAATTCTCTATATGAACAACTACTTGTTGTTTATGATTATAGAAGACCTTTAACTTTATTTTTAACGCTCATAATCAAAATTCAACTGATATTCTTATAGATAATGATTGGAAAATAATTTCAGAACTTATTGTATTTTTAGAGAAATGTTATCAAGAAACTAAAGAATTTTCTGGTATATATTATCCTACTATTTCAAATATGTTATTTTATATAGCTCTAATATTTTTGTTACTTAGTGAATATATGAAAATCCGTCTTATAAAAGCACCTATTAATTTTTTTTATCAAATTAATTTTTTTTTCTATTCCCACTATTTATATTATTGGTGATGTATTAAATCCGACTATTAAAATAGACGATTGTAAAAATACTTATTGAAACAATTTATGATTGTATATCAATACTTCCACCTCCGACTCCAAAAAATCCAAATGAACGACCAACTTACGAACCAACTAAAGAAGAAGTTTGTCTAGCATACACATTGAATGCAAAATAGTATATACGCATTACCAACAAGAAAGAGCTTGCAACCAACCGGCTTCTATGTCGTCTTCTTCTTCTTCAGTACAACCTTATAAAAAACATGTTGTTTCTGCGGCTAGTATTGAAAGCCTGCAACCAACCGGCTTCTATGTCGTCTTCTTCTTCTTCAGTACAACCTTATAAAAGACATGTTGTTTTTGCGGCTAGTATTGAAAGTCTTAGAAATAAAATGTTTAATGGTACCACTACTAATCAAGTTAGCGAGATTGATATTTTTGTTTTGCATGATGTTGTACCGTACTAAGTAATTCTCAATGAAGAAGGAAGTGAAGACTTGGTTAAATACTGAAGGAAAAATGAGAAGACATTTCCAATACTAGCAAATATGGCCCGAAATGTGTTGAACATTCAAGCGTCATCAACACTGAAAACACTTTTTCTACCGAAAAGTTTCAAATAGGAGAGCATAGACACTCTTTGGCAGGAGACAACTTGGAGATTGCAGTTTTATTCAGAGATTGTTACGAGTGGAGCGTAGAAGGTGCGGTCAACCAGAGATCAACGAAGAAGACGATTTAAACTACAACGAAATCTTGTCCGACGGAGATGGAAGCGATGTCGACCAATTTGACCAATAAATTCTAATTCCAACCGAAGAACCACAACACATTGTGAAGAAATTAGAAAAGGTTTTTATAAATATGTAATTTCTTTAATTGTAATTTTACTATGTGATTTGCAACTTTCAACACCACAAAGTTGCAATTTTGAAATTGTATTACAAAAAAATTACAAATCTATTAAATAATATAAGAGGCACAAAAACAGTCTTGGGATGTTTTTATTACACTATCTTGTTCAATTATTGATGTGTTTATATATGTTATTTTTTTAAAATTAGGTGCCAAAAAAACACCGATCCCGACCCCGCCCCGCCCCACCAAAACTGTCCCCTTTTCCGACGGGACTGGAACGGAATAGGACATCGGCGGATCCCGCATCCCGGCCCGCCAGTGCCATCGGGGCACCGGTCCCGCCCTCCTTTGGCCGGGACCCGCCCCGCACCGAACCTGGCCCACTGGCCACCCCAAGAATTTACTAAAGAACTAAAAGATTAAATGTGCTAGTAACCCTAAAGTATAAGTTTCATGTATTGACAGTGTAAAAAATAATTTACATAATTAGGTCATTTAAAAGGTAATTACATATAATTTTTTATATAAACTTTAATCGGTAACCTTAAAATAACGGAATGTATTTATTTATAAATGACCAAATTACACAATTAGTTTAAAGAGTTATTTACATTGAATGTGTTTGACTTAAATTCGAAGTGATTCTAACTTATATATAGATATATATATATATATATATATATATATATATATATATAATATGATAGTGTAAAATTATTTTACTTATCATTGCTTGGTAGATTGACTTGCTGTCAATATTATATATTCCACTTTTATGAAAGGTTACTACTTACTCGTGGATACCTTTTCGGTTCGGAGCGGCTCTGCTGTGGAGCGTTAGATATCTAATACGTGTAGTTATTTGTTGTAAAGGTGGGCGTTTGGTTCTCGCG
The DNA here is from genome assembly GCA_029844215.1 of Przewalskia tangutica. Lineage (NCBI taxonomy): Eukaryota > Viridiplantae > Streptophyta > Magnoliopsida > Solanales > Solanaceae > Przewalskia > Przewalskia tangutica. The sequence goes on from CM056734.1 coordinate 85,005,011, forward strand.
GTAAACGTAATGAAATTCAGTAAGGAAATCAAGGAGAAAGAAAAAAAATGACCCTGATTCTCTTTATACATGTTTGGGTTTGTTTCAGAAACGGAATCAACTGCACCCTGATTCCTTTTGTGACTGTTTGGTTAAAAGAAGGGTCATTCCAAAAATCAGTAGCAAAATGGCCAAAATTAGTAACAACATGACCAAAATCAGTCCGACAACAGTCAAAATCAATCCGGCAAAGCAGTAAATAGTAAAAGCAGTGACCAAAATCACAAACAATCATGGTTCCCCGGAAAACAGCTTAGTGACGAAAATAACCAATAAAAAAATAAAGTTAGTCCGGTAACCACAAATATATCTGAAATAGAGGTTGGGTCGCGGATGGTGAGGTTCGTGTGCCACCCCCATTGGTCATCAACTCCAGCGGGGTAGTGGCATGAATGACGAGGCGGTGAGCAGATGGGGTAAGGAAATGTAGAGTTTTATTTTTTTGGGGGGAATGGGTGTGGAGGCTGTTGGATTGATGGAGTTAGGGGGTTCGCCGGAGCTTGGAGCTCCGGCGGAGGGTGGCGACGGCGGATGACAGGAAAAGAAATGAGGGTGACTTTGAAAATGAAAAAGAGAGGAGTATATTGAAAAGGGAGTGATGCGGCTGAGTCAGAGAGGGGAGGGGTAATAAATTGGGGAAAGGGAATGAAAATACCTAGGGATCAATGTAGAAGACTTTGGGGTAAAGTTAAAAATAAAAGAGGGTAAAGGGAATGTTAAAATAGGCCCAACAAACAACTCCAAAGGGAATCAGGTCATTTCATTCCCTTGCCCTTAGAGTATTATCCCGAACCAAACACCTCCTAATTTGAGTTTATTCTCTATTATTGATTTAAATATCTATTAAATGGTAAGACCTAAAAATGAAGCTAAAATGTGGAGCGTCTGTTACTTTCATTTCTTCTGATTTTTTTCTTCTATTGCTTATTATAATAGAACATGACTATTTATTTTTCAGATAATAAATTCTCTTATCGTCTATGGCTCAGAATAATTCTTGAGATATCTCATATAATTTACATATTTAAATATTCACTATTTTTATGAAAGATGAATGACACTTCAAAATTAATTTGCATAAACAAAAACCATATTTTCATCGATATAGTTTTCTAATACTATATGGATTATTTAGTTTACTTAAATACTGTAGTTTTTTTAAATAAATCTGAAGTTGCTAATAGAATATTTCACGAATATTCTTTCATTAATTGTATATCTCTTATTTTAGGTAGAATTGTATTCCTACTGCAATTAGGTCTTCTATTTTAGGTAGAAATATATTTCTATTGTAATTAGGTTGATTAGTTACATAGTTTAAATAATCTTATACTACTATATATATTGTACATTATTGATGAATACAATCAATGAACATATTCATTTAAGGTATCAGTAGCCTAAAATGCCTCCACCGCCGTCAATCATAGCTCTCGGCCGCAACCCCCAACCCTAGTATTTTTTCAGTCACTCTCTCTCCTTTCTCCTCCTAAATTTCATCTTCCATTGCTGACAAAATCAAATTCCATCCTGCACTTGCGATAAACAACATCAAAAACTTCATCCCTATCACCCTTGAGATGGAAAATGGTCAATACTTCTCGTGGGCGGATCTTTTTAAGATTAATTGTCGTGTTTACGAAGTTATCGACCACATCATCCCTCCTACACCGAAGTCCACAGACCTACCATCGGCTTCAACTTCTGATGATGCACTCTGGTCTCGTTTGGATGCAGCTGTCCTCTAGTGGTTATACGACACAATCTCTAACGATATGTTGCACACCATCATTGAGACCGATGTCACTCACCGCCAAACGTGGGAACGTCTGTAAAGTATTTTCCACGACAACAAAACTCAACGAGCGTTATACCTTGAAAATCAGTTCAAGGACGTGTCGCGCCCTTTTTCGACCGCGACATTTTCTAAAAGCGAACCCTGCTTAAAAATGATGTTAGAAAATAAATACAAGTGCTAAATGTTACAAGAAGTGTTAAATGTAAAAGGGGTGCTTTAAAAAAGGTGCTAGAATGCTAAGGGTTCGCGGAGTCGCCACCTAATTAGTTTGGGTGAATTAGGACACCTAAATGTTTAACTAGTTTAAAGTAAAACATTAACTCCATTTTAATGGTCTGCTAAACTTAATGAGATTCTGGGGTAAGGGTTCTTTATTATCCTAAAGGGAAGGGGTTAGGCACCCTAAAGGATCCGCTAACTTGCGGTTGTCCATTCAAACCTAGGGTTAATTATCTGGTTAAGAGATGTATGTTTTAGGAAAGTTATTCAAGTAAAAGGACGTGGCAAGTATCTAAAGAATATATTTTGATAACTAAAAGGATTTTCTAATACTCACAAAATATGTAAAGCTAATTATTTATAAGACATGAAATTATTTTTTTATTTTTGATAAAGTAAAAGAAATGATAGATTACTACGGTTAAGACTCTTATAAAATTAGTTATGAAATTACCTTCGTAAAAGTTTAGTGATAAGAGGGAAATAATAAATTACTCCTATGATGTTTATGAGGAGTTTATGAGAAAATTTATTTTTTTTAGAATAAGATGTGAAAGGATATATTACTACATGACTAAAGCATAGCTAGGGTTAATTGAATTATTTTAACTTTAGATTTATATGATGATTCTAGAACAAACAAGGAATGAATTCGTCTTTAAACTACCCTTCCGTTGTATTCAAGGACTAATGGAGTTAATTATCCTATTAATTACAAGGTTAACAAATAAAATTACAATAACAAATAAAATGAGATAAGGAGGTTAAGAGAGTAAGAGATTGAAGCGGATGACTCCATCCTATTTGTTTTTCTAGGAATTGCTGAAGATTGAAGCGGATGACTCCGTCCTATTTGTCATGACGAGTCTCACCATGAGACTCTTTGTTGCTCCGATGCGTTTCATGTAAAAAATAAAAGAAGATAAGGATTAGTATATGTTCCAACGATATCACACAATAAGTAAGCATCATCATATAAATCACGGCACTTGGATAATAACAAACCCATACATCAATAAAACAAAATAAAAAAATTAAAAAAAATAAAAATCTTAGCTCATGCCTAAAACAATTATGCAGATCCTACTAATTTTAGAACTTTTGGGTTTCCTTTGGGGTAACCCAATGCAATAGCCACGACAAAAGAAAGAGCAACAAAATAACATGAGTAGGTTCTAATGCAAAATAATAGTAGCAGCAACACCAAAGCAGAAACAAAAGCAGCGATTCCCATAATTGATTGGAAATGGCAACGCAGCCTCGTTCTTAATTATAAATGGCGACAGGAATACATGGTGAGATTTAAATAAATGCAGGGTTATGTTTACTATCCAGGGTCACTATCCAAAGCAGGGTAAATGTCTATCAGTTTGCTAAAGTGGTACTCAAAGGTGTAAAGACCATTTAAACAGTTGGACACAGAAAATAATACCATACAATGGCCAACAATTTTGATATCAGACTATGCAGTTTAAGACTATGCAGTTTAAGCAATATGCTGATGACGAAATATTCAATTTCATGCTAACACAGGCTCAGTCATAGCTCGAGTTATCAACAACTAGGCTACTTAAACAAACACATGACAAACCTTTACTCATCACATAACCCACAACACATGTTTGCTACAACAGACTTGGCGCAAACAAACACCAAAGATACACATACTTCTCCTTAACATAATTTTACCAGCACCAGGATCAACGGCACACAAGTATATGATTAAGCAGGCATAATCCAAGATTTGAGAATACATTGACACTGGTTTAGACAACGTGGAGCACACGTATTGTATAATACTAGCCCATCGTGTTAAACTAATGCAAATCAGGCAAATCATAACAAGACTAACTGACTGCATGCTCAGTCTACCCTGATAGACTAAATAATTTACTAGAAATACATACAGCGAGGTCAAACAAATCACTATACAACAGACTAACTGACCTGATCATTTTCATGAAATTATCTGAATAGTCAAAATGATAAATAAGGTTTAAACCAAGTGTAGACAAGGCATAAGGCTAAACCACAACACTTAACTTAACGACCCGAACTCGACGCGACTATCGTTATATTGACAGACAAAATGGACATAGAGGCCTCGTTGGTAGATCAACCTATAATTTAACACAACGACATAGTAGACAGATTATTGACACAGGAACTATGCCAAATGCTTGATATTATGCTAACAGTTTCAAACCCAATAATCTTCCTCAAACAGTCTTCGAATTAGTTTAACACACATACATGAAGAAACTACATTGCTAATCATATTTCGGTTATTTACCCAAACAGAATAGAGCATACTTAAGGCGGGATAGCAGGCTATAACCCAACGTATGAACACAATGTCAATAATATGAATGAACTAAACAACACATGTTTACTCACACATACACACAGGAACACAAAATGAATCGAGAAGAATTCGATTTACCTTCTCCTACGGCGAACCGAGCCAGTATCAAGTCGTCGGAGCCACTCGGAAGGCTTGCTAATGCGAATTTAAGGATGCAGAATACTAAGGGATTGCAGAAAAATGCTAAAGGTATCCTCGAAGGTAAAAGGAGGGGTGTTCGACCTATGTTTTTCTGCCCTACTGTGCTCGACTGATCTCTCACTGAGCTCTGTGTTCCGAATCTCCTTGACCCTGCTCCCCCATGTTCTGTGTGTTTCTCTTGTTTCTGGATTCAGAAAGGTGTTCGGTTCTCCACCATCGATGATATGGGTCTCCTCCTCTCCCACTGAGCTCTCCTCCCTCGAATGTCTATCGCATGTGCGTTATATAACCTCACTCTAGGTTCTAATATTTGTAAGTAAATAAGGCTGATTCTGGGCTTGATATGGTGCTGATTCGTGAGTGATTCAACTATTTCTAGGTGTGATTTGAATAGATCATGGTACGTTGCCATTTTCAGAAGATCTGGTTTTGGTTATGGTAAGAAGGGCTGGCTTCGTGCGCGTGGGTAAAGGGAAAGGAAGGTCGCCGGATTTTCCACCCTGAAAATCCGGCGAGATTCGCGGCTAAAAGGCAGAGGGGTGTGCGGCGGTTCTTAGGGTTAGGTTTAGTTTCTTTTCTGAGGAGATGAAGTGAGGGTAAAAAGAAATGAGGGAAAGGGGCTGCTGAACGTTAAAGGGGAAAGGATTGGGGCGTTGGGCCATGGGTGTTGGGCCATGGAAGCTGGGCTGCGGGTTGTGGGTTTGTTGAAGATGATGATGGGCTGAGGGAAATGAAGGCTGCTGGGGGTAGAGAATAGGGAAATAAGAGTGCGTGTGGGCTTGCGGGTCGCGGGTTTGGGCCAGGAGAAGCTGGGCTGGTTTTTAATTAGTTAGGGTAGTTAGCTTAATTAGGTATTTAATTTAGTGGGTTATTAGTATTTAATTAAGTGTTAGTTTTAGGTGCTATTTAGTGTTTAATTAAATTAATAAATTGTGCTCAAATTATTTAGGTGTTTTATTAATCTAATTGTTATAAATGCGGGCGTGCTATTTAATTAGTGCTTAATATTATGACGCGGTGCCATTACTAAATTGTTTATTTATGTCTGTATTAATGTTTTATTGCTGCATTTTATTATTTTAAAATTATTAAAATTATTGTTGAAAATTAGTGTAATTTTATGGTTAATGACTGGACGGGAGGGTCAAAATTGAGTGTCAACAGTTGTCCCTCTTTGTATGGAGATGATGGAAGAATCTTCGGACAAAGACGTTGACTCATAGCCAATTTTGTCTCGATCCTCAGAATTGAAAGGTTTGGGCAAGGCCGACGAAAATTTTTAAAAAAATTGTCGAGTTATGACGACACCGGGCTACCATGGTCAAACACTGGCGCGCTAACGCGACTCAAAAATTGTCCCGGTCGAGTTATGACGACATTGGGCTACCATGGTCAAAACACCGCGCGGCTAACGCGACTCAAATTTGTCCCAGTGTCGAGTTATGATGACACTGGGCTATGGTGCTAAAAATAAAAAATAGAAGTAACTGGCTTGAACCTGGGGTGTACCGCTATGGCTTATGGTGCTGGGTTTTATGGTGATGTGGAACGAGTGGACCGACGCTTGAGGCCGCTTCTGCCATTTGTTGGGAAGGTTGGCCCCCCAACAAATTGCCCCGGTTCGCTGTAAGAGAAAATCCACGTAGTGCTCCATCTTTTGCGCCTCGAGATTGAAGCTAAGATAGAAGCATTAGTGCATAACTGTCAAAACAAAATAATGTAAGAATGTGAATTTTGTGTTGTGGTTGTAGTCAGATTGTATATACTATATAATGAAATGATGTGATGATACGCCGTCTTGTATAGACGAGATGCAGATGTTCGTCGTTGTATAGACGAAATGCAAATGACGCCTTGTATGGGCGTTGTCGTCGTTGTATAGACGAAATGCAAATGACGCCTTGTATGGGCGTTGTCGTCGTTGTATAGACGAAATGCAAACGTTCGTCGTTGTATAGACGAGATGCAAATGACGCCTCCTAGGGCATAGATAAAAAATTGTTTTATATATGGAGTTGTGTCGTAATTCATGCGTAATCAAAACTAGATGAAATAATTAAAGTGTAAATGATGTAGCCTGTGGTTTTTGCAAGATGTATTTGATGTAGACTTGTTGCAGTTTGACTTTGTGAGCGAATCTGTTGTATTGGAACGTTGCTATTGGCGTAGTTTTCGGACTTGGCGTCGTTGGCGTCGTTTTAAGACTTGTCGTTGTTTTTGGACTTGTTGTGTTGATGACGTCGTTGCCTGGACGTGTTGCTGCTGCCCCTGTAGACTAAAGCTCAAGAAAGAGTTAGTGCATAACTGCTAAGACATAATAATAATAAAGCCTGAAATGAGAGAAAAATGCTATTTTGAGAACAGAGAAAATCGTCCTGCGTAGATGTGATATGTTGATGATGGCGTCGTTTGGACTTGGCGTCGTTTTGGACTTGTCGCCGTTTTTGGACGTGGCGTCGTTTCGACGTGGAGTCGTTTCGGACTCCGAGTCGTTTCGGACTCGACGTCGTTTTGGTGGCGTCGTTTTGACGTGGCGTCGTTTTGGACTTGGCGTCGTTTGGACGTGGCGTCGTTTTGGGCGGAGTCGTTTCGGACTGAGTCGTTTTGGACTCGGCGCCGTTTTTGGGCGTGGTGTCGCTTTGGACTTAGCGTCGTTTTGGACGTGGCGTCGTTTTGGACGCGAGTCGTTTCGGACTGAGTCATTTTCGACTCGACGCCGTTTTTGGGCGTGGTGTCGTTTTGGACCGAGTCGTTTTGGACTGAGTCATTTTCGACTCGACGCCGTTTTGGACGTGGTGTCGTTTTGGACTTGGCGTCGCTTTGGACGTGGAGTCGTTTCGGACTGAGTCGTTTGGACTCGACGCCGTTTTGACGTGGCGTCGTTTTGACGTGGCGTCGTTTTGACGTGGCGCCGCTTTCTGACGTGGCGTCGTTTTGAACTGGCGTCGTTTCGGACTGAGTCGTTTGGACCGGCGTCGTTTTCGGACGTGGTGTCGTTTTCGGACTTGGCGTCGTTTTCGGACGTGGAGTCGTTTTCGGACTCGACGTCGTTTTCGGACGTGGCGTCGTTTTCGGACGTGGCGTCGTTTTCGGACTCGGAGTCGTTTTCGGACTCGACGTCGTTTTCGGACGTGGTGTCGTTTTCGGACTTGGCGTCGTTTTCGGACGTGGAGTTGATGCTCCTGTATAATAAATGTTCCTGCAAGCTAAGCTTGAGAAAAATTAGTGTATAACTGGTAAGACAAGATGATAAATATATGAGAAATGCAATTATGTGAATAAGGATGTCTTCCCTGTATGTGGGGTGTTGTGAATGCTGAGATGTTGTCCTTGGGCGGACATGCTGGATGCTGCCGCTGACGAATTGCCATGATGCCTTTGTTGTGATGCATTTGTGAACCATGTGGATTGTCATGATGTCTTTGTCGTGCGTTTGTGCACTGCATGAGTTGCAATTTGACTCTAGGCCCGAGCTGATGCGCTATAATTTGTTGCGGGATTTGAACTCTGATTGTTGATGTTTGTCTGCTTCTGCTGCTTCTGAAGAATTTTGTTGTATTTTCTGCTTCTGCTAGTATGCAGAACTTTGTTGTACCTTCTGCTAATATGAAGGACCTGCGCTCAAAGAAAAATTTGTGAGTTTGAGGGGGGGCGGTTGATTCGCGTTGACTTTGTAGTTTTGACTCTTGATGTCGGACGTCTGCCTTGTTTGGGACTCATAACCCCTGCCCGGTTTCCTACCTTGTCCCAGTTTTGAATATGCAAAGGGCGTTTTGGCCTAAAGTGGGTCTTAATGGAGTTGCTTGTATGTTATGTGTATTCTTGTTATTTTCAGAACGAAGGGAAAGTTTCCTAATGGTGTGACCGAAGCCGATTTAGGCCGCCTACGTATCCCCATGAGGGAATCAGGTCATGACGTAGTTCATTACAAGTGAATATTGGGTAAAATTCTAAAGGTGGGACCGAGGCCGATGTGGCCGCCTACGTATCCGCCAAGGGAATCAGGTCACACGTAGTTCTAATTACAAGCAAAAGAGAAATTGGGATTTTCTAAAAGGTGGGACCGAAGCCGATATGGCCGCCTACGTATCCATGAGGAATCGTGTCACACGTAGTTCAATTACATATGAAGGCGTAATATATTAAACTAACTATTTTAGGACTCGGCGGGCCAAAGCGGCATGAGTCCACTTCTTGCTTTGTGTCTTAGAGGCGGGTCTTCACGGATCATACGGATCACATTGTATTTATATTTCCTTTTCAAAGAACGAAGACTTTAGAGCCCTTCCACGCAGCTTTTGTATCTTCTTTTGATTTCTGCGAAGTGCATGTTTTGATGAATGACTGATTCAGGCGCAACAGGCTCTAGCCAAGGAGCATTTCTCTTCCTTTGGAGATTGATTGATGATTCAACGACAGTCCCTTCCAAACTGTTTTGTTCAACAATCATGTTCACATAGGCATCATCAGGGTCTGGTAAGTGGTTGTTGTTTATATTGGGGGGAACTTCTTTAAGTTGGATGACTCCATCTTTGATCAATTCCTCGATTTTGTCTTTGAGGGTATAACAATTTTCGGTGTCGTGTCCCTCTGCACCGGAGTGGTATGCACAATGTTTAGTTTTATCGTGCCCTCGGGAGGTAGGCCTGGGGGTATTTCTGGGAATTGGGTGGAGTATTCCTGCGGCTTTCAGCTTCTCATACACTTGGGCTATGGGTTCGCCTAAAGGTGTATAGGTTTTTGTTGGTTTTCTTTCGGCATCTATGCGGGGGTTGGGTCCGTTTGGTGTACGGGTTCGTGATTGTGGTGAGTATTTTGGATATGCTGGTTGGGTATGGTAAACAGGATATGGGGTGGCGCAGTGCTGATAATGTGGAATTTGAGTGTTTTGGTTATAATAAGGAGGCGGTGGGTTTTGATACACTGGATGTTGTTCAGGCCTATGCTCCTGAATGACCATGATAGAGGGTGATGCATCTCTTCTCCTTTGTGAGGTACCTCCTGTGGAATCTGACTGCATTGCTCTGCTAGTTGCTTGTAGGGCTGTCAGGTTTATAATCCTGCTTGTCTTAATTCCCTCTTCCACGAAGTCGCCCATTCTTACGACTTCTGCAAAACTTCGCCCAATTACACTGATCATCCTTTCATAATATGTCGCGTCTTTCAACGACTGCACGAACAAAGTGGTCATTTCGCTCTCTGCCATCGGAGGTTGGACCTTCGCTGCTTCTGACCGCCACCTCAGGGCGTATTCCCTGAAAGTTTCTGTGGATTTCTTTTCAAGCTTCATAAGATAAAATCTGTCTAGGACAGTGTCAGTGTTGAATCTGAATCTATCCATGAAATCTTGTGCCATGGCATTCCAGCTGTCCCATTTTCGAGGGTCTTGGCATGTGTACCAGTCCAGCGCCTCGCCGGTTAGACTCCTGATGAATAGCTTCATGATGATTGCTTGATTTTTACCAACTCCAATCAATTTATCGCAATATGACCTTAGATGAGCTCGAGGATTCCCCTTTCCATCGAACATGTCAAATTTGGGCACCTTGTACCCCACAGGTAATTCAACGTCAGGGTGCATACATAAGTTTTCATATTCCAAACCTTCTTCCCCCTTGTTCATCTGAATGCTTTTGAATGCCTCTTTCAAACTACGGATTTCTTTTGCCATATTTTCATCACCGCTCGAGTCGCGCTCCATTTTCTTGTATTGATCGTCTCTTGAGAGGATGTATGCATAATAAATGGTTGGCTTTTCGGATGTGCTAATCCCTCATATTGTTTGTGTGTCATCTGCTCGTATTGGGTGGCTTGGCAATTTGGGTTGAGTGGGGAGATATAAGTAGGTGGAGGTTGAGATGTGTATGTAGTGAACGGATCGTTTTGGAGGTCGGCTTACCGTCGGCCAGGCGAGTGACATTTGGTGTGGTGGTATGTTGCGGCCTCTCTGCGGGGAGTTTTGGGGAAGTGGAGGCTCAAGGGCTTGTGACACGATTGCATTCGTCCTTTGCTCTGGGAGTGGTGCATTCAAGCTAATAGACAGGTTTGTGATATTTCGGAGCCTTTCTATTTCGGCTTGCATGATTTCCATTTGCTGCAATAGTGTGGCGAGGTTTTGATCATTGGTGTTTCTCCTTTCCAACACCTCTGCATCCTCTACGGGAACGGGGGCGAGTCCTAAGTTGTTTCGTTCTGGTGCTTCTGGATTAGTCATTTATTGGATGATTGTGCTTCTGCCAGTCAACGCGAATCAACCTTTTGGGGATAAGCTAGACAAGAAATAAACCTTTAACAAATGAAGCAAACCAAGTTAGTATAATATGCGAAAAGTTGCAGCCAATATATACTAATAAGCAAATTGCAAATCAAGTGCGTGTTCTAACATGTTTGGGACCTCTTTATGCCAGAGGTAGGCCTAAACGTCAAATATGCGAGGTTATGATGGATTTGTCCAAGCCGCCCAACTGTAATGCTTTGTTGGAAATGGCGACCAAATGACGGTGCACTTTTTCCAATTTCAGCATGACATGATTAGGTTTGGATTTGTCTATCATTGCCACGCTACACATAATATGCTGGTTGGTCGTTGGGTTGAGAAACCCGTCGACAAGTTTGTTGTCCTCCTAATTGTGGTGTCGATGCGAAGGACCGACCCACCTAAGGTAAATGCATGCATGCCCTAAAATAAGGGTGGTATAGCTCTATCTTAAGTTTCAAAGATTTGGCTTTTACGGGCCTTGAGTTCCCGGCGGACAACTCGAGTGAGAAGGCTACGCGGCCACCGGTTAGACCGGACACTCCACGTATGTTACCAACTCTCCTAAATTTGGGTTTTGAAGAAAGAATTTTGCTGATGCACCCAGCGCACCTCGCATGTAGTGTGTGATTGTGTGAATTTTCCAGAGTGGAAGAAATATGAGCGGAATGCCAGTTTAGGGAAAGCAGTAAAGCAGGTAGCAATTAAAATAAACAAAGTATAGCACAGAAAATTAAATGCAAAAATAATGCCAAATAATAACCCTAGGTCTGTTATGGTTAAGAACCTTAAATCCCCAGCGGAGTCGCCATTCTGTCGCGCCCTTTTTCGACCGCGACATTTTCTAAAAGCGAACCCTGCTTAAAAATGATGTTAGAAAATAAATACAAGTGCTAAATGTTACAAGAAGTGTTAAATGTAAAAGGGGTGCTTTAAAAAAGGTGCTAGAATGCTAAGGGTTCGCGGAGTCGCCACCTAATTAGTTTGGGTGAATTAGGACACCTAAATGTTTAACTAGTTTAAAGTAAAACATTAACTCCATTTTAATGGTCTGCTAAACTTAATGAGATTCTGGGGTAAGGGTTCTTTATTATCCTAAAGGGAAGGGGTTAGGCACCCTAAAGGATCCGCTAACTTGCGGTTGTCCATTCAAACCTTGGGTTAATTATCTGGTTAATAGATGTATGTTTTAGGAAAGTTATTCAAGTAAAAGGACGTGGCAAGTATCTAAAGAATATATTTTGATAACTAAAAGGATTTTCTAATACTCACAAAATATGTAAAGCTAATTATTTATAAGACATGAAATTATTTTTTTATTTTTGATAAAGTAAAAGAAATGATAGATTACTACGGTTAAGACTCTTATAAAATTAGTTATGAAATTACCTTCGTAAAAGTTTAGTGATAAGAGGGAAATAATAAATTACTCCTATGATGTTTATGAGTTTTTTTTTTTTTTTTAGAATAAGATGTGAAAGGATATATTACTACATGACTAAAGCATAGCTAGGGTTAATTGAATTATTTTAACTTTAGATTTATATGATGATTCTAGAACAAACAAGGAATGAATTCGTCTTTAAACTACCCTTCCGCTGTATTCAAGGACTAATGGAGTTAATTATCCTATTAATTACAAGGTTAACAAATAAAATTACAATAACAAATAAAATGAGATAAGGAGGTTAAGAGAGTAAGGGATTGAAGCGGATGACTTCATCCTATTTGTTTTTCTAGGAATTGCTGAAGATTGAAGCGGATGACTCCGTCCTATTTGTCATGACGAGTCTCACCATGAGACTCTTTGTTGCTCCGATGCGTTTCATGTAAAAAATAAAAGAAGATAAGGATTAGTATATGTTCCAACGATATCACACAATAAGTAAGCATCAACATATAAATCACGACACTTGGATAATAACAAACCCATACATCAATAAAACAAAATAAAAAAATAAAAAATAAAATAAAAAAATCATAGCTCATGCCTAGAACAATTATGCAGATCCTACTAATTTTAGAACTTTTGGGTTTCCTTTGGGGTAACCCATTGCAACAGCCACGTCAAAAGAAAGAGCAACAAAATAACATGAGTAGGTTCTAATGCAAAATAATAGTAGCAGCAACACCAAAGCAGAAACAAAAGCAGCGATTCCCATAGTTGATTGGAAATGGCAACGCAGCCTCGTTCTTAATTATAAATGGCGACAGGAATACATGGTGAGATTTAAATAAATGCAGGGTTATGTTTACTATCCAGGGTCACTATCCAAAGCAGGGTAAATGTCTATCAGTTTGCTAAAGTGGTACTCAAAGGTGTAAAGACCATTTAAACAGTTGGACACAGAAAATAATACCATACAATGGCCAACAATTTTGATATCAGACTATGCAGTTTAAGACTATGCAGTTTAAGCAATATGTTGATGACGAAATATTCAATTTCATGCTAACACAGGCTCAGTCATAGCTCGAGTTATCAACAACTAGGCTACTTAAACAAACACATGACAAACCTTTACTCATCACATAACCCACAACACATGTTTGCTACAGCAGACTTGGCGCAAACAAACACCAAAGATACACATACTTCTCCTTAACATAATTTTACCAGCACAAGGATCAACGGCACACAAGTATATGATTAAGCAGCCATAATCCAAGATTTGAGAATACATTGACACTGGTTTAGACAACGTGGAGCACAAGTATTGTATAATACTAGCCCATCGTGTTAAACTAATGCAAATCAGGCAAATCATAACAAGACTAACTGGCTGCATGCTCAGTCTACCCTGATAGACTAAATAATTTACTAGAAATACATACAGCTAGGTCAAACAAATCACTATACAACAGACTAACTGACTTGATCATTTTCATGAAATTATCTGAATAGTCAAAATGATAAATAAGGTTTAAACCAAGTGTAGACAAGGCATAAGGCTAAACCACAACACTTAACTTAACGATCCGAACTCGACGCGACTATCGTTATATTGACAGACAAAATGGACATAGAGGCCTCGTTGGTAGATCAACCTATAATTTAACACAACGACATAGTAGGCAGATTATTGACATAGGAACTATGCCAAATGCTTGATATTATGCTAACAGTTTCAAACCCAATAATCTTCCTCAAACAGTCTTCGAATTAGTTTAACACACATACATGAAGAAACTACATTGCTAATCATTTTCGGTTATTTACCCAAACAGAATAGAGCATACTTAAGGCGGGATAGCAGGCTATAACCCAACGTATGAACACAATGTCAATAATATGAATGAACTAAACAACACATGTTTACTCACACATACACACAGGAACACAAAATGAACTGAGAAGAATTCAGATTTACCTTCTCCGGCGAACCGGCGTATCAAGTCGTCGGAGCCACTCGGAAGGCTTGCTAATGCGAATTTAAGGATGCAGCATACTAAGGGATTGCAGAAAAATGCTAAAGGTATCCTCGAAGGTAAAAGGAGGGGTGTTCGACCTATGTTTTTCTGCCCTACTGTGCTCGACTGATCTCTCACTGAGCTCTGTGTTCCGAATCTCCTTGACCCTGCTCCCCCCTGTTCTGTGTGTTTCTCTTGTTTCTGGATTCAGAAAGGTGTTCGGTTCTCCACCATCGATGATATGGGTCTCCTCCTCTCCCACTGAGCTTTCCTCCCTCGAATGTCTATCGCATGTGCGTTATATAGCCTCACTCTAGGTTCTAATATTGGTAAGTAAATAAGGCTGATTCTGGGCTTGATATGGTGCTGATTCGTGAGTGATTCAACTATTTCTAGGTGTGCTTTGAATAGATCATGGTACGTTGCCATTTTCAGAAGATCTGGTTTTGGTTATGGTAAGAAGGGCTGGCTTCGTGCGCGTGGGTAAAGGGAAAGGAAGGTCGCCGGATTTTCCACCCTGAAAATTCGGCGAGATTCGCGGCTAAAAGGCAGAGGGGTGTGCGGCGGTTCTTAGGGTTAGGTTTAGTTTCTTTTCTGTGGAGATGAAGTGAGGGTAAAAAGAAATGAGGGAAAGGGGCTGCTGAACGTTAAAGGGGCAAGGATTGGGGCGTTGGGCCATGGGTGTTGGGCCATGGAAGCTGGGCTGCGGGTTGTGGGTTTGTTGAAGATGATGATGGGCTGAGGGAAATGAAGGCTGCTGGGGGTAGAGAATAGGGAAATAAGGGCTGCAGGCGTGTGGGCTTGCGGGTCGCGGGTTTGGGCCAGGAGAAGCTGGGCTGGTTTTTAATTAGTTAGGGTAGTTAGCTTAATTAGGTATTTAATTTAGTGGGTTATTAGTATTTAATTAAGTGTTAGTTTTAGGTGCTATTTAGTGTTTAATTAAATTAATAAATTGTGCTCAAATTATTTAGGTGTTTTATTAATCTAATTGTTATAAATGTGGGCGTGCTATTTAATTAGTGCTTAATATTAAGACGCGGTGCCATTACTAAATTGTTTATTTATGTCTGTATTAATGTTTTATTGCTGCATTTTATTATTTTAAAATTATTAAAATTATTGTTGAAAATTAGTGTAATTTTATGGTTAATGACTGGACGGGAGGGTCAAAATTGAGTGTCAACAGGACGTTCATCAGGACGATTTTCCAAACGTGTCTGCATATTGTCAAGAACTCAAGATACTTGCCGATCAAATCTCCAACGTCGATGCATCAGTCACTAATCAACGATTGGTCATGCAACTTATTGCAGGCTTGAACGAATCCTATGACGGCATTACCACCATCCTTCAACAATGCACATTGTTACCTTCATTTATGAGGCCCGTTCGAAGCTTATTCTTGAGGAAACCCGAAAAATCAAGTGCAACACCACTCAGGCCAACATTGGCGACGCCAACACTCATAGGCCTAGTAATAGTAATGATATAAGGATCTATAAAAAGGAATATAACCACATAAAAGAAATCTATCGCTCTGATGGATCCTAGTACTATTCACAAAATAGGGATATTTATCTAACTATATCCCAACAATTACGCATAGATCAATACGAAAAACAGTCCATAAAACACCTTAAAATTCATCAAATGGCTGAAAGGGCACTCCGTATAAGAAGAGCATAACTGTTAGAATACCTCAAGACCCATGGTGATATGTACTGTGAATATCCTTACTGTGAATTTTAATGTATAATTATATCCTTTTTATTGAACCATATCATCACAGAGTATCTCAGTAAGACTTATTAGCCTTTCATAATGAAGAACATAAAAAAAAGGGAAGGAGAGAGAATAGCACCTAAATTGTGGTGAGAGAGATATTGTACAGGAAAGGTGGATATTATTTAAATTTGAGAGTAATTTACAATGCTTGGTTTTTCTCTAATGCAATGGCCAAGTAATAGTAGGCCTATAAGGATCTATAAAAAAGAATAGAACAAAACAAAAGAAATCTAGAGCTCGGATGGATCCTAGTACTATTCACAAAATAGGGATATTTATCTAAGTATATCCCAACAATTATGCATAGATCAATATGAAAAACGACCCATAAAACGCCTTAAAATTCATCAGATGAAAGGGCACTCCGTACGACAAGATCATAACTGTTAGAATACCTCAAGACTCATGGTGATATGTACTTTGCATATCTTTACTGTGAATTTTAATGTATAATTCTATTCTTTTTTTAATTGAATCATAATCTCAGACAGTACATGCTTATTAGCCTTTCATAATGAAGAACATAAATAAAAAAGGGAAGGGAGGACTTCACAACGGATTCCAATTTACAAAATAAACAGTAAAGAAATCTTAATAATTACAAACAAACAAATAAACTTTCTGGAAAGATAAAACTTTACAAAAAGTAAGATAAGAAAGAATCTTACTTTTGAAAAAGAAGAAGACTTTATTAAAGTTCGACAAAACTTTATTAAAGTTGAAAAGAACATTTGTCCATGATTGATTTCGTGTGGCCACTAATATCACCTCATTCTGACATCTTCGATTTTCCTTTGGAATTTGTTTCCTCCTTCGTGGCTTTATGTTTTTGTTGTAGTGCCTCTATTAGGTTGTCGAATAGATCTTCTGTTGAGGGATTATAACTTCTAGAGGTTGAGATTCCCCCAGGCAAGCGTAATGGTTGTCGTCTGGGACCTCCTCCATTGATGCAGTAAATGCTTCAAAATAATGATTGTCATCTACCTTTGTTTTGAAGTTTTTTTTATAAAATTTGCTTTTACCTTATCAAGGTATGCAGAGATGAGGTCTTTCCTCTGATGCATGGGGATTTTTAATCTTGATGGATATTTCTAACTTAGAAAAGAAAGATGATTCATCTTCCTCAGACTATTTCTTCATATAATAGATATTCTTAAGGCTATTAATCATTGAAGATATTTCTCCAACCAACTTTCAGCCATGTCTACGCGTTGGATCTTCAGAGTATTTGTCTAACAATTTAGACCTAAATCTGCATAGAAATTTCCTTTTAAGACATATAATGCCTTATTGATTTCTTCCTGCTTCAGGAATTCATTTCCAAATCCATGGAACTCATGTTTGTATGAAGACGAATAGTGATTTTGATCCCTCAATATAATCAAAAGGATTATCATGTGTAACATTTGGGGTAACTTGTACCCATTCCTTGTAGAAACTCATAAAAGGTTCTTGTAATACCTGAATTTCAGGTCCAATTATGCTCCACCATGGAAATATCCAACCGGAAACCAAATGTCCATTCTGACTATTTTTTAAAATGTCGGGATTAATTTTAATCCACCACGATTGGGCATGTTTGTGTTTTCATAATAAAATATATTAGTAAACGTATTGATATAATCATAATAATTAAACGACATCTTTAAAGATGTACGAGGAATTATGAATTGCTTTGATCTAAACGGGCTAATTCCCCACTCATATGGAGATATAATTTTTTTGAGATAGAATTTTGAGAAATTTCTCTCAGCTCCTGATTTATTATCCGGAAATGGCGTAATATCAGTCGTACTGGTTGCAGTAGGGATATATTCATAGTACATTCTATTTTCCCTTTTGAGAAAGAGTGGTAGAGATTCTCTACATATCGATTCATAAGAATCCATGGATCATTTAGATAATTTTTGTCCTTCTGATGCATGTAGAGGATTATCTCTTCATGTGTTTTAACCAAATATTGCTTTATGTCTTCCTTCTTTGATTGTTGGAGTTTTTGAACATATGAGCCTTTTATTTGGCTAGATGAGCCTTCTTTATGTACGAGTATAACTCTTGGAATATTCTTGGGAATATTATTCACTGTTAAATTTGTTCTTCCTAAGCCTCGACCCGAGCCTCAGCCTCTATTGCTTCTACCCCTATTAGGAGTAGGTGGTGTCCAATTTGGACGCATTTTATCCCAACAAATATTCACGAGTAAGAAAATCAGGGAGTGAATCATTTTTACCTTTAAAATATTAAATTTCAAAATCGAATGGGGCTAAATGAGTCTTCCATCTTGCAAACATTTGTTGGAAACATTATGCTTAAAATCCTTTTGAAACATAAATTTTGATGCATGGCAATAAATTATTATTAAGAACTTTGAGTTATAAATATCATCCTGGAATTTCAGGGCACATTTTACTATAACAAGAATTTCTTTGGCTATAGTAGTATAATTTTACTGACTTTTAGTCAATTTTCCTGAATGAAATCGAACAAGATATTTTTGTTTGGTTTGGGGATTAATTTGTTTCAGTAGTCCACTATAACCAATATCTGAGGCATCTGTCTCAATAATTTTCTTCCAATTTGAGTTAGCAAGCATCAGACATGACAAAGCTTGTACTTTTTCTTTGATCTTCCTTACTACTTTCCTATGGGCATTTGTTCAAGGAGTATCAGTCTTTTTCAGTCTATCATATAAGATAGCTGCATCCAAAGATAATTTTTTATAATACGGAGAAATATAATTTAAACTTCCTAAAAACTTTTGTAATTGTGTTCTTTCCAGAATATCATCTGGGAACTTTGAAAAAATTCAATACTTCTAGTAATAGGAATAATTTTTCTCTTTTCAATGTTATGGCCAAGAAATATGATTTTGATTTGAAAGATATTCATTTTGGGTTTAGATATTACTAACCCATTTTTCAAAATAATGTTTTTGAAAATATCAAGATGTCGGATATGATCTTGTATAAATTTTGAGAAAACTAAGATATCATCTATATAGATAATTATAAAATCACTATATGTAGTGAAGATATCATTCATGATATGTTGAAATTCTGATGGGACATTTTTTAGCCCAAAAGGTATAACATTCCACTCGTAATGGCCGAATGAAATTGTAAAAGAAGTCTTATACTTGTCAGATTCATTGATCTGGATATGCCAAAATCCTGATTTTAAATCAAATTTTAAAAATATATTTGACTGATATAATATGTCAAGAAGATCATTTTTATTAGGATCCATTTTAAAATCTTATTTAAGAGTTTGTAATTGATAACTAATCTTGAAACTCCTCGTTCATGTTTTGTATGTTTATTAACATAGAACGTTGTGCAACTCCATGTGGAGTTTGAAGATCTTATTAATCCTTTATCAATGGGGGTAACAATTTCCTTTTTGCAAATTTCTAAATATTCTGAATTCATTTGACATGGTCTAACTTTTGTCGGAATATTTTGTTCAAGGAAACCATCTTCATATGGAAGATTAACAATATATTTTTTTCTATTCCAAAAAGTAGTAGGCAAATCATTTCAAATAGAAGGATAAAAATCATGTTCTATTCTTTTGATTTTATTCTGTAATTTAGGATTTTTTATTTAATCCATGATATTATAAATCGTCAATTTCTGTTGAGAAAAAATAATAAATTGTTGTTTGTTCAGACTATGAATTTTTGGTCTGGGTTACTCATTTTTTCTAATTCTAAAGATGTAACTCTATCATCCAATGTCATGTAGTTAATTCTGTCTTGAGACTATGAATCTTTTTTGAATAGTTAAAAGATTATTAGTGTTTCTCCTTTTTTGTAATTCTTTAAACACTTCTGAAAAATTATAGGGTTGATGTATTTATCATTAATATTTTGACATTTGTGTTTTGTGGTGAAGGCACGTGGAGTTTCTTCCTCAGTAGAAGAGGAATTTGGATCTTCATAATCGGATCCTATTAACGAATCATCAGACTTGCCTGATTCTTCGGACTGATAAAAAACTTTCATTAAAGCATTTTTGATCTTATGAATCTTCTTAGCCTTACACTTATTAGTGTAATGACCATTTTTCCCGCATCGGTAGCAGGTAGGGTCTTGCTTCTCTGTTCTTTTAGTTATATAACCCTTCTTTTCATTTCTGGCTCTTCTTTTAGCTGCATATATTTTGTAAGAGCCAGACTTGTATTTTTTATAATATTGTTTTATGAGTTTTTTCATATTTTTTTCTATTTTTACCTATATAATAGGATCTAGGTTCTTCAAAATCAAATTGTTGATATAATTCTCCTAATTGAGTTTTTTCGGTATGTTTTTGCTTTTTAAGCTATTTTTGTAACTTCATGTCATTACACAAAGCTAATCCTTCCTCCATACATTTGTTGATTAACTAACCGTAAGAATAATGATTCCACTGTATTTGAGAATCACCTGAATCTTTTTTTAAGGTTCTTTTATATCATTATCATATTCAGATAATTTATCTGTATTAATCATTTTAATACCTGGAGTAGAACTACCATAATCAGTGATTTGTAACTTAGACTCAAATTTTGAGAGTAAATCTCCTAAATCACCTACTAAAGTTTTTGCTATCTTTTTCCCTAGGTGAATACCTTCCATTGAAGGAGGAGGTTGGATACCAGTTGGAATTTCAAAAACCTTTGTTGGCTTGACTTCATCTAAGTCTCGCTTGGCGTGTTGGTTCTCTATTAGAGATATGAGTTGGTCAATCTTGCTATGTAACAAGTTCATTTGTTCCCTAATTATCTTAAGATTGATATTAGCATGATTATTCTGTTTAAATAATTTGTTGATATGATCAATAGTCGGATCGCAGGATATTACATGAGTAAATCTGGATTGCTATTATCCTTTTTAATGAAAAGGGTTCGTCCTGAGGGTAAATGCTCCTAAGGACCTTTTTAGAATCTAAATGGCATTGCCTTTCGATTACATTTAAATTAGGCAAGGCATAGTCTTCAACAAACCATTCAACAAAAGACATATAATCCTGTTGTTTTTGTAACTGATCATAAAATTGATCTCGAATAATCGATTGTTCTTTTTTATTGAAGAATTTAAAAACCATTGTCTAAAGAGACTATATCATTCTCTAAGAAATTCTTTTACGGGTATTTTTTTTGTAAATCTGACCCCGGACTATAATCCAGAGGAGGAGTGTAGTCTTGATTATGACTCATTAAAATATTCTCCAAAACCTATCTCATAAGGAGTAGGATCAATCATTTGATCTGTTTTTATTCCTACAAGAATTTGGTTGTCTCTTATAAGTCTTCATTAATATGAGAGGTTGACGCTCTAGCTATGGAGAGTCTAGGAATGTCATCTAAGAGAGATATATAATAATGAGATGACATACATTTACCTAATTTAGGTAGTTTTTGTGAAAACTTAAGGTGAATATTTCCTTCCATTGTTTGAACTACATGGACAATCTGGGTATCTATCCTTGGTTGGACAGGGACTGTCTTTTCAATTAGCCAATTATTAGGATATTCTATTTCGTCCCGGTTAACATGTCTTCTAGTTGTTATTTTAGACCTTTTGGCTAGGTTGATTTCAATTAAAACCGTCTGCCTTTTCCTTTTATCATCAATAATCCTATAATTAGGATTCATTGTATCTAAAACACGAAAATAGACACGATAACAGACACACATGACTTCTGTTTCTGACATGTAATTATAACCATGAGCTTTTACATATAATGTTAAAGCATGCAAAATATTTGGGTCAGACAAAAATAAGGTAAGATTAGATCTGACATCAAAATAAACTAGGCCATAAGCTAGGCTTGATTGCATAGCACCCATGAGAGATTGTCTCCAATTTAAGTTTTTAGCATCTTTTATGACAGCCATAAAACTTTCAGGTAAATCTTCTAATGTCAAAGATTTGAATGCAATTTGCACTAATCCAATATGCAAGAATTTATAATGCAATTTTTGATATCTTTCAATATCAACATCAAAAAATAATTGTATAGTTCTTTCATGATTATCCTTTTTGACAAAATCTTCAATTGTTTTTACAATATGGCAATTTTGCAAATTTTTAAATATGGCGAAATTATAAATTTCCTTAGCTTGGAATGATGGACTAGTCCATTTGTTCAAAGTATCAAGCTGTTGTGAAGATCATACTCTCCCGACCTAACATTCTTAATATTTTGTTTATAAGATTTAAAGATATTCATCATGAATGAGAATACTATCCGAGGGTTCAGATCAAAGGAATTCATAATTCCTCGAACATTTATACATTTGGCATTCAATTATTATGATTATATCAATGCGTTTACAAACGTATTTTATTTTGAAAATCATAAACATGCCCATTCATGGTGGATTAAAATTAATCCAGATATTTTCAAAAATAGTCAGAATGGACAATTGCTTTCTTGTTGGATATTCCCATGGTGGAGCATATTTGGACCTGAAATTCAGGTTTAACAAGACTTTTATATGAGTTATTACAAAGAGTGGGTACAAGTGACACCAAGTGTTACTCCCGAGAATCCTTCTAATTATATCGAAGGATCTGCATCATTGTTCTTTTTATGCAGACATGTATCCCATGGATCTGGAAGTGGATTCTCGAAGTGGGAAGAAACCAACAAGGCATATTATGTCTTAAGAGAAAATTCCTATGCAAGTTTTTTTCTAAATTGTTAGACAAAGGACTGCATATCCAACACGTCGACATGGTTGGAAATTAGAGGAAGAAATATCTTCATTAGTTAATAGCCTTAAAAATATCTGTAATACGGAAAAACAGAATAAGGAAGAAGATTCTTTCTTTGCGAAAATGGCAAGATCCATGAAGATAAAAAATACTCATGTAACAGAAGAAGACATAATCTCCTTCTACTTTGATAAGGTAAAATCCGAATTTGTCCAAAATTTCAAGACAAGGGTGGATGATAATCCATACTCAGGAGAATCTACAACTTCTATGAAATAGGTTTCAGACGACAATCAATATTCTTGCCTCGATGGAGAATCACAACCTCTGGAGGATTACGATCCAACACAGAAGACCTGTTTGACAGCCTAATTGAGACTATACATCAGAAATACAAGGCCAAGCAAGAAGACAAAGACTCCAAAGGAAAGTCTAAAACGTAAGAATAATTGATATTAAAGGGGGCCATGCGGAATCAATCATGGCCAAGTAGGACAAATGTCTTTTTCAACTTTAATAAAGTTTTGTCGACTTTCATAAAGTCATTTCTTTTTTCAAAGATAAGATAGCTTTTTTATCTTGCTTTTTGAAAAGTTCGTTTTAGGTAAAGTAGTTTTGTCGTGATGTAATTATTAAATTCTTTTACTATTCATTTTGTAAAATATAATATTTTCTAAAGTTCGTCTCCGGTCTATAAAAGGCGACTTCATTTCATTTGTAAAGCAAGTCTGGGAAATCGAGTATCGTAAAAATTCACTTTAAATACTAAGTTTTGTGTACTCTCTCTCCTGAACACATATTAAGGTAGTAATTCCCCCCCCCCCCCTCTTAATTTTTGTTTCTTCATTATGAGAGGCTAATAAGCCCTTGTTGTCTGGAACACCCTGAGATGATATGGTAAAAAAAAAAAAGAATTCTACACTTGTTGAATCTTGTCATTGACGAGTCTATCACAACTATCTAAGCTTAGTAAATACAGGCATACACATGTAATGAAGCTCGGATGAACATGCAGTGCAAGAACAAAGAGTATATTGAATAGAGAAGGAAGAAGAAGGGATTTAGGGTTTTCGCCCTTTTCAATAATAAGAAATCGTACATATGCACTGATCTGATATTTAGGTCATAATAGATGACCTTATACACAATACAAGAGTTAAAAGGCTAATGAGTTGTTGGTATTGGGCTCCCTTGATGGGCTACTACTAACAGGCCCTATTGTTTATTTGTTTTAACAGGCTCCCTCAAGCTGGATGCTGGAAGACGTTCAGCAATCCTAGCTTGGAACAAAGATGATGATGCTGATGTCTATTTAGCCCTTTTGTGAGCAGATCTGCAGGTTGTTCTGTAGTAGGAACATACTCAGTTTTCACCACTCCTTTCTGAATCTTTTCTCTTATGAAGTGTAGATCAATCTCTATATGTTTAGTCCTTTCATGAAAGACTGGGTTTGCTGCTATTTGTATAGCTGATTTGCTGTCAGTGTAGATTGTGACTGACTGTCTAATATTGAAGTCAATGTCTCTCAACAGCCCAACAATCCAAGTTATCTCAAAGATCTTGCAAGGCTTCACGTATTCGGTCTGCAGAGCTCCTAGAGATAGTAGACTGCTTCTTAGACTTCCAGGAAATGAGAGAATCACCCAGTTTCACCAGATAACCTGTAATGGATTTTCTTGTATGTGGGCATGCAGCCCAGTCTGCATCACAGAAAGCAGTTAGAATATTTTGTTGACTACTAGACATAAGTACCCCTTGTCCTGGCTGATTCTTTAGATACCTTATTATTCTAAGTGCAACATTTAGATGGGATTGCTTAGGTTGTTGTAGAAACTGACTGAGAGTTTGGACACTATATGCTATGTCTGGTCTTGTAATAGTAAGGTATAGTAACTTACCAATCAGTCTTTGGTAGACCCTAACATTGTCTAAAAGTTCATCAGTAGTGGCAGTATTCTTCCCCTGAATATTCTGCTGCTTAGCAGCAAGTTCATCATGTTCTTTAGTAGTCATCTTGATACTAGAATCCGTAGGTGTGTTAATAGGTTTGGCCCCAGCTAGTCCTGATTCTGAAATCAGCTCCAATGCATATTTCCTTTGATGCATTAGGATCCCTTTATTAGATCTAGTAAATTCAATTCCTAAGAAGTATCTTAATTCTCCTAGGTCTTTCATTTTGAACACATCTTGAAGAGATTGCTTTGTCTCTCTTATTAGCTTCACATTGTTCCCTGTAACTAACATGTCATCTACATAGACTAGTATAATGATAATACTCTGACTGGTTTGTTTTATAAACAAGGAGTGATCATAGTGAGATTGTCTGAATTTCATTTAAACCAGAGCTTATGTTAATTTAGAATTCTACTGTTTGGGTGCTTGTTTGAGCCCATACAAGGATTTATGTAGTCTACAAACATGTTTCCCCCCTTGACTAATGAATCCTTGTGGGAGATCCATGTAAATTTCATCATACAGATCCCATTGAAGAAAGACATTATACACATCCATTTGATGAATGTGCCAGCCTTTAGAGGCTGCTATAGCTAGTACAGTCCTAACAGTGACCATTTTCACTACAGGGGAGAAGGTTTTTTGATAGTCTATCCCTTCTTGTTGATTGTATCCTTTAGCAACTAACCTAGCTTTTAATCTTTCTATCTCACCAGACTCTTTGTATTTTATTTTATAAATCCATTTACAACCTATTGGGTACTTTCCTGTAGGCAAGGGAACAATTTCCCAAGTTTGATTTTCTTGTAAGGCCTTTATTTCAGCTCTCATGGCTTCCACCCATCTAGGATCTTTTGAAGCCTCATTATAGTTTTGTGGTTCTATTATTTCAGAAAAGGAAGTTAGAAAGGCCTGATATCTATTACTTAAGTGTTCATAGTGCATATAGTCCTGAATAGGATAGAGTACATTGTTAACATTGGAAGTGACAAAATCTTTGAGCCAAATAGGAGGTTGTCTGGATCTGCTAGATTTTCTGATACTGACTGCATTTTCTGGTTGCTGTTGAATCTCAGAAAACTCAGAGTTATTAGTGTTATTATCAGCACAGTGAGGAGTTTTATCAGTAGTAGGAATGGTGGTAGTATTTGTGGGTTCATTTTGTGATTCAGTTAGTGTGTTCTGAGTAACAGGATGTGGTATACCATCAGGTTGGGTTATGTAGGTATTCTCCTCCAGATTTTTGAAAATAGGTACAGTGGCTATATTGTTCTTAAAAGGATACTCTGTTTCTCTGAAAATAACATCCCTACTAACAAGCATTACTTTAGCATTCATGTCATACAAAATGTACCCTTTTTGGGTCTCAGAAAAACCCATCAGAACACAACATTTAACTCTAGATTGGAGCTTATCAGTGACAGTTAGGTCTTTAGCAAAACACAGGCAGCCTATGGTTCTGATGTGACCTATGGAAGGTTTTTGTCTGTAAATGCTTTCATAGGGTGTCTTTCCAGTAATGGAAGAAGGTATTCTATTTATCAAGTACACTGCTGCTAGCACACATAGGCCCCAAAATTTGATAGGGATATTGGCTTTAAGTCTTATAGCTCTAGTTACCTCTAGTATGTGCCTATGTTTTCTTTCAGCTATACCATTTTGTTAGGGTGTGTAGGCACAGGATTTTTGATGAATTATCCCTAGCTTCTGAAAGAGACTGCTACAGATATCATTAACAAATTCTGTGCCATTGTCAGTCCTAACTACCTTAATGGTTTGTTTGAATTGAGTAGACACATAACTAAGAAATTGCTTAATAACCACACAAGTTTCTGATTTTAATTTCAGCAAGTAAATCCAAGTCATTCTGGAATAGTCATCTACTATAGTTAAAAAATATTTCTTGCCATTATATGTTTCTGTCTTGTAAGGACCCTATACATCCATATGCACCATATCAAATATAGAGTTACTACAAGTGTTGCTATTAGTAAAAGGTAATCTATATTGTTTTGCACAGGGACACACATTACAAGTCTTTATTGTTTTAGCTATACTATCAGCACTAGTAGCAATCAATTGACTTAGTACTTTACTAGAGGTGTGGCCAAACCTTCTATGCCACAGATTTATATCAGCTTCTGCACTTTCTTTAGCTTGTACAGTTAGTGCTGACTGTATGGTTCTTGAAGCTAGTATATAGAGGCCATTATGAAGTTTACCAATCTCCTTCACCTTCCCACTGTAGAGATCCTGAAATAGGCAGAAATCAGGATAAAAAATAGCAGCACATTTTAATTCTCTAGTGAGCTGGGATACAGATAGCAGGTTGTGTTTGAAATCAGGGAGATATAAAACATTACTCAAGGTGCTTCTGGTAGACAGATTACTGGTACCAGTGTGAGTGACCTTGGCAGTTTCACCATTTGGTAGAAAAACATTTTTAGTGCTTGCATTATTCTCACTTAGTTTGGTTGCTTTATCTAGCATACCTAAATCAGATACCATATGGTTTGTAGCACCTGTATCTATTATCCATTTCTTGTCTATATCAACAACATGTAAGGCTTTGAGTTTAGTCATACCTGTAGTGTTTGCTAAATAATTGTCACCTTGAAAGTCAGTATTCATAGTAGTCTGTCCTTTGTTCTGATTTAGCAGCATGAGTATCTGATTATATTGGTCCTGTGAGAACACTGGTGCTCCCCCAATTTTCAAATTGTTTCCAGTCTTTTCAGGTGCAGTCCCATGAGTGTTGTGTTTAGCACCCTCAGTACAGGCATTGTTAACTACATGCTCTTTTCTTTTTGACCTGAAGCCTGGTGGGTAACCAACTATTCTATAGCAAAATTCCTTTGTATGCCCCCTCATTTTGCACACCTCACAAAATAGATTTGTGTTTCTTTTGAACTTTTCCTTAGCTGTAGTTCCTATCTTGGAATACATGCTTGAGATGTTATTATGTCCCATACTACTGGGCCCTACCCCAAGCAACCCTGCAGCCTTAACACTTATATCCTTTTGATTCTCATCACTAACAATCATAGAGTAGGCTTTGTTAACTGTGGGAAGTGGTGTCATAAGTAAAATCTGAGACCTAGCCTGCATATAGTTTTCATTCAGGCCCATGATAAATTGGTACAGCTTTTGCTTTTGTAGGTAATTTGTGAAGTCTTTGGATGTAGGACATGCACAGTTAGGGGTTGGCATTAAGGCCTGATATTCTACCCACAGGGTTTTCAGTTTAGTGAAGTATTCAGAAACACTATTATTCCCTTGTGTTAGAGTGGCAATTTCCCTATGCAAGTCATAGGTTCTTGATTCATCTATCTTATCGAACCTTTCACTCAAGTCTTCCCATACTTCAAGGGTTGATTCTGCATACAAAACCCCACTCAGTAGGCTGCTGGACACTGCATTCATCAGCCATGCTTGAACAATAGCATTGACTCTGTCCCATTGGTCCCATAGTTCCATTTCATACTGATTCTTGACACACTTTCCATTCACAAACCCTAGTTTGTTTCTACCAAGCAGAGCTATTTTCATGGATCTGCTCCATATAGTATAATTTTCAGATCCCAAGAGTTGAAAGGATATTAAAGATGCTCCACTTACATCAGAGGCTTGGAGAAACAGGGGGTGGTTATGGTCAAGAGCAAAGGTGACAGAGGATGTTGTGGGTAGTGTGTTACCCTCAGGAAGGGTTTTGTGTGGAGAGTTGTCTCCAGAACTGGAGTCGGTGCCCATTTCATCAATCTGAGATTCTTTACAACACAGAATATTAGGCTTCAGATCTGAAATCAGAAGAGATCGATACACGAGTTTTTTGCTTACGGATATATCAGATTTCTTGTTATTCCAAGACAACCTTAGTGTTTCTAGTCTGATGAAGGATTCCAAGTCTTCTCAGATAAGACCCCAGGAACTAGGGTTTTGATAGAAACTAGGGTTTCGACCCACGATAGGTGTCAGACTTTTTCAGATAGCAACCTTAACCCAGAAGCTAGGGTTTCGATAGAAACTAGGGTTTCGACCCACTTTTTTGAGATAATGAACTTACAGAAGAAATCACAGACAGAAAATAACAAGATTTCCTTACAGTGCTTCAGCGATGCGATTCTGGTGACCCATCGATCATCAGCTTTGATACCATGTTGAATCTTGTCATTGACGAGTCTATCACAACTATCTAAGCTTAGTGAATACAGGCATACACATGTAATGAAGCTCGGATGAACATGCAGTGCAAGAACAAAGAGTATATTGAATAGAGAAGGAAGAAGAAGGGATTTAGGGTTTTCGCCCTTTTCAATAATAAGAAATCGTACATATGCACTGATATGATATTTAGGTCATAACAGATGACCTTATACACAATACAAGAGTTAAAAGGCTAATGGGCTGTTGATCAGTGTATTTTATATACACCTTTTGAGTCAGTTTTAGTTAGACTTTTGTCCCGTTTTGCACATATAAGTGTTGTATTAGGATAGTTTTCCTTTCTATTGAGTCAAAGTGGTTAAAATGGCCAAATGGAGGAAAATGAGCTAAAAGAGGGCAAAAGAGGAGATGCCAGAGCTGGAAACAGAGAAAGTGGCGAACGAGGGTAAAATCCACAGGCCGCGGCGCCTCTGCGATCAAAGAAGGCGCGGCGCCACTATTCGTGAGGCGCAGAAGACTTCGGCCGCGCCTCGAGACAGCGATGCAGGTCGCGGCGACTAAACATCCGGAGAGCTACAGAAGATGCAGCGCATGGCCTCTCGCAGACAGATATCGAGCGCGGCGCCAAACACCGGACGGACAGAACTTCCGGCCGCGCCATTCATCAGGCGCGCCGACGCGGAAAAATTAGGTCTTTTGACGAAATTTTGGGCCAGGCCTGAAGGAAAAGAGGGAGGTGGTTTTCAGCCAATAAAAGGAGAACCCTAGGCAGTTTTTTAGGGTTCCCTTTCTTGCACAATACAAGGCTTCTTTCTTAGAGATTGGAGACCATAGTCTAGTAATTTCTTTTCCTTTTCTTTACTTTATTTCAGTTTTTGTATGATGAACCTTGAATTAGTTCTTGTCATGTCTATGGCTAGGAACTAATTCTCTTATAGGGCTTTCCATGTTGAATCTCTAGAAACTTTTGTTATGAATTAATGCATGCTTATGGTTATTTTTCTTATTGTGAGATCTATCCAATATTTGAGTTGAACTCTTGGTAATTAATTGACAACTAATTATCACTATATGATTTCTAATCAGATTCCGAA
This sequence comes from Przewalskia tangutica, assembly GCA_029844215.1. Classification (NCBI taxonomy): domain Eukaryota; kingdom Viridiplantae; phylum Streptophyta; class Magnoliopsida; order Solanales; family Solanaceae; genus Przewalskia; species Przewalskia tangutica. Next base: position 85,034,936 of record CM056734.1, read on the forward strand.
AGGGGGGGATTGTGAATATTATGTAAGTTGGATAGACATTCTTGGATTGGGGATGAAAATACCTCAATTATTTATGTAGCGTTAATGAGAGGCTTAACAACCCTAATTTTGCGCATTGTGCGTGACGGTTAACTAGGTTTTTGTTCTTAATCCTCCTATAAAGTTATCCTTATCACCGAAAGTTAGGTAAGGTGCGATACTGGGGTTGAGTATTTATATAACCCTAACGGGAGTATAAAACGATTTAGTAAACCTGCTTTCTCCAAAAGAAGAATACCATAAGTTATTGCATTAATAAGTAGCATACGCGGATAGTGAGGATACATGGAAGTCCTATTCTCATCACAACTGAAGTAAACCTTTATAGTTAAAATAGCTTTTATAATTCTTAGTTATAAACAACACATTCAATTATCAATTTACCAAATAGATACGAAAAAATAGATAGTTGGTAATTGGACCCTAATCCTTGAGGACGATATTCGGTCTTATCAAGACTATACTACTTGTCACGATAACGTGCACTTGCGTTTAAAGTGTGTGCATCTTACCGCGCATCAAGTTTTTGGCGCCGTTGCCGGGGATTAGGCATTAGTTCAATATCAAATTTGTCTATTTTTAATTTCTAATTTGGTTTTTAATTTTAATTTTAATTTTTAATTTTTACGTTTTTTATTATTTCTGGAAAAGTCGAGGTACCGTGATTGGTTGTTTGTTTTTTATCTATTTCAGGAAATTAGTTTATGCGAAGGAGAAGAGGAGCAAACACTCTTGTTCCCTTCAATCCAGAGATTGAAAAAACCTGCAAGCATAACAGAAAGAATCAGCGGATTGCAACTTTGATAGAAATGGACGGTGCTCAAAAAAATAACATGATGAGAGTAGGGTTAGGTGAAAATCAACATAACCCAGGAATGCCTCGGCAAATGCCAATAGACGTGGAGGAGAGAGTCCAAATCCAGCCAGAAAGGAGTTTGGGGGACTATGTGCTGCCAAGAGTGAATGGAGCACGCGTGCATTAGGCTCCTCGCACAGAACCAACAACTTCGAGATAAAACCGCGATTCGAGCATGGTACGACACGTGCAATTCGGAGGATCGCCATCGGAGGATCACATACGCACATAGCTAATTTCTTGGAGCTATGTGCAACTTTTCGATATAACGGCGTTCATCGATGATGCCGTCAGTTGAGGCTCTTTCCTTCTCACTGGGGATAGAGCAAAAGTATGGTTGAATTCCCTGCCACGATTTGATTTTTACATGGCACGGTGGCACGAAATTCTTAGCCAAGTTCTTTCCTCCGTAAAGCGAGAAAGCGAGAGGAGTTGAACAACTTCTACCAAGCGGATGGAGAGTCCTTATGAAGCTTGGGAAAGGTTCAAAGATCTGAGAGAAAGTGCCCACACCATTGTATTGAGTTGTGGAACTTGGTCCACATCTTCTACGGGCTAAGCGGTACAACGAACCATCATAGATGCGGCCAGTGGAGCATTCATGAGGAAAGCGACCCACGACGCTCATGAGTTATTAGAAGATATGGCCACTAACAACCATGTCACGGAAGAGAGGTCGACAAATGGGAGAAGAATAGTGAGTCCACGAAATAGATGCTATTCTTTGCCTTGAATGCCCAGTGGCCGCCAGCGAAGCGATTGCGAACATACGATGTCGATAAATGCGGTGCAGATGCCTAAAAAGCGTGAGATATGTGGTGGCCCACATACATTTGATAGGTGTCCTTCGGATCCCAACAATATACCCATGGAAGCGGCCAGTGTCGGGCCATAGGTAATTATCGAGCAGCAGAACAACCCTACTCCAACACTTATAATCCGGTGGAGGAACACCCAAATTTCTCATGGAGAGGATACGAGCGGCGAGAACTAACACGAGAACCAGCGGAACCAATATCGAGGGCAACAAAATCAATACCGAAGCAGCAGAACCAATACGGGGCGATGCGAACTGAGCAGAATCAACGACCTTCATTCAAGCCCCACGGCGTCAACGGTTCAATGCGGTTGTGAAGAAAAGCTGAAACGAAGCGCAGTGGCAAAGACTTGCGATGCCTGCACCGATTCATGCGAAGCTAGATCCTCATTCAGAACTTGGAAACTCAGTGGGTCGGCTAAGCGAGGCAAACAGCGAGCCACGAGGGCATTGCCAAGCAACACGGTAAATCAAGGGAAGCAATGCGAGCGGTGCAATTGAGAAGCGGCAAGCGGTTGAGTAGCGATCACGCATGCGATGGTTGAGAAGAAGGCAGAGTTAGAAAAAGAGAAGGTGGTTGAGCCCAATCCTGTAGTAGAGAAAACTCCAGAGAAGGAGTATACAGAGAAGATCTCTTTCCCCCAGAGACTACAGCGAAAGGCGGTTGATAAACAATTCTCCAAATTTTTGGAGACATTCAGGAAGATGCATATCAACATACCTTTCATAGAAGCATTAGAGCAGATGCCCTCCTATTTTAAGTTTATGAAGGAGATCTTGGGGAAGAAGAAAAAGTCAGGCGATGCGAAATAGTAGCACTAACAAAAGAGTGTAGTGCTATCTTGCAGAAGAAGTTGCCACCAAAACTAAAGGATCCTGGAAGCTTTACACTACCTTGCACAGTGGGCAGGATGACTTGCAACGGAGTTTTATGTGATTTAGGGGCGAGTATAAATCTGATGCCCTTGTCAGTATTTAAAAGATTGGAGTTAGGGGAGGCCAAACCAACCACAGTAAGCCTGCAACTGGCCGACAGGACAGTGGTTCATCCAAGAGGCAAGATTGAGGACGTAATTGTGAAAGTAGGAAAATTCTTCTTTCCTGCAGATTTCCTCATTCTTGATATGGAAGAAGATGCGGAAATCTCTATCATATTGGGGAGGCCATTCCTAGCAACGGGAAGAGCTTTGACTGATGTTGAAAGAGGAGAGTTAACATTAAGGGTGGAAAATGAAGAAATGGTGTTTAAAGTTTTTAAACACGTCATTGAGCCACCAACAATGAGTGGGTGCTTTGCAATCAGCACCATCAAACCCCCATGCGAGCCAATACAAGTCAACCAAAGAGCGATGAGCCCAAGAAAGCATGCATGGTTTGCTGAAATGTCACTAAAGGAGGTAAGTATTCCTGAACTCCCCCTTACTGATAATGCTAAGAAGAAAAGAAGAAAACGAAAACGCCAAATGTGGAGGAAATGGATTGGTTGGGGGCTTAATCCACCCCAGGGTTATTAAAGCTAAGGAACTTGCGTCCGGCTAAAAGACGTTAAAGACGGCGCTACTTGGGAGGAAACCCAACGTTTTCAATTATGTCATTTTAATTTATGTCTTTAGTTTATTTTATTTTGTCTAAGAACAGTCTCACGGTCTTGGGGTCTTGTGTTTGTGCTGTGATTGACAGGTACAGGGAAATAAACTGAAGAAAAGCAAGAATTTCCAGAAAAGCGGGTAAGCGTCGCGGCGCGATGAGGCGGCGCCAAAAGAATCGAGCGTAGCAGTTTAAGCGTCGCGGCGCTAGGAAGCGGCGCGCGTAAATCCGAGAAAATATGCCAAGTTTAGCGCGTAATGGCCGCGACGCAAAGTCCCGGCGAAGCGCCTTGAAGATCAGCCGCGGCCAAAAAGCAGCGCGGCGGGAATCCAGAACTTAAAACGCCCAAAATCAGATTTCCCCCAAATCCAATTTCAAAAACCTAACCCTTCCTCTCCAAAAACCCACGAAATTCCAAAAAAAAAAAAATCTGCCCACAAATCTTCCACAAATCCAACCCAACCACAACCAAAACTCTTAAATTCCTAAAAACCCTTAGCTATCTCAAACAACAAAGCTCCATTCCATAGCCTCAAACCACCAATTGAAACAAGAACAAACTTGAATCTTCTCATAAAAAGGTAATCCTTTTCTGTTCTTAAATCCTTTACTGAAGTCACAGGAGGTACTAGTTTGAAGGAGTATTGTAGTTGAAGTAGTTTGGGTACTGAAAAGTTGATTGTGAAGTTTGGAGAAAAGAGTAGAAAATGAGTGTGGGTATTGGGTAGAAAAGTTGAAGTTTGGGGGTGTTGTGTTCGCTGCTAGTTGTAGATTGTGTAGGAATCATTTGTGCCACTAAATTGAAAGCTCCAGAAACTATTTTAAACCATGGCCACCAGGAAGAGAAGAGGCTCCACATCCACCCCAACCCCACAATACGATGAAAATAGGTTTGTGAGCTACCAAGCCTACCAAAGATACAAAAAGCTTGATACCAGACCCTTAATACCAGAAAGTGGAATGGACTACCAGAGGGAGTCATATGGGGAAGAAGATGTTTATGAGCCCATTCGGGCGATGATTGAGTTAAGGGAGTGGAAGAGATTTGTGAATCCGGAGAAGATAGCACCAGTAAACACAACAATGGTGCGTGAATTTTATGCCAACTTTCCGGAGAAGGTGGAAATGGGATGTTTTGTAAGGGGACATTATGTGCCTGTGACAGAGGATATAAATATACAATTGAAAACAGTTGATGTTGAAGAAAGAAGTGATTGGAATCACTTTGGAACATGGTCTAGAAGCATTGACCACATCGACTGGAATGCCGTTGCAGACACCGTGAGCTACCATGGGGCTGTTTTTGATATTGGAAGAAATGGGTCAAGAACCTTTGAGCAGTGCGATTGACAAAGTAGCCAAAGGTTGGCTATATTTAAATCGGCGCGTGATTCCATCCACGCACTTCACCAGAGTGCGGAGGATAGGATTAAACTGATATATGAAATTATGAGGGGGTTGACGATTGATGTGGGGAAAGAAATAGTGCAGAGCATTGAGGAAATCAGCAGGTTGGTAACAACAGGCGGATTGGGACATGGCTCAGTTATCACCAAGCTATGTCACATGAGTGCGGTCCCAAAACTACCCACTGACACTCATGAGAGAAACCAACTGCCGGTGTCCTGTGGGATAGTGCACTCTTTCCCGGACCCAAGCCCCCCAGCAGCCAGACGGAGAGTACAACCACCAGCAGCAGCAGCAGCAGAGGCCGCCATGGACGAGGATGAGCCTGAAATAGGGGCTCAATATGAGGCAGGACCTAGCCACCGACCAACCACAGGAGCAGAACCTCCAACGCCCACGATGGAGCAATTGTATCAAAATCAGATGAGGATGATGCAGACCTTGGACACAGTAGTACAAGGACAGCAAGAAACAAGGCAACAAATCAACGAGTTGAGTTCCTTGTTCAACCAATGGTCGATGCATTATCCACCGCCACCACCACCATTTTAGCCAAAGTTTGTAAGTATCTTATTTCTTTTATTTTTCTTTGAGTCTTGCACACATTGGGGACAATGTGTGATTTAAGTTTGGGGGTGTTATATTTGTTTTATTTGTGTTTTATTTTCTTTGTGTCATGTTATGTTTTACTTAAGTCTTTTTGATTGTTTTTATGTTTATTTTTTAGTCACCAAAATTTTTTCTTTTTGAGTCATAATTGTCTGTCAAAGATCATGTATGCTGTAGTTTCTAGAAACACCTAGTGAAGTAAGGTGGAATAATGTAACGGAATTGAAGCAACTATCTAAACACCTAAGTTAGATATGCCAAAAACTCACAGAATCTGTCTATTTGGAGTTTCTTGCTTGAGTTATGCATGCTAAATGATAAATACTTATGTGTTATGATTGCTTGCTATTTGAGGCGAAATAGTTAGGATATGCATGTTAGGGAGATGACTCAGGCATTTTTTTGATAGTCAATTCTTACCATTCTTTTCTATCCCGTACTTTAAAAATATCCATAGTCAGCCCCATTGAGCCTAAATTTGAAACTTCTTCTTTGACACCCTATATTCCCACAAATTGTACCATAAGTGAAAATATGAAATAGGGGAATACATTGTGTTAAAAAAAGAGACAAAAAGAGTGAATAAGTCTGTTGCACCCCAATACAAAAGTAATAAGAAATAGGCAAAAGCCTAAGTTTGGGGGTGCTTGTCATTATTATATACCTCACTCTCCCAAAACAAAAGAGGGGAAAGATAGAATCGAAATGAAGAAAAGAACAAAAAGAAAAAAAAAAGGAAATACTGAAAAGCTGAAGAGTTTATGGTACACGAAATGAGCCTAAATTGCCTATTTTTACCTACCTATACCTAAGCCTACATTACAACCCTTAAAGTCCTGAAGATCTCTTTTATGCATATCCAGAATTAGTGGAGAATAGCAAGTAAGCATGCCATAGAAATTCTTGAATTTATATGCATGATTTAGTATATTGACTTCCATTAAAGCATGATGAATAGGAGTTTGCGAAATATCTAGCTTAATGTGCTGAAATGTCATGCTATATGTTCTTGCATATTATTTTGCTAACCTTCATGTTTTTCTAGTCAACACTAATGCAGCAAAAGTAATCAATGACAGTGAGTCTTTTATTTTTGTTTCTTTGAGTCTTTTATTTTATTTCTTTCTATCTTTGCTCGAGGGCGAGCAAAGGTTAAGTTTGGGGGTATTTGATCAGTGTATTTTATATACACCTTTTGAGTCAGTTTTAGTTAGTCTTTTGTCCCGTTTTGCACATATAAGTGTTGTATTAGGATAGTTTTCCTTTCTATTGAGTCAAAGTGGTTAAAATGGCCAAATGACGGAAAAGGAGCTAAAAGAGGGTAAAAAAGGAGATGCCAGAGCTGGAAACAGAGAAAGTGGCGAACGAGGGTAAAATCCAGACCAGCGCCGCGGTGCCTCCTGCAGTCAAAAGCGCGCGGCACCAGCTGTCGAGAGGCAGAAGACTGCGCGCGGCTACCGAGCAGCGGTCTGAGGCGCGGCGCGCAAACATCCGGAGAGCTACGAAGATGCAGCTGGCGCTCGAACAGCGAATATCGAGACGCGGCGCCAAAACACCCGACAGTGCAGAACTTCCGCGGCCAAGCAGATGCGCGCAGCGGAAAAAATTAGGTCTTTTGACGAAATTGCAGGCGAACTGAAGGAAAAGAGGAGGCGATTTTGACTATAAAGGAGAACCTGGCGGTTGTTGAGGGTTCCCTTTCTTGCACAATACAAGGCTTCTTGCTTAGAGATTGGAGACCATAGTCTAGTAATTTCTTTTCCTTTTCTTTACTTTATTTCAGTTTTTGTATGATGAACCTTGAATTAGTTCTTGTCATGTCTATGACTAGGAACTAATTCTCTTATAGGGCTTTCCATGTTGAATCTCTATAAACTTTTGTTATGAATTAATGCATGCTTATGGTTATTTTTCTTATTGTGAGATCTATCCAATATTTGAGTTGAACTCTTGGTAATTAATTGACAACTAATTATCACTATATGATTTCTAATCAGATTCCGAAAGGGGGGGATTGTGAATATGCTGTAAGTTGGATAGACATTCTTGGATTGGGGATGAAAATACCTCAATTATTTATGTAGCGTTAATGAGAGGCTTAACAACCCTAATTTTGCGCATTGTGCGTGACGGTTAACTAGGTTTTTGTTCTTAATCCTCCTATAGAGTTATCCTTATCACCGAAAGGTAGGTAAGGTGCGATACTGGGGTTGAGTGTTTATATAACCCTAACGGGAGTATAAAACGATTTAGTAAACCTGCTTTCTCCAAAAGAAGAATACCATAAGTTATTGCATTAATAAGTAGCATACGCGGATAGTGAGGATACATGGAAGCCCTATTCTCATCACAACTGAAGTAAACCTTTATAGTTAAAATAGCTTTTATAATTCTTAGTTATAAACAACACATTCAATTATCAATTTACCAAATAGATACGAAAAAATAGATAGTTGGTAATTGGACCCTAATCCTTGAGGACGATATTCGGTCTTATCAAGACTATACTACTTGTCACGATAACGTGCACTTGCGTTTAAAGTGTGTGCATCTTACCGCGCATCAGCTGTTGGTATTGGACTCCCTTGATAGGCTACTACTAACATGCCCTATTGTTTATTTGTTTTAACAACACTAAAATTCATTAGTAAGGATATTCACAGTACATATCATCATGGGTCTTAAGGTACTCTAGAAATTACACATAAGTCGTACGGAGTGCCCTTTCAGTCGTTTGATGAAGTTTAAGGCGTTTTATCGGTCGTTTTTCGTATTGACTCGTTGTGACAGTTAGAGTATACTAATTTCCTTATTTTTTAAACATTAGTATATATATTCACGAGAATAGTGTTTGACGGGTAAAATGATAATTATATTGAGATTGAGCTGTATTGAATTGAACAAGACCAGAATTTTTTTGAACAAATACTATAAATTGACAAATTTAAAAAAACAATGCACAATGTGCATGTCTGTCATGCTTACAGTAGTACTCCCTCCACGACTTTTGATTGATTCAGTCTTGATTTTGTACTCTCGTTAAAAAAGTATTTATTTTACTAAATTATTCATCTTAATTATGCTTTGAAAATTTAAACTTGACTTTTAATACTCTAAAAGTAAAAAATAATTAATTAATGATAAGGTTAATTTAAAAAGAAACTCTTTTAATTTGTAAGGGGAAAATTATTTTTATTTCATATATAGTATAGGGAATAAGGTCCAAATGAATCCCAATAAAATAAGCAAATTACACATGTTAGATATCTAAGGCTCCATTGATTATTAATGGAACAAAAATAATGGGAACGGAGCGGCTCCGGCGGTAGATTTCTTTTGTTTTGTTCTATTCTTTATATTTTTAAAATTCTTATATGCCTACTATTAATGGGTCTCTAAAATGGTATCACAACCATGAATTCAAAGAGTATATCCAAACAGTATTAATTGATCATAATGAATATCTTCAAGTCATATAAACATAATATTAAGAATGTTAGATTAGAAGAGTGTGATCTTCCACAGTAATTAGATGATTTAAATAAATGGACAATTCCATCTATTACCACTAAAGAAATTTATAATTTTGGTATGTTTGAAAACTTGTGAATCGCAATATTATTAAAATAATTGAAGAGTCAATCCAAATGGATAGCCAAAAAAAATTTATACAGTTATTTTCTGATGGTGATATTGAAAGATATCAAAAATTACATTATAAATTCTTGCATATTGAATTAGTGCAAATTGAATTTAAACCGTTAACATTAGAAGGTTTACCTGAAGTTTCATGGCAGTCTTAAGAGACGTTAGAAATCTAAATTGGAGACAATATCTCATGGGTGCTATGCAATCAAGCTTAGCTTATGGCTCAGTTTATTTTGATGTCAGACCTAATTTAACTTTATCCTTGTCTGACCCAAATATTTTGCATGCTTTAACATTATATGTAAAATTTTGTGGGTATAATTACATGCCTGAAACAGAAGTTATGTGTATCTGTTATCATATCTATTTTCATGTCTTATATACTATGAATCCTAATGGTAGGATTATTGATTATAAAAGGAAAAGACAGACATTTTTAATAGAAATCAACTTAGCCAAAAGGTCAAAAATAACTACTATAAGACCTGTTAATTGGGATGAAATTGAATATTCAAAGCAATCCCTGTCCAACCGAGGATAGATACCCAGATTGCTCCAGTAGTTCAAACCACTGATGGTAATATCCATCTTGAATTTTCACAACAATTACCTAAATTAGGTAAATCTATGTCATCTCATTACTATGACACTCATAGACCCTCTACAGCTAGAGCGTTTGACTTCTCAAGTTAATGAAGACTTGTATAAAGTCACAACTCCTTCGAAAATCTCTCAAGAAAAAGACATTAATAAAATAAAAATAGTAGAAAATCAAATTCATGTAGAAATTAAGACAGATCAAATGACTGATCCTACCCCAGAAGAAATGGGTTTTGGATATTTTTAATGAATAATAATCAAGAATACACTCCTTCTCTGGATTATAGTCCAGGGTCTGATTTACAAAAAAAAATTTAGTTAAAGAATTTCTTAGAGAATAATATAATCTTTTCAGAAAATGGGGTTTTCCTTCTTTAATAAAGAAGAAAAATTTATTATTCGAGACAATTTTATGATCAATTACAAAAACAACAGGATTATAAGCCTTTTGTTAGATGGTTTGTTGAAGATTATGCCTTGCCTAATTTAAATGTAATTGAAATACAAGGACGTCTAGATTCCAAAAAATTCCTTAGGAGTATTTATCCTCCCAACTAACCCTTTTCATTAAAAAAAAGAAAATAGCAATCTAGAAGTCACAACCTTACATGAAGCTTATATGACAGACCCTTTCTGGTGGTCCAAATATTGATCATATCAATAACTTATTTCATTAAAATAATTACACTAATATTACTTTGAAAATTATTAGTGAACAAATGAACTTGTTACATAACAAGATTGATCAACTCAGATCTCTAATAGAGAACCAAAGAGCTAAATGGACACTGCTGAAGTCAAGTCTACAAAGACTTTAGAAATTTCAGCCAATATTCAACCTCCACCTTCAATGGAAGGTATTCACCTAGGGAAAAGTACAACAAATACATTAGTAGGTGATTTAGGAGTTTTACTCTCAAAATTTGAGTCTAAACTGAAAATTACAGATCCTTGTAGTTCTACTTCAGGTATTGAAATGATTAATACAGATAAATTATCTGAAAATGGCAATGAAATGCAAATTTTTGCGTTACGTAAAGATAGATGGACCCCCAAATTAAGCTCGGAGAACTATTATTATCCGCGCCCTACACCTTTAGACGTTCTAATAGAAGAACAAAACTATAAAAATGATGTTTCTTCATATACATGAACATAAATTATTGAATGGAATATTGATGATGGTGTTGATAGTCAAATCTTCAGGACATGCCATAAAATTCTTATGTATACTGCAGCGGCTAAGGGTAACAAACATAATGAAGCTCATATAGTCCAAATGATTACTGCTGGTTTTACTAGGGCTGTCCAACGGGCCGGGGTATATCGACCCCGACCCCGCCCCAACCCCACCCCGACCCCACCCCGGCCCCGCCCCGACCCCCCACCCCCTGCACTATACCGGTATCGGTATACCAGATTTTCGCTATACGGTGCTCGGTATGCGTCTGGCCGAGAAAAACCGACCAGGCCAGCCCGACCCAGGCCAGGCCGACCCTTCCCACCCCATCCGGCCCTACTAGTCGTTGCCTGACGACTTTGTCGGTCCAGTCGTTGTCGATGGCAAATACCCTCCGCCACCCCTTCCCCACCCACCTACCCCCTAATATTTATTTTTAACCCTTAAGTTATTATATTTACACTTTAACCCTACTAGCTTGAGGATCATCCGTTGAGCAAAGTTTTAATTTTCAACATCTCTCGATTACACGTCGACGTTACGTCGGCGTTTGATACATTCGTTCCTTTATTAATATTATTATTTCTTTATTTTAATTAGCGCACTTAATTTCATTATCTTTAAGTATTTATTAGCATAAATTAAAATGAAAAGATTAAGAGGTATATTGGGTATGTCTGGTTCAAGTAGGGGTGACAAGGTGATCGGTGTATTGTATATACACTTTTTGAGTCATTTTTAGTTAGTATTTTACTCATTTCATTTATGATTAGTATAGTATTAGGGTAGTTTTCCTTTCTTTTGTGTCACAGCGGTAAGAAATGGAGAAATGACGAAAAGGAGATGAAATGAGCATAAATGAGATGGAATTACACACAAAAGGGCCAAGAAATGAAGTCTAAGAAGTTCCGGAAATTATAGAAAAGATCAGACGAAGACCGAACGAACAAAAGACGAAGAAATGAAAAATCCGGAAGAATGTCGTCACCAGCGTCGCGGCGCCGACCACTGAAGCCGTCCGAAGCTCTCTGATTTTGCGTAGTGGCCGGATTCTGAACAGCGGCGCCACGCGGATTTCGAGTTTTGGGCGGGTGACACATTTTCAGAGTCCAAAAGGGATAACTTTTCCTACCTACATATTCCTTAACCCTTTTCCATAACTTTTCCTAAACCCTTTACCTAAAAGGATTCCATAACCTTTCCTACCTACATATTCCTTAACCCTTTTCCATAACTTTTCCTAAACCCTTTACCTAAAAGGATTCCATAACATTTCCTACCTACATAATCCCTAACCCTTTACCTAAAGGATTCTTGGGTTATAAATAGTCTCTACATCATTAGAAGAAATGATCCGCCCATCCTTCATCCTACAAACCATACCACATTCCATTCTCCATCCACCATTCCATTCCATTCCATCTTGTAAATATTCCACAACACAATCCTTGGATGCTTGAAGGCTCGGAGACTTGTTCTTGAGTATTTTCTTTTCTTTCTTTTTTGCTTTGTTTATTTCAGTTCATGTATAGAGATTATATTAGTTCTTAGCGTGACTATGGCTAGGAGCTAATTACTTTGTTAGGGATTTCCTTGTGATTCACTTGAAACTTTATTCATGAATTAATATATTAGTTTGGTTTCTTCTTCACTTATTTAAGATTTATTCAATAGTTGTTTTGATTGCTTGGTAATTAATTGATCACTAATTATCATAACTTATATGATTTCTAATCGAAAGCCGAAAGGGGAGATTGTGAATATGCTATAGTTGAATAAACATAGGTTTAAATCGTGGACGAAAGTACCCCGATACTTGTGTAGCTTAATATGTTATTGCTCTTAATCCTCATTTGTAGTCAATCTTGTCACCGAAAGGTAGAAGGGTTCTCCATTGGGATTGAGTGTTTATATTACCTTAACAGGAGTATAAAACGGTATAGTTAACCTGCTATCTTAACGTAGAAGAAGAAGTTAGTCTAATTGTATTAAGGATTGAATAGAGTGGATAGTTGATGATCTTGGAAGCCCTAATTCTCCATCATAACTGATTTAAATCAAAGTGTTTTCATAATTAGTTTATTTCCTGCATTATTAGTTTAGAATTCCAACTCAATTAACGTTAACCAAATAGAAACTAAAGCATAGATAATCGGTACTTGAAAACCAGTCCATGAGGACGATATTCGGTCTTACCTAGACTATATTACTTGTCACGACACGTGCACTTGCGTTAGTGTGTGCATAAATCGCGCACCAAGTTTTTGGCGCCGTTGCCGGGGATTGGCGTAGTTCAATATCATTTTATCTATTCTTAATTTCTAATTTGGTTTTTATTTTTTTTCATTTTTTTTAATTTTTTTTTACTATATTTTTCTCTTTTATTCATGAAACCAGTGTGCCGTGATCCGTTTGTTGATTTTGATCTGTTGCAGGCATTTAGTTTATGCGAAGGAGAAGCGGAGCAGATACACTTGTTCCCTTCAACCCGGAAATTGAAAAGACATGCAAACAGAACAGGAGAAACCAACGAGTTTTGGCCTTAATAGCGATGGGGGTTTACAGAACAACAATGAGATGAACGAAGGGTTAGGTGATCATCAACCTAACCAAAGGATGCCCCGGAGATTGCCAATGGATGAAGAAGAGAGGGTCCAAGTCCAAGCTGAGAGAAGTTTGAGAGATTATGTGCTGTCAAGGGTGAATGGAGCACAAACTTGCATCAGGCTCCCAGTAATAGGAGCAAATAATTTTGAAATCAAGCCTGCGATCCTAAGTATGGTGCGGAATACTGTTCAGTTCGGAGGGTTGCCATCGGAGGATCCTCACATGCACATAGCGAACTTCTTGGAGTTGTGTGCAACCTTCAAGTATAATGACGTTACTGACGACGTCATCCGATTGAGGCTCTTTCCCTTCTCACTCAGGGATAGAGCAAAAGTTTGGTTGAATTCCTTGCCCACAGATTCGATATTCACATGGCAAGAGCTGGCACAGAAGTTTTTAGCTAAGTTCTTTCCACCATCCAAAGCCGCGAAGCTGAGAGGGGAGTTGAACAATTTTTATCAAGCTGATGGAGAGTCACTCTATGAAGCTTGGGAGAGATTCAAAGATTTGCAAAGGAAGTGTCCACATCACAACATTGAGTTGTGGAATTTGGTCCATATTTTCTACAATGGGCTAAACGGGACCACCAGAACGATCATTGACGCAGCCGCATGTGGAACTTTCATGAGAAAAACAACACACAAAGCTCATGATTTATTGGAAGACATGGCCACCAATAATCATGTAACAGAAGACAGAGGGGTGAGTGGTAGAAGAGCAATAGGAGTCCATGAGATTGATGCCATCACATCATTAAATGCACAAGTTGCTCTTCTAACCAAGCAACTGCAACAAAACACAGTGTCAGTGAATGCAGTCCAGATGCCATTGAGTTGTGAGATGTGTGGAGGTACACATACCTTTGATAGGTGCCCATCAGCTGATCCTAACAACATCTCGATCGAGCGCAATGCAGCGGTAGGAGTTATCAGAGGCCCCAGAATAACCCATATTCGAATACCTACAATCCAGGATGGAGGAATCACCCTAATTTTTCATAGAGGGGTGATCAAGGGCAGCAGAACCAATTTCGAGGCCAGTACCAAAATCAACAACCATTCACTCAGGCCTCATCTTCACAACAATTCAGCACAAGAGAAGCGGATGAGTTGAGAGCAGCCCTGTTGACACTCACCAACTCACAGACCCAGTTCATGGCAGAGACTAGATGCTCTATCAGGAATTTGGAGACACATGTGGGACAACTAGCGAAGATGACAAACAATAGGCCACAGGGCACGTTTCCTAGCTATACAGAGATAAACCCCAGAGAACAGTGCCAAGCGGTGCATCCGGAGTGGAAAGCTTAGAACGACTTACACCTACTGTGGTTGAACAAAGAGTAGATGCGAGAGAGGAGAGGCTCAAGACAACCGATATTAGAGAAAGCTCCAGTTCGATGCGAGTACACTGAGAGGATTCCTTTCCCACAGAGGTTGCAAAAGAAAGTGGTTGATAAGCAATTCTCCAAGTTCTTGGAGATATTCAGAAAGTTACACATCAACATTTCGTTCATTGAGGCATTGGAGCAAATGCCTACTTACTTTAAATTCATGAAGGAAATTCTTGGGAAGAAGAAGAAGTTGGCATGCGAGATGGTGGCAGACAGAGAATGCGGTGCCATCTTGCGAAGAAATTGCCCCTAAACTCGAGGATCGGGAGCTTCACACCGCGCACCGCGGTTGGCAGAGTAACATGTAATAGGACCCTTTGTGATTTGGGGGCTAGCATAAATCTTATGCCCTTGTCTATTTTTAAGAGGTTGGGGTTAGGTGAAGCCAAACCAACCATTGTGAGATTGCAGTTAGCAGATAGGACAGTGGTGCATCCCAGGGGAAAGATTGAAGATGTCCTAATTAAGGTGGGAAAATTCTTCTTTCCTGCGGACTTCTTCATCCTGGATATGGAGGAAGATGATGAGATCCCCATCATATTGGGAAGACCGTTCTTGGCAACCGGGAGAGCCCTAATTGATGTGGGGAAGGGTGAGCTGACACTTAGAGTGGAAAGCGAAGAGATGATGTTCAAAGTGTTCAAACACATCATTGAACCCCCAGTCATGAGCAAGTGCTTTGCAATTATCACTGCCAGCACATCGGTTGAGCCAGCGCAAGCCACGGCAAGGGAGATAAGCCCGCCAAAACAGGTAAGTGATACTAAACCTCCTCTTGAAAAAAAAAAGAAGGAAAAACAGAAGGAGGAAGAGAAAAATGTTGATGAAATAGATAGGCTGTGGGGTTAATCTACCCCATGCCTCTTGAGTAAAGAACATGTGTCCGGCTAAAAGACGTTAAAGACATCGCTACTTGGGAGGCAACCCAAGGTTATTTTATTTTATTCAATTTAATGCAATTTAGTTTTTACTTAGAACAGTCTCACGAAGGGTATTGTTTATATGTTGTGATGACAGGTGCAGAGCCAAGAATTTGGAGGACGAAAACTGAAAAGAAACCAAAAGAAAATCGGCTCAGCGCCGCGGCGCCAGTTGCAGGGCCGCGGCGCCAAAAGATCAGAAGGGCGCAGAAGATTCAGCGCCGCGGCGCCAGAAGTCCAGAAAAGCTCTGAAGTTTGGGCGTCGCGACGCCAAATCAGAGCACCACTGCGCTGGAAGTTCAGAGGATTGCAGAAGTTTGGGCGCCGCGGCGCCAGTTGCCGGTCCGCGGCGCCGCGACGGAAATTATGAAGTTTAAAGGAGCCCTAAATCCGATTTTTCTCACTCCAAATTAAAACCCAAACCTTCCCTCTCTCCAAAACCCACGAAATTAACCCTTTTTCCTAAAAATCTTCCACAAACTAAACTCAATCACAACCAAAGTACTTAATTTCCTTAAACCCTTAACCTTCTTAAACAACAACCCTCATTCCATTGCCTCAATACATCATTAGGAACAAGAAAATTTGGAAGAACACCGTCCAAGGTAACCTTTATCACTTTTCTTGAAATCTTCAATATAATCAGGGGAGGTAATAGGTGAGGAGGTTCTTTGTTGGTGGAAGATGTGTGGTGTGTTGAAGTTGGGTGTGAGATTTAGCGGAAGATTATACGAAGTGAGCGTGGGGTGTTGTGCCGGAGTTTTTGAGTGAAGTGTGGGGGTTGATAAGTGTTGTAGTTGCTGATTATTGATATAGTATTGGGTAATATCGTTGAAACAAAGGAAACGCTGCCAAGCTTATCTAAAAATGTCTGCCAAGAAGAGGAGAGCTTCCACATCCACTTTTGTCCCTCAATATGACACTACTAGGTTTGTCAGCCAAAAAGCTGAGGATAGATACCAAAAACTTAGTACTAGACCCTTGATCCCTGAAAGAGGAATGGAGTACCAAAGGGAGTCATTTGAGGAGGGAGATGCCTATGAGCCTATTCGGGCGATGATAGAGGTCATGGGGTGGAAGAGATTTGTTAACCCAGAAATAATAGCACCGATGAATACAGTAATGGTGAGAGAATTTTATGCTAACTTTCCAGAGATGGTGGATGATAGATGCTTTGTGAGGGGAAGGTATGTGCCTGTGACGGTATAAGTGGTAAATGTGCTATTAAAAACAGTCGATGTTGAAGAAAGAGGTGACGATCGGAGCTATTTCAGAACTTGGTCTAGAGACACCATCAACATTGACTGGGATGTCGCCGCAAGCACAGTAAGCTACCCTGGGGCTGAGTATGATATTTCAAGAAATGGATCAAGAGGATCGAGCGATGTCGCTCAACAAAACAATGGCGGTTGGTTATATTTCGTCAATACCGCTTAATTCCATCGATGCACTTCACCAGAGTGCCAGCAGATAGAATAAAAATGATATATGGAATCATGTCAGGGAGGACGATTGACGTTGAGAAGGAAATATTGCAAAACATCGGAGAAACCAGCAGTTTGGTAACGACAGGTGGGTTGGGACATGGCTCACTTATTAGTAGCTTATGCTCCAGACATGGAGTCCCAACCCTACCCATTGATACATATGAGAAAGTCCAACCTCCTGTGTCATATGGGATAGTGCATTCCTTCCTGCACTCCACTCCTCCAAAGAAGAAAGACGGGAGACCAAGACCAAGACAAAGAACAGCAGAGGCTGCCATGGATGAAGATGAGCGATGCAGGCTCAAAGAAGGAAGAGCAAAGAAGAACCCCTGCAATTTGAACCTCCAGTGCCTATAATGGAGCAGTTGCTCATGAACCAGAGGAGGATGATGCAGAACTTTGACATAATGATACAAGGTCAACAGGACCTGAGGCAAGGACAACAAGAATTAAGGAAGGAGCAACAACAGTTGCACCAGAGATTTGATGAGATGAGTTCCTTCTTCAACCAGTGGTCAATGCATTATCCACCGCCACCACCACCACTTTAAACCAAGTTTGTAAGTTGTCCTATTTTTTTTTTAGTCTTGCACACATTGGGGACAATGTGTGATTTAAGTTTGGGGGGTGTCTTATTTGTCTTAGTGTTTTTGAGTCTTTTGATTTGTTTTGTGTATTTTTGAGTCATCATTTTTTTTAAAAGATCATACATGTTGTAGTTACTGGAAACGCCTAGTGAAGTAAGAGTGAATAATGTAATGGAATTAGAAGCAACCATCTAAACACTTAGGTTAGATATGCCAAAAATTCATGAAATCAGATTATTTGGGGTATCTTGCTTAATTTGTGCATTGTTTATGATTGAACCTATGTGTATAATTGCTTGCTATTTGAGGCGAAATAGTTAGAATATGCATGTTAGGGAGATGATTCAGGCATTTCTTTGTTAGCCCTTTCTTACCATTCTTTGCCTATCTCTGACATTACAATTGAATCCCTCGTCAGCCCCTTTGAGCCAAAAATAAGATATTTTCTTTGACACCCTAAAATTCCATATTTGTGTCATAAGTTGAAAAATTGAGTTGTTTGGAATATAAAGTGTTGAAAAAAAGACAAAAGAGAGTGAACAATTTTGATGCACCCCAATGAAAAAGTAATAATAAATAGGTAAAAACCTAAGTTTGAGGGTGCTTACTATTCATCAGACACCTCATTCTCTCAAAACAAAAGAGGGGAAAGATAGGTACGAGGTTAAAAAGAGAATCAAAAGAAAAGGGAATAATTTAAAGCAAAAGAGCTTATGGTACGTAAATTGAGCCTAAATGCCTATTTTTACCTACCTCTGCCTAAGCCTACATTACAACCCTGAAAAGCCCTGAAGATCTCTAATATGTGTATCCATGATTAGTGGAGAATAACAAGTAAACATGCCATAGGATTTTGAAATTAGCATGCATAGTTAGGTATTCTTACTTCCATTGAGCATGATTAAATTGAATTTGCGAAATATCTGACTTGAGTGTTTGGAATGCTAAAAATCCATGCTATATGTTCCTACATATTATCCTACTAACCTTCATGCTTTTCTAAGTGACAATTGTGCATCAAAATGATCAGTGTCTTTGAGTCATTTTATTTTCCTTTCTTTCGTGTCTTTGTTTATATTTTCGATATTTGCTCGAGGGCGAGCAAAGGTTAAGTTTGGGGGTGTTTGATCCGTGTATTGTATATACACCTTTTGAGTCATTTTTAGTTAGTATTTTACTCATTTCATTTATGATTAGTATAGTATTAGGGTCGTTTTCCTTTCTTTTGTGTCACAGCGGTCAGAAATGGAGAAATGACGAAAAGGAGATGAAATGAGCATAAATGAGATGGAATTACACACAAAAGGGCCAAGAAATGAAGTCTAAGAAGTTCCGAAAATTATAGAAGAGATCAGACGAAGACCGGACGAACAAAGGACGAAGAAACGAAAAATCCGGAAGAATGTCGTCACCAGCGTCGCGGCGCCGACCACTGAAGTCGTCCGAAGCTCTCTGATTTTCAGGCGCCGTGGCGCCGGATTGCAGGGCCGCGGCGCCGACGCGGGATTTCTGAGTTTTTGGGCCGAATTTGACACATTTTCAGAGTCCAAAAGGGGTAACTTTTCCTACCTACATATTCCTTAGCCCTTTTCCATAACGTTTCCTAAACCCTTTACCTAAAAGGATTCCATAACCTTTCCTACCTACATATTCCTTAACCCTTTTCCATAACTTTTCCTAAACCCTTTACCTAAAAGGATTCCATAACCTTTCCTACCTACATAATCCCTAACCCTTTACCTAAAAGATTCTTGGGTTATAAATAGTCTCTACGTCATTAGAAGAAATGATCCGCCCATCCTTCATCCTACAAACCATACCACATTCCATTCTCCATCCACAATTCCATTCCATTCCATCTTGTAAATATTCAACAACACAATCCTTGGATGCTTGAAGGCTCGGAGACTTGTTCTTGAGTATTTTGTTTTATTTCTTTTTGCTTTGTTTATTTCAGTTCATGTATAGAGATTATATTAGTTCTTAGCGTGACTATGGCTAGGAGCTAATTACTTTGTTAGGGATTTCTTTGTGATTCACTTGAAACTTTATTCATGAATTAATATATTAGTTTGGTTTCTTCTTCACTTATTTAAGATTTATTCAATAGTTGTTTTGATTGCTTGGTAATTAATTGATCACTAATTATCATAACTTATATGATTTCTAATCGAAAGCCGAAAGGGGAGATTGTGAATATGCTATAGTTGAATAAACATAGGTTTAAATCGTGGACGAAAGTACCCCGATACTTGTGTAGCTTAATATGTTATTGCTCTTAATCCTCCTTTGTAGTCAATCTTGTCACCGAAAGGTAGAAGAGTTCTCCATTGGGGTTGAGTGTTTATATTACCTTAGCAGGAGTATAAAACGGTCTAGTTAACCTACTATCTTAACGTAGAAGAAGAAGTTAGTCTAATTGTATTAAGGATTGAATAAAGTGGATAGTTGATGATCTTGGAAGCCCCAATTCTCCATCATAACTGATTTAAATCAAAGTGTTTTCATAATTAGTTTATTTCCTGCATTATTAGTTTAGAATTCCAACTCAATTAACGTTAACCAAATAGAAACTAAAGCATAGATAATCGGTACTTGAAAACCAGTCCCTGAGGACGATATTCGGTCTTACCTAGACTATATTACTTGTCACGACACGTGCACTTGCGTTAGTGTGTGCATAAATCGCGCATCACAAGGGCAAGAGTCCTTCTTCTAGTCATCCTATTCCTCCTAGATAGGATGATTTTATTGATACTGAAATTTTTCCTGAAGTACCATTAGATTTAGACGATGAGCTATTTTCTGAAAATCAACAAGAGTTTAATTTAGAAAAACATCTAGATGACACACCAACTAATCTAGATGACACACCAACTAATGCACCTCAAACTGGAACGTCTCATATTCCCCGTAGTATGAGACGAGGCCCACCAGAACGAAAATTAACATCACATGTATGGGCTTTTTTTGATAGACACGTACAAAATCAAGTTGCTACATGCAAAATTTGTAAAAATGTTTATAAATTTAAAATTGAAAAAGGTCAGAGCGGGATGGGAGGTGTTACACCCCGTAGTTTCAGGGTATATATATGGGGACGTACGTAAGAGAATGCGACCTTAAGTTAAAAAAGGAAGAAAGATTTCTTTTTCCTACAGAAAATATTCCGAACCACGTGAAGGAAAAATGTTTGTTATTGGGAATTTGATTCTCAATTTTGGTATTTAAGACTTATAGGATTTATAAGAATTATGGAATTTTATTTCCATATTTGGTCATGTAGGGCCCACCCGGGAAATTTTACGATTTTGTGGGGCCCATTAGGTTTTCGATATTTGACCAATTATTGAGATTTTGAAGAGATGAAATATTTTGGACCAATAGGAGGGCGACACGTGTCACCCCATGTGGCCCATGTTGGGCGAGAAAATGAAGAACAAGTGGCAAGCCAAGTGTCTCAAGATATTTGTTGGACAAGTGGCTTGTGGGACCCACACACACTTGTCCCCAATCTCAACCACACACTTGCTTTAATCCTAGCCCTTGGTTGTCTTATATATACACACCTAGAGGTTGAAGACTTCAAACACTTAGAATAATTTTCAAGACAAATATACTCCTTCCTCAACCTCGCTTCCTGCACTCCCATATTGAAGAACAATTCTTCAATTGTTGTTGATTAATCCCATTACCTTAACCAAGTGTCCCTAGTAGTGTTCTAAGGATATCCCAACACAAAAATCCCGGAAATACTACGTTAATCCGATAGTTGCAAAGTGAAACCCTAAGGTGATATTCATATTTGTGGATGAAGTGTTAAGAGAAGTTGGTTATGAACTTCTATGAGTTGCTTGGAGTGGATTGGAACGTAAGGAATAGGAGCTAAGATTCCTAAGGATCGACTTTTAATCTTGGAAATTTTGGGCTTATTGAGGTAATAATTGTTATACCCTGTATTTCCAGAGTATGTACGTGAGGGCGTACGTACAAAAGTTTAAGCCTTAAGTAGGCAAAGGGACGAAATTTGTTCACAACTAGCGAAAAGAATTGTTTTCCGACGAAACGTTTTTCGGACCTTGCGAAGGGAAAATTACGGTTGCAACATTTATAATTTTTGCGGATTTTTCCGAGAGATAAAATATTTTGGACCAACGAGGCTTACACTTGTCACCCTGCCGAGTGGACAATGTGGGCAATCTTGGCACGTTTTTACGCCTAAAACTTTGGTCAAGGTTAGGTAGGATATTTGTGTAGTAGATGGATAAGGACACACGTGCAAATCTACACCTCCACTTGCCTTAATCTTGCCCTGGTAGTCCTATAAATACCCCTTAGTTGAAGACTTCTTCATCCACAAAAATTTCCAAGTCTTAAAATCCTTCCCCCTCCCTCTTGAAGCTCTCGTCCAACCTCCCCTTTGTGAGGCCCTCGGCGAAACACCCCTTGGTAGAAAAATACTCTCCAAGTATTGTTACTATTCCAAAATACCTTAGCCCAAATATCTTGTAGTATTCCAAAGTTATTTCAATACTAAGAGCCCGGAAATACTACTATACTTCCTTTAGTCACTAAACGAAACCATAGGGAAAAATCTTCATAGTTGGTTGAAGTATTAAGTAGAAGTTGTGTAGAACTTCTAAGGGTTTCTTGGAGCGTATTGGAGCGTACAGATTAGGAGCTAAACCTTGCTCAGGATCGACTTTTTAACTTGGATAATTGTGGGCTTATCGAGGTAAATACTCTTGTCCTTCTATTGTAATTGGAAATTACATACTGTAGTAGTATAGAATTGAGTAAGATATATAGAAGGATGGTATAAGAGAAGAGAATTGAATTGAAGTCACATCAGAAGAATATTAAAGAAGAGAACTGAACTGTACTTACATAGGACTGTATTTACAGTAGACTTGTGTAGTTTGACGGGTAGGGAAGTGCTGCCCAATTTTCCATAGAATAAGGAATCTTGTATCTAGAATCATTCTACAGAGTAGTCTAGACGTTGATAGACTTATATGACCGTTATAGGTTGAAGTACTGCAAGTAGCGTATTCTACTCGAAGGGTGGAAAAGGCTAGCAGGATTACAGTACCTTGGAGCTATTTGCTAATTGTCGGTAATCGTCGCGAGGTATGTGATTCTTCCTATCCTCTTGAGCATGATATTTTAAAAGAATATATATAGTACGGTAGACGTACGTGTGTTAACTGAACGTGGTTTTACTTCGATGTCTTTTGACTTGAGTTTTAAATAATAAAGAATCTTGAAGTATTTCAAAAGAATTAAGAATCGTTTTTGAAAGAAGAGTAATACTTGGTTTTGAAAGCTTAAGAGTTATACTAGCTTTATGGGAAGTTAGGTATAACGTCTTAAGAGAGATAAAAAGAATGGTTTATTGATCTTAAAAGATAAGAGACTTGACTTAATTGAATTGATATGAATTTTATTAAAAAGTGTGAAACCTCATTCGTGAGTAATGAGTATTTGGTCTTTAAAAGAATAATGTTTTACTGATTTCGGAAATGAGAATAAGTATCGAACGAACCACTGCAGCGTTAGTAAAGGAAAATGTATTGACAATTAAGTAATTATATTAAAACCAGTAGAAACCTCCATCTGCATAGAAGCTAAGATAAGACAAAATTGTATTACATTTCCTAGATCATGACTGCTTTAATAAGATTGTTATAAACAAGAATAACCTACTCACACATAAGTCATATGTTACTGATGCGCGGTAAGATGCACACACTTTAAACGCAAGTGCACGTTATCGTGACAAGTAATATAGTCCTGATAAGACCGAATATCGTCCACAAGGATTAGGATTCAAGTACCAACTATCTATTTTCTAGTATCTATTTGGCGAATTGATAATTGATTTGGTTGTTTATAACTAAGAATTATGAAAACTATTTAAAGTATAAAGGTTTACTTCAGATGTGATGAGAATAGGGCTTCTATGTATCCTCACTATCCGCTTATGCTACTTACTAATGCATTACTTATGGTATTCTTCTTTTGGAGAAAGCGGGTTCTGAAATCGTTTTATACTCCCGTTAGGGTTATATAAACACTCAATCCCAGTATCGTTCCTTACCTACCTTTCGTTGATAAGGGTAACTTTATAGGAGGATTAAGAACAAAAACCTAGTTGACCGTCACGCACAATGCGCAAAATTAGGGTTGTTAAGCCTCTCATCAACGCTACATAAATAATTGAGGTATTTTCATCCCCAATCCAAGAATGTCTACCCAACTTACAACATATTCACAATCCCCTTTTCGTAATCGATTAGAAATCATATAGTGATAATTAGTTGTCAATTAATTACCAAGAATTCAACTCAATTATTGGATAGATCTCTCAATAAGAAAAATAACCATAAGCATGCATTAATTTATAACATAAGTTTCTAGTAATTCAACATGGAAAGCCCTATAAAGGAATTAGTTCCTAGTCATTGACATGACAATAACTAATTCAATATCCAACATCAAAACTGAAATAAAGTAAAAGAAAGAAAAGAAAATTACTAAGAATGAGTCTCCAAGCCAAGCATCCAAGGGTTGTGTTGTGGAATATTTACAAGGTGGATTGGTGGAAGGATGGATGTAGAATGGTGAATGGTAGAATGGAGAATGAATAATTCTTCTAATGATGTAGAGTATTTATAGCCAAAGAATCCTTTTGGTGAAGGGTTATGGATTTTGTAGGTAGGAAAAGTTATTAGAATCATTTTAGGTAAGGGTTTTAAGGTAGGAAAAGTTATCCCTTTAGGTAGGAAAAGTTATCCCTTTAGAAAGGAAAAGTTATCCCTTTAGGATTCTGAAAACAAGTCACCCGCCCAAAGACTTCATAATTCCAGCGCTCGCGCTGCCTCGCAATCGGCACCGCGGCGCCTGAAGATCAGCAACTTTCGGACTTTCAGCATATTGGGCGCCGCGGCTCACTGCTGGCGCGCCGCCGATGACGTTTTTCGCGGTCTGCTTTCGTCGTCCTTTTTCGTCCGACTTCGTCGATCTCTCTCTAATTTTCGAACTTCTTAGACTTTATTTCTTGGCCCTTTAGTGTGCAATTCCATCTCTATTATGCTCATTTCATCTCCTTTTCGTCATTTCTCCATTTTTGACCGTTGTGACACAAAAGAAAGGAAAACGACCCTAATACTGTACTAAACATAAATGAAATGAGTAAAATACTAACTAAAAATGACTCAAAAAGTGTATATAAAATACACCGATCAAATACCCCCAAACTTAACCTTTGCTCGCCCTCGAGCAAAGATAGAAAGAAAGAAATAAAAGACTCAAGAAACGAAAAATAAAAGACTCACTGACATTGATCACTTTTGCTACATTTAGTGTTATCTAGAAAAACATGAATGTTAGCAGAATAATATGCAGGAACATGTAGCATGAAATTTTTCAGCACACTAAACACATTGAGCTAGATATTTCGCAAACTCATATTTATCATGCTTTAATGGAAGTCAATATACTAAATCATGCATATAAATTCAAAAATCCTATGGCATGCTTACTTGCTATTATCCACTAATCCTGGATATGCATAAAAGAGATCTTCAGGACTTTAAGGGTTGTAATGTAGGCTTAGGTAGGGGTTGGTAAAAATAGGCATTTAGGCTCATTTTTGTGTATCATAAGCTCTTTAGCTTTTCAGTATTTCCCTTTTATTTTTGTTATTTTCTTCACTTCAATTCTATCTTTTTCCCTCTTTTGTTTTGGGAGAATGAAGAGTATTATAATAACAAGCACCCCCAAACTTAGGCTTTTGCCTCTTTCTTATTACTTTTTATCAGTGCAACAAGCTCATTCACTCTTTTTGTCTCTTTTTTAACACAATTGATTCCACTACTTCACATTTTTACTTATGGCACAATCTGTGGGAATATAGGGTGTCAAAGAAGAAGTTTCAATTTTTAGGCTCAATGGGGCTGACTAGGGATACTTTTAAAGTTCGGGGTAGAAAAGAGTGGTAAGAATTGGCTATCAAAGAAATGCCTGAGTCATCTCCCTAACATGCATATCCTAACTATTTCGCCTCAAATAGCAAGCAATCATAACACATAGGTTTTCATAATTTAGCATGCACAATTTAAGCAAGAAACTCCAAATAGACAGATTTTTGTGAGTTTTTGACATATCTAACCTAGGTGTTTAGATAGTTGCTTCTAATTCCATTACATTATTCCACCTTTCTTCACTAGGTGTTTCTAGCAACTACAGCATACATGATCTTTGACAGGCAATTATGACTTAAAAAGAATAAAAAAATTGTGACTCAAGAATAAACACAAAACAAATAAAAAAAAACTTAATTGAAACATAACAAGACACAAATAAAACACCCCCAAACTTAAATCACACATTGTCCCCAATGTGTGCAAGACTCAAAGAAAATAAAAGAAAAAGGACAACTTACTGACACAACACAGCGGTCATAACGGAGGTCTAGGAGGAAAATTCGAATTTGCGGAAATATGGCTCTCGAAGTTCGGCGCCATGCCACGAGATTCAGCGCGCCACTGCTAAGTCTTGTGGCTCTTCTGAAGTTACGGCGCCGCGGCCCTGATTCTGGCGCCGCGGCGCTGACGACTGCTTTTCCTTTTTTTCAGCGTTTGTTGCTCCTTTTTCCTCGGTTTCAGCTTTCAGTCCACCTGTCATCCAACAACACAAAACAAGAACCCAAGACCGTGAGACTGTTCAAGACAAAATAAAATAAAATAAAGACAGGAATTAAAATAACATAATTAAAAATATTGGGTTGCCTCCCAACAAGCGCTGTCTTTAACGTCTTTTAGCCGGACGCCTTTAACCTTTACGAGTGCCCATTGGATCCTTCTGCGAACCGCTTGCAATCCGCAAATTTATTGTTGTAGGCCTCAATTTCCCTACAACCATTTGTTCAAACAAGAGCCTTAAAAACACAATTATCCCCCAAGTAGGCTTGTCTTTTATGCTTTCTATAATGTAGGAATCCGTGAACTTCTCTACATCTCTCAACTCTAGGGGGTACCCTTGATGGTATGGGCTTCCTAATTGGGAATCAGCCGTGATAGCTAGTGGTGTTTCTTCTGTAATAGGTGTAAGAAAAAGAATTTCCACAGAATCCAAGAAGGTAAATAATTGAATCTCTGCTATCCTTTCCTTTTCTACACCAACTATCTCACCAGATTCCTCAATAGTTGGGTTTGGTTCGGGCTCCTCAATTTGTTGTTCGCTGTTGAATATGATTGCGAGTTCTGCTATTTGCGTTTCCAACTTCTTCATGGCCATTCTCGTTTCGTCCATGAACTGAGCTTGGTACCTCGTGAGACTGAGTATAACTTCTCGCAATTCCTCCCTCTCTTCTTCTATGGTTGGAGCTCGATCATATTGACAGTAGAAATCCATGTCTTAAGGATCCCTGAGATGAATCAAAACCAACAGCGAATCACGGCACACTTTTTTTTTTTCAAAAGAAAATAAAATAAATAATTTAAAGAAACAAAAATAAAAACCAAATTAGAAATTAAAAATAGATAAATTTGATATTGAACTATGCCTAATCCCCGGCAACGGCGCCAAAAACTTGATGCGCGGTAAGATGCACACACTTTAAACGCAAGTGCACGTTAACGTGACAAGTAATATAGTCCTGATAAGACCGAATATCGTCCACAAGGATTAGAGTTCAAGTACCAACTATCTATTTTCTAGTATCTATTTGGCGAATTGATAATTGATTTGGTTGTTTATAACTAAGAATTATGAAAACTATTTAAAGTATAAAGGTTTACTTCAGATGTGATGAGAATAGGGCTTCTATGTATCCTCACTATCCGCTTATGCTACTTACTAATGCATTACTTATGGTATTCTTCTTTTGGAGAAAGCAGGTTTACGAAATCGTTTTATACTCCCGTTAGGGTTATATAAACACTCAACCCCAATATCGTTCCTTACCTACCTTTCGGTGATAAGGGTAACTTTATAGGAGGATTAAGAACAAAAACCTAGTTGACCGTCACGCACAATGCGCAAAATTAGTGTTGTTAAGCCTCTCATCAACGCTACATAAATAATTGAGGTATTTTCATTCCCAATCCAAGAATGTCTACCCAACTTACAGCATATTCACAATCCCCCCTTTTCAGAATCTGATTAGAAATCATATAGTGATAATTAGTTGTCAATTAATTACCAAGAATTCAACTCAATTATTGGATAAATCTCTCAATAAGAAAAATAACCATAAGCATGCATTAATTTATAACATAAGTTTCTAGTAATTCAACATGGAAAGCCCTATAAAGGAATTAGTTCCTAGTCATTGACATGACAAGAACTAATTCAATATCCAACATCAAAACTGAAATAAAGTAAAAGAAAGAAAAGAAAATTACTAAGAATAAGTCTCCAAGCCAAGCATCCAAGGGTTGTGTTGTGGAATATTTACAAGGTGGATTGGTGGAAGGATGGATGTAGAATGGTGAATGGTAGAATGGAGAATGAATAATTCTTCTAATGATGTAGAGTATTTATAGCCAAAGAATCCTTTTGGTGAAGGGTTAGGGATTTTGTAGGTAGGAAAAGTTATTAGAATTCTTTTAGGTAAGGGTTTTAAGGTAGGAAAAGTTATCCCTTTAGGTAGGAAAAGTTATCCCTTTAGAAAGGAAAAGTTATCCCTTCATAATTCGTCAGCGCTACGGCCAGAATCGAGGCGCGCGCTGAAGATCAGCAACTTTCGGACTTTCAGCATATTGGGCGCCGCGGCTGTCAGCCTGGCGCCGTGACGTTTTTCGCGGTCCGTTTCGTCGTCCTTTTTTCGTCCGGACTTCGTATGATCTCCTCTCTAATTTCCAGAACTTCTTAGACTTTATTTCTTGGCCCTTTTAGTGTGCAATTCCATCTCTTTTATGCTCATTTCATCTCCTTTTCGTCATTTCTCCATTTTTGACCGCTGTGACACAAAAGAAAGGAAAACGACCCTAATACTGTACTAAACATAAATGAAATGAGTAAAATACTAACTAAAAATAACTCAAAAAGTGTATATAAAATACACCGATCAGTTACTCAAATTGTTTTAAAAAGAGAATTACGTTAATAAGTGATTAAGACTATGAACTATGAAATCTTTCGAAAATAAGAGACGTGAATATTTGAAATTAGGCAAACTTGAACTTTGGAAAAGAATGTTGTTACTTGATTTTAAAAAGGAAAGTATGGAAGTTGTTTTGGTCTACTTAAAGTGTTAGTCACTCTATTTTTTTATAATACGGGCATCGGGTGACCTTTGTAAAAGAAATGGATCTTTTAAGAAGAAGTTAACGTACGTAGTACTTTGGGGTTAAAACCTGGACTTTGGCATAAAATGAAAGTACCTTGAGTTGTGTGTAACTTGCCTATGTTTGCGTGTGATAGGCCTGTCGTGCTAGTATTGTATTTCTATACCACCTGCGTCTCAAATGGAGGCTGATTTGTTATGATCTTACTTGGGCGTCACGGCGTGACGGAGGATTCCACCGCACGCTTCATTGATAGTGTTATTCCATGGACTAGCTCTCCATGAGGTTTTACCGATTCGGCTTTGGTATCCGTAGTTGGCTCGTACTTGCCCCAAGTCGTGGCCGATTTGGTATCCGTAGTTAGCCTTCGTGATTGCCTGCTCGGTTTAGTGGCGAAGTCTCGTGATCTGACGCCTGTATCCGTAGTTATCCTCAGATTGCCCCGGTCACCACGTGACACGCTTTGGTATCCGTAGTTGGCTTTGCCCCGTATAAGCTTCGTGGAGAAGTTTCGATACTGACCTTGGTATCCGTAGTTAGCCCTCGTACTTGCCCGGCCGCCACGTGACACGCTTTGGTATCCGGTAGTTGGCTTTCGTGCTTGCCGTGACGCCTTCGTGGTTTGGTTGTATAGTATTGTTAGTCGGCTTTGGTATCCGGTAGTTGACTTTCATTTGCTTGCCGATTGATGACGGCTTTGGTATCCGTAGTTAGCCTTCGCATTTGCCCCGTATAGTTTTATGACTCGTGGAACTGGTGTTTATGTGTACTCGCTGGTGTTATTATATCATATCGCCAGTGAGGAAGGTATTCCACGAGCATGATTGATCCGAGGCGTGAGACCCATAGTTATATTTGAGTGATGACTTTGAGGCGTGGGTCCACGACTTACGTATCGCTTATTTATTGTGGATCGTAGTTTGGTTATCATACATGTCTCCGCTTTATATAGACTACTATTATTTCATTTCTGATATTTTGATTTCACATACTTGGTACTGTTATGTCGACCTCCTTCGAGGCCGCGTCACGCCGCAGTGGTAGGTACACGATTGTTGATCCTCGCTCATGGATCACATTTCAACAGATTAGGAAGCTCCGTTTCTCCGAGGTTTATCTTTTGGTATAGTCCTCATCATTGAGGTACTTATACATTCGTGGTATGGCGGGGCCTGTCCCGTCATGTTGTATAAAAACTCTTAGAGGTGCAGTAAATCTTGCAAGTGTGGTTTGTAAGGATGTAACTGTTCAAGTTTTTAGTTATATATACAAGAAGGTAACCGTTTGGTTGGCCTGTTTTATTATCATATCTCTTGTTTCATGTTTAAGTTTTTATTTCCGCTGATTTTCTCTGATGTTGTATCACTAGGGTGCCCGGGGTAAGGCACCAGTCACGGGTCCGGGATCGGGTC
Source organism: Przewalskia tangutica (assembly GCA_029844215.1). Lineage (NCBI taxonomy): Eukaryota > Viridiplantae > Streptophyta > Magnoliopsida > Solanales > Solanaceae > Przewalskia > Przewalskia tangutica. Next base: position 85,065,379 of record CM056734.1, read on the forward strand.
GTGACAATAATCTTTGTCCTTTTAGTGAAGTTGGAAACTACATATGTTAGTAGTATATAAATGAGTATGTGATATGTGGAAGGAAGATTGAAAAGATTTGGACCTTAACAAGATGTTAAAAACCGAAACTGCCATGCTAGCCATTAAAGTTGTTAAAACATTTCCTATTACTTGTTGACATGAATGAATCTAGTTGATAACAAGTTAATATAACTTATATAAAGATTGGATTATAAGTTGGAGGATTATTAAAAAGTAATAAAACAATATTGACATGCTAGCCGAAAACTGGACAGTTTTGATTGCAGTAGTTGGCCAAGAACACCAACTAAACGACTGGACTAATGGATTGTATTAGTGAACTAATGAACTGTTTTTACATTGGACTATGGACAAGTTAATGGAACGCTTTGGTAGATTAAGGGGCTGAATTTTACACATCCAGTTAGGCGTGTAATCCCCTTTGACTTGCTGAATTGTTGCGCCTTAAATGTGGCATTTGGTTATTGATTTCGGGTCTTGAAAAAGGTGGAAAAGTACCTTGAAACGGGGGAAGTGCTGTCCAATTTTCCGTAGAATAAGATACTTTATGCTTAGAAATATTCTACGAAGAAGACTAGAAGTTGATAGACGTGTTATGGTCATTATAGGTTGATATTCTACGTGCGACATATTCGACTTGACAAGTGGATTAAGCGGAGGAGGTATGTGAACTCTTCTTATCCTCTTGAGCATGATTATTATGAAATATATAGTACGGTAGACGTACGTGTGTTAAATGAATTTGGTTTCATTTTGATGTCCTTCCCTTGACTTCTAAATCTTAAGAGTCTTGAATTATTCTAAAAAGTTGTGAATCATTATTCAGAAAGAAATTGATGCTTGGTTTTAAAAGAATAAGTTCTTTGGTTTCCCAAATGAATGTGATTGTTTTGAATTGCTTAAAATATAAGTGTTATAATAGCTTTATGGGAATTTAGCTATAACGACTTTAGGAGGATAAAAGAACAGTTTACTTACTTGATTTTAAAGGCCTTGTAATGATTTTCTGAAGGTGTAGTAACTTGGTTTGATAAGTAAACGTGTTATGATACTACAGATATTAGTGTCTTGAGACTTCTGTGTTAAGGGGGTTTTCTTAATTTTCTTATGTTGTTTACGATGGCCGGTTGCGTTTGTATTATATCACTTAAACCTCTGGCCATGTTACGTTGTTCATATTCCGCGCGTTTGCTCCCCCCGATGCGAGGAGTACCTCATGCGGGCTCAAGGGGCTCATGCGGGACGGGGTCCTATGCGAGGAATACCCTCATGCGAGTCCAAGCGGCTCATGCGGGACAAGGTCCAATATATTACCGCGGGTTTGCTTCCCCCGATGCGAGAAGTACCTCAAGCGGGTCCACGCGACCTATGCGGACTAAGTGAGTCCAGGTTTAGGATTTGTGCATTGATACTATGGGCGAATGACCCTAGTTCGATCATTGGCTGCCTATTCAGAACCGTCCAGGTTACACTTATTTACTCTTGTATATACTATGGCACTGTGTACTATTAATTGGTTTTTCATACATGTCTGTGGATTTGTTTTGGACTATTGTGATTTCATTACGATTTGATTTCCACATACTTGGTACCTGTTGTACTGACCTCCTTCGGAGGGCTGCGTTCATGCCGCAGGTAGAGGTACACCGGTTGTTGATCCTCGCTCATAGGATCACAGTTCTGCCTTTTGGGAAGCTTCGTTTCTCCGAAGGCTTATTTTTTGGTATGGTTCCATGTCATTGTAGGTACATGTACATTCAGGGGTATGGCGGGGCCCTGCCCCGTCATAGTTTTTATGTCAAAAACTCTTAGAGGTCTGTAGTCCTGTTGTGAGTCGGGATTGTAAAGGATATAACTGTTCGGGCTTGTTGATATTTATATATATGTTGAAAGGCGACCTTATCGGTTAGCCTGTTTCATATTCTACATTGTTCCATGTCTATGAGTTTATTCCGCTGGTTTTCTCTGATGTATACCTACTAGGGTGCTCGGGTAAGGCATCAGTTGCGGGCCCGAGGTCCGGTCGTGACAAAAGTGGTATCAGAGCAGTTAGTCCTCGGAAAGTATCTACAAACTGTATCTAGTAGAGTCTTGATTATCGGCGTGTTGTGCACCACACCTATAATCAGGAGGCTACAAGATACTTAGGATTGGTTTCCATTCTTCTTACTCTGAGATCGTGCGATAGAGCTGTGTTTTTAGGGTAGTCTTTCTCTAATGAGTTCCGTTGATTTGCAGCTATGAGAAAGACAACAGTGACCCAGGAAGGATTATATGGATTGCGTATCCAGGATAATAGAAATTGATGTATAGTTGGTATATTGATGTACCGCTATACGGTTTAGGTATGAGGGTCATATATGTGTTACCTAGGATTATTAGAGATTATCAAGAATTGGTAAGGACTAATAGATACCGGGAAGGTATGAAACAGTTTAATGAATTCTCATCAAGGTTTTATGTGCTAATTGGAAATAACTAGGAAATGATGAGATGTCTGAGAGGGTAATGAACCCTTAAAGAAATCATGTTAAGGGACTTAATGGAAGACTATGTAAATGGATTAATCTACGTGGTATGCTTAAGAGAATTGTACGGATGAGATCCGTATGGAGTAATTATGGTTGTCGTGGTTAAAACAACACGATTGTGGATTTATGAGAAGTTATCTTACCCGTATGCGGGGAAAGGTAACGTAGGCTCGAGGCATGGAAATTGTGAGCCTTAGAATATTGATAACCACTGAGACCTTAGGTGTATAAGCCTTCTCGGGTGGTAAGAATTGATTCAGACAAGGAATAAGAATTAAGTGCGACTATGAGTCGGGTGGTGGACCAAATACGGGTCAACCCGTAGCCCAAATTGGAGCAGGGTCAATTGAGGGTGGTCCCGCTACGTGACAGGGTCACAAGGGTGTAAGGCCCAAGTGTATTTAATCGTTGTACGAGTTCGTGGACGCGTTCCACTGGAACCGGATCATGAGAGCCGGAAATGGCCTTAAATGTTGGATGTAGCAACTCCAAGGAGTTGAAAGACAGAAACAGTGATAGAAATTATGTACGTATAACTAGAATAAGTTTGGAAGTACGGAAAGAGTACGACCAGTAAGAAAGAGAGCAACCAAGCGTAAAATAATAGAGCCTGAATCCATAAGAACCTTTCGAGGTAGCTACACCGTGAGTGATGGGGTGGTAGATGAGCGGGTATATAAGATTTTCCCGGTGATGTTACAGTCGTCAGACCCTAGCAGACCTAGTAGAACCGGATATGACAGACCTTGAGGTCATTATGGGGATGGACTAGTTGGCTTCTTGTATGCCAAGGTTGACTATAGAGAGAGATTGGTTCGATTCCAGTTTTCCGGTAAGCCGATTATCGATGGGAAAGGAAAGGAAGTGTTAGTAATATGTAAGTTATTCCTTCCTTCTTTGGCATGATAAATTATGGAGTCTATGTGACTTGTTTCATGGAAGTGATTGATTTGAATTTGAACGTTAAGAGACGGGGATAAGAACGTACGATTATTGAAGGATTTTAGGATAGGTACCCTTGGAGGTACTTGGAGTCGGCTTGGTGTGGCAGTCAGGGCCACGACTTTCTGAATGATTTCAGGGAAATGCGCAAAGCAAGAATAAGATAAGTACGAGTGCTTCCTGTGGAAAACAGAAGATATCATTGGTAAGTCTTAAAAATCTATACGATTATAAGGTGGTGCTTGATGATAAAGATTATGAAAGAGAGATAAGCTCTCTCCCCCACGTAAAATGATAGTTTTACATATTATTGAGGGTTATGCGTACCCATATTGTTAGGCCATAGATATGGGACTGGTAAAGTCTCCGACTTCGTTATGCAATAGGTTACAATTTTAGATAACCTTAGAAAAAAGTATTGGGTTGGGGTAATTGAGGACGACATGAGGAAATGGTTGAAGATGTGTCGTAAAGGATACCAATGCAGGTAATATGCATGAATGAACCTGTATGATTAAGAATCAAGATAGAAGGAAAATACGGGGAGATAAGAGACCCCGGGACAACGTGAAATGGAAAATAAAGGTAAGACGAGCAGACACTCGAGCGATAAGAGACATAATCATGACAAGATAGGAAATCTTGGCAATCCATTGGATTATGTAATACCATGAAAGGAGGTTGAACACCGGACTATAAACTCTATGAGTTGGGGAGAATAATAAGATTACTACTTGATGAGATCAAGGAAATCTCCCCCTAAAGTGCGATTGACAGGAAGTCTTAGCCGTGAGACAAGCGAAGGATTGAATCTAAGTATAATGATCAAGTCTGGCTGCAACCGAGAATTAGAAATAGGAACCATAATTGAGATTAGTGTTGCCCGAATATTTCGAAAGCATGAGAAAGGCTTACAGTTATTGGAAGGTAAGCTGACTACGACTACAGTTCTAACCCCTCCTGAGGGACTTGAGAGTAAGGTTATTATTGTGACACTTTGAGTGTTGGGCTAGGTTGTGTGCTGATGCAGCACGGTAAGGTTATAGCCTATGCTTCCCGACAGCTACGGGAGCATGAGAGGAGCTACCCTAGCCACGATTTAGAGTTGGCAGCAGTTATTCATGCCTTGAAGATTTGGAGGCATTAGTTATGTGGAGCTCAGGTGGATATTTTTACAGACCACAAGAGTCTCCAGTATATATTCGGATAGAGGAAGCCGAAATTGCGGTAGAGACGGTGGTTGGAGTTGCTTAAGGATTATGATGTTGACATCCTATACCACCCGGAGGAAGCCAATATGATTACAGATGCTCTTAGTCGTAGATCTATGGGTGGTCTGTCAGATGGACAGCCAGATAGACAGGACATGGTCCGTGAAGTTCATCAGCTAGCGAGCCTAGGGGGTTCGGCTGGTTGATTCCGATAAATAGTGGAGTTAAGATACGAGAGGTTGCCAAGTCTTCCCTCGTTGAAGAGGTGAAGAGGCGACGATATAAGGATCCAGTTCTTGTGCGGAATTGGGATACGGCTCTCCGAGAGGATAGGAGCCTGTTTGAGTAGTACCAAATAGGGTACTGTGATTCGAGGATAGATTATGTGTGCCCGATGTTGTAGGACTTGTCAGCAGGTTTTAGGGGAGGCACGCAGTGCTCGTTACTCTGGTTATTCGGGGTCGACTAACATGTATCATGACCTCGGATGTATGTATTGGTAAGATGGCCTGAAGAGGGACGTAGCAGAGTTATTGCTCAGTGTCCAAATTGGCAGCAGGTCAGGGGTGAGCACTAGAAGCCCAGTGGGCCATTATCGACGATTGGGGTCCCGACTTGGTAGTGAGAGGTTATTAATTTAGATTTTGTTATAGGGTTGCATCGTACTCAAAGGAAGTGCGACTCCTTATGGGTTATGGTACACAGGCTGACGAAATCAGCCCACTTTCTTCCAGTCAGAATGACTTATTCGGCCGAGGATTATGCTAGAATTTATATCCGGGAGATTGTGAGACTGCATGGAGTCCCTTTATCTATTATATCGGACAGAGGAGCCCAGTTTACGGCTAATTTCTGGACGTCTTTCCAGAAAGGATTAGGGACGCAGATGAGCCTCAGTACTGCATTCCATCCTCAGACCGACGGACAGGCAGAGCGTACTATCTAGACACTTGAGGATATGCTGCGGGCCTGTGTTATTGATTTCAGAGGTAGCTGGGAGGATCATTTGCCTCTTGTTGAGTTTGCGTATTATAACAGCTACCATTCCAGTATCCATATGGCGCCTTATGAGGCCTTGTATGGAAAGTAGTGCAGGTCGCCATTAGGCTGATTCGATGTAGGCGAGGTTCAGTTAGTCGGACAGGACTTGGTTCAGCAGGCTGTGGATAAGGTGAAGCTTATCCAGGAGAGGTTATTAACAGCTCAGAGTCGACATAAATCATATGCAGATACTCGGCGTCGACACTTGGAGTTTGAGATTGACGATTGGGTCTTCCTGAAGGTGTCACCCATGAAGGGTGTGATGAGGTTTGGGAAGAAGGGAAAACTTAGCCCAAGGTACATTGGGCCTTATCAGATTGTCCGTAGACTAGGCAAGGTTGCCAATGAGTTGGATATGCCATTCGATCTGGAGGCAGTACATCCGGTCTTTCATGTTTCTATGTTGCAGAAGTGTATCGGGGATCCATCCAGAGTGTTCCCGGTTAGTGATTTCCAGGTAACAGAGGGGTTATCGTATGAGGAGAGTCCCATAGCGATACCTGATCGCCCGGTCAGGCGAATGCGGACAAAGGACGTGGCTTCCGTAAAAGTCTTGTGGCAGAACGAGAATAGAGAGGAGATGACTTGGGAGCAGAGGAGGACATGATGAAGAAGTATCCTCACTTATTTCCTACACCTCCAGGTAACTCACTTTCCTACTTGTCGATTTTAATTGACATATATGCTTAAGTGTTATTGTGGCCATGTGTGGCGTTCTTGATTGTGTTGGGTATAGTTAAGAGGGACTATGCCGATATCCGATTTGATTGAACTTAGAAGGAACATTCGGGACGAATGTTTCTAGGGGGGGAGAATGTTACACCCCGTAGTTTCAGGGTATGTATATGGGGACGTACGTAAGAGAATGTGACCTTAAGTTTAAAAAGGAAGAAAGATTTTTTTTCCTACGGAAAATATTCCGAACCACGTGAAGGAAAAAGGTTTGTTATTGGGAATTTGATTCTCAATTTTGGTATTTAAGACTTATAGGATTTATAAGAATTATAGAATTTTATTTCCAGATTGGTCATGTAGGGCCCATCCGGGAAATTTTACGATTTTGTGGGGCCCACTAGGTTTTCGATATTTGACCAATTATTGAGATTTTGGAGAGATGAAATATTTTAGACCAATAGGAGGACGACACGTGTCACCCCATGTGGCCCATGTTGGGCGAGAAAATGAAGAACAAGTGGCAAGCCAGGTGTCTCAAGATATTTGTTGGACAAGTACCTTGTGGAACCCACACACACTTGTCCCCAATCTCAATCACACACTTTCTTTAATCCTAGCCCTTAGTTATCTTATATATACACACCTAGAGGTTGAAGACTTCAAACACTTAGAATAATTTTCAAGACAAATATACTCCCTTCCTTGAACCTTGCTCTCGGCATCCCCCCCCTATTGAGGAACAATTCTTCAATTGTTGTTGATTAATCCCATTACCTTAACCAAGTGTCCCTAGTAGTGTTCTAAGGATATCCCAACACAAAAATCCCAGAAATACTACGTTAATCCGATAGTCGCAAAGTGAAACCCTAAGGTGATCTTCATATGTTTGGATGAAGTGTTAAGAGAAGTTGGTTAGGAACTTCTAAGGGTTGCTTGGAGTGGATTGAAACGTAAGGAATAGGAGCTAAGATTCCTAAGGATCGACTTTTAATCTTGGAATTTTTGGGCTTATTGAGGTAATAATCTTTGTCCTTTTAGTGAAGTTGGAAATTACATATGTTAGTAGTATATAAATGAGTATGTGATATGTGGAAGGAAGATTGAAAAGATTTGTACCTTAACAAGATGTTAAAAACCAAAATTGGCATGCTAGCCATTAAAGTTGTTAAAACATTACCTATTACTTGTTGACATGAAGGAATCTTGTTGATAACAAGTTAATATAACTTATATAAAGATTGGAGTATAAGTTGGAGGATTATTATAAAGTAATAAAACAATATTGACATGCTAGCCGAAAACTGAACAGTTTTGATTGCAGTAGTTGGCCAGGAACACCAACTAAAGGACTGGACTAATGGATTGTATTAGTGGACTAATGGACTGTTTTTACATTGGACTATGGACTAGTTAATGGACAGCTTTGGTAGATTAAGGGGCTGAATTTTACACGTCCAGCTAGGCGTGTAATCCCCTTTGACTTGCTGAATTGTTGCACCTTAAATGTGGCATTTGGTTATTGATTTCGGGCCTTGAAAAAGGTAGAAAAGTATGTTGAAACGGGGGAAGTGCTGCCCAATTTTCCGTAGAATAAGAGACCTTATGCTTAGAAATATTCTACGAAGAAGACTAGAAGGTGATAGATGTGTTATGGTTATTATAGGTTGATATTCTACGTGCGACATATTCGACTTGGCAAGTGGATTAAGCCGAGGAGGTATGTGAACTCTTCCTATCCTCTTGAGCATGATTATTATGAAATATATAGTACGGTAGACGTACGTGTGTTAAATGAATTTGGTTTCATTTTGATGTCCTTGACTTGACTTCTAAATCTTAAGAGCCTTGAATTATTCTAAAAAGTTGTGAATCATTCTTCGGAAAGAAATTGATACTTGGTTTTAAAAGAATAAGTTCTTTGGTTTCCCAAATGAATGTGATTGTTTTGAATTGCTTAAAACATAAGTGTTATAATAGTTTTATGGGAAGTTAGTTATAACGACTTTAGGAGGATAAAAAAACAGTTTACTTACTTGATTTTAAAGGCCTTGTAATGATTTTCTGAAGGTGTAGTAACTTGGTTTGATAAGTAAACGTGTTATGATACTACGGGTATTAGTGTCTTGAGACTTCTGTGTTAATGGGGTTTTCTTAATTTGCTTATGTTGTTTACGATGGCCGGTTGCGTTTGTATTATATCACTTAAACCCCTGGCCATGTTACGTTGTTCATATTCCGCGGGTTTGCTCCCCCCGATGCGAGGAGTACCTCATGCGGTCCCAAGGGGCTCATGCGGGACGGGGTCTTATGCGAGGAATACCCTCATGCGAGTCCAAGGGGCTCATGCGGGACATGGTCCAATGTATTACCGCGGGTTTGCTTCCCCCGATGCGAGGAGTACCTCATGCGGGTCCACGCGACCTATGAGGACTAAGAGAGTCCATGTTTAGGATTTGCGCATTGATACTATGGGCGAATGACCCTAGTTCGATCATTGGCTGCCTATTCAGAACCGGCCATGTTACACTTATTTACTCTCGTATATACTATGGCAAGTATACTGTTAATTGGTTTTTCATACATGTCTGTGGATTTGTTTTGGACTATTGTGATTTCATTACAATACTTTCAGTTTCACATACTTGGTACCTGTTGTACTGACCTCCTTCGGAGGGCTGCGTTCATGCCGCAGGTAGAGGTACACCGATTGTTGATCCTCGCTCATAGGATCACAGTTCTGCATTTTGGGAAGCTCCGTTTCTCCGGAGGCTTATCTTTTGGTATGGTTCCCTGTCATTGTAGGTATATGTACATTCAGGGGTATGGCGGGGCCCTGCCCCGTCATAGTTGTTATGTCAAAAACTCTTAGAGGTCTGTAGTCCTGTTGTGAGTCGGGATTGTAAAGGATATAACTGTTCGGGCTTGTTGATATTTATATATATGTTGAAAGGCGACCTTATCGGTTAGCCTGTTTCATATTCTAAATTGTTTCATGTCTATGAGTTTATTCCGTTGGTTTTCTCTGATGTATACCTACTAGGGTGCCCGGGTAAGGCACCAATTGCGGGCCCGAGGTCGGGTCGTGACAGGAGGTTTAACTACGCATTTGAATAACAAACACAAAGTTAGGTGGGATGAATATAAGGCTCAAGTGAAGGGTGAGTCAGCAATGACCTCTCAGTCGGGACAAGCTTCACATACTGTCCTGCACCAGGTACAGTGTCAAATTGACCCTATGACGGGGCAGTTGTAGGCCTAAATACGATAAAATGTAGATAGGGAAGAATTATCAAAATTAGTTGTAGTGGAGGGTTTGCCTTTTTCATTTCCTGATTCTCCTGGTTTTATTCATTATATAAGATCAATATACAATCCTGCTTATAACGGTTTTCCTAGATCAACTGTTAGGAGAGATGTTTTTAAATTTGCACACGAATATCAACAATATTTACGTTATTATTTATATCATTACCCTGGAAAAGTATCTATCACATCTGATATAGGCCGTAGTACTAACGATCAATGATTATTTAACTGTAACATGTCATTGGATAGACTATAAATGGTCTATGCAAAAACGTATTTTAGCATATAGATATATAGATAATAGGCACACTGATATTTTTATTCAGGAAAATATTTCTTCTGTTTGAAATTATTATGGCATATCTGATAAAGTCATGACTATTGCATTAGATAACGCTTCTTCTAATATTCCTGTTGTTAGATTATTAAAAATTGTCTTAAATCCATCTTTTCCAGATCATTTTCATATAAAATGTGCATGTCATATTTATAACTTAGTTGTAAAGGATGGTATAAAACTTTTTGAAGACATTCTTGCAAAAATTCAATTTGTTATAAACTATATATTTAAAAATAATAGAATACAAAGACTAAAAGAATATAAAAAAACTTGTCACGATTGTGGTCTAGCTTATAGAAAAGTTTCCGAAGAAGTATGCACTAGATGAAATTCTTTATACAACCAACTACGTGTTGCTTATGAGTATAAACAACCTATATGTCAAGACCCGAACCGACGGGCCGCGACCCGGTGCCCTACCTGGGCACCCTTATACCCACCTGTCACATATAATCACACAGATACCAAGGATAATGTAGAAATCCGTAAATCATATCAAAACAGGCAAGCCGGCAAGACTTCCACTATATACGGGAACACCTCAAAAAGAGTACAACAGTACAGCTGGCTAAAACACATATAAAATCCACACAAGTCCAAAACACATCTACCACCCACACCTGTCTACAAACCTCTAAGAATATGATAGTGAAACATAACGGGACAGGACCCCGCCGTACCCTTGTATATACATAAGTCTATAACAAAAGGGTCTGTACCAAAATGACTTGACTCTGGATCAATGGAGCTCTCCAAATCTCTGAACAGGAATCCTAGACTGGAGGATCACCAAACTGAATATCTATACCTGCGGGCATGAAATGCAGCCCCCCGGGGAAAGTGGATCAGTACGAAATAATGTACTGAGTATATAAAACATGAAGTACTGTAAGGAAGATCATAACTGTCCAAAAAGGTAACATGAGACAAGTATAATAATCAAAATATCAATGCACCCGTGCCTTATGAAATGAGAGTCAAAACTTGTCCATATAAAATAAGTCATATCCGTGGATGCCTGTCCACATAAACTGTATTCAGCCCTCTAGTGAGGGTCTCAGTGAACATATAATGTGTACACATAGTCATATCCGTGGATACCTGTCCACATATATCATATCCGCGGATGCCTGTCCGCATATCTCATATCCGTGGATGCCTGTCCACATCATCATCATATATATATATACATTGTCGGTTCTCTAGCGAGGGACTCGGTGAACAATGTAAGGAACTGCGCACGAACATTGCCGGCCCGGGACTCGGTGAAATGATATAATCACACCAAGCACGAATAGATTATCATGAGCAACCATATGCAAATTAAATCATCATTTGACTCTCAATGGAATAAATAGAATGAACCATCACTTGTACAATCAAAGGCAACTATCATATCAAGTGTCACTAGAAATTAGGATTCAATGGAGTTATGTACGTCCGCCGTACACTCACTTAATATAAATCATGCCAAAAGAAAGAAGGATAGTTTCACTTACCTTATTGTCGAACTAACCAACTCAATAATTAAAACTCGTCTCGATTAGCACCTCTACCTATAACAATAGTAATACGTCTGTCAACTCTATGATTACTAGCATACTTAATATGTGTCGAATGATGACTCTCTTGTTATATAAAATTGGGCAGCACTTCCCCTACTTATATACGCATCCACAACTTACAAACAAGGCCAACAATACCAATAACAAGATACAACTTAAGGATATACCAAAACAGTCACATATACTTCATATACGCTACCATTATACGTTTTTTTCCCCTTACATTCATGGAGTACAACCAAAACAACAACCAAAGTGATTAATACACCTATTTCTCATGTTAATTAAGCCCCTTAACCATATTAAAACAGTCCTCGAAAACAGTCCATACACGGTCCATGTTCTAGCAACGACAAGAGTGCAATGTACAACTTTTCTACACCTTTATTCCTTTAGGACATATATTAGTAATTACCACAACGTATGGGCATGTTCATAACTTATAATTTCAGCATTATAACTCAACAAAATAGCCCTTAAATTTGACACAACAATACCCACGATTTTGGGAAGGTTTCGGTCATAACAACTTAATTCCATAACTCTTTTCTTAACTCCTTAAAATCCAATTTCACGTTTCAATACTTTCATATAACCAATTACAACTTTAAATATCAAGATTTCTTTTCAATTTCAACATGCAATTAGTGACAATAATAACAATAACAACAATCAAAGCCAATGTACAAAACAACCCCAAAATCTGTAATCACAACTCCAACAACAACCACATGCATTTCTCTTATTTCCAATTCCTCTTTATCATGAGTTTATCCCTTAACTACAACATCATTTAATCTTCCAAATACTCTATAAAAAGAAGAATTCTTACCTTAATTTTTAACCCGAAACAGTCCCTATAGCTCTCGGCCACTGCACCATTTTTGCTCCATTTTACCACTTCACTTTTAATTACATGCATGCATCCTTATGAGTTTAAATCCATCTTACTTGCATGTTTTTCTTCCAAATATCATGTCTCCGAGACTTACAATTTCTGGGGCAGTCTCGGCCAGTGCATTACCGAAACAGTGGTGGTGATGGGTTTACCATGGCTTAGACTTAGTAGAAAAGTTAATCTAGGAAGAGAAAGGTGTTTAAAGCTTCACTTAGCTATGGAAGGGAGTAGAAAAATATGTTTTGAGGGAGAGAGATGCGAGGGATGAGTGAGGGAGTGGTTCGAAAATGGAGGGGGAGAAATGAGTGAGTATGGGTATGTGTGAGCATGGGCAGATGTTTTAGGTAGGGGGCAGTTCGACGAGAGGGGGGGGAGGGGGTGAGTATAAGTTCCCATAATTTTGTCCACTAATTATCATTCCCTCTATTAAAATTAATCTCACAATTAATTAATCTCCCACATAATCAATCTTATATAAATCTGAAAATTCCATGTCCTAATTTTTATTATACACGACACTTAGTCCATACCACATTTGTTGTATTCCAAAATTATTCCGTAATTACATCCTTTTGTATACTAATCTCCGTATTAGGATATGTAAATATAATTTATATCCAATATTCGAATCTTATCTCCTTAATTACGTTCACAAATTATTGTCTTAAAATGATGAGGTGTAACACTATAACCCAATTTTTTAACGCCCGTAATCGAAATCCTAATGATATGCTTATAGATTCCGATTGGAATACAATTTTAGAACTTAATATATTTTTAGAGAAATTTTATCTAGCTACTAAAGAATTTTCCGGGATTTATTATCCTACTATTTTATCAGTCTTATTTTATATAGCTCTAATATTTATATTACTTAGTGAATATATGACAAAATCAGCTTATAAGGAAGGAACCTATTAAAAAAATATTTAAAAAATGAAAAATATTTTATTCCTATTCCCCCAATATTTTTTATTAGTGTTGTATTAAATTCGTCTATTAAAATAGACGGTTGTAAAAATCTTGTTGAAATTATTTACGATTGCATAGATACATTTCCACCTCCAACTCCTAAACATCTAAATGACCCACCACATGTTGAAATAAGTAGAGAAGAAGTGTTGTCTAGCATTCAAGATGAATGTAAAAAAGTATATACGCATTACCAATAAGAAAGTGCTAGCAACCAACTGGTTTTCATGTCATCTTCTTCTTCTTCAACACAACCTCAAAAACGACATGCTGTTTCTGCGGCTAGTATTCAAAGCCTCAGACAAAGAATGTTTAGTGGTACCGTTTCTAACCAAATTAGCAAGTTTGATTTTTTGTTTTGCAGGTTGTTGTACAGTACGAAACAATTGAAAATGAAGAGGGACGTGAAGACTTGCTAAAATACTGGAGGGAGAATGAGAAGAATTTTTAAACACTAGCAAAGATGGCCCGAGATGTGTTGAACATTCAAGCGTCATCAACAGATTTAAAGCGCATTTTCTCATGCGGAAAATTTCAAATAGGAGAATGTACATTCATTGGCGGGAGACTCATTGTAGATTGCGCCTATTCGTAGACGGATTCGTATGAGCATAGAAGGTGCGTCCAACCGGAGATCGACGAAGAAGAAGACTACAACTACAACAAAATCTTATCCGACGGATGTGCAAGCGACGTCGTCCAATTTAACCAAGATATACCAATTCTAACCGAAGAACCACAAGACATTATAAAGAAATTAGAAAATGTGTTTCTTAAAATGTAATTCTTTTAATTGTAATTTTACTATGTTATTTATTTGCAACTTTCAATATCACGAAGTTGCATTTTTAAAATTGTATTACAAAAAGAAATCATACTTCTAGTCGAATAATATAAGAGGCACAAAAACAGTTTTGGGATGTTTTTATTAAACTATCTTATTGTGTATGTGTGTTATTTATTTATTTAATTTAAAGGCAAATAAAAAAATGACCCCACCCGACCCGACTGATCGGGAGGCACACCCGCCACCCCGCCAAACCCTCCAGGCCCCGACCCCGACCTACCCCCCAACCCCGCCAAACCCCGACCCCTCCCACCCCGACCCCGCCCCACCCCGCCCCGTTGGACAACCCTAGGTTTTACCGGTCATCTTAAAGTATTGTGGGATAATTATCTTACTACAGATCAAAAAACTGCAATTTTTAATTCTATAAAACAAGAGGATAATGAAATCCAACCTAATTCAGGTATGACCCTAGCTCTTACTATTTTAGAGCATTTTATAGGTAATTATTTAACCAATTATGATAATATTAGGATTCTCTTACAAACTCACAGGTGTCCTATCCTCACCACATTCAGGTGGTATAAGAATATATTCCTTAGTAGAGTATTAAATCTCCCATAAACTAATTATAATTTCTGAAAAGCCAAATTTCTAGATGGCATCCCTTCTTTATTTGCGGAAAAAATAAAAAGGACCTTAAGAAAGGATCCAGGAGATTGTTAATTGGAAAATACATGGAAGAAGGATTAGCTTTATGCAATGACATAAAGTTACTGCGACAACTTAAAAAAGCAGAAGCTTACCGGAAAAACTCAATTAGAATTCCGTCATCAATTCAGTTTTGAAGAACCTAGATCCTATTATATAGGTAAAAAAGGAAAAACTATGAAAAGCCCCATAAAAGCAATATTATGAAAATTATAAGTCCGACTCTTATAAAAGATGGAAGCAGTCTAAAGTATGACTCCCTCTTATTGATCAGGCCAACTCCTTTACTAGTTATTTCTTCAAAATTATAGATGTGGTTGACGCACATGAAAATTGTTTTTTCAATGATATCGAAGCAAGATCCTACATGTTATAGATGCGGGAAAAAAGTCATTATTCTAATAAGTGTAATGCTAAAAAGATTGATAAGATTAAAAATCTTAATACTGATGATGATTCAAAAATGAAATAATGAAAGTGTTTATTTCGTCAGAAGAATCCCAAAACTCTGATGATTCGTTAGATCTGAACTTAATAAGTTTTGATAATAATAGTATACGATCCTCTTCTACTGAAGAAGAAACACCTTGTGCCTGCACCATAAAAGACAAATGTCAAAATACTAATAATGAATCAGAAATTGATGAAGAGCTTTATAAACTACAAGCCCAATTCTCTAATTTTAATATAAGTGTTATTAATGGCGAAGATATTAATAACATACTGGATAATATTTCAGACAGGACTCAAAGAGTCCAAATTCTTGAGCACTGCTTAAAGCTAGAGAGAAGGAAAAACGTCTGCCCCTAAAAATTAAAACAGGGATAGATCAACCTTATAATTTTTCAGAAGTTCTTGAAGAATTACAAAAAGAAGAAATCCCAACAATCCTTTAACAGTTCAAGAGTCTTATTCAAAATAAGCAAAATCATGTTAACTTCTGTAGAGCTCTAGATTGTCATGAGAGCAGTCAGAGAGTCGGTGGTGGAAGAGTGAGTGGGACGAACCAGTCGACCTAGTGATGAAGACGACGAGATGGTAAAGTCGGTGAAGAGGAGAGAGAAGGTTCTAGAATTGAAAAGTAATTCTGTATTATTGAAAAGTGAAGAATGAATACACTACATTGTCTATCCGTGATACTTAAGCTATTCAGCCACACAAGAGGCCCACTATATACAAAGGCCCAGTATACCAATGCCCAGTATACCAATATACTTATACAATTCAATAAATATACTATATAATTCAATTACATCTTTACACCCCCCCCTCAAGCTAGGCTGTATAAAAATGTTCTTCAAGCCTAGCTTGGACAGCCAAGAAGTATGTTGTTGTCGATTTAGCGCCTTTGTTAGTATATCAGCCGGTTGTTCCTTTGTTGATATAAAACGAGCATTGATCAATCCACTTTGAATCTTTTCTCTAATAAAATGACAATCTATCTCTATGTGTTTTATTCTCTCGTGGAAAACTGAATTTCCAGCTATTTGTATGGCAGACTTGCTGTCTGTGAATACTCCCACTGGTCGAGATATGTCAACACCCAACTCGTGAAACGTTCATTAGCGGACAACTTCAAAGAATCGCAGAAGCCATAGCTCTGTATTCTGCTTCTGCAGAACTCCGTGATATTGTGTCTTGCTTCTTCGATCTCCATGAGACAGGTGATGATCCATACATTGCTAGGTAACCAGTGACTGATTTCCTAGTGTTGACGCAGCTTCCCCAATCTGCATCACAAAACATTTTTAGCTGAGGAACACAAGTAGCAGAACTGGACATAAATATACCCATTCCTGGTGTTTGTTTAACATATCTGACTAATCGAAGCCCAGCTTCCATGTGAGAATTCTTTGGTGCTTGCATGAATTGGCTGAGTGAGTTTACTGCAAAGGTGATGTCTGGTCTTGTGGTAGTTAAATATAACAGCCTCCCAATCAGTCTTCTGTATGCACAAGGATCACTTAACAGCTTATCAGTACTATGAGATGACTCAGAACTGGCTTCAATAATTTTGTCCAACTCCACTGTAGTAAGTTTCTGATTTGTCTCCATAGGGAAAGCCACTGGTTTGGCTCCTGCCAATCCCATGTCTGATATAAGTTCAAGAGCATACTTCCTTTGATGCATTAGGATGCCCTGTGAATTCCTGGCAAACTCAATTCCCAGAAAGTACTTCAACTCCCCCAAGTCTTTTATCTTAAAGGCTGATTGCAGTGCTTCCTTTGTGGACTGTATGAGAACTGCATCATTCCCAGTTAGTAAGAGGTCATCCACATATACCAACACCACCACAATCTTTTCTTCTTCTTTCCTTGTGAAAAGTGAGTAGTCCCTGTGGCTTTGTGTGAATCCTGATGACAGTAAGGCTGTAGTTAATTTTATATTCCATTGCCTAGAAGCCTGCTTCAACCCATATAAGGATTTCTTTAACTTGCATACATGTGTACTCCTGTGTGTAGTATTGAATCCCTCTGGAACTGCCATGAATACTTCTTCAAATAAATCCCCTTGAAGGAATGCATTGTACACATCCATCTGATGTATCTTCCAGTGCTGCACTGCTGCTATAGACACCACAGTTCTGACTGTGGTCATCTTAACTACAGGAGAGAATGTCTCCTGGTAATCTATTCCTTCCTTCTGGTTGTATCCCTTGGCTACAAGTCTGGCCTTAAACCTTTCCACCTCCCCTGATGCCTTGTACTTTATCTTGTAGACCCATCTACAACCTATTGCTTTCTTCCCTTCAGGCAGCTTGACCAGTTCCCATGTTCCATTGTTCTCTAGTGCTTGGATTTCAGATTTCATGGCTGCAACCCATCTTGGATCTTTTGCAGCTGTTGAGTACCCTGTTGGCTCAGTGTCTACATATGCCTGTGCAACAAAGTGTTGATATGCAGCAGATAGACCTGCATAAGTGATATTGTCAGAAATTGAATATAAGCAATTGTGGGATCTTTTTGTAGTGATATAGTCCTTGTGCCATATAGGAGGTCTGCCATGTCTCCCTGATCTTCTTGTTGTCTACAATTCCCCCTGATTGCCCTCGTGATGTTATGTCTCATCTGCACTGTTATTGTCTCTGTTTGCATCACCTCTGTTGATGTTTAAATCTGCAGTAGGACCTGTACATGATGACTCTTGTCTTGCAAAATTTGTCTCATTGATAGAATTCTCATTAGCAATAGTGACAGGATTACCAATCATTAGCTCCTCATAACAGAATTGTCCATGGTCCTTTATGCTCAGTGACTCTTCACTTTGCCAATTTTTAAAAGGAAAAGTATCTTCCCTGAATATCACATCTCTACTAACAAAAACAGTCCTGTTTTCTAAGTCATAGAGCTTGTATCCCTTTTGTGTAGGTGCCTACCCAAGTAGGGCACATCTAACTGCTCTTGGACTAAACTTATCATGTGTATGGAGTATGGTGGCAAAACATAAACAACCTATAACTCTTAAATGACTAAGTTGTGGTGTTTTGTTGTACAATTTATAGAAAGGAGACTCATTATTTAGAACTGTTGAAGGAATTCTATTTATGATGTATGCTGCAACTTCTATACACATTCCCCAGAATCTGTCTGGCAACCAACCCTGAATCTTAATGGCTCTTGCTATCTCAAGTAGATGCTTATGTTTTCTTTCAACTACCCCATTTTGTTGTGGTGTGTATGGGCAAGAGCTCTCATGTATAATTCCAAGTGTTTGGAAAAGTGTCTTACAGTTTTGGTTAAAAAATTCAGTACCATTGTCTGATCTAATTTTCTGGACTTTAGATTCAAATTGAACGGTTATTTCAGTAAAGAAAATTTTCAAAATAGTAGATACATCAGATTTCTGTCTCATCAAAAATATCCATGTCCATCTAGAGTAGTCATCTACAATGGTCAAAAAATATCCCATCCCATTGAATGTATCAGTTCTATAAGGTCCCCAGACATCTAAATGCAGTAATTGAAAAGGTTTTATTGATCTACTGGTACTAGTAGGAAATGGAGATCTAATTTGTCTAGTTAGTGGACAGATATCACACTTATTTAAAGCAGACGTATCATAGTCTTTGAACAAAGAAATCTTCATCAATACTGTCATGGGAACATGACACAGTCTCTGGTGCCATGTCATTACATCTATATGTTGAGTAGCATTCATACACTTCCTCAACTCCTTCTCTTGTTTTTCAGCATCCAAACACACAGTGTAGAGCCCATATTTCTCACTACCAATCCCCCTCACCTTCCCAGATGTTAGATCCTGAAAGACACAACATGAGGGAAAGAAAGAGACACTACAGTTCAACTCTTTAGTCACTTTAGACACTGACATTAAGTTAAACTTAAATGCTGGCACACATAGGACATTTCTAAGAAAATCACCTTTTCCAAGTTGATAATCACCAACATGGGAGATTCTGGCTGAATCTTCTGTTGGCAATTGTACCTTCCCAGTTCCTTCTGTTAACAAGTTATTGTGTAAGTGTTTAAATTCACTTATCATGTGATTAGTCGCACCTGAATCTACTATCCATTTCAGTAGTTCTGTTGTATCAGTATTATGCATACCTGCCATATTAGAAATATGAGTTCTGCTCCTGTCCTTCTCTTCTAGCATGTGAAGAATCTGTTGTCTTTGACTTGGAGTGAACTGATCATACATCATGGTTTCCTTTGTGAGGTGGTTCTGCTGTTGTGCCTGTTGTCATGTGTCTTCAATTTGGCCTGTTACTGCATAGGCCTTCTTTGCTTTAGACTTAAAGTCATCTGGATAACCAATCAATTGATAGCAGCCTTCTTCTAAGTGTCCTATCTTGTGGCAGTGGTTACACTTCATCAACTTGAAACAATCCACAGTGAAATGCCCTTTCATCTTACAGTGATCGCATTTAGCATTAGGATTATATGGTTTTCTTTGTGTGTAATTTCCTCTATGTCCTCCTCCCTTGTTGTTTCCACTCCTGGATGTGAATAGTGCTGAAGGTTCAATGTGATCAGTCATTGATCTGCTGGTTCCTGAAAGAGCTCTTTGACTCTCCTCCTGATTAACCAAGGCATATGCCTGATTCAGATTTGGGACTTGTGGCATCATTAGAATTTGGCTCCTTGTGTTGTGATAACTTTCGTTCAGTCCCATTAGGAACTGCAACAACCTTTGATATTGACTGTTATTGATAAACTCCTTGGCCTTGGGACAGCATGACGGTGTAGGTATAATCGAGTCGTACTCATCCCAAAGGTCCTTCAGCCTTGAGTAATATCCTGATATTGACATAGTCCCTTGTCGCAGAGTAAATATCTCCTTGTGGATCTGAAAGGCTCTAGAACTATTTACCTTGTCAAATCTCTCCTTTAACTCTTCCCAGATGATGTAGGAATCAGCATTGAATAGCATCCCTGTCAGCAAACTTTTACTGACATTCCCCATCAACCACGACACTATGATGGCATTGCATCTATCCCAGACTCGTGCCACTTCTTCATTATAATGTTCTCTCCTAACCGTTCCATCAATAAACCCTATCTTGTTTTTACCCAACAGAGTCAGCTTCATGGCCCTACTCCACAACACATAGTTGTTCATTCCATTCAAGACAACTCCAATGGACAGGGAACCAGGTGCATCCGATGGGAATAAGAATAGAGGATGGTTATGGTCTATATTATTCCCTGTATTTGTTGCATCTCCGACTTCACTTACTCCACCATCTCCGATAATTTCTGATATCGCCATGTTCTCTCCAACAGGTTCAGTTAACACGAAGCAGTAATTAACGACAAAAGAAGAGCAATACTAACAAGAATTTCTAGAATCGACTAAACAGATTGATTTAATTTCTACCTTCTTTTCTTTCTTTATTTTCCAGATTCGTCAACTGTAGTAGTCAGATGTTTTTCTTCGATCCAAATCAGATCCATCCTTTAATACTCCTCTTGCATGTACCCGGTCTATCTGGATCTGCAGTTTTCTTGTGTTGATCCTTCGTTCGAATCTTCCGTTACGAACATCCTAGGATCTGCAGGCTCTGATACCATGTAGAGCTCTAGACTGTCATGAGAGCAGTCAGAGAGTCGGTGGTGGAAGAGTGAGTGGGACGAACCAGTCGACCTAGTGATGAAGACGACGACGATGGTAAAGTCGGTGAAGAGGAGAGAGAAAGTTTTAGAATTGAGAAGTAATTCTGTATTATTGAAAAGTGAAGAATGAATACACTACATTGTCTATCCGTGATAATTAAGCTATTCAGCCACACAAGAGGCCCACTATATACAAAGGCCCACTATATACAAAGGCCCAGTATACCAATGCCCAGTATACCAATATACTTATACAATTCAATCAATATACTATATAATTCAATTACATCTTTACAACTTCTTACAACAAGAATTAATGGTTTACAATGTTAATAGACCAGTTAAATAATCCTAAATTACAATAAAGAGAATAGAACATGACTTTTCTCTTTCTACATGCAACGATTTACCTACTGCTTTTTCGAATAGGAAAAAGCATATTGTTAATCTTCCATATGAAGATAATTTTCTTGAATAAAATATTCCGACAAAAGTTAGATCATGTCAAATGAATTCAGAGTATTTAGAAATTTGTAAAAAGGAAATTGCTACTCTCATTGACAAAGGGTTAATAAGACCCTCAAACTCCCATGTTGTAAAGCGTTCTATGTTATAAACATGCAGAACATGAACGAGGAGTTCCAAGATTAGTTATTAACTATAAACTCTTAAATAAAGTTTTAAAATGGATTAGATATCCAATTCCTAATAAAAAAGACCTTCTTGACCGATTATCAGTAAAATATATTTTTCAAATTTGATTTAAAATCGGGTTTTTGAAAAATCCAGATTAATGAATCTGACAGATATAAAATCGCCTTTACTGTTCCCTTTGGACATTATGAGTGGAACGTTATGCCTTTTGGGCTAAAAAATACCCCATCAGAATTTCAACATATAATGAATGATGTTTTCACCTCATATAGTGATTTTATAATTGTCTATATAGATGATATCTTAGTTTTCTCAAAAACTACACAAGATCATATCCAACATCTTGATATTTTCAAAAATATTGTTTTGAAAAATGGGTTAGTCATATCAAAACCCAAAATGAATATTTTTCAGACTAAAATCAAATTTCTGGATCACAATTTTGAAGAGGGAAATTTTTTTCCTATTACCAGAAGCATTGAATTTGCTTTAAAGTTTCCGGACAATATTCGGAAAGAACCCAATTACAAAGGTTCTTAGGGAGTTTAAATTATATTTCTCCCAATTACAAAAAAAAAAATGGATGTAGCTATCTTATATGATAGACTAAAGAAGACTGCTACTCCTTGGACAAATGGCCACACAGAAGCAGTAAGGAAAATCAAAGAAAAAGTACAAGCTTTGTCATGCCTTATGCTTGCCAACCTAAACTAGAAAAAAATTATTGAGACAAATGCCTCAGATATTGGTTATGGTGGAATATTGAAATAAATTAGTCCTCAAACCAAACAAGAATATCTTATCCGATTATATTCAGGAAAATGGTCAAAAAGTCATCAAAATTATGCTACTATATCCAAAGAAATTCTTGCTATAGTTAAATGTGTCTTGAAATTCCAGGATGATCTTTATAATTCAAAGTTCATAATAAGAACTCATTGTCATGCAGCAAAATTCATGTTTCAAAAAGATTTTAAGCATGATGTTTCCAAACAAATATTTGCAAGATGGCAGGCTCATTTAGCCCCATTTGATTTTGAAATCCAATATCTAAAAGGTGAAAATATTTCACTTTCTGATTTTCTTGTAAGTTTTTATTGGGTCTAAAACACACAAGTAAGGCACATCGAAAGTTTAAAATTTTATTTACTTACTTTCCCCAACAATCCCGTCTGGTATGATTATACAATTGAAATCTGCAAAGACACAAAAAAACTTACAGTTTACAAGCTTTAGAGTCTTCTACTAAAAGGTGTGTATACGACTGTCTGCTCGAATGCAAGCCTTGCTTCGGTATATCCCTCTGTCAAGAAAGCTAGGAAATCTTAGCAGAGGTTTGAGAGATTTTTAATCTCTGAACTCTGAGTTCAGAAAGTAAGAATTGAGTTTATAATTCCAGTAACCTAAATTATGAGGTTAAATGTTGAATATATAGGGAAACATTAAAATATAAATTAGACTGGGATTAGACTTAAAATCCTGATTCAAATTCGAATTGCAGTGGGCCAGTCGGACTGTGCCCACTGCCATACCATCACCACGGCTCAGCCTCTGAGGCGCCACGGCACTGCCCCTTTTATTTTAAAGTTTCAGCACATTTTGATTTTAATTAAATCCAAAATCTAATTTTGACTTAATTAAATAATTTTCATCAAATGAAAATTATCCCATAATTTATTTTGGTTAAAATATCTCGATTCTAAATCGAATATTTTATCCTATCTCAATATACCCTTAGACCGAAAAGAGACAA
The DNA here is from genome assembly GCA_029844215.1 of Przewalskia tangutica. Classification (NCBI taxonomy): domain Eukaryota; kingdom Viridiplantae; phylum Streptophyta; class Magnoliopsida; order Solanales; family Solanaceae; genus Przewalskia; species Przewalskia tangutica. The sequence continues at coordinate 85,088,884 of CM056734.1, forward strand.
TCGACTTAGTGTGACCCTTTAGGCCTTCACACATCGACACTTAATCAAATTAAGGTTCACACGAAACTCCTAGATTGCGCCATATGACGAACACAATATGTGAAGTACGTTTACATGACTCCTATGAATCAATGTTAGACATTGATTCGTTGTAGGTAGTAGGCTCATCATCATCAGTAATATCTATCTCATTGTGTGTTTCAACAAGGATGTTAAGTCTTTCAGGTGCACGATGAGTCCTAGTGGTCCTACGGAGTTGAATATTCTGTGTTTCAGTGTCTGTTGTATTTTGATTGTGAGAAGGTGTTTGTGTGTTGGACAATTCAGCACCTTGAGAGCTTTCAGGAATATCATTTTGAATAGGATGATGCACAACCATTGTGTCATCTTCCATTGGTTGTGTATGAGAGTCTTGCATTTCTGCATTATCCCTCACATCACTCTCACTGACTGAAGGGCGTACTCTAAGTACCCAATCATCATCAAATACTCCCACTGAATCCTTGCCTAGGTCATTTGACAAGAGTTCATTCTTTATATTATTTTGCACTTCTTGAATTTCTTCAAGTTCTATCTTGTTGTAACTCTATTCCTTGTAGACATAGTCTTCTTCAAGAAAAGTTGCATTTCTGGAAACAATAACCTTATGTTCGCAAGGAAGATAGAAGTAGTATCCCCTTGTTTCCTTAGGATATCCTACAAAATAATACTTCTCACTTTTAGATTCCAACTTGTCACTAAGCAACTTCTTTACATATGTAGGGCACCCCCAGGGTCGCATGTGTCTAAGTGATGGTTTCTTGTCGTTCCATATCTCATATGAAATTTTCTCTACTTACTTTGAAGGAACTCTATTCAAAATATAGATTGAGCTTTGTAATGCATATCCCCATAGGTATGTTGGTAGAGCTGAGAAGGTCATCATGGATCTAACCATATCTAATAAGGTCCGATTTCTCCTCTCAGCAACACCATTCATTTGTGGCGTTCCGGGAGGTGTCCATTGTGATTGAACTCCATGAAGCTTCAAGTAATCTAGAAAGTCTTTACTTAAGTATTCACCTCCTCAATATGATCGAAGATTTTTAATACTTGTTTCAAGTTGCTTCTCTACTTCTGACTTGTACTCCATGAATTTATAAAAATATTCGGACTTATGCTTCATAATATACACATGCCCAAACCTTGAGAAATCGTCTGTAAAAGTGATGAAATAAATAAAGTTTTCCTTAGATTGAGTTGAAAACGGCCCACATACATCGGCATGGACTAACTCAAGCACCTCTATGGCACGTACCTCTTTTCCAGAAAGTGATTTGGTTGTCATCTTTCCTCTTAAGAAAGATTTACAATTACCATATGACTCTAAGTCAAATGGTTCTAGGTAATCTAATTTCTTCAATCTTGCTATCATTGATTCATTGATGTTACCAAGTCTACAATGCCATAAGTAGGTGGGATTTCTAGGATTACTAATTTTAGCTCGTTTATTTTGAATATTGAAAATTTCATGGTTACAGTTTAAAACATACAATCCATCCACAAGTGGTGCATTTCCACAAATAAAACCATTATAAGATAAAACATAATTTCCAATAGTAATAAATGAGGAAAACCCCTCAATGTCTAACATAGGGACAGAAATAATATTCCTCGTTAACAAGGGAACAAAATAATAATTATTGAGTTCTAAACAAAAGCCTTAAGGTAAATCTAGTCTATAAGTCCTCATGCGTTCAACATCAACTCTTGCTCCGTTTCCAACACGTAGATCTACTTCCCAAGGTCCAACCTTTCTGCTGTCAATTAGCCCCTGCACATTGTTACAAATGTGTGAGCCACAAGCGGTATCTAATACCCAACAGTGAGAATTAGTTATAGACATATTATTTCAATAATAAACATACCTTGTCCAGCAGGGCCAGAAGCACTTTGTGCTTTATCTCCCCCTGGGGATGTACAATCCTTCTTCCAATGCCATTTTTCTTGCAATTGAGGCATACATCAACATCTATCTTGGCCTTCTTTTGAACAACCCCTCAAGGTTTCATAGCTATGGGTGTGGCGGCAACCGTCTTACCCTTCTTCTTTTGCACATTATTACCCTTAGGCTTGAACTTGCTAGATGAGCTCACCATGAGCACAACTTTACCTTTGGAGGTGGACGATTCGAAGGTCTTCCACATATTATGAAGCTCTGGGAGATTCGCTTTTGTTCCATTCATGTTGTAATTCACAATAAAGTTCTCAAAGAAACTAGGAAGCGAGTTCAATATTAGATTAACATAAACATATATGGGCAGCTTCGTTCCAATCGAAGTCAACCTCTTAATTAATCCAATCAACTTTAAAACATGTTGTGACACCTGACCCATTTGTTCAGCTTACATTTGAAGAGGTCTCTCAGCAGCTCGTACTCCATAGTCTGAGACTGTGAGTCATAGAGACTCTTCAGATGTTCCAACATCTCGTTAGGGCCCATATTTTCATGATGTCTTTGTAACTCTGGAGTCATAGAAGATAACATGACACATTGTGCTGCAATAGCATCATCAAGATTTTTCTGATAGGCTGCCTTGTCAAACAGGGTGTACGCTTCAGAATCTTCAGTAGGAATGTAGGAAGTGTTGTATCCAATACATACTTAATCTTTTCTAAATGCAACACCAAACGCAAATTTCTTAACCAGACAGGAAAATTGGCTCCATTCAGCTTGTTTGTTTCAACCAACATTTTAAGTTATAGATTCGACATTGTAACTGAAGAAAAGATAGACTTGAAATTAACATTCTAACATAATTTCTATTGAACACATTCATTAACTAACTAACATGGTCTTTAGTTTAATTAGCTCCCACTATTTTAACATAATCTTTTATCACATGAAAGAATACAGACTCATATCAAATACGGTCTTAGTGGGCCAAGATCCAGACTCATATTGTCTCCGTGTTTGCTGAGGATGATAAATTCAACAACATGATTTGGTAGGTCTCTAAACCAATTACAAACAATTTGCAACTCTTGGTTGATCGCATTTTCTAAACAAAACGATCTGCGTCCCTCGGATTTCTGACACTGGGCACCAAGACAGCCTAGCAAGCCAACCCCGTTATGTGACTGCAATTATATATCTAAGTGGGCTTTGCCTTCATCGATAAACACTTGGGTGTAAATACTCACGAAGGTTTATCACCTACTACAGCATTTATATGCATCTATGAAAGGGTTTGAGTCCTCATAGACTTATAGCAAATGCTGGGGCATAAATACTCATCTCGCTGAAAAGGATTTTGCACCACAATAAATTTAACGGATTACGCGTTCATTTTAAGTGAGACTTGTATTAAATTTTGGGGAACATTTTAATTCAGGGGTATATTCAAGATCAACTATCACATGTTTCAAACATTACTTAAAGCATTTAAAACATGTATTTGGGCGCCTACCCAAGCATGATTGCGGACTCTAAACTAGTTTTGGGCGTCGTCTACCCAAGTATGAATTTGCGGACTCTAGACTAGTTTTGGGCGCCGCCTACCCAAGCATGATTATATTTTTCGTGGTCTATATCATGCCAGTTATAGCAGTCCTAGGGAATTTGTTCGGTGTCTCGGAGTTGTTTGCGGACTCTAAAACTTAGTAAAGTAAATGACAACCATTTAGCACGTAAATAATATACCAACATACTGTGTAATAACAATCATAGATTAAATTTAGAAAATTGAGATTTTAACTTTCTAGACGTCGGTATTTGTGGCATAACGTGCGAAACTTTTGGTTTCGCTTACGTGAATTAAGTGTCGCGCTCCACTATGGTCGCGGAGAATCGGATTCGATGGTATGAATTTTAAATGAAGGTTTTAATCACGACCCCTGATAATTACCGTGATCGGCGCCGCGGCGCTCTGACATGGAGTCGCGGTGCCACCGTGAAACCACTAGTGCACCGCGATGCCATACAATAGAACGCCGCGGCGTCCTTTTCAGGCGGTTTCGTCTTGATTTTCTAAAAATCGTCCAACCCCTAAATCTAATTTAGGGTTCATATTACGGGTCCTTTACTACCACCCACAATTATCAATAACGCACATGTCGACCAATATACATTCCTACATGTTCTTCATCGTTCATCATGTTTGCAATGAACCGGTTTCTGCACAAGGCTCAGTTCGTGCTAGAACGGAATGACTTCCTCAATTTAGCGTAATTGATAATTTAGGGTGATTACAAAGGTTAATCGCTCAGTCAAAGTATGTCAGATTTCAAGTAGCCTTGTTTTAATTCAGATTAAAATCAATTTTACGTTTCACACATATTATTATGTCTTTCAATTGTTACGTAACCATTGAACCAGCCTGTCTCTGATACCGCTGTAGGTTTTTGTTGGGTCTAAAACACATAAGTAAGACACAATGGAAGTTTAAAATTTTGTTTACTTACTTGCCCAACAATTTCGTTTAGTTTGATTATATTACAATTGAAATCTATAAAGACACAAAGAAACTTACAGTTTACAAGCTTTAGAGTCTTCTACTAAAAGGTGCGCACGCGACTGTCTGCTCGGGTGCAAGCCTTGCTTCGGTATATCCCTCTGTCAGAAAAGCTAGGAAATCTTAGCAGAGGTTTGGGAGGTTTTTAATCTCTGAACTCGGAGTTCAGAAAGTAAGAATTGAGTTTATAATTCCAGTAACCTAAATTATGAGGTTAAGTGCTGAATATATAGGGTAACATTAAAATACAAATCAGGCTGGGATTAGGCTTAAAAGTCTGATCCAAATCTGAATTGCAGTGGACCAGTTGGACAGGGCCTACTCCCGTACCAGCACCGCGGCGCTGCCCTTTTATTTTAAAGTTTCAGCACGTTTTGATTTTAATTAAATCCAAAATCTAATTTTGACCTAATTAAATAATTTTCATCAAATGAAAATTATTCCATAATTTATTTTGGTTAAAATATCTCAATTCTAAATCGAATATTTTTATCCACTTTTAATATACCCTTAGACCGAAAAGACAATCGACTTAGTGTGACCCTTTAGGCCTTCACACATCGACACTTAATCAAATTATGATTCATACGGAACTCCTAGACCGTGTCATATGACGAACTCAATATGTGAAGTACGTTTACATGACTCCTGTGTACTTAACCTTTATGTGAGATGATAAATTTCTTTCATTCGAGACACATTCGATCAAGCTTAGGATCTGCCATGTGTCTATCCAAATGGCTTGATCACTTTATCTCATTTTTATTAGTCGACAACTAGATCATACCCTAGATATGTCTCTTGCATTGGCCAATGATTTGGTCGACCTAATATCACTGAGAAGCTGAGTGTTCTCTCGAATATCTAATCGAGGAATGAATCATATTCTTGGCTCAACTAACACCTTAGTCTGTATCGAAATGTACCCAATTCAAGCCATGTCTTATCCTATAAGGATTTTAAGCTTAGGACATGATCAAAGTACATTACTCTACAAACCAGGTGTGTATTGACATCAAGTCAAAGGACCTCTATCTCCCACATGCTGATAATACTCTAGACATGTATAACAAATAGTTTATTAGCAGGGCATGCCAATACCATCTAAGAGTATACATGTGTCCATCACTAGCAATCATTAGTAGTAGTAAGTGAGACATATTACATTCTCTAAGAATGTGATGCAGACCACATGTCGACTTATAATATATCATTGATATCACATTCTCAATGATCATCAGTCGAGGCTACTTTAAGAACTACGCTTTATCATTAATATCACACCCTATCAATGACATTGTAAGCTCAAGGGATAGACATTAATAATAATACAAACAATCAAATAATAATTCAGTAATTTCAAATGCCATAAATATATTAATCTCATTAATAATACGAATGTGTTCAAATACATCTATCCCTAAAATGATTGGCTCTAGGACATATATACTTCAATTTCTTACCCGTAAATATTTGAAGGGTTCAGATGCATCCAAATTGGACACCACCTACTCCTAATAAGGGTAGAGAAAATAGAGGTCGAGGCTCGGGCCGAGGCTCAAGCAGGACAGGTTCTTGATGCGCGAAAAGATGCACACACTTTAACGCAAGTGCACGTTGTCGACTTAAGTAATATAGTCTTGGTAAGACCGAATATCGTCCACAAGGATTAGTGTTCAAGTACCAATTATCTATCTTTTGGTATCTATTTGGTAACCGATATTGATTTTTGTTGTTTATGACTAGCGATTATAAAGGCTAATTAACTATAGATTTACTTCAGTTGTGATGAGAATATGGCTTCCATGTCTCCTCAACTATCCGCTTATGTTACTTATTAATGCAATGAATTATGGTTCTTCTTCTTTTGGAGCTAGCAGGTTTACGAAATCGTTTTATACTTCCGTTAAAGCTATATAAACACTCAACCCCAGTATTGCTCCTTTCTACCTTTCGGTGATAAGGATGACTCTATAGGAGGATTAAGAACAAAAACCTAGTTAACTGTCACGCGCCATGCGTAAAATTAGGATTTTAAGCCTCTCATTAATGCTACATAAATAATTGAGGTATTTTCATCCCCAATCCAAAATGTGTCTACCCAACTTACAACATATTCACAACCTCCTCCTTTCGAAGTTTGATTAGAAATCATATAAATAATGATAATTAGTGATCAATTAATTACCAAGCATTCAAAGCAATTATTGGATAAATCTCAACAAGAAGAAGAATAACCATAACATGCATCAATTCATAACATAAGTTTCTAGTGAATTAACATGGAAAGCCCTATAAAAGAATTAGTTCCTAGTCATTGACATGACAAGAACTAATTCAAGGTTCATCATACAAAACTGAAATAAAGGAAAAGAAAAGAAAAGAAAGTTACTAAATTATGGTCTCCAATCTTCAATCAAAGAATCCTTGTGTTGTGCAAGAAAGGGAACCCTTAAAAACTACCTAGGGTTCTCCTTTTATAGGCTCCAAACCGCCTCAACCTTTTCCTTCGTGCCTAGCCTGAGTCGTCATTAAACCCGATTTTCCAGCGTCGGCGCGCGCAACTGCGATGCCGGATGATTTGGCGCGCGGCCATCTCTGGCATGCGAGGCGCGCGGCTACAACTTGCGGTATTTACGGATATTGGCGCGCGTGCACTGTTGGCATGGCGTAGCGCGGCGCGACTTGCGTTTCTGCCTCGTTCGCCACTTTCTCTGCTTTTAAGCTCTGGAACCTCCACTTTTGCCCTCTTTTAGCTCCTTTTCCGCCATTTGGCCATTTTAACCACTTTGACTCAAAAGAAAGAAAATTTATCCTAATACGACACTTATTTGTACAAAAAGGGACAAAAGACTAACTAAAAACGACTCGAAAAGTGTATATAAAATACACCGATCAAATACCCCCAAACTTAACCTTTGCTCGCCCTCGAGCAAAGATAGAAAGAAAAAATTAAAGACTCAAAGAAACGAAAAATAAAAGACTCACTGACATTGATCACTTTTGCTGCATTGGTGTTATCTAGAAAAACATGAAGGTTAGTAGAATAATATGCAGGAACATATAGCATGAAATTTTTAGCACACTAAACACATTAGGCTAGATATTTCGCAAACTCATTTCTATCATGCTTAATGGAAGTTAACATACTGAATCATGCTTGTAAAATAGAAAAATCCTATGGCGTGTTTACTTGCTATTCTCCACTAATCCTGGATATGCATAAAAGAGATCTTCAGGACTTTAAGGGTTGTAATGTAGGCTTAGGTATAGGTCGGTAAAGATAGGCTTTTAGGCTCATTTTTGTGTACCATAAGCTCTTCAGCTTTTCATTGTTTCTCTTTTCTTTTGATTCTTTTCTTCACTTCAAATCAATCTTTCCCCTCTTTTGTTTTGGGAGAGTGAAGTGTATAATAATGACAAGCACCCCCAAACTTAGGCTTTTGCCTATTTCTTATTACTTTTTTATTGGGGTGCATCAAAGTTGTTCACTCTTTTTGTCTCTTTTTTAACACAATTTATTCCACTATTTCACATTTTTACTTATGGCACATTTTGTGGGAATATAGGGTGTCAAAGAAGAAGTTTCAATTTTTAGGCTCAATGGGGCTGACTAGGGATACTTTTAAAGTCAGGGATAGAAAAGAGTGGTAAGAATTGGCTATCAAAGAAACGTCTGAGTCATCTCCCTAACATGCATATCCTAACTATTTCGCCTCAAATAGCAAGCAATCATAACACATAAGTTTTCATCAATTTAGCATGCATAATTTAAGCAAGAAACTCCAAATAGACAGATTTTGTGAGTTTTTGGCATATCTAACCTAGGTGTTTAGATGGTTGCTTCTAATTCCATTACATTATTCCACCTTACTTCACTAGGTGTTTCTAGTAACTACAGCATACATGATCTTTGACAAGCAATTATGACTCAAAAGAAAAAAAATTGTGACTCAAAATATCCACAAAACAATAAAAGGGACTTAAATAAAACAGCAATAAGACACCCCCCAAAACTTAAATCACACATTGTCCCCAATGTGTGTAGACTCAAAGACAATAAAAGAAATAAAACACTTACAGACTTGGCTAAAATGGTGGTGGTGGCGGTGGCATGGGATAGTGCATGGACCACTGGTTGAACAAGGAACTCATCTCATTAATTTGCTGACGCGTTTCTTGCTGTCCTTGTATCACTGTGTCCAAACTCTGCATCATCCTCATCTGATTCTGAAGCAATTGCTCCATCATGGGCACTGAGGGTTCTGAATCTGTGGTAGGCTGGTGGCTAGGCCCTGCCGCATATTGAGCCTCTATTTCAGGCTCATCTTCGTTCATTGCGGCCTCTGTTGCTGCTGCTGGTGGTGGTGGTTGTGCTCTTCTTCTTGCTGCTGGGGGGCTTGGGTCTGGAAAGGAGTGCACTATCCCATATGTCACAGGCAGTTGGTTTCTCTCATTAGTATCAGTGGGTAGGATTGGGACCCCATTCATGTGGCATGAATTAGTGATAAGTGAGCCATGTCCCAATCCACCTGTTGTCACCAACCTGTTGATTTCTTCAATGCTCTGCACTATCTCTTTCCCCACATCAATCGTCATCCCCCTCATAATTCCATATATCAGTTTAATCCTATCTTCTGGCACTCTGGTGAAGTGCGTGGATGGAATCATGCGGCGGCGAAAATACAACCAACCCTTGGTCGTTTTGTTGAAGCGACACCGCCGATCCTCTTGACCCATTTCTGGCAATATCAAATGCATCCCCAGGGTAGCTCACTGTGTCTGCGATGGTATTCCAGTTGATGTTGTTGGTGCTCCTAGACCATGTTCTAAAATGGTTCCAATCACCAATTCCTCCTTCAACATCAACTGTTTTTAGAGACATATTTATTGCTGCTGCCGTCACAGGCATATATCTTCCCCTCACAAACCATTTATTGTCCACCCTCTCCGGAAAGTTAGCATAGAATTCACGCACCATTGATGTGTTCATTGGTGCTATCTTCTTCGGGTTTACAAATCTTTTCCACCCCATTATCTCAATCACTGCCCGAATGGGCTCATAAACATCTTCTTCCCCAAACGACTCCCTTTGATAGTCCATTCCCCTTTTAGGGATTAAGGGCCTAGTACTAAGCTTTTTGTATCTTTGGAAGGCTTGGTAGCTCACAAACCTAGTATCATCGTATTGTGGGGCTGAGGTGGATGTGGAGGCTCTTCTCTTTCTGACGGACATGGTTAAAACACTTTCTGCAGCTTACAACTTAGTAGCACAAATGTTCCCCAACACAATCAACAATTAGCAGCTTAAACACTAACACCCCCAAACTTCAACTCTACTACCCAATACCCACACCCTCCTTGTCTACTCCTTCTCTAAACTTCACAACCAATTTTTCAGCACCCCAACTACTTCACAATGCAACACTTCTCCAAACTACTACATTATTTAACTACTGAAAGCTTTCAAGAAAAGATGAAGATTACCTTTTTATGGTGATCTTCAAGGTGTTTTTGCTTCTAATGGTGATTTGAGGCAATGAGATGGAGTTTTGTTGGTTGAGATAGCTAAGGGTTTTAGGAATTTAAGAGTTTTAGTTGTGGTTGGGTTTGATTTGTGGAGGATTTGTGGGTAAATTGTGGATTTTCGTGGGTTTTGTGGAGAAGGGGGGTTAGGTTTTGGTTTTGAAATTGGGGAAAATCGATTTGGGCGGTTTTAATTTACGGATTACTGCGCCTCGCGTGCCTGCTTTTGGTGCCGCGGCGCCCAATGTTCTGCACTCCTTCGGGAATTTCCTCACCGCTACCATTGCAGGCGGCTACTACCCGTTTCTCTGGAAATCGCTGCTGTTCCTCAGTTTTTCGCCCTTCAATTTATTGGCCTATACCTGTCAATCAAAACACAAACACTACCTCCGTGAGACCGTTCTTAATAAAAAAAACTATTATATTAAAGTAAAATAAATCAAAATACCTTGGGTTGCCTCCCAAGTAGCGCTATCTTTAACGTCTTTTAGCCGGACGCAAGTTCCTTAATTCAATAAACGTGGGGTGGATCAACCCCACAACTAATCCATTTTCTCCACATTTTTCGTTTTCTTTTTCTTCTTCTCCTCTTAGCATTATCGTTAAGAGGAAGTTCAGAAACACATACCTGCGTTTGTGGAGGTTCGGCAAGCCATACATGCTTTCGTGGGCTCATCTCCCTTGGTTTGACTTGTACTGGCTCACAGGGGGGTTTGATGGTGCTGATTGCAAAGCACCTGCTCATGGTTGGTGGCTCAATGATGTGTTTAAATACTTTAAACACCATTTCTTCCTTCTCCACCCTCAGTGTCAGCTCTCCTCTTTCTACATCGATCAAGGCTCTCCATGTCGCTAGGAATGGTCTCCCCAATATGATAGGGATTTCTGCATCCTCTTCCATGTCAAGAATGAGGAAGTCCGCAAGAAAAAAAAATCCTACTTTAACAATCACGTCCTCAATCTTCCCTCTTGGATGAACCACCGCCATCTGTCGGCGGATCGCGGGCTCACCGTGGTTGGTTTTGCCTCATGACTCCAATCGTTTAAATACCGATAACGGCGTCAGATTTATACTTGCCTAAATCGCGCAGCTCTGTTGCATGTCACCCTGCCAACTGTGCAAGGTAGTGTAAAGCTCCCTGGGTCTTTTAGTTTAGGGGGCAACTTCTTCTGTAAGATAGCACTGCACTCCTCTGTTAGTGCTACTATCTCATACTCCTCCAGTTTCTTCTTTTTCCCCAAGATCTCCTTCATGAATTTGAAATAGGAGGGCATCTGCTCCAATGCTTCTATAAATGGTATGTTGATATGCAGCTTTCTGAATGTCTCCAAAAATTTGGAGAATTGTTTATCAACTGCCTTCTGCTGTAATCTCTGGGGGAATGGGATCTTCTCTGTATACTCCTTCTCTGGAGTTTTCTCTACTACTGAGCGAGATTCAACTACCTTCTCTTTTTCTATCTCTGTCCTTTGCTCACCATCTTGGTGGCGATCACGCTCCAACTGTTTGTCACTTCTCAATTGTACTGTCTGGCATTGCTCCCTTGGATTCACCTCTGTGTTGCTTGGAAGTGTACCCTGTGGCCTGCTGTTTGCTTGCTTTGCTAGCTGACCCACTTGTGTTTCCAAGTTCCTGAACGAGGATCTAGCTTCACATCCTGGCCCAGTGCAGGCGTTGGTGAGTGCCAGCAAGGCTGCTCTCAGCTCGTCTGGCTTTTCTGGCTGGACATGTGTATTAAATTGTTGAGAAGGTGAGGCCTGAGTAAAGGGCTGCTGATTTTGGTTCTGCTGGTTTTGGTACTGGCCCCTATATTGATTCTGCTGCCCCTGGTCTCCTCTCCATGAGAAATTTGGGTGATTCCTCCACCCTGGATTATATGTGTTGGAGTATGGTGTCACGACCCAACCCCGGGCCCGCGACTGGTGCCCTACCTGGGCACCCTTACAGGTATACATCAGAGATAATCAGCGGAACATACATAAACTTAACAATGAAGTAATTAATAGGTTAGCCGATAAGGCTACCTTCCCGGATATAAACAAATCCAAAAGCAGTTACCTCAATTTTTTTTTTAAAGTGACCCACAAGATATGACTACAGACCTCTAAGAGTTTACATAACAACTGTGACGGGACAGGGCCCCGCCATATCCCTGAATGTACAAAAGTCAACGACTTCAGGGAACCATACCCAAAAACAAAGCCTCCGGAGAAATGGAGCTTTCCATAACTGAACAGTGATCCTAAGAGCGCAGATCAGCAAGCTATGTACCTCAACCTGCGGCATGAACGCGGCCCGAAGAGGTCGATTACAAAATATGTACCAAGTATGCAAAGCGAAATCGTAATTTAAATCATAATAGTCAAAAATACAGCTGAAGACATATATGATAACCAAATTAACAGTACACTGTGCCTCACTGAAGTGGAAGTAACGAAAGTCAGATTTTTACCTTATACAACCTGTCTCAACATATGATCCATAGTCACACCAGGGCTATGAACACCAGCCCTCAAATATACAAGCGCGCCCGTGGGATTCCCCATCACTGCCGACCGCTAGGTGTAAAATCTAACTCTGTGACGCGCCCGTGGCATCCTTCCTCACTGTCGGCGTACACACAAATCTAACCATGTGACGCGCTCGTGGTATCCTACCTCACTCTCGGCGTACACATAAATCTAACCATGTGACGCGCTCGTGGTATCCTACCTCACTCTCGGCGTACACACAAATCTAACCATGTGGCGCACTCGTGGTATCCTACCTCACTCTCGGCGTACACACAAATCTAACCATGTGACGCGCTCGTGGTATCCTACCTCACTCTCGGCGTACACACAAATCTAACCAGGTGACGCGCTCGTGGTATCCTACCTCACTCTCGGCGTACACACAAATCTAACCAGGTGACGCACTCGTGGTATCCTACCTCACTGTCGGCGTACACACATACAACACGTATATACCTATGTCCTCAGCCCGTGGAATCCCCCGTCACTGCCGACAGCCATAAAAGTAAATACAACCATGTGACGCGCCCGTGGCATCCTACCTCACTGTCGGCGTACACATACACAATACATACATATATATATATCATGCCCGTGGAATCCCTCATCTCGGGTACATGACTTCATGAGGTGTCCCTCGCATCGTGGGTAGCAAATCCACGGAACCAGGTGGTATAACGATCTTGGGGGTTTACCCCTCATTTATACTCTTACCCTGAAGAAGGTGGTATAACGATCTTGGGGGTGTACCCCTCATTTATACTCTTACCCCTCAAACTACATGCCTCAGAATCCCTCATCGTAAGCATGTCCCCGGTGCATACCCGTGGAATCCCACATCACTGACGGTATGTCCCGGTAAACTCATACTAAGACCATGGAAGCATACCCGTGGAATCCCACATCACCGTCGGTACGTCCAAGTAAACTCATACTATGACCAGGGGAGCATACCCGTGGAATCCCACATCACCGTCGGTACGTCCAAGTAAACTCATACTATGACCAGGGAAGCATACCCGTGGAATCCCACATCACCGTCGGTACGTCCTGGTAGACTCATAAGGAGGCAATGGAGGCATACCCGTGGAATCCTCCATCACCGACAGTACGTCCAAGTAAACTCCTAACTTCTTTAGACTTTCATTAACATACAAAATGGATCTCATTTTATGACCTTAAGGCACTTTCCATATCACTTAACAAGTCCTGGGAATTTCAACCCAAAGTACTATGTATCTCTCTTCTTTCCAAGATCCCTTTTCCACATAAGACCCCAAGATACTAATACCCGTAGTATCAAGGCTTATCTACACTTCAAACAAGTCACTATACTAGTAGAAATATGCTTCGGCTTCTAAATCAAGTGACCCTCATTTTAAACTTTAAGCAATTGATGCCTTTAAATCGAATTGCCTTGCTCAGTATCCATTCTTTTATCTAGGCTTACCTTATTCGAGAAGAACCATTTCTTTAAGCTTCCATAAAGTTATTATAACCAACTTCCCATAAAGCCGTTATACTAACTTTATGCTTTAGAAACCAAGACATCCTTATCCTCTCATAAAGTCGTCATAACTAACTTCTCATAAAGCCGTTATAACTCTTTATGTTTTAGACCACTTTGCTCTCTCTAAAACCAAGAGGCTTGTACTTCAATTCAAGTTACACTACTTTCAAATACCTCAAATATCTTAACTTTAGAAAACAAGTTTCTTACTTAGGAATCAGATCTCTTATCTTTAGAATAGTTCAAGAATCAATACTTTCCAAATCCAGTATTCTATACTTATTCATGTCAAGAAATCCTTGTCTACCTTATTAGGATAAACCATTCTTATAACTCTTCCTTAAGGACACGTGAGTTAATTCTCTAACTCAACCAACTAGACATCCTTAAAACAAGTCAAATATATCAAATGACTTCACTTCATTTAAATCACGACGCTCACCGTACCATACAGTTATAACTACTCATGCTCAAGAGATAAGAAAGTTTCCACATACCTCTTATGTTCAGTCCACTTGTCAAGTCCAATATGTCGTCCGTAGATGTCAACCTATAATGGTCACAACAAGACTATCAACTTCTAGTCTCTAACGTAGAATAATACTAAGTATACGGTCTCTAATTCTAAGGAAAATCGGGCAGCACTTCCTTTGTTTCTACTCACTTTGCCACCTTTTTCAAGGCCGAATACAATAACCAACACGCCACATTTAAGGCTCAAAACAACAACCAAACAAAGGGGATTACACGCCTTACAATACGTGTAAAATTCCGCCCCACAATTCATACGAAGTAGTTTAATACTCACTAGCCATTCTCGGCCAACAATAACCAATAACACTAAGTCTTTTCCAATCCTTTTCCAATTCCAAGTTCTAAGGTCTAACATGATATTTAGCCCTAGACATCTTCAACAACTACAATCCCCCTTTACAACATGTGACGTCTAAATTAGTAATCCAATTGGAGTTACAATCTTAAGGCTAACATGCCCATTTCGGTTTTCAACAAGACAATAAGATCCAAATCTATTCAAACTTAAATATAACAGCCTCAGGCTCATTTCTAAACTACTATAACAAGTATTAACTCATAACCAAGAGAAGGGGGAACTTTTACCTTTTGGAAAGCCCACAAAAGCCCTCTACAAGCTTGCCAACACTTTTCCTTCTTGAAGCCTTTCCAAAAATCTCACCGGGGTTCATCAATTTGAGAGAGAGAAGAGGGATTTTTCTTTGGGAAACCCTTGCAAATGGTCAAGTCTTGAAGACTTGGCCCTAAAATAAGACCCTCCTTTGGTCAAAAGATGGGAGGGACACTTGTCACCCTCCCATAGGCCTTTTATCAAAATATCCCCTGTTTTTCGCCCCTTACCGCGTCAAAAATCCCGCCTTGGCGCCGCGGCGCTTCCACTGCTGAGAATTTCCTGCATTCCGCGCTGCCCTCGCATTCGGCGGCCAGCGCTGTAACCTCAGAGGACTTTCGGAAAAATCGGCGCAAGGCCGCGACGCTACGGGAAGCTCGCCCTCGCACACCACGTAACTTCTAACACCCGTAACTTCCTACCCCGATGTCCAATCGACGAGTGGTTTGTTGCGTTGGAAACTAGACTCAACAACCTTCATACTAGTCTTTTAAAATTCCTCAAAACTCCTAAGGAACTAGGAGATATACCGCTCCAAAGTTGACTGAAAGTCTGCCCACAACCTTTTGCCAACCCAACTTTCCAAATTCAAATCTTATTTTCTTTCATATGTTTTTAACTTAACCTCTTGAATTTACGGGGTGTAACATATGGGTTGTTTTGTGGCCTCTGATAATTACCCACAGCCTGACACTTTGCCTGCTCAATTGACATATTATTAGGGTCAGCTGAAGGACACCTATCGAATGTATGTGGGCCACCACATATTTCACAGCTTTTAGGCATTTGCACTGCATTCACTGATACTGTATGTTGCTGCAACTGTTTTGTCAACAAGGCCACTTGGGCATTCAAGGCGGCAATGGCATCTATTTCATGGACTCCCACTGTTCTCCTCCCACTCATTGATCTCTCTTCTGTGACATGGTTGTTTGTGGCCATATCTTCCAATAATTCGTGAGCGTCGTGGGCTGTTTTCCTCATGAATGTCCCACATGCTGCTGCATCTATAATGGTTCTGGTTGTTCCGCTGAGCCCGTTATAGAAGATGTGGACCAAGTTCCACAACTCAATGCAATGGTGTGGGCATTTTCTCTGCAAATCTTTGAACCTTTCCCACGCTTCGTACAAGGACTCTCCATCTGCTTGGTAGAAGTTATTCAACTCCCCTCTCAATTTTGCTGCATTGCATGGGGGAAAGAATTTGGCTAGAAATTTCTGTGTCAGCTCTTGCCATGTAAAAATCGAATCGGCTGGCAGGGAATTCAACCATACTTTTGCTCTATCCCTGAGTGAGAAGGGAAAGAGCCTCAATCTGACGGCATCATCAGTAACGCCGTTATATCTGAAAGTTGCACATAGCTCCAAGAAATTAGCTATGTGCATATGTGGATCCTCTGATGGCACTCCTCCAAATTGCACTGTGTTCTGCACCATGCTCAGAATCGTCGGTTTTATCTCAAAGTTGTTTGCTCCTATTGCAGGGAGCCTAATACATGTATGTGCTTCATTCACCCTCGGCAGCACGTAGTCTCCCAAGCTTCTTTCTGCCTGGACTTGAACTCTTTCCTCGATATCCACAGGTACTTGCCGAGGCATTCCTGGGTTAGTTTGATTTTCACCTAACCCTTCTCTCATCATATTATTGTTCTGAACACCGTCCATCTCTATCAAGGTTGCAATCCACTGATTCTTTCTGTTCTGTTTACAGGTTTTCTCAATCTCTGGATTGAAGGGAACAAGAGTGTCTGCCCCTCTTCTCCTTCGCATAAACTGATTTCCTGAAATAGATCAAAAACAGACAACAAATCACGGCACCCTGATTTTTACCGAAATCAATAAAAAAAACGTAAAAATAAAATAAAAATTAAAAACCAAATTAAAAATTAAAAATAGATAAATTTGATATTGAACTATGCCTAATCCCCGGCAACGGCGCCAAAAACTTGATGCGCGAAAAGATGCACACACTTTAAAGAAAGTGCACGTTGTCGACTCAAGTAATATAGTCTTGGTAAGACCGAATATCGTCCACAAGGATTAGTGTTCAAGTACCAATTATCTATCTTTTGGTATCTATTTGGTAACCGATATTGATTTTTGTTGTTTATGACTAGCGATTATAAAGGCTAATTAACTATAGATTTACTTCAGTTGTGATGAGAATAGGGCTTCCATGTCTCCTCAACTATCCACTTATGTTACTTATTAATGCAATGAATTATGGTTCTTCTTCTTTTGGAGCTAGCAGGTTTACGAAATGGTTTTATACTCCCGTTAAGGCTATATAAACACTCAACCCCAGTATTGTTCCTTTCTACCTTTCGGTGATAAGGATGACTCTATAGGAGGATTAAGAACAAAAACCTAGTTAACCGTCACACGTCATGCGTAAAATTAGGGTTTTTAAGCCTCTCATTAACGCTACATAAATAATTGAGGTATTTTCATCCCCAATCCAAAATATGTCTACCCAACTTACATCATATTCACAACCTCCTCCTTTCGAAGTTTGATTAGAAATCATATAAATAATGATAATTAGTGATCAATTAATTACCAAGCATTCAAAGCAATTATTGGATAAATCTCAACAAGAAGAAGAATAACCATAACATGCATCAATTCATAACATAAGTTTCTAGTGAATTAACATGGAAAGCCCTATAAAAGAATTAATTCCTAGCCATTGACATGACAAGAACTAATTCAAGGTTCATCATACAAAACTGAAATAAAGGAAAAAAAAAGAAAAGAAAGTTACTAAATTATGGTCTCCAATCTTCAATCCAAGAATCCTTGTGTTGTGCAAGAAAGGGAACCCTTAAAAACTGCCTAGGGTTCTCCTTTTATAGGCTCCAAACCGCCTCAACCTTTTCCCCTTCGTGCTGGCCTGCAGTGGCCATTAAACTCGATTTTTCAGCGTGGCTGCGCCGCAACTTCGCGATTGATGATGATTTGGCGCGCGCCCCGATCTCGCTGCTCGAGGCGCCGCGACGCTACAACTTCTGCGGTATTTTTTGTATTGACTCAGTGTGACAGTTAGAAAATACTTCGATAAACATCAACCTAATTGCCTTATTTTTTAAACATCAGTATATATAAGCTAAACTCGAAAAAATAAATATAAAGTGTACCATCCATTTGGAGTCCCTTTGGATAGCCATGCGCAATTTAACTACACACCTTAGTAATTACACAATATAGTAATTACATTGACATGTTTATTTGCCACAATTAAGAAAACAAAACTTGAAGTATTAAGTTAACAAGATTTATTTTGGTCAAATAGTACGTTTTTTATTATTCGAAAGCAAACAAAACTTTCATCTTATATAAAATAAATCTAATATAATGATAGAGTGTCAAATAGAAAATGGTTTATATAAAATAAATCTAATATAAATAAATGACATTTATTTATGACATATAAAAATGTTACTTAAATTTTCCTACATTTAGATAAATGTTGGTAAGAAAGAAATGACATTTATTTACGACATATATAAAATGTCACTTAAATTTTTTGACATTTAGTTAAGGGTTGGTAAACAAAAAACGACATTTACTTGCTGCCTTTATAAATGTCAAACTGAAATTAATGTCAATTCTAAAAACATCAATAATAATCATCAATTTTATTTTATCATGACACAAATGTTTATATTTAATTTGCACATTTATAAATATCAACTTTTTTTTTTATTGGTAACTGATTTTCTATTATCAAGGAATACAAATACGTACAAATTCATTACAGGACCCGACTAGGCTTCCAGCCCCTCCACTACAAGTTAGCAACATTTTACATACAACTAAGCAAAGCACTATAACCAACTACGGCCGTCCAACGGGGTGGGTTGGGTCCGGCAGGACAAGGAAGGGTCGGGACTCGGGTTTCGGTGGGCCAGTAGGTCCCGCCGGAAGAGGGGATGGGATGGGTAGGATCGGGATCGAGATTTGATTTTTTTCCACTTAATTTATAAAATAATATATATAAATAATTCAATAATTGAACAAGATAGTGTAATAAAAACATCTCAAGACTGTTTTTGTGTCTCTTATATTATTTAATAGAAATATGATTTTTTTGTAATACAATTTCAAAATTGTAACTTTGTGATGTGGTTCAAAAGTTGCAAATCACATAGTAAAATTGCAATTAAAAAATTACATATGCAACCATATTTTTTTCGAATTTCCTCACAATGTCTTGAGGATCTTCTGTTGGAATTGAATTTTGTTTATCAAATTCTTCAACGTCGCTTCATGTTCCCTCGGATAAGATTTCGTTGTAGTTGTAGTCTTCTTTTTCGTTGATCTCTGGTTGACCGCACCTTCTACGCTCCGCTCGAATCCGGTCTCTGAATAGAACTGTAATCTCCAATGTGTCTCCAGCCAATGAATATATGTGATCTCCTATTTGAAATCTTTCCGCAGAAAAGACGCTTTCAGACGCTGTTGATGACGCTTGAATGTTCAACACAACTCGGGTCATCTTTGATAGTGTCGGAAATGTCTTCCCATTCTCCCTCCAGTATTTCAACAAGTCTTCATGTCCTTCATCATTGGCAATTAATTCATACGATACAACACCCTACAAAATATAAACATCCAATTCGCTAACTTGGGAAGAAGTTGAATCACTATACATTTTATTTCTAAGGCCTTGAATACTAGCAGCAGAAACTGCATATTTTTTATAAGGTTATAGCGAAGTAGTAGAAGATGGTACAGAAGTCGGTTGATTATTCGCACTTTGCTCTTGGTAATATGTATATATTTTTTTGCATTCGATTACAGACCGACTCGGTCACGATCGTGCCCTACAGGCACGATCGTGACCCGGTCGGTCGTGACAAAAGTGGTATCGTGAGCGATTAGTCCTCTGAAAGTGTCTACGCATCGTCTAGTAGAGTCTTGATTATCGGTGTGTTGTGCACCACATCTATAATCGTGAGGTTGCAGGACATTTAGGATTGGTTTCATTCTTCTCTCTCGAGATCGCAAGAGAATCGCCCTATTAGGTTGAATCCTCTCTAACCTAGTCTTATGAAATGCAGATATGCCTCCTGGAAGGCGACCAGGGGCCCGGCAAGGCAAAGCGGCAGGAGTCGCTAGCGATACTCGTAGGTTACACTGCTCGTGCACGCACTATGCCCGAGGTAAGAGGCGGTCGGCGAGTTCAACCACGGCAGTTGTAGAGAGCCGAGAGCGGCGGTAGCTCCAGAGGTTCCGCACGAGCCTCCAGCCCGCACCGGTGCCGAGTATAGAGACTACGGGAGCGGATTCGATTATTGACCAAGATAGTAGTCTGGCAACACTGACAGCGAGCAGCACCCACCCTAGAGCCGATTTGCGGATTAGGGATTTTCCGGGATGTCATCCACCAGTTTTATGGTTCGAGGTCCATGAGGATCCGCAGAGTTCATTCGGTAGCTACAATGACCTGCGCAGTTCTTAGGGCTTCAGAGACAGAGTCTGTTACACTAGCCTCTTACCGGTTGTGCGATATTGCGTTGAACTGGTTTGAGTCGTGGTTGCTTTCGAGAGGTGATGATGCCCTTCCAGCTGTTTGGGAGGAGTTTACAGAGGCCTTCATGGATCACTTTTTACCTCCCGAGATGAGGAGAGCCCAGGTAGACAGATTTTTGACCTTGAGGCGAACGGAGGATCAGCAGAGTACACTGAGTTTGACTCCTGGCGGTGCAAGACACTATTGTAGCGACATGGCGGATAGAGTTCATCGATATGTGATGGGACTAGACCGTCATATGATTACAAAGATGCTTGGGGTGGCTCTTCAGCCGGTATGGACATTGCTAGGATGCAGGCCTATGCACAGGGGATAGAGGATAGAGAGAGGGAGGACCAGATTGACGCAGCCCGAAGGCGCCAGACATCGTGGTCTCGTGGCGCTTCGAGGCGAATTTCAGCAGCAGACCGGGTCCACTTTCCACCAAAGACAGAGTGCTCACACGGTTTTACGTAGGAGGTCCGATCAGAAGGTCATTCAGAGCGTGTCGTGGCTCCAGACTTCTGGTTTCGGAGGCGAGATCCTCGCCGATCGAGACCCCCCACACCTCGGTGTGCTCGAGGCGGTAGATCTCACCCAGGCGAGTGTCGTGTTCCTGCAGGAGGTTGTTACTCTTGTGGCCAGCTGGGCCATTTGAAGAGATATTGTCCGCCAGAGGCAAAGATGGTGGTACAGCAAGACGGATCGATTCCGGGTCTTCTTCTCCTTCGTGGTTATGCGCCCGAGGCGTGGTACTCACCGACAGCAGGCCGCGTAGAGGTCGAGGTGGTGGTTCTAGTTCTAGCGGTCCTCAGAACCGCATATATTCATTAGCCAGCCGCCAGGATCAGGAGGCTTCCCCTGACGTCGTCACGGGTACATTACTGATTTCAGGCTGTGATGTTTATGCTTTGATAGATCCAGGTTCTACCTTGTCCTATGTGTCCCCTCTTATTGCGGGTAGAATCGGGATAGAGCCGGAGTCGATAGAGCCTTTCGAGGTAGCTACGCCTATGGGAGATTCGGTGTTAGCTGAGCGGGTGTACAGAGGTTGTCCGGTTTATATTTACAGTCGTCAGACCCTTGCAGACTTGATAGAGCTGGAGAAGACAGATTTTGATGTCATTATGGGTATGGATCGGTTGGCTTCTTGTTATGCCAACGCTGACCGTAAAGGCGAGATGGTTCGGTTCAGCTTCTGGCGAGCCGATTATCGAGTGGGCAACACAAAGATCGCCGGGGTAGGTTTAATTCTTACCTCAAGGCAAGGAAGAGGGTGCCGAAAGGGTACATTTATAATCTGGATCGGGTATATGACACAGAGTCTGAGGTTCCGATTCTTGATCAAGCATCTGGTTAGGAGTTTCCAGATGTGTTCCCAGATGATCTTCCGGGTATCCCTCCTGAGAGGGAGATTGAGTTTTGTATTGACACGTTGCCAGAAACTCGACCTATTTCCATTCCGCCATACAGGATGGCACCTGCTGAGTTGGGGGAGCTGAAGGACCAGCTGAAAGATTTGCTGGAGAAAGGCTTTATCAGGCCTAGTGTATCTCCCTGGGGAGCGCCGGTTTTGTTCGTGAAGAAGAAGGATGAGACGTTGCGTATGTGTGTGATTACAGGCAGCTGAATAAGGTAACCATCAAGAATAGGTACCCCCTCCCCAGGATTGATGATTTGTTTGACCAGTTGCAGGGTGCGAGGTGTTTCTAAAAGATAGACCTGCGGTCTGGTTATCATCAGGTTCGAGTTCGAGAGGCAGACATCCCAAAGACTGCATTCAGGACCCGGTATGGGCACTATGAGTTCAGGGTTATGTCTTTCGGTCTGACCAACGCTCCAGCGGTATTTATGGATTTGATGAACCGGGTGTTCAAGCCGTTTTTGGATACATTTGTGATAGTATTCATCGATGACATCCTGGTTTATTCGCGGACAGAGCAGGAGCATGCAGATCACTTGAGGACGGTACTTGGGGTTCTCCGGAGCCGACAGTTATTCGCCAAGTTCTCCAAGTGTGAGTTTTGGTTGGCCTCAGTGGCATTACTGGGGCATATTATTGGGGCTGATGGTGTTCGTGGATACGCAAAGATTGAGGCGATCAGTCTTGGCGAGACCTACTACTCCGACCGAGGTGCGCAGCTGGCGAGTTATTATCGCAGGTTTGTGGAGCGCTTGCTTTCGATTTCAAGACCGCTGATCAGTGACTCGAAAGGCAACAAGTTCCAGATGACAGAGGCTTGCGAGAAGGGTTTCCGATTCTTTGAAGGAGAGGTTGACTACACCCGGTTCCTACTCTTCCGAGGGTTAGACGGCACGTGATCTATTGTGATGCCTCGTATCGGGCTAGGGTGTGTTTGATGACGCAAAGACGGCAATGTTATAGCCTATGCTTCCTGGCGATTCTGAAGCATGAGAGGAATTACCCTACCCATGACTTAGAGTCACGCAGATTATTCATGCCTTGAAGATTTGGAGACATTATTTGTATGGGGTTCATGTGGATATTTATACGCACCACAAGAGCCTCCAAAGATATCTTCAGGCAGATGAGTGAACTTGAGGCAGAGATGGTGGTTAGAGTCTTTGAAAGACTATGATGTTGATATTCTATACCATCCGGGAAAGCCAACGTAGTTGCCGATGCCTTGAGTCGTAGATCGATGGGAGCCCGCCGAGGTACACCGAGAGACAGACATGGTCCGTCGATCCACCGCTAGCGAGCCTTGGGTTCGATTGATCGATACCGACGATAGTGGGTGCGGGTTCGTGAGGTTGCAGAGTATTCCATCATTGATGAGGTGAAGAGGCGACGCTTTGAGGACCCGTGTTGGTACGGTATCGAGACGCACTCTTCGGGAGGAGAAGAGTCTATTCGAGGTAGCCGCCGATGGGCCGAGATTTGAGGCGGCCAGGTGTTCCGATGTGTCGTGGCTTCACGCCAGATTCGTGGGAGGCACACAGTGCTCGTTATTCTATTCATCCGGGGTCGACCAAGATGTACCATGACCTCAGATGTTTGTATTGGTGGGATGGCACAAGAGGATGTGGCGTTTTGTTGCACGATGTCCCAATTGCCCGGCAGTCAAGGTCGAGCACCGCAGGCCCGATGGATTATCAGCTATTGAGATTCCGACTTGGAAGTGGGAAGTGATCAACATGGACTTTGTTACAGGGTTACCTCGTACTCAGAGGAAGTACGACTCTATTTGGGTTATTGTTGACAGGCTGACGAAATCAGCCCATTTCCTTCCCGTCAGGACGACGTTTTCGGCTGAGGACTATGCCAGATTGTACATCCGAGAGATAGTGAGGCTGCACGGTGTTCAGGTATCGATTATATCTGATAGAGGAGCCCAGTTTACGACTAAATTCTGGAGGTCTTTCCAGAAAGGTTTAGGGACACAGGTGAGTCTCAGTACAACTTTTCATCCTCGGTCGACGGCAGCAGCGTCTATCCGGAGACACTGAGGATATGTCGCGAGCCTGCGTGATTGATTTCGTGGGTAGGAGGATCATTTTCCTCTCGTGGAGTTAGCTTATAATAACAGCTACCATTCCAAAGATACGAATGGCGCCATACGAGGCTTTATATGGCGAAATGCAGTCGCCGATCGGTTGGTTCGGCGTGGCAGGTACGATTAGTTGGCGGACTTGGTACAGCAGGCTGTGGATAAGGTGAAGCTTATCCAGGGGAGACTGTTAGCAGCCCAGAGTCGGCAGAAGTCCTATGCGGATAATCGGCGTCGGCATTTGGAGTTTCGTGAGCGATTGGGTCTTCTTGAAGGTATCACCCATGAAGGGTGTGATGAGATTCGGTAAGAAGGGGAAACTCAGCCCAAGGTACATTGGGCCCTACCAGATCGTCCGTAGAGTGGGTCAGGTTGCTTATGAGTTGGATCTGCCATCAGAGTTAGAGGCGGTACATCCGGTCTTCCATGTTTCTATGTTGCGGAAGTGTATCGGAGATCCAGCGAGAGTTTTTCCTACTAGTGAGGTCCAGTGTGGAGGGGTTATCGTATGAGAGAGTCCCATAGCGATACTCGATCGCCAGTCGAAGGATGCGGACGAGGATGTAGCTTCCGTCAAAGTCCTGTGGAGAAATGATAACCGGGAGGAGATGACTTGGGAAGCGGAGGAGGACATGTTGAGGAAGTATCCTCACTTATTTCCTATACCTTCAGGTAATTCATCTTCCCTTACTTGTCAAGTTTTAATTGAAGTATTCTTTTTGCTTGAATGCTATTGTGTGGCATTTTTGGTACGTCGGGGTTGTGTAAGGAAACTATGTCGCTAATTATAAGTTTGACTCCGAAAGAACATTCGGGGACGAATGTTTCTAAGGGGGGAAGAATGTTACACCCCGTAATTACAGGACATGTTTTAAGAACGTAAGTAAGAACTCACAAGTGTTAAGATTTGAGACTTGTAAAAATTTATCGAAAATTATGGAATTGTCGGAAAATGTATTATTTTGACGAATGGGCGGGCGACACGTGTCACCCCCCTTTTGTGATGCCTTGGTCGAATTGTGCAAGGGCAAGAGGGTCATTGGACCTTTGTTGCAAGACAAGTCTTGCAACTTGTGAGCATGAGAATGTTGACTAAGTCAAAGGTCATTTAGTCTTGATATTTTGTAAGACTTCATCTAAACCACCCATTTGGTTACATCTTAACCCTCCATGTCCCTTTATTATACTACTAGTAGCAAGAGAGAGCCAACACTTAGCCATATTTCACAAGAATTTGAAGAACTCATTGGAGAAGCTCTCGGGTTCCATCCATTTGAAAAGGAAAAAAATTGTTTCTTGTCCATTTAACTCCACACTTTAAACCAAGGTTCTTATGTGTATTGTAAACATATCTCAATAGAAAAATCTTGGAAAAAGATAGTTTACGGGTTAGTCGCAAAACGAAAACCTAGTTGTCTTTCTAGGTTTTGTTTGGAGATTTGAGGGTTATTTGTTGGTGTTGTTCTAAGGGTATCAACAAGCGGATTGAAGTAGTCTTGGAGAGGCTCTAAACTACTAAGGAGCGACTTCAGATTGGAGTTGGATTAAGGTTCATTGAGGTATAATCTTGTCTTTTAAAGGTGTTACAAGATTATATGTTATATTGTTGTTGTTAGCTCTACATGTTGTTAGCATGAAGTTGATATGTTGAAGTTTATAAGTATTATGGATTGCTTGTAGCTTAAATCCGAAATGTAATACAAGCCACTTGAAAATTGGATTACTAATTGGTCGTTTATTTGAAATCGTCGCATGTTACTTACTTGAAGATTATGGTTGTTATAATCAAATGTGACTTGATATCATGTATGCTACCAATTTGGATTGAAATGGAAATTGGATAAGAATTGGTATTGTTGAACTCAATATGGCCGAATTTGGACTTGTAGTTTGTGTTAGTTTGTTATCGTTTGTGGGGCGGAGTTTTACACGTCTAGTAGGCGTGCAATTCCCTATTGATTAATTGCTTTGATTGTGCCTTAAATGTGGCGTGTTTGGTTATTGTATTCGGCCTTGAAAAATGTGGCAAAGTTAGTAAAAACAAAGGAGGTGTTGTTCGATTTTCCGTAGGATTTAGCGGCTTGACACTTATAATATTCTACGTTTGAAGTAAGGCGTTAATGGACGTATTGTGAATATTATAGGTTGACGTACTACGGTCGGGACTTTGTACTTGGCAAGTGGTTTGACCCGGCGAGGTATGTAGAACTTTTCCTATCTTTTGAGCATGACTAGTTTCACGTATATAGTACGATAGATATACAAGACTTTGACATTCTTTACTAGCTTTATGAAAGGAAAAGTCGGGTGAGTTAGGAGATTAACTCACTTCTTTGAAAATATTAAGGATGTCTTAAAGTTTTATTAAAGTTAAGGGACTTGAAGAGTTTTAAAGTATGTGATACTTGTTTCGTTTTAAACGTATAAGTCTCTTGGATAGGAAATTGTATTTGACTAAGGTATAAAGTGAATATAACGACTTTATGGGGAGTTGGTTATATTGACTTTATGGAAAGATAAATGACTTGATTTATGGAAGGAAATTCGATTTTAAGGCATCAATTGCCTAAGGTTTTATAAGAAAAGGAGTCACTTGATTTAGAAACTTAACTTTATTTCTAAGGGTGTTGTGGCTTGCCTTGAAATGTAATTTGGACTTGATACTAAGATTAATAGTATCTTGGAAGTTTTCTATTAAAAAGAGTCATTTGTTTTAAGGAGTAGAAGTACGTAGTACTTGGGTTAAATTCCCGGATTTTTATAAAAGACATGTTAGTGCCTTAGGTAAACTAAAATGAGAGTGTATATAAACAAGAATAGTAAGAAGTTAAGGGATTTCTTGACTTGCTTATATATTGTATGATAAGCCGGTAGTGCTTATGTTATGTGTGATAGCCGGATTTGTGCTAGTGATGTATTATTCATTGCGGGGTCATTCCCCGGGATTGTGGCATTGCATATTTCCGTGGATTTGCTACCCACGATGCGAGGAATACCTCATGCGAGTCCGTAAGGGCTTATGCGGGTGAAATAGTCCCATGCGGGCGGGTCCAGCCTATGCGAGGAATACCTCATGCGAGTCCGTAAGGGCTTATGCGGGTGAAATAGTCCCATGCGAGGAATACCTCACGCGGGTCCACTGGACCTATGCGGGTGAAATAGTCCCAGGAGTAGGATTTCAATCCTATTTTTCGTTGTAAGTACACCCCTATTTTTACTCTCATTGTTAGTAAGGCACAGAGTACTGT
This sequence comes from Przewalskia tangutica, assembly GCA_029844215.1. Taxonomy (NCBI): domain Eukaryota; kingdom Viridiplantae; phylum Streptophyta; class Magnoliopsida; order Solanales; family Solanaceae; genus Przewalskia; species Przewalskia tangutica. The sequence goes on from CM056734.1 coordinate 85,116,346, forward strand.
AATTTGACTACCATACATGTCTCCGGCTTTGATTTAGACTTATGATGTAATTACAGTATTTTCCAGTTTTACATACTTGGTACATATTGTGTACTGACCCCCTTCCTCGGGGGCTGCGTTCATGCCGCAGGAAAGGGTAAGCAGGTGGCGGGTCCACATTCTTAGGATCACTTATCAGACGTCAGAAGCTCCATTTATCCGGAGGCTTGTCTCTTTTAGTCTGATCTTTTCCACAGTGTTGTAGATTTTGTGTACATTCAGGGGTATGGCGGGGCCCTGTCCCGCCACAGTTACTATTCCTAGAGGTTTGTATTCACATATGTGGTTGGGCTGTAAGAACTAATGTTGTACAGTTGTACTTTTGATTTTGTTATATATATTGGAAGGCGGCCTTATCGGATAGCCTGGGATGTTTTATTGTTACACATGTGTTTATGTTGTGTATGTTCATTGCTATTCTCTCGATGTATACGAGCAGGTGCCTGTGTAGGGCACCAGTCGTGACCCGGGGTCGGGTCGTGACAGTGTGTATGCTAGACGTAACATCTTCTTTAGTTGGTGTGTGAGTTGATTCTTCAGTTGGGTCAGTTGGAAGTATTTCTATACAATCATAAATCGTTTGTACAAGTGTTTTACAACTGTCTACTTTAATAGTTGAATTCAATACATCACCAATAATATAAATAGTGGGAATAGGTAAAAAATATTTTTTAAATTTTATAAACATTTTTTCAATAGATGCCTTATAAGTTGGTTTTTGCATATATTCATTAAGTAACAAAAATATTAGAGCTATATAAAATAACATATTTGAAATAGTAGGATAATAAATACCGGAAAATTTTTAGTAGCTTGATAAAATTTCCCTAAAAAATCCATTAAGTTCTAAAAAATTTGCCCAATCATTATCTACAAGTTGTGTGCTCGCCTTGTATATGTCTCAATAAACCTCTCGTCCCACCTTGACCTTTTTCGATTTTAAGTCTATAAATATTTTTACAAATTTTACATGTAGCTAGTTAATTCTCTTGGTCTCTATCAAAACAATGTCATGCATGTGATTTTAATTTTCGTTGTGTGGGGCCTCGACTCATACTAGGAGGAATATGAGTCATTCCAGTTTCAGTTTGAGTCTCAGCCTCAGGTTGAGGTGCACTAATGGGTGTGTCATCTATATTATCGTCTAAATTAAAGTCTGGTTCATCTACCTCATCATCTAATTATATATCATTAAAAAAACAGTTTCATCAATATGAATGTAATCAATCAAATCATCCGGACTAGGAATAGGATTACTAGAAGAAGTATCATTACCCTTGTTACTCCTACTAGAAGAAGCACCCTTACCCTTACCCATAATTATACGTTTTACTCCTTTCATTTTAATTATATAAAAAAAATTAAAGTAAATGAAATTAAATGTGATAATTAAAGTTAAGTAACAATAATAATTTAAAGAAAGAACGAATGTACCAAACGCCGACGTAACGTCGACGTGTAATCGAGGTTGAAAATTGAAACTTTGCTCGATGATGATCCTAGAGCTAGTTGCCAACTTCATTCCCAATTTTTTAATTTTGATTTAAATGAGCAAAAAAATATAAAATTTAGTAGGCAATGTAGAATTGTAGAGAGATAAATTGAGAGATGGTAGGAAGATTTGTGAGAAAAATGAGGTATTTATAGTTGAGAAATAGGGTTAAAGTGTAAATATATTAACTTATGGGTTAAAAATAAATATTAAGGGGGTAGGGGGTTTATGGGGTGGGGGGCCAAAAATGGTCGGCCAAAATCGAAATTTGGCTATTGTTGCAACGACTATTTTTGCAAAGGGGGACGGGATGGGGTCGGGATGGGATCGGGGTTGGGGCTGGTCGGGTCGGGTTGGGTCGGGACGATCACACGCCCGTTCCGAGTTCAAACCCTGACACTGACAAATATTTTTTTGGGGGGATCGGGCCGGGGCGAGTATCAAGTTGTGCAAGGTCGGGATCGAGCCGACCCGACCCACTGGACAACCTTACTGCTAACTACCAAGATGTATCATGGATAATAGTTTAATCTTCTCAGCTACCCTGCAATCCTGGCTATGCCATCTCCTCGAGCGTGTACATCTTGACTTAACGTTTTCAGAATTTCATCTTTTGTGCTAGCTTTTCCTTAGAAAATTCTCTTGTTCCTCTCCAGCCAGATGTGGTAACACATCCTGCCAATATTATTCTAAATGTCAACCTTTACAAACATGAAATATATGTCAAGTACATGTCTTTTAATACCGTAAGTCGTAAAAATAAGGCAGCCTAATGTACTAAGCTCCCGCTATGAGTGGGGTTCGGAGAAGTCCGGACCATAAGAGTCTATTACACGCAGTCTTACTTTGCAATTCTGCAAGACGTTATTTCCACGGCTTGAACTCATGACCTCCTGATCACATGACAACAACTTTACAAGTTAATTCAAGACTCTCCTTCTAATACTGTAAGTCGTAACCAAAGAAAAAGGTAACAATATAACAAGGACTTTGAACAAATTAAATAATAAATCATAATTTGATGCTAAATAAAACCTAAAAGCAATTTCCATATGACTAGTCATACATAAATTAAAGAAGAGAAGTGACATTATAGTGGCACTTCAACTTTCATTTCAGCAGTTTCACCTCCTACCAAGAATTATTGGGTATTTGAACTTATCAAGCCTTTCAAACTGAAATCTGTCTCTAAGAAAAATCTTTCTAAGTGAGAGCACAACATATGCATTTTGTATCACCACTTTACGAGGAATTCAAATCACCAAGTCAGTCATCGAGCAACAATTTGGTAGGCTGTATTAAGCTGGACTGTACTGGACAAAAAAATAATACAGTATTTGGTGGGCGTTTTCAGCCGCACTGGATTGTACTATTTTTAGAAATATTACAGTTGTACTGCCATTTTTGAGACCCATCTAACAGGTGAATCTCCCCTGGACTGTATTAAAAATAAAAAAACATAAAAAAATACAGTCTATTATATATTAATAGTCTAGTACCGTCTATTATATATTAATACAGCTCAATCCAATAAAATTAGTACAGTCCAGTGCAACGTACCAATCGAGCCCAAGTGGACAACCCCAGGAGAAGTTTTGCAATCCACTGAAGAACACCCTGTAACAACATTGTTAGGAACAAGGAATCTAATGTACTAAACCAATCATAAATCCCACCTTAGGCTTGATTGTCTTGGACTAATCATACTTTGTCCTAATCTCTAAGAACTGTCTCTTTGTCATCAGCAAGAATTACATCTGTACACTTTATAATGTATGCAAACCTGTAAACTTTATAGTTTAACTGTACACCTTTTTTATTTCACTTTTACCAAATATATTATTCTCTATGGCATTTTATCAAACAACATGGACACAATACTAACAATTCACTGAACACCAATTTTCTCATTTTATCAAGGAATTTAAACCAGAAAAAAAACACAGATTCAACAAAAAGAAAAATCATAATAAAAATGTATTCTCTCAAGAAACTATATTGGAGGTAAATGTAAATCTGCCATCGAAGAGGGAATTTGTGATCTCAAATTTGGAAGGATTTGATTTCTTTTTTAGTTTTCTCCTTTTTTTCTTTTACTTTTTGAATTATCTAAATTAAGACACTAAGAATTTCTTTATTAAAATCAAATTATTAAATATTAAATATAAAATTATTATTTAATTACTTTTATTCTCATCATTACGTATTTTTATCTTCACTTAAGGTAATAAAAAATTCCACTTTGATAATATCTTGGAAACTTAAATTAACTATACACTAATAAGTTTGGAAAATAATTATTTAATAATAATGGTACAATTGATAAAAATGAATATATCTTTCTTGATCGGCTGCATGGACAAATAAAAGAAAAATTATTTTAGTATACTGGATTAGTAAAAGAAAATGAAGGGAGTAATTAATAATAAGGTTTTTTCTTTCTCGGTAAATATGCTAAAAAAATCATATTTCTTAACTGTAAAAATGCAGACAATTTAAATGAAGAATTGTGGACAATAAAATAAAATATTTTAGAAGTAAGAAATATATATAAACACAGTTGAGCAATCTGTTGAGGCGACACTAATACCAAGAGACAAATGTTAGGAGAGTAAACATGATTAAATTTGTACGCGTTTTGTCGAGTTCGTACACGCAACGAAATTTGAAAATTTATGTTTCAAACCCGACATGACGGTCAAACTGTAGTATGATTAAATAATGTAAATTAACACAAAGCAAGAATGTAATACTTCGAACGAAGAATTATATTTGTAGTCAGCAATCTGGACTTGAAGCTTTGTGTAGTCCGAGAGTGCGCACGCAAATGTCTCTCGATTTGCAAGTCAAAACTTTGATGTAATTTTATAACTCTTGGAATGCTAGGGATTTCAGCAGAGCTTTAGAAGAGATTAGTCTCTTGCTTTTGATGTAGAAAATATGTGAGGAGAACCCACTTATTTATAGCTGAAAGGGACAGTTAGGATTCCCCAAATGGGTCAGCCCATAAAACCTCAGCAGACTGGGCCAACTCGGACCCGCAGGATATTTAGCGTCGCGGCCCTGAGTAAATGGCGCCGAGATCCTATTCCAATTACTGCTTTGTTTTACATTTTCTTTCTAATGTCTCGATCATCAACCGAACATATGTATATAATCTCTTCTCTAATTACATCCTTCAATCGACGGAACATTTGACTTAGTGTTACCCTTCAGGCCTTTACATATTGACACTAACAACATTAGGGACTACACGGAACTACTAGACTGCGCCGGAAGACGAACTCAATATGTAAAGTTTAGCTACACGAAACAAGTGAACTGAACATCTATGTGGGAAGATAAAATCCTTTCATTCACGACACAATCAATCAAGCCTAGGATTTGTCAATTGTCTATTCAAATGGCTTGATCATTATACCTCATCTATATAAGTTGACAACAGCATCATATCAAAGACATGTCCATTGCGTTGGCCAACGACTTAGTCAACCTAATACCATATGAGAATCTGAGTTCTCTCTCGAAGATACATTCGAGGAATGAATCCTAATCTTGGCTCAACTATCACCTTTAATCTACTTCGTAACGTACCCAAAACAAGTCGTGTCTCAATGTTGACACCCAATTTTGACCCTCCCGTCCAGTCATTAACTATAAAATTACACTAATTTTCCACAATAATTCTAATAATTTTAAAAATAATAAAATGCAGCAATAAAACATTAATACAGGCATAAATAAACAATTTAATAATAAATAATAAATACACACGCGTTTTAATAATAGCATTCATAAAAGAATTAAGAAGTCCTAATTTTATTTAATAAGTCTTAATAATGACATCACATTATAAACATTTAACACTAATTAAATAGCACGCCCGCATTTATTATTATAACAATTAGATTAATAGAGCACCCAGATAATTTAATCACAATTTATTAATTTACCACTAATTAACTAATTAAGCACCTAAAATTAAATAACTAATACCTAATTAAAACTAACCTAACACTTAATACCCAATACCTAAATAATACCCCAGCCCACATTGCTGACCAGCATTTCTGAAGCCCACTCGGGCCCTCATTTCTTTCCCTTATCGGTGATTCCTTACGTCGCCCAAGCCCAGCCTAAAACCTTTAACTCTTCAGCCCACAACCCATCCGCCCTTTTACCTTACCCCTTTCGTCCCCAGCAAACAACAGAAACGAAAACCTAAAAAACTATAGAGAAACCACAATCGCCGCACCTTCCCTGCCGAGATTCTCGCCTGAGAATCCGGCGACCTTCCTTACCCATGCACACGCAGTCAGCTCGCCCTTACCATAACACGAACCAGCACAAAATCTCGCCCAAATTGTGTCAAATCGATAATAAAACCTTACCAAAATCAGCACTGAAGAATCTCAATCAAATCGTCTAAAATCAGTACCGATAACACCAACATTAGAACGAAATGGAGGCTATATAAACCATTCAAATACCACGTAAGAGCGCGGGAGGCGAGCACGGCGTGAGCTCGAGAGGCAAAGACAAAGGTCGAGCACCGCTTTCATCTTGAGAATACCTTCTTTACAATCCGAAAATTAGAAGGCTAAAGGCAAGAACATAAAATCGAACCCTTTCGTCTTCCTCGTAAGAATCCGTCACAAACGGTAAGTATTCTCGAAGCAGCGACCGTTCCATTTTTATCGCGTCACACAAAACTCAGTGGATCGACACTTGATCTGTTGCCTCGGTTATTTGTCAGGAGAAAGTAAATTCATCTCCCTTCCAAATTTCGTTTCTTTGTGTGAATGTGTCTGTTTTCCTGTTATGCATGCTTCGACTGTATTTGTTATCATATCATGTTTGATATGTCGTAGCTTATCTAAGCAGGCGTCGATTTGAAGTTATTGATTAGGATCTATGTTCATTAATCCTATCACGTTGCTTGATATGTGCTGTAATATTAATCTGTTAAGTCTGATGCTTATGTGATTACTGGTGTGACTTTGTTTTGAATTATTCAGGATTTATTAATGGCTACTGCTTGTATTTGGATTTTTGGGTTTAATATGCTTAGCCAAGAAGTTAGTGTTATGTGTCTGTGTTTGACATAAGCTAAGTGCAATGGTTTGTATCGAGTCGTAATTATTTAGTCTGGTATGGAGATACTGAATGTCTTCCCTTAAACTAATGTCTGAAACTTGTAAGCTTGGGTAGTCAACATGTGATTATGGATCAGATTGTATATTGTTCAAACCAGGGCAAAGATCCTAATATGCCTATCGAAGTTCATCTAGCCTTAGGTGATATAAATCAATGTGATACTTGTCCCTGTTTGTTTCTAGCATGATTTATATACTATCGTGGGATTACCTGAAAGCATATTACCAATACATGTGCTTGACTCAAACCTTGTGGTCATTGCCTTAGGAAATCTGTTTTAGCTAGGTGAGCCCTCTGTGAATATGTTTCCCCCTGCAACACATAATTGGGTTTTGTTAGCTTAAACATTATTTGGAATGGTTTGTTTGGTTGTCAAAGGTCTAGCATGCTCATTAAATCAGCCCATTATTTTCTAAGTGAATACTTCTCTGCGCTGAAAATCTAAACCATAAAAATAGGCCTATATGTTCCTATTTCATCTCAAAAAATGCTCACCCACTGTTTTTCAAATAAGCTGGAAACATGCATGTTTGGTACCTGATTTCCTATCCATCTCTATTTATATTTAAGCTATGCTATGCATGATCATTCTACAACTTCTGTGTATTTGCAATTCCCCTGTTTGGATGAACATTTGCTTTGTTTGGCCTAATCATCCTTGTGTGTTGTCGATTACTGCACTTCTTGTTATTACTATAATACGTGCTGATAAGGAATTGCGATCTACTCTTACTATATGCATCTGATTGTTAATGCTCGAGTACATCACTATGTGAACCACAAGAATATTCTCTATATGTTAACCTCATTGTATTTCACTGTCTGTTGGCATCTGTTTCTTGGTTATTCTGACAGTGTGTCGATCTCTTGGTGACTTATACATCTTATGTGCTGGTTGTGTATAAGCATAGATCATGTGTGTGTAGATTCTTTTGTGATTCAAATAATTAAGACATATACTAATCTTTATTTTCTTTCTCTTGCATGGCATCGGAGCTAAGCGGAGAGTCTCATGCGAGACTCATGAGTTACAACAAATGATGACTACACTATGTGCATCTTCATCTCCACCTTTCAAATTCCAAGCCACCGTGAATGACATCGCCATTCCTCGAGTCACCTTTATTGTTTTCTTATCCCGCCCCATTTATTAAATGCGTGAATTAATTGTTTAACATTACACTACTAGCGGAATCTTTAGGATATTTAAGCTTTGCGTTGCCATTAAGAGGTAGTTTGACACTAGAAATTTGCTTCCTCTAACTTAATCATTTTAAGCTCGCCATGCATAGTTTAAAATATACTAAACTGCTTGATAATTTTAATCTGCATAATCACTAGGTAGCCAAGATATTCCTAAACATACGAAACTTATCTTCTTATAAATGCTTATTAACATTCATATCAAAAAACGTATTCTGTTTCCCTTGCATAAAAGATATCTTTGCATCCTATTTTATAAGCACCTAATTTTGTCATAATATCATGCTAAGCAGTACGGGTATACTATAAAATAAATTTTCTAATTACTTTACAAATGCATGTTTCAATTAAACCAACTTTATATATTTTTAGCACTGTATTTTATATTAGTAATAATACATCTTATATCTTCAAAATGCTTTTATTCAAATGCCTTTAACATGTCTTTTCTTAGCATAATAATTAACCCTAGGTTTGAACGGACAACCGCAAGTTAGCGGATCCTTTAGGGTGCCTGACCCCTTCCCTTAGGATAATAAAAAACCCTTGTCCGGAATCTCACATAGTTTTACAGACCTTTAAATGGAGATCATTCGTAGTATTTTATGCTACACTTTTAGTGTCCTAATTCACTAAATAATTAGGTGGCGACTCCTTAAAAACACATTTAGGAATCAACCATACGTGGCACTCCCGTTTCGACTCCGGTTTAAAATGGGGTGTTACAAATGGCGACTCCGCTGGGGATTTAAGGTTCTTAACCATAACAAACCTAGGGTTATTATTTGGCATTATTTTTGCATTTAATTTTGTGTGCTATATTTTGTTTATTTTAATTGCTACCTGCTTTACTGCTTTCCTTAAACTGGCATTCCGCTCATATTTCTTCCACTCTGGAAAATTCACACAATCACACACTACATGCGAGGTGCGCTGGGTACATCAGCAAAATTCTTTTCTTCAAAACCCAAATTTAGGAGATTTGGTAACATACGTGGAGTGTCCGGTCTAACCGGTGGCCGCGTAACCTTCTCACTCGAGTTGTCCGCTCGGTAACCTTGCGTCCAGAAAAGCCAAATCTTAGAAACTTAAGACAGAGCTATACCACCCTTTATTTTAGGGTATGCATGAATTTACCTTAGGTGGGTCGGTCCTTGGCATCGACACCACAATTAGGAGGACACCAAACTTGTCGACGGGTTTCTCAACCCAACGACCAACCAGCATATTATGTGTAGCGTGGCAATGATAGACAAATCCAAACCTAATCATGTCATGCTGAAATTGGGAAAAGTGCACCGTCATTTGGTCGTCATTTCCAACAAAAGCATCACAGTTGGACGGCTTGGACAAATCCATCATGACATCGCATATGTGACGTTTAGGCCTACCTTTGGCATAAAAGGGTCCCCATGCATGTTAGGACTCGCTTGCAATGCGACAATTTATGTGCAACATGTACTTGCTAAGTGCTATTTACACTTTAGCAAAATCACGTGTTTTACACTAACACAGTTTGCTACATGTTGTCTAAAGGATTTACCATATCCCCCAAAGGTCGATTTGTATTTGACTAAGCAATGGCAGAACATCGATATCTCACAAGATCAAAGGCACGGTCCAGCGACATGACTGATTCAAGGGCATCTGAGCGGAACGAGTCGGAACCTGTCTTGGTTCCTATAGGCAAGCGGTCTCAAAAGAAAAGCGGCGTAGATCCGATAGAACACTCGCCCCAAATACGCGACAAATGGCAAACTGCGGCCGAAATCGGAAGGCTCGAAACATCATCAAGTACTCGCCGCGCAAATAACCAAAGCGGTCAAAATCCTCCAAATTACTACGGTGCCTCTTACTACATATCTCATTCAACCAATATACAATGCACCCATACATCGCACAAAACCAAATGCCTATTATGCTTGACCAAACAAACCAAAGGCCACCACAAACCTACTTTTGCAATGCATACGACAACCGCTACGATACTCATACGTGCATACGCCACATCGAATGCCCGTTCACTAAACACCTTCAAACCCGCATAGGTGCTAAGAGAAAACCAACGAACCTATACACCTTTAACCAAACTCATAACCCAAGTGTATGAGAGGAAAGCGCGAGAATACTCCGGCCAATTCGAAATATCCCGGGCCTACTTCCGAGGCACGATAAAACCAAACATTGTGCATACCACTCCGGTGTCGAGGCACGACATCGAAAATTGCTACTCCTCGAGAGGCGAGAATCGGCGTTGATCAAAGAAGGGATAATTCGGTGAAAGTGCGCCCGAATCCACTGCCAAACCACGGCCACGTCGATGTACTGACAACCTTAGATGAGGAATACACTCACGCCTATGCCCATTCCGCTGAATCAATCATTTATCCGGCATGCACCACGTAGAAGCCAAAGAAGAAGATATTGATAGCGAGCATGAAGACCCGACCCGGCCGTAGCGAGCAAGAAGGCGTATTGGTTGGATTTGCACCGCTGATGCAGTGCGCTGAGAGCGGATAAGAAAGAACAATTTAGTTTAGCAGAATAATTCAAGACTCATATTTAAGTTTTAATAATGTTTTCTTTTGTTTTGCTTGTATTTGGAACTACGTGTGACCTGATTCCCTCGTGGGGATACGTAGGCGGCCATATCGGCTTCGGTCCCACCTTTTAGAAAATCCCAATTTCTCTTTTGCTCGTAATGAACTACGTTCGACCTGATTCCCTTGGCGGATACGTAGGCGGCCACATCGGCCTCGGTCCCACATTTAGAAATTTTAATTTCACCCCAAAATTTGCTTGTAATGAACTACGTCATGACCTGATTCCCTCATGGGGATACGTGGCGGCCTAAATCGGCCGGTCACGCGTTAGGAAACTTTCCGCCGTTACGAAAATAACAAGAATACACATAACATCTGAAGCAACTCCATTGAGACCCCTTGGCAAACACCTTTTCAAAGCGGACAATGTAGGAAACTGACGGGGGTTGCAAGTCCAAACAGGCGAACGCGGATGTCGAACAGCGGCGAGTCAAATCTGAATCGACCACCCCCAAAACTCACAAAATTTTCTTTGGCGCGAGTCCTTCATGTTAGCGAAGATACAAAAAGTTCGTCATATTAGCAAAAGCGAGAAAGAGACAACATAAGCGAGAGAGGGCGCAGGCAATCAACGATCGAAATTCAAAGTCATGACAAAGTCTAGCGCATCGGCTCGGGCATAAAGCACGCAACAAAGGCATCGTGGCAATTAAATCGATTCTGAGAAACATCTCGAGGGCGACATCTCTACCCACATAATTGTCTTTCTCAAATATTTATCATTCTGTTTTAACAGTTATACACTAACTTTTCTCAAGCTTAGCTTGCAGGAGCATTTATTCTACGGAGAGGCGTGAACACGTCCGAACGGCAGCGTTATCGGCGTATGTCGGCGGCGACATATATCCGACTTCGGTTTAGTCGATCGGGACAATTTTTAAGGACTTCACCACGAAATGACATCGACAGATATGATTCCCTATGCTCGAAAAGATCGACATAAACTGGGACAATTTTAAGGACTTTACTACAAATGACATCAATGGACATGGTCAATTTACCCAAAGGGTTCCATGTCCCAAAACTGGGACAAATTTTAAAAGAGAGTCTGACGGCAGCGGAGCACCGAGAGTATGGGAGAATACACCGCCGATTTCAGATAAGGACAACAGGAACAAGGAGGACAATAACATTCCAATACAACATCTGTATTTCGTCCATACAACGACGAACATCTGCGTCTCGTCCATCTGACGACGAACATCTCGTCTACATCTGACGGCGAACATCTGCATTTCGTCCATACAACGAACATCTGCATCTCATCCATACAACGGCGAACATCTGTCGTCCATCTGGCAACGAACATCTGCATTTCGTCCATACAACGACGAACATCTGCATTTCGTCCATACAACGACGGACATCTACATCTCGTCCATACAACGACGGACATCTACATCTCGTCCATACAACGACGAACATCTGCAACTCGTCCATACAACGACGAACATTTGCATTTCGTCCATACAACGACGAACATCTGCTTTTCGTCCATACAACGACGAACATCTGCATTTCGTCCATCTGACGGCGAGCATCTGCATTTCGTCCATCTGACGGCGAGCATCTGCATTTCGTCCATACAACGACGAACATCTGCGTCGTCCATACAACGAACATCTGCGTCTCGTCCATACAACGAACATCTGCGTCTCGTCCATACAACGAACATCTGCATTTCGTCCATACTGACGAACATCTACATTTTGTCCATACAACGGCGAACATCTGCATTTGGTCCATCTGACGGCGAACATCTGCATCTCGTCCATCTGGCGACGAGCATCTGCGTCTCGTCCATACAACGACGAGCATCTGTATCTCGTCCATACAACGACGAACATCTGCGTCTCGTCCATACAACGACGAACATCTGCGTCTCGTCCATACAACGACGAACATCTGCATTTCGTCCATACAACGACGAACATCTGCATTTCGTCCATACAACGACGAACATCTGCATCTCGTCCATACAACGACGAACATCGGCATCGCGTCCATCTGGCGGCGAACACTGCGTCGTCCATCTGACGGCGAACACTGCGTCTCGTCCATCTGACGGCGAACACTGCGTCTCGTCCATCTGACGGCGAACATCTGCATTTCGTCCATACAACGACGAACATCTGCATTCGTCCATACAACGACGAACATCTGCATCTCGTCCATACAACGAACATCGCATCTGCGTCCGTACATCTGACGGCGAACATCTGCATTTCGTCCATACAACGACGAACATCCGCATTTCGTCCATACAACGACGTCATCTGCATCTCGTCTATACAAGACAGCTCTTAGCATGCAGGAGCAGGAGCACAATGTGGATTTTCTCTTACAGCGAACCGGGGCAATTTGTTGGGGGGGCAACCTTCCCATTGAATGACAGAAGCGACCTCAAGCGTCGGTCCACTCGTTCCACATCACCATAAAACCCAATACCATAAGCCATAGCGGTACACCCCAGGTTCAAGCCAGTTATTTTTATTTCTTTACTTTTTGCACCATAGCCCAGTGTCATCATAACTCGACACTGGGACAATTTTTGAGTCCGCGTTGGCCCGCCTTGGTGTTTTGACCATGGTAGCCCAGTGTCGTCATAACTCCACACTGGGACAATTTTTGAGTCCGCATTAGCCCACTTTGGTGTTTTGACCATGGTAGCTCAGTGTCGTCATAACTCGACACTGGGACAATTTTTGATGTCCGCGTCAGCCTTGCCTAAATTTCCCAACATTCTAGTTCTGAGGGTCGAGACAAAATTGGCAATGAGTCAACGTCTTTGTCCGAATATTCTTCCATCATCTCCATACAAAGAGGGACAACTGTTGACACCCAATTTTGACCCTCCCGTCCAGTCATTAACTATAAAATTACACTAATTTTCCACAATAATTCTAATAATTTTAAAAATAATAAAATACAGCAGTAAAACATTAATACAGGCATAAATAAACAATTTAATAATAACTAATAAATACACACGCGTTTTAATAATAGCATTCATAAAAGAATTAAGAAGTCCTAATTTTATTTAATAAGTCTTAATAATGACATCACATTATAAACATTTAACACTAATTAAATAGCACGCCCGCATTTATTATTATAACAATTAGATTAATAGAGCACCCAGATAATTTAATCACAATTTATTAATTTACCACTAATTAACTAATTAAGCACCTAAAATTAAATAACTAATACCTAATTAAAACTAACCTAACACTTAATACCCAATACCTAAATAATACCCCAGCCCACATTGCCCCAGCCCAACACCCGCAAGCCCAACTCGGGCCCCTCATTTCTTTCCCCTTATCAGCCCAGTTCCCCTTACCCGTCGCCCAAGCCCAAATTTAAAACCTTTAACTCTTCAAATTTCACAACCCATCCGCCTTTATTTTACCCTTTCGTCCCCAAAGAAACAATGTGTAAACGAAAACCTAAAAAACTATAGAGAAACCACAATCGCCGCACCTTCCCTGCCGAGATTCTCGCCTGAGAAACCGGCGACCTTCCTTACCCATGCACACGCAGCCAGCTCGCCCTTACCATAACACGAACCAGCACAAAATCTCGCCCAAATCGTGTCAAATCGATAATAAAACCTTACCAAAATCAGCACTGAAGAATCTCAATCAAATCGTCTAAAATCAGTATCAATAACTTACCAACATTAGAACCCGAAATGGAGGCTATATAAACCATTCAAATACACATGCAAGAGCGCGGGGGAGGGCAGAGCACAGCACGACAGAGCTCAGAGGCAAAGACAAAGGTCGAGCACCGCTTTCATCTTCAAGAATACCTTCTTTACAATCCGAAAATTAGAAGGCTAAGGCAAGAACATAAAATCGAACCCTTTCGTCTTCCTCGTAAGAATCCGTCACAAACCAAGAGTATTCTCGAAAGCAACTTCATTCCATTTTTATCGCATCACACAAAACTCAGTGGATCGACACGTCTGATGCCTCGGTTCATTGTCGGAGAAAGTAAATTCATCTCCCTTCCAAATTTCGTTTCTTTGTGTGAATGTGTCTGTTTTCCTGTTATGCATGCTTCGACTGTATTTGTTATCATATCATGTTTGATATGTCGTAGCTTATCTAAGCAGGCGTCGATTTGAAGTTATTGATTAGGATCTATGTTCATTAATCCTATCACGTTGCTTGATATGTCTTTGTAATATTAATCATAAATCGATGCTTATGTGATTCTTGGTGTGACTTTGTTTTGAATTATTCAGGATTTATTAATGGCTACTGCTTGTATTTGGATTTTTGGGTTTAATATGCTTAGCCAAGAAGTTAGTGTTATGTGTCTGTGTTTGACATAAGCTAAGTGCAATGGTTTGTATCGAGTCGTAATTAGTTAGTCTGGTATGGAGATACTGAATGTCTTCCCTTAAACTAATGTCTGAAACTTGTAAGCTTGGGTAGTCAACATGTGATTATGGATCAGATTGTATATTGTTCAAACCAGGGCAAAGATCCTAATATGCCTATCAAAGTTCATCTAGCCTTAGGTGATATAAATCAATGTGATACTTGTCCCTGTTTGTTTCTAGCATGATTTATATACTATCGTGGGATTACCTGAAAGCATATTACCAATACATGTGCTTGACTCAAACCTTGTGGTCATTGCCTTAGGAAATCTGTTTTAGCTAGGTGAGCCCTCTGTGAATATGTTTCCCCCTGCAACATAATTGGGTTTTGTTAGCTTAAACATTATTTGGAATGGTTTGTTTGGTTGTCAAAGGTCTAGCATGCTCATTAAATCAACCCATTATTTTCTAAGTGAATACTTCTCTGCGCTGAAAATCTAAACCATAAAAATAGGCCTATATGTTCCTATTTCATCTCAAAAAATGCTCACCCACTGTTTTTCAAATAAGCTGGAAACATGCATGTTTGGTACCTGATTTCCTATCCATCTCTATTTATATTTAAGCTATGCTATGCATGATCATTCTACAACTTCTGTGTATTTGCAATTCCCCTGTTTGGATGAACATTTGCTTTGTTTGGCCTAACTGTCCACTGTGTGTTGTCGATTGCCTGCACTTCTTGTTATTACTATAATACGTGCTGATAAGGAATTGCGATCTACTCTTACTATATGCATCTGATTGTTAATGCTCGAGTACATCACTATGTGAACCACAAGAATATTCTCTATATGTTAACCTCATTGTATTTCATTTGCATTGGCGTCATTTCTTGTTATTCTGAGTGACGCTCGATCTTGATCGACTTATACATCTTATGTGCTAGTTGTGTATAAGCATAGATCATGTGTGTGTAGATTCTTTTGTGATTCAAATAATTAAGACATATACTAATCCTTATTTTCTTTCTCTTGCATGGCACGCATCGGAGCTAAACGGAGAGTCTCATCGCGAGACTCCTCATGAGTTACAACAAATGATGACCTACACTATGTGCATCTTCATCTCCGCCTTTCAAATTCCAAGCCACCAGCGAATGACATCGCCATTCCCTCGAGTCACCTTTATTGTTTTCTTATCCCGCCCCCCATTTATTCGTCGTGAATTAATTGTTTAACATTACACTACTAGCGGAATCTTTAGGATATTTAAGCTTTGCGTTGCCATTAAGAGGTAGTTTGACACTAGAAATTTGCTTCCTCTAACTTAATCATTTTAAGCTCGCCATGCATAGTTTAAAATATACTAAACTGCTTGATAATTTTAATCTGCATAATCACTAGGTAGTCAAGATATTCCTAAGCATACGAAACTTATCTTCTTATAAATGCTTATTAACATTCATATCAAAAAACGTATTTTGTTTCCCTTGCATAAAAGATATCTTTGCATCCTATTTTATAAGCACCTAATTTTGTCATAATATCACGCTAAGCAGTACGGGTATACTATAAAATAAATTTTCTAATTACTTTACAAATGCATGTTTCAACTAAACCAACTTTATATATTTTTAGCACTGTATTTTATATTAGTAATAATACATCGTATATCTTCAAAATGCTTTTATTCAAATGCCTTTAACATGTCTTTTCTTAGCATAATAATTAACCCTAGGTTTGAACGGACAACCGCAAGTTAGCGGATCCTTTAGGGTGCCTGACCCCTTCCCTTAGGATAATAAAGAACCCTTGCCCGGAATCTCACATAGTTTCACAGACCTTTAAATGGAGATCATTCGTAGTATTTTATGCTACACTTTTAGTGTCCTAATTCACTAAATAATTAGGTGGCGACTCCTTAAAAACACATTTAGGAATCAACCATACGTGGCACTCCCGCTTCGACTCCGGTTTAAAATGGGGTGTTACACTCAACCTATAAGGTGTTTGAGCTTAGGACTGGATCAAAGTACATTACTCCGTAAACAAGGTGATATGGACCTCAAGTCTAAGGACTTCTATCTCCCACACGCCGATGACATTATAAACATATAACAAAACAGTGCATCTGCAGGGTATGCCAATACTTCAACAAGTATTCATGTGTCCATCACGAGTTGTCATAACTCGTAGCAAGTGAGACATACTACATCCCCTAAGGATATGATGCAGACCACATGCGACGTATCACATATCATCGATATCCCAATCTCGACGATCATTAGTCGAGGCTATTTAAGAATTACGTTATAATATTAATTCTCACACCATTAATAACCATGTAAACTCTATGGATGCATTTATAGAATATTATAAACAATTAACTAATAATTCAACAAATGCAAATGCCATAATATTAATCATCATTAATATAAATATAAATATAAATGTGTATAAAGTACATTTTGTCCTAATACAGAATGTCTCTAGGACATACATATACTTTCAATCTTCCACTTGGCCTAGAGCCAATCACCAACATATCTAATACTCATGTTCTCAAAATGTCATTATGCTTAACCAACTTAATGGTTTAGTAAACGGGTCTGCTAGATTATTGTCTGTGGGAACATAATCTATCATAATATCTTCAGTTTCCACCATCTCTCGGAGAATGTGGTACTTCCTCTGTACATGTTTGTTTCTGTTTGTTGATCTTGGTTGCCTGTGCAATTGCACCAGTGTTGTCACAATAAATGGTTATTGGATAACTAGCACTCGGAACAACCCCTAGTTCCTTCAGGAACTCAGAAATCGCGACAGCTTCTTTAGCAGCTTTCGATCCAGCAATGTACTCCGCTTCAGTAGTCGAATCAGCAGTAGTAGCTTGTTTAGAACTCTTCCGGCTCGCTGCTCCTTCATTGAAAATGAACGTGTAACCAGATTGAGATTTGAAATCATCAACATGTGTCTGGAAAGTAGCATCAGTATACCCAGTGGAAACTAGCTTATCATCTCCACCATAGACTAAGAAGTAATCTTTAGTACGTCTAAGATACTTAAGAATACTCTTGACTGCTTTCTAGTGTTCCTCACCAGGATTCTGCTGGAACTTGCAAGTCATACTAAGTGCAAATGTCACATCTGGCCTAGTAAAGGTCATGGCATACATGATTGATCCTATAGCCGAAGCATATGAAATCCTCTTCATGCGCTCAAGTTCTATAGCACTAGAAGGGCAACCCTTCTTAGATAACTTGATATTTTGACCCATTGGAAGACCGTCTTTCTTGGAATTCTCCATTGAAAAGCGTCTAAGCACTTTATCTATGTAGATTGACTGTGACAGCCCCAATAATCTATTAGGTCTATCTCTATAGATCCTAATTTCCAGAATGTAGCAGACTTCACCTAAATCTTTCATCATGAAGGTTTTGGACAACCAATCCTTAACTGACTGCATGAGACTCTTATTGTCTCCCATTATTAATATGTCATCAACATATATAATAATTAAGACAATACCCTCATCCTTGTGTTTGATATAAATACAAGGATCCTCTTTGCTTCTGACAAAATCAAAAGATTTGATAGCCTGTCAAAGCAAATATTCCAACTCCTAGAGGCTTGCTTAAGTCCATAAATGAACTTCTGTAGCTTGCACACAACATTTGGTCTGGACTCAGATGAAAAACCCTCGGGTTGTTTCATATAAACTTTCTCAATTAGATAACCATTGAGGAATGCAGTTTTGACATCCATCTGTCAAATGTCATAATCATAATGTGCAGTTATAGCAAGCAAAATCCGAATAGACTTTATCTTAGCAACTGGTGAAAATGTTTCATCATAATCCACACTAGGACGCTGATTAAAACCTTTAGCCACTAGTCTAGCTTTATAAGTATGAATCTTGCCAAATGCATCAATTTTCTTCTTGAAGGCCCATTTGCATCCTATGGGTTTAACCCCATTTGGCAAATCAACCAAGTTATACACTTTATTGATATAGATAGATTTCATCTCGGATTTCATAGCATCTTGCCATCTCTTCGAATCAATGTATAACATTGCTTCGCTGTAGGTTGTAGGCTCATCATCATTGAGAATATCTAACTCATTCTGTATTTTCACAAGTAGATTTAGTCTTTCCGGAGGACGATGATTTCTAGTAGACCTACGGAGTTGAGTGTCTTGCAGTTCAGTTACAAGTATGTTCTTATTGTGAGAAGGTTCTTGTGCGTTGGTTGATCCACCAACGTTAGAGCTTTCAGGAATATCATTTTCATGTCTTTCCTGAATGGGAGGACGTGCTACTGGTGCACTTGCTCCCAAGGTCAGTGTAGGAGGATCTTGCATTTCTGCATTACTCCTCGTAGCACTCCCACTGGCCGAAGGACGTACCCTGAGTACCCAATCTTCGCCAAAAGCTCCCACTGAATTCTCGCCTTTATCATCTGGCAAGGATTCAACCTCTATGTTACTTTGTTCTTGAATTTCTTCAAGTTCTATCTCTGTGCAATTTTCTTCCTTGTAGACATATTCTTCTTCAAGAAAAGTTGTGTTCCTAGAAACAAATATCTTATGTTCTCCAGGAAGATAAAAATAGTATCCCTTAGTTTTATTTGGATACCCAACGAAGTAACATTTCTCACTCTTTGACTCCAACTTATCAGTGATCAACTTCTTGACATATATAGGACACCCCCAGGACCTCATGTGTCTAAGTGATGACTTATTGCCATACCATACCTCATATGGCGTCTTTTTAACTGATTTAGGAGGAACTCGGTTCAGAACATATATTGAGTATCCCCAAAGGTATGTAGGAAGAGCTGAAAAGCTCATCATGGAATGAACCATGTCAAGAAAAGTTCTGTTTCTCCTCTCGGCAACACCATTCATCTGTGGTATTCCAGGAGGTGTCCATTCAGAATGAACTCCATGTAGCTTTAAGTAATCAAGAAATTCTTTATTCAAGTATTCACCTCCTCGATCAGATCGAAGAGTCTTGATACTCTTTGAGAGCTGTTTCTCAACTTCACACTTAAACTCCTTAAACTTTTCGAAAACCTCGGATTTGTGTCTCATAAGATACACATATCCATACCTTGATAAGTCGTTTGTAAAAGTAATAAATTAAGAGAAACCTTCTCTAGCTTGAGTCGAAAATGGTCCACATACATCAGTATGTACCAACTCAAGAACCTACTTGGCACAGATCCCCTTTCCAGAAAGTGATTTAATGGTCATCTTATCTTTCAAACATGATTCACAGTTACCATAAGATTGTAAGTAAAAAGGTTCAAGGTAATTTAATTTCCTCAACCGTTCTATCCTTGTTTGATTTAAATGACCAAGTCTACAATGCCACAAGTAGGTAGAATTTCTTTAATTTAACTTAGCTATTTTGTTTTGTACATTGAAATTTTCCCTACGGCAGTTTAATGTATATAATCCATTCACAAGCACAATTCCATACTAAACATCATCATATTGCCATTATTAATGCTTGAGGAAAAGCCCTGAGTGTCTAAAACATGAATGGAAATAATGTTCCTCGTCAATGGGGGAACATAAAAACAATTGTTCAACATTAAAATTTTGCCGGAAGGTAAATCTAATCTATAATCTCCCACGTGCTCCATTTTCGTTGCACAGGTCCACCTCTCGAGGCCCGACCTTCCTTCTATTAGTTAGCCCCTGCATATTTGTACAAATGTGTGAGCCACAAGCGGTTAGTACCCAGGAATGAGAATCATTTATAGATAGATTAATTTCAATTACAAACATACCTTGTCCACTAGAGGATAGAGCACCAGGTGTTTTTCCTCCTCCTGGAGCAGTACAGTCCTTCTTCCAATGCCCCTTCCTATTTCAGTTCATGCACACATCCGTTGCCGGGAGTTTCTTCCTCTTCTTCGCCCCTCATTTGGGCTTCATTGCCGCGGGCATAGCCACAACGTTTCCCTTCCTCTTCTGTTGTCCCTTACCTTTCGGTTTAGGATGACTAGAGGAGCCAACCATTAGGATAGGTTTGCTCTTGGAGACCGAAGATTCGAATGTTTTTAGCATATTGTGCAACTCCGGCAACTTTTCCTTAGTTCCATTCATATTGTAGTTAATGATGAAACTATCAAACGATCGTGGAAGTGAATGCAGGATGAAGGTGGATGTAACTCTGTCGTGAAACTTTATTTCAATGGAGACCAACCTTTCTATCAACTTAATCATTTTCAGCACATGTGGAGACACCTGAGCCCCTTCAATGAATTTACACTTAAAGAGTTCTATGAGGAGCTCATACTCCATGGTTTGAGACTGAGAGTCATAGAGACTCTTCAAATGGTCTAAAATTTCATTGGGCCCCATGTTTTCATGTTGTCTTTCTAATACAAGTGACATAGAAGACATCATCAAACATTGAGCTGAAATGGCATCATCATAATGTTTATGATAAGCCATTTTATCAAAGCTGGCATACTCGACAGAGTCTTCCGCAGGCACTTTAGGGAATATCTGATCCAATGTATATTCAATTTTCTCTTGTCTCAGGACGATTCTTACATTCCTGAGCCAATCTATAAAATTTGGTCCAGTCAATATGTTTGATTCCATTAGCATTTTCATTGAGAAGTTCGACATTCTGAAGATCTGAAGATATAGATAGAACAGGAAAAATGCAATAAAAAATTCATTCTCCTAATTATACACATTCATTATATGCTAATTTAACATGACATTTTGTTTAATTAACTCATACTATTTTGCATACTTCTACGACCCCAAGGAAGAATACAAACCTAAATCATTTTAAGGTCATAATGAGCCAAGATCCAAACATATGCTATATCCGCGTTTGCTTTGGCTGATAACTTCAATAGAACATTTCGGTAGGTTCTCAACCAATTGCAAAGCTTATTTACAACTCTTGGTTTGATTAAATATCTTTCATTTTAATCTTGCGTCTTTAGATTAGTCCGACACTTTGGCGCCAAGATTCATCTAAACAAGTCAACCCCATTATGCGACTGCGTTTCAGCACCTAAGTAAATTTAGCCTTTGTGTACAAACACTTTGGTGTAAATACCCACAAAGTTTATCATCTACTTTTACTTTAACACATCTATGAAAGGGCTTGAGTCCTCGTAGACTTAGAGTAAATGTTTTGGCATAAATACTCGTATCGCCGAAAATGATTTTGCACCCTAACAATTATAATGGACGACGCGTTTTAATTTAGACTTGTATTTAATGTTTGGGAAACATTTTCAGTTTTTGGGGATTTCAATCAAGATCAATAAACATGTCATACATCATATGATATTCTATCATGCAATTTTTAAACACATTTAGATGGGAAACAACCAAACCCATTAGGCATGATATAAGATGATTTTAATCAAATATTGAGTGTCATCTACCCAGATAATTATCGTGGTCATTGAAAGTAAACAATTACTGGGCGCCGCCTACCCAGATAATAATTGCGGACGCTATGCTAATAATTTAAATGCATCACATTCAAACACTTAGCACATTTGTATATTATAGAATAATATATCATTAATGATAATCATGAGCCTATTTGTCTAAACTCTAAATCTATGTCTATGCCAAACAGTCCCAAAATATTTTCTGATTTTAAAATTCTGATTTTCAGGAGTTCTACAAGCTCATAAAATTTACAGTTTAGTCTCTCAAGAATTTAAATGTTCAATTCGAACCCCCATTAAATTCAGAAAATACAATTTCAACTTTCAGGTTTCAGGGACCTATTTGCAATTTTCAGAACTTAAAAATCTAATTTTTAGAAATTTTAATTAAAGATTTTCCCGAAGGGACCAAATCTGTCAAATTAAAACCTTTTATTTTCAGATTCTGTTATTATAAATCTTCAGAATCAGAATATGATTATTAAAACTTCAGTTTCTAATTCCGATTTTTTTTAAATTATCGTCGACAGCGCCGCAACCCTTGGGGTAGGCGTCGCGGTGCCGAAAGTTCAGAGGCACAGAACCTGCAGACTGTTTCGTCAGCGCCGCGGCATCTTAGAGGCAGTAAGTCCGAAAATTTATTTTAAGCTTTCTGGATGAACAACGTCGTGGCTCTCTAGAACAGAGCCGCGACGCCTCTGGCGTCATCTGGGTAGCGCCGCGACGCTCCATCGTGGAGCCGCACCGCCGCCACAAAACCCTAGCAGGCACCGCATCGCTCCATTGTGGAGCTGCGGCGCCTTACCTCCAGAAAACCAAATCCCGAAAATACGAACTCCTAAAACTGGTTTAGGGTTAGATTTTCAGATCTATCACTTGCAAAATCATCACCATTAAACAATACGTTCATCGATCATCATTTCAATTTTCTTCTCGTTCTTCGTTTCAATGTGTCATGTTCTAAATGAACCGGATAACGCATATCAACTTAGAAGAATTATATATTGGAATGACTTCCTCGATTACATCATTGTATTAACATATCCGGGTGCAAGGACTATGTGTTCTAAAGATTTAGAATTTTAAAGCCTTTAACGACATAAAATTAGATCTAAATAAATCCTAATCCATATTATCATTAATATTCATCGTATAATCACACAAAACAACCCAGGCTCTGATACCACGATAGACATTTTGTCGGGTTCGTACACGCAGCGAAATTTGAAAATTTATGTTTCAAATCCGAAATGACGGTCAAACTGTAGTATGATTATATAATGTAAATTAACACAAAGCAAGAATATAATACTTCGAACGAAGACTTACATTTGTAGTCAAGAATCTGAACTTGAAGTTTTGTGTAGTCCGAGGGTGCGCACGCAAATGTCCCTCGATTTGCAAGTCAAAACTTTGATGTAATTTTCTAACTCTTGGAATGCTAGGGATTCCAGCAGAGCTTTAGAAGAAATTAGTCTCTTGCTTTTGGTGTAGAAAATATGTGAGGGGAACCCTCTTATTTATAGCTGAAAAGGACAGTTATGGTTCCCCAAATGGGCCAGCCCATAAAACCTCAGCAGACTGGGCCAACTCGGACCCGCAGGACATTTAGCGTCGCGACCCTGAGTAAGTGGCGCGGCGGCGCTGACGCGCTCTTGTGTCGCGGCCCTGTTAGTCGTCGCGGGCCTGTTCCAATTTCTGCCTTGTTTTATATTTTCTTTCTAATATGTCTCGATCATCAACATAACATATATATAATCTCTTCTCTAATTACATCCTTCAATCGACGGAATATTTGACTTGGTGTTACCCTTAAGGCATTTACATATAGACACTAACAATATTAGGGTCTACACGGAACTCCTAGACTGCGCTGGAAGACGAAGTCAATATGTAAAGTTTAGCTACACGAAACATGTGAACTAAACCTCTATGTGGGAAGATAAAATCCTTTCATTCACGACACACTCAATCAAGCCTAGGATTTGTCAAGTGTCTATCCAAATGGCTTGATCATTATACCACATCTATATTAGTTGACAACAGGACCATATCAAAGACATGTCCATTGCGTTGGCCAACGACTTAGTCATCCTAATACCATATGAGAATCTGAGTGCTCTCTCGAAGATACATTCGAGGAATGAATCCTAATCTTGGCTCAACTATCACCTTTAATCTACTTCGTAACGTATCCAAAACAAGCCGTGTCTCAACCTATAAGGCATTTGAGCTTAGGGCAGGATCAAAGTACATTACTCCGTAAACAAGGATATCGACCTCAAGTCTAAGGACTTCTATCTTCCACACGCCGATGACATTATAAACATATAACAAATCAGTGCATAGCAGGGTATGTCAATACTTCAACAAGTATCCATGTGTCCATCACGAGTTGCCATAACTCGTAGCAAGTGAGACATACTACATTCTCTAAGGATATGATGCAGATCACATGTCGACGTATCACATATCATCGATATCCCAATCTCGATGATCATTAGTCGAGGCTATTTAAGAGTTACGTTATAATATTAATTCTCACACCATTAATAACCACGTAAACTCTAGGGATGCATTTATAGAATATTATAAACAATCAACTAATAATTTAATAAATACAAATGTCATAATATTAATCATCATTAATATAAATATGAATGTGTATAAAGTACATTTTTTCCTAATACATATTGTATCTGAGACATATATATACTTTCAAAATTACCCTAGAAGCGTATAATAGAATGATATGAACATATAAGGAAAAGATAAGAGGGTCAATAAAGAATGTGATAAAAAAATTCATAATAAAGTATGACCACAACAACAATTAAGAAAGAAATGAATAAAAAATCTAAATTATAATTAAAAATAATAATTATTTTTTAAACATTATTCGCGGTTATGTTTATACTAATACTAGTTACTTAAAAAAGGGCAAATGAGCAAATATACTACTGTTGTTACAAAAGTAACTAGTATTATTATAGCATAACCGCGAATAATATTTCTATGATTATAATTGTATAATGAATTTTTAACTAACTTAAACAAATAATTTTAACTATATTTTTAGTTTCAAATTTGGTTTGGATAAATCAAGTAATATACACCAAAAATAATTAAAAATCATTATTAAGTTAGAATTAACGAAAAAAGAGTTCACACATCTAATTATTAAATTGATGTACTTTGACTTGTATTTATCCTCTTTGAAAGGTTATTCATAGTTAGTTACTTCTTAATTACCGGTGTTTTAAAAGCCGGAGTGTTTTACATATGCTTCCTCAAGGCGTAAGCCCCGAGGCACGGGGCGTAAGCCCCATGAATATTTAATTTTTAATATTCCATAAAATAATATAATAACAATTAATAATTTTAAATAAGTAAAATTATATAAAAATAAAAGAAAGTTATAAATAAATGAATGTGTGTGCGCTAACAAAAAACTAATCAAAGCAATCATTGTACGCATACTTACAACTTGTAATTATATATAACATAATTTTATAAGTATAAACAATAAAATGAAATTTTTTTATTATGAAATGCAAATCAACTCTAACATCTTAACTTTGAAACACCGAAAAAATTCTAATTTCTTAAAATAATATTACTATCATACTATTCATTTTATTTCCCTATAAGCAAATAATAAATAAACTTTATCAGTATTATAGTAAAAACGTAACTTTTTCATGAATAAAAATAAAATTACTTTCAAATAGCGAAATAATAAAATATGATAATTTTGATACATACGACAAAAGACCAATGACAAGTGAAATGTACAATTCTTCTATGCATTTATAAAAACAATATTAAGTGATATTCACCCTCACGATATTCTCAAATAGTAAATATGCAATATTACGACTTGTTAGTTGAGTTATACTCAATCTTCTTATTTCTAAAGATGAAAAACTATTAAGTATCATTCGTTTGTTAAAGAACTATGAGGGTCCACAATTTTAATTAAAAAATTTAACATATAATTTGTATAAGAACGGGTAGGCGAGCCTCAAGAGTTGGGTGTAAGGCGTTAAGGCGTACAGTCGGACGCTTAGGGTGTAAGCCTCATAGGAATTAAGCCCTGCACGTGAGCTCCGAGGCGTTTTGACAATGCCTCACCCCGAGGCGAGTCCTGAAACTGTCTTTTAAACACTGTTAATTTTCTTCCGTTGGATTTAAATAAATTATTTAGAGTGTAGGATCTAAATTAGTTTGCCTTTGAACTTTGTGAATGATTCGAATTGGTCCTTAAACTTAATAAATGGTCAAAATTTGTCATTTGTATATGATTTTGTCGTTAGTCCATGAGAGCAAAACTGAGTCATTCTAATAACAGCAAGGGCAAAAATGAGACACGTTTTTAACAGAAGGTAAATCTGCTTGTAGTAGTAACTTTTGACCTTTGCCCTATAAAGATTGATGAATAAGTTAAACGGTTTAATATTTTCAACATTAGGTGTGTAATTAGTGACTAATAATATGACATTTGAAATTATAATCATTATAGATTCGACATTTATATCAAATGTCAATATATTTTTTGATGACATTTTCGTCAATGTCTTTAAGAACAATTACATTTTGCAATAAATGTCATATTATATTCGACATTTTGCTATAAATGTAGTTATTTAAGCACATCTTACATCAAATGTCATTGTTTTATGATATTTTGCACCAAATATCGTTGTTTTTATGACATTTGACATCAAATGTCATTTTTAACGATATTTATTCATAAATGTCAAAAAATTCTTTATTTCCGGACATTTATTTAAAGTATCACCAAATAGATGTTGTCGTATCACTACTTTCTTGTATGAATGAACCGGCAGCACGAGTACACGTAAATAATGTTTATTCCATTAATTTGAGAAAAATTTCAGGCCCAAGCCACCACAATAATAAACGTCACAAATATTTTACATATGTATTTGCTGTAAAAATGTACATAAGTGGAAAAACATTCAAACAATATTAAGTACTGATACATGGCAACAATAATAGATTAGCCCAGTACCCATTATACCCCAGAAAAACAAGCACTAAGTAAAATCCACCATTGGACTAATGTAATAGAACATGAAACAAACATCAAAAGTATTAACTTTTATATATGTACTAAGAAGACAAAAGTTTATCTGAAGCCTCAGTTATATATGATGCTTTCAGTTCAGTTTCCAACGCCAGGGCTTGGAATATCTTGATGTTGTCTATAGACATTGTGGTCTCCAGCATAATCCTCGGTTGTCTCTGAAATTTGGTCAGTGTGCCTATTGAACTTTGTCATAGGACTAGCCCAACCCCCAAAAGAATCTTGAGATGCATCTCCCAAATGTAAAAGGAACAAGAACAAGACCAAAAACAACATCGTACTGGCTTTGGTTTTCATTGAAAAGGAAATGAGGAAGTGAACTCTTGATGGTTAGTTAAGATGTAGAAAAGACTAACTAGGCAAGTGTAAATTAAAGGATGTGTGTCAAATGGGAATGTTTTATAGTAATAGTAGTAGTAATTCATGACACGCCTGTAATCATAGTGATTTGAAGAGACAAAGAAAATGCAAAGGTCATGATTACACTAGAGGGACCCTATATGTTGAAACATTCAGCTGACTCATAAATTTAATTGCCACATATATTATATATTTTGCATGATCTTTTTCGACGACGACATCCATTCTTGATTTCACTTATTGCTCGACATTTTTCCCAATTAGGGGGTCAAATCGAATAATTTCTTTCTTTTTTATGGTCCATTATATTTGTAAACACGTAAATATAAGAAATAATATTTTTTTTACCCATAATTAGAATATTTTCATATATTGTGTAAATATAATTATGGTAAGACTAGGATTCCTCTTTTGTATAAGCTTAGGATTCCTATTGTATAAGGGATGAATATTGTACTCTATATATACCTTGATATTAATGAAAGACTCCACAAGGGAGATTAATATCATCTTACATGGTAGCAAGAGCCAAACACCCAAAACCCTAGAACTCTTTCTTCCTACCGCCGTTGAGAACGCCCCCCCCCCCTCGAAACTCGCCGCACCCCCCCTACAAATTCTAGGTTTTCTTCTTCATTCCTCTCTTCTCTAAATGGCTATCCCTGAATCTTTCACACTTTCTGAATCTTCTACCTCCACAAATTCCACCACCACGTTGTCATCCTCTTTTCATCCAGCCCTAACTGTTACAAACATCAAGAACTCTATTCCCATTCTTCTTGATCAAGAAAATAGTCAGTATTCTTCCTGGGTTGAACTGTTTTGTAATCATGCATGTCTCTTGATGCGCGTAATATGCACACACTTTTAAACGCAAGTGCACGTTATCGTATCAAGTAGTATAGTCTTAGATAAGACCGAATATCGTCCTCTAGGATTAGGGTTCAAGTACCAATTATCTATTTTCTAGTATCTATTTGGTGGATTAATGATTGATTTGTTGTTTATAACTAAGAATTATGAAAGCTATTTTAACTATAAAGATTTACTTCAGTGATGATGAGAATAGGGCTTCTATGTATCCTCACTATCCGCTTATGCTACTCATTAATGCATTACTTATGGTGTTCTTCTTTTGGAGAAAGCAGGTTTACGAAATCGTTTTATACTCCCGTTAGGGTTATATAAACACTCAACCCCAGTATTGTTCCTTACCTAACTTTCGCTGATAAGGGTAACTCCATAGGAGGATTAAGAACAAAAACCTAGTTGACCGTCACGCACAATGCGCAAAATTAGGGTTGTTAAGCCTCTCATCAACGCTACAAAACTAATTGAGGTATTTTCATCCCCAATTCAAGCCTGTCTACCCAACTTACAAAGATATTCACAATCCCCTTTTCGTAACTGATTAGAAATCATATAGTGATAACTAGTTGTCAATTAGCTACCAAGAATTCAACTCAATTATTGGATAGATCTCTCAATAAGAAAAATAACCATAAGCATGCATTAATTTATAACATAAGTTTCAAGAAGTTCAACATAGAAAGCCCTATAGGAGAATTAGTTCCTAGCCATAAAGATGACAAGAACTAATTCCAAGTTCATCATGCAAAAACTGAATTAAAGAAAAGAAAAAGGAAAGAAAATTACTAAGAACAAGTCTCCAAGCCAAGCATCCAAGGGTTGTGTTGTGGAATATTTACAAGATGGATTGGTGGAAGGATGGATGTAGAATGGTGAATGGTAGAATGGAGAATGAATAATTCTTCTAATGATGTAGAGTATTTATAGCCAAAGAATCCTTTAGGTGAAGGGTTAAGGATTTATGTAGGAAAGGAAAAGTTATTAGAATCCTTTTAGGTAAGGGTTTTTAGGTAGGAAAATGTTTTCCTTTAGGTATGAAAAATTATCCCTTTTTGAAGGAAAAGTTATCCCTTTAGGATTCTGAAACATGTCACCCGCCCAAAGACTTCACACTTCGCTACATGCGTTAGATCAGCCATGCGCTCAAATTCAGCAACTCTTCGACTTTCAAGACTTTGGGCGCCACAGCTGCTTTCTGCCATGGCCGTGACATTTTTTCTCGCGAATTCCGTTTAAATGCCTTTTTTCGTCCGACTTGCCTCGATTTCTCTATAATTCCCGGAACTTCTTAGACTTCATTTCTTGGCCCTTTTGTGTGCAATTTCATCTCTTTTATGCTCATTTCATCTCCTTTTCGTCATTTCTCCATTTTTGACCGCTGTGACACAAAAGAAAGAAAAACGACCCTAATACTGTACTAAACATAAATAAAATGAGTAAAATACTAACTAAAAATGACTCAAAAAGTATATATATAATACACCGATCATCTCTATAACGTGCTTGATCACATCGATGACACCATTCCGCGCCCTCCGGAGGTTGATGAGTCTACTTGGCGTCGTCTAGACGCCGGCGTCAAACAGTAGATTTATGGTAGTATTTCTCAGGACCATCTTCTTACTATCATGAAATATGGCGCCACAACCTTTGAGTTATGGAATCGTTTGGAGGAAATTTTTCAGGACAATAAGCACACCCGTACTGTGTATTTAGAGGAGAAATTTAACAATACACGTCTTGAAAACTTTTCCAATGTGACTCAGCATCGCAAACAAGCTAGTTACCGACGGATCAACTTGTTGCCGACGAGCTCACATCGACAACAAACTGGTGTTACAATTGATTGTTGGCCTTCCTAAAAGCGAATATGATACTTTGGCCACCATGATTCAACAGGCAGATTTGTTACCCAACTTTAACAAAGCTCGCTCGCAGTTGTTGCTCGAAGAGACTCGACGTGCTAAGCAGGATGAGCACAGTCAGAAGGCATTAGGGTTGAAACGCGACCTCAAGATCCAATGCCGCCAGAAAACTCTCAACCGTAGCAGGGACGAGGTGGAAAGGGTGGCAGGGGCCGCGGCAGGGGAGGCCGTGGTCGTGGTAAGGGTCGCGGTCAACAGAACCAGCAGCAGCAACAACAACAGGGATCACAGAACAACTGGGCCGCGACTCCTCAGCAATTTGCACACAGCGCCGTGGCGCCCCACTTCAGAGTCGCGACACCGAGTCCATTACAGTACTATCATCCCTACAATCCGTATTCTTACCATGGTTTGTTGGGCCCCGCTCCAGCCTCGCAGCAGGTCCACTTCATGCAAGGTCAGGTTTTGAAGCCCTCATCCGGCATAACACCCACTGAGTTGGAACAGACATTCAACACCCTCTCCATGCAACAGCCTGACAATACTTGGTACATGGACTCAGGCGCCACATCTCACGTCAACCAATCTGCAGGTACTATTCCTAAACTGTTTAGTTTAAAACATCCTCAATATGTTACAGTTGGTAGTGGATACCGCATTCCAGTTAATGGGTATGGTACCTCATACACACAACCTCCTCATCCACTTTTCTCCCTCAAAAACACCCTATATGACCCACACATGATTAAGAACCTCATATCCGTCCGCCAATTTACTCGTAATTGTTATACCCCGTAGTTCTGACCCTACGTATGAGAGCGTACGAAAGCATGTAAGACTTAAAATTTCCAAAGGATAGGTTGACGGATTGTTCCGGACGGGTTTTAGTAGACTTTGAGGCGGGTTATGACCCGGTACATTGAGAATTCCTAAGTGTTTCAAAGGCCCAGGGCGTAGTTCGTTGAGTCTAGATTCCAACGCAACCAACCGTTCGTCGATAGGACGTCGGAGTAGAAAGTTATGAGAATTACAAGTTCGGCGCAATCGGACAAAAATGTTTGGACAGGCGGGCGCGGCGCGCGGCCGGATGCAGGTCGCGCGCCGAATGTACTGAGGGGTCTCTGAAGTTTCAGCGCGCGCGCCGGAAGCGAAGGCCGCGGAAGATCTGAGGGTCCGCAGAGCGCGGAGCCGCGCGGGAAGCAGTGGTCGCGCGCCGAGGCGGGATTCTGGGCGGAAAAACTTAGGAAAAGTCAGATTTTTCTTTTAAAAGACCTTGGGAGGGTGACAAGTGTCCCCCCCCCATCTGATTTTGCATGCACTATATTGACCAAGTCTTCAAGACTTGGTCATACTTCATCTCTCTCTTAGACAAAAGTTCTCCCTTCTCTCTTAAAAGTTCAAGCTCCTCCTTCTCTCTAAAATCCCAAGAGAAATTCTAGCCTTAGGAAAAATCTGAAAAGTTAAGAACAAGAAGGACTCTTTTGGCTAGCTTGTTGGTGGTGTTCTTGGCAGGAAGATAGCAAAATATTTGGAATAAGTTTGACTAAAACTTTAAGGTAACATTTCTTCCTTTAGAATTAGTTTCTAGTGTTGCATGTTAAGAAGAAAGAACTTGTGGTAGTGAATAATGCTCTTAGAGTCATTGCATGTAAGAAATATGGTTTGGATGTGAAAGAATTGGTTAAGAAAATTATGTGAGCATGTTGTAGCCTAAAAACTACCTTAGACTTGTTAAGTTAATTGTTTTACCTTTTGGGGCAGAATTTTACACACCCAAGTTTAGGTGTGTAATCCCCTTGAGATTGTTTGGAGTGTTGGGCCTAAGAAGTGGCGTTTGGATGTTGAATTCGGACCTTAAAAAGGTGGCAAAGTATGTAGAAACAAATGAAATGCTGCCCAATTTTTCCATAGAATTTAGGGGCTTTGAACTTAGATTATTCCTACATTGAAATTAGAGGTTAATAAACATATTATGGTTATTATAGGTTGGCATATTACTTGCGGTAGTTTGAGCTTAGCAAGTGGATTGACCGAAGAGGTATGTGGAAACTTTCTTATCCTTTGAGCATGAGTAGTTATAACTATATAGTACGGTAGACGTACGTGTTTTGAATGAAGTAAATCCTTTTGTTATACTTGACTTGTTTTAAGAAAATGTCTAAGTTGGTTGGGTTAAGAAGTTAACCCGCTTGTTCTTAAGGAATGGTTCATCCTAAATAAGATAGACAAAGATTTTCTTGACCTAATGAAGTATAGAGTACTTTTGGTGTGAAAGTATTGAATATTGAATTATTCTAA
Organism: Przewalskia tangutica; assembly: GCA_029844215.1. Lineage (NCBI taxonomy): Eukaryota > Viridiplantae > Streptophyta > Magnoliopsida > Solanales > Solanaceae > Przewalskia > Przewalskia tangutica. The sequence goes on from CM056734.1 coordinate 85,149,120, forward strand.
AAGATAAGAGACTTAAATTTTTGGAGGTAAGAAACTTGTTTTCTAAAGGATAAGAGGCTTGAAGTATTTTGAAAATTGTATGAATTTGTTTGAAGTATAAGCCTCTTGGCTAGTAAAAGAACGAAATGGTTCATAAGGAGTTATAACGGCTTTATGGGAAGTTAGTTATAACGGCCTTATGAATGGATAAGGATGTCGTAAATTTCTAAAGCATAAAGTTAGTATAACGGCTTTATGGGAAGTTGGTTATAATAACTTTATGGAAGGTTATGAAAGTTGTCTATTTTGATTTATGAGCATAAGTGGTCTAGATTGTGGGAAAAATTGAAGTTACTTGGTTTCAAGCTATGAAATGATTTTTCTAAAGGTGTAGTAACTTACTTTGAAAAATAGACACGCCTCGATACTACGAGTGTTAGTATCTTGGATTTTACATAAAAAGGAGGCTTTCGAAAAGAATGTACGTACATAGTACTTTGGCTTGTTTAATTGAGAATTATTCTATGTGTGCCTTGAAAAGTACCTTGGCTTGCTTAAATAAGAATTCTCTTGGTTTATGTGAAAAGAAGGCATGGTAATTGTCTTGGTTTATATAAAGGCATGGTATTGCACCGAATTAAAAGCATGTAATTATGAGTCTATTTGGGCGCATCTGAAACGGTGATGGAGGATTCCACGGGTATGCGGCCATGATGAGGTTCATTTCCTATCGATGCGATATTCCATGGATTAGCTCTCCACGAGGTTCATCATGCGGGGTGGATCTAGTAGTTAGCTCGCACCGCCTGGCCGAGACGTGACGCAGGTGGATCCGGTAGTTGGCTTTCGCCTTGCCGTCGGGTTGGGCGGTGGTGTGATGCAGGTGGATCTCGGTGGTTAGCTCGCGTGCTTGCCGCCACGCGATGACGCAGGTGGATCTGGTAGGCTATCGCACTTGCCGGCCGCCGTGATTTCGATTATAGTATTGTTGGTACGGTGGATCCGTAGCCGGCTTTCGCCTCGCCATTGAGGACGCAGGTGGATCTCGTAGCTATGCCTTCGCATTTGCCTCGCACGGTTCTTATGATACGTGGGATCTAGTATTCATATGTACTTTAGTGTTGTTATATCATGATCGCCAAGTGAGGAAGGAATTCCACGGGCACGATTGATATTATGGGCATGAGACCTATGGTTATATTTGAGTGATGACTTAGAGGGCGTGAGTCCCTAACTTGACATGGCTGCGTATATGTTGTGTACTGTAGTTTGGCTATCATACATGCCTCCTGCTTTATATATATGCTATTATGAATTCATTACATTTTGATTTCACATACTTGGTACCAGATCGACCTCTCGGCCGCGTTCACGCCGCAGTCGAGATACGTAGCTGGCGGTCCGCACTCTTAGGATCACTGTTCATTTCTTGGGAAGCTCCATCTCTCCGGAGGCTTGTCTTTTTGGTATGATTCTCTGAGGTTATAGACTTTTGTACATTCAGGGGGTATGGCGGGGCCCTGTCCCGCCACAGTTGTTATTCCTAGAGGTCTGTAGTCACGTTGGTGTTTTGGGCCATCGTAACCGGGCCAGATTACTATACTTTTGTTTAAGTATGTTTTATAGAAAGCCTTTATCGGTGGCGAATGTTTACCCTTTTTTTCTAAGTAATGTGTTATGTATGTTCCACGCTATTCTTCTCGACATATACCGATGGTACCTTAGGTACCAGTCATGGCCCCGGGGCTGGGTCGTGACAGTAATAATTCTGTCTCCGTGAATTTTGACCCTTTTAGTTTTACTGTGAATGATCTTCATACGGGGACACCTCTTACGAGATGCAATAGCACGGGGGATCTCTATCCATTCACTTCCACATCCGCTGCCAGATCTTGCTCTCCCGTCACTCTAGCAGTTGTTTCTTCTTCAACTTGACATAATAGGCTTGGTCATCCAGGAGTCTCAGTTTTTAATTTTCTTAAAGGCAACAATTTCATTGCTTGTAATGGAAAATCTGCCCAAAATTGTGATTAAATCATCTACTAGTGTTACACTTGCTCATTTTGATATTATACATGCCGATTTATGGACATCTCCTATCTCTAGTTCTCTCGATCATAAATACTATCTTGTGTTGCTTGATGATTTTTCACACTATGTTTGGTTATATCCTCTTAAATTTAAATCGGAAGTGTTTGTCAAATTTCTTGAGTTTCGCAAGTTTATCCACACACAATTTGGAAAAAGTATAAAATTATTTCAGTGCGATAATGGTCGTGAATTCAATAACTCTATATTTCACCGATTTTGTACAAATAATGACATGGTTTTTCGCTTCTCCTGCCCTCACACCTCACCACAAAACGGTAAAGCAGAAAAAATCATATGTACCATTAATAATATGATTCACACCCTATTGATTCATGTCTCCCTCCTTCCTTCTGGGTATATGCTGCTAAAATGTCAGAATACATTCTAAATATTCTCCCTACTAGAACTCTTCACAATATGACCCCTACCACAATCCTCTACCATAGAGTCTCCTCCTATGATCATCTACGGATTTTCGGTTGTCTGTGCTATCCTAACCTCAGTTCTACCGCCCCTAATAAGATTGCTCCTAGGTATACTCCCTATGTCTTCCTAGGATTCCCGCCAAACCATAGGGGCTATCTATGCTATGACTTGTCGACTCGTCAAATTCACATATCTTGTCACGTCACATTCGACGAGACCACATTCCCGTTGTCGAATCGTCCAAAATTCCAAAAATCGAACTACTCATTTCTTGACGAGCCTGCCATCTCTCCCCTCATCCTCGAACAACTCACGTCATCTGTTTCGTCGTCAGAGCCGCGACCCCAAGGGGAGGCGCCGCAACGCCTGATTTCCAGTGAGCAATCTTCAGGAATACCGTCGAAAGCGCCGCAGCGCTCGATCCACGAGCCGCGGCTCCTCCGACGGCTTCGCCCCCACCTTCTCCTTATCCAACTTTATCTCCCGTCTTAGACCCCACTCCGCCACCCACTGTCCCTACTCATCCAATGGAAACTCGTTCAAAGCATGGAATCTTCAAACCAAAAGTCCATTTCAACTTGTCTGTCCAAACCATCTCTCCACTTCCAAAGAACCCAAAATTGGCCAAACAAGAGCCTAATTGGAATACGGTTATGTATGAGGAATTCAATGCTATAACTATACAACACACGTGTGATCTAGTACCTAGACCTGAGGGGGTGAATGTAATTCGATGTATGTGAATTTTTCGTCACAAGTTCAGAGACAATGGGAATCTTGAGAGGTATAAGACCCGTCTTATGGCTAATGACACAAATCAGCAGGAGGGCATTGATTGTGGTGAGACCTTCAGCTCGGTTGTCAAACCGACTACTATTCGCATATTTTTAAGCATTGCCATGGGAAAACACTGGTCGATCCATCAACTTTATGTGAATAATGCATTCTTACTTGGGGACCTGAGAAAGCTTGATACGTCGATCGCTGGTTCACCCATCCAGCAGTCCCTCACTATGTGTGTCATCTCCGTAAGTCACTATATGACCTGAAACAGGCTCTCCGTGTGTGGTATGATCACTTTGCCAGATATATCTTGCATATTGGGTTTGTATGTAGTAAGAGTGATACATCACTCTTCATTTTTCATCGAGGTAGTAAGATCGCTACTTATTATCAGACGTGGATGATATTGTTTCGATCGCTTCTCGAGATAGATTGAAAAATGAGATTATTGTCTTGCTTAAGTCCGAATTTGCAACAACTGATTTGGGAAAGCTGAGTTATTTCTTGGGGATATCAGTGACCAGGTCTGCCAATCACATATTCTTGTGTCAGCGTAAGTATGCAGAGGAGATAGTGTAAAGGGCTAAGATGGCGAATTGCAAAGTTATGCCTACTCCAGTCGATTCGAAATCTAAGCTCAGTGCTATGGATGGTGTTCCAGTCTCTGATCCTACTCTGTATAGGATCCTTGCAGGTGCACTTCAATATCTCACATTTACCAGGCCAGACATCGCTTATGTTGTTCAAAGAGTGTGCTTATTCACGACGCCTCTGCGAGTCTCATTTCACTGCTCTTAAGCTTATCATTCGATACATTAAGGGTACCCTTGATTATGGTTTGCACCTATACCCCTCTGCGCCAAATAAGTTGCTCTCATATACGGATGCAGATTGGGCAGGGTGTCCGGACACGCGACGCTCCACCTCCGGCTTTTGTGTTTTCTTAGAGGATAATCTGATTTCTTGGTCCGCCGGCGGCGCACTACCATATCTAGATCCGATCAGAGGCCGAGTACGAGGCGTTGCAAATGTAGTAGCCGAGATTTATTCGCTCGAAACTTATCGTTAGAACTTCGTCCTTGCGTCAGCATCTATCAGGTATCGTGATAACATCTTTGTCATCTATTTGTCTCATAATCCGGTTCAACATCAGCGAACCAAACACATTGAGATAGACCTACACTTTGTTCGTGAGAAAGTTGCTCTAGGCCATGTCAGAGTGTTACATGTTCCATCATCGTATCGATGCGTACATATTTACCAAAGGACTTCCTGCATACTTGTTTCTTGACTTCAAATCCAGCCTCGGCCATTTACCCTCCCGCCCGAGGTGTGTGTAAACATGTAAATATAAGAAACAATATATTTCCTACCCATAATTAGAATATTTTCATATATTGTGTAAATATAATTATGGTAAGACTAGGATTCCTCTTTTGTATAGGCTTAGGATTCCTATTGTATAAAGAATAAATATTGTACTCTATATATACTTTAATATTAATGAAAGATTTCCCACAGTATATTAATATCATCTTACAATATTTTTATTTGTGTAGTTCTAATCTAAAACTTTCAAAACTCACCTACTACAAAAGCCAAAAGCAAAAACATAATGTTACTACTAGCTTGCAAATGGAAATTAGACAGTTGTTAGATTTATTTTTGGTTCAAGATTGGCCCCCCCTTTAAATAATAAAATTGTGATTTTTGTCGTTAGTAGCCAAATCCAACAGCCTTGTGGAAGCCCTCCTTCTATCTCACTCGCCTTTTCAATCAAACAATAAATAAAGTACTACATCATTGATTTGTCCTAAGATATACTCAAATCAAAGGTAGTGTACATATAAAGTTGTGCATTATTTGTTTATTTTTGTTCTTTTGGTCTTAATATATATTATGTTCTTCATAATGTTTCCAAACGACAGGCGAGTAAAGAGATTTTCTTCCTTGGTAGTCAAGAAACCCCACTAATAAGGTGTATAATAGTATATTTTTTCAACAATAAGCTGTATTTCTCCTATATCGAGAGGATAAGATCGCTAGAGGTTACGAAGTAGCTCGAACAACGGAAGAGGTCAAAAAACGGCTTTTTCTTAGGCGCAGACCAGCTTTAATCGAACTCAGGTTCAGCTAAAGAAGACGTTGCGCAACAAGCGGATGAAAGACTAATACGAAAGACATCAGACAACAAGAATGGCGAACAAGACTAAATGTAAAGTTCGTTGCGCGACCAAACTAGCAGGAAATGAAAGCAGAAATGTATCTGTGTCATTGTTTTCAAGAATCAAATTTAGATGGCATGCACCAAATTGTGGGGTACGTGGGGAATAGACCACACCTTGGTGTTTTTTCACTTCATTTTTACCACAAAGTTTAGCTTTATTTTTTAATTAAAATTTGGAAAGAATGATTGCATATTAGTGACAATGTGGTTACGTCATTGGCTACCTCGTAGTATTTCTGATGTATAGTCGGTATTAATCATATTGTTTTTTTATCGTAATTTTAGGTAGAAAACAAAATCAGATACTGTCTCCTTTCTTTATTTCTCATGCTCGCATATTCGCCAGAGCAAGGCTCAAATTTAGAACAGTTATCCGGCGCAGATCGGTTAGTGCACGCAGAGGTATCTTCATGGGTGGTGTGGAAGAGGCGATCACAAGTTCGAAACTGGGATAACGCCGCCCGCCGCTCTTGGGGCGCATCACACTGGGCAGTGTGGTTTAAGCGGGCCGACGTGGTTTGCGCTATTGCGTCGGTCAGGGTTTCTGCTGTGCGACTTCGAAAGAAGCGTGATCGCGAGTTCCTTCGTCAATAAAAAAAAAAAAAAAATTACAACAGTGCTAGACTCTTTATACCACCATATTGAAACGTAATGATTATGAAATGCTGTATAAGTTTCTTCATAAAAGAAATGAAAGGGCTAATTTCATACTAATCTTTTTTGCTTCTACACCATGTAAAGATTTTGTGATGACTGTAAAAATATCTTGAAACAAACAGTATGAACAAGTGACTCTTTGCTCATTATTATATTTTCCTGTGGGGGCGAAATTCTAAAAGATAAAAAGAAAGTCACTTAACCATTAAGCGACTTCAATATCAAAGTTGCTCAGCCAAATGATGTGCCTTGTATTCTTTGATTTCCTTCAAATAATATAAAAATATTATGGTATTTGAGTGAAAATTGATATAATTGATGTCAAATAACTCGACAGGATCACTGGCTAAAAGATATAGATGACCTGACACATAATCTAACACATAACTTGAACTGCACAATTAAATGCAAATGTTACACAACTTGCTGGCCATGCCCTCAAATTTCTTGAATTTTAAACAATTTATCATACATGTGGTTGTACTCTTATTATAAGTTTTCGTTTAATAATAACGTACAAAAAGGAATTTCAGTAGTCCCATCTTTCAAGCAAAACTACGTTTCTAAAAGAAAATAATCTCTTAATTATTTTCATTAATATCAAATGTATAATATATGATATATAATATTTAATTATGGTAATTAAATTTACTTTTTTCTAATACAATATTAATATATTTTTCTAATACAACACTACTATCATAATTACACATGTACAAAAATTATACAAATATGGCAAGAGGGGAAACCGTGTATATATGGAAAATATATACACGATATACATAGTAGGGGAAACTGTGTATATTATTAATATACAGTATATTCTATCACACCCCCCGTAGTCATAGAGGACGATTGTCGTACGCTTAAACTGTTCCTAAAATCTTCAAACAGAACCAAGTGAAGACCCTTAGTAAAGATGTCAGCAACTTGGTACTGTGAAGGGACATGCAAGACACGTACTTGTCCACGAGCTACCTTTTCACAAACAAAGTGAATATCCATCTCGATATGTTTAGTGCGCTGATGTTGGACCGAATTCCCAGAGAGATAGACCGCACTAACATTATCGCATTTGACCAAGGTACCTTTCTCAATAGGAAAGTGAAGCTCTAATAGGAGATTATATAGTCAACATGATTCAGACACCACATTGGTTACCCTCGATACTCGGCCTCTGCACTGGATCCCGATAAAGTAGCCTAGCGTTTAGCCGATCAAGAGATCAAGTTATTACTAAGAAACATACAATAACCAGATGTCGAACATCTGATATATGGACATCCACCCCAATAAACATCAGTATAAGATATGAGAGTATATTCAGATGATGGATATAAATACAGACCATAATCAAAAGTGTCTTGAATGTAACGTACAATGCGTTTAAGAGCATGCATGTGCTCATCCCTCGGTTCATGCATAAATAAACACACCTGCTACACTGCGTAAGTAATATCAGGCCTTGTGAAAGTAAAATATTGAAGAGCCCCCACAAGACTGCGATAGTGGGAGGAATCCTCATAAGGTGTGCTAGAATTAGCAAACATCTTCATTTTTGTATCAACTGGAGTAGGAGAGGACTTACAGAATGACATGTCAGCTCTCTCAATAATCTCGGCCGCATACTTCCTCTGTGATAAAAATAGACCACTTGTATGACGTGTCACAGCTATACCCAAAAAATAACTCAAGGCCCCCAAGTCTTTCATAGCAAATTCTGAACTGAGAAGAGACATGATAGACTTGTGTAGTTTATCCGAAGAGGCAGTCAATCTAATATCATCCACATATAATAGAATGTATGCCAGAGAAGTACCACGACGATAGATGAACATATAATGAACATATCTGCTGTGAGAAAATCCAATAGTCGACACATAATCTACAAATATTTTATACCAAGCCCGAGGGGCCTGTTTAAGCCCACATAAGAGCTTCTTCAGCAAACAAACATGGTTAGGATGATCGGGGTCCCTGAAGCTCAAGGGTTAATTCATGTATATTGTCTCCTTGAGATTATAATGTAAGAAAGCATTTTTGACATCCATTTGATGAATGGGTCATGCTTTTGAGAGAGCCAGACTTAGAACAGTGCGAATGGTTGCAGGTTTGACCACCGGACTAAATGTCTCTCCACTATTCATACCAACATGTTGAGTTTTGCCATCACCTACAAACGGGTCTTATGCCTCTCAAAACAATCATCAGATTTTTGCTTATGAGTAAAAATTCACATAGAACGAATAACATTGACACCAGGAGGACGGAGCATAACTCCCATGTCTTATTTTCAATAAGAGCATTATATTCATCATCCATGATCATTTTTTAATTTGGGTCATGAAGAACAGACACTAGGTTATGTGGTGGGGGTAATTTAGTGATATTAGAATTGAGATTAAATTATCGTTTCAGGTTAAAATGCCCTATTGGCTACGAGTAACGGGCCCTCCACTCGGAATGGAAGTGGACTGGACTTGGAATGGTATCGGGTCATCTCGGGAGGTAGGGCCTGACTGTGTCATTTAGATATTTTTCACTAACTTAGTCAAATGTGTAACGAGTGTGTAACACACTCGCCGATGACGTGACAAAATAGTCAATTAACTGATTACATGTGACATTTGAGTCCGAAATAATAGTTAAAATGAATTATAAGAAAAAAAAAAGAATTTTTTTTTTTCAGCAAAAATAAAAATTATTTTCTAAGCAAACTCCATATACTTTTTGCCGGAAAATGAATAGCTTTTGCTGGATTTTTTTTCCAGTGAACTCTTTTTAAAATATTTTATACAATGTTATCATAGAATGGTGGCGGTATTCATTTTTTCCGGTGGTGCAAGATAACAATGACAGAAGATTTGTTAATGATAGAATATTAAGCGGAGAAGAAAGGGAAAAAAATAAAGATGAAAAAAGGAGGAGGAGAAAATAAAAAGAATTAAAAATAATAAAAATATATTTTTTAGCCTTTTTATGCATCTATTTTGTTTTATGTGAAAATCACGCAACTTGTCAAATCAACGAAAAATCTCTAATAGTGATACTAGCTCATGTGTCTGAAACATGATTTAATTGAAATGTTTAAGCGGAAAATATCGACGACACTGGGTGAATAGGTTTGGCCAAGTATTCTCGTGTGATATGCATTTATGTTTGATAGTTGATACTAACAATTAATGTACGTGGTCGGTACTTGTAAGAGGACGTGTCAAAGACAGCTGTGAGGTAGGCGATGACGTGCGTCCCAAGCTTTGATTAAAAAGCTGCAATGTGACTGGCATTTTGGATTAGCTTATCATGGAAAAGAATCACCGACTGTTGGAAAGTTCCTACCTACATACTATGCTGTCAATAGTATCGTCCATATGTGTTTCAGAGAGTTAAGTTAATTAAATTTTAGAGCTAAATTAATATTTTAAAATTATAATTTAACTATATAAAATGTACACGAGAGAAGTACTATAAGTATAATTCAACGCTCTGAATTTAGCACACTTAGCTAATGTTTCTATATTAAACACACTTAGCTCTGAATTTATGTATCTCTTATACTATGAAATTAAATTCAACCCTCTTTAACTTTTGTGAATTACACCATTAGATGTACGGAAATATTATACAACTACTATGTGTTTTAAAAGGATAAACTAAGATGGTTACAATACAATAGACTTGAAGCCTAACAAGAGTTGTGACAATCACAACAAATTTGATGATTTTGGTCTTCGTTCTTGAATGCGTCTTTGACTCTTGGATCTTGAAATCTTCGTTTGAACTGCAGCAAGCCCCTTGATCTTTATGACCTGAAACCAAAAGACACTAAATCTGGTAGTGTAACAAGGTTTGCTGAGTCGATTGATATTCAATATTTTCTTAAGACAATATTGCCCCGTATAAATCTCTTAACGGCTATTGACAACTTGTCTCCCAAGATAAAACAACAACAAACAATTAAGCAAAGGATAACCCAAATGTTTACTATAAAAAGAAGAAATTTTGTGTGTATGAAAATATGCTAGAGAGGAAGAGTTTTCAGAAAATCGGAAATCATCCAAGTATGGTTGTTCTTGAATTGAGTCAAAGGCCTCAATTTATATTGTGATGAAGATGACTTCCCATCTAGCCAAGTAATGACCTTTAATGTTATGTAATGACACTAAATGTGGGGTTACAATTCAGCCAAATAATGACTGAATTCATGTGCCAAATAATGAAGGATTAATGTTCCAAAACCAGCCCAAAAGTCAGAAACTTTTCATGTACTGTCGAACTCACTGCTTCTGAAGCGCCGCGGCCCTTCACGGCGTTTTCCGATACGTTTCATCTTTTACACATCGTACATTTCTTCCTTCATTTATCAACGTGGAACACACGTCATTAGGCCAATAATTGTCCATCATTCTATGTCTCAAACATTTCACATACCAATATTTTTTTCACTTAATGGAATTTATGATATTTGACACTACGTGTGCACGTGTGTGAAAACGACGTTTCCAACGTGCAAGACCTCAATTGTTTGAGTCATATAAACTTAATTTCACATTACTAAATTTCCAACTAACTTTTACATGCATTTGGTAATACAATATGGGTGCTACATACATCTTTCAGTGTTTGCTTATCAGTTTAGTTTGGCCAGTAAGTGTTGTTGACCACTAAATTAGTTTTACAATATGACTATATTATCGTAAAAAACAAACAGAGCGAATTACTTACTTCAATTGTCTCTTTCATACACCGTAGGTTATTTGTTATTATACTAGTTCGTTATCTAACCAATGTGATGTTTGTAGCAACTAGCAACATGGAGTTCAATATTAGACATTTTGACTTTGTGGAATATAGTATCCATTCAACCCAATCACACTGATTGATCATCTGCCCTACTCAAAGTCTATATTTGTTTGCTTCTACCATAACAATTTTCAGAAAATGACAGCGAACTTGTATTAATTAGGTCAAATACATTTGGTGTGTATGTACAGACTACAGAACGTGTTACATAAGATTGTTGAAATTTTCTCCTTCTAATTTCTAGGAAAATGATGCAATGAAACATTTCAAGAAAATATTTTTTTTTAACTCTTTTACTTTAACATATTTAACTGTTTTAAATTTATAAACACCAATGGGAGGTGAATGGTTACATTAAGTACCTTGATATCTTGGTGTATAACATGTTATAGTTTCGAATTACATCGAATATGTAAATATTTGAATCTATTCAGTGCATAAGGTAATATTAATTCAAAGTAAAAATATACTTCTTCCGTTCCAATTTATATGAGGGTTGGCCCGTTTGGGGAGTCAAACAATGTTTTCTTTGACTATAATTTTCTCCAACACTTTTCATATATTGTAAATTATTAATTATGCAGAGTTATAGTAATTTTTATGTAGTTTTCAAATATGTAAATTTTATTATAAAATACTCGAAGAATCTATGTTTGAAATTGAGTCAAAGCGATGTTTGAATTCCAAAACTGCTCAACCCTCGTATAAAATATAAATTAGGACGGAGGGAGTAATACTCTACTAATTAGACTTTTCAAGTAAGTCTAATAGAGGAATTAGTTTGATAGTGAAAGAATCACCCTAGTAATCAAACTTAAGACGTAGTTGCTAACTAGAAGTGTTGCTGCGATTTTGCAACATAATGTGAAAGCATGTCGACTTAGCACCAAAATTTCTTATTCCTAACACTACGCAGTACGCACGACGGCTTGTGAAGTAGGCTGACTTTTTCCAATATGCACAACTGTCTTGTTTATATAAATATCCTTACCCCTTGTCACGAACAAGCCACTATCTCTAAATTAAAGAATAAATTCTCATTTCTTATTTGTCCCTCTTTCATCTGTTTCTTGAGCTAAGAAAAAAAAAACAATGGCCGATTCCAAATTCTACTACAAACTTAGCCAAATCACAGCAATCCTTGTTGTGTTCCTCTTGATATCTAAATCTTCATGCGCTAGACCCCTTAATGGAGACGGTGTGAATATTGTACTTGTGACTGGGAACAATCTAGTACATAAATTTCCGACAAGCTCATCAAAGTCATCGTACGAGAAACATTTGGACGAAGATAAAATGAAGGTGAGAAAGGAACGTGTGAATTTGCTACTACATAGGCTTCCTAAAGGGAAGAAACCGGTGTCCGGACCCAGTAAAAGAACTAACAGCCTCAACGACTAAGGACAACCACAACATTCAAATCAACCATATAATTCATTAATTCTTTCTTTTTCATGTTATGTTTTTTCTTTTTGTTTGACCATGGACTTCTTTTGTAAATATTAAGTACTTAATTAGTATATATGATTGTGGAAACTAGGAAATAGGAATGGTCGACGACTATGTCGATTGTATCACTAGTGTCCGGCCATTGTAACATATCTCATTTTTTTAGTACCTACTTCTTTTTCTTTCTGTGAATTTCCCGAAATTTTACTCTTTCTTTTTAGTCTATATGTAATTATCATGGGTTATTTGAATGTGCTCCAAGATTCACAACTGCGCGTAATTTTTGTTAGGTGCGAGACAAAAGAAACAACTGGAGATACAAGTAATATTACGTCATTTCAAGAATTAGATAGCATTTGTCCCCGGAGGTGAACATAAATATGCTGCATTGTGGGTTCGAATCCTGGTGGGAGCATTTTGCTCTTTTCTGGGATAGGACCTTGTAGGTGATATCACTTGTCCTATTCTCAAACCCTATTCATTCAGACACATCTCGCGATTTACTGGTAATAGTGTTGAGAGACCGACACTACTATATTTAGGAATAGTCTGGCGTAAGCCACGAAGCTGTATATAAAAATAATAATTAGATAGCATTTAATTTCTTTATTCTGTAGTCATTATTCCAAATTCTCACAAGAAATTAAAATACTACTAAATGAATTACACACCACATTGACATGGATTTCAATAGAAACTTGTTGCAGTTTCTTTGTATTGTATTTTATACTGGCTTCTAGCAAAATTAATGTTGTCTCTCTACTGGTGTTAATTTAATTTAGAGTCCCCATGAAGAATGAAATCCTCATTACCCAACAATTTCATTTTTGAAGAAAAGGACTGTCATGGCAATTAGTGATGCCCCGCTACTTAATCTGCTAGACTTCCAAAAAGAGGTAGAGATTTGATCGAGTTTAAATTATATATTCATCGTTATGTGTTATAATAAATAAATCTGATGTAAAAAGTTTATTGTGTATAAAACCTAATCGGCTACTTGCATTCTATTGCAAATAGAAATAGAAGATTGTTTAAGCAAAAAAAGAAAAAAAAGAGGGGGGAAGAAATTGGTACGATGTATTACGCTGGACTATATTGAACAAAAACATAATACAGTGTTTGATAGACGTTTTCAGCCGGACTGAACTGTACTTTTTCTAAAAATAGTACACTATAACTGCCATTTTTGAGATCCATATGGATCTACCCTACCCTGAACTGTACTAAAAATTTAAAAAAATTTACAGTCCATTATATATTAATACTCTAATACCGTCCATTATATATTAATACAGTTCAGTTCATTACAATACAGTTCAGTTCATTACAATACAATTCAGTCTATTACAATACAGTACAATCCAATGCGATGTACCAAACGAGCCCTTATTGTGACATCTCCAGTGAAAGTAATGTTGTCCATAATAGAAAATAGGATTACAATGAGGATTGTACTCTCATCTTTTGTCAAACGCAACCCATAATTCTGCAATGAGTTGCTTCACAATTGTTTATATTGAAACGTGTAGCACACTTGACCTGACGACATGCAATTTTTTTTTTTTTTTTTTTGACGAAGGAACCCACAGCCGCTACTCTTTCGAGTGCGCAGCAGTAAACTCCTGCCGACGCAAATACCGCAAACCACGCCACGGCTAACCACACTTGGCAAGTTACGCGATGCGCTCAACCAAGAAGGTTTATGCGCAGGAATCGAACTCGCGATTCATGGCCCCGCTTCATCACACCAACTAATCTGCATTCTCATGCGTACGACCTGCAAATTAAATGTATCACAATTTTATAAAGAAGATGTGTAAATGGTTGGAGACACTCAAATTGACTAAGGCATTGTAATAATAAACAATGCAATCAACTAGTCATAAGATAGAAGTTTAAAAGTCGACGATTTTGAATTTGAGCACACCAAATACTATGAGTGCAGAGTCTGCAGACCACAAACAATTGAGCTGGCTCAATGTACAGAGTCAACATTAATGATCTCAGAAGAGAGGAAAATCATCAACTGCCTCACTCTCACATGGTCTATGTAAACTTTTTCTACAAAGCATCAGTATCCCAATAAATATTTCCAAATATGTGAAAGCCGCCATTTTATTATTTTCTGTGTTGGTCGACACATATCAGGATTGGGAAGTTAATTTCCAGTCTTAAATATCAGCTGTGTTGGCTTCAGTCTCTCTGAGTTCTGCAACCCTCTGTTATATCAATAGATCTATGGCCAATATTTATACAACTTATTAATGAAACTCTTGGCTAAATGTGAGCTTGGCATTGTAGGCCTGATTATGATCAACTTATAACAAAATATAAAGGATTAAAGATCCACTACAAATTCAAACAAAGGATGGTTCATTTAGGCTTAATAGGGTTAATTATGTAGTAATTTTCTATTTTATGGACTCATTATTAAAAGAGTCATTTTATGATCTAATAAAATATTAAATTATCTGGGTTTAAAAAGTAAATATCAATTAATATGGGGTTACTTTAAATAAGTAGAAACCCATTGGCCTTTTTCATTGGTGTCTAATGGAGACTTTGAAAAGGTCATGAAAAACATATTATATAAGGATGTGATGCGTAAGTCACATATTACGTTTTTTTTCTTTTCTATCCAATCTCTGATAAAAACAATTAAAAGCAGTATCCAAAACTTAGAAAATTCTAATTTCCTTCTTTCAATTCTTGCAATGAAACAAGGCTAGTGTCTTCACCATAGTCTATTGATTTACTTGTGATTCTGTGTTGCTAATTAAGCTATCCATCAAGTGGTATCAAGAGCAAAGTCTTGTTAGTCCCTTCATTATTCTTATTAATGAAAGACATATATATATACAAATTACAAGGAAGATTCTCTTCCTATTCTACTTAGAAATTTCTATTCTATAAGAATACTAATTTTACAACTATGATAATATTACACTACTACAAGGTACAAACCTAAGTCTAATATTTACCAAATATACAAAGGAAAGGGAGGCCCACGGTGGACTCTCGGCTGGGCCATTGTCTCGGCTGGGCCACTGACCCATATACTTTAACACACTCCCGTAGTCATAGTAGGCGGTTTTCGCACGATGTGACTGTCTCTAAAATCTTCAAAAAGGACCGAGGGAAGACCCTTTGTAAAGATGTCTACAATTTGATATCTTGAAGGGACATGACAGACGCGTACTTGTCCTTTAGCTACATTCTCTCGAACAAAGTGAATATTTATCTCTATGTGTTTAGTACGCTGGTGTTGAACTAGATTACCAGAAAGGTAGATGACACTTATATTATCACAATACACCAAGGTAGCCTTCTCAATAGGACAATGAAGCTCTAAAAGTAGATTTCGTAACCAACATGACTCAGAAAACACATTGGCTATCCCTCTATACTCGGCCTCTGCACTTGAACTTGAAAGCGTGGATTGACGCTTAGCAAACCATGAGACCAAGTTATTACCTAAAAACATGCAATAGCTAAACGTAGACCGTTTGGTGTCAGGACAACCACCCCAATCAACATCTGTATAGGAGACTAGTGTAGACATCGACGAAGGATAGAAATAAAAACCATACTCAAGTGTTCCCTGAATGTACCTAAGAATGCGTATGAGCGCATTCATATGTTTAACTCTAGGATCATGCATAAATAAACACACCTGCTATAAGACATATGTAATATCAGGTCGCGTGAATGTAAGTTACTGAAGGGCGCCTGCAAGACTATGATAGCGGGCCGGATCCTCTTAGGGAGAGCCAGCTGCAGCACCCAACTTGGGTTTAGTATCAACTGAAGTAGAAGTGCACTTACAAGATGACATCCCAGCCCTCTCAATGATCTCTGCTGCATACTTCCTCTGTGATAAGAACAATCCACCTGCATGACGAGTTACAACAATCCCCAAAAAGTAACTCAATGGGCCCAAGTCCTTCATGGCAAACTCAGAAGTGAGCAGTGTCATAATGGACTTTCGCAAAGCATCAGAAGGCAGTCAAGATAATATCATCAACATATACGAG
Source organism: Przewalskia tangutica (assembly GCA_029844215.1). Taxonomy (NCBI): domain Eukaryota; kingdom Viridiplantae; phylum Streptophyta; class Magnoliopsida; order Solanales; family Solanaceae; genus Przewalskia; species Przewalskia tangutica. Next base: position 85,165,569 of record CM056734.1, read on the forward strand.
AATGTATGCCATGGAAGAACCCCGACGATATATCAATAATGAATTATCAGACCTGCTGTGAGAAAAACCCATAGTCAAAACAAAATCAGCAAACCTCTTATACCAAGCCCGTGAAGACTTCTTAAGCCCATACAATGACTTCTTCAATAGACAGACATGATTAGGATATCTAGTATCCCTAAACCCCAAAGGTTGATGCATATACACTGTCTCCTAAAGATCACCATGTAGGAAAACATTCTTCACATCTAGCTGATGAATGAGCCATGATTTTGAAAGAGCCAAGCTGAGCACCGTGTGAATAGTAGCCGACTTGACCACAGAGCTAAATATCTCACCACAATCCACACCAACCCGCTGAGTCTTACCATCACCTACAAGTCTAGCCTTATGCCTTGCAAATGAACCATCAGAATTTTCCTTATGAACAAAATTCCACATAGACCGAATAATATTAACACCAGATGGACGAGGTACCAACTCCCACGTCTTATTATCAATAAGAACATTATATTACTCGGTTATGGTAATATTTCAATTAGGGTCATTTAAGGCAGACACATGATTAAGGGGTAAGAGGGATTTAAGAACATTAGAATTAAAATTAAAATATATTTTTGGTTTAAAAATACCCCGTTGACTGCGAGTGACTGGACCATGACTCTGGACTGGATTTGGGGACTTTTGGGAATTTTGAGCAATTTCGAAAATTACTGTCAAAAGAGCCACGGCGCTGATGCGCGATTTATACACACGTGATCGGTGTATTTTATATACACTATTTGAGTCATTTTTAGTTAGTCTTTTTCCCATTTTTGTACAATTATGTGTCGTCTTAGGATAGATTTTCTTTCTTTTGAGTCATAATGGTTTAAAGTAGAGGGTGTCACGGCCGACCCGACCCATCCCGACCGACTTATCTCGACCCGACCACACGACCCTGGTAAAAAAAAGCGGTAGGGTCCCGCCCGACCCGACCCCGCCAGGCCCCGATCCCGCCCCGATCCCGCCACGACCCCGCCCCGACCCCGCCCCAATCCCGCCCCAGTCCCTCCCTTTGCAGAAAATAGCCGTTGTCCAACGGCCATTTTACATTTCGCCGTTAGACAACGCCATTTTGGCTTCCTCCCCAACCCCCCTACCCCCTTTATATTTATTTTTAACCCCTAAGTTATTATATTTACACTTTAACCCAATTTTTCAACTATAAATACCTCATTTCCTCTTATTATTTTCACAAATCTTTCTACTCTCTAATCTCTCAATCAATCAATCTCTATTCTCTATACAACATTGTCTACTACATATTCAATATTTCAATCTATTTATTAATTTGAGAATTGGGAGTGAAGTTGGCAACTAGCTTGAGGATTATCTATCGAGCACAGTTTTAATTTTCAACCTTCGATTACACGCCGACTTACGTCGGCTTGGTACATTCGTTCTCTCATTAAATTATTATTTTGTTTTTATTTCATTTAGCACATTTAATTTCATTATCTTTAAGTCTTTAACTATTTATTACCATGAAAAGAGTAAAAGGTGTTTTTGGCAAGGGTACTTCTTCTAGTAGGGCGGGTAACAAGGGCAAGGGTACTTCTTCTAGTATTCCTAGACAAGATGATTTTATAGATCCTGAACTGTTTCCTGAAATACCATATGATCTTGACACAAATGATTATCCTCAAATTGAAGAAGATTTTAATTTAGATGACACTCTAGATGATGATACACCTACTAATGAAGATGATGATACACCCACTAGTGAAATGCCTCTTATCCCCCCTACTATGAGACGAGGTCCGGCAAAACGACCATTAAAATCAGTTGTATGGAAATATTTTGACAGGGACGTACCGAATCAAGTAGTTGTTGTAACACCCCATTTCAACCGGAGTCGAAAACGGGATTACTGCGTATGGTTGATTCCTAAATTTGTATTTAAAGGAGTCGCCACCTAATTATTATAGTGAATTAGGACACTGAAAATGTAGCATAAAATACTACGAATGAACTCCATTTAAAGGTCTGTGAAACTATGTGAGATTCTAGGTAAAAGTTCTTTATTATCCTAAAGGGAAGGGGTTAGGCACCCTCTAAGATCCGCTAACTTGCGGTTATCCGTTCAAACTTAGGTTTTAAAATTATTGTGCTAACATGCAATTTACAATTCTAAAGGTGTTCTAATTATTAAGCTAATCAAAAAAGATATTTAAACTAGGCATGCAAATATTTATAATAGACATATATTTAACAAGATAGTAATGAAAGCAAATAAACATAAAAGATGTAATGAAGAGAAATTAGCGATATTTCGTTTTTGTTTTATTTTATGCGAATGCTTTAACTTTGGGGTGCGCCTCCGGGTACCTGCAAAAGACACTTAGTAGAAGAGTTAGTAAATAATAAATAAATTACCAAACAAACACAATGTATGTATATATATATATAGATGTATATGTAAAAGATATTGTAAAAGATATATTTTTATATAGTGTGGGCTCAGCTAGTGTTATGCCAAGGATACTAAGACATGAGAAACCAATATCGCTACTACATGGCCGACTACTCCCAGAACGATAATATGCATTCTCGTCTAATCTTTTCACTTTCCTCCTCGCCCACATATTCCGTCTCACTTACCACAGAGGCCTCCAGATCGACGGATAAATCCTTCGTAGGCCAGTGTAGTATCAAGTTCAAAATCAGTAAAATACCAAGTGTAGCATTATATTAAAAAAATAAGTAAAATACCAAATGTAGCATTATATTTAAAAATAAGTAAAATACCAAGTGTAGTAACTTGTTCAAAATCAGTAAAATACCAAATGTAGCATTATATTTAAAAATAAGTAAAATATCAAGTGTAGTAACTTGTTCAAAAATCAGTAAATAAATTGACCCAAATCGCCTAAAATTAATACAGAACCCAATGAGCAATGAATAATAGCATCGATGCTTAACAAGAGCAAGCCCAAACAAAGAGTAGCCTCGAAACCAATCCCATAGATCAGGACAATAAAACAGTCCAGAAACAAACCTCAAAGCAAAAGAAACAATAGTCAGTGATACAACAAACATAAGTAATGCAACAAGTTTGCCGAAAATGTCGACTAAAGCCAACAATAATACCCAAATAAACAATAGCGAAAAGCAGTATAAAACGGACAACCATGAGTGAAACAGTGGTCAGTTCGCCGGAACAGTAGCAGTGCCCGAAAAATCGACGGAAAACCAGCGGTTCGCCGGAGTTTTTAAACTCCGGCCAAATTACTAAAATAAATAAAAATCAGTCCCAACACAGTACGCAACAGATCCTTGACAGCCATAGTTCGCCAGAATAGTAACGGCGGAGACAACCAAGATCGCCGGAGTTTCAAAGACTCCGGCAAGATACGAAAAATGCAGAAATCAAACCATACCGAAACCCACAAGATAAAAACCAACAATAATACCAAAAGGTAGAACGGTGGTGGCGTCGCTTCCACGGCGAGGTTGCCGGAGCGACACCACCGTAACAGTAGTAGGGGGATGCATAGGCTTTGATGGTGATGGGTCAGTGTTCGAACGAGAGTGTGTGCTTAGTGGTGAGGATGGTTCAACGACGGGGTTGGTGTTGCTGCCGAACTCCGGCGTCGTGAGTTCACGAGTCGACGGAGACGACGCGGCGAGGGGTAGAAGGGATGGTGGTGACGGAGCGGAGAGGGGACATGTATGGTCGCAGTGTTTCTGGGTTCGCTTGAGCTCGAGCTCAGCCGGGCGGCGGCGACGGGAAGGGGCTGAGGGAGAAAGGAAGACTTCCTTTTGAAAAAAATGAAAAAGGTTGGGTTGCCTTATGCGGTTGGGGTCCTTTACGTGGGCTGCCCCCTTTAATGGGGGTAATGTTTAATAAATAGGGGGTAGAATTAGGGTTTGATATTTTAGGAGGGAAATGAAAAGTGGGGTTTAAAATTTAAAAATGGGGGGGGGGGGAATAAAAGGGGGTGTTTGGATGAAATAAAAAAAATGGTGTTAGATGGAATGATTCGGATTGGGTTCCGTACTGGACTGGTTTGACAAAATGCAAAACGGGTTAATTATTTAAAAGAAAAATTAATTAACAAGATTCAAAATTATAAAAATGTAAATGCCGATGCAATAATAATAAAATACAATATTTAGACAAATGTTTAATGTCTAATTAAAATTAAAGCGGGATGTCAATTAATTATTTAAAGAGATGCAAAATATTATTATAATAGAAACATAATATTAACAAAAACATAATGCTTAAATTAAAATAAAAAAGATGCAATGTCATTTTGTGAATAAATAAACATAGAATATTATGTAAAAATATGCAAAATAACGCTTAAAATGTGGTGTGCTAAAATACTTAAAATTGCACGAAATATACAAAAAACCGGTCAAAATTGACTGTCAACAGTTGTATGTAAAACTTGTAAAAATGTTTATTCTTTTAAAACTGGACAAGGTCATGGTGGGACGGGGGGGTTTAGGAAGACACCTATTGCAAAAACACAAAGCCCTGCATGCCCAATACATGATTGAAAAAGATGGTGAGCAAGCGTCCTCTCAATCGGGACAAGGTTCACATACTGTCTGACAAAGCATGTGGTCAAATTAACCCTATGACGGGGGGAGTTGTAGGCCCTAAATACGATAAACATAAAGATAGGGAAGCACTAGCAAAATTAGTTGCTGTGGAGGGTTTGCCTTTTTCATTTTCTGAATCTCCTGGTTTTATTTATTATATTAGAGATATGTATAATCCTGCTTATAAAGGTTTTCCTAGATTAATTGTTAAAAGAGATGTATTTAAATTTGCACATGAATATCAACAGTATTTACGTTATGCATTATATCATTTAAATTGCAAAGTCGCTCTAACTTCTGATATAAGTCGTAGTACTAACGGCCATGATTATTTAACGGTAACCTGTCATTGGATAGATTATAAATGGTATATGCAAAAACGTATTTTAGCATATAGATATATAGATAGTAGACACACTGGTGAGTTTATTTCAGAAAATATTTATTCAAATTGGTGATTATTACTAATAACGATAAAGTTATGAGTATTACATTAGATAATGCATCTTCTAACAATTCTGCTATTTGTATTTTAAGAGATGTTTTAACTCCGTCTTTTCCAAAACATTTTCATATCAAATGTGCGTGCCATATTTATAACTTAGTTGTAAAGGATGGTCTTTCACTTTTTCAAGATATTCTTGAAAAAATACAATTTGCTATACACTTTATTTTTAAAAATAATAGAATTCAACAGAGAAAAGAATATAAAAAAACTTATCACGATTGTGGACTATCTTACAGAAAAATTCCCGAAGAAGTACCAACTAGGTGAAATTCTTTATATGACCAACTAGTTGTTGCTTATGACTATAGAAAACCTATCACTTTATTTGTTAACGCTCATAATCAAAATCCAAATCCAAATGATATGATTGTGGATAATGATTGGGACAAAATTAGAGAACTTATTGTATTTCTAGAGAATTTTCAACGAGCAACAAAAGAATTTTCTACTTTATATTATCCTACTATTTCAACTATGTTGTTTTATATAGCTATAATATTTTTACTTCTTAAAGAATATATGGAAAAACCTGCTTATAAGGCAGCTATTAAAAAAATGTTTATGAAATTAAAGAAATATTTTATTCATATTCCCCCTATTTATATTATTGGTGTTGTATTAAACCCGACTATTAAAGTAGAGAGTTGTAAAAGTCTTATTGAAAATATTTATACCTGTATGGACGTACTACCACCTCCAACTCCCAAAAATTTAAATGTTGAGCCACCTATTGAACAAACGCTAGAAGAAGTGTTGAATAGCGTAGAAGATGAATGCAAAAAAGTATATCGGTATTACCAGCAAGAAAGTGCTAGTAACCAACCGACTTTCGTACCATCTTCTTCTTCAACACAGCCTAAAAAAAGACATGCTGTTCTGGGGCTAGTATTGATTCTATTGAAAGCCTCAGAAATAGAATGTGCGGTGGTAGAAGTGCTAACCAAATTAGCGAGTTCAATGTTTTTGTTTTGCAGGGTAACTTACCTTACCAAGCAGTTATCAATGAAGAAAGAAATGAAGACTTGCTGAAATATTGGATGCAGAATGAGAAGACATTTCCGACACTTTCAATGATGGCCCGAGATATTTTGAACATTCAAGCGTCATCAATCGCTTCTAAAAGCGCTTTTTCTGCAGGCAGATTTCAAATAGGAGAGCACAGACACTCATTAGCCGGAGACAACTTAGAGATGTCGGTACTATTCAGAGATTGGATACGAGCGGAGCGAAGGAGGTGCGGTCAACCAGAGATTAACGAAGAAGAAGACGACAACTACAACGACATTTTATCTGAAGGCATGAGTAGCGACGTGGAACAATTTGACCAAGATATACCAATTCCAACCGAAGAACCACAAGAAATTATAAAGAAACTAGAAAAAATATTTTCAAATTGGTAATTTATTTCTTTGCAATTTTTTAATTTTTCTATGTCTTTTGCAATTTTTTTCAACAACAGTACATTACAATGTTGTAATTCTGAATCTTGTATATTTCAATGAAATAATTAATAATATAAGAGGCACAAAAATAACCCTGGGATGTTTTTTTTACACTCTTCTTGTCTTTGTTTAATTATTTAGTTTATACTTTATAAATATATTATATATATGAGTATAATACTATAATTATAATACTATAAGTCTATAATATTATAGTATATGTATATGACTATATGTTAATGTTACTTTGTTAGTAATTTAGTATTTTTAATTTAGTGAAAAAAAATTAAAAAAAAAAAAACTCGCTCGACCTGGCCCCGTCCGCCCCGACCGCCTAACGGGGATCGGGACCGGACACACGTATGGTCCCGCCCGACCGACCCCGCCAGCCCGCCTCAGCCGACTCGCCTCTTCTCCGCCCCGACCCGCCCGATCCCGCTAAACCCGACTCGGCCCGGCCCGCCATCGCGCCCCTAATTTAAAGTGGCATATTGGTGAAAAGAGGACAGAAACAGAGGTTCCAGAGCTCAAAAAGCTAGAAAGTTGGAAATCCGGGCGAGAAACAGGGCGGCGCCGCGGCGCCTCCAACCAGCAGCATCAGAGCGCCACGACGCCCAAAGTACAGAGAGCCGCAGGAGTTTCGGCGCCGCGGCGCCAGTTGCAGGGTCGCGACGCCGAGGCGGGAATTCTGCCAAATCCGAATGGGAATGGGCCAAGGCCAAGAAGGAAAAATTTGGGAACATTTTTTAGGCTATAAAAAGGACCTTCCTAGGTCAGAATAGGGGTTCCCACTTTTGCCAATTCATCACAAACTTGGAGATCAAGATTGGAGACTACTTTTGTGTAATTTCTTTGTTCTTTGTTTTATTTCTTTGTAGTTAATGTTGGATATTAGTTTATTTCTTGGCATGTTTATGGCTAGGAACTAACTTAATTTAGGGCTTTCCATATCGAATCACTTGAAACTCATTCTTATGAATTAATGGATGTTTTGCTTTCTTCTTATCATTGTTGAGATTTATTCAATATTTGTCTTGATTGCTTGGTAATTAATTGATCACTAATTATCATAATCTATATGATTTCTAATCGAAATCCGAAATGAGAGATTGTGAATATGCTATAGTTGAATAAACATAGGTTAAATCGTGGACGAAAGTACCCCGATACTTGTGTAGCTTAATAGGTTATTGCTCTTAATCCTTCTTTATAGTCAATCTTGTCACCGAAAGGTAGAAGGGTTCTATATTGGGGTTGAGTGTTTATATTACATTAACAAGAGTATAAAACAACTTAGTTAACCTGCTGTCTCAAAATAGAAGAAGAACCATAATTAATTGCATTAACAAGTAAGATGAGCGGATAGTTGAGGAGATTTGAAAGCCCTATTTCCACCATATCTGAAGTAAAATAAAGTAATTTAGTTAACATCTATAATTATAGTTATAAACAATTCATCAATTATCGGTTACCAAATAGATACCATAGAATATAGTTTGATAATTGGACACTAATCCCTAAGGACGATAACTCGGTCTTCTAGACTATATTACTTGTCACGACATGTGCACTTGCGTTTAGTGTGTGCATAAATCGCGCATCAAGTTTTTGGCGCCGTTGCTGGGGATTGACGTAGTTCAATATCATTCTATCTATTCCTAATTTCTAATTTGGTTTTTATTTTTGTTTTTATTTATTACTATATTTTTCTCTTTTATTCGTGAAACCGTGATCCGTTTGTTGATTTTGATCTGTTGCAGGCATCTAGTTTATGTGAAGGAGAAGAGGAGCATATACACTTGTTCCCTTCAACCCGGAGATTGAAAAGACTTGCAAGAAGAACAGGAGAAACAGACGAATTTTGGCCTTAATAGCAATGGGGGGCTTGCAGAACAACAATGAGATGAACGAAGGGCTATGTGATCATCAACCTAACCAAATGATGCCCCGGAGGTTACCAATGGATGTGGAAGAAAGGGTCCAGGTCCAAGCTGAGAGAAGCTTGGGAGATTATGTGCTGCCAAGGGTAAATGGAGCACAAACTTGCATCAGGCTCCCAGTAATAGGAGCAAATAATTTCGAAATCAAACCTGCAATCCTGAGTATGGTGCAGAATACTTTTCAATTCGTAGGGTTGCCATCAGAAGATCCTCATATGCACATAGTGAACTTCTTGGAATTGTGTGCAACTTTCAAGTACAATGGCGTTACTGACGCCGCCATTTGATTGAGGCTCTTTCCCTTCTCACTCAGGGATAGAGCAAAAGTTTGGTTGAATTCTCTGCCTACAGATTCTATATTCACATGGCAGGAGTTGTCACAGAAGTTCTTAGCAAAGTTCTTTCCACCGTCCAAAGCCGCTAAGCTGAGAGGGGAGTTGAACAATTTTTATCAGGTTGATGGAGAGTCACTCTATGAGGCTTGAGAGAGATTTAAAGATTTACAGAGGAAGTGTCCACATCATAGCATTGAGCTGTGGAATTTGGTCCATATTTTCTACAATGGGCTAGCGGGACCACAAGAACTATCATTGACGCAGCTGCAGGTGGAACTTTCATGAGGAAGACAGCACATGAAGCCCATGATTTGCTAGAAGACATGACCACCAATAATCATGTAACAGAGGACAGATGGGTGAGTGGAAGAAGAGCAATAGGAGTTCATGAGATTGATGTCATCACAACTTTAAATGCACAAGTTGCTCTCTTGACCAAGCAACTGCAACAGAACACAATGTCAGTGAATGCAGTTCAAATGCCGTTGAGTTGTGAGATGTGTGGAGGTCCTCATACCTTTGATATGTGCCCATCAGCAGACCCCAAAAACATCTCTATCGAGCAAGCAGAATGCCAAGCAGTGGGGAATTACCAAAGGCCCCAGAACAACCCCTATTCAAATACCTACAATCCAGGGTGGAGGAATCACCCTAACTTTTCATGGAGGGGTGACCAAGGGCAGCAGAACCAGTTTCGAGGCCAATATCAAAATCAGCAACCATTCACTCAGACCTCATCTTCACAACAATTCAGTGCACCTGCTCAGCAAGAAAAGCCAGATGAGTTGAGAGCAGCCCTGTTGACACTCACCAACTCACAGACCCAGTTCATTGCAGAGACAAGATCATCTATCAGGAATTTGGAGACGCATGTGGGACAACTGGCAAAGATGGCAAACAACAGGCCACAAGATACTTTGCCTAGTAATACTGAGATGAACCCCAGAGAACAGTGCCAAGCGGTGCAGCTGAGAAATGGAAAGCAGCTAGAACAACTTACACCCCAGCCTGTAGTAGAACAGAGAGTAGATGCAGAGAGGGAGAGGGTTACTGAAGACCGCCCTATGTTAGAGAAAGTTCCAACAGTCCCAGTGAGGGAATACACTGAGAAGATTCCTTACCCTCAGAGGTTGTAAAGGAAATCAGTTGATAAGTAATTCTCCAAGTTCTTGGAGGTATTCAGGAAGCTGCACATTAACATTCCATTCATTGAGGCATTGGAGCAAATGCCGACTTATTTTAAATTCATGAAGGAAATTCTTGGGAAGAAGAAGAAATTAGATGTGTATGAGACAGTGACATTGACAGAGGAATGCAGTGCCATCTCGCAGAAGAAATTACCCTCCAAACTCAAGGATCCAGGAAGCTTCATATTGTCTTGCACAATTGGCAGGGTGACATGTAATAGGGCCTTTTGTGATTTGGGGGCTAGCATAAATCTTATGCCCTTGTCCGTTTTCAAGAGGTTGGGGTTGGGTGAGGCCAAACCAACCACTGTGAGCTTGCAGTTGACAGATATGACAGTGGTGCATCCCAGGGGAACGATTAAAGATGTCTTAGTTAAGGTGGGAAAATTCTTCTTTCCTACGGACTTCCTCATCCTTGATATGGAGGAAGATGATGAGATCCCCATCATATTGGAAAGACCATTCTTGGCAACCGGGAGAGCCCTAATTGATGTGGAGAAACGCGAACTGACACTCAGAGTAGAGAATGAAGAGATGGTGTTCAAAGTATTTAAACACATCGTTGAACCCCCAGTCATAAGTAAGTGTTTGCAGTCAGCAAATCGGTTGAGCCAGCACAAGCCAAAACAAGGGAAATAAGTCCGCCAGAACAGGTGAGCAACGCTAAACCTCCTCTTGAGAAAAAAGAGAAAAAGAAAAACAGAAGGCGGAAGCGAAAAATGTTGATGAAATGGATAGGTTGTGGAGTTAATTTACCTCATGCCTCTTGATAAGGAACTTGCGTCCGGCTAAAAGACGTTAAAGACAGCGCTACTTGGGAGGCAACCCAAGGTTATTTTATTTTATTTTATTTTAGTTTTAATTAGAACAGTCTCACGGGAGGTATTGTTTGCATGTTGTGATGACAGGTACATGACCAAAAATTTGAGGATGAAAACGTGAAGAGAAAATCGGCCACTCACGGCCACAGAGGCCTTGGCGCCGAAGTGCGTATGGCGCAGAAGTTAGGCGCCACGCCACACGCAGGTCGCGCGCCAAAAGTCCAGAAGATCTCTGAAGTTTGGGCGCCGCGGTGCCAAATCAGAGCGCCACGTCGCTGGAAGTTCAGATGGTCGCAGAAGTTTGGGCGCCGCGGTGCTGATTGCAGGGCCGTGGTACCGCGACGAAAAATCTAAAAAATAAAAGAGCCCTAGAAACGGTTTCACTCTTCCACTCTGACAGGATTTCTGACGTTATCTGCCATGCATTATCCGCCACCACCACTTTAAACCAAGTCTGTAAGTTGTCTCGTTTTTCTTTTTCTTTTATTTTTGAGTCTTGCACACATTGGGGACAATGTGTGATTTAAGTTTGGGGGGGGTGTTTTATTGTTTTTAAGTCTTTTTGATTTGTTTTGGTATTTTTGAGTATTTTTTTGAGTCATAATTCTTTTTTAAGATCATGCATGTTGTAGTTACTGGAAACGCCTAGTGAAGTAAAAGTTGAATAGTGTAATGGAATTAGAAGCAACCATCTGAACACTTAGGTTAGATATGCCAAAAATTCATGAAATCGAACTATTTGGGGTATCTTGCTTGATTTGTGCATTGTTAATAATGAAAATCTATGTGTCTGCTTGCTTGCTATTTGAGGAGAAATAGTTAGGATATGCATGTTAGGGAGATGACTCAGACATTTCTTTGTTAGCCCTTTCTTACCATTCTTTGCCTATCCCTGACATTCAAATTGTATCCCTAGTCAGCCCCATTGAGCCTAAAAATATGATCTTTCTTTGACACCCTATAATTTCATATTTGTGCCATAAGTGAAAAATTAAGATGATTGGAATATAAAGTTTTGAAAAAGAGACAAAAGAGAGTGAACAATTTTGATGCACCCCAATGAAAAAGTAATAATAAATAGGCAAAAGCCTAAGTTTGGGGGTGCCGGCTATTCATAATACACTTCATTCTCTCAAAACAAAAGAGGGGAAAGATAGGTATGAAGTGAAAAAGAAAAGGGAAGAGTTGAAAGAAAAAGAACTTATGGTACGTAAGTTGAGCCTAAAAGCCTATTTTTACCTACCCATGCCTACATTACAACCCTGAAAAGCCCTGAAGATCTCTTATATGTGTATCCATGATTAGTGGAGAATAGCAAGTAAACATGTCATATGATTTTGAAATTAACATGCACAGTTAGATATTCTTACTTCCATTGAGCATGATTAAAGTGAATTTGCGAAATATCTAACTTGATGTGCTTAGAATGCTAAAAATTCATGCTATATATTCCTGCATATTATTCTGCTAACCTTCATGTTTTTCTAAGTGACAATTGTGCAACAAAGTGATCAGTGTCTTTGAGTCATTCTATTTTCTTTTTCCTCGTGTCTTTATTTCTTTCTTTTGATCTTTATTCGAGGGCGAGCAAATGTTAAGTTTGGGGGTATTTGATCGGTGTATTTTATATACACTATTTTAGTCATTTTTAGTTAGTCTTTTGCCCATTTTTGTATAAATATGTGTCGTCTTAGGATATATTTTCTTTCTTTTGAGTCATAATGATTTAAAGTGGCATATTGGTGAAAAGGAGCGAAAAGAGGGCAGAAACAGAGGTTCCAGAGCTCAAAAAGCTAGAAAGTTGGAAATCCGGGCGAGAACGAGGCAGCGCGGCGCCCAACCAAAGAAGACTGTAGCCACTACGCCAAAGTACTGAGAGTCAGAGTTTCGGCGCCACGACGCCAGTTGCAGGGCCTAGGCGGGAATTCTTCCAAATCCGAATGGGAATGGGCCAAGGCCAAGAAGGAAAAGTTTGGGAACGTTTTTTAGGCTATAAAAAGGACCTTCCTAGGTCAGAATAGGGGTTCCCACTTTTGCCAATTCATCACAAACTTGGAGATTAAGATTGGAGACTACTTTTGTGTAATTTCTTTGTTCTTTGTTTTATTTATTTGTAGTTAATGTTGGATATTAGTTTAGTTCTTGACATGTCTATGACTAGGAACTAACTTAATTTAGGGCTTTTCATATCTAATCACTTGAAACTCATTCTTATGAATTAATGCATGTTTTGGTTTCTTCTTATCATTGTTGAGATTTATTCAATATATGTCTTGATTGCTTGGTAATTAATTGATCACTAATTATCATAATCTATATGATTTCAAATCGAAATCCGAAAGGGGAGATTGTGAATATGCTATAGTTGAATAAACATAGGTTAAATCATGGACGAAAGTACCCCGATACTTGTGTAGCTTAATAGGTTATTGCTCTTAATCCTTCTTTATAGTCAATCTTGTCACCGAAAGGTAGAAGGGTTCTATATTGGGGTTGAGTTTTTATATTGCCTTAACAGAAGTATAAAACGGCTTAGTTAACCTGTTGTCTCAAAATAGAAGAAGAACCATAATTAATTGCATTAACAAGTAAGATGATCGGATAGTTGAGGAGATTTGAAAGCCCTATTTCCACCATATATGAAGTAAAATAAAGTAATTTAGATAGCATCTATAATTATAGTTATAAACAATTCATCAATTATCGGTTACCAAATAGATACCATAGAATAGAGTTTGATAATTGGACACCAATCCCTGAGGACGATAACTCGGTCTTCTAGACTATATTACTTGTCACGACACGTGCACTTGCGTTTAGTGTGTGCATAAATCGCGCATCAACACGCTAACCGCAAGTGCACGTATCGTGACAAGTAATATAGTCTAGAAGACCGAGTTATCGTCCTCAGGGATTAGTGTCCAATTACCAACTTCTATTCTGTGGTATCTATTTGGTGACCGATAATTTGATGATTTGTTTATCTCTATGATTATAGATGCTAACTAAATTATTTTACTTTACTTCAGATATGGTGGAAATAGGGTTTCCAAATCTCATCGATTATCCGCTCGCTTTACTCTTTAATGCAAATAATTAAGGTTCTTCTTCTATTTTGAGATAGCAGGTTAACTAAGCCGCTTTATACTCCTGCTAATGTAATATAAACACTTAACCCCAATGTAGAACCCTTCTATCATTCGATGAAAAGATTAACTACAAAGGAAGATTAAGAGCAATAACCTATTAAGCTACACAAGTATCGAGGTACTTTCGTCCACGATTTAAACCTATGTTTATTCAACTATAGCATATTCACAATCTCCCATTTCAGATTTTGATTAGAAATCATATAAGTGATGATAATTGGCGATCAATTAATTACCAAGCAATCAAAACAATTATTGAATAAATCTCAACAATAATAAGAAGAAACCAAAATCTTACATTAATTCATAAAACGAGGTTCAAGCGATTCGATATGGAAAGCCCTAAATTAAGTTAGTTCCTAGCCATAAACATGCTAAGAACTAAAATATTATCCAACATATACTAGAAAGAAAATAAAAAGAACAAGAAATTACTCAAAAGTAAGTCTCCAATCTTGATCACAAGTTGTGATGAATGGTAAGGTGTGGTACTCCTCCAAATCTGACCTAAAAGGTCTTTTTATAACCCCAAAAATGTGCAAAAACCTTTTCCTTCTTGGCCTTGGCCCAAATCTATTCGGATCTGTCATTTTTCACAGGCCATGGCGCTATAAACTTCGCTTAGTTCGCTTCTTGGGAGCCGTGGCTCTACTTCTGCTGATGGTCTGGCGCCGCGGCGCCTCCCTATTTCTTGCTCGGGTTGCCAACTTCTTAGCTTTTGAGTTATGAAACCTCTGTTTCTGCCCTCTTTTCGCTCATTCTCACCAATGTGCCACTTTAAACCATTGTGACTCAAAAGAAAGAAAATTTATCCTAACACGACACATATTTGTGCAAAAATGGGCAAAAGACTAACTAAAAATGACTCAAAAGGTGTATATAAAATACACCGATCAAACACCCCCAAACTTAACATTTGCTCGCCCTCGAGTAAAGATAAAAAAAATAGAAACAAAGACACGAAAGAAAAGAAAATAAAATGACTCAAAGACATTGATCAATTTGCTGCATCATTGTTACTTAGAAAAGCATGAAGGTTAGTAGAATAATATGCAGGAACATATAGCTTGGATTTTTAGCATTCTAAACACATCAAGTCAGATATTTCGCAAATTCAATTTAATCATGCTCAATGGAAGTAAGAATACCTAACTTCGTATGTTAATTTCCAAATCCTATGACCTGTTTACTTGCAATTCTTCACTAATCATGGATACACACATTAGAGATCTTCAGGGCTTTTTAGGGTTGTAATGTAGGCTTAGACAGGGGTAGGTAAAAATAGGCTTTTAGACTCAATCTTACGTACCATAAGCTATTTTGCTTTCGATTCTTCCCTTTTCTTTTGATTTTCTTTTTAACCTCATACCTATCTTTCCCTTTTTTTTTGAGAGAATAAGGTGTCTGGTGAATAGTAGGCACCCTCAAACTTAGGCTTTTGCCTATTTATGATTACTTTTCATTGGGGTGCATCAAAATTGTTCACTCTCTATTTGTCTCTTTTCAACACTTTATATTCCAAACACGTCTCAAAATTTTGTTTTTCACTTATGGCACAAGTATGGAATTATAGGGTGTCAAAGAAAAGATCTTATTTTTAGGCTCAAAGGGGCTGACTAGGGATACAATTTGTTGTCAGGGATAGGTAAAAAAAATTGTAGGAAAGGGCTAACAAAAAAATGCCTGAGTCATCTTCATAACATGCATATCCTAAGTATTTCGCCTGAAATAGCAAGCAAGTAGACACATAGGTTTAATCACCAACAATGCATAAATCAATCAAGATACCCCAAATAGTTTGACTTCATGAATTTTTGGCATATCTAACCTACGTGTTCAGATGGTTGCTTCTAATTCCATTACATTATTCAACTTTACTTCACTAGGCGTTTCAAGTAACTACAACATGCATGATCAAAAAAAAAATTAGACTCAAATAAACATAGAAATAACACAAAAAGACTCAAAAACACATAAAAAATAACCAAGAACTCCCCCCCAAACTTAAATTACACATTTTCCCTAATGTGTGCAAGACTCAAAAATAAAAGAAAGATGGGACAACTTCCAAACTTGGTTTAAAATGGTGGCGGTGGCGGCGGATAATGCATGACAGATAACGTCAGAAATCCCGTCAGATTGGAAGAGGGAAATCGTTTCTAGGGCTCTTATTTTTCAAATTTTTCGTCGCGGCGCCACGGCCATGAGATCGACGCCGTGGCGCCTAAACATCTACGGCCCTATGAACTTCCGGCGTCGTGGCGCTCTGAATTGGCGCTGTGGCGCCCAACTTCCTGCGGCTTTTTGCATTTCTCGGCGCCATGGCCCTCTGCTGGGCACCGTGGCGTCGAGCCGATTTCCTTCTCTCTCACGTTTTTCGTCCTCCACTTTTTAGCCCTGTACCTATCATCACAACATGTAAACAATACCTTCCGTGAGACTGTTCTAACTAAAACTAAATTGCATAAATTTAAAAAACCTTGGGTTGCCTCCCAAGTAGCGCTGTCTTTAACGTCTTTTAGCCGGACGCAGGTTTCCAATTCATTTTGGAATGAGATGGGTCACTAGGATCATGTATTCCGTTTCATTGATCAAATAGGGTTTCAACCTCTAACCGTTTACTTTGAAAGGGGCTCCCTCTCACTTCAACTGCACCATAGGGGAATGTTCTTACAACAGTGTACGGTCATGACCAACATGATTTGAGCTTGCCTGGGAACAACCTCAACCTTGAGTTGAATAAAATCACTTGTTGTCCTACTTGGAAGTCTTTTGGGATCGACATCTTATCATGTCATACTTTGATTCGTTCCTTGTAGATCCTTGCATTCTCATAGGCATTGTGTCTGAATTCATCCAACTCGCTCAGCTGTAGCAACCTCTTCTACCCTGCTGCCTTGGCATCCATGTTCAGCTTCCTCATTGCCCAATAAGCCCTGTGTTCCAACTCTACTGGCAGATGACATGCTTTACCAAAAACTAGCTTATATGGTGACATTCCAATGGGGGTTTTGAATGTTGTTCTGTATGCCCATAGTGCGTCATCCAATTTGATAGACCAATCCTTTCTTGAGCCATCCGCCGTCTTTTCCAATATGCTCTTCACTTCCCTGTTTGAAACTTCTGCTTGCCCATTCGCTTGAGGGTGATAGGGCAATGTGGTACGGTGGTAGACTCCATATCGGAAAAGCAGTGTATCAAGCTGCTTGTTGCAAAAATGACTTCCTTCATCACTGATGATGGCCCTAGGAGTACCAAACCTTGTGAATATATTCTTTTGGAGGAACCTTTGGACAGTCTTACTGTCATTTTCTTTAGTGGCTACCGCTTCTACCCATTTGGAAACATAATCCACTGCAAGAAGAATGTACCGATTCCCAAAGGACGATGGGAATGGACCCATGAAGTCGATCCCCCATACATCAAATAGTTCCACCTCCAAGATCCAATTCGAAGGCATTTCATTTCGTCTTGATATGTTCCCTGTTCTTTGACAACGATCACAACTCTTCACAATGGTGTGGACATCCTTGAAGAGGGTTGACCAATAGAACCCACTTTGCAGTACCTTCACAGTTGTTCTTGATGCCCCAAAATGTCCACCACATTATAAGGTGTGACAATGGGTGAGAATCTGGTGCATCTCATCCTCTGGTATACACCGCCTGATGACTTGGTCGGCGCAATGCTTGTATAACATTGGCTTCTCCCAATAATAGTGTTTTACTTCAGAATAGAACCTCTTCACTTGCTGTCTTGTCAATCCTGGGGGTACTACCTTAGCTGCGAGAAAATTAACAAAATTAGCGTACCAAGGTAACTTAAAGACAACACTTACTTGAAACAGTTGCTCATCTGGAAAATGATCATTTATCTGCACATCCTTGGTGTTCTAGCTCTCTATGTTTTCAAGCCTCGACAAGTGGTCAGCAACTGAGTTCTCTGTCCCCTTCTTGTCACATATCTCCATGTCAAATTCTTGTAATAGCAGAACCCATCAGATAAGGCGAGGTTTTGCATCCTTCTTTGTCATCAAGTACTTTATGGCAGAATGGTCAGTGTATACTATCACCTTATTCCCAATTAAGTATGGCCTGAATTTCTCGAATGTATATATTATTGCTAGCAATTCTTTTTCTGTAGTGGCATAATTCAACTGTGCATCATTAACAGTTTTACTACCATAGTAAATGGATCTGAATACCTTATCGACCTCCGCCAAGCATCGCTCCCATCGCATAATCACTTGCATCACACATTAGTTCAAATGGAGCTCCCGGTTTGGTGCAATGACTATGGAGTGCCGAGATAGGCCTCTCCTGAGTGTCCAAAAGCGGTCATGCATTCCTTAGTGAATTCAAAAGCAACCCTACCATTAGCAAGGTGGAAAGAGGTTTTGAAACTTTTGAGAAGTCCTTGATGAATCTTCTATAAAACCGCATGCCCAAGGAAACTTCGACCCTTTTTGTTGATCTCGAGGTGCGATTTTCGACATCGAAATCTTTGCTTTGTCCACCTCAATACCTTGGTTGGATATTTTGTGTCCAAGGACAATCCCTCTTTTACCACGGTGACACTTCTCCCAATTCAGACAAGTTGGACTCTTCACACCGCTTCAACACCGCCTAAGTGCCTCAAACACTCGTCGAACGAGGACCCAAAGACCGAGAAATCATCCATGAAAATCTCTATAGTCCTATCCACCATATCAGAGAAAATTGCCATCATACACCTCCGAAAGGTCGCAAGTGCATTGCAAAGCCCAAATGGCATCCTTCTGAATGCAAACGTACCAAAGGGGCAAGTGAATGTTGTTTTTTCCTGATATTCTGGTGCTATGGCAATCTGATGATACCTTGAGTAACCATCCAAAAATCAGTAGTAATTGTTCCCTGCAAGTCTATCAAACATCTGATCTAGAAATGACAACGGGAAATGGTTTTTTCTGGTTGCCTTGTTCAACTTGCGATAGTCAATGCAAATTATCCACCCTGTAACTGTTCTAGATGGAATGAGCTCATTCCTTTCATTGGTCACTACTGTCATACCACCCTTTTTGGGCACCACTTGCATCGGACACACCCATGCACTGTCAGAGATAGGATAAATTACCCCAGCATCAAGCCATTTCATGATTTCTTTTCTGACTACCTCTTTCATGTTTGGATTCAGTCTCCTCTGTGCCTCAATGGAGGGTCTGCTCTCCTCATCTAGACGGATCTTATGCATCACTGTTGATGGACTTATCCCCCTTATGTCTGCTAATGTCCACCCAATGGCACACTTGTGAGCCCTCAGTACTCTCAGCAACTTCTCAACCTCTACTGTGGATAGATGACATGAGATGATCACTGGTAAGGATTGGTTGTCACCTAGATATCGGTATTGCAAATGATCTGGTAGAGTCTTCAACTCTAACTCTGGAGCTTTTTCTGTGGATGGTACTGATCTCTCTGGCATCTGCCCAAGCTCTTCATATCTCTTCTTATCACACTGCTCATAAGAATTCATCCAATTTGCATACTCCATCAGATTCGGGTCATTGCCACTATTATCATCCCATCGTCAGCACTTCTTCAAGTGCATCAGCATTTCTGAACCCATTTTCCGACACTGCTTCTTCCATCACATCAATGACGAAGCAGTTGTCATTTGCCTCTGGGAAGGTTGTTGCTCGAAAAACATTGAAAATCACCTCTTCTTCTTCCACACGAAGTTTCAACTCGCCTTTTTGAACATCAATGAGTGCATGTCATGTGGCTAGGAAGGGTCTGCCAAGGATAATGGGGATTATGTCATTATCTCTCATGTGTAAGATGATGAAATCAGCGGGAAAGATGAACTTGTCCACTTTCACCAACACATCCTCGATGACTCCTCTAGGGTGGACGATGGAGCGGTCAGCTAGCTGCAAAGTGATGTTTGTAGGTCTGGCTTCTCCCATTCCAAGTTTGCAAAACATCAGATAGGACATCAAATTTATACCTGCCCCCAGATCACACAACGCCTTCTGACACTCAAACTTTCCTATAGTGCATGGGATGGTGAAACTCCCCGGATCTTTCAACTTCTGAGGTAGCTTTCTCTGTAGGATGACACTGCATTCTTCAGTCAACACCACTGTTTCGTAGTCATATATTCTCCTATTTTTGCTGAGAATCTCCTTCATGAACTTTACATAACTCGGCATCTGCTCTAGTGCCTCAGCAAACGAGATGTTGAGTTGCAATTGTTTGAGAACTTCCAGGAATTTAGAGAACTGTTTGTCAAGAGAACTTGTTTTTAGCCTCTGGGGGTACGGTATCTTCACCTGGGGTGCATCCACAACTGCTCCCAAAATCATTGTACCTTCTGAGCCCTGGGCGCCACGGCCCTGAGATTCGGCGCCGTGGCGCCCAAACTTTCTGCAATGTCTCAGGATTATCGGCGCCATGGTGCTGCAACTTCTGCGAGAAGTCTAGGCCCTTCTTTTCTGGACACGGTGGTGGTTAGTTTGCTTCCACTGGTTTGCCAATTCTCAGGTCAATCTCCTGGCATTGCTCTCTTATATTCTCTCTAATATGTTCAGGGTGATTCCCTTGTATTCTGTTGTTTAGCATGCCCGCGAGTTGTCCAATTTGCGTTTTCAAATTCTTTAGGGACACTCTCGTCTCATCCATGAACTGAGTTTGGTGCCTGGTTAGCCTGAGTATGGCTGCTCGTAGCCCATCCTGCTCTTCCTGTGGGGCAGGGGGCTTACATTGCCGTTGATAGTTCTGTAACCCTTGATAGTGGTAATCCATGTTTGCAGGGTCCCTGAGATAAATCAAAACCAACAAACGGATCACGGCGCATGGTTTCACCAATAAAAAAAATAATAAAAAGAAAAATAAAAACCAAATTAGAAATTAAGAATAGATAGAATGATATTGAACTACGCCAATCCCCGGCAACGACGCCAAAAACTTGATACGCGATTTATACACACGCTAACCGAAAGTGCACATATCGTGACAAGTAATATAGTCTAAAAGATCGAGTTATCGTCCTCAGGAATTAGTGTTCAATTACCAACTTCTATTCTGTGGTATCTATTTAGTGACCGATAATTTGATGATTTGTCAAAAACTTGATGCGCGATTTATGCACACACTTTAACGCAAGTGCACGTGTCGAGTCAAGTAATATAGTCTTGGAAGATCGAGTTATCGTCCTCAGGGATTAGTGCTCAATTACCAATTTCTACTCTTTGTTATCTATTTGGCGACCGAATATTGATTTGTTATTTAAGAATCTAATTATGAAAACTAATTAAACTATGTTGTTTACTTCAGTAATGATGGAAATAGGGCTTCCAAATCTCCTCAACTATCCGCTTAATTTACTTATTAATGTAATTAACTATGGTTCTTCTTCTTTTGGAGATAGCAGGTTTACTAATCCGTTTTATACTCCTGTTAAGGTTATATAAACACTCAACCCCAGTACAACACCTTTGTACCTTTCGGTGATAAGGTTGACTCTAGAGGAGGATTAAGAACAAAAACCCTTATTAATGCTACACAAGTAATCGGGGTATTTTCATCCACGATTCAACCTATGTCTACCCAACTACAGCATAGTCACAACCTCCTCTTTCGGATTTCGGTTAGAAATCATATAAGTAATGATAATTAATGATCAAGTAATTACTAAGCAATCAAAACATATATTGGATAAATCTCAACAATAAGAAGAAAACCACAATCATGCATTAATTCATAAATAAAGGTTCAAGTGAATTGACATGGAAAGCCCTATATTAGAATTAGTTCCTAGCCATAGACATGACAAGAAATAATTCAATATCCAACATAAAACTAAAAATAAAGTAAAAGAAAAGAAAGAAATTACTAAAGAATGGTCTCCAATCTTGAACTCCAAGATGTGTTGTGAATTAGCAAGAAAGGGAACCCTTAATTCTGACCTAGGGTTCTCTTTTTATAGCCTCCGAACAGACATTAAGGTTTTCCTTCATGCCTGGCCCATAATTCGTTCAGAAATCTAATTTTTCCGCTACGCCATGCCTCAGAATCAGCCGCAGTCACGGTTCTCGTGACTGCTCAAGATTAGGTGCCGTAGAGCTGCAACTCTGCTGTCTAGAGGCCGCGCGCCGAACTTCGCAAGCCTTCAATCTTCGCTGCGTGGCGCTCGCCCCGCTGGCCGGAGTAGCCGCGGCCGACCTGTCAGGCTGCCCGCCACTTTCTCGCATTTCGAGCTCTGGAACCTCCGTTTTTGCCCTCTTTTCGCTCATTTTCCGCCAAAGAGCCACTTTAACCAATTTGACTCAAAAGAAAGAAAATCTATCCTAAGACGACACGTATTTGTACAAAAATGGACAAAAGACTTACTAAAAACGACTCAAAAAGTGTATATAAAATACACCGATCAAATACCCCCAAACTTAACCTTTGCTCGCCCTCGAGCAAAGATCAAAAGAAAGAAATAAAGACACAAAGAAAAAGAAAATAGAAAGACTCAATGACATTGATCACTTTGTTGCATTGGTGTTATTTAGAAAAACATGAAGGTTAGCAGAATAATATGCAGGAACATATAGCATGGATTTTTAGCATTCTAAACACATCAAGCTAGATATTTCCCAAACTCATTTTAATCATGCTTAATGGAAGTAAGAATACTGAATTATGCATGTCAATTTCAAAATCCTATGGCATGTTTACTTGCTATTCTCCACTAATCATGGATATGCATATAAGAGATCTTCAGGACTTTTCAGGGTTGTAATGTAGGCTTAGGCATGGATAGGTAAAAATAGGCATTTAGGCTCATTTTATGTACCATAAGCTCTTTTGCTTTTCAATTCTTCCATTTTCTTTTGATTTCGTTTCTTCACTTCATATCTATCTCTCCCCTCTTTTGTTTTGAGAGAGTGAAGTGTATTATAAATCACAGGCACCCCCAAACTTAGTCTTTTGCCTATTTCTTATTACTTTTTATCAGCATCAAACTTGTTCACTCTTTTTGTCTCTTTTTTAACACATTCTATTCCAACCATTTCACATTTTTTTACTTATGACACAAGTGTGGGAATATAGGGTGTCAAAGAAAAAGTTTCATGTTTAGGCTCAACGGGGCTGACTAGGGATATTTTTAATGTCCGGGATAGAAAAGAGTGGTATGAATTGACTAACAAAGAATTGCCTGAGTCATCTCCCTAACATGCATATCCTAACTATTTCACCTCAAATAGCAAGCAATCATAACGCATAGGTTTTAACATTTAACAATGCACAATTCAAGCAGAAACTCCAAATAGAAAGGTTTCATGAATTTTTGGCATATCTAACCTAAGTGTTTAGATAGTTACTTCTAATTCCATTACATTATTCAACCTTACTTCACTAGGTGTTTCTAGTAACTACAACATGCATGATCTTTGACAGAAAATTATGACTCAAAAAGAAAAAAAATTATGACTAAAAAATACACAAAACAAATCAAAAAGACTCAAACATACTACAACAATAAGACACAAATAAGACACCCCCCCAAACTTAAATCACACATTGTCCCCAATGTGTGCAAGACTCAAAGAAAAATAAAAGAAACAGGACACTTACAGACTTGATTTAAAGTGGTGGCGGTGGTGGTGGCGGTGGATAGTGCATTGAATCCCGTGAGAGGGGAAGGGCTCAGGATTTTTGATTTGGAGAAAGGGCCGTCGTCCAAAAATTCAGATTTTCCGTCGTGGCGCCGCTGCCTCGAATCAGCCGCAAGGCCAAACTTCGAACTCTTTCGATCTTTTAGCGCAAGGCCGCCGATTTTCTGGAAATCCTTGTCTTATCTTCAGTTTTCGCCCTCCAAGTTCGTGGCCTTGCACCTGTCATCACAACACATAACACTACCTCCGTGAGACTGTTCTAAAAAAAATTAACTGCATTAAAGTAAATAATTTAATACCTTGGGTTGCCTCCCAATTAGCGTTGTCTTTAACGTCTTTTAGCCGGACGCAAGTTCCTTATCATTTTAGGGTGAGAGAGGTTGCTAGGTTCATATATTCCACTTCATTGATCAAATAGGGTTTTAACCTCTGTCCGTTTACCTTGAAAGAAGCTCCCTCTCTCCCTTTGATTTCAACTGCACCATAGGGGAATACTCTTACTACAGTGTATGGCCCTGACCATCGCGATTTTAACTTGCCTGGAAACAACCTTAACCTTGAATTGAATAAAAGCAATTGTTGTCCTTCTTGGAAGTCTTTTGGTATCAACATCTTGTCGTGCCATACCTTCGTTCGTTCCTTGTAGATCTTTGCATTCTCATAGGCGTTATGCCTGAATTCATCCAACTCGCTCAGCTGTAGCAGCCTTTTCTGCCCCGCTGCTTTGGCATCCATGTTTAGCTTCCTCATTGCCCAATAAGCTCTATGTTCCAACTCTACTGGAAAATGACATGCTTTACCAAAACTAACTTATATGGTGACATTCCAATTGGTGTTTTGAATGCTGTTCTGTACGCCCATAGGGCATCATCCAGTTTGATGGACCAATCATTCCTTGTGCCATCCACCGTCTTTTCTAATATGCTCTTCACTTCCCTATTTGACACTTTTGCTTGCCCATTCTCTTGAGGGTGGTAAGCGAGTGTGGTGCGGTAGTAGACTCCATATCGGGAAAGTAATGAATTCAGCTGCCTGTTGCAAAAGTGACTTCCTTCGTCACTGATGATGGCCCTCGGAGTACCAAACCTTGTGAAAATATTCTTTTGAAGGAATCGTTGATCAGTCTTACTGTCGTTTTCTTTTGTGGCTACTGCTTCTGTCACGACCCGACCCCGGAGCCGCGACTAGTACCCTATCGGGGTACCCTGTCAGGTATACATCAGAGAATAGCAGCGGAACATATATAACACATAACTTATAAAAAGGTAACATCACAGGCCAGCCGATAAGGCTGCCTTCCATAAAAACATACTAATCAAAAGTATAGCAGTACAACTTGTTCTTACAGCCCAACACATACGTGGCCACAGACCTCTAAGGATAACAACTGTGGCGGGACAGGGCCCCGCCATACCCCTGAATGTACAAAATACCTATAGCATCAGGGAGTAACTGAACCAACAAAACAAGCTTCCGGAGGGATGGAGCTTCTGACACCGGAACAGTGATCCTAAGAACGAGGATCCACAATCTGCTTACCCTTACCTGCGGCATGAACGCAGTCCCCGAGGAAGGGGGTCAGTACACAATATGTACCAAGTATGTAAAGCTGGAAAATACTGTAATAATGATATCATAAGTCTAAAAGTAAGCTGGAGTCATGGAAGATAATCAAAATACCTTTTACTGTGCCTTACTAACAATGAGAGTGACAAGTATATATAATACTGCATAAAATAGGGGCCTCATGATCAAAACAGGGTACCCCGCCCGTAGTATCAATAAGCACCCCAACTCCTGGGACTATTTCATTCGCATAGGTCCTGTGGACCCGCATGAGGTATTCCTCGTGATAGTCAGACTACCGCACGGGACTATTTCACCCGCATAAGCCCATAAGGACTCGCATGAGGTATTCCTCGCATCGTGGGTAGCAAATCCACTAATGTGTGGTATAACGATCTGGGACTTACCCTCGATATACTCTTACCCCGGCGGATGGTATAACGATCTGGGGCTTACCTCGATATACTCTACACCAAGCATATGGTATAACGATCTTGGGGCTTGCCTCGATATACTCTTACACCAAGGTGGTATGACGATCTTGGGGCTTGCCTCGCATACTCTCTACCCCGAGAAGGTGGTATAACGATCTTGGGGCTTTCCCCTCAGATATACTCTTACCCTAGCTCAAACTGTCATCATATCATAATCATAAATAAGTTAAGCAAACTTATAACTTCTTATTAGCCTTGTTCATATACCCTCTCATTTTAGTTTACTTAAGGCACTTAATCATATATTTAATAAAAAGGAAACCGGGAATTTAACCCGAGTACTACATACTTCAACTCTTTTAAAGGTGACTTTTTTTCATACATAAAATCTTTGGGCAATTGATGCCTTAAAATCAATTTGCCTTTCATAAATCAAATCATTTGTCCTTACTTGTCTTACTTAGAATAAATCTCTTCTTATCAACCTTTTATAAAGCTAATAAACCAACTTCCCATAAAGTTGTTATATTAACCCTATACTTTAATAAAATCATACTTTTCCCTTAACCAAGGGACTTATACATCTTAAAACGAAACAAGTCTTTATATACTTAAAACAAGTAAGAATACTAAATCTCAGACGCTCATCGTACTACATAGATACAACTACTCATGCTCAAGAGATAGGAAAGCTTCACATACCTCTTTGGTCAATCCACTTGCTAAGTCCAAACTACCGCAAGTAATATGTCAACCTAAAATAACCATGATACATTTATTAACCTCTAATTTCAATGTAGAATAATCCAAGTTCAAAGTCACTAAATTCTATGGAAAATTGGGCAGCATTTCCTTTGTTTCTACATACTTTGCCACCTTTCTCAAGGCCGAATTTATCATCCAAACGCCACCTTTAAGGCTCAACAATCCAACATTTCAAAGGGGATTACACACCTAAACTTGGGTGTGTAAAATTATGCCCCAAAAGGTACAATAATTCACTTAACAATTCTAAAGTAGTTTTTTAGGCTACAACATGCTCATAATATCTTTTTAGCCATTTCTTTCATATCCAAACCACATTTCTTACATGCAATGACTCTAAGTGCATTATTTACTACTACACATCCCTTCTTCTTCACATGCAACATTAATAACTAACCATAAGAGAAGAAATGTTACCTTAAAGCTTTAGCCAAACTTATTCCAATAATTTTGCTAGCCTCCTTGCCAAGAACACCACCACAACAACACCAACAAGCTAGCCACAAACTTCCTTCTTGTTCTTAACTTTTCAGATTTTTCTTAGGCTTTGAATTCCCCTTGGAATTTTAGAGAGAAGTGCGAGCTAATTTAGAGAGAGAGAGAGAGATTGAAAGATGACCAAGTCTTCAAGACTTGGTCAATATAAGGCATGCAAGAAAATCAGATGGGGGGACACTTGTCACCCTCCCAAGGTCTTTTAAAAGAGAAAATCTGATTTTTCCTAAGTTTTTCCGCCAGGAATCCCGCCTTGGCGCCGCGGCCCTGACGCCGGCGCCGCGGCGCTGAAACCTCTGCGGACTCTCGGAACTTCCGGCGCCGCAGCCCTGCTGTCCTGGCGCCGCGGCGCTGCAACTTCAGCGACCCCGCATTTCCGGCGCCATGCCGCGATCCGCATCCGCGCCCTGCCGCTTTGCTCAAACGCATTTCTGTCCGTCACAGACTGAACTTGTAACTCCCATACCTTTCTACTCCGACGTCCTATCGACGAACGGTTGGTTGCGTTGGAAACTAGACTCAACGAACTACGCGCTAGGCCTTTGAAACTCTTAGGAACTCTCAACGTACCGGGTCATAACCCGCCTCAAATTTGACTAAAACCCGTCCGAAACAATCCGTCAACTTATCTTTCGAAATTTTAAGTCTTACATGCTTTCGTACGCTCTCATACGTAGGGTCAGAACTACGGGGTATAACATTCTCCCCCCCTTAGAAACATTCGTCTCGAATGTTCCTTCTAGGCTTACTCAAATCACAATATCGACATAGACCCTATTAACTATTCTTTTGTAAATAAAGAAGCTCCACGAGCCACAACATACTAAAGCGTAAATGCTAAATCAAAACTAACAAGCAGGAAAGTGGGTTACCTGGAGGTATAGGAAATAGGTGAGGGTACTTCTTTATCATGTCATCCTCTGCTTCCCACGTCATTTCCTCTCTGTTCTCGTTCCGCCATAAGACTTTGACGGAAGCCACGTCTTTCGTCCGAAGTCTCCTAACCTGACGATCGAGTATCGCTATGGGACTCTCCTCATATGATAACTCCTCTGTCACCTGGACATCATGAATCGGGTGCACTCTAGATGGATCTCTAATACATTTCCGTAACATGGATACATGGAAAACTGGATGTACCGCCTCCAAATCGGACGACAGATCTAACTCATAAGCAACCTTGCCTACCTTGAGGACAATCTGATAAGGCCCAATGTACCTTGGGCTAAGTTTCCCCTTCTTTCCAAATCTCATCACGCCCTTCATGGGCGATACCTTTAGGAAAACCCAATCATCTATCTCAAATTCCAAGTGTCTACGCCGATGATCTGCATACGACTTCTGCCGACTCTGAGCTGCCAACAACCGCTTATGGATAAGCTTCACCTTATCCATCGTCACGAACCAAGTCCGCCCGACTAACTGAACTTCTCCCACCTCGAACCAGCCTATCGGTGACCTGCACTTCCTCCCGTATAAGGCCTCATAAGGCGCCATCTGAATACTAGAATGGTAGTTGTTGTTATAAGCAAACTCCACAAGAGGCAAATGATCCTCCCAGCTACCCCTGAAATCAATAACACAAGCCCGCAAAGATATCCTCGTTGTCGGATAGTGCGCCGACCGTCCCGGCTTGGCCCGAGGATGAAACGTCGTACTGAGACTCACCTGTGTCCCTAATCCCTTCTGAAAAGACCTCCAGAAGTTAGCCATAAACTGGGCTCCTCTGTCCGAAATAATCGATATAGGAACTCTGTGCAGTCTCACGATCTCTCTGATATACAGTCTAGCATAATCCTCGGCCGAAAAAGTCGTCCTGACTGGAAGAAAATGGGCTGATTTCGTCAGCCTGTCGACGATAACCCAAATGGAATCATGCTTCCTCTGAGTGGAAGGTAACCCTGTAATAAAATCCATATTTACCACCTCCCACTTCCAAGTCGGAATATCAATAGCCTGCAACAGCCCACCGGGCTTCTGGTGCTCAACCTTAACTTGCCGAGCACCGCATCGGCTACGAACTCCGCAACCTCCCGCTTAAGGCCATCCCACCAATACACGCATCTGAGGTCATGATACATCTTAGTCGACCCCGGATGAATAGAATAACGAGCACTGTGTGCCTCTGCACCTGCCATGAAGTCTC
Organism: Przewalskia tangutica; assembly: GCA_029844215.1. Classification (NCBI taxonomy): domain Eukaryota; kingdom Viridiplantae; phylum Streptophyta; class Magnoliopsida; order Solanales; family Solanaceae; genus Przewalskia; species Przewalskia tangutica. The sequence continues at coordinate 85,194,596 of CM056734.1, forward strand.
GCTACATCGGAACACACAACCGCTCGAATCTTAGCACCCATCGACGCTACTCAAATAGACTCTTCTCCTTCGAGAGCTGCATCTCTGCATCGCATCAAAATCGGATCCTCATATCGCCGCTCTTCACCTTCTCGACGATGGAAGACTCGCAACCTCTCGAACCCGAATTCCGCCACTATCGAATCAACCAAACGAACCCCAAGGCTCGCTACCGATGTAATCCCTGACCATATCCTTTTTCTCCGTCGAACATCGCATGCACTACCCATCGATCTGCGACTAAGGGCATCTGCAACTACATTGGCCTTCCCCGTGGTACGTAATATCAACATCGTAATCCTAAGTAGCTCCAACCACCGCTCGCCGCAAGTTCACTCCTCCGCCAAGATTTACCGAGACTTCGCGTGCGTAAATGTCCACATGAACTCCATATAAATAATGTCTCCGCATTTTCAAGGCATGAATCATCGCCGCTAACTCCAAGTCATGTGTGGGATAGTTCTTCTCATGCTTCCTAAGTTGTCGAGATGCATAAGCTATAACTCTGCCGCCGTCGCATCAAAGACACACCCAAGCCCGACACTGACGCTGGCCACAATAAACCACATATCCATCTAAACCATCCGAAGAGTAAGAATCGGGCGGTCGCCAACTTCTCCTTTAGCAACTAGAAACTTTCCTCACAAGTATCCGTCCATCGAACATAGCCGCTCTCCGAGTCACTTAGTCAAAGTCTGCCAAATAGAAGAAAACTTCTCCACAAACCTCCGATAATAACTCGCAAGGCCCAAAGCCGCGCACTCCGCTTGTAGCTGGTCCGGGCCAAGTCTTGATCGCCTCAATCTTAGTCAGACAACTGTAATACCATCGCCCCGATAACATGTCCTAAGAAAGCCACCGACGCCAACCGTAACTCGTGACTTCGAGAACTTGGCATACAATCGCGGTCTCGGAGGACTCCCAATACCGCCCTCAACGCTGCTCAGATGCTCTCGCCCGCGCGCGAATAAACCAAGATATCATCAATGAAAACTATAACGAACATATCCAAAATGGCTGAACACCCTATTCATCAAATCCATGAATACTTCGGGCGTTGTCAACCCGAAAGACATTACCTCAACTCATAGTGTCGCACGTCCCGAATGCGCTTCGATATCCGCCTCTAACTCGTACTGATGGTAACCGATCGCAGTCTATCTTGAAAAGCATCTCGCACTTCGCAATCGTCAAACAAATCATCAATCCCGGGAGGGATATCTGCTTGATAGTTACCTTGTTCACCGCTCAGAATCAATACACATACGCAGCTGGCCCCATCCTTCTTCTTTACAAATAACACCGTGCTCCTCAGGAGAAACACTTGGCCTAATAAAGCCTTTCTCCAAAGAAATCTTTCACCGGTCCTTCAATTCCTTTAACTCGGCAGTGCCATCCTCGTATGGCGGAATAGATATCGGTCGAGTGTCCGCGCCAAATCAATACAAAACTCAATCTCCATCTCGTGAGGATACCCTAAGCTCGTGCGGGAATACGTCGGAAACTCTATAACGACGAATCGATCAAGGTCCCAGATCTCACCTCGGTGTCGAATACTCAACCATATGATAGATGTACCTTTCCGCACCATCTTCCTAGCCTTGAGGTAAGAAATAAACTTACCCTTCTGCGATGCAAGATTCCTTCCACTGGCAATCGGCCACGAAACCGAACCGAACTAATCTCTCTACGATGACATGGGCATAGCAAGACGCTAGCCAATCCATACCCATAATCACATCAAAGTCATATCCAACTCTATCAAGTCGGCCAGAGTCCGACGATCGCCTATTGTCATCGGGCAAGCCTTATACACCCGCCAGTACCATCAATCACCCATCGTGTAGCCACCTCAAAAGGTCTTATGGACTCGGATCTATCCTACTCTACCGCAATATGAGGAGATATATAGGACAAGGTAGAACTCGGATCTATCAAAGCATATACATCACAAAGAAGAAACCAACAATGTACCGTGACGATATCCGCGACGCCTCGGTCTGTCGCTTACCGACATAGCATATATGCGCTCGAGGACCGCTAGAATCGAACCCCTACCACGACCTTCTGCCGTGGCTCGCCCATAAGTACCTCGCCCGGGCGTCTAAACATCGAAGATGAAGATCCAAAGAATGCACTTCGCCGGCTGAACTGCAACGCCCCGCCGCCAAGGCGACGGACAATCCTTCTTCGGATGGCCGCTGCCACAAGAATAACATGCTCCAACCCATACGGCACTCGCCGGATGAGACCTACCGTGATCGAACGCACCGAGATGTGGGTGGTCTCGACAGACGGCCCTCGCTTCCTCGAAACTCAAGTCTCCGAGCCTCGACCGCTTCCCGAATAACCCGGCCGATCGGACCTCCTACCGGAAATCGAGAAGGGGCACTCTGGCCGGGCCGGAATGTGGACCTAGTTCGCTGCCGAGGCCGCCTCGCCTAAAATCGCCTCGAGATCTCGCTGCCCCGCCTCTTGGCCGCTTAAATCTAGCCGATCCTCGCCTCTCGCCTCAATCTCGCAGACGCCGCATCTCCGGCAATATCCATCCTCGTGAAGAGCCACCCCTAAGCATGCAGAATCATATGACGGCCTAACCTCATCACATATCGATGAACCCCGCCGGCCATGTCCGCTACAATGGTGTCGCGATACCGCCAAGGAGTCAAACTCAGTGTCAGCATTTCTAATAGTCCTCCCGCCCCGCCTCAAGGTCAAGAATCTATCTACCCGGCTCTCTCATCTCGTGAGGTAAGAAGTGATCCAAGAAAGCCTCGTGAACTCCTCCCAAACACCGGAAGAGCGCCTCACCTCTCGACAATACCCATGACTCAAACCGTTCAACGCAATATCGCAGAACCGTAAGAATCTAGTATAACAGACTCACCTCCGATGCCCTAAGCACTGCATGGTCCGTCAGAATCGCCGACAAACTCTCGCGGATCCTCCTCAAATCTCGAACCATAGAACTCGTGGTGACAACTCAGAAATCTCGAATCAGAACCGTCGGCTCAGGGTTGGCCGCCGCTCGCTTGCCGCCGCCGCCACTATCTGCCGTCAAGAATCAACTGCTCTCGTAATCTTCGTACAGACCACATTCGATGGGATCGAGGCCCTGCATCGCGGTCTCGCAGCCGCTCGCCTCGAATTGCCGAGGCCGGGCGACGACGTGGAACTCGCCGCCCTAAACATCATCTCAGGTAAGGACTGGGCCTGTGCCCTCGTGACTCTCCCCGTCCCACTAGCAGCACCCTCAGCTGCCTTGCCCTTCTGGGCCACGGTTGCCTTGCGTGGAGGCATAATGATACATAAAGGAAAAAATCAGAGGAGGTTCAACCTATAACTCAGCTCTATTGCACGATCTTAGAGTGAAAGAATGGAAACCAATCCTAAATATCCTGCAGCCTCCTGATTATAGATGTGGTGCACGACACCGATAATCAAGACTCTACTAGACACGGTCTGTGGACACTTTCCGAGGACTAACTGCTCTGATACCACTTTTGTCACGACCCGACCCCGGAGCCGCGACTAGTACCCTACCGGGGTACCCTGTCAGGTATACATCAGAGAATAGCAGCGGAACATACATAACACATAACTTATAAAAAGGTAACATCACCGCCACCGATAAGGTCGCTTTCCATAAAAACATACTAATCAAAAGTATAGCAAGACAACTTGTTCTTACACCCAACACATACGCGCCACATACCTCTAAGGATAACAACTGTATGGACAGGCCCGCCATACCACGAATGTACAAAATACCTATAGCATCGTGGAGTAATCAACCAACAAAACAAGCTTCCGAGGGATGGAGCTCGACACCGAACAATGATCCTAAGAACGAGGATCCACACCGCTACTTACCGCGGCATGAATGCAGCCCCGAGGAAGGGGTCAAGACACAATATGTACCAAGTATGTAAAGTCGAAAATACCGTAATAATGATATCATAAGTCTAAAAGTGTTTGAGTCATGGAAGATAATCAAAATACCTTTTATTGTGCCTTACTAACAATGAGAGTGACAAGTATATATAATCGCATAAAATAGGGCCTCATGATCAAAACAGGTACCCCGCCGTAGTATCAATAAGCACCCCTACTCGGGACTATTTCACCCGCATAGTCCCGTGGACCCGCATGAGGTATTCCTCGTGATAGTCAGACTACCGCATGGGACTATTTCACCCGCATAAGCCCATAAGGACTCGCATGAGGTATTCCTCGCATCGTGGGTAGCAAATCCACAGAACAGGTGGTATAACGATCTTGGGGACTTACCCCTCAGATATACTCTTACCCTGAAGAAGATGGTATAACGATCTTGGGGCTTACCCCTCAGATATACTCTTACACTGAAGCAGATGGTATAACGATCTTGGGGCTTGCCCCTCAGATATACTCTTACACTGAATAAGGTGGTATGACGATCTTGGGGCTTGCCCCTCAGACATACTCTTACCCTGGAGAAGGTGGTATAACGATCTTGGGGCTTGCCCCTCAGATATACTCTTACCCTAGCTCAAACTGTCATCATATCATAATCATAAATAAGTTAAGCAAACTTATAACTTCTTATTAGCCTTGTTCATATACCCTCTCATTTTAGTTTACTTAAGGCACTTAATCATATCTTTAATAAAAAGGAAACCGGGAATTTAACCCGAGTACTACATACTTCAACTCTTTTAAAAGTGACTCTTTTTCATACATAAATTTTTTGGGCAATTGATGCCTTAAAATCAATTTGCCTTTCATAAATCAAATCATTTGTCCTTACTTGTCCTTACGTAGAATAAATCTCTTCTTATCAACCTTTTATAAAGCTAATAAACCAACTTCCCATAAAGTTGTTATATTAACCCTATACTTTAATAAAATCATACTTTTCCCTTAACCAAGGGACTTATACATCTTAAAACGAAACAAGTCTTTATATACTTAAAACAAGTAAGAATACTAAATCTCAGACGCTCACCGCACTACATAGATACAACTACTCATGCTCAAGAGATAGGAAAGCTTCACATACCTCTTTGGTCAATCCACTTGCTAAGTCCAAACTACCGCAAGTAATATGTCAACCTAAAATAACCATGATACGTTTATTAACCTCTAATTTCAATGTAGAATAATCCAAGTTCAAAGTCACTAAATTCTATGGAAAATTGGGCAGCATTTTCTTTGTTTCTACATACTTTGCCACCTTTCTCAAGACCGAATTTATCATCCAAACGCCACCTTTAAGGCTCAACAATCCAACATTTCAAAGGGGATTACACACCTAAACTTGGGTGTGTAAAATTCTGCCCCAAAAGGTACAACAATTCACTTAACAATTCTAAAGTAGTTTTTTAGGCTACAACATGCTCATAATATCTTTTTAGCCATTTCTTTCATATCCAAACCACATTTCTTACATGCAATGACTCTAAGTGCATTATTTACTACTACACATCCCTTCTTCTTCACATGCAACATTAATAACTAACCATAAGAGAAGAAATGTTACCTTAAAGCTTTAGCCAAACTTATTCCAACAATTTTGCTAGACTCCTTGCCAAGAACACCACCACAACAACACCAACAAGCTAGCCACAAGCTTCCTTCTTGTTCTTAACTTTTCAAATTTTTCTTAGGCTTTGAATTCCCCTTGGAATTTTAGAGAGAAGTGAGAGCTAATTTAGAGAGAGAGAGAGATTGAAAGATGACCAAGTCTTCAAGACTTGGTCAATATAAGGCATGCAAGAAAATCAAATGGAGGGGGGGGGGGACACTTGTCACCCTCCCAAGGTCTTTTATAAGAGAAAATCTGATTTTTCCTAAGTTTTTCCGCCAGGAATCCCGCCTTGGCGCCAGCCCTCGACGCGGCCATGGAGTCAAACCTCTGCGGACTCTAGGAACTTCCGGCTCCGCGACCCTGCTGTCCTGGCGCCGCGACGCTGCAACTTCAGCGACCAAGCATTTCCGCGCTGCCTCGCATCCGGTGCCGCGCCCTGCCGCTTTGCTCAAACGCATTTCGTCCGTCACAGACTGAACTTGTAACTCCCATAACTTTCTACTCTGACGTCCTATCGACGAACGGTTGGTTGCGTTGGAAACTAGACTCAATGAACTACGCCCTAGGCCTTTGAAACACTTAGGAACTCTCAACGTACCGGGTCATAACCGGCCTCAAAGTTGACTAAAACCCATCCGAAACAATCCGTCAACTTATCTTTCGAAATTTTAAGTCTTACATGCTTCCGTACGCTCTCATACGTAGGGTCAGAACTACGGGGTATAACAGCTTCTACCCATTTGGACACATAATCCACTGCCAGAAGGATATATTTATTTCCAAAGGACGGCGGGAATGGACCCATGAAATCGATTCCCCACACATCAAATAGTTCCACTTCCAATATTCCTTGAGAAGGCATTTCATTTCGTCTTGAAATGTTCCCTGTTCTCTGACAACTATCACATCTCTTCACAAAGGTATGGGCGTCTTAAAAATGTGTTGGCCAATAGAACCCGCTCTGCAGTACCTTTGCTGCTGTTCTTGATGCCCCAAAGTGTCCACCACATGAGAGGGTATGACAATGAGTGAGAATCTGGTGCATCTCCTCCTCTGGTATACATCGCCTGATGACTTGATCGACACAGTGTTTGTATAACATCGGCTCCTCTCAATAGTAGTGCTTTACTTCGGAGTAAAACCTCTTCACTTGCTGTCTTGTCAATTCTGGGGGTATTACCTTAGCTTCAAGAAAATTAACAAAATCAGCGTACCAAAGTAAATTAAAATTCGCACTTACTTGAAACAGTTGCTCGTCTGGAAAGTGATCATTTATCTGCACATCCTCGTGTTCTCGCTCGTGTTCTCCAAATTTGACAAGTGGTCCGCAATCAATTCTTCCGTCCCTTTCTTGTCACGAATTTCCACGTCGAATTCTTGTAGTAGCAAGACCCATCGAATGAGCCGAGGTTTTGCATCCTTTTTTGTCATCAAGTACTTTATGGCAGAATGGTCAGTGTATACTATCACCTTATTTCCAATCAAGTATGGCCTGAATTTCTCAAATGCATACACTATTGCAAGCAATTCTTTTTCTGTAGTCGCGTAATTTAACTGTGCGTCATTCAGAGTTTTACTAGCATAGTAAATAGATCTAAATACCTTGTCGATTCTTCCGCCCAAGCATCGCCCCACTGCATAATCACTTGCATCACACATTAGTTCAAATGGGAGCTCCCAGTTTGGTGCAATGACTATGGGTGCTGAAATAAGCTTCTCCTTGAGTGTCTGAAAAGCGGTCAAGCATTCCTTATTGAAGTCAAAAGCAACCCCCGTCATTAGCAAGGTGGAAAGGGGCTTTGAAACCTTTGAAAAATCCTTGATGAATCTTCTATAGAAACCCGCATGCCCAAGGAAACTTCTGACTCCTTTCGTTGATACTGGAGGTGGTAGGTTTTCGATTACTGAAATCTTTGCTTTGTCTACCTCAATACCTTGGTTTGATATTTTGTGTCCCAGGACAATCCCTTCTGTTACCATGAAATGACACTTCTCCCAGTTTAGCACAAGGTTAGATTCTTCACATCGATTTAACACTGCTTCCAAGTGACTCAAACATTCGTCGAATGACGCCCCAAAGACCGAGAAATCATCCATAAAAATCTCTATCGTCCTCTCCACCATATCTGAGAAAATTGCCATCATACACCTCTGAAAGGTCGCAGGTGCATTGCAAAGCCCGAATGTCATTCTTTTGAATGCAAATGTACCAAAAGGCAGGTGAATGTGGTATTTTCTTGATCTTCTGGCGCTATCGCAATCTGATGATACCCTGAGTAACCGTCCAGAAAACAGTAGTAGTTGTGCCCTGCAAGTCTATCCAACATCTGATCTAGAAATGGCAACAGGGAGTGGTCTTTTCTGGTTGCCTTGTTCAACTTGCGATAGTCAATGCAGATTCTCCATCCAGTAACTGTTCTAGAAGGAATAAGCTCGTTCCTTTCGTTGGTCACCACTGTCATACCACCCTTTTTGGGTACCACTTGCACTGGACTCACCCATGCGCTGTCAGATATAGGATAAATTACTCCAGCATCGAGCCATTTCAGGATTTCCTTTCTGATTACCTCTTTCATATTTGGGTTTAGTCGCCTTTGTGCCTCAATGTATGGTCTGCTCTCCCCATCTAGCCTGATCTTATGCATTACTGTTGACGGACTTATCCCCTTTATGTCTGCTAATGTCCACCCAATGGCACGCTTGTGAGCCCTCGCATTTCGCAGCTTATCGCCTCATCGTGGATAAGTGGCATGAAATGATCACTGGTAAGGATTGATCTTCACCTAGATATTGGTATTGTAAATGATTGGGTAGGATTTTTAACTCTAACTCTGGAGCCTTCTCTGTGGATGGTATTGATCTTTCTGGCATCTGCCCAAGCTCTTCATACCTCCTCCTATCCCATTTCTCATAAGCATTCATCCAATTTGCGTACTCCATCAGCCTTGGGTCGTTTTCACTACTATCATCCCATTTGGTCAGTACTTCTTCAAGCGTATCATCATTTCTGAACCCTTTGGCCGACACTGCATCTTCGATAATATCAATGGCTGAGCGCTATCACCGCATCCGAAAAGTTGTCACGAAAAACATTGAAAATCACCTCTTCTTCTTCCACCCGAAGCTTCAACTCCCCTTTGTGAACATCAATGAGAGCCTGTCCTGTGGCTAAGAAGGGTCTGCCAAGTATGATGGGGATTATGTCGTTATCTTTTATGTCTAAGATAACGAAATCAGCGGGAAAGATGAACTTGTCCACTTTTACCAACACATCCTCGATGACTCCTCTAGGGTGGACTATGGAGCGGTCAGCTAACTGCAAAGTGATGTTTGTAGGTTTGACTTCTCCCATTCCAAGTTTGCAGAAAACTAGATAGGGCATCAAATTTATGCCTGCTCCCAGATCGTACAACGCTTTCTGACATTTAAACTTTCCAATGGTGCATGGGATGGTGAAGCTCCCTGGATCTTGTAATTTCTGAGGTAGTTTTCTCTGTAGGATGGCACTACATTCTTCAGTCAACACCACTGTTTCGTAGTCCTCTATCCTCCTCTTTTTGCTAAGAATATCCTTCATGAACTTTACATAGCTCGGCATCTGCTCTAGTGCTTCAGCAAACGGGATATTGAGTTGCAATTGTTTGAGAATTTCCACAAATTTAGAGAATTGCTTGTCAAGAGCACATGTTTTAGCCTCTGGGGATATGGTATCTTCACCTGGGGTGCGTTCACAACAGCTTCCAAACCTTGTGAATATATTCTTTTGGAGGAACCTTTGGACAATCTTACTGTCATTTTATTTAGTGGCTACCGCTTCTACCCATTTGGAAACATAATACACTGCAAGAAGAATGTACCGATTCCCAAAGGACGATGGGAATGGACCCATGAAGTCGATCCCCCATACATCAAATAGTTCCACCTCCAAGATCCCATTCGAAGGCATTTCATTTAGTCTTGATATGTTCCCTGTTCTTTGACAACGATCATAGCTCTTCACAATGGTGTGGACATCCTTTAAGAGGGTTGGTCAATAGAACCCACTTTGCAGTACCTTCACAGCTGTTCTTGATGCCCCAAAATGTCCAGCACATTATAAGGTGTGACAATGGGTGAGAATCTGGTGCATCTCATCCTCTGGTATACACCGCCTGATGACTTGGTCGGCGCAATGCTTGTATAACATTGGCTTCTCCCAATAATAGTGTTTTACTTCAGAATAGAACCTCTTCACTTGCTGTCTTGTCAATCCTGGGGGTACTACCTTAGCTGCGAGAAAATTAACAAAATTAGCGTACCAAGGTAACTTAAAGACAACACTTACTTGAAACAGTTGCTCATCTGGAAAATGATCATTTATCTGCACATCCTTGGTGTTCTAGCTCTTTATGTTTTCAAGCCTCGACAAGTGGTCAGCAACTGAGTTCTCTGTCCCCTTCTTGTAACATATCTCCATGTCAAATTCTTGTAATAGCAGAACCCATCGGATAAGGCGAGGTTTTGCATCCTTCTTTGTCATCAAGTACTTTATGGCAGAGTGGTCAGTGTATACTATCACCTTATTCCCAATTAAGTATGGCCTGAATTTCTCGAATGCATATATTATTGCTAGCAATTCTTTTTCTGTAGTGGCATAATTCAACTGTGCATCATTAACAGTTTTACTAGCATAGTAAATGGATCTGAATACCTTATCGACCCTCTGCCCAATCACTTCTCCCACTGCATAATCACTTGCATCACACATTAGTTCAAATGGGAGCTCCCAGTTTGGTGCAATGACTATGGGTGCTGAGATAGGCCTCTCCTTGAGTGTCTGAAAAGCGGTCATGCATTCCTTATTGTATTCAAAAGCAACCCCAGTCATTAGCAAGGTGGAAAGAGGTTTTGAAACTTTTGAGAAGTCCTTGATGAATCTTCTATAAAAACCGGCATGCCCAAGGAAACTTCTGACCCCTTTTGTTGATATCGAGGTGGCGATTTTCGACATCGAAATCTTTGCTTTGTCCACCTCAATACCTTGGTTGGATATTTTGTGTCCAAGGACAATCCCTCTTTACCATGAAGTGACACTTCTCCCAATTCAAAGACAAGGTGGACTCTTCACACCGCTTCAACATCGCCTAAGTGCCTCAAACACTCGTCGAACGAGGACCCAAAGACCGAGAAATCATCCATGAAAATCTCTATAGTCATCTCCACCATATCAGAGAAAATTGCCATCATACACCTCCGAAAGGTCGCAGATGCATTGCAAAGCCCAAATGGCATCCTTCTGAATGCAAACGTACCAAAGGGGCAGGTGAATGTTGTTTTTTCCTGATCTTCTGGTGCTATGGCAATCTGATGATACCCTGAGTAACCATCCAAAAAGCAGTAGTAATTGTGCCCTGCAAGTCTATCCAACATCTGATCTAGAAATGGCAACGGGAAGTGGTTTTTTCTGGTTGCCTTGTTCAACTTGCGATAGTCAATGCAAATTCTCCACCCTGTAACTGTTCTAGATTGAATGAGCTCATTCCTTTCATTGGTCACTACTGTCATACCACCCTTTTTGGGCACCACTTGCATCGGACTCACCCATGCACTGTCAGAGATAGGATAAATTACCCCAGCATCAAGCCATTTCATGATTTCTTTTCTGACTATCTCTTTCATGTTTGGATTCAGTCTCCTCTGTGCCTCAATGGAGGGTCTGCTCTCCTCATCTAGACGGATCTTATGCATCACTGTTGATGGACTTATCCCCCTTATGTCTGCTAATGTCCACCCAATGGCACGCCATGAGTCCTCGCATTTCAAGGCCTTCTCAACCTCTACTGTGGATAGATGACATGAGATGATCACTGGTAAGAATTGGTTCTCACCTAGATATCGGTATTGCAAATGATCTGGTAGAGTCTTCAACTCTAACTCTGGAGCTTTTTCTGTGGATGGTACTGATCTCTCTGGCATCTGCCCAAGCTCTTCATATCTCTTCTTATCACACTGCTCATAAGAATTCATCCAATTTGCACACTCCATCAGATTCGGGTCATTGCCACTATTATCATCCCATCGTGTCAGCACTTCTTCTAGCGCATCAGCATTTCTGAACCCATTTTCTGACACTGGTTCTTCGATCACATCAATGGCGAAGCAGTTGTCACTTGCCTCTGGGAAGGTTGCTGCTCGAAAAACATTGAAAATCACCTTTCTTCTTCCACACGAAGTTTCAACTCACCTTTTTGAACATCAATGAGTGCCTGTCATGTGGCTAGGAAGGGTCTGCCAAGGATAATGGGGATCATGTAATTATCTCTCATGTCTAAGATGATGAAATCAGTGGGAATATGAACTTGTCCACTTTCACCAACACATCCTCGATGACTCCTCTAGGGTGGACGATGGAGCGGTCAGCTAGCTGCAAAGTGATGTTTGTAGGTCTGGCTTCTCCCATTCCAAGTTTGCAAAACATCAGATAGGGCATCAAATTTATACCTACCCCCAGATCACACAACGCCTTCTGACACTCAAACTTTTCTATAGTGCATGTGATGGTGAAACTCCCGGATCTTTCAACTTCTGAGGTAGCTTTCTCTGTAGGATGACACTGCATTATTCAGTCAACACCACTGTTTCGTAGTCATCTATCCTCCTCTTTTTGCTGAGAATCTTCTTCATGAACTTTACATAACTCGGCATCTGCTCTAGTGCCTCAGCAAACGGGATGTTGAGTTGCAATTGTTTGAGAACTTCCAGGAATTTAGAGAACTATTTGTCAAGAGAACTTATTTTTAGCCTCTGGGGGTACGGTTTCTTCACCTGGGGTGCATCCACAACTGCTCCCAAAATCATTGTACCTTCTGAGCCCTGGGCGCCACGACCCTGAGATTCGGCGCCGTGGCGCCCAAACTTCTGCAATGTCTCAGGATTATCGGCGCCATGGTGCTGCAACTTCTGCGAGAAGTCTAGGCCCTTTTTTTCTGGACACGGTGGTGGTGAGTTTGCTTCCACTGGTTCGCCAATTCTCAGGTCAATCTCCCGGCATTTCTCTCTTATATTCTCTCCAATATGTTCAGGGTGATTCCCTTGTATTCTGTTGTTTAGCATGCCCGCGAGTTGTCCAATTTGCGTTTTCAAATTCTTTAGGGACACTCTCGTCTCATCCATGAACTTAGTTTGGTGCACAGTTGCTCGAGTATGGTGCTCGTAGCCCATCCCCGCTCTTCCCGCAAGGCGGGGCTTACATTGCCGTTGATAGTTCTGTAACCCTTGATAGTGGTAATCCATGTTTGCAGGGTCTCTGAGATAAATCAAAACCAACAAACGGATCACGGCGCATGGTTTCACCAACAAAAAAATAATAAAAAGAAAAATAAAAACCAAATTAGAAATTAAGAATAGATAGAATGATATTGAACTACGCCAATCCCCGGCAACGACGCCAAAAACTTGATACGCGATTTATACACACGCTAACCGAAAGTGCACGTATCGTGACAAGTAATATAGTCTAAAAGATCGAGTTATCGTCCTCAGGGATTAGTGTTCAATTACCAACTTCTATTCTGTGGTATCTATTTAGTGACCGATAATTTGATGATTTGTTTATCGCTATGATTATAGATGCTAACTAAATTATTTTACTTTACTTCATATATGGTGGAAATAGGGCTTCCAAATCTCCTCGACGATCCGCTCGCTTTACTCTTTAATGCAAATAATTAAGGTCCTTCTTCTATTTTGAGATAGCAGGTTAACTAAGCCGTTTTATACTCTTGTTAAGGTAATATAAACACTCAACCCCAATGTAGAACCCTTCTATCTTTCGATGACAAGATTGACTACAAAGGAGGATTAAGAGCAATAACCTATTAAGCTACATAAGTATCGGGGTGCTTTCGTCCACGATTTAAACCTATGTTTATTCAACTATATCATATTCACAATCTCCCCTTTCGGATTTCGATTAGAAATCATATAAGTGATGATAATTGGTGATCATTTAATTACCAAGCAATCAAAACAATTATTGAACAAATCTCAACAATAATAAGAAGAAACCAAAATCTTGCATTAATTCATAAAACGAGGTTCAAGCGATTCGATATGAAAAGCCCTAAATTAAGTTAGTTCCTAGCCATAAACATGCTAAGAACTAAAATATTATCCAACATATACTAGAAAGAAAATAAAATAAAGAACAAGAAATTACTCAAAAGTAAGTCTCTAATCTTGATCTCACGTTGTGATGAATGGTAAGGTGTGGTACTCCTCCAAATCTGACCTAAAGGTCCTTTTATAACCCCAAAAACGTGCAAAAACCTTTTCCTTCTTGGTCTTGGCCCAATCCTATTCGGATCTGTCAATTTTCACGCTGCCGCCGCACCCCGCAACCGGCGCCGCGCTTCAAACTTCGCGCTAGTTCGCTTCTTGGGCGCCGTGGCTTTGCTTCTGCTGATGGTCTGGCGCCGCGGCGCCGCCCTGTTTCTCACCCGGGTTGTCAACGTTTTAGCTTTTTGAGCTCTGGAACCTCGGTTTCTGCCATCTTTTCGCTCCTTCTCACCAATGTGCCACTTTAAACCATTGTGACTCAAAAGAAAGAAAATATATCCTAACACGACACATATTTGTGTAAAAATGGGCAAAAGACTAACTAAAAATGACTCAAAAGGTGTATATAAAATACACCGATCAGACGTTGGGGGCAGGGGCCGCGACGCTGGAAGAACTGCAGAGCTCTCTGAAGTTTTTGCGCCGCAACGCTAATGCCGGGATTGAAACTTTTTGGACACTGGATGGCGCCTCCCCTAAGGGTCGTGGCGCTGACGTCGTTTTTTCTGAAGAATCAGAAAAATAACGGAGAACATATAGGGAGACATCCTCATCCAAAAAATCATAAGAACTAGGCACGAGTTTTTCTACTTTAGAAAAGAGAAATTGGTATTCATCAAAGAGAACATGACAACTAATGATGATTCATTTAGAAGACGAATCAAAGCATTTATAACCATGGTGATTTGACGAAAAACCCAAAAATACACAAGGAGTAGAATGTGCCTGAAGTTTATTGATCGTAGTGGATGGAAACAGTGGATAATATAAGCATCCGAAGACCCTAAGATGAGAATATGACAGAGTCTTATTGTATAAGACTTTGAGAGGGGATGAATATGTCAAACCTTTAGAGGGAAGAATATTTAATAGATCGGTAACCATTTGTAGCGCATGATGCCGAAATAATGGAGGAACGAAAAACTGAACCAATAAAGTGCAAACAATATTATTAATGGTACGAATTTTTCGCTCAACTTTCCCATTTTGTGAAGACGTATAAGGACAAGAAAAACAAAAATTTATCCCATTTTGAACACAAAACTCCTTAAATTCTCCATTGTCATACTCTTTGCCATTATCACATTGAATATTTTTTATTTCCCGTTTGAATTGCGTTCTTATGAAAGCTCTAAATTTTATGAAAATGGAAAAAACTTGAGATTTTTTCGCAATTGGAAACGTCCATAAATATTTAGAATAGTCATCTAAGAATAAAACATAATAACGATGACTCATAGAACTGAGAACCGAAGATGTCCATAAATCACTATGAATAATATCAAATGACATTGAAGTATTAGAATTCGAAGCTACAAATTGTAACTTAATAATTTTTCCCAAAGCACAGGATTGACAAAGTGGAGTACTACCCGTACCCTTACAAGAAATAAACTTATGTCTATCTAAAGAAGATAAAATAGACGACCTCAGATGACCTAGACGAGCATGCCACAAGGAAGGAGCAAGAGTTGCAAAAGTGGATGCCATAACTTGACGCAAGATGCTGAGACTCAGTGTGATTGGATAAAGATCCCTCTACTGTCACACCTCATGAGATGACTCCCCGTCTTGAAATCCTTCACTGAAAACCCAAATGGATCAAAATTAATAGAAACTCAATTATCAATGGTGAATTTACGGACATACACCAAATTTTTAATCAATTTTGGAGCATGAATGGTATGTTTCAGGATAAATGGTGGATGAGGAGGGGACAAAGTTTTATGACCATAATCCTTAATTGGAATAGAATTGTCATTACCAATAGTTATACTACGGTTAGTGCTCAAATTGGAATAAAACGAAAGAGTACCTTGGTCAGATGTCATGTGGGTAGTGGCGCCGGTGTCCATGTACCAATTTGGATCTGGTTGAGTCAAGCCAAACATGTGCATCTCCGCTTCAATGTCGGTCTGAGTGGGGCCCACTGCATGGTGGGCCTGATGGAGGCGCCGACCAGTATACCGGATCGCCGCCGCTCATACACCGTCCGAACCCGAGTCCGACTCGACTAAGCCGGGCGCGACGCTGCGTGTCGCCGATACCGAGGCGCCGTGGCGCCAGAAGGGATGAGCCGCGCGCCAGAAGGGCCGTGCCGCGCGCTGTGAGGCACTGGGACCCACTACCAATGTACAGGGGCCCCTGTGGGCTCCAGAACTGTTGCTGCTGACGGTTGCCCCCGTTGTTGCCACTATGATTCTTGTCATTATTCTTTCGATTTTGGCCCTTCTTACCACCCCCGTTGTTGTGATTTTGGGTCACATTAGCTGGATTGGAAGAAGTCATCATGACGACAGGACTAGCCCCAATTGCTACTTTCAGCCAATACGACTTCTTCCACAGTAAGCGTAGAACGGGTTTGATAAAATCCTGGCAGGGGTTACTCTGACTAATAACCGAAGCAACACCGCTATAGAACTCTGACAGGCCTGCAACCATCTGAAGAACTAGACGACTATTAGAAACAGGAGAACCCACGTTGCTGAGTTGGTCTGCCAAGTCCTTGAGGCGTTTGCAATAAGAAGAAACGTTTTGAAAACTCACCATAGCCACCTGTGAGAATTCCTTCTCAAGGATAACAATTCGAGAATGATTGTTATCTTGCAATATGTCTCGCAATCGATCCCACGCCGCCATAGCTGTGGAGTTGGATTCCATAATTGTCTGTAAAATATCCAAGGAGATAGTGACATAAATTCACTGAAGAACCTTGGAATCAAGCATGACCCATAATTCTGGATCTACTTCTTTAGTGGGCACAACGATTGTAGAAGTAGACGCCCTATCACCCTCGTTTGGAGGAGTTGGAGGAATGATGTGGTGGAGGACTTTATGTGCCAAATCATGAATCTTAAATAATTCTGCCACTTCTCATATTGAACGTTTTCTAGGCCAAGAACGATAGGAATGACGCTCTTGATGTTAGAAACTGTGAGGGTAGGATGAAAATTATTCTTATCAACCATAGGGAATAGAACAACAAGATTCAGAGAAGGGAATTTGGGAGATAGGATTTCTGGAGAGAAGAGTCGCGGCTGTGGAATAAATCCGAGAAGAGGGCTGCGACGCTAGGGCTAGAAAATCGAGAAAAGAAGAAGAAATTTAAGGAGCGGAAGCAGAGTAAAAAGAATCTAGACTCTTGATACCATGAAAGAATTAATCCCTTGATTATTCTTATTAATGAAAAACATATATATACAAGTTACAAGGAAGATCCTCTTCCTATTCTACCTAGAAATCCCTATTTTATAAGAATAATAACTTTACAACTATGGTAATATTACAATACTAATTAAGGTACAAACCTAAGTCTAATATTCACCAAATATACAAAGGAAAGGGAGGCCCCACAGTGGACTCTCGGCTGGGCCACTGACCCATATACTTTAATAATCCCGCATGGGCGTAGCTCAGTTGGTTCCAGGGTGGTAGATTTCTCCCAAGTAGGCAGGTTCGAGCCCTGACAGTCGCAGTGTGAGAGTTTCATTTCTCCTTTGTGGGGGATGACTCCTTGTGGGCACCAGACATTGTACCTCCCACCTAGTGGGCCGCTGAGTCACCATAATTTACTTCCCCGACCAATCTCTGTCGGGCCGAGGGCTGGGGGTCCTGTGAGCGAGAGATTTCGCCTTTTTTGCCTCCAAAGTCTTGTTAATTCATTACATATGATAATTTCAATTTCACTTTTCATCTTTTTGGGTGGCATTCATGATCTTCGGGAAAAAAAATTGTTTGTTTCTAAGTGTTCTGACACCATTTTTTTAATCCGCAAACAGTGCATATTCGGTCTCTTAATTAAAAGTAACTTTCGGCTGATTTTTTCCAACAGTTTTACTACAATCCTTCTTTGCAAATCCTTTGACACTATTGACTCTTTCCTCCTTGTTTTTCTTTTTTAAAAAAAGGGGGACAAGAACACACTTTTTCCAAGTGCCGTTAAACAATTTATATTGAACACTATAAGCATGTTTTATCAATGCGAAATAATTATCCAAAAGGAAGATTATTTTGATCAGATTATAGATAGTCATGAATATGTGATACATTTAATAATATCATACTAATGATGTGTCGGTCCAAAGAAAGACATGTGGTTAGGTCATTTTAGTAATCAATGTTCATGAAATATATATAAGAGTACGACTTACAAATTATTATTTCTATCCAAAGATTAAATAATAATGTTGTGCTCATGAGTCCACTTTTATGTATATGTATTGATAAAAGTACAATTTTTAAATTTATTTATTATTATTACTTCAGTTTTAGTTAATTTAATTATCTTCACATTTACGTGATTTATTTTGTATGATTAATTGTTTTATCTTATAGTGTCTTCTATATCTTTCAATATGAACAACATTCCTATGCTTAACGGCACAAATTTGAAGAAATGAAAAGAGCACATTATAATTGTCTTGGTTGCATGAATCTCAACAATGCATTAAGATTTGATCGCCCTGCGGACTTGAATGAAACAAAAGGCTGCATACGAGAAGTGGGAGCAACCAAATTGCATGAGCTTGATGATGATGCAACATTTAATTCTGAAATCCTCAAGGGACGATATAACAGAGCCAGCTTGGATTAGTTGATATGCTTTAAGTGCTAAAAACATTTAAGTGTTAAATTGACGTTCTTAATCGGATAGAAGTACGGAAACTCTTAAAAAATAGTTGATGTGTTTGACAAAAAAATGCTAATAAATTATTCTTTTATTAGAATAAATGATTGATACTTGTGAAGATAAAATTATAAGTTTTATTTTGGGAATGATATTTTAGGAATTTTAAAAAATATATTAAGGAAAAATTAGTAAAATTCTCTATCAAATTAAAGGGTAAACTGAAAATATCAACTTATGGTTTTTGGTTGATTTTTACTTATAAGTACTTCGGTGTTTACCAAATGCTTAGATAAGCTAAAATATATTTGTAAGTATGTTTGATCAGTTTATAAGCATAACCAAGTACCTTCTTAAACCGTTTCTAATACGTCAAGGGTATTTTGACCCGTTTTTCTTTAAATCTTACTTAATTATTAAACGCACAAAAAATGGAACTATTTTCTTCGTATTCATTGATTAAGCAATCATTAAAAATAGTACTAGAAGTTTCTAGTTAGAATAAGGTGGCATGACCATAAAAGTTTTTTTAGTGGCAGAGCCCTCGTTTTCTTTTTTATTTATTTTTTGCTTCAGAAATTACTAAATGAAATGATTAGCCAACTCATGGGGTCCTCTTTGTATTTTTAAAAACTTCGGAGTTAAATTTTAAACTTTTCAAGAAAGCTCATTTCTCTTTCTTTCTCTCTTTCTTTCTCTCTTTCTTCTTTCATGTTCTTCTTCTCCGAAAATTATTTTTTTATTCTCAAATTCTCCCATTCCTTCATTTTCTATGTGTGTAATTATAGTTGAAAGCTAAACTTGAAGTATATATACATTTTTTATTGCTGGAAAATGTGAAGAAGGAGCTGGAAGCCATTGACGACCATTAACAAAGCTCTGAAGCTCTAATTAAAAAATGTGAGTTATCGCAAAAGAGCTCCGCTTTGAGTTAGTGATGCCTCAAAAAACGAAACATAGAGGACAGAACAATTAGGCAATATTCAAGTACCTAAAAGAGTTCATATCTGAATTTTGAAGAAATTTCGTTAATATTTGACATGATTTTGGATCGATTTCATAGAAACTCTCAAAGTTGAAGAAAATGGTCGTTTAAATTTTGGATTACTTCAATCGATCTCTATTTCACATAGGGGATATCTCAAAAGAACCGGAACGTGGAGGGGAGCTCATATATAAAATTTGAAGAAGTTTGGTTAAAATTTGATATGGTTGTGGATCAAATTACAACAGTTGTTCGTCCAAAAGGAAGAATAAGACACTGTCAGAAATAGTCTAGCATAATCTTTATTCAGGTATGAAATAGACTAAACTTTTGCTTTGGTTATATATATATATATATATATATAAATAATAATAATAATAATAACTTAAAAGATTTAGTTGTTATATGAAATGTAACAACTGTCAATTCCTCACAAAAATCAGAACGTCAAGGAGAATTCATAAATGAAATTTGAAGCAATTTCATTGAGATTTGACACAATTTTGGATCGATTTTATAGTAACTTTCAAGATCGAAATCATTTAAATTTTGGATTACTGCAATTGAGTTATATTTCATGTGAGTGATATCTCAAAAAAACCAAAACATGTAGTGGAGCTCATATATGAGATTTAAAGAAGTTTGATTAAGATTTGTCATGGTTTTGGATCAAATGCGTCAATTGTTCGTCCAAAAGGAAGAAGACGACACTGCCAGAAATAGTGTAGTAGAATCTTTATTCAGTTCTAAGATATGTTTATTAGCATGCTATAGATTTTACTAAGCTTTTGCATTGGTTATATATATATATATATATATATATATATATATATAAAAAAAAAAAAAATTATAATAACTTGATATAATTAGTTCTTATATGAAATATAACAGTTGTCAATACCAATATCACAGTTATTAGAAGCAACTACGATTATTAGTTGTTAATATGCATTGAGAATTGAAAAGGGTCACATTTAAGCCACTAAGAAACGACTACAGTTATTAGAAGCGACTACAATTATTACAACAAACTACTGTTATTTGAATCGATCATGATTATTAGTTGTTAATATGCATTGAGAACTGAAAATGGGTCATATTTTAGCCACTAAGAAGCGACTACCATTATTAGAAGCGACTATAATTATTGGAAGTGACTACGGTTATGTCACACCCTTCAATTAGTCCATGGGAAATTCGGTGTGAGCTAAGGCACGGATCGAGACAAAGATTGATCATATCGACATACATTTCGTATATGCGAGTTAAGGCATGATGCGAAGGAACATAAGGGTCAACAAAAGCTAAAGGATAAGGTTCAGATATGGGGAAACAATTGAGGAACATTACAAGAGGTTACAACACATGCAAAGGATCAACAACATTCGACAAGGGTGCACATTGGTGTTGGGTGTCCAAAGAAGTGTTACACGTGTTCAAGGAGACATGTGCAGATCACGGGACATCTAGACATGTGTAAAGTACATGACAATTGGTATCAATATTTACATTAATGCATTCTCCAAGTTTAGCTAAGAGTTCACAACGGATAATAGACTAAGTCCGAGGGAAGAACAAGTAGCCGAGAAAAGGGGGCACGAGTTAATGCTTGCAAAGTGTGGCTAAGTGATGATGCGTGGGTGCGGGATGCAGGGAAGGTGTTCCAAGATTCCCTATGGTTCTTATGGGTCAGCTAGATCACGAGGTGAGGTGATGCTAAGTGTTTGGCCGAACCATATACACGTGGCAAGCCAAGATACAAGGTTGACTAAATCCAAGTTTGATACGGGTCAAGAACGAGTCGCGTTGGAGCATTGAGAAGCTTGGGGCGGGTTCGTGGATAACCCTACAGGCCTCTGGGACACATGGCAGGCGGTCTGAGCTCATTTGGTTGAGTATTGAAGTTGGTGAGCTTCAATAACTCAACAAGGGCAGAACGGTTCTAACCAAAGTTTCGGATTTCGTGCAATCGTGGTGTGTGGTGGGCTAGACGTATTGCGGGTGGTGTAGATGATGTGTAAGTCACATGGGACATGACTAGGACCTTATGGGACCAGTACAAATCGAATGGAAAGGCTGAAGTGGTCAAACAATACACGTGGCTTGAAGAAAGGAAGACATGGGCGGAATTAACCAAGTCTTACGGATAGTGTGGTCCTGTGATGTGTGTGTGTGGGTGTAATGGATAAAGCTTGCGGATGTGTGTTAGAACATCCATTTCCTTTACACGTTCCCTTTTGTAAGACATGTTATTCCACTCCCCTCCCCCTATAAGTAGAATAAGTTTATAGAACTTATTCACGACACTAGAATCTGAAATTCCTTATTCTGAGAGCAAGCTAAGTGTTGAGCTTCGAGTATTTGAAACTTAAGAACAATGTGTGTTCCTGTGAGTGTGGTTCCAAGATCTTGAACTAAATGGTATTTGAGACTAGGTTAGTTTGAGAGTTAAAGTGTTAGACGTCTAGTTCTAACACTTCATTGTATTTGCCGAGAGACGTTCCTTTATTCTTTAGTTGAAATAAAATTAAAGGTTGGGTTGTTTTAGCCCATAAACTCTTGGTGCATTGTGTTGTGGCTATACTTTTCATCATAAACCTCCTCTTGGTGTTTGTAATAAGCTTCCGCAGTGCTACGTTCTTTTATCTTGAAAGGACGAAGTGTTTTGGCTTGGGTTGGCAAGAGCTCTTACCAACTGCCATCAAGCCTTTTGTGTGCGAAAATTTTACTTAGCATACCGGGGGTGTGACAATTGGTATCAGAGCTTAGCTTGTTGTTGAGCTAAGAGATTCCTAAACACTATGTAAAGAGGTAATTCTAGTTGCTATGGTGGTTGAGCAATGACGGCAAGAATAACTGTGGAGTTAAGTGCTCGTATTGAGCGTTTAGAAACTCTAGTTGGTAGAGTCGAGGAAGGAAATGAGTTTGTGGATCTTGTTACACTAACTCTTAACCTTAACACTGAATTTGAACAATACAAAGTCGGAATGGACACACGTTTGACCGAACTGGTGGAGCAGTCGAGGCGGGCCAATGTGCAATTCGGTGAATTGCGACAAACAAAGTTGGATCTTGAAGCGGAGCTTGTGGTATTATGCATGGTAGTAGGAGCGATTGGCCGTAGTGATACCACTGATAGAAGTAAGGTAAGAGAACATGAACCTAAGTCCTTCACGAGGACAAGATGTGCCAAGGAGGTGGAGAACTTTATATGGGACATGGAGCAATGTTTCCTTGTGACTCACATTGCGGAAGGGGACCAAGTGAGTATCACACTATGTATCTCACGGGTGATGCAAAACTTTGGTGGAGGACTAGGGACACTGAAGATGTAAGTGTGGGTCATCCACGTATTAACACTTGGACAAGAATGAGGGAGGAGATGAGACAACAATTTTTGCCTAGCAACGTGAGTTGGCTGGACAGAGACCATCTCAAGAGACTCAAACAAAGTGATTTGGTATGTGAGTATATCAAAGAATTATCTTCTTTGATGTTGGACATTCAGAACATGTCCGAGGAGGACAAGCTACATAATTTCATTTCCGGGATGATCGGATAGGCTCAAAATGAACTTTGAAGGCAGAATGTTAAAGACCTTCTAAGTGCCATTGCCATAGCTGATTATTTGGTGGATTTCCAAGCAATTCATCAAGGGTCGGATGTTTCATGTTCTTCCAAATCCAAGAGAGTAAATGCGAAGAAGAACAAAGAAGGAACGGGGAAGCATGATGTCGAGAAAGAAAAAGGGAAGATGATGGATATGGGACCAATGAAAAGGTTCTAAACTGAGCCAAAGTGTTGGACATGTAATGGCCCACACTTTGCACAGAACTTCCCCAACCAAAAGGATGTCAATACTATTGTTGCGGGAGAGTGTAATCCGAATGAAGAAGGTGATGTTGTTGCTGCCTTGGCGAATCTTCTTGGGATGTTGTTGAACAACATCGTGTTGTTAAATGCAAGAAGGGGTCCGAAGAATAATCCGCATACATTATTGATGTATATTGTAATACGGATGAATGATAAGCTTGTCGTATCAATGGTAGATACCGGAGCTACTCATACATTTGTGGATACGAAGATTGCAAAGGTATTGGGACTCAAGATAACCAAGAGTCCCGATTATATGAAGACGGTGAACCAAGTAGCCCAAATGATTGATGGGGCGTCATTTGATGTGCATATGTCATCCTGGGCATGGTGTTGAAAGCATAATGTGTTAGTGGTGCCAATGGGAGATTATGAGGCGATCATAGGGATTGATTTCCTCAAGAAAAACTTCTTTGTTCCGATGCCACACTTAAATGAAGTGATAGTGATAAAGGAAAGAATGGGGGGGGGGGGGTTCATCTGAGGTATTCATAAGGGAGTAGGGGTGAATAGGTATGGGGAGCTTATGACTCCCGAGTTGTGTGAACTTGCCGCGGATAGAAAGTGGCAAAGAGAAGGGAAGTCGTCGTTTGTTGGCGCCATTATGAACGTGACTTCGGATGTGCACATAAGTGAAGATGTTGCTTCACATATTGTCGAGTGAGGATGACATATGGTCTACCTTCGGAGCAGGAAGTGGGAGTACAAACCACTTGGGGGTAGACGTTGGTGGGGTCAATTTTGTGAAGAAAGATTGGACCACGAGACTGCCGGAAGTAATTCGAGGTAGAGTCACGATGTTGGAGAATAGAGTAGGGACATCGACGGATGTATATCCTATTCTCCTTTTATTTGTACAGGTCGTGGACAATAACATCATCAAGGGAAGGATGAGGGGGTCCGAGAGGAGTTCAAGGGTACCAAAGGAATTCCAAAAAACACGACAGTGCATAATATTACACCCCGTAATTCCAGGGACATTAATTGAGAACGTGATTAAGGATTTAAGATTTGAATTTTGGAAGAAAAGAATTATTATATTTTCTTAAGGAAAATTTCGAAAAAAATGTGACAACGGAAAAATTATTAACTTGGAGTTTAATACTTCTAATTGGATTTATGGAGTTAGTATTGGATTAGGAAGTATTGGAATTGATAATATGGGGTCCGTCGAAAATTTCACAATTGGGGGGGGGGGGGGGGGTTAAAAAATTATAATATTTTGGACCAATAGGAGGGTGACACGTGTCAACCCTCCACTTGTCTTGCAAGGATGACTACACATTTAGATATTTTGAGACATGGGGACAAATGGACAATGGGTCCCACTCCACTTGGCTATACATATCCAAGTCTTGCAAGACTTGGATCATTCTACACTTTGACAAATGAGCTCTCATCTCTCTCTTCTCCTTAGCTTGAATCTCGAAATTCTCCAAGGATTTTCCAAGAACAAGTGTTGATTATTTTTCAAGATTAAGAGACCTAATCAAGTTCTAAGACAAGTTAACTCTCCAAGATCCTCTAATTTTGTGTGTTGGCCGAAAGATTGGGTGAAACACTAGGCTTGTTCGTCGACTTTTTAGAAGTGAAACGTGAAGTGAAGTTGGTTCTAAGCTTGTGGTGGATGCTTGTGTGTGATTGGAACTTGAATAAGTGGAGCGAAACTAAAACTGTGGACCAAAACCTTGCGGACTGTTTGGGACGTTTTTGGGCTAAAATGAAAGGTAAAATTCTTCCTTATCTTGAAGAAATTGGATATAACATGTTGTTATAATGTATATATGAGCTTGTGCTAAAAATAATGAAGAATAAAAAGTGTTTGGACCATTTTAGGGTGTCTTGGCCGAGAGTGGCATTTTGTGCGACATTGGATTCGTTGGTTATTGTTGTTGTTATTTACACTTGTCGCTTGTTAAAATGAAGTAATATTGTTGTTGATATGTGATATGGAGTATATATAAGTGTTGAAATGTGAATTGGATTATAAATAATTATGGAAAAGGGCTGTGGATTGTTGAAGTTGGTGTTGCCCGAAAACTGCCCAAAAACTGTTAGACATTGTTGTGTCATTTTATGGACTGTTTTGAGGTGCTATTATGATGAAAAATCAGCCACCAACATGCATGATTAATTTGGTAATTGTTAATGGAAGTCCTAAGAGATTAAGGGTGTAGAAAGGTATTAAAAGGCTTCACTTTGTACCCTTGTTGTTGTTGGATATTGGACTGATTTTTATGGACTGTTTTGGTAGATTAAGGGGCTAAATTTTACACGTCAAGTAGGCGTGTAATCCCCTTTGGTTAATTGTTGGTTGTGCCATAAATGAGACTTGATTGTTGTTGAATTTGGGCCTTGGAAAAGGTGGAAAAGTACGTATAAACGGGGGAAGTGTTGCCCAAATTTTTGTAGAATAAGAGGACCATTACTTGGTATAGTCTTATACTAGTGTGTATGAAGTTGATAGAAGTATTATTGTTGTTATAGATTGAAGTACTACTTGTGACATATTCTACTTGGCATGTGGAATAGCCGATAAGGTTGAAGTACCTATTCGGGGCGTATTCTACTTGTCGTGTTGGTTAGTCGTTAATGAGGTATGTGAGCCTCTTCCTTATCTATTTTGGTATGTTCGTCGTGTGAACCATAACTGTGGTATTGTTTCAAAAGTTATTCTACTCTTAGAAGTTAAGGAGTATTCTTGTTATTGATTCTATGCTAAAGGCATGTCTAAATTATTCCTAAGTCCTTACCAAGTCTTATGAGAGATGTTGGTAAGAGCTTTTAGTAAACGTTGAAGTCGAATTGATCTTGCTAGTTACATCACTAATGGGAAAAGATATCGAACAAGCCATTACAGCGTTAATAAAAAAAGGAATCGACAATCCATTATATTGAAATGAGTAGAATTTTCCATCTGCATAGAAGCTAAGATATAACCAGTTCGTTGTACACTTTCTAGGTTCACAGCTGATTAGAAAAGATCATTATTAATATATAACCTACTAATGACTCATAAAATTGATTAATTTGCCAATTCGGATCAGTTATCACTATGCAAATGTTTCCATAATGTTAGCCAGATGAGCGAGACTGATTAGATTATCGAGTTGGTACAAACGACGAGTTGATCCTATACTTGACTTGATATTTATAAACTGAGCGGATCCTAATCCTTAGTGATATTTTCCCTTGATAGTATTTTATGTTTTATAAAAGGAAAGTTGTTTACCTATTCGTTTGATAATGCCTTGAGTCTTTCTAAAAAGATAGTTCATTCTAATTGTGCTAATGAGAGTCAAAGATGATTTAAATTGTACATAGTAGCTTGTGATAGCTATAGGTGTACAATCCTTTATATTCACACAGAGTCCCAGAATGGGCCGGAACATGTCGTACCTTATTTGACTTATAGCACATTACACAGAGTCTCAGAATGGGCCAGAACATGTCGTACCTTATTTGACTTATAACACATTACACCGAGTCCCAGAATGGGCCGGAATATGTCGTACCTTATTTGACTTGTAGCACATTATACCGTGTCCCATAATGGGTCGGGACATGTCGTACCTAACATGACTTATAGAGCGTTACACCGAGTCCCATAATGGGCCAGAACATGTCGTACCTTGCATGACTTATAGAGCGTTACACCGAGTCCCAGAATGAGCCAGGACATGTCATACCTCACATGACAATATTTGTTCATTTGGACAGACGTTCTTAATTTTGACATGACTTTCATTTTTAAAAGGAAGTACCGTGGGTACGGTTGAATCTTATTTTTAAAAGGATACAATAGTACATTGGTACATCGATACAGTGATACAGTAGTACAGTGGTACAATGATACATTGATACAGTAGTACAGTGGTACAATGATACAACAATACAGTGGTACAGTGGTACATAAATGCAGTGATACAGTAGTACAATGGTACAGCGGTACAGTGGTACAGTGGTACAGGGGTACAGTTATACAAGGTACAGTTGGCTCTTATTTTATAGTGCACGGTAGGATCTAGTATTTGATTTTCATACTTGTTCCTGTAATTCTTTTGTACATTTATGATCTTGTTTACTGTACTTCATGTTTACATACTTGGTACCTTGTTGTACTGACCCCCTTCGGGAGGCTGCGTTCATGCCCGCAGGTATTAGTTACTCAGTTGGGTGATCCGAGAGCTTAGGATCCTTGTTTAGTATTTTGGGATAGCTCCAATGTTCCGGAGCTTGTCATTTTGGCACAGGTCTTCCATTATGGCTAGGTATATTCAGGGGTACGGCGGGGCCTTGTCCCATCATAGTTTACTATACAAACTCTTAGAGGTCTGTATTCATATGTGGGCTAGACTTGAGTGCGTTGTATTTATATTTTTGTACAGTTGTAGTCCCATTCGGGTGTTATATATTATGGCAGCCTTGCCGGCTTTGCATGTGCAAAAAAATAATAATAATGAGTGTTATTTAGCTTCCACGGGTTACTTGTGTTGTATGGGTAGAAGGGTGCCCAGGTAGGGCACCAGTCGCGGGCTTGGGTTCGGGTCGTGACAGAGTGGTATCAGAGCAATTAGTCATCGGAATGTCTACAGACCGTGTGCAGTAGAGTCTTGGTTATCGGTGTGTTGTGAACCACACCCACAAACAGGAGGCTATAGTACATTTAGGATTGGTTTCTATTCTTCTTACTCCAAGATCGTGCGATAGAGCTGTGTGGTTAGGGTAGTCCCTCCCTAACATATTTTTGTGATTGTAGCTATGAGAAAGCGACAGCGGCCCAGAAAGGAAATATTTGGACTTAGTATCCAGGTTGGTAAAATTGTTGTAGAGTTGGTATAATAATGATGTACATCTATGCAGACATATTTATTTGGGGTCATGTGTGCATTGTCTGAAGCAATTGTGGGTTATCATGTGATGGTTAAGCTTTATAAATTGCTTGGAAGGTGTGAAACAGTTTAATGAATCCACATCAAGGTTATGTATGTGCTAATTTGGAATAATTAGGAGGTGATGAGCTATCGGGAAGGGTGATGAACCCTTAGGAGATCATGTTTAATTGACTTAAGGATATACTATGTTGTTAGATTAAGCTGTGTTGTATGCTTAAGTGATGTTTACAAATAATATTTGTATGGAGTAAATAGGGTTGTTGTGATTAGGACAACATGATTTTGAGATATTGAGAATCCGTCTTTCCCGCATACGGGGATAAATAATGTAAGCTTGGGACATGAAATATTTGAAGATCTTAGAATATTGGAAAATCGTTGAGACCTTAGATAGACAAGGCTTCAAAAGTAAAGTATTTTATGTGTGATTATGGTTAAAGTACATAGTATATGTGAAGTATATTAGAGGTGATGATTCCCTGGTTTGAGTATAAACCACTTGTGATTGATGTTGATGATTGTTGAGCCAATTAGAACTGGTATTATCGATTTTAAGGAACTGTAATAGGACCTTAGGAATGTGACTTGGATTACAAAGGAAGTACAATGTGCTAAGGACTATCCGAAGTAAAATGAGATTATGTGTTATATGTGGCCATGTGAGGCATCTTTGGGTTGCAGAGTATTGTTGAAACTTGTAGAAAAAGAAGAGATTATGTGGAAAAATGCGTCTTTGTGAAATTCGAGCCTGACCGTAGTGCAAGGACAGACCACGATCTTTGAAACTTGAGAGAGTTGCAGAATTTGGGCCGCGGTCTTGGCGTGCGGGGCAGTCTTGACACTAACGAGTATAGATGCGTAGGTATAGTTAAAGGAGATTATGCCAAAAGTTGTATAGCTTGAGACCTTAGATGAACATTCGAGGACGAATGTTTCTAAGGGGGGAAAGATGTTACACCTCATAATACCAGGGCTCCTAATTGAGAACGTGATTAAGGATTTAAGATTTGAATTTTGGAAGGAAAGAATTATTACATTTTCTTAAGGTAAATTTCAGAAAAAATGTGACGACGGAAAAATTATTAACTTGGATTTTAATACTTATAATTGGATTTATGGACTTAGTATTGGATTAGGAAGTATTGGAATTCATAATATGGGGTCTGCCGAAAATTTCGCAATTGGGGGGGGGGGGGGGTTTCGAAATTGTAATATTTTGAACCAATAGGAGGGTGACACGTGCCATCCCTCCACTTGTCTTGCAAGGATGACTACATATTTAGATATTTTGAGACTTGGGGACAAGTGGACAATGGGTCCCACTCCACTTGACTATACATATCCAAGTCTTGCAAGACTTAGATCATTCTACACTTTGACAAATGAGCTCTCATCTCTCTATTCTCCTTAACTTGAATCTCGAAATTCTCCAAGGATTTTCCAAGAACAAGTGTTGATTATTTTTCAAGATTAAGAGCCCTAATCAAGTTCTAAGACAAGTTAACTCTCCAAGATCCTCCAATTTTGTGTGTTGGCCGAAAGATTGGGTGAAACACTAGGCTTGTTCGTCGACTTTTTGGAAGTGAAACGTGAAGTGAAGTTGGTTATAAGCTTGTGGTGGATTCTTGTGTGTGATTGGAACTTGAAGAAGTGGAGCGAAATGAAAACTGTGGACCAAAACCTTGCGGACTGTTTGGGACGTTTTTGGGCTAAAATGAAAGGTAAAATTCTTCCTTCTATTGAAGAAATTGGATATAACATGTTGTTATAATATATATATGAGCTTGTGTTAATAATAATGACGAATAAAAAATGTTTGGACTATTTTAGGGTGTCTTGGCCGAGAGTGGCATTTTGTGCGACATTGGATTCGTTGATTATTGTTGTTGTTATTTACACTTGTCGCTTGTTAAAATGAAGTAATATTGTTGTTGATATGTGATATGGAGTATATATAAGTGTTGAAATGTGAATTGGATTATAAAGAATTATGGAAAAGGGCTTTGGATTGTTGAAGTTGTTGTTGACCGAAAACTGCCCAAAAACTGTTAGACGTTGTTGTGTCATTTTATGGACTATTTTGAGGTGCTATTATGCTGAAAAATCAGCCACCAACATGCATGATTAATGTGGTAATTGTTAATGGAATTCCTAAGAGATTAAGGGTGTAGAAAGGTATTAAAATGCTTCACTTTGTACCATTGTTGTTGTTGGATATTGGACTGATTTTTATGGACTATTTTGGTAGATTAAGGGGCTGAATTTTACACGTCAAGTAGGCGTGTAATCTCCTTTTGTTAACTGTTGCTTGTGCCTTAAATGAGGCTTGATTGTTGTTGAATTTGGGCCTTGGAAAAGGTGGAAAAGTACGTATAAACGGGGGAAGTGCTGCCCAAATTTTCGTAGAATAAGAGGACCATTACTTGGTATAAGTCTTATAATATTGTGTATGAAGTTGATAGAAGTATTATTGTTGTTATAGGTTGAAGTACTACTTGTGACATATTCTACTTGGCGTGTGGAATAACCGATAAGGTTGAAGTACTTATTCGGGGCGTATTCTACTTGTTGTGTTGGTTAGTCGTCAATGAGGTATGTGAACCTCTTCCTTCTCTCTTTTGGCATGTTCTTCGTGTGAACCATAGCTGTGGTATTGTTTCAAAAGTTATTAAACTCTTAGAAGTTAAAGAGTATTCTTGTTATTGATTCTATGCTAAAGGCATGTCTAAATTATTCCTAAGTCCTTACCGGGTCTTATGGGAGATGTTGGTATGAGCTTTTAGTAAACGTTGGAGTCGAATTGATCTTGCTAGTTACAACACTAATGAGAAAAGGTATCGAACAAGCCATTGCAGCGTTAATAAAAAAAGGAATCGACAATCCATTATATTGAAATGAGTAGAATTTTCCATCTGCATAGAAGCTAAGATATAACCAGTTCGTTTTACAATTTCTAGGTTCACAGCTGATTAGAAAAGATCATTATTAATATATATGTTACACCCCGTAATTCCAGGACGAGTATATAAGAATGTACGTAAGGAAACAAGACTTAAAAATTTGAACGAAAGAAAGAATTGTTTTTCAAGGAAAAATCTTCCGAACCTCGGGAAGGAAAATTGTTCGTTAATGAGAATTGAGTTCTCAGAATTTTTATTTGAGACTGTTGGAATTTATCTGAACTATGGAATTTTATTTTTAGAGTTGGATACGTGGGGCCCACCCGAGAAATTTTACGTTTTTGTAGGGCCCACGAGGTTTCCGATATTTTGACCAATTATGGAAATTTCGGGAAACGAAATATTATGGACCAATGGGAGGGCGACACGTGTCACCCTCCACATGCTTGTAGGATGAATAAAAGAATTGACCAAGTCAAAGGGTCAAGTGGGAGCTTAATATAATTGACTTAATCCTAGCCATCCATTTGTTTTAATCTTAGCCCTTGATTGTAGTAAATATCTTATACTAGTGCAAGACAATTCTACACTTAGAGAAATTTCAAGAAACTTGAGCTAGTGTTCATGTAGCTCTCGGCATTGAGCTCCTTCCACACAAAAAAATTTGCAATCTTGTTTCATAATTCACCATACTTTAACCCAAGTTCCTAGAGGTATTGTAAGGTTATCCCAATAGAAAAATCTCAGAAAAAATACGTTTTTACGTTAGTCGCAAGGTGAAAACCTAAGGTGTTCTTCAAATTTGAAGTTGGAAATTGAAGAGAAGTTGTTTATGAACTTCTAAGGGCTTCAAATAGCGGATTGGAACGTCAAGAAGAGGAGTTAAAGTTGCTAATGATCGACTTTAGGTTTTGGATTGTATTGGGCTTAAAGAGGTAAAAATCTCCCTCTTGCTATTGTAATTCAAGATTTCATGTTGTAGTAGTTGATAAATGAGCATGTGAAATATATTATGAAGATTGATAAGCGTTATGGAATTTTGGAAGCCAAAATCCGAAACTAGCATGTTTAGCCCTAAGATTGTAATTCAATTTAATTGTTAGTTTTAGTCATCACATGTTATATAAAGAAGTGATTATAGTTGTTAAATTGATTGCGACTATATAACATGTTAGAATAACAACTTGGATTGAAAAGGAAACGGAAAAGAAATAGATGTTGTTGTTGTCCTTGATATTGCCGAGCATTGCCTAAAGATTATGGATTGTTTTATATTAAATTGTGGGGCAGAATTTTACACGTCCTGTTAGGGCGTGTAATCCCCTTTGGTTAGCTGAATTGTTGAGCCTTAAATGTGACATGTTGGTTATTGATTTCGGGCCTTGAAAAAGGTGGAAAAGTACGTAGAAACAAAGGAAGTGCTGCCCGAATTTCCGTAGAATAAGAGACTTAACACTTAGTATTATTCCACGTTGATAAGCTAGGAGTTGATAGACATGTTATGATTACTATAGGTTGAAGTACTACGTATAGCGTATTCTACTTGAAGGGTGGAATAGCTAACAAGGTTGAAGTACTTTGAAGCATTTTGCTACTTGTCGATAGTCTTCGCGAGGTATGTGAACCTCTTCCTTCTTTTGGCATGTTCTATGTGTGAAATAGTGTTATTTCATGATTCCTTCTACTCTTAGAAGTTAAGATGTACGTATGTTGATTTACTCTATGTAAAAGGTATGTCTAAGTTATCCTAAGTTCTTACCAAGTCTTATGGGGGATGTTGGTAAGAGTCGTTAGGAAGTATTTGGAGTCGAGTTGACTCTGCTAATTTACTGCACTAATGAGAATAAGTATCGAACAAGCCATTGCAGCGTTAATAAAAGAAAATGTATCGACAATCAATTATATTAAATAAGTAGAATTCTCCATTTGCATAGAAACTAAGATAAGACAAAATTGTATTACATTTTCTAGATCATGACTGCATTAATAAGATCGTTATAAATGAGTATAACCTATTCACAACTCATAAAAGTATATGTTACTTAAATTAAAAGAGTTTATGTTATGAAGTTTTAAGACTATGAACCTTGATTTCTAAAAAGGTTATGAGACTTTAATTTTCAAGTTATGAGACTTGATTCTTAAAGAAAGGAATGACTTGATTTAAAAAGTTTGGTTGCCAGGAATTATTTCAAAAGTTAAGCGGCTTGATTTCAAAAGAGAATGTAACTTGAGTTTTCAAAAGAAGAAGTTTATTGATTTAAAAGAGAAGGAGTTTTATGATTCTTTTTAAGTATGTATGTATGTAGTACTTTTGGGTTTAAATTCTCCCTAATGTAATAAGAAATAAAAGTGCCTTAAGTTTTCTAAAGTGAAAGGTTGTTATAATAGCTTTATGGGAAGTTGTTATAACGACTTAAGAAGAAGTGAAAAGATGGTTTAAAATGTTATGTAAAGAGACTTTATCGCGTCCCAGGAATGGGCCGGGCAGTATACCTTTATGGACATACTTATATGACTTTATCGCGTTCCAGGAATGGGTCGGGCAGTATACCTTTATGGGCAGACTTATATGACTTTATCGCGTCGAGAATGGGCGCGGTATACCTTTATGGGCAGACTTATATGACTTTATCGCGTCCCAGGAATGGGTCGGGCAGTATACCTTTATGGGCAGACTTATATGATTTTATCGCGTCCCAGGAATGGGCCGGGTAGTATACCTTTATGGACAGACTTACATGAATTTATCGCGTCCCAGAATGGGTCGGGCAGTATACCTTCGTGAGAAGATTTTTATAAATTCGCCGTATCCCGCAAATGGGCCGGGGTACATTATCACATATGGATAATCAAAGTGAACTCCAAATGAGGCGTCCCTCCATAAAGGGCCGAATTATGTTATGCAAAATACGTAAGTTATATGGTTATGAACTTGATGATTTTTCCTAAGTATGTACGTAAGAATTTGACTATAACTCTTATTGAAAAATGGGAAAAGATAATAATGTGCGATTAAGTTCATGAGTTGTAATGGCACGGTAGGAACTGATATTTACTTTTTTTATACTTGCCCCTGTCATTCTTTTGTACAGTTATGATTTGTTACTGTACCTTATTTCCGTTCCATACTAAATTTTTGTTGTACTTACCCCTTCGGGCTGCGTTCATGCAGTATTAGGTACACAGGTTGGTGATCCTCGCTCTAGGATCTCTGTTCAGTTTTGGGTAAAAGCTCCATTCACTCCGGAGGCTTATCTTTGGTTCGGATCCCTGGTATTGTCGGTTGTAGTACATTCAGGGGTATGGCGGGGCCCTGTCCCGTCACAGTTTTTATGTTAAAACTCTTAGAGGTCTGTAGTCATATCTTGTGGGTCAACTTATAAAAGAAAAAAGATGTAACTGTTTTTGGCTATATATATATACATGTTCAGGGAGGTAGCCTTATCAGCTAACCTGTTGTTTATTTCCTGTTGATTTATTTGATAAGTTTGATGTATGTTCCGCTGATTATCTCTGAGGTATGTGTAAGGGTGCCCAGGTAGGGCACCAGTCGTGGCCCGGGGTCGGGTCGTGACAAAAGTGGTATCAGAGCAGTTAGTCCTCGGAAAGTGTCTATAGACCGTGTCTAGTAGAGTCTTGGTTATCGGTGTGTTGTGCACCACATCTATAACCAGGAGGTTGCAGGTCATTTAGGATTGGTTTCCCTTCTTCTCACTCTGAGATCGTGCAATAGAGCTGTGTCGTTAGGGTAGTCTCTCCCTAACGTGTTATTGTGGTTGCAGCTATGAGAAAGACAACAGTGGCCCAGAAAGGATTATATGGATTGCGTATCCAGGTTGGTAAAATTGTCGTATAAATGATATTATGATGATGTATATATGTACGAGCGTATTTACTTGGGCTCATATGTGTGTTGCCTATAATGTCTATGAGTTACCATAAGTTGGTAAAGTCTTGATAAATACTTGGAAGGTGTGAAACAGTTTATTTAATCCACACCTATGCTTTATGTATGTACTGACTTGGAATAGGTAGAAGGTAATAAACGGTCTGAGATTGTGATAGACTCTTAAAAGAGATCATGTTTTATTGATTTGAGAGCATACCATGTTGTTAGATTAAGTTGTGTTATACGCTTTAGTGATTATGTGAATAATAATGGTATGCAGCAATTAGAGTTGTTGTGAGTGAGACCACGTGATTATGAGATATTAAGAAGCTATATTTCCTGTATGTGAGGACTGATAATGTAGGCTAAGGACATAAAATAATTGTGAACTGTAGAATATTGATGACCGCTGAGACCTTAGATGTATAAGGTCTTCTCGGGTAGTAAGATTTATTTCGGACCAAGAATGAGAATTAAGTGCGACTAAGGTGTTACACCATGTAATTCCAGGACATGATTATAAGAACGTACGTAAGAACTCAAAAGTGTTAAGATTTGAGACTAGTAAAAATTTATCGGAATTATGGAATTGTCGGAAAAACGAAATATTGCGACGAATGGGAGGGCGACACGTGTCACCCCTAGTTGGTCTTGGAATGAATTGGACATGGATAAACTGGTCATTTGACCATAATTAAGATGACCAAGTCTTGCTAAGTCTTAGAGCTTGACATTGTTGACTAAGTCCAAGGGCCACTTGGCTAGATCTTTAAGTGAAATACATCCAAGCCACCCATTTGTTTTAATCTTGACCCTCCATGTTGTTATATAGTAACACTACTAGCAAGACAAGCTCCCACACTTAGCCAAATTTTTTAAGAAACTTGTTCTTGACAAGAGGAGCTCTCGGGTTCTATGGGTTCAAAGGAGAAAAAAATCTGTTTGTTGTTCAATAAGCTCCACACTTTAAACCAAGGTTCCTAAGAGTGTTGTAAGAGTATCTCAATAGAAAGATCCTGGAAAAGTGTCGTTTTCGTATTAGTCGCAAGGTGAAAACCTAGTCACTTTCCTAGGTTTGGATTGGGAATTGAAGGAAAGTTATTTGTGATCTTCTAAGGGCTTCAAGTGGCGGATTGGAGTGTCAAGGAGAGGCTCTAAGTTGCTAGGGAGAGACTTCGGATCTTGAAGTGGATTAAGGCTCACTAAGGTAACAATCTTGTTCTCTTAAGTGTTATAAGATTACATATTGTTGTAGCCTTACATTTTGACTAGCATGAAGTATATGTATTAAAGATTGCTAAGTGTTATGGATATTTGAAGCCTAAAATCCGAAATGACATGTTGAGCCATTTGAAATTGAAATACAATTTGGTCGATAACTAGAGTCGTCGCATGTTATCTACTTGAAGATTATAGTTGTTATAATCAATTGCGGCTTTAAAACATGTTGTACTAAACAACTTGGATTGAAAAGGAATTGGAAAGAAGACTTTATGTTGTTATACCTCAAATTGCTGAAATGACATAGTATGTTGGATTAGTTTGATATTAAATTGTGGGGCGGAATTTTACACGTCTTGTAGGCGTGTAATCCCCTATTGTTAACTACATTGTTGGGCCTTAAATGTGGCGTGTTTGGTTATTGAATTCGGGCCTTGAAAAGGGTGGAAAAGTATGTAGAAACAAAGGAAGTGTTGTCCAATTTTCCGTAGAATTTAGTGACTTTACACTTAGAATATTCTACGTTTGAAGTAAGAAGTTAATAGACGTATTATGGTCATTATAGGTTGACATACTACGTGCGGCATATTGGACTTAGCAAGTGGATTGAACCGAAGAGGTATTTGGAACTTTCCTATCTCTTGAGCATGAATAGTTGTAAATACATAGTACAGTAGACGTACGAGATTTTGACGAATCAAGTCCATTTGATATCCTTGGCTTATCTTAAGAATGTCCAAGTTGGTTGAGTTAGGGAATTAACTCACTTGTTTAAAAACATTAAGGAAATCTTATTTTCTAAAAGTTAAGAGATTTTAAATATTTGGAAAGTATATGATACTTGTTTTGTTTGGAAAGTTTAAGTCTCTTGGTTATAAGGAAGAATGTAAGTATCTAAGGTATAAAGCTAGTATAACGACTTTATGGGAAGTTGGTTATAATAGCTTTATGGAAAGTTAAAAAGAGTGGTTTACTCTAAGTAGTGTAAGTAATGATAAATGACTTGAATTAATGAAAGGCAAATTGATTTGAAGGCATCAATTGCTTAAGGTTTTAAAAGAAAGAAGTCACTTGATTTAGAAACCTATAAATGTAATTCTAAAAAGGTATTGTGACTTGTCTTGAAAAGTAGATATGACTTGATACTACGGTTATTAGTATCTTGGAAGTTTTATATAAAAATAGTCATTTTAAAAGAATAGAAGTACGTAGTACTTTGGGTTAAATCCCCGGGGTTTTTTAAAGTGACATGTTAGTGCCTTAAGTAAACTAAAATGAGAGGGTATATAAATAAGGTTAATAAGAAGTTAGGGGATTTCTTGACTTGCTTATGTTATATATGATAAGCCGGTAGTGCTTATGTTATGTATGATAAGCCGGTAGTGCTTATGTTATGCATGATAAGCTGGTAGTGCTTATGTTATGTATGACAGTCGGTTGTGCTAGTGATATATTGTTCATTACGGGGTCATTCCCCGGGTTTGTGGCATTTGCATATTCCGTGGATTTGCTACCCATGATGCGAGGAATACCTCATGCGAGTCCGTAGGGCTTATGCGGGTGAAATAGTCCTATGCGGGGCGGATCAGTCCTATGCGAGGAATACCTCATGCGGGTCCATATGACCTATGCGGGCGGATACAGTCTATGCGAGGAAGTTACCTCATGCGGGTCCATACGGCCTTTGCGGGTGAAATAGTCCCAGGAGTAGTATTGCTTAATGATACTACGGGCGGGTGACCCTACTTTGATCATGAGCCTCCTAGTTTTATGCAGTAAAATATACTCTTATTTACTCTCATTGTTAGTAAGGCACATTGTACTGTTATTTGAGTTATCATACATGTCTCCAGCTTTATTTTTAGACTTATGATTTCACTACAGTACTTTCAGTTTCACATATTTGGTACATGTTGTACTGACCTCCTTCGGGGGGCTGCGTTCATGCCGCAGGTAGAGTATACAAGTTGTTGATCATCACTCTTAGGATCACTGTTCAGCTGTTGAGAAGCTCCTTTACTTCGGAGGCTTATCCCTGGTATTGTCGGTTGTTGTACATTCAGGGGTATGGCGGGGCCCTGTCATACGCTTGTTATTCTTAAGTGCAGTAGTCACATTTGTGGATTGGGTTGTAAGAACAGAGATGTACTGTTTTAATTTTGTATTATGTATAAGTTACGGAAGGTGACCTTATAGGCTGACCTGTTGATGTCTATTGTCTAAGTATTATATTTTATTTTATGAGTTGTGTATGTTCCGCTGTTATTCTCTGATGTATATCTGAAAGGGGTGCCCAGGTAGGGCACCAGTTGCAGGCCCGGAGTCGGGTCGTGACAAAAGTGGTATAAGAGCAGTTAGTCCTCGAAAAGTGTCTACAGACCGTGTCTAGTAGAGTCTTGATTATCGTTGTGTTGTGCACCACATCTATAATCAGGGCTGCATGACATTTAGGATTGATTTCCATTCTTCTCACTCTAAGATCGTGCGATAGAGCTGTGTGGTTAGGGTCGTCTCTCCCTAACAAGTTATGTTGATTGCAGCTACGAGAAAGGCAGCAGTGACCCAGGAAGGATTATGTGGATCGCGTATCCAGGTTGGTAATATTTGTAGTATAGTTGGTATTATGACATACAGCTATACAAATTTATGTATGAGGGTCAGACGCGTGATGCCTAGAACGATTCTAGATTACCAGGAATCGGTAAGGACTAAATAGATACCGGAAGGGAATAAAACAGTTTAATGTATTCTCATCAAGGTTTTACGTACTAATTTGAGATAATTAGGAGATGATGAGTTATCTGAGAAGGTAATGGACCCTTAAGAAGTTATAATTAAGAGACTTAATGGAAGACTATGTTAATAGATTAAGCTACGTGGTATGCGTAAGAGGATTTTACGGATGAGTTCCGTATAGAGTAAGTAAGGGTTGTCGTGATCAAGACAACACGATTATGGTATTAGGAGAAGTTATTGTGCCCGTTTACGGGGGGACTGATAAGGTAGGCTTGGAGGATGGAAATTGCGAGCCTAAGAATGTTGATAATCGCCGAGACCTTAGGTATATAAGGCCTTCTCGGGTAGTAAAAAGTTAAGTCAGACCAAGGATAATAGTTAAGTACGACGCCGAATCGGGTTGAGGACCTATTAAGGGTCGCCCCATAGCCTGTAATGGAATGGGATCAGTTGGTAGTACTCCCGCTACGTGATAGTGTCACGAGGGTGCAAGGCCCGAGTCTAGTTAATCGTTTTACGGGTTCGTGGACGCATTCCACCGGAACCAGGTTGTGAGCGCCGGAAATGGCCTTATATTGTTTAATTTTGTAACTCCAAAGATTGGAGGCCAGATTTTGTATGGAAGTTATGTGCGTAAGCTAGAATAAGTTTGGAAGTACGGAAAAGAATACGACCGGTAGGAAAGTGAGCAACCAAGTGTAAAAGAGAGAGTCTGAATCCATGAGAACCTTTCGAGGTAACTACACCCGTGAGTGAGGGGTGGTAGCTTAGCGGGTGTATAATAATTGCCCGGTGACGATACAGTCGTCGGACCCTAGCAGACCTAGCAGAGCTGTTATGACAGACCTTGAGGACATTATGGGTACGGGCTAGTTGGCCTCTTGTTATGCCAACGTTGACTGCAAAAAGAGATTTGTTCGATTCCAGTTTTTCGGTAAGCCGATTAACGAGTGGAAAGGAAGGGAAGTGGTGGTAACCAGTGAATTATCCTTCCTTCTTTGACATCATTATTTTTAATAAGTCTGTGTGACTTGTTCATTTGAGGTGAATTAAGGCAGAAAGTAAGTAGTACTTGAATTTGAAGGAGTTTTATGTTAAGTGCCCTTGGGGGTACTTGGAGTTGGTTTGGTGTGGCGGTCAGGGCCACGACCTTTCGGATAATTTTAGGAAAATGCGCAAGGCAAGAATAAATAAGTACGAGTGCTGCCTGTGGAAAACTGAAGGCATCTTTGGTAGGTTTTGAAAATCTACCCGATTTTAAGGCGGTGCTTGATGATTAGATATTTACAGGACCGCAAGAGCACCCTGTGATTAGGGTTGTGACTCCAAGGAAGGTTTATTTATGGGAGATAAGTTCTCTCCCCCACGTAAAAGGATAGTTTTACGTATTATGGGGTTATGTGCACCCATGTTGTTAGACGAAGGACAGAGGACTGGCAAGGTCTTCAGTATCGTTATGTCATAGGTTACAGTTTTAGATAACCGTGGGAAAAGTATTGTCTTGGGATAATTAAGAACGCCGTTACGAAATGGTCGAGGAAGTGTCGTAAGGATATAAATGCAGGTAGTACGCATGTATGGAACTGTACGATTATGAATCAAGATAGAAATACTTTTGCTAATAATAAGCATAAGGAAGGGTTATGACCAAAATGATAAAAGAGAATACAAGTATGGTTATGTAAGTTGCACGAGATATGATTACCCCAGACTAGTGTAAAGACCATTAGTAGATGATGGGCAGTAACAACACTTCGAGGAAATGTGGTAAAACATGTACTGACGAGAAAGATAGTAAGAAAATACGGAGGGGTAAGGGACCCCAGGACAACTTGAAATAACTTATAAAGGAAAGATGAGTAGACACTCGAATGATAAGAAATCTTGACAAGCCATTAGGATATGTGATACCATGAGTTGAGGTTAAACACCTGACTATAAGCTCTATGAGCTAGAAGAGAATAATATGATTATTACTTGACGGGATCAAGGAAGTCTCCCCCTAAATTGTGATTGACATGAACCATAATTGAGATTAAGGATGCCCGAATATTTCGCAAGTATGAGAAAGGCTTCCAGCTATTGGAAGATAAGTTGACTACGACTACAGTTCTAACCCCTCCTGAGAGACTAGAGGGTTAGGTTTTTATTGTAACACTTGGGGTGTTGGGCTAGGTTGTGTGCTGACGCAACACGATAAGGTTATAGCCTATGTTTCCCGACGGTTAGGGAAACATGAAAGGAATTACGCTACTCACGATTTAGAGTCGGAGGCAGTTAATCGTGCCTTGAAGATTTGGAGGCATTCCTTATATAGACTTCATGTGGATATTTATGCAGACCACAAGAGCCTCCGGTATATCTTCGGACAGAGGCAACTTAATTTGCGACAGAGACGGTGGTTAGATTTACTCAAGGATTGTGTTATTGATATCCTATACCATCCGGGGAAAGCCAAGACAGTTACAGATGCCCTTAGTCGTGGATCTATGGGTAGTCTGTCAGATGGACAGCCAGATAGACAGGACATGGTCCGTAGGATTCATCAGCTACCGAGCTGAGGGGTTCGATAAATTATTTCCAAGGTTAATGGAGTTTAGATCCGAGAGGTTGCCGAGTCTTCCATCGTTGATGAGGTAAAGAGGCGACAATATAAGGATCCAGTTCTAGTGCGGAAACTGAGATACGGCTCTCTAAGAAGAGAAGGACCCGTTTGGGTAGCACCGGATAGGGCGCTGTGATATGAGAAAAGATTGGGTGTACCCAATGCCGCAGGACTTGTCAGCATGTGTTAGGGAGGCACACAGTGCTTATTGCTCTATTTGTTTCGGGGTCGACTAAGTAGGGTCGTGACCCCAGATGTATGTATTGGTAAGATGGCCTGAAGAGGGACGTAGCAGAGTTTGTTGCTTAGTGTCCAAATTAGTAGCAGGTCGGGGTTGGGCACCAGAAGCCCAGTGGGCTATTACAGGCGATTGACATCCCGACTTAGATATGAGAGGTAATTAATACAGATCTTGTTACAGGGTGACATCGTACTCAGAGGAAGTGTGACTCCCTGGGGGTCATAGTAAGCAGGCTGACAAAACCAGCCGTGTTCTTCCGGTTAGGATCACTTACTCGGCAGAGGATTATGCTAGCTTATATAGAAGGCAGATTGTGAGACTGCATGGGGTTCCTACATTTATGATGTCATGCAGATGAACTCAGTTTACGGCTGACTTCTGGAAGTTTTCCAGAAGGTATTAGGGACACAGGTGAGTCTCAGTGTGGCATTTTACCCTCAGACCGACGGACAGGCAGAGCGTACTATCCAGGCACTTGAGGATAGGTTGCGGGCCGGTGTTTTGATTTCAGAGTTAGCTGGAAGAATTATTCCTCTTGTTGAGTTGGCGTGTAACAAAAGCTACCATTCCAGTATCTAGATGGACATGTTTGAGGCTTTGTATGAAGAAAGTGTAGACTCGCCAATTGGTTGGTTCAACGTAGGCGAGGTTCATATAACTAGCCCGGACTTAATTCAGCGGGCTGTGAATAAGACGAAGCTTAT
The DNA here is from genome assembly GCA_029844215.1 of Przewalskia tangutica. NCBI lineage: Eukaryota > Viridiplantae > Streptophyta > Magnoliopsida > Solanales > Solanaceae > Przewalskia > Przewalskia tangutica. The sequence continues at coordinate 85,237,199 of CM056734.1, forward strand.
CCAGGAAAGATTATTAGTAAGCTCAGAGTCGATAAAAGCTTTATGCAGATAACCTACGTCGACACTTGGAGTTCAGGTTGACATTTTGGTATAAGTATTGTTATGTGGCCACGTGTGGCATTATTGGTATGTAGGGGTATAAAAGGAGACTATGTCGCTATCTAAGATTGACTCCAAAAGAACATTCGGGGACGAATGTTTCTAAGGGGAAAAGAATGCTACACCCCGTAATTCTAGTACATGTTTATAAGAACGTACGTAAGAACTCAAAAGTGTTAAGATTTGAGACTAGTAAAAATTTATCGGAATTATGGAATTGTCGGAAAACGAAATATTGCGACGAATGGGAGAGCGACACGTGTCACCCCTAGTTGGTCTTGGAACGAATTGGACATGGATAAAATGGTCATTTGACCATAATTAAGATGACCAAGTCTTGCTAAGTCTAAGTTCTTGAAATTGTTGACTAAGTCCAATGGCCACTTGGCTAGATCTTTAAGTGAAATACATCCAAGCCACCCATTTGTTTTAATCTTGACCCTCCATGTTGTTATATAGTAACACTACTAGCAAGACAAGCTCCCACACTTAGCCAAATTTTTCAAGAAACTTGTTCTTGACAAGAGGAGCTATCAGGTTCTATGGGTTCAAATGAGAAAAAAATTTGTTTGTTGTTCAATAAGCTCCACACTTTAAACCAAGGTTCCTAAGAATGTTGTAAGGGTATCTCAATAGAAAGATCCCGGAAAAGTGTCGTTTTCGTATTAGTTGCAAGGTGAAAACCTAGTCACTTTCCTAGGTTTGGATTGGGAATTGAAGAAAAGTTGTTTGTGATCTTCTAAGGGCTTCAAGTGGCGGATTGGAGTGTCAAGGAGAGGATCTAAGTTTCTAGGGAGCGACTTCGGATCTTGAAGTGGATTAAGGCTCACTAAGGTAACAATCTTGTTCTCTTAGGTGTTATAAGATTACATATTGTTGTAGCCTTACATTTTGACTAGCATGAAGTATATGTATGAAAGATTGATAAGTGTTATGGATATTTGAAGCCTAAAATCCGAAATGACATGTTGAGCCATTTGAAAGTGAAATACAATTTGATCGATAACTAGAGTCGTCGCATGTTATCTACTTGAAGATTATAGTTGTTATAATCAATTGCGGCTTTATAACATGTTGTACTAAACAACTTGGATTGAAAAGGAATTGGAAAGAAGACTTTATGTTGTTATACCTCAAATTGCTGAAATGACATAGTATGTTGGATTAGTTTGATATTAAATTGTGGGGCGGAATTTTACACGTCTTGTAGGCGTGTAATCCCCTATTGTTAACTACATTGTTGGGCCTTAAATGTGGCGTGTTTGGTTATTGAATTCGGGCCTTGAAAAAGGTGGAAAAGTATGTAAAAACAAAGGAAGTGCTGTCTGATTTTCCATAGAATTTAGTGACTTTACACTTAGAATATTCTACGTTTGAAGTAAGAAGTTAATAGACGTATTATAGTCATTATAGGTTGACATACTACGTGCGTCATATTGGACTTAGCAAGTGGATTGAACCGAAGAGGTATGTGGAACTTTCCTATCTCTTGTGCATGAATAATTGTAAATGCATAGTACAGTAGACGTACGAGATTTTGACGAATCAAGTCCATTTGATATCCTTGGCTTATCTTAAGAATGTCCAAGTTGGTTGAGTTAGGGAATTAACTCACTTGTTTAAAAACATTAAGGAAATCTTAGTTTCTAAAAGTTAAGAGATTTAAAATATTTGGAAAATATATGATACTTGTTTTGTTTGGAAAGTTTAAGTCTCTTGGTTATAAGGAAGAATGTAAGTATCTAAGGTATAAAGCTAGTATAACGACTTTATGGGAAGTTGGTTATAATAGCTTTATGAAAAGTTAAAAAGAGTGGTTTACTCTAAGTAGTGTAAGTAATGATAAATGACTTGAATTAATGAAAGGCAAATTGATTTGAAGGCATCAATTGCTTAAGGTTTTAAAAGAAAGAAGTCACTTGATTTAGAAACCTATAAATGTAATTCTAAAAAGGTATTGTGACTTGTCTTGAAAAGTAGATATGACTTGATACTACGGTTATTAGTATCTTGGAAGTTTTATATGAAAATAGTCATTTTAAAAGAATAGAAGTACATAGTACTTTGGGTTAAATCCCCGGGTTTTTTTAAAGTGACATGTTAGTGCCTTAAGTAAACTAAAATGAGAGGGTATATAAATAAGGTTAATAAGAAGTTAGGGGATTTCTTGACCTGCTTATGTTATGTATGATAAGCCGGTGGTGCTTATGTTATGTATGATAAGCCGGTAGTGCTTATGTTATGTATGATAAGCCGGTAGTGCTTATGTTATGTATGATAAGCCGGTAGTGCTTATGTTATGTATGACAGTCGGTTGTGCTAGTGATATATTGTTCATTACGGGGTCATTCCCCGGATTTGTGGAATTTGCATATTCCGTGGATTTGCTACCCATGATGCGAGGAATACCTCATGCGAGTCCGTAGGGCTTATGCGGGTGAAATAGTCCTATGCGGGGCGAACCAGTCCTATGCGAGGAATACCTCATGCGGGCCCATATGACCTATGCGGGCGGATACAGTCTATGCGAGGAAGTTACATCATGCGGGTCCATACGGCCTTTGCGGGTGAAATAGTCCCAGGAGTAGGATTGCTTAATGATACTACGGGCGGGTGGCCCTACTTTGATCATGAGCCTCCTATTTTTATGCAGTAAAGTATACTCTTGTTTACTCTCATTGTTAGTAAGGCACAGTGTACTGTTATTTGAGTTATCATACATGTCTCCAGCTTTATTTTTAGACTTATGATTTCACTACAGTACTTTCAGTTTCACATATTTGGTACATGTTATCGACCTCCTTGAAGTGCGTTCATGCCGCAGTAGAGTATCTGAGTTGCTGATCCTCACTCTTAGGATCACTGTTCAACGGTTGAGAAACTCCTTTACTTCGGAGGCTTATCCCTGGTATTGTCGGTTGTTGTACATTCAGGGGTATGGTGGGGCCCTGTCCGCCACGCTTGTTATTCTTAAGTGCGTAGTCACATTTGTGGATTGGGTTGTAAGAACAGAGATGTACTGTTTTAATTTTGTATTATGTATAAGTTACGAAAGGTGGCCTTATAGGCTGGCATGTTGATGTATATTGTCTAAGTATTATATTTTATTTTATGAGTTGTGTATGTTCCGCTGCTATTCTCTGATGTATACCTGAAAGGGGTGCCCAGGTAGGGCACCAGTCGCGGGCCCGGGGTCGGGTCGTGATATAAGGGTCGGGTATGGGCTGTTGCGGGTCAACCCGTAGCCCGGAATAGAATGAGGTCAGTTGGAGGTAGTCCCATTATGTGATAGGGTCACGAGGGTGTAAGGCTCAAGTCTAGTTAATCGTTGTATGAGTTCGTGGACGCGTTCCACCGCAACCGGGTCTTGAGGGCCGAGAAGGGCCTTAACAGAAATTGAATCTGAGTATAATGACCGAGTTTGGATATAGTAACCCCAAGGGTTGGAAAACAGAAGCGATGATTGAGATTATGTACGTATGCTAAAATAAGTTTGGAAGTACGAGAAGAATACGATGATTGAGAAAATGAGAGAACAAGGGTTGAAAGAATTGAAGTGTTTATAGTTATGACTAAAGAAAAGTACGAAAAGATAATTCTTTTTGGCCATGAATGGGAGTAAATATTGATGATGCACCCTTTGTACAATCCTTTTACCTATTCGTTTGATAATGCCTTGAGTCTTTCTAAAAAGATAGTTCATTCTAATTGTGCTAATGAGAGTCAAAGATGATTTAAATTGTACATAGTTGCTTGTGAAAGCTATAGGTGTACAGTCCTTTATATTCACACCGAGTCTCAGAATGGGTCGAAACATGTCGTACCTTATTTGACTTATAGCACATTACACCGAGTCCCAGAATGGGTCGGAACATGTCGTACATTATTTGACTTATAGCACATTACACCGAGTCCCAGAATGGGCCGGAACTTGTCGTACCTTGTTTGACTTATAGCACATTACACCGAGTCCCAGAATGGGCCGATACATGTCGTACCTTGCATGACTTAAAAAGCGTTACACCAAGTTCCAGAATGGGCCGGGACATGTCGTACATTGCATGACTTATAGAGCATTACACCGAGTCCCAGAATGGGCCGGGATATGTCGTACCTTGCATGACTTATAGAGCGTTACACCGAGTCCCAGAATGGGTCGGGATATGTTATATCTTGCATGACTTATAGAGCGTTACACCGAGTCCCAAAATGGGTCGGGACATGTCGTACCTCGCATGACATTATTTATTTATTTGGACAGACGTTCTTAATTTTGACATGACTCTCATTTTTAAAAGGAAGCACCGTGGGCACGGTTGAATCTTATTTTTAAAAGGATACAGTAGTATAGTGGTACAACGATACAGTGATACAGTACTACAATGGTACATCGATACATTGATATAGTAGTACAGTGATACAATGATACATCAATCTGGTAGTACGTGGAACATCGATCTGATGAGCGGTGGTACAACGATACGATGAGTACGATGAGTGTCACGACCGAACCGGGCATGCGGTACCACTACAGGCACCCTTCTACCCATTCATCCCAAGTAACCCGCGGAAGATAAAGATACTCATCATTTTTTTTAAACAAGCAAAGGCAAAACCGGCAAGGCCGCCGCTATATATATAAGACAAAATGAAACAACACTGTACACGAGTCCAATCCCACATATGAATACAGACCTCTAAGAGTTTGGACAATATACTATGACGGGACAAGGCCCCGACGTACCCATAAATGTACAAAAACCTGTAATGAAAATAATTACTTTTGCTATTTGGAATTTTTCTTGGGGATTTCGAACTCAAGCAAGAGAGGAGAGAGTTTAGAAGATGAAATATAGAAAATGATTCTAAGTCTTGCTCTCTACTTCACTATATAGATATTTACCTTTGCAAGACAAGTGGATGAGACACATGTCACCCTCGCATTGGTCCAAAATTTCCTCTTCACAATATCTAAATAATTGTCCAAAATATCTTAAAATCGAAGGGCCCCGCGAAATTGTGAAATTCTCGGCGGACCCCATATTATCAATTTCAATTCTTCGTAATCCAATACTAATCCCATAAATCCAATTCGAAGTATTAAATTCCAAGTTAATAATTTTTCCATCGTCACATTTTCCCGAGAGTTTTCCTTAAGAAAAATGAAATTATACTTTCCTTTCAATATTCAAATCTTATTTTCTTAAGTCCGTTCTCATTATCATTTCCTTGGAAATACGGGGTGTAACAAGTGGTAAAGGGGTATAGTGATACAAGGTACAATTGGCTCTTATTTTATAGGGCACGGTAGGATCTAGTATTTGATTTTCATACTTGTCTCTGTCATTCTTTTGTACAGTTATGATCTTGTTTACTGTACTTCATGTTCACATACTTGGTACCTGGTTGTACTGACCCCCTTCGGGGGGCTGCGTTCATGCCCGCATGTATTAGTTACTCAGTTGGGTGATCCGGAAGCTTATGATCCCTGTTCAACATTTTAGGATAGCTCCAATGTTCCGGAGCTTATCATTTTGGCACAGGTCTTCCATTATGGCTAGGTATATTCAGGGGTACGGCGGGGCCTTGTCCCGTCATAGTTTACTGTCCAAACTTTTAGAGGTCTGTTTTCATATGTGGGCTGGACTTGCGTGAGCTGTATTTATATTTTTGTACAATTGTAGTCCCATTCGGGTGTTATATATTATGGCAGCCTTGCCAGCTTTTCCTGTGCAAAAAAAATAAATAATGAGTGTTATTTAGCTTCCGCGGGTTACTTGTGTTGTATGGGTAGAAGGGTGCATTGGTAGGGCACCAGTTGCGGGCCCGGGGTTCGGGTCGTGACACATAAGTTCGCAAATTGTGAGCTTGCGGGTTGATAGACGAGAAAGGAAGATCCATGGGAGATGACTTTCAAAGTGGTGGTGTTCTGGGTTGTCATGGTGTTGAGGTGATGACATGCGTGAGGGTGTTGGTCACGGAAACTTAACACAAACAAGGAATAAACCGAATGAAGGGCAAAGTTGGGGAAATGTTGAAATTCTCAACAATGGAGGCTTCGGGAATGTGTATTAAACTAAGTGAGGTGTGTTCACATCTCCAATTGGTATTCTGTGAGTTTTTTATGAGGACGTCAAGCTCAAAGAGTGTGGGTGGTTTGTCACACTCGTGAATTGGTCCATGAGAAATTCGGTGTGAGTTAAGGCACAGATCGAGATAAAGATGGATCATATCGACATACATTTCGTATATGCGAGTCAAGACATGATGTGAATGAACATAAGGGTCAACAAAAGCTAAAGGATAAGGTTCAGATATGGGTAAACAATCGAGGAACATTACAAGAGGTTACAATACATGCAAAGGATCAACAACATTCGGCAATAGTGCACATTGGTGTTGAGTGTCCAAAGAAGTGTTACACGTGTTCAAAGAGACATGTGCAGATCACGGGACATCTAGACATGTGCGAAGCACATGACAATTCGTATCAATATTTACATAATGCATTCTCCAAGTTTAGCTAAGAGTTCACAATGGATAATTGAATAAGTCCGAGGGAAGATCAAGAAGCCGAGAAAAGGGGGCACGAGTTAATGCTTGCAAAATATGGCTAAGTGATGATTCGTGGGTGTGGGATGCAGGGAAGGTGTTCCAAGATTCCCTATGGTTTGTATGGGTCAGCTAGATCATAAGGTGAGGTGATTCTAAGTGTTCGGCCAAACCATATACACGCAAGCCAAGACACAAGGTTGACTAAGTCCAAGTTCGATACGGGTCAGATATGGGTCGCGTTGGAGCACCAGGAAGCTTGAGGCGGGTTCGTGGATCACTTTACAGACCTCCGGGACACGTGGCAGGCGATCGGAGCTTATTTGGTTGGGTATTGAAGTTTGTGAGCTTCAATAACTCAACACGGGCAGAAAGGTTCTAACCGAAGTTCCGGATTTCGTGCAACCATGGTGTGTGGTGAGCTAGACGTATTGCGGGTGGTGTAGATGATGTGTAAGTCGTGTGGAATATGACTAGGATCTGGTGGGACCAGTACAAGTCGAATGGAAAGGATGAAGTGGTCAAACAATACACGTGGCTTGAAGAAAGGAAGACATGGGCGGAATTGACCAAGTCTTAAGGATAGTGTGGTCGTGTGATGTGTGTGTGGGTATAATGGACGAAGCTTGCGGATATGTGTCACCACATCCATTTCCTTTACAAGTTCCACTTTGTAAGACATGTGATGCCACTCCCCTCCCCCTATAAGTAGAATAAGTTAATAGAGCTTATTCACGACACTAGAATCTGAAATACCTTATTCCAAGAGCAAGCTAAGTGTTGAGCTTCGAGTGTTTGAAACTTAAGAACAGTGTGTGTTCTTGTGGGTGTGTGATCGGTGTATTTTATATACACCTTTTGAGTCATTTTTAGTTAGTCTTTTGCCTATTTTTGTACAAATATGTGTCGTCTTAGGATTGATTTTCTTTCTTTTGAGTCATATTGGTTTAAAGTGGCTCATTGGCGGAAAGGGAGCAAAAAGAGGGCAGAAACAGAGGTTCTAGAGCTCAAAAAGCGAGAAAGTTGGTGAACCGGGCACGAAACAGGGCGGCGCCGCGGCGCCTCCAGCCAGCAGAGTCAGAGCGCCACGGCGCCCAATTTACAGAGACATGCAGGAGTTTCGGCGCCGAGGCGGGAAAACTGGCAAATTCGAATGGGAATGGGCCAAGGCCTGAAGGAAAACCTGAAAAACGAATTGGAGGCTATAAAAAGCAGCCTTTAGGTCAGAATTAAAGGTTCCAAACCCTTGCCAATTCACACAACCTTGGAGATCAAGATTGGAGACCACTTCTTAGTAATTTCTTGTTTCTTGTTTTATTTCTTTATAGTTTATGTTGGATATTAGTTTAGTTCTTGTCATGTCTATGGCTAGGAACTAACTTAATCTAGGGCTTTCCATGTCAAATCACTTGAAACTTATTCTTATGAATTAATGCATGTTTTGGTTCTTCTTATCATTGTTGAGATTTATTCAATAATTGTCTTGAATGTTTGGTAATTAATTGATCACTAATTATCATAATCCATATGATTTCTAATTGAAAGCCGAAAGGGGAGATTGTGAATATGCTATAGTTGAATAAACATAGGTTAAATTGTGGACGAAAGTACCCCGATACTTGTGTAATATTAATAGGTTATTGCTCTTAATCCTCCTTTATAGTCAATCTTATCACCGAAAGGTAGAAGGGTTCTATATTGGAGTTGAGTATTTATATTACCTTAACAGGAGTATAAAACGGCTTAGTTAACCTGCTATCTCAAAATAGAAGAAGAACCATAATTAATTGCATTAACAAGTAAGATGAGCGGATAGTTGAGGAGATTTGGAAGCCCTATTTCCACCATAACTGAAGTAAAACAAAGTAGTCTAGTTAGCATTCTTAATTATAGTTATAAACAATATATCAATCATCGGTTACCAAATAGATACCATAGAATATAATTTGAGAATTGAACACTAATCCCTGATGATGATAACTCGGTCTTCTAGACTATATTACTTGTCACGACACGTGCACTTGCGTTAGTGTGTGCATAAATCGCGCATCAAGTTTTTGGCGCCGTTGCCGGGGATTGGTGTAGTTCAATATCAAATTTATCTATTCTTAATTTCTAATTTGGTTTTTATTTTTTATTTATTACTATATTTTTCTGTTTTATTCGTGAAAACCAGTGCGTCGTGATCCGTTTGTTGATTTTGATCTGTTGCACGCATCTAGTTTATGCGAAGGAGAAGAGGAGCAGACACACTTGTTCCCTTCAACCCGGAAATTGAAAAGACTTGCAAACAGAACAGGAGAAACCAACGAGTTTTGGCCTTAATAGCGATGGGGGGCTTGCAGAATAACAATGAGATGAACGAAGGGTTAGGTGATCATCAACCTAACCAAAGGATGCCCCGGAGATTGCCAATGGATGTAGAAGAGAGGTCGAGTCAGTGAGAGAAGCTTGGGAGATTATGTCTTTGCCAAGGTGAATGGAGCACAAACTTGCATCGAGCTCGATGTAGGAGCAAATAATTTTGAAATCAAGCCTGCGATCCTGAGTATGGTGCAGAATATTGTTCAGTTCGGAGGGTTGCCATCGGAAGATCCTCATATACACATAGCGAACTTCTTGGAGTTGTGTGCAACTTTCAAGTACAATGGCGTTACTGACGACGCCATCCGATTGAGGCTCTTTCCCTTCTCACTCAGGGATAGAGCGAAAGTTTGGTTAAATTCCTTGCCCACAGATTCGATATTCACATGGCAGGAGCTGACATAAAAGTTTTTAGCAGAGTTCTTTCCACCGTCTAAAGCCGCTAAGCTGAGAGGGGAGTTGAACAATTTTTATCAAGCTGATGGAGAGTCACTCTATGAGGCTTGAGAGAGATTTAAAGATTTGCAAAGAAAGTGTCCACATCATAGCATTGAGTTGTGGAATTTGGTCCATATTTTCTACAATGGGCTAAGCGGGACCACCAGAACTATCATTGGCCTTGTGCGGTGGAAATTTCATGAGAAAGACAGCACACGAAGCTCATGATTTATTGAAAGACATGGCCACCAATAATCATGTAACAGAGGACAGAGGGGTGAGTGGTAGAAGAGCAATAGGATTCCATGAGATTGATGTCATCACAGCATCAAATGCACAAGTTGCTCTCCTGACCAAGCAACTGCAACAAAACACAATATCAGTGAATGCAGTCCAAATGCCATTGAGTTGCGAGATGTGTGGAGGTCCACATACCTTTGATAGGTGCCCATCAGCTGATCCTAACAACATCTCGATCGAGCAAGCAGAGTGCCAAGCAGTAGGGAATTATCAAAGGCCTCAGAACAACCCCTACTCAAATACCTACAAACCAGGGTGGAGGAATCACCCTAAATTTTCATGGAGGGGTGATCAAGGCGTGAGAACCAATTTCGAGGCGATGCAAAATCGGCAACCATTCACTCGGGCCTCACCTTCACAACAATTGGTGCACTGCTCGCAAGAGAAGCGGATGAGTTGAGAGCGACCACATTGACACTCACCAACTCACAGACCCAGTTCATGGCAGAGACCAGATCCTCTATCAGGAATTTGGAGACGCAGGTGGGACAACTAGCGAAGATGACAAACAACAGGGCACAGGGAACTTTGCCTAGCAATACAGAGATGAACCCGGAGAAGCGATTGCAGCGATGCGGTGAGAATGAAAAAGCAGTTGTAACGCTTACACGGCTGTGGTTGAGCAGTAGATGCGAGAGAGGAGAGGCTCACGAAGACCGCCCGATATTAGAGAAAGCTCAGCGGTCGGTGAAGGAGTACACTGAGAGGATTCTTTTCCCGCAGAGGTTGCAAAAGAAAGTGGTTGATAAGCAATTCTCCAAGTTCTTGGAGATATTCAGAAAGCTACACATTAACATTCCATTCATTGAGGTATTGGAGCAAATGCCCACTTATTTTAAATTCATGAAGGAAATTCTGGGGAAGAAGAAGAAGTTGGCGAAGTATGATATGGTGACACTTATAGAGGAATGCAGTGCCATATTGCAGAAGAAATTGCCCCCTAAACTCAAGGATCCAGGGAGTTTCACACTGCCTTGCACAGTTGGCAGGGTAACATGTAATAGGGCCCTGTGTGATTTGGGGGCTAGCATAAATCGTATGCCCTTGTCTGTTTTTAAGAGGTTGGAGTTAGGTGAAGCCAAACCAACCACCGAGCTGCGATTAGCGAGAATGGGACGATGGTGCATCCCAGGGGAAAGATTGAAGATGTCTTAGTTAAGGTGGGAAAATTCTTCTTTCCTGCGGACTTCCTCATCCTTGACATGGAGAAGATGATGAGATCCCCATCATATTGGGAAGACCGTTCTTGGCAACCGGGAGAGCCCTAATTGATGTGGAGAAGGGTGAGCTGACACTTAGAGTGGAAAGTGAAGAGATGGTGTTCAAACACATCATTGAACCCCCAGTCATGAGCAAGTGCTTTACAATTAACACTGTCAGCACATCGGTTGAGCCAGCACAAGCAAAAGCAAGGGAAATAAGCCCGCCAAAACAGGTAAGTAATGCTAAACCTCCTCTTGAAAAAAAAGAGAAAAAGAAAAACAGAAGGAGGAAGCGAAAAATGTTGATGAAGTTGATAGGCTCTGGGGTTAATCTACCCCATGCCTCTTGAGTAAAGAACTTGCGTCCGGCTAAAAGATGTTAAAGACATCGCTACTTGGGAGGCAAACCAAGGTTATTTTATTTTATTCAATTTGATGCAATTTAGTTTTTTACTTAGAACAGTCTCACGAAGGGTATTGTTTATATGTTGTGATGACAGGTACAGGGCCAAAAATTTGGAGGACGAAAACGGAGAAATCAAAGGGGAAAAAAAAGAAAAATCGGCTCAGTGTGTGGCGTCGATTCTGAGGCATGGCGCTAGCGAGCGCCACGTTGAAGTCGAGAGGTTCTGCAGTTTGCGCTGGCTGATGTGAACAGCGCCGCGACGGAAATTCTGAATTTTAAAGGAGCCCTAAATCCTATTTTCCTCACTCCAAATCAAAACCCAAACCTTCCCTTTCTCCAAACCCCACGAAAGTAACCCTTTTTCCTAAAAATCTTCCACAAACTAAACCTAATCACAACCAAAGTACTTAATTTCCTTAAACCCTTAACCTTCTTAAACAACAACCCTCATTCCATTGCATCAATACATCATTAGGAACAAGAAAATCTTGAAGAACACCGTCCAAGGTAACCTTTATCACTTTTCTTGAAATCTTCAATACAATCAGGGGAGGTAATAGGTGAGGAGGTGCTTTATTAGTGGAAGGTGTGTGGTGTGTTGAAGTTGGGTGTGAGATTTCGCGGAAGATTATACGAAGTGAGCGTGGGGTGTTGTGCCGGAGCTTTTGAGTGAAGTGTGAGAGTTGAAGAGTGTTGTAGCTGCTGATTATTGATTGATAGTGTTGGGCAATATCGTTGAAACAAAGGAAACACTGCCAAGTTTATCTAAAAATGTCTGCCAAGAAGAGGAGAGCTTCCACATCCACCTCCGTCCCTCAATATGATACTACTAGGTTTGTCAGCCAAAAAGCTGGGGATAGATATCAAAAACTTAGTACTAGACCCTTGATCCCTGAAAGAGGAATGTAGTACCAAAGGGAGTCATTTAAGGAGGGAGATGCATATGAGCCTATTCGGGCGATGATAGAAGTCATGGGGTGGAAGAGATTTGTTAACCCAGAAATAATAGCACCTCAGAACACAATCATGGTGAGAGAATTTTATGCTAACTTTCCAGAGAGGGTGGATGATAGATGCTTTGTGAGGGGACGGTATGTGCCTGTGACAGCAGAAGTGGTGAATGTGCTATTAAAAACAGCCGATGTTGAAGAAAGAGGTGACGATCGGAGCTATTTTAGAACTTGGTCTAGAGACACCAACAACATTGACTGGGATGTAAATGCAAGCACGATAAGCTACCCCAGAAGTGAGTATGATATTGCAAGAAATGGATCAAGAGGACTGAGCAGATGTCAGTTCAACAAAACAGCCAAGGGTTGGTTATATTTCGTCAGAGCCCGCTTAATTCCATCGATGCACTTCACCAGAGTGCCAGCAGATAGAATAAAAATGATATATGAAATCATGTAAGGGAGGACGATTGACGTTGGGAAGGAAATATTGCAAAACATTGAAGAAACCAGCAGGTTGGTAACGACAGGTGGGTTGGGACATGGCTCACTTATTAGCAGTTTATGCTCCAGACATGGGGTCCCAACCCTACCCACTGATACATATGAGAAAGTCTAACCTCCTGTGTCATATGGGATAATGCATTCCTTCCCAGACCTACTCCCTCCAGCAGCAGCATGAAGGAGACCAGCACCAGCAGCAGCAGCAGAGGCTGCCATGGATGAAGATGAGTCTGAGACAGAGGCTCAGCATGAAGCAGGAAGCAGCCAGCAGTAACCCCCAGAATATGAACCTCCAGTGCCTATAATGGAGCAGTTGCTCATGAACCAGAGGAGGATGATGCAGAACTTTGACATAATGATACAATGTCAACAGGACCTGAGGCAAGGACAACAAGAATTAAGGCAGGAGCAACAACAGTTGCACCAGAGATTTGATGAGATGAGTTCCTTGTTCAACCAGTGGTCCATGCATTATCCGCCGCCACCGCCACCACTTTAAACCAAGTTTGTAAGTTGTCCTGTTTTTTTTTTTTTTGAGTCTTGCACACATTGGGGACAATGTGTGATTTAAGTTTGGGGGGGTGTCTTATTTGTCTTATTGTTTTTGAGTCTATTTGATTTGTTTTAAGTATTTTTGAGTCATATTTTTTCTTTAAAGATCATGCATGCTGCAGTTACTTGAATCGCCTAGTGAAGTAAGGTTGAATAATGGAATGAAATTAGAAGCAACCATCTAAACACTTAGGTTAAATATGCCAAAAATTCATGAAATCAGATTATTTGGGGTATCTTGCTTGACTTGTGCATTGTTTATGATTAAACCTATGTGTATGATTGCTTGCTATTTGAGGCGAAATAGTTAGGATATGCATGTTAGGGATATGACTCAGGCAATTCTTTGTTAGCCCTTTCTTACCACTTTTGCCTATCCCTGACATTCAAAATATCCCTAGTCAGCCCCTTTGAGCCTAACAATTAGACTTTTTCTTTGACACCCTATAATTTCACACTTGTGCCATAAGTGAAAATTTTGGTGATTGGAATAGAAAGTGTTAAAAAAGAGACAAAAAGAGTGAACAATTTTGATGCACCCCACTGAAAAAGTAATAATAAATAGGCAAAAGCCTAAGTTTGGGGGTGCCTGTTATTCATAATACACTTCATTCTCTCAAAACAAAAGAGGGGAAAGATAGGTATGAAGTGAAGAAAGAAAATCAAAAGAAAAGGGAAGAATTGAAAAGCAAAAGAGCTTATGGTACATAAAATGAGCCTAAATGCCTATTTTTACCTACTCATGCCTAAGCCTACATTACAACCCTGAAAAGCCCTGAAGGTCTCTTACATGTGTATCTATGATTAGTGGAGAATAGCAAGTAAACATGCCATATGATTTTGAAATTGACATGCATAGTTAGGTATTCTTACTTCCATTAAGCATGATTAAATTGAATTTGTGAAATATCTAACTTAATGTGTTTAGAATGCTAAAAATTCATGTCATATGTTCCTGCATATTATTTTGCTAACCTTCATCTTCTCTAATTAACAATGATGCAGCAAAGTGATCAGTGTCTTTGAGTCAGTCTTTTTTTCTTTTTCCTCTTGTCTTTAATTCTTTCTTTTGATCTTTGCTCGAGGGCGAGCAAATGTTAAGTTTGGGGGTGTTTGATCGGTGTATTTTATATACACCTTTTGAGTCATTTTTAGTTAGTATTTTGCCCATTTTTGTACAAATACGTGTCATCTTAGGATATATTTTCTTTCTTTTGAGTCATATTGGTTTAAAGTGGCTCATTGGCGGAAAAGGAGCAAAAACAGGGCAGAAACAGAGGTTTCAGAGCTCAAAAAACGAGAAAGTTGGTGAACCGGGCACGAAACAGGGCGGCGCCGCGGCGTCTCTAGCCAGCAGAGTCAGAGCGCCATGGCGCCCAATTTACAGAGACGTGCAGGAGTTTCAGGCGCGCGGCTGATTCTGGTCGCGCCGAGGCGGGAAAACTGGCAAATTCGAATGGGAATGGGCCAAGGCCTGAAGGAAAACCTGGAAAACGAATTGGAGGCTATAAAAAGCAGCCTTTAGGTTAGAATTAAAGGTTCCAAACCCTTACCAATTCACACAACCTTGGAGATCAAGATTGGAGACCACTTCTTAGTAATTTCTTGTTTCTTGTTTTATTTCTTTATAATTTATGTTGGATATTAGTTTAGTTCTTGTCATGTCTATGGCTAGGAACTAACTTAATCTAGGGTTTTCCATGTCAAATCACTTGAAACTTATTCTTATGAATTAATGCATGTTTTGGTTCTTCTTATCATTGTTGAGATTTATTCAATAATTGTCTTGAATGTTTGATAATTAATTGATCACTAATTATCATAATCCATATGATTTCTAATCGAAAGCCGAAAGGGGAGATTGTGAATATGCTATAGTTGAATAAACATAGGTTAAATCATGGACGAAAGTACCCCGATACTTGTGTAGTATTAATAGGTTATTGTTCTTAATCTTCCTTTATAGTCAATTTTATCACCGAAAGGTAGAAGGGTTCTATATTGGGGTTGGATGTTTATATTACCTTAACAGGAGTATAAAACGGCTTAGTTAACCTGCTATCTCAAAATAGAAGAAGAACCGTAATTAATTGCATTAACAAGTAAGATGAGCGGATAAGCCGTTGCGCAATAAGCAGCGGATGAACGCACTAGCGCGAAAGCCGTTGCGCAACAAGCAGCGAATGAGTTGAGGAGATTTGGAAGCCCTATTTTCATCATAACTGAAGTAAAACAAAGTAGTCTAGTTAGCATTCTTAATTATAGTTATAAACAATTTATCAATCATCGGTTACCAAATAGATACAATAGAATAGAATTTGAGAATTGAACACTAATCCCTGAGGACGATAACTCCATCTTCTAGACTATATTACTTGTCACGACACGTGCACTTGCGTTAGTGTGTGCATAAATCGCGCATCAGTGTGGTTCCGAGAGCTTGAACTAAATAGTGTGTGAGACTAAGTTAGTTTGAGAGTTAAAGTGTTAGACGTCTAGTTCTAACACTTCATTGTATTTGCCGAGGGAAGTTCCTTTATTTTTTAGTTGAAATAAAATTATAGGTTGGGCTATTTTTGCCCGTAAACTCTTGGTGCATTGTGTTGTGGCTATACTTGTCATCATAAACCTCCTCTTAGTGTTTGTAATAAGCTTGTGCAGTGCTACGTTCTTTTGTCTTGAAAGGACGAAGTGTTTGGCTTGGGTTGGCAAGAGCTCTTACCAACTTTCATCACGCCTTTTGTGTGCGAAAAATTTACTTAGCATACCGGGGGTTGACAGGTTATTAGAAGCGACTACGATTATTAGTTGTTAATATGCATTGAGAAATGAAAATGGTCACATTTTAGCCACTAAGAAGTAACTACGGTCATTAGAAGCGACTATGATTATTAGAACAGACTATGATTATTAGAAGCGACTACGATTTTTATAAGCAACCTACGATTTAGATGAAATTATCTTGAAAATTGATGAATTAATTCTTGAAACTTATCGTTATTGGCATTTAAATGAATATTTAACAAAATTATCATGACACTATGGATATAAATACTAATATCAATGAAATAATACAAGTTGTTCGCTATTAATCTAAACATTACAAGTTGATCGCATAATTATTTCACTTATTGCAATAAAGGCAAGAACATTTCACATTGATCACATATAATTATGTCATCAATTGTTACATATAGCTATCATCATCATAGCTTTTTCTTCTACACATTATTAACATTACACATTAGTTATCATTATTTTAGATTATTATAGTGTTGTTTCACTAATTTCATGGTGATAACATATCGTTTAGTTACAAATATAAGTTTTATAATCGAAAATTAGTTCACTTCTTATTAAAAAAATATTTTTTGGTTACAAAAGAAAAAATAATACGGTCGTTCGCTATTAATCTAAATATTACAAGTTGATCGCATAATTATTTCACCTATTGAAATAAAGACAAGAACATTTCACATTGATTACATGTTTATGTCATCAATTTCAATTTAAATCATGTGTAGTATAGTGACCATTTGCATCATGCTAAAAATATGTGATTTTCACATTTAGTTATGTCATCAATTCCACGTTTTTACATATATCTATGATCATCACAACATTTTCAACACATTATTAATATTACTCATTAATTATCATTTATTTAGATTATTATAGTATTGTTTCACTAATTTCATGGTGATAACATATTGTTTAGTTACAAATATAAGTTTTATAATTTAAAATTAGTTCACTTCTTATTAAAAAATATTTTTTTATTGTAAAAGCAAGTGTTACATTATATATTCTAATGCCTCGTAGCTGATTTATAATAACTCAGAGTATGCAAGTATAGTGACATAACACTACTATCAATCTTCAATTCTTGAGAAGGCCAAAAGGTATTACTAGGATTCGATGGTAATGATCTCTTACAAGAAATTCATGAAGGCATAATCATCAATGAATGTATTTCTGTTGTTGGTTTATGCATATTCATTGTCTCATTTATAATAAAAGTTATAAATATGAAACACTCATCTTCAACTTCAAGCTCAAATCTAAAATGTTCATCTTTCAAGAAGGCCAAAAGGGTATTGCTCTGATTTAATAGTAATGGCCTCTTCGTGGTAAATATATGGGGTAGACTAAGCAATACAAGACATTCATGAAGGCATAATAATCAATGAATGTATTTATGTTGTTGATCTATGCATACTCGTTGTTTCGTCTATAATAACAAATTATAAATCTGAAATATCCATCCTCAACCTCAAGCTCAAATCTTAAATGTTCATCTTGTACTTGAAGCTTAAATATGAAATTTTATGCAAAACCACCTTAAATCGGTTGAAAATTTACTAATGAGGGATTGAGTTTATTCCATCTTTAATGAATTAAACATGTGGGGCCCGTATGTCGGAAACATCGTTTCTTCACACATGTCTAATCTACTACATGAGTAGATAATGTTAGTGTCAAGTATCGTAAAATTTTGTTATGAAATCAAAGAGATATTGGTACACAAATTAAGGTGTTTGAGACATGAAAAAATGGAGTATTTTTGGCCAAAATGACAAATCTCCCTCATTGGTGAAAGAAGGATAGTTTATGCAATATATAAACTAAAGTTTGAGTAAGGGTTTGGGTCCCCAAGGGGTGACCCATGTGTTTAGAAGAGGGAGGACTAGGTGAGCTTGGATTCGGAGCTAAGCCCCCACGTGCGCCGCCCGTCCGGTCTCCGGTCTCCGGCTGTTGCTTTTTTTCGAAACTTTCACTTTTGTCCCTGAAATATTAACTATTTACATTCTGATCCCTGAAGATTTCGGAACATTACAAAACATAGAATGTTACAACAGTTACAAAACGTTACAAGTGTCTCCCTTTCTGCTCATATAAATTGAACATCTCTGTTCAATTGGAAAACGCTAGAGACAACCACAACCCAAAGAAAGACACAATATAAGCAAAGATTCTATCTTTTGGTCAGTAAAATTAAACAAGCAATAACAATCTGTTCTTATTCATCTTCTTCGGTATAATCAACAATATTTGTTTTGTACTGTTGATTAGTTGTTGTTTTATCTTGGAAGACTATTATCTGATATCGTAAAAGAATCTATACATGATAATTTTATCTTAAATACAGAGAGCCATCTCTCCACTTAGCGTTACCTTGTTTAACCTTTCGAATACTCTTTAACCTGATTTCTTTACTTCTAGACCCGCTTTATACCAACAAGTTTAAGAGAAAAGTCGTATTCTTCTAAGTGTTCGAAAGATGACTATTCCAAATATTTCTTCCGGCTCTGGTTCTGCTACTATTGCTCAAGGGAATGCTGTTGTCCCTGGTCCTGTCAGTTTTCAAGGAGAACACCTAGAAAAGTTTCTAGGTACCAATTTCAAGAGATGACAACAAAAAATGTTATTCTATCTGACTACATTAAATCTGTCACGTTTTCTGACAGAAGATCCTCTTTTTGGTGGGGATGCAATCGACACTCAGTCTAATTCATCTACTGGAGTGAGCGACGATATCTAGGTCACAAATGCCCTGAAGCTAACATTGGATGTCTGGAATCATAATAATTTCATGTGCAAAAACTGCATTCTGAACGGTCTGTCGGATACACTCTATATTGTATATTGCACTGTGACAACAACAAATGAGTTATGGAAAAAACTCGTCAAAAAGTACAGCGCAAGGATGCGGGTACTAAGAAATTCATCGCTAGGTAATTTCTAAAATTCCAAATGGTGGATGGTAAATCAATGAGTTTCCAAATCCAAGAGTTCCAAATAATTATTCATCATCTGGATTTGGAAGGAATAAAGCCAAACGAACAATTTCTGGTTGCGTCTTTGATTGAGAAATTGACTCCCTCGGGTACTAAAAAATTCATCGCTGGAAAATTTCTGAAATTTCAAATGGTGGATGGTAAATCAATGAGTTTCCAAATCCAAGAGTTTCAAATAATTATTCATCATCTGGATTTGGAAGGAATGAAGCCAAACGAACAATTTCTGGTTGCGTCTTTGATTGAGAAATTGACTCCCTCGTGGAATGAGTTCATGAGTTATCTCAAACGGAAGACAAAGGAAATGGGGCTTGAAGATCTTATTATCAAACTACAAATACAAGAAGACAATAAATGGGCTATATCCAAGCCAAAACAGCCAATGGAGGCAAAGGTGAATCTGGTTGATTCAAGGGGAAACACCAACAAAAAGCGCAAATTTCAAGGAGACGGAAAAAGCTAAAAGATGGAGAAGTTCAAAGGATACTGCCATCACTGTGGAAAGCCTGATCATATGATCAAATACTGCCACAAACTAAAACAAGAGTAGAAAGAGAAAACCAAGAAAAAAGGCAAGACCAAGGTTAACGTCGTGCAAGACAAGGAGTCAAGGATGATCCTTTGAATCTTAACGACATAATTGAGGATTTCTCGGCTGTAGTGCTAGAAGCTAATCTGGTGGAGAATCCAAAGCAATGATGGACAGACACGGGTGAAACCAATCACATCTGCGCAGACAGAAGTACGTTCTCCTCTTGCGCCCTAATCTCGGGCATAAAGTTGTTCATGGGCAACAACGCTACCTCTGAAGTACAAGGGGTTGGAAAGGTTGTCCTAAAATTAAATTCAGGAAAAGAGATCACTCTAAAGGAAGTGATGCACGTCCCTGACATCCGCAAAAACTTGGTTCAAGGCCACTGTTGGTCCAGGCTAGGTTTAGACTAGTTTTTTAGTCCAACAAATTTGTAATAACTAATAATGGTATATTTATAGGAAGAGGGTTCGCGTGTGATGACCTTTTAAAATGAATGTCATGTTTTTTATCTGTTCATCTAATGAAATGAAACTTTTACTTACTTGCTTGAGTCTTCTAATCTATGACATCATAGATTAGGACACGTTAACTACAAATCAATTTAAAAGTTAGTAAAGCTGGAATTGTTGCCTTCTTTCGACATAAATCCTCAACATAAATATGAGGTGTGCATAGAGGTAAAATTAACCAAGTCATCTTTCCATTCAGTCGAAATAAACATCGCTCCTCTAAAACTTATTCACACGGATATTTGTGATTTAAAGTTTGTACAAACTATAGGGGGGAACAAGTACTTTGTGACTTTCATTGATGATAGTACAAGGTATTGTTATGTTTACTTGTTGAAAAGTAAAGATGAAGCGTTTAAACGTTACAAAGCAGAAGTTAAAAATCAACTAAACCTACAGATTAAAGAAATTTATAGTGATAGAGGGGGAGAATAAGTAGCACCGTTTGAAGAATATTGTACTCAATTCGGCATTGTTCATCAAATGACCACTCCTTACTCGCCTCAGTCTAACGGTGTTGCCGAGTGCAAAAACCGCATGTTAAAGGAATGATGAATGTCTTACTCATCAATTCCGATTTAGCCCAAAACATGTGGGGCAAATCAATCCTTACCACTAATATAATTCTCAATAGAGTTCCGCATAAGCGTAAGGATAAAACTCCATATGAATTTAATGAAAAGGAAAGAAACCCACTTACAAATATTTAAAAGTGCAGGGGTTGTCTGGCACTGATCGAAGTACCTAAATCAAAGCAGGTCAAAATTGGACCTAAGACTGTAGATTGCATATTCATCGGATATGCAAATAACAGTAGTGATTATCATTTCTTAGTGTATAAGTCAGAGATATCTGATATCCATGAAGGAATGATCATGGAATCAAGGAATTATGAATTCTTTGAAGAGATCTTTCATAGAAAGGGAAAAGAAATAATTTCGCGCAAATGAAGTTATGAACAAAATGCTCAAAGTCAACAAGACCGGGGAGTTTCTGATTATCTGGAACTAGACGTTCCAGATCTACATGACTAAGAAGTTACTGACTATTCAGAACTTTATGTTCCAGACCTATAGAACATAGGGATTCCAGAGGTGGAACTAAGACAGAGCAAGATGGACAAAAATGATAAGACTTTTGGTTCAGACTTTCTAACCTATATGGTTGAAAATGAACCAAGGATAATTAAAGAAGCATTGTCAATTCCAGAAGCACCGCTTTGGAAAGAAGCTATATAAAGCGAAATAGATTCCATAATGCAAAATCATACTTGGAAAATGGTTGATCTTTCGCCGGAAAGCAAACCTTTGGGTTGTAAGTGGATATTCAAAAGAAAGTACAACGCAGATGGAACTATTGACAAGTATAAGGCCAGATTGGTACTCAAAGGCTACAGTCAAAAGGAAGGCCTCAATTACTTTGACACATACTTACCTGTGTCTAGATTAATATCCATAAGGGTATTCATAGCTATATCAGCTTTGAGTGACCTTGAGATACACCAAATGGATGTTAAGACAGTCTTCCTAAATGGAGATTTGGAAAAGGAAATATACATGGAACAACTCGAGGGGTATGTGGTTTTAGGACAAGAAAAGAAAGTATGTGGACTTGTTAAGTCTCTATACAGACTCAACCAAGCTCCGAAACAATGACATGAAAAGTTTGATAATACTTCATTATCAAAAGGTTTCTCCATAAATTAGTGTGATAAATGTATATATATCAAAGGGAATTCCGAATCATTGTTATTATATGTCTTTACGTAGATGACATGCTCATCACCGCAAGTAGTCTAACCTTGGTCCTGGAAACCAAGAAGATGTTGAAACAATGCTTCGACATAAAATATATGGGTATTGCAGATGTAATCTTAGGAATTAAGATTTCTAAGACATCTGACAGACTAGTCTTATCTCAATCTCATTACATTGAAGATGTTTTGAGGAAATTTGATGTAGTTGACAGTTCCCCTATGAAGTCACAATGAATATAAATCATAGAATTGATAAAAATCGTGGTGCATCCGTATCCCTGGAGTGATATGCACAAGTCATTGGCAGTTTAATATACATTACAAACTGTACCCGACCCGACATCGCTTATCCAATCAATAAGTTGGCTAGATTCACTCATAATCCTGGAAATGATCATTGAAAGGCGTTAAATCGGATACTACGATATCTGAAATATTTGTTAACGTATGGATTACATTACTCAAGGTATCCAGCCGTATTGGAATGATACAGTGATTCAAACTGGATATCAGACATAAAGAACACCAAATCCACCAGTGGGTATATTTTTACAATTTGTGGTGGAGCTGTGTCTTGGAAAACCTCTAAGAAAACATACTTCATCTGATCCATTATGAAATTGGAGTTTATCGCTTTGGAAAAAGCAGGAGAAGAATCAGAATGGCTTCACAACTTCTTAGAGGATATCCCTTGTTGGGATAAACCCATGCCTTAGGTGATGATTCACTGTGACAACCAGTTGGGTTTAGGAAGGGCACAAAGTAATATATATAACTACAAGTTTAGATATATTTATCGGAGACATAAGACTGTTAGACAGTTGATCACTACGGGTACTTAGCAGATCCTTTAACTAAAGGCTTACCCAAAGATCAAATATTCTGGTTGTCTGGAGGAATGAACTTAAAACCCATACAATAAGAATATTTATGGTGGTAACCTAACCTTACTGACTGGGGATCCCATGAATTTGGTTCAATGGGAAAACTAAGTTATAAAGGTTCAGTTTAGCGCTTTACTTGAACTAAGAGCACTTTGGATTATCATTCTTTAAAGAAAGATAACTCCAAAGTCGTTCCCGTGATAAACACTAAGTGCTACCTGCATGATGGGTAAAGGATAAGTTTCTGAAACTTTTTGTGATTCATAACACTTGTCACGCCCTTTTTCGACCGCGACATTATTTAGCGAATCTCCTGCTTAGAAAAAGTGTTAGAAAATAAATAATAAATGCTAAATAAAAATGTTAAAGGGGGTGCTTAAATATTAAAGTGCTTAAAAGGGTTGCTAGGGTGCTAAAAATGCAAAAGAATGCTAAAGGTGTTAAGGGGTGCTTAAAAAGTGCTAGCATATTAAAAAGTGCTAAAATGCTAAATGCTAGGGGTTCACGGAGTCGCCACCTAATTAGTTTGGGTGAATTAGGACACCTAAATGTCAACTAGGTTAAAGTCAACATTAACTCCATTTTAATGGTCTGCTAAACTTAATGAGATTCTGGATAAGGGCTCTATATCAATCTAGAGGGAAGGGATTAGGCACCCTCTAAGATCCGCTAATTTGCGGTTGTCCTGCCAAACCTAGGGTTAATTATTATGTTTAAAAATGCTTGTTATGAAAATATAAAGGATGCTTCAAAATATTTTATAAAAGGAGGCATGTTGATAAAAATGCTATAAAGTTTTAAAGTGTGCATTTATATTGTTTGTGGTGCAAAGTCGATTTATGGACTATATATATGCATTTATCTGCGAAATCAAAGAAGTGGTGCGTTAGTTTCAGATATGCAATTTTAACGATTAGGCAAAAGATTAAATATGAATGACAGGCCTAAGATAGATAAATTAGAAGTGTGTTTCAAGTTTTAAAGCTAACCACCCCATTTCATGTATTCAAGGATTAATTGTTCTAGACAACCTATTAATTACAATGTTAAATAATTAGGCAACAATTTAAACAAATAAGATAAAAGGTGGATATGATCGCGGCTTTCAAGATGTGTGGCGACATCATTTATCCTATTTTGTCTTAGGAATTTCTGAAGCGGGAATGCGAATGCGGATGCACATAGACGCAGGTTGCCATTTGAAGTAGCTCGTGATGAGTCTCGCCGGGAGACTCTTCATTTTTTGCTCCGGTGCATTTCATGTAGCAAAAAGAAAGATAAGGATTAGTATATGCCCAAATTTATTTAACAATACAAGTAGATAAAATGCTCATATAATCTTCAGATATATGGGGATATGACTGCCACATTAGCAAACTGATTTCAGCAAGTTAGCAAACTGATTTCAGCAAGAGATACGTATGCACTGTTTTGGCTAATAAATGTTGACAAAAGAGACTAGGAAGAGACTATTCTTAATATGCGTGACCAATTTGACACAGTTTGTATTTGAGCCAACATGCATGTAAAGACCAGCAGATGACAACATAAGACGGGAATGAGCTGCCAGCAGGTGGTAGAAAGAAATAGGGATGAGCAGGTATGCAGCAGCAAACAGAGGAGAGAAAAGATAACAGGAAGGCACAAACATATGTTATGATGCACTACGAATCAGATCAGATTACAAGCTAGATATAGATTCATATACCAATAAGAGAAAGACACAATATATGGCCAGTTATGTCATGATTCAACCATTGGCCTCAAGATGTAACAGGCACAACATTGATCAACTAACAGGTATGCAAGGACAGGGCAGAGAAGGGTACATGAATGGACAAGCAGGAGGCAACATTATTCAGATAGGCAGAGACCCATTTGGTCTAGACTAAACATACAGTTATGATATGACCTTTATAAACAATATTCAGAGAACCCCGCAGGCAAGCACACACATCATAATAGGCAATTTAGACATGAAGATCCAATTCAAGCAATAAATAAGAAACACTAAGCAATAGACAATAGATATTTCTCTTTGGTTAGTATCTGTTTCAGATCTTCCATTTCAGGGGTGCGTCAGATCCCAAGTTCAACAGTTCAATTCATCAACATGCTAATATAGATTTCAACTGCTTATCTCATACCAATCATAGAAACATATAAGCAGAATAATAGCCAAAAGACATATTCATCTTTACTGAATATGAAACAAGTAGAGGTATGCAGCGACTTAAACGCACTCCCGATGATTATAAGTTATGTCAAATGAATAAGAATCACTAAGCAATAGACGGAGACAAAACAGACAGAAGCTAAGAGGTAGGTTCCTCTATAACCAAACATGAAGCAGATATGGACACTCTCCACAGGGGCAAACACAATAGCACAATACTCCCATAATTACTTATACACAACTGACTATTCTGAACAGATTCATGGGCATATTGGCAGTCAAATTTTTATAATATTCATTTGATCAGGGAGGCATTTGAATAGGTTAATATGGCAAGCCTTCAACTATCGCAAACCAGAGAAGAAACAGATGAGTAGATAAGTTAACAGTCAAGTAAAACAGTGGCGACATTAAACCAGCAATTTCGATCATACACACCAGCGATTAAAAGCTGAGCCCTAACTCCCTATGCCTTATGCGAATCTGCTGGGTTCCTCTGCTGCGGAAAATCGATTGCTACCCGACTGCCTTCCCCTAACTGAGTTCTGTCTTTCTGGGGTTTCTATTGGGTGTATATGCTGTGTTTGCTACTGGATTTTTCCATTGATGGGGGGATGCCTTTGCATGTGTAGTTGGTTGGCTTATATAGTTTCCATTTGACTCTAAACTTGGTAAACTACTGGTGTGATTTCGTGTGCGATTTGGGTTGATTTTAAGGATACTTTGTGCGATTTGTTACTGATTTTGAAGTAAGATTTGGGTGCTGGTTATGGTAAGAAATCGTTGGAGAAAGGGGGGAGACGACTGGGGTTAGTGTGCATGGGTAAGGAAAGTCGCCGGATTCTCAGGCGAGAATCTCGGCAGGGAAGGTACAGCGACTGTTCTCTTTTAGGGTTCTTAGGTTTTTCTTTAGGGAGACGATGGGCAGGGGCTGAAGGTATATGGGCAGCTGGGCGTGGGCTTCTGGTAAGGGAAAATAAAGGGGTAGGGCGAACTGGGCCTTGCGGGTTGGGCTGCGGGTGTGGGCTGCTGGTAATTTAAATTGGGTATTAGTTTTAGGTGCTTAATTAGTTAATTAGTGGTAAATTAAATTAATAAATTGTGATTAAATTATCTAGGTGCTTTATTAATCTAATTGTTATAATAATAAATGCGGGCGTGCTATTTAATTAGTGTTTAATATTTTAGAATGCGACGCTACTATTTAAAATCTTATTTATTGTGCATTATTTATCATTATTTAAAATAAGTTATGAAATTGCTTTGCGTATTAATAAATGCGACTACGCTACTTGACACGACGTCATTGCTAAATTATTTATTTTATGTGTTTATTTATTTTACTATCGTTTAAGAATTACGACAGGCTTAAAAATTAATAAATGCGGGTGCGAAACTCTAAGTGTTTAATTTTCTACGTAAGACGCGGTGCCATTATTAAATTGATTATTTATGCCTGTATTAATTCTTTATCGCTGCATTTTTCTATTAAAAATTATTTTAAAAAATTAGTGTAATTTTATGGCTAATGACTGGACGGGAGGGTCAAAATTGGGTGTCAACAACTTGTCCCTCTTTGTATGGAGATGATGAAAGAATCTTCGGACAAAGACGTTGACTTATAGCCAATTTTGTCTCGATCCTCAGAATTACAAAAATGTTGGGCAATTAAGACAAGGCTGACGTGGACTCAAAACTGTCCCAGTGTCGAGTTATGACGACACTGGGCTACCATGGTCAAACACCAAGGCGGGCTAATGCGGACTCAAAACTGTCCCAGTGTCGAGTTATGACGACACTGGGCTGCCATGGTCAAATACCAAGGCGGGCTAATGCGGACTCAAAATTGTCCCAGTGTCGAGTTATGACGACACTGGGCTACCATGGTCAAACACCAAGACGGGATAATGCGGACTCAAAACTGTCCCAGTGTCGAGTTATGACGACACTGGGCTACCATGGTCAAACACCAAGGCGGGCTAATGCGGACTCAAAATTGTCCCAGTGTCGAGTTATGACGACACTGGGCTACCATGGTCAAAACACCAAGGCGGGCTAACGCGGACTCAAAGCTTGTCCCAGTGTCGAGTTATGACGACACTGGGCTGTGGTGTAAAGAATAAAAATAAAATAAACGGGCTTGAACCTGGGGTGTACTGCTATCGGCTTATGATGCTGGGTTTTATGGTGATGTGGAGCGAGTGGACCGACGCTTGAGGCCGCTTCTGCCATTTGTTGGGAAGGTTGACCCCCCAACAAATTGCCCCGGTTCGCTGTAAGAGAAAATCCACGTTGTGCTCCTGCTCCTGCATGCTAAGACTTAAACAAACGGTTAGTGCATAACTGTTAAGGCAAAATGGTAGTGCATGAATTTATTGATAATGTAATTGTGTGAGTAGACAATGTTATCCTGCAAAAATGTGATGCCTGTTGTGTTGATGCGATGCTGCAAATGTTGTGATTTTGCCCTTGCACGGACGTGTTGCGATTGTGAATGCGGATATGTTGTCCTTGCTACAACTGCCCCTGTAGACTAAAGCTTAAGAAAGAGTTAGTGCATAACTGCTAAGACATAATAATAAAGCATGAATAAGAAATGCAATTTTGAGAGCAGAGAAATCGTCTCTGCATAGATGTGATATGCTGATGATAGCATCGTTTTCGGACTTGTTGTGCTGATAACGTCGTTGCCTGGACGTGTTGCTGCTGGCGGCGTTGCGTAGACATAATGCTGATCATGTCGTTATGCGGGCGACGTGTTCTTCTTTGGCGTCATTTTCGAACTTCTTTGTCTTGACAACGTCGTTGCGGACGATGTTCTTCTTGGCGTTGTTGTGTAGACATAATGCTGATCACGTCTTTGTGCGGGCGTGTTCTTCGGCGTCGTTCGGACTTCTTTGTCCGATAACGCCGTCGTTACTGGGCGATATTCTTCTTGGCGGCGTTGCGTAGACATAATCTTGATCACGTCGTTATGCGGGCGTGTTCTGCGACGTCGTTTTCGAACTTCTTTGTCGGCCGACAACGTCGTTCTTGGGACGTGTTCTTCTTGGCGTCGTTGTGTAGACATAATGCTGATCACGTCGTTGTCTGGACGTGTTGCTGCTGATGTCATTTTCGGACTTGATGTGCTGATAACGTCGTTTTCTGGACGTGTTGCTGCTGGCGTCGTTGCATAGACATAATGTTGATCACGTCGTTATGCGGGCGTGTTCTTTGCTTGGC
Source organism: Przewalskia tangutica (assembly GCA_029844215.1). Taxonomy (NCBI): domain Eukaryota; kingdom Viridiplantae; phylum Streptophyta; class Magnoliopsida; order Solanales; family Solanaceae; genus Przewalskia; species Przewalskia tangutica. The sequence goes on from CM056734.1 coordinate 85,265,449, forward strand.
GTCGTTTCGGACTTCTTTGCTGATAACGCGTCGTTATGCGGGCGTGTTCTTCTTGGCGTCGTTGTGTAGACATAATGTTGATCACGTCGTTATGCGGGCGTGTTCTTCTTTGGCGTCGTTTTGGAGTTGTTGTCGCGTAACGCGTCGTTGCACGGGCGTGTTCGCGATGGCGTCGTTGCTGGGCGTGTTCTTCTTGGCGTCGTTGCGTAGACATAATGCTGATCACGTCGTTGTCTGGACGTGTTGCTGCTGGCGTCGTTTTCGGACTTGCTGTGCTGATAACGTCGTTGTCTGGACGTGTTGCTGCTGGCGTCGTTGTGTAGACGCAATGCTGATGACGTCGTTGCCTGGACGTATTGCTGCTGGCGTCGTTTTCGGACTTGTCGTCGTTTTTGGATTTGGCGTCGTTTTTGGACTTGTTGTGCTGATAATGTCGTTGCCTGGACGTGTTGCTGCTGCTCCTGTAGAATAAATGCTCCTGCAAGCTAAACTTGAGAAAAAGTTAGTGTATAACTGTTAAAACAGAATGATAAATATATGAGAAAGGCAATTATGTGAGTAGAGATGTCGTCCCTGGTATGCCGGATAAATACTGAGATGTTGTCCTTGCATGGACATGCTAAACGTTGCAACTGAAGAATTGTCATGATGCCTTTGTTGTGTGCTTTATGCCCGAGCTGATGCGCTAGACTTTGTTGCGGACTTTTGAATTCTGACTGTTGATTGTCGGTGCCCCTATCTGCTTATGTTGTTTCTTTCTGTTTTTGCTGTATTTTCTGCTTCTGCTGTTGCACTTTCTGCTTCTGTTAATATGAAAGACCTGCGCTCAAAGAAAATTTGTGAGTTTGGGGGGGGGGTCGATTCGCATTTGACTTCGCCGCCTTGTTCCTTGACATCTGCGTGCCTGGCCTGCTTGGACCTGCAACCCCTGTCTGGTTTCCTACCTTGTCCCAGTTTTGAATATGCAAAGGGCGTTTGGCCTAAAGTGGGTCTCAATGGAGTTGCTTGTATGTTATGTGTATTCTCGTTTTTTTCAGAACGAAGGGAAAGTTTCCTAATGGTGTGACCGAAGCCGATTTAGGCTGCCTACGTATCCCCATTAGGGAATCAGGTCATGATGTAGTTCATTACAAGCAATATTGGGTAAAATTCTAAAGGTGGGACCGAGGCCGATGTGGCCGCCTACGTATCCGCCAAGGGAATCAGGTCGAACGTAGTTCCAATGCAAGCAAAATAAAAGAAAACATTATTAAAGCTTAAATGCGAGTTTTTCTTTTTGCTAAGCTAAATTTCTCTTTCTTATCCGGGCTCTAGGCGGACCAGAACAAGGGTGCAAATCCAACCAATACGCCTTCTTGCTCTGCATCATGGCTGGCTGGGTCTTCATGCTCTGCTATCAGTATCTCCTTCTTTTGGCTTTTGCGTGGTGCATGCTTGGATAAATGACTAATTCAGGCGAAGCGGGTTCTGGCCAGGGAACACCTCTCTTCCTTTGGGGTTCATTGTACTCATTGGGGTAGGCCTCCTCCACCTTAATGACTCCCTCCTTTATCAGCTCCCTTACTTTGTCTCTGAGTGTATAACACCTTCTCATGTCGTGTCCGATGGCTCCAGAATGGTATGCACAACTTTTGTTCCCATCATGAGCTTTGGACTTGGGATTGGGCACATTCTTTGGAATTGGCTGGAGTATCCCTGCAAACCTCAACCTCTCGTACAACTGCGACAAAGGCTCGGCTAAATGGGTGTATACTTTGGCTGGCCTTTCTGTGGCATTTAGGCGGGGTGTGAAGATGTTTAGTGGACGGACTTTTGGCTGTGGCGTATACACGTATGGGTATCGCAAGGGGTTGTCATATGCATTGCGAAAATAGGTTTGTGGTGGCCTTTGGTTTGTGTTTAGCTGGAGTATGTTAGGCATTCGGTTTTGTGCGGGATATATGGGTTCATTGTATATTAGCTGAATGGGATATGTAGTAAGCGGGTACCGGTAATAATTTGGAGGGTTTTGATTGTTTTGGTTATTTGCAGTGACGAGTGCTCTGGTGAGGTTTCAGAGCCTTTTAATTTCAGTCTGCAGTGTTGCCATTTGCTGTGGTAACTGGGCGAGGTGCTCGATCGGATCTATGCTTCTTTTCTTTTTTGAGACCCCTGCTTTGCCTATAGGAACCAAGACAGGTTCCGACTCGTTCTGTTCAAATGCCCTTGAATCAGTCATGTCGCTGGACCGTGCCTTTGATCTTGTGAGATATCGATGCTCTGTTATTGCTTAGTCAAATACAAATCGACCTTTGGGGAAGATGATAAATCCTTTTAGACAAAACACAGCAAATTGTGTTAGTGTAAAGCACGTGATTTTGCAAAATTATAAATAACATTTAGCAAGTATATGTTGCACACAAAACTGTCACATTGCAAGCGAGTCCTAATACGCATGGGGACCCCTTTATGCCAGAGGTAGGCCTAAACGTCACTTATGCGAGATTATGACGGATTTGTCCAAGTCGTCCAACTGTAAGGCTTTTGTTGGAAATGGCGACCAAATGACGATGCACTTTTTCCAATTTCAGCATGACATGATTAAGTTTGGATTTGTCTATCATTTTCACGCTACACATAATATGCTGGTTGGTCGTTGGGTTGAGAAACCCGTCGACAAATTTGGTGTCTTCCTAATTGTGGTGTCGATGCCAAGGACCGACCCACCTAAGGTAAATGCATGCCTTAAAATAAAGGGTGGTATAGCTCTATCCTGAGTTGCTAAGATTTGGCTTTACTAGACGCAAGGTTCCCGAGCGGACAACTCGAGTGAGAAGGCTACGCGGTTGATCAGACGAACCGATCTACCTCCGCGCAGGCGCCAACTCTCCTAAAATTTGGATTTTTTTGAAAGAAATTTGCGGGTGCGCGAAGCAAACCAGCGCGTGAGTGTGTGATTGTGTGAATTTTCCAGATTGGAAGAAATATGAGCGGAATTCCAGTTTAAGGAAAACAGTAAAGTATGTAGCAATAAATAAAACAAAATACAGCACATAAAATTAAATACAAAAAGTAATGTCAAATGATAACCCTAGGTTTGTTGTGGTTAAGAACCCAAAATCCCCAGCGGAGTCGCCATTTCTGTCACGCCCTTTTTCGACCGCGACATTATTTAGCGAATCTCCTGCTTAGAAAAAGTGTTAGAAAATAAATAATAAATGCTAAATAAAAATGTTAAAGGGGGTGCTTAAATATTAAAGTGCTTAAAAGGGTTGCTAGGGTGCTAAAAATGCAAAAGAATGCTAAAGGTGCTAAGGGGTGCTTAAAAAGTGCTAGCATATTAAAAAGTGCTAAAATGCTAAATGCTAGGGGTTCGCGGAGTCGCCACCTAATTAGTTTGGGTTAATTAGGACACCTAAATGTCAACTAGGTTAAAGTCAACATTAACTCCATTTTAATGGTCTGCTAAACTTAATGAGATTCTGGATAAGGACTCTTTACTAATCTAGAGGGAAGGGATTAGGCACCCTCTAAGATCCGTTAACTTGCGGTTGTCCTGCCAAACCTAGGGTTAATTATTATTTTAAAAATGCTTGTTTTGAAAATATAAAGGATGCTTCAAAATATTTTATAAAAGGAGGCATGTTGATAAAAATGCTATAAAGTTTTAAAGTGTGCATTTATATTGTTTGTGGTGCAAAGTCGATTTATGGACTATAGATATGCATTTATCTGCGAAATCAAAGAAGTGGTGCGTTAGTTTCAGATATGCAATTTTAACGATTAGGCAAAAGATTAAATATGAATGACAGGCCTAAGATAGATAAATTAGAAGTGTGTTTCAAGTTTTAAAGCTAACCACCCCATTTCATGTATTCAAGGATTAATTGTTCTAGACAACCTATTAATTACAATGTTAAATAATTAGGCAACAATTTAAACAAATAAGATAAAAGGTGGATATGATCGCGGCTTTCAAGATGTGTGGCGACATCATTTATCCTATTTTGTCTTAGGAATTTCTGAAGCGGGAATGCGAATGCGGATGCACATAGACGCAGGTTGCCATTTGAAGTAGCTCGTGATGAGTCTCGCCGGGAGACTCTTCATTTTTTGCTCCGGTGCATTTCATGTAGCAAAAAGAAAGATAAGGATTAGTATATGCCCAAATTTATTTAACAATACAAGTAGATAAAATGCTCATATAATCTTCAGATATATGGGGATATGACTGCCACATTAGCAAACTGATTTCAGCAAGTTAGCAAACTGATTTCAGCAAGAGATACGTATGCACCGTTTTGGCTAATAAATGCTGACAAAAGAGACTAGGAAGAGACTATTCTTAATATGCGTGACCAATTTGACACAGTTTGTATTTGAGCCAGCATGCATGTAAAGACCAGCAAATGACAACATAAGACGGGAATGAGCTGTCAGCAGGTGGTAGAAAGAAATAGGGATGGGCAGGTATGCAGCAGCAAACAGATGAGAGAAAAGATAACAGGAAGGCCCAAACATATGTTATGATGCACTACGAATCAGATCAGATTACAAGCTAGATATAGATTCATATACCAATAAGAGAAAGACACAATATATGGCCAGTTATGTCATGATTCAAACATTGGCCTCAAGATGTAACAGGCACAACATTGATCAACTAACAGGTATGCAAGGACAGGGCAGAGAAGGGTACAGGAATGGACAAGCAGGAGGCAACATTATTCAGATAGGCAGAGACCCATTTGTTCTAGACTAAACATACAGTTATGATATGACATTTATAAACAATATTCAGAGAACCCCGCAGGCAAGCACACACATCATAATAGGCAATTTAGACATGAAGATCCAATTCAAGCAATAAATAAGAAACACTAAGCAATAGACAATAGATATTTCTCTTTGGTTAGTATCTGTTTCAGATCTTCCATTTCAGGGGTGATTCAGATCCCAAGTTCAACAGTTCAGTTCATCAACATGCTAATATAGACTTCAAAATTTGCTTATCTCATACCAATCATAGAAACATATAAGCAGAATAATAGCCAAAAGACATATTCATCTTTACTGAATATGAAACAAGTAGAGGTATGCAGCGACTTAAACGCACTCCCGATGATTATAAGTTATGTCAAATGAATAAGAAACACTAAGCAATAGACGGAGACAAAACAGACAGAAGCTAAGAGGTAGGTTCCTCTATAACCAAACATGAAGCAGATATGGACACTCTCCACAGGGGCAAACACAATAGAACAATACTCCCATAATTACTTATACACAACTGACTATTCTGAACAGATTCATGGGCATATTGGCAGTCAAATTTTTATAATATTCATTTGATCAGGGAGGCATTTGAATAGGTTAATATGGCAAGCCTTCAACTATCGCAAACCAGAGAAGAAACAGATGAGTAGATAAGTTAACAGTCAAGTAAAACAGTGGCGACATTAAACCAGCAATTTCGACCATACACACCAGCGATTAAAAGCGTTAGCATTATCAACAGAGCACATTACTCAAACAGATTGCAAAGTGTAAATTGCATAAGAAACCTGAAAAGGAATGGGTTTACCTTCTCCGGACAGCGAACCGGGGCAGCGTATCAAGTCGTCGACTCGCTCGGGTTTTGGCTTTGCGATGCGAATAAAAGGGCAAGGTTTGTTTGCTGATTTCTGGGCTGGAATTGAAAGAAGGGGTTTCGAACTTCCTATTCGTGCGACGCTAATGGTCTGGGTGCTGAGCCCTAACTCCCTATGCCTTATGCGAATCTGCTGGGTTCCTCTGCTGCGGAAAATCGATTGCTACCCGACTGCCTTCCCCTAACTGAGTTCTGTTTTTCTGGGGTTTCTATTGGGTGTATATGCTGTGTTTGCTACTGGATTTTTCCATTGACGGGGGGATGCCTTTGCATGTGTAGTTGGTTGGCTTATATAGTTTCCATTTGACTCTAAACTTGGTAAACTACTGGTGTGATTTCGTGGGCGATTTGGGTTGATTTTAAGGATATTTTGTGCGATTTGTTACTGATTTTGAAGTAAGATTTGGGTACTGGTTATGGTAAGAAATCGTTGGAGAAAGGGGGGAGACGACTGGGGTTAGTGTGCATGGGTAAGGAAAGTCGTCGGATTCTCAGGCGAGAATCTCGGCAGGGAAGGTGCATCGACTGTTCTCTTTTAGGGTTCTTAGGTTTTTCTTTAGGGAGAGACGATGGGCAGGGGCTGAAGGTATATGGGCAGCTGGGCGTGGGCTTCTGGTAAGGGAAAATAAAGGGGTAGGCGGCCGGGCCTTGCGGGTTGAAACTGCGGTGTGAAATTCTGGTAATTTAAATTGGGTATTAGTTTTAGGTGCTTAATTAGTTAATTAGTGGTAAATTAAATTAATAAATTGTGATTAAATTATCTAGGTGCTTTATTAATCTAATTGTTATAATAATAAATACGGGCGTGCTATTTAATTAGTGCTTAATATTTTAGAATGCGGCGCTACTATTTAAAATCTTATTTATTGTGCATTATTTATCATTATTTAAAATAAGTTATGAAATTGCTTTGCGTATTAATAAATGCGACTACGCTACTTGACACGACGTCATTGCTAAATTATTTATTTTATGTGTTTATTTATTTTACTATCGTTTAAGAATTACGACAGGCTTAAAAATTAATAAATGCGGGTGCGAGACTCTAAGTGTTTAATTTTCTACGTAAGACGCGGTGCCATTATTAAATTGCTTATTTATGCCTGTATTAATGCTTTATCGCTGCATTTTTCTATTAAAAATTATTTTAAAAAATTAGTGTAATTTTATGGCTAATGACTGGACGGGAGGATCAAAATTGGGTGTCAACAACACTTACGAGTGGGGTAGGACCAATATACCTTATAGGATATCACCTATTCAAGTGCGAAGACAGACCCCTTCAATTGTACGCACTTAAGAATCTAAGTGTTGTCCATGGCCACAACGGACAAGAAAATAAGAAGAATATGAATAAGCAGAGTTATTGTGTTGATATCATTGTCTTGGTTTACACTAAACACTGACGGTTCAAGACATTATGTTCACCGTGCAGTAAATAAATCTGATGGTAATCAACTAAGGAAGGTTCAAAATCGAAAGCTACCTATCCTGCTGCAATATCTTTCCGCTGAAAGATTGCTGAACTTTGGCACCCTGTGTGCACCAATTCTCTTTCAAGAGGAGATTGTTGGAAATTTTACTAATGAGGTATTAATTTTATCCTGTCTTTAATGACTTAAACACATGGGCCCTGCATGTCGGAAACGTCGTTTCTTCGCACATGCCTAATCTACTAAGTGAGTAGATGATGTTAGTGTCAAGTATCGTCAAATTTCGTTAAGAAACGAAAGAGATATTGGTATACAAAGTAAGGTGTTTGAGACATGAAAAGATAGAGTGTTTTTGGCGAAAATGACAAATATTCGTCATTGGTGAAAGAAGGAGAGTTTATGCAATATATAAACTCTAAGTTTGAGTAAGGTTTTGGGCTCCCAAGGGGTGACCCATGTGTTTAGAAGAGGGAGGACTTAGGTGAGCTTGGGTTCAGAGCTAAGACCCACACGCGCACCGTCGCTTTCCGGTCCGGGGTCGATCGTGGCTCGTGGGTTTTTGCTTTCTTCTAAAAATTTATTGTTGGTCCCTGAAATATTAACTATTTACATTCTGGTTCCTAAAGATTTGTTACAACAGTTACAAAATGTTACAAGACGTTACGAACGTCACAAAAGTTACAAAACGCCTTTCTTTCTGCTCCTATAAATTGAACATCTCTGTTCAATTGGAAAAATACTAGAGACAACCCACAACCCAAAGAAAGACATAACATAAGCAGAAATTCTATTTGTTGGTCAGTAAACTCAAACAAGCAATAACAATATGTTCTTATTCATCATCTTCGTTAGAATCAATAGTATTTGTTTTGTACTGTTGATTAGTTGTTGTTTTATCTTGGGAACCTATTGCCCGATATCGTAAAAGCCTCTATACAGAGAAATTTTATCTTAAAGACAGAGAACCATCTCTTGACTCAGCGTTACTTTGTTTAACCTTTCGAATACTCCTTAACCCTGTTTCTTTACTTCTAGTCCGATTTTATACCAACAAAATCATCTCCAAACTCCTTAAATTTGAGATTTATACTCCTCGCCAATAAAATTCAATAACACCCACTTGAAATAAATCACTCATTCATAAAATTCATTTTTCAATTTTGAAGCTCATGCTTTAATAATGGCTATACTCAAGCTCAAATTCAAAATTTAATCCAAAATCACCTTAAATCTTCTCGAAATTCTCTAAGATTTTAGATTTAAACTCATCAAAAGATCTCTAACAAAATTCAATAACACTCACTTAAAATGAATCACTCTTTCGAAAATCCAGTTTTTTAAGCTTTAAGCTCAAGCTCCAACAATAGTTGTCATGAAAGTATATATGTCCTAGAAACAATCATTTTAGGAGCACATGTACTTGAACACATTCATATTATTAATGAGATTAATATATTTGGCTTTTGCAATTATTGAATTATTATTTGATTGTTTATATCATTCATTAATGTGCATCCCTTGAACTTACATTGTTATTGATAGTGTGAGATATTAATGATAGAGTATAGTTCTTAAAATAGCCTATACTGATGATCATTGAGAATGGGATATCAATGATATGTTATAAGTCGACATGTGGTCTGCATCACATTCTTAGAGAATGTAGTATATCTCACTTACTACTAGCAATAGTTGCTAGTGATGGACACATGAATACTCTTAAAGGAGTATTGGCATACCCTGCTAATAAACTATTTGTTATACATGTCTAGAGTATTATCAGTATGTGGGAGATAGAAGTCCTTTGACTTGAGGTCAATATCAAATTGTTTACGGAGTATTGCACTTTGATACTGTCCTAAGCTCAAATACCTTATAGGTTGAGACGCGGCTTGTATTGGGTGCATTACAAAGTATATTGAAGGTGGTAGTTGAGCCAAGAATAGGATTCATTCCTCGATTGGAATTTCTAGAGAACACCCAGCTTCTCAAAGATGTTAAGTCGACCAAGTCATTGGCCAATGCAAGAGACATATCTAGGATATGGTCTAGTTGTCGATTAATATAGATGAGATAAAGTGATCAAGCCATTTGGATAGACACTTGGCAAATCTTAAGCTTGATCGAGTGTGTCGCGAATGAAAGGAATTTATCATCTCACATGTATGGATCGAGTCTTGTAAACGCATTTCCACATCGTTGCGTCACCGCGCCGTCTAGGAGTTCCGTGTGAACCTTGATTTGATCAAGTGCCGATATGTGAAGGCCTAAAGGGTCACACTAAGTCGATTGTCTTTTCGGTCTAAGGGTATATTGAGAGAATGTAAAATATCGGATTTAGAATCAAGATATTTTATTTAATAATAAATTATGGGATAATTTTCATTTGATGAAAATTAATTAATTAAGTCAAAATTAAATCTTGGATTTAATTAGAACTAAAACGTGCAGAAAATAAATAGAGGAGCCGCATAACAGTGGGCCCAGTTCGACTGGCCCACTGCGATTTGGATTTGGGTCAGGTCTTGAAGCCTGATCCAAATCTGATTTGGTTTAGGGTTTCCTCCACTATATATTTGGCACTTAACCCATAATTGCAGGTAGCACTCACTTTCCACTTTTTGAACTCAGAGTTCAGGAAATAAATTTCTCTCAAACCTCTGCCAAGATTTCCTAGCTTTCTTGGGCAAAGGAATATACCAAAGCAAGGCTTGCACCCGGATTGACAATCGTGTGCGCTCCCTTTAGTAAAGACTAACAAAGCTTAAATTGTAAGTTTTCTTCCTGTCTTTGCAGATTTGAATTATCGCATAATCATACCAGAAACGTTTGTTGGGGCAAGTAAGTTTACTCAAAATTTTAAACTTTCGATGTGCCTTACTTGTGTGTTTTACACCCAACAAATCCCTACAGTGGTATCAGTGCCCAGACTGGTTTAATGATTATATGATAATCCTTAATAACGATACGTGGGATAATTAATTGTTTAATTTTTGAAAACTGATTTTCAGAAGAAAAAAAATTGGGCAGTGAACAGTGAATTTCAGGATTTTTTTCCGGTGATTCAATGTGTTCTAACATCATCTCCACTAGTATGTGATTAAAACCATCTTATATCATGCCTATTGGGTTTGATGGTTTCCCATCTAAATTTGTTTAGAAATTGCATGATAGGATGTCATATGATGTATGATATAATAGTTGATCTTGGTCATAACCCTGAATTAAAATGTTTCCCAAATTTAATACAAGTCTCACTTAAAATGAATGTGTCGTCTGTTAAATTGATTGTGGTGCAAAATATTTTTCGGCAAGATGAGTATTTATGCCCCAGCATTTGCTCTAAGTCTACGAGGACTCAGACCCTTTCATAGATGCATATAAATGTTGTAGTAAGTGATAAACCTTCGTGAGTATTTACACCCCATTGTTTGCTTGATGAAGGCTAAGCTCGCTTAGATGCATAATTGCAGTCGCATAACGGGGTTGACTTGCTAGGCTGTCTTGGCGCCCCAGTGTCGGACAACCGAGGGACGCAGATCGAATTGTTTAGAACATTCGGTCAACCAAGAGTTGCAAATTGTTTGCAATTGGTTTAGAGACCTACCATATCGTGTTGTTGAAGTTATCAGCCTCAGCAAACGCGGAGACAACATGAGTTTGGATCTTGGCCCATTATGACCGTATTTGATATGAGTCTGTATTATTTATGGGGTAAAAGAGTATGTTAAAATAGTGGGAGCTAATTAAACTAAAGACCATGTTAGTTAGTTAATGAATGTGTTCAATAGAAATTATATTAGAGTATTAATTTCAAGTCTATCTTTTCTTCAGTTACAATGTCGAATCTGTCACTTAAAATGTTGGTTGAAACGAACAAGTTGAATGGAGCCAATTTTCCTGACTGGTTAAGAAATCTGTGTTTGGTACTGCGATTAGAAAAGATTGAGTATGTATTGGATACATCACTCCCTACAGTCCCTGCTGAAGATTCTGAAGAATATGCTCTGTTTAACAAAGCAACCTATCAGAAATATTTTGATGATGTTGTTGCAGCACAATGTGTTATGCTATCTTCTATGACTCCAGAGTTACAAAGACAACATGAAAATATGGGCCCCAACGAGATGCTAGAACACTTGAAGAGTCTCTATGACTCACAGTCTCAGACAATGAAGTATGAACTGTTGAGAGATCTCTTTAAGTATAAGCTGAACGAATGGGGTCAGGTGTCACAACATGTTTTGAAGATGATTGGATTAATTGAGAGGTTGGCTTCGATTGGAATGAAGCTGCCTGCAAATGTTTCTGTTAATCTAATCTTGAACTCACTTCCTGGTTTCTTTGAGAACTTCATTGTGAATTAAACATGAATGGAACGAAAGCAATTCTCCCGGAACTTCATAATATGTTGAAGACCTTCGAGTCGTCCACCTCCAAAGGTAAAGATGTGCTCATGGTGGGCTAATCTAGCAAGTTCAAACCTAAGGATAAGAATATGAAGAAAAAGAAGGGTAAGGCGGTTGCCGCCAAACCCACATCTATGAAACCTAAAGGAGTTGTTCGAAAGAAGGCCAAGATAGCTACTGATGTTTGCCTCAATTGTAAGAGAAAGGGACATTGGAAGAAGTAATGTACAGCCCCAGGGGGTGACAAGGCACAAGGTGTTGGCCCTGCTGGACAAGGTATGTTTGTTATTGAAATAAATATGTCTATAACTAATTCTCACTGTTGGGTAGATACCGCTTATGACTCACACATTTGTAATAATGTGCAGGGGCTAATTGACAGCAGAAAGGTTGGACCTTGGGAAGTAGATCTACGCGTTGGCAATAGAGCTAGAGTTGATGCGGAACGCGTGGGGACTTATAGACTAGATTTACCTTCAGGCTTTTGTTTAGAACTTAATAATTGTTATTTTGTTCCGTCTTTGACGAAATATTATTTATATCCCTATGTTAGACATTGAGGGTTTTTCCTCACATATTACCAATGAAAATTATGTTTTATCTTATGATGGTTTTATTTGTGGAAATGCTCCGCTTGTGGATGGATTGTATGTTCTAAACTGTAGCCATGAAATTTTCAATATACAAAATAAAAGAGCTAAAATAAGTAATCAAATAAATCTCACCTACTTATGGCATTGCAGACTTGGTCATATCAATGAATCAAGGATAGAAAGATTGAGGAAATTAGATTACTTAGAACCATTTGACTTAGAGTCATATGGTGATTGCGAATCTTGCTTAAGAGGAAAGATGACAACCAAATCACTTTATTGGAAAGAAGTATGTGCCAAAGAGGTGCTTGAGTTAGTCCATACCGATGTATGTGGGCCTTTTCCAACTCAAGCTAAGGGAGGCTTTATTTATTTCATCACTTTTACAGACGATTTCTCAAGGTTTGGGCATGTGTATCTTATGAAACATAAGTCTGAAGCTTTTGAGAAATTCATGGAGTACAAGTCAGAAGTAGAGAAACAACTTGAAACAAGTATTAAAACTCTTCGATCAGATGGAGGAGGTGAGTACTTAAGTAAATAATTTCTAGATTACTTGAAGCTTCATGGAGTCCATTCAGAATGGACACCTCCCGGAACGCCACAAATGAATGGTGTTGCTGAGAGGAGAAATCGTACCTTATTAGATATGGTTAGATCCATGATGAGTTTCTCAGCTCTACCAACATACCTATGGAGATATGCATTGCAAAGCTCAATCTATAATTTGAATAGAGTTCCATCAAAGTCAGTAGAGAAAACTCCATATGAGATATGGAATGGCAAGAAGCCAGCACTTAGACACATGTGATTGTGGGGGTGCCCTGCATATGTAAAGAAGTTGCTCACTGACAAATTGGAATCTAAAAGTGAGAAGTATTATTTTGTAGGGTATCCTAAGGAAACAAGAGGGTACTACTTCTATCTTCCTGAGGAACATAAAGTAATTGTTTCCAGAAATGCAACTTTTCTTGAAGAAGACTATGTCTATAAGGAACATAGTTGCAACAAGATAGAACTTGAAGAAATTCAAGAAGTACAAAATAATGTAGAGAATGACCCCTTGTCAAATGACCTAGACAATGATTCAGTGGGAGTATTTGATGATGATTGGGTACTTAGAGTGCGCCCTTCAGCCAGTGGGAGTGTTGTGAGGGATACTGCAGAAATGTAATGCCCTCATGCACAACCAATGGTAGATGACACAATAGTTGTGCATCATCCTATTCAAATGATATTCCTGAAAGTTTTCAAGGTGGTGGATTGTCCAACACACAAACATCTTCTCAAAATCAAAATACAACAAATACTGAAACGCAGAATGTTCAACTCCGTAGGACCACTAGGACTCATCGTGCACCTGAAAGACTTAATCTCCTTGTTGAAACACATAATGAAATAGATATTCCTGATGATGATGAGCCTACTCCCTACAGCAAAGCAATGTTATACATTGATTCACAGAGATGGCAAGAAGCCATGAAATCTGAAATGGAGTCTATGTACATAAACCAAGTATGGAACTTGGTTTACTTGCCAACAAGGGGTTAGACCCATAGGATGCATATGAGTCTTCAAGAAGAAGATTGATGCATATGGAAAAGTACAGACTTATAAAGCAAGATTGGTGGCTAAATGTTATAATCTACGGCCTAGGGTCGATTATGATGAAACCTTTTCACCTGTTGCAAAGATTAAGTCCATTCGGATTTTGCTCGCAATAGTTGCATACTATGATTATGATATTTGGCAAATGGATGTTAAAACTGCCTTTAATCTAATTGAGGAGGTGTATATGATACAACCAGAGGGTTTTACATCCAAGACTCAACCCAAAGCAGTATGCAAACTACAAAAGTCCATTTATGGACTTAAGCAAGCCTCAAGGAGTTGGAATATTTGCTTTGACAAAGTAGTCAAATCGTTTGACATTGTTAGAAGCGAAGATGATCCATGTGTTTATAGTAAACGCACAGATGAGAGTATTGTCATATATGTAGATGACATATTGATAATGAGAGATAATAATACTCTCACAATCGATCGAGGAATGGTTATCGATTACGCCGTGATGAAGGACTTGGGTGAAACCTGCTACATTCTTGGAATTAGAATATACAGAGAAAGACCTAATAGATTGTTGGGGTTGTCACAGTCCGTATACATAGACAAAGTGCTAAAAACACTTCTGTATGGAAAATTTCAAGAAAGGGAATCTTCCTATGGGTCAAGGCATCAAGTTGTCAAGGAAGGATTGTCCTTCCACGGTTACAGAACTTGAACGCATGAAGAGAATCCCATATGCTCCAGCTATAGGATCAATCATGTATGTCATGACCTGTACAAGGTCAGATGTGGCCTATGCACTTAGCATGACTTGCAAATTCCAGCAGAATCCTGGGGAGGAACACTGGAAAGCAATCAAGAGTATTCTTAAGTATCTTAGACGAACTAAAGAATACTTCTTAGTCTATGGCGGACAAGAAGAGCTAGTAGCTACTGGGTATACTGATGTTAGCTTCCAGACAGATCTTGATGACTTCAAATATCAGTCTGGTTATGCCTTCATTTTAAATGGTGGAGTAGTTGGTTGGAAGAGTTCCAAGCAAGCTACAACTGCCGATTCGACAACAGAAGTCGAGTACATTGCTTAATCAAAAGCTTATAAAGAAGCTGTTACGATATCTGAGTTCTTAAAGGAACTAAGAGTTGTTCCAAGTGCCAGATGTGTGCAATAACGATTTATTGTGACAACACTGGTGCGATTGCGCAAGCTAAGGAACCAAGATCAACAAACAGAAACAAGCATGTACCAAGGAAATACCACATACTTAGAGGGGTGGTAGAGACTAAAGAAATAAAGATAGACTACATTCCCACAGATGAAAATCTAGCAGACCCATTTACTACATCATTAAGCTTAGTCAAGCATAATGGTCATTTTGAAAACATGGGCATTGGATACGTTAGTGATTATCTCTAGGCCAAGTGGGAGATTGAAAGTATATATGTCCTAAAAATAATCATTTTAGGAGCACATGTACTAGAACACATTCATATTATTAATGAGATTAATATATTTGGTTTTGGCAATTATTGAATTATTATTTGATTGTTTATATCATTCATTAATGTGCATCCCTTGAACTTACATTGTCATTGATAGTGTGAGATATTAATGATAGAGTGAAGTTCTTAAAATAGCCTAGACTGATGATCATTGAGAATGAGATATCAATGATATGTTGTAAGTCGACATGTTGTCTGCATCACATTCTTAGAGAATGTAGTATATCTCACTTACTACTAGCAATAGTTGCTAGTGATAGACACATGGATACGCTTAGAGGAGTATTGACATACCCTGCTGATAAACTATTTGTTATACATGTCTAGAGTATTATCAACATGTGGGAGATAGAGGTCCTTAGACTTGAGGTCAATATCACATTGTTTACGGAGTAATGCACTTTGATCCTGTCCTAAGCTCAAATACCTTATAGGTTGAGACGCGGCTTGTATTGTGTGCATTACAAAGTAGATTGAAGGTGGTAGTTGAGCCAAGAATATGATTCATTCCTCAATTGGAATTTCGAGAGAACACTCAGCTTCTCAAAGATGTTAAGTCGACCAAGTCATTGGTCAATGCAAGAGACATATCTAGGATATGGTCTAGTTGTCGACTAATATAGATGAGATAAAGTGATCAAGCCATTTGGATAGACATTTGGCAAATCTTAATCTTGATCGAGTGTGTCGCGAATGAAAGAAATTTACCATCTCATATAGAGGTCTGTTTACTTGAGTCTTGTAAATGTACTTCACACATTGAGTCCGTCACCGGCGCCGTCTAGGAGTTCCGCGTGAACCTTGATTTGATCAAGTGCCGATATGTGAAGGCCTAAAGGGTTACACTAAATCGATTGTCTTTTCGGTCTAAGGGTATATTGAGATAATGTAAAATATCGGATTTAGAATCAAGATATTTTATTTAATAATAAATTATGGGATAATTTTCATTTGATGAAAATTAATTAATTAAGTCAAAATTAAATCTTGGATTTAATTAGAACTAAAACGTGCAGAAAATAAATAGAGGAGTCGCATAACAGTGAGTCAGTTCGACTGACCCACTGCGATTTGGATTTGGGCAGTGTCTTGGCTTTGATCGAATCTGATTTGGTTTAGGGTTTCCTCCACTATATATTTGACACTTAACCCATAATTTCATACAATTCACTTTCCTTTACGAACTCGAGTTCGAAATAAAAATTTCTCGAACCTCTTGCGAGATTTCCTAGCTTTCTTGGGCAAAGAAATATCTGAAGCAAGGCTTGCACGGATTGACAATCGTGTGCGCTCCTTTAGTAAAGACTAAAAGCTTAAAGCGTAAGTTTTCTTCTGTCTTCTTGATTTGAATTATCGCATAATCATACGAGAAGCGTTTGTAGGAATTTGTTGGGTGTAAAACACAAGTAAGGCCTGTGAAGTTTAAAATTTTGAGTAAACTTACTTGCCCCAACAAACGTTTACGGTATGATTATGCGATAATTCAAATCTGCAAAGAAAACTTCTGATTTAAGCTTTGTTAGTCTTTACTAAAGGAAGCGCACGATTGTCAATCCGGCAAATCTTGCCGATATATTTCTTTTCCCGAAAGCTAGAAATCTTGGCGAAGTTGAAAATTTTATTTTCGAACTCGAGTTCGAAAAGTGGAAAGTGAATTATGAAATTATGGGTTAAATGTCAAATATATGGTGGAGAAAATCTTAAACCAAATCGATTTGAATCGGGCTTCAATTTGACTCAAATCAATTGCGATGGGCGATCGGCCACCGTTATATCGACTCTATTTATTTTCTCACGCGTTTAGTTCTAATTAAATCCAAGATTTAATTTTGACTTAATTAATTAATTTTCATCAAATGAAAATTATCCCATAATTTATTATAAAATAAAATATCTTGATTCAAAATCGATATTTTACATTCTCAATATACCCTTAGGCGAAGAATCGACTTAGTGTGACCTTTAGGCCTTCACACATCGACTTGATCAAATCAAGGTTCACACGAAACTCTGACGGCGGCGGCGACCCAATATGTGATGCGTTTACAAGACTCAAGTAAATGCATTCTATGTGAATGATAAATTTCTTTCATTCGCGACACTTCGATCAAGCTTAAGATTTTTCAAGTGTCTATCCAAATGGTTTGATCACTTTATCTCATCTATATTAGTCGACAATTAGACCTTATCCTAGATATGTCTCTTCGTTGCCAATGACTGGTCGACCTAACATCTCGAGAAGTGAGTGTTCTCGATTCCAATCGAGAATGAATCATATTCTTGACTCAACTACCTTCAATCTACTTCAGAATGCACTCAATACAAGGCGTCTCAACCTATAAGGCATTTGAGCTTGGGGCGAGATCAAAGTGCATTGCTCGTAAAACAGGTGATATTGACCTCAAGTCTGGGACTATCTCCGTCTTTGATAATACTGCAGACATGTATAACAAATAGTTTATCGGCCAATATCAATACTCCTCTAAGAGTATCCATGTGTCCATCACTAGCAACTATTGCTAGCAGTAAGTGAGACATACTACATTCTCTAAGAATGTGATGCAGACCACATGTCGACTTATAACATATCATTGATATCACATTCTCAATGATCATTAGTCTATGCTATTTTAAGAACTACACTCTATCATTAATATCTCACATTATTAATGACAATGTAAGTTCAAGGGATGCACATTAATGAATAATATAAACAATCAAATAATAATTCAATAATTGTAAATGCCAAGTATATATTAATCTTATTAATAATATGAATGTGTTCAAGTACATCTGCTCCTAAAATGATTGTTTCTAGGACATACATACTTTCAATCTCTCACTTGGCCTAGAGCCAATCACCAATGTATCTAATGCCCATGTTTTCGAAATGACACTTATGCTTGACTAAACTTAATGGTTTAGTAAATGGGTCTGCTAGATTATTTTCGGTGGGAATGTAGTCTATCTTTATTTCTTCTGTCTCCACCATCTCCCTGAGTATGTGGTATTTCCTTGGTACATGCTTGTTTCTATTCGTTGATCTTGGTTCCTTAGCTTGAGCAATCGCACCAGTGTTGTTACAATAAATCGTTATTGGACAACTGGTACTTGGAACAACCCCTAATTCCTTTAAGAACTCAGATATCGCGACAACTTCTTTACCAGCTTCCGATCCAGCAATGTACTCGGCTTCTGTTTTCGAATCGACAGTTGTAGCTTTCTTGGAACTCTTCCAACTAACTACTCCGCCATTTAAAATGAAGGAATAACCAGACTGAGATTTGAAGTCATCAAGATCTGTCTGGAAGCTAGCATCGTGTACCCGGAGCTACTGAAGCTCTTCTTGTCCGCCATAGACTAAGAAGTATTCTTTAGTTCGTCTAAGATAATTAAGAATACTCTTGACTGCTTTCCAGTGTTCCTCCCCAGGATTCTGCTGGAATTTGCAATTCATGCTAAGTGCATAGGCCACATCTGGCCTTGTATAGGTCATGACATACACGATTGATCCTATAGCTAAAGCATATGAGATTCTCTTCATACGTTCAAGTTCTGCAACTGTGGAAGGACAATCCTTCCTTGACAACTTCATGCCTTGAACCATAGAAAGATTCCCTTTCTTGGAATTTTCCATAGAGAAACGTTTTAGCACTTTGTCTATGTATACGGACTGTGACAGCCCCATCAATCTATTAGGTCTATCTCTGTAGATTCTAATTCCAAGAATATGTGACTTCACCCAAGTCCTTCATCATGAAGGTTCTGGATAACCATTCTTTGACTGATTGCATGAGAGCCTTATTGTCTCCCATTTTCAATATGTCATCTACATATATAACAATGAAGACAATGCTCTCATTTGTGTGTTTACTATAAACGCACAGATCTTCCTTGCTTCTAACAAAGTCAAACGATTTGACTGCTTTGTCAAAACAAATGTTCCAACTCCTTGAGGCTTGCTTAAGTCCATAAATGGACTTTTGTAGTTTGCATACTTCTTTGGGTTGAGTCTTAGATGTAAACCCCTCTGGTTGTATCATATACACCTCCTCAATTAGATTCTCATTGAGGAAGGTAGTTTTAACATCCATTTGCCAAATATCATAATCATGGTATGCAGCTATTGCAAGCAAAATCCGAATGGACTTAATCTTTGCAACAGACGAAAAGGTTTCATCATAATCGACCCCAAGCCGCTGATTATAACCTTTAGCCACCAATCTTGCTTTATAAGTCTATATTTTGCCATATGCATCAATCTTCTTCTTGAAGACCCATTTGCATCTTATGGGTCTAACCCCTGTTGGCAAGTCAACCAAGTTCCATACTTGGTTTATGTACATAGACTCCATTTCGGATTTCATGGCTTCTTGCCATCTCTGTGAATCAATGTCTAACATTGCTTCGCTGTAGGTAGTAGGCTCATCATCATCAGGAATATCTATCTCATTATGTGTTTCAACAATGAGATTAAGTCTTTCAGTACGATGAGTCCTAGTGGTCTGGTTGAACATTATGCGTTCGATGTTTCTTGTATTTTGATTTTGAGAAGATGTTTGTGTGTGGACAATCCACCACCTTCGAGAATATCATTTTGAATAGGATGATGCACAACTATTATGTCATCGCATGAGGGTCTTGCATTTCTGCAGTATCCCTCACAACACTCCCACTGGATGAAGGGTGTACTCTAAGTACCCAATCATCATCAAATACTCCAACTGAATCCTTGTCTAGGTTATTTGACAAGGGGTCATTCTCTACATTATTTTGTACTTCTTGAATTTCTTCAAGTTCTATCTTGTTGCAACTGTGTTCATTGTAGACATAGTCTTCTTCAAGGAAAGTTGCATTTCTGGAAACAATTACTTTATGTTCCTCAGGAAGATAGAAATAGTACCCTCTTATTTCCTTAGGATACCCTACAAAATAATACTTCTCACTTTTAGATTCCAATTTGTCAGTGAGCAACTTCTTTACATATGCAGGGCACCCCCAGAGTCGCATGTGTATAAGTGCTGGCTTCTTGCCATTCCATATCTCATATGGAGTTTTCTCTACTGACTTTGATGGAACTCTATTCAAAATGTAGATTGAGCTTTGCAATGCATATCCCCATAGGTATGTTGGTAGAGCTGAGAAGCTCATCATGTATCTAACCATATCTAATAAGGTACAATCTCTCAAAGAACACCATTCATTTGTGGCGTTAAGGTGTCCATTCTGAATGGACTCATGAAGCTTCAAGTAATCTAGAAATTTTTACTTAAGTACTCCTCCTCCATCCGATCAAGAGTTTTAATACTTGTTTCAAGTTGCTTCTCTACTTGACTTGTACTCCATGAATTTCTCAAAAGCTTGGACTAATGTTTCATAAGATAGACATGCCCAAACCTGAGAAATAAATGTAAAAAGTGATGAAATAAAGAAAGACTCCCTTAGCTTGAGTTGGAAAAGGCACACATACATCGGTATGGACTAACTCAAGCACCTCTTTGGCACGTACTTCTTTCCCAAAAAGTGATTTGGTTGTCATCTTTCCTCTTAAGCAAGATTCGCAATCACCATATGACTCTAAGTCAAATGGTTCTAAGTAATCTAATTTCCTCAATCTTGCTATCCTTGATTCATTGATGTGACCAAGTCTGCAATGCCATAAGTAGGTGAGATTTCTTTGATTACTTATTTTAGCTCTTTTATTTTGTATATTAAAAATTTCATGGCTACAGTTTAGAACATACAATCCATCCACAAGCGGAGCATTTCCACAAATAAAACCTTCATAAGATAAAACATAGTTTCCATTGGTAATATGTGAGAAAAACCCCTCAATGTCTAACATAGGGATAGAAATAATATTTCTCGTCAAAGACGGAACAAAATAACAATTATTAAGTTCTAAACAAAATCCTGAAGGTAAATCTAATCTATAAGTCCCCACGCGTTCCGCATCAACTCTAGCTCCATTGCCAACACGTAGATCTACTTCCCAAGATCCAACCTTTCTCGTCGATTAGCCGCGCATTATTACAAATGTGTGAGCCACAAGCGGTATCCAATACCCAACAGTGAGAATTAGTTATAGACATATTTATTTCAATAACAAACATACCTTGTCCAAAGGCGAGCACAGGCCTTGTCTCCCACGAAATGCGATCCTTCTTCCAATGTCCCTTTCTCTTACAATTGAGGCAAACATCAGCAACTATCTTGGCCTTCTTTCGAACAACTCATTTAGGTTTCATAGCTATGGGTTTGGCGGCAACTGCCTTACCCTTCTTCTTCTGCATATTCTTACCCTTAGGTTTGAACTTGCTAGATGAGCCCACCATGAGCACAACTTTACCTTTGGAGGTGGACGACTCGAAGGTCTTCAACATATTATGAAGTTCTGGGAGACTTGCTTTCGTTCCATTCATGTTGTAATTCACAATGAAGTTCTCAAATAAACCAGGAAGCGAGTTCAAGATTAGATTAACAGAAACATTTGCAGCGACTGTTCCAATCGAAGCCAACCTCTCAATTAATCCAATCATCTTCAAAACATGTTGTGACACCTGACCCCCTTCGTTCAGCTTACACTTAAAGAGATCTCTCAACAGTTCATACTCCATTGTCTGAGACTGTGAGTCATAGAGACTCTTCAAGTGTTCTAGCATCTCGTTGGGGCCCATATTTTCATGCTGTCTTTGTAACTCTGGAGTCATAGAAGATAGCATAACACATTGTGCTGCAACAGCATCATCAAGATATTTCTGATAGGCTGCTTTGTCAAACAGAGCATACTCTTCAGAATCTTCGGCGGATCGTTGTCGCGCTTTTTTTAAATGCGACTTTTTCTAGCTATCGCTTAAATAAAATGTTAGAAAATAAAATAAAAGTGCTAAATAGTTAAAAATGGTTTTAAAGGGTTGCTAGATGTTAAAAGGTGCTTAAGGGTAAAAGAAAGGCTAAAGTGCTAAATGTTAAAGTGTTAAATATTAAAGGGAGGGTGCTAAAATGCTAAAAGGTAAAATGCTAAAGTGCTAAAAGGGTGCTTAAAAAGTGCTAAGGGTTCGCGGAGTCGCCACCTAATTAATTGGGTGAATTAGGACACCTAAATATTAACTAGTTTAAAGTAACATTAACTCCATTTTAATGGTCTGCTAAACTTAATGAGATTCTGGGTAAGGGTTCTTTATTAATCTAGAGGGAAGGGGTTAGGCACCCTCTAAGATCTGCTAACTTGCGGTTGTCCTGCCAAACCTAGGGTAATTATTATATTTAAAAGTTCGTGTTTCTTGAAAATATAAAAGATGCTTCAAAATATTTTATAAAGAAGGCATGTTGATAAAATGCTATAAAGTTTTAAAGTGTGCATTTATATTGTTTATGGTGCAAAGTCTATTTATGGACTATAGATATGTCTTTATCTGCGAAATCAAAGAAGTGGTGCGTTAGTTTAGTTGTGCAATTTAATGATTAGGCAAAGACTAGATATAAATGACAAGCCTAAGATAAATAATTAGAAGTGTGTTTCTAATTATGAATTACTTTCCCACCTTATATGTTTGAAACTTAATTGTTCTAGATATCCTAAATATTACAGAAATAGAGTAATTAAATTACAATAAACAAATAAATGAATGAATAGCAAGTAAAGAGAGAGGATGGGATTTAAGAATGCTTTTCTGACGGATGACGACGTCTATTTGTTTTTATAGGAATTCTGGCGGGGCAGCGAATGCGGATGCACATAGACGCGGGTTGCCGTTTGAAGTAGCTCGTGATGAGTCTCGCCGGGAGACTCTTCATTTTTGCTCCGGTGCATTTCATGTAAAATATAAAGAGAGATAAGGATTAGTATATGCCCAAATTCATTCAACCATAACAAGCACTTGACACATAGTTTGTAATTAAGCAAACACACACAAAAGACCCAACAGAGGACAACCTCAGATGAGGATGCAGCCAGCAGGCGAAAAAAAAAACGAGAATAGGCAGGTATGCAGGCAGCACATGTCAGTTTTAATATCATACAAGTTAGTCCATTTGTTTATAGAATTGGGAGGCCAATAAATACAGTTGTCGCAGTTTTAACAGAGAAGTTATTCAGATGTGCATCCAGAAATGCAGGTATATGCGAAACGGCACAAAAATTTTGACCATTGCACACACATAAGATTGAAATGCAGGAAGACAAGCATTTTTATTTCAAGTGATAGGCAAGTATGCAATAGGAAGTTATTCCCTGCTCTTGAAGTCATTCTATCAAGTAAACAGATGGTGATCGCCAAGGGAAACAGTCAAGTACACCAAAATACATATAGTATACCTGTATATCTGCTACAATGAGTGCTCAAATATGCTGGACATACCTTAGTCAGATGTAGGCAGTAGGCAGGGGATAGACATAAGCCCCAAAACATAACATTTTCAGTTTCAAAGAGGGGCCAATTAATCTACATGTGATAGATCCAACCAACAAACCAGCCCTTATTTTTAGTGAGTTCACAGGGATGTCCAAATAGGCAGGTATTGATATGACACAGTTTAGTTATCCAAACAGACACACATTAGCCTTAAATATGAGCCTCAACAGATAGGCATATCACACCTGTATTGTTATATGGTCAATCCAAGTACGCACTACATAAACAGACATCCAACATATATTCCGCTTCCCTATTTTCAATTCCATGTGCCACTGAGTGTTTTAATGCTAACATATTCATAGTAGATGCTCGTAGAGTATATCGTAGGCATGAAACAGGAACACTAGGCTAAGCTTATTACAGGTGCGTATTTAGCATTTGACCTTCGAGTAGATGGTTAATCTAAAAAATGAGAACGTGCTAGCATATTTTAGAATGAAGCCCTCATAATAGCATCAGTGGATAGTTTAGGCAAATAGGGTACCCATCTTCATTTTGGCATAGAAATTCTGCATTTTATATGGTAGATCACATCGTACCTCATTATATGAGACTAAATTTAGCCTACAACATAGACAAATAACTTAACATGGCATTTCCAAATTATCTATCCTGTTATCATCTGATTTCTCACCTTCGCGGCCGATTTGGACAGATTTCAGTGATATTTCTGATTCATTACATGGATTCATGCTAAACTGGACATAGAAGGACAACTTAAAGAAGACAGATATTCATGACTCCGGTTGTCCAGATACGAATATGTTATTTTCAGATTATAACATTTGCAAATATAGCCGAGAGACACTGCAGTACTCAAAAACACACCAAAACATGCTTCATATAGACTTAGCGCACATAAATAACAAGACCCACATACTCACATATCGTAAAGTATACGAAGAAGCGTTATACCACATGTCTTACCAGTTGTCACAGAGTATTCCAATAACAAATATCTGCCAACATTCACACGACCAAACAAACAAATGTTTACCACTAAATCAGACTTCACTACTGGTCGAAATAATCTTTACATTTATCTAATCCAGGCAGAACTAAACAAAATAAGTAGACTAACATTATACTAGAACAGAACACATAGGTCTGAACAAATACAACAGAATTCAAAGGGGTTGGAGTTTTACCTTATCCGGACAGCGAACCGGGGCAGCGTATCAAGTCGTCGGTCCACTCGACGGGTTTTGATTTTGCAATGCAAAAAAAAGGTAAGGTTATTTGCTGATTTTTTTTTGGTCTGGAATTGAAAGAAAGGGGTTTCGAAGTTCCTGTTCTTGCGATGCTAATCGTCTGGATGCTGAGACCCTAACTCCCTGATGCTTTCTTCACTGCGCTCTGTCGTGCTGTGCTCTATCGTGATGTGCTTTGCCGTCTGTGATATCGTTTGTGCACCACGATATGACGCCTTTCTTCCCCTCCTCTAAATGCCTATTGCATGTGTTTTATATAGCCCTGGTTTGGGTTCTAAAGTTGGTAAGCAGTCAATGCGATTTCTTACTAATTCTTGACGAGATTTGTGCTTGATTCGTTGAAGGTTCTTACCATAAAAGGGCGATTTTGTGTGATTCGAATAATACTGGTAGGGAAAGGAAACCAGATTTCTAGGCGAGAATCGTGGGTAAAGGGAGAGGAGTCTGCGGCGATTGATATTTTAGGGTTGCTGGTTTTTTTAGGGCTGTTTGATCGACAGGGAAGGGAAAAATAATGGCTCAAGTATAGGGATGTGTTGGGCTGTGCGATAAGGGGAAATAAGGAGAATGAGCTGCGGGTAGTATAAAGATCTGGAGTATGGGTCGCGGGTTTGGGTAGTTGGGCTGCGAAAATTGGGCTGAGTATTAAGTATTTATTTTGAGTAGGATTTTAGGAGTTAGTTTTAGGTATTAGTTTTAGGTATTTAATTAGTGGTAAATTAAACTATTTAAATTGTAATTAGATTATTTAGGTGCTTTATTAATCTAAGTTTGAGTTTTAAAACTATTACAATAATAAATGCGGGTGTGCTATTTAATTAGTGCTTAATGCGATGCCGTTATTAAAACTTATTTATTATGCGTATTTTGCGAAGTTAAATTAAAATTGAATTATTTAAATGCTATGTGAAATGCGGTGTCATTATTAAATTACTTGTCTACGCATGTATTAATGTATTATTGTTGCATTTTATCATAAGAAATTATTTTGCGAAATTAGTGTAATTTTATGGCTACTGTCTGGACGGGAGGGTCAAAATTGGGTGTCAACAGTTGTCCCTCTTTGTATGGAGATGATGGAAGAATCTTCGGACAAAGACGTTGACTCATAGCCAATTTTGTCTCAATCCTCATAATTAAAATGTTGGGCAATTAGGCAAGGCTGATGCGGATTCAAAAAATTGTCCCAGTGTCGAGTTATGACGACACTGGGCTATCATGATCAAACACCAAGGAGGGCTAACGCGGACTCAAAATTTGTCCCAGTGTCGAGTTATGACGACACTGGGTTACCATGGTCAAAACACCAAGGTGGGCTAACGCGGCCTCAAAATTTGTCCCAGTGTCGAGTTATGACGACACTGGGCTGGGGTGCTAAAGTAAAAGTAAAAGTAACTGGCTTGAACCTGGGGTGTACCGGTGTCGACTTATGATGCTGGGTTTTATGGTGATGTGGAACGAGTGGACCGACGCTTGAGGTCGCTTCTGCCATTTGTTGGGAAGGTTGGCCCCCCAACAAATTGCCCCGGTTCGCTGTAAGAGAAAATCCACGTTGTGCTCCATCTTTTGCAGTTCCTGTAGATTGAAGCTAAGATAGAAGCATTAGTGCATAACTGTCAAAACAAAACAATGTAAGAATGTGAATTTTGTGTTGTGGTTGTAGTCAAATCGTATATAATATATAATGAAATGGTGTGATGATACATCGTCTTGTATAGACGAGATGCAGATGACGCCTTGTATGGGCGGAATCGTCTTGTATGGACGAAAATGCAAATGTTCGTCGTTGTATAGACGAGATGCAAATGACGCCTTGTATAGAAGAAATGTAAATGACGCCTTGTATGGGCGTTGTCGTCGTTGTATAGACGAAGTGCAAATGTTCGTCGTTGTATAGACGAAATGCAAATGACGCCTTGTAAGGTTTAGATAAAAATTGTTCTATATGTGGAGTTGTGTCGTAATTCATGCGTAATCAAAACTAGATGAAATAATTAAAGTGTAAATGATGTAGCCTGTGGTTTTTTGCAAGATGTATTTGATGTAGACTTGTTGCAGTTTGACTTTGTGAGTGAATCTGTTGTATTGGAATGTCGTTATTGGCGTCGTTTTCGGACTTGGCGTCGTTTTCGGACTTGGCGTCGTTTTTGGACTTGGCGTCGTTTTGGACTTGTCGTCGTTTTTGGACTTGTTGTGTTGATGATGTCGTTGTGTTGCTGCTGCCCCTGTAGACTAAAGCTCAAGAAAGAGTTAGTGCATAACTGCTAAGACAGAATAATAAAGCATGAATGAGAAAAATGCAATTTTGAGAACAGAGAAAATCGTCCCTGCGTAGATGTGATATGTTGATGATGGCGTCGTTTTCGGACTTGGCGTCGTTTTCGGACTTGGCGTCGTTTTCGGACTGGGCGTCGTTTTCGGACGTGGAGTCGTTTTCGGACGTGGAGTCGTTTTCGGACTCGACGTCGTTTGATGGCGTCGTTTTGGACGTGGCGTCGTTTCGGACTTAGCGTCGTTTTCGGACGTGGCGTCGTTTTGGGCCGAGTCGCCGACTCGGCGCCGTTTTGGACGTGGCGCCGTTTTGGACTTGAGTCGCTTTGGATTCGACGCCGTTTTGGACTGGCGTCGTTTTGAGCGGCGTCGTTTTGGACGCTGGCGTCGTTTTGAACGAGTCGCACCGGAGTCGTTTTAGGACTCGACGTCGTTTTAGGACGTGGCGTCGTTTTGGGCGAGTCGTTTCGGACTCGAGTCATTTTCGACTCGACGTCATTTGGACGTGGCGTCGTTTTGGGCCGAGTCGCTTTCGACTGAGTCGTTTTCGGACTCGACGTCGTTTTCGGACGCGGCGTCGTTTTGGGACCCGGCGTCGTTTTGAACGGCGTCGTTTTGACGCGAGTCGTTTCGGACTCGGAGTCGTTTTCGGACTCGACGTCGTTTTCGGACCGGGCGTTGTTTTCGGACGTGGCGTCGTTTTCGGACGTGTTGCTGATGCTCCTGCAAGCTAAGCTTGAGAAAAATTAGTGTATAACTGGTAAAACAAGATGATAAATATATGAGAAATGCAATTATGTGAATAAGGATGTCTTCCCTGTATGATATGTGGGGTGTTGTGAATGCTGAGATGTTGTCCTTGGGCGGACATGCTAGATGCTGCCACTGACGAATTGCCATGATGCCTTTGTTGTGATGCATTTGTGAACCATATGGATTGCCATGATGTCTTTGTTGTGCGTTTGTGCACTGCATGAGTTGCAATTTGACTCTAGGCCCGAGCTGATGCGCTATAATTTGTTGCGGGATTTGAACTCTGATTGTTGATGTCTGTCTGCTTCTGCTGCTTCTGAAGAATTTTGTTATATTTTCTGCTTCTACTAGTATGAAGAACTTTGTTGTACCTTCTGCTAATATGAAAGACCTGCGCTCAAAGAAAAATTTGTGAGTTTTGGGGGGGCGGTTGATTCGCGTTGACTTTGTAGTTTTGACTCTTGATGCCGGACGTCTGCCTTGTTTGGGACTCATAGCCCCTGCCTGGTTTCCTGCCTTGTCTCAGTTTTGAAAAGGGTGTTTGGCCTAAGGGGGTCTCAATGGAGTTGCTTGTATGTTATGTGTATTCTTGTTATTTTCAGAACGAAGGGAAAGTTTCCTAATGGTGTGACCGAAGCCGATTTAGGCCGCCTACGTATCCCCATGAGGGAATCA
The DNA here is from genome assembly GCA_029844215.1 of Przewalskia tangutica. Taxonomy (NCBI): domain Eukaryota; kingdom Viridiplantae; phylum Streptophyta; class Magnoliopsida; order Solanales; family Solanaceae; genus Przewalskia; species Przewalskia tangutica. Next base: position 85,293,909 of record CM056734.1, read on the forward strand.
GGTCATGACGTAGTTCCAATGTTTGGCGAGGTGTTGATCATTGGTGTTTCTTCTTTCTAACGCCTCTGCATCCTCTACAGGAACGGGGATGAGTTCTAAGTTGTTTCGTTCCGGTGCCTCTGGATTAGTCATTTATTGGATGATTGTGCTTCTACCAGTCAACGCGAATCAACCTTTTGGGGATAAGCTAAGCAAAAATAACCCTTTAACAATGAAGCAAACCAAGTTAGTATAATATGCAAAAAGTTGCAGGCAATATATACTAATAAGCAAATTGCAAATCAAATGCGTGTTCTAACATGTTTGGGACCTCTTTATGCCAGAGGTAGGCCTAAACGTCACATATGCGAGGTCATGATGGATTTGTCCAAGCCGTCCAACTGTAATGCCTTTGTTGGAAATGACGACCAAATGACGGTGCACTTTTCCCAATTTAAGCATGTCATGATTAGGCTTGGATTTGTCTATCATTGTCACGCTACACATAATATGCTGGTTGGTCGTTGGGTTGAGAAACCCGTCGACAAGTTTGGTGTCTTCCTAATTGTGGTGTCGATGCCAGGACCGACCCACCTAAGGTAAATGCATGCATGCCCTAAAATAAAGGGTGGTATAGCTCTATCTTAAGTTTCTAAGATTTGGCTTTTCTAGACGCAAGGTTCCCGAGCGGACAACTCGAGTGAGAAGGCTACGCCACCGCGGTTAGACCAGGACACTCCACGTATATTACCAACTCTCCTAAATTTGGGCTTTGAAGAAAGAATTTTCTTTGATGCACCAGCGCACCTCGCATGTAGTGTGTGATTGTGTGAATTTTCCAGTGGAAGAAATATGAGCGGAATGCCGGTTTAAGGAAAGCGATGGCGGTAGCAATTAAAATAAATAAAACAAAATACAGCACACAAAATTTAAATGCAAAAAGTAATGCCAAATAATAACCCTAGGTCTGTTGTGGTTAAGAACCTTATTCCCCAGCGGAGTCGCCATTCTGTCGCGCCCTTTTTCGACCGCGACTTTTTTTCTAGCGAACCCTGCTTAAATAAAATGTTAGAAAATAAAATAAAAGTGCTAAATAGTTAAAAATGGTTTTAAAGGGTTGCTAGATGTTAAAAGGTGCTTAAGGGTAAAAGAAAGGCTAAAGTGCTAAATGTTAAAGTGTTAAATATTAAAGGGAGGGTGCTAAAATGCTAAAAGGTAAAATGCTAAAGTGCTAAAAGGGTGCTTAAAAAGTGCTAAGGGTTCGCGGAGTCGCCACCTAATTAATTGGGTGAATTAGGACACCTAAATATTAACTAGTTTAAAGTAACATTAACTCTATTTTAATGGTCTGCTAAACTTAATGAGATTCTGGGTAAGGGTTCTTTATTAATCTAGAGGGAAGGGGTTAGGCACCCTCTAAGATCCGCTAACTTGCGGTTGTCCTGCCAAACCTAGGGTAATTATTATATTTAAAAGTGTGTGTTTCTTGAAAATATAAAAGATGCTTCAAAATATTTTATAAAGAAGGCATGTTGATAAAATGCTATAAAGTTTTAAAGTGTGCATTTATATTGTTTATGGTGCAAAGTCTATTTATGGACTATAGATATGTCTTTATCTGCGAAATCAAAGAAGTGGTGCGTTAGTTTAGCTGTGCAATTTAATGATTAGGCAAAGACTAGATATAAATGACAAGCCTAAGATAAATAATTAGAAGTGCGTTTCTAATTATGAATTACTTTCCCACCTTATATGTTTGAAACTTAATTGTTCTAGATATCCTAAATATTACAGAAATAGAGTAATTAAATTACAATAAACAAATAAATGAATGAATAGCAAGTAAAGAGAGAGGATGGGATTTAAGAGTGCTTTTTACGACGGATGACGACGTCCTATTTGTTTTTATAGGAATTCCTGAAGCGGGAACGCGAATGCGGATGCACATAGACGCGGGTTGCCGTTTGAAGTAGCTCGTGATGAGTCTCGCCGGGAGACTCTTCATTTTTGCTCCGGTGCATTTCATGTAAAATATAAAGAGAGATAAGGATTAGTATATGCCCAAATTCATTCAACCATAACAAGCACTTGACACATAGTTTGTATTTAAGCAAACACACACAAAAGACCCAACAGAGGACAACCTCAGATGAGGATGCAGCCAGCAGGCGAAAAAAAAAACGAGAATAGGCAGGTATGCAGGCAGCACATGTCAGTTTTAATATCATACAAGTTAGTCCATTTGTTTATAGAATTGGGAGGCCAATAAATGCAGTTGTCGCAGTTTTAACAGAGAAGTTATTCAGATGTGCATCCAGAAATGCAGGTATATGCGAAACGGCACAAAAATTTTGACCATTGCACACACATAAGATTGAAATGCAGGAAGACAAGTATTTTTATTTCAAGTGATAGGCAAGTATGCAATAGGAAGTGATTCTCTGCTCTTGAAGTCATTTTATCAAGTAAACAGATGGTGATCGCCAAGGGAAACAGTCAAGTACACCAAAATACATATAGTATACCTGTATATCTGCTACAATGAGTGCTCAAATATGCTGGACATACCTTAGTCAGATGTAGGCAGTAGGCAGGGGATAGACATAAGCCCCAAAACATAACATTTTCAGTTTCAAAGAGGGGCCAATTAATCTACATGTGATAGATCCAACCCACAAACCAGCCCTTATTTTTAGTGAATTCACAGGGATGTCCAAATAGGCAGGTATTGATATGACACAGTTTAGTTATCCAAACAGACACACATTAGCCTTAAATATGAGCCTCAACAGATAGGCATATCACACTGCAGATTGTTATATGGTCAATCCAAGTACGCACTACATAAACAGACATCCAACATATATTCCGCTTCCCTATTTTCAATTCCATGTGCCACTGAGTGTTTTAATGCTAACATATTCATAGTAGATGCTCGTAGAGTATATCGTAGGCATGAAACAGGAACACTAGGCTAAGCTTATTACAGGTGCGTATTTAGCATTTGACCTTCGAGTAGATGGTTAATCTAAAAAATGAGAATGTGCTAGCATATTTTAGAATGAAGCCCTCATAATAGCATCAGTGGATAGTTTAGGCAAATAGGGTACCCATCTTCATTTTGGCATAGAAATTCTGCATTTTATATGGTAGATCACATCGTACCTCATTATATGAGACTAAATTTAGCCTACAACATAGACAAATAACTTAACATGGCATTTCCAAATTATCTATCCTGTTATCATCTGATTTCTCACCTTCGCGAACGATTTGGACAGATTTCAGTGATATTTCTGATTCATTACATGGATTCATGCTAAACTGGACATAGAAGGACAACTTAAAGAAGACAGATATTCATGACTCCGGTTGTCGGATCTGAATATGTTATTTTCAGATTATAACATTTGCAAATATAGCCGAGACAACTGCGAAGACTCAAAAACACACCAAAACATGCTTCATATAGACTTAGCGCACATAAATAACAAGACCAGCATACTCACATATCGTAAAGTATACGAAAGCGATAATACCCTGTGTCTTACCAGTTGTCACAGAGTATTCCAATAACAAATATCTGCCAACATTCACACGACCAAACAAACAAATGTTTACCACTAAATCAGACTTCACTACTGGTCGAAATAATCTTTACATTTATCTAATCCAGGCAGAACTAAACAAAATAAGTAGACTAACATTATACTAGAACAGAACACATAGGTCTGAACAAATACAACAGAATTCAAAGGGGTTGGAGTTTTACCTTCTCCGGACAGCGAACCGGGGCAGCGTATCAAGTCGTCGGTCCACTCGACGGGTTTTGGTTTTGCAATGCGAAATAAGGTAAGGTTATTTGCTGATTTTTTTTTTTGGCTGGAATTAAAAGAAAGGGGTTTCGAAGTTCCTGTTCTTGCGATGCTAATCGTCTGGATGCTGAGACCCTAACTCCCTGATGCTTTCTTCACTGCGCTCTGTCGTGCTGTGCTCTGTCGTGCTGTGCTCTGCCGTCTGTGATATCGTTTGTGCACCACGATATGACGCCTCTCTTCCCCCTCCTCTAAATGCCTATTGCATGTGCTTTATATAGCCCTGGTTTGGGTTCTAAAGTTGGTAAGCAATCAATGCGATTTCGTACTGATTCTTGACGAGATTTGTGCTTGATTCGTTGAAGGTTCTTACCATAAAAGGGCGATTTTGTGTGATTCGAATAATACTGGTAGGGAAAGGAAACCAGATTTCTAGGCGAGAATCGTGGGTAAAGGGAGAGGAGCCTGCGGCGATTGATATTTTAGGGTTGCTGGTTTTTTTAGGGTTGTTTGATCGACAGGGAAGGGAAAAATAATGGCTCAAGTATAGGGTTGTGCTGGGCTGTGCGATAAGGGGAAATAAGGAGAATGGGCTGCGGGTAGTATAAAGATCTGGGGTATGGGCCGCGGGTTTGGGTAGTTGAATGCGAAATCAAATTTGAGTATTAAGTATTTATTTTGAGTAGGATTTTAGGAGTTAGTTTTAGGTATTAGTTTTAGGTATTTAATTAGTGGTAAATTAAACTATTTAAATTGTAATTAGATTATTTAGGTGCTTTATTAATCTAAGTTTGAGTTTTAAAACTATTACAATAATAAATGCGGGTGTGCTATTTAATTAGTGCTTAATGCGATGCCGTTATTAAAACTTATTTATTATGCGTATTTTGCGAAGTTAAATTAAAATTGAATTATTTAAATGCTATGTGAAATGCGGTGTCATTATTAAATTACTTGTCTACGCATGTATTAATGTATTATTGTTGCATTTTATCATAAGAAATTATTTTGCGAAATTAGTGTAATTTTATGGCTACTGTCTGGACGGGAGGGTCAAAATTGGGTGTCAACAACTGTAGGGAGTGATGTATCCAACACATACTCAATCTTTTCTAATCGCAGTACCAAACGCAGATTTCTTAACCAGTCAGGAAAATTGGCTCCATTCAACTTGTTCGTTTCAACCAACATTTTAAGTGACAGATTCGACATTGTAACTGAAGAAAAGATAGACTTGAAATTAATACTTTAATATAATTTCTATTGAACACATTCATTAACTAACTAACATGGTCTTTAGTTTAATTAGCTCCCACTATTTTAACATACTTTTTTACTCCATAAAGAATACAAACTCATATCAAATACGGTCATAATGGGCCAAGATCCAAACTCATGTTGTCTCCGCGTTTGCTGAGGCTGATAACTTCAACAACACGATCTGGTAGGTCTCTAAACCAATTGCAAACAATTTGCAATTCTTGGTTGACCGAATGTTCTAAATAATTCGATCTGCGTCCCTCGGCTGTCCGACACTTGGGCGCCAAGACAGCCTAGCAAGTCAACCCCGTTATTCGACTGCAATTATGCATCTAAGCGGGCTTAGCCTTCATCAAGCACACACTGGGGTGTAAATACTTACGAAGGTTTATCACATACTACAACATTTATATGCATCTATGAAAGGGTCTGAGTCCTCGTAGACTTAGAGCAAATGCTGGGGCATAAATACTCATCTCGCCGAAAAGGATTTTGCACCACAATCAATTATAACGGACAACGCGTTCATTTTAAATGAGACTTGTATTAAATTTGGGGAATATTTTAATTCAGGGTTATGACCAAGATCAACTATTATATCATACATCATATGACATCCTATCATGCAATTTCTAAACACATTTAGATGGAAAACCATCAAACCCAATAGGCATGATATAAGATGATTTTAATCACATACTGGCGCCGTCTACCCAAACAATTATAGCGGTCATTGAAAGTAAACAATTATTGGGCGCCGCCTACCCAGACAATAACTGCGGACTAACAAATACTGGGCGCCGCTTACCCAGACATATATATATGCGGACTCTATTCTAATTATTTAAATGACAATCAATTAAACAATTAAGAGAAACAATTAATTTGTGCACACATTATCAAATAATATGCAAATAACAATAATTGTGGGTTAATTAATTTGTTTCAATTTAGAAAATATTTAAATTCAAAATTTAAACTCAATTTTCAATTTTCGAAATTTTCTGCTCATCCAAACAGTCCCTTAATAATTCAGAAATTAAAATTTAATTTTCAGGGGTATTTCTGCAATTTTCAGAACCTTAAAATATTTACAGATTTACCCAGGGACCAAATCTGTTTTTCTGAAATTTACAGATTGACCCAGGGACTGAATCTGCTGATTTTAAAAACTTTTAAAATTTTCAGAAAATATCTCAGGGACTAATTTGTAATTTTCAGAACTTAAAATATTTTCAGATTTGTTTAAGGACCAATCTTCAATTTTAAAACCCTATTTTTAATTGCAAAAAGGTCCTCAAACTATTTTAAATTTTCAAAATCAATTCCAACCCCAAATCAAATTTGGGATTCAGATTTCGGGGCGAAATTGATGGAATTAAAACCCACCATACGATGGCACACATCGGGACGAACTCACCGGTGGTTTTCACCACCGATTTGGTGGCCCACGGTGGCCGGAATCTGAGACGCCACCGACGGGTTCTAAAATCGTCGGTGATGCTCATTTTCCGCTCATCATTGTCGTGTAACACTACGACCATTAGATTTCCCTCGTCGAGACGAACACGGTGGTGGTATTACTTAAGAATTTTGACGCCCGTGGTGGCCGGATACAGCCCCGCCGGCGGCGGCATTCCGGTGACTTTTCCGGCGTTTACATCACATTCCACCACCTCTCAACACCTTTATCGACAATCTTAAAAGTGGATTTCTCGATAATAGTGGAGACGGTGTTAGAACACATTAAAACACTGAAATTTCACGGCAGCTCTTTGCATTGCAGGAGCGGTGGCCGACATCGTTCACGCCGATGGCTGATGTCGATTCTTGTTCCTTTATTCAATTTTTTTTTTTATAAATTCCGAAAATCAGTTTTAAATCAAAACAATTAATTATCCCACATATCGTTATTAAAGATTATCATATAATCATTAAATCAGGCTGGACTCTGATACCACTGTAGGGATTTGTTGGGTGTAAAACACACAAGTAAGGCACAACGGAAGTTTAAAATTTTGAGTAAACTTACTTGCCCCAACAAACATTTCTGGTATGATTATGCGATAATTCAAATCTGCAAAGACAGGAAGAAAACTTACAGTTTAAACTTTTGTTAGTCTTTACTAAAGGGAGCGCACGCGATTGTCAATCCGGGTGCAAGCCTTGCTTCGGTATATTCCTTTGCCCAAGAAAGCTAAAAAATCTTGGCAGAGGTTTGAGAAATTTTTTATTTCCTGAACTCTGAGTTCAGAAAGTGGAAAGTGAATTGTATGAAATTATGGGTTAAGTGCCAAATATATAGTGGAGAAAAACCTAAACCAAATCAGATTTGGATCAGGCTTCAAGACCTGACCCAAATCCAAATTGCAGTGGGCCAGTCGAACTGGGCCCACTGTTATGCGACTCCTCTATTTATTTTCTGCACGTTTTAGTTCTAATTAAATCCAAGATTTAATTTTGACTTAATTAATTAATTTTCATCAAATGGAAATTATCCCATAATTTATTATAAAATAAAATATCTTGATTCAAAATCCTATATTTTACATTCTCTCAATATACCCTTAGACCGAAAGGACAATCGACTTAGTGTGACCCTTTAAGCCTTCATACATCGGCACTTGATCAAATCAAGGTTCACACGGAACTCTGCAGACGGTCTTGGTGTGGACCCAATATGTGAAGTACGTTTACAAGACTCAAGTAAACAGACCTCTATGTGAGATGATAAATTCCTTTCATTCGCGACACACTCGATCAAGCTTAAGATTTGTCAAGTGTCTATCCAAATGACTTGATCACTTTATCTCATCTATATTAGTCGACAACTAGACCTTATCCTAGATATGTCTCTTGCATTGACCAATGACTTGGTCGACCTAACATCTCTGAGAAGCTGAGTGTTCTCTCGAAATTTCAATCGAGGAATGAATCCTATTCTTGGCTCAACTACCACCTTCAATCTACTTCGTAATGCACCCAATACAAGCCGCGTCTCAACCTATAAGGCATTTGAGCTTAGGACAGGATCAAAGTGCATTGCTCCGTAAACAAGGTGATATTGACCTCAAGTCTAAGGACCTCTATCTCCCACATGCTGATAATACTCTAGACATGTATAACAAATAGTTTATCAGCAGGGTATGCCAATACTCATCTAAGAGTATTCATGTGTCCATCACTAACAACTATTGCTAGCAGTAAGTGAGACATACTACATTCTCTAAGAATGTGATGCAGACCACATGTCGACTTATAACATATCATTGATATCCCATTCTCAATGATCATTAGTCTAGGCTATTTTAAGAACTACACTCTATCATTAATATCTCACATTATTAATGACAATGTAAGTTCAAGGGATGCACATTAATGAATAATATAAACAATCAAATAATAATTCAATAATTGCAAATGTCAAGTATATATTAATCTTATTAATAATATGAATGTGTTCAAGTACATCTGCTCCTAAAATGATTGTTTCTAGGACATACATACTTTCACTTCCAACTATGGTTTTCTTCAAATTGATAATGGCTTGGCTCGAATTAGGGGAGGCAATGAGGTAAGTTATGACAGAGCAAACCTTGACCTGCTAAGATGTTAATCCGCCCTTCCTATCCCGTTTAACATTTTTTAAAAATTTATCCTGCCATGTTTATGTTATTTTTCATTTTTCACTTTCAATTTTGTATTTATTTTGTTAACTTCTTTTATTTTATTTTAAAAAAATGGATGAACATCAGTCTATTGTCATAATTTCTTGATATCAAATAATTAATGAACTGAATTTATTTTTTAAATATTATTCTTTTCTTTCAACCTTTTCCACTTTTCACTTGTAAGAGTTACAACTCTCAAACCATAACCCCAAATAAGGTATTTCTTACGCCGAGCTGAAGGTAACATGGAGACCTAACACTATCCCAAGTTTACTCTTCAAATACTTAGTGTAACTAGTACAAATTCACGCAAGAACAACCCTATAAAAACTGTTTTGCCAGAATTTTTATGAAACAAGACACAATCTTAAAACAATCATAACTTCTTATCTGTAAGTCGAATTAATCCCCATAAAATATCAAATTGTCGAGAACAAAGAAAACTAGAACTTTTATTCAGCACAAACTTTCATATTCTTTATCGATTTGTACAGTTTTTACGTTATACATTCTGCCCTTCAGAATTTCGGTTGATCCGGGGTAGAAACTTTAAACAATGATAACTTTCAAACCATAAGTCGGATTTATCCCCGTAAAGTCTCAAACTGTCGATAACGGAGTAATATAGAACTTTTAATCAGCACACACTTTCAGATTCTTTACCTATTTGTACATTTTTTACGTTATACATTCTGCCCTTCAGAATTTCGGTTGATCCAAGGATAACTTTCAAACCGTAAGTCGGATTTATCCCCGTAAAGTCTCAAACTGTCGATAGCGGAGTAATCTAGAACTTTTATTCAGCACAAACTTTTAGATTCTTTACCGATTTATACATTTTTACGTTATACATTCTGTCCTTCCAGATTTCAGTTGATCCGAGGTAGAAACTTTAAACAGTCATAACTTTCAAACCATAAGTCGGATTAATCCATGTAAAGTCTCAATATGACCGTAATATAAATATGTACAACTCTATAAAATTTTATTCAATTCTAACATGTATAACCCAGCGAAACAAATTATATATTTAAATTTGCACAATGAAAGCGTTGCTCTATTAACTGCCCTGTCCTATTTAAAATTTTCCAAAAATGTGTTTTAACCTGTCCCGCCCTGCCCTGTCCCATTTAAATATTGTCTTGCCCTGCCCCGTTTAACGTTTGACCTGTCCTGCCCCATTTGTCATCCCTAGCTCGAACTCCTCAAATGGGGGTGCGTTTTTTTCAACTCCCCTTTTGTGTTTTTTCCCTATAAAATTGAATCTTTATGTCGTCTGTAAATTTGGTTTGTTCGTATTGTATTGAAGCTTTCAACTTTCAGAAAAAAGATGAGCTAATCTAATGGTTAATTAACAGATATTCGTTGTTCGCTGACTACTTGTTATTTGAACTATATGTTTATTTTACCATTCTTGGTCGGTAAAATAATGTGTTTAGTCTCTAATCTTCCTAGTATTTTGTTAGGAAATGGTGTGTTTGCGGTGCAAATTTTAGATATGCTTCAAGTCGTATACCTTACTTGGATCAGTTTCCAAAAAAAATCTTTCTCTCCGGATAGAATGAAGCAAAGTCAAGAAATAATGAAACAAATCTCTAAACCCACAAGGATTAATGTTGCAGTCACCAAATTTATGCAGATTTTCTTAAAGAAGAATGTTGGTACTTGGGATATATCTTAGTAGTAAAATATGACAATGATATTTTCCTATTTATAGAGGATATTTAACCCTTAAATAATAGGAAAAAGCATCTGTAAATAACTGCCAAGTGAAACCTGAAACGATGCAACGTTTCTGGAAGCAATGTGATGTTTCAGAACTTGTATGCCCTTAACTGTTTTTTCCTTTTGCTTATTCTTATTTTTTTCTCTTGAAAATTTCAATAATTCCCCACCATTTTCAAGTGAAAATAACAACCCAACACTTCCTTTAGAAAATAAGAGATAAGTGAATTCATACGTAAATGAAGTATTTAGCAATTGAACTTCGAATTAGCAGAATGTAATTTCTATTAAGCTGAATAGTCAGGTAATACAAGCCTTTTTAACCAACCACCATATTGTGAAATAGAATGTATCTCACACATGAATCCTATAACATCATTCTTTTATAACCAACACCATAATGCCTTGTGTTCCAATCCTCTCGTGAATGCATAAAAGCCAAACCCAAGCTTCTTGAAACAACCCACTTCATATCCATATAGGTAGATCCTTATTAATGTGCTTCTGCAAGAGCACCCACCAATATGCCTATTAAGAATTTATAAACTCAACATTCTTTTAACAAAATTGCAAGATAAAACATTTATTTTGGGACGGTAATACCAAGTGCTATCAACCATAAAGAATATTGTCACTCATTGAACTCGAGCCTGAACGTTGTATTAAGCGTCAAGTTGAGGCTTCACCCTTAATTATCTTTTAATGGGTTTTAACCCCATCTTTCTTGATGTTCTCAACACCAAGTCCCTTGCTAATCTCTTAGTCAATGGATCAACAAAATTATTAAGTAAGGGTACGTAGTCAATTGTCACGATCCAAATCGGAGGGCCGCGACGGGCACCCGAATCCCACCTGCCGGTTACCGCTACTTGTACCTTTAACTTCTACTCATAATTAATTACGGACTAAGCCAAAACAAATTATAAAAAATCTTACTTAAAACTAACTTGTTTATATATATACATACTCATACAAGACTACTATCCACATGACACTTGTATGCCTTTAAGAGTAGCAATATCAAATGTCGGGACATGATCCCGCCATACTTGTATATACAAGCGAAAATTATATCGTACCAAAATTAGACCAATACTTCAAAACAAGGGGAGTGCTCTAAAAATCTGTTGGATCCGCAATCAACTAACGTGGACCGTCACCTTGCCTATGTGAACCTCTGATGTACTGAGTATGTCAGACCTGAATATTAGCATAACAGGAATATAAAACACGAACAACTGACCAACAGTAAATACATGTTATGCAATACAAATGCGGTATAATATTGGCCACACAGACATCTTCCTTTTCATAACAACCTCTGTGGGCATCATACCTTATAATGATTAATGAATGTATGCATGATGCAAATGCGGTATACTATGGCCACACAGACATTTTCTTACCCAGCCACACAGGCTAGCCACACAAGCTTAATATTGGCCACATAGACATTCATAGTGTCTTGGCCACACATGCATCTATTTTGGCCACACAGGCACATTTTGGCCACACAGGCACGATATGTGGCCTCTTAGGACTCTTTTGTAATAATCTGTACAAGCTGCAGGTGGTGTGCGTATATAGCGCCTTTCCCTTTTCCCATTTTCCATTTCCCATACATAGATATAATGCATCCATATAGTAGAGTATATAACTCTTTGGTGGTCCAGAGTAATATATGAATGCAATACAAATGAAAAATTCATGAATAACAATAAGACTCTGAGTGACATAATACCCTATTCCTTCGTTTAACACTGTGAATCTCAATCTCTTTCGGTATGCCTCAATAAGGTCTTGAAAATATATTTAGACATGCATCTAGCATAGGAATCAATAATATGATCTTCTTAACTACCAAGAGTTCTGTAACTTATGGAGCAACATGATGACTATGTTTCGTACATAGAATTATGCCAAAGAAATGAATTACCTTAACGTACCTCGATAATAATGGAACCAGCCCCTTTTAACTCTTTTGCTCACTGAAACATTTTTCTCCAAACCAAAAAGTAAAATGCTAACTACGAATTGCTGCTATCCATTTCTATAAGTTGAGACTTAATTTAGCAAAGGTTACTGTACTCCTAAGTTTACCAAAATGAATGAAGGTGAGACGCTTTACCAAAGTAAACGAAAATGAATTGGACTTCCTCAAGATTTACTTCACAATATAAACTCTCAAATTGAAATGATGACCTATCAGACAAAATCGTGTTTATCATTTTCTTGGTTGCCTAGTGGAGTTCTTTTTTGGACGATTGCATGGTGGAGATGCCAGTGGAATAGACTAGAGTAATGAATCACAATATATCTAAATTCTTCACTAGGGAACTGAAGTGTTATGTTATTATGTAGTTCCCCCACTGAACAGGTTAAACTATTATCACCACTTGCCTTCCATCGATCACTACCTTAGTCATTTAGGAGACTTAATCTTAAGGCTACACGTGCCTATCCCACTTTAGACTTGTCCCCCTTAATTAATAATCTCACAATTAATTAATTATACACACAATTAATTAATTCGTAATTTCAATTCACTAAAATTCTTATGACTTATAAATCTTTCATATACTCAATGTCATAATTTTTGTAATATGACAATAGTCCATAACCTTTTTGTGCACGTGCCAAATTTATTTCCGCTTCCCATCGTCACATTTGTTACGTCCAAAATTATTTCGGAATCACATCCTTTTATATACTAATTTCTTTATTAGCATACATAAATATAACATAACCTTCCCCAACGCTCGGGGTCTATTTTTACATGTCTAGAGATTTTACATATACCTAGCGGTTCAAATCGTGAACCGAAAGTACGGGATGTTACATCTTTTCTCCCATAGAGACGAATATCCTCGAATGTTGGGGTGTCATATCTAATTCCTTTTACGTAGCCCAAAAATACAGTTATCTTCTTTACGGCCGTACTACCGTTGCATTCAAGAACTGACTTGCTTGGGAACTGAAATTTAACAATCTTTATTCGATAATCAACATTAGCGTATAACAAGGTGCCAGCCAATCCCTGCCCATAATACCATCAAAGACAACTGTTTCTAGTTCTACCGAATCCGCTAGGGTCTGACGATTACAACCTAGTACCGTATATTTTTTATAGACCCGTCTAGCAACTATCGACTCACCAACTGGTGTAGATACCACCAATTGATCCCTTATAACTCAGGCTTCATACCAAATTTACAAGCGATAAAAGGAGTAACATATGATAGATTGGAGCCTGATTATATACCTGCATCGATATCAGGTGATGACTCTTGATTTTGTCATCCCATCAATGCATAGATGCGGTTCTGGCCCCTTTTACTGACATTGCCCCGACGGGCGTACTGACTGTGGTGAAACTACTGTAGACCCGCCCAGCTGTGTCCTAACACTTTCACCTACTGTCGTAGGTCTCACACAAAATGATCGTGTTTACCACAAGACTGACACACCTTTATTCCTGGTTGAAATGACCATGTATGTGTCCTACCACACTGCCTGCATCGAGCCAATGACGGTCTCATCTGAATAGAATTCCCTCTGTAATAAGACTCTGACGCTTGTGAACTATGACTTGGTCCCGACTGAACATACCGATCAGCCCTCAACCCTGACAATGATAATGGTGCGCTGAGTAGGATGGGTGTCCATAAGGCTGTGACATGGGCTCATCTCTGAAATCTCCTACATCACTAATGGATCAGGCCCTCTTATGCTGGCCCTTATCACGTTCTCGATATACTCGTTGTTGCCCTTTTCGATCCTCAAAGTTCTGTGCATAAACCTGAATGCTAGAAATATCCATACTCAGATTCAGAGAAGTCGTGGTACACTCATTAACCAAGTGCGACACCAAGCCGGTAACAAACTTATGTACTCGGTCACTCATCTCCGCTATAATTGTGGAAGCATATTGAGCCAATGAATTAAACTGCAAACTATATTCTCGAACACTCATGCTGCCCTGTTCAAGATGTAGGAACCTATCCTGGCTGGCTCGTCGAAGTTCGACTGGCAGAAAATGTTGTAGGAAGGCTTCTGAAAACTCTCTCCATCCTACTGGTGGAGCACAAGGTCCCCTAGATTGCTCCCATGTCTCCTACCAAGTCACCACAACATCGCGCAGTCTATGCAAACTTTACCGATTCAGTATTGATAGCATCTATTACCCGTAAAGTATGATATATATGATGTAGGAAATTATGCGGGTATGCGTTCATGTCTAACCGTGAGAATACAAGAGAGTCTAAATTGATAAAATCTTGAGATCTCGCGCTAGCAGCTCTATCCAAAGAACTGGGAGCCTGGCATTGGGCCTGAGCGGCCACCAATCAAGTCAGTAACTGTACCGCACTCTGCATGTCAAGATCCACATCTAGAGTATCAAGTGGAGAAACTGAGGTACTGCAGCTCCACTAATCTCCTCTGGAGGTGATGAACTGGGGGAATCATAAGGAGAAGTCGTACCGAGGGTCTCACTCTGGCCCTCTGGCCTCTCTAACGGCTGAAAATCGGATGGTACCTTCGCTCGCAGCCGTATTTAATTTCCTCATACTCTTGGACTTCTTCCTTGCTGTAGGCATCACTGGAATTATAAAACGAGACGGATTATGAGTGAAATACTTATAACTCAGCTCTACTGCATGATTTCTTAGATGAAAGAATAAAAACCATTCCTAAATGTCAGATAGCCTCCCGTTTATAAGTATGGTGCACAACATACCCATAAACAACACTTTACTAGACACAACTTGTAGATTTCCTAGGACAAACATGCTCTGATACCAAATTTGTCATGACCCTAACCGGAGGACCGCGATGGGCACCCGAATCCCACCTACCGGGTACTGTCATTCGTACCTTTAACTTCTACTCAGAATTAATTACGGATTAAGCCGAAAAGGATTATAAAAAATCTTACTTAAAACTAATTTTTATATATATACATACTCATTCAAGACTACTATCCATAAGACACTTGTCTACAAGCCTCTAAAAGTAGCAACATCAAATATTGGGACAGGCTCCGCCATACCCGTATATACAATTAAAATTGTACCGTGCCAAAATTAGACCAACACCCCGAAACACAAGGGAGTGCTCCAAAAATTCGCTGGATCTTCAATCAACTAACGTGGACCGTCACCTTGCCTATGTGAACCTGCAGGCATGAAACGCAACGTCTTCCGACAAAAGGGACATTAGTACTGATGTACTGAATATGTCAAGCCTAATTATTAGCATAACAGGAATATGACAACAAATGAAACAAGAACAACCGACCAACAATAAATACATGTTATGCAATGCAAATGCGATATAATATTGGCCACACATGTATCTTCTTTTCATAACAGTCTTGTGGGCATCATACCTTATAATGGTTAATGAATGCGTGCATGATAAAAATGCGGTATACTATGGCCACACATGCATTTTCTTACCCAGCCACACATGCTTAATATTGGCCACACATGCATTCATATCGTCTTTGCCACACATCCATTCATTTTGACCACACAGGCACGATATGTGGCATCTTAAAGCTCTTTTGTGATAATTTGTACTAGATGCACGTGGTGTGCGTATATAGCGTCTTTCCCTTTTTCCATTTTCCATACATAGATATAATGCATACATATAGTAGAGTATATAACTTCTTGATGGTCCAGGGTAATATATGAATGCAATGCAAATGAAAAATGCATGAATACCAATAACATACTCTGAGTGACATAATACCCTTATTCCTTTGTTTAACACTGTGAATCTCAACCTTTTTTTTGTATGCCTCAATAAGGTCTTGAAAACATATTTAGACATGCCTCTAGCATAGGAATCAATAATATGATCTTTTTAACTACCAAGAGTAGAGTAACCTATGGAGCAACATGATGACTATGTTTCGTACATAGAATTATGCCAAAGAAATAAATGAATTGCCATAACATACCTCGCTAATAATGGAACCAGCCCCTTTTAACTCTTTTGCTCACAGAAACGTTTTTCTCCAAAACAAAAAGTAAAATGCTAACTACGAATTGCTGCTATCCATTTCTATAAATTGAGACTTAATTTAGCAAAGGTTACTTTACTCCTAAGTTTACCAAAATGAATGAAGGTGAGGGGCTTTTCCAAAGTGAACGAAAATGAATTGGACTGCCTCAAGATTTACTTCACAATATAAACTCTCAAATTGAAATGATGACCTATCAGACTAAATCGTGTTTATCATTTTCTTGGTTGCCTAGTGAAGTTTTTTTTTGGACGATTGCATGGTGGAGATGCCAGTGGAATAGACTAGAGTAATGAATCACAATATATCTAAATTCTTCACTAGGGAACTGAAGTGTTATGTTATTATGTAGTTCCCCACTGAACAGGTTAAACTATTATCACCACTTGCCTTCCACCGATCACTAGCTTAGTCATTTAGGAGACTTAATCCTAAGGCTACACGTGCCTATCCCACTTAGATTTGTCCCCCTCAACTAATAATTCCATAATTAATTAATTGTATATCAATTGTATACACAATTAATTAATCTATGATCCCAATTCACTTAAATTCCCATGACTTATAAATCTTTCATATACTCAATGTCATAATTTTTGTAATATAACACTAATCCATGTCCTTTTTATGCACGTACCAAATTTATTTTCGCTTCCCGTCATCACACTTGTTACGTCCAAAATTATTTCGGGATTACATCATTTTGTATATTAATTTCCTTATTAGCATACATAAGTTATAACATAACCTTCCCCAACGCTTGAGTCTATTTTAACACGCTTAGCGATTTTACATATGCGTAGCGGTTCAAATCGTGACCCGAAAGTACGGGATGCTACATCAATCGTGATCACTCCATCTTTAATTGATTGATTTATATAACTATGTCTACGACCAATATGCCTAGACTTTCAGTTATAAATATGACTATACACTTGGGCTAAGGTAGCCTCACCATCACAATGGATAGAAACTGTTGGCATAGGCTTAGGCCATAATGCAATATCAAAAAGTAAAATTTTCAACAATTTCCCTTTTTTTAGAAGCGAAAGTGCAATCATAGTTGAATCTGTAAGACATGTTTGCTTTTTAGATTCCCAATATATCGCACCCCTACCAAAAGGGTACACCCATCCACTTATTGGGAAATAATCATCTTGATCAGTGATCCAACTTGCATCTGAATACCCTTTTAGTAGCGGGATCACCACTATACTAGATGTCTTAATCTAGGATTTTCTTGAGAGATACTTTAATACTATTCTTATAGCATGCCAATGATGCTCACTCAGGTTTCAAGTATATCTACTCAACTTATCCACTGCATACGCAATATCAGGTCTCGTACAAGTCATAGCGTACATCAAGAACCCGATCAACTTAGCATACGCAAGTTGAGCAATTGGTCTTCCACCATTTCTTTTCAATTTAAAACATGGATTATACGATGTAGAAATAGTAATACAATCAAAATGATTGAATTTCTTTATCACTTTCTCAATATAATGAGATTGTGTTAAGGAGAAACTCCCACCTTTCCTAATAATTCTTATACCAAGAATGACATCCGTTTCTCCCATGTTTTTCATGGAGAACTGAGTGGATATGTTTTTTGGTGGTCTCAATTTGTTCTATGTCGGTCCAAAATATCAACATATCATCTACATACAAGCAAATGAAAATTACTTTTTCTTTTTCAAATTTTGAGTAAACACACTTGTCTGATTCATTGATTTTAAAGCCATTAGATAAAACTACTTCATGAATTTTTGATGGCATGTCTTAAGGGCTTGTTTTAGCCCATACAATTATTTTAAAGTTTGCAAACTTTTTTCTCTTGTCCATTAAGTACAAATCCCTCAGGTTGTCTCATAGACTTTCTTTTTCAATTCACCATTCAAAAACACAATTTTGACATACATTTGTTGAATTACTAAAGTGTAAATGGAGGCTATTGCAATAAACATCCTTATCGTGGCTGTCCTAGCCACATGAACGTAAGTATCAAAGTAGTCAATTGATGCGCGGTAAGATGCACACACTTTAAACGCAAGTGCACGTTATCATGACAAGTAATATAGTCTTAGTAAGACCGAATATCGTCCTCAAGGATTAGGGTTCAATTACCAACTATGTATTTTTTTGATGTCTATTTGGTAAATTGATCTTTGGATTTGTTGTTTATAACTAATAATTATAAAAGCTATTTAACTATAAGGGTTTACTTCAGTTGTGATGAGAATAGGGCTTCCACGTCTCCTCACTATCCTCTTATGTTACTTATTAATGCAATAACTTATGTCTTTTTCTTTTGGAGAAAGCAGGTTCGCTAAATCGTTTTATACTCCCGTTAGGGTTATATAAACACTCAACCCCAGTATTGCACCTTACCTACCTTTTGGTGATAAGGATAACTCTATAGGAGGATTAAGAACAAGAACCTAGTTAACCGTCATGCACAATGCGCAAAATTAGGGTTGTTAAGCCTCTCATTAACGCTACATAAATAATTGAGGTATTTTCATCCTCAATCCAAGAATGTCTATCCAACTTACAGCATATTCACAATCCCCCCCTTTCGGAATCTGATTAGAAATCATATAGTGATAATTAGTTGTCAATTAATTACCAAGAATTCAACTCAAATATTGGATAGATCTCACAATAAGAAAAATAACCATAAGCATGCATTAACTCATAACAAAAGTTTCTAGAGATTTGACATGGAAAGCCCTATAGAGGAATTAGTTCCTAGCCATTGATATGACAAGAACTAATCTCATGTTCATCATACAAAAACTGAAATAAAGTAAAGAAAAGGAAAAGAAATTACTAGACTATGGTCTCCAATCTCTAAGCAAGAAGTCTTGTGTTGTGCAAGAAAGGGAACCATTAAAAACTGCCTAGGGTTCTCCTTTTATAGGCTGAAAACCGCCTCCCTCTTTTCCTTCAGGCCTGACTCAGAATTTCGTCCAAAAACCTAATTTTTCCGCGTCGGCGCCGCGGCGCCGGAAATTCTGCAATCCGTCGGGTGTTTTGGCGCCGCGGCCCTGATATTCTTTGCCGAGGCGCGCGGTGCTGCAACTTCTGTAACTTCTCGGATGTTTAGGCGCGCTGACCCTGCGTCTGGCATGCGAGGCGCCGCGGCTGGTCTTCTGCAGCCTCTCTGAGTAGTGGCGCCGCATCGCTGATCATTGCGAGGCCGTGTGTCCGATTTCACCCTCGTTCGCCACTTTCTCTGTTTTCAGCTCTGGCATCTCCTCTTTTGCCCTTTTTTAGCTCCTTTTCCGCCATTTGGCCATTTTAACCACTTTGACTCAATAGAAAGGAAAACTATCCTAATACAACACTTATATGTGCAAAACGGGACAAAAGACTAACTAAAACTGACTCAAAAGGTGTATATAAAATACACCGATCAAATACCCCCAAACTTAACCTTTGCTCGCCCTCGAGCAAAGATAGAAAGAAATCAAATAAAAAGACTCAAAGAAACGAAAATAAAAGACTCATTGCCATTGATTACTTTTGCTGCATTAGTGTTAACTAGAAAAACATGAAGGTTAGCAGAATAATATGCAGGAACATGTAGCATGAAATCTTTCAGCACATTAAGCTAGATATTTCGCACACTCATATTATCATGCTTTAATGGAAGTCAATATACTAAATCATGCATATAAATTCAAGAATTCCTATGGCATGTTTATTTGCTATTCTCCACTAATCCTGGATATGCATAGAAGAGATCTTCAGGACTTTAAGGGTTGTAATGTAGGCTTAGGTATAGGTAGGTAAAAATAGGCAATTTAGGCTCATTTCGTGTACCATAAGCTCTTCAGCTTTTCAGTATTTCCCTTTTTCTTTTTGTTCTTTTCTTCATTTCGATTCTATCTTTCCCTCTTTTGTTTTGGGAGAGTAAAGTATATAATAATGACAAGCACCCCCAAACTTAGGCTTTTGCCTATTTCTTATTACTTTTGTATTGGGGTGCAACAGACTTATTCACTCTTTTTGTCTCTTTTTTAACACAATGTATTCCACTATTTCATATTTTCACTTATGGTACAATTTGTGGGAATATACGGTGTCAAAGAAGAAGTTTCAAATTTAGGCTCAATGGGGCTGACTAGGGATATTTTTAAAGTACGGGATAGAAAAGAATGATAAGAATTGGCTATCAAAGAAATGCCTGAGTCATCTCCCTAACATGCATATCCTAACTATTTCGCCTCAAATAGCAAGCAATCATAACACATAAGCATTTATCATTTAGCATGCATAATTCAAGCAAGAAACTCCAAGTAGACAGATTCTGTGAGTTTTTGACATATCTAACTTAGGTGTTTAGATAGTTGCTTCAATTCCGTTACATTATTCCACCTTACTTCACTAGGTTATGATCTTTGAAAGGCAATTATGACTCAAAAAGGAAAAAAAATTTGGTGACTCAAAATAAACACAATAAAAAAGACTTGAGTAAAACCTAACATGACACGCAAATAAAACACAAATAAAACACCCCCAAACTTAAATCACACATTGTCCCCAATGTGTGCAAGACTCAAAGAAAAATAAAAGAAATAAGACACTTACAGACTTTGGCTAAAATGGTGGTGGCGGCGGTGGCTAATACTTTGAATTCCGTGAGGGGAGGAGAGCTCTTGGTGTTTGATTTGGCGATAGGGCCTTCGGATCAGGGTGTCTTCTAGAATTTATATTTGTCGTTGTGGCGCCGCGACCCTGCAAATGGGAGCCGCGGCGCCCAATTCTGGCGTCTTACGGCGCCGGCCACTTCAGCGGCGCTCTGGCGATTTTCTGGAGATCCTTTGCTTCTCTTCGGTTTTCGCCTTCCAAATCCTTGGCTTTCACCTGTCAACACAACACAAACACAAGAGCCCAGTGAGACCGTTTCAAGACAAAATAAAATAAACTAAGGATAGGAATTGAAATAACATAATTGAAAACGTTGGGTTGCCTCCCAAGTAGCGCTGTCTTTAACGTCTTTTAGCCGGACGCAAGTTCCTTATTATTCTAAGGTATGAGAAGTTACCAAGTTCATGTATTCCATTTCATTGATCAGATAGGGTTTTAATCTCTGTCCATTTACCTTGAAGGCAGCTCTCTCTCTCCCTTTTATTTCAATTGCTCCATATGGGAATACTCTTACCACCGTGTATGGTCCTGTCCAACGTGATTTTAACTTGCCTGGAAACAATCTCAACCTTGAGTTGAATAAAAGCACTTGTTGTCCTTCTTGAAAGTCTTTTGGGATCAAATTTTTGTCGTGCCATGCTTTCGTTCGTTCCTTGTAGATCTTTGCATTCTCATAGGCGTTGTGCCTGAATTCATCTAATTCGCTCAGCTGTAGTAGCCTCTTCTATCCTGCCGCCGTGGCGTCCATGTTTAACTTCTTCATTGCTCAGTATGCTCTGTGTTCCAACTCTACTGGCAAATGACATGCTTTACCAAATACTAATTTATAAGGTGACATACCAATAGGTGTTTTGAATGCTGTCCGATATGCCCATAATGCGTCATCCAATTTGATAGACCAGTCTTTCCTTGAGCCGTTCACCGTCTTTTCTAATATGCTCTTTACTTCTCTATTTGACACTTCCGCTTGCCCATTAGCTTGAGGGTGGTAGGCAGTTGTGGTGCGGTGGTAAACTCCATATCGGGAAAGCAATGAGTTCAGCTGCCTGTTGTAGAAATGACTTCCTTCGTCACTGATGATAGCTCTTGGAGTGCCGAACCTTGTGAAAATATTCTTTTGAAGGAATTTTTGAATAGTCTTACTGTCGTTTTCTTTTGTGGCCACTGCTTCCACCCATTTGGACACATAGTCTACTGCCAGAAGAATATATTAATTTCCAAAGGATGGTGGGAATGGCCCCATGAAATCGATTCCCCACACATCAAAGAGTTCCACTTCCAATATCCCTTGCGAAGGCATTTCGTTTCGTCTTGAGATGTTCCCTGTTCTCTGACAATTATCACATCTCTTCACAAAGGTATGGGCATCCTTAAAAAGTGTTGGCCAATAGAATCCGCATTGCAGTACCTTTTCCGTTGTTCTTGATGCCCCAAAGTGTCCACCACATGATAGGGTGTGGCAGTGGGTGAGAACCTGGTGCATCTCTTCCTCTGGTATACATCGCCTGATGACTTGGTCGGCACAGTGTTTGTATAACATAGGTTCATCCCAATAGTAGTGCTTTACTTCTGAATAAAACCTTTTCACTTGCTGTCTTGACAAGTCTGGGGGTAGTACTTTAGCTGCAAGAAAGTTAACAAAGTCAGTGTACCAAGGTAAATTAGAATTCATACTTACTCGAAACAGTTGTTCGTCTGGAAAGTGATCATTTATTTGCACATCCTTGGTGTTCTGGCTCTCTGTATTTTCCAGTCTTGACAAGTGGTCTGCAACTGAATTCTCTGCTCCTTTCTTATCACGAATCTCCACGTCAAATTCTTGTAGAAGTAGGACCCATCAAATGAGGCGAGGTTTTGCATCCTTCTTTGTCATCAAGTACTTTATAGCAGAGTGGTCAGTGTATACTATCACCTTATTCCCAATCAAGTACGACCTGAATTTCTCAAATGCATATATTATTGCTAGCAGTTCCTTTTCGGTAGTTGCATAATTTAACTGTGCGTCATTTAGAGTTTTACTAGCATAGTAAATGGATCTAAATACCTTGTCGATTCTCTGTCCAAGCACTGCTCCAACTGCATAATCGTTTGCATCGCACATTAGCTCAAATGGGATTTCCCAGTTTGGTGCAATGACTATGGGTGCTGAAATAAGCTTATCCTTGAGCGTTTGAAATGCGGATAAGCATTCTTTATTGAAGTCGAAGGCAACCCCCGTCATTAGCAATGTGGAAAGAGGCTTTGAGACCTTCGAAAAATCCTTGATGAATCTTCTATAGAAGCCTGCATGTCCAAGGAAACTTCTGACTCCTTTTGTTGATACTGGAGGTGGTAGATTTTCGATCACTGAAATCTTTGCCTTGTCCACCTCAATACCTTGGCTTGATATTTTGTGTCCTAAGACAATTCCTTCTGTTACCATGAAGTGACACTTCTCCCAGTTTAGCACAAGGTTAGATTCTTCGCACCGGCTTAACACTGCTTCTAGATGCCTTAAACACTCATCGAATGATGCTCCAAAGACCGAAAAGTCATCCATAAAGATCTCTATAGTTCTCTCTACCATATCTGAGAAAATTGCCATCATACACCTCTGAAAAGTTGCAGGTGCATTGCAGAGTCCGAATGGCATTCTTCTGAATGCAAATGTACCAAAAGGGCAAGTGAATGTTGTCTTTTCCTGATCTTCTGGGGCTATTGCAATCTGGTGATACCCTGAGTATCCATCCAAAAAGCAGTAGTAGTTATGCCCTGCGAGTCTGTCCAACATTTGATCTAGGAATGGCAACGGGAAGTGGTCTTTTCTAGTTGCTTTATTCAACTTGCGATAGTCGTCTGCATTCTCCATCCGGTGACTGTTCTCGAGGGAATGAGTTCGTTTCTTTCGTTGGTCACCACTGTTATTCCACCCTTTTTCGGCACCACTTGTACTGGACTTACCCATGTGCTGTCAGATATGGGGTAGATTACTCCTGCATCGAGCCATTTTAGGATTTCCTTTCTTACTACCTCCTTCATGTTTGGGTTTAGTCGCCTTTGGGCTTCGATGGATGGTCTGCTCTCCTCATCTAGACGGATCTTATGCATTACCGTTGATGGACTTATCCCTTTTATGTCTGCTAATGTCCATCCAATGGCCCGCTTGTGATTTTTTAGTACTCTTAGCAGTTTATCAATCTCTTCGGTGGATAGGTGGTGCGAAATGATCACTGGTAAGGTTTTTTCTTCACCTAGGTATTGGTATTGTAGATGATTGGGTAGGGTTTTTAACTCTAACTCTGGAGCCTTCTCTGTGGATGGTAATGATCTTTCTGGTACCTGTCCAAGCTCTTCATACTTCCTTGTATCCCATTTTTCATAAGCATTCATCCAATTTGCATACTCCATCAGATCTGGATCGTTTCTACTATCATCATCCCATGTGGTCAGTACTTCTTCAAGCGTATCATCATATCCGAACTCTTTGGCTGACACTGCTTCTTCGCTAAGATCAATGGCTGAGCAGTTATCCTTGGCCTCTGGAAAATTTGCTGCTCGAAAAATATTGAAAATCACCTCTTCTTCGTCTACTCGATGCTTCAACTCCCCTTTGTGAACATCAATGAGCGCCTGTCCTGTGGCTAAGAAGGGTCTGCCAAGTATTATGGGGATTCCATCGTTATCTTGTATGTCTAAGATAACGAAGTCGGCGGGAAAGATGAACTTGTCCACCTTCACTAGTACATCTTCGATGACTCCTCTCGGGTGAACAATTGAGCGGTCAGCTAACTGCAAAGTGATGTTTGTCGGTTTGACTTCTCCCATTTCTAGTTTGCAGAAAACTAGATAAGGCATCAGATTTATTCCTGCTCCCAAGTCGCACAATGCTTTTTGACATTCAAACTTTCCAATGGTGCATGGGATGGTGAAGCTCCCAGGATCTTGTAACTTCTGAGGTAGTTGTCTCTGTAGGATGACACTACATTCCTCAGTCAACATCACTGTTTCGTAGTCCTCTATCCTGCTCTTTTTGCTAAGCACATCTTTCATGAACTTGACGTAGCTCGGCATTTGCTCTAATGCTTCAGCGAACGGGATATTGAGTTGCAATTGTTTGAGGACCTCCACGAATCTAGAGAATTGTTTGTCAAGAGTACATGTTTTTAACTTCTGGGGATAGGGTATTATCACAGGGTGCGATTCTTCGGCTTCGCAAAAGTCTCGCTTTACAGGTTACGGCGCGCGGCCAGTCTTAGGCGCGCGGCCTCACTCTCTCTGCTTGTCTCGGATGCCAGAACCCTCTGCACTGCCTCTTGCATTGTTTCAGAATCTTCGGCGCCGCGGCCCTGCTCATCGGCGCTGCTGCTGCTGCGAACTCTCTATCTCCCCTGATTCGGCATCCTTCAGGTCAATTGCCTGACATTGTGTTTTCTCATTGCCTACCCCAGGTGCAGATTGCTCTTCATATGTTTCGCTGTTGAATATGATCGCGAGCTCTGCTATTTGCGTTTCCAACTTCTTCATGGCCATTCTCGTTTCGTCTATGAACTGATTTTGGTACCTCGTGAGACTGAGTATAGTTTCTCGTAATTCCTCCCTCTCTTCCTCTATGGTTGGTTCTCTATCATATTGACAGTAAAAATCCATATCTAAAAGATTCCTGAGATAAATCAAAAACAACAAAGAATCACGGCACCTCGAACTTTTCGAAAAGTAATAAAAAAAAACATAAAAATTAAAATAAAATAAAAATTAGAAACAAAATTAGA
Source organism: Przewalskia tangutica (assembly GCA_029844215.1). Taxonomy (NCBI): domain Eukaryota; kingdom Viridiplantae; phylum Streptophyta; class Magnoliopsida; order Solanales; family Solanaceae; genus Przewalskia; species Przewalskia tangutica. The sequence goes on from CM056734.1 coordinate 85,319,794, forward strand.
AATTAAAAATAGACAAATTTGATATTGAACTATGCCTAATCCCCGGCAACGGCGCCAAAAACTTGATGCGCGGTAAGATGCACACACTTTAAACGCAAGTGCACGGTATCGTGACAAGTAATATAGTATTAGTAAGACCGAATATCGTCCTCAAGGATTAGGGTTCAATTACCAACTATCTATTTTTTTTATGTCTATTTGGTAAATTGATCTTTGAATTTGTTGTTTATAACTAATAATTATAAAAGCTATTTAACTATAAGGGTTTACTTCAGTTGTGATAAGAATAGGGCTTCCAGGTCTCCTCACTATCCGCTTATGTTACTTATTAATGCAATAACTTATGTCTTTTTCTTTTGGAGAAAGCAGGTTCGCTAAATCGTTTTATACTCCCGTTAGGGTTATATAAACACTCAACCCCAGTATTGCACCTTACCTACCTTTCGGTGATAAGGATAACTCTATAGGAGGATTAAGAACAAGAACCTAGTTAACCGTCACGCACAATGCGCAAAATTAGGGTTGTTAAGCCTCTCATTAACGCTACATAAATAATTGAGGTATTTTCATCCCCAATCCAAGAATGTCTATCCAACTTACAGCATATTCACAATCCCCCCCTTTCGGAATCTGATTAGAAATCATATAGTGATAATTAGTTGTCAATTAATTACCAAGAATTCAACTCAAATATTGGATAGATCTCACAATAAGAAAAATAACCATAAGCATGCATTAACTCATAACAAAAGTTTCTAGAGATTTGACATGGAAAGCCCTATAGAGGAATTAGTTCCTAGCCATTGATATGACAAGAACTAATCCCATGTTCATCATACAAAAACTGAAATAAAGTAAAGAAAAGGAAAAGAAATTACTAGACTATGGTCTCCAATCTCTAAGCAAGAAGTCTTGTGTTGTGCAAGAAAGGGAACCCTTAAAAACTGCCTAGGGTTCTCCTTTTATAGGCTGAAAACCGCCTCCCTCTTTTCCTTCAGGCCTGGCCCAGAATTTCGTCCAAAAACCTAATTTTTCCGCGTCGGCGCCGCGGCCCTGCGAGCGCGGCCAAGTTCTGCAATCCGTCGGGTGTTTTGGCGCCGCGCCGATATTCTTTGTCTGCGGCGCGCGGCCACTGCAACTCTGTAACTTCTCGGATGTTTAGCGCCGCGTGCGCATATCTGTCTGAGCGCCGCGTGCTGGGTCTTCGCAGCCTCTCGAGTAGTGGCGCCGCGCCTCGCTGCGAGGCCATGCGCTGGTCTGGATTTCACCCTCGTTCGCCACTTTCTCTGTTTTCAGCTCTGGCATCTCCTCTTTTGCCCTTTTTTAGCTCCTTTTCCGTCATTTGACCATTTTAACCACTTTGACTCAATAGAAAGGAAAACTATCCTAATACAACACTTATATGTGCAAAACGGGACAAAAGACTAACTAAAACTGACTCAAAAAGTGTATATAAAATACACCGATCATCAATGCAGTGCTTTTGGGTAAAACCCCTAACCACAAAGCGAACATTGTATTTGTCCACGGTACCATCTACTTGAAGCTCAATCTCTCTCCTGGATGAACCATATAGACAAGAGAAGCGAATTTCTTCTTGAACAACCATTTACCATATATGAGTTTGCAACCGGGTGGAAGGTCTATTAGGATTCAAGTATTATTTTTCATAATGGAGTCAATCTCATCTTGAATTGACTCCTTCTATAAAGGTGCATCATGGTCTCACTAAAGTAGTGGGATCATTTTTCATATTATAATAATAAGGATCATTTTTCATATTATAACAATAAGGAATTTCATTTTCAATTTTATCAGTTGAACCTTCCACTAAATAGATGTAGTAATCATATCCATATGTCTATTCTTTTCTAACTCACTTACTCCTTACTTCAACAATGTCATATTGATTTCCCTTTTCTTGAGATAGTGATGGCTGTAAATTAAAAGAACTTTGATTACTTGAAACAATATCTTTTGATCTAGGAATTGATACGAATCGAGTTTCATAAAAAATACATCTTATGATTCAAGAGAGGTATTAACCGAGTAAGAATCATTTGGTTCAATGACCATAAACCTATAGATTTGTCTATTTTTAGCATATCATATAAAGATACATTCAATTCCCCTTTCACCCCACTTTTTGGGACTTTAATTATAGCCTTACATCCCCAATTTTTTAGATGACTCAAATTGAATTGTCTTTTGTTTCAAAATTCATATGAGTTTGTTGAATTCCCTTCATTAGGAACCTTATTAAGAATACAACATGTCGTTAACATGGCTTCACCCCAATAATGTGACTTAGGCCTGAGTTAGAAATAAAGAATTAACCATTGCCATTAAGACTCAATTTTTTCGTTCGGCTACACCATTTTGTTATGGTGTATATGGTACTTGATGCAAAATACTAGTGCTTTAAAAAATATGGGATTATAATATTCCCCTCCCCTATCGGTCCTTAGACACTCAACAAAGGATTGGCAATGCAATTCAACCTTAGTCTTGTAAATTTAACATTATTCCAGTGTTTCATCTTAACAATTTACAAGATAAGCTTTTCAAGATCTAGAGTAATCAATGAATGTAATAACATATTTATTTCAAATTATGAAAGTACTATGAAAATCACTTAACTCACTGTGAAATTCATTCAAGCAACTTAGTGCTTCTCTCAATACTTGAAAAGGATTTCCTTGTGATCTTTGTTAACACAGAAGTTTTACATTGTTCACTATGCACATTAATTATTGGTATCAAGCCACATTTAGACATATCTCTTACTTTTTGAAAATTAACATGTCCTAAACGTGAATGTCATAATGAAAAATTAGAGTCAAGCATGTAAACATAAACTTCATTATCCATTGTATTCTCATTATTTTACATTTAACTTAAACATGCCATTGACATAATACCCCTGCCCAACAAATACACTACCCTTGGACAATATAAACTTATTGGCTTCAAACACTTGCTTGAAATCATGCTTGTTCAATAGGCTACCAGAAACAAGAATTTTTTTTTCCCTAACACTAGGAACATAAAATACATCGCTTAAACTTAACATCTTTCCGAATGTGAACTTCAATTTAACTTGTCCCATGCCCTTGACTTCCACAGTTGAATAGTTCCCCACGTAGAGGACAATCCCGTCATTAACCGATGTGAGTGACTTGAAAAGGAACGATTATTGCAAACATGCTTATTAGCACCCGTGTCTATTCACCAAGAATTATCATTTTTGATAACATTGATTTAAGAGATCACAACCACAAAGTTATGCTTTGATTCCCTTGCTTGCCTCGAATCTTCTTTCTTTTTCATATAGAGCAATCCTTCCTATTGTGGCCCGGTTTGTTGAAGTCATTGCACATACCCCGGAACCCCTTATTATTTTTGCCATTATTGTAAGGCCTCTTCTTATTGTGATGTTGTCCTTTTTGTGGTTCGGAGGACTCCCTATGTTCAACGACATGAACTTTGCCATCTTGAGCGCTAGGCTCTTGGATTCATCTTGCATGCGGAACTCTTGTTCTACACAAAGATGATTAGCAAGGTCTTCCATAGAAATATCCCCCTTTAGGTGCTTAAGACTCCAAACCATCATAGGGTAATTTATCAATAATAAAAGACACAATAAAAGTTTCATCCATCACAATTTTGTGTTGGATGAAGTGACTTACAATGCGATGAATTTCATGGAGTTGATTGTTAGCGATATTTTGAATGCTCACGCAAGCGCACGTGTCGTTGACAAGTAATATAGTTTGATAAGACCGAATATTATCCTCAGAGACTGGTTTTTAATTACCGTTCATCTATTTTATGTTATCTATTTGGCAATCAATATTTGAGTTTGGTTTTTGGTTAACTACTAGAATAATTGCAAGAATTAATTAAACTATTTAAGTTGAAATCAGTTATGAATGAATTAGGGCTTCCAAAATCTTCGACTATCCACTCTATTCAATCCTTAATGCAACTAGAATGATTCTCCTTCTTCGTTAAAATAGTGGTTAACTAGACTGTCTTATATTTCGGTTGGGATATAATCACTCAACCTCATTGCAAAACCCTTTTATATTTCTATGATAGGATTTACTACATAGGAGGATTAAGAACAGTAACCTATTATGCTACACAAGTATCGGGGTACTGTCGTCCACAATTTTAACCTATGTCTAGTCAATTACAGCATATCCAAATCTCTTCTCTCGGTTCTTGATTCGAAATCATATATATTATGATAATTAGTGATCAATTAATCATCAAGCATTCATACCAATTATTGACTACATCTTAATCAAGTGAAGAATAAATCAAACTACTGCATTAATTCATGAATAAAAATTTCAAGCGATTCATAAGGAAAACCCTAATAAAGTGTTTATCTCCTAGCCATAGTCACGCTAAGAACTAACACGAAATCCATACATAAACTGAATTAAAAACGAAAGAAAAGAAATTACTGCGACTAAGTCTCCAATTGTAGCCTCCCTTGTTGTCTTGTAGTATCCTATGTTGTAGAATGACCAACCTTTCCTCTATGACTAATCCCTAGGGCTTTTTATCTATCAAATTTCGTGCCCTATGGACCACTTTGTCCTTAGCCAATTTAACTTCGGAAATGGATTTTTACGTGCCGTACTGCGCTGATCTTCTGTGGGTATTCTGCGATTCCGCATGCCCGATGATCGGCATGGCCACTGCTGGATTTCGTCCGGGTATTCATTTTCTGTCCTTTCCTCCTCATTTTATGCCCCTTTTTCATTTCTTTTTGTCATTTTTCCATTTTGGACTGCTGTGACTCAAAAGAAAGAAAAACAAGCCTAATACTATACTAAACACAACAAAAACGAGTAAAATACTAATTAAAAATGACTCAAAAAGGGTATATAAAATATGCCTAACAAACCCCCAAACTTGAACTTTGCTCGCCCTCGAGCAAAGAACAAAACAAAACAAAGAAACAAAAATCAAAAGACTCAAAGACTCAGGTCAAGCAGCTGCACAATGTCACTTAGAAACACATGAACGTTAGTTTGGATAATATACAGGAATAGATGTAGCATGCATTTAACAATCTATAATTTCAAGTTAGATATTTTGCAGATTCATTTCAGTCACAATCACTGGAAGCATGAATATCTAACCTATGCATGTCAATTTCATTTCATTTTTCTCAAATTAATATAGTCTGTTCACTTGTTATTCTCCACTAATCATGGACATATATACTAGAGATCATCAGGAATTTTCAGGGTTGTAATGTAGGCTTAGGCAGTGTTAGGTAAGATTAGACATTTAGGCTCAATTAAGTACCATAAGCGCTTTTCATTCAACTCTTTTCTCCTTCTTTGCGGTATTCTTTTTAGTTCATACCCATTAATCCCCTTTCTCTTTTTGTTGAGATCATAACACACATTCACATCGGCACCTCCAAACTTAAGTTTTTCCATATTTTAATTGGGGTGCATAATTTTCGCTCTCTTTTTGTATTTCTTTTCACTCTTTTTTCATCTCTATCATCAATTATTGCTTATGCCACATAAGAGAATCTGGGGTGTCAAAGAAATAACTTTTTATTTTAGGCTCAACGGGGCTGACTAGAGATACATTTAAGTGCAAGGTGGGAAATGACTGGTAAGAAGAGCTATCAAAGAAATGCCTGAATCCTCCCCCTAACATGTACATCCTAATTATTTCGCCTCAAATAACAAGCACGCATGACATTTTTCACAATTGACATACACAAGCTAAGCACAAAATATTCCAACTAATCAGATTTTCATGAATCTTTGGCATATTTAACTTAAACACACATATTTTTGCATATCATTCCATTCCATTATCCTACTTAATTCATTAGGCGTTTCAAGCAACTACATCATGTATGATTAAAAAAAATTGACTCATATAAACACAAAAACATAATAAAAAAGACTAAAAAACACAAATAGAATAAAAACTCCCCCCCGAAATATAAACTACACATTGTCTCAAATGTGTAAAAGACTCAAAAATTTAAAAGGGACGACTTACAAACATACAACGGCTCAAATTGGTGGTGGTGGCGGCGGATACTGCATTTCGGGGGAATTTCTCATTAGCGCCGCGACCCTGCTTTTATTGCGGCTGATTTCTGCACTACCTCGATTAATCGTCGCGGCCAGATTTTGGTGTCGCAGCTTCGCAACTCCGCACATATGCGGACTTTCAGTGCGCCATGTACCGATTTTCTTCCTTCCATATTTTTCCGTACTTCGTGTCCCATTCCTTCGCCTGTCATCACAACACCACAAAAAAATACCACAAGTGAGACTGCTCAAATAAAACTAAATTGCATAAATTAAACCTTGGGTTGCCTCTCAAGTAGCGCTGTCTTTAACGTCTTGTAGTCAGACGCAAGTTTCTTATAAAAAAATCATTGGGATAATTTAACCCCACAACCTATCCATTTAAAAATCATTTTTCTCTTTCGTACTCTATTTTTTGTTTTCACAAGAGGGCGCTCAGTAAGACTTACCTGTTCGACGGCTTCCATGACATCAATTTTTGTTTCAACATTCTTCCTGACTCGTGGGTTCACCGATGTAGGAATGATCTCCTTAGATTTGACCTGTGCTGGCTGAACTTTGGTGTCAAATGTGTTGACTGCAAAACAATTGTTGATGGCTTGAGATTCAATGGTGGATTTGAACACCTTGAAGACTATCTCCTCTTCCTAGGCCCTTAGTCTTAGTTCTCTTTTTTTTACATCAATTAGGGCTCTCCCGGTTGCAAGGAATGGTTTCCCCAAAATGATGGATATTCATCATCTTCTTCCATGTCAAGGATGAGGAAGTCTGCTGGGAAGAAGAAATTTCCCACCTTGACAAGCACATATTCAAATATGCCTCTGCGGTGCACCACAATTCGATCAGCCAACTGCAAATTTACTGTGGTTGGTTTGGCTTGCCCCAAACCCAATATCTTAAATATAGACAGAGGCATGAGATTGATACTAGCCCCTAAGTCACACAGGGCCCTGTTGCATGTTATCTTGCCAATAGTGCAGGGCAAGGTGAAGCTTCCTGGATCCTTCAGCTTAGGAGGCAGTTTTTCTTTTGCAGAATGGCGCTGCACTCCTCTGTCAAAGCTACTGTCTCATAATCCGTCAGCCTTCTCTTTTTTCCAAGTATCTCCTTCACGAATTTAAAGTATGCTGGCATCTGTTCTAGTGCTTCAATGAAGGGGGTATTTATGTGAAGTTTCTTAAATACCTCCAAGAACTTGGAGAACTATTGTCTATTGCCTTCTTTTGTAACCTCTGAGGATAAGGGATTCTATCAACGTACTCCCTCAAAGGTGCTGATGGAGATTTCTCCACTGTAGGGCGATCCTTAGTGACCCCCTCCTTCTCTACCTCAACTGCTCTCTCACACTCCTCACTTACCACTGCGGGCAGGGGAGCACCCTGCTCCAACTTCTTTCCACTCCTCAACAACACTGCCTGACATTGCTCTCTAGGATTTACCTCTGTATTGCTTGGGAGAGTGCCCTGCGGCCTGTTGGTTACCATCTTTGCAAGTTGTCCAACCTGTGTTTCCAAGCTCCTGAGAGAGGACCTTGTTTCAGACATGAACTGATTCTGCGAATTGGTGAGTGTAAGAAATGCAGCTCTCAGTTCATCAGGCTTCTCCTGTTGTATAGGCGGTCTAACCTGTTGGGATGAAGTGGCATAATTTTGTACCTACTAGTTCTGATGACCACCTTGATATGGTTGCTGCTGGGGTTGATCGTTCCTCTACAAAAAGTTAGGGTGATTTCTCCATCCTGGGTTGTATGTATTGGAGTTATACGGCCGCTGAAAATTCCCAACTTCCTGCACCTGCTCCATTGTCACATTATTGGGATCCATCGCTGTGCATTTGTCAAAGGAGTGCGGCCCATCACAAATCTCACAATTAACCGGCATCTGGACTGCATTCACAGATATGGTGTTCTGCTGCAGTTGCTTCGTCAAAAGGGCCACCTGTGCATTCAGAGCAGTGATGTCATCTAGTTCATGTATGCCCATAGCCTTCCTGCTGCTCACTGACCTACCGTCTGCCCCTTGATGATTATTGGCAGCCATATCTTCCAGTAACTCATGTGCCTCATTGACACTTTTTCTCATGAAAGCACCCCCTGCTGCCGCATCAATGATGGTACGCATAGTACCACTCAACCCATTATAAAAATATGGACCAACATCCACTTCTCTATGCCATGATGTGGGCATTTCCTTTGCAGATCCTTTAATCGCTCCCACGCATTATAGAGTGACTCACCATCCACCTGGTAATAATTGTTTAACTCTCCCCTTAACTTTGCAGCTTTTGAAGGAGGGAAGAACTTTGCTAGAAACCTTTGGGCCAGGTCCTGCCAGGTAGTGACGGAGTTGGCAGGCAGTGAATTCAACCTGCTTTTGGCTCTGTCCCTAAGTGAGAATGGGAAGAGCCTCAGTCTAATGGCATCATAAGTAATACTATTGTATTTGAACGTGACACACAGCTCCAGAAAGTTGACAATGTGCATGTGGGGGTATTCAGATGGAAATCTCCCAAACTGTACTGTGTTCTGGACCATGCTCATGATGGCTGACTTGATCTCGAAGTTGTTTGCCCTATGACTAGGAGCCTGATGCACGTCTGTGCACCTGTGACCGTGGGCAGAACATAGTCACCCAAACGTCTTTCCGCTGGAACAGGGATTGGCTCCCCTACATTTTTAGGGACCTCATTATTTGTCCCATTATGATTCGGTGGTTGGTTTTCCATGGTTACCGTATCAGCTATTCTCTTATTCCGCCTGTTTAGTTTGCAGGTTTTCTCAATAGCAGGGTTGAAAGGAACAAGTATGTTTGTCCCTCTTCTTCTTCGCATAAACTAGATCCCTGAAATAGATCAAAATCAACAAACAAGTCAAGGCACACGGTTCTAATAGTAAAAAGAAATAAAAATAAAAGCCAAATTAGAAATTAAAAATAGACGGTTTGATATTAGAAGTACACCAATCCCCGGCAACGGCGCCAAAAACTTGTTAGTGATATTTCGAATGCTCACGCAAGCGCACACATCGTTGACAAGTAATATAGTCTGATAAGACCGAATATCGTTCACAGAGACTGGTTTCTAATTACCGTTCATCTATTTTATGTTATCTATTTGACAATCGATATTTGAGTTTGGTTTTCGGTTAACTACTAGAATAATTGCAAGAATTAATTAAACTATTTAAGTTGTAATTAGTTATGAATGAATTAGGGCTTCCAAAATCCTCGACTATCCACTCTATTCAATCTTTAATGAAACTAGAATGATTTTCCTTCTTCGTTAAAATAGCGGTTAACAAGACTGTCTTATATTCCGGTTGGGATATAATCACTCAACCTCATTGCAAAACCCTTTTATATTTCTATGATAGGATTTACTACATAGGAAGATTAAGAACAGTAACCTATTATGCTACACAAGTATCGGGGTACTGTCGTCCGCAATTTTAACATATGTCTAGTCAATTACAGTATATCCAAATCTCTCCTCTCGTTTCTTGATTCGAAATCATATATATATATTATGATAATTAGTGATCAATTAATCATCAAACATTCATAACAATTATTGACTAAATCTTAATCAAGTGAAGAAGAAATCAAACTACTGCATTAATTCATGAATAAAAGTTTCAAGTAATTCATAAGGAAAGCCCTAATAAAGTGTTTAGCTCCTAGCCGTTGTCACGTTAAGAACTATTACGAAATCCATATATAAACTGAATTAAAAACGAAAGAAAAGAAATTACTGCGACTAAGTCTCCAATTGTAGTCTCCCTTGTTTTCTTGTGTTGTCCTATGTTGTAGAATGACCAACCTTTCCTCTATGACTAATCCATAAGGCTTTTTATCTATCAAATTTCGTGCCCTATGGACCACTTTGTCCTTAGCCAATTTAACTTCGGAAGTGGATTTTTTTCCGTGACTGCATGCTGATCTTCTGTGGGTATTCTGCGATTCGTGCATGACCACGATGGTAGCGCCACGTACTGCTCGACTTTCGTTCGGGTCTTCATTTTCTGTCCTTTCCTGCCTCAGATTCCTCCTTTTATGCCATTTTTTCATTCCATTTTTCCATTTTGGACCGCTGTGACTCAAAAGAAAGAAAAACAAGCATAATATTATACTAAACACAACAAAAATGAGTAAAATACTAATTAAAAATTACTCAAAAAGGATATATAAAATATGGCTAACATTGATCCATGACCAACCTTCTACCATCTTATAATTATTAAACCGGGAGACAAGAAATTTCTTACTAGATGCATATTCCAAGTGTGCTTGTTCTCCGGAGCATCCCACAATTCCTTCGGTCTCCACAGGTTGATAGATGTCAAATAACGCATCCGACATTCCATTCAATATATGGCCTTGGCAAATGTAGTCATCATTGTTACATTTCATCCTTGCCCTTGTTTGTTTCAGTGGTTCCTCTTCGCCTTCATTGGCCTCCGGTGGACCACCGGTGGAAATCACATACACAACCTTCAGTGTTTTCAGGAGAAAGTTCATCTTCTTTTGCCAATTGCGGAAATCTACTCCACCCAGCTTATCAAGTTTGGCAAAGTTGGTTGTGAGATCCTTCATGGAAGACATAATGAATAATTCTCTTTGATTGTTAGAAAATAGTGTGTGTGGTGAAATATTTTGCTATGCTTCAAGTCGTATACCTCACTTGGATCACTTTCCAAAGAGAATTCTTTGTCCCTTACAAATACTCTCCCAAGATAGAATGAAGCAAGGCCAAGAAACAATGAAACAAATCTCTAAATACATAAGGTTTAGTGTTGCAGTCACCAAACTTATGCAGGTTTTCTTAAGGAAGAATGTTGGTACATGGTATATATCTTAGTAGTGAAATATGACAAAGGATATTCCCCTATTTATAGTGTTTTTTAACCCTTAAACAACAGGAAAAACATCTGTAAATAAATATCAAATGATCTGAAATGACGCAACGTTTCGGGAAGCAATGTGATGTTTCAGAACTTTTATGCCCATAACTATTTCTCTTGAAAATTCCAATATATTTTCTTTTTACCATTGTAAGCTCACTAGCTCAAGCACCTGTTTGCGTCCATGTATTTTAAATATTTCTCTCAACATGAATAGAAAAGTCAAAGATTATATCTATATTTATCTGGCTGATTTTGCGTTTTTAAAAGGAAAATGTTTATAAATGAAATTAGAACTAAGAATTAGTTGAATCCATGTAGTTCCTTTATTTGGTTACCCTTATTTTTAATCTTCTCCGCTGCCTATACAAGGAGCAAGGCTAAGTCAATGAATTGGGTTTATATTTTGTGAGTACAACAATTGAATTACAACAATTGCTAGGAACGGAAAGTAAGTAACTATTACAAAGATACAATCTGGAAACAAGAACAAAACAAGGTTTTCTGAGTCAAGTGGTATTCACTATGTCCTTTAAGACAATATTGTCCCGTATATATCCTTTTACGGTAATTGGCAAATTATCTCCCAAGATAAAATAACAACTAACAAATGAGCAAAGGAAACTCAAGTATTTACTAAAAGAAGAACCTTTGAGTGTTTGAGAGATTGCTTAGAGAAGAAGAAGATCAGAAAATCTGAGTTGTGTGTATTCTCCAATTGAGTCAAGTCCTCAATTTATAGTGTAAAGAAGATGATCTTTCAACTAGCCAACTAATGCCTTCAATAGTCATGTAATGACCTTTAATTGAGAGGTAGCTAATCTGATTTCAAGTTCCACTAGAAGTTCCAAGGTTAAAGTGAAGGAACCTGAAAGTGATATAGAAGATGAATTTAATAAACCTATAGAAACAGAAATGGAAACGAATGATATAATAAAGGAAGATGCAAATGATTACTCGTCATTTGGCTAATAACCTTCCATAATTTTACGTCTCAAATATTTATTTACGTACCAATATCTCTTTCACTAAAAAAATTTACGATCATTGATACAACGTGTGCACGTGTGTGAAAATGACGTTTCCGACGTGCGGGGCCTAACTTTTCGAGTCATAAATAATGGGATAACATTATTCCACGTTAATAAATTTCCAACAATCCCCTCTTGAAAGAGATTTTGGTGCACTCACAAGGTGCCTTTCTAGCAATCTTTTGGCGGACCGATGTTGCATCTGGATAGGTAGTCGTAGCTTTGAATCTCCATAGTTGAATACCATCGGACTTACTTACTGCGCGGTAAATGTGATGTCTTGAACCGTCAGTGTTTAGTGTAAGCAAAGACAATTGTACACAACAACTTTCCTTACTTTGTTCTTCTTTAATGTTTTGTCCGTTGTGGCCGTGGACACTTCTTGGATTCTTAAGTGCGTTCATTTGAGACGGCCTGTCCGCGCACTTTAATAGGTGGTCTCCTACAAGGTATCCTGCTATACCCCATTTAAAAAGTGTTAGGAATTATTAAAAGTTTCCCCAAACCTAACCTCAATCGTTGAGGATCATTAAATGTTTTGGAAATTTAACCTCTACCCACACTGCAGATATCACTTAATGTCTATCACAGAAACGACCTTGGATTCATGTTTCTTTACAGAAATCATCATCCGAAGTTCTTTTGTTTCCACCGAAGCGCTCAACTGAATATTTACGACTTAGTTTTTCCGTTGAACCTAATTCCTGGGATCTGTAGTCAGTAAGGTTAGGTATCCATCATATCAGTTTTTATTGATTGGGTTTTAAGCCCATTCTTCTAGACAGACATAACATCTGATCTCTGGGCATGCCCTTAGTCAAAGGGTCTGCTATGTTTTTCTTGGATTTTACATAATCGATGAAAATAATACTCATGGTAATCAGCTACCTAACGGTCTTATGTCTCTGTCGGATATGACGAGATTTGCCATTGTACATAGAAATATGTGTCCTTTCTAGAGTGGATTGGCTGTCGCAGTGGATCATTACAGAAGGTACGGGTTTATTCCAACACGGATATCCTCTAAGAAGTCATGAAGTCACTCAGCTTCTTCTTCTCACGTGAGAGTGTTTTATTTCCAACAAAGTGGCATCAGAGCCATGGCAAATGGTATGATACCATTCCAAGTCCCAACACTCAACAACAATAACTACGACAATTGGAGTATCAAAATGCTGGCACTTCTTGGATCACAAGATGTGTGGGATATCATAGATAAAGGCTATAACGAGCCTGCGGATGATGATGTTTTTGCTGCTCTTACACTAGATCAAAAGACAACTTTGAAGGATTCAAGAAAGAGAGACAAAAAAAACTCTCTACCTCATTTACCAAACATTAGATGATGATGGTTTTGAAAAGATTTCGAGTGGAAGCTCTGCCAAAGAAACGTGGGATAAGCTACAAACCTCTTACAAAGGATCCGAGCAAGTGAAGAAGATCTGTCTCCAAACATTAAGAGGTGAATTCGAATCCTTACACATGAAAGTATCTGAGTCTATTTCGGATTATTTCTCAAGAGTAATAGATGTTTCTAATCAATTAAAAAGAAATGGTGAAAAGTTATAAGATGTGAGGATAATAGAGAAGATACACCGTTCATTGGATCCAAAATTTGAGCACATTGTTGTAACAATTGAAGAAACTAAAGACTTGGAAGAAATGATGACTGAGCAACCCCAAGGATCATTGCAAGCGTACGAAGAGAAACATAAGAAGAAGTAAGTGTTTACTGAGCAACTCCTCAAGCTGCAACTCAACTATACGCATGAAAGCTAATGCAATGATAGAAAACAACGTAGTTGAGGCCGAGGCAGAGGTAGGGACCATGGAAGAGGTGGAAGTCGCGGTCGTGGACGAGGTTGAAAGTACAACAACAATAATTCCAACAACAACTATGATAAAAGAGAAAGCTCAACACAAGGTCGTGGAAGAATCAATCCGAACTCAAGGTATGACAAATCTCAAGTTCGATGCTATAATTGTCAGAAGTTTGGGCATTATGCTTCAGAGTGTAGAGCTCCCAATAATAAAATTGAGGAGAAGAACAACTACATGGAGGAGAAGATAGATAACAAATAAACTCTTCTTCTAGCACGAAAGGAAACTGATTGTGGCCAAGCAAATTCCTGGTACCTTGATAGCGGTGCAAGCAATCACATGTGTGGAAATAAATACATGTTCGTGGAGCTAGATGAGTCAGTAAGCAAAAATGTTTTATTTGGAGATGCTTCCACAATAGCAGTAAAAGGGAGAGGTAACATCCTTATCCGTTTGAAAGATGGAAGACATCAGTTTATTTCTAATGTCTACTATGTGTTGAATATGAAAAGTAATATCTTGATTTTAGGACAACTGTTTGAGAAAGGTTATGGTATTCATATGAATGATTATAATATTTCTATAAAAGATGATAAGAATAACTTCATTGCTAAAGTGCCAATGTCAAAGAAGAGAATGTTCCTGATCAACATACAAAATGATGTTACAAAGTGCCTGAAATCTTTTCACAGAGATGCATCATGGCTTTGGAATCTTCGATTTGGGCATCTCAAATTTGGAGGTCTAGAGCTACTATCTAAGAAGGATATGGTAAAGAGTCTACCTCACATCAACCATCCTGACCAGCTTTGTGAAGGGTGTCTAGTCGGGAAACAATTCAGAAAAAGCTTTCCAAATAAGTCAGAGCCAAGAAGCCACTTGAGCTCATCCATACTGACGTGTGTGGTCTGATCAAGCCTAGCTCTCTCGGTAATAGTAACTATTTTCTTCTCTTCATTGATGATTTTTCAAGAAATACCTGGGTATATTTCTTGAAACAGAAGTAAGAAGTTTTCAAGAAGTTCAAAGCTACAGTGGAAATAGAAAGCGGTAAAAAGATCAAAGCCATGAGATTCGACTGAGGTGGAGAATTTACTTCCAGGAAGTTTCAAGAGTTCTGTGAAGCAAATGGAATTCATCGACCAATGACAGTTCCTAAACCCCCAGCAAAATGGCCTTGACAGGAAGAAAGAGCAGAACAATCCTCGACATGGCATGAAACATGCTCAAAAGCAAGAAACTTCCCAAGAAGTATTGGGCCGAAGTAGTAGCGTGTGCAATCTACTTGTTAAATCGATCTCCAATAAGAAGTTTTTTGGGGAAAGACACTGCAAGAGGCATGGAGTGGAAGAAAGCCTGGCATTTTCCACCTGAGAACCTTTGGAAGTATAACCCATGTTCATGTACCAGATGAGAGAAAAACGAAGCTTGATGATAAAAGCGAGAGATTTATCTTCATCGACTATGATGCTAATTCGAAGGGCTACAAGTTGTACAATCCAGACAATAAGAAGATTGTGATTAGTCGAGATGTGGTATTCAATGAAGAAGGAGAATGAGATTTTTAACTCTCATGAAGATGACTTTAATGTCTTTCCTCAGTTTGAAGAAGATGAGCAAATAATGAGGGAGCAACTAGATGAACCTCAACAAGAGGATTCGAACCTATGGCCGGCCTGCCCCTGACCTACTGGGTTGGGTGGCCGGGTTAGCAGAGCTTGCAACTCCACCCACATCACCAACATCAACCACTCAAGAAGACTCATCACCTTCGTCATCTTCAAGTGGGAGTCAAAGTGAAAGAGTTGTGCAACGTACAAAAAGCCTTAGAAATCTCTATGAGGTTATTGAACGACAAGATAATCTTATATTATTTTGTCTATTTGTCGATTGTGAACCAGTGAGCTTTCAAGAAGCAGTACAAGAAAAGAAGTGAAGAGATGCAATGGAAGAAGAAATCAAGGCCATCGAGAAGAATGACACATGGGAACTTACCTCACTTCCTAAGGGACACAAGGCGATAGATGTCAAATGGGTGTACAAAACAAAGCAAAATGCTAAAGGAGACATTGAAAGACATAAGGCGAGGTTAGTTGCTAAAGGTTATAGTCAAAAGGCTAGAATTGACTATGATGAGGTATTTGCTCATGTTGCTTGATTGGAGACTATCAGACTAAGCATTTCTTTGGCAGCTCAAAAATAGTGGGAAATACAACAGATGGATGTAAAGTATGTCTTCCTAAATGGAATTCTTGAAAAGGAAGTCTACATTCAGCAACCATCAGGCTACGAAGTCAAAGGCCACGAAGACAAGGTGTTGAAAAAGTCTCTTTACGGGCTAAAACAAGCATCAAGGGCATGGAATAGCTAAATCGACAAGTACTTCCAAGAAAATGGCTTCAACAAATGTCCCTACGAGCATGCTCTATATATCAAGATCAAAGATGGAGATATTTTGATCGTTTGCCTCTACGTGGATGATTTGATCTTCACCGGAAGCAACCCAAGCATGTTCGGTGAATTTAAAGAAGTAATGACGAAAGAATTCGAGATGACAGACATGGGGCTCATGGCGTACTGTTAGGAATATTTTATATACACTTTTTGAGTCATTTTTAGTTAGTATTTTTCTTATTCTCTTCGAAATTAGTGTCGTGTTAGGGTCGTTTTTCTTTCTTTTGAGTCACAACGATCCTAAATGAAGAAATGGCAAAAAGAGGATGAAATGAGCTTAATTGAGATGAAATTGCATACTAAAAAGGCCAAGAAATGAAGCTTAATAAGTCCCGAGAAACATAGAAGAGATTTGACGAAGTCCGAAAGAAAAAAGGGCACAACCGAAAAACTGGCCAAATAACGTCACATGCGCCGCGACGCTAATTATCCTGCCGCGTCTGATTTTTCTTCAGTATTTTGGACGCCGTGGCGCCAGCCTGCAGGGCCACGACGCCGACGCGGAAAATCTAATTTTTGGGCCGAATTTCAGAGGGTTAAAAGGGTCTGAAGCGTAAGTTTTCTCAAATATAAATCCCTAAAACCCTGACCTTATGGAGGCATCTTGTACATATTCTTGATTCTACTTTGGGGAGGCTAGGAAGGGAGGCAAGCCACAAGATTGGAGACAACTTTACAAGTTCTTTTTCTTTCCCTTATTTTATTTCAGTTTATGTTGAGTTGTAAATTAGTTCTTGACATGACAATGTTTAGGAGCTAATTACTTTATTAGGGTTTTTCATTCGAATCTTTTTGAAACTCTTTCATATAGTTAATGCATAGTTATTGATTTTTTCTTCACTCGTATTAAGATCTATTAAATATTGTTTTGATTGCTTGATAATTAACTGGCCATTAATTGTCATCACTTATATGATTTTGAATCGAGATCCGAGAGGGGAGATTTGAATATGCTGTAGTTGTCTAGACATAGGTTAAAATCGCGGATGAAAGTACCCCGATACTTGTGTAGTATTTAAGGTTATTGTTCTTAATCCTCCTGTGTGGTAAAATCTATCATAGAAATATAGAAGGTTTCTGCACAAGGTTGAACTCTCGTATATCCTAACTGAAATATAATGACAGACTAGTTAACCTGCTATCTTAATAATAAGAAGAATCATTAGTGTTGCATTAACACGTGAAAGAGTGGATAGTTGAGGAGATTGGATGCTCTATTTCCATCATAACTGTTTTAAACCCTTAGTATCATCACTTTAGTTTATTTTCTGCAATTTACTTTAGTCTAGTTATTAGATAAAAATCCAAACAAATTAACGATCATCAAATAGAAACTAAAGCATAGATAATCGATACTTGATAATCAGTCTCTGTGGATGATATTCGATCTTACAGACTATATTACTTGAAGCGGTACGTACACTTGCGTGAGCATAAGTACAATCGTTAACACGTACTATCTTGGCATTGAAGTTAAGAAACAAAATGATGGAATTTTCATTTCACAGGAAAGCTATGCAAAGGAGATCCTGAAAAAGTTCAAGATGGAGAACTGTAATGTTACACCTCATAATTTTAGTTGTACAGTTTGAGAACGTGATTAAGAAAATAAGATTCGAATATTGGATATAAAGTATATTTACATATGCTAATACGGAAATTAGTATACAAATGATGTGATCCTGAAATAATTTTTGAATACTACAAGTGTGACGATGGGAAATCAATACTAATAGTTGTATATTCCTAATAAGGTTGGACTAGGTGTCGTGTATTATGAGACTAGGACATGGAATTTTCAGATTTTATATATAAGATTGATTATGTAGGAGATTAATTAAGTGTGGAATTAATTTTTAGTTGATGGAATAATAATAAGTGGACACCATGGGAACTCAAACCCCCCCCCCCTCGTGAACCAAGCCCCAACCATACATAATGATTTTCAACCCACATTTATCAATGTTCTTTCACCTTTAATTGTAAACTTCTCCTTCAACCTCCTTTCTCTCTCCCTTCTCCCACATATTTATATTCTCCATAGCTAAGAGAAGAGCAAAACTAACTCCTCTTCCAAGATTAACTTCTTCTACTAAGTTCCAAGACAATGGTAAGCTCCAAACCGTGCTGGAATAGGTAATCTAGCCGAGAATCTGCCCAGAAATCTTAAGCATTGAAGATGAACATTTTGGAAGAAAAACAAGTAAGTAAGATGGTCTCCAACTTGTAAAGGATGCATGCATGTAATTAAAACTTGAAGAAATGGTGAAAATGGAGCAGTGGGGACCGAGACTTTTAGGGACTGCTTTAGCAAATTGAAGGTAAGATTTCTTCTTCTATAGAGTATTGGAAGTTAAATAATGTTGTAGTTAAGAGATGAACTTGTGTTAAGAGAAATTGGAAGTAAGAAAATGCATGTGGTTGTTATTGATGTTGTTGAGCCGAATAGAATTGTTGTTACCGATTTTGGGGTTGTTTTTCAGTACATTGGGTTAATTGATGTTGTTGCTATCGTCGTCACTAATTGCATATTGAAATTGAAGGTAATTTTGATATTTAAAGTTGTAATTGATTATATGAAAGTGTTGAAATATGAATTGGATTTTAAGGAGTTAAGAAAAGAGTTATGAAACTATGTTGTTGTGGCCGAGACCTTCCCAAAATCGTGGGTATTGTTGTGTCGAATTTAAGGGATGTTTTGTTGAGTTATAATGCTGGAATTATAAGCTATGAACATGCATATACATTGTTGTAATTGCGTATATACCTCTTAAAGGAATTAAGGTGTATAAGAGGGTTATGTTGCAAACTATAAGATTGAACTCTCGTTGTTGCTAGGAGTATGGACTGTTTTTAAAGGTTGTTTTAATATGGATTAAGGGGCTCGATTAACATGAGAAATATGTGTATTAATCACCCTGGTTGTTGTAGTTGTTGTACTCCTTGAATGTAAAGAGAAAGAATGTATAACGATGACGTATATGGATTATTTGGGACTGTTTTGGTTATGTCCTTGAGACGTGTCTTATTATTGATATTATCGACCTTGTTGTGAATTGCGGATGTATGTATAAATAGGAGAAGTGCTGCCCGATTTTGTATATAAAAAGAAGTTATCGTTAGATATATATAACGTATGCTAGTAATCATAGAGTTGACGAACATATTACTATTGTTATAGGTTGAAGTGCTAATTGAGACGTATTCTAAATATTGATTTGGTTAGTTCGACAATAAGGTATGTAAAACTATCCTTTCTTCTTTTGACATGATTTATATAAAATGAGTGTACGGCAGACATACATAATTCTATTGAATCTTAATTCCTAGTGATACTTGATATGCTAGTTGCCTATGATTTTACAAGTGATAGTCCATTCTATTTATTCCATTGAGAGTCAAATGATGATATAAATTGTATAAAGTTACTCATGATATTCTATTCGTGCTTGATGTGATTATATTAATTCACCGAGTCCCGGGCCGGGTATGTATATATATGATGATTTTACCGAGTCCCAGAATGGGCCGGGTACGGTATGTGCACATTACATGATTTCATCGAGACCCTCACAAGGGGGCCGGGTACGCTATGTATATGTATATGACTTCATTCACCGAGTCTCATAATGGGTCGGGTACGGTATATGATACGGACATACATGCCTCTCATTTCATAAGGCACAGTTGCAATGATATTTTGATTATTATACTTGTCTCATGTTATCTTTTGGCCAGTTATGATCTTTCTTACAGTACTTCATATTTTATATACTCAGTACATTATTTCGTACCGACCCCCTTTCCTCGGGGGCTGCGTTTCACGCCCGTAGGTGCATATATTCGGTTTGGTGATCCTCCAGTCTAGGATTCATGTTCTGCTATTGGGAGAGCTCCATTGATCCAGAGCCAAGTCTTTGGTACAAACCCTTTTGTTATAAACTTATGTATATTCAGGGGTACGGCGGGGCCCTGTCCCGTCATGTTTCACTATCATACTCTTAGACGTCTGTAGACAGGTGTGAGTGGTAGATGTGTTTTGGACTTGTGTGGATTGTATATGTGTTTTGGTCAGTTGTACGGTTGTGATGCATTTTGGATATCCCTATGTACAGGGGCGGCCTTGTCGGCTTGCCTATCTTGATATGTTTGATTAGCTGTGACTCCTCAGGAGACATGTTTATTACAGATTTCTATAATTCCCTTAGTATGAGTCTGATTATATGTGACAGGTTAGTATAAGGGTGCCCAGGTAGGGCGCCGAGTCGCGGCCTGTCGGGTCGGGTCGTGACATGTAAGCCGATAAGCACGACGGAATATGGAATCAAGATGTCCAAACATGAAGAAGGCGGAAGTGTAGATCCAATATTCTTCAAAAGTTTGGTGGGAAGTCTTCGATATCTAACTTGCAAGAGGCCCGATATTCGTCATGTAGTTGGAGTGGTTAGTCGCTACATGGAATCTCCAACAACCACCCATTTTAAAGTCGCAAAGAGAATTCTTCGCTATCTGAAAGGTACAATTGACTTTGGCTTGTTCTATTCAGTTTCTAATAATTACAAGCTTGTTGGATATAACGATAGTGATTGGGGTGGAGACATAGATAATCGAAGGAGCACTACTGGATTTGTATTTTTCATGGGAGATACTGCTTTCACATGGATGTCAAAGAAACAATCGATTGTCACATTGTCCACTTGTGAAGCGGAATATGTTGTTGCTGCTGCCTCATGTGTTTGTCATGAAATATGGCTTAGAAATCAATTGAAGGAGATAGGATTGATACAAGAAGATCCTGCCAAGGTTTGTGTCGACAACAAGTCAGCCATTTTCTTAGCAAAAAATCTAGTATTCCATGATCGAAGTAAGCACATGAATATTCGCTACCACTATATAAGCGAGTGTGTTCCAAGAAATGATGTGCAAGTGTTGCGATATTTCTAGATGGTCACGCAAGTGTACGTATCGTTTCAAGTAATATAGTTTGTAAGACCGAATATCGTCCACAGAGGCTGGTTATCAATTACCGATTATCTAATCTATGTTATATATTTGGTTAACTATAGTTTGATTGGGTTTTTATCTATGAACTAGCTAGAGTAATTGCAAAAATTAAACTAAATATGCTTTGGTGTAAATCCGTTATGATGAAAATAGGGCTTCTAATATCCTCAACTATCCACTCTTTTTAATCCTTAATGCAACAACAATGGTCTCTTCTTCTACGTTAATATAGCAGGTTAACTAGTCTGTCTTATATTCCGGTTAGGATATATAAAACTCAACCCTATGTAGAAACTTTCTATATTTCTATGATAGATTTTACCACATAGGAGGATTAAGAACAGTAACCTTAATTACTACACAAGTATCTGGGTACTTTCGTCAGCGATTTTAACCTATGTCTATTCAATTACAGCATATCCAAATCTCCCCTCTCGGATCTCGATTCAAAATCATATAAATTATGATAATTAGTGATCAGTTAATTATCAAACATTCAAATCAATATTGAATAAATCTTAACGAATTGAAGAAGAAACTAAACTAATGCATTAATTCATAAAAACGAGTTTCAAGCGATTAAATGGAAAGCCCTAATTAAGAGTTTAACTCCTAGTTATAGACATGCTAAGAACTAATTCAATATCCAACATGAACTGAAATAAAACAAAGAAAAGAGAAAAGAAAATAACTTGAACTAGGTCTCCAATCTTCTAGCCTCCAAAATTGTGTTAGAATCTGAGCCGTCTGCTCTACCTAAAATATGTCCCAAGGGTTTATATATGCTGTCAAAAACGTGTGCTTCAGACCCTTTTAGCCCTTGCCAATTCTGTCTCGGATCTGGATTTACCCGCATCGGCACCACGGCCCTGCATTATGGCGCTGCGGCGCTGAATGTTCTGCGGCTTCTCAGGAATTATGGCGCCGCGACCCTGTTGTCTGGCACCACGGCCCTGCATGCTTTCGTCCGAATCTGCCAACTTTTATCTTTTTTGCTTCGGGAGCCTCCTTTTCTGCCTACGTTTAGCTTCTTTTTGTCATTTTGCCATTTAGAACCGTTGTGACTCAAAAGAAAGAAAAACGACCCTAACACAACACTTATTTCAACAAAAATAGGAAAAATACCAATTAAAATGACTCAAAAAGTGTATACAAAATATGCCTAACAAATACCCCAAAACTTAACCTTTACTCGCTCTCGAGTAAAGATCAAAACGAAATCAAAGAAACAAAAGAAAAGGACTCAAAGACTATGATCAAGTAGCTGCACCAAGGTTACTTAGAAAAACATGAATGTTAGTTGGGATAATATGCTGGAACATACATAGCATGGATTCTTAGCAATCTAGAATTTCAATTCAGATATTTCGCAAATTCACTTTAATCATAATTAATGAAAGCATGAACACCTAACCTATGCATGCCAATTTAATTCCATTTTTCCCAAAGATCTATGGGTCTGTTTACTTGTTATTCTTCACTAATCATAGACATACATATTAGAGATCTTCAGGACTTTTCAGGATCGTAATGTCGGTTCAGGCAGGGGTAGGTAAAAGTAGGCATTTAGGCTCAAATTACATACCATAAGCGTTTTTCATTCAACTATTTTTCCTTCTTTTTTTGTTTTCCTTTTTGTTCCTACATATCATCTGTCTCCTTTCTGTTGAGAGCATGAGACACATTCACATAGGCATCCCCAAACTTAAGTTTTTACATGTTTTTTCATCTGGGGTGCATTAATTTCACTCTCTTTTTGTATTTCTTTTTCACACTTCTTCATCCCAATTTTCAATTACTGCTTATGGCACACAAGAAAATCATAGGGTGTAAAAAACAACGATATTTGTTGATAAACAGTAGTAAGATGATAGAAAGAATCCAAAAAAGCATGTCAAAAAGTGTGTCAGAGCGAAGGCTTCAGCTCCACGTAAGACTGCAATGCAAAAGAAGATTTACAATCACATACTCAAACCATTGTCGAATCCTACTCAGCGGAATATGGAGGTACTTATGACAGACCGGGAAGAATATAAATACAACAACTAAGTCAGAAAAAATTTCTTCTTTAATTTAGCCTACCAGAAGCTGGCTAGACAGTTCTTAAGAAATAACTTATTTTGGGCTCAAAAGGTCTGACTAGGGATACATTTTATGCCATGGTAGGTAATGAATGGTAAGAAGGACTCAGAAAGAAATGCCTGAATCATCTCCCTAAACATGTACATCTTAACTATTTCGCCTCAAATAACAAGCAAGCAGACTTCATAGATATTTTTCAACCATTCTTTCCATAATTGACAACACATATGTCAAGCACAAATATCCCAAATAATTAGATTTTCATGAATTTTTGGCATATCTAACTTAAGCACACAGATTTTTGTTTCTCATTCCATGACATTATCCCACTTAATTCACTAGGTGTTTTCAGCAACTACAACATGCATGATCATAAATTTTTTTGACTCATATAGTCACAATAAAAGACACAAAAACAGACACACAAAACAAACTAAGAACCCAATAAAAGACACAAAAATAGACGCACAAAATAAACTAAGAACACAATAAAAGACACAAAAACAGACACACAAAACAAACTAAGAACCCCCCAAACCTAAACGACGCATTGTCCCAAATGTGTAAAGACTAACAATTAAAAAGGGACGACTTACATACATCAAAACAACAGCTCAAAATGGTGGTGGCGGCGGTCTTGCTCATCGGAGGCGGTATCTGGAGATATCGCTTTTTATCAAAGGGCGTCGCGGCCCTGTATAATGACGTCGCGACACTACAATTCCTGAGGGTGTTCTGAACATTCGGCGCCGCGGCGCTGTCCCGATTTCGTGCTTTCCAGCGTTTTTCCGTGCTTAATCTCTAATTCCCTCACCTGTCTCACAACACAGCCAAAAATACCATCAAGTGAGACTTTTCAAGTTAAAACTAATTGCAATAACAAAATAAACATAATTTAAACATTGGGTTGCCTCCCAAGTAGCGTTGTCTTTAATGTCTTTTAGCCGGACGCAATTTTCTTATTTAATCACTGGGGTAAGTTACCCCCACAACACACCCATTTAAAAATCATCTTTTTCTTTCTCATTCTACTCTTCTTTTTCACAGAGTTTAGTTTAGAGAGATTTACCTCTTGGTCAGCGTTTACATCATCAATTTTAGTTTCAACATTCGTACTAACCTTTCTTGCATGTGGATTTGCAGCTGTCTCAATGATCCCCATACCTTTGGATTGTTTTTGATGGGCTACTGCGTCAGTGGTGCTCACAGCAAAACATTTGTTTCTTGCTTAGGACTCAGTGGTAGACTTGAAGACTTTGAACACCATTTCCTCATCTTGGACTCTAAGCCTTAACTCCCCCTTATCCACATCAATGAGGGCTCTACCCGTAGCAAGGAATGATATCCCCAGAATGATGGGCATGTCCTCATCTTCCTCCATGTCGTGAATGAGGAAATCAGTTGGAAAGAAGAACTTGCCCACTTTGACTAGCACATCTTCAATTATACCTCTGGGATGCATGACGGATCGGTCAGCAAGATGCAGATTCACTGTGGTTGGCTTGGCTTCCCCCAAACCCAGTTTTTTGAACACTGAGAAAGGCATAAGATTGATGCTGACCCCCAAATCACAGAGTGCCCTGTTGCATATTACCTTTCCTATAGTACAAGGTAGGGTAAAATTCCCTGGGTCTCTCAACTTCGGTGGCAGTTTATTTTGCAAGATCGCACTGTACTCTTCTGTCAGCACCACTATTTCATAATCTGTCAGTTTCCTTTTCTTCCCAAGGATCTCCTTCATGAACTTGAAATATATCGGCATCTGATCCAAAGCCTCAATGAATGGTATGTCGATGTGGAGCTTCTAGAACACTTTCAAGAACTTGGAGAATTGCTTATCTAGCGACTTCTTCACTAATCTTTAAGGGAACGGAATTCTGTCTGTGTACTCTCTCACAGCTGCCGGTGGAGCCTTTTCTAATGTAGGGTGGTCATCAGTGACCCCTTCTTTTTCTGCATCAACTTTCTTCTCCAATTCTTTCTCCTTCTCTTCCACTGGCTGGGGTGCAACCTGCTCTAACTGCTTCCCACTTCTCAAGCTGATTGCTTGGCACTGTTCTTTGAGATTCACCTCTGTGTTGCTAGGGAGAGTACCTTGAGGTCTTCTGTTCACCATATTTGCCAGTTGCCCTACCTGAGTTTCCAAGCTCCTAAGAGAAGATCTTGTTTCAGCCATGAATTGAGTTTGAGAGTTGGTCAGTGTTAACAATGCTGCTCTCAATTCATCTGGATTTCTTGTGGGTCGGGTGAGCTGAATTGCTGTGAAGATGAGGCCTGAATAGGTGGTTGCTGGTTCTGATATTGGCCTCGAAACTGTGTCTGCTTCCCCTGATCATTCCTCCATGAGAAGTTGGGGTGATTTCTCCACCCCGGATTATAGGTGTTGGAGTAAGGGTTGTTTTGGGGCCTTTGGAAGTTTCCAATTGCCTGACATTGAGCCTGCTCCATTGGGATGTTGTTAGGGTCGGTTGTTGGACATCTATCAAAGGTGTGTGGACCCCCACATATTTCACAAACCGCTTGCATCTGAACAGCATTCACAGACACTGCATTCTGTTGGAGTTGCTTAGTCAAGAGAGCAACCTGGGAATTTAGTGTAGTGATGACATCTAACTCATGAACCCCAATTGCTTTTCTGCCACCTGTTCCCCTATCATCTGACATGTGATTGTTCGTGGCCATGTCTTCCAGCAAGTCATGGGCTTCATGTGTTGTTCTCTTCATGAAAGTGCCACCAGCAACTGCATCAATAATTGTCCTAGTAGTCCCACTCAGACCATTATAGAATTATGCACCAAGTTCCACTACTCAAGGCCATGATGTGGACACTTCCTCTATAAGTCCTTGAACCTTTACCAAGCCTCATACAATGGTTCTCCATCGGTTTGGTAGAAATTGTTCAGTTCTCCCCTAAGCTTCACTGCCTTTGATGGTGGGAAGAACTTTGCAAGGAATTTCTGAGCTAGATCCTGCCATGTGAAGATGGAGACTGTTGGCATGGAGTTCAACCAAACTTTTGCTCTGTCCGTGAGTGAAAATGGGAAAAGCCGCAACAAAATGACATCATCAGTAACGCTGTTAGGCGATTTCCATATGCGCAAAACGCAAGTATACGTATCATCTCAAGTAATATAGTCTGTAAGACCGAATATCTTCTACAGAGACTGGTTTCTAAGTACCGAACATCTATTTTGTGTTATGTATTTGGAGAACAAATATTGATTGGGGTTTTTATTTAACTACTGGAATGATTGCAAGAAATAAGTAGACTAATTAGGTTGTATTCAGATTATGAAGGAATTAGGGCTTCCAAAATCATCAATTATCTACTTTATTCAATCCTTAATGCGTTCTAGAATGATTTTTCTTCTATGTTAAGATAGCGATTAACTAGATTGTCTTATATTCTGGTTAGGATATATAATCACAACCTCAGTGCAGAACCCTTCTATATTTCTATGATATAATTTACCACATAGGAGAATTAAGAACAGTAACCTATAAAGCTACACAAGTATCGGGGTACTGTCGTCCACGATTTTAATCTATGTCTATTCAACTACAGCATATCCAAATCTCTCCTTTCGGTTGTTGATTCGAAATCATATATGTTATGATATTTAGTGATCAATTAACTATCAAACATTCACATCAATTATTGAATAGATCTTAACAACTGAAGAAGTAATCAAACTATTGCATCAAATCATGAATAAAGGTTCAAGTGAATCATAAGGAAAACCCTAATTAAGTGTTTAGTTCCTAGCCATAGACATGCTACGAACTAACACAATATCCAATATAAAACTGAAATAAAAACTAAAGATAGAAAATTAGAAGATTAAAGTCTCCAATTGTTGCTCCAAGTGGCTTGTGTTGTTCTTGTGTTCAAGAATGGACCCCCCCTAAAAACCGATCCCTAGGGCTTTAAATAGGTATCAATTTCGTGCCCTAGGGACCCTATTTCCCTTGGCCAATTCCAACTTGGGCGAAAAATGCAAGATCGGCACGCGGATTCTGCAGTCGCGCCATGCGCAAACCCCGACTCTCTGAATAAATGGCACCGTGGTTCTGCGAATGCACGGTCTTTGAAAGTCTGAGTTTCTGCTGTTTTGCATGATCTTCTTTGTGGTTTTTCCGAGTCATCGATTTTCGACTTTTTTCTGCCTCGGGACCTCCTTTTATACCCACTTTTCGTTCTTTTTTGTCATTTTGCCTTTTTAAACCGCTTTGACTCAAAAGAAAGAAAAACAACCCTAAAACTATACTAGACGCAACTAAAATGGGTAAAATACTAATCGAAAATGACTCAAAATTGGTATATGAAATATGCCTAACAAACCTCCAAACTTAAACTTTGCTCGCCCTCGAGCAAAGAAGAAAACAAAACAAAGAAATAAAATAAAAAAGACTCAAAGACTCACGTCAAGCAGTTGCAAAATGTCACTTAGAAACACATGAACGTTAGTTAGGACAATATGTAGGAATAGATGTAGCATGTATTGAACAATCTAGAATTTCAAGTTAGATATTTCGCAGATTCATTTCAGTCACAATCACTTGAAGCATGAATACTTAACCTATGCATGTCAATGTCATTGCATTTTTGTCAAGGTACTATAGCTTGTTTACTTGTTATTCTCCACTAATCATGGACATACATACTAGGAATCATCAGGACTTTTCATGGTTATGATGTAGACTTAGGCAAGGGTAGGTAAAAATAGGCATTTAGGCTCAAATTACGTACCATAAGCGCTTTTCATTCAGCTTGTTTCTCTTCCTTGCTGTATTCTTTTTAGTTCATACTCATTACTCTCTTTTTTCTTTTTGTTGAGAGCGGAACATACACATTCGCATTGGCACCCCTAAACTTAAGCTTTTCATATTTTAATTGGGGTGCATAATTTATTTTTGCTCTCTTTTGTATTTCTTTTTCACTTTCTTTTTCCTCCATATCATCAGTTATTGCTTATGGCATATGAGGGAATTGGGGTGTCAAAGAAATAACTTTTCATTTTAGGCTCAAAGGGCTGACTAGGGATACAATTCATTGTCAGGGTAGGTAATGAAAGGTAAGAAGGGCTAACAAAGAAATGCCTGAATCCTCCCCCTAACATGTACGTCCTAATTATTTCTCCTCAAATAGAAAGCATGCAGGACATTTTTTCGCAATTGACATACACAGGCTAAACACACAATATTCCAACTAATCGGATTTTCATGAATATTTGACATAATTAACTTAAGCACACAGATTTTTGCATATCATTCCATTACATTATCCTACTTAATTCACTAGGCGTTTCAAGCAACTACAACATGCATGATAAAAAAAAATGTGACTCATATAGACACATAAAAGACACAAATCAACGACTCAAAATTATAAGAAAATACAAGTACCCCCCTAAACTTAACTGGCACATTGTCCAAAATGTGTATGACTCAAAGATGAAACAGGGACGACTTACAGACGTACATCGGCTCAAAATGGTGGTGGTGGCGGTGAATATTGCATTGTGACAGTATTTGTGGGAGGAGATTTGGCGATTCCGGGCCTTTTCATATTTTTGGGGATCGTGAACTGGCACCGTGGTTCTTCCTTCGTGGTACCGATGCATAAAATCGAGGCTTTTCAAGATTCGTGATCGCGTGCATAAAAATCGAGGCTTTTACAAGATTCGGCACCGCGATCTGCGGTCGATCTGCGGTCTTGACTTCGATTTCGTGTCTTTTTGCCCTTTCCTTCATGCTCCATCTCTGAGTCCTTCACCTGGCATCACGACATAACAAACACACCAAAAGTGAGACTGTCCTAATTAAGTAGCGCTGTCTTTAACGTCTTTTAGCCGGACGCAGGTTACTTATAAAAAATCATTGGGGTAATTTAACCCCACAACCTATCCATTTCATAATCATCCTCCTCTTTCTCATTCTATTTTTCTTCTTCACCAGAGGGGGTTCAATAATACTTACCTTTTCGAGGGCTTTCATCTCATCAATTTTTGTTCCTGCCACCTTGCTGACCTGTGGGTTTAATGTTGTAGGGATGGTCTCCCTACTTTTGGCCTGCGCTAGCTGAACTGCTGGGGAAGTTGTGCTTGCTGCGAAACACTTGTCAATGGCATGGAACTCAATGGCGGATTTGAACACCTTGAACACTATCTCCTCCTCCTGAACCCTGAGTCTCAATTCCCCCTTTTCCACATCAATCAAGGCTCTCCCAGTAGCAAGGAATGGTCTCCCCAATATAATTGGTATCTCATCATCTTCTTCCATATCAAGAATAAGGAAGTCTGCAGGGAAGAAAAACTTTCCTACCTCAACCAACACATCTTCGATTACGCCTCTGGGATGCACCACAGTTCAGTCGGCTAGCTGCAGATTTACTGTGGTCGGTTTGGCTTCCCCCAAACTCAACCTCTTGAATACAAATAGGGGCATTAGATTGATGCTAGCCCCTAGATCACACAGCGCCCTGTTGCATGTCACCCTACCAATAGTGCAAGGCAAGGTGAAACTCCCTGGATCCTTAAGCTTCATGGTGTTCTGCTGCAGTTGCTTTGTCAGAAGGGCTACCTATGCATTCAGGGCAGTGATTGCATCTAATTCATGAATATCCATGGCCTTCCTGCTGGTCACTGACCTGTCATCTGCTCTCTGATGGTTGTTGGCTGCCATATCCTCTAGTAAATCATGTGCCTCATTGACACTCTTTTTCATGAAGGCACCCCCTGCTGCTGCATCAATGATGGTACGCGTAGTACCACTCAACCCATTATAAAAGATGTGGACCAACATCCATTTCTCTATGCCATGATGTGGGAACTTTCTCTGCAGATCCTTAAATCGCTCCCATGCATCATAGACTGACTCACCATCCACCTGGTAATAATTGTTCAACTCTCCTCTTAACTTTGTTGCTTTGGAAGGAGGGAAGAACTTTGCTAGAAACTTTTGGGCCAGGTCCTTCCAAGTAGTGACGGAGTTGGCAGACAGTGAGTTCAACCAACTTTTGGCTCTATCCCTCAGTGTGAATGGGAAGAGCCTCAGTCTGATGGCATCGTTAGTGACTCCATTGTATTTGAAAGTAGCACACAGCTCCAGGAAGTTTGCAATGTGCATGTGGGGATCTTCAGATGGCAGTCCCCCAAACTGTACTGTGTTTTGGACCATGCTCAGGATGGCTATCACGACCCGACCCCGGGCATGCGACTGGTGTCCTACCTGGGCACCCCTTATAGGTATACATCAGAGACAACCAACGGAAGCTAAATAATATCATAGACATGCGTCAACAGGAAGTAAGAAATAAGCTAGCCGACAGGGCCGCCTCTATATACATATATACATGATCCAAAAGATCTACATCTTTTTTTTTTCAAGTCCAACCCACAACATGACTGCAAACCTCTAAGAGTTTTAAACAGTACTAAGACGGGATAGGGCCTCGTCGTACCCCTGAATGTACATACACCAAAACACAAGACATGTACCTATATATCAAACTCCAGAACAAATGGAGCTATCACAAAAGCTGAGTGGAGATCCTAAGCTCTCGGATCACCAACCTGAGTACCTATCCCTGCGGCATGAACGCAGCCCCCCGAGGAAAGGGGGTCAGTACGAAAGATGTACCATGTATGTGAAACTGTAAGTACTGTAAAGGAGATCATACAGTCCAAATATAAAGCAGGAGACAAGTATAATAATCAAAATAACAGTACAACTGTGTCTTATCAACCATGAGAGTAATGAGAGTGATTTGTACCGTGTTAACATATGAAGATCTTGATTAATTTAGGGCCACCCGTAGGGATGTCAATGGGGCGGGGCGGGGGGTGGGGGAAGGGTACCCCGTACCCGTACCCACCACCTAAAACACACCCCCACCCCCGCCCCACCACCCATCACGGGTAGTAATTCCTCCACCCGTCCCGCCCACTTACTCGCGCGGTACCCACTTACCCGGCGGGTACCCATTAATCTCATTCTTTTTTTCTGACGGTCCCGAAAAAATGATTAACTAGTTTTCAGGATTTGCCTTGTCAAAAAAACGAACCCAACTATACACATACATCCTATTAAACTTACTATTTTCATATACCAGAGATGCAAATGGACAATAAAAGTAGATTAGCCTACTAATATTATTTTCAGGATTTCCATAATTAGGAGCATGAAACTCAGTTGTGGACAAAGGGAAAACTAAACAGCAAGTAAATGGAAGATGTACTTTCATGATTAGTACAAAGCCATTTTATAAACAAAGGGACAAGGTACATTCAGGATCAGTACACTACTGTTTATGTAAAAAAAAAAACGGAAAAAGGTACTTTCATAATTTTCAGGACACGGTGCGGGTTGACTCAAGTTATATTTTAAATTAAAGGGCCAAATAAATTTATATATAGCCTAATTAAACTAATAGACGATACGGATATGGGCGGTGCGGGTACGGTCGGTGTGGGTACAGTGCGGGTAGCGGGGCGGGGCGGGTCTTATATGAAATCCACCCCCGCCCCACTACCCATGGCGGGTAGCACTTTTGATACCCATACCCGCCCCACCACCCACCAAACCATCCCCCATACCCGCCCCAACTGGAGCGGATGCGGGGCGGTACCCGTATTTACCCGCCCCACTGACATCCCTAGCCACCCGCCCGTAGTATCATTATGAAATTTTATTCATGGGACTGTTTCACCCGCATAGGTCTAGTGGACCCGCATAGGACAATTTGCCCCGCATAGGACTATTTCACCCACATAGGCCCTGTGGACCCGCAATGAGCATAAATGCAATACTCGCATCGTGGAGAGCAAATCCACGGAATGTACCATGTCCCGAGGGTTGACCCCGCAATAAATAATATAACACTTGCACTAATGACTATCATGAACAACATATGCAAGTTAAGTAATCTTTTACTCTCATTAGAAGCAAATGAATGAACCATCATTTTATTAGAATCAAGGCACTATCATGTCGTGTAAAATCCGGGAATTTAACCCAAATTTCTATGTACATCTATTCCTATAAAAGGAATCACATCATGCAATATAGGGGAGTTGAACCCCATAGCACCATGTACGTCCGCCGTACATTCTTTCCTTTATAAAATTCCAAGACACTAACACATGTAGTATCAAGACACTTCTACTTTTAAAATCAAGTCAAGTGTACCTATCTCATTCAAGTAACTTAGTCTTTAAACATCAAGTTACTTATACTATCTAGGGTCGATACCGTGGCACGAAAATACCACCCCGCCCCCTAACTAATCCTCGGCACCCTTCAACAGGGGCAACGCCACGGCCCTGCACTATGGCGTCACGACGGAACTTCGCGCCTTACGAGTTTTCGAGCCACGACCGCAACTTGCGCGCCCCAAGCCGAATTCTGCAGTTTCGCATTTTCTAAGTCTCCTTTCAATCAAGTAACCTCCCTTGTATACTACCAAGAATCCGAGTTCATTTAAAACATGTACGTTCATTGTACACTCATTTTTATAAAGTCATGCTCAAATAAGATAGAAGAAGTTCCACATACCTCTTCGCTAATCCACGCGCCAAGTAGTATACGTCACACGTAGAATGTCAACCTATAATGACAATTAACACTTCTATCAATTCCATGCTTTCAAGTGTAGGTTATATACCAAGTAATGGTCCTCTTTATTCTACGTAAATTTGGGCAGCACTTCCCCCCTTTATACGTACTTTTCCACCTTTTTCAAGGCCCGATTTAAACCAACAACAAGCCACATCTAACAGTTAACAAACAAAGGGATTACACGTTTACAAGACGTGTAAAATTCTGCCCCACAACGATTTAAAATAGTTCACAATATCCAACAAATAAAAAGGAACTCTTGGCCATAACAACAACATATAACCTTCTTACAACTCCTTATTATTCAAGTCGTTTTTCCAACACTTGTACATGATACATACCAACAGTTAAACGACTACCTTTCCTTCAACGTATAACACATATAACGTGAAGACACATTCTATATTAACCAATATAAACCAATGTTACAAAAAAAAAGGCCCAAATTCGGCCAACACACAAAATGGCACACGTGATCTTAAACTCCATTTTTCCTTATCACCATATCATTCCACAATTACCACAACATGTAGTATAAGATTACTTTCAAGAGGAGGATGAGATTTACCTTATTTATGCCCAAAACAATCCACTTAAAAGTTGATCCTTAGAGATAGTCTTAGCTCCAAATCCTTGCGTTCAAATCCGCAATATGCGACCCTTAGAAGCTTATAACCAACTTCTCTTTTTGATCCAACACCAAAAGTTGAAGATCAACTTCGGGTTTTCAAGACCCTATTTTCGGCCAAGGGGTTTTAAAGAGATTAGGGGTGTTTAATCTTGGCTAATACTTGGTTAGGAATCTTCACCTTGTATATATGAACAACACTTGGAAGATTTACTTATCTTGTTCTTGATTCCCTGAAGAAAATCGAGAGAGAGAAGAGAGATATAGAACTTTGTGTATAAAAAATGCTAAGTCTTCCAAGGCTCTCTCTATATACATTATTATAGCTTTGGGCACAAGACAAGTGGAGTGGGATCCATGATCCACTCGTCTTCATCTCCAAAATATCTTCCAAGTCCAAGTCAAATGGTCAATGTCATATGGGGGTGACACGTGTCACCCTCCCATTTGTCCAAAATTATTTCTTCCCCTAAATATCCATATTTGGTCAAAATATCTCAAATCATTGTAGGCCCCATAATTTCGTAAAATTTTCCTGTGAGCCCCACATGACCAAATTCGAGACTTGAAAATTCAAAACTCCAGAATATTCTATGAATCCCAAATACCAAATTTGAGAATCAAATTCCAACTAATAACCCCTTTTCCTTCACGAGGTTCCAAAATATTTCCTTTAAGAGAATAGTTATACATGCTCTCAACGTTCAAGTCTTACTTACGTTCTCGAATACATGTCTTGGAATTACGGGGTGTAACATTCTTCCCCCCTTAGAAACATTCGTCTCGAATGTTCACACTAGGTTCAAACTAAACAGATATCGGCATAGTCCCTTTTAACTATACCCAACAAGATCAAATATGCCGAACATGACCATAATATAACACTCATGCATATACATCAATCAAAATATGCAAGTAGGAAATCGAATTATCTGTAGGTGTAGGGAACAAATGAGGATACTTTTTCTTTACCTCATCTTCCGTTTCCCACGTCATCACTTCCTTATTATTGTTCCGCCACAATACCTTGACGGAAGCCTCATCCTTAGGTCGTAACCTTCCAACCTGGCGATCTAGTATGACTATGAGACTCTCCTCATAAGACAACTACTCTGTCACCTGAACATCATCTACTGGGTAGACTCTAGAAGGATCACCAACATACTTACGTAGCATCGATACATAGAACACTGGATGTACTACTTCCAAAATAGATGGTAGATCCAACTCATAGGCGATCTCTCCTATACTACGAATAACCTGATAAGGCCCAATGTATCTCGGGCTAAGTTTCCCTTTCTTACCAAACCTCATCACACCCTTCATGGGTGATACCTTCAAGAATACCCAATCATTAAGCTGAACTCTAATTGTCGACTCTGGGCTGCTAATAATCTCTCTCGGATAAGCTTCACCTTATCCACAACTTGCTGTATCTTTTCTGGGCCAAGTAACTTAGTCTTGCCCACATCAAACCAACCAATAGGTGACCTGCACCTCCTCATATAAGGACTCGTACGGGCCATCTGAATGCTAGAATGGGAATTGTCGTTATACACAACCTTAATGAGTAGTAAATGATCCTCTCAGCTACCCCTGAAGTCCATAGTATCACCATCTATCCTATACATATAACATGTCCCGGTCCTCTCGTGAGGACTCGATGGAATGAAGTCATATACATGGATACCCGTCCATCAATCGTGGATGTCTGTCCATCAACCGTGGATGCATGTCCACTTATATGTATCCCAGCCCATAATATGCAAGTGTTGCGGATGGTGCAACCCGTCCCAATAAATATACATATAACTATCATGGATAACTGTGCTTAAACCCATATAGAGTCATACTTCCTCTGAGTACGAGGCAAAGCCTCTAATGAAATCCATATTAATCACCTCTCACTTCCAAGTCGGGATCTTTATCGCCTGTAGTAACCAACCAGGCTTCTGGTGCTTAACCTTGACCTGCTGACAATTCGGACACTGAGCAGCAACCCTGCTACGTCTCTTTTCAGGCTATCCCACCAATATACACATCTGAGGTCATGATACATCTTCGCGGACCCTAGATGAATAGAATAACGAGCATTGTGTGCCTCTCCCATAACCTGCTGTCGAAGCCCTGCAATATCAGGTACACACAATCTACCTTCACCTTAGCACCCCATCAGGTGCAACCTCAAATCGAGACTCCCCCTTACGAAGATCCGTACCTCTATACCGTACCAGAACCAGATCATCATACTGATGCTTATTCACCCCTTCTATGATGGAGAATTCAGCAATACTTTGAACAAGAAATCCACTGTCACCGGAATCAACCAACCGGACTCCAAGACTGGCTAGCCTGTGTATCTCACGAACCATTTCCCTTCTATCTGGCTGCACATCTGTCAAGCTACCCATAGATCTACAACTAAGAGCATCTGTAACCACACTGGCACATCATAGTCCTTAGGTAACTCTAACCACTGCCTCTGTCGTAAGTTTAGCTCCTTCTGTTTGAAGATATATTGGATACTCTTGTGATCCGTATAAATATCCATATGAACCCCACATAAGTAATGCCTTCAAATCTTCAAGGCATGTATCACGGCTTCCAGCTCTAAATCATGGGTAAGGTAATTCTTCTCGTGCTTCCGAAGCTGTCGGAACGCATAGGCTATAACCTTATCGTGTTGCATCAACACACAACCTAGACCAACACTCGAAGCATTATAGTAAATAACATAACCCTCTAGTCCCTCAGGAAGAGTTAGAACTGGAGTCGTAGTCAGCTAATCTCTCAAAAACTGGAAGCCTTTCTCTCACTTCCGAAATATTCGGGTATATATATAATCTCAATTATGATTCCTGTTTCCAATCATTGGTGTTATTACATCCAAACTTGGTCATTATAATTAGATTCAAATTCCTTCACTTGCCTCCTGGCTAAGACTTTCCGCCGATCGCAATTTAGGAAGAGATTTCCTTGATCTCGTTAAGTAGTAATTCCATTACTCTACCTAGCTCATAGAGCTTATAGTTATGTGTTTAAACCCAATTAACGGTATTACATGATCCAATGGCTTGCCCAAGCTTTCTTGTCGTATCATTATTAGGTCTCTCATCGTCCGAGTGCCTATTCGTCTTACCTTTATTTTTTCATTTCAAGTTGCCCTGGGGGTCTCTTATCTCACCGTATTTCTCATACTATCTTTCCCACCATTACAGGTTTGCCACCTTTGGTCGAGGTGTTCCTACTGCCCATCTTTTTCTAATGGTCTTTACACTAGTCTGGGGTAATTATACCTTGTGAAACCTACATAACTATAGTTGCATTCGCCTTTATCATTCTTGTCATAATCCATCATTCTACTCATTATTAAACAAAATATTTCTACCTTTATACTCAATCATACAGTTCCATTCATGCTTATTACCTGCATTCATATCCTCACGACACTTATTCGACCATTTCATAATGTCGTCCTCAATTACCCCAAACACACTATTTTCCCCAAGGTTATGTAAAATTGTAACATATTGCACATGAAGCCGAAGACCTTACCAGTCTCATATCCATAGCCTAATAACTTTAGTACGTATAATCCTCAGTAATACGCAAAACTATCCCTTTACGTGAGGGAGAGGGCTTATATCCCTTTCATAATCTTCCTTTGAAATCACAAACACATGCATAGGGTCCTGTTGCGATTTTCCTCGATAATTTTATCATCAAGCATCACCTTAAAATCGTGTAGATTTTCATAACCTACTAAACCTTCCAATGATGTCTTCTGTTTTTCGTTGGTATCACTTATACTCATCTTATTCTTACTTTACATATTCACTTGAGACTCTTCGGACTGTCGTGGCCCTGGCTGCCACACTAAACCAACTCCAAGTACCTCCAAGGGATACTTAACATAAAATCCTTCAATGATCTTATTTCCTAGTTGCAACATTATTCCCAATTTTTACCACACGAGTGGTTTATACTCAAACCAAGGGTTTATCACAACTAATATACCTCCCCTATACTATGTACTTTTGTCACGACCCAACCCCGGGGCCGCGACTGGTACCCTACCGAGGTACCCTGTCAGGTATATATCAGAGAATAGCAGCGGAACATACATAACACATAACTTATAAAAAGGGTAAACATCACTGGCCAGCCGATAAGGCTGCCTCCCATAAAACATACTTAAACAAAGTATAGTAGTACAAATGGTTCTTATAGCTCAAAACATATATGTGACCACAGACCTCTACAGATAACAACTGTGGCGGGACAGGGCCCCGCCATACCCCTGAATGTATAAAATACCTATAGCATCAGGGAATATTCGTACCAATAGACATGCTTTCGGAGGAATGGAGCTTCTGACACCGGAATAGTAATCCTAAGAACGAGGATCCACAATCTGCTTACCCTTACCTGCGGCATGAACGCAGCCCCCGAGGAAGGGGTCGATTACAATATGTACCAAGTATGTAAAGTTGGAAAAATCTTTGGAATAATGATATCATAAGTCTAAAAGTAAGTTTGGGGTCATGTAAGAAAATCAAAATACCTTTTCTTTGTGACTTACTAACAATGAGTGACAAGTATATATAATCTTGCATAAAATAGGGCCTTAGGATCAAAGCAGGTACCTCCCGTAGTATCAATAAGCAATCCTACTTCTGGGACTATTTTACCCGCATGGGTCATGTGGACCCGCATGAGGTATTCCTCGCATAGGCTGTACCCGCCCGCATGGGACTATTTCATCTGCATAAGCCCATAAGGACTCGCATGAGGTATTCCTCGCATCATGGGTAGCAAATCCACGGAGCAATTGGTATAACGATCTTGGGACTTACCCGCCGGATATACTCTTACCCGGCGGATGGTATAACGATCTTGGGACTTTCCTCGGATATACTCTTACAATTGGCGGTGGTATAACGATCTTGGGGCTTGCCCCTCAGATATACTCTTACACTGAAGAAGGTTGTATGACGATCTTGGGGCTTGCCCCTCAGACATACTCTTACCCTGGAGAAGGTGGTATAACGATCTTGGGGCTTGCCCCTCAGATATACTCTTACCCTAGCTCAAACTGTCATCATATCATAATCATAAATAAGTTAAGAAAACTTATAACTTCTTAGTAGTCTTGTTCATATACCCTCTCATTTTAGTTTACTTAAGGCACTTAA
Organism: Przewalskia tangutica; assembly: GCA_029844215.1. Taxonomy (NCBI): domain Eukaryota; kingdom Viridiplantae; phylum Streptophyta; class Magnoliopsida; order Solanales; family Solanaceae; genus Przewalskia; species Przewalskia tangutica. The sequence goes on from CM056734.1 coordinate 85,358,607, forward strand.
TCATATCTTTAATAAAGGAGAAACCGGGAATTTAACCCAAGTACTATATACTTCAATTCTTTTAAAAGTGACTTTTCTTTATACATAAAAACCCTTAGGCAATTGATGCCTTAAAACCAATTTGCCTCTTCATATACTTATCTTACTTTAGAGTAAATCTCTTCTCATTAACCTTTTATGAAGCTAATAAACCAACTTCCCATAAAGTTGTTATATTAACTCTACACTTTAGTAAAATCTTACTTTTCCCTTAACTAAGGGACTTACACATTCTTAAAACGAAACAAGTCATTATATACTTAAAACGAGTAAGAATACCAAATCTTGTACGTCTACCGTACTACATAGTTTCATCTATTCATGCTCAAGAGATAGGAAAGCTTCACATACCTTGTTGATCAATCCACTTGCTAAGTCCAAACTACCGCAAGTAATATGTCAACCTAAAATAACCATGGTACATTTATTAACCTCTAATTTCAATGTAGAATAATCTAAACTCAAAGCCACTAAATTCTATGGAAAATTGGGCAGCATTTCCTTTGTTTCTACATACTTTGCCACCTTTCACAAGGCCGAATTTATCATCCAAACGCCACATTTAAGGCTCAACAATCCAACATTTCAAAGGGGATTACACACCTAAACTTGGGTGTGTAAAATTCTGCCCCATTAGGTACAACAATTCACTTAACAATTCTAAGGTAGTTTTAGTCTACAACATGCTCATAATATCTTCTTAACCAATTCCTTCACATTCAAACCATAGTTCTTACATGCAATGAGTCTAAGAGCATTATTTACTACCACAAGTTCTTCCTTCTTAACATGCAACACTAGAAGCTAATTCTAAAGGAAGAAATGTTACCTTAAAGCTTTAGCCAAATTTTTCCAACCACTTGCTAGCTTCCTTTTCAAGAACACCACCACAACAACCTTCACAAGCTAGCCACAAGCTTCCCTCTTTCCTTTACTTTTTCAGATTTTTCTTTAGGCTTGAATTTCTCTTGGAATTTTAGAGAGAAGTGGGAGCTTAAGCTTTAGAGAGAGAGAGAAATTGGAAGATGACTAAGTCTTCAAGACTTGGTCAATATATTGCATGCAAGAAAATCAGATGGGGGGGACACTTGTCACCCTCCCAAGGTCTTTTAAAAGAAAATCTGACTTTTTCTAAGTTTTTCCGTCCAAAAATCCGCCAGGCCTGAAACCCCCGCAGCCTCTCTGAACTTTCGCGCCACGTTGTCCCGGCCATGCGCTGCAACTTCAGCGACCCTCGATTTTTCGGCGCGCGCCTGCCGCTTTGTCCGAAACATATTTCTGTCCGACTGCGCACTGAACTTGTAACTCTCATATCTTTCTACTCCGACGTCCTATCGACGAACAGTTGGTTGCGTTGGAATATAGACTCAACGAACTACGCCCTAGGCCTTTGAAACACTTAGGAACTCTCAATGTATCGGGTCATAACCCGCCTCAAAGTTGACTAAAACCCGTCCGGAATAATCCGTCAACCTATCCTTTGAAAATTTTAAGTCTTACATGCTTTAAATGCGCTCTCATACGTAGGGTCGAACTACGGGTATAACATTCTCCCCCCCTTAGAAACATTCGTCCCGAATGTTCCTTCTAGGCTTACTCAAATCACAACATCGACATAGACCCTCTTAACTATTCTTTTGCAAATAAAGAAGCTCCACGAGCCACAACATACTGAAGCGTAAATGCTAAATCAAAACTAACAAGCAGGAAAGTGGGTTACCTGGAGGTATAGGAAATATGTGAGGGTACTTCTTCATCATGTCATCCTCTGTTTCCCACGTCATTTCCTCTCTGTTCTCGTTCCGTCATAGGACCTTGACGGAAGCCACGTCTTTCGTCCGAAGTCGTCTAACCTGACGATCGAGTATCGCTATGGGACTCTCCTCATACGATAACTCTTCTGTCACTTGGACATCATGAACCGGGTGCACTCTAGATGGATCTCCAATACATTTACGCAACATGGACACATGGAAAACTGGATGTACCGCCTGCAAATCGGATGACAGATCTAACTCATAGGCAACCCTGCCTACCATACGGACAATCTGATACGGCCCAATGTACCTTGGGCTAAGCTTCCCCTTCTTTCCAAATCTTATCACGCCCTTCATGGGCGATACCTTTAGAAAAACCCAATCATCTATCTCAAATTCCAAGTGTCGACGCCGATGATCTGCATACGACTTCTGCCGACTCTGAGCTGCCAACAACCGCTCCTGGATAAGCTTCACCTTATCCACTGCCTGCTGAACTAAGTCTGGCCCGACTAACTGAACTTCTTCTACCTCGAACCAGCCTATCGGTGACCTGCACTTCCTCCCGTATAAGGCCTCATAAGGCGTCATCTGGATACTAGAATGGTAGCTGTTGTTGTAGGCAAACTCCACAAGAGGTAAATGATCCTCCACTACCACGAAATCAATAACACAAGCCCGCAGATATCCTCGTGTATGGATAGTGCGCTCGGCACTGTCCGTCTGTCACGAGGGTGAAATCACGATCGAGACTCACTGTGTCCTAATCCCTTCAAAAGACCTCGAAGTTAGCGAACCGGGCTCCTCTATCTGATATAATCGACCTTTGGGACTCGTGCGGTCTCACAATCTCTCTAATATATAATTTGGCATAGTCTCACCGTGAACGCGTCGTTCCATCGGAAGAAAATGGTGATTTCGTCGACTGTCGACAATCACCCAAATGGAATCATGCTTCCTCTGAGTGGTAGGTAGCCCTGTAATAAAATCCATATTTATCACCTCCCACTTCCAAGTCGAATATCAATAGCTGCAATGACCAGCTTCGGTGCTCAATCTTAACTGGCGACAATTGACGCATCGTGCCACGAACTCCGCAACGCCCCGCAAGGCCATCCCACCAATACACGATCGAGGTCATGATACATCTTAGTCGACCACGGATGAATAGAATAACGAGCCTTTGTGCCTCCCGAATCTGGCGGCGAAGTCTGTCACATCGGAACACAACCGGCCCCGAATCTTAGCACCCCATCAGCGCTACCTCAAATAGACTCCTCTCTTTACGAACAGCGGCATCTCGATGCATCGCAAAATCGGATCCTCATATCGCCGCCTCTTCACCTCGCCGGCGATGGAAGACTCGGCAACCTCTCGAACCCGACTGTCACTATCGAATCAACCAAAGCGAACCCGAGGCTCATGCTGATGTAACTCTCGGACCATATCCTCTTCTGCGGTTGAACATCGCATGGACTACCCATCGATCTGCGACTAAGGGCATCTGCAACTACATTGGCCTTCCCGGGTGGTGCGAATATCAACATCGTAATCCTTAAGTAGCTCCAACCACCGTCTGCCGCAAGTTCGGCTCCTCCGGTGAAGATGTCTTGGAGACTCTTGTGGTCTGTGTAAATGTCCACGCACTCCATATAAATAATGTGTCCGGATCTTGAGGCATGAATCATCGCTGCCAACTCCAAGTCATGTGTGGGATAGTTCTTCTCATGCTTCCTAAGCCGCCGAGACGCATAAGCTATAACCTTGCCGTCTTTGCATCGACGCACCCAAGCCCGACACCTGACGTGTCACAATAAACCACATATCCATCTAAGCCCTCTGGAAGAGTAAGAACTGGGGTGGTCGTCAACTTCTCCTTTAGCAACTGGAAACTTTCCTCACAAGTATCCGTCCACCGGAACATAGCTGCCTTCTGAGTCAGCTTAGTCAAAGGTGCTGAAATAGAAGCAAACTTCTCTACAAACCTCCGATAATAAACTGCAAGGCCCAAAAAGCTGCGCACCTCCATCGGTGTAGTGGGTCTGAGCCAAGTCTTGACTGCTTCAATCTTCGCTGTATCAACCCGAATACCATCGGCCCCGATAACATGTCCTAAGAAAGCCACTGAAGCCAGCTAAAACTCACATTTCGAGAACTTGGCATACAACTGCCGGTCCCTGAGAACCCCCAATACCGTCCTCAAATGATCTGTATGCTCCTGCTCTGTGCGCGAATACACCAAGATATCATCAATAAACACTATAACGAACATATCCAAGAATGGCCTGAACACCCTATTCATCAAATCGATGAATACTGCTGGGGCGTTGGTCAACCTGAAAGACATTACCCTGAACTCATAGTGCCCATACCGGGTCCTGAATGCAGTCTTTGGGATATCTATCTCTCTAACTCGCACCTGATGATAACCAGACCGCAGGTCTATCTTGGAAAAACACTTTGCACCCTGCAACTGGTCAAACAAATCGTCAATCCTGGGGAGGGGATATATGTTCTTGATAGTTACCTTGTTCAGCTGCCTGTAATCGATACACATACGCAGCGTCCCATCCTTCTTCTTTACAAATAACACTGGTGCTCCCCAGGGAGAAACACTTGGCCTAATAAAGCCCTTCTCCAGCAAATCTTTCAGCTGGTCCTTCAATTCCTTCAACTCGGCAGGTGCCATCCTGTATGGCGGAATAGATATCGGTCGAGTATCTGGCGCCAAATCAATGCAAAACTCAATCTCCCTCTCAGGAGGGATACCCGGAAGCTCATCTGGGAATACATCTGGAAACTCTCTAACGACCGGAACTGACTGAAGGTCCGGCACCTCAGCCTCAGTGTCGAATACCCGAACCATATGGTAGATGTACCCTTTCCGCACCATCTTCCTAGCCTTGAGGTAAGAAATAAACTTACCCCTCGGCGATGCAGTATTCCCCTTCCACTCGATAACCGGCTCGCCGGGAAACTGGAACCGAACTAATCTCTCTCTACAGTCCACGTTGGCATAGCAAGATGCTAGCCAATCCATACCCATAATCACATCAAAGTCTGTCATATCCAACTCTATCAAGTCGGCTAGAGTCTGACGACTATCTATAGTCACAGGGCAAGCCTTATACACCCGCCGCCTACCATCGAATCACTCATCGCGTAGCCACCTCAAAAGGTCTTATGGACTCGGGCTCTATCCCTATTCTACTAGCAATATGAGGAGATACGTAGGACAAGGTAAACCTGGATCTATCAAAGCATATACATCACAGCAAGAAACCAATAATGTACTGGCGACATCCGTGACGCCTCGCAGTCTGTCATTGGACATAGCATATATGCGGTTACGAGGACCGCTAGAATCGAACCCCTACCACGACCTCTGCGCGCTCGCTGACCCATAAGTACCGCCTCGGGCGTCTAACCATCGAAGATGAAGATCCGAATGCACCGTCGGCTGAACTGTAATGCTCCCGCCGCCTAAGGACGGACAATCCTTCTTCAGATGGCCCCGCTGGCCACAAGAGTAGCACGCTCCCGAACCCATACGGCACTCGCCCGGATGAGACCTACCGCATCGAACGCACCGAGAGGTAGGTGGTCTCGATTAGTCTTTGGTCTCGCCTCCTGAAACACAAGTCCTGGAGCCACGACCGCTCTGAATAACCTGCTGATCGGACCTCTGCCGGAAATCGAGAAGGAGCACTGCGTCCGGGCTGGGATGTGGACTGGTCTGCCGAGGGCCGCCTCGAAATCGCCTTGAGCTGCTGTCACGGCCTCTTGGGCTGGCCCAAATCTAGCTGATCCTGTCTCTCTCTGTCCTCAATCCCCTGTGCGTACGCCTGCATTCTGGCAATATCCATCCCTGGATGAAGAGCCACCCCCAAGCATGCAGTAATCATATGACGGTCTAACCCCATAACATATCGATGAACCCTGTCAGCTACTATGGTATGCGCATATCTGGCCAAGGAGTCGAACTCCAGGCTGTACTCCCTGATAGTCCTCCCGTCCTGTCTCAAGGTCAAGAACCTATCTACGCGGGCTCTCCTCACCTCAGAAGGAAAGAAGTGGTCTAGGAACGCCTCCGTGAACTCCTCCCAATCAGCTGGAAGAGCATCCTCACCCCTCGACAATACCCATGACTCAAACCAGTTCAACGCAATATCGCGTAACCGGTAAGAAGCTAGTATAACGCACTCGATCCCGATGCCCTAAGGACTGCATGGTCCGTCAGAATCTTGGACAAACTCCTGCGGATCCTCCTCAAATCTCGAACCATAGAACTCGGGTGGGTGACCCAAGAAATACCGAATCAAATGGCATCGGCTCTGGGTTGGCCACTCGCTGTCGCTGCCGCCGCCACTATCTTTGGTCGATCGAATCTGTTCCGTAATCTCTGTACTCGGACCACGGTGGGGATGGAGGCTCGTCATCGCGGTCTCGATGCCGTGTCCGCCGCTCGAACTCTGCTGAGGTGGTGACGACGTGGAACTCGCCGCCTAAACATCATCTTTGGTAAGGTGGGCTGTGCCTCGTGACTCTCCGCGTCCACTAGCAAAGACCTCACCGCCTTGCCCTTGCCGCTGCGGTTGCCTGCGTGGAGGCATAATCGATACATAAAGGAAAACATCGGGAGATTCAACCTATAACTCGGCTCTATTGCACGATCTCGAGTGAAAGAATGAAACCAATCCTAAATATCCTGCGGCCTCACGATTATAGATGTGGTGCGCGACACGATAATCAAGACTACTAGACACGGTGCGTGGACACTTTCCGAGGACTAATCGCTCACGATACCACTTTTGTCACGACACAACCCGGGCCGCGATCGTACACTCTGGTACCTATCGGTATATGTCGAGAATAGCAATGAACATACATAACACATAACTATATAAAAGGGTAAACATCATCGCCACGGTAGATAAGGTGCTTCTCATAAAACATACTTAACCAAAGGATAGGAGGACAACTGGTTCTGATAGCCCAAAACATATATGTGACCACGCACCTCTACAGATATAACAAGCGTGGCGGGACAGGCCCGCCATACCACGAATGTACAAAATACTTATAGCGTCGGGAATATTCGTACGATAGACAAGCTTGGGAGGAATGGAGCTTCGACACCGAATAGTGATCCTAAGAACGAGGATCCACAATGCTTACCCACCTGCGGCATGAGCAGCCCGAGGAAGTCGGTACATAATATGTACCAAGTATGTAAAGCTGGAAAAATACTGTAATAATGATATCATAAGTCTAAAAGTAAGCTGGGGTCATAGAAGAAAATCAAAATACCTTTTACTGTGCCTTACTAACAATGAGAGTGACAAGTATATATAATACTGCATAAAATAGGGGCCTTAGGATCAAAACAGGGTACCTCGCCCGTAGTATCAATAATCACCCCTACTCCTGGGACTATTTCACCCGCATAGGTCCTGTGGACCCGCATGAGGTATTCCTCGCATAAGCTGTACCCGCCCGCATGGGACTATTTCACCCGCATAAGCCCATAAGGACTCGCATGAGGTATTCCTCGCATCATGGGTAGCAAATCCACGGAACAGGTGGTATAACGATCTTGGGGACTTACCCCTCAGATATACTCTTACCCCGAAGCAGATGGTATAACGATCTTGGGGACTTTCCCCTCAGATATACTCTTACACTGAAGCAGCTGGTATAACGATTTTGGGGCTTGCCCCTCAGATATACTCTTACACTGAAGAAGGTTGTATGACGATCTTGGGGCTTGCCCCTCAGACATACTCTTACCCTGGAGAAGGTGGTATAACGATCTTGGGGCTTGCCCCTCAGATATACTCTTACCCTAGCTCAAACTGTCATCATATCATAATCATAAATAAGTTAAGAAAACTTATAACTTCTTAGTAGTCTTGTTCATATACCCTCTCATTTTAGTTTACTTAAGGCACTTAATCATATCTTTAATAAAGGAGAAACCGGGAATTTAACCCAAGTACTATATACTTCAATTCTTTTAAAAGTGACTTTTCTTTATACATAAAAACCCTTAGGCAATTGATGCCTTAAAACCAATTTGCCTCTTCATATACTTATCTTACTTTAGAGTAAATCTCTTCTCATTAACCTTTTATGAAGCTAATAAACCAACTTCCCATAAAGTTGTTATATTAACTCTACACTTTAGTAAAATCTTACTTTTCCCTTAACTAAGGGACTTACACATTCTTAAAACGAAACAAGTCATTATATACTTAAAATGAGTAAGAATACCAAATCTTGTACGTCTACCGTACTACATAGTTTCATCTATTCATGCTCAAGAGATAGGAAAGCTTCACATACCTTGTTGATCAATCCACTTGCTAAGTCCAAACTACATGCAAGTAATATGTCAACCTAAAATAACCATGGTACGTTTATTAACCTCTAATTTCAATGTAGAATAATCTAAACTCAAAGCCACTAAATTCTATGGAAAATTGGGCAGCATTTCCTTTGTTTCTACATACTTTGCCACCTTTCACAAGGCCGAATTTATCATCCAAACGCCACATTTAAGGCTCAACAATCCAACATTTCAAAGGGGATTACACACCTAAACTTGGGTGTGTAAAATTCTGCCCCATTAGGTACAACAATTCACTTAACAATTCTAAGGTAGTTTTAGTCTACAACATGCTCATAATATCTTCTTAACCAATTCCTTCACATTCAAACCATAGTTCTTACATGCAATGAGTCTAAGAGCATTATTTACTACCACAAGTTCTTCCTTCTTAACATGCAACACTAGAAGCTAATTCTAAAGGAAGAAATGTTACCTTAAAGCTTTAGCCAAATTTTTCCAACCACTTGCTAGCTTCCTTTTCAAGAACACCACCACAACAACCTTCACAAGCTAGCCACAAGCTTCCCTCTTTCCTTTACTTTTTCAGATTTTTCTTTAGGCTTGAATTTCTCTTGGAATTTTAGAGAGAAGTGGGAGCTTAAGCTTTAGAGAGAGAGAGAAATTGGAAGATGACTAAGTCTTCAAGACTTGGTCAATATATTGCATGCAAGAAAATCAGATGGGGGGGACACTTGTCACCCTCCCAAGGTCTTTTAAAAGAAAATCTGAATTTTTCTAAGTTTTTCCGCCCAAAATCCTGCCTCAGCCATGCACTGAACCCCTGCAGCCTCTCGAACTTTCAGCCGCGACCTGTCCCGGCGCGCGCTGCAACTTCAGCGACCCTCAAGATTTCGCGCCATGCCTCGCATCCGGCGCCGCGCTCGCCTTTGTCCGAAACATATTTCTGTCCGACTGCGCACTGAACTTGTAACTCTCATATCTTTCTACTCTGACGTCCTATCGACGAACGGTTGGTTGCGTTGGAATCTAGACTCAACGAACTACGCCCTAGGCCTTTGAAATACTTAGGAACTCTCAATGTATCGGGTCATAACCTGCCTCAAAGTTGACTAAAACCCGTCCGAAATAATCCGTCAACCTATCCTTTGAAAATTTTAAGTCTTACATGCTTTCGTATGCTCTCATACGTAGGGTCAGAACTACGGGGTATAACAACTTTAACCAAGATCAACCGTAAAATCTTTTACTCAAGAAGGCCTTGTATCTAAGGTCTTAACGGTTATCTAATATTCTAAGATTCTCAATTATTCCATGTCCCAAGCCTACATTATTCCTTCCCGCATACGGGTAAGATATCTTCTCATAATCTCACCATCATGTTGTCTTAACCACAACAACACTATTTACTCCATACGAATATCATTCGTGCAATTCACTTAAGCATACAACATAGTTTAATCTAACAACATGGTATTCCATTCAGTCACTTAAACATGATCTCTTAAGGGTCCATCACCCTTTCAGACAACTCATCACCTCCTAATTATTCCAAATTAGCATATATATAACCTTGATGAGGATTTCATTAACCTGCTTCATACCTTCCTGATGCGCGATTTAATGCACACACTTTAATGCAAGTGCACGTTGTCGACTCAAGTAATATAGTCTAGGTAAGACCGAATATCGTCCTCAAGGATTGGTTTTCAAGTACCGATTATCTATCCTATGGTATCTATTTGGTTAACGATATTTGAGTTTGTTGATTATAACTAACAATTATAAAGACTAATTAACTATGTATTTACTTCAGTGATGATGGAAATAAGGCTTTCAAGTCTCCTCAACTATCCACTTATATTACTTATTAATGCAATAAATTATGGTTCTTCTTCTTTTGGAGATAGCAGGTTTACTAATCCGTTTTATACTCCCGTTAAGGCTATATAAACACTCAACCCCAGTAGCACTCCTTTCTACCTTTCGGTGATAAGGATGACTCTATAGGAGGATTAAGAACAAAAACCCTGTTAAAGTTTATGCAAGTAAGCTAGGTATTTAAACCCCCGTTAACGCTACACAAGTAATTGAGGTATTTTCATCCTCAATCCGACTTATGATTACCCAACTACAACATAGTCACAACCTCCTCCTTTCGAAGTTTGATTAGAAATCATATAAATAATGATAATTAGTGATCAATTAATTACCAAGCATTCAAAATATTATTGGAATAAATCTCAACAATAAGAAGAACAACCATAAACATGCATTAACTCATAAAATAAGGTTCAAGTGAATTGACATGGAAAACCCTATATTAGAATTAGTTCCTAGCCATTGACATGACAAGAACTAATTCAATATCCAACATAAAACTGAAATAAAGTAAAAGAAAGAAAAGAAAAATACTTAAGAACGAGACTCCAAGCCTTCTAGCATCCAAAGATTGTGTTGTGGAATATTTACAAGATGAAATGGTGGATGGATGGATGTAGAATGGTGAATGGTAGAATGGAGAATGAATTCTTCTAATGATGTAGAGACTATTTATAGACCAAGAATCCTTTAGGTGAAGGGTTAAGAATTTGTAGGTAGGAAAAGTTATTAGAATCCTTTTAGGTAAGGGTCTTAAGGTAGGAAAAGTTATCCCTTTAGGTAGGAAAAGTTATCCCTTTAGGACTCTGAAAACATGTCAAATTCGGCCCAGAACTTCATAAATCCCGCGTCGGCGCCGCGGCGCCTGAAAATCAGCAACTTTCGGAACATTCAGAACATTGGGCGCCGCGGCGCCGGTGACGTTTTTCTGGCGGATTCCGTCTCGTCGCCCTTTTTTCGTCCGGACTTCGTCTGATCTCCTCTATAATTTCCGGAACTTCTTAGACTTCATTTCTTGGCCCTTTTAGTGTGCAATTCCATCTCATTTATGCTCATTTCATCTCCTTTTCGCCATTTCTCCATTTTTGACCGCTGTGACACAAAAGAAAGGAAAACGACCCTAATACTGTACTAAACATAAATGAAATGAGTAAAATACTAACTAAAAATGACTCAAAAGGTGTATATAAAATACACCGATCAAATACCCCCAAACTTAACCTTTGCTCGCCCTCGAGCAAAGATCAAAAGAAAGAAATAAAGACACAAGGAAAAAGAAAATAGAAAGACTCACCGACATTGATCACTTTGCTGCATTGATGTTACTTAGAAAAACATGAAGGTTAGCAGAATAATATGCAGGAACATATAGCATGAAATTTTAGCATTCTAAACACATTAAGCTAAATATTTCGCAGACTCATTTTTATCATACTTAATGAAAGTCAAAATACTGAATCATGCATGTTAACTTCAAAAATCCTAAGACATTTCTACTTGCTATTCTCCACTAATCATGGATATGCATACAAGAGATCTTCAGGACTTTTCAGGGTTGTAATGTAGGCTTAGGCATGGGTAGGTAAAAGTAGGCATTTAGGCTCATTTTGTGTACCATAAGCTCTTTAGCTTTTCAAATTTTCCCTTTTCTTTTGATTTCTTTTCTTCACTTCAAATCTATCTTTCCCCTCTTTTGTGTTGGGAGAGTGAAGTGTATTATAATAACAAGCACCCCCAAACTTAGGCTTTTGCCTATTTCTTATTACTTTTTTTTATTGGGGTGCATCAAACTTGTTCACTCTTTTTGTCTCTTTTTTTAACACATTCTATTCCAATTATTTCACATTTTTACTATGGCACAAGTGTGGGAATATGGGGTGTCAAAGAAAAAGTTTCATGTTTAGGCTCAACGGGGCTGACTAGGGATATTTTTAATGTCAGGGATAGAAAAGAGTGGTAAGAATTGGCTAACAAATAAACGTCTGAGTCATCTCCCTAACATACATATCCTAACTATTTCGCCTCAAATAGCAAGCAATCATAACACATAGGTTTTAATCATTTAGCATGCACAATTCAAGCAAGAAACCCCAAATAGACAGATTTCATGAGTTTTTGGCATATCTAACCTAAGTGTTTAGATAGTTGCTTCTAATTCCATCACATTATTCAACCTTACTTCACTAGGTGTTTCTAGTAACTACAGCATGCATGATCTTTGACAGAAAATTATGACTCAAAAAAAAAATTATGACTCAAAAATACACAAAACAAATTAAAAAGACTCACATACTAAAATAATAAGACACAAATAAAACACCCCCCAAACTTAAATCACACATTGTCCCCAATGTGTGCAAGACTCAAAAAATAATAGGGAAAACTTACTGACACAACACAACGGTCATAACGGAGGTCTAGGAGGAAAAATTCTGGAATTTGCACGGAATATGGCTCTCTGAGTTCGCGCGCCCCGAGATTCAGCGCGCGGCCTGCTATCTTGTGGATCTCTGAAGTTTCGCCGCGCCACGATTTTAGCGCGCCACGGCGACTTTTCCTTTCTTTTAGCGTTTTTGCTCCTTTTTCCTCGGTTTTAGCTTTCAGTCCACCTGTCATCCAACAACACAAAACAAGAACCCAAGACCGTGAGACTGTTCAAGACAAAATAAAATAAACTAAAGACAGAAATTAAAATAACATAATTAAAAACATTGGGTTGCCTCCCAACAAGCGATGTCTTTAACATCTTTTAGCCGGACGCAATTAACCTTTACGAGTGCCCATTGGATCCTTCTGCGCGCTTGCAATCCATGAGTTATTGTGCAGTCTCACTTCAACTACAACAATTTCTTCAAACAAGGGCCTCAAATATACGATTATCCCCCAAGTACACAAGACATGCTTGTCTTTTAGGCTCTCTCTAATGTAGGGATCAGTGAGATTCCCAACATCTCTCAACTCTAGGGGGTACCCTTGATGATATGGACTTTCTGTTTGGGGGTCAACATTGACAGCTGGTGGTGTTTCTTCTGCAATAGGTACAAGAAAAAGATTTTCCAAGGAATCCAAAAAGATGAATGATTGGATCTCAGTACCCTTTTCCTTCTCTACACCAATTATCCCGCCGCATTCTCAACGGTGGGTGTGGTTCAGGCTCTGCTATTTGCTTACCACCTCCCATAATGATGTCGCTAGGCAGATTTGCTTGAGTTGTATTGCTCATCTCATCCATCAATTGCCCTATTTGTGTCTCCAACTTTCTGAGGGACACTCTTGTCTCAGCCATAAACTGAGTCTGGCACTTGGTGAGCATAAGTATGCCTGCCTGCAACTCATTTCGATCTTCCTCTGAAATCTGTGGGTTAAGCTGCTGTTGATGACTCCACTGTCTCTGATAGTAGTAGTCCATGTGTCCTGATTTTATTATTATTATTATTATTATTATTTTTTATTTTTTTCGAATTTAACCTGCAAAATACAAAAAACAAAAAAAAGGTGAGAAAAAGATGCTCGCAGAACAAGTTAGAAACTTGTTTTTGGAGCAACCAAATTAGAAATAAGAATAGATAAATCGATATTGAAAGTAATTCAATCCCCGACAACGGCGCCAAAAACTTGATGCGCGATTTAATGCACACACTTTAACGCAAGTGCACGTTGTCGACTCAAGTGATATAGTCTAGGTAAGACCGAATATCGTCCTCAAGGATTGGTTTTCAAGTACCGATTATCTATCCTATGGTATCTATTTGGTTAACGATATTTGAGTTTGTTGATTATAACTAACAATTATAAAGACTAATTAACTATGTATTTACTTCAGTGATGATGGAAATAGGGCTTCCAAGTCTCCTCAACTATCCACTTATATTACTTATTAATGCAATAAATTATGGTTCTTCTTCTTTTGGAGATAGCAGGTTTACTAATCCGTTTTATACTCCCGTTAAGGCTATATAAACATTCAACCCCAGTAGCGCTCCTTTCTACCTTTCGGTGATAAGGATGACTCTATAGGAGGATTAAGAACAAAAACTCTGTTAACGTTTACGCAAGTAAGCTAGGTATTTAAACCCCCGTTAACGCTACACAAGTAATTGAGGTATTTTTATCCCCAATCCGACTTATGATTACCCAACTACAGCATAGTCACAACCTCCTCCTTTCGAAGTTTGATTAGAAATCATATAAATAATGATAATTAGTGATCAATTAATTACCAAGCATTCAAAACATTATTGGAATAAATTTCAACAATAAGAAGAACAACCATAAACATGCATTAACTCATAAAATAAGGTTCAAGTGAATTGACATGGAAAACCCTATATTAGAATTAGCTCATAGCCATTGACATGACAAGAATTAATTCAATATCCAACATAAAACTGAAATAAAGTAAAAGAAAGAAAAGAAAAATACTTAAGAACGAGTCTCCAAGCCTTCTAGCATCCAAGGATTGTGTTGTGGAATATTTACAAGATGGAATGGTGGATGGATGGATGTAGAATGGTGAATGGTAGAATGGAGAATGAATTCTTCTAATGATGTAGAGACTATTTATAGACTAAGAATCCTTTAGGTGAAGGGTTAAGAATTTGTAGGTAGGAAAAGTTATTAGAATCCTTTTAGGTAAGGGTTTTAAGGTAGGAAAAGTTATCCCTTTAGGACTCTGAAAACATGTCAAATTCGGCCCAGAACTTCATAAATCCCGCGTCGGCGCCGCGGCCCTGCAGACTGGCGCCGCGACGCCTGAAAATCAGCAACTTTCAGAACATTGGGCGCTGCTGGAAGGCGTCGCGGCGCCGGTGACGTTTTTCTGGCGGATTCCGTCTCGTCACCCTTTTTTCGTCCGGACTTCATCTGATCTCCTCTATAATTTCCGGAACTTCTTAGACTTCATTTCTTGGCCCTTTTAGTGTGCAATTCCATCTCATTTATGCTCATTTCATCTCCTTTTCGCCATTTCTTCATTTTTTACCGCTGTGACACAAAAGAAAGGAAAACGACCCTAATACTGTACTAAACATAAATGAAATGAGTAAAATACTAACTAAAAATGACTCAAAAGGTGTATATAAAATACACCGATCACTTCCAAACCATTATTAAAGCTTAACCAACTCATGATAACCCCTAATCATTCTTAGGCAACACACATATGGCCCAAATAAATATATCTGTATAGATGTACATCATTATACCAACTATACAACAATTTTTTTTACCAACCTGTATACCAAGGTCCATGTATTCCCCTTCTGGGCCGCTGTTACTTTCTCATCGCTGCAACCACAATAATACGTTAGAGGGGGACTACCCTAACAACACAACTCTATCGCACGATCTCAGAGTGAGAAGAATGGAAACCAATCCTAAATATCATGTAGCCTCCTAGTTATAGGTGTGGTGCACAACACACCGATAACAAGACTCTAATAGACATGGTTTATAGACACTTTCCGATGAATAACTGCTCTGATACCACTTTTGTCACGACCCGACTCCGTGCCCGCGACTGGTGCCCTACCTGGGCACCCCTATAGGTATACATCAGAGACAACCAACAGAAGCTAAATAATCTCATAGACATGCGTCAACAAGAAGTGAGAAACAGACTAGCCGACAGGCCGCCTCTATATACATATATACATGATCCAAAAGATCTACATTTTTTTTTTAAGTCCAACCCACAACATGACTACAGACCTCTAAGAGTTTTGAACAGTACTAAGACGGGACAGGGCCCCGCCGTACCCCTGAATGTACATATACCAAAACACAAGGACTGTACCTATATATCAAACTACGGAACAAATGGAGCTATCACAAAAGTTGAGTGAAGATCCCAAGCTCTCGGATCACCAACCTGAGTACCTATCCCTGCGGGATGAACGCAGCCCCCCGAGGAAAGGGGGTCAGTACGAAAGATGTACCAAGTATGTAAAACTGTAAGTACTGTAAAGGAGATCATACCGTCCAAATATAAAACAGGAGACAAGTATGATAATCAAAATAACAGTACAACTGTGCCTTATCAACCATGAGAGTAATGAGAGTAATTTGTACCGTGTTAACATATGAAGGTCATGATTAATTTAGGACCACCCGCCTGTAGTATCATTATGCAATCCTATCCATGGGACTGTTTCACCCGCATAGGTCTAGTGGACCCGCATAGGATAATTTGCCCCGCATAGGAATTTCACCCGCATAGGACTATTTCACCCGCATAGGCCCTGTGGACCCGCAATGAGCATAAACGCAATACTCGCATCGTGGAGAGCAAATCCACGGAATGTACCATATCCCGGGGGTTTACCCCGCAATAAATAATATAACACTTGCACTAATGGCTATCATGAACAACATATGCAAGTTAAGTAATCTTTTACTCTCATTAGAAGCAAATGAATGAAATATCATTTTATTTGCTCAAGGCACTATCATGTCGTGTAAAATCCGGGAATTTAACCCAAATTACTATGTACATCTATTCCTATAAAAGGAATCACATCATGCAATAGAGGGGAGTTGAACCCCATAGCACCATGTACGTCCGTCGTACATTCTTTCCTTTATAAAATTCCAAGACACTAACACCCGTAGTATCAAGACACCTCTACTTTTAAAATCAAGTCAAGTGTATCTATCTCATTCAAGTAACTTAGTCTTTAAACATCATGTTACTTATACTATCTAGGGTCGATACCGTGGCACGAAAATACCACCCCGCCCCTAACTAATCATCGGTATCCTTTAACATGGGTAGCTCCACGGCCCTGCACTATGGCGCCGCGGCGCCGGAACTTCTGCGGCCTTCTGAAGTTTCGGAGCCACGACCCTGCAACTTGGCGCCGCGGCCCCGAACCCAAATTCTGCAGTTTCGCATTTTTCTAAATCTCTTTTCAATCAAGTAACCTCCCTTATATACTACCAAGAATCCGAGTTCATTTAAAACATGTATGTTCATCATACGCTCATTTTTATAAATCTATGCTCAAATGAGATAGAAGAAGTTCCACATACCTCTTCGGCTAATCCACGCGCCAAGTAGAATACATCACACGTAGAATGTCAACCTATAATGACAATTAACACTTCTATCAATTCCATGCTTTCAAGTGTAGGTTATATACCAAGTAATGGTCCTCTTTATTCTACGTAAATTTGGGCAGCACTTCCCCCGTATACGTACTTTTCCAAGGCCCGATTTAAACCAACAACAAGCCACATCTAACAGTTAACCAACAAAGGGATTACACGTTTATAAGACGTGTAAAATTCTGCCCCACAACGATGTATAATAGTTCACAATATACAACAAATAAAAGGGCACTCTTGGCCATAACAACAACATATAACCTTCTTACAACTCCTAATTATTCAAGTCGTTTTTCCAACACTTGTACATGATACATACCAACAGTTAAACGGCTACCTTTCCTTCAACGTATAACACATATAACGTGAAGACACATTCTATATTAATCAATATAAACCAATGTTACAAAAAAAGCCCCAAATTCGGCCAACACACAAAATGGCACACATGATCTTAAACTCCATTTTTCCTTATCACCATATCATTCCACAATTACCACAACATGTAGTATAAGATTACTTTCAAGAGGAGGATGAGATTTACCTTATTTATGCCCAAAACAATCCACTTAAAAGTCGATCCTTAGAGATAGTCTTAGCTCCAAATCCTTACATTCCAATCCATGATATCGACCCTGAAGCTTATAACCAACTTCTCTTCTTGATCCAACACCAAAAGTTGAAGATCAACTTAGGGTTTTCAAGACCCTATTTTCGGCCAAGGGGTTTTAAAAGGATTAGGGGTGTTTAATCTTGGCTAATACTTGGTTAGGAATCTTCACCTTGTATATATGAACAACACTTGGAAGATTTACTAATCTTGTTCTTGATTCCCTGAAGAAAATCGAGAGAGAGAAGAGAGATATAGAACTTTGTGTATGAAAAATGCTAAGTTTTCCAAGGATCTCTATATATAGATGATTATAGCTTTGGGCACAAGATAAGGA
The DNA here is from genome assembly GCA_029844215.1 of Przewalskia tangutica. NCBI lineage: Eukaryota > Viridiplantae > Streptophyta > Magnoliopsida > Solanales > Solanaceae > Przewalskia > Przewalskia tangutica. The sequence goes on from CM056734.1 coordinate 85,376,684, forward strand.
GAGTGGGACCCATGGTCCACTTGTCTTCATCTCCAAAATATCTTCCAAGTCCAAGTCTAATGGTCAATGTCATGTGGGGGTGACACGTGTCACCCTCCTATTGGTCCAAAATTATTTCTTTCCATAAATATTCATATTTGGTCAAAATATCTCAAATCCTTGTAGGCCCCACAATTTCGTAAAATTTTCCTGTGGGCCCCACATGACCAAATTCGAGACTTGAAAATCCAAAACTCCAGAATATTCTATGAATCCCAAATACCAAATTTGAGAATCAAATTCCAACTAATAACCATTTTTCCTTCACGAGGTTCCAAAATATTTCCTTTAAGAGAATAGTTATACATTCTCCCAACGTTCAAGTCTTACTTACGTTCTCGAATACATGTCTTGGAATTACGGGGTGTAATAATGGCTGGTTTGATCTCAAAATTGTTAGCCTCTATAGCTGGGAGTCTGATGCAAGTCTGTGCTCCCGTGACTGTGGGAAGAACATAGTCCCCCAAACTCATCTCCACAGGTAGTGGGACTTGTCCCGAGGCAACCAGTACCTCATTATTCAACCCCTCTACTGGTATCCCGTTATTGTTATACTGATCTCCCATTGCTAACAATTCAGCAGTTCTTTTATCTTTCCTGTTTTGTCTGCAAAGTCTCTCAATCTTAGGGTTCAGAGGGATAAGAGTGTCTGATCCTCTCCTACTTCGCATACACTAGATTCCTGAAATAGATCACAATCAACAAACAGATCATGGCACACGGTTCTAACAATAAAAATAAAATAAAGCCAAATTAGAAATAAAAATAGATGGTTCGATATTAGATATACGTCATTCCCCGGTAACGGCGCCAAAAACTTATTAGGCGATTTCCACACGCGCAAAACGCAAGTGTACGTGTCGTCTCAAGTAATATAGTCTGTAAGACCAAATATCGTCCACAGAGACTGGTTTCTAAGTACCGAGCATCTATTTTGTGTTATCTATTTGGCGAACGAATATTGATTGGGGGTTTTATTTAACTACTGGAATGATTGCAAGAAATAAGTAGACTAATTAGGTTGTATTCAGATTATGAAGGAATTATGGCTTCCAAAATCATCAACTATCCACTTTATTCAACCCTTAATGCGTTCTAGAATGATTCTTCTTCTATGTTAAGATAACGGTTAACTAGATTGTCTTATATTCCAGTTAGGATATATAATCACTCAACCCCAGTGCAGAACCCTTCATATTTCTATGATAGGACTTATCACATATGAGGATTAAGAACAGTAACCTATAAAGCTACACAAGTATCAGTGTACTGTCGTCCACAATTTTAACCTATGTCTATTCAACTACAGCATATACAATTCTCTCATCTCGGTTGTTGATTCGAAATCATATATGTTATGATATTTAGTGATCAATTAACTATCAAACATTCACATCAGTTATTGAATATATCTTATCAACTGAAGAAGTAATCAAACTATTGCATCAAATCATGAATAAAGATTCAAGTGAATCATAAGGAAAGCCCTAATTAAGTGTTTAGTTCCTAGCCATAGACATGCTACGAACTAACACAATATCCAACATAAAACTGAAATAAAAACTAAAGATAGAAAATTACGAAGATTAAAGTCTCCAATTGTTGCTTCAAGTGCCTTGTGTTGTTCTTGTGTTCAAGAATGGACCCCTCCTAAAAACTGATCCCTAGAGCTTTAAATATGTATCAATTTCGTGCCCTAGAGACCCTATTGCCCTTGGCCAATTCCAACTCGGAACTAAAAAATTCCGTCAAACCGCGATTCTGCAGTCGAGATCGCGGTCAAAACTCTGCACTCTATGAATAAATGGCACCGCAGATTCATTCGAATGCACCCGGTCTTTGAAAGTCCTGCGGGTTTCTACTATTTTGGCACCGCGGTCTTCCCTCTGGGCACCGCGGTGCTGCTGTGGTTTTTCCGAGTCATTGATTTTCGACCTTTTTCTGCCTCGGGACCTCCTTTTATGCCCACTTTTCGCTTCTTTTTGCCATTTTGCCTTTTTGAACCGCTGTGACTCAAAAGAAAGAAAAACAACCCTAAAATTGTACTAGACGCAATGAAAATAAGTAAAATACTAATCGAAAATGACTCAAAATAGGTATATGAAATATGCCTAACAAACACCATTATATTTGAAAGTGGCACACAGCTCCAGGAAGTTTGCAATGTGTATATGTGGATCTTCATATGGCAACCCTCCAAACTGGACCCTGTTCTGCACCATACTTAAAATAGCAGGTTTGATTTCAAAATTGTTGGCTCCTATTGCTGGGAGACTTATGCAGGTTTGTGCCCCTGTAACCGTTGGTAGAACGTAGTCTCCCAAGCTCCTCTCTGCAGGACTGATCGGTGTATTTTATACACATTTTTTGAGTCATTTTTAGTTAGTATTGTACTCATTTTGTTTATGTTTAATATAGTATTAGGGTCATTTTCCTTTCTTTTGTGTCACATCGGTCAGAAATGGAGAAATGACAAAAAAGAGATGAAATGAGCATAAATGAGATGGAATTGCACACAAAGGGGCCAATAACTGAAGTCTATGAAATCCCGGGAAGTATAGAGGAAATCAGACAAACTCCGGACGAAAAAAAGGACGACGAAACGAAAATCCGCCAGAAAAATGCCTCGTGAGCCGCGCGGCCAATGTTCGAAAGTTGATTTTTCGCGCAGTTTTTCGACGCCGTGGTGCCCGACTGCAGGGCCACGGCGCCGACGCGGTATTTTTGACGTTTTGGGCTGAATTTGACACGTTTTCAGGGTCCAAAAGGGATAACTTTTCCTACCTACATAATCCCTAACCCTTGACCTAAAAGATTCTTGGGCTATAAATAGTCTCTACATCATTAAGAGAATTGAATCCATCCATTGTACATACAACACAACTTAGGAGGCTAAGATTTGAGGCTTTTCAAGTATTTTCTTTTCTTTCTTTTGCTTTGTTTATTTCAGTTCATGTATGGAGATTGTATTAGTTCTTAGCGTGACTATGGCTAGAAGCTAATTATTTTATTAGGGATTTTCTTGTGATTCTCTTGAAACTCTTATTCATGAATTAATACATTAGTTGATTTCTTCTTCACTTGCTTAAGATTTATTCAATAATTATTTTGATCGCTTGATAATTAATTGATCACTAGTTATCATCACTTATATGAGTTCTAATCGAACTCTGAAAGGGGAGATTGTGAATATGTTATAGTTGAATAAACATAGGTTAAAATCGTGGACGAAAGTACTCCGATACTTGTGTAGCTTAATAGGTTATTGCTCTTAATCCTCCTTTGTAGTCAATCTTGTCATCGAAAGATAGAAGGGTCTTCATTGGGGTTGAGTGTTTATATTACCTTAACAGGAGTATAAAACGGCTTAGTTAACCTGCTATCTTAACGTAGAAGAAAAAGTCAGCCTAATTGTATTAAGGATTGAATAGAGTGGATAGTTGATGATCTTGGGAGCCCTAATTTTCCGTCATAACTGATTTAAATCAAAGTATTTTCATAATTAGTTTATTTCTTGCATTATTAGTCTAGAATTCCAAACCAATTAACGTTAACCAAATAGAAACTAAAGCATAGATAATCGATACTTGAAAACCAGTCCCTGAGGACGATATTCGGTCTTACCTAGACTATATTACTTGTAACGATACGTGCACTTGCGTTTAGCGTGTGTATAAATCGCACATCAAGGACGCGAGACTTGTCCCATGGCAGCCGGTACTTCATCATTCCCCACATCGTCAGGTAACCCGTTGTTGTTGTGTTGGTCATCCATTGCTAATGAATCAACAATTCTTTTGTCTCTTCTGTTCTGTCTGCACAATCTTTCAATCTCATGGTTCAGAGGGATAGGACTATCTTCTCCTCTCCTACTTCGCATAAACTAACTTCCTGAAATTGATCAAAATCAACAAACAGATCACAAAAAAATGTTCTAAAATAAGAAACAGAAAGTAAAATAAAAACAAACCCAAATTAGAAATAAGATTAGCTAAATCGATATTGATATACGCCAGTCCCCGGCAACGGCGCCAAAAACTTGTTGCGATATTTCTAGATGCTCACGCAAGTGTACGTATCGTTCCAAGTAATATAGTCTGTAAGACCGAATATCGTCCACATAGACTGGTTATCAATTACCGATTATCTAATCTATGTTATTTATTTGGCTAACGATAGTTTGATTGGGTTTTTATCTATGAACTAGCTAGAGTAATTGCAAAAATTAAACTAAATATGCTTTGGTTTAAATCAATTATGATGGAAATAGGGCTTTCAATATCCTCAACTATCTACTCTTTTTAATCATTAATGCAACAAAAATGGTCTCTTCTTCTACGTTAAGATAACAGGTTAACTAGTCTGTCTTATATTCCGGTTAGGATATATAAAAGCTCAACCCTATGCAGAAACCTTCTATATTTTTATGATAGATTTTACCACATAAGAGGATTAAGAACAGTAATCTTAATTACTACACAAGTATCGGGGTACTTTCGTCCGCGATTTTAACATATGTCTATTCAATTACAGCATATCCAAATCTCCCCTCTCGGATCTCGATTCGAAATCATATAAATTATGACAATTAGTGATCAGTTAATTATCAAACATTCTAATCAATATTGAATAAATCTTAACGAATTGAAGAAGAAACCAAACTAATGCATTAATTCATAAAAATGAGTTTCAAGCGATTCAATTGAAAGCCCTAATTAAAAGTTTAGCTCCTAGTTATAGACATGCTAAGAACTAATTCAATATCCAACATGAACTGAAATAAAACAAAGAAAAGAGAAAAGAAAATAACTTGAACTAGGTCTCCAATCTTCTAGCCTCCAAAATTATGTTAGAATCTGAGCCGTCTGCTCTCCCTAATATATGTCCCAAGGGTTTATATATGCTGTAAAAAATGTGTGCTTCGGACCCTTTTGCCCCTTGCCAATTCTGTCTCGGATCTGGATTTACCCGTATCGGCGCCGCGACCCTGCATTATGGCGCCGCGGCGCTGAATGTTCTGCGGCTTCTCAGGAATTATGGCGTCGCGGCCCTACATGCTTTCGTACGGATCTGCCAACTTTCATCTTTTTGCTTCGGGAGCCTCCTTTTCTGCCTACTTTTAGCTTCTTTTTGTCATTTTGCCATTTAGAACCGCTGTGACTCAAAAGAAAGAAAACGACCCTAACACGACACTTATTTTAACAAAAATGGAAAACATACCAACTAAAAATGACTCAAAAAGTGTATACAAAATATGCCTAACAACAAGTTGAATATGTGAAGTCACAATATCAAGCTGCCGATATTTTTACCAAGCCACTGACAAGCAAAGACTTCATAAGATTAAGGAACTTACTAGGGTCACAAGATCAAGTTTAAGGGGGTTGTTGGATCATAAACTTGATCCATTATGGGAGTCCAAACCCAAATCCAATCAAATTGGAGTCCAAGTCCATAATCAAGATCCAAAACTACAAGCCTTCTACCTAGAATCTTCTAGGGTATGGTAATCATACATGTGAATTATTTGATAATTTAAAATATTGTTAGAAGGATGGAGAAGAATGAGGTGTATGGTTGTTGTAATTTTTATTAGTTTATTTGTGCGGTGTAGAATTGTTTTTAAGTAATGTAAATATCCCTCTCCATTTTAGCTTAGGCATCAAGAAAAATTAAGAGATTCTAAGTGAGTGAAAAAGCAAAGTCTTATAAGAGCTGAGTTGTAGTATCTTGTTGTTGAGTGAGAGTGTTCTTGTAATATTTATTTGAGTTTGAATAAAAGTTATTTGTGAGAGTGTTTATATGTAAGTGCATTCTTTTTTTCTGGTTGGTGGATAAGTATAGCTTCACTCGAAAGCAGACGTTAAACGAACCAACTCATATTATTTAGCAGAACCGCCACTTGATGGGCAGAGTTGAAACTGTTAATTTCCAGATACAGCGATTTCTCAGAGTAAAATACTAGTGTGCTATAGACAGTAGCAAGCTATAATACAAACCCAAAGTTTTTTGATGAATTTAATAGAAATAAACAGGGCATCTATCCCCAACAGATAAGGAAATTAGGTCAACAGAAAATATAACAAATCAAGATCAAGGGAAACAGGCAACATGTGCATCAGAATGCGAAGCCTGCTCTAGGTCAAAAATATAGTCAATGTAACAGTGCCTCTTAAGAAATGACAAGGTATGGAGGAAACACCCCGCTCACGTTGTGCCTAGGGAAACACTTAGCAAAGACGGGGGATATAAGCCTGGCCTAGGAACACTATAACAAACATGATTTCATCATAAATTCCAAGAGTGCTTCTATCAATCAATAAAAAAATAATATTGTAACCTCCCCACCGTTCATGTTGAAAGAGAATGTCACATGATGATCCCTAATATTTTTTTGATTGATTGATGATCTCTAATCTTTTCGGATTGCATAGAGTATATAACCGTAAGAAAGTACCTCTACAAAGGATATCTCAAGTCTCCATCTATTCCTTATTTCCTTTCGTGTCTCTCATTGAATTCTTGCATTTAATGAGATATTGTTCATTCAGAATTTAGAAAACTTCCGTATTTTTCCTATAACCAAGTCTCATTTAACCATTGGAATTGAATGTTTCTCTTTCACGTAGACTTGGAAGCAGAGGGAAGGTAACTGTGAAGCAAAAGCTCCAAAACTGACCTTAAAAAGAGGAGCTAAACTGTAACTCCGAAAGGGAAAACTAACCTTCTTTGTGGATTTAAACAATCAATCCTTGTTTGATCAGAATCTATAGTTGGGGACAACACAAATAGTATGTCCTGGATAGATCTTTTGGCTGTGGGGCCAACATTCATACTCAATTGGAAGTTTGTATTGACTTGACAAAGAACGGGAAGGTGAAACCAAGGAAGTGGAAGAGAATGTCGGAAAATGATCATGAGAAGTCTCCATGCCAGGAGTTTCTAACTGAACCTTTGTAATAATTTCAATAATCAACACTAACATGACAATGCCAGAAGAAGCAATGACACTAGCAGAAGTTTAGAAATTTATTAAATCCCAGCAAATAGTATATTAAAAGACAATGATTTCGTTGAAATAAGTATCTAAAATCAGATACATGAGAAATGCTACTCAAAGGACTGTGGATCAGGTGGAGAACTGAGAAACAATCACTTTTAGTGTCTTGGTGGACCAATGGGGTTAGGAACCAATGAACACAGGAAATCAAGAAGCAGGGCGATGTAGTAATGGTGGAGCTGTTGATGTGGTACACATAAATTTTAACCCTACATGAAGATAGTTGCATGAAATGTTAGGGGTCTAAGTAAGCTTTATACGCATAAGGAGCTAAAGGTATTTCTTATGAAGAATAAAGTTAGCTTAATTGTTATAGTAGAACATAGAGTAGATAAAGCTACGGCTACTGAAATCATATATAGAGTGGCCACAGGGTGAAGCTGGTGCACAAATTATGATGTTTGGAATAGGAGAAGGATACGGGTTCTTTGGAATCAAAATGTGGTTGATTTTCAGATTATACATAAACATGCAAGACTGATTCATGGCGAAGTGTAGGGTTTTGTTGGGTTCGTATACGCATCGGAATTTAAAAATTTCAGTTTTAAACCCAACAAACGACGAACTGATGGATGATTATGCAATGATATAACACATGTAATCAAATAACATGTAATGTAACCGTAATGCATCGACGAACCGAGACGCAATTGGTCAGTCTGACTGGCTCACTGCCAAGGCAGCGCCGCGGCGCCAACGGCCATGGGTCCCATGAGTCGCGGCCCTTATCCAATTTTGCCTCTTTTTCATTTTAATTGAATCTGAAATCCAATCTAGACTTAATTAAATAATCATTATTCATTCAAATGTCTCGATCATAAATCGAATATTTATATTCTCATTACATCCTTAGATCGACGAAATAATTGACTTAGTGTTACCCTACAAACCTTTGCATATCAACACTAATCACATTAGGGTCTACACGGAACTCCTAGACGGTGCCGAAAGACGAACTCAATATGTGAAGTATAGTTACACGAACCTAGTAAACTGAACCTCTATGTGGCCTTTCATTCACGACACACTCGATCAAGATTAGGATCTGCGAAGTGTCTATCCAAATGGTTTGATCATTATATCTCGTCTATATTAGTTGACAACAAAACCATATCCAAGATGTGTCTACTGCGTTGGTCAACGACTAGTCAACCTAATATCATATGAGAGTATGAGTGTTCTCTCAAATATACATTCGAGGAATGAATCTTAATCTTGGCTCAACTACCACCTTTAATCCACTTCGTAATATACCCAATACAAGTCGTATCTCAACCTATAAGGCATTTGAGGTTAGGACGGGATCAAAGTACATTACTCTGTAGATAAGGTGTGTATCGACCTCAAGTCTAAGGACTTCTATCTCCCACACGCTGATCATACTTTAGATATTGTATAACAAACAATATATCAGCAGGGTATACCAATACTTCCAAAGTATCCATGTGTCCATCACGAGTTATCATAACTCGTAGCAGGTGAGACATACTACATCCTCTAAGGATATGATGCAGACCACATGTTGACTTATCACATATCATCGATATCCCATTTTCGGTGATCAGTAGTCGATGTTGTTTTAAGAGTTACGTTATAATATTAATATGTCACACTATTAATAACCATGTAATCTCTAGGGATGCATATTATAGAATATTATAAACAATCAACTAATAATTCAATAATTGTGAATGTCATATTATTAATCTCCATTAATATAAATAAGAATGTGTATAAAGTATATTTGTCCTAATACAAATTATTTCTAGGACATAAATATACTTTCACGAAGTACATATACAAGCATTGGAATTGAGGTTCTACTTCTCAGCAATGTATGAACTCCATACTTTCAACAATACAATGGCCCTCTGGATAGAGCATGGTTGACTATAGGTGATTACAACTCAGTATTAGAACTTGACGATAGAATACATGACAACAAATCCATAATAATGAAATAATGAAGTAAGGGATTTCAGGACGTAAAAAATGGATTTTTGGCTTAACTCAACCCCAAAGCTAGCTTGTAGGGTGAGGATTGTCCCAGTCCATATAAGGAGTCCATGTTCACATTCCATATCCTATGTAGTACTCTTAACACTCCCCTCCCCAGATCTCGTTAACCAGAGTGTGGACAATAATTTGGAGGCCCAACATCGGTGAATAAAGAATTGGAATGGGCCCGACTCTGATAGCATGTAAAGAATGGATTTTGGACCTATCTCAACCCCAAAAACTAGTTTGTATGGTGAGGATTGTCCAAGTCCATGTTCTCATTCCATATCCGATGTGGACACTTAACACAAGAATTTCTTGTAGCCGTGGAGGATACAAATCTAGTTGAACTAAGATACACTGGGAGGCATTTCACATGGATTAATTCCCATTCATCTAGTAAGATCGAAAAGGGATCTTGTCAATGCATACTAGATGAACTCTATGGCATAGATAGAAGTCCTAGATATAGACCCCTACTATCACACTTCATTGAGATCCAATTTGAGAACTTCTCTGAGGAAGAACCAAAACCATACAGGTTTCGATTATGTGGCAGAGTTTCCTGATTTCATGGAGGGGTTCAGGTTGCATGGTATCAAATTGTGTCTAAACATGGTATGAAATTGGTATGGCTAAAACTGAAAAGGGTGAAAATGGAATTGAAAAACTGAATGTTGCTGATATCAGGAAGATGGATGAGAAAGTGAAGTCTATTAGAGCTATACTAAAATCCACTAAGGAGAAAACGAAGGATATAAATCATGATTAGGGGTTGTTTGAATTAGAAAAGGACTTGAAATTACAGTTGGAGAAATAGGATACTATTGATGAGGCATCACAAAACGAAAGTCCAGGGGTCAATGGCCCAGTATATGTGATTCCAACATTACATACTTTAATGCATGCATGAAAAGCAGATCAACACAGAACAGAATCAAGTCTCTACAGACTTCCACTAGGGTTCTAGTGCAAACTGCTACGGGGATAGAAGAGGAAATCACTAATTTTTATAAGTAGCTTCTAGGGTCCTCAAATGCACAACTACCAACCATATGTGATGAACAGGGCCGGTCCTGAGATTTGGGATGCCCTAAGCCATCACAAATTTTTAACAAGTTTGCTAGACTTACGAAAATACATGAATAAAATATATTTAAAATGATTATTAACCTAATATAATAAAAATAGAGGTTGCAACCTTATTCAAAATTGAATAGATAAGTAACAAGAATATTACCTGATGAGTATACGAGTATTGATATTGAAATATTATCCTTCTCGCCTTTTTGCTAGCAAAATCATTTATCAAGCTTTCGAAATTGGAATTCACTAGCATTTCCTTCTCAATTGATATCATAGCTAGTCCATTCAACCTTTCTTGTGACATAGTCGAACGAAGATACGACTTGATCAACTTCAGTTTTGAAAAACTTCTTTCTCCGGAAGTGACTGTCACTGGTATAGTTAACAAAATTCTATAAGCAATTGTGGCATTCGGATAACAACCTTCCATATTCTTCAAAAAAGTTCAACATCTCAATTGTTTTTTTTGTTTTTTTGGATATGCATTCTTTTAGAACTCTTAACTCAAGAAATAAGACATTCTCATCGATATCAGAAACAAAATCACGCTTTAATTTTTTTTCCATATTAATGCATGAAGCCTTCAACATGTCGTCGCTCTCGAACTTCAATTTCTCACAAACAGAAATCCAAAAGTGTTATCATATATTTGAAACTGATCAAACCTGAATTGAAGTGACGTATCAACATGATTCATTAAACATATAAAATAGTCAACTTTAAATGATTGTTCCACGGAGCGAACAAAATCTTCTTCGACGTTTTAATCAAACCGTCGCTTTCTCTTTGTTGGGCGTTTGTCGCGAAAATTAGGTTCAACCCCCAATTCAGATGCCAATTTCATAGCTTCAACCATACCCGTTTCAAAACCATTTTCTCTGCAATTCTGAAAATAAGAAATCAACCCTTTAGTTGCGGAATGACAACCTCAATATCCATATTTTCTGATTGTAAGAGCTTGCTAACAGTATTAATATAGTAAAAGATATCATGTCAAATGATCATACTAAATAAAAACTCAAAGCTCAAAATTCCTTTCTTTCCCAATAAGGCTTGAGCTTTACTCCGTATTTTAGGATCATCTCTTATTTTTTGTAACTGGATCAGAGCATCTCTTATCATGGGAATTTGAAACATGATTACCAAAAGAAGAAAATTAGATTTTGAGAAAAAAAATGGTACCTGATTGCAGATACGCTATCAATACGACTTTCCCAATGAGTTTTCGACAATTTTTTTAATGTGAATCTGTGAACTCCAGCTGCTTCTTTAAATATACTCCACCATTTTGTAGATGAAGAAAATAAGCAGTAAACACGTTGCAGCAATTCAAAAAAAGAAATAGATATATCACACGAATTAACCATGTCACAAAGCGTCAGATTAAGACTATGAGTACCACACATCGTATAAAACGATCTGGGATTAATCTCAAGTGGTCTTTTTTGCACACCTTTTATTTTTCCCTTCATATTTGCTTCATTATCATACCCCTGACTCCTTACATCATCGATATCAAGTTCAAGCTCATTTAATACATCTATAAGTGTATTAAATAGTCATTCTCCTGATGTATCATCGACCTTTATGAATTCTAAAAAAATAACTTTCACTTCAACATGAGTAGTTGATATATACACGCAACGTATGACTAGAGTCATTTGCTCCTCGTGACTGATGTCGGGAGTGCAATCAAGTATCACAGAAAAAAATTTGGTCGCCCTAATCTTCTTGATGATCGAAGACTTTATTTTCCCTGCTAACATCTCAATCAACTCATTCTGAATTTTGTGGCTAAGAAAATGATACTGATATTTTTTCTTACGGAAGCGTTCAATATGTTGTTTCATAACTGGATCAAACTCAGCTATCATCTCAATTATGCCCATGAAGTTCCCATTGTTCCTATCACCAATATTCTCATTATCTCCACAAAAAGCCAAACCATTTTTAGCTAGAGTCTTAACCACTAGAATTATCCTAAACAATGTTTGCATCCAATAACCTCTCTCTGAATCAATTTATTTCTGAAGTTCTTTATCAATGGTTTCTTTTTTCCGCAATCTCATTTCCAATTCTTTCCAATCTCTCATGCACTTCATGTGATCCTGACCATTTCCATGCTCCTTAATTCTCGTAGAAAGATTTGTCCAATTATTAAATTCAGTGGAAGTAAGATTGCTAGGCTTGCCACGAAAATTAAATAACTTGCAACAAAGCAAAAAACCTTATCCAATATTTTTGAATATATGAGCCATTGTCAATTTTGTTTCTCCCCATTTTCCAATACCTGAGTGTAATAGGAGTTTGAAAAGTGTCTATTGTTATCATTACGAGGATAATCGTCATCTTCAATATTCTCTCTTATAGGATCTTTCTCAACTATGAAGTCTCGAAAATTGATTCTAAACTTATCCCAATTCGTATGATCATTAATGTTTGGAGGCTCATTCTCAACATTCTCATCATTGGTGTCAACATGATCTTCTACTGCTTCAATGATTTCATTCTCATCATTGGTTTCAACATGAGTCATTATTTCAACCTCTTCTGGTAACTTTTCAAGGTCTATATTTGTGTCTTGCCCCTCAGTATTTTCTCTGCCCTTAACATTATTAATTGGATTCAAAAATCTATAAAGACCACCGCCTTTAGCATATTCTTTTGCAAATTCATCCCTATATTTTTTCTTCTGACTATTTTGAGCACCGGACGGTTGTTTTCTCATAATTACGGTCATGATTGAACAACAAAAAACTTAAATCATTGTGGTCCTTATTGAACAACAAAAAACCTATAAAAATTCCATATTATTATTAAACAACAAAAAAATTAGTAATCTAGTTACATACTGCTCATGAACCTTCAACAAATCCAACAACAAAAATCTAAATTAAATAGAGAGCAAAAACAAAGTAAATAAATAGTTTAGATTTAGAGTTATACCTGGCAGAGAAATTTTAAAGTGCTAGGGACCTAGGGTTTTGAATTCTTGATTTTGTTTGAATTCCTATCAGCTCAGAAGTTCAGGTTGATATAAGAGAGTTAGGAGAGACTCTTAGCTCATCTACAAAGGTGTTGAAAACGAAATAGAAAGTTTAATTTCTGAACTAGCTAGGGTGAGTGGTGGAGAGAAAACTTTTGTAAACCTAGTGAATAGTGATTTGTTATTTGAGTTTATATGAGGGGTTTTATTAGAGATTCTTAGAATCCATAAAAATGTGAGGAATGTGTATTTTGACCCCTAAAGTTTTTATTATTGTTGCATTTAATAGTGATTTTTTTTCCAAAAAACTATGCCCTAATTTTTTTTCCAAAATATGATGTTCTAAGCCATTGCATTGAGCTTTGGCTCAGGGTCGGTACTGGTGATGAAATAAGGTCTCATATTGAATAGAACTCAACAGTTGAACTTAATCAGATCTTTTATTAAGGAGATACACAATGGAGTTAAAAGTATAGATAATTTTAAATCCCCAGATTGTGATGAATTTACCTCTTTATTTTTTAGGAGAACAAAGCAATAGTTGGTGATGATATTATTGAATTTAATATACATCATCTTACATTGATCATGATGAACTAGAGGAGAAACAATACAGAGAACTAGAGCAGTAGCAGTAGTAGAAACAATACAGAAAAGAGAAAGAGAAAGAAGAAGAAAGAAGAAGTAGAGTTAATTCTTGTTGTAGTGAATCTTATTACTTCTCTTTTTTATATAGATTACAAGTAATGAGGGTGTATTTATACATCTTTTGGATTGTATTACTATCTTGGTTAGATTTAGGAGCCTCTTTTTAGTTATTTAGTTACTAACTTCCTTTAACTAACTTTGTTGACTTTCTCAACTACTTTCTTGAATTCTAACTAACTTTGTTTATTTCTTTAACAGCCTCCCTCAAGCTGGATATTGGAAATACATTCAGTAGACCAAGCTTGGAACATAGGTATTGATGTTGAATCCTTGTCAATCCTTTTGTGAATAAATCAGCTGGCTGATGTGTAGTTTGTATGTACTCTGGTCTTATCATTACTTTCTGAATTTTCTCCCTTATGAAGTGTAGATCAATTTCTATATGCTTTGTTCTTTCATGGAATACTGGATTTGCAGCAATTTGTATTACTGATTTGTTGTTTGTGTAAACAGTTATTGGTGTTTTAATTTTTATTCCAAATTCTTCAAATAGACCAAGTAACCAAGTTAATTCTTCCACAGTTCCAGCTAGACTTCTGTACTCAGACTCATCAGAACTTCTAGATATTGTAGATTGTTTCTTAGACTTCCATGATATAAGAGATTCTCCAAACTTTACAATATACCCTGTGACAGACTTCCTTATATGTGGACAAGCAGCCCAATTTGCATCACAAATTGTTGTTACTATTTCTTGTGTTTTACTAGATAACAGAATGCCTTGTCTAGGTTGATTTTTTACATATCTGGCTATTCTCAATGCAGCATTGTAGTGTGATTGTTTTGGCTGCTGTAGAAACTGACTGAGTGTTTGAACACTATATACAATATCAGGTCTTGTAACAGTTAAGTAGAGCAATTTTCCTATTAGTCTTTGATATGAGCTAACATCTTTCAGTACTTCATCATCTAGTTTTGGTTTTCCTCCTTCTGTGTGTTGATGATGTTGTAGATGATCATCATATTCTTTAGTAGTTAACTTCAGACTGCAATCCATAGGAGTATTTATAGGCTTGGCAGCAGATAGACCAAACTCATAATAAGTTCTAAGGCATACTTTCTTTGATGCATAAGAATTTCTTCTCCTGATCTTGCAAATTTTATTCCCAAGAAGTATTTCAGCTCTCCCAGATCTTTCATTTTGAAGGCTTGCTGTAATGTTTGATTTGTTTCTTCTATATGTTTGATGTGATCTCATGTTATTAACATGTCATTCATATACACCAATACTAGTGTTATTCCTCTGTCAGTATACTTTGTGAATAGAGATAATCATACTGAGACTGTATGAACCTCATCTGTATCAGTGCTTCTGTGAGTTTGAAATTTCATTGCCTTGAAGCTTGTTTTAATTCATACAAGGATTTAATCAGTCTGCATACATTGTTGCCCCATTGGATGAGAAATCCTTGTGGAAGCTCCATGTATATTTCATCATATAGGTATCTTTGTAGGAATGCATTATATACATTCATTTGATGTATGTGCGAGTGTCTAGATGCTGCAATAGCTAGGATAGATCTGACAATTACCATATTTACCACAGGAGAAAATATCTCTTGATAATCTATCCATTCTTGTTGACTGTATCCTTTTGCTACTAATCTGACTTTCAACCTTTCAATTTCTCATATTTCCTTATACTTGACTTTATATATCCATTTACAGCCCATAGGTATTTTTCCTTTAGGTAGAGGAACAATGTCACATGTATGATTGTCTTGAAGTGCTGATATTTCAGTTTTCATGGCATCTATCCACTGTGGATCTTTGGATGCCTCTGCATAGTTTTTTGGTTCAGTAACTGTAGAAAAAGTTGTAAGAAATGCCTTGTATTTAGGTGTGATATGGTAATATGAAATATAGTTGGCTATGGAGTATGGTGTGTTAGAATTTGACTTAGTAGTGATGAAGTCTTTAAGCCATATAGGTGGATTTTTTTACCTTGTAGATTTTCTGGTGGATAGCTTGTCAGTAGACAGTCTTTGTGTTGTTTGTATGATAGACTGTGGTATTGATATATTATTAGTATGATTTATGTTTGAGTGAGTATTGTCAGATAGATCCTGATGCTGATCAGTCTCTGGTGTAATTACTTTGGTATTGAAAATTTCTTGTTGAGGGATTCCTGATGCATCATGTCCTGATGTAACATGCCTTTGAAGTGAACCTCCATCTGTAGTAGCTTGAAATTCAGAACTTGACAAGTGATTGTTAGTAGTAAAAACATTGTCATCATGTTGACCATTGCTGTTAGGTAAAAACATGCATTGGTCTGAGTTTCTTCCTTTGAAAGAGAACTCATCCTCTCTGAATACTACATCTCTATTTACCAAAAAAGCATAATTTTGTATATCATATACAATATAACTTTTATGTACTTCAGAATATTCCATCATAACACATGTTTTAGTTCTGTACTGTAATTTATCAGATACTGTGAGGTCTTTAGCAAAACATAAGCATCCCAGTACTTTCAAGTGGTTAATAGAAGGTTTTTTGTTGTATAATTTCTCATAAGGGGTCATTCCCGTAATGGAAGAAGGTAACCTATTTATCAAGTAAACAACCGCTTGTACACAAAATCCCCAGAATTTTAAAGGAATATGAGCTTGAAACCTTATAGCTCTTGTGATTTTTAGGATGTGTCTGTGCTTTCTTTCAACTACACCATTTTTTGAGGTGTATAAGCACAAGATCTTTGATGTATTATCCCTAGAGTTAAGAATAAACTATTACATATTTCATTTACAAACTCTATCCCATTATCACTCCTTATTGTTTTTATTATTTTATTGAATTGTGTATTGACAAATGCCAAAAATTGTTTAATCACAACACAAGCATCTGACTTAAGCTTAAGAAAGTACACCCAATTCATTCTGGAAAAATCATCTACTATTGTAAGAAAGTATTTATGACCATTGTGATTTGATACTTTATAAGGTCCCCAAACATCCATATGTACAATTTCAAAACTGGAACTACTACATTTATTATCACTGTTAGGAAATGAAAGTCTACATTGTTTAGCACATGGACACACATTACAACTCTTTATAGTCCTAACTATATCATCATGTTGTGCTCTAATGAGCCTACTCAACACTGTACTAGATGTATGTCCAAATCTCCTGTGCCACAGCCTTATTTCTGCTTCTGTGCAGGAGCTTTATTTTCTTTCACACTTAGTCCTAGATTGATTTGTTCAGTTGTATATCTTGATAGTGTCTGATTTATTAGAGTGTATATCCTATATTTCACCCTACCAATCTCCTTCACTCTCTCATTATAGAGATCCTAAAATAGGTAGAATTCAGGATAAAAGACGGATGCACACTGTAATTCTTTGGTTAGTTGTGACACAGACATCAGATTGTATTTAAATTGAGGCAGATAAAACACACTATTTAAGGTGCTTCTGTCAGATATACTACTAGATCCTATATGAGTCACTTTTACCACTTCACCATTAGGCAGATATACTTGTTTAAGTTGGGAGTTGCTTAAACTTGTAGCTTTTGTTAACATCTCTACGTCAGATACCATATGATTTGTGGCTCCAGTGTCTATAATCCACTGCTTGACAATGTTAGATACAAGAAAAACTTTGTATATATCCGTACCTACTGCATTAGCTGAGGACTGAGTGGGAACAGGTTTTACTGCTGGTTTGGTTGTGTTCTGGCCCAGCAGCTACACAATTTATTCATACTGATCTCTGGAAAATACATGTGATCCATGTCCTTGCCAGTTGCTTGAATTAGCCCCTTGCCAGTTGCTTGAATTAGCCCCTTGCCAGTTGCTTGAATTAGCAATATTCATACTAGATGCCTTGTCATTCATATCACGTGTTCTGCATATCATTCCAGAGTTATTATATTCATCAGTAGTATAGACATTATGAGCAGCATGCTCCTTCCTTTTTTGCTTGAAGTTAGGAGGATATCCTACCACTTTATAACAAAACTCTTTAGTATGTCCTTTCATCTTGCATACTTCACAAAACAAGTTAAAGTTCTTCTTGAACTTCTGAAAACTAGGACCTGATTTGGAGTACAAAGCAGTAGGGTCATGACCACTGAATCTACCAGGTCCAACTCCTAACAAACCAGCTGACTTTACAGTAATATAATTTTAGTTTTCATCACTAGTGATCATGGAATAGGCTTTGTTCACAGTAGGCAGGGGTGTCATTAGTAAGATTTGACTCATTGCTTGCATGTAATTCTCATTTAGTCCCATTAAAAACTGGTATAACTTTTGTCTTTGGAGATACTCTACAAAATCTTTAGATCTGGGACAACTGCAACTAGGGGGAGGTACTAAGGACTGAAATTCTACCCATAATGTTTTCAGTTTGGAAAAATATTCAGAGACACTAGAAATACCTTGAGTTAAGATAGTTATTTCTCTATGAAGATCATATGTTCTAGATTCATCTACCTTATCAAACCTTTCCCTCAAATCTTCTCAAACCTCATAAGTAGTATCATCATACAACACTCCACTAAGAAGCCCATTTGATACAGAGTTCATCAACCAAGCTTGTACCACTGCATTTACTCTATCTCATTGATCTCATATGTCTTCTATATAGTTTTTTTTTTACATTATCCATTCACAAATCAAATTTTGTTCCTGCCAAGTAAGGCTATATTTATTGACTTACTCCAGAGGGCATAATTTTCTGATCCAAGAAGTTGAAAAAAAATCAGTGACACCCCACTCACATCTGAGGACTGCAGAAACAAAGGGTGATTATGGTCCAATATTGTAGTGACAGAAGTGACCCCTACATTCTCTCTTGGT
The DNA here is from genome assembly GCA_029844215.1 of Przewalskia tangutica. NCBI lineage: Eukaryota > Viridiplantae > Streptophyta > Magnoliopsida > Solanales > Solanaceae > Przewalskia > Przewalskia tangutica. The sequence goes on from CM056734.1 coordinate 85,395,373, forward strand.
GGTGGAGGTGTGTTACCATTATTCACATCAGAAGGCAGTTCATTATCCATTGTATAAGATTCAGAAACAAGAAACCAGACTCAAGTGTTTTTCTTGGTACTTACTGGTACATTCAGAAGTTTAAAAATAGAACTGTGAACTGAATCAATCTGTCTTATTAGTTAAGAAACATATAACAAGTGAAACACATGTATTATCCTGTCTGAGATTGTACTTGAACAAGAAATGAATCCAAGATTTGAATAGTATTGAAGAATGGAAGAGAAGAATGCAGAAAACCAGAATCAGAATTTTGTTCTGTGTTTATCTCAGTTTCAGATTTTATTCAGTTTGATATTGCCCTATATCACAATATCTAGATAGTCTCTAAAGAAGATGACTATGCTCAGATAAGAATCGGAATAATTAAACCAGAAGATAAGAGATAGAATATAGAAATACAAAAGATTCAAGAAAAAAAGTTACAACTTCACCAGAATTTCAGAAATTCAGTGATCTTTCAGAATTGCAGAAACAATCATCCTTTACTGATCGATAGCTCTGATATCATGTTGAATTTAATCTTCATCATCTTACATTGATCATGATGAACTAGAGGAGAAACAATATAGAGAACTAGAGCAGTAGCAGTAGCATAAACAATACAGAAAAGAGAAAGAGAAAGAAGAAGAAAGAAGAAGTAGCGTTAATTCTTGTTGTAGTGAATCTTATTACTTCTCTTTTTTCTGATATAGATTACAAGTAATGAGGGTGTATTTATACATCTTTTGGATTGTATTACTCTCTTCTAATTGGTTAGATTTAGAAGCCTCTTTTTAGTTATTTAGTTACTAACTCCTTTAACTAACTTTGTTGACTTCTCAACTACTTTCTTGAATTATAACTAACTTTTTCAAGTCTTAACTAACTTTGTTTATTTCTTTAACAGATATCACAAAGACACGTCACTATCTTTTTCTTAAACAGTTGAGATATACAAAGCCATAAAAAGGAATAGAGCTTCTATTTTGAAACTGTTGTAAAACCTGCATAAAAGAAATATAAGGTTTGAGTTCAATAGGTGCATATATACGATGGGAAGAACATGAATCTGTGAGAGATTAAGGCCAAGCAAGCATCATGGATAATCAAGAAACTTTTCGAGGCAAAAATTAATTGTTTGATGTTGAGATTAGTCCAGATGAGTTCTTAGTTATACCTACATGCTCTATCAAGACAATTTATGAAAGGATGAGAGGGAAAATTCAGAAAGTGTATTGGTGGAAGCTGCTCTGTCACAATGATGGGCTTCCTATAAGGATGTTTATTTTTTATCTTGTTGCTTATAGAAGGCTGGTCACTAGGGATAGATTGGTGAGATGTGGAATTACTATTGAGGTGATTTGTCCTGTATGTACTGAGAAGGAAGAATCGGTTATCCACTTTTTTATTCAAATGCTAATTTTCTGCTGGTATATGGGATAAGATTCTACTTTACAAGGCATGCCAATGAGAGCAATGAAGTGGAATCATGAGTTGGCCTGGGCTTGCTGACAAGTGAAAGGTAGAGGGTCTGGAGAGAAAATATACAAGATGGCATTGGATGATTGTGTCTATCGTGTGTGGCAAATGAGGAACATGGAATTTTTTCAATCAAAGCAAAGACAAACTGAGCATATTATTAGAGTGGTGATTCAGGAAATATGTTACAGAGAAAGACTGAAAGTGACTCTTGTGAAGAAACTGGATAGCCTGAACTAATATGCATGATGTAAGATGATATTAATCTCCTTTAGGGAGTCTTCTCATTAATATCAAAGTATATATAGAGTACAATATTCATCCCTTATACAATAGGAATCCTAAGCCTATACAAAAGAGGAATCCTAGTCTTACCATAATTATATTTACACAATATATGAAAATATTCTAATTATGGATAGGGATACAATGTTTCTATAATATACATGTTTACACACCCCCTCAGTCGGAGTGGGAGGAGGTCGGACGCTGATACTGGATCTGAAGTAAAGAAATAACTGTCTGGGAAGTCCTTTTGTAAATATAGTTGCATACTGATAGGATGATGAAACATGTAACACTCTGACATGTCCTAGTGCAACTTTCTCACGAACAAAGTGTAGGTCTATCTCAATGTGCTTGGTTCGCTGATGTTGAACCGGATTATGAGACAGATAGATGGCAGAGATGTTATCACTGTACACAATTGATGCCTGACGCAAATGACATTGAAGTTCTAACAGTAAATTTCTGAGCCAACAAATCTCAGCTACTACATTTGCAACGCCTCTGTACTCAGCCTCGGCACTGGAGCGAGATAGGGTAGCCTGTCGCGACAGACCAAAAAATCAGATTATCTCCTAAAATACACAAAAGTCGGAGGTGGAGCGTCGCGTGTCCGGACACGCTACCCAATCTGCATCCATATATGAAAGCAACTTGTTTGGTGCAGAGGGGTATAGGTGCAAACCATAATCAAGAGTGCCCTTAATGTATCGAATGATACGCTTAAGAGCAGTGAAATGAGACTCCCTGGGGGCATGCATGAATAAACACACCTGCTGAACAACATAAGCTACGTCTGGCCTGGTGAAAGTGAGATACTGGAGTGCATCTGCAAGGCTCTTATACAGAGTAAGATCAGAGACTGGAGCACCATCCATGACACTGAGCTTAGATTTCGAATCAACTGGAGTAGGTGAAACTTTACAATTCGCCATCTTAGCCTTGTACACGATCTCTTTTGCATACTTACGCTGACACAAGAACATGTGATTGGCAGACCTGGTCACTGATATCCCCAAAAAGTAATTCAGCTTCCCCAAATCAGTCATTGCAAATTCGGACTTAAGCAAGGCAATAATCGCATTTTTTAATCCGTCGAATGAGGCAGTAAGAACAATATCATCCACGTAAAGTAATAAGTAAGCGATACTACTACCTCGATGAAACATGAAGAGTGATATATCACTCTTGTTGCATACAAATACAATCTGCAAGATATACCTGGCAAAGAGATCATACCACGCACGGGGGGCCTGTTTCAGGCCATATAGTGACTTACGGAGACGACACACATAGTGAGGAAGTGCTGAATGGGTGAACTCTGGCGGCTGATTCATGTTGACTGTCTCTATCAGATCCCCATGTAAGAATGCATTCTTCACATCAAGCTGATGGATCGACCAGTGTTTTTCCATGGCAATGCTCAAAACTGTGCGGATGGTAGCCGGTTTGACAATCGGGCTGAAGGTCTCACCACAATCAATACCCTCCTGCTGATTTGTGCCATTAACTATAAGTCGTGTCTTATACCTCTCAAGATCTCCACTGTCTCTGAATTTGTGATGAAATAGCCACAGACAACGAATCACATTCACCTCCTCAGGTCTAGGTACTAGATCCCATGTGTGTTATTTAGTTAAAGCATTGAATTCCTCAGACATAGTCGCATTCCAATTAGGGTCTTATTTAGCTAATATAGGGTTCTTGGGAATTGGTGAAATGGATTGGGCAGACAAGTTAAATTGGACTTTGGGTTTGAAGATTCTATGTTTTGCACGTGTTTCCATTTGGTGAGTGGGGATAGTGGGAGGCTCCAAGGCGGAGAGATTTGTTGGATATGTAGAAGGAGAGGCTGACGCCGTAGGAGGCACCGCGGTGCCTAGATTAAGAACCGTTGTCTTTGGAAGGAGGCGATCGGGCGCCGTGCACCTGTGATCAAGGTCGTGGCGCCGAGGGTACGGACCTCTCGATGTTTGCACCGCGATGCCTCGGCACTCGCGGCGTCGGCCGATGATGAAGGAACCTGTTTGCAGGAGTTAGAGCGTCGCGGTGCTGACCCTTGGGGCTGCGGTGCTGACGCTGGAGAAGTGTTATGCTTTAGTTGACTTAGTATGATGAGAGAGATGACAGACTCATCAAGAAAAGAGTAATCCGATTTTTGGAACTGTTTAAGATTCGAAAACGGAAATGTGGTCTCGTCGAATGTGACGTGATGAGAGATGTGGATCGGACGAGTGGACAAGTCATAGCATAGATAGCCCCTATGGTTCAGCGGGAAGCCTAGGTAGACATATGGAGTGGACCGGGGGGCTAGTTTGTGAGGGGCAGTAGAGGCAAGGTTAGGATAGCATAGACAACCGAATATTCGGAGATGATCATAAGAGGGGACTCTAGAATTTTTGTAGGGGTCATATTGTAAAGGGTGCTAGTTGGGAGGATATTGAGAACGTATTCTGACATTTTAGCAGCATAGACCCAGAAGGATGGAGGTAGGGAGGCATGAATCAATAGAGTGTGAATCATATTGTTAATGGTGCAGATGATTCTTTCAGCTTTACCGTTTTGAGGGGGGTGTGAGGGCAGGAGAAGCGAAAAACCATGCCATTATTAGTACAAAAATGGTGAAACATAGAGTTGTTGAATTCACGACCATTATCACACTGAAAAGATTTTATACCTTTTTCAAATTGTGTTTAAATGAATGTTCGAAACTCAAGAAATTTGACAAACACTTCCGATTTAAATTTGAGAGGATACAACCAAACAAAGTGAGAAAAGTCATCTAGTAGGATAAGATAATATTTATGACCGAGAGAACTAGCAACATGTGATGTCCATAAATCGGCATGTATAATATCAAAGGGTGCAAAAGTAACACTAGTGGATGACTTAAACGGAAGACGAGTATGTTTGCCTAAAAAACAAGAAACACAGTTTTGGGCAAGCTTCTCATTACAAGTAATGAAATTATTGTCTCTAAGAAAATTAAAAACTGGGGCTCCTGGATGACCAAACCTATTATGCCATGTGGAAGAAGAAATGGCCGCTAGAGAGACAAGAGAGCTAGATCTGAAAGTGGAGGTGGGAGTGAATAGATAGAGATCCCCCGTGCTATTGCATCTCGTAAGAGGTGTCCCCATATGAAGATTCTTCACAGTGAAACCATAAGGGTCAAAATTAACAGAGACAAAGATATTACGAGTGAATTTGCGGATAGAGATTAGATTCTTAATCATATGTGGGGCATATAGGGTATTTTGAAGGGGCAATGGATGAGGAGGTGGTGTGTAGGATGCATCATAACCCTTTACTGGAATGCGATGGTCACTACCAACTATCACAAATTGAGGATGCTTTAAACCAAACAGTTTGAGAATATTACCTGCAGACCGGGTGAGGTGAGAAGTGGCTCCGGAGTCCATGTACCAGTTGTTGTCAGGCTGTTGCATGTTGAGACAGATGAAGGCCTGACCTAACTCAGTGGATGTCATCTTTGGGCGAAATTGCTGGCTGGAAGCTGGCGCGCGCGACTCGAATAGATGCTTGTTGGGCACGCGGTCTTGAACTAATTCTGCGATCCCTGTTGTTGTTGCTGCTGGTTCTGCTGTCCGTGACCCTTTCCATGACCACGACCTCCTCTACCGCGACCCTTGCCACCCTTTCCACCGCATCCCTGCTTCGGTTGAGAGATTTATGGCGGCATTGGATATTGAGGGCGCGTTTCGACAGCTAACGTCTTCTGATTGTGCTCATCCTGCTTAGCACGTCGAGGCTCTTCGAGCAACAACTGAGAGCGAGCTTTGTTAAAACTGGGAAGCGAATCTGCCTGTTGAATCATGGTAGCTAACGTATCGTAGTCGCCTTTGGGAAGGCCTGGAATCAATTGCAACAACATCTTAGTGTCCGAGATAGGCGTGTCGATGTTGGAGAGTCGATCCGCCAGTAGTTTCAACTGTCTACAATACTCGGTCATGTTGGAGAAATTTTCAAGGCGTGTATTGTTAAATTGTTCCTCCAAATACACCGAACGAGTGTGCTTGTTATTTTAAAAAAATTCCTCCAATCGGTTCCATAAATCAAGGGTTGTGGCACCAGATTTCATGATAGTAAGAAGAATATCCTGAGAAATATTACCATAAATCCATTGTTTGACGTCGGCGTCTAGACGACGCCAAGTAGACTCATCAACCTCCGAAAGGCGCGGAATAGTGTCATCAATGTGGTCAAGCACGTTATAGAGATATGCGTGATTACGAAATAGTTCAACTCAAGGAGAATACTGACTGTTTTCTTGATCAAGAAGAATGAGAATATAATTCTTGATGTTGGTAACAATTAGAGTGGGATGAAAAAAGAATGACAACGTGGTGGTGAGATTTGTGGAGGTGGAAGGGTCAGAAAGTGTGGAAGAATCAGGGGTAGTCATTTAGAGAAGAGAGGAATGAAGAAGAAAACCTAGAAATTAGATGTAGGGCCGCGGCGAGATCCGAGAGGCGGGAAGGGTGTTCTCGGCGGCAAAGAAGAAAAATTTCTAGGGTTTTGGGTGTTTGTCTCTTGATACCATGTAAGATGATATTAATCTCTCTTAGAGAGTCTTCTCATTAATATTAAAGTATATATAGAGTACAATATTCATCCCTTATACAATAGGAATCATAAGCCTATACAAAAGAGGAATCTTAAGCCTATACAAAAGAGGAATCCTACCATAATTATATTTACACAATATATGAAAATATTTTAATTATGGGTAGGAATATAATTGCTATAATGTTACACCCCGTAATATCAGGGCTACTAATTGAGAACGTGATTCAGAAATCAAGATTTGAAGGTTGAAAGGAAAGAATATTTATATTTTCCTCCGGAAAAATTTTGGAAAAATGTGACGACGGAAAAATTATTAACTTGGAGTTAAATACTTCTAATTGGATTTATGGGATTAGTATTAGATTACGAAGAATTGGAATTGATAATATGAGGTCCGCTGAGAATTTCACAATTTCTCAGGGCCCTTCGATTTTAAGATATTTTGGGCTACATATCTTGATATTTTGAAGAGGAAATTATTGACCAATGAGAGGGAGACATGTGTCCATATCCACTTGTCATTACAAGATATTTTCTATATAGGATAAGTCTTGAAAGACTTATTTCATTTACACAAAACTTCATCTTTCCAAAAAGCTCTCTTTTCTCTCCCTTAAGCTCTCAATTTCGAAAATCCTTTAGCCAAGAACAACAAGATTAGTTAACTTACTTCTCCAAGATTAAGCTTGTATAGGATACATGTGTGTGATTGGAACTTGAAGAAGTGGAGCAAAACGCAAATTGTGGGCCGAATCTCTAGGAACTGTTTTGGACGGTTTTGGCTACAAATTAAGGTAAAAATTCTACTCCCTCTTGAGGTAATTGGATATTGCATGTTGTTATAATGTATAGATGATCTTGTGCTAAAAATAATGAAGAATAAAAAGTGTTTGGACAATTTTTGTGAAGTTGGTCGAGAATGGGACAGATTTGGTGTCTTGGATTCGTTGGTCATTATTGTTGTTATTTTCACTTGTTACATATTATTAAATGAAGGAAATATTGTTGTTGGTAGTTGATATGATTTATATAACGTGTTGTAATGTGAATTGGATTATAAGGAATGGTGGAAAAGGACTTTGGATTATTGTAGTTGTTGTGGTCAAGAAACTGCCCAAAACTGTTAGACGTTGTTGTGTCGTTTTATGGACTATTTCGTGGTGCGATTATGCTAAAAAATCATCCACCAACATGCATGATTAATGTGGTAAAATTGCTAATGAAAGTCCTAAGGAATAAGGGTGTAAAAGGGTATTAAAGGCTTCACATTTTACCCTTATCGTTGATAGAATTGTGGACTGTTTTTATGGACTGTTTTGTATAGATTAAGGGGCCAAATTTTACACGTCATGTAGGCGTGTAATCCCCTTTGATTGTGCCTTAAATGAGGCTTGATTGTTGTTGAATTTGGGCCTTGAAAAAGGTGGAAAAGTACGTATTTATAGGGGAAGTACTGCCCAAATTTCCGTAGAAAAAGGAGAACCTTTACTTGGTGTTAACCTACTTTAGCAAGCACGTGTTGATATACATATTATTGTTGTTATAGGTTGAAGTACATTGAGACGTATCCTAGATTGTAGAGTTGGTGAGTCGCCAATAAGGTATGTGAACTATCCTTTCTTCTTCTAGCATGATTCCTTTTTATAAAGTGAGTGGATCCTACTCCTTAATGATGTAATTCTCTTGATAGTACTTGGATTTTATAAAATGGAAGTTGTTATAATCCATTCTCTTGATAGTACTTGGATTTTATAAAATGGAAGTTGTTATAATCCATTCTCTTGATAGTACTTGGGTTTATAAAATGGAGATTGTTATATCTATTCTTTTGATAGTACTTCTAGTTTTTAAAAACGAAATATTGTTATATCTATTTCATTAATAGTACTTTGAGTTCCAAAAAGGAAGTTGTTCTAACTACTTCATTGATAGTACTTGGGGTTTCTAAAATGAAAGATTGTTATATCTATTCTCTTGATAGTACTTTGGGTTGTCTAAATGAAAGTTATTTTATTTTAGTTCATTGAGAGTCAAAGGATTTATTATAAAGGAAAGGAATGTACGGTGAACGTACATAGTACTTTTGGGTTCAATTTCCTAATATTACTTGGTGTGTACGGTGGATGTACATAGTACTTTGGGTTCAATTCCCTATTATTACATGACATGAGAATGCCTTGAGTTCTTCTAAAATGATAGTTCATTCTATTTGTGCTAATGAGAGTCAGAGATGATTTAAATTGTACATAGTTACTTGTGATAGCTATATGTGTACAGTTCTTGATATCTAATTTGCGCCCTATTCTGAGGACCGTGACATTATATATAGATGTATGTGGGTTAGAGTCCCATGACACTAAATTATTCTCCCGACAACATTATATATATATGTATGTGGGTTAGAGTCTCATGACACTATATTATTCTCCCGACAACATTATATATAGATGTATGTGGGTTAGAGTCCCATGACACTATATTATTCTCCCGATGACATTATATATAGATGTATGTGGGTTAGAGTCCCATGACACTATATTACTCTCCCGACGACATTATATATAGATGTATGTGGGTTAGAGTCCCATGACACTATATTATTCCATGGACTAGCTCTCCATGGTTTGGGTTCAAATCTCATGTTACCATATATGCATATGTGGGTTTGAGTCCCATGATGCTATATACATACATATGCGGGTTCAAGTCCCGTGATGTGATATTCTGAGGGTGGGTGTCCCTGATTGTGACATGACAATATTTGTGTGTATTATTCCATGGACTGAGTATCCATGTTTCGGGTTCAACTCCCATGACAGTATTTGTTTATTTGGACAGACTTTCATAATTTGAAAAAGGTATAGTTGATTTTCATTACTCTCAGTTTAAAAAGGATACATTTGACGCTTACTTTGAAAAGACATAGTGTACTGGTATTTGATTATTATACTTGTCTCTTGTTATCTTTTTGACCTGTTATAATCTCATTTACAGTACTTATTATTTCACATACTTGGTATATTTTCCGTACTGACCCCCTTTCTCCGGGGGGCAGCGTTCATGCCACAGGTTTAGGTACGCAGTTTGGTGATTTGCAAGTGTAGGATCCTTGCTCAGAGTTTTTGGGATAACTCCATTGTTCTGGGGCTTATCATTTTGGTACTAATCTTTCGATACAGACTTTTGTACATTTATAGGTATGGCGGGGCCTTTCCCGTCATAGTTCTCTATTAAACTCTTAGAGGTCTGTATTCATATGTGGGATTGGACTCGTGTACAATGCAGTTTCGTTTTGACTTATATATATATATATATATATATAGACGGCTTTGCCTTTGCTTGTTTAAAAAAAATGATGAGTATCTTTATCTTCCGCGGATTACTTGGGATGAATGGGTAGAAGGGTGCCCAGATAGGGCACCAGTCGCGGGTCCGGGGTTCGGATCGTGACATATAATATACATGTTTATACATAACATGATATACTACTGGTAAAGTGGTGAGATGTCATGTAATGGTATAACGATTCAATCAGTTGTCTTGATTTCTAGGATTTATGACTTATGGATATGGATGACATGGGTCCGAAGATGTTCAATAGTGTTTTGAAATTATTGAACTAGAAACCTAAAGTCAAGAGAGTTGACCAAAGTCAACGTTTTGAGTAAATAAGTTCAGATTTAGGATTTGAAGGTCCAAATAGATTCGTATGATAGATTTTGAACTTGTGTACGAATTGGAGCCGGAGAGGTCCATGTGTGATTCAGCAAAATACTGCATAAAATTTTAGAGTTTAAGATTAATAAGTTTGACTTGAAAGTTGACTTTATGTTGTAGCATTTTCATTTGCGTTTTGAGTCTTTGGACAAGTTCATATAGCATATGTGGACTAGTCGAAATGGTTTAGAGGGGACCCGAGGGGTCGGGTGAGTTTCGGCACATTTGGAGCAAGTTTTGAAATGTTTAAAAGTGCTGAAACATAGGTTTTCTGCACTTGAACTAACTTCACGAGAGATCCGCTCTCAATCTATAGAGAATTTGATGAATATGTCTTGATGAGAGTTGTAGCCCTTTAAATCTAATTTTCAGAAATGTAAATTGTTCGTCATTAGGATATATGTACAAAAAGTTAGAGAGAATAGGTTAAAACACACCTAAACTATACACTTTCGCGAGTTACATACCTCAACTTTCCGATATTCCCATTACATACCTAAACTATCATACCCTCTATATTAAAACACACATCATTATTGAGTTTGACAAATATTTAAAATTACTCGACCATAGATACATGGGAGCTGGAAACCTCCATAAAAATTGATGCACCTAATGTCTCTAACGGCTAATTAATATGACCTAATTCTTTTTTTTAAAGCTTTCTTTATTTCCTTTAAATCCTTGTCTTCTTTGTCCGTCATTTCTCAGATTTTCTCAGAACTCAAATATGAATTTCAGTTCTACAACTCAGAAAACTTAAACAGCTTCTCAAAAGCTTTTCATAATTTCAAATTCTTAATATGACCACGATGGTAAAGTGATTTGGCAAGGAGTTTTGGAACTGATAAAAAACGTGGGAAGACCAAGTCAAAGTCGTTTCTAAGCTTGAGGAACAAGTCCAAGAAGTTAGAGGATCTTGCTCCACAATCTTCTCCAACAAACCTTATCGGCTGACCACCTTTCCCTCAACTTCTACAACGATTCAATGAGCTTTTCAAAGAAGACCCTCTACTATAAATAGAGAGGCTGCATCAGTGAATCGATATCCAGAATCAAAATGTAAAAATACCAAGAGAGGCTCGGGATTTCATCTCAGAAATTTGGATCACAAATGTTGTCTGAGCGTGTCGACAACATTATGTCCAACATTATAATTGGTGTCTAGATTCTAGATTTGTTCTTTATTGAAACAATTGTAATGAGATGTCGTCTATGTCTATTTAGGTAGATTTTTCAAGCAGAAGTCATCTGCGACTTTAATTTTTTAATTCATTTTTGTATTATTTTATAATATTGTAAAATAAGGAATTTATTCAATTGTATATAAATATATACAATACTTTCGGTTACTGACCGTCATAAGTTATATCAATATATAACCTATGTAAATATTAAACACTTGTGTTCTTTAAATTCCGCTGCTCTTTAAAGTTTCTGTTTTTACTGAAGTGTTGTCACTGGTGCCGGACGACTTGTCGACGACATTTGGGAACTGAATTGACATTCGAGTTTGTTTATTTTCAGTTTGTTTTTATTGTTCCATAATTAACCCTCGGGACCCAACAATAGGTTTTCTGCAATTGAACTAACTTCACGAGAGATCTGCTCTCAATCTATAGGGAATTTGGTGAAGATGTCTTGATGAGAGTTGTAGCCCTTTAAATCTAATTTTCAGAAATGTAAATTGTTCATTCGAACATATGTACAAAAAGTTAGAGAGAATAGGTTAAAACACACCTAAACTATACACTTTCGTGAGTTACATACCTCAACTTTCCAGTATTCTCGTTACATACCTAAACTATCATACCCTCTATATTAAAACACACCCCATTATTGAATTGGCCAAATATTTAAAATTACTCAACCATAGATACATGGGAGCCGGAAACCCCTATAAAAATTGATGCACCTAACGTCTCTAACGGCTAATTAATATGACCTAATTCTTTTTTTTTTTAAAGCTTTCTTTATTTCCTTTAAATCCTTGTCTTCTTCTGCTTTCTTCTTCATTTGTCCGTCATTTCTCAGATTTTCTCAGAACTCAAATATGAATTTCAGTTCTACAACTCAGAAAATTTAAACAGCTTCTCAAAAGCTTTTCATAATTTCAAATTCTTATTTAACATTCAGATTAATACTTGTAGTTCTAACTCAAAGTTCTACTTCAAAAATCGACTAACAAGTAATTAGAATTCAACTAACATTGCATGTGGAGTGATTACCAACTAACATGTCGTTTTACCCCGTTAAGTTTTAACCAATTAATTTATTTAGTTTCCGATTGGACGGAAATAGATAGCCATGTGGAGTGTCACTTTGACATTTCTTTTTGCAAATGTTTTAGAAAATTAAGCCCGGCTTACATTGCAAAAATATAATTTAAAACTTATATTGCATAAATATAGCTCAAAAATACTTTAATTCAATTATATACAAAAGGCAATACATTATGTATATGGAAATGTAAAATGTTTAGGTATATATATTAAAAATATAATTATATAATATTATACACGAAAATACACACTTATGCTCATTTATACATAATTATAAAATATAGATCTAGATTGGTTTTGAATCAGAATTGCAAAAGACATATACAATTATGTATATGGTGTATAAAAATGTATAATAGTGTATAAGATGTGTGTGTATACCCATATATATTATACAAAACTAACTCCAACCCGTCAACGACGGCACAACAACAACCCCAGCCAATGCCGGAGTTCCACTCTCCGGTGAACTTCAACACCACCAACGACGGAGCAGCAACGACGGAGCAGCAACAACCACCGATCATCGCCCGAGAATCGTTCTCTGGCGAACTCCAACACCACCAACGACGGACCAGGCAGCAGCGGAGGATCTTCCGGATACGACAAGTTCACTGCCTCTCCGATGAGCATCAGCGGACTTTCTACCTCTCTGCTTATCTCTATATCTCATAAAAACGAGATCATGTCGGAGCTCCGGCGAAAACCACCCACACAACCTCGCTCACCACCATCAGATCTAAAAGAGAGAAAGAAGAGGCGCGACACAGAGAGAGCGAGAGATAGAGAGGAAGGGGAGGAGAGAGTGGGTCATTTTTTGTAAGATTAAAAAAATGGATCAATTTTAATAGCATTATTACCCTAATTAACATACAACGTAATTATTCCTTTTTTTTGCTAAATTGGCGCATGTATTAGAAAAAAATATATATAGTTAAGCAACAAGGTGTGTTTTAACATACAGAATGTGATAATTATATATGTAATAGGAACACTAAATACTTGAGATATATAATTATTCATTAAAGTATGATAGTTTAAGTATGTTTTAATCTATTCACTAAAAAGTTATGATTATGTTAGTGAAGGGTGGCAATGTTGTCAATTCTGAAAGATCTGCACTAAAAATTTCTGCACTTGTGTATATAGTCTCTTTGTACTTGGACTTCTTTTATCATTTTGAGAGTTAGGGAGCTCGAATTGAGGTGTTTGTAGAGAATTTTACATATACGTTATTGGATAAGTAATCCTATCTTGGATCTATAGTTATTACATGAATCTATCTTCAATTTGTCTTAAAAATCGAGGATACAAAATAGGAAAAAGAAAACTTTTTGACTTGAATAAAAAGAAAGTACTTTTGATGATTTGCGTATGCAAATGACGTCAAGTTTGAATTTTGAATATGAATTTGAGTTACATGACTCATGGATAATGTATCTCATAAATTTGGGGTTTAAATAATGGAAACAAGATGAGGAGGGTAGGAAGTATTTTAAAAATTAATCAAGGCATAAGAAGAGTCTTAGAAAAAATTAAAGTCGGAAGCTGCTCTCCGAAGCATATTTTAAAGTGAATTTGCAGCAGGCCTCACTTTTGAGTTTACGGATACATATATAAGGAATTTGGGAAGACTTCCTTCATTAAAGTTATAGCCCTATGAAGTACCTTTCCAACGGTATATGGTAGAGGTCAAAACAGACATCTGTACAAAATGTTATGATCGTTACTGAAGGGTCGCAACATTGGAAAAAAGTGCTACCAGAGCAGCCCAATATGTGGTCCGCATAATCGATCTGCGGAGCACAGGATGGTATGCAGAATGGCTAAAATTTGGGCAAGTTATTGTTCATTTTTGCGACTAAAAGTGCATCCAGCATTCTCATTTCACAGCCCGCAAAATGGTCCGTTGAATGGACCCGCAAACTCATTTAAAGTCTCGTTCTTTCGAATTTTTATTCCATTTTTTAGTTCTCTAGGCCCTAGCACGACTTTTATCTCATCTCCTCTTCTTCTTGTATCAAGTTAAGGCTCTCTCATGTGTTTCTAAGTAATTCTAACACTTATACATCAATTCTTAACAAGATTCCACGCTATAATCTTAGGGTTTTCAAGAAAACTCTTCTCAAGGTTTCAAGTTCAGAGTTTTGGGTGTTCTCTTCGAATGTTTAGACCTTTTCTTCAAGTTTGGAGCAACTAATATATGTAGAGCTTCTATCTACGTGTGGGAACATCATTGTTTTTTCCCACGCCACCGTTCATTATAACCCTATAATTTCATGTTATATATTGTCTTCATTAATTGTACTCATGATATATCATTATGACTTTCATGAAACCTATTTGTAATCCATGAACGCATGTTTTTGAATTTCATGAGTTCTTAAATTCAAGTTATGGATCTATTTTACTCGATCCATGATTTTATACATGTTTTTTTATGATTTATATAAATTATATTATATAGTTATTCACATGTTAAATTATAATTACAAATCATGTTTTACAACTTATTTTCATGAAATTCATGGGCTTACAAGCCAACTATTTTCAAGTACATGTTTTGGGAGTTACATAGATTACGGAGAAGGCTCAGACAGTCTGCAACTACGTATGTTAGTGTAGGATAATGGTCACTCCACCCAGAGGACAATACCTTCAGATTATTGATTGGATCATTTCATGTCATGTTCATGTCTCATACCCCGACAAATTATGAGAGTGTTATGCTCATTGGGCCATGTACCAGACTTCACGTACCCACGTAGTGATTTCAGGTTGTCGATTATACTACTAATCTCCCCACAAATATACAGTTTATAGATTTTACATATGTTATTATATTCATGTTCAGTTTCAGTTTCATGTTTCTATTATATCACATGTCTGCTTATTCTTTCAGTCACTTCACATACAATATAATTCAAATGTACTAACGTTCCTTTATTCGGGGCATGCACTTCACGATGCATGTACTGAGTTTCTGGACGACAAATCTTCTTACTAGGATTCTCTCAGTATCAGCCATTGGTGAGCCCTATCTCATTCGGGGTGTTGGTCTATTTATTTTATATGTCAGATTATGCAGTAGATGGTATGCCAGGGCCTTGTCCTAGTAAATAGTTTAGTAGTTAGACTCATGTTCCGAAGTTTTATAGACTAGTCTGATTTATCATGTTATGTCAGATTTGAGTACTCAGACTTATTGCGTTTTCAGACTATTTTCGTAATATACTTTTAGACAACATTTTTAGTATTATGTTTAAATGTTTTAAATTATTATAGCTTGTTTTGATGTTCATGTTGATTCAGCAAGCCATGTGGTTTGCTCGATCATATGCAGTCAGAGGCACTGAGTGTTATGTTTCGCCCAGTCCATGGTTCGGGGCATGACAAAGCTTGATATCAGAGCGTAGGTTCAAGTGTCTTAGAGAGTCTATGAAACTGTGTCCATTGGAGTTTCCTTTATATGTGTGTGTGCGTCACACATATAAATGGTTAACTAACAAGACATTTAGAATTGTCTCACTTCTTTCATACTCTAGATCGTGAAATTAGAGTTATCCTTTCAGGAATTCTTTTAACTCGTGCCATAAAGCCTAGAGCAATAAGTAACAATTGTCTCTCCATCGAATTCTGAAAGTATCGAATACGCAAGCGACGAGAAGGATTCAAGGCCCAAGTAAGGATTACTACCCATTGGAGTATAATCGGGAAGTGTATGTTAGTAACAGATAAGACTTGAGATAATATCGAAAGTTGGACAAATGAGTAGTTATTACAGACTAAAGCATAACCCTTATCATAAAGTACAAAAGCATTTATCAAGTTTTATGACTATCAGTACCTCAGTTACGTTATACAATTTTTAGTTACCAAATGGTTATTTAATACACCAGTATTCAGTTATTTAGTTACCAGTTTTCCAATTTTCAATATATCTAGCTTCTTGTGAGTATATTGTGATGCCAATGGGTGCTAAAAGAAAGTGTAAGTAACGATGACTATAGCAAAAAAATTGCATGTTTTAAGTTTGCATTAATATCCAAGACTCACCCAAACGACGCATGAAGTAAATTATCTGGTGATAGTACCCTCTAAAGGACAAGTTGATGCATGATAGTATACGTATGCCTTATATCTTACAGAATAAGTCTATTTTTAGTTTGGGCCATGGAGCCATAAGTATGAGGATGATAACTCAGATTTAAGATCCTACGGGATAACATGTTATGAAGTTAGCCACAACTGACATAAATTGATCACGGTAGTTTTGAACGAAAAATAGCATAAGAGAAAATCACATGTGATTCTAGAATGTCTCGATTTTTTTCAAAGATATATATTTTATCATATGACCCATGCACATGACTAAGAAGAGACTGTGTATGATATGAGAACAATGAGTAGACGATATTGAATTCCTGGGAATAGTTTTAAATCATTTAAGTTTAATCAGATCAGAACCAGAGAGTATGACGTAAGTAAGTTAGTATAAGAAGCAGATATTATTATGAGATAAGAAGATTTGACAATTCCTCTTAAATTATGTGAGTAAGTGTTTACCTCGAATGTGTATATTGTGATATGATTTTAAAGTGTATAGAAAGTTTAGGGTTAGGCATTTCAATTTTTCCTTTAAGACTGACGAAGTTTCCCCTATGTATGATCCATGTCTATAATGGAGATCACTGTAGTATTTAGGACAAAACCACATAATATGATGCTAGCATGTGGTTAGTAGAAAATAATAAATAAGCTTTGAGTAGATATAGTGAATTAGCAATTTTGCAGAGCTAGTAGAGGTACGATTTGATTTCCCTAGTTAGGTTAACACTGATGAATGAGTAGCAATTTGAATACTGTGAATGCATGTTAGACCCTAAAAAGTTTAAAATAAGTATAAAGTTCAGTGACCGTGGGAGAAGAAAATTAGCTAGATAGGAACAGAGAAAATTACAGAAGCATAGTCTTTTAGAGTTATCCAAAAGGGTCACTTCTCCATTAGACTAGCAGTGTGAGCAAAGTTAAGTTGTTAAGATAGATTATGCTAGCAATTCAGTCCATGTAAGTAATTTAGTTCCCACGTTCATGTATGTAATCAGATTTTTCTGGTAAGGAATATCACTTAGAAGTGAGTTGAAAGATGAGTTGACAATGGCATAAAGCGCAAAGAATTGCAGAAGATAAGGAAAGTTGGTTGGATCCCAACGAGGGAGAAGGATCCCTTAATATAATATCATAACCTTTGGTCCAAGAGAGAGATGTGCCAATTGTCAATGAGTGCAGTTGAATATTTGAAAACCCAAATGATTAATGTGAGAAAAGAACCTCCATTCAGTAATAATGGCATGATGAGATAGTCTACATAAGGTTGTGTTTCGGCTTGATGAGATAGTTGTCGCGCCTGTTTTCGATCGGGGTCTAGAACGGTGTTGCAACGTTGCTTTTGGTGATTCCTTCATTAAACCACCGTTTTTAAGGAGTCGTCACCTAATTATTATAGTGAACTAGGACACTTTTAAATATCATAAAAATGATCTCCATTTTAAAGGTCTACGAAATTTGTGAGATTCTGGGTAATGATTCTTTATTATCCTAAAGGGAAGGGATTAGACATCCTTCAGGATCCGCTAACTTGCGGTTGTCCGGTCAAACCTAAGCTTAAAAATGCATGTTTTGAAAGCGTAAAGTTAAGAAAAGATGTTGCAAATATTTATTTGAAAGATGTATATATTTTGATGAATTTGCATGAGGTTTACCTTAAAAAAAAGTATGGAAAATAGTTTGTTTGAAAATTATATCTTGTGTCTAAAATTAAAGTTTTATGAAAATATGCACTTATAAGACATTATTAAAAATGTATGTTTTAGAGATATGAAAAAATAAATTTCTGTTTTTAGCTACCCTTCTCTTTATTCTATTGGTCTTAAGTCTACTTATTCTATACATTTCAATAATTATATAAGTGCAATAAATTAAATTACAATAAAAGTAAACGGCGGAATTTAAAGAATCAAAGTGGCTAAGACGGGTGACGACGTCATCCCGCCCTATTTGTTTAGGAGTCTCGAGGTGGAACGATGCAATGAACATAGATGCGGATCTTCGCTTGGCAAAGTCGTGATAAGTCTCATAACGAGACTCTTTGTTGCTCTCCAATGCATTTCATGTAGAAAAAGAAAAAAAATGATTAGTATATACTCCAAATTTATCAATGAATAAACAAGCTTTGATATAAAATTTTAAACACACATAATCACTTTGTTTCGGCAATAAACAGACCTAAAAGAAACAACGATCAAATAATTTTATTAACAGCCCTATCTTAAAATATGAAAGGGATAAACATAATACAATGCAGAATGAAAAACTCTGGATCAAAGTACGGGGACATAAAGAAGCAATAATACTCTAATTTTGGTAATGTAATCAAGAGATGATAAAAGAAGGGGAAGGTAACAGAAAAGCTGCTTTTACATAATTTGAAATAATAAATCTGAAAACCTTTTCACGCTAAATTTCTGCCCACAATTGATTAATAATTTCTACTCCCTTGATATCATATTTGGTATCAACAGAAGATCAATAACAACCACACTTTCACCAAATAGGAGCAATTTAATTGAAAACATCCACTGCATTTATTTGTTATAATATTAAACTTTAATATTTCAATAAAACAAGCATTTTACTTGAAGGAAAAGTATGACAAACCACATGCTTGAAGATGAAAATTGCAAACAGAAAGGTCATCTTTAGATAACATTCTAGAGGGTTGCATAGTTATACTAACCAAACTAAACATATAAAATCCTAATCATGTTGCTACTAAGCCTAACAACGCTTGAACCAACAACCTAAAGTTAATCTCATGAGGTAAGGCTAAAAGAAAACGCACAAATGCCAAACCAAACCTAATGAAAAATAGTACAGATGTATAGGCAAATGAAAAAGCATAGGTATATCAAAGGTAGAAAAATCTGCAAGTGTTGTCCTAGACTAAATATCAAGGGTAATTATGATTTCAAGCCTACTGGGCATACTAGTCTTCTTGAAAAGCAAAAACGTCGCCCGAATTAACAGTTGATTTAAATGAACTGAGCACTAGCCAATCTATGCAATCACAGGTTCAACATGAAGCAAGATGGTTATACCATATTTGAATTCAGAATCTTTATATTCAAAGGACATCTATAATGTCTCACACAAGTAGTTTATATAGGCAGTATACGAAGGGACTTGAAAAATGTATCATGCTATCACAGGGTCGATATCACATTAGGACATGTAAAGTCAGGTGCATAATCAACTCACACACATGGAAAGGTAAACAAAAATGGTCAAACGATTCTTTTTGGAGATAACCTTTTTAGATACAGTTTCATTACTGTCAAAAACTCAGTCATATCATTATGGCTTAGGTTAATTTAGGATTATTTTAAATAACTATGCTAAACACAGAGTAGACGAACAAATCAATAGCAAGGAGAATTGTCTAAGTAAACAGGACCATCAAGCACAAGCATGTTCAAATTCTATTTTTTATATAACGGCACACTTGATGAACACACAAAATGTTAACATGAATCCACAGGGCTAACCAAATATATAATCATGAAAGATTAAACAGAGTTTAAAGGCGAATGATTTTACCTTCTCCGGGCAGTGAACTGAGGCGTCGTCTCGACTCATCGAATCCGTTCGAAGATGTTTTATGCTGGGCGATTGAAAAAAGGGTACAAGATTAAGGATTTCGTGGCTTTATTGAACCAATACTAAGAGTAAAAAAAAGGGGTTTTCGAGTCTGTTTCAAAGAGAGTATTTATTCCTCTGATTTTTAAAAGTCGTAAGGATATGAGTTTGTTCTTGGTTTAAAAAAAGGCCCAATCTTTTTCGTCCAAAAGACCCCCTTTAAAACACAACCCAAAGGCCTGTATTTATAACCACAAACGGGGAACTTCACAGCTAGAATTCAAAATTCGAATTCAAAGAAAAGAAAGAGAAAGTGGCCGTTTTTTAGTCATTCGAAAAGGAAGAGATGATAATCAACGGGTCTGAATTTCACCTTTTCAGGGTGATTTGAAAGGGAAGGAGTTGTTGGGACAAAGATGCATGTTTGTTTGGTGGGTAAAAGGAAGGTGTGAAGGTGACTAGAGTTTGTTCTATGTGTAAAGGGAGGTGTAAAGGTGATGGGTGATGGTGTAGCTTCTGCCATGGCTATGCTAGAGGTAAGAGATAGAGGTAAGGAGAGCATCGTTGGGTTTGGACGGTGGGTTTTGGGGGGAATTGGTTCTAAATTGGTTTAGTTCTAGCAATGGTTGGAAGAAGAAATGGGGTTCTGGTTTGGTTTAGATGATCTGGTTGGGGTGTTGGAGAAATAAGGTTGGAGGTGAACGATGGAATAATGGATTGGTGTTGGGCTCGGGCATTGGGCCGATTTGGCTTGGAAATAACGAAAAGGGGTGTGGGAATTGGGCTGCAAGGAAATTCGGATTGGGTCGCGGGAGTTTAGGCTGATTGGGCTGGACGAAAATAGGGTATTGAATGTTGAGGATTTAATTAATTAAAATATACTTCTTTGTCATGATTAATTTTTAAAAAGTGCACACACACATAAATTATGATACAAGTGATTTAATTTATATAATTAGTTTAAGTAGAAATATAATATTCATACAAACATGATTAATTTGGTAATTGGTGAAGATATTAAGAGAATCAATCACCAATGTCGATGCCGAAATATCAAAATTATTTCTCTTATATATTAATTATGAAATGTAATACCCGATATTTTAAAATTATGCGGAAATTAGTAAAAACATAAAAATTTATTTTTTTCGGAGAATTCTTAGAACTTAGAAGCATAGTAAAATTAATTGAAGATTAAAGTACGACATGAACAAACAATTGGTAAAGATGGGATAAAATTAGGTGTCAACAATAGTCTCCATAAGGTTGTGTCTCGTATGTACAAGAAACAAGAAGTGAGTAGAATGATTATCGATTGACTTGTGTCAAGATCAGTTATTATCAACTAAGCGATCATAGAAAAGTTATAAGATTATGCCCAATTATGTGTCACAAAGATAGTGCCAGCATGAGACTCTATTATGGTGTTGGTCAGAGACTTAGCGCACAACAGTACTATGAGTATTTCAGGAAGTATCTCAGAAAGGTATCAAGTATATGTAGTTTAGCTCATGTTAAGGTAGACAAGAGAATCATGATAAAAGAAGTTCATCGTTTAGCAAACCTAGGAGTTCACTTTTAGACCCTGACAATAGTAGAGTTGTTGTACAGAACAGAGCAAAATCCTCCTTAGTAGTTGAGTAAAAGAGGGAAAAAAATTCACGACCCCTATATATTGCAGCTAAATGAGGGGATTCGCAGGCATAAACATATGCCTTCCAAACAAGGAGGAGATGATGGTACTCCAAAAGACTTAGGAATGTTTTGTGTCTCCGATGTAGTTAGGCGCAAAGAGAGAATTATGGTAGAGGAGCACAATTTCAGATATTTTACCTATCCAAGCTCCACAAAAAATGTATCATGATCTTGAGAAGATTTATTGGTGGAATGACATGAAGAAGAATGTAGCCAATTTCGTGGCTGAGTTCCCAAATTGGTAGCAAGTGAAAGCCGATTCAGCAGAAGATTATGTCAAGTTATATATTCAACAACAACAACAACATACCCAATTAAATCTCACAATGTGGGGGTCTGGGAGGGTAGAGCGTACGCAGACCTTACCTCTACATTGGTAGGTAGAGCAATTATTTCTAAAAGACAATCAAGTTATATATATATATATATATATATATATATCCAGGAAAGTTCCAAATTACGTAGGGCTCCAACATCCATTGGATCAGTTCGATGAGCCCAGTTCAAGCGAAATTTTTGAAGTCTTTAAAAGGGATTAAATACTATCTCAGTACCGTTTTCATCCTCAAACAGATGTCAGACAGAGCGCACTATCCATATACTCGAAGACATGCTGAGAGAATGTGTCCTAGACTTTAAAGGTAATTGAGATTATCATTTGCCTTTCATTGAGTTATTTCTAAATATAGATATCATGTTAGTATCAAGATGACACTGTTTGAAACCTTGTATGGGTGAAGGTATAGGTCACCTATTGGTTGGTTTGAAGTTGACAAAACAGAATTGATAGTGCTAAATTTAATCTATTAGGCTATTGAGAAATTTAAATTAATTCAGAAGTATTTGAAATGGCTAAGAGTCGCAAGAGTCCGGTGCGAATGTATGGTGTAGAGATTCAAAGTTTTATGTTAATGATTGGTTGTTTCTAGAAAGTTTTTCCTATGAAAGGCATCATATGATTTGAGAAGAAAGAGAAGTTAGTCTCAAATATATTAGACCATACAGGATCCTACGAAAGATCGTTAAGTTCGCAAGTTGAAGATTAAGGAAGTTACTCTAGTGAAAGTATTGTAAAGGGACCAAAATGTGAAGGAGGATACATGGGAAGCCAAAGAGGACATGAAGCCCAATTATCCACACTTATTGATGGACATGAAGAAAATTTCTAGGGTAACTACTGTTGCGATATTTCTAGATGCTTACGCAAGTGTATGTATCGTTCAAGTAATAAAGATCTGTAAGACCGAGTTTATCATCCACTAAGACTGGTTTATTAAGTACCGGTTATCTGTTCTATTGTATCTATTTGGTTGACGTTCTTTAATTTGAGAATTATAACTAAGAATTATGACTAAGTGCAGAAAATAAACTAAAGAGTATAATACTTTGGGTTTATAACAGTTGTAAAGGAAACATGGCTTCCAATTTTCTCAACTATCCACTCTTCACGTGTTAATGCAAGGCTAATGATTCTTCTTCTTATTAAGATCGCAAGTTAACTAATCTGTCATTATAGTCTGGTTAGGACATACAAGAGGTCAACATTGTGCAGAAATCTTCTATATTTCTATGATAAGTTTTATCACACATGAGGATTAAGAACAGTAACCTTAATTACTACACAAGTATCGGGGTACTTTCGTCCACAATTTTAACCTATGTCTAGACAATTACAACATATTCAAATCTCTCCTCTCGGATCTCGATTCGAAATCATACAAGTTATGACAATTAATAGATAGTTAATCATCAAGCAATCATAATAATATTGAATAGATCTTAATACGTTGAAGAAGAAATCAATAACTAATGCATTAACTATATGAAAGAGCTTCAAGAAGATTCGACGGAAAACCCTACTAAAGTATTTAGCTCCTAAACATTGTCATGTCAAGAACTAAATTACAATCCAACATAAACTGAAATAAAATGAAAGAAAGAAAATAACTTGAACAAGAAGATGTCTCTAATCTTGTTTCTAGCCGTCTTTCCCCTCTCCAAAGTATATTCAAAAGTCCTTAAGAGATGCTCAGGGTTTAGGGATTTATAGCTGGGAAAAATTGCATTGTGGACCCTGAAAACCGTGTCAACATTTGGCCCAGATTCGGAAAAACCCGCCTTGGCGTTGTGGCCCTGCAGGCTGGCGCCGCGGCACCGGAAGTACTGAGACCAAATCAGGCGCTGCATGAGTTTAGGCGTCACGGCGCTGCTGGCTGGCGCCGGTGGCGTCCTTTCTCGAATTTTCGGATTTTGTGTCATTTTCTCGTCCAGACTTCTTTGATTTCTTCTATACTTCCCGGGACTTCTTAGACTTCATTTCTTGGCATTTTCTTGTGCAATTTCATCCTCAAAAGTAGTATCTTCTCCTTTATAACCGCTGTGACACAAAATAAAGAAAAACAAACCTAACACTAAATGGGGGCATCACTCACTCTCTTATACGGGAAAACTGGAACTAATCAGATCGGTTATTCAGGGTGTTGAGAGCTTTTGGTTTCGGACACTTCCTATTCCCTCTTCAGTTCTCAACAAGGTACAGTCAGCTTGCATTCAGTTCTTATGGGGTGGTAAGCCACCAAGAGTCGCTTGGGATGAGATTTGTGTGCCTCAATTAGAAGGAGGCTTGGGTCTTATGAACATCAAAGAATGGAATCATGCCTTACTCTCCTGGACCATCTGGCAAACTCACACTAAGGCGGATACCTTATGGGTCCAATGGATTAATAGCTACTACTTGAGATGCCAATCCTTTTGGGATTATGAGGTACGTGCTAGGGACTCCCCCTTATTCAAGAAATTTTTTGGCATTCGCGACACAATCATTAGCATCTTTGGTAGTCAAGGAAACGCAATTGCCGGCTTGGAAAAGTGTTGTACCAATGGAAGATTTGATTCTAGTCTTGTGTATGAGGTCTTGCGCACCCCGCGGGAGAAAAAGCTTTGGATGTCTCAAATTTGGAAAGGCTTCATACCTCCTAAATTCTCATTCACAGTCTGGCTCACTTGTAGGAAGCGTCTAGCTACCAAAGACACTCTCTCTTACCTAAACTTAGAAGATAAGACTTGCGGGTTCTGCAAGAAGGCTAATGAGACAAGGGCTCACCTCTTCTTTTCTTGCCCCTACACCCACATGATTTGGAAGCACACAAAAGAATGGTTGGGTATTAGAAGAGAAATGACAACTATTGAAAGCGCACTCAAGTGGATCAAGAAAGAGCATCGCGGGACAAGCATCCGATCCAAAGCCATCTCACTCGCTTTTTGCACTATGATATATGAGATTTGGAGAACAAGAAATGAATTGCTATTCGAGGGCATTAGTTTAACGACGGATGAGGTTGTTGCAAAAGTCAAAACAACAACTTATAGAGTTCTTTATGACTTAATCCCCTATTGTAATGTCACCTATGAGTGAACGTCCCACCCATCCCTTTTTTCTTTTCTTGTTTTAGGCTTACGTTGAGGATTGAGAACCCTCAATGACTGATTGTAGCTCCCTGTTTTTCTTTTTTAGTAATAATATTTGCATTTACCCAACAAAAAAAAATGCAAAATAAAAGAGTAAAATACTAACTAAAAAGGATTCAAAAGTGTATATAAAATACACTTAACAGACACACCCAAACCTACACTTCACTTGCCCTTGAGTAAAGCACAAAACAAAAATAAAAACAAAAAAAATAAAAATAAAAACTCTATGAAATTGATCAAGTAGTTATAGCAATGCTTCTTCAAAATCATGGATGAAAGTTGGGATAATATGTTAGAATATACATAGCATGCATATTTAGCAATCTAGAATTTCAAGTTAGATATTTCGCAAATTCACTTAGATCACAATCAATGGAAACATAAACACCTAACCTATGCATGTCAATTTCATTCAATATTTCTCAAAATGCTATAGATCTGTTTACTTGTTATACTCCACTAATCATAGATATATATATTAAAGATCATCAGGACTTTCAGGGGTTGTAATGTAGGCTTAGGCAGGGGTAGGTAAAAGTAGGCATTTAGGCTCAAATTACGTACCATAAGCATTTTTCATTCAACATTTTTTCCTTCTTTTTGACTATCTTTTTAATCTAATACCTATTCTCCCCCTCTTTTATTTTGAGAGAATGAGATACATTATAAATAACCAACACCCCCAAACTTAAATTTTTGCGTATTCTTCATTGGCGTGCATTAACTTTTCACTATCTTTTTATTTCTTTTTCAACACTTTTCATTCCAAGAGTTTTCAATTATCCCTTATGGCACAACAAAAGAATCATAGGGTGTCAAAGAAATAACTTATTTTATGCTCAAAGGGGCTAACTAGTGATACAATTCATGTCAGGGTAGGTAATGAATGGTCAGAAGGGTTATCAAAGAAATGTCTGAATCATCTCCCTAAACATGTACATCTTAACTATTTCACCTCAAATAACAAGCAACCAGATTTTCTAGACATTTTTCAACCTTTCTCTCCATAACTGACACACATAGGCTAAGAACAAATATCCCAAATAATTAGATGTCATGAATTTTTGGCATATCTAACTTAAGTACACAAATTGTCGCTTTTAATTCCATTACATTATCACATTTTATCCATTCAATATCTTTAGTAACTACAACATGCATGATCCATAAAAAATTACGACTCAAAAACACATAAAATAATACAAAGACAATAAAAAAAGAATCAAAAACAAAATAATGAAACAAAATAAGACCCCCCAAACTTAATCAACACATTGTCCCCAATGTGTGAAGACTAAAGATAAAGGGACAACTTACTAACATAACACATCGGTCATAACGGAGGTCTGGGAGGCAAAAAATTGGAAATTGCACGACATCTGGGCTCTCTGAAGTTTCAGCGTCGTGGCCCTGCATTTTGGCACCACGGCTCTGTGCTCGATCATTGTTCTTTTCCAGCATTTTTTATCCTTTTCCACTCAGGGTCAGTCCCTAGTCCACCTGCTATCAAAACATAAGGCAAAACTCAAGACCGTGAGACTGTTCAAGATAAAATAAAATAACTAAAATAAGAATTGAAATAACATAATTAAAAACATTGGGTTGCCTCCCAAGTAGCGTTGTATTTAACGTCTTTTAGCCGGACGCAAGTTACTTACTAAATCAAGGGGGTAGACTATCCCCTCTGCATATCTATTTTAGCATCATTCTCTTTCTCCTCATCCTCTTCTTTTTCACAGTGCTGATTTCAGAGGAGTTCAATTCTTTTTCATCAACTTCTAGTTCAGAAGTCTTACCATCAAGGGCATCAGTACCCTTGGAACTTTCATGAGGAGCCTTCTTATCAACTACACCAACAACGAAGCATCTATCATAAACTTATGGTTCAGGGGATGGTCTGAGAACTTTGAAGATCATCTCCTCATCTTGAACTCTGAGCTTCAACTCTCCCTTCTCAACATCAATAAGTGTCCTCCCTGTGTCTAGGAATGGTCTCTCAAGGATGATGCGCATATTTTCATCTCCATCCATGTCTAAAATGAGGAAATCAGCAGAAAAGATGAATTTACCTACTTGTACCAACACATCTTCAATAATTCCTTCGGGATGCACAATCGAGTGATCAGCTAGCTGCAGGGTGACTGTGGTTAGTCTCGCCTCCCCCAAACCAAGTATTTTATCACAGAGATGGGCATTAGGTTGACACTTGCCCCCAAATCACACAGGGCTTGCTTGCATGTCACTTTCCCTATGGTGCAAGGTAAGGTGAAACTTACTGGATCTTTCAACTTAGGGGGAAGTTTCTTCTGCAAGATAGCATTGCATTCCTCTGTCAGTGCTATTGTCTCATAGTCAGTCAGCTTCCTTTTCTTAAATAGAATGTCTTTCATGAACTTCACATAAGCTGACATCTGCTCCAAAGCTTCAATGAATGAAAGATTGATATGCAGTTTTTTGATTACTTCCAAAAAATTCAAAAACTGCTTATCCAAAGTCTTCTTCTGCAGTCTTTGAGGGTAAGAAATTTTGTCTACATATTCTCTCATGACTACTGGTGGAGCTCTCTCTACAATAGGGCGGTCCTCAGTAACCCCCTATTTCTCTGCCTCAACTCATTTCTCCTGTTCAACCACTGGCTGGGTACAACCTGCTCTAACTGTTTCTCACTCCTCAAGCTAATTATTTGGCATTGTTCTCTTGGGTTAACCACAGTATTGCTGGAAAGATTCCTTTGCTCTCTGTTGTTCAGCATGTTAGCTAGTTGTCCCACCTGCATCTCCAAATTCCTGATGGATGATCTGATTTATGTCATGAACTGATCCTGGGAATTTGTCAGGGTCAACAAAGCTTCTTGCAACTCACTCTGCTTCTTTTGTGAGTCTGGTGGCCTGAACTGCTGTGAGGATGATGTCTGAAATTGTGGTTGATGTCCTTGTTCATTATTCCATAAAACATTTGGGTGATTTCTCCACCCCGGATTGTATGCGTTGGAGAATAGATTGTTGTAGGG
Source organism: Przewalskia tangutica (assembly GCA_029844215.1). Taxonomy (NCBI): domain Eukaryota; kingdom Viridiplantae; phylum Streptophyta; class Magnoliopsida; order Solanales; family Solanaceae; genus Przewalskia; species Przewalskia tangutica. The sequence goes on from CM056734.1 coordinate 85,423,618, forward strand.
CCTCTGAAAATTCCCCACTGCCTGAACCTGCTCCATGGGAACAATATTCAGGTCCACTGCTGTACACCTATTAAAAGTATGGGAACCCCCACAGATTTCACATCTCACTGGTGTCTAAACCGCTTTAACTATCATGGTTCTCTGTTGTATCTGTTTTGTCAAAGTGGCAACCTGCGCAGTCAATGCAGTGATAGCATCTAACTCATGAATTTCAGCCACTTTCCTGTTGTTCAATGCTCTCTCATCGGCCCCCTAATGGTTGTTTGTGGCCATGTCTTCCAGTAGATCATGTGTCTCATTGGCACTCTTTCTCATAAATGTTCCCCTGCTGCAGCATCAATAATGGTACGAGTTGTACCACACATCCCATTGTAAAATATGTGGACTAGCATCCACTTCTCAATCCCATGATGTGGGCACTTCCTCTGCAAGTCTTTAAATCGCTCACATGCATCATATAGTGATTCTCCCTCCAGCTGATAAAAGTTATTCAACTCACCTCTGAGCTTCGCTGCCTTAACTGGAGGGAAAAACTTGACAAGAAACTTCTGGGCTAAGTATTGCCATGTAGTGATGGAGTTCACATGTAATGAGTTCAACCAACACTTTGCTTTGTCCCTGAGTGAGAATGGGAAGTGTCTCAACTGAATATCGTCATCAGTAGCACCATTGTACTTAAAAGTTGCACACATCTCAAGAAAATTTGCTAGATGCAAATGGGGATCTTCAGATGGTAGCCCCCCAAACTGAACTGAGCTTTGAACCATGTGCAATATGACTGGTTTGATTTCAAAATTGTTGGCTTCAACAGCTGGAAGCCTGATGCAAGTCTGCACCCCTATAATTGTAGGCATCACATAGTCCACCAAGTTCATTTCTTCAGGGACTTGTCTTAAAATAGGGGGTAACTCATCATTCACCATATTCTGATTCTGCTGATCTTCCATTGCTAACAAATCAGCAGTTCTTTTATATTTTCTGTTCTGTCTGCACGATCTTTAAATTTCAAGGTTCAGAGGGATAAGAGTCTCTGCTCCTCTCCTACTTCGCATAAACTAATTTCCTGAAATTGATCAAAATCAACAAACAGATCACGACAAACAGCACTAAAACAAATAAAAATAAAAACCAAATTAGAAATAAGAATAAATAATTCGATATTAATAGTACGCCAGTCCCTAGAAAAGGCGCCAAAAAATTGTTGCGATATTTCTAGATGCTTACGCAAGTGTACGTATCGTTCAAGTAATAAAGATTGTTAGCGATTTTCCACACGTTTAACGCAGGTGTACGTATCGTTACAAGTAATATAGTCTAGGTAAGACCGAATGATTAGTGTTCAATTATCAAACACCTATCCTATGGTATCTATTTGGCTGTCGATATTTTGTTGTGGTTTTTATCTATGAACTACTGAACAATTGTAAAAGTTAACTAAATTACTTTACTTAAATCAGATATGGTGGAAATAGGGCTTCCAATCTCCTCAACTATCCACTCGCCTTAATCCTTAATGCAACAATAAAGGTTCTTATTCTATGTTAAGATAACAGGTTAACTAGACCGTTTTATATTCTGGTTAGGATATATAAACACTCAACCCCGGTGCAGAAATCTTCTATATTTTTATGACAGATTTTACCATATAGGAGGATTAAGAACAATAACCTATAAAACTACACAAGTATCGGGGTACTTTCGTCCACGATTTTAATGTCACGCCCCGACTTTTCCTAAGTCTTTACTTAGGGTGTGATGACACCTGAACAATTATTTTCCACTAGGAGCACCATTTAATTCTCTTTATTTAAAAATTTGAACTTATATTCAAATACGGAGCTATTAATAAAAATAACAATAAAGAAATTTGTTTATGACTTTATTGAAAATATAACGCGAGCTCATGCTCGTGCAAATATTGTTTCTACATAGACATACTGACAAATATTATTCTAAGTTGGAAGGGAGACCATTCCATACGAGCATTTCCGAGACATGGGCGACATCCACGAACTTTGGCGAATACCAAGCCCGAAGCAATGGACTTGGTATGACAAGAGGCTGCGGGACGATCGCTAGCCTTGGCGTGGAGCCTTTCCTCTATCACGTTTTCCTGAAACATGTTAAAGAAAGAGTCAGCCCTACCATCTGGGGCTGAGTGAGAACCTTACCCTGCAATTCAAAGTAACACCACAATATTCCAAGTGCAATCACATTATAACGTAATAAGCATATTGCAAAAACATATCAGGTTACAACATTTTTAATTATGCAACAACTCCTCATAGGAAATTCTCGGTTTAACTAACACTTCATTTTATCTCGTATTATACGTTAAGACATTCTCCTGCATTTCCACATGTTTATTACATTTATATATTTGTGAACGCGTATTCACTTTTCATATTTATTTATAGATGAACATGTATTCATCTTTCATATTTGTTGCGGCGTGCAACCCGATCCATTATATTTACGTATTTGTGAACACGTATTCACTTTACGTTTTGTTGTGGCGTGCAACCCGATCCATTATGTTTACGTATTTGTGAACGCGTATTCACTTTACGTTTTGTTGCGGCGTGCAACCCGATCCATTATATTTACGTATTTGTGAACACATATTCACTTTACGTTTTGTTGCGGCGTGCAACCCGATCCATTATGTTTACGTATTTGTGAACGCGTATTCACTTTACGTTTTGTTGCGGCGTTCAACCCGATCCATTATATTTACGTATTTGTGAACACATATTCACTTTACGTTTTGTTGCGGCGTGCAACCCGATCCATTATGTTTACGTATTTGTGAACGCGTATTCACTTTACGTTTTGTTGCGGCGTGCAACCCGATTCATTATATATTTATATATTTATGTGAACACATATTCACTTTTCATATTTTTCAGAAGATCGAATAAATACTATTCTCTTTTCTAACATTCTGTCATTCATACTTGTAACGATTATAATTTTTTAACCATAACTCCAACTAAGGTGTTTCTCAAGCGGAAACTAAGGTAAGACGGGGATCTTTCACTGTACCAAATTTCATTTAAAACTACCTTGGGTAACTAACACAAATTTATCCTCAAAACAGCCATATGAAATTTATTTCGGCAGAATTTTTATTAAACAACACCCAATCTTAGAATAGTCATAACTCCTAATCTGTAGACCCGTTAAAGCCCCATAAAATCTCAAAACGGTGAGAACAGAGATCTACACGTCTCCATGTGAACCATCCTTTCATATTCTGTACCATTTGGTACAGTTTTACCCTTTTATTCGCTGCCCTTCCTGGATCTCGATAGATCCGAGGCAGAAACTTTATATAGCGATAACTCTCAATCCGTAAGTCGTATAGACCCCTGTAAGGTCTCCAAATGTCCAAAACAGAGATATATAGAACTTTAATTTAGCAACAATTTTCATATTCCCCACAGATTAGTACAGTTTTACGTTTCAACGTCCTGCCCTTCTGGATTCCGATGAATCCGAGGCAGCAACTTCAAACTACAATAACTCTCAACTCGTAAGTCCGTTTTAATAACTATTTATCTATATCTTTCCGTAACAGAGAGATTTACAACCATATAAATTTTCATATAATTCTAATAAGTAAAACTCAATAAAAACAGTCCGTAATTATGCCTTTCCGAATTTCGGCCAAATATAAGGCAGGAACTTTGAACTATGATAACTTTCAAACCGTATGTCCATTTTACCTCATTTTTGGTTCTATATGATCATATTAGAGAGTTGTACCACTCCTCCGAATTTCACCAAACTCTAACAATTATAACTCAGTGAGAACAGTTCGTAAAGTTCATGACACAACTAGTTGTCTAAACAATCAAAAGTTCAATATTTCTTTTCAACACTCAATTCTTATTCTAACATGTATTGAACTTAAAATAAAGGATGTTACCAAGAATTTCTGAGTGAGAAAACTCACCTTGTAAGTGTGAAGATTATTGTTGTGTGGTTGCTAAAATTACCCTTACTCTCTAGTATTTTTCTTCTTGTTCTTCTTGCCTTCTTGGTATTTTTTCCTCTTCTTTTCACTTGTTTTTTTCTGATTTTCTAACCTTTATGTTATGTACTTTGTTTGTGTATAAATACAATGTATAAGTGGAGAATTTTCTATAACCTATGGGAGGTGGAATGACAAGAGTTGGAGGGGAAATGAAAATGGGGGAAGGGGAGGGAATGGACGTGAATGCTGGCTGCTGCACACATCTTTTTTTTTTCTTTTTTTTTTCTTTTCTTTTGTTTTTCTTTTGTTTTTCTTTTGTTTTTCTTTTTTGTTTTCTTATTTTCATTTCATCTATTTATTTATCCAACTTTAACACTAACTCTATCCCATGCAATTTATTCTTTGTTTTCTTATATATATATATATTTTTATTAACCCAACCACAACTATATTTTTTTTTTCCGGATTTCACATTCTCTCCTCCTTAAGCAACATTCGTCCTCGAATGTGAATAAGGTCGTAACATAATCACATAGACACAATAATATTTATTGTTATTGTAACACTAATTTGGGGCTTCACATTCTCCCTTCCTTAAGAAGCATTCGTCCTCGAATGAGAATAAGGTTGTAACACATGCATATAGACACGCAAATGACACACATATGAAGTACTATGTAATGCATTTTTTTTATTACCTTAGTCAAATAGGAATGAATATTTGACTTTCATCGCCTCTTCCGCTTCCCAGGTGGCTTCCTCTGTGGAGTGATTCTTCCATAGGACTTTCACGGAAGCAATATCTTTATTTCTAAGGCGTTGGACCTTTCTATCAAGTATTTCTACCGGAGCCTCTTCATATTGAAGCTCTTTATTAAGAACTATCTCCTGGGGAAGGATGACGTGACTTGGATCGTGCAAGTATTTTCGTAACATTGACACATGAAATACCGGATGCACTGCTTCCAGCTCTTGTGGTAGTGCTAATTTGTAAGCCACATTCCCCACTCTTCGCAAGATCTCATATGGCCCAATAAACCTTGGGCTCAATTTCTTTTTTTTACCAAAACGCATCACTCCCTTCATTGGGGACACTTTTAAAAATACTTTCTCCCCCTCTTGGAATTCAAGATCTCTTTTCCGATGATCCGCATAAGACTTATGACGGCTATGAGCTGTTTTGATCCGCTCCCGAATCATCTGTACCTTATCATTTGTTTCTTGAATGACTTCAGGTCCGAACAGTTGCGTCTCACCTACCTCGAACCATCCAAGTGGATACCTACATTTTCGTCTATATAATGCTTCAAACGGGGCCATTTGTATGCTAGAGTGAAAACTATTGTTGTATACGAACTCAATTAGACATAGATGGTCCAACCAGCTTCCCTGAAAATCTAACACACAAGATCGCAACATGTCCTCAAGTGTTTGGATTGTTCGCTCAGCTTGCCCATCTGTTTGCGGGTGGAAAGCCGTGCTTAACTTAACTTTTGTCCCGAGACCCTGCTGGAAACTTTGCCAAAAGTGTGAGGTGAACTGGGAACCCCTATCTGAAATAATTTGTAAGGAAATCTCGTGTAACCGCACAATCTCCTTCAAATAAATCTGTGTGTACTGTGGTGCGCGATACGTAGTCTTGACCGGTAAGAAATGGGCTGACTTTGTAAGTCGATCAACAATCACCCAAATAGAATCATACCCTTCTCGAGTTTTCGGTAGACCAGTTACAAAATTCATATGAATCGCCTCCCATTTCCACATGGGGACCCCAATGTCCTGAAGTAATCCTCCAGGTTTTTGATGTTCAGCTTTCACCTGCTGACATATAAGACACCTCCCGACAAACTCCGCAACGTCCTTCTTCATCTCGTCCCACCAATAATTTGCCTTGAGGTCCTGATACATTTTTGTTGACCCTGGATGAATGGAATATCTTGTGTTGTGACCCTCATCTAAGATCTTCCTCCTTAGATCCTTTACCTTAGGAACACATAACCTACCCTTATACCGGGCGGTTCCGTCATTATCTCCCAATGTAAATCGTGAAGGTTTTCCTGTTGGATCCTCTCCAAATCCAACAAACTCAGATCCTCAAACCGACTTTCTTTTATTTACGAAGCTAAGGCATCGCGAGGTATCATGTACCACCACCCTACCTTCACCGATCTCAGTTAAGCTAACCCCGAGGTTTCCCAATCTTTGTACCTCCCGAACAATACCCCTCTTTTGTATTGCCAAATGGGCCAAGCTGCCCATTGATCTCCTACTGAGTGCGTCAGCCACCACGTTGGCTTTCCCAGGATGGTAAATTATACTAAGGTCATAATCCTTAAGCAACTCTAACCATCTTCTTTGTCGGAGATTCAAATCCTTCTGCGTGGTTATGTACTGCAAACTCTTATGATCTGTAAATATGTCCACATGCACACCATACAAATAATGTCTCCATATTCGTAAGGCAAACACCACCGCAGCTAATTCCAAGTCATGAGTTGGGTAATTCTTCTCATGTATCTTCAATTGTCTAGATGCATACGCAATAACCTTTCCAAACTGCATCAACACACATCCTAACCCAACTCTAGAGGCATCGCAATAGACTGTGAACCCTTCTTGTCCCGATGGTAAGGTTAGGACTGGTGCAGTATTCAACAATTCCTTTAGATTCTGAAAACTTGCCTCACATGCTTCTGACCACTGGTACTTAATCGCTTTTTGAGTCAACCGGGTCAAAGGAGCAGCAAGACTAGAAAAACCTTTTACGAATCTTCTATAATACCCAGCCAAACCCAAGAAACTTCTAACCTCTGTCGGAGTGGTCGGTTTTGGCCAGTTCTTCACTGCTTCTATCTTCTGGGGGTCTACCATAATTCCATCCCTTGACACAACATGACCCAAAAAGGCTACCTTTTCCAACCAAAATTCACACTTTGAAAATTTAGCATATAGTTTCTCCTGTTTCAAGACTTGAAGCACTACCCTCAGATGCTCTTCATGTTCCTCAACACTCTTACTGTAGATTATGATATCATCTATGAACACAATCACGAACAAATCTAGGAATGGTTTGAAGATTCTGTTCATTAAATCCATAAAAGTTGATGGGGCATTGGTTAACCCAAAAGACATGACCAAGAACTCATAATGGCCGTATCGGGTTCTAAAGGCTGTTTTGGATATATCATCTGGATTTATTTTCAGCTGGTGATATCCCGAACGGAGATCAATCTTGGAAAAATAGCTAGCTCCCTGAAGTTGGTCAAAAAGATCATCGATTCTTGGTAATGGGTACCGGTTCTTGATCGTGACCTTGTTGTGCTGCCGATAATCGATGCACATTCGGAGCGACCCGTCTTTCTTTTTCACAAACAGGACTGGTGCACCCCAAGGGGAAACACTAGGTCTTATAAAGCCTTTATCCAGAAGATCCTTCAATTGTTCTTTTAACTCCCTCAATTCAGCTGGGGCCATTCGATATGGAGGAATAGAAATGGGTCTTGTACCTGGAATTAACTCTATGGAAAACTCCACTTCTCTATCCGGAGGAAGGCCTGGAAGATCTTCAGGAAAAACCTCCGGAAAATTTCGAACAATAGGAACATCATTCACCGCTGGGGATTCTTTTTGGGTATCCACTATATTAGCCAGATATGCATACTCCACTCTGTGACTTCTCAATAACTTTTGAGCCCCAAGGTAGGAAATAAACTGACCTGAGGATATTCCAACCCTACCTCTTATAACAACTTCTGGTTCTCCGGAAAAAGTTAATCTCACTATCTTTCATCGACAATCTAACATGGCATAACATGCCGACAACCAATCCATACCCAAAATGACGTCGAAGTATACCATATCAAGTAGTACTAGGTTCACCATTGTTCCCCTGCCATTTACTTCTAATGGAAAATTATTTACCACCCGAGAGGCCCAAATTGAGGCCCCTACTGGTGTCATAACCTCAACAGGTTCACTTAAATAAGAAGGTTCTACATGTAAATTCTTAGCAAAGTCCATTGACACATATGAAAATGTAGAGCCGGGATCGTATAATACAAATGCAGGAATACTCGAGACTAGCAAAATACCTGTGACCACCGCATTAGATGCTTCTGCCTCATTCCTCTGGGGCAAAGCGTAGAGCCGATTAGAATTGTTGGGTTGTTGACCTCCCTGAATCTGGCGGGGTTGGTTTCCCTGATTTCCCCTGTAGGCAGTTGTGGTTGCTTCTGACCTCCCCTGAATAGATTGAGTTTGGGTCCTCTTCTTGCAATCCCTGGCATAGTGGCCTGACTCTCCACAGTTATAACATGTCTTCGTTAAGATCCGACATTCTCCAGTGTGTTTTCTTTGACAAATCTTACAAATCGGTTTGTCGCCTCCTGTGTTAGGGTTGGTGGCTTTGTCCTTGCTACCTTGGTAATTAGACCAACTGTGCCCCTTAGGCTTGAAATAAGATCGCCCTGATTGGTTCGGTCACAAGATCCCTTACTAAACTCCTGCTTCTGATTTTGACTCTGGTTAAATGATCCTGACGTCCGAAATCTCTTCTGCGAATATTCTCTTTTTGCTTTAGCGAAACCTTCTACCCTCAAAGCCATATCGACAATCTGAAGATAAGTTCGATCGTTGGCTAACGCCACCACCTTCTCTGCTATGTTCAGGTTTAAACCCTCTACAAATCGCTTTACTCTATCCATTTCTGTAGGGACAACATGTGTGTTGTATGCCGATAACCTCACGAACTGTGTATCATATTCTTGTACACTACGGTCACCTTGCTTCAATTGTTCAAACTCTCGTCTGAGAGCATCCTTGCGCGTATTAGGCATAAATTTCTCAATGAATGCCGCTCTGAACCCTCCCCAAGTCATTGGTGGTGACATCGGGGGACGATTTTTCCTAAAATTCCTCCACCACACCCCTGCATCATCCACTAGTCGTGCGCCTACCAAGTTGACGCCCTGCGTCTCCACGCATCCCAATGTGAACATTAAGTCTTCAACTTCATCGAGGAATACCATCGGATCGGCCTTGGGGTCCTTCCCTGAGTACAGTGGTTCTCTTCTCCTCATAAAATTTGCCCATAGCCTATCGTGCTGCTGAGATTCTACACTCTCGGTCCGTAGTGCGATCGCACCGCTCCTCGGGCCGTCTCGTTCGTTCGGGCTATGACAGACACTAGGTGCGGGCGGAACCATGTGGAATCGCACTGCCATTAACTCTATGAGTCTATCTAGTTTTTGTCCCACCGTTTCTTGGGCCATTTGACTCTCGTTCTCTCCAACATTTTCTCCGACATTTTCTCCGACATTTTCGCCGCTCCCTTCAGACACCACTACGTCAACTGGAGGTGCATGAGCTTCGTGATGAACCTCCTCTTGAGCCCCCGGGATTTGTGAATTCACCATTTTCTGTGAAGACAAATACACTCATATTTTAGAAGACGGAATGTCTACTCTAGCTCTTAAAATTTTCTTATAGTTCATAAGCATGCAACACCACAATATGCCAACAAGAAAAATAATTTAATAAAACATATCCTTTCTTTCTTGTATTCATAGCACTTCATTCATCATATTTCAAAATAACAATGTCATGACTACAATACATCACATCAGGTCAACTCTGCCACTGTGCAACCCGTTATAGCCCTTGTACTGGAACAAACACCTACTATCACGCGTTCTAAAGGGCTTGCCTTTCTGAATGCGGAATGAAACTTTTCTGGGACGGAATTGACTATTATCTGTAGTATGACTCCAATTGGAAAGTTGAAGAAGGTCGGGTCGTATGAACGCCTTTTCCTTCTAGTCCTAAGCAAATATGTACATAGTACGATTGTGTCATCAATGTAATCATCAAAATCACCTTCTGAGTCCATCTTACGACGCATGAACTTCATCTGAGCTCTCATTCTCTTTGTCTGTTCCATGAATACTTCCCTCTTTGTTGGAACTCGCCTTATAATCGCCATCTACACAAATCATATTAGTCAATATAACGTTGTACAATCCCCTTTTCTAACCCGTGTGAAGGAGGTAGTACGAGAAATCAAGTGTTTGAAAAGACTCAAGGTAGGCACGAGAAGAGTACGAAAGAAGGGAAACTTTAGGATGTTATTCGCTCACTTATTACTAAGGTGGCGCGCACCGCCGCAATAAGTAACCGCTCAAACACCCAACTCAAGAAAACTTCCTAGAATCTCTTAACTGGTTTAGCTTTGATACCAACTTGTCACGCCCCGACTTTTCCTAAGTCTTTACTTAGGGCGTGATGGCACCTGGACAATTATTTTCCACCAGGAGCACCATTTAATTCTCTTTATTTAAAAATTTGAACTTATATTCAAATACGGAGTTATTAATAAAAATAACAATAAAGAAATTTGTTTATGACTTTATTGAAAATATAACGCGAGCCCATGCTCGTGCAAATATTGTTTCTACATAGACATACTGACAAATATTATTCTAAGTTGGAAGGGAGACCATTCCATACGGGCATTTCCCGAGACACTGGAACTGACATCCTGAACCTGACGAATACCAAGCCCGAAGCAATGGACTTGGTATGACAAGAGGCTGCGGGACGATCGCTAGCCTTGGCGTGGAGCCTTTCCTCTATCACGTTTTCCTGAAACATGTTAAAGAAAGAGTCAGCCCTACCATCTGGGGCTGAGTGAGAACCTTACCCTGCAATTCAAAGTAACACCACAATATTCCAAGTGCAATCACATTATAACGTAATAAGCATATTGCAAAAACATATCAGGTTACAACATTTTTAATTATGCAACAACTCCTCATAGGAAATTTTCGGTTTAACTAATGTCACGACCCGACCCCGGGACCGCGACTGGTGCCCTACCTGGGCACCCTTACAGGTAAACATCAGAGAAAATCAGCGGAACATACATGAAACTTATAAAATAAAAACAACAGTAATAAAACAACAGGTTAGCCGATAGGGCTACCTTCCCAAACGTCATATACATAAACGGCGCTTCCTTTCCTTTACAAATCGACCCACAATATGTGACTACGCACTTCAAGAGTTTTGACTAACTATCGTGGCGGGACAAGGCCCCGCCGCATTCAATAAACATAAACGTGACAACTCCGAACACCGAGCCATCTCAACTCACAACCGGATCCTAAGCTCATGATCCACAATCACAGACCTAAACTCGCGGCATTTAACGCAGCTTCGGGCGGGCCGCATAACAAAAATTTAATATGGAATGAAATAACGTCATAAGAAATGATCACAATCGTACAAAAGAATGACAAGGACAAGTATAAAAATACATACCGATCCTGCCGTGTCATTATCACTTATGAACTTAATCGTACCTTATTATCTTTTCCATTCCCAATAAAAGTTATAGTCACATTCTTACGCATTATTAGAAAAAGAATCATTAAGTTCATTACCATATAACTTACTTATCTTTCATAACATAGTCCGCCCATTACGGAGGACACATATACTACCCGCCCAACTGGGACGCGATCAAGTCACACTAATATCAAAGCATGCCCGTGGAATCCCCATCACCGCCGATACTAAAAGTGTAAAACATAACCACGTGACGCGCCTGTGGCATCCCACCTCACCGCCGGCGCATACATACACCATATACCTACATATATCTCCCGCCTGGAATCCCACATCACCGCCGATACTATAAGTGTAGAACATAACCATGGGTCTCACGCCCATAATATCAATCAAAACAGTGGTATAACGTCTTGGGGCTTGCCTCATTTATACTCTTACCCCGGAGATGGTAAGCGGGGTATAACGTCTTGGGCTTGCCCTCATTTATACTCTTACCCCGAGAAGGTGGTACAACGTCTGGGCTTGCCCTCATTTATACTCTTACCCTATCTCAACCGGTCGACAATCAACACATAAAGCGGGTGGTACAGTCTTGGGGTTTACCCTCACTTATACTCTTACCCCGAGAAGGTGGTACAACGTCTTGGGCTTGCCCTCATTTATACTCTTACCCTATTTCGACCGACCATCAAACAAGACATAAGCACTAACATGTCTTTTATAAAAATCCGAATTTAACCCAAGTACTCCAAATAACGGAAGCATACCCGTGGAATCCCACATCACTGTCGGTACGTCCCAGTAACTTACAACAAGACAGCCGACCCTTCAACCGAGAGTCGCGGCAACTTAATAAAACATAATACTTGCACTCAAAGGCTATTACCAGCACATATAGGCAAGTTCTCAATTAACCAAGCCAAAGTACTTATCAAGGCACACATAGGATAATTCTCATTTAACAAGCCAAAGTACTTATCCGACACAAATAGAATAAATTCTCATTTAACAAGCCAAAGTACTTATCCGGGCACAAATAGAATAAATTCTCATTTAACAAGCCAAAGTACTTATCCGGGCACAAATAGAATAAATTCTCATTTAACAAGCCAAAGTACTTATCAAGGCACAAATAGAATAAATTCTCATTTAACAAGCCAAAGTACTTATCCGGGCACAAATAGAATAAATTCTCATTTAACAAGCCAAAGTACTTATCAAGGCACACTTAGACAAATTATCAATTTATCAAGCCAAAGTACTAATCAAGGCATACATAGAATAATTATCTTTTAACAAGTCAAAGTACTTATCAAGGCACACTTAGACAAATTCTCAATTTATCAAGCCAAAGTACTACGTACGTACATTCTTTTATAAAAGACTCCTTTCTATGTAAAGCCCCAAGATACTAACAACCGTAGTATCAAGTCCTATTCACCTTTCAAGACAAGTCACAATACCTTTTAGAAATACAAATACCGACTAAATCAAGTGACTTCTTTTATTAAAACCTTAAGCAATTGGTACCTTTGAACCAATTTGCCGTTCCTTAATACAAGTTATTTCTTTGATTACTTTATTAGAGAAAACTATTCTCTTAACCTTCCATAAAGCCGTTATAACCAACTTCCCATAAAGCCGTTATAACCCTTTATGGTTTAGACCAACACGTTCCTTTTATAACCAAGAGACTTCTACTTTTTGAAACCAAGTATTAAATACTTTCAAATCAATTCTCATACCTTTCAAAAATACTACTAGTCTCTTAACCTTTAGAAAACAAGCGACTCATTTTATATAACACCTTAGGCAATTAATGCCTTAAAACAAGTTGCCTTTTCACTAAAATCAAGTCATTTATCTTTCCATAAAGCAAATATAACTAACTTCCCATAAAGCCGTTATATTCACTTTATACCTTAGCCAAAAACAATTTCCTATCCAAGGGACTTATACGTTTAAAACGGAACAAGTATCACATACTTTAAAACTCTTCAAGTCCCTTAACTTAATAAAACTCAAGACATCCTTTATTCTTTCAAAGTGAGTTAATCTCCTAACTCACCCGACTTGGCTATTCATAAAATTAGTAAAGGATATCAAGGTGTTATACGCTCACCGTACTACATACGCGCAACTAGTCATGCTCAAAGATAGGAAAAGTTCTACATAGAGTAGATCACACAACTACCTCTTAACTTCTAAGAGTAGAAGGAAACATGAAATGATACCACAAGTATATTCCATACATAGAATCATGCCAAAGGAAGGAAGAGGTTCACATACCTCGCGATGATTGTCGACAAGTAGCAAAATGCTCCAAAGTACTTCAACCTATAATGGTCACAATATGTCCATTAACCTCTTACTTCAACGTAGAATATCCTAGGTGCTAAGTCACTAAATTCTACGGGGAATCGGACAACACCTCCTTTGTTTCTACTTACTTTGCCACCTTTTCAAGGTCGAATACAATAACCAAACAGCCCCAATTGGCTCACAATTTATATAGCGGTAGTCCAATACAAATGACTAACTAAATGCCCCAATTGGCTCACAATTTATACAAAGAAGTAGTCAATACAAGTGACTAACTAAATGCCCCAATTGGCTCACAATTTATATTTCAACCCAAATTTGTAGCATAACATGATATCAAGTCGCATTTGATTATAATAACCATAATCCTTAAGTCAATGACATGCGACGGTTCTAACAACGATTAAATTGTAATCCAACTTAACATGGCTTATATGTCATTTCGGATTTTAGGCTACAACAATCCATAATACTTATAAAACCTCAACACATATACTTCATGCTAGTAAAATGTAAGGCTAACAACAAAATACATAATCTTGTAACACTTAAAGAGAACAAGATTATACCTCCACGAATCTCAATCTAACTTCCAAATCCAAATCGCTTCCTTAGTAGTTTAGAACCTCTCCAAGACACTTCAATCCGCTGTTGAGACCCCTAGAACAACACCAACAATTTCCTTCAAGCTTCCAATCCAAAACCTAGAAAGCAACTAGGTTTTCACTTTCATGACTAACCCAAAACTATCTTTTCCGAGATTTTTCTATTGAGATACACTTACAACACCCTCATGAACCTTGGTTTAAAGTGTGGAGCTTATTGGACAAAAATTGGCAATTTTCCTTCTTGAAAATCCTCAAAGCCGTGAGCTCCCAAGAGCAAGAACAAGTTTTTCAATTTTTTCTCTAAGTGTAGAATGACAAAGTCTTGCTACTAGTATACTTAAATAACACAAGGAAGGGTCAAGATTAAAACAAATGGGTGGCTTGGATGCATTTTAATTAAATATCAAGCTAAGTGGGGTCATTGACTTGGTCAATGTTGTCAAGCTCTAAGCCTTGCAAGACTTCATCATAAATTATGGTCAAATGACCATTCCACCCATGAAATTTCGTCCATGTCCAGTAAGGGGGTGACACGTGTTGCCCTACCGTTCGTCGAAATAATTGGTTTTCCGACAAATTTCACATTTGCGATAAATTTTTAAAAGTCTCAAATCTTAACAATGTGAGTTCTTACGCACGTTCTAAAACATGCCCTGTAAATACGGTGTAACATTCTTCCCCTTAGAAACATTCGCCTCGAATGTTCTTTCGAGTCAATCTTTATAATTAGCGACATAGTTCCCTTTCACAACCCCGACATACTAATAATGCCACACATGGCCCTAATACCTCGCACACGCACATCCGTCCATCATAAGCCCAAAAGAGATTATCTTTTCGTACTTCCAACTCCTTCTAACATACATACATAACTTCCATACCAATTTTGGCCTCTAATCTTTGGAGTCACTCTATAAGACAATATACGGCCATTTCCGCCACGACTGGTTCCGTGGAACGCGCCCACGAACCCATAAAACAATTAACTAGACTTGGGCCTTGCACCGCGTGACTCGCACGAGCTTAACTGCTACCAACCGATCCCACTCCATTCCAGGCCATGGGAGACCCGCAACAGTCCTCAACCACTCAACGTCGCACTTAACTCTTATTCTTGGTCTATAATAAATCTTATTGCGGAGAAAGCCTTATATACCTAAGGTCTCAAGTGAATCAATATTCTTAGGCTCGCAATTTCCATGCTCCAAGCCTACCTTATCAATCCCCCAGTAAACGGGTACAAAAACTTCTCATAAAACCATAACCATGTTGTCTCGATCACAACAACCATCACTTACTCTATACGGACCTCATCCGTACAATTCTCTTAAGCCTACTACGCAGCTTAATCTATTAACATGACATTCCGTTAGGTTCCTTAATATGGCTTCTTAAGGGTTCACTACCCTATCAGACAGCTCATCCTTTCCCAATTATCTCGAAATAAAACACAAAACCTTGGCGAAAATTCATTAACTATTCCATACCTTCCCGGTATCTAGTTAGTCTTTACCAATTCCTGGTAATCTAAAATCATTCTAGGCAACACGCGTCTGACCCTCATACATAACTCCGTATAGATGTATGTCACAATACCAACTATACTGTAATCATTACCAACCTGGATGCGCAATCCACATAGTCATTCCTGGGTCGCTGCTGCCTTTCTCATAGCTGCAATCAACATAACTCGTTAGGGAGGACGACTTAACAATACAAATTTCTATCGCACGATCTCAGAGTGAGAAGAATGGAAACTAATCCTAAATGTCCTGCACCTCCTCGATTATAGATGTGGTGCACAACACACCGATAATCAAGACTCTACTAGACACGGTCGTAGACACTTTCCGAGGACTAATCGCTTCGATACCACTTTTGTCACGACCGACCCGATCGCGATCGTGCCCTACACAGGCACCCTACGTAAACATCGGAGAAAATCAGCGAACATACATGAAACTTATAAAATAAAAACAACGAGAATAAAACAACAGTTAGCCGATGTGGCTACCTTCCCGAACGTCATATACATAAACGGCTTGCCTCCTTTCCTTTACAAACCGACCCACAATATGTGACTACGCACCTCAAGAGTTTTGACCTAACTCATCGTATGACAAGGCCCCGCCGCACTTCAATAAACATAAACGTGACAACTCCTAACACCGAGCCATCTCAACTTCTTTGACCGATCCTAAGCTCGCGGATCCACAATCAGTACCTAAACTCGCGGCATTAACGCAGCCTCGGCGGGGTCGATAACAAAATTTAATATGGAACAGAAATAACGATAAGAAATGATCACAATCAGCATAAAAGAATGACAAGGACAAGTATAAAAATACATACCAGATCCTGCCGTGTCATTATCACTTATGAACTTAATCGTACCTTATTATCTTTTCCATTCCCAATAAAAGTTATAGTCACATTCTTACGTACATTATTAGAAAAAGAATCATTAAGTTCATTACCATATAACTTACTTATCTTTCATAACATAGTCCGACCCATTACGGAGGGACACATATACTACCCGGCCCAATCTGGGACGCGATCAAGTCACACTAATATCAAAGCATGCCCGTGGAATCCCCATCACCGCCGACTAAAAGTGTAAAACATAACCATGTGACGCGCCGTGGCATCCCACTCACCGCTCGCGTACATACACCATACCTACATATATCTCCTGCCCGTGGAATCCCACATCACTGTCGACAGCTATAAGTGTAGAACATAACCATGGGTCTCACGCCCATAATATCAATCAAAACAGGTGGTATAACGTCTTGGGGCTTGCCCCTCATTTATACTCTTACCCCGGGAGTATGGTAAAGCGGGGTATAACGCCTGGGGCTTGCCCTCATTTATACTCTTACCTCGAGAAGGTGGTACAACGCCTGGGCTTGCCCTCATTTATACTCTTACCCTATCTCAACCGGTCGACAATAAACACATAAAGGTGTGGTACAGTCTGGGTTTACCCTCACTTATACTCTTACCTCGGAGTATGGTATAACGTCTTGGGCTTGCCCTCATTTATACTCTTACCCTATTTCGACCGACCATCAAACAAGACATAAGCACTAACATGTCTTTTTATAAAAATCCGAATTTAACCTAAGTACTCCAAATAACGGAAGATACCCGTGGAATCCCACATCACCGCTTCAGACGCCCCAAGAATTTACAACAAGACAAACACCCTTCAACCGAGAGTCGCGAACTTAATAAAACATAATACTTGCACTCAAAGGCTATTACCAAAGACATATAGGCAAGTTCTCAATTAACCAAGCCAAAGTACTTATCAAGGCACACATAGGATAATTCTCATTTAACAAGCCAAAGTACTTATCCGGGCACAAATAGAATAAATTCTCATTTAACAAGCCAAAGTACTTATCCGGGCACAAATAGAATAAATTCTCATTTAACAAGCCAAAGTACTTATCCGGGCACAAATAGAATAAATTCTCATTTAACAAGCCAAAGTACTTATCAAGGCACAAATAGAATAAATTCTCATTTAACAAGCCAAAGTACTTATCCGGGCACAAATAGAATAAATTCTCATTTAACAAGCCAAAGTACTTATCAAGGCACACTTAAACAAATTATCAATTTATCAAGCCAAAGTACTAATCAAGGCATACATAGAATAATTATCTTTTAACAAGTCAAAGTACTTATCAAGGCACACTTAGACAAATTCTCAATTTATCAAGCCAAAGTACTACGTACGTACATTCTTTTATAAAAGACTCCTTTCTATGTAAAGCCCCAAGATACTAACAACCGTAGTATCAAGTCCTATTCACCTTTCAAGACAAGTCACAATACCTTTTTAGAAATACAAATACCGGCTTCTAAATCAAGTGACTTCTTTTATTAAAAACCTTAAGCAATTGGTACCTTTGAACCAATTTGCCGTTCCTTAATACAAGTTATTTCTTTGATTACTTTATTAGAGAAAACTATTCTCTTAACCTTCCATAAAGCCGTTATAACCAACTTCCCATAAAGCCGTTATAACCCTTTATGGTTTAGACCAACACGTCTTTTATAACCAAGAGACTTCTACTTTTTGAAACCAAGTATTAAATACTTTCAAATCAATTCTCATACCTTTCAAAAATACTACTAGTCTCTTAACCTTTAGAAAACAAGCGACTCATTTTATATAACACCTTAGGCAATTAATGCCTTAAAAACAAGTTGCCTTTTCACTAAAATCAAGTCATTTATCTTTCCATAAAGCAAATATAACTAACTTCCCATAAAGCCATTATATTCACTTTATACCTTAGCCAAAAACAATTTCCTATCCAAGGGACTTATACGTTTAAAACGGAACAAGTATCACATACTTTAAAACTCTTCAAGTCCCTTAACTTAATAAAACTCAAGACATCCTTTATTCTTTCAAAGAAGTGAGTTAATCTCCTAACTCACCCGACTTGGCTATTCATAAAATTAGTAAAGGATATCAAGGTGTTATACGTCTACCGTACTACATACGCGCAACTAGTCATGCTCAAAGATAGGAAAAGTTCTACATAGAGTAGATCACACAACTACCTCTTAACTTCTAAGAGTAGAAGGAAACATGAAATGATACCACAAGTATATTCCATACATAGAATCATGCCAAAGGAAGGAAGAGGTTCACATACCTCGCGACGATTGTCGACAAGTAGCAAAATGCTCCAAAGTACTTCAACCTATAAGGGTCACAATATGTCCATTAACCTCTTACTTCAACGTAGAATATCCTGGTGCTAAGTCACTAAATTCTACTGGAATCGGACAAAGACCTCCTTTGTTTCTACCTACTTTGCCACCTTTTTCAAGGTCGAATACAATAACCAAACAGCCCCAATTGGCTCACAATTTATATAGCAGGTAGTCCAATACAAATGACTAACTAAACAGCCCCAATTGGCTCACAATTTATACAGCAAGTAGTCCAATACAAGTGACTAACTAAACAGCCCCAATTGGCTCACAATTTATATTTCAACCCAAATTTGTAGCATAACATGATATCAAGTCGCATTTGATTATAATAACCATAATCCTTAAGTCAATGACATGCGACGGTTCTAACAACGATTAAATTGTAATCCAACTTAACATGGCTTATATGTCATTTCGGATTTTAGGCTACAACAATCCATAATACTTATAAAACCTCAACACATATACTTCATGCTAGTAAAATGTAAGGCTAACAACAAAATACATAATCTTGTAACACTTAAAGAGAACAAGATTATACCTCCACGAATCTCAATCTAACTTCCAAATCCGAAATCGCTCCTTAGTAGTTTAGAACCTCTCCAAGACACTTCAATCCGCTTGTTGAGACCCCTAGAACAACACCAACAATTTCCTTCAAGCTTCCAATCCAAAACCTAGAAAGCAACTAGGTTTTCACTTTGCGACTAACCCGAAAACTATATTTTTCCGAGATATTTCTATTGAGATACACTTACAACACCCTCATGAACCTTGGTTTAAAGTGTGGAGCTTATTGGACAAAAATTGGCAATTTTCCTTCTTGAAAATCCTCAAAGCCGTGAGCTCCCTTAAGAGCAAGAACAAGTTTTTCAATTTTTTCTAAGTGTAGAATGACAAAGTCTTGCTACTAGTATACTTAAATAACACAAGGAAGGGTCAAGATTAAAACAAATGGGTGGCTTGGATGCATTTTAATTAAATATCAAGCTAAGTGGGGTCATTGACTTGGTCAATGTTGTCAAGCTCTAAGCCTTGCAAGACTTCATCATAAATTATGGTCAAATGACCATTCCACCCATGAAATTTCGTCCATGTCCATTAAGGGGGGGGGGGGTGACACGTGTCGCCTCCCGCTCACGCAATAATTCGTTTTCCGACAAATTTCAAATTTCCGATAAATTTTTACAAGTCTCAAATCTTAACAATGTGAGTTCTTACGTACGTTCTTAAAACATGTCCTGTAAATACGGGGTGTAACAACTAACACTTCATTTTATCTCGTATTATACGTTAAGACATTCCCCTGCATTTCCACATGTTTATTACATTTATATATTTGTGAACGCGTATTCACTTTTCATATTTATATATAGATGAACATGTATTCATCTTTCATATTTGTTGCGGCGTGCAACCCGATCCATTATATTTACGTATTTGTGAACACGTATTCACTTTACGTTTTGTTGCGCGTAACCCGATCCATTATGTTTACGTATTTGTGAACGCGTATTCACTTTACGCTTTGTTGCGCGCAACCCGATCCATTATATTTACGTATTTGTGAACACATATTCACTTTACGTTTTGTTGCGTGCAACCCGATCCATTATGTTTACGTATTTGTGAACGCCAGATTCACTTTACGATTTGTTGCGGCGTGCAATCCGATCCATTATATATTTATATATTTATGTGAACACGTATTCACTTTTCATATTTTTCAGAAGATCGAATAAATACTATTCTCTTTTCTAACATTCTGTCATTCATACTTGTAACGATTATAATTTTTTAACCATAACTCCAACTAAGGTGTTTCTCAAGCGGAAACTAAGGTAAGACGGGGATCTTTCACTGTACCAAATTTCATTTAAAACTACCTTGGGTAACTAACACAAATTTATCCTCAAAACAGCCATATGAAATTTATTTCGGCAGAATTTTTATTAAACAACACCCAATCTTAGAATAGTCATAACTCCTAATCTGTAGACCCGTTCAAGCCCCATAAAATCTCAAAACGATGAGAACAGAGATCTACACGTCTCCATGTGAACCATCCTTTCATATTCTGTACCATTTGGTACAGTTTTACCCTTTTATTCGCTGCCCTTCCTGGATCTCGATAGATCCGAGGCAGAAACTTTATATAGCAATAAATCTCAATCCGTAAGTCGTATAGACCCCTGTAAGGTCTCCAAATGTCCACAACAGAGATATATAGAACTTTCATTTAGCAACAATTTTCATATTCCCCACAGATTAGTACAGTTTTACGTTTCAACGTCCTGCCCTTCTGGATTCCGATGAATCCGAGGCAGCAACTTCAAACTACAATAACTCTCAACTCGTAAGTCCGTTTTAATAAATATTTATCTATATCTTTCCGTAACAGAGAGATTTACAACCATATAAATTTTCATATAATTCTAATAAGTAAAACTCAATAAAAACAGTCCGTAATTATGCCTTTCCGAATTTCGGCCAAATCTAAGGCAGGAACTTTGAACTATGATAACTTTCAAACTGTATGTCCATTTTACCTCATTTTTGGTTCTATATGATCATATTAGAGAGTTGTACCACTCCTCCGAATTTCACCAAACTCTAACAATTATAACTCAGTGAGAACAGTTCGTAAAGTTCATGACACAACTAGTTGTCTAAACAATCAAAAGTTCAATATTTCTTTTCACCACTCAATTCTTATTCTAACATGTATTGAACTTAAAATAAAGGATGTTACCAAGAATTTCTGAGTGAGAAAACTCACCTTGTAAGTGTGAAGATTATTGTTGTGTGGTTGCTAAAATTACCCTTACTCTCTAGTATTTTTCTTCTTGTTCTTCTTGCCTTCTTGGTATTTTTTCCTCTTCTTTTCACTTGTTTTTTTCTGATTTTCTAACCTTTATGTTATGTACTTTGTTTGTGTGTAAATACAATGTATAAGTGGAGAGTTTTCTATAACCTATGGGAGGTGGAATGACAAGAGTTGGAGGGGAAATGAAAAGGGGGGAAGGGGAGGGAATGGACGTGCATGCTGGCTGCTGCACACATCTTTTTTTTTCTTTTCTTTTGTTTTTCTTTTGTTTTTTTTTCTTTTCTTATTTTCATTTCATCTATCTATTTATCCAACTTTAACACTAAATCTATCCCATGCAATTTATTCTTTGTTTTCTTATATATATATATTTTTATTAACCCAACCACAATTATATATTATTATTTTTTTCCGGATTTCACATTTAACCTATGTTTATTCAACTATAACATATTCAAATCTCCCCTTTCGGATTTCGATTCGAAATCATATAAGTGATGATAACTAGTGATCAGTTAATTATCAAGCAATCAAAACAACTATTGAATAAATCTTAACTATATGAAGAAGAAACCAAATTAATGCATTAAGTCATAAAGACGAGGTTCAAGCGATTCGAAAGGAAAACCCTAAATAAAGTTTAGCTCCTAGCCATAGACATGCTAAGAACCAAAATATTATCCAACATAAACTGAAAGTAAATAAAGTAAAAAAAGAAAAATACTTAAGAACAAGTCTCTAATCTTGAAGCCTCCAAGAAACTATGTTATGTGATGAATTAGGGATTGTGTCACCCTTGAAAAATCTGCCCAAAGGGCCTTATATAGCCTCTCAAACGTGTCTCACTTTTCCTTCTATGCCTTGCCTATTCCTTCTCGGATTTGGAAAAATTCCCGCGTTGGCGCCACGGCCCTGTAGACTGGCGCCATGGCGCCGAAACTCCTGCAGCTTCTAAGTACATTGGGCGTTGTGGCCTTGCAGTCTCTGATGGATTGGCGCCACGGCGCCGCCCTGTTCTCGTCCGGGATGCCAACTTTCGCCTCTTTTGGCTCGGGAACCTCCTTGTCTGCCCTCTTTTTGCTTTTTTTCTCCACGTTGCCTTTTTAAACCACTGTGACTCAAAATAAAGAAAAACTATCCTAACACAACACATATTTGGACAAAAACGGGTAAAATACTAACTAAAAATGACTCAAAAGGCGTATATAAAATATTCCTAACAAACACCCTCAAACTTAATCTTTGCTCGCCCTCGAGTAAAGATAAAAAATAGAAACAAAGACACGAAAGAAAAGAAAATAACAGACTCAACGACACTGGTCAACCTGCTGCACAAATGTCACTAGAAAAGCATGAAGGTTAGTAGGATAATATACAGGAACATGTATAACATGAAATTTTAGCATTCTAAACTCTCTAGTCAGATATTTCGCAAACTCAGTTCAATCATGCTCAATGGAAGTAGGAATACTTAACCTATGCATGTCAAATTCAAAATTCTATTGCATGTTCACTTGTTATTCTCCACTAATCATGTATACACATACTAGAGATCTTTAGGACTTTTCAGGGTTGTAATGTAGGCTTAGGCAATGATAGGTAAAAATAGGCATTTAGGCTCAAATTACGTACCATAAGCTCTTTTTCTTTCAACTCTTTTCCTTCCTTTTGATTTCCTTTTCTAACCTCATACCTATCTTTTCCCTCTCTTGTTTTGAGAGAATGAGGTGCATTATGAATAACAAGCACCCCCAAACTTAGGCTTTTGCCTATTTATTTTCATTGGGGTGCATAAATTTGTTCACTCTCTTTTTGTCTCTTTTTCAACACTTTCATTCCAAACATCTTTAATTTTTCACTTATGGTACAAACATGGAATTATAGGGTGTCAAAGAAAATATCTTATTTTAGGCTAAAAGGGGTTGACTAGGGATACAATTTATTGTCAGGGATAGGCAGTGAATGGTAAGAAGGGATAACAAAGAAATGTCTGAGTCATCTCCCTAACATGTACATCCTAACTATTTCGCCTCAAATAACAAGTAAGCAGACACATAGGCTTTATCATTAACAATGCATAAATCAAGCATAGATACCCCAAATACTTTGATTTCATGAGTCCTTGGCATACCTAACTTAAGCGTTCAGATTTTTCTGCTTCTAATTCCATTACATTATCCCACTTTACTTCACTAGGCGTTTCAAGTAACTACAACACACATGATCATAAAAAAAAAAATTAGACTCTTATAAAACATAAAAAAATAACAAAAAGACTCAAAAATAAACAAAATAAACTAAGAACCCCCAAAACTTAAATCACTCATTGTCCCCAATGTGTACAAGACTAAAAAAAAATGGTACTACGTACAGACTTGTGGTTTAAAATGGTGGCGGCGGCTGATAGTGCATGGACCACTGATCGAATCTGGTGCTCAAGTCATCAACACGTTGTGTCAAGTGTTGTTGACCCTGCACCATGGTGTCCGACCTCAGATATCCTCTCGCGGTTCATGAGCATCTGCTCCATCATTGGCACTAGAGGTTCCAAGTCTAAGGGTGATTGGTGGCTGCTGTCTGCCTCATACTGAGCCTCTGTCTCAGGCTCGTCTTCTTCCATGGCAGCCTCTGCTGCTGGTGCTGGGGCTCCTCTCTTTCTTGCTGGTGTTGGTGTTGGGACTCCTCTCCTTCTTGCTGCTGCTGGAGGGACTGGTTCTGGGAAAGAGTGCACTATACCATACGTCACAGGGGGCTGACCCTTCTCATATGTATCAGTAACTAAGGTTGGGACTCCATTCCTAGAACATAAGGTGAAAATAAGTGATCCATGTCCCAACCCACCAGTGGTGGCCGACCTGCTGATTTCTCTATAGCTCTGCACTATTTCCTGCCCAACGTCAATTGTCTTCCCCGCCATGATTCCATATACCATCTTGATTCTATCTGCAGGCACTCTGGTGAAATGTGTAGATGGAATCAGGTGAGCACTTACAAAATACAGCCAGTCCCCTGGCTCCATTGCGAGCAACCTCATACTCGGCCCCTGGGTAACATAATGTTGTTGCGATGGTGTCACAATTGATGTGGTTGGCATCTCTATACCTCTTGAAATGGTGTGGGTTATAGCCTCGTTCCTCAACATCCGGTGTCCCCAACATTACATTCATCACCTCAGAGTTTACAGGCACATACCGCTCTCTCATAAACATCTACCATTTGTCTGCCCCGGATAGTTAGCATAAAATTCTCTCACTATGCTAGTATTCTGCGGTGCAATCCTCTCCGGATTGACGAATCTTCTCC
Organism: Przewalskia tangutica; assembly: GCA_029844215.1. Taxonomy (NCBI): domain Eukaryota; kingdom Viridiplantae; phylum Streptophyta; class Magnoliopsida; order Solanales; family Solanaceae; genus Przewalskia; species Przewalskia tangutica. Next base: position 85,448,750 of record CM056734.1, read on the forward strand.
ACACATTTGCCTCGATCGTAGCCCGAATTGGCTCATAAGCATCATCATCCTCAAATGGCTCCCTTATGTACTCCATGCCTCTCTCAGGTATCAAGGTTCTGGTACTGAGCCGGTTATATCTGTCTTCAGCTTTATTACTAGCAAATCTAGTGATATCATATTTTGGAGCTGAGGTGGATGAAGAAGCTCTGGAAGTTCTTTTTCGAGCAGCCATTGGAGAAATTTTGGCAGCGTCTTCTTTGTTTTTGTGAGGTTTCCCAACAACTATCAATCACAACAATCAACCCAACAACCCAACACAGCAATGCACAGTACAAGAATTCAACCCCACACTATACCAAACATACACACAGTACCCACAAAACTAGTACAACACCCCACAGCGATAATACTCAACAAAATTCTCCCACCCAACAGAACTATCCCCACAATAACCTTTACACCCCTAAACTTACGAATTGTCTCCCCTATTTGCTTTGAAATTTCAAGAAAAATGATGAAGGTTACCTTGGAGGTTGTTCTTCACAAATTTCTTGTTCCTAGTGAAAGAATGAAGTCATGGATGGAAGGTGGTTGTTTGTAATGGTGATGGGTGTAAGGAATTGAATAATTGGGTTTGTTTTATGAAAGAATTTGAGTGATAGAGGGTTTTGTTTCGTGGTTTTTTTTTTGAGAGGTTTAGAGAATTGGGTTTTGTGTGGGAGAAGGATTTGAGAGTTAGGACTTTTTATTTTTCTGAAAACCATCGCGATACCGCGACCCTGCATTTCGGTGCTGTGGCGCCCAAAGTCCTGCGCCTTCTGATAAATCAGCGCCACGACCCTGCATTTTGGAGCTGTGGCGCCCAAACTTCTACGGGCTCTCTGAACTTTCGGCGCCACGGCCCTGCATCTGGGCGTCACGGCTCTGAACTGATTTTCTCCCTTCTATCGTATTTCGTGCTCCACTTTTCAGCCATGTACCTGTCATCACAACACCACAAACAATACCATACGTGAGACTGTTCTAACTAAAACTAAATTGCATAATTTAAAAACCTTGGGTTGCCTCCCAAGTAGCGCTATCTTTAACGTCTTGTAACCGGACGTCGGTTCCTTATCAAGAATATTGGGGTAATTTAACCCCACAGCCTATCCATTTTAGGATTATTTTTCTTCTCATCTTTCTATTTTTCTTTTTCTTAGGAGAGGGTTTAGCAATACTTACCTGCGTTGACGGACTGATCTCCTTGGCTTCGGCCTGTGCTGGCTCAGTTGCTTTGTCCGTCGTGCTGACTGCGAGACATTTGCTCATGACTTGGGATTCAATGGTGGGTTTAAACACCTTGAATATCATCTCCTCTTCCTCAACTCTCAGTTTTAGCTCGCCATTTTCTACATCTATCAGGGCTCTCCCAGTTGCAAGGAATGGCCTTCCCAAGGTGATGGAAATTTCATCGTCTTCCTCCATGTCAAGGATGAGGAAGTCTGCTGGGAAGAAGAATTTTCCCACCTTAACAAGCACGTCTTCGATGATACCTCTGGGATGCACCACTGTTCTGTCAGCCAACTGCAAGTTCACTGTAGTTGGTTTGGCTTCACTCAAACCCAATCTCTTAAATACTGACAGAGGCATAAGGTTGATACTAGCCCCAAAATCACACAGGGCCCTATTGCATGTCACCCTACCAATAGTGCAGGGCAGTGTGAAGCTCCCTGGATCCTTAAGCTTAGGAGGCAGTTTCTTCTGCAAGATGGCACTGCACTCCTCTATCAATGTCACCGTCTCATAATCATCCAGCTTCATCTTTTTCCCAAGAACCTCCTTCATGAATTTAAAATAAGTAGGCATTTGCTCCAACGCCTCAATGAAAGGAATGTTTATGTGCAGCTTTTTAAACACCTCCAAGAACTTGGAGAATTGCTTATCAACTGCCTTCTTTAGTATCCTCTAAGGGTAGGGTATCTTCTCTGTGTATTCCCTCACTAGAACTGGTGGAGCCTTCTCTAAAATAGGGTCGTCATCAGTGACCCCCTCCTTTTCTGTAGCAACTTTCTTCTCAACTCTCTGCTCTATCACAGGCTGGGGTGTAGGTTGCTCTAACTGCCTCCCACTTCTCAATGTCACTGCTTGACACTGCTCTCCCAGGTTAACCTCTGTATTGCTCGAAAGAGTGCCCTGTGACCTGTTATTCGCCATATTGGCCAGCTGACCAACCTGGGTCTCTAAGTTCCTTATGGAGGACCTTGTTTCTGCCATGAATTGAGTATGTGAGTTGGTAAGTGTCAACAAGGCTGCCCTCAATTCATCTTGTTTTTCGTGTGAGGCAGATGAGTTAAATTGTTGCGAAGATGACGCCTGATTTAGTGGTGGCTGATTCTGATATTGGCCTCTGAACTGATTCTGCTACCCTTGGTCACCCCTCTATGAGAAATTTGAGTGATTTCTCCACCCTGGATTATAAGTGTTCGAATAGGGGTTGTTCTGGGCCCTTTGGAAATTTCCTACTGCTTGACACTGTGCTTGCTTAATAGGAATATTATTGGGGTCAACTACTGGGCACCTGCCAAAAGTATGTGGACCCCCACAAATATCATAAATCATTGGCATCTGGACTGCGTTTACTGACACAGTGTTCTGCTGGAGTTGTTTGGTCAGGAGAGCCACTTGTGCATTGAGTGTTGTGATGGCATCTAGCTCATGAACTCCTATCGATTTCCTTCCACCTATCCCCTTATCATCTGGCAAGTGATTGTTGGTGGCCATATCCTTTAGAAAATCATGAGCCTCATGTGTTGTCTTCCTCATAAAGGTGCCCCCTGCAGCTGCATTAATAATGGTTTTGTGGTCCCAACTAGCCCATTGTAAAAGATATGTACCAAATTCCACTGTTCAATGCCATGATGTGGGCACTTCCTTTGTAGATCCTTAAATCTTTCCCAAGCCTCATAAAGTGACTCCCCATCAGTCTGATAGAAATTATTTAGCTCTCTTCTTAGCTTGGTTGCCTTTGATGGTGGGAAGAACTTTGCCAGAAACTTCTGTGCTAGATCCTGCCATGTGAATATAGAATCTGTCGGCAGCGAATTCAACCATACTTTTGCTCCATCCCTAAGTGAGAAAGGGAAGAGCCTCAACCGGATGACGTCGTCAGTAACGCCATTATATTTGAACGTGGCACACAACTCTAGGAAATTTGCAATGTGCATATGTGGGTCTTCAGATGGTAACCCTCCGAACTGGACTGTGTTTTGCACCATGCTCAGGATCGCATGCTTTATCTCAAAATTATTCGCTCCTATTGCTGGAAGCCTTATGCAAGTCTGTGCTCCAGTAACTCTTGGCGACATAATCTCCTGCACTTTCTCGCTCGGATCTGAACTCTTTCCTCTACGTCATTCTGCAACCCTGGGGGTACTCCTTGGTTGGGTTGATGATCACCCATCTCTTCATTCATCTCATTACTATTTTGTCGATCCCCCATGGCTATCAATTTAATAATCCGCATGTTTCTCCGGTTTTGCTTGCAAGTCTTTTCAATTTCAGGGTTGAATGGAACAAGTGTGTCTGCTCCTTTTTTTCTTCGCATAAACGAGATCCCTGAAATAGATCAAAATCAACAAACAGATCACGGCGCACGGTTCCATAAATAAAAGAAAATAAAATAAAAACAAAAACCAAATTAGAAATTAAGAATAGATAAATTGATATTGAACTACGCCAATCCCCGACAACGGCGCCAAAAACTTGTTAGCGATTTTCCACACTCTTAACGCAAGTGTACGTATCGTTACAAGTAATATAGTCTAGGTAAGACTGAATATCGTCCTCAGGGATTAGTGTTCAATTACCAAACATATATCCTATGGTATCTATTTGGTTGTCGATATTTTGTTGTGGTTTTTATCTATGAACTACTGAACAATTGTAAAAGTTAACTAAATTACTTTACTTAAATCAGATATGGTGGAAATAGGGCTTCCAATCTCCTCAACTATCCACTCTCCTTAATCCTTAATGCAACAATAAAGGTTCTTCTTCTATGTTAAGATAGCAGGTTAACTAGACCGTTTTATATTCTGGTTAGGATATATAAACACTCAACCCCGGTGCAGAAATCTTCTATATTTCTATGACATATTTTACAACATAGGAGGATTAATAACAATAACCTATAAAACTACACAAGTATCGGGGTACTTTAGTCCACGATTTTAACCTATGTTTATTCAACTATAGCATATTCAAATCTCCCCTTTCGGATTTCGATTCGAAATCATATAAGTGATGATAACTAGTGATCAGTTAATTACCAAGCAATCAAAACAACTATTAAATAAATCTTAACTATATGAACAAAAAACCAAATTAATGCATTAAGTCATAAAGACGAGGTTCAAGCGATTCGAAAGGAAATACCTAAATAAAGTTTAGCTCCTAGCCATAGACATGCTAAGAACCAAAATATTATCCAACATAAACTGAAAGTAAATAAAGTAAAGAATGAAAAATACTTAAGAACAAGTCTCTAATCTTGAAGCCTCCAAGAAATTATGTTATGTGATGAATTAGGGATTGTGTCACCCTTGAAAAATCTGCCCAAAGGGCCTTTTATAGCCTCCCAAAACATGTCCCACTTTTCCTTCTATGCCTTGGCCCATTCCTTCTCGGATTTGGCAAAATTCCCGCGTTGGCGCCACGGCCCTGCAGACTGGCGCCCTGGCGCCGAAACTCATATAACTTCTCAGTACATTGGGCGTCGTGGCCCTGCAGTCTCTGATGGATTGGCTTCACGGCGCCACCCTGTTCTCGTCCGGGATGCCAACTTTCGTCTCTTTTGGCTCGAGAACCTCCTTTTATGCCCTCTTTTTGTTTCTTTTCTCCACGTTGCCTTTTTAAACCACTGTGACTCAAAAGAAAGAAAAACTATCCTAACACGGCACATATTTGGACAAAAACGGGTAAAATACTAACTAAAAATAACTCAAAAGGTGTATATAAAATATGCCTAACAAAGATCTATAAGACCGAGTTTATCATCCACAGAGACTGGTTTATTAAGTACAGGTTATCTAGTCTATGGTAACTATTTGGTTGATGTTCTTTAGTTTGAGAATTATAACTAAGAATTATGACTAAGTGCAGAAAATAAACTAAAGAGTATAATACTTTGGGTTTATAACAGTTATGAAGGAAATAGGGCTTCCAATCTCCTCAACTATCCACTCTTTCACGTGTTAATGCAATACTAATGATTCTTCTTCTTATTAAGATATCAGGTTAACTAATCTGTCATTATAGTCCAGTTAGGACATACAAGAGTTTAACCTTGTGCAGAAATCTTCTATATTTCCATGATAAATTTTAGGCACCTCAGGAGTTTAGGCACCACGGAGCTGCTGGCTGGCGTCGCGGCGCCGGTGAAGTCCTTTCTCGAATTTTCTGATTTTGTGTCATTTTCTCGTCGGACTTCGTCTGATTTATTCTATACTTCCTGGGATTTCTTAGACTTCATTTCTTGGCATTTTCTTGTGCAATTTCATCCTAAAAAGTAGTATTTTCTCCTTTATAACCGTTGTGACACAAAAGAAAGAAAAACACACCTAACACTACACTAAACGCAAAAAAAAAGAGTAAAATACTAACTAAAAAGGACTCAAAAGTGTATATAAAATACACTTAACAACTACTTCAAGAATTCATACCTCATGTCAGTTCAATGTTCAGGTCACATCTCCGCTTAGCATTCAGATCTCATGTTGTAACATTCATCTTTTCGACAATCAAATATCATGTTATGATATCCATGTTTACACATATTTATATCTCATATCATTTTAGCACTCATGTATCCATGCCATCTAGTCTTTATGCATTCATGTCCCATTTCATACTCCTCACGTAAAGGTAATCATATCATGTTCATGACTATCTTTTAGTACTCATGTTATTCGTGTCTACAAATTCTTTTTTAAATACTATGTGTGGTATTCTTGTATTCATTCAGTTTAATAGATATTTGTTCATGCCATACCGATATTCATGATAGTTGGTATTCACATATTCAAGCAGTTCAGTATTTATGTTAGTCACATTTATGCTTCAGTTACCATGCTATATTTTGTCATGCATATCAAGATGTCATGTGAGGCTTGTGTTGTACTTTGGTTAACTGATAGGTGTTCGAGAAATATTAGGATAGTCCTATTTAAAGAGGAAACTCTGTCAAAAGTTTTATAAAATTTCAGAGTTAGTCATACTCCTAACCATGAATTATCATTCGAGTACGAATTATCCCAAGGGGGGATATTGTAACACCTTGTAACTTCGGGCCATGGTTTTAACCGTAAGATGGGAAAATGATGGAAACAAGATGAGGAGTGTATGAAGTATTTTAAAACTAATAAAGGTATAAGCATAGGAAAAATTATAGTCAGAAGCTACTCTACAGAGCATGTTTTAAAGTGAGTTTGTAGCAGGTCTCACTAAAATTGTGTTTACAGATAAATATATAAAGAATTTGAGAAGACTTCCTCATGAAAGTTGTAGCCCTTTGAATACCTTTTCAATGGTATATGGTGAAGGTCAAACGGACATCTGTACAAAAGGTAATGATCATTTTACTGAAGGGTCACAACGCTGGGAACAAGTGCGGCCAAAGCAGCCCATTCTGCGATCCGCAGAACTGATCTGCGGCGCGCAAAATGGTCCGCCGAATTGCCAAAATCTAAGCGAGTTACTATTCATTTTTGTGACCAAAAGTGCGGCCAACATTCCCGTTATGTGGCCCACAAAATAGTCTGCAGAATAGTCCCGAAAACTCATTTAAAGTCACATTCTTTCGAATATTTATTCCATTTTCTAGTTCTCCAAGCCCTAGCACGAATTTTTGTCTCCTATAATTATCCTACCACATCAAGGTAAGTCTCTCCCATGTGTTCCTATGTAATTCTAACACTTATACATCAGTTCTTAACAAGATTCCACACTATAATCTTAGGGTTTTCAAGAAAACTCTTCTCAAGGTTTCAAGTTCAGAGTTTTGGGTGTTCTATTCGAAAGTTCAGACATTTTCTTCAAGTTTTGGAGTGATTAAGGTATATAGAGTTTCTATCTATGTGTGAAAACATCATTGTTCTTCCCCACACCACAGATATCTATGAAACCATAAATTTTCATAACCTAGGGTTTTACTCAAGTTCACGATAACTCTATAATTTTATGTTATATCTTGTCTTCATTAATTGTACTCATGATATGTCATTATGACTATCATGAACTTGTCTGTAATCCATGAATGCATGTTTTGAATTTCATGAGTTCGTAAATTCAAGTCATGAACCTATTTTACTCAATCCATGATTTTATACATATTTTTCATGATTTATATAAATTATATTGTATAGTTATTCACATGTTAAATTATAATTATAAACCATGTTTTACAACTTATTTTCATGAATTCATGGGCTTACAAGCTAACTATGTTCAAGTACACATTTTGGGCGTTACATAGATTACCGAAAAGGTTGAGACAATCTAAAACTATGTATGCCAGTGTAGGATAAGGGTCGCTCCATCCAGAGGACGAGACCTTCATATTATGGATTGGATCCTTTCATATCATGTTCATGTCTCATACCCCCGATAAGATATAGGAGTGCTTTGCTAATCGGGCTAGGTACCAGACTCCACGGAACCACGTGGTGATTTCATGTTATCAATTATACTACTGCTCTCCCTACAAATATACAAATATACAGTTTATAGATTTTACGCATGTTATTATATTCATGTTCATGTTCCTATTATATCACGTGCATGCTTATTTTTTAGTTGCTTTACATATAGTACAATTCAAATGTATCAACATCTCTTTGCATGAGACTTGCACTTATGGTGCAAGTACTGAGTTTCAGGACGACGGATCTGCTCATTAGAATTCTCTCAGTATCAGCCATTGTTGAGCACCGTCTCATTAGGGTATTGGTCTATTTATTTTATATGTCAGATTATGCAGTAGATGGTATGCTAGGGCCTTGTTCTGGTAAACAGTTTAGCAGTCAAACTCATGTTTAGAAGTTGCATAGACTAGTCTAGTTTATCATGTTATGTCAGACGTATTACATTTTTAGACTATTTCCGCAATATACTTTCAGAATATATTCTTCAGTATTATGTTTTACATATTTTAAATCATTACTATAGCATGTTTTGATGTCCATGTTGATTCAATAAGCCATGTGGTTCACTTGGTCACATACAGTCAGACGCCGAATGTCGTGTTTCACCCAGGTCATGGTTCGGGGCATGACAGATAAAATTTCCATGAATTTTATTTCAAGTTTTGATTTTATTGACCAAGAATTGACTTTGGATTTCAAATTTCCTAAAAGGATGGAATTAGTTCTTCTAGATTAATTAAGACCTGTTAATTTTAATTTTGAATAGAATGAGCCATTGGAGATCATTTGGGCACTTTTAGAGTTTCAAGTAAAGGTTTGGAGTAAAGTTTTGACTTTTACGAAGCAAGTGAGACTTTAACTTTATTGAAAACCTATTTTTACAATGTCTTAATTTGAAACTTGCATTATTTGGCTTTCAAACCTAGTGCATTGTGGAGTGAGCATGTACTAGGTCATATATAATATTTTGAGTTGTTATTATGAATTATACACTCTTACTACCTAGAAATAACTTTATTAAGATTTAAAACGTGGCTAGAACTACTTTTATAAACTGAGCATGACATCCTAGAGATTTAATTGTTAAATCTGGCTAGGGATATTTGCATCCTTATATGCATTACTTCAGTGGTCTTTCATGACAATATCTGATGACATAATTACTTGTATTTTGTATAGTGGATTGCATAGATATCAATATGTGGTTGCTTGGTCTATCGGATCTCTAGTATTTGTAAGGGCCTATGGATGTCTGGTCTAATAGATTTCCGAGTATTCGTAAGTGGAAATAAAATAAGAACAAGGCATAAGTCTATAAAAACGTCTCATAACTCAAATACGCACAACTATGTCATACACCTCCCAATATCTGGAGTCATAAGTTTTTTGAATTACTATTATGGAGTACAAGTTTGGAAGTCAACAAAATTATCTGAAAAGTAAAGATAGATAAAATAGAGATAGAGTTTGGTGCGTGGAACAACCAACAACTCACCCTGATAACTTTAATAGTAACTCCTCAACGATCGGTGATAATCAGCCACTACTAGTTCTTGAAACAGAACCCACACACAAAAGGCGCAGCAAGTGTAGAATGAGTATGGAAAAATATGTGTACTCTGCAGCATTGTTGATCGATCCTAAATTGAAATAATTTCAAGAGTTGGTCTTCCCAATGCTTACCTCCCCAATTTGTTAGTAACCAATTCAAGTTAATTATACAGTCATTTCAAGCAACTGCCGAATAAAATCGTCCATGATAAGGTTCCGTGAATCATCAAGTAAGAAAGTAAAGTCCAGTTCTTCCGAAGAACGCAAGAACAAGCCAAATCATGAAAATGAAATCAAATAGGGATGAAATGCAATGGCTAAATGTGTCAGTGTACATACTCTCCTGCAGTAGCTTTCTCGTGACTAATGGGACTCGCAATGTCCATATACTCATCTGAAATACTAGATCTTCCAGATCGCATCGGGTATCCAACCAATGTTGGATATATCATCATCACTTCATCATATACCAAATCCAATTGGGCCTCTTGGGGTCATTTACGTATGTCTCATCAAATAAAGTATATCAGAGATATCATATGAAGCATAAAAATTAATATGTATCCAACAAGTAATAATTCCATACCAAAGAAATGTCGTAAGTAGTTCATTTTCATTATTTAGATGAGATGAGAAGTGATGTATGCACAAATAATCAATGTCACGCATATTTATCAAGTTTGGCTACAAGGCCAAATACACCGAGATAATTAAGTCAATTAAGAATCTACCAGCTAGTGATCACATACTTTAACATTCTCGAGTACAATAAAAATTATGTATTTATTAATTTACCCATAACATGACACCGGTACTCACACAAATGTTCATTGCCTCATGAGTATGAGACTTACATTCCCCATTTATCCCCTTAATTAACGAATACCAATACAAACACTTCATAAATATTCTAGTAAGTCTCAATTTGCCTTAATTTTGAAGCCCAAATGATCACTCTGTGGCCTTGCCCTTGCTTAGAGCCTTCAAACGAGCCCAATATATTCAAATATGGAATCTATGTACGAATACGAGCCTATAGACACCCTTATTGTCACGCTCCGAATCATGACCGGTAACACAATACTCGGTATATGACTGTATATGACCGAGTGAACCATATGGATTATTGAATCAACATGGGACATCTACTATTACAGAAAATGATTTAAATATGATCAAATAATAATAGCTGAAAACTATTTGCAGTTATTAATACTAAAATTATTGTATGTAGGCTTAAGTGAGAAAATAGTCTGAACATGATAAGTGATTAGCCAACATACCCTACTAGACACAGTTTCTTAGACTCCCTAAGACACCTGAACCTAGGCTCTGATACTAAGCTTTGTCATGCTCTGAATCATAGCCTAGGTGAAAAATGGCACTCGCTGCTTGGTTGCATGTCACGAGCAAACTACATGTCTACTGAAGCAACATGGGCATTAAAACATACTATAGTAATGATAATGAAGAATGTAAAACTGTCTACTGAAAGTAGTCTAAAATAATCATAGCGAAAATAATCTGAAAATTTATTAAGTCTGAAAACCAATGATGACATGACATACTAAACTAGTGTATAAAATCTTTGAACATGAGTCTGATTGTAAAACTATTTGCCAGGACAAGGCTCTGTCATACCTCTATCATAAAACGTAATCATAAAAGTAACTATATTGATACCCCAGTAGATCTGTCTCCCTGAAACTCAACACCTGCACTGTAAAGTACGGGCCTCAATGTAGAAAAGGACGTTAGTACATTTGAATTGTATCGTATGTAAAGCAACTGAAGGAATAAGCAATCATATAGAATAATAAAATATGAAACTGAAATTGTAACATGTGCATTAGCATGATCTGGCATGAGAATAAAATATGTGTAAACATCTATAAAGTTATATATTTGTAAGTTTAAATATTTGTATATCTATGGGGAGAGCAGTAGCATAACTGACAACACAAATTACTATGTGGGTACGTGGAGTCTGGTACCTGGCCCGACCAGCAGAGTAATCTCATACCTTGCGGGGGTATGAGACATAACATATGATGAAATGATCCAATCTGCAATCTGAAGGTATCGTCATCTAGCGGAGCGACCCTTATCCTATGGTGTCATATGTAGTTTCAGGCTAACTGTGCATTCTCGGTGAACTAAGCAACTCTCAAAACATGTATTTAAAAATAGTGGCTTGTAAGCCCATGATTTCATGAAAGCAACTTGTAAAGCATGGTTTGAAATCATAATGTATTACGTGAACATACAACTTGTGTAAATTCATGAAAACATACATATATAAGTTCATGAAATCTAATAGTAATGGTTTATGACTTGTAATTCTAGAACCCATATAATTCGAGGGCATTCATGGATTACACGCGGATATCTAATAACAATAATGGAATATAAGGACCACTATAACAAATTAATAACATAACATGGTATATCATGATACATGTAATTTAGGGCTATCATGAAATTGAAATAAAATCCTATGTTATGGAATTTCATGGATTTCATGGAAAACGTGGCATGGAGAAAAACATGAATATTCTCACACATGGATAGAGGCTCGACATACCTTATTCACTCCAAAACGTGTCTTAAAATCTATACTTGAAAGAATAATCCCAAAACTTGAACTTTAATTCCTAGAGTTGGATTTTCTCGCAAAACCCTAGGTTAGAATAGTATATTTCACTTTGGAATTGATTATACTTGAATAAAATTACATGGAAATGACTTACATTGAGTTACACGGATGATGGGAGAAGATAGTTTTGTTCTAGGGCTTGAGGGAATGAGAAACTCTGATTTTTGGAACTAAGTTGCATATTTATAGTGTTTTCTGTCGGAGGGATTTGAGGGTCATGATTTATGGTCCATCACTCTTTTTACGATCTACATCTGGACCGTCAATAATTGTATGGTCCATATAATTATCGAATTAATTTAATTATTTTACAACTTTTCAGTTACTTCAAAACTTATGAGGCTTCAGACGGTCAGAAAGGATGGACCGTCAAATATTGTATGGTCCTTAAAAATCAACTAGGTCCTGTCAGTTTCAAAAATGGAATCGACGGTTCAATTCGATGGACCATTGATAATCCTACGATCCGTATAATCCAGGCGTCAAATTTAATCTGTAGAACTGAAATTAGTTTTCAACTTAAACTACACGTTTTGGTTTTTTAAACTCCTGAATCATAAATATGGCTTAGTTTAAATGTACGAGATGTTACCATATCTCCCCCTTGGGATGATTCATCCTTGAATGATGGATCATGATTAAGAATGAGACTGAACATAGCATGAGTACATGAGCGTGATGAAACATGACATGGGAATTGAACTGACATGATTACAAGAAAACATGTACATGGGGACCTGGAACATGAGTACTGAACATATGAACGTGAAATATGAGACATGGATACGCAAGGGACACGACATGAATATTGAAGGTACTTACCTTGATCATTTTCTATTTTCTCCTCCAATAAGTGTGGGTATATGGACTTCATGTCTTCTTCGGCTTCTCATGTAGCCTTCTCAACATTTTGACTTCTCCTCAACCCTTTCACTGAGACAACTTCTTTAGTTCTAAACTTTTGAATCTGACGATCCAAAATAGCCACATGGATCTCCTCATATGTCAAACCATCCTTAATTATTATGGAATCAGTAGGGATAACTAACGACGGGTCTCCCACACACTTTCTCAATATGGATACCTGAAACACTGCATGCACAACAACTAAATCTTGTGGCAATTCAACTTCATAAGCCACTTGCCCAACTCTCCTCAAAATCATGTAAGGTCCGATATATTTGGGACTGGGCTTCCCTTTCTTCCCAAATCTCATGACACCTTTCATAGGTTAAACTTCAGAAATAGCCAATCATCAACTTGAAACTCCATATCGTTATGCCTCACATCTAAATAGGAATTTTGGTGACTCTGGGCTATTTTCAAATGATTCTGAATCAATTTGACTTTCTCCAAAGCCTGATAGACTAAGTATGGTCCTAGCAACTCTGTTTCACCAACTTTGAACCACCCAATTGGTGATCTACATCTCTGCCCATACAGATCTTCAAATTGTGTTATCTGGATACTAGCATGATAATTGTTATTATATCAAATTCAATGAGATGCAAATGATCATCCCAATTACCTTTAAAATCGAGAACACATGCCCTCAACATATCCTCAAGAGTCTGAATAGTACGATCTGCCTAGCCATCTGTTTGTGGGTGAAAATACGTGATATTCACCTTGGTACCCAATCTTTTTCCGAAAAAGACTTTCAAAAGTGAGATGTGAACTAAGCACCACGATCTAAAATGATGTACACTCGGATCCCATGAAGCCAAACAATTTCTCGAATATATAACTTAGCATAATCTTCTACTGAATCTATGGTCTTCACTGACAAAAAGTGGGCTAATTTAGTCAGTCGGTCCAATATCACCCAAATTAAATTAGTACTCCGGGCGGAGCGAGGAAAACCTGTTATGAAATCCATATTTATCATCTCTCATTTCCAAATAGGAATATTAATATTCTGAGCTAACTCACCTGGACTTTAGTGCTCGGCCTTCACCTGTTGATAATTCGAACATTTGGTTACAAAATTTGCCACATTCCTTTTCATATCGTTCTACCAATAAATCTCCTTAATATCATGGTACATCTTGGTAGAACCTAGGTGAATAAAATACCTAGAATTATGTGCTTCTGCCATGATTCACTCTTTGAGTCCATCCACATCTGAAACTCATAATCTGCCTCGGTACCTCAAAGTATCATCATCTCCCTCATATTCAAAAGTCGTAGTCTTATGCTTGTGAATCCCCTCTTTCAAATGTAATAAGTAGGGATCAATAAACTGTTTCTCCTTCACCTCATCTACTAAGGAGGATTTACACTTGTTCTGAACAACTACACTACCATTCTTTGGAGTCCATAAGTTGAACTCCTAGACTGTCTAGTCGATGAATCTCTTTCGTCATGATTTTGTTACCTTCCTCAACATAAGATAAACTTTACATGGATCACCGACTAAAAGCATCGACTACCACATTCGCTTTTCCTGGATGATAGAAAACATCTACATCATAATCCTTTATCAATTTGAGTCATCTCCTCTAACTAAGATTCAACTCTGGCAGCTTGAAAATGTACCGAAGGCTCTTGTGATCTGTGAAAATGTCAACGTGAACTCCATACAAATAGTGACGCCATATCTTGAGTGCAAAAATCACGACTGTCAATTCTAAGTCATGAGTTGGATAATTATTTTCACGAGGCTTAAGATTTATGTATGCATAAGTTATAACCTTACCATATTGCATTAAAACACAGTCAAGACCAACTCCTAAAGCATCACAATATACAACGAAGCTGTTACACCCCATATTTTCAGGACATGTTTTAAGAACGTTAGTAAGAACTCACCAGTGTTAAGATTTGAGGCTTGTAAAAATTTATCGGAATTTTGATATTGTCGGAAAACGTATTATTGTGACGAATGGGAGGGCGACATGTGTCACCCCCCCCTTAGAGTGCCTTGGACGTAAATGGCATGACCAATATGGTCATTTACCATAAGTCTTCTAAAGGCTAAGTCTTGCAACTTGTAGCATGAGTTTATTGACTAAAGTCAAAGGTCCTAGTCTTGATATTTTGGAAGACCATATCTAAGCCTCACATTTGTAATTATCTTGACCATCCAATTCTCTATTTAATACTAGTAGCAAGAGATGTCTTGACACTTAGAAAATTTTACACAAAATTTGGATGAACTTTGAGCTAGCTCACGGGTTCACTAAGAAAAAGAAAGAAAATTTTTCGTTTCTTGTCCGTTTGATTCCCCACTTTAAACCAAGGTTTTTAGGTGTATTGTAAACACATCTCAATAGAAAAATCTTGGAAAAAGATTGTTTACGGGTTAGTCGCAAACGAAAACCTAAGGGTCTTTCTAGGTTTTGTTTGGAAATTTGAAGGTAAATTGTTGGTGTTGTTCTAAGGGTCTCAAGCGGATTGAAGTGGCTTGGAGAGGTTCTAGACTACTAAGAGCGATTTCGATTGGAGTTGGATTAAGTCTCATTGAGGTATAATCTTGTTCTTTGAAAGTATTACAAGATTAGCTATATTGTTGTTGTTAGCTTTGCATGTTGCTAGCATGAAGTTGTTATATTGAAGTTATACGAATAATGGATTGATCATAGCCTTGGAAATCCGAAATGTAAAATAAGCCATGACTAAGATGATTACAATTTAATCGTTGTTAGAATCGTCGCATGTTATTGACTTGAAGATTATGGTAGTTATAACCAAATGCGACTTGATATCATATTATGCTACCAATTTGGATTGTAATGGAAATTGGTTAGAATTGGTATTGTTGAACTCAAGGTGGCCGATGTTGGACTTGTAGGTTGTGTTAGTTGGTTAGTCATTTGTATTGGACTACTTTATAAATTGTGAGCCAATTGGGGCTGTGTAGTTATTCAATTGTATTGGATTATCTTCTATAAATTGTGAGCCAATTGGGGCTGTTTGGTTATTGTATTTCCGGCCTTGAAAGAGGTGGCAAAGTAAGTAAAAACAAAGGAGGTGCTGTCCGATTTTCCGTAGAATATAGGGACTTAACACTTATGATATTCTACGATTGAAGTAAGGCCTAAATAGACGTATTATGAACATTATAGGTTGACATACTACGGGCGGGACTTTGTACTTGGCAAGTGGTTTGACCCGACGAGGTATGTAGAACTTTTTCCTATCTTTTGAGCATGACTAGTTTCGCGTATATAGTACGGTAGACGTACAAGACTTTGACATTCCTTACTAGCCTTAAAAAAAATGCCAAGTCGGGTGAGTTAGGAAGTTAACTCACTTCTTTGAAAATATTAAGAATGTCTTAAGTCTTAGTAAAGTTAAGGGACTTGAAGGAATTTAAAGTATGTGATACTTTCGTCGTTTTAATCGTATAAGTCCCTTGGATAGGAAAATGTACTTGACTAAGGTATAAAGTGAATATAACGACTTTATGGGGAGTTGATTATATTGACTTTATGCAAAGGTAAAATGACTTGTGTTAATGAAAGGCAAATTGATTTTAAGGTATCAATTGCCTAAGGTTTTTAATAAGAAAAATGAGTCACTTGATTTAGAAACCTACTTTAAATTCTAAAGGTATTGTGACTTGTCTTGAAATGTAATTTGGACTTGATACTATGGTTACTAGTGTCTTGGAAGCTTTCTACTAAAAAGAGTCATTTGTTTTTAAAGAATAGAAGTACGTGGTACTTTGGGTTAAATTCCCGGATTTTTATAAAAGACATGATAAGTGCCTTAAGTAAACTAAAATGAGAGTGGAGATGAATAAGACTAATAAGAAGTTAGGGGGATTGCTAACTTGTTTAATTATTAATATGACGGTTTTGAGATAGGGTAAGAGTATAAGTGAGGGGCAAACCCCCAAGACGCTATACCACCTTCTCCAGGATAAGAGTATAAATGAGGGGTAAGCCCCCAAGACGTTATACCACCTGCGTTACTATCTTCTTCAGGGTAAGAGTATAAGTGAGGGGCAAACCCCCAAGACGCTATACCACCTGCTCCAGGGTAAGAGTATAAATGAGGGGTAAGAACCCCAAGACGTTATACCACCTGTCTTTATGGGTTCACTACTCATGGTTTGATTGGGAGACTGCTATGTTGACGTTGTACGTATTCTCTTAATTTACTCTCATTGTTAGTAAGGCACTGTGTACTGTAATTTTGTTATCATACATGTCTCCGGCTTTGTTTTGAACTTATATTGCAATTACAGTACTTTCCAGTTTTACATACTTAGTACATATTGTGTACTGACCCCCTTCCTCGGGGGCTGCGTTCATGCCGCAGGAAAGGGTAAGCAGGTGGCAGATCCACATTCTTAGGATCACTTATCAGACGTCGGAAGCTCCATTCTCCGGAGGCTTGTCTTTCTTTTGGTACAGTCTTGTCCCTGATGTTGTAGATTTTGTACATTCAGGGTATGGCGGGGCCCTGTCCCGCCACAGTTGTTATTCCTAGAGGTCTGTATTCACCTTTGTGGTTGGGCTGTAAGAACTGAGTTGTAAAGTTGTACTTTTGACTTTGTTTATATTATGGAAGGCGGCCTTATCGGCTAGCCTGTGTTGTATATTATTTTACACATGTGTTTATGTTGTGTATGTTCCGCTGCTATTCTCTGATGTATACCTGAACAGGGTGCCCAGGTAGGGCACGATGCGCCCGGTCTGGTCGTGACAAAAGTGGTATCGAGCGATTAGTCCTCGGAAAGTGTCTACAGACCGTGTCTAGTAGAGTCTTGATTATCGGTGTGTTGTGCACCACATCTATAATCAGGAGGCTACAGGACATTTAGGATTGGTTTCCATTCTTCTCTCTCTGAGATCGTGCATTAGAGCTGTCTTATTAGGTTGAATCCTCTCTGACCTCTTCTTATGAAACAGCTATGCCTCCACGGAAAGCTACCAGAGCCCAGAAGGGCAAGGCAGCAGGAGCTGCTAGCGGTACTCAGAGGGTCACACGGGCTCAGGCACAGACTATGCCTGAGGTAGTAGGCGGGTCGTTGAGTTCAGCCACGCCGACAGTATTAGAGGAGCCGAGAGCGGCAGTAGCTCCAGAGGTTCCGATACCAGAGCCTCAGCCCACACCCACCGCCGAGTATAGAGACTATGGGAATGATTCGGTTATTGACCAAGATAGTAGCGGCAATACGATGTGAGCAGCCCACCCTAGAGCCGACAGTTTGCGGATTAGGGATTTTCTGGGATGTCATCCACCTGAGTTTTATGGTTCAAGGTCTGATGAGGATCCGCAGGAGTTCGTTCGACAGATACAGCGGACCATGCAGGTTCTTAGGGCTTCAGAGACAGAGTCTGTTACACTAGCCTCTTACCGGTTGCGCGATATTGCGTTGAACTGGTTTGAGTCGTGGTTGCTTTCGAGAGGTGATGATGCTCTTCCAGCTGTTTGGGAGGAGTTTACAGAGGCCTTTATGGATCACTTTTTACCTCCCGAGATGAGGAGAGCCCGGGTAGACAGATTTTTGACCTTGCGGCAGAACGGGAGGACCGTTAGGGAGTACAGCCTGGAGTTTGACTCCTTGGCCAGGCATGCTCACACTATTGTAGCTAGCATGGCGGATAGAGTTCATCGTTATGTGATGGGGCTAGACCGTCATATGATTACAGCATGCTTGGGGGTGGCTCTTCAGCCCGGTATGGACATCGCCCGGATGCAGGCCTATGCACAGGGGATAGAGGATAGAGAGAGGGAGGACCAGATTGACGCAGGCCAGCCCAAGAGGCGGGGGCGGTCGGGGCGAAGGTCTCGAGGCGATTCGGCCGGCCAGCAGAGTAGGTCCACGCCCACCAAAGACAGAGTGCTCGCCACGGCAAGAGGTCGACCAGCCAGTCGGTCGGGAGCGGTCGTGGCTCGGGACTACAGATTTCGAGGCAGGAACCGTCACCGATCGGGACCACCCACACCTCAGTGTGCTCGATGCGGTAGGTTCCACCAGGGCGAGTGTCGCAGAGCTTCGGGAGCTTGTTACTCTTGTGGCCAGCTGGGCCATTTGAAGAGAGATTGTCCGTCAGAGCGGTATGGGTGGTACAGACACCCGACGGATCGATTCCATCGGGTCTTCTTCTCCTTCTGTGGTTATGCGCCCCGGAGGGCAGGGTTCTCACGGACAGACAGGCCGCGGTAGAGGTCGAGGTGGTGGTTCTAGTTCTAGCGGTCCTCAGAACCGCATATACTCTCTAGCCAGCCGCCAGGATCAGGAGGCTTCCACGCCGCTGTCGGTACATTACTGATTTCAGGCTGTGATGTTTATGCATTGATAGATCCAGGTTCTACCTTGTCCTATGTGTCCCCTCTTATTGCGGGTAGAATCGGGATAGAGCCGGTGTCGATAGAGCCTTTCGAGGTAGCTACGCCTATGGGAGATTCGGTGTTAGCTGAGCGGGTGTACAGAGGTTGTCCGGTTTATATTTACAGTCGTCAGACCCTTGCAGACTTGATAGAGCTGGAGATGACAGATTTTGATGTCATTATGGGTATGGACTGGTTGGCTTCTTGTTATGCCAACGTTGACTGTAGGGACAGGTTGGTTCGGTTCCAGTTTCCTGGCGAGCCAGTTATCGAGTGGAGAGGCAACACAGCGTCGCCGAGGGGTAGGTTTATTTCTTACCTCAAGGCTAGGAAGATGGTGCAGAAGGGTTACATCTATCATCTGGTTCGGGTATTTGATACAGAGGCTGAGGTGCCGCTTCTTGATCGATGCCAGTGGTTAGGGAGTTTGCAGATGTGTTCCCAGATGATCTTCCGGGTATCCCTCCTGAGAGGGAGATTGAGTTTTGTATTGACACGTTGCCAGACACTCGACCTATTTCCATTCCGCCATACAGGATGGCACCTGCCGAGTTGAGGGAGCTGAAGGACCAGCTGAAAGATTTGCTGGAAAAAGGCTTTATTAGGCCTAGTGTATCTCCCTGGGGAGCGCCGGTATTGTTTGTAAAGAAGAAGGATGGGACGCTGCGTATGTGTGTTGACTACAGGCAGCTGAATAAGGTAACCATTAAGAATAGGTACCCCCTCCCCAGGATTGATGATTTATTTGACCAGTTGCAGGGTGCGAGGTGTTTCTCAAAGATAGACCTGCGTCCCAGTTATCATCAGGTTCGAGTTCGAGAGGCAGATATCCCAAAGACTGCATTCAGGACCCGGTATGGGCACTATGAGTTCAGGGTTATGTCTTTCGGTTTGACCAACGCTCCAGCGGTATTTATGGATTTGATGAACCGGGTGTTCAAGCCATTTTTGGATACATTCGTGATAGTATTCATCGATGACATCCTGGTTTATTCACGGACAGAGCAGGAGCATGCAGACCACTTGAGGACGGTACTCGGGGTTCTCCGGAGCCGGCAGTTATTCGCCAAGTTCTCCAAGTGTGAGTTTTGGTTGGCCTCGAGCATTCCAGGGCATATTATCGGGTGATGGTGTTCGGTAGATACGGCAAAGATTGAGGCGCAAGTCTTGGCCGAGCCCGACTACTCCGACCGAGGTGCGCAGCTTAGGATCGCAGTTATTATCGCGAGTTTGTGGAGCGGTTGCCGATTTCAAGACCGCTGACTAGTGACTCGAGGCGCCAAGTTCCGATGGACGAGGTCTTGCGAAGGGTTTCCAGTTGTTGAAGGAAAGGTTGACTACAGCTCCAGTTCTTACTCTTCCGGAGGGTTAGATGGGTACGTGATCTATTGTGATGCCTGCATCGGGCTAGGTGTGTTTTGATGCGCACGGCAAGGTTATAGCCTATGCTTCGGCGATTACGGAAGCATGAGAGGAATTACCCTACCCATGACTTAGAGTCACGCAGCTTATACATGCCTCAAGATTTGGAGACACTATTTGTACGGGTTCATGTGGATATTTATACAGACCACAAGAGCCTCGGTATATCTTCGAGAGGAGTGAACTTGAGACAGAGCGGTGGTTAGAGTCTTGAAAGATTATGATGTTGATATTCTATACCATCCGGAAGGCCAACGTAGTTCGCCGATGCCTTGAGTCGTAGATCGATGGGAGCCTATCGAGGTACAGCAGAGACAGATACGGTCCGTCGATCCACCGCCAGCGAGCCTTGGGGTTCGATTGATCGATACCGACGATAGTGGAGTACGGGTTCGTGAGGTTGCCGAGTCTTCCATCGTTGATGAGGTAAAGAGGCGACAGTTTGAGGACCCAGTGTTGGTACGGTACCGTGATGCAGCTCTTCGGGAGGAGAAGAGTCTATTCGAGGTAGCGCCTGATGGGGTGCTGAGATTTGAGGGCCGGTTGTGTGTTCCCGATGTATCAGGACTTCGTCAGCAGATTCTGGGGGAGGCACACAGTGCTCGTTATTCTATTCATCCGGGGTCGACCAAGATGTACCATGACCTCAGATGTTTGTATTGGTGGGATGGCCTGAAGAGGGACGTGGCAGGTTTTGTTGCACAGTGTCCTAATTGCCGCGAGTTAAGGTCGAGCACCGAGGCCCAGTGGATTATTGCGCCTATTGAGATTCCGACGCGTGGAAGTGGGAGGCGATCAACATGGACTTTGTTACAGGTTACCTCGCACTCGAGGAAATGCGACTCCATTTGGGTTATTGTTGACAGTCGAAAATCAGCCCATTTCCTTCCGGTCGGACGACGCCACCGAGGACTATGCCGATTGTACATCGAGAGATAGTGAGGCCGCACGGTGTTCCGGTGTCGATTATATCCGATAGAGCCGGTTCACGGCTAACTTCGAGGTCTTTCCGTAAGGGTTTGGGGACACAGTGAGTCTCGGACAACATTTCACCTCGGTCGACGGCGGCGTAACGCGTACTATCCATACACTTGAGGATATCTTTGCGAGCTGCGTGATTGATTTCGATGGTAGCCGGAGGATCGATTTCTCTCGTGGAGTTTGCTTATAATAACCTACCATTCCAAGATACGGATGGCGCCATACGAGGCTTTATATGGCGGAAATGCAGTCGCCGATCGGTTGGTTCGGCGTGGCGTGGTACGCTTAGTTGGCGCACTTGGTACAGCAGTCGTGGATAAGGTGAAGCTTATCCAGAGAGATCGATAGCGGCTTCGATGTCGGCGAAGTCATACGCAGATAATCGGCGTCGGCATTCGGAGTTTCGGTGACGATTGGGTCTTCTTGAAGGTGTCACCCATGGCGGTGTGATGAGATTCGGTAAGAAGGGGAAACTCAGCCCAAGGTACATTGGGCCCTACCAGATCGTTCGTCGGGTGGGCAAGGTTGCCTACGAGTTGGATCTGCCATCAGAGTTGGAGGCGGTGCATCCGGTCTTCCATGTTTCTATGTTGCGGAAGTGTATCGGTGATCCAGCGAGAGTTTTTCCTACTAGTGAGGTCCAGGTGACAGAGGGGTTATCGTATGAGGAGAGTCCCATAGCGATACTCGATCGCCAGGTCAGGCGACTGCGGACCAAGGATGTTGCTTCCGTCAAAGTCCTGTGGAGAAATGATAACCGAGAGGAGATGACTTGGGAGGCGGAGGAGGACATGTTGAGGAAGTATCCTCACTTATTTCCTATACCTTCAGGTAATTCATCTTCCTTTACTTGTCAAGTTTTAAATTGAAGTACCTCTTTTGCCTAAATGACATTATGTGGCCATGATTGGCATTATTGGTATGTCGGGGTTGTGAAAAGAAAACCAGGTCGCTAATTTTAAGTTTGACTCCGAAGGAACATTCGGGGACGAATGTTTCTAAGGGGGGAAGAATGTTACACCCCATATTTTCAGGACATGTTTTAAGAACGTTAGTAAGAACTCACCAGTGTTAAGATTTGAGGCTTGCAAAAATTTATCGGAATTTTGATATTGTCGGAAAACGTATTATTGTGACGAATGGGAGGGCGACATGTGTCACCCCCCCCTTAGAGTGCCTTGGACGTAAATGGCATGACCAATATGGTCATTTACCATAAGTCTTCTAAAGGCTAAGTCTTGCAACTTGTAGCATGAGTTTATTGACTAAAGTCAAAGGTCCTAGTCTTGATATTTTGGAAGACCATATCTAAGCCTCACATTTGTAATTATCTTGACCATCCAATTCTCTATTTAATACTAGTAGCAAGAGATGTCTTGACACTTAGAAAATTTTACACAAAATTTGGATGAACTTTGAGCTAGCTCACGGGTTCACTAAGAAAAAGAAAGAAAAATTTCGTTTCTTGTCCGTTTGATTCCCCACTTTAAACCAAGGTTTTTAGGTGTATTGTAAACACATCTCAATAGAAAAATCTTGGAAAAAGATTGTTTACGGGTTAGTCGCAAACGAAAACCTAAGGGTCTTTCTAGGTTTTGTTTGGAAATTTGAAGGTAAATTGTTGGTGTTGTTCTAAGGGTCTCAACAAGCGGATTGAAGTGACTTGGAGAGGTTCTAGACTACTAAGGAGCGATTTCGGATTGGAGTTGGATTAAGTCTCATTGAGGTATAATCTTGTTCTTTGAAAGTATTACAAGATTAGCTATATTGTTGTTGTTAGCTTTGCATGTTGCTAGCATGAAGTTGTTATATTGAAGTTATACGAATAATGGATTGATCATAGCCTTGGAAATCCGAAATGTAAAATAAGCCATGACTAAGATGATTACAATTTAATCGTTGTTAGAATCGTCGCATGTTATTGACTTGAAGATTATGGTAGTTATAACCAAATGCGACTTGATATCATATTATGCTACCAATTTGGATTGTAATGGAAATTGGTTAGAATTGGTATTGTTGAACTCAAGGTGGCCGATGTTGGACTTGTAGGTTGTGTTAGTTGGTTAGTCATTTGTATTGGACTACTTTATAAATTGTGAGCCAATTGGGGCTGTGTAGTTATTCAATTGTATTGGATTATCTTCTATAAATTGTGAGCCAATTGGGGCTGTTTGGTTATTGTATTTCCGGCCTTGAAAGAGGTGGCAAAGTAAGTAAAAACAAAGGAGGTCTTTGTCCGATTTTCCGTAGAATATAGGGACTTAACACTTATGATATTCTACGATTGAAGTAAGGCCTAAATAGACGTATTATGAACATTATAGGTTGACATACTACGGCGGGACTTTGTACTTGGCAAGTGGTTTGACCCGACGAGGTATGTAGAACTTTTCCTATCTTTTGAGCATGACTAGTTTCAGCGTATATAGTACTCAGAGACGTCAAGACTTTGACATTCCTTACTAGCCTTAAAAATGCCAAGTCGGGTGAGTTAGGAAGTTAACTCACTTCTTTGAAAATATTAAGAATGTCTTAAGTCTTAGTAAAGTTAAGGGACTTGAAGGAATTTAAAGTATGTGATACTTTCGTCGTTTTAATCGTATAAGTCCTCGATAGGAAAATGTACTTGACTAAGGTATAAAGTGAATATAACGACTTTATGGGAGTTGATTATATTGACTTTATGCAAAGGTAAAATGACTTGTGTTAATGAAAGGCAAATTGATTTTAAGGTATCAATTGCCTAAGGTTTTAATAAGAAAAGAGTCACTTGATTTAGAAACCTACTTTAAATTCTAAAGGTATTGTGACTTGTCTTGAAATGTAATTTGGACTTGATACTATGGTTACTAGTGTCTTGGAAGCTTTCTACTAAAAAGAGTCATTTGTTTTAAAGAATAGAAGACGTGGTACTTTGGGTTAAATTCTGATTTTTATAAAAGACATGATAAGTGCCTTAAGTAAACTAAAATGAGTGGAGATGAATAAGACTAATAAGAAGTTAGGGGGATTGCTAACTTGTTTAATTATTGTATGACGGCCGGTTTTGAGATAGGGTAAGAGTATAAGTGAGGGGCAAACCCCCAAGACGCTATACCACCTTCTCCAGGATAAGAGTATAAATGAGGGGTAAGCCCCCAAGACGTTATACCACCTGCGTTACTATCTTCTTCAGGGTAAGAGTATAAGTGAGGGGCAAACCCCCAAGACGCTATACCACCTGCTCCAGGGTAAGAGTATAAATGAGGGGTAAGAACCCCAAGACGTTATACCACCTGTCTTTATGGGTTCACTACTCATGGTTTGATTGGGAGACTGCTATGTTGACGTTGTACGTATTCTCTTAATTTACTCTCATTGTTAGTAAGGCACTGTGTACTGTAATTTTGTTATCATACATGTCTCCGGCTTTGTTTTGAACTTATATTGCAATTACAGTACTTTCCAGTTTTACATACTTAGTACATATTGTGTAATCGACCCTTCCTCGGCTGCGTTCATCGCCGCAGAAAGGGTAAGCAGTGGCGATCCACATTCTTAGGATCACTTATCGACGCCTAAGCTCCATTCTCCGGAGGCTTGTCTTTCTTTTAGCATCTTGTCCCTGATGTTGTAGATTTTGTACATTCAGGGTATGGCGGGGCCCTGTCCCGCCACAGTTGTTATTCCTAGAGGTCTGTATTCACATATGTGGTTGGGCTATAAGAACGGAGTTGTAAAGTTGTACTTTTGACTTTGTTTATATTATGGAAGGCGGCCTTATCGGTTTGCCTGTGTTGTATATTATTTTACACATGTGTTTATGTTGTGTATGTTCCGCTGCTATTCTCTGATGTATACCTGAACAGGGTGCCCAGGTAGGGCACCGCCGCGCCGGGTCGTCGTGACGAAGCCCTCGCCTTCATACGCCAATACTAACATCGAGTGAAGTCAGTCTTGTTTTCAATTCCTCAAAACTACACTCATAGGCATGTGACCACTAAAATTTGACTTTCTTCTAAGTTAATCTAGTCAATTGAGTGACAATAGAGGAAACAACCTCTATGAAATGTCTACAATAGCCTGCCACAACCAAGAAACCCTGTATATCTAAAGCAGAAGTGGGTCTATGCCAATTCTTTACAACGTCTATTTTCTGAAAATCAACCTGGACGTCTTCTCCTGATATCACATGGCCTAAGAATGCTACTGACTTTAGCCAAAATTCACACTTGGAAAATTTTGCATAAAGCTCGCGGTCCTAAAGTATTCGAAATATCATTCGGAGATGCTCCGCTTGATCAGCCTCACTGCGGGAATAAACTAAGATATCATTAATGAAGACAATGACGAAAAGATCAAAATAATGCTTGAAGACTCTCTTAATAAGATCCATAAAAATAGTTGGGCCATTTGTCAATCTGAATGACATGACACAAAATTCGAAATGACCATAACGAGTTCTGAAGGCGGTTTCAGAATATCAACTTCATTAACCTTAAGCTGATCGGATAAATCATCTATTCTGGAAAGAGGATACTTATTCTTAATAGTGATCTTGTTCAACTACCGATAGTCAATGCACATACGCAAAGACCCATTTTTCTTCCGAACTAACTAAACTGGTGCACCCCATGGTGAGATACTTTGTCTAATGAATCCCTTATCAAGAAGATATTTCTGGGCTTTTATCTCTCTTAACTCTGCTGGAGCCATTCTGTATGGAGAAATATATATCGGTATGGTGCTGGAAAGTAGATCGATTCTGAATTCAATCTCCATATCAGGAAGAACTCTGGAAAGTTCTTCAAGAAAGACGTCTGGAAGCTCATTGACAACTGACACTAACTGAAGAATTAAGGTTTGGGTTTCTGCATCCCTAACCCGAACTAGATAGTACATATACCCCTTGGATATCATCTTTCTGGCCTTAAGATAGGAAATAAAAGTATATATGGGTGCTACTGAATCACCCTTCCATATTATCATTTGCTCACCGGAAAATTCGAACTTTACAATTTTGGTTCTACAACATATCATGGCATAACCTGAAGACAACCAATCTATACCTATGATTACATAAAAGTCTACCATTTACAACTCTACCAAGTCAGTTATTGTAATACGGTGATAGACTTTAACTGGACAACCCCTACATATTTTCTTGGTTATAACTGACTCTCCTACTAGAGTGGATACTTTAGAAGGTTCATGCAAATTTTCTAGTCTTATCCCAAATTCTTTAGCAACAAATGGGTTTACATATGATAGAGTAGATCCAGCATCCATAAGAGTATAAATGTCAAAAGTAAAAACTATTAATATGCTTGTGACCACATCTGCACGTGCCATTGTATCCTGCCTGCTAGCGCATACAAGTAGTTTGGACCTCTACCTATATTATTGGACTTAGTTGGACCATGCCATGATTGGGATTGAGAATTACAAGGAGCTGCTAAATTTGTAGACTGTGACATATTACATCATGTACACTATCTCACTGATGTACAGTCCCTCAAATAACCCTGCTGACCACAACCATAGCAGATATCCATACCCATATGGCACTCACGTGGGTGTCTCCTAACACACTTTCCACAAACTGGATTACTGAAAATGCATTGACCCGCATTGGTCTGTGATTGAGAACTCGATGCTCTAAAATTCTATCTTTTGTGATCCTTCTTAAACTTAGGAACTGGGCATTAGCTGAAGATGGATTAGGTCCTGATGACCTCTTCTTAAAGTATTGTCTGCCTCCACTTATCCCATGACTGAAGTGACCTGAAGCCTTTAATATTTTATTAAACTCATTTTCCTTTTCTTTCTGCAAGGCTTCCTATTCCTTCAATCTGATCTCATTACCCTATACCAGGGCAACCATCTTTGTAATAGTCATATCCTTATTTTAAGTTGTGATATTAGATGCATCGTACAAATAGGGATCAAGACCTTACACGAAATGCCTAACTCTGGCCCTCATCTCTGGAACCATATGTGGAGCATACTTTGCTAAAGAGACAAACTAAATATAGTACTCATGTACACTCCTTCCATTATTCTTAAGCTTTTTGAGACGACATTTGCCTCCCTGACCTCAACTTGCATAAAGTGCTCAATAAAAGCATCAACAAACTTATTCCAAGTTGTTGAAGGTGTATATTCCTCGCGGGACTGTTCCATAACTCATACCAGATGTTTTCAATATCCTCCAACTGATAAGATCCCAACTCTTTTGCCTCTATCTCAGTAATATGTATAACACATAAGATTTTCTGCAGTCTATCAATAAAATTCTATGGATATTCCTTTTCACATGACCTTGTGAACATCGGACGGTCCATATCCAGAAACTCTTAAGTCCTGAAACTATAAGAATATTCATTAGTTCCTGTGCTTGGAGTCATTCCCTGACGTTGGACTTGAGCAGCCACAAGCTAGGTGAGCAGTTGAATATCCCTATAGCATCGGGTGAGGTGTTGTACCCGAGTTGGCTCTCTAAGCCTAAATATCTTCTTCATGAACAACATTAGCAACTACTCTCTTTCTTGTAGTTGATTTTCTTTTTGCAAGCATTTTTTTTAATATGCAATACACATGAGCTAGAAGGATGTCCGGAATGTATATCTCTAATAGCATGATCTAGAGTATGAAAGAAGTGAGACAATCTTAGATGTATTGATAGTCAACTATTTACATGTATGGGGCCCTAACACATATACCCTACTAGAAACGACTTCTTAGACTCCCTAAGACACCTGAACCTGGGCTCTGATACCAAGCTTTGTTATGCCCTGAACCATAGCCTGGGTGAAATGGCACTCGGTGCTTGGTTGCATGTCATGAGCAAACCACATGACTACTGAATTAATATGGGCATCAAAACATACTATAGAATGATAATGAAACATGTAAAACTGCATACTGAAAGTAGTCTGAAATAATCATAACGAAATTAATCTGAAAATATAATAAGTCTGAAAACCAATGCTGACGTGACATACTAAACTAGTGTATAAAACCTTTGAACATGAGTCTGATTATAAAACTATTTACCAGGACAAGGCCCTGACATACCTCTATCATAAAACGTAATCATAAAAGTAACTATATTGACACCCTAGTAGATCAGTCTCCCTAAAACTCAACATATGCACCGTGAAGTACGAGCCCCATGTAGAAAGGGATGTTAGTACATTTGAATTGTACAGTATGTAAAGCAACTGAAGGAATAAGCAAGCATATAGAATAATAAAATATGAAATTGAAAT
Organism: Przewalskia tangutica; assembly: GCA_029844215.1. Lineage (NCBI taxonomy): Eukaryota > Viridiplantae > Streptophyta > Magnoliopsida > Solanales > Solanaceae > Przewalskia > Przewalskia tangutica. Next base: position 85,477,564 of record CM056734.1, read on the forward strand.
TGTAACATATGCATTAGCATGATCTTGCATGAGAATAAAATATGTGTAAACATCTGTAAAGCAATATATATGTAAGTTTGAATATTTGTATATCTGTATATTTTTAGGAGAGCATTAGCATAACTGACAAAACAAATTACTACGTGGATGTGGAGTATGGTACCTGGCCCGTCCAGTCTACAATCTGAAGGTATCATCATCTAGCGGAGCGACCCTTATCCTATGGTGTCATATGTAGTTTCAGGCTAACTGTGCATTCTCGGTGAACTATGCAACTCTCAAAACATGTATTTAAAAATAGTGGCTTGTAAGCCCATGATTTCATGAAAGCAACTTGTAAAGCATGGTTTGGAATCATAATTTATCATGTGAACATACAATTTGTGTATATTCATGAAACATACATATATAAGTTCATGAAATCTAATAGTAATGGTTTATGACTTGTAATTCTAGAACTCATATAATTCGAGGGCATTCATGGATTACACACGAATTTCTAATAACAATAATGGAATATAAGGATCACTATAACAAATTAATAACACAACATGGTATATCATGATACATGTAATTTAGGGCTATCATGAAATTGAAATAATATTCTATGTTATGGAATTTCATGGATTTCATGGAAAACGTGGCATGGAGAAAAACATGGATAGAGGCTCTACATACCTTATTCACTCCCAAACGTGTCTTAAAATCTAAACTTGAAAGGATAATCCCAAAACTTGAACTTTACTTCCTAGAGTTGGATTTTCTCGCAAAACCCTAGGGTAGAATAATAAATTTCTCTTTGGAATTGATTATACTTGATTAAAATCGCATGAAATTACATGGAAATGACTTACATTGAGTTACGGGGATGATGGGAGAAGATAGTTTTGTTATAGGGCTTGAGGGAAGGAGAAACTTTGATTTTTGGAACTAAGTTGCATATTTATAGTGTTTTCTGTCGGAGGGATTTGATGATCATGATTTATGGTCCATCAATCTTTTTACTATCTATATCTGGACCGTCAATAATTATATGGTCCATATAATTGTCGAATTAATTTAATTATTTTACAACTTTTCAGTTACTTCAAAACTTAGGAGGCTTCAGACGCTCAAAAAGGATGGACCGTCAAATATTGTATGGTCCGTAAAAATCAACTAGGTCCTGTCAATTTCAAAAATGGAATCGACGGTTCAATTCGACGGACCATTGATAATTCTACGATACATATAATCCAGGCGTCAAATTTAATCTGTAGAACTGAAATTAGTTTTCAACTTAAACTACACGCTTTGGTTTTTTAAACCTCTGAATCATAAATATGGCTTAGTTTAAATGTACGAGATATTACCATATCTCCCCCTTATGATGATTCATCCTTGAATGATGGATCATGTTTAAGAATGAGACTGAACATAACATGAGTACATGAGCGTGATGAAACATGAAATGGGAATTGAACTGACATGATTACATGAAAACATGTACATGGGGACCTGGAACATGAGTACTGAATATATGAACGTGAAATATGAGACATGGATACGCAAGGGATACGACATGAATACTGAAGGTACTTACCTTGATCATTTTCTATTTTCTCCTCCAATAAGTGTGGGTATATGGACTTCATGTCTTCTTCGGCTTCTCATGTAGCCTTCTCAACATTTTGACTTCTCCTCAACCCTTTCACTGAGACAACTTCTTTAGTTCTAAACTTTTGAATCTGACGATCCAAAATAGCCATAGGGATCTCCTCATATGTCAAACCATCCTTAATTGTTATGGAATCAGTAGGGATAACTAACGACGGGTCTCCCACACACTTTATCAATATGGATACCTGAAACACTGCATGCACAACAACTAAATCTTATGGTAATTCAACTTCATAAGACACTTTCCCAACTCTCCTCAAAATCATGTAAGGTCTGATATATTTGGGATTGGGCTTCCCTTTTTTCCCAAATCTCATGACACCTTTCATAGGTTAAACTTTCAGAAATATCCAATCATCAACTTGAAACTCCAAATCGCTATGCCTCACATCTAAATAGGAATTTTGGTGACTCTGGTCAGTTTTCAAATGCTTCTGAATCAATTTGACTTTCTCCAAAGCCTGATAGACCAAGTATGGTCCTAACAACTCTGTTTCACCAACTTTGAACCAACCAATTGGTGATTTACGTCTTTGCCCATACAGATATTCGAATTGTGTTATCTGGATACTAGCATGATAACTGTTATTATATCAAATTCAATGAGACGCAAATTATCATCCCAATTACCTTTAAAATCGAGAACACATGCCCTCAACATATCCTCAAGAGTCTGAATAGTACGATTTTCCAAGCCATCTGTTTGTGGGTGAAAAGATGTGATGATATTCACCTTGGTACCCAATCTTTTTCTGGAAAAGACTTTCAAAAGTGAGATGTGAACTGAGCACCACGATCTAAAATGATGGACACTCGGATCCCATGAAGCCAAATAATTTCTCGGATATATAAATTAGCATAATCTTCTACTGAATCTATGGTCTTCACTGACAAAAAATGAGCTAATTTAGTCAGTCAGTCCAATATCACCCAAATTAAATTAGTACTCCGGGCTGAGCGAGGAAGACCTGTTATGAAATCCATATTTATCATCTCTCATTTCCAAATAGGAATATTAATATTCTGAGCTAACTCACCTGGACTTTAGTGCTCGGCCTTCACCTGCTGATAATTCGAACACTTGACTACAAAATTTGCCTCATTCCTTTTCATATCGTTCTACCAATAAATCCCCTTAATATCATGGTACATCTTGGTAGAACCTAGGTGAATAGAATACCTAGAATTATGTGTTTCTGTCATGATTCGCTCTTTCAGTCCATCCACATCTGAAACTCATAATCTGCCTCGGTACCTCAAAGTATCATCATCTTCCTCATACTCAAAAATCGTAGTATTATGCTTGTGATTCCCATCTTTAAAATGTAATAAGTACGGATCACTAAACTGTTTCTCCTTCACCTCAGCTACTAAGGAGGATTTACACTTGTTCTGAACAACTACACTACCATCTTTGGAGTCCATAAGTCAAACTCCTAGACTGTCTAGTCGATGAATCTCCTTCGTCATGATTTTATTACCTTCCTCAACATAAGATAAACTTTCCATGGATCACCGACTAAGAGAATCGACTACCACATTCGCTTTTCCTGGATGATAGAAAACATCTACATCATAATCCTTTATCAATTTGAGTCATCTTCTCTGTCTAAGATTCAACTCTGGCAACTTGAAAATGTACCGAAGGCTCTTGTGATCTGTGAAAATGTCAACGTGAACTCCATACAAATAGTGACGCCATATCTTGAGTGCAAAAATCACGACTGTCAATTCTAAGTCATGAGTTGGATAATTATTTTCACGAGGCTTAAGATTTATGTATGCATAAGTTATAACCTTACCATATTGCATTAAAACACAGTCAAGACCAACTCCTAAAGCATCACAATATACAACGAAGCCCTCAGTTCCTTCTGCCAATACTAACATTGGAGCTGAAGTCAGTCTTGTTTTCAATTCCTCAAAACTACACACATAGGCATGTGACCACTAAAATTTGACTTTCTTCTAAGTTAATCTAGTCAATTGAGTGGCAATAGAGGAAAAACGCTCTATGAAATGTCTGTAATAGCCTGCCACAACCAAGAAACTCTGTATATCTAAAGCAGAAGTGGGTCTATGCCAATTCTTTACAACATCTATTTTCTGAAAATCAACCTGGACGTCATCTCCTGAAATCACATGGCCTAAGAATGCTACCGACTTTAGCCAAAATTCACACTTGGAAAATTTTGCATAAAGCTCGCGGTCCTGAAGTGTCCGAAATATAATTCGGAGATGCTCCGCTTGATCAGCCTCACTACGGGAATAAACTAAGATATAATTAATGAAGACAATGACGAAATTATCAAAATAATGCTTGAAGACTCTCTTAATAAGATCCATGAAAATAGTTGGGCAATTTTCCAATCTGAATGACATGACACAAAATTTGAAATGGCCATAACGAGTTCTGAAGGCGGTTTCAAAATATCAACTTCCTTAACATTAAGTTGATCGAACAAATCATCAATTATGGAAAGAGGATACTTATTCTTAATAGTGACCTTGTTCAACTACCGATAGTCAATGCACATACGCAAAGACCCATTTTTCTTCCGAACTAACAAAACTGGTGCACCCCATGGTGAGATACTTTGTCTAATGAATCCCTTATCAAGAAGATATTTTTGGGCTTTTATCTCTCTTAACTCTGCTGGAGCCATTCTGTATGGAGAAATAGATATCGTCATGGTGCTGGAAAGTAGATCGATTATGAATTCAATCTCCATATCAGGAAGAACTCCAGAAAGATCTTCAAGAAAGACGTCTGGAAGCTCATTGACAACTGACACTAACTGAAGAATTGGGGTTTGGGTATCTGCATCCCTAACCCGAACTAGATAGTAAATATACCCATTGGGTATTATCTTTCTGGCCTTAAGATATGAAATAAAAGTACATATCGGTGCTACTAAATCACCCTTCCATTCTATCACTGGCTCACCGGGAAATTCGAACTTTACAATTTTGGTTCTACAACCTATCATGGCATAACCTGAAGACAACCAATCCATACCTATGATTACATCAAAGTCTGCCATTTTTCAACTCTACCAAGTCAGTTATTGTAATATGGTGATAGACTTTAACTGGACAACCCCTACATAATTACTTGGTTATAACTGACTCTCCTACTATAGTGGATACTTTAAAAGGTCCATGCAACTTTTCTAGTCCTATCCCAAATTTTTTAGTAATAAATGGGGTTACATACGATAGAGTAGATTCAGTATCCATAAGAGCATAAATGTCAAAAGTGGAAACTATTAATATGCTTGTGACCACATTTGCACGAGCGATTGGGCATACAAGTGGTTTGGACCTCTACCTATATTATTGGACTTAGTTGGACCATGCCCTGATTGGGATTGAGAATTATAAGGAGTTGCTGAATTTGTGGACTGGGACATATTACCTCATGTACACTATCTCGCTGATGTACAGTCCCTCAAAATAATAACCCTACTGACCACAACCATAGCAGATATCTATACCCATGTGGCACTCACGTGGGTGTCTCCTAACACACTTTCCACAAACTGGATTACTGAAAGTACATTGACCCACGTTGTCCTGGGATTGAGAATTTGATGCTCTAAAATTCTATCTTTTATGATCCTTCTTAAACTTAGGAACTGGGCATTAGTTGAAGATGAATCAGGTCCTGATGACCTATTCTTAAAGTATTGTCTGCCTCCACCTATCCCATGACTGAAGTGACCTAAAGACTTTAATATTTTATTAAACTCCTTGTCATTTTCTTTCTGCAAGGCTTCCTTGTCACGTCCCGAACCCCGGGAACGCGACTGGTGCCCTACCTGGGCACCCTTCTACCCATACATCACATGTAACTAGCCGAAGCTAAAGAAAACTCATCATTTCTTTTTCTTTAAAAGTAAAATAGGTAAAGCCGACAAGGCCGCCATTATATATAAAATAACCCAAAGGAACTACAAATGTACAACTCACGCAAGTCCAGCCCACATATGAATACAGACCTCTAAGAGTTTGGAAAGTAACCTATGATGGGACAAGGGCCCGCCGTACCCCTGAATATACACAAGTCTACTACCAAAGACCTGTACCAAGATGACAAGCTCTGAAACAAGACAGCCATCTCAACAAGCTGGGCAAGGATCCTAAGCTCGCGGATCCACAAACTGTGTACCTATACCTGCGGGCAGGAACGCAGCCCCCCGAAGGGGGTCAGTACAACAAGGTACCACGTATGTAAAAATGAAGTACAGTAAAGAAGATCATAGCTGTACAAAAGAATGACAGGGGCAAGTATGAAAACTCAAATACCAGATCCTACCGTGCCATATAAAAATAAGAGCCTACTGTACCTTGTATCACTGTACCAATGTATCACTGTACCACTGTGTCACTGTACCACTGTATCACTGTACCACTATACTATATACTGACAGGCCCTCTGGTGAGAGACTCGGTGTAACCATCATGTATGCCTCTAACGTGTCCCAGCCCTTTAGTGGGACTTAGTGAAAGCATAAACACATAACGTACCCTTTAAAATATGTCTTTTTAAAAGTGAGATCAACCGTGTCATTTTAAATTAAGAAATCAATATCATTTCAAAATATGAAAGTCATGTCAAAATCAGGATCATTCGCCTTCAGAATCATTATGCAATCCTACTCATGGGACTATTTCACTCGCATGGGACTATTTCACCCGCATGGGTCTTATGGACCCGCAATGAGCATTTGTACACAATACTGGCATCACGGAGAGCTAATCCATGGAATGTGTCACGACCCGACCCCGGGACCGCGACTGGTGCCCTACCTGGGCACCCTTACAGGTAAACATCAGAGAAAATCAGCGGAACATACATGAAACTTATAAATAAAACGTCGGAATTAAAACAACAGGTTAGCCGATAGGGCTACCTTCCTGAACATATATATATAAATACAAGCGATTTGCCTCCTTTCTTTTACAAACTGACCCACAATATGTGACTACTGCACTTAAGAGTGTTAACATAACCATGGCGGGGACAAGGCCCCGCCGCACTTCGAATATACATAGCCATGACAACTCCGAACATTGGAGCCGTCTCAAAATGTGAACCGATCCTAAGCTCGCGGATCCATAATCGTGTACCTAAACTCGCAGACATTTAACGCAGCCTCGGCGGCCATAACAACAGTGCGAATATGGAATGTAAATAACGTGATAAATGTATCATAATCAGACAAAAGAATGACAAGGACAAGTATAAAAATACATACCAGATCCTGCCGTGTCATTACCACTTATGAACTTAATTTCACATCAATATCCTTTTTCCATTCCATTAAGAGTTATAGCCATTTTCTTACGTACATACATAGGAAAAACATCAAATTCATTACCATATAACCTTACTTATCTTTCATAACCTAATCCGGCCCTTTACGGAGGGACGCCTATACTACCCGGCCCAAATCGACGCGATAAATCACGTGAGTCGCCACTAAGGTATATTGTCCGCCCGTCTCGCGCGATAATGTCCTATAGTGCGCTCGTAGGTATCGCCCGCCCATCTGCGGGTCGATAATGTCTATAGTGCGCGTGAAGGTATACCGCCCCGTCTTCGGGTCGATAATGTCATATAGTGCGCCTAAAGGTATCCGCCCGCCCGTCTGCGGTCGATAATGTCATATAGTCTGCCCGTAAAGGTATACTGCCCGGCCCATCTCTGTGTCGATAATGTCATATAGTCTGCCCGTAAAGGTATACTGCCCGGCCCATCTCTGGGTCGATAATGTCATATAGTCTGCCCGTAAAGGTATACTGCCCGGCCCATCTCTGGGTCGATAATGTCATATAAAACCCGGGAAGTTAACCCAACGTACTACGCACCTCTACTCCTTTAGAAAACTCTTTTTCAAACAAAACTTCCCAGATACTAACAACCGTAGTATCAAGTCATCTCTACCTTTCAGGACAAGTCACACTACCTTTTTAGAAATACAATTACCGGCTTCTAAATCGAGTGACTTCTTACTTAAAAACCTTAAGCAATTGGTACCTTTAAAACAATTTGCCCTTCTTTATTTCAAATCATTTCTTTGCTTACATTAGAGAAAACCATTCTCTTAACCTTCCATAAAGTTATTATAACCAACTTCCCATAAAGCCGTCATACTAACTTTATGCCTTAAACTAATTCATTCTTTTTATAACCAAGAGACTTATACATTCAAATCAAATCACATAGCTTTCAAAATACTTCAAGTCTCTTAACTTTTAAGAAAACAAGTTTCAAAGTCTTAAAAACTTCATACGTAAACTCTTTTAAATTAAGTAACATATACCTTGGTGCGTTGTGAATAAGTTATACTTATTTATAACCATCTTAATCAAGTAGCCATGATCTAGAAAATGTAATACAATTTTGTCTTATCTTAGCTTCTATGCAGATGGAGAATTCTACTTGTTTTAACATAATTAATTGTCATTACATTTTCCTTTATTAACGCTGCATGGCTTGTTCGATACTTATTCTTATTCGTTCCGTAAATTAGCCAAGTCAACTTGGCTCCAAAATACCTCCTAACGACTCTTACCAACATCCCCCATAAGACTTGGTAAGAACTTAGGATAACTTATACATAACCTTTACGTAGAGTAAATCAACATACATACCTCTTAACTTCTAAGAGTAGAGGAATCATGAAATAGTATCGCATGTATATTCCATACATAGAATCATGTCAAAAGAAGGAAGAGGTTCACATACCTCGCGACGATTGTCGACAAGTAGCAAAATGCTCCAAAGTACTTCCACCTTGAGCTTTTCCATTCTCCAAGTAGGATACGCTATACTTAGTACATCAACCTATAATGGTCACCATACGTCCATTAACCTCTTACTTCATACGTAGAATATTCTAGGTGCTAAGTCGCTAAATTCTACGAAAAATCGGACAACACCTCCTTTTTTTTACTTACTTTGCCACCTTTTTCAAGGCCGAATACAATAACCAAACAGCCCCAATTGGCTCACAATTTCTATAAGGTACTCCAATACAAATAAAAACTAAACAGCCCCAATTGGCTCACAATTTAGAAAGTAGTCAATATAAATGAAAAACAAACTAAAAGTCCAAATTCGGCCACCTTGAGTTCAACCATAGCAATTCTTATCAAATTCCCATTTCAATCCAAGTTGTTAGCAATACATGATATCAAGTCGCAATCGACTATAACTACTATAATCTTCAAGTCAACAACATGCGACGATTCTAATAAACGACCAAAATTGTAATCCAACTTAACATGACTTATATTACATTTTCGGATTTCCAAGGCTACAATCAATCCATAATCCTTATAAACTTCTACATACCAACTTCATGTTGTCAACAAGTAAATCAAACAACAATATAAATAATCTTGTAACACTTTCAAAGAACAAGATTATACCTTAACGATTTCAATCCAATCTTCAAATCCGTAGTCGTTCCTTAGCAACCTAGAGACTCTCCAAGATACTTCAATCCGCTACTTGAGACCCTTAGACCCATGCCAACAATTTTCCTTCAAACTTCCAACCAAAACCTAGAAAAGCCATTAGGTTTTCACCTTGCGACTAATACGAAAACTCTCTTTTTCCGGGATTTTTCTATTGAGATATACTCACAATACACTTAGGAACCTTGGTTTAAAGTGTGGAGATTATTGGACAACAAACAAAAAAAAATTTCCCTTCTTTTTGAACCCAACCCGAGAGTATCCCCCTCTCTTGTTCTTCAATTTGTGAAATTTTAGCTAAGTGTGGAACTCTTGTCTTGCTACTAGTATTATATAGGGACATGGAGGGTCAAAGTGTGCACAAATGGTTGGCTAGGATGAGGTCTTAACAAAAATCAAGACTAATTGTCCCCTTGACTAAGTCAAACATGTCAAGCTTTCAAGTTGCAAGACTTGTCTTGCTAACAAAGGTCCAATGACCCTTTAGCCCTTGCAAAAATCGTCCAAGGCATTTTCTAAGGGGGGTGACACGTGTCGCCCTCCCATTCGTCACAACAAAACGTTTTTCGAAAATTTCATAATTCCGATAAAATTTTACAAGTCTCAAATCTTGATACCTCTGAGTTCTTACGTACGTTCTTGAAACATGTCCTGTAAATACGGGGTGTAACATTCTTCCCCCCTTAGAAACATTCGTCCTCGAATGTTCTTTCGGAGTCAAACTTAATATTAGCGACATAGTTTCCTGTCACAAACCCGACATACCAACAATGCCACACATGGCCCTAATATCTCGCACACGTATAACTGTCCATCATAAGCCCAAAAGAGATTATCCTTTCGTACTTCCAACTCATACTAGCATACATACATAACTTCCATACCTTCCCGATACCTAGATAGTCTTTACCAATTCCTGGTAATCTAAAATTATTCTAGGCAACACGTGTCTGACCCTCATACATAACTCCGTATAGATGTATGTCACAATACCAACTATACTATAATCATTACCAACCTGGATACGCAATCCACATAGTCCTTCCTGGGTCACTGCTGCCTTTCTCGTAGCTGCAATCACATAACTCGTTAGGGAGGGACGACCCTAACAACACAGCTCTATCGCACGATCTCAGAGTGAGAAGAATGGAAACCAATCCTAAATGTCCTGCAGCCTCCTGATTATAGATGTGGTGCACAACACACCGATAATCAAGACTCTACTAGACACGGTCTGTAGACACTTTCCGAGGACTAACTGCTCTGATACCACTTTTGTCACGACCCGACCGATCGCGGCCGTGCCCTACCAGGCACCCTTACAGGTAAACATCAGAGAAAATCAGCGGAACATACATGAAACTTATAAATAAAACATCGGAATTAATACAACAGGTTAGCCGATAGGGCTACCTTCCTGAACATATATATATAAATACAACCGAAGCAGTTGCCTCCTTTCTTTTACAAACTGACCCACAATATGTGACTACAGACCTCTAAGAGTGTTAACATAACCATCACGTATGACAAGGCCCCGCCGCACTTGAATATACATAGCCATGACAACTCCTAATATGGAGCCATCTCAAAATGTTGAACCGATCCTAAGCTCGCGGATCCATAATGTGTACCTAAACTGCGGACATTTAACGCACTTCGGCGGGTCAAATAACAACAGAATATGGAATATGAAATAACGTCAAGAAATGTATCATAATCGCATAAAAGAATGACACGGACAAGTATAAAAATACATACCAGATCCTGCCGTGTCATTACCACTTATGAACTTAATTTCACATCAATATCCTTTTTCCATTCCATTAAGAGTTATAGCCATTTTCTTACGTACATACATAGGAAAAACATCAAGTTCATTACCATATAACCTTACTTATCTTTCATAACCTAATTCGGCCCTTTACGGAGGGACGCCTATACTACCCGCCCAAATCGACGCGATAAAATCACGTAGTCGCCACAAAGGTATCTTTGTCCGCCCGTCTGCGGGCGCGATAATGTCCTATAGTGCGCGTAAAGGTATACCGCCCGCCATCTGGGTCGATAATGTCTATAGTCCGCGTAAGGTATCTTGCCGGCCCATCTCTCGGGTCGATAATGTCATATAGTTCGCCTGTAAGGTATATTGCCGCCCGTATCTGGTCGATAATGTCATATAGTGCGCGTAGGTATCTTGCCGGCCCATCTCGGGTCGATAATGTCATATAGTTCGCGCGTAGGTATCTTGCCTGCCCATCTCTCGGTCGATAATGTCATATAGTCCGCGTAAGGTATAACGCCCGCCCGTCTGCGGGTCGATAATGTCATATAGTGCGCGTGAAGGTATCTTGCCCGGCCCATCTCTGGGTCGATAATGTCATATAAAACCCGGGAAGTTAACCCAACGTACTACGCACCTCTACTCCTTTAGAAAACTCTTTTTCAAACAAAACTTCCCAGATACTAACAACCGTAGTATCAAGTCATCTCTACCTTTCAGGACAAGTCACACTACCTTTTTAGAAATACAATTACCGGCTTCTAAATCGAGTGACTTCTTACTTAAAAACCTTAAGCAATTGGTACCTTTAAAACAATTTGCCCTTCTTTATTTCAAATCATTTCTTTGCTTACATTAGAGAAAACCATTCTCTTAACCTTCCATAAAGTTATTATAACCAACTTCCCATAAAGTCATACTAACTTTATGCCTTAAACTAATTCATTCTTTTTATAACCAAGAGACTTATACATTCAAATCAAATCACATAGCTTTCAAAATACTTCAAGTCTCTTAACTTTTAAGAAAACAAGTTTCAAAGTCTTAAAAACTTCATACGTAAACTCTTTTAAATTAAGTAACATATACCTTGGTGCGTTGTGAATAAGTTATACTTATTTATAACCATCTTAATCAAGTAGCCATGATCTAGAAAATGTAATACAATTTTGTCTTATCTTAGCTTCTATGCAGATGGAGAATTCTACTTGTTTTAACATAATTAATTGTCATTACATTTTCCTTTATTAACGCTGCATGGCTTGTTCGATACTTATTCTTATTCGTGCCGTAAATTAGCCAAGTCAACTTGGCTCCAAAATACCTCCTAACGACTCTTACCAACATCCCCCATAAGACTTGGTAAGAACTTAGGATAACTTATACATAACCTTTACGTGAGTAAATCAACATACATACCTCTTAACTTCTAAGAGTAGAAGGAATCATGAAATAGTCTTGCATGTATATTCCATACATAGAATCATGTCAAAAGAAGGAAGAGGTTCACATACCTCGCGACGATTGTCGACAAGTAGCAAAATGCTCCAAAGTACTTCCACCTGAGCTTTTCCATTCTCCAAGTAGGATACGCTATACTTAGTACATCAACCTATAATGGTCACCATACGTCCATTAACCTCTTACTTCATCGTAGAATATTCTAGGTGCTAAGTCGCTAAATTCTACGAAAAATCTGACAAAGACTCCTCTTTTGTTTTTACTTACTTTGCCACCTTTTCAAGGCCGAATACAATAACCAAACAGCCCCAATTGGCTCACAATTTCTATAAGGTACTCCAAAATAAAAACTAAATGTTCCAATTGGCTCACAATTTAGAAAGTAGTCCAATATAAATGAAAAACAAACTAAAAGTCCAAATTCGGCCACCTTGAGTTCAACCATAGCAATTCTTATCAAATTCCCATTTCAATCCAAGTTGTTAGCAATACATGATATCAAGTCGCAATCGACTATAACTACTATAATCTTCAAGTCAACAACATGCGACGATTCTAATAAACGACCAAAGTTGTAATCCAACTTAACATGACTTATATTACATTTTCGGATTTCCAAGGCTACAATCAATCCATAATCCTTATAAACTTCTACATACCAACTTCATGTTGTCAACAAGTAAATCAAACAACAATATAAATAATCTTGTAACACTTTCAAAGAACAAGATTATACCTTAACGATTTCAATCCAATCTTCAAATCCGTAGTCGTTCCTTAGCAACCTAGAGACTCTCCAAGATACTTCAATCCGCTACTTGAGACCCTTAGACCCATGCCAACAATTTTCCTTCAAACTTCCAACCAAAACCTAGAAAAGCCATTAGGTTTTCACCTTGCGACTAATACGAAAACTCTCTTTTTCCGGGATTTTTCTATTGAGATATACTCACAATACACTTAGGAACCTTGGTTTAAAGTGGGGAGATTATTGGACAACAAACAAAAAATTTTTTCCCTTCTTTTTGAACCCAACCCGAGAGCATCCCCCTCTCTTGTTCTTCAATTTGTGAAATTTTAGCTAAGTGTGGAACTCTTGTCTTGCTACTAGTATTATATAGGGACATGGAGGGTCAAAGTGTGCACAAATGGTTGGCTAGGATGAGGTCTTAACAAAAATCAAGACTAATTGTCCCCTTGACTAAGTCAAACATGTCAAGCTTTCAAGTTGCAAGACTTGTCTTGCTAACAAAGGTCCAATGACCCTTTAGCCCTTGCAAAAATCATCCAAGGCATTTTCTAAGGGGGTGACACGTGTCGCCCTCCCATTCGTCACAACAAAACGTTTTTCGAAAATTTCATAATTCCGATAAAATTTTACAAGTCTCAAATCTTGATACCTCTGAGTTCTTACGTACGTTCTTGAAACATGTCCTGTAAATACGGGGTGTAACAGAATGTGTCCTGGGAATTGAACCTGCATGAGTCCTTCAGACCTGTAGTGAGTGTGTATCATCTCACGTCATGGGACACTCCATAAAATATATATACAACGTTGTCGGCCCTCTAGTGAGGGACGTGGTGATGTGGAAATATAACACTCGCACGAATGGCTATATGAGCAAACATATGCAAGTTAAAATATCAAAGTCACGTCAAAATCAGGGGCACCTGCCCATAGAATCATTATGCATATCCTATTCATGAGACTATTTCACCCGCATGGATCTTGTAGATCCGCATAGGAAATCTGTACCCGATACCCGCATCACGGAGAGCTAGTCCATGGAATGTGTCCTGGGAATTGAACTCGCATGAGTCCTTCAGACCCGCAGTGAGTGTGTACCATCTCACGTCATGGGAGCTACTCCATGAAATGTATATACAATGTACGAAATGTTTCGGCTCATTCTGGGACTTGGTGTAATGTGCTATAAGTCAAATAAGGTACGACATGTTCCGACCCATTCTGGGACTCGGTGTAATGTAAAGGAATGTACACCTATAGCTATCATAAGCAACTATGTATAATTTAAATTATTTTTTTACTCTCATTAGCACAATTAGAAAGAACTAACGTTTTAGAAAAACTCAAGGCATTGTCATGTCTTTCTTTTTATAAACATCAAGGAATTACCATGCCTTCCTTTTTATAAATACCAAGGCAATACCATGCCTTCCTTTTTAGAAATACCAAAGTATTATCCCGTCATGTAATATTAGAGACTTGAACCCCAAAAGTACCATGTACGTCCGCCGTACATCCTTTCCTTTATAAAACCCCAAGACACTAACACTTGTAGCATCAAGACACTTACTCTTTTAAATCCAAGTGACTTCTACTTTTAAAATCAAGACATGTATACTTTTAACATCAAGTTACTACCACCTCATGTACCACATGAAATCTAGATTCGTCTCGCTCCTCTGGCTAACATTATGGAAATATTTGCATAGTGATAACCGATCCGAATTGGCAAATTAATCCATTTATGAGTCGTGATTAATATATATCATAAGATTTTATCTAATCAGCTATGAACCTAGAAAATGTAAAACTAACTGGTTATATCTTAGTTTCTATGCAGATGGATGGCATTCTACTCATTTTAATATAATTGATTGTCGATTCTTTTTTCATTTAACGATGCAATGGCTTGTTCGATACCTTTTCTCATTAGTGTTGTAACTAGAAAGATCAATTCGAATCCAATACTTCCTAAAAACTCTTACCAACATCTCCCATAAGACTTGGTAAGGACTTAGGAATAATTTAGACATGCCTTCAGCATAGAATCAATAATATGAATACTCTTTAACTTCTAAGAGTAGAATTTTGAAACAATATCACAGTTATGGTTCACACAAAGAACATGCCAAAAGAGATAGGGAAGAGGTTCACATACCTCATTGACGACTAACCAACACGACAAGTAGAATACGCCCTGAATAGGTACTTTAACCTTATCGGCTATTCCACACGCCAAGTAGAATATGGCACAAGTAGTACTTCAACCTATAACAACAATAATAATTCTATCAACTTCATACACACTAGTATAAGACTTATACCAAGTAATGATCCTCTTATTCTATGAAAATTTGGGCAGCACTTCCCCCGTTTATACGTACTTTTCCACCTTTTCCAAGGCCCAAATTCAACAACAATCAAGCCCCATTTAAGGCACAACCAACATTTAACCAAAGGGGATTACACACCTACTTGATGTGTAAAATTTAGCCCCTTAATCTACCAAAACAGTCCATAAAAATCAGTCCAATATCTAACAACAAGGATACAAAGTGAAGTCTTTTAATACCTTTCTACACCCTTAATCTCTTAGGACTTCCATTAACAATTACCACATTAATCATGCATATAGGTGGCTGATTTTCTAGCAGCCTAACACCACAAAAAAGTCCATAAAAACTGCATAATAACGTCCAACAGTTTTATAGATTCCACGGCCAACAACTACAATCTGATAACTCTTTCCTTAATCATTTTTATTCCAATTCAAGTTCCAAAACTTCTATATAAGTTATATCAACTTATTAACAACAATATTACTCCATTATAACATTCAATAGGTGAAGATAACAACAATATTACTCCATTATAACATTTAAAAATAGTGGCTTGTAAGCCCATAGTTTCATGAAAGCAACTTGTAAAGAATGGTTTGAAATCATAATTTATCATGTGAACATACAACTTGTGTAAATTCATGAAAACATACATATATAAGTTCATGAAATTTAATAGTAATGGTTTATGACTTGTAATTCTAGAACCCATATAATTCGAGGGCATTCATGGATTACACACGGATTTCTAATAACAATAATGGAATATAAGAAACACTATAACAAATTAATAACACAACATGGTATATCATGATACATGTAATATAGGGCTTTCATGAAATTGAAATAAAATCCTATGTTATGGAATTTCATGGATTTCAAGTAAAATATGGTGTAGAAAAGAATATGGATATTCCCACACATGGATAGAATATATACATACTTTATTCGCTCCAAAATGTGTATTAAAAATCTAAACATGGAAGCTTGATTATAATCGCATGAAAATACATGAAAAAGACTTACCTTGAGCTATGAGGATGATAAGAGAAGAGAGCTTCATTCTAGGGCTTGAGAAAATGAGAAAATCTAATTTTTGGAACTAAGTTGCATATTTATACTATTTTTTATCGGATGGATTTGACGGTCATGATTGATGGATGTCAATCTTTTTCAGTCTATATCTGGACCGTCAATAATTATACGGTACATACAATCGGACCGTCAAATTAATTTAATAATTTTACAACTTTCCGCTGACTTCAAAACTTGGAAGGCTTCAGATGATAAAAAAAAAGAACGGATCGTTAAATATTATACGGTTTGTAAAAATTAATTGGGTCCCGTCAATTTCAAAATTGGAATTGAGGATTCAATTTGACGGACCATCGATAATTACGGTCATATAATTCATGCGTCAAATTTAATCTGCAGAATAGGCACTGTTTTTTTAACTTAAACTCTCCGCTTTGGTTTTCTAAATTCCTAAATCATAAATATAGCTTAGTTTAAAGGTGTGAGATGTTAAATCTCGGGTGTGTTTTGGGTGTTTGATGGGAGTTTGCCAATTTTTTATAGTTACACCGGCGAACCATTAGCCACTTCTGTAGAAATTGGTCTGAAGATGCGAGCCTTGGGAGGATTTGGGAAGTCCGCTCTTACGACATTTGGTGCACAGACAACCCGCTTCTATGTAATTTTATCCGCTTCGATGAGTCTTGGAACTTTAAGTTGGGTCGCTTCTGCGGCAGCTTTTCTGCAGAAACGAGCCGTTTTGGCAAGGTCAATTTCGTCAAAGTGGAATCGTTGTATCAGTCCTATATTCAAAAAGACCCATTTTGAAATCACTTTCCATATTCTATATTTTGAGAACTAGGCTCGGTAGAGAGAAGATTTTGGAGGTTTTCGTCGTTCTTCATCTTTGGGGTAAGATTCTAACCCATTTCCATTACTTGATCATGTTTATGTCATTAAATCTATGAGTTATTCCATGTTTTGGATTGAATGGATCTAGGGTTCAGTCAGAGAATAAGAGGCCTAAATCCATGCAATTGAGGACTAAGATTGAATCTTTATGCTATGATATTATAAGTATAAGTTGGGTAATGATAGTATGACTTCTTACAATGTTCAATTGTTGATTGGATTTCATGAATCATTGGAAGAATATCTAATGTTAGTCTAATTTGTGGGTTTTGAGATTAAAGGGCAATTGAAGTCCTAAAAGTGATTATATTCTTAATTAACTTTAGGATATAACTTTTTAGATCGATATCATAATTTTTTAATGTTAAAGTTCTGATTTTACCCCTGTGGGTCCCGAGTCAATCTGAGGGTCGTTTATTCAGTTTATTTGAAAGGTTATGTTGTTTTTATATTAGAATACTTGTTGACGTAGAATATACATGTTAGACTACGATCGTGCAGAGGCACTTCGCAAAGGTAAGGCCATGGCTGAGGATTAGTGGTTCATAGCACCTGCACTGCTCTGAGGTAGGCTACAATTTACTTTTACTCGACTCCGATAGAATCATGTAGTTGATTAAATATTAAAGGGTATTGGGCGTGTTGTGTTCCCACCTTAGTAATTTTGATGAGTGATTGAGTGGGTTCCAGTGTTGACCTGTTTTGATGGGTGTTTTGGGGAATCATCCTTAAGGTTGATTTTGACTGCTATTATGTGAGATTGTCACCATTACATATGATTGTCGCCATTGATTGATATTTCTTGTGTTTACTCTTCACATATGCCTTTTGATATGAAAGCCTAATCATGTGGGTTATATATGTTATTGATGATTCTGAGGCATGTGTTATTCATTTCTTAAACTTAATTGCATCTCATACTTCATGACTACTTGTCTTATTACTATTGTATTAATATACTCGTGATTATTCTGATATGAGATGGAGTGATATGAAATGATATGGGTACAGTGAGACCGGAAAAATAAAGGTAATTATACTATCATGAGATGGCTTGGAACACTAAGATGATGATGCTTATTAGATATGGCTTGACAAATGAGTCTAGGCTCTAGCTAGATCGGGGTATTTTTGGCTGGTTATGAATGATATATAGACTTTACGGGTCTCCTATGAGTCATTCTATATGGCAAAGTCTAATAAAATATGCATATCGGTTGATTGAAAGGTACCTTACATTGATGCATTCATTCATTTACACACATTATATCATGAATCTGTATTTGATTTGGAATTGTTATTATGATAAGGTGAATTATTGTTAACTATACTTCCATGTTGAGTTGACTTGAGTGTTGAACTATACATGTGATTGAAGGTGACTTATATGATAGATTAGATAGTATAAATTAGGATTATATGTGTGTCAACTATATATTTATGTCTATTACATGTACTATGTTGTTGTTGACCTATGATGTTTAAGGGTTGTTTTTTTGTGTACTCATACTATACTTGTTGTATTCTTTTTGGATGTAGATATATCATTATCGACTAGTACCGGACCACGTGGATGAGTCCGAGCTTGGTAGACTTGAGTATTCAGGGTGAAACTATACATCATCAGCATGACATGGATGCTTCTTCATTATCTCCTATCATTTCTTACATTTATGAGATAGTTTTAGGCTTTGTAGACATTTCTTTTATTCTATTTTAATGGCTTTTGTACTGACATACTAGATCTATGAGAATGTAATAAGTAGATATTTGGCTTTAGATACTCTGTCAACACTATTATCAAGACAGTTTAATTAATTCTCTATTATATTTTTGCTTATTTATTGTTTATGTTGATTGGGTTGGAATATGGTTCACCTACTGGTGGGAAAGGTGTAGGTGCTACCACGATGCCCGAAAAGGTCGTAATAAAGTTGATATCAGACCTCTGGGTTAAACGGTCTTACAAGTACAAGAGAAATGTCTAGTAGCGTCTTCCAGATCAGTGTGGAGACGTCCGTACTTATCTTTGAGAGGCTATGAGACATTTAGGAAACGTCACTTCTTTCATTCCTTTCGTGCTAAGTTTGATCAAATTAGTATCTGACCTTGTTTCCTATTCTATCACAGATGGTGAGGACTCATGTGCACGCAGCGAAAAATAAGGCACTAACACTGCCCTTGTGGTGTACGATTGTGGTAGAGGTTGAGAATGGGGTAGAGGTAGACCCTGAGTGGCAGCACCAATGAGAGGTAGAGCACAGGGAGTTAGAGATGATGCATCAGGATGATCAGTATAAGGAGGAGCTAGATTCAGCCCATACTCAGCCATAGGTTATAGCTATAATAGTTCTACATGATACTATGGCTCGTATTTTGACTTTTCTTGATAGATTTTCTCTAGTTGGTGTTCTCCTAGACTCCGAATGGGTCACAGGGTCCAGGGGAAGGTCAGACCCCAGATCAGTTCCATACTCTAGAGACACAACTAGTTGCTACTGTGGCACCTCGAATTGATGAGATCTCTGTGCCAGAGTTTGGTCCATGGCCAGTAAGTGGAGCTATTATGACCCGCAAGGAGTGGAAGATTTGGGAGCATTTTTATAACATAAAGCCTTCTACTTTTCGTGGTCAGACTGAAGAGAACTCTTATGAGTTCATCTTGAGTAGACATGAGAGACTTCATACTTTGGGTATTGTTGAGTCACATGGAGTTAATTTTGTTGCTCTTCAGCTAATGGGTGATGAGAAATAATGGTGGAGGTTATTTATTAAGTGTCGTCTAGCAGGATCGCCTCTTTTATATTGGACTAGGTTCTATCAGGTCTTCCTTGAGAAGTATTTTCCCTCAACACATGGGTGAGCAAGAGGGACGAGTTCCCTAGATTATAGTAGAGAGAGTTGTCGGTTGTTGAGTATGAGGTCTGATTCTATGCTTTGTAGCGATATGCAGTGTCATGACTTCTTATAGAGATAGAAAGGATTAGATATTTCATGAGGGGTTTGTTTGTTCCGCTTCAGCTGGCAATGTTAAAGTTGGTAGCCTCTAGGACTTCATTTCAGTCTGTATTAGACTACGCCAGGATGGTAGAGTTGGTGAGAGGTGGACTCCATAGGAATGAGTCTGAGCATAGATGAAATAGGTATGGCTACTACATGGTTTTCTTCCCGAGGTTATGGACAGCATGGTAGATCCCAGCATCAGTCTAGTTGCCCAGTTCAGTCATCACTTTAGGTTTCAGACTGTGGTTCTGATGTGCAGAGTTGTTATAACATAGGGCAAATATCCAAGGGTTCTTAATCCCAATTCTCATACTGTGGAGGTCACTCAGGTTCTTTTATGTCAATTTAGTAGCCCGAGTCAGGCAAGGCTTGTTATAACTATGGTGACCTTGCACACTTTATAAGAAAGGATTGTCCTAGACTTAGATTAGGTAGAGCTTAGTAGGTTTCAGAAACTCAGACACCTAGGATTTCAGCGTAGATACCTAGAGGTGGTGGACAGTATGGCAGAGGGTTTCCAGTTGAGTCATAGTGGTCCTCAAACCAGTAGAGGTGGCTTAGATAGGTAGAAATGGGGCACATTTAGACCATTGTGGTTATCAGGGCACTCAATCCAAGGGTGGACGTGCTCATTTCTATGTTTTTCCTAGTAGGCTAGAGGCTGAGGCATCAGGTGTAGTTATTATAAGTATCTTCTCAGTCTGTCATCGGTTTGCCTCAATATTATTTGATTTGGGTTCTATGTTCTCCTATGTGTCTACATATTTCTTTGCTGGTCTGGATATGTAGTGTGATATACTTGATGCCCTATTCATATGTCTACCCTCATCAGTGATTCTATGATAGTAGATCAAGTTTATCGATCTTGTATGCTTACTTTTATGGGTTATGATACTTGGGTAGACTTGTTTATATTAGATATGGTAGATTTTGATATCAGGTACAGACTGGTTATTACTGTACCATGTTATTTTAGACTGTAGCGCCAAGACAGTTACTCTAGCGATGTCGGGTATTTTGAGGTTCGAATGGAAGGGTACTCCAAGCCCTGCACTGAAGAATATTATTTCGTTCCGAGGTTGGAATGGAAGGGTACTCCAAGCCCTGCACCGAAGAGTATTATTTCATTTCTTCAGGCTAAGAAGTTGGTGGATAAGAGTTGTTTAACGTACTTGGCGTATGTTCGAGATACGAGTGTAGATACTCCTCCACTTGAGTCTGTTCCTATAGTGTGTAAGTTTTCTGAGGTCTTTCCCATAGATTTGGTAAGTCTCCAAATATAGATATTGATTTCTACATCAACTTAGAGTCGGGTACTCATCTCGTTTCTATTCCAATGTACCATATGGCTCCAGCGGAGTTGAGAGAGTTGAAGAAACAGTTACATGATTTGTTGAACAAATGTTTCATTCGACCTAGAATGTCTTCATGTGGTACTTATGTTCTATTTGTGAAGAAAAATGATGGTACTATGTGAATGTTTTATTCGACCCGATACCTCGCATTGATGATTTATTCGACCAGCTTCAGTATTTTAGAAGATTGATTTGAGGTCTGGGTATCATCAGTTGAATATCAGGGCGGAAGATATTCCCAAGACGATCTCCAGGACTCAGTAAGACCGCTATGAGTTCTTGGTGATGTCTTTTGGGCTTACCAATACCCCCTGTAGCCTTCATAGATTTGATGAATAGAATATTCAAGCCTTATTTGGATTCATTCATGATCTTCTTTATTGATGACATTTTGGTTTCTTCAAAGAGTACTGAGGACCACGAGAAGCATTTGAGAGTGATTCTTGGTTTGTTGAAGGAGAATGAGTTTTATGTTAAGTTTTCAAAATGTGAGTTTTGGCTCAGTTCTGTGGCATTTCTGGGATAGTTAGTGTCAAAGGATGGTATCATGGTGGATCCGAAGAAGATAGAGGCAGTCCGAGATTGGGCTACGTTACCAATTCGAATGTTTCGTAAGAAACTCATACTCTTAAAGGATACAAGTATGATTTCCCTTAATCATTGATATTGTATTTATTCATTACTCTGTAAATGGGTTCCATGATCATCATACGTCTCTGGTTAAAAGTTTTCTTTGTACTCTATCGAAATTATTTAGGTTGCTTCCCTTGTCGGGGTTGTGTACCACTTATCTTGATAATCGTTGCTACACTAATGGTTTCGAGTTCATGATAAATTGTAACGCTTGTTGTAAATGAGTTCCCTAACAATTGATGGATGGTTAATGACCTTGTGTTACCCCCGTCCTATTTTTATTGGTTTAAGGTCAGTCATGCATCATATATGCATAGGTATATGTTTTATGACATCGAGTCACGCTATAGTCGGCTGGATACGACACTTATATGTGCACACCACTGTAGTTGGGTATGATAATATCGAGTCATGTTAAGGTCAGGCATGATAACATCGAGTCCTATTAAGGTCAGGTATGATAACACCGAGTTCTATTAAGACCGGATACGATATGATAATAACATTGCATATGCCCACAATGACTTTCTGAGGTCTAGGTTGTCTCTTTACTTTCTTTTATTCTTGTTACTGTCTTTACATACATATATCTGCCTTACATATTCAGTACATTCTTTCATATTGATGTCTCTTGCTGGGGACGCTGCATTTCATGCCTGTAGGTACATATAGACGTTCGGATGATCCCTCACAGTAGGTGCCCCGATCCAGCTATTGATTGTCACTCTCATTTCTTTCAGAGTTGTCTAGTGAGTTGGTATGTAATGGTTGTTGTGCATATGTACATAGTTTGGGTATAGGGCCCTATCCCTACCTAAGGATGTTCTTGTACTTCTTATAGACTTGTAGACAGTCTTTTTGTATATAGTAGTTTTGTGTTGGCCTTGTCAGCCTTGTGATATATATATATATGTTGGGTCTTTTTTACATGCATGTGGTTGTGTCATCTGATTATGTCATCATTTGTCAACAGCCTAAACGGCCCATGTACTATTGAGTATGCTACAGGTAGCATGACTGGTACACTCGGACCTTAGGGCACTAGGTGTCGGCCACACCCCGGGGTGTGATATTTTATCTTATGGCTTGCACTGCATGGAAAACTGAGGACTAAAGATATCCTACTGTAATGGGGCATGACTATATCTGGAGATTGTTTATTATGTGGCTGTCAACCTGGGAACTTACATCATCTATTTTTTTAATATTCTTTTTTCAATGGATTATGAAAGGAAATGCTATAATGGTTACAGACAGAGAAGCATTTTGGACTAGGATCAGGAGTGGCAATGTGTACAACATTGTCACGACCCGACCCCGGGCCCGCGACTGGTGCCCTACCTGGGCACCCTTACAGGTATACATCAGAGAAAAATCAGCGGAACATACATGAAACTTATAAAATAAATAACAGAAATAAAACAACAGGTTAGCCGATAGGGCTACCTTCCTGGACATATATAAACAACCGAAGCAGTTGCCTCCTTTCCTTTACAACTGACCCACAATATGTGACTACAGACCTCTAAGAATTTTTAACATAACAACAGTGGCGGGACAGGGCCCCGCCATACCCCTGAATATACATGAATCTACTACCTCGTGGAAAACCGTACCAAGAGCTAAGCCTCCGAGCAAATGGAGCTTTCTCAAAAGCAACCGAGATCCTAAGAGCAAGGATCACCAACCTGGTACCTAAACTCGCGGCATGAACGCAGCCGGCGGGGTCGATAACAAAAATCGAATATGGAATGTAAATAACGTCAAGAAATGATCATAATCGCACAAACGAATGACAGGGACAAGTATAAGAATACATACCAGATCCTGCCGTGTCGCATTCACTTACGAACTCAATCGTACCTTAATATCTTTTCCCATTTTCAATAAACGTTATAGTCACTTTCTTACGTACTTACTTAGGAAAATCATCAAGTTCATTACCATATAACTTACTTACCTTACATATCCTACTCCGGCCCTTTATGGAGGGACGCCTATACTACCCGGCCCAAACTGGGACGCGATAAGGTCACATAGTCTGCCCATACAGGTATACTGCCCGGCCCATTTCTGGGACGATGATGTCATATAGTGCGCGTAAAGGTATATCGCCCGCCCATTCTCGGTCGATAATGTCATATAGTGCGCGTGAGGTATACTGCCCGCCCATTCTCGGTCGATAATGTCATATAGTGCGCCCAGCGTATACCGCCCGCCCATTCTGAGTCGATAATGTCATATAGTTCGCCCGTGAAGGTATCGCCGGCCCATTCTCGGTCGATAATGTCATATAGTCCGCGTAAGGTATAACGCCCGCCCATTCTCGGTCGATAATGTCATATAGTCCGCGTAAGGTATACCGCCCGCCCATTCTCGGTCGATAATGTCATATAGTGCGCGTGGGTATACCGCCTACCATTCTGGGTCGATAATGTCATATAAAACCCGGAAGTTAACCCAACGTACACGCACCTCTACTCCTTTAGAAAAACTCTTTTCAAACAAAACTTCCCGGATACTAACAACCGTAGTATCAAGTCATCTCTACCTTCGGACAAGTCACACTACCTTTTAGAAATACAATTACCGCTTCTAAATCAAGTGACTTCTTACTTAAAACCTTAAGCAATTGGTACCTTTAAAACAATTTGCCCTTCTTTATTTCAAATCATTTCTTTGCTTACATTAGAGAAAACCATTCTCTTAACCTTCCATAAAGTTATTATAACCAACTTCCCATAAAGCCGTCATACTAACTTTATGCCTTAAACTAATTCATTCTTTTTATAACCAAGAGCCTTATACTTTCAAATCAAATCACATAGCTTTCAAAATACTTCAAGTCTCTTAACTTTTAAGAAAACAAGTTTCAAAGTCTTAAAAACTTCATACGTAAACTCTTTTAAATTAAGCAACATATACTTTGGTGCGTTGTGAATAAGTTATACTTATTTATAACGATCTTATTCAAGTAGCCATGATCTAGAAAATGTAATACAATTTTGTCTTATCTTAGCTTCTATGCAGATGGAGAATTCTACTTGTTTTAACATAATTAATTGTCATTACATTTTCCTTTATTAACGCTGCAATGGCTTGTTCGATACTTATTCTCATTTGTGCCGTAAAATTTGCCAAGTCAACTTGACTCCAAAATACTTCCTAACGACTCTTACCAACATCCCCCATAAGACTTGGTAAGGACTTAGGATTTCTTAGACGTAGCTTTTACATAGAGTAAATCAACATAACTACCTCTTAACTTCTAAGAGTAGACGAAATCATGAAATACTACTACATGTATATTTCATACATAGAATCATGCCAAAGGAAGGAAGAGGTTCACATACCTCGCGACGATTGTCGACAAGTAGCAAAATGCTCCCAAGTACTTCAACCTTGAGCTATTCCATTCTTCAAGTAGGATACGCTATACTTAGTACTTCAACCTATAATGGTCACAATATGTCCATTAACCTCTCACTTCTAACGTAGAATTATTCTAAGTGCTAAGTCACTAATTCTACGGAAAATCGGACAGCACCTCCTTTGTTTCTACTAACTTTGCCACCTTTTTCAAGGCCGAATACAATAACCAAACAGCCCCAATTGGCTCACCACAATCTATAAGGTAGTCCAATACAAATGAATAACAAACTATTACAACTACAAGTACAAATTCGGCCACTTTACTTTCAACAATACCAATTCTTATCAAATTTCCATTTCAATCCAAGTTCTTAGCCTAACATGATGTCAAGTCGCAACCGATAATAACTACTATAATCTCTAAGTAATTAACATGCGACAATTCTAATAACGATCAAATTGTAATCCAACTTAACATGGCTTACATTACATTTCGGATTTAAGCTACAAGTAATCCATAATACTTATAAACTTCAACTTAACAACTTCATGCTAGCAACATGTAAAGCTAACAACAACAATACAATTATATAATCTTGTAACACTTTAAAAGACAAGATTATACCTCAACAACTCTTAATCCAACTCCAATCTGAAATCGCTCCTTAGAAGATTAGAACCTCTCCAAGACACTTCAATCCGCTTGTTGAGACCCTTAGGACAACACCAACAACTTTCCTTCAAACTTCCAATCCAAAACCTAGAAAGTCACTAGGTTTTCACTTTGCGACTAATACGAAAACTCTCTTTTTCCGGGATTTTTCTATTGAGATATGCTTACAATACACATAGGAACCTTGGTTTAAAGTGGGAAGATTATTGGATAACAAACAAATTTTTTTCCTTCTTGTTGGACCCAAACCCGAGAGCTCTTGCTCTATGTTCTTCAATTTCTCTTCAATTTTTTCTAAGTGTTGGACTAAGTCTCACTACTAGTAGTATAATAAAGGGACATGGAGGGTTAAGATTAGCACAATTGTGAGGTTTGGATGAAGTCTTAGTAAATATCAAGTGGTCCCATTGACCAAGTCAACATTGTCAAGCTACTACTTGCAAGGCTTGTTCATCCAAGACTTATGGTAAATGACCATTATGGGCATGCCTAATTCGACCAAGGCATCACTAAGGGGGGGTGACACGTGTCGCACTCCCATTCGTCAAAACAAAACGTGTTTCGACAAATCTCATAATTCCGATAAATTTTTACAAGCCTCAAATCTTAACACTTGTGAGTTCTTACGTACGTCCTTAAAACATGTCCTGTAAAATACGGGGTGTAACATTCTTCCCCCCTTAGAAACATTCGTCCCCGAATGTTCTTTCGGAGTCAATCTATAAAACAATATACGACCATTTCCGGCTTTCACGACCTGGTTCCGGTGGAACGCGTCCACGAACCCGTAAAACAATTAACTAGACTTGGGCCTTGCGCCCTCGTGACCCCGTCACGTAGCGGAACTACTACCAACTGATCCCACTCCATTCCAGGATATGGGGAGACCCGTAACAGGTCTTCAACCCGACTCAGCGTCGCACTTAACTCTTATTCTTGGTCTATAATAACTCTTTCTACCCGAGAAGACCTTGGCGAAAATTCATTAACTATTCCATACCTTCCCGGTATCTAGTTAGTCTTTACCAATCCCTGGAAATCTAAAATCATTCTAGGCAACACGCGTCTGACCCTCATACATAACTCCGTATAGATGTATATCACAATACCAACTATACTATAATCATTACCAACCTGGATACGCAATCCACATAGTCCTTCCTGGGTCACTGCTGCCTTTCTCGTAGCTGCAATCAACATAACTCGTTAGGGAGAGACGACCCTAACAACACAGCTCTATGGCACGATCTCAGAGTGAGAAGAATGGAAACCAATCCTAAATGTCCTGCAGCCTCCTGATTATAGATGTGGTGCACAACACACCGATAATCAAGACTCTACTGAACACCTGCCGTAGACACTTTCCGAGGACTAACTGCTCTGATACCACTTTTGTCACGACCCGACCCCGGGCCCGCGACTGGTGCCCTACCTGGGCACCCTTACAGGTATACATCAGAGAAAAATCAGCGGAACATACATGAAACTTATAAAATAAATAACAGAAATAAAACAACAGGTTAGCCGATAGGTGTTACACCCCGTAAGTTCAGGACATGTGTAAGTGAATGTACGCAAGGAACACAAGACTTGGAAATTAGTACGAAAGGAAGGATTGTTTTTCCGACGGAAAGTCTTCCGGACGTCGGAAAGGAAAAATGTTCGTTGTTGAGAATTGGATTCTCAAAAGGCATTATTTGAAGAGTATGGAACTCTTAACCTTATGGAAATTTATTTTTATGATTTGGTCACGTGGGCCCACCCGAGGAATTTTACGTTTTTTGGGGCCCACGAGGGTTACGGAATTTTATGGACGAATGAGAGGGCGACACGTGGCACCCCCACATGGCTTGGTCGAAATTTATGCAAGGGGTAGAATGGTCATTTGACCTATGTAGATGATAAGTCTTGCAAGCTTGACATATTTGACCAAGTCAACTTGTCCACATAGGCTCAATCCTTGTGATATTCATCCTAGCCTCACATTTGTTGATATCTAGACCCTCCAATGTGTTATATGTATCATACTAGTGCAAGACTAGCTCACTTTACACTTAGAAAAAATTAGAGAACTCTTGTTCTTCTATAGTTGCTCTCGGCCAAGGCTACTTTAGGAAGAGAAAATTTTGTAGTTTTGATCCATTAGTCACAAGACTTTAACCCAATGTCCCCAAGGGTATTGTAAGGTTATCTCAATAGATAGAATTCGGAAAAAACGTATTTTTACGTTAGTCGCAAGGCGGAAACAAAGGGAGTTCTTCAACTTTGAAGTTGGAACTTGAAGAAGGGTTCTTCATAGGACTCTAAAGAATGCTTGGAGCGGATTGGAACTTAAGGAAAGGAGCTAAGAATTTCTAAGGCGCGACTTTGGATCTTGGAAATTTTAAGGGCTTGGAAAGGTATAAATTTTGTCGTTTTATTAGTTAAGGCTTACTTATGATTGTAGCTATGGTTATTAGCAAGCATGAGATATATAGTATGAATTTTGATAAGGATATTGGTTATTGGAACCCTAATCCGAAAACTAGCATGTTAGCCTTAAGACTACAATTCAAGTCGATTATTAGTAAAGTCGTCGCATGTTGTAAAAAGGAAGGAAATTGTAGTTGTTGAAGTTGTTTAGACTATATAACATGTTAGACCTAAGAACTTGGAATTTGGAAAAGGGTTGGAAAAGACTTAGTGTTGTTGGTTGTAAGTCGAGAATGGCTTTAATTGTGGAACTACTTTGGTATGAATTGTGGGGCGGAATATTACACGTATTGTAAGGCGTGTAATCCCCTTTGTTTGGTTGTTGTTTGGAGCCTTAAAAGTGGCTTGTTGGTTATTGTATTCGGCCTTGAAAAAGGTGGCAAAGTGAGTAGAAACAAAGGAAGTCTTTGCCGATTTTCCGTAGAATTAGAGACTAAATACTTAGTATTATTCTACATAGAGACTAGAAGTTGATAGCCTTGTTGTGACCATTATAGGTTGACACTTCTCGCGGTGTATTCGGCTTAGCTTGTGGATTTAGCGAAAGGTATGTGAACTATCTCTCTTCTAGCATGATTCCTTAGAATAAAGAAAGTAAGTTCTACTCCTCGAATGATCCATTCCTTGCTTGTATTTGGATTGCCTAAAATAGAATTTGTTCTATGTACTTGAGTGTACTTTGATGTTTAAATTGTAAGTAGTATAATCCATTTCCTTAGGAAGTTTGGATTCTTAAAAGTGAAGGTATTTTTCTTAAAGTACATAGAAACTTAAAAGGAAGTGATTTCCAAATCTTTTGGCTAGTGCCTTAGTTCTAAAACCTAAAGGTCATTATAATGACTTTAGAAGTCAAAGGAGTGATTTACTTATTTGATTTAAAAGAGGAGAAATGACATGATTTAAGAGAAGTAACTTGCGTTAAGGGTGAAGTTACTTGAGGTTTAAAAAGTAGAAGAAAACTTGTTTTCTAACTATTAAGAGACTTGAAGTATTTTTGAAAGTTAAGAACTTGATTTGTAAGTATGTGATACTTGGTTTTAATAGTTTAAGTCTCTTGGTTATCAAGGAATGGATCGTCTAAAACCATAAAGGGTTATAACGGCTTTATGGGAAGTTGGTTATAACGGCTTTATGGAAGGTTTAGAAAGTTGTCTATTTTGATTAAATCGGCATAAGTTGCCTAGATTGTGAAAATTTGGAGTTACTTGATTTCAAGCTTTGAAATGAGTTTTCTGAAGTGTAGTAACTTACCTTGAAAAATAGACACGCCTTGATACTACGGTGTTAGTATCTTGGGGCTTTACATAGAAAGGAGTCTTTTATAAAAGAATGTATGTATGCCTTGCTAAGTACTTTGGCTTGATAAATTGAGGATTTGTCTAAGTGTGCCTTGATAAGTACTTTGACTTGTTAAAAGAGAATTATTCTATGTATGCCTTGATTAGTACTTTGGCTTGATAAATTGAGAATTTGTCTAAGTGTGCCTTGATAAGTACTTTGGCTTGTTAAATGAGAATTTATTCTATTTGTGCCCGGATAAGTACTTTGGCTTGTTAAATGAGAATTTATTCTATTTGTGCCCGGATAAGTACTTTGGCTTGTTAAATGAGAATTTATTCTATTTGTGCCCGGATAAGTACTTTGGCTTGTTAAATGAGAATTTATTCTATTTGTGCCCGGATAAGTACTTTGGCTTGTTAAATGAGAATTTATTCTTTTTGTAGGATAAGTACTTTGGCTTGTTAAATGAGAATTTATTCTATTTGTGCCCGGATAAGTACTTTGGCTTGTTAAATGAGAATTTATTCTATTTGTGTCCTGATAAGTACTTTGGCTTGTTAAATGAGAATTTATTCTATTTGTGCCCGGATAAGTACTTTGGCTTGTTAAATGAGAATTTATTCTATTTGTGCCCGGATAAGTACTTTGGCTTGTTAAATGAGAATTTATTCTATTTGTGCCCGGATAAGTACTTTGGCTTGTTAAATGAGAATTTATTCTATTTGTGCCCGGATAAGTACTTTGGCTTGTTAAATGAGAATTTATTCTATTTGTGCCCTGATAAGTACTTTGGCTTGGTTAATTGAGAACTTGCCTATATGTGCTGGTAATAGCCTTTGAGTGCAAGTATTATGTTTTATTAAGTTGCCGCGACTCTCGGTTGAAGGGTCGGCTGTCTTGTTGTAAGTTACTGGGACGTACCGACAGTGATGTGGGATTCCACGGGTATGCTTCCGTTACTTGTAGTACTTGGGTTAAATTCCCGGATTTTTATTTTTAAGACATGGTAGTGCTTATGTCTTGTTTGATGGTCGGTCGAGATAGGGTAAGAGTATAAGTGAGGGGTAAACCCCCAAGACGCTGTACCACCTTCCCCAGGGTAAGAGTATAAGTGAGGTAACCCCCAAGACGCTATACCACCTGCTTTATGTGTTGTTTGACGGCCGGTTGAGATAGGGTAAGAGTATAAATGAGGGGCAAGCCCCAAGACGTTATACCACCTTCTCCAGGGTAAGAGTATAAATGAGGGGCAAGCCCCAAGACGTTATACCCCCTGCTTTACCACCTCCTTCAGGGTCAGAGTATAAATGAGGGGTAAACCCCAAGACGTTATACCACCTGTTCGTTTGCCTACTCGCCCGCATGCTTGTAGAACACAGGTGGGACTTGGTGTTCATGTATGCCTATTGGTGTTATGTTATATCCTGGACTGCCGGCAGTGAGGAAGGATTCCACGGGCACGATTGATATTATGGGCGTGAGACCCATAGTTATATTTGAGTAGTGACTTTGAGGGCCTGCGTCCCTGACTTGATATGACTGCTTATGTGCTATGTACTGTAGGTTGGCTATCATACATGTCTCCTGTTTTGTTTAGACTATACTCATTGTTCACATACTTGGTACATTCTTCGTACTGACCTCCTTCGGGGGGCTGCGTTCATGCCGCAGGTTTAGGTACGCTGTTTGGTGATCGGCAGGTGTAGAATCCTGCTCAGGGTTTTTGGATAGCTCCCTCTGTCCAGGAGTTTATCTTTTTGGTATATATCCTTCAAGCATGTGCTTTGTACGCTGGGTACGGGGCCTTGTCCGTCATATTTTCGATTTAACTCTAAGTGCTGTATTCATATGTGGGATTGGACTGCGTATGCGGTGTAGTGTCTTTGTTTATGTATATATGGCAGCCTAGTCGGCTTTGCCTTGCACGTACGTTGGTTTTAAAAGAAAAAAAAATGAGCTGTTATTAATTTCCGCAATGTACTTAGTTGTTAAGGTAGAAGGGTGCCCAGGTAAGGCACCAGTCACGGGCCCGGGGTTCGGGGTGTGACAGAGTGGTATCAGAGCAGTCCGTCCTCGGAATGTCTCTGACCGTATCTAGTAGAGTCTTGATTATCGGTGTGTTGCGCGCCACACCCATAAACAGGAGGCTACAGGACATTTAGGAGTTGGTTTCTATTCTTCTCACTCTAAGATCGTGCCATAGAGCTGTGTTAGTAAGATAATTCCTCTCTGACGTATTGGTGTGTTACAGTTATGCCTCCAAGGAGGGCAGCAGCCGCCCAGAAGGGCAAAAGGAGTAGCAAGAGCTACTAGTCAGACTCAGAGAGTTGATAGGACTTATGCCCATGGTACACCGGATGTTATTCCGCAGTCGGCGAGTCCTTCTGCGCCAGGTTTGAGGCCCCAGCACCAGAGCCTCCAGTTTCTCGGTTAGGAGAAGACTATAGGGTCATGAGGGAAGCAGTTATGTTATTGACCAAGATAGCGGTGCTAGCAGTTGTAAGTGATAGTACCCCAGAGGTAGGGATACTTTGATTAGTAAAGTGAGAAGTAAGAATGTTGACAAGAATGATAGGTGAACTGAGACTATAGTTGTATAAAGTTCACAAGTTGTAATTACCCCGTATAAGTGTAAGACCGATAGGGAAGATTGTATAGTAGAAATACTTTGGCTTATGAGACGAACCTCCAGTGAATAGGGGGTAGGGTAAGAAGTACCTTGAGATAAGAGAGAGATTTATTTCAGACTAAGAATGAGAAGTTAAGCGTGACGATGAGTCGGGTTATGGACTCATTTCGGTCACCGATAGTTTGGAATGGGTAATGTCGATTAGAAATGGTCCAGATGTGGTAGGGTCCGGGATGCCAGGCCCAAGTTTAGATAATCGTTGTGCGAGTTTGGACGTTGCTCCACCGAACTAGGTCGTAAGGACCGAGAAGAGCCTTAGCGGAAATTCAAGTAGCAAAATGGCCAAGTTGGTTAGTAACTCCAGTGGAGAAGCGAAACGATATTGAGATTTTGTGCGTGTACTAGATAAGTTTGAAAGTGCGAGAAAGTATGACAAGTAAGGAAAGAAAGGAACCTCAGGGAATCCCGTGTTTGAGGAGATCAGAACCTTCGAGTTTTGTGAGAAGGGACCACGGACGGAAGGTCCATTATTATGTTTACGTATGTTGAGGTGGCCATGTATGGCATCGTTGGTCTTGTGCGCTTTGATTGATAGGCATAGTATAGAGTTTATCTGGAGTTTGTATAGCTTGACAACCGACTAAGAACATTCGGGATGAATGTTTCTAAGGGGAAGAATGTTACACCAGTAAGTTCGGACATGTGTAAGTGAATGTACGCAAGGAACACAAGACTTGGAAATTAGTACGAAAGGAAGGATTATTTTTCCGACGGAAAGTCTTAGGACGTCGGAAAGGAAAAATGTTCGTTGTTGAGAATTGGATTCTCAAAGGCATTATTTGAAGAGTATGGAACTCTTAACCTTATGGAAATTTATTTTGTGGATTTGGTCACGTGGGCCCACCCGAGGAATTTTACGTTTTTGGGGCCCACGAGGTTACGGAATTTTATGGACGAATGAGAGGGCGACACGTGGCACCCCCACATGGCTTGGTCGAAATTTATGCAAGGGGTAGAATGGTCATTTGACCTATGTAGATGATAAGTCTTGCAAGCTTGACATATTTGACCAAGTCAACTTGTCCACATAGGCTCAATCCTTGTGATATTCATCCTAGCCTCACATTTGTTGATATCTAGACCCTCCAATGTGTTATATGTATCATACTAGTGCAAGACTAGCTCACTTTACACTTAGAAAAAATTAGAGAACTCTTGTTCTTCTATAGTTGCTCTCGGCCAAGGCTACTTTAGGAAGAGAAAATTTTGTAGTTTTGATCCATTAGTCACAAGACTTTAACCCAATGTCCCCAAGGGTATTGTAAGGTTATCTCAATAGAAAGAATTCGGAAAAAACGTATTTTTACGTTAGTCGCAAGGCGGAAACAAAGGGAGTTCTTCAACTTTGAAGTTGGAACTTGAAGAAGGGTTCTTCATAGGCCTCTAAAGAATGCTTGGAGCGGATTGGAACTTAAGGAAAGGAGCTAAGAATTTCTAAGGCGCGACTTTGGATCTTGGAAATTTTAAGGGCTTGGAAAGGTATAAATTTTGTCGTTTTATTAGTTAAGGCTTACTTATGATTGTAGCTATGGTTATTAGCAAGCATGAGATATATAGTATGAATTTTGATAAGGATATTGGTTATTGTAACCCTAATCCGAAAACTAGCATGTTAGCCTTAAGACTACAATTCAAGTCGATTATTAGTAAAGTCGTCGTGTTGTAAAAAGGAAGGAAATTGTAGTTGTTGAAGTTGTTTAGACTATATAACATGTTAGACCTAAGAACTTGGAATTTGGAAAAGGGTTGGAAAAGACTTAGTGTTGTTGGTTGTAAGTCACGAGAATGGCTTTAATTGTGGAACTACTTTGGTATGAATTGTGGGGCGGAATATTACACGTATTGTAATGCGTGTAATCCCCTTTGTTTGGTTGTTGTTTGGAGCCTTAAAAGTGGCTTGTTGGTTATTGTATTCGGCCTTGAAAAGGTGGCAAAGTGAGTAGAAACAAAGGAAGTGCTGCCTGATTTTCCGTAGAATTAGAGACTAAATACTTAGTATTATTCTACATAGAGACTAGAAGTTGATAGCCTTGTTGTGACCATTATAGGTTGACACTTCTACGTACGGTGTATTCGCTTAGCTTGTGGATTTAGAAAAGGTATGTGAACTATCTCCTCTTCTAGCATGATTCCTTAGAATAAAGAAAGTAAGTTCTACTCGAATGATCCATTCCTTGCTTGTATTTGGATTGCCTAAAATAGAATTTGTTCTATGTACTTCCTGAGTGTACTTTGATGTTTAAATTGTAAGTAGTATAATCCATTTCCTTAGGAAGTTTGGATTCTTAAAAGTGAAGGTATTTTTCTTAAAGTACATAGAAACTTGAAAAGGAAGTGTTTTCCAAATCTTTTGGCTAGTGCCTTAGTTCTAAAACCTAAAGGTCATTATAATGACTTTAGGAGTCAAAGGAGTGATTTACTTATTTGATTTAAAAGGAGAAATGACATGATTTAAGAGAAGTAACTTGCGTTAAGGGTGAAGTTACTTGAGGTTTAAAAAGTAGAAGAAAACTTGTTTTCTAACTATTAAGAGACTTGAAGTATTTTTGAAAGTTAAGAACTTGATTTGTAAGTATGTGATACTTGGTTTTAATAGTATAAGTCTCTTGGTTATTGAAGGAATGGATACGTCTAACACCATAAAAGGGTTATAACGGCTTTATGGGAAGTTGGTTATAACGGCTTTATGGAAGGTTTAGAAAGTTGTCTATTTTGATTAAATCGGCATAAGTTGCCTAGATTGTGAAAATTTGGAGTTACTTGATTTCAAGCTTTGAAATGAGTTTTCTGAAGTGTAGTAACTTACCTTGAAAAATAGTCACGCCTTGATACTACGGTGTTAGTATCTTGGGGCTTTACATAGAAAGGAGTCTTTTATAAAAGAATGTATGTATGCCTTGCTAAGTACTTTGGCTTGATAAATTGAGGATTTGTCTAAGTGTGCCTTGATAAGTACTTTGACTTGTTAAAAGAGAATTATTCTATGTATGCCTTGATTAGTACTTTGGCTTGATAAATTGAGAATTTGTCTAAGTGTGCCTTGATAAGTACTTTGGCTTGTTAAATGAGAATTTATTCTATTTGTGCCCGGATAAGTACTTTGGCTTGTTAAATGAGAATTTATTCTATTTGTGCCCGGATAAGTACTTTGGCTTGTTAAATGAGAATTTATTCTATTTGTGCCCTGATAAGTACTTTGGCTTGTTAAATGAGAATTTATTCTATTTGTGCCGGATAAGTACTTTGGCTTGTTAAATGAGAATTTATTCTATTTGTGCCCGGATAAGTACTTTGGCTTGTTAAATGAGAATTTATTCTATTTGTGCCCGGATAAGTACTTTGGCTTGTTAAATGAGAATTTATTCTATTTGTTCACGGATAAGTACTTTGGCTTGTTAAATGAGAATTTATTCTATTTGTGCCCGGATAAGTACTTTGGCTTGTTAAATGAGAATTTATTCTATTTGTGCCCGGATAAGTACTTTGGCTTGTTAAATGAGAATTTATTCTATTTGTGCCCGGATAAGTACTTTGGCTTGTTAAATGAGAATTTATTCTATTTGTGCCCGGATAAGTACTTTGGCTTGTTAAATGAGAATTTATTCTATGTGTGCCTTGATAAGTACTTTGGCTTGGTTAATTGAGAACTTGCCTATATGTGCTGGTAATAGCCTTTGAGTGCAAGTATTATGTTTTATTAAGTTGCCGCGACTCGGTTGAAGGGTCACTGTCTTGTTAGAAGTTCTTGACGCATGACAGTGATGTGGGATTCCACGGGTATGCTTCCGTTACTTGTAGTACTTGGGTTAAATTCCCGGATTTTTATAGAAGACATGGTAGTGCTTATGTCTTGTTTGATGGTCGGTCGAGATAGGGTAAGAGTATAAGTGAGGGGTAAACCCCCAAGACGCTGTACCACCTTCTCCAGGGTAAGAGTATAAGTGAGGGGTAAACCCCCAAGACGCTATACCACCTGCTTTATGTGTTGTTTGACGGCCGGTTGAGATAGGGTAAGAGTATAAATGAGGGGCAAGCCCCAAGACGTTATACCACCTTCTCCAGGGTAAGAGTATAAATGAGGGGCAAGCCCCAAGACGTTATACCCCCTGCTTTACCACCTCCTTCGTGGTCGAGTATAAATGAGGTAAACCCCAAGACGTTATACCACCGCTCGCTTGCCTACTGCCCGCATGCGTTTTAGAACACAGTGGGACTTGGTGTTCATGTATGCCTATTGGTGTTATGTTATATCTGGATCGCCAGCGGAGGAAGGATTCCACGCACGATTGATATTATGGGCGAGACCCATAGTTATATTTGAGTAGTGACTTTGAGCGCTGCGTCCACGACTTGATATGATCGCCATGCTATGTATGCATCGTAGGTGGCTATCATACATGTCTCCTGCTTTGTTTAGACTATACTCATTGTTCACATACTTGGTACATTCTTCGCATCGACCTCTTCGAGGCCGTTCATGCCGCAGGTTTAGGTACACTGTTTGGTGATCGGCAGGTGTAGAATCCTGCTCAGGGTTTTTGGATAGCTCCCTCTGTCCAGGAGTTTATCTTTTTGGTATATATCCTTCAAGCAGGCTTTGTACGCTGGGTACGGGCCTTGTCGTCATATTTTCGCTTAACTCCAGAAGTGCGTATTCATATGTGGGATTGGACTCATGTACGGTGTAGTGTCTTTGTTTATGTATATATGGCAGCCTAGTCGGCTTTGCCTTGCACGTACGTTGGTTTTAAAAGAAAAAAAAATGAGCTGTTATTAATTTCCGCAATGTACTTAGTTGTTAAGGTAGAAGGGTGCCCAGGTAAGGCACCAGTCACGGGCCCGGGGTTCGGGGTGTGACAATAGGGCTACCTTCCTGGACATATATAAACAACCGAAGCAGTTGTCTCCTTTCCTTTACAACTGACCCACAATATGTGACTACAGACCTCTAAGAATTTTTAACATAACAACAGTGGCGGGACAGGGCCCCGCCATACCCCTGAATATACATGAATCTACTACCTCAGGGAAAACCGTACCAAGAGCTAAGCCTCCGGAGCAAATGGAGCTTTCTCTCAAAACTGAACCGAGATCATAGGAGCAAGGATCACCAACTGGTACCTAAAACCTGCGGCATTTAACGCAGCCCGAAGGGGTCGATAACAGTGCAGAATATGGAGCGAAATAACGTCTGATGAAATGATCATAATCGCACAAACGAATGACAGGGTCAAGTATAAGAATTCATACCAGATCCCCGCCGTGTCGCATTCACTTACGAACTCAATCGTACCTTAATATCTTTTCCCATTTTCAATAAGCGTTATAGTTCTTCACACGACCGAACCCGCCCGTGGATCGTGCCCTACGAGCACCCTTCTACCTTAACAACTAAGTACATTGCGGAAATTAATAACAGCTCATTTTTTTTTCTTTTTTAAAACCAACGTACGTGCAAGGCAAAGCCGACTAGGCTGCCATATATACATAAACAAAAGACACTACATCGTACATGAGTCCAATCCCACATATGAATACAGACCTCTAGGAGTTAAACTGAAAATATGACGGGACAAGGCCCCGCCGTACCCAAAATCAGATAAAGCCTGCATCAAGGATATATACCAAAAAGATAAACTCCTGGACAGAGGGAGCTATCCAAAAACCCTGAGCAGGATCCTACGTCTGCCGATCACCGAACAGCGTACCTAAACCTGCGGCATGAACGCAGCCCCGGGCGAGGTCTGAAAGAATGTACGGTATGTGAGCGATGAAATCTTGTAATAAAATCATAACAGCTAAACAAAGCGGAGACACATGCGATAGCCAACCTACGACACAATACATAAGCCACATCAAGTCGTGGACGCAGCCCTCGTGAGTCATTACCCAAATATAACCATGGGTCTCACGCCCATAACATCAATCATGCCCGTGGAATCTTTCCTCACCGCGATCCATGATATAGTACAACACCAATAGGCATACATGAACACCAAGTCCCACCGGTGGTATAGCATCTTGGGGTTTACCCTCACTTATACTCTTACCCTGGAGAAGGTGGTAAGCGGTGGTATAGCATCTTGGGGTGTACTTCACATATACTCTACCCCGAGAAGGTGGTAAACAGGTGGTATAACATCTTGGGGTTTACCCTCACATATACTCTACCTGGAGAAGGTGGTAAAGCAGTGGTATAGCGTCTGGGGTTTACCCTCACTTATACTCTACCCGGAGAGGTGGTAAAGCAGTGGTATAGCGTCTTGGGGTTTACCCTCACTTATACTCTACCTGGAGAAGGTGGTAAAGCAGTGGTATAAGCGTCTTGGGGTGTACCCTCACATATACTCTACCCCGGAGAGGTGGTAAACAGGTGGTATAGCGTCTTGGGGTGTACTTCACATATACTCTACCCCATCTCGATGACCATCAAACAAGACATAAGCACTACCATGTCTTCTATAAAAATCCGAATTTAACCCAAGTACTACAAGTAGCAAGCATACCAGTGGAATCCCACATCACCGCTTGCGTCCCAAGAACTTACAACAAGACAGACCCCTTCAACCGAAGTCGCGGCAACTTAATAAAACATAATACTTGCACTCAAAGGCTATTACCCGACGTATAGGCAAGTTCTCAATTAACCAAGCCAAAGTACTTATCAAGGCACACATAGGATAATTCTCATTTAACAAGCCAAAGTACTTATCAGGCACAAATAGAATAAATTCTCATTTAACAAGCCAAAGTACTTATCCGCACAAATAGAATAAATTCTCATTTAACAAGCCAAAGTACTTATCCGCACAAATAGAATAAATTCTCATTTAACAAGCCAAAGTACTTATCCGGCACAAATAGAATAAATTCTCATTTAACAAGCCAAAGTACTTATCCGCACAAATAGAATAAATTCTCATTTAACAAGCCAAAGTACTTATCCGCACAAATAGAATAAATTCTCATTTAACAAGCCAAAGTACTTATCCGCACAAATAGAATAAATTCTCATTTAACAAGCCAAAGTACTTATCCTGCACAAATAGAATAATTCTCTTTT
Organism: Przewalskia tangutica; assembly: GCA_029844215.1. Classification (NCBI taxonomy): domain Eukaryota; kingdom Viridiplantae; phylum Streptophyta; class Magnoliopsida; order Solanales; family Solanaceae; genus Przewalskia; species Przewalskia tangutica. Next base: position 85,517,509 of record CM056734.1, read on the forward strand.
AACAAGCCAAAGTACTTATCCGGCACAAATAGAATAAATTCTCATTTAACAAGCCAAAGTACTTATCCGCACAAATAGAATAAATTCTCATTTAACAAGCCAAAGTACTTATCCGGGCACAAATAGAATAAATTCTCATTTAACAAGCCAAAGTACTTATCAAGGCATACATACATTCTTTTATAAAAGACTCCTTTCTATGTAAAGCCCCAAGATACTAACACCGTAGTATCAAGGCGTGTCTATTTTTCAAGGTAAGTTACTACACTTGGAAAACTCATTTCAAAGCTTGAAATCAAGTAACTCCAAATTTTCACAATCTAGGCAACTTATGCGATTTAATCAAAATAGACAACTTTCTAAACCTTCCATAAAGCCGTTATAACCAACTTCCCATAAAGCCGTTATAACCCTTTATGGTTTTAGACGATCCATTCCTTGATAACCAAGAGACTTATACTATTAAAACCAAGTATCACATACTTACAAATCAAGTTCTTAACTTTCAAAAATACTTCAAGTCTCTTAATAGTTAGAAAACAAGTTTTCTTCTACTTTTTAAACCTCAAGTAACTTCACCCTTAACGCAAGTTACTTCTCTTAAATCATGTCATTTCTCCTCTTTTAAATCAAATAAGTAAATCACTCATTTGACTCCCCTAAAGTCATTATAATGACCTTTAGGTTTTAGAACTAAGGCACTAGCCAAAAGATTTGGAAATCACTTCCTTTTCAAGTTTCTATGTACTTTAAGAAAAATACCTTCACTTTTAAGAATCCAAACTTCCGAAATGGATTATACTACTTACAATTTAAACATCAAAGTACACTCAGGAAGTACATAGAACAAATTCTATTTTAGGCAATCCAAATACAAGCAAGGAATGGATCATTCGGAGTAGAACTTACTTTCTTTATTCTAAGGAATCATGCTAGAAGAGGAGATAGTTCACATACCTTTTCGGCTAAATCCACCAGCTAAGCCGAATACACCGTACGTAGAAGTGTCAACCTATAATGGTCACAACAAGGCTATCAACTTCTAGTCTCTATGTAGAATAATACTAAGTATTTAGTCTCTAATTCTACGGAAAATCTCAAAGACTTCCTTTGTTTCTACTCACTTTGCCCCCTTTTCAAGGCCGAATACAATAACCAACAAGCCACATTTAAGGCTCCAAACAACAACCAAACAAAGGGGATTACACGCCTTACACTACGTGTAAAATTCCGCCCCACAATTCATACGAAATAGTCTAAGGCACACTAGCCAATTCTCGGCCAACTTACATAGCAACACTAAGTCTTTTCCAATCCTTTTCTAATTCCAAGTTCTAAGGTCTAACATGTTATCTAGTCATAAACAACTTCAACAACTACAATTTCCTTCTTTATACAACATGCGACGCTTAGACTAATAATCAACTTGAATTGTAATCTTAAAGCTAAACATGCTAGTTTTCGGATTAGGGTTCCAATAGCCCATAAACATATCAAACTTCATACTATATAACACATGCTTGCTAAAATCCATAGCTACAACAATAAGTAAGTCTTAACTACTAAAACGACAAAATTATACCTTTATAAGCCCTTAAAATTTCCAAGATTCCAAAGTCGCGCCTTAGCAATTCTTAGCTCCTTTCCTTAAGTTCCAATCCGCTCCAAGCACTCCTTAGAGGCCTATGAAGAACCCATCTTCAAGTTCCAACTTCAAAGTTGAAGAACTCCTTAGTTTCCGCTTGCGACTAACGTAAAAATACGTTTTTTCCGAAATCTTTCTATTGAGATATCCTTACAATACCCTAAGGGACATTGGGTTAAAGTCTTGTGGCTAATGGATCAAAATCACAAAATTTTTTGTGTGGGAGGTGCACTAAGCCGAGAGCAATGTTGGCTAAGCTCAAAGTTTCTTGAAATTTTTCTCTAAGTATAGAATGCTCAAGTCTTGCTACTAGTAGTATACTTATAACACAATGGAGGGCTTGGATAAAAACACTTGTTAAAATTGGAGGGAAGAGATCAAGCCAAATGGCTCTTGACTTGGTCAACTTTGTCAAGCTCTAGCAAGACTAATCTTCTACATAGGTCAAATGACCATAACACCCTTGCAATTTTCGTCCAACACCACATGTGGGAGTGCCACGTGTCGCCCTCTCATTTGTCCATAAAATTCCGTAACCCTCGTGGGCCCCACAAAAATGTAAAATTCCTCGGGTGGGCCCCACGTGACCAAATCCGTAAAATAAATTCCCATATGAATATAAGTTCCATACTCTTCAAATAATACATTTTGAGAATCCAACTCTCAACAACGAACATTTTTCCTTTCCGACGTTCGGAACATTTTCCGTCGGAAAAATAATTCTTCCTTTAGTACAAATTTCCAAGTCTTGTGTTCCTTACGTACCTTCACTTACACATGTCCTGAACTTACGGGGTGTAACATTTTCTTACGTACTTACTTAGGAAAATCATCAAGTTCATTACCATATAACTTACTTACCTTACATATCCTACTCCGCTTTTGGAGGACGCTATACTACCCGCCCAAATCGACGCGATAAAATCACATAGTCCGCCCATACAGTATCTTGCCCACCCATTTCTCGGGACGATGATGTCATATAGTGCGCGTAAGGTATCTTTGCCCGCCCATTCTCGGTCGATAATGTCATATAGTGCGCCTAAAGGTATATCGCCGGCCCATTCTCGGTCGATAATGTCATATAGTGCGCGTAAAGGTATCTTGCCCGCCATTCTCGGTCGATAATGTCATATAGTGCGCGTAAGGTATCTTGCCCGCCCGTTCTCGGTCGATAATGTCATATAGTCGCGTGGGTATCTTGCCGCCCGTTCTCGGTCGATAATGTCATAGTGCGCGTAAAGGTATCTTTGCCCGCCATTCTCGGTCGATAATGTCATATAGTGCGCGTAAAGGTATACCGCCGGCCCATTCTCGGTCGATAATGTCATATAGTGCGCGTAAAGGTATCCGCCGGCCCATTCTGGTCGATAATGTCATATAGTGCGCGTGAGGTATACCGCCCGCCATTCTGGGTCGATAATGTCATATAGTGCGCGTGAGGTATACCGCCCGCCCGTTCTGGGTCGATAATGTCATATAGTCTGCCCGTAAAGGTATACTGCCCGGCCCATTCCTGGGTCGATAATGTCATATAAAACCCGGGAAGTTAACCCAACGTACTACGCACCTCTACTCCTTTAGAAAAACTCTTTTTCAAACAAAACTTCCCAGATACTAACAACCGTAGTATCAAGTCATCTCTACCTTTCAGGACAAGTCACACTACCTTTTTAGAAATACAATTACCGGTTTCTAAATCAAGTGACTTCTTACTTAAAAACCTTAAGCAATTGGTACCTTTAAAACAATTTGCCCTTCTTTATTTCAAATCATTTCTTTGCTTACATTAGAGAAAACCATTCTCTTAACCTTCCATAAAGTTATTATAACCAACTTCCCATAAAGCCGTCATACTAACTTTATGCCTTAAACTAATTCATTCTTTTTATAACCAAGAGACTTATACTTTCAAATCAAATCACATAGCTTTCAAAATACTTCAAGTCTCTTAACTTTTAAGAAAACAAGTTTCAAAGTCTTAAAAACTTCATACGTAAACTCTTTTAAATTAAGCAACATATACTTTGGTGCGTTGTGAATAAGTTATACTTATTTATAACGATCTTATTCAAGTAGCCATGATCTAGAAAATGTAATACAATTTTGTCTTATCTTAGCTTCTATGCAGATGGAGAATTCTACTTGTTTTAACATAATTAATTGTCATTACATTTTCCTTTATTAACGCTGCAATGGCTTGTTCGATACTTATTCTCATTTGTGCCGTAAAATTTGCCAAGTCAACTTGACTCCAAAATACTTCCTAACGACTCTTACCAACATCCCCCATAAGACTTGGTAAGGACTTAGGATTTCTTAGACGTAGCTTTTACATAGAGTAAATCAACATAACTACCTCTTAACTTCTAAGAGTAGACGAAATCATGAAATACTACTACATGTATATTTCATACATAGAATCATGCCAAAGGAAGGAAGAGGTTCACATACCTCGCGACGATTGTCGACAAGTAGCAAAATGCTCCCAAGTACTTCAACCTTGAGCTATTCCATTCTTCAAGTAGGATACGCTATACTTAGTACTTCAACCTATAATGGTCACAATATGTCCATTAACCTCTCACTTCTAACGTAGAATTATTCTAAGTGCTAAGTCACTAATTCTACGGAAAATCGGACAGCACCTCCTTTGTTTCTACTAACTTTGCCACCTTTTTCAAGGCCGAATACAATAACCAAACAGCCCCAATTGGCTCACCACAATCTATAAGGTAGTCCAATACAAATGAATAACAAACTATTACAACTACAAGTACAAATTCGGCCACTTTACTTTCACAATACCAATTCTTATCAAATTTCCATTTCAATCCAAGTTCTTAGCCTAACATGATGTCAAGTCGCAACCGATAATAACTACTATAATCTCTAAGTAATTAACATGCGACAATTCTAATAACGATCAAATTGTAATCCAACTTAACATGGCTTACATTACATTTCGGATTTAAGCTACAAGTAATCCATAATACTTATAAACTTCAACTTAACAACTTCATGCTAGCAACATGTAAAGCTAACAACAACAATACAATTATATAATCTTGTAACACTTTAAAAGACAAGATTATACCTCAACAACTCTTAATCCAACTCCAATCCGAAATCGCTCCTTAGAAGATTAGAACCTCTCCAAGACACTTCAATCCGCTTGTTGAGACCCTTAGGACAACACCAACAACTTTCCTTCAAACTTCCAATCCAAAACCTAGAAAGTCACTAGGTTTTCACTTTGCGACTAATACGAAAACTCTCTTTTTCCGGGATTTTTCTATTGAGATATGCTTACAATACACATAGGAACCTTGGTTTAAAGTGGGAAGATTATTGGATAACAAACAAATTTTTTTCCTTCTTGTTGGACCCAAACCCGAGAGCTCTTGCTCTATGTTCTTCAATTTCTCTTCAATTTTTTCTAAGTGTTGGACTAAGTCTCACTACTAGTAGTATAATAAAGGGACATGGAGGGTTAAGATTAGCACAATTGTGAGGTTTGGATGAAGTCTTAGTAAATATCAAGTAAGTGGTCCCATTGACCAAGTCAACATTGTCAAGCTACTACTTGCAAGGCTTGTTCATCCAAGACTTATGGTAAATGACCATTATGGGCATGCCTAATTCGACCAAGGCATCACTAAGGGGGGGTGACACGTGTCGCCCTCCCATTCGTCACAACAAAACGTGTTTCGACAAATCTCATAATTCCGATAAATTTTTACAAGCCTCAAATCTTAACACTTGTGAGTTCTTACGTACGTCCTTAAAACATGTCCTGTAAAATACGGGGTGTAACAAACATGCTAGAAGATCTAGAGCTCCAAGAGAGGGTCTGTTCAAGGCAACTATTTCAACAGGGTCTGTTCAAGGCAACTATTTCAACAGTAATTTATGAAGCATAGGGTGAAGGGAACTCAAGAGTTTTCAGCGCTAAAAGCAGGACTATCAAAGAAATTTCACATGAATTGAAGACTAACCTATGTATAAGAGTTGGGAATAATGTGCAGCTATTTAAATATATTAGTAATCTGGAAGTGTATTGTAGTTATCATATATAAAGATTTCTCTTGGTTGGATGTTGAGATGAGCAATTAGATTTGATATACTCTTGCTTTGTAATGTTTGCACTGGTGATTAATGAAATGGATGTTAATTGCCAAAAGGACTCTGTTTTACTAAATGATCCTTTCTGTAGCTTTAAATGGTGTTTTTGACTTATATATACATGGGTGACACAATTTCTGAGGTAATTAGGTGAGTATCGAAGAAGAAAATCTAAAATTTAAAGTTATTAAGTTAAAATAAAATAGAGTTGACCAAAGTCAACATTCGAGGTAGACAAACTCAGAATCGAGATTTGAAAGTTTTCTTAGGTCCGGAATGTGATTTATGACTTAGTTGGATAATTTGAATGAATTTCAAAAGGCTCGAAGTAATTTGGACACGAAAGTTGCATTCTAGTAGAATTGAAAGTAAAGAGTTGACCACGGTAAAATAGTTGACTAAACGATTCCGGATTCATGACTTGAAAGTTCCGATTTTTATGATATTTTTTGGACTTGTTTGTAAGTTTTGGTTAGATCTCGATGCGTTTCAGATGAGTTTGGGTAGTGTTGTGCTCATATTTGATGTTCTGGCGCCGTTTTGAGCATAAGTAGTACCACAATAAGCAAATGGATCTAAACTGCATTTTGATTGAACTATTAGATTTGTAATCGTGATTTCAAGCTGGAATTTCATCACTTTACCATTTCGGGCGTGCAACTCGAACCAACCTTAATATTTGTTGCAGGCGTGCAGTTCTAGTCAACCTTAATATTTCTTATGGGTGTGCAATCCGAGCCAACCATGCAATCACATGGAAAAACAATAGGAATAAAAACAAACATTAGTTTAACACACCATTCTTTATATAATAACTCTAAATGAAGTCCATTATTAATTGTATCACAACCACTGGCATGTGATTCCCTTTTTAATGAATCAATTAGTTAGATATTCAACAACTAAGACAAATAAATCACAAGATTAATGTAATTCCACATGAAACTTGATCAATTCAGATAACATCGTGCTATCAACTATGGCAACCGACCACTCTAGGCCATAATACCATCATTCGGACCATGATCATTTTCAATAGTGTATCACCTTATGTATCATCAAGTATAATATGCATCAGATACCATCTGAAATAATAATTGTAATATGCACACAATAAGCAATTATATTGTATAAGACAAATGTTTTAAGTGGCTCATTTTGTTGGAAATTCATTAAACGTGAAATAAAGTTAATCCTATTAATTATGACTCGAACAATTGGGGTCCCGCACGTCGGAAACGCTGTTTCCACACACGTGCACATAATGTGTCAAGGATCGTAATTTCCTCAATGGAAGATATATTGGTACGTATACAAATTGTTTGAGACGTAAGATAATAGATGGTTATTGGTCAAATGACAATATTTTCACGTTGGTAAATGAAGGAAGAAGTGTACTACGATGTGTAAAAGGATAAAACGAGTCGGAAAATGTCGTGGGGCCTCGGAGCGCTGCGACGCCTCAACGTCGGAGTCGCGGCCCTAACGAGGTAGTAAACTCTCTGATGTTTTGGCGCCACGGCGCCTCCCTGTCAGGGCCACGACGCTGCTCAGGCAGTGAGAACGACGGAAGGTAAAAAGTTTCTGACTTTTGGGTTGGTTTTGGAGCATTACTTCTCCATGAATTGACACTTGAATTCAACAATTATTTGGTTGAATTACTCCCCTCAATTAGTACTATTACATGGCTATTGATTGCCATTACTTGGCTAGTTGAGAAGTCATCATCTACACACTATAAATGAGACTCAAAGCTCATTTGGAGACACACCTTACACTTGTATGATTTCAGATTTTCTGAAATCTCTTCCTCTCTTGAAATCTTCCACACACTCAAAGATCATTTTTTCCTAGCGAACACTTGAGTCTCCTTTTCTCACTTGTGTGATTGTTGTTTTATCTTGGGAGATAAGTTTCTAACACACCGTTAAAGGATTATACGAGACAATATTATCTTAAGGAAAGATTGAAAATCAATCGACTCAGCAAGCCATATTTCTTGTTCTATTTCCAGATTCCTAAACACCTTGTTGTTGCTATCAAGGTCAAGAAACTTGTTACAATTGGAGCAAACACTGAAGATGGACTCAAGAACTACTCCAGAACGCAGATTCAAGACAAATCAAGAACCAAAATTTGTTGTGGTTGTCACAACTCTTGTTAGACTTCAAATCTATTGTATTTTAATTTTTTATCCTTTCTAAGCACTAGTGGAAGTTGTACACTATTCTCATACATCCATTGTAATAACTCACACATTTCATCATTAAACGAGGATTTCAGAGTGATATATGCACATAAGCAATGAAATCAAGAACTTCATCTATTAGTTGATGCCCACATGTTTTGACATTCTTGAATTACAACTATCAATCACATATTTCCACAACTATCCCTAACATGGCACCGGTAGCCTACAAGTGCTCGTCGCCTCATAGGTACAAGATCCATTTTTACCAATTTCTCTTAATATTAGTTAATTACCAATCAAACACCTAAAATAAGGTTTAGAAAGTCTGAACTTGTCTTATATTCGAGCTCTCATAGCTCATAAATGGACTTACCCTTCCTCAATGCCTCCGAACGATCCCAATCTCGATCTCAGCGAAGCTTAAGTCTTTCGGAAGCTCTACCACATTCACATTCACCAAACAAGTTCAATATAGTCAAAATAACACTTTACGAGGTTAAATGAGTTCAACGATACCCATATTGTTATATGAAATAATTCATACCAAAAATTCAATTAGAAAATCAATCCGAGCCCCTGACTAGAAATTTCTTTCAAAATTGGGTCACCCTTTGCTTAGGAACTCATATCTAAAATTTTGTCCCAAATCAACTTCAAATTTACCCCCAAATCCATAAGTTTCATTCTCTTAAATTTTAGAACTTAATTAAATCCGAAAATTCTCAATCAAAATATGAATTAATTCACTAATGTTCGAGTGTGATCAAGTTAAAATACAAAAATTAAGGTTAGATTATTATCTTCACGTTGAAACGAGAAAAACGCCACACAAATAGTCCAATTCCAAGCTCTAAAACTCTAAAAATCATGAAAATACATTGTTGGGACGAATATGTTAATTTTATAATTAACTAAGTAACTTTTCGTGACAATTCTTCTGTGTCGTGACAAAAAGGATCTGCAATCGTGACAAAAGGTATGCAGTCACGACGAAAGCCTTCACGGTCTCGATGAAAACCCTCACGTTCGCGACTAAAGTTTTGCGATCGCGGCCATAGCTACACCAACATCATATGTTTATAGTTATACTAAAATGACCATAACTTTTTCATACGTCATACGACCTCGAAATTTGACAATTCTTGTTGTCGTGGTTTTGAAATCACGATACGGATCTAATGGTTCAATCAAAACATAATTTAGAGTTCATTTTTTAAATGTGGTACTCCCTCTGTTCCAAATTATGTGAAACTCTTTCTTTTTTGGTAAGTTCCAAAAAGAACAACACTTTTTATATTTAATAACAATTTAGTTTTAAACTTTTCATTTTTACCCTTGATGAAATGTTTTCTAGCCACACAAATATTTATGATTTATTTTGGACTACAAGTTCCAAAGTCCTCCTTTCATTCTTAAACTTAGTGTAAAGTCAAACATCATCATATAAATTGAAACGGAGGGATACCATTTATTCTCAAGAAAACAACGTCAAAACATCAAATATAAGCGCGACACAACCCAAATCCATTCGAAACTCATAGAAATTTAGGCAAAACTTGCGGAAAAATTTAAAGAACCTGCTCGACCGTTCAAAACCTCGACTTGAGATCATTTAGTCACATATTTAATCGAGTTCAACTCTTAATTTCTATTTCAACTAGAATGCAACTCAAACGCCTTAATAACTCCCCGACCACGGGATTCGTTCAAATCATTCAACTAAGTTATAAATCATGTTCCAGACTTAATGAAACTAAAAACTCGAATTCGAGTTTCTTAACCTCGGATAATGACTTTGGTCAACCTTTGCCTTATTTCAACTTAAAGAACTTCAAAAATTAGATTTTCTTCACCGATGTTCACCCGATTGTTTCAAAAATTATGTCACCCACCCCAGCAAGTTAAAATTACCATTTCAAAGCTAAGGAAGCTTCATTTAGGAAAAAAGAGACATAATGCTCATCTGAAAATCATTAAATTATGACAATATCATGTTCATATGAATATTGCCGAACTAAGGCAATTGACACTATATATTACCATCAAAACTTAAGTATTACTAATTTTTACTTTAACTCCCCACCTAATTTTGTTTATACAATTTAAAATCATAGCATACAATTCAAACATTACTTAAGATGTATGTGCTTGATATATACATAAAAATAAAAATAAAAAATAGGCTTAAAATATTTCAATAAAGAATAATCAACCTTGAAAACATAGTTATATTGAGGCACAACATAGTGTTATAGCTCAAGAATATACAACAAATCAAGTTGATCATGAAGCTTCCGACGTCTCCAATTGAAGGTCTCAAAATATGTGACAATGCTAACTTTTGAATGTTTAAATTTTGTTTTATAATTCAAACAAATACTTCTGAAATATAAAGTTGACTAATTTTTTAGATTATAAGAATGAGTTTACATTCATTAATTTAGATGAGCTGATCAAACAGAAATTTGTACTTATTTTTATCCATAATTATTTATTCAAAGTTAAACTTTAATAATAGATATTATTCAATAAAATTGTATATTACTTGATTCGGCATATACGTACGTTAGAAATTAATATTGCAAAATTTTCAAAAATATATAGCCTAACATAAAATATTATATCACGTAGCACAATATTCAATATTATATTCGAGGGAAAACATTATACATAATGATCAACTTTGTATAAAAGTGTATAATAATATATAAAATGTTTTTATACACAAATATGAGCGAAACATGATAACAAATTCAAAATATGAGTTATGTGGCGTAAATATTTTCTCTCACTAGACATTAGACCTATTCATCGGGTGGGGACCCGCCCGACGTGGTCGGACCTGACCCAAAAAAAATCAAAGCCAGAGTCAGCTTATATCTGACCAGTGAGCCACCTAACCCGAAAAGGTGGGGACCCGTTTGTCGGGCCAGGGTCAGAATTTCTTATCCGTCTGACCCTACCCAATCACAAACAAGGGTGACTTAACCCTTCACTAATATAGTGAAGGGTTTAGCCTTCACCAACTGAAAGTATATATGTCCTAGAGACAATCATTTTAGGGACAGATGTACTTGAACACATTCGTTATAATGAGATTAATATATTTATGACATTTGCAATTACTGAATTATTATTTGATTGTTTGTATTATTCACTAATGTGCATCCCTTGAACTAAACGTTGTCATTGATAGTGTGAGATATTAATGATAGAACATAGTTCTTAAATTAGCTTAGACTGATGATCATTGAGAATGAGATATCAATAATATATTATAAGTCGACATGTGGTATGCATCACATTCTTAGAGAATGTAGTAAGTCTCACTTACTACTAGTAATAGTTACTAGTGATGGGCACATGGATACTCTTAGAGGGTATTAGCATGCCCTGCTGATAAACTATTTGTTATACATGTCTAGAGTATTATCAGCATGTGGGAGATAGAGGTCATTTGACTTGAGGTCAATACGCACCTGGTTTGTAGAGTAATGTACTTTGATCATGTCCTAAGCTTAAATTCCCTATAGGATAAGACATGGCTTGAATTGGGTACATTGCGATACAGACTAAGGTGGTAGTTGAGCCAAAAATAGGATTCATTCCTCGAGTAGATATTCGAGTGAACACTCAGCTTCTCAGTGATATTAGGTCGACCAAGTCATTGGCCAATGCAAGAGACATATTTGAGATATAATCTAGTTGTCGACTAATATAGATGAGATAAAGTGATCAAGTCATTTGGATAGACACTTGGCAAATCCTAAGCTTGATCGAGTGTGTTGAGAATGAAAGGAATCTATCATCCCGTATAGAGGTTGTGTTTACTAAGAGTCTTGTAAACGTACTTCGCACATTGAGTTCGTCACCGGCGCAGTCTAGGAGTTCCGTGTGAACCTTAATTTGATTAAGTGTCGATTGTCTTTTCGGTCTAAGGGTATATTGAGAGAAGATGAAATATTCAATTTGGAATTGAGATATTTTAAACAATAATAAATTATGGGATATTTTCTATTTGATGGAAATTATTTAATTAAGTCAAAATTGGATTTTGGATTTAATTAAAATTAAAACGTGCAGAAATATTACAAATAAAGAAGCGCGCGCTAGAATGCAGTCGTCATGGCCAGTGCGCGATGGGCCCGATCGCCCACTGAATTTTTTATTTTGGACAGGTTTTAAAGCCTCATCCAAGTCTGACTTAGTTTCTCTCTTCCCCTATATATTTGACACTTAACCCATAATTTAGAGTTACATTTTCTTACTTTCTAAACTCAGAGTTCAGAGATTAAGATCCTCTCAAGCCTCTGCCAAGATTTTCTGGCTTTCCTGACAGAGGAGTATATCATAGCGAAGGCTTGCACCCGAGGAGACAATCGTTTGCGCACCTTTAAGTAGAGACTTAAGATAACATAAACTGTAAGTTTTCTTCTGTCTTTGCAGATTTCAATTGTAACATAATCATACCAGACGACTTTGTTGGGGCAAGTGAGTTCATAAAATTTTAAACTTCCGATGTGCCTTACTTGTGTGTTTTAGACCCAACAAAACCTTTCAGTGGTATCAGAGTCAGGTTGGTTCAATTGTTACGTAACAATTGAAAGATATAATAATATGGTTTAAACGTAAATTGATTTTAATCTGAATTAAAACAAGGCTATTGAAATCTGACAAACTTTGATTGAGTGATTAACATTTTTTAAATCACCCTAAATTATCAACTACGCTAAATCGAGAAAGTCATTATATTCTAGCATGAACTGAGCCTTGTGAAGAAATCGGTTCATTACGAACATGGTGCACGACGAAGAACGTATAGGAATGGATGATGGTCGATATGTGTGTTATTGATAATGGTGGGTGGTTGTAAAAGACCCGTAATCTGAACCGGACGATTTTTAGAAAATCAAGCGCGGAATCGCTCTGAAAAAGGACGTCAGCGCCGCGACCCTATTGTAGGGCGCCGCGGCGCCAGTTAGGGTTTCACCGCGGCGCCGGTCACGATAATTTTAGGGTAGTGATTAAAAACCTTTATTTAAAATTCGGAACTTTCTGGAACTGAAGCGTCGCGACCCCATAGTGGAGAGTCGCGGCGTCGGAATTCCAGAATGCTAAAATCTCAGTTTTCGAAGTTTAATCCATGATTATTATTACACAGTATATTTGTGTACTGTTTACGTGCTAAATGATCATCATATACCTTACTAAGATTAGAGTCCGCAATCATGCTTGGATAGGTGGCGTCCAAAACTAGTTTAGAGTCCGCAATCATGCTTGGATAGGCGACGTCCAAAATTAGTTTAGAGTACGCAATCATGCTTGGGTAGGCGGTGCCCAAATACATGTTTAAATGCTTTGATTAATGGTTGAAACATGTAATAGTTGATCTTGGTCATAACCCTGAATAAAATGTTCCCAAAATTTAATACAAGTCTCATTTAAAATGAATGTGTCGTCCATTATAATTGATTGTGGTGAAAAATCCTTTTCGGCGAGATGAATATTTATGCCCCAGCATTTGCTCTAAGTCTATGAGGACTCAGACCCTTTCATAGATGCATATAAATATTGTAGTAGGTGATAAACCTTCGTGAGTAATTACACCCCAGTGTTTGCTCAATGAAGGCTAAGCCCACTTAGATACATAATTGCAGTCGCATAATGGGGTTGACTTGCTAGGCTGTCTTGGCGCCCCAGTGTCAGATACCCAAGGGACGCATATCGTATTGTTTAGAACATGTGATCAACCAAGAGTTACAAATTATTTGTAATTTGTTTAGAGACCTACCGAATCATGTTGTTAAAGTTATCAGCCTCAGTAAACGCGGAGACAACGTGAGTCTAGATCTTGGCCCATTATGATTGTATTTGATATGCGTTTGTATTCTTTTATGGGGTAAAAGAGTATGTTAAAATAGTGGGAGCTAATTAAACAAAAGACCATGTTAGTTAGTTAACGAATTTGTTCAATAGAAATTATATTAGAGTGTTAACTTCAAGTCTATCTTTTCTTCAGTTACAATGTCGAATCTATCACTTAAAATGTTGGTTGAAACAAACAAGCTGAATGGAGCCAATTTTCCTGACTGGTTAAGAAATTTGCGTTTGGTGTTGTGATTAGAAAAGATTGAGTATGTATTGGATATAGCACTCCCTACAGTCCCTGCTGAAAATTCTGAAGCATACGCCCTGTTTGACAAGGCGGCCTATCTGAAATATCTTGATGATGTTATTGCGGCACAATGTGTAATGTTATCTTCTATGACTCCTGAGTTACAGAGACAACATGAAAATATGGGCTCCAACGAGATGCTAGAACACTTGAAGAGTCTATATGACTCATAATCTCAGACAATGGAGTATGAATTGTTGAGAGATCTCTTTAAGTGTAAGCTGAACGAATGGGGTCAGATGTCACAATATGTTTTAAATATGATTGGGTTAATAGAGAGGTTGGCTTCGATTGGAACGAAGTTACCCGTAACAGTTTCTGTCAACCTAATCTTGAATTCGCTTTCTGTTTCATTTGAGAACTTCATTATAAATTACAACATGAATGGAACCAAAGTGAATCTCTCAGAGCTTCATAACATGTTAAAGACCTTTGAATCGTCCACCTTTAAAGGTAAAGTTGTGCTCATGGTGGGATCATCCAACAAGTTCAATCCTAAGGGTAAGAATGTGCAGAAGAAGAAGGGAAATGTGGTTGCCGCCACACCCACAGCTGTGAACCTCGAAGAGTTATTCAAAAGAAGGCCAATATAGTTGTTGATGTTTGCCTCAATTGCAAAAGAAAGGGGCATTAGAAGAAAGACTGTACAGCCTCAGGAGGACACAAAGCACAAGGTGCTTCAGGCCCTGCTGGACAAGGTATGCTTGTTATTGAAATAAATATGTCTATAACTAATTCTCAATGTTGGGTGTTAGATACCGCTTGTAGCTCAAACATTTGTAACAATGTGCAGGGGTTGATTGACAGCATAAAGGTTGGACCTTGGGAAGTAGATCTACGCGTTGGAAATGGAGCAAGAGTTGATGTTGAACGCGTGAGGACTTATAGACTAGATTTACCTTCAGGCTTTTATTTAGAACTTAATAATTGTTATTTTGTTTCCTCGTTAACGAGGAATATTATTTATGTACCTATGTTAGACATTGAGGGGTTTTCCTCATTTATTACTAATGAAAGTTATGTTTTATATTATAATGGTTTTATGTGTGGAAATGCACCGCTTGTGGATGCATTGTATGCTTTAAACTATAGTCATGAAATTTTCAATATTCAAAATAAAAGAGTTAAAATAAGTAATCCAAGAAATCTCACCTACTTATGGCACTGTAGACTTGGTCACATCAATGAATCAATGATAACAAGATTAAGGAAATTAGATTACCTAGAACCATTTGACTTAGAGTCATATGGTGATTGTGAATCTTGCTTTAGAGGAAAGATGACAACCAAATCACTTTCTGGGAAAGGGATATGTGTCAAAGAGATGCTTGAGTTAGTCCATACCGATGTATGTGGGCCGTTTCAACTCAAGCAAAGAGAGGCTTTCTTTATTTCATCACTTTTACAGACGATTTCTCAAGGTTTGGACATGTTTATCTTATGAAACATAAGTCCGAAGCTTTTGAGAAATTCATGGAGTACAAGTCAGAAGTAGAGAAACAACTTGAAACAAGTATTAAAACTCTTCGATCAGATTGATGAGGTGAATACTTAAGTAAAGAATTTATAGATTACTTGAAGCTTCATGGAGTTCAATCACAATGGACACCTCCCGGAACGCCACAAATGAATGATATTGCTGAGAGGAGAAATCAGACCTTATTAGATATGGTTAGATCCATGATGAGTTTCTCAGCTCTACCAACATACCTATGGGGATATGCATTACAAAGCTCAATCTATATTTTGAACAGAGTTCCATCAAAGTCAGTAGAGAAGACTCCATATGAGATATGAAATGGCAAGAAGCCAACACTTAGACACATATGATCCTGGGGTGCCCTGCATATGTGAAGAAGTTGCTTGATGACAAATTGGAATCTAAAAGTGAGATTTATTATTTTGTGGGGTATCCTAAGGAAACAAGGGGATGCTACTTCTATCTTCATGGCGAACATAAAGTAATTGTTTCCAGAAATGCAACTTTCCTTGAAGAAGAATATGTCTACAAGGAACAGAGTTACAACAAGATAGAACTTCAAAAAATTGAAGAAGTACAAAATAATATAGAAAATAAATCCTTGTCAAATGACCTAGGCAAGGATTCAGTGGGAGTATTTGATGATGATTGGGTACTTAGAGTACGCCCTTCAGCCAGTGGGAGTGAAGTGGGGGATAATGCAGAAATACAAGACTCTCATACACAACCAATGGAGGATGACACTATGGTTGGGCAACATCCTGTTCAAAATGATATTCTTGAAAGTTCTCAAGGTGCTGGATTGTCTAACACACAAACACCTTCTCAAAATCAAAATAAAACAAACACTGAAACGCAGAATATTCAACTCTGTAGGACCACTGGGACTCATCGTACACCTGAAAGACTTAATCTCCTTGTTGAAACACACAATGAGATAGATATTTCTGATGATGATGAGCCTACTACCTACAACAAAGCAATGTTAGATATTGATTCACAGAGATGGCATGAAGCCATGAAATTCGAAATGGAATCCATGTACATAAATCAAGTATGGAACTTGGTTGATTTGCCAACAGGGGTTAGACCCATATGATGCAAATGGGTCTTCAAGAAGAAGATTGATGCATATGGCAAAGTACATACTTATAAAGCAAGATTAGTGGCTAAAGGTTATAATCAACGGCCTGGGGTCGATTATGATTAAACTTTTTCACCTGTTGCAAAAAAATTAAGTCCATTTGGATTTTGCTTGAAATAGTTGCATACTATGATTATGATATTTGACAAATGGATATTAAAATTGTCTTCCCTAATGGTAACCTAATTGAGGAGGTGTATATGATACAGCTAGAGGGTTTTACATCCAAGACTCAACCCAAAGCAGTATGCAAACTACAGAAGTCCATTTATGGACTTAAGCAAGCCTCAAGAAGTTGGAATATTTACTTTGACAAATCAGTCAAATCATTTGACTTTGTTACAAGAAAAGAAGACTCATGCGTTTATAGTAAACGCACAGATGAGAGTATTGTCTTCATTATCATATATGTAGATGACATATTGATAATGAGAGATAATAAGACTCTCATGCAATCAGTCATGGAATGATTATCCAGCACCTTCATGATGAAGGACTTGGGTGAAGCCTGTTATATTCTTGGAATTAGGATCTACAGAGATAGACCTAATAGATTGTTAGAGCTATCACAGACCGTATACATAGATAAAGTGCTAAAACGTTTCTCTATGAAGAACTCTAAGAAAGGAAATCTTCCAATAGGTCAAGGCATCAAGTTATCAAAGAATGATAGTCCTTCTACTGTTGCAAAACTTGAACGCATGAAGATGATCCCATATGTTTAAGCTATAGGATCAATCATGCATGTCATGATCTGTACAAGGCCAGATGTGGCATATGCACTTAGTATGACTTGCAAATTCCAGCAGAATCCTGGGGAAGAACACGGGAAAACAGTCAAGAGTATTCTTAAGTATCTTAGACGAAATAAAGAATATTTCTTAGTCTATTGTGGACAAGAAAAACTAGTAGCTACTGGGTACATTGATGCTAGCTTCCAGACAGATCTTGATGACTTCAAATCTCAATCTGGATATGCCTTCATTTTAAATGGTGGAGTAGTAAGTTGGAAAAGTTTCAAGCAAGCTACAACTGTTGATTCGACAACAGAAGCCGAGTACATTGTTGGATCGGAAGCTGGCAAGGAAACTGTCGTGATATCTGAGTTCTTAAAAGAGCTAAGGGTTGTTCCAAGTTTCACTTGTCCAATAACGATTTATTGTGACAACACTGGTGCGATTGCGCAAGCTAAGGAACCAAGATTAACAAATAGAAATAAGCATGTACCAAGGAAATACCACATACTTAGAGAGATGGTGGAAACTGAAGAAATAAAGTTAGACTATGTTCCCACAGATGAAAATCTAGCAGACCCATTTACTAAACCATTAAGCTTAGTCAAGCATAATGGTCATTTCGAAAATATGGGCATTAGATACGTTGGAGATTGGCTCTAGGACAAGTGGAAAATTGAAAGTATATATGTCATAGAGATAATCATTTTAGGGACAAATTTACTTGAACACATTTGTATTATTAATGAGATTAATATATTTATGGCATTTGCAATTACTGAATTATTATTTGATTGTTTGTATTATTCACTAATGTGCATCCCTTGAACTAAACGGTGTCATTGATAGTGTGAGATATTAATGATAGAACATAGTTTTTAAAGTAGCCTAGACCGATGATCATTGAGAATGAGATATCAATGATATATTATAAGTCGACATGTGGTTTGCATCACATCTTAGAGAATCTAGTATGTCTCACTTACTACTAGTAATAGTTACTAGTGATGAACACATGGATACTCTTAGAGGGTATTGACTTGCCCTGCTGATAAACTATTTGTTACACATGTCTAGAGTATTATCAGCATGTGGGAGATAGAGGTCCTTTGACTTGAGGTCAATACATACCTGGTTTGTAGAGTAATGTACTTTGATCATGTCCTAAGCTTAATTCCTTATAGGATAAGACATGCCTTGAATTGGGTACATTGCGATACAGACTAATGTGGTAGTTGAGCCAAGAATATGATTCATTCCTCGAGTAGATATTCGAGTGAACACTTATATTCTCAGTGATATTAGGTCGACCAAGTCATTGGCCAATGCAAGAGACATATTTGAGATATGATCTAGTTTTCGACTAATATAGATGAGATAAAGTGATCAAGCCATTTGGATAGACACTTGGCAAATCCTAAGCTTGATCGAGTGTGTTGAGAATGAAAGGAATCTATCATCCCGCATAGAGGTTGTGTTTACTAAAAGTCTTGTAAACGTACTTCGCACATTGAGTTCGTCACCGGCGCAGTCTAGAAGTTCCGTGTGAACCTTAATTTGATTAAGTATCGATGTGAGAAGGCCTAAAGGGTCACACTACGTCGATTGTCTTTTCGAGCTAAGGGTATATTGAGAGATGATTAAATATTCAATTTAGAATTGAGATATTTTAAACAATAATAAATTATGGGATAATTTCTATTTGATGGAAATTATTTAATTAAGTCAAAATTAGATTTTGAATTTAATTAAAATTAAAACGTGCAGAAATATTAAAAATAGGGGAAGGCGCCGCGGGTCTGGTGCGACAGTGGGCCCAGTCCGACTGGCCCACTGAATTTCGGATTTTGGACAGGTTTTAAAGCCTGATCCAAGTCGGACTTGGTTTCTCTCTTTCCCTATATATTTGACACTTAACCCATAATTCAGAGTTACACTTCTTACTTTCTGAACTCAGAGTTCAGATATTAAGATCCTCTCAAACCTCTTTCAAGATTTCCTGACTTTCCTGACAGAAGAGTATACCATAGCGAAGGCTTGCACCCGAAGAGACAATCGCGTGCGCACCTTTTAGTAGAGACTTAAGATAACATAAACTGTAAGTTTTCTTCTGTCTTTGCAGATTTCAATTGTAACGTAATCTTACCAGACGACTGTGTTGGGGCAAGTAAGTTCATAAAATTTTAAACTTCCGATATGTCTTACTTGTGTGTTTTAGATCCAATAAAACCCTACAGAACATCCTCTCCACTTCATTACAATCTGCCGCACTTCATCTTCTGTCCAGTTCATTTTGGCACACCTTTCTCTCCTCTTCACTTCTGTACCAGTTCATTCCGGCACACCTGCAAGTAAGAACTCTGGATTCTTGGTAATTTACTCCTTAATTATGTGCTAATTTTCTTTATTCATTAAATGAACTTAGTTTCTTGATTTTATTGTTCTAACTGCTCAATTTTTGGTTCACTTCTTTAGTTTTTTATTCGAGTTTCTTTTCTATTTTTTATTTTGAGGTAAGTTGTCTGTTTTTTTTTTCTTAAAGGGGAAAAGGGGTTAAAGATTGTCGCTTTTTTCATCTATATTTAAAGATTGCATAAATTTAAAAATTGTAGCAGAAATTTACCTCTACAGTATTAATACTTATTTCGTACAGAAGTTTGCATTTATATTTTAACTTTTGTTTTTTGTTATTTGACAGAATTCAATTATAATATGGAACGGGCTAGCGAAAATAGCAACGCCAATTCTACATGTACCTCTAATGCATCTATAGCAAAAGAAACTCATGATGGTTTTATTGAATATAATCAAATTTTAAATAAGAAAAAATAATATGGTGTTTGGACTGAATTTGAGAAAATTATTGGGGATAACTCGGAGATGACTAAAGTTAGATGCACTCATTGTAAGCGTGAGTTGACTGCTAATAGTAAGCATGGAACTTCGTGTATGTGTTTACGTCGGATTCGTACACGCAGCGAAATTTGAAAATTTATGTTTCAAACCCAACGACGTTCGAACTATAGTATGATAAGTAATGGAAAATACAAACATAAATAATAATGTAAAACTTCGACAGAGGACTTACATTCTCGAAGCAATCAGCCAAATAGTTGAATCTTCTGGAACTTTGTGTAGTCCGAGGGTTCACACGCAAACGTCCCTCGATTTGCAAGTTATAGAACTTTGATGTAATTGCTAAGTCAGAAATTCTAGAGATTCTGACAGAGCTTTAGAAGAGATTGATCTCTCTTAGGTTTTGTATATCTCTGGAATGGGAGGTAAGCCTCCTATTTATAGTTGAGAATAGGACCTTTATGGTTTTAGGTGGACCAGGCCCAACCGAAACAGACTGGGCAAAAATTCAGACTGTCAGGCCACGCCCTGGCACCACGGTCCTCAGTAAGAGGCACCGTGGTGCTGGCACATGTTCCTGGCACCGCTTGTTACACCCCGTAATTCCATGACATTGATATGAGAACGTTACTAAGGAAATAAGATTTGAAAGTTGAAAGGAAAGAATATTTAAATTTTCCTACGAAAAATAATTTAGGAAAAAAATGTGACGACGGAAAAATTATTATCTTAGAGTTTAATTCTGCTAATTGTATTGGGATTAGTATTGGATTATGAAGAATTGGAATTGATAATATGGGATCCGCCGATAATTTCCCAATTTTGCGGGGCCCTTCGATTTTAAGATATTTTGGACAAATATTTAGATATTTGTGAAAATGAAATTTTGGACCAATGGGAGAGTGAAAAGTGTCCCCCATCCACTTGTCTTGCAAGACAAAAGTCTATATAGAGATAGAGTGAAGACTTAGAACATTTCATTAGATATTTTCATCTTCCAAAGCCCTCTTCTCTCTTCTCTTACCTTGATAATCTCGAAAATATCCAAGAAAATTTCAAGAACAAGAGTGATTATTATTCAAGATTAATAACACTAATCAAGTCTTAAAAGCAAGTTAAGTCTCCAAGATTCTCCAAAATCCATTGGGCCGTGAGTTTGCTATTGAAACCCTAGGCTTGTTCTTCAACTTATTGGAGGTAAAACGTGAAGGGAAATTGATTATAAGCTTGTAGTGGATGCTTGTGTGTGATTGAAACATGAAGAGGTGGAGCAAAACGAAAACTGCGGGCCAAGATATAACGGGCTATTTTTGGACGGCTTTGGGAAATATTTTTGGTAAGAACTCTTCTTCCTCTTGAAGAATTAGATATTACATATTTTTATGGTTAGTAGATGAACTTGTATTAAGAATAATGAAGATTTAAAAAGTGTTTGGACATTTTTGGGGATTGAAACCGTGAATGGACAGTTTCGGGTTCCTATAGAGTTGTTGGTTATTGTTGTTGTTATCTTCACCTATTGCATGTTAAAATGAAGTAATATGGTTGTTGATAAGTTGATATGTTATATATATAAGTGTTGAAAATTGAATTGAAGTTTAAAGGATTAAGAAAAGAGTTATCGGATTGTAGTTGTTGGCCGTGGAATCTATAAAACTATTGGACATTGTTATACAGTTTTTAGGGACAGTTTTAGGGCGTTGGAATTCTGAAAATTCAGCCCCCTTTATGTATGATTAAGTATGGTAATTTCTAATGAAAGTCCTAAGATATTAAGGGTATAAAAATGTCACGACCCGACCCAGCCGCGATCGTGCCCTACCAGGCACCTGCTCGTATACATCGAGAATAGCAATGAACATACACAACATAAACACAGGTGTAAACAATATAACAACACAGGCTAGCCGATAAGGCCGCCTTCCATAATATAAACAAAGTCAAAAGTACAACTCAGTTCTTACAGCCCAACCACATATGTGAATACAGACCTCTAGGAATAACAACTGTGGCGGGACAGGGCCCCGCCATACCCCTGAATATACATGAATCTACTACCTCAGGGAAACTGTACCAAGAGATAAGCCTCCGGAGCAAATGGAGCTTTCTCTCAAAATCAACCGAGATCCTAAGAGCAAGGATCGCCAACCTGGTACCTAAACTCGCGGCATTTAACGCACTGAGCGGGCCGCATAACAAAAATTTAATATGGAATGAAATAACGTCATGAGAAATGATCATAATCAGATAAAAGAATGACAAGGACAAGTATAAAAATACATACGATCTCGCCGTGTCATTACCACTTATGAACTTAATCGCACCTTATTATCTTTTTCATTCTCTATAAAAAGCTATAGCCACATTCTTACGTACATGATTAGGAAAAATCATTAAGTTCATTACTATATAACTTACTTATCTCTCATAAGTATAACCCATAGCGAGGGGCACCTATACTACCCGCCAATCTAGACGCGATCAAGGTCACATAGTCTACCCGTAAGGTATACCGCCCGCCCAATCTCGGTCGATAACGCCATCTAGTCCGCGCGTAAAGGTATCGCCGGCCCATTCTCGGTCGATAATGTCATCTAGTCCGCCTGTAAAGGTATCTTGCCCGCCCATTCTCGGTCGATAACGTCATCTAGTCCGCCTGCGTAGGTATACCGCCCGCCATTCCTCGGTCGATAATGTCATCTAGTCCGCCTGCAGAAGGTATACCGCCCGCCCATTCTCGGGTCGATAATGTCATCTAGTGCGCTCAGAAGGTATATCGCCCCATCATCGCCGACTAAAAGTGTAAAACATAACCATGGGTCTCACGCCCATAATATCAATCAAAACGTGGTATAACGTCTTGGGGCTTGCCTCATTTATACTCTTACCGGAGAAGGTGGTAAGCGAGGGTATAACGTCTTGGGGCTTGCCCTCATTTATACTCTTACCGGAGAAGGTGGTAAGCGTGGTATAACGCCTTGGGGCTTGCCTCATTTATACTCTTACCCTATCTCGACGGCCACAACCAACACATAAAGCGGTGGTACAGTCTTGGGGTTTACCCTCACTTATACTCTTACCTGGAGAAGGTGGTATAACGTCTTGGGCTTGCCTCATTTATACTCTTACCCTATCTCGACCGAGCCATCGACAAGACATAAGCACTACCATGTCTTTTATAAAATCCGAATTTAACCTAAGTGCTACAAATAACTAAGCATACCCGTGGAATCCCACATCACCGCTTGCGTCCAAGTAACTTATAACAAGACAATTCTCCAACCGAGAGTCGCGCAACGTAATAAAACATAATACTTGCACTCAAAGGCTATCACCCGACATATAGGCTAAATCTCAATTAACTAAGCCAAAGTACTACGACGTACATTCTTTTCAAAAGACTCCTTTCCAAATAAAACTTCCCGATACTAACCACCGTAGTATCAAGTCCTATCCACCTTTCAAGACAAGTCACAATACCTTTTAGAAATACAATTACCGGCTTCTAAATCAAGTGACTTCTTTATTGAAAACCTTAAGCAATTGGTACCTTTAAACCAATTTGCCCTTACCTAATACAAGTTATTCCTTTGATTACTTTACTAGAGAAAACCATTCTCTTAATCTTCCATAAAGCCGTTATAACCAACTTCCCATAAAGCCGTTATAACCCTTTATGGTTTTTAGACCAACTCATTCCTTTTATAACCAAGAGACTTCTATTTTTTGAAACCAAGTATTAAATACTTTCAAATCAATTCTCTTAACTTTCAAAAATACAATTAGTCTCTTAACCATTAGAAAACAAGTGACTCCTTTTATTAGAAAACCCTAGGCAATTGATGCCGTAAAATCAAGTTGCCTTTTTACTAAATTCAAGTCATTTATCTTTCCATAAGGCAAATATAACTAACTTCCCATAAAGCCGTTATATTCACTTTATACCTTAGCCATAAACAATTTCCTATCCAAGGGACTTATACGTTTAAAACGGAACAAGTATCACATACTTTTAAAACTCTTCAAGTCCCTTAACTTTAAAATCAACTTAAGACATCCTTACTATTTTCAAAGAAGTGAGTTAATCTCCTAACCCACCCAACTTGGCATTACATAAAACAAGTAAAGAATGTCATAGTCTTGTACGTCTACCGTACTACATACGTGCAACTAGTCATGCTCAAAAGATAGGAAAAGTTCTACATAGAGTAAATCACACAACTACCTCTTAACTTCTAAGAGTAGAAGGAAACATGAGATGATACCACAAGTATATCCCATACATAGAATCATGCCAAAGGAAGGAAGAGGTTCACATACCTCGCGACGATTATCGACACGTAGCAAAATGCTCCAAAGCACTTCAACCTTGATAGCTATTCCACTCTCCCAGTAGGATACGCTATACTTAGTACTTCAACCTATAATGGTCACAATACGTCCATAACCTTGAAAATCAATTTACTTACTTCCAAGAATCAAGTCACATAGACTTACCAAAGTACTTCCAGTCCTCTAGACTTATCAAATTCATGTCAAAAGAAGTAAGAAGTTTACATACCTCTTCGGCTAATCCACACGCTAAGTAGACAACGCCGGTGATTGGAAAATTGTTGTCCGGACTGCCTGAGAGTACTGTGGAATATTTCTGTGTGGTTAAGCACCAACTACCGCCATTTGTGGCGGAATCCCCATCGCGCCGCCATTCGCCGAATTGTTTCGGAAAATTCCATTTTTGATCTGTTGGAAGTGAATTCATCGAATTGTTGTTGCGTGGATGAATTAATGGGGAAAACAATTTTTGGAGGTCTCACGTGGTCGCGCGCGGCATCTTTGGTGGTCTCATGGCGCACTGCACGCTGCGAGCTCAAGGCGGCATCAATGGCGATTCAAATACCGAGAATCGAGGCTCGGATTGGTTGCAAAACGTAGCTAAGATCAATACGAACACAACGGTATACGCCTTAGCCTCAATCAGGAATCGATCGAATCTTCCAACTTCCGATCGAAAAAAGGGTTTTGGTTGACGACGATCCAGGTTGAATTGGAGTCGTGGGTGGTGCCAAAATGTCGCCTTTCCACCGAATGTTTCTACACTAGCCACGACCGTCGACTCTACCGTGGTGGCGGGAAAATGCTCGTCGACGCAGGGTTTCGGCAATCGATCCGTCGACGCGAGTTTGAGCAAGAATCGAGGTCTGGTTTACATGGAAATGACGGCAAGAGATGGTGGTTCGATGGTATACTCCACTCCGTCGATTGCACCTCGGTTGGTGGAAAATCGAAAAACGAGCGGGAAGATGGATGAGCGATGGCCGAAACGATCTGAATCTGCCGCGATTCCGGAGAATCGACGGTGGCGGTTGGTATGGGCGTGACGGGCTCGACGAGCGAAGCTTTTGGTATATGTCTCGCCCCGTGATTCTGGTTTGGCGGAAATGGCATTTTTCGAACACATTCATCGAACAACACTGTTCATGGACGGGTTTTCACTGTTCATACACGTTTTGGGTATTTTTGTTCTGCGTTTTGCCTTCCCAAACTCCCCAACATATACAAAATTTCTCGGGTGGTCCCACGTGACCAAATTTCTAAAATTAAATTCCCAAATTCTTACGTACGTTCTTAAAACATATCCTGTAAATACGGGGTGTAACATTCTTCCCCCCTTAGAAACATTCGTCCTCGAATGTTCTTTCGGAGTCAAACTTATAATTACCGACATAATTTCCTGTCACAATCCCGACATACCCACAGTGCCACACATGGCTCTAATACCCCGCACATGCATAACTGTCCATCATAAGCCCAAAAGAGATTACCTTTTCGTACATCCAACCCCTTCTAACATACATACATAACTTCCATACCGATTCTGGCCTCAAATCTTTGGAGTCACTCTATAAGACAATATACGACCATTTCCGGCTTTCACGACCTGGTTCCGGTGGAACGCGTCCACGAACCCGTAAAACAATTAACTAGACTTGGGCCTTGCGCCTGCGTGACTGTCGCGTGGCGGAACTACTACCAACTGATCCCACTCCATTCCGGGCCATGGGGAGACCCGTGCAGTCCTCGGCACTCGTCGCACTTAACTCTTATTCTTGGTCTATCCTAAATCTTTCTACCCGAGAAGACCTTGTACATCTAAGGTCTCAGCGGTCAGCGATATTCTTAGGCTCGCAATTTCCATACTCCAAGCCTACCTTATCAGTCCCCCTGTAAACGGGTACAAAAACTCCTCATAATACCATAACCAGGTTGTCTCGATCGCAACAACCATTGCTTACTCTATACAGACCTCATCCGTATAATTCTCTTAAGCTTACTACGCAGCTTAATCTATTAACATGACATTCCGTTAGGTTCCTTAACATGACTTCTTAAGGGTTCACTACCTATCGAATGACTCATCCTTTCCCAATTATCTCAAAATAAAACACAAAACCTTGGCGAAAATTCATTAACTATTCCATACCTTCCCGGTATCTAGTTAGTCTTTACCAATTCCTGATAATCGAAAATCATTCTAGGCAGCCCATAAACGACCCTCATACATAACTCCGTATAGAGGTATGTCACAATACCAACTATACTATAATCATTACCAACCTGGATATGCAATCCACATCATCTTTCCTGGGTCACTGCTGCCTTTCTCGTAGCTGCAAACAACATAACCTGTTAGGGAGGGACGACCCTAACAACACAGCTCTATTGCACGATCTCAGAGTGAGAAGAATGGAAACCAATCCTAAATGTCCTGCAGCCTCCTGATTATAGATGTGGTGCACAACACACCGATAATCAAGACTACTGACACGGTGCGTAGACACTTTCAGAGGACTAAGCGCTCGATACCACTTTTGTCACGACCCGACCGGGCGCGGCGGTGCCCTACACAGGCACCTGTTCGGTATACATCAGAGAATAGCAGCGGAACATACACAACATAAACACAGGTGTAAACAATATAACAACACAGGCTAGCCGATAAGGCCGCCTTCCATAATATAAACAAAGTCAAAAGTACAACTCAGTTCTTACAGCCCAATCACATATGTGAATACAGACCTCTAGGAATAACAACTGTGGCGGGACAGGGCCCCGCCATACCCCTGAATATACATGAATCTACTACCTCGGAAGCGTACCAAGAGATAAGCCTCGGAGCAAATGGAGCTTTCTCTCAAAATCAACCGAGATCTAAAGCGAGGATCGACACTGGTACCTAAAACTGCGGGCATGAACGCGGCCCGAAGAAGTCGATTGCAACAGTGCAGAATATGGAGCAGAAATAACGTCTGATGTGATCATAAGCGTACAAAGAATGACAAGGACAAGTATAAAAATACATACCGGATCCTGCCGTGTCATTACCACATGAACTTAATCGCACCTTATTATCTTTTTCATTCTCTATAAAAGCTATAGCCACGTTCTTACGTACATGATTAGGAAAAATCATTAAGTTCATTACTATATAACTTACTTATCTCTCATAAGTATAACCCGGCCCTGTAAGGAGGGGCACCTATACTACCCGGCCCAATCTAGGACGCGATCAAGGTCACATAGTCTGCAGTAAGGTATCTTGCGGCCCGATCACGGGTCGATAACGTCATCTAGTGCGCGTAAGGTATCTTTGCGGCCCATTCCTGGGTCGATAACGTCATCTAGTCTGCCCGTAAAGGTATACTGCCCGGCCCATTCCTGGGTCGATAACGTCATCTAGTCTGCCCGTAAAGGTATACTGCCCGGCCCATTCCTGGGTCGATAATGTCATCTAGTCTGCGTGAGGTATCTTGCCGGCCCGTTCTGGTCGATAATGTCATCTAGTGCGCGTAAGGTATCGCCCTCATCACCGACGGCTAAAAGTGTAAAACATAACCATGGGTCTCACGCCCATAATATCAATCAAAACAGGTGGTATAACGTCTTGGGGCTTGCCCCTCATTTATACTCTTACCCTGGAGAAGGTGGTAAAGCAGGGGGTATAACGTCTTGGGGCTTGCCCCTCATTTATACTCTTACCCTGGAGAAGGTGGTAAAGCAGGGGGTATAACGTCTTGGGGCTTGCCCCTCATTTATACTCTTACCCTATCTCGACCAGGTCGTCGACCAACACATAAAGCGGTGGTACAGCGTCTTGGGGTTTACCCTCACTTATACTCTTACCACGGAGAAGGTGGTATAACGTCTTGGGGCTTGCCCGCCATTTATACTCTTACCCTATCTCGTGACCATCGGACAAGACATAAGCACTACCATGTCTTTTATAAAATCAGAATTTAACCTAAGTGCTACAAATAGCGGAAGCATACCGTGGAATCCCACATCAGCTGTCGACGCGTCAAGTAACTTATAACAAGGCAGTGACCCTCCAACCGAGTCGCGGCAACGTCATAAAACATAATACGTGCACTCAAAGGCTATCACCAAAGACATATAGGCTAAATCTCAATTAACCAAGCCAAAGTACTACGTACGTACATTCTTTTCAAAAGACTCCTTTCCAAATAAAACTTCCCCGATACTAACCACCGTAGTATCAAGTCCTATCCACCTTTCAAGACAAGTCACAATACCTTTTTAGAAATACAATTACCGGCTTCTAAATCAAGTGACTTCTTTATTAAAAACCTTAAGCAATTGGTACCTTTAAACCAATTTGCCCTTACCTAATACAAGTTATTCCTTTGATTACTTTACTAGAGAAAACCATTCTCTTAATCTTCCATAAAGCCGTTATAACCAACTTCCCATAAAGCCGTTATAACCCTTTATGGTTTTTAGACCAACTCATTCCTTTTATAACCAAGAGACTTCTATTTTTTGAAACCAAGTATTAAATACTTTCAAATCAATTCTCTTAACTTTCAAAAATACAATTAGTCTCTTAACCATTAGAAAACAAGTGACTCCTTTTATTAGAAAACCCTAGGCAATTGATGCCGTAAAATCAAGTTGCCTTTTTACTAAATTCAAGTCATTTATCTTTCCATAAGGCAAATATAACTAACTTCCCATAAAGCCGTTATATTCACTTTATACCTTAGCCATAAACAATTTCCTATCCAAGGGACTTATACGTTTTAAAACGGAACAAGTATCACATACTTTTAAAACTCTTCAAGTCCCTTAACTTTAAAATCAACTTAAGACATCCTTACTATTTTCAAAGAAGTGAGTTAATCTCCTAACCCACCCAACTTGGCATTACATAAAACAAGTAAAGAATGTCATAGTCTTGTACGTCTACCGTACTACATACGTGTAACTAGTCATGCTCAAAAGATAGGAAAAGTTCTACATAGAGTAAATCACACAACTACCTCTTAACTTCTAAGAGTAGAAGGAAACATGAGATGATACCACAAGTATATCCCATACATAGAATCATGCCAAAGGAAGGAAGAGGTTCACATACCTCGCGACGATTATCGACACGTAGCAAAATGCTCCAAAGTACTTCAACCTTGATAGCTATTCCACTCTCGAAGAGGATACGCTATACTTAGTACTTCAACCTATAATGGTCACAATACGTCCATAACCTTGAAAATCAATTTACTTACTTCCAAGAATCAAGTCACATAGACTTACCAAAGTACTTCCAGTCCTCTAGACTTATCAAATTCATGTCAAAAGAAGTAAGAAGTTTACATACCTCTTCGGCTAATCCACACGCTAAGTAGACAACGCCGGTGATTGGAAAATTGTTGTCCGGACTGCCTGAGAAATCTTGTGGAATATTTCTGTGTGGTTAGCGACTGAACTACCGCCATTTGTGGCGAGAATCCCATCTTGCGCCATTCGTCGCGGAATTGTTCGTCGGAAAATTCCATTTTGATCTGTTGAAGTGAATTCATCGAATTGTTGTTGCGTGGATGAATTAATGGAAACAATTTTTGGAGGTCTGTGGTGGTCGTGCGCAATTCTTTGGTGGTCTGCGGCGCACCGCGCCGCGGCTCAAGCGGCATCAATGGCGGATTCGAAATCCGAGAATTGAGGCTCGGGATTGGTTGCAAAACGTAGCTAAGATCAATCTGAACACAACGGTATCGCCTTAGCCCTCAATCTGGAATCGATCGGAATCTTCCAACTTCCGATCGAAAAAGGTTTTAGTTGACGACGATCAGGTTGAATTGGAGGTCGTGGGTGGTGCCAAAAGGTCGGCATTTCCACCCTGAATGTTTCTACACTAGCCACGACCGTCGACTCTACCTGTGGTGGCCGGAAAATGCTCGTCGACGACGAGGGTTTCGGCAATCGATCCGTCGACGGCGAGTTTGAGCAAGAATCGAGGTCTGGTTTACATGGAAATGACGGCAAGGAGATGGTGGTTCGATGGTATACTCCACTCCGTCGATTGCACCTCGGTTGGTCGGAAAATCGGAAAAACCGAACGGGAAGATGGATGAGCGATGGCGAAACGATCTGAAAGCTGGCGATTCCGGGAGAATCGACGGTGGCGGTTGGTATGGACGTGACGGGCTCGACGAGACGAAGCTTTTGGTATATGTCTCGCCCCCGGCGGATTCCTGGTTTGGCCGGAAATGGCGTTTTTT
This sequence comes from Przewalskia tangutica, assembly GCA_029844215.1. Taxonomy (NCBI): domain Eukaryota; kingdom Viridiplantae; phylum Streptophyta; class Magnoliopsida; order Solanales; family Solanaceae; genus Przewalskia; species Przewalskia tangutica. Next base: position 85,548,433 of record CM056734.1, read on the forward strand.
CCGAATACTGTTCATCGAACAACACTGCTCATGGACGGGTTTTCACTGTTCATACACGTTTTGGGTATTTTTGTTCTTCGTTTTGCCTTCCCAAACTCCCCAACATATACAAAATTTCTCGGGTGGTCCCACGTGACCAAATTTCTAAAATTAAATTCCCAAATTCTTACGTACGTTCTTAAAACATATCCTGTAAATACGGGGTGTAACAAAAAAGGTGTTAAAAGGCTTCACATTTTACCCTTGTTGTTGTTGGATATTGGACTGATTTTGTGGACTGTTTTTATGTGATTAAGGGGCAGAATTTTACACGTAAGTTAGGCGTGTAATCCCCTTTGGTTGTTGTCTTGTTGTGCCCTTAATTGGTGTCTTGGTTATTGATGAATTTTGCCTTCTTGAAAGGTGGAAAAGTACGTATATATAGGGGAAGTGCTGCCCAAATTTTCGTAGAAAAAGAGAACCTATACTTGGTATTAATCTACCTTAGAAAGTATGAAGTTGATAGAAGTGTTATTGTATTTATAGGTTGACGTACTACATTGAGACGAATTCTAGTTATCAAGTTGGAATAAGCCAATAAGGTATGTGAACTATCCCTTCTTCTTTGGCATGATTTTTCTTTATAAAGTGAGTGGATTGTAATCCTTAATAATACTTGATTTGATCTTTATAAAGTTCTATTGGATCATAATCCTTAATGATACTTGCTTTAATTTTATAAAGTGAGTAGATCATATTCCTAAATGATATATATATTCCCTTAATAGTACCTTGGGTGTTCTAAAATGGAAGTTGATATATATGTTCCTTTGATAGTACCTTGGGTGTTCTAAAATGGAAGTTGATATATATGTTCCCTTGATAGTACTTTGGGTGTTCTAAAATGAAAGTTGTTAGATATATTCCCTTGATGTTCTAAAATTGAAGTTGTTAGATATATTCCCTTGATAGTACTTTGGGTTTTCCAAAAAGGGAAGTTTTCTATCTATTCCTTGATAGTATTTTGGGTTTTCTAGAATGGAAGCTATTCTACCTATTCCCTTGATAGTACTTTGGATTTTCTAAAATGGAAGTTCCTTTTAATGATTTTGAAAAGTATAAGTAACTTGATTTAAAAAGTATAGGTTACTCAAGTTTAAAGGAGTAAGTAACTTGATTTTAAAAGTGGAGGTGTCTTGATACTACGAGTGTTAGTGTCTTGGGGTTTATAAATGAAAGGATATACGGCGAACGTACATAGTACTTTTGGCTTCACGTCCTTAATATTTGATAGTACTTTGGGTTCAATTCCCTAATATTACATGATATGTACGGTGAATGTACATAGTACTTTGGGTTCAATTCCCTAATATTACATGACATGATAATGCCTTGAGTTTCTAAAATGATAGTTCATTCATTTTATTCTAATGAGAGTCAAAGATGATTTAACTTGCATATGGTTTCTCATGATAGTTATTCGTGCAAGTGTTATATTCTCACATCACCGTTGCCCTCACTAGAGGGCCGACAACATTATATTATTCATTGCGGGTTCAATTCCCGGGACATTATATATATATTTCATGGATTAGCTCTCATGTTGTGAGTAGATATGCTCATTGCGGGTCTAAAGGACTCATGCGGGTTCAACTCTCATGACATTACTCCGTGGACTAGCTCTCCATGATGCGGGTATCGTGTATAGATACTCATTGTGGGTCCACAAGACCTATGCGGGTTCAATTCCCATGAATAGGATTGCATAATGATTTTATCGGCAGGTGTCCCTGATCTTGACATGACTTGCATATTTTGAAAAGGTACAGTTGACTCTCATTACTCTATTTTTATAAGGCACAGTGGACTCCCTATATTTAAAAGATACAGTTTATTTTATACGATTGAGAAAGTACAGTTAGCTCTTATTCTTATATAACACGGTTGGATCTGGTATTTGATTTCCATACTTGTCCCTGTCATCTTTTGGGTCAGTTTGATCTTATTTACTGTACTTTATGTTTACATACTTAGTATATTGTTGTACTGACCCCCTTCTTCGGGGGGGGTTGCGTTCATGCTCGCAGGTTTTAGGTACTCAGTTGAGTGATCCGCGAGCTTAGGATCTCCACTCAGCTTTCAGTGAGATAGCTCCACTATTTTGGAGCTTGTCGTGTTGATACGGAGTTGTATTATGATCTTATGTACATTTATGGGTACGGCGGAGCCTTGTACCATCATAGTTGTTATCAAACTCTTATAGGTCTGTATTCATATGTGGGATGGACTAGTGTAAAGTTGTAGTTTCTTTTGTTGTTATATATATGATGGCGGCCTTGCCGGCTTTGCCTATTTCGTTTGTTTTTTTAAAAAATGAGTTATCTTTAGCTTCCGTTGTTTACATGTGATGCATGGGTAGAAGGGTGCCCAGGTAGGGCACCAGTCGCGGGCCCGGGGTTCGGGTCGTGACAAGAGTGGTATCAGAGCAGTTAGTCCTCGATATGTCTACAGACCGTGTCTAGTAGAGTCTTGGTTATCGGTGTGTTGTGCACCACACCTATAAAAATGAGGCTACAGGACATTTATGATTGGTTTCTGTTCTTCTTACTCCGAGATCGTGCAATAGAGATGTGTTATTAGGATAATCCTCTCTAACTTATTATGGCGTTGCAGCTATGCCTCCGAAGAAGGCAACCACGGCCCAGAAAGAAATATATGGACTTTCGATACAGGTTAGTAAACTTGTTGTATAGTTGGTGTAATGATGATGTGCATCTATGCAAACGTATTTATTTGGGGCCATGTGTGGGTTGTCTGAAGTGATTATGGATTATCATGAGCTGGTTGAGCTTTAATAATTACTTGGAAGGTGTGAAACAGTTTATTGAATCCACACCGAGGCATAATATATGTGTTAATTTGAAATATTTAGGAGGTGATAAGTTGTCTAAGCGGGGGATGAATTCTTATAAGATCATGATAAATTGGCTTAATGGAATGCCATGTTGTTAGATTAAGCTATGTTGTATGCTTAAGTGATATGAATGAATAATATTGGTATGTAGTAAATAGGATTGTTATGGTTAAGACAACATGATTTTGAGGTTATGAGAAGCTATCTTACCCGTATGCGGGGAGTGATAATGTAAGCTTGGGACATGGAATAATTGAGAACCTTAGAATATTGATAACCGTTGAGACCTTAGATATACAAGGCCTTCAGGAGTAAAAGACTTTACGGATGATCTTGGTTAAAGTACATGGTATATATGAAGTATATTAGTTGTGATTATTCTGTGGTCTTTGTGAAATGAATATGAGTATATGATCTAAGAAGATCAATAGACCTTCATGAATTGGGTATTTTACCTCTGTTTGAAATTAAATACACAATATGACAAGTGTATTGGGTCCCAATTATTTACCAAGTTGTTAGAACGTGTCGTAAAGGTACAAGAGGTTAGTTTGGTGTGGAAACTATGGACACAACGTTTTGAAGTATCCCAAGATTGATACTCAGCACAAGATAAGTATAAGAGGTACAAATGAAAAACAGAAGACATTATTGGAAGATTTTGTAGGTTATGAAAATCTACACGTTTTAAGGTGACACTTGGTGATTATAATTATAGAGGAAACTACAACAGGACCCTATGAATGTGAATGTGATTACAAGGGAAGTACAAGGTGCTAAGGACTATCATAGGTAGAATGAGGCAAGGGGTAGTGGTTAGTGAGGAGCAGAGAACCATGTTAGAAGGGAAGATTATGAAAGGGAGATAAGCCCTCTTCCTCGCTTAAAGGGCGATATTGCGTATTATTTGAGAATTATATATATCAAGGCTAGTAAGCTAAGGTATGCTACAGATATTGGACTGGTAAGGTCCTCGGCTTCGGCTACGTTGTGCGATATCTATAATTTTACATAACCTTGGGAAAACTAGTGTGTTGGAGGTAATTAAGGATGACACTATGGAATGATCGAGGAAGTGTTGTGAGAATACGAAAGCAGTTAATAAGTATGAGGGGAACTGAAAGATCGAATATCAAGGTAGAAATGTTTTTGGTTAATAATGAGTAGAATGAAGGGTTATGACAAGAATGAGAAGGGTGAACGAAAATATAGTTATGTAGGTTCCACAAGGTATAATTACCCCAGAACAGTGTAAAGACCAATAGTAGAGGATAGACAGTAAGAACACTTCGGCCAGAGGTGACGAACCTATAATGTTTGGAAAGATAGTATGAGAAATACTATGAAATAAGAGACCCCCATGACAACTTGAAATAGAAGTGTAGAGGTAAGACGAATGGGCACTCGGTCAATGAGAGACCTAATAATGATAAGACGGAAAGTCTTGGCCATGAGGCAAGTGAAGAGATTTGAATCTAAGTATAATGACCAAGTTGGATATAGTAATGCCAAGGATTTGAAAACAGAAGCAATATTTGAGATTTTGTAAGTATACCAGAATAATTTTGGAAGTATGAGAAAAGTACGACAAGTAAGAAATGAGTGCACAAGTGTTAAAAGAATTGAAGTGTTTATAGTTATAAGTAATGAAGGTACGAAAAGAGAATCCTTTTAGACACTGAATGAGAGTTAACTGTGATGATACACATACTTTAGATTCAGTGACATTGTCCATAAGTGTTCATGATTGAGATGACTTGGGAAGCAGTGGATGAAATGCAGAGTAAGTATCCCCACTTACTATTTTGATTGATGTATATGCGTGTGTGATATATTGTGGTCATTTGTGGCATATTTGGTTTTGTTGAGTATAGTTAAGGAAGACTATGCTGATATATGTTTAGCTTGAACCTATTATGAACATTCGGGACGAATATTTCTAAGGGGGGAAGGATGTTACACCCCGTAATTCCATGACATTGATATGAGAACGTGACTAAGGAAATAAGATTTGAAAGTTGAAAGGAAAGAATATTTACATTTTCCTACGGAAAATAATTTTGGAAAAAATGTGACGACGGAAAAATTATTAACTTAGAGTTTAATTCTTCTAATTGGATTTATGGGATTAGTATTGGATTACGAAGAATTGGAATTGATAATATGGGGTTCGCCGAGAATTTCACAATTTCGCGGGGCCTTTCGATTTTAAGATATTTTGAACAAATATTTAGATATTTGTGAATAGGAAATTTTGGACCAATGGGAGTATGACAAGTGCCCCCCATCCACTTGTCTTGCAAGACAAAAGTCTATATAGAGATAGAGATGAAGACTTAGAACATTTTATTAGATATTTTTATCTTCCAAAGCCCTCTTCTCTCTTCTCTTACCTTGATGATCTCGAAAATCTCCAAGAAAATTTTAAGAACAAGAGTGATTATTATCCAAGATTAAGAACACTAATCAAGTCTCTTCCTGTATAGCATCTCTCTAGCAAGAATTATTGGAGGCTTCAGCAAATGATTCAGGTTCGTGTTGTGTGAAGCGCGAAAAGAACATTCGTTTGAGAACAATCGTATTAGCTCGCCACGCGCGGGTTCAATCCCCGTCGTTCGCCCATCAATAAATGGATTGTTTGTTTCGGAGACAGAAGACAAACCTAGAAAGCTTTTTTCTGCAAGTCATTTAGTTGTCCAATTCCTCCATCAAATCTTCCACCAGCAGTTGATTCAGGGCATGTCCCTGAGATGAGCGCCTGACAGTTTGAGGAAAATCTATCACCTTATAGGAGATCCTCTCTTCCCCAAAGGTTGATCAAAAGAGGAGAGGATCGAAGCAACGAGACTATTCTATTCGCTTTCCTAATCAAAATATAGGAGAGCACCCCTTCTCCCGAAGTTACGGGGTCATTTTGCCGATTTCCTTCGACATGGTTCGTATTCTGGTATCGAAAACTGGAGAAAGGACCTCTGAGAACCGTATATGAGACTTTTATCTCGTACAGCCGAGTTGCTGAAGCGACATCATCTCATTAAACTACTCTTACTCTTATCCTTGACACAGACTTAAACCAAGTTAAGTCTCCAAGATTCTCCAAAATCCATTGGGCCGTGAGTTTGCTATTGAAATCCTAGGCTTGTTCTTCAACTTTTTAGAGGTAAACGTGAAGGGAAGTTGATTATAAGCTTGTAGTGGATGCTTGTGTGTGATTGTAACTTGAAGAAGTGGAGCAAAATGAAAACTGCGATCCAAGATATAGCGCGCTATTTTTGGACGGCTTTGGGCAATATTTTTGGAAATAACTCTTCTTCCTCTTGAAGTAATTAGATATTACATGTTGTTATGGTTAGTAGATGAACTTGTATTAAGAAGAATGAAGATTTAAAAAGTGTTTGGACATTTTTGGGGATTGAAACCGTGAATGGACAGTTTCGGGTTCCTATGGAGTTGTTGGTTATTGTTGTTGTTATCTTAACCTATTGCATGTTAAATGAAGTAATATGGTTGTTGATATGTCATATATTGAAGTGTTGGAAATTGAATTTAAGTTTAAAGGATTAAGAAAAGAGTTATCGGGTTGTAGTTGTTGGCCGTGGAATCTATAAAACTGTTGGACATTGTTATACAGTTTTTAGGGATTGTTTTAGGGCGTTGGAATTCTGAAAATTCAGCCCTCGTTATGTATGATTAAGTATGGTAATTGCTAATGGAAGTCCTAAAAGATTAAGGGTATAAAAAGGTGTTAAAAGGCTTCACATTTTACCCTTGTTGTTGTTGGATATTGGACTGATTTTGTGGACTGTTTTTATGTGATTAAGGGGCAGAATTTTACACGTAAGGTAGGCCTGTAATCCCCTTTGGTTGTTGTCTTGTTGTGCCCTTAATTGGTGCCTTGGTTATTGATGAATTTGACCTTCTTGAAAGGTGGAAAATGCATTATATATAGGGAAGTCTTTGCCCAATTTTCGTAGAAAAAGAGAACCTATATTTGGTATTAATCTACCTTAGAAAGTATGAAGTTGATAGAAGTGTTATTGTATTTATAGGTTGAAGTACTACATTGAGACGAATTCTAGTTATCAAGTTGGAATAAGCCGATAAGGTATGTGAACTATCCCTTCTTCTTTGACATGATTTGACTTTATAAAGTGAGTGGATTCTAATCCTTAATGATACTTGATTTGATGTTTATAAAGTTCTATTGGATCCTAATCCTTAATGATACTTGCTTTGATTTTATAAAGTGAGTAGATCCTATTACTAAATGATATATATTCCCTTGATAGTACCTTGGGTGTTCTAAAATGGAAGTTGATATATATGTTCCCTTGATAGTACCTTGGGTGTTCTAAAATGGAAGTTGATATATATGTTCCCTTGATAGTACTTTGGGTGTTCTAAAATGGAAGTTGTTAGATATATTCCCTTGATGTTCTAAAATTGAAGTTGTTAGATATATTCACTTGATAGTACTTTGGGTTTTCCAAAAAGGGAAGTTTTCTATCTATTCCTTGATAGTATTTTGGGTTTTCTAGAATGGAAGCTATTCTACCTATTCCCTTGATAGTACTTTGGGTTTTCTAAAATGGAAGTTCCTTTTAATGATTTTGAAAAGTATAAGTAACTTGATTTGAAAAGTATAGGTTACTCGAGTTTAAAGGAGTAAGTAACTTGATTTTAAAAGTGGAGGTGTCTTGATACTACGAGTGTTAGTGTCTTGGGGTTTATAAATGAAAGGATGTACGGAGAACGTACATAGTACTTTTGGGTTCACGTCCTTAATATTTGATAGTACTTTGGGTTCAATTCCCTAATATTACATGATATGTACGGTGAATGTACATAGTACTTTGGGTTCAATTCCCTAATATTACATGACATGATAATGCCTTGAGTTTCTAAAATGATAGTTCATTCATTTTATTCTAATAAGAGTCAAAGATGATTTAACTTGCATATGGTTTCTCATGATAGTTATTCGTGCAAGTGTTATATTCTCACATCACCGCTGCCCCTCACTAGAGGGCTGACAACATTATATTATTCATTGCGGGTTCAATTCCCGGGACATTATATATATATTTCATGGATTAGCTCCCATGTTGTGAGTAGATATGCTCATTGCGGGTCTAAAGGACTCATGCGGGTTCAACTCCCATGACATTACTCTGTGGACTAGCTCTCCATGATGCGGGTATCGTGTATAGATACTCATTGAGGGTCCACAAGACCTATGCGGGTTCAATTTCCACGCGGGTTTAATTCCCATGAATAGGATTGCATAATGATTTTATCGCAGGTGTCCCTGATCTTGACATGACTTGTATATTTTGAAAAGGTACCGTTGACTCTCATTACTCTATTTTTATAAGGCACAGTGGACTCCCTATATTTAAAAGATACAGTTGATTTTATACGATTGAGAAAGTATAGTTAGCTCTTATTCTTATATGACACGATTGGATCTGGTATTTGATTTTCATATTTGTCTCTGTCATCTTTTGGGTCAATTTGATCTTATTTACTGTACTTTATGTTTACATAATTAGTATATTATTGTACTGACCCCCTTCTCCGGGGGGCTGCGTTCATGCCCGCATGTTTTAGGTACTCAGTTGAGTGATCCGCGAGCTTAGGATCTCCACTCAGCTTTCAGTGAGATAGCTCCACTATTTCGGAATTTGTCATGCCGGTACGGAGTTGTATTATGGTCTTATGTACATTTATGGGTACGGTGGGGCCTTGTTTCGTCATAGTTGTTGTCAAACTCTTAGAGGTCTGTATTCATATGTGGGATGGACTAGTGTAAAGTTGTAGTTCTTTTGTTGTTATATATATAATGACGGTCTTGCCGGCTTTGCCTATTTCATTTGTTTTAAAAAAAATAAGTTATCTTCATCTTTCGTTGGTTACATGTGATGTATGGGTATATGGGTACCCAGGTAGGGCACCAATCGCGGGCCCGAGGTTCGGGTCGTGACACCGCGGTCCTGAATCAGGGCACCGCGGTCCCGTCCTATTTTCTGCCCATTTTCCCATTTTAATGTTCCGATTATCAACCGAACATTTAGGTATAATTTCCTTCTAATTGCATCCTTCAATCGACAGAACATTTGACTTAGTTTTACCATTCAGGCCTTTACATATTGTCACTAATAACATTAGGCTTCACGAAACTCCTAGACTGCGCCGGAAGATGAACTCAATATGTAAAGTTTACCTTCACAAAATATGTGAACTGAACCAATATGTGAGAAGATAAAATCACTTCATTCATGACACACTCAATCAAGCTTAGAATATGTCAAGTGTCTATCCAAATGGCTTGATTATTATAACTCATCTATATTAGTTGACAACAGGACCATGTCACAGACATGTCCAATGCATTGGTCAATGACTTAGTCAACCTAATACCATATGAGTACCTGAGTGTTCACTCGAATATAAATTCAAGGAATGAATCCTTTCTTGGCTCACATACCACCTTTAATCTACTTCGTAATGCACCCAAAACAAGCCGCGTCTCAACCTATAAGGCGTTTGAGCTTAGGACATGATCAAAGTACATTACTCCGTAAAAAAGATGATATTGACCTCAAGTCTAAGGACTTTTATATCCCACATGCCGATGACATTATAGACATATAACAAATAATGCATCAGCATGGTGTACCAATACTTCAACAAGTATCCATGTGTCCATCATGAGTTGTTATAACTCGTAGCAAGTGAGACATACTACATCCACTAAGGATATGATGCAGACCACATTGTGACATATCGCATATCATCGATATCCCAATTTCGATGATCATTAGTCGAGGTAATTTAAGAGTTACGTTATAACATTAATTCTCACATCATTAATAAACACGTAACCGCTAGGGATGCATTTATAATTTTATAAACAATCAACTAATAATTCAACAAATGCAAATTTCCATAATATTAATCATCATTAATATAAATATGAAAGTGTATAAAGTACATTGTGTCCTAATACAGATTGTCTCTAGGATATATATATATTTTCAATCTCCTACTTAGCCTACAGCCAATCACCAACATATCTAATATCCATGTTCTCAAAATGACCATTATGTTTCACCAAGCTTAATGGTTTAGTAAACGGGTCTGCTGATTATTGTCTGTGGGAATATAAACTATCTTGATATCTTCAGCTTCCACCATCTCTCTCAGGATGTGATACTTTCTTGGTACATGCTTGTTTCTGTTTGTTGATCTTGGTTCTTTTGTCTGTGCAATAGCACCAGTGTTGTTGCAATAAATGGTTGTTGGACAACCAGCACTCGGAACAACCCCTAGTTCCTTCAGGAACTCAAAAATCGCGACAGCTTCTTTAGCAGCCTCCGATCCAGCAATGTACTCCGCCGATGAGTCAGTGCTGCGGTGTGCTTTGTTTGGAACTCTTCCGGCTCACTGCTCCTCCGTTGAAAATGAAAGTGTAACCAGACTGAGATTTAAAATCATCAACATCTGTCTGGAAACAAGCATCGGTATACCCAGTGGCAACCAGCTCATCAACTCCACCATAGACTAAGAAGTAATCTTTAGTACGCCTGAGGTACTTGAGAATACTTTTGACTGTTTTCCAGTGTTCCTCACCAGGATTCTGCTGGAACTTGCAAGTCATACTAAGTGCAAATGTCACATCTGGCCTAGTATAGGTCATGACATACATGATTGATCCTATAGCCGAAGCATACAGGATCTTTTTCATGCGCTCAAGTTCAATAACATTAGAAGGGCAGCCCTTCTTTGATAACTTGATGCCTTGACCCATTGGAAGACCGCCTTTCTTGGAATTCTCTATTGAAAAACGTCTAAACACTTTTTCTATGTAGACTGACTGTGACAACCCCAACAATCTATTAAGTTTATCTCTATAGATCCTAATTCCCAGAATGTAGCAGGCTTCACCTAAATCCTTCATCATGAAGGTTTTGGACAACCAATCCTTAACTGACTGCATGAGGGTCTTATTATCTCTCATTATCAATATGTCATCAACATATATAATAATGAAGACAATACCCTCATCCTTGCGTTTGAAATAAACATAAGGATCTTCTTTGCTTCTGACAAAATCAAAAGATTTGATAGCATTGTCAAAGCAAATGTTCTAACTCCTAGAGGCTTGCTTAAGTCCATAAATGGACTTCTGTAGCCTGCACACAGCATTTGGTCTGGACTCACATGATAACCCTCGGGTTGTTTCATATACAATTCCTCAATTAGATTACCATTGAGGAATGCAGTTTTGACGTCCATCTGCCAAATGTCATAATCATAATGTGCAGCTATCGCAAGAAAAATCCGAATAGACTTTATCTTAGCCACCGGTGAAAAGGTTTCATCATAATCCACACCAGGACGATGTGTAAAACCTTTAGCCACTAGTCTAGCTTTATAAATCTGAACCTTGCCAAATGCATCAATCTTCTTCTTGAAGACTCATTTGCATCCTATGGGTTTAACCCCATTTGGCAAATCAACCAAGTTCCACACTTGATTGATATACGTAGATTCCATTTCGAATTTCATGGCTTCTTGTCATCTCTTCGAATCAATGTCTAGCATTACTTCGCTGTAGGTTCTAGGTTCGTCATCATCTGGAATATCTAGCTCATTTTGTGTTTCCACAAGCAGATTTAGTCTTTTCGGAGGACGATGGGATCTAGTAGACCTACAGAGTTGATTGTCTTACAGTTCAGGTATGTTCTGACTGTGAGTATGTTCTTGTGCGCTGGTCGATCCACCAACATTAGAGCTTTCAGGAATATCATTTTCATGTCTTTCCTGAATGGGAGGAAATGCAACTGGTGCACTTGCTCCCAAGGTCTGTGCCGGAAGATCTTGCATTTCTGCATTACTCATCGTAGCACTTCCTCTGGCCGAAGAGGGTACCCTAAATACCCAATCTTCACCAGAAGCTCCCACTGAATTCTTGTCTTCATTATTGGGCAAGGATTCAACCTCTTTGTTACCTTGTTCTTGAATTTCTCCAAGTTTTATCTCCATGCAACTCTCATCCTTGTAGACATATTCATCTTCAAGGAAAGTTGTGTTCCTAGAAACAAATATCTTATGATCTCCAGAAAGATAGAAATAGTATCCCTTAGTTTCCTTCGGATACCCAAAAAAGTAACATTTATCACTTTTAGATTCCAAATTATCAGTGATCAACTTCTTGACATATGCAGGACAACCCCAGGGCCTCACGTGTCTAAGTGATGACTTCTTGTCACACCATACCTCATATGGTGTCTTTTCGACTGATTTATATGGAACTCTGTTTAGAACATATATTGAGGTCAAAATAGTGTATCCCCAAAGGTATGTAGGAAGAGCTGAAAAGCTCATCATGGAACGAACCATGTCAAGCAAGGTTCGGTTTCTCCTCTCGGCAACACCATTCATCTGTGGTATTCCAGGAGGTGTCCATTCGGAATGAACTCCATGAAGCTTTAAGTAGTCAAGAAATTCTTTACTTAAGTATTCACCCCCACGATCAGATCGGAGAGTCTTGATACTCTTTGAGAGTTGTTTCTCAACTTCACACTTAAAACTCCTTAAACTTCTCAAAAGCCTCGGATTTTTGTCTCATAAGATACACATATCCAAACCTTGATAAGTCGTCTGTGAAAGTGATGAAGTAATAGAAACCCTCTCTAGCTTGAGTTAAAAATGGTCCACATACGTCCGTATGTACCAACTCAAGCACCTCCTTGGCACAGATCTCCTTTCCAGAAAGAGGTTTAATGGCCATCTTACCTTTCAAACAGGATTCACAATTACCATAAGATTGTAAGTCAAATGGTTCGACGTAATATAATTTCCTCAACCGTTCTATCCTTGTTTGATTGATATGACAAAGTTTGCAATGCCATAAGTAGGTAGAATTTCTTTCATTTAACTTAGCCCTTTTATTTTGTACATTGAAAATTTCCCTGTGGCAGTTTAATGTATACAATACATTCACAAGAGGCACAATTTCATACACAACATTATCTAAAGTCAAAACCATATTGCCATTAGACGTGTTTGAGGAAAAACACTCTGAATCAAGTACAGGAATAGAGATAATATTTCTTGTCAAAACAGGAACATAAAAACAATTGTTCAACATTAAAATTTTGTCAAAAGGTAAATCTATCATATAAGTTCCCACGCGCTCAGCAGCAACTCGTGCTCTATTTCCGACGCTCAGGTCCACCTCGCGAGGCCCGACCTTCCTGCTATCAGTTAGCCCCTGCACATTTGTACAAATGTGTGAGCCACAAGTGGTATCAAATACCCAGGAATGAGAATCATTTATTGATAGATTAATTTCAATTACAAACATACCTTGCACATTAGCACCTGGTGACATTCCTCCACCTGGAGCAGTGCAATCTTTTCTCCAATGCCCCTTCCTGTTGCAATTCATGCAAACATCCGATGCCGGCAGTTTCTTCTTCTTCTTCTTCTTCGCCCCTCTCTTGGGCTTCATCGCTGCTGCTGGAGCAACAACTTTGCCCTTCCCCTTCTGTTGTCCCTTACCTTTCGGTTTGGGGCGACTATAGGAGCCAACCATCAGAATAGGCTTGGTCTTTGACGTCGAAGATTCAAAAGTTTTCAACATATTATGTAACTCCGACAATGTCGCTTTAGTTCCATTCATATTGTAATTGACAATGAAACTCTCAAACGATCTAGGAAGTGAGTGTAGGATGAGGGTGATGGAGATTCTGTCATGAAACTTTATGTCAATGGCGGCCAACCTCTCAATCAACTCAATCATCCTCAACACATGAGGTGAAACTTGGCCCCCTTCATTTAGCCTACACTTGAAGAGTTCTATGAGCAGGTCATACTCCATTGTCTGACTCTGCGAATTATAAAGACTCTTCAAATGGGCTAACATTTCGTTGGGCCCCATAGTTTCATGTTGTCTTTGCAATGGATGTGACATAGAAGACAACGTTAGACATTGAGCTGAGGAGGCATCCTTATAATGTTTCTGGTAAGCAGCCTTGTCGAAAGTTGCATACTCTGCAGAATCCTCCGCTGGGGCGATGGGGAATACTTTGTCCAAAGTATACTCAATGTCTTCTTGTCTCAGGACAATTCTGACATTTCTGAGCCAGTCAATGAAGTTGGGTCCAGTAAGTTTGTTGGACTCCATAAGCATTTTCAACGAAAAAATTGACATTTCTGAAGATCTGAAGATAATAGATAAAACAGGAAAATGCAATCAAAATTTATTCTCCTAAATTATACACATTCATAATTTGCTAATTTTAACATGGCCTTTTGTTTTAAATTAGCTCCCACTATTTTGCATACTTCTATGACCCCAAGGTAGAATACGGACCTAAATTAATATAAAGGTCATAATGGGCCAAGATCCAAACATATGATATATCAGCGTTTTCTTTGGCTGATAACTTCAATAGCACACTTTGGTAGGTCCTCAACCAATTATAAAGCAACTCTACAACTCTTGGTTTGATTAAATATCTTTCATTTTAATCTTACGTCTTTAGACTAGTCCGACACCGGCGCCAAGATTCATCTAAACAAGCCAACCCCATTACACGACCTTGTTTAAATGCCTAAGTAAATTTAGCATTTGCAAGCAAACACTTTGGTGTAAATACCTACAAAAGTTTATTATCTACTTTCATTTTAACACATCTATGAAAGGGTCTTGGTCCTCTTAGACTTAGAGCAAATGCTTTGGCATAAATATTTTTATCGCCGAAAAGGACTTAGCACCCTAACAATTATAATGGACGACACATTATAATTAGACTTGTATTTAATGTTTGGGGAATATTTTAGTTTTCGGGGATTCATTCAAGATCAACAATCAAGTCATACATCATATGACATCCTATCATGTATTTTCTAAACACAATTAGATGGGAAACCATCAAACTCAATAGGCATGATAAAATATGGTTTTAATCACATACGGGGCACCGTCTACCCAGACAGTTACAGTGGTCATTTAAAATTAAACAATTACTAGGCGCCGCCTACCCAGACAATAATTGCGAACGCTATGCTAATAATTTAAATGCATCACATTTAATCACTTAGCACATTTGTATATTATTCAATAATATACTATTAATGATAACTATGAGTCTATTTGTCTAAACTCTATAATCTATGTAAATGTCAAACAGTCCCTAAATATTTTCTGATTTTAAAATTCTGATTTTCGGGAATTTTGTAAATTTTCAAAATTTACACTTTAGTCCCTTAAGAATTTAAAATTCAATTCTGAACCCTTATAAATTCATAAAAATCAAATTCTAAACTTCAAAAAATATTTTCAAACTTCTGGGACCTGTTTGAAATTTCCAGAACCTAAAATCAACTTTCAGAGAACTTTATTTTAATTACAGATTTGTCCGAAAGGACCAAATCTGTTCGATTCAAAACTTTATTTTCAGAAACTGAAACTTCTAAAACTTCAGATTCAGAATATGAAACTTTTAAGTCTTTGTTTCTTATTTTCGATTTTTTTTTAAATTCGTCGTCGACACCGCGGTTCCAACAGGTGGCACTGCGGTGCCTCTGAGGCAGTAAGTACTGGAATCTACAAATTAATTAGCATCGCGGTCTTAACAAGTGGCACCGCACTGTTTCATAATTTTCGTCACAAGCACCACGGTCCTAATAGGTGGAACCGCGGTGCCTTGAAGGCAGATTGTCCGAAATTAATTTTAAGCTTCTAGATGAACAACACCGCAACTCTCATGAACAGGACCGTGGTGCCTCTGGCTTCATCTGGGCAGCACCGCGGTGTTCCAATTGTGGAATCTCGACGCCGCCACAAAACCCTAGCAGGAACTGCGGTGCTCCATCATGGAACCGCGGTGCCTCTCCTCCAGAATCACAAAATCCAAAATTTCTGAACTCCTAAAACTGATTTAGGGCCAGATCTTTCAGATATATCACTTGTATTACCATCACCATTAAAACAATGTGTTCATCGACCATCAAATTCAATTTTCTTCTTGTTCTTCGTTTCAATGCACCATACTTTAAGCCGGATAACACATTTCAACTTAGAAGAGTTATATATTGGATTGACTTGTTCGAATACATAATTGCATTAACAGATCTGGTCACAAGGACCATGTGTTCTAAAGGTTTAGGATTTTAAAGCTTTTAAATACATAAAACATAGATCTAAACAAATCTTAACTCATATTATCATTAATATTATTACAAATCATACGAAACAGCCCAGACTCTGATACCACTGTAGGTGTTTACGTCGGGTTCGTACACGCATCGGAATTTGAAAATTTATGTTTCAAACCCGACGACGGCCGAACTGCAGTATGATAAGTAATGAAAAAGCAAACACAAAGAATAACGTAAAACTTCGACAGAAGACTTACATTCTCGAAGCAATCAGCCAAGTAGTTGAATCTTCTGAAACTTTGTGTAGTCCGAGGGTGCACACGCAAACGTCCCTCGATTTGCAAGTTATAGAACTTTGATGTAATTGCTAAGTCAAGAATGCTAGAGATTCTAACAAAGCTTTAGAAGAGATTGACCTCTCTTAGATTTTGTATATCTCTGGAATGGGAGGTAAGCCTCTTATTTATAGTTGAGAATAGGAGCTTTAGGGTTTTAGTTGGACCGAGCCTAACAAAAGCGGTGGGCAAAAATTGATTTGCCGGGGCCACGCTGCACCGCGGTCCTCAGTGGATGCACCGCGGTGCAGGCACGTGTTCCTGGCACCGTGGTCCTGAATTAAGGCACCGCGGTCCCGTCCTATTTTCTGCCCATTTTCCCATTTTAATGTCTCGGTCATCAACCGAATATTTAGGTATAATCTCCTTCTAATTGCATCCTTCAATCGATGGAACATTTGACTTAGTGTTACCCTTCAGGCCTTTACATATTGTCACTAATAACATTAGGATCTTCACGGAACTCCTAGACTGCGTCGGAACACGAACCCAATATGTAAAGTTTAGCTACACAAAATATGTGAACTGAACCTATATGTGAGAAGATAAAATTCCTTCATTCATGACACACTCAATCAAGCTTAGGATCTGTCAAGTGTCTATCCAAATGACTTGATTATTATAACTCATCTATATTAGTTGACAACAGGACCATGTGTCACGACCCGACCTCGGGCCCGTGACTGGTGCCTTACCTCGGGCACCCTAGTGATACAATCATCAGAGAAAATCAGCGGAAATAAAAACCTTAAGCATGAAACAATACATAAAATAAGCAACAGGCTAACCAAAACGGTTACCTTCTTGTAGATAAATACCAACACGAACAGTTAAATCCCTTACAAACCCTGCCCACAACAGTACTACAGACCTCTAAGAATCTAACCACAACTATGACGGGACAGGGCCTCGCCATACCCCTGAATGTACAAGTACCTACTATGACAGGGGACTATACCAAAGATAAGCCTCCGGAGAAACGAAGCTTCCCAAAATGCTGAACTGTGATCCTATGAGCGAGGATCAACAACCGGTGTACCTCTACCTGCGGCATGAACGCAGCCCCCCGAAGGAGGTCGATAACAGTACCAAGTATGTGGCGAAAATCAGTAAATGAAATCATAATAGTCTATATAAAGCGGGAGACATGTATGATAGCAAACTACGATACCTGACATATAAGCGATCGATTCTGATCGGGGACTCACGCCTCAAGTCATCACTCATGCCGTGGAATCCCTT
The DNA here is from genome assembly GCA_029844215.1 of Przewalskia tangutica. Lineage (NCBI taxonomy): Eukaryota > Viridiplantae > Streptophyta > Magnoliopsida > Solanales > Solanaceae > Przewalskia > Przewalskia tangutica. The sequence goes on from CM056734.1 coordinate 85,566,076, forward strand.
CCTCAGCTGGCCGTGATCATGACATAAATCATACTCGTGTGACGCGCGTGGCATCCTACCTCACCGGCGTACACATATACAATACATATATATATACCTCGCCGTGGAATCCTCATCACTGCGTGCGTAGGTGTAACATATAACCATGTTACCACTTGGTGGCATCCTACCTCACTCGGCGTACACATATATAACACACACACACATATATATATATATATATATATATATATATATATATATATAAAACACGCGCATGCCCTAATCCTCATCGGTGTAACATGGCCATAACGTGCCTCGGCGATCTCTCATCGCAGTGCGGTCTTCATGGGAGCTAGCCCATGGAATAATGATCGCATATACCATGCCCCCGGAATCCCTCATCGGTGTAGACATGTCTTCATGGGGAGCTAGCCCATGGAATAATAGTAATGGTCACATGCCCCCGGAATCCCTCATCGGTGTATACATGCCCGTGTGACAATAATAATATCTGGGAGTTTAACGCATTGCATGGCGCGTGCCGGAATCCTCATCGGTGTAGACATGTCCATGTGATAATAACAATGGAAGCATACGTGGAATCCTCGTCACCGCGGTACATCCAATGAAACGTCTGGGCGTCTAACGCGTCTGATCGCGTACCGGCGTCTCATCGGTATAAGCATGGCGAAGATCAAACAAAATGGAAGCATGCCGTGGAATCCTCCGTCAGCAGTGCGTCCAACAAATTCACAACAAGTCAGTGGCCCTCCCAGAGACGCGGTAACATAGTAATACCACCAAGGCTATCACAACTAGCATAGGTAAATTAACATACTCTTAGACTTCCATTTTATGACAACAAATCCGGGTTTTAACCCCCAAAGTACTACATACGTTAATTCTTTCAAAAAGATCTCTTTTTACGAAAACACAACTCGATACTATTATCCGTAGTACCAAACACGTTTATGTTTAAATCAAGTACTTTACACTTTTTAAAACAACGTCAAGTATACTTTTTAAACTCAAGTTACTATTCTTTTCCCAAAATCAAGTTACAAATTTAAATCCAATAATAAAACCATTCTTTTGTTTTCATAAAGTCGTTATAACTAACTTCCCATAAAGCTATTATAACACTTTATGTTTTAAACAAATTTAAGACAAAACCCTGCATTTCTTTTAAACCAAAACATTTCAAATTCTTAAGTCTCTTTTCTTTTAGAAATCAAGTTCCTTACTTTGGAATTTTAAGAAAATCAAAACTTGATTATAATAATTCTTATTAGAGCAGCCATGATCTAGGAAATGTAATACAATTTTGTCTTATCTTAGCTTCTATGCAGATGGAGGTTTCTACTGGTTTTAATATAATTAATTGTCATTACATTTTCCTTTATTAACGCTGCAATGGCTTGTTCGATAGTTATTCCCATTTCCGAAATTAATATAACTTATTCCTTTTTCTAGACCAAGTACTCATTACTCACGAATGAGGTTTTACTACTTTAACACAATTCAAGTTCTTCACATTTCATACCAAGTCAAAATATAAGTCCAGTCTCTTATCTTTTAAAATCAACCAAAATTCGTTTAGCACACGTACGTCTACCGTACTACATAGTTCACAACATCATGCTAGAAAAGATAGGAAGAGGTTCACATACCTCGCGACGATTATCGACAATTAGCAAAACGCTCCAAAGTACTATAACTCTGCTAGCCTTTTCCACCCTTCAAGTAGAATACGCTACTCGTAGTACTTCAACCTATAAAGGCCACAAAACGTCTATCAACTTCTAGATCTCTTCGTAGAACATTTCAAAGTACAAGGTTCCTTATTCTACGGAAAATTCGGCAGCACCTCCCCCCCCGTAACCACATACATCTCCTCTATCAAGGCCCGCTACCAAGCCAACAACTCCAAGAGGGGTTACACGTCTAACCGACGTGTACAACAACGCCCACAATAATACTACAAGTCTGTAAATACAGTCAATGTAAATCTGATTCGATTCTTTATAATTATCCTTCCAATATATCTTATACTCAATTCTAAACTACTACAATATGTAATATCCAATTACAATAGGGGGACAAAGATCATTACCTCGATAAGCCCAAAATTATCCAAGATTAATAAGTCGATCCTGAGCAACGCTTAGCTCCAATTCCTTACGCTCCAACCCGCTCCAAGCAACCCTTAGAATTTTCTAAACAACTTCTCTTAACACTTCAACCAACTATGAAGATTTTCCTAGGGCTTCATTTTTCGACTAAAGGAATAAAGTAGAATTTCCGGGCTCCTAGTATTGAAATAACTTTGGAATACTACTAGGAATACTAGGCTAAGGTATTTGGGATAATACAACAATACTTAAAGTATTTTCTACACAAAGTGGGGGGGGGGGGGGGAAACGAGAACACCACAAAGGGAGGGGATATTTTTGCCTTGGAAAATCTTTAAGTGTGGATGAAGAATTAGTCTTGCACAGAGGGGTATTTATAGAGAAATAAATGGCCAAGATCTAGGCAAGTGTGTGGTGTAGATTAGGGACATGTGGGTGTGGATTCTACCAACCACATGTCCACCACAAAATTTGGACAAGTGGCTATGTTATACCCCGTATTTCCAGAGTATGTACGTGAGGGCGTACGTACAAAAGTTTAAGCCTTAAGTAGGCATAAGGGACGAAAATTTGTGCACACCCTACGAAAAGAATTGTTTTCCGACGAAAAGTTTTCCAAACCTTGCGAAGGGAAAATTACGGTTGCGACATTTATAATTTTTGCGGATTTTTCCGAGAGATGAAATATTTTGGACCAACGAGAGGCGACGTATGTCACCTCGAGTTGGCGGAAATGGGGGCGAACTCCAGCACGCGTTTTGTTGTTTTAAAGGGCTAAAACATTTGGTCAATGTTTGCTAGATATTTATGGAGTAGATGGATAAGGTTACACTTGCTCAAATCTCCACCATCCACATGCTTGAATCTTGGCCCTTGAAAGTCCTATAAATACCCCCCTAAGTTGCAAAGAAATCTTCATCCACAAAACATTTTCCAAGTCTCAAAAACTCCCTTCTCCCTTGTGAGCTTTTCGTCCAAGCTCTCTCCCCTCTTGAGTGAGCTAGCCAAACACCCCCCTTGGTAGAAAAAGCTCTCCAAAGTATTGTTACTATTCCCAAATACCTTAGCCATATACCTTGTAGTATTTCCAAAGTTACATCTATACTTAGAGCCCGGAAAATACTACTATACTTCCTTTAGTCACTAAACGAAACCCTAGGGAAATCTTCATAGTTGGTTGAAGTACTAAGTAGAAGTTGTTTGGAAACTTCTAAGGGTTTCTTGGAGCTTTCAGAGCGTGCAAATTAGGAGCTAAACGTTGCTCAGGATCGACATTTAATCTTGGATAATTTTGGGCTTATCGAGGTAAATATCTTGTCCTCCTATTGTAATTAGAGTTTACATACTGTTGAAGTATAGAATTAAGTTTAAGTTATATACAAGGAAGGTATATAAGAAGAGAATTGAACTGTACTTACATAGGACTGTATGTACAGTAGACTTGTGTTGTATGACGGGTAGGGAAGTGCTGCCCAATTTTCCGTAGAATTAAGAACCTTCTACTTAGAATATCCTACAGAATAGTCTAGACGTTGATAGACGTATTTGACTATTATAGGTGGATACTCTGCGCGCGACATATTCGACTTGGCAGGTGGATTTCGCCGAGAAGGTATGTGATTCTTCCTATCCTCTTGAGCATGATATTTTTGATATATATATAGTACGGTAGACGTACGTGTGTTAAACTGAAACTGGTTTTACTCTGATGTCTTTTGACTTGAGTTTTAAAAGAATCTTGAAGTACTTCAAAAGAATTATAAATCATTTTTGAAAGAAAATGAATACTTGGTTTTTAACAAGCTTAAGTGTTATACTAGCTTTATGGAAAGTTAGGTATAACGACTTAAGAAAGATAAGAAGAAACGATTTACTTATTTGCTTACAAAAGCCTTATAAAATGATTTCTGAAGGTGTGGTAAGTTGGTTTGATAAGTAGACATATGATGATGCTACGTGTGTTAGTGTCTTGTAATGTTTGTGTAAAGGGGGTTCCCTTGTTGTGCTTATGTTGTTTAACGGTAAGCAGTTGTACTGATATTATATCACTTACACCCCCTGACTTCATATGCCGAGGGTTAGCCGCCCTCGATGCGAGGTATACCTCATGCGGGTCTGTGTGACCTATGCGGAGCTGCGGGAGTTCCAGGATTGATCATTCCGGGTATTATCCTGATGTGAGGGATGCCTCATGCGGTCTGTGTGACTATGCGAACTTCGGGGGTCCAGGACGATGCTGGGGGTTAGCGGGTCTGTGTGACCTATGCGGACTGCGGGAGTTCCAGGATTAGGCACGCATAATGATACTATGGGCGATTGGCCTTGCTTCGATCATTAGCGGCCTAGAAAAGACCAGTTACATTATACCTATTTTGCTCTTGTTTATGCTGTGGCACTATGTGCGGTTTAATTGATTGTATTGGTAAGTGGTTTTAAAAAACTTTGATTTCATTTCAGTACTTTACAGTTTCACATACTTGGTACCTGTTGTACTGACCTCCTTCGGGGGGCTGCGTTCATGCCGCAGGTAAGGGAAAGCAGGTGCTAGATCCGCATCCTTAGGATCTTTACCTTGGTGTCAGGAGCTCCATCTTCTCCGGAGGCTCGACTTTTTGGTATGGTTCTCCCTGGTGTTGTAGATATATATACATTCAGGGTATGGCGGGGCCCTGTCCCGCCATAGTTGTTTACTTTCTTAGAGTGCAGAGTCCTATTATGCAGTTAGGATGTAATCGCGGACTTTGTATATATATATATATCGAAAGCGACTTTTCTCGTATAAGCGTGTCTCATTTTTCATGTGTTTCATGTCTTGTTTTTATATTCCACGATTACTCGATGTATGACTACTTGGGTGCGGGTAAGGCACGATCCACGAGCCGGGCAGTCGTGACAAAAGTGGTATCGAGCGATTAATCCTCTGGAAGTGTCTACGCACCGTATCTAGTAAGTCTTGATTATCGGTGTGTTGTGCACCACCAATAATCGAGGAGGCTATAGGATATTTAGGATTGGTTTCCATTCTTCTCACTCGAGATCGTGCCTTGGAGTTGTGTTATAAGTTGGACCCTCTAACGTATTTCCTTTTAACGCTTATGCCTCACGCCGAGCGGCCGGGCGAAGAGGCAGCGGCGAGGCCGCTAGTAGGACACCGAGTCACGAGGCTCGTGCCCGATCTATACAGGCGATACCTCGGGGCGAAGTTCCACGACGCCGCCGGCCCAGCAGGTTTAGAGCGCAGCAGCGATGGCGATGAGACCACGATACTGCACCTCCGCGGTCGGAGCGGATGAGATGGGTTCTGAGAGATGGCCCGATTCGCCGTGATCGTGGCGAATATGAGATAGGTTGAATGCAGCCTGGGCAGCCCAAGATTCGTGGTTCACCCGAGATCGGATAGTTTGAGGCTACGGGATTTTCTGAGTTGTAGCCCGCCAGAGTTCTACGGTCGAGGCACGAGGATGATCGCGAGAATTCATCCAAGCATTCTGACGGATCGTAGTGATCAGGGCTTCGGAGACCGAGTCAGTGGTCTTGGGTTCACATCGGCTGCGTGATACCGCAGTCGACTAGTTTGATTCATGGGAGCTATCCCGAGGAGAGCATGCACTTCCAGCAGTATGGGATGAGTTCTCGGAGGCTTTTCTCAGCCACTTCTTGCCTCGCGGATGAGGAGCGCGGTAAGCAGTTCTTGATCTTTGAGGCGAGAGGCGCCGATTGGAGTACAACGTTGAGTTCGATTCGTTGGCTCGATATGTCCCGGCGTTAGTAGCGGATATGGAGGACCGAGTGCACCGCTACGTCACCGGGCTGGATGATTATTTGGCAGAGTCTTGCTCAGGCGTAGCTCTTTAGCCGGGCATGGACATTGCCCGCATGCAGGCTTATGCACTAGGATGTGAGGAGCGTAGAGGCCAGCGGGTTGTCAGATTTCAGCAGAAGAAGGCCAGGACGGCAGGGTCTTTTGGTGGTTCTCGGGGTGGATGATCTCATCAGCATACTAGATTTGCACCCCAGCCAGCTCAGAGCACTCCTACACCGTCTTCGATGTACAGAGTATTGAGGCGGTCGAGCCCGTGGCTTCGGATTTCCAGGGTAGCAGAGGTGCTAACCGATCGAGACCACCCCCCCTCAGTGTGGCCGATGCGGTGGGTCCCATTACGGGAGTTGTGGTTCTACTTCGGGAGTTTGTTATGCTTGCGGCCAGAAGGGTCACTTTGCGAGGGACTGCCCGACCAGGGGCAGCGCAGATGGTAGGGGTCAGCCTACAGGGTCTTTTGTCGGTTCATCATCTCCTACGGTTTCTCGCCCCGGAGGGCAGGGCGCTCAGGGACCAGCAGGTCGCGGCAGAGGATGTGGCAGGGGTCCTAGTTCTAGCGGTCCTAGTTCTAGCGGTCCTCAGAACCGCATTTATGCCTTGTCCAGCCGCCAGGACCAGGAGGCGTCGCCGGATGTCGTCACAGGTACTTTATCAGTTTCTTGTTGTGACGTGTACGCCTTGATAGATCCGGGTTCTACTCTGTCCTATATATCCCCCCTTATTGCTAGTAGGATAGGGATAGAGCCTGAGTCCATAGACCCTTTCGAGGTAGCTACGCCAGTGGGTGATTCGGTGGTAGCTCGGTGGGTATATAGGGCTTGCCCAGTGTCTTTATGCAGTCTTCAGACCCTAGCCGACTTGATAAAGTTGAATATGACCGATTTCGATGTGATCATGGGTATGGATTGGCTAGCTTCTTGCTACGCCAATGTAGATTGTAGGGAGAGAGTAAATGCGGTTCGGTTTCTGAGGCCGGTTATTGAGTGGGATGGGAACACTGTGTCGCCGAGGGGTAGGTTTATTTCTTACCTCAAGGCTAGGAAGATGGTGCAGAAGGGGTATATCCACCATCTCATTCGGGTGTTTGATACTGAGGCTGCGGTACCAGATTTTCATCGATTCGATGAGTCGAGAGTTCCCGGATGTGTTTCCGACGACCTCCGGTATCCTCCCGAGAGGAGATAGAGTTTTGTATCGATGTCTTTGCGGATACTCGGCCCATATCCATTCCGCCATACGTAATGGCACCGCCGAGTTGAGAGAGTTGAAGGACCGGTGAGAGATTTCTTTGGAGAAAGGCTTCATCAGCTAGTGTTTCTCCACAGGAAGCGCCGTGTGTTCGTGAAGAAGAAGGGCGGGGCAGCTGCGCATGTGTTGATTACAGCGGTGAACAAGGCGACTATTAAGAACGTATACCCCTTCCGTGATTGATGATTTGTTCGACCCGGTTGCGGTGCGAGATATTTCTCAAGATTGATCTGCGATCGGGCTATCATCAGTGCGAGTTAGAGAGGCGGATGTCCCTAGATCGCTTTCCGGACGATGCGGGCACTATGAGTTCGTGGTTATGTCTTCGGTTTGACCAATGCTCAGCGGTATTCATGGATTTGATGAACCGAGTGTTCAAGCCATTTTGGACACGCGTTTGTGATAGTGTTCATTGATGACATCTTGGTTTATTCGCTCGAGAGAAGGAGCATGCGAGCATTTGAGGATCTTTGAGAGTTCTCCAGACCAGCGATTATACGCCAAGTTTTCCAAATGTGAGTTTTGGTTGGCCGTGGCTTTTCTTGGGCATATTGTTGGGCCGATGGTATTGGTGGATACGGCAAGATCGAGGCGATCGAGTTGGCCTAGACCTACTACTCAGCAGTGCGCGGCTTTACGGGCCTTGCCGGTTACTATCGGAGGTTCGTGGAGAAGTTTGTTTCTATTTCGGCACCCTTGACTAAGCTGACTCAGAAGGCAGCTAAGTTTCAGTGGACTGATGCTTGTGAGCAGGGTTTCCAGCTACTAAAGGAGAGGTTGACGACCGCCCCAGTTCTTACTCTTCCAGAGGGTCCAGACGGTTATGTAGTGTATTGTGATGCGTCAGGCGTCGGGCTTGGATGTGTGTTGATGCAGCAGGGTAAGGTTATAGCGTACGCTTCTCGACAGCTCAAGAAGCATGAGAAGAATTACCCCACCCATGATTTGGAGTTGGCAGCTGTGATTCACGCCTTGAAGATCTGGAGGCACTATTTGTATGGAGTTCATGTGGATATTTACACAGACCACAAGAACCTCCAGTATATCTTCAGCCAGAGGAGTCGAACTTACGGCGAGACGGTGGTTAGAGCCTCGAGGATTACGATGTCGATATCTGTACCCGCGGGAAGGCCAATGTTGTGGCAGATGCCCTTAGTCGTAGGTCGATGGGGAGTCTATCAGATGTACTGCCAGAGAGGAGGGGCATGGTCCGCGAGTTGCATCAGCTAGCGAGCCTTGGAGTCCGATTGATTAATTCTGATAGTAGTGGGGTTCGAGTTCGAGAGGTTGCCGAGTCTTCCATCGTCGAGGAGGTGAAGAGGCAACAGTTCGAGGATCCGGTTTTGATGCGATATCGTGATACGGCACTTCGTGAGGGGAAGGGTCCTTTTGAGGTAGCACCTGATGGGGTGCTGAGGTTTGAGGGCAGGTTGTGTGTTCCAGATATTGCAGGACTTCGGCAGCAGGTTCTAGGGGAAGCACACAGCGCGCGTTACTCTATCCATCCGGGGTCGACAAAGATGTACCACGACCTCATATCTGTGTATTGGTGGGATGGCTTGAAGAGGGACGTTGCAGAGTTTGTGGCTCAGTGCCCGTGTTGTCAGCAGGTGAAGGTAGAGCACCAGAGGCCTGGTGGATTATTGCAGACGATAGAGATCCCGACCTGGAAGTGGGAGGTGATCAACATGGACTTTATCACAGGATTACCTCGCACTCAGAGGAAGCATGATTCTATCTGGGTTATCGTCGACAGGCTGACGAAATCAGCCCACTTTCTTCCCGTCAGGACGACTTTTTCGGCTGAGGATTATGCTAGACTTTACATCCGAGAGATCGTGAGGATCGCATGGGTCCCTATTTCTATCATATCGCATGCAGGAGCCCGGTTCGGCTAACTTCTGGAGGTCTTTCCAGAAGGGATTAGGGACGCAGGTGAGCCTCAGTATGGCATTCCATCCTCAGACAGACGGACAGGCAGAGCGCACTATACTCTTGAGGATATGCTGCGAGCCTGTGTTATTGACTTCAGGGGTAGCTGGGAGGATCATTTGCCTCTGGTTGAGTTTGCGTATAATAATAGCTACCACTCCAGTATTCAGATGGCGCCTTATGAGGCCTTGTATGGGAGGAAGTGCAGATCGCCGATAGGCTGGTTTGATAATGGCGAGGTACGATTAGTAGGACCGGACGTCTGAGCAGATGGATAAGGTGAAGCTTATCCGGAGGCGGCTATCGATGACTCGAGTCGACATAAGTCGTATGCAGATCATCGTCGTCGGCATCTGTAGTTTGAGGTTGATGATTGGGTTTTCCTGAAGGTGTCACCCATGAAGGGTGTGATGAAGTTTGGGAAGAAAGGGAAGCTCAGCCCAAGGTACATTGGGCCTTATCAGATTGTCCGCAGGGTAGGCAAGGTTACTATGAGTTGATCTGTCGTCCGATCTGGAGGCGGTGCATCCGTGTTTCATATTTCTATCTTTGAGAGATGTATCGGGATCCGTCTAGGTGCACCGGTTGGCGATGTCCGGTGTGGAGGATTATCGTATGAGGAGATTCCCATAGCGATAATCGATCGTTAGGTTAGGCGTCTGCGGACAAAGGACGTGGCTTCCGTCAAAGTCTTGTGGCGGAACGAGCACAGAGAGGAGATGACGTGGGAAGCAGAGGAGGACATGAGACAGAAGTATCCTCACCTATTCCCCACACCTCCAGGTAACTCATTTTCCTACTTGTAAATTTTCTTTGACATTTTTGCTTAAGTGCTGTATTGTGGCCATGTGTGGCATTTGCAAACTGTTTAAGTTATGAGGAACTTTATCGTTATCTGTCTTGGGAAGGAACATTCGGGACGAATGTTTCTAAGGAGGGGAGAATGTTATACCCCGTATTTCCAGAGTATGTACGTGAGGGCGTACGTACAAAAGTTTAAGCCTTAAGTAGGCATAAGGGACGAAAATTTGTGCACACCCTACGAAAAGAATTGTTTTCCGATGAAAAGTTTTCCAAACCTTGCGAAGGGAAAATTACGGTTGCGACATTTATAATTTTTGCGGATTTTTCCGAGAGATGAAATATTTTGGACCAACGAGAGGGCGACATGTGTCACCCTCAAGTTGGCAGAAATGGGGGGGACGAACCTTGGCACGTTTTTGTTGTTTTAAAGGGCTAAAACATTTGGTCAATGTTTGCTAGATATTTATGGAGTAGATGGATAAGGTTACACTTGCCCAAATCTCCACCATCCACATGCTTGAATCTTGGCCCTTGAAAGTCCTATAAATACCCCCCTAAGTTGCAAAGAAATCTTCATCCACAAAACATTTTCCAAGTCTCAAAAACTCCCTTCTCCCTTGTGAGCTTTTCGTCCAAGCTCTCTCCCCCCCCCCCCTCTTGAGTGAGCTAGCTGAAACACCCCCCCCCCCCCCTTGGTAGAAAAGGCTCTCCAAAGTATTGTTACTATTCCCAAATATCTTAGCCATATACCTTGTAGTATTTCCAAAGTTACCTCTATACTTAGAGCCCAGAAAATACTACTATACTTCCTTTAGTCACTAAACGAAACCCTAGGGCTTCATAGTTGGTTGAAGTACTAAGTAGAAGTTGTTTGGAAACTTCTAAGGGTTTCTTGGAGCTTTCAGAGCGTGCAAATTAGGAGCTAAACGTTGCTCAGGATCGACATTTAATCTTGGATAATTTTGGGCTTATCGAGGTAAATATCTTGTCCTCCTATTGTAATTAGAGTTTACATACTGTTGAAGTATAGAATTAAGTTTAAGTTATATACAAGGAAGGTATATAAGAAGAGAATTGAACTATACTTACATAGGACTGTATGTACAGTAGACTTGTGTTGTATGACGGGTAGGGAAGTGCTGCCCAATTTTCCGTAGAATTAAGAACCTTCTACTTAGAATATCCTACAGAATAGTCTAGACGTTGATAGACGTATTTGACTATTATAGGTGGATACTCTGCGCGCGACATATTCGACTTGGCGGTGGATTTCACGAGAAGGTATGTGATTCTTCCTATCCTCTTGAGCATGATATTTTTGATATATATATAGTGCGGTGACGTCGTGTGTTAAATCAAACGGTTTTACTCTGATGTCTTTTGACTTGAGTTTTAAAAGAATCTTGAAGTACTTCAAAAGAATTATAAATCATTTTTGAAAGAAAATGAATACTTGGTTTTTAACAAGCTTAAGTGTTATACTAGCTTTATGGGAAGTTAGGTATAACGACTTAAGAAAGATAAGAAGAAACGGTTTACTTATTTGCTTACAAAAGCCTTATAAAATGATTTCTGAAGGTGTGGTAAGTTGGTTTGATGAGTAGACATATGATGATGCTACGTGTGTTAGTGTCTTGTAATGTTTGTGTAAAGGGGGTTCCCTTGTTGTGCTTATGTTGTTTAACGGTAAGCAGTTGTACTGATATTATATCACTTATACCCCCTGACTTGATATGCCGAGGGTTAGCCGCCCTCGATGCGAGGTATACCTCATGCGGTGCATGTGACCTATGCGAGTGCGGGAGTTCGAGATTGATCATTCGGTATTATCCGTCGAGGATGCCATGCGATGCAATGTGACTATGCGGTCTGTGTGATTATGCGGACTTCGGGGGTCCAGGACGATGTCGGGGGTTAGCTATCCCCGATGCGAGGAATACCTCATGCGGGTCTGTGTGACCTATGCGGACTGCGGGAGTTCCAGGATTAGGCACGCATAATGATACTATAGGCGATTGGCCTTGCTTCGATCATTAGCGGCCTAGAAAAGACCAGTTACATTATACCTATTTTGCTCTTGTTTATGCTGTGTCACTATGTGCGGTTTAATTGATTGTATTGGTAAGTGGTTTTAAAAAAAAACTTTGATTTCATTTCAGTACTTTACAGTTTCACATACTTGGTACCTGTTGTACTGACCTCCTTCGGGGGGCTGCGTTCATGCCGCAGGTAAGGGAAAGCAGGTGCTAGATCCGCATCCTTAGGATCTTTACCTTGGTGTCAGGAGCTCCATCTTCTCCGGAGGCTCGACTTTTTGGTATGGTTCTCCCTGGTGTTGTAGATATATGTACATTCAGGGTATGGCGGGGCCCTGTCCCGCCATAGTTGTTTACTTTCTTAGAGGTTTGTAGTCCTATTGTACAGTTAGGATGTAACTGCAAGACTTTGTATATATATATATGCCGAAAGACGACTTTTTCTCAGATAAACTGTGTCTCATTTTTCATGTGTTTCATGTCTTGTTTTTATATTCCGCTGATTACTCTGATGTATGACTACTTGGGTGCCCGGGTAAGGCACGATCCACGAGCCGGGCAGATCGTGACAGCTAGCCACTTGTCGGCTACCAAAGCCCACATGGACACTGTCAACATCAATTCGCCACGTAGCCCACGTAGGGGTGACACGTGTCGCCCCCCTACTCGTCCAAAATATTTCATCTTCCGAAAATATCCGTAATGCCAAAAATCCGAAAATAAAGTGGGCCCCACAAAACCGTAAATTTTCCCCGTGGGCCCCACGTGACCAATTCCGGAAAATAAAATTCCATAATTCTTAAAAATTCCAAAAAGTCCAAATACCAAATCTAGGAATCCAATTCCCATTAACGAACCTTTTTCCTTCACAAAATCCGGAAACTTTTCCGTCGAAAAAATCACATCTTTCTTCCTTTCCAATTTTTGTGTCGTAATCTCGTACGAACGTCTTCGTATACATACCCTGGAACTACGGGGTGTAACATTCTTCCCCCCTTAGAAACATTTGTCCTGAATTTCCTTCTAAGTCTCAAAACATACATGCGCCGGTATAGTCTTCACTACTATACTTACCAAACCAATCATGCCACCAATGGCCATAGTATAACATACGCGTAAAACTCAATCCAAGCCAATGAGGTATCACCTCTAACGTGTATAACAAGACAAAAGCTTCCACCCATCGTCTAAAGGATACTTTCCTCGCATCTTCACTTCACAAAAATGATCACTTTCATCCCCCTTAACACATGTTCACTTCTTTCCTTACTCGTCGTACACTTCTCGAACACCCGAACTCTTTCTAGTACACGTACCACACTTCAGTCATCACTTCAGTTTCCAAAACTTGGGAGTCACTACCTCCAAACTTGGTCATCAACAAGCCTCTCATTCCCTTAAGGCTATTCCCGGCCTTCACGATCCGATTCGGGTCGAACGCATCCACGAACTCGTACAACGGTTACCTAAACTGGCCTCAGACCGTGATCCTACCACCGGCGTATGACCACCTCGAACTGACCCCACCTCATTCCGGGCTGCGGGTTGACCCGCGATCTGGCCTCAACCCGACCCGCTATCGCGCCAAACTCTCTCGTTCCCCGATCCGGAACAATCTTACTAATCCACGTCATGGAAGCTACCACTTCTATATCAAATTACCCATGGAATTATCACACAAAACTCCACGTATACTATGCACTCCGACAAAGATTAACCGTAAAGTCTTTTACTCAAGACGGCCTTACATCTAAGGTCTCAACTGTCATAAATTCTAAGGTTCACAATTGTCTCATCCCCAGACTTACCCTTTTCACTAACCAGGCTTCTAAATCATATTTTATCACAATGCCATCTGAACATAACAATTAACACATCATCATAACATCAAAACAAACTAGTCTCTAGAGGGTTAAGGATATACCTGAAAATCAAATAGGCGGTTCAAAGGACCGCTAAAACTGGGAACTTCCACCGCGACCCCTGCCGTGGCCTGCTGGTGTATGAACATCCTGCCTAGCTATGAAAGGTGAAGAATCTGCAACTGATCCCGTAGTCTGTGCTATCCCACTAGTTCCACCTCTGGTCGGACAGTCTCTCGTCAAATGGCCCTGTTGGCCGCAAGCATAACAAGTTGTCGAAATGGTACGACACTCTCCAAGATGGGGTCTACCACATCGACCACACCGAGGTAGGGGTGGCTCCATCCGCTAACACCCTCCTCCCGAAACTCAAGCCTCGAGCCTCGACCGCCTCGAACAGCCCGAATGTCCCGACGACTGTGGAGGACCACTATGTACTGGCGGAAGCGCATAACTGGCATGCTGCTGAGGCGGCCCGCCTCGAAAGTCACCAAAGGTCCTCGCCGTCCCGGCCTCTTATGATGATCTCGTCCCTACGCCGGTCTCTACGTTCTCAATCCTCGTGCATAAGCTCGATACGGGATATGTCCATGCCCGGCTGAAGACCTACTCCTGTACAACTCTCTGCTAGATAATCGTCAAGTCCTGTGACATATCGGTGCACTCTATCCTCCATGTCTGCCACTAAAGCGGGGACATAACGAGCCAACGAGCCAAACTCTATACTATATTCCCGAACCGTCCGCCCGTTCTGCCTCAACATCATAAATCTATTTGCCCGAGCTCTCCTCATCTGCGAGGGCAAGAAGTGTGTAAGAAAAGCCTCTGAGAACTCATCCCATGCGGCTGGAAGTGCATGCTCTCCCCGGGACATGTTATACCCCGTAATTCCAGAGTATGTACGTGAGGGCGTACGTACAAAAGTTTAAGCCTTAAGTTAGGCAAGGGACGAAAAATTTGTGCACAACTAGCGAAAAGAATTGTTTTCCGACGAAACGTTTTTCGGACCTTGCGAAGGGAAAATTACGGTTGCGACATTTATTATTTTTGCGGATTTTTCCGAGAGATGAAATATTTTGGACCAACGAGAGGGCGACATTTGTCCCTCAAGTGGACGGCAATCAAGGGGAGTGGTTGGCACGTTTTTTTAATGTTAAAGGCCTTAAACATTTGGTCAATGTTTGGCTAGATATTTTGTGTAGTAGATGAGCAAGTGGGACCCACACAACACTTGTCCAAATCTTCACCCTCCACTTGCCTTAATCTTGGCCCTTGGAAGTCCTATAAATACCCCCCCTTAGTTGAAGACTTCTTCATCCACAAAATAATTTCTAAGTCTTGAAATCCTCTCCTTTGAAAGGCTCTCGCCCAAGAGCACCCTCCCCTTTGAGCCTTGTCCAAACAAACCCCCTCTCTTGAGTTGTTCTCGTGAAATACCCCTCTTGAGTTGTTCTCGTGAAATACCCCCCTCCCCCCTTGGTAGAAAAGTATTCTCCAAGTATTGTTACTATTCCAAAATACCTTGGCCCAAATACCTTGTAGTATTCCAAGGTTACCCCTATACTAAAAGCCCAGAAATACTATTATACTTCCCTTCAGTCACAAAAACGAAACCCTAAGGAAAATCTTCATAATTGGTTGAAGTATTAAGAAGAAGTTGCGTAGAACTTCTAAGGGTTGTTTGGAGCGGGTTGGAGCGCCCAGAGTAGGAGCTAAACGTTGCTCAGGATCAACATTAAATCTTGGATAATTTTGGGCTTATCGAGGTAAATACTCTTTTCCTTCTATTGTAATTGGAAATTACATACTGTAGTTGTATAAAAATGAGCATAAGATATATAGAAGGATGGTATAAGAGAAGAGAATTGAATTGAAATCACATCAGAAGAATATTAAAGAAGAAGATTGAATCAGATTTACATAGATCGTATTTACAGTAGACTTGTGTAGTTTAACGGGTAGGGAAGTGCTTCCCGATTTTCCGTAGAATAGAGAACTCTCTGCTTAGAATATTCTACAGAGTAGTCCAGACGTTGATAGACGTATATGGCCTTTATAGGTTGAAAGTTCTGCGAGTAGCATGTTCTACTTGAAAGGTGGACAAGGCTAGCCGGGTTATAGCGGTGGAGCATTTTGCTATTTGTCGATAATCGTCGCGAGGTATGTGATTCTTCCTATCCTCTTGAGCATGATATTTTAAAAGAATATATATAGTACGGTAGACGTACGCATGTTAACTGAACGTGGTTTTACTCCGATGTCTTTTGACTTGAGTTTAAATAATAAGAATCTTGAAGTATTTCAAAAGAATTAAGAAACCTTTTTGAAAGAAGAGTAATACTTGGTTTTAAAAGCTTAAGAGTTATACTAGCTTTATGGGAAGTTAGGTATAACGACTTAAGAGAAATAAAAAGGAACGGTTTACTTAATTGTTTATGAAAGCCTTGTGTTGATTTCGGAAATGAGAATAAGTATCGAACAAACCACTGCAGCGTTAATAAAGGAAAATGTATTGACAATAATTAATTATATTAAAACCAGTAGAAACCTCCATCTGCATAGAAACTAAGATAAGACAAAATTGTATTACATTTCCTAGATCATGGCTGCTTTAATAAGATTGTTATAAACAAGAATAACCTACTCACACATAAGGCATATGTTACTCAAATTGTTTTTAAAAGAGAATTATGTTATTAAGTGATTAAGACTATGAACTACGAAACCTTTCGAAAATGAGAAACTTGAGCATTTGAAATTAGGAAAACTTGAACTTTTGGAAAAGAATGTTGTCACTTGACTTTAAAAAGGAAGGCATGCTTTTATCTAAAGTTGGTTCAAAAAGAAGGTAGGGAAATTGTTTGGATTATTTAAAAGATAGTCACTCTATTTTGATGCTACGGGTGTCGTGTAACTTTTTGTGAAAGAAACGGATCTTTTTAAAGAGTTAATGTATAAAGTACTTTGGGGATAAAAACCCGAACTTGTTGACATAAAATAGAAAGTACCTTGCATGAATAACTTGACTATGTTGGTTTGTGATAGCCTTGTAATACTTTCTTGTTGGTTTGATAAGTAAACATGTTAGGATGCTACGTGTGTTAGTGTCTTGTGATGTTTGTGTAAAGGGGTTTCCCTGGATTGTGCTTATGTTGTTTAACGATAAGTCGTTATGTTAGTATTGTACCACTCACCTCTTGACATGATATACCGGGGGTTAAGTTGCCCCCCGATGCGAGGGATGCCTCATGCGGTCCAGGTGACCTATGCGAGCTACGAGTTCTAGGTTAGTGTGCGGGAATACCTCACGCGTCTATGTGGCCACGCGACACGAGAGTCCGTGACGATGCCGTGAGTAGCTACCGACGCGAGGAATACCTCACGCGCCTAAGTGGCCTATGCGAGTCGCGCGAAGTTCCAGATTTGACGCGCACATTGATACCGAGGCGAGTGGCCCACTTCGATCATGTGGCGCGGTGCAGAAAGACCTCGTGATACGCTTTATAGCATTGTTGGTACTGTGGTTTTAGTAGTCGGCTATGCCTTCGCATTTACCCTCAGACGGCTTTTATGACACGTGGGACCCGTGTTCATATGTACTCCTTGGTGTTGTTATATCATAGATCGCCAGCTGGCGGAAGGTATTCCACGCATGATTGATGTTTTGGGCGTGAGACCCATAGTTATATTTGAGTGATGACTTTGAGGGCGCGAGTCACCGACTTGACATGATCGCTATTTATCAGGATCGTAGTTTGGTTATCATACATGTCTCCCGCTTTATATAGACTACTATGATTTCATTTACGATTTTCGCCACATACTTGGTACTGCTTTCTCGACTCCTTCGGGCCGCTCATACCGCAGCGGAGGTACACCCGCCGATCCTCGCCTTAGATAACAAGCTTTGGGAAGCTCCGCTTTCTTGGAGGCTTATCTTTCGTATAGTCCCCGTCATCAGGTACTTATATTCGTGGTATGGCGGGCCCCGTCGTGTTGTTAACATTCCTAGAGGTCTGTAGTATCGTATAGGCGAGTTTGTAAAAGGGATGTAATCGTCGTGCAAGTTTTATGTTTATATATATGCCGAAGGCAACTTTTCTCGATAAACTGCTTTCACTTCTTATGTCTCATGTCTTGTTTTATATTCCGCCGTTACTCGATGTATGTCTACTGGGTGCCCGGTAGGCACGACCACGCCCGGTTCGGTCGTGACAAAAGTGGTATCGAGCGATTAATCCTAAAAGTGTCTACGCATCGTATCTAGTAGTCTTGATTATCGGTGTGTTGTGCACCACACCTATAATCGTGAGGCTGCAGGATATTTAGGATTGGTTTCCATTCTTCTCACTCGAGATCGTGCCTTAGAGCCGTGTTATAAGTTGACACTCTGGCGTATTCTTTTCACCCGCTATGCCTCTACGCAGGCAACCGTGAGCCCGGCGGCAAGGCAGCAGAGGAGCCGCGAGTAGAGCACGTAGGTTACTGTGGCATGGGCCCGCCATTATCCGAGACAGCTTCATTCGGGAGTTCTACGACGCCGCTAGCCCCAAGAGAGTTTAGAGCAGTAGCATTAGCTACTGAGACCACGATACCTGAGCCTCTAGTCCCACGGCCAGAACAGAGGATATGAGTTACAAGGAGATGGCCCGCCATTAGCTAGTCCGTGGTCGGGAATGAGGACGGATGGAGTCTGAGGTTCCTGTAGTACCAATAGTTCACCCTAGATCCGAGAAGTTGAGACTTCAGACTTCTTGAGTCAGCACCACCCGAGTCCTATGGATTGAGGACCGAGGAAGATCATCGAGTTTATTAGACAATGCAATGATCATGAAAATAATCAAGACCTCGAGGCATTTCTTACACTTCTTGCCCTCGCAGATGAGAGAGCTCGGGCGCATGATTTATGAGGTTGAGGCGCAACCGCGACGGTTCGGGAATACAAAGATGTAGTTTGACTTATTGGCTCGTTAGGTCCCCGTTAGTGGCGTATATGGAGGATAGAGTGCACCGATATGTCACAGGACGTGACGATTATCCAGCAGAGAGTTGTACAAGAGTAGCTCTTCAGTCAGACCTGGACATTGCCCGCGTACAGGCTTACGCGCAGCAGACTGAGGGACGTGAAGATCGACGGATTAACCAAGATCAGCAGAAGAGGGCCAGAGTAGCAGGGTCCTTTGGTAACTTTCTAGGCGAATCGCCTCACCGCCAGATCGATACGCGCCCGCCAAGCAGTGGTCCTCCGCTGTGGTTCGTGACGCTCGGTATGCAGGAGTTGGTCGAGCTCCGTGGCTTCGTTCACGCCATACGTAGGTTCTAGCCACCGGTTCGTTTTTCCTCGGTGTTCACAGGCAGCGCCATCCCGGAATGTCGCTTTTTGTCGCTTGTTATGCTGCATGCAGGCCATTTTTATGCGAAATTGTCCACTGCAGGTGGCGCGATGTAGAGACTCACCTTTCAGATCGCGGCTAGTTCATCACCTTTCCTAGCTAAGCGCCCATCAGGGCAGGTTTGATTAAAACGACAGAGGGAAGTGAAACAGTAGATACAGGTATATCCTTAACCCTCTAGAGATTAGTATGTGTGATAAGATGAGTTTATCTTAAGTGTTATGTTCAGATAGCATTGTGTTAATTGTGATTAGAAATCATGGTTAGGTATAAGGGTAAGATTGGGGATAGGGAAAGTGTGAGCCTTAGAGTTTTATACGTGGAGACCTTAGAGGCGAGGCCATCTCGAGTAAAAGATTTATTTTTATGTTTGACTCAGATAGAGTACATAACATACGTGGATATATCTTGGTGATAAGTCCCCGAGTAGTGGAATGAAAGAGGTAGTTGAGCTAAGCACCACTAGGTTTTCGTGACTTGATTGTGAGATTGTTCCGGATCGGGGAGCAAGAGTTTTGCGCGATAGCGGTCGGGTCATGGACCGATCGCGGTCAACCCGCGCCCAGAATGGTGGGCCGGTCGAGGTGGTCCCGCCAGTGGTAGGTCACAAGGGCGCTAGGCCCAAGTTTAGTTAACCATCGACGAGTTCGTGGATGCGTTCACCGAGCGCCAAGCAATGGTCACCATCTTGTCTTTCAGTCAAGACCGTTTACTCGGCAGAGGGTTATGCGAGATGCTATATATCGGGAAGATTGTAAGGCTGCACGAGGTGCCTATTTTCACCTTCTGACAGGCAGTGGAGCCCAGGTTACGGCTATTTCTTTTCTGGAGGTATTACCAGGCAGGGTTAGAAACTCAGATGAGTCTCAGTATTGCATTCACCCTCGGGCCGGTGTTTTTGATTTCAGAGGTAGCTGTAAGTATTATTTGCCTCTTGGTTGAGTGAGTGTTATAATAGCTACCATTTCAGTATTCGGATATCGCCTTATGACGCCTTGTATGGGCGGAAGTATAAGTTGCCGATCGATTGGTTCGAGGTTGGCAAGATTCAGATAGTTGGTTCATACTTGTTTCGGCAGGATGTGGATAGGGTGAAGCTTATCCAGAAGAGGTTATCGCACCTGAGTCAGCGTAAGTCGCGGATAATCGGCGACGACGCTTGAGTTCAGTTGACGCTGGTCTTCAAGATACCACCGGAAAGGTGTGACGAGTTTTGGAAAACAGAGGAAACTTAGCCCGAGGTACTTGGAGCGCTTGGATCCTTTTCAAGCATAGGCCAGTTGCCTATAAGTTAGCTTTTCCGTCCGACGCGAGTAAGGTCTGCGGTAACGACTGCCCGGCCTGCATCGTGCCTTATCCCGCACCCTAGTGATACAATCATCGAGAAAACCAATGGAAAATAAAACTTTAACAAGAAACAAGATATATGAACATAAAACAAAGCAACCCAACTGTTACCTTCCAATAACATAAATAAATACAACTCTTTCAAAACGAATGCTTTAATCCTTTTACAACCCCGCCCACAACAAGATTCATGCACTCTAAGATTTACAACAACTATGACGGACAGGCTTCGCCATACCCCGAATGTACAAGAACCTACAACTCGTGGAACACATACCAAAAGATAAGCCTCCGAGAAACGGAGCTTCCCAAAACGCTGAACCGAGATCCTAAGAGCGAGGATCCACGCATCGATGTACTTACCGCAGATGAACGCACTTCAAGGAGGTCAAGATAACAGTACCAAGTATGTGAAATCAGAAATATCAGAATGAAATCATACTAGTCTATATAAAGCAGAGACATGTATGATAACCAAACTACGCTCACAACATAAAAGCAAGCCATGTCGACTGTGACTCACGCCTCAAGTCATCACTCACATATAACTACGGGTCTCACGCCCACAACATCAATCATGTTCGCATCACGGCCGCATGCCCCGAATTCTCAGATCGGTAGACATGTCCATGATGCAACAATAATACCAATGCCCCATGGCCACATGCCCCGAATTCTACCTCGTGTAGACACGCCCATGTGACATCAACAATAATATATGGGTGATCAACCCCGCCGCACGCCACATGCCCCGAATTCTACCTCTGTAGACATGTCCATGTAACCACAATAACAATATATCTGTAATCAACCCGCCGCATGGCCACATGCCCCTAATTCTACCGGTGTAGACATGTCCACGTGACATCAACAACAAGACAAGAATCAAAATGGAAACATACCCGTGGAATTCTCCATCACCGCCAAGACGCCCAAGTAAGTTCTCAATAAGTCGACCGGCCCTCTATCGAGAGACGCGGTAACACATAAATACCACACTTGCACAACAAAGGCTATCATCACAAGCATAGGCAAGTTTCACAACAACAAGCATAGGCAAGTCTCACAACAACAAGCATAGGCAAGTTTCACACAACTCAAAGTACTTTCATTTTATGCCAAAGTCCGGGTTTTAACCCTGAAGTACTACGTACGTTAAGTTCTTTTAAAAGAGATCCATTACTTTTATAAAGTCACCCGATACCCGTAGTATTAAAATGACCAACCCACATTCCTTTTCAAAATCAAGTAACAACATTCTTTCCTAAGTTCCAGTTTTCCTAGTTTCAATTACTCTAGCTTCTCATTTTCAAATGCTCAAGTCACTTATTTTAGAAAGGTTTCATAACTCATAGTCTTAATCTCTTTTAAAACAATTTAGTAACATATGTAATATATGTGAGTAGTTTATTCTTGTTTATAACGATCTTATTACAAAGAATCATGATCTAGAAAATGTAATATCATTTTGTCTCATCTTAGCTTCTACGCAGATGGAGGTTTCTACCGGTTTTAATACAAAGACATCATTATTCAATACATTTTCCTTTATTAACGCCGCAGCCGTCCTGTCGATACACCTTCCGATTTCCAAATCGAGAAACATTATCCCTTTAAAACCAAGTACTCATTACTCACGAATGAGGTTTCACACAAACATCCACATTAAAACAAATAAGTTAAGTCTCTTATCTTATAAGATCAAGTCTCTTAACTTCTAACTTCAGTAAACCATTTTCACCTACATAAGGTCGTTATAACTAAATTCCCATAAAGCTATTATAACACCCTATGTTTTAAACCAACCAAATCACTTAGCACATGTACGCTCACCGCACTACATAGTTCACCACAATCATGCTAGAAAAGATAGGAAGAGGTTCACATACCTCGCGACGATTTATCGACAATAAGCAAAATGCTCCAAGTACTACAACCTTGCTAGCCCTTTCCACTCCTCGAGTAAAATACGCTACTCTTAGTACTTTCACCTATAAAGGTCACAAACGTCTATTAACCCCAAAACACAAGTTTCTATCTTTCTACGTAAAATTCAAAGACTCTCCCCGCAACAACAGAATCTCCTCCTCTATCGAGGCCGCTACCAAGCCAACCAGTGGGTTTACACGCCTAACCTGACGCGGTACAATTCTACTCGAATACTACACAAGTTCATCGCATACAAATTCCCTATGTAAATACAGCTTCTTTCTTTACATTCGTGCTTAAGTCAAAAGACATTGCCGACAATAATGTTCATTCTATATATAGTATACTTCAACTATATATTCTAACAAACATGTAATTTCCAATTTACAATAGAGGACAAGATAATTACCTCGATAAGCCCATAATTATCCAAGTTATAATGTCGATCCCGAGCAAGGTTTAGCTCCTACTCCGCGCGCTCCAAACCACTCCAAACAACCCTTAGAAGTTCTACTCAACTTCTACTCAAATACTTCAACCAACTATGAAGATTTCCTTAGGGTTTGGCTTGAGACTAAAAGGACAAAAGGTAGTATTTCCTGCTCTACGATAGAGGTATCTTTGGAATACTACAAGGTACAAGGCTAAGGTATTTGGGCAATATAACAATACTAGTGAGTATTTCTATACCACAACAAGGGTATTATACTAAAACAACTAGCAGTGGGGTACCCCACGCCAAGGCACCACAAAGGGGAGGGAGGAGGCCCTCGGCCAAGACTCTCAAAAGAGGGGATGAGTTGGACGAACTCAACACTAGAGGAGGAGGGATTTTAGGCTTGAAGGTTTCATTTGTGGATGAAGAGTTCATCAACATAAGGGGTATTTATAGCAAAACCAAAAGCCAACCAATGGCCAAGATCAAGCCATGCAAGGCAAGTGTAAGGCCAAGATCAAGCCAAGTGCACCCTAGACCCTACTCCACAAAACAAGCCACAAAACATTGCACAAAACATTGCACAAAACAAGGCCAAAACAAGGCATGAATTCGTCCCACTGAGCTTCACTTTACTGCCCACTCGGCGGTGACACGTGTCACCCTCTCGTGGGTCCAAACTGTTTCGTCGCTCGTAAAAATCCCCAAAAATACAAAACGACATAGCCGTATTTTCCTCGCAAGTTACGCAAACGCTTCGCCGAAAACGACTCTAACCGGTGTTGTGCACAAATGTCATTCGGCCAAGCCACTAAAGTGGGTGACACGTGTCACCCTCCTATTGGCCCTCAAAAACGCCTTCCAAAAAATATCCACAATGGCCAAAATCTCAAAACAAAGTGGGCTACAAAATCAGAATTTCTCCCGTGGCCCCACGTGACCATTTCCAAAATAAAATCTCAAAATTCTAATATAATCTATGAAGTCCAAATACCAAACTGGGAATCCAATTCCCATTAACGAACCTTTTCTTCACAAATAACCGGAAACTTTTCCGTTAAAAACTCACATCTTTCTTTCTTTTCAAAATTTCGCCGCACTCGCACGCACGCCCTCACATACATACCCCGCAACTACGGGTATAACATTCTCCTCCTTAGAAACATTCGTCCCGAATGTTCCTTCTCAAGTCGGATAACGATAAAGTTTCTCTAACAAGTTGCCGACGCCACACCGCCACGAACTAATCACACGCTCTCTTCTCCCCTAACTCGTTGTACTTTCTCGAACACTCGAACTCTCCCAAGACGTACCATACTTCACCATTACTTGCTCTCGAAAATCTCCGAGTCACTACCTCCAAACTTGGTCATCTTACTAACCTCAAACTTCCTTAAGGCCATTCCCGCCTTTACGAACCGCTCGTCGAACGCGCCCACGAACTCATACGATGATCATACAAACTTGGGCCTAGCATCCTCGTGACTCCTACCACCGGCGGGACCACCTAACCGACTCACCCCAAACCGGTTACGGGTTGACCCGCAAATGGTCCTCAACCCGACCCCAACTGCTAAACTCTTGTTCCCGATCCGAACAATCTTATTAATTCACATCACGAAAGCTACCACTTCCATCTCACACTACCCACTGACTTATCACACAAATAAATCCCATGATACCACTACTCTGATAAGGGTCAAACACAAAATAAATCTTTAACTCAAGACGACCTTACCCCTAAGGTCTCAGTCGTGACATAGTCTAAGGTTCACACTTACCATGCCCCCATACGTATCCTCCCAACTAAGCATGTTTTCTAACTCACAATTAACACAACGCTATTCGTATATAGCACATAATAATGAGACCATCATAACAAGCATACCAAAACTCTAGAGGGTTAAGGATAAACCTGAAGCTACCGCTCCACTCTAATCATAGTCCCACCGCAGGCGCATAACCGTAGGCGCGATGAACCACCATCGATCCTAGGCCGAGTCGTAACATCCGTGCTACCCTTGGTCGGACAGTTCCGCCAAAATGGCCCTCGCTGGCCGCAAAATAACAAGCTCCTCGCACCACGACACTCCAAATGCGGTCTACCACATCGACCACACCGAGGTAGGGTGACCGTGATCCGCCAACACCCTTACTTCCTCGAAACTCAACCTCGAGCCCCGACCGCCCCGAATACTCAAGGTTGTGGAGGACCACTGCACCGGGCGGAGGTACAAAACTAGTATGTCGCTGAGGCGTCCGCCTCGAAGTCACCAAAGGACCGTTGTTCGCCCTCTTCTCGCTGATTCGTCATTCCGCCGACCTCTCCGTGCCTCACATCCCGCAGATGAGCTCGCACGCGCAATGTCCATGCCCTGAAGAGCTACTCCCGAACATGCCTCGACATGTAATCATCGAGCCTCAGAACATATCGGTGCACTCGATCCTCCATACTAGCTACCAACGCTGACGCACGCCAATGAGTCGAACTCACATTGTACTCCCGAACCGCACGCCCGCCTGTCTAAGCATCAAAAACTGTTTACCGCGTTCTCCTCATCCGCGGAGGCAAGAAGTGCGTGAGAAAGCCCCAAAACTCATCCCATACCGCTGGAGGTGCATGATCTCCCGAAAGCTCCTATGAATCAAACAAATCGATCGCGGTATCACGCACCGATGCGAACCAAAGGTCACAGACTCGGTCTCTCAAGCCTTGATCACCCGCGACGATCCGTCAGAATCGCCGATGAACTCGCGGATCATCCTCGTGCCTCGACCCATAAAACTCGCGGGCTACAACTCGTAAAGTCCGTAGCCTCAAACTATATTCGCGCTTCACTGCGCAGCCGGCTGAACTGAACCGCCAGATCCAAATTTATCCTCATATCTCGCCACGACTCGCCAAAGAATCGCCATCTCCTTGTAACCCATTTCCTCGCCTCTGCATCGTGGGACCGAGGCTCGTGTATCGCGGTCTCAGCAGCCCATCGCCGCGCTTCTAAACTCTGCTAGTCAAGCGGCGCTACAAAACCCGCCGTCAAGCACAACTCGTGCAGTCGTCCGACCGCGCTCGCACTCTCTCAGATCTCACTAGCAAGACTCTCGGCCGCCTTGCCCTTCCGGGCTCGCTGCTTGCGCGAGGCATAATCGTAAAACGAGATACGCTGAGGGTCCAACTTACCACACATTTCTAAGGCACGATCTCTGAATGAGAAGAATGGAAACTAATCCTAAATGTCTCGCAGACCTCCGATTATAGATGTGGTGCACAACACATCAATAATCAAGACTCTACTAGACACGTTCAGACACTTTCCGAGGATTAATCGCTTCGATACCACTTTTGTAACGACTGCCCGGCCCTGCATCGTGCCTTATCCCGCACCCTAGTGATACAATCATCGAGAAAACCAGCGGAAAATAAAACTTTAACAAGAAACAAGATATATGAACATAAACAAAGCCAACCCAACTTACCTTCCAATAACATAAATAAATACAACTCTTTCAAAACGAATGCTTAATCCTTTTACAACCCCGCCACAACAAGATTTACAGACTTCTAAGATTTACAACAACTATGACGGACAGGCCCCGCCATACCCCGAATGTACAAGAACCTACAACTCAGTGGAACACATACCAAAAGATAAGCCTCCGAGAAACGAGCTTCCCAAAACGCCGAATCGAGATCCTAAGAGCGAGGATCCACGATCGATGTACCTCTACTGCGCAGATGAACGCACTTCAAGGAGGTCGATAACAGTACCAAGTATGTGAAATCAGAAATATCAGAATGAAATCATACTAGTCTATATAAAGCAGAGACATGTATGATAACCAAACTACGCTCACAACATAAAAGCAATATGTCCAAAGTGACTCACGCCTCAAGTCATCACTCACATATAACTATGGGTCTCACGCCCACAACATCAATCATGTTCGCATCATGGCGCATGCCCCGAATTGCAGACGGTAGACATGTCCATGATGCAACAATAATACCAATGCCCCACGGCCACATGCCCCGAATTCTACCTCGTAGACACGCCCACGTGACATCAACAATAATATATCGGGTGATCAACCTCGCCGCACGCCACATGCCCCGAATTCTACCTCGGTGTAGACATGTCCATGTAACCACAATAACAATATATCGGGTAATCAACCCGGCCGCACGGCCACATGCCCCGAATTTACCTCTGTAGACACGCCCATGTGACATCAACAACAAGACAAGAATCAAAATGGAAACATACCCGTGGAATTCTCCATCACCGCCAAAGACGCCCAAGTAAGTTCTCAATAAGTCGACCTACTCTATCGAGAGACGCCAGAATACGTAAATACCACACTTGCACAACAAAGGCTATCATCACAAGCATAGGCAAGTTTCACAACAACAAGCATAGGCAAGTCTCACAACAACAAGCATAGGCAAGTTTCACACAACTCAAAGTACTTTCATTTTATGCCAAAGTCCGGTTTTTAACCCCAAAGTACTACATACGTTAAGTTCTTTTAAAAGAGATCCATTACTTTTATAAAGTCACCCGATATTCGTAGTATTAGAATGACCAACCCACATTCCTTTTCAAAATCAAGTAACAACATTCTTTTCCTAAGTTCCGCTTGCCTAGTTTCAATTACTCAAGCTTCTCATTTTCAAATGCTCAAGTCACTTATTTTAGAAAGGTTTCATAACTCATAGTCTTAATCTCTTTTAAAACAATTGAGTCACATATGTCATATATGTGAGTAGTTTATTCTTGTTTATAACGATCTTATTACAAAGACCATGATCTAGAAAATGTAATATCATTTTGTCTCATCTTAGCTTCTATGCAGATGAAGGTTTCTACCGGTTTTAATACAAGACATCATTATTCAATACATTTTCCTTTATTAACGCCGCAGTTGGTCCTGTCGATACACCTTCTGATTTCCGAAATCAGTAAACATTATCCCTTTAAAAACCAAGTACTCATTACTCACGAATGAGGTTTCACACAAACATCCACATTAAAACAAATAAGTTAAGTCTCTTATCTTATAAGATCAAGTCTCTTAACTTCTAACTTCAGTAAACCATGTTCACTACATGGTCGTTATAACTAACTTCCCATAAAGCTATTATAACACCCTATGTTTTAAACCAACCAAATCACTTAGCACATGTACGTCTACCGTACTACATAGTTCACCACAATCATGCTAGAAAAGATAGGAAGAGGTTCACATACCTCGCGACGATTTATCGACAATAAGCAAAATGCTCCAAGTACTACAACCTTGCTAGCCCTTTCCACTCCTCGAGTAAAATACGCTACTCTTAGTACTTTCACCTATAAAGGTCACAAACGTCTATTAACCCCAAAACACAAGTTTCTATCTTTCTACGTAAAATTCGGCGACTTCCCGCAACGTAAATCTCCTCTCTATCGGTAGGCTACCAAGCCAACCGGGGTTTACACGCCTAACCTGACGTGTACAATTCTACTCAAGAATACTACACAAGTCTCGCTGTACAAATCCTATGTAAATACATTCATTCTTTCTTTACATTCAGACTTAAGTCAAAAGACATTGCCGCAATAATGTTCGATTCTATATATAGTATACTTCAACTATATATTCTAACAAACATGTAATTTCCAATTTACAATAGAGGACAAGATAATTACCTCGATAAGCCCATAATTATCCAAGTTATAATGTCGATCCCGAGCAAGGTTTAGCTCTACTCAGTGCGCTCCAAACCACTCCAAACAACCCTTAGAAGTTACTCAACTTCTACTCAAATACTTCAACCAACTATGAAGATTTCCTTAGGGTTTCGGTTTGAGACTAAAAGGACAAAAGGTAGTATTTCCTGCTCTACGATAGAGGTATCTTTGGAATACTACAAGGTACAAGGCTAAGGTATTTTGGGCAATATAACAATACTAGGGAGTATTTCTATACCACAACAAGGGTATTATACGAAACAACTAGGCTAGTGGTACCCACTGCCAAGGCACCACAGGGGAGGAGGAGGCCCTCGGCAAGACTCTCAGAGGGGATGAGTTGGGACGAACTCAACACTAGAGGAGGAGGATTTTAGGCTTGGAAGGTTTCATTTGTGGATGAAGAGTTCATCAACATAAGGGGTATTTATAGCAAAACCAAAAGCCAACCAACGGCAAGATCAAGCCATGTGCAAGGCAAGTGTAAGGCCAAGATCAAGCCAAGTGCACCTAGACCCTACTCCACAAAACAAGCCACAAAACATTGCACAAAACATTGCACAAAACAAGGCCAAAACAAGGCGTGAATTCGTCCCACTTAGCTACAGTCGGCGAGGGTGACAAGTGTCACCTCTCGTTGGTCCAAAATGTTTCGCCGGAAAAATCCGCAAAATACAAAACGACATAGCCGAATTTTCCTCGCAAGTTACGAAAACGCTTCGTCGAAAACGACTTAACAGGGTGTTGTGCACAAATGTCATTCGGCCAAGCCACCTAGGCGGGGTTGACACGTGTCACCCTCCTATTGGCCCTCAAAAAACGTCTTCCGAAAAAATATCCACAATGGCCAAAATCTCGAAAACAAAGTGGGCCCCACAAAACCGTAAATTTCTCCCGTGGGCCCCACGTGACCATTTCCGAAAATAAAATCTCAAAATTCTAATATAATCTATGAAGTCCAAATACCAAATCTGGGAATCCAATTCCCATTAACGAACCTTTTTCTTCACAAATAACCGGAAACTTTTCCGCCGAAAACTCACATCTTTCTTTCTTTTCAAAATTTCTGCCGTACTCTCGTACGTACGTCCTCACATACATACCCTGCAACTACGGGGTATAACAGTCCGGTCTTTCTTATTGCTACGTTCGGAAAAATATCGGAGATCCATCCAGAGTGTTCCCAGTTAATGATGACCAAGTTGGAGGTAGCAACCCAGAGATTTTGGAAAATGAAGCAATAACAGAAATGTGGTAAGTTATGAGAAAGAGTTCGAGTGTACGAGGAGGGTACGACGAGTGTACGAGGAGGGTACGACGAGTAAGGGAAGAAGTGAGCATGTGTTAAGAGAATAGAAGTGATCATTTCTTTTGTGAAATGAAGGTGCGAAGGGAGTATCTTTTAGACCTTGGGTGGGAGCTTTTATGAGGCTAGAGGTGATTCCTCGTGGAGTTAGGTTAAAAAATTGCGCGTGTGTTATTTTGTGGCCAGGTGTGGCATTGGCAACTTGTTTAAGTTAAGAGGAACTTTATCGTTATCTGTCTTGAGAAGGAACATTCGGGACGAATGTTTCTAAAGGAGGGGAGAATGTTATACCCCTTAATTCTAGAGTATGTACGTGAGGGCGTACGTACAAAAGTTTAAGCCTTAAGTTAGGCAAGGGACGAAAAATTTGTGCACAACTAGCGAAAATAATTGTTTTCCGACGAAACGTTTTTCGGACCTTGCGAAGGGAAAATTACGGTTGCGACATTTATTATTTTTGCGGACTTTTCCGAGAGATGAAATATTTTGGACCAACGAGAGGGCGACACTTGTCCCTCAAGTGGACGGCAATCAAGGGGAGTGGTTGGCACGTTTTTTAATGTTAAAGGCCTTAAACATTTGGTCAATGTTTGGCTAGATATTTTGTGTAGTAGATGAGCAAGTGGGACCCACACAACACTTGTCCAAATCTTCACCCTCCACTTGCCCTCCACTTGCCTTAATCTTGGCCCTTGGAAGTCCTATAAATACCCCCCCCCCCCTTAGTTGAAGACTTCTTCATCCACAAAATAATTTCTAAGTCTTGAAATCCTCTCCCCTGAAGGCTCTCGCCCAAGAGCACCCCCCCTTTGTGAGCTTGTCCAAACAACCCCCTCTTGAGTTGTTCTCGTGAAATACCCCCCCCCTTGGTAGAAAAGTATTCTCCAAGTATTGTTACTATTCCAAAATACCTTGGCCCAAATACCTTGTAGTATTCCAAGGTTACCCTTATACTAAAAGCCCAGAAATACTATTATACTTCCCTTCAGTCACAAAAACGAAACCCTAAGGAAAATCTTCATAATTGGTTGAAGTATTAAGAAGAAGTTGTGTAGAACTTCTAAGGGTTGTTTGGAGCGGGTTGGAGCGCCCAGAGTAGGAGCTAAACGTTGCTCAGGATCGACATTAAATCTTGGATAATTTTGGGCTTATCGAGGTAAATACTCTTGTCCTTCTATTGTAATTGGAAATTACATACTGTAGTTGTATAAAAATGAGTATAAGATATATAGAAGGATGGTATAAGAGAAGAGAATTGAATTGAAATCACATCAGAAGAATATTAAAGAAGAAGATTGAACTGTACTTACATAGGACTGTATTTCTGATGAGACTTGTGTAGTTTAACTGTAGGAAGTCTTGCCGATTTTCCGTAGAATAGAGAACCCTCTCGCTTAGAATATTCTACTGAGTAGTCGGGCGTTGATAGACGTATATGGCCTTTATAGGTTGAAAGTTCTGCGAGTAGCATGTTCTACTTGAAAGGTGGACAAGGCTAGCCGGGTTATAGCGGTGGAGCATTTTGCTATTTGTCGATAATCGTCGCGAGGTATGTGATTCTTCATATCCTCTTGAGCATGATATTTTAAAAGAATATATATAGTACGGTAGACGTACGTGTGTTAAGTGAACGTGGTTTTACTCCGATGTCTTTTGACTTGAGTTTAAATAATAAGAATCTTGAAGTATTTCAAAAGAATTAAGAAACCTTTTTGAAAGAAGAGTAATACTTGGTTTTAAAAGCTTAAGAGTTATACTAGCTTTATGGGAAGTTAGGTATAACGACTTAAGAGAAATAAAAAGGAACGATTTACTTAATTGTTTATGAAAGCCTTGTGTTGATTTCGGAAATGAGAATAAGTATCGAACAAACCACTGCAGCGTTAATAAAGGAAAATGTATTGACAATAATTAATTATATTAAAACCAGTAGAAACCTCCATCTGCATAGAAACTAAGATAAGACAAAATTGTATTACATTTCCTAGATCATGGCTGCTTTAATAAGATTGTTATAAACAAGAATAACCTACTCACACATAAGGCATATGTTTCTCAAATTGTTTTTAAAAGAGAATTATGTTATTAAGTGATTAAGACTATGAACTACGAAACCTTTCGAAAATGAGAAACTTGAGCATTTGAAATTAGGCAAACTTGAACTTTTGGAAAAGAATGTTGTCACTTGACTTTAAAAAGGAAGGCATGCTTTTATCTTAAGTTGGTTCAAAAAGAAGGTAGGGAAATTGTTTGGATTATTTAAAAGATAGTCACTCTATTTTGATGCTACGGGTGTCGTGTGACTTTTTGTGAAAGAAACGGATCTTTTTAAAGAGTTAATGTATAAAGTACTTTGGGGATAAAAACCTGAACTTGTTGACATAAAATAGAAAGTACCTTGCATGAATAACTTGACTATGTTGGTTTGTGATAGCCTTGTAATACTTTCTTGTTGGTTTGATAAGTAAACATGTTAGGATGCTACGTGTGTTAGTGTCTTGTGATGTTTGTGTAAAGGGGTTTTCCTGGATTGTGCTTATGTTGTTTAACGATAAGCCGTTATGTTAGTATTGTACCACTCACCTCTTGACATGATATACCGGGGGTTAAGCTGCCCCCTGATGCGAGGGATGCCTCATGCGGGTCTGTGTGACCTATGCGGAGCTACGAGAGTTCCAGGTTAGTGTGCGGGGAATACCTCATGCGGTCTATGTGGCCATGCGGACTACGAGTCGGGGCGATGTCGGGAGTAGCTACCCTCGATGCGAGAATACCTCATGCGGGCCTAAGTGGCCTATCGCGAGTCGCGGTGAGTTCGAGATTTGACGCGCATTGATCGAGGCGAGTGGCCGCCGATCGTGTGGCGCGGTCAGAAAGACCCCGTGATACGATTTTATAGCATTGTTGGTACTGTGGGTTTTAGTAGTCGGCTATGCCTTCGTACTTACCGTGCGGTTTTATGACACAGTGGGACCCGTGTTCATGTACTCGCAGTGTTGTTATATCATAGACTGCCGACAGTGAGGAAGGTATTCCACGGGCATGATTGATGTTTTGGGCGTGAGACCCATAGTTATATTTGAGTGATGACTTTGAGGGCGTGAGTCCCTGACTTGACATGACTGCTTATTTATTGTGGACTGTAGTTTGGTTATCATACATGTCTCCTGCTTTATATAGACTACTATGATTTTATTTACAGTATTTTCAGTTTCACATACTTGGTACCTGTTATCGACCTCGCCCGGGCTGCGTTCATCCGCATGAGTAAGTACACGATCGTCGATCCTCGCTCTTAGGATCACAGTTCAGCGTTTTGGGAAGCTCCGTTTCTTCGGAGGCTTATCTTTGGTATAGTCCCCTGTCATTGTAGGTACTTATATTCAGGGGTATGGCGGGGCCCTGTCCCGTCGTTGTTGTTAACATTCTAAGTGCAGAAATGCGTTATGGGCGAGTTTGTAAAGGGATGAATCGTCGGTGCAAGTTTTATGTTTATATATATGCCGAAAGGCAACTTTTCTCAGATAAACTGTTTCTCACTTCTTATTGTCTCATGTCTTGTTTTATATTCCGTTGGTTACTCTGATGTATGTCTACTTGGGTGCCCGGGTAAGGCACTATCCACGCCGGTTCGGTCGTGACAAAAGTGTATCGAGCGCTTAATCCTCGGAAAGTGTCTACGCACCGTATCTAGTAAAGTCTTGATTATCGGTGTGTTGCACCACACCTATAATCGAGGCCGCAGGATATTTAGGATTGGTTTCCATTCTTCTCACTCGAGATCGTGCCTTAGAGTTGTGTTATAAGTTGGACTCCTGCGTATTCTTTTCACCCGCTATGCCTGCACGCAACCGTGAGCCCGGAAGGGCAAGCGGCAGGAGGCTGCGAGTAGAGCACGAGGGTTACGTGGCACGGGCGGCCATTATCCGAGGCAGCTTCATTCGGGAGTTCTGCGGCGCTAGCCCTGTGAGAGTTTAGAGCGATGGCGGTAGCCATCGAGACCACGATACCTGAGCCTCTAGTCCCACGGCCAGGAACAGCGGATATGAGTTACAAGGAGATGGCCCAGTTACTAGCTAGTCTGGTGGCTGGGAATGAGGACGGATGGGAGTCGGAGGTTCCGGTAGTACCAATAGTTCACCCTAGATCCGATAGTTGAGACTTCTGGACTTCTTGAGTTGCAGTCCACCCGAGTCCTATGGATTGAGGACTGAGGAAGATCATCAGGAGTTTATTAGACAGTTGCAGCGGATCATGAAAATGATCAAGACCTCAGAGGCATTTCTTACACTTCTTGCCCTCGCAGATGAGGAGAGCTCGAGCGCAGTTTATGAGGTTGAGCGAGCAGGCGGGCGGTTGGGAATACATTATAGAGTTTGACTTATCGCTCGTTAGGTCCCCGCGTTAGTGGCAGACATGGAGGATAGAGTGCACCGATATGTCACAGGACGTGACGATTATCCAGCAGAGAGTTGTACAAGAGTAGCTCTTCAGTCAGACCTGGACATTGCCCGCATACAGGCTTACGCGCAACAGACTAAGGGACGTGGAGATCGACGGATTAACCAAGATCAGCAGAAGAGGGCCAGAGCAGCAGGGTCCTTTGGTAATTTTCTAGGCGAATCGCCTCCGTGATCGATATGCGCCTCCGCCGATCAGAGTGGTCCTCGCGGGGTTCGTGACGTTCGGTACGCAGGAGTTGGTCGAGCTCAGGCTTCGTTGCGGCTATACGTAGGTTCTAGCCACCGTTCGATTTTTCCTCGGTGTTCACGGTGTGTGCGTCATCCCGGGGAATGTCGTCTTTTTGTTGGTGCTTGTTATGCTTGCGGCCAGCAGGGCCATTTTGCGAGAAATTGTCCGACCAGAGGTGGCGCGGATGTAGAGACTCATCCTTCAAGATCAGTGGCTAGTTCATCACCTTTCCTAGCTATGCGCCCATCAGGGCAGGTTTGATTAAAACGACAGAGGGAAGTGAAACAGTAGTTACAGGTATATCCTTAACCCTCTAGAGATTAGTATGTGTGATAAGATGAGTTTATCTTAAGTGTTATATTCAGATAGCATTGTGTTAATTGTGATTAGAAATCATGGTTAGGTATAAGGGTAAGATTGGGGATAGGGAAAGTGTGAGCCTTAGAGTTTTATACGTGGAGACCTTAGAGGCGAGGCCATCTCGAGTAAAAGATTTATTTTTATGTTTGACCTGTATAGGAGTACATAACATACGTGGGATATATCTTGGTGATAAGTCCCTGAGTAGTGTGGAATGAAAGTGGGTAGTTGAGCTAAGAAGACCACTAGGTTTTCGTGACTTGATTGTGAGATTGTTCCGGATCGGGGGAACAAGAATTTTGCGCGATAACGGGTCGGGTTGCGGACCGATCGCGGGTCAACCCGCGGCCTGTAATGTTGTGGGGTCAGTTCGAGGTGGTCCCGCCAGGTGGTAGGGTCACAAGGGCGCTAGGCCCAAGTTTAGTTAACCATCGTACGAGTTCGTGGATGCGTTCGACCAGTAGTCGGGCTAATGGGGTCAGCCCATCTTGTCTTTCAGTCAGGACCGTTTACTCGGCAGAGGGTTATGCGAGATGCTATATATCGGGAAGATTGTAAGGCTGCACGAGGTGCCTATTTTCACCTTCTGACAGGCAGTGGAGCCCAGGTTACGGCTATTTCTTTTCTGGAGGTATTACCAGGCAGGGTTAGAAACTCAGGTGAGTCTCAGTATTGCATTCACCCTCGGGCCAGTGTTTTTGATTTCAGAGGTAGCTGTAAGGATTATTTGCCTCTTGGTTGAGTGAGTGTTATAATAGCTACCATTTCAGTATTCGGATATCGCCTTATGACGCCTTGTATGGGTGGAAGTATAAGTTGTCGATCGATTGGTTCGAGGTTGGCAAGATTCAGATAGTTGGTTCATACTTGTTTCGGCAGGATGTGGATAGGGTGAAGCTTATCCAGAAAAGGTTATTGGCAGCTCAGAGTCAACAGAAGTCGTGCGGATAATCGGCGACGACGCTTGGAGTTCAGGTTGACGGTGGGTATTCTTGAAGATACCACCCCGGAAAGGGTGTGACGAGTTTTGGAAAACAGTGGAAACTTAGCCTGAGGTACTTGGAGCGTTTTCAGATCCTTTGAAGGATAGGCCAGGTTGCCTATAAGTTAGCTTTTCCGTCCGACGTGGGAGGCAGTGCGTCCGGTCTTTCTTATTGCTACGTTCGGAAAAATATCGGAGATCCATCCAGAGTGTTCCCAGTTAATGATGACCAAGTTGGAGGTAGCAACCCAGAGATTTTGGAAAATGAAGCAATAACAGAAATGTGGTAAGTTATGAGAAAGAGTTCGAGTGTACGAGGAGGGTACGACGAGTAAGGGAAGAAGTGAGCATGTGTTAAGAGAATAGAAGTGATCATTTCTTTTGTGAAATGAAGGTGCGAAGGGAGTATCTTTTAGACCTTGGGTGGGAGCTTTTGTGAGGCTAGAGGTTATTCCTCGTGGACTTAGGTTAAGAAATTGCGCGTGTGTTATTTTGTGGCCAGGTGTGGCATTGACAACTTGTTTAAGTTAAGAGGAACTTTATCGTTATCTGTCTTGAGAAGGAACATTCGGGACGAATGTTTCTAAAGGAGGGGAGAATGTTATACCCCGTAATTCCAGAGTATGTACGTGAGGGTGTACGTACAAAAGTTTAAGCCTTAAGTTAGATAAGGGACGAAAAATTTGTGCACAACTAGCGAAAATAATTGTTTTCCGACGAAACGTTTTTCGGACCTTGCGAAGGGAAAATTACGGTTGCGACATTTATTATTTTTGCAGATTTTTCCGAGAGATGAAATATTTTGGACCAACGAGAGGGCGACACTTGTCCCTCAAGTGGACGGCAATCAAGGGGAGTTGTTGGCACGTTTTTTTAATGTTAAAGGCCTTAAACATTTGGTCAATGTTTGACTAGATATTTTGTGTAGTAGATGAGCAAGTGGGACCCACACAACACTTGTCCAAATCTTCACCCTCCACTTGCCTTAATCTTGGCCCTTGGAAGTCCTATAAATACCCCCCCTTAGTTGAAGACTTTTTCATCCACAAAATAATTTCTAAGTCTTGAAATCCCTCTCCCCCTTTGAAAGGCTCTCGTCCAAGAGCACCCCCTCCCCCTTTGTGAAGCCTTGGCCAAACAACCCCCTCTTGAGTTGTTCTCGTGAAATACTCCCTTGGTAGAAAAGTATTCTCCAAGTATTACTATTCCAAAATACTCGCCCAAATACTTAGTATTCCAAGGTTACCCTATACTAAAAGCCGAAATACTATTATACTTCCTTCACTACAAAAACGAAACCAAGGAAAATCTTCATAATTGGTTGAAGTATTAAGAAGAAGTTGCGTAGAACTTCTAAGGGTTGTTTGGAGCGGGTTGAGCGCCAGTAGGAGCTAAACGTTGCTCAGGATCGACATTAAATCTTGGATAATTTTGGGCTTATCGAGGTAAATACTGTTGTCCTTCTATTGTAATTGGAAATTACATACTGTAGTTGTATAAAAATGAGTATAAGATATATAGAAGGATGGTATAAGAGAAGAGAATTGAATTGAAATCACATCAGAAGAATATTAAAGAAGAAGATTGAATCAGATCGACATAGATCGTATTAATGAGACTTGTGTAGTTTAACGTAGGAAGTCTTTGCCCGATTTTCCGTAGAATAGAGAACCTCTGCTTAGAATATTCTACGAGTAGTCGACGTTGATAGACGTATATGGCCTTTATAGGTTGAAAGTTCTGCGAGTAGCATGTTCTACTTGAAAGGTGGACAAGGCTAGCCGGGTTATAGCGGTGGAGCATTTTGCTATTTGTCGATAATCGTCGCGAGGTATGTGATTCTTCCTATCCTCTTGAGCATGATATTTTAAAAGAATATATATAGTACGGTAGACGTACGCGTGTTAACTGAACGTGGTTTTACTCCGATGTCTTTTGACTTGAGTTTAAATAATAAGAATCTTGAAGTATTTCAAAAGAATTAAGAAACCTTTTTGAAAGAAGAGTAATACTTGGTTTTAAAAGCTTAAGAGTTATACTAGCTTTATGGGAAGTTAGGTATAACGACTTAAGAGAAATAAAAAGGAACGGTTTACTTAATTGTTTATGAAAGCCTTGTGTTGATTTCGGAAATGAGAATAAGTATCGAACAAACCACTGCAGCGTTAATAAAGGAAAATGTATTGACAATAATTAATTATATTAAAACCAGTAGAAACCTCCATCTGCATAGAAACTAAGATAAGACAAAATTGTATTACATTTCCTAGATCATGGCTGCTTTAATAAGATTGTTATAAACAAGAATAACCTACTCACACATAAGGCATATGTTACTCAAATTGTTTTTAAAAGAGAATTATGTTATTAAGTGATTAAGACTATGAACTACGAAACCTTTCGAAAATGAGAAACTTGAGCATTTGAAATTAGGCAAACTTGAACTTTTGGAAAAGAATGTTGTCACTTGGCTTTAAAAAGGAAGACATGCTTTTATCTTAAGTTGGTTCAAAAAGAAGGTAGGGAAATTGTTTGGATTATTTAAAAGATAGTCACTCTATTTTGATGCTACGGGTGTCGTGTGACTTTTTGTGAAAGAAACGGATCTTTTTAAAGAGTTAATGTATAAAGTACTTTGGGGATAAAAACCCGAACTTGTTGACATAAAATAGAAAGTACCTTGCATGAATAACTTGACTATGTTGGTTTGTGATAGCCTTGTAATACTTTCTTGTTGGTTTGATAAGTAAACATGTTAGGATGCTACGTGTGTTAGTGTCTTGTGATGTTTGTGTAAAGGGGTTTCCCTGGATTGTGCTTATGTTGTTTAACGATAAGCCGTTATGTTAGTATTGTACCACTCACCTCGACATGATATACGGGGTTAAGCGCTCGTCGCGAGGAAGCCTCACGCGGTGCAGTGACCTATGCGAGCTACGAGCTCGTGTTAGTGTGCGGGAATACCACGCGGTCTATGTGGCCATGCGGACTACGAGTCCGGGCGATGCCGGGAGTAGCTACCCTCGATCGCGAGGAATACCTCACGCGGGCCTAAGTGGCTTTATCGCGAGCTGCGGTGAGTTCGAGTTTGACGCGCACATTGATACTGAGGGCGAGTGGCCCGCTTCGATCATGTGGCGCGGTCTAGAAAGACCTCGTGATACAGTTTTATAGCATTATTGGTACTGTGGGTTTTAGTAGTCGGTTATGCCTTCGTACTTACCCCGTACGGTTTTATGACACGTGGGACTCGTGTTCATGTGTACTCGCGTGTTGTTCTATCATAGACTGCCGGCAGTGAGGAAGGTATTCCACGGGCATGATTGATGTTTTGGGCGTGAGACCCATAGTTATATTTGAGTGATGACTTTGAGGGCGTGAGTCCCTGACTTGACATGATCGCTATTTATCGTGGATCGTAGTTTGGTTATCATACATGTCTCCCGCTTTATATAGACTACTATGATTTCATTTACGATATTTTGATTTCACATACTTGGTACTGTTATGCGACCTCGCCGAAGTGCGTTCATCCGCAGGTAGGTACACGATCGTCAATCCTCGCCTTAGGATCACGATTGCGTTTTGGGAAGCTCCGTTTCTTGAGGCTTATCTTTGTATAGTCCCTGTCATTGTAGGTACTTACATTCGTGGTATGGCGGCCCACGTCCGTCGTTGTTGTTAACATTCCTGCAGGTGCAGTAATCGCATGGGCAGAGTTTGTAAAAGGGATGTAACTGTTCGGGTGCAAGTTTTATGTTTATATATATGCAGAAAGGCAACTTTTCTCAGATAAACGGTTTCTCACTTCTTATTGTCTCATGTCTTGTTTTATATTCCGCTGGTTACTCTGATGTATGTGTTACACCCCGAAATTTCAGGATATGTTTATAAGGTAGTACGTAAGAACTCACAAGTGTTAAGATTTGAGACTTGAAAAATTTATCGGAATTATGGATTTGTCGGAAAACGAATTATTGTGACGAATGGGAGGGCGACATGTGTCACCCCCCCTTATAATGTCTTGGACGAAAATTACATGGGCAAAAGGGTCACTTGACCATTGTTTAGATGACCAAGTCTTGCAAGTAGAGAGCTTGACAATGTTGACTTAGTCAATGGGACCAAAGTCTTGATATTTAAAAGAGTTTCATCCTAACCACACATATGTGCAAATATTGACCCTCCATTGAACTATATAGTAGTACTAGTAGCAAGACTTGTCATAACACTTAGAAAAATTTTTAGAGAATTGGAGCTTAGGCATTAGGAGCTCTCGGCTTTGAGCTCATTTGAACAAGAAATTTTTTTGTTTGTTGTCCAATAATCTTCCCACTTTAAACCAAGGTTCTTGAGTATATTGTAAGCATATCTCAATAGAAAAATCCCGGAAAAAGAGAGTTTTCGTATTAGTCGCAAAGTGAAAACCTAGTGGCTTTCTAGGTTTTGGATTGGAAGTTGAAGGAAAGTTGTTGGTATGGTTCTAAGGGTCTCGGAGGCGGATTGAAGTGTCTTGAAGAGGCTCTAGATTGCTAAGGAGCGACTTCGGATTTGAAGATTTGGATTAAGATTCGTTGAG
This sequence comes from Przewalskia tangutica, assembly GCA_029844215.1. NCBI lineage: Eukaryota > Viridiplantae > Streptophyta > Magnoliopsida > Solanales > Solanaceae > Przewalskia > Przewalskia tangutica. Next base: position 85,606,648 of record CM056734.1, read on the forward strand.
GTATAATCTTGTCTTTTAAGGTGTTACAAGACTATTTATTTATTTTGTTGTTGTTGTTAGCTTAACATGTTGATAGCATGAAGTTGGTATGTTGAAGTTTATAAGTATTATGGATTGCTTGTAGCTTAATCCGGAATGTTGTGCAAGCCACTTGAAAGTTAGATTACAATTTTAGTCGTTATGTTCAATCGTCACGTTGACCTACTTGAGGATTGTAGTAGTTGTAATCAAAGGCGACTTGATATCATGTTATGCTACCAATTTGGATTGAAATGGAAATTTGATAAGAATTGGTATGGTTGAACTCAAGGTGGCCGAATTTGGACTTTTAGTTTGTTATTCATTTGTATTGGACTACTTTCTAAATTGTGAGCCAATTTGGGGCTGTTTAGTTATTCATTGTATTGGACTACCTTCTATATTGTTGTGAGCCAATTGGGGCTGTTTGGTTATTGTATTCGACCTTGAAAAGGTGGCAGTGAGTAGAAACAAAGGAGGTCTTTGTCAGATTTTCCGTAGAATTTAGTGACTTAGCACCTAGGATATTCTACGTTTGAAGTAAGAGGTTAATGGACGATGGTGACCATTATAGGTTGAAGTACTAAGTATAGCGTATCCTACTTGAAGAATGGAATAGCTCGAGGTTGAAGTACTTTGGAGCATTTTGCTCTTGTCGACAATCGTCGCGGTATGTGAACCTCTTCTTTCTTTGGCATGATCCTACGTATGAAATATCCATGTGATAACATTTTAAGATTCCTTCTACTCTTAAAAGTTAAGAAGTATCCACATTGTTGACTCTAAATTAAGTATGTTAAATTGTCCTAAGTCCTTACCAAGCCTTATGGGAGATATTGGTAAGAATGGTTAGAAATTATGAGATTTGATTTCAAGCTATGTATCTTGATTTATTTAAAGTAAGTATGTAAGTTGATTTTTATGTTTGAAAATGACTTGAATTTATATGTGAAAAGGGATTGGTTTTAAAAGTGTAGATGACATGATTTTACAAGTATAAGTAAATGGACTTTAAAGAATGTATGTTATGAAGTTTTAAGACTATGAACTTTGATTTTCTTTAAAGGATTATGAAACTTTATTTTTCAAGTTATGGGACTTGATTTCTAAAGTATGTTTACATGATTTGAAAGAGTGTATGCTATTTAGGTGTTAAGGCTATAAGCCTTGATTTTATAAGTGGAAATGACTTAATTTTACAAAGTATGGCTTAATTTATTTCAAAGGTTAAGAAGATGGCTTCCAAAAGAGTATGTGATTTGAGCTTTAAAAGAAAGGAGTTCTATGATTCTTTTAAGTATGTATGTATGTAGTATTTTGGATCTAGTTTCCTAATGTTGTAAGAATAAAAGTGTCTTAAGTTCTCTAAAATGAAAGGTTGTTATAATAGCTTTATGGGAAGTGTTATGACGACTTAAGAAGAAGTGAAAAGATGGTTTGAAAATGTTATGTAAGGAAAATCACACCGAGCCTACAAATAGGCATACGTTATGAAATACACCGAGCCTAATAGGCGGACACGTTATGAGATACACCGAGCCTACACATAGGCCGGACACGCCATATTACCCCGAGCCTTCACAGCCGTTACGTCATCTTACACCGAGCCCCACAAAGTGCGGCCTGATTATGTTATATGATTACACAGTACACCGAGCCCCACAAGGGCGGATTATGTTATATGATTCCACAGTACACCGAGCCCCACAGGCGGGCCGGATTATGTCACATGATTCATCAGTACACCGTGTCCCGCAAACGGGCCGGATTATGTTATGTAAGATATGTAAGTTATGTGAAAAAGGCTGGATTAAACTCTTAAGTAAGTATGTAAGAATATGTTGTTAAATCTTATCGAAAAGGAAAGGAACTAATATATGATTGATTTCGCGAGTTAAAATGACATTCTTTTATACGTATATGATTTGGTTATTGCATTTTATTTCTGCTCCATACTGCACTGTTGTTATCGACTTCTTCGGGCCGCGTCATGCCCGCAGTTTTAGGTACCGCGGTGATCCTCGCTTAGGATCTCTGCTCGCTTGGAAAGAAGCCCCTTTCACTCCGAGGCTTGTCTTTTAGTACGATTTCCGATGTGGTAGACTTATGTACATTCAGGGTACGGGCGGCCCCGCCCGCCGCAGCTTGTAATTCTTAGGTCCGTAGTCACATGTCGCGGGTCGGTTTGTAAAAAGAAAGGGATGTAATCGCTGTTGTTATGTTTATGTATACGTGTCCGCGGCGTAGCCTTATCTCGCTAACTCGTGGTTTAATTTCTCGTTATTTTATTTTATAAGTTTCATGTATGTTCCGCTATTTCTCCGATGTATACAACAGGTGCCTGTGTAGGCACCACGCGCCCGGCCTGGGTCGCGTGACAAAAGTGGTATCGAGCGCTTAGTCCTCGAAAGTGTCTACGCATCGCGGTTCAGTAGAGTCTTGATTATCGGTGTGTTGCGCACTACATCTATAATCGTGAGGTCGCAAGACATTTAGGATTGGTTTCCATTCTTCTCACTCGAGATCGTGCGATAGAGCCGGTTGTTAGTGGTCGCCTCTCCTAACGAGTTATGTTGATTGCATTCACAGAAAGGAAATGACCCAGAAAGACTATGGATTTCGTATCCGGTTGGTAATGATTGTAGTATAGTTGGTATTGTGACATACATCTATACGGAGTTATGTATGGAGGTCGACGCGTGTTGCTAGAATGATGTTAGATTTCCAGAATCGTAAAACTAACTAGATACCGGAAGGTATGGAATAGTTAATAAATTCTCGCCAAGATCTTATGTTTTATTTGAGATAATTGGGAAAGGATGAGTCATTCGATAGGGTAGTGAACCCTAAGCCATGTTAAGGAACCTAATGTAATGTCATGTTAATAGATTAAGCTGCGTAGTAGGCTTAAGAGAATTGTACGGATGAGGTCCGTGATAGAGTAAGTAATGGTTGTTGTGATCGAGACAACATGGTTTTGGTTAAGTTTTTGTACCGCATCGGATCGTAAGGTAGGCTTGGAGCATGAAAATTTGCGAGCCTAAGAATATTGATTACCGCCGAGACCTTAGGTATATAAGGCTTTCTCCGCAATAAGATTTTAAGTCGGACCAAGGATAAGAGTTAAGTCACGACGAAGCCTGCCGAGGACTACGGGTCTCCCATGGCCTGAAATGGAGTGGGATCACTGGTAGTAGTTCCGCCACGTGACAGGTCACGAGGTGCGCGCCCAAGTCTAGTTAATTGTTTTACTGTTCGTGGACGCGTTCCACCTAACCAGTCGTGAAAGCCTAAATGGTCGATATTGTCTTATAGAGTGACTCCAAAGATTAGAGGCCGAATTGGTATGGAAGTTATGTATGTATGCTAGAAAGAGTAGGAAGTACGAAAGATAACCTCTTTGGGCTTATGATGGATGAGCATATGCGCGGCGGTATTAGGGCCATGTGTGGCATTGTTGGTATGTCGGGGTGGTGAAAGGAAACTATGTCGCTAATTATAAGTTTGACTCCGAAAGGACATTCGAGGACGAATGTTTCTAAGGGGGGAAGAATGTTACACCCCGAAATTTCAGGATATGTTTATAAGGTAGTACGTAAGAACTCACGTTGTTAAGATTTGAGACTTGAAAAATTTATCTAATTATGGATTTGTCGGAAACGAATTATCAGGACGAATGGGAGGGCGACGTGTCACCCCTTATAATGTCTCGACGAAAATTACATGGGCAAAAGGGTCACTGACCATTGTTTAGATGACCAAGTCTTGCAAGTAGAGAGCTTGACAATGTTGACTTAGTCAATGGGACCAAAGTCTTGATATTTAAAAGAGTTTCATCCTAACCACACATACGTGCAAATATTGACCTCCATCAACTATATAGTAGTAGTACTAGTAGCAAGACTTGTCATAACACTTAGAAATTTTTTAGAGAATCGAGCTTAGGCATTGTGAGCTCTCGGCTTTGAGCTCATTTGAACAAGAATTTTTTTGTTTGTTGTCCAATAATCTTCCCACTTTAAACCAAGGTTCTTGAGTATATCAGAAGCATATCTCAATAGAAAATCCCTAAAAGAGAGTTTTCGTATTAGTCGCAAAGTGAAAACCTAGTGGCTTTCTAGGTTTTGGATTGGAAGTTGAAGGAAAGTTGTTGGTATGGTTCTAAGGGTCTCAAGGAGCGGATTGAAGTGTCTTGAAGAGGCTCTAGATTGCTAAGGAGCGACTTGGATTCAAGATTTGGATTAAGATTCGTTGAGGTATAATCTTGTCTTTAAGGTGTTACAAGACTATTTATTTATTTTGTTGTTGTTAGCTTTACATGTTGATAGCATGAAGTTGGTATGTTGAAGTTTATAAGTATTATGAATTGCTTGTAGCTTAATCCTAATGTTGTGCAAGCCACTGAAAGTTAGATTACAATTTTAGTCGTTATGTCAATCGTCGCATGTTGACCTACTTGAGGATTGTAGTAGTTGTAATCAAAGGCGACTTGATATCATGTTATGCTACCAATTTGGATTGAAATGGAAATTTGATAAGAATTGGTATGGTTGAACTCAAGGTGGCCGAATTTGGACTTTTAGTTTGTTATTCATTTGTATTGGACTACTTTCTAAATTGTGAGCCAATTGTCATTTAGTTATTCATTGTATCGACTACCTTCTATATTGTTGTGAGCCAATCGGGCTGTTTGGTTATTGTATTCGACCTTGAAAAAGGTGGCAAGTGAGTAGAAACAAAGGAGGTGTCATTCGATTTTCCGTAGAATTTAGTGACTTAGCACCTAGGATATTCTACGTGAAGTAAGAGGTTAATGGACGATGGTGACCATTATAGGTCAAGTACTAAGTATAGCGTATCCTACTGAAGAATGGAATAGCTCAAGGTTGAAGTACTTTGGAGCATTTTGCTACTTGTCGACAATCGTCATGGCAGATGTGAACCTCTTCTTTCTTTGGCATGATCCTACGTATGAAATATCCATGTGATAACATTTTAAGATTCCTTCTACTCTTAAAAGTTAAGAAGTATCCACATTGTTGACTCTAAATTAAGTATGTTAAATTGTCCTAAGTCCTTACCAAGCCTTACGAGATATTGGTAAGAATGGTTAGGAAATTATGAGATTTGATTTCAAGCTATGTATCTTGATTTATTTAAAGTAAGTATGTAAGTTGATTTTTATGTTTGAAAATGACTTGAATTTATATGTGAAAAGGGGATTGGTTTTAAAAGTGTAGATGACATGATTTTACAAGTATAAGTAAATGGACTTTAAAGAATGTATGTTATGAAGTTTTAAGACTATGAACTTTGATTTTCTTTAAAGGATTATGAAACTTTATTTTTCAAGTTATGGGACTTGATTTCTAAAGTATAAGTTTACATGATTTGAAAGAGTGTATGCTACGAGGTGTTAAGGCTATAAGCCTTGATTTTATAAGTGGAAATGACTTAATTTTACAAAGTATGGCTTCTTAATTTATTTCAAAGGTTAAGAAGATGGCTTCCAAAAGAGTATGTGATTTGAGCTTTAAAAAGAAAGGAGTTCTATGATTCTTTTTAAGTATGTATGTATGTAGTATTTTTGGATCTAGTTTCCTAATGTTGTAAGAATAAAAGTGTCTTAAGTTCTCTAAAATGAAAGGTTGTTATAATAGCTTTACGGGAAGTTATATGACTTAGAAGAAGTGAAAAGATGGTTTGAAAATGTTATGTAAGGAAAATCACACCGAGCCTACAAATAGGCCGGACACGTTATGAAATACACCGAGCCTACGAATAGGCCGGACACGTTATGAGATACACCGAGCCTACACATAGGCCGGACGCCATATTACCCCGAGCCTTCACATAAAGCCGGTTACGCTATCTTACACCGAGCCCCACAGCGCCGGATTATGTTATATGATTCCACAAGACACCGAGCCCCACAGCGCGGATTATGTTATATGATTCCACAAGACACCGAGCCCCACAGCGGCCGGATTATGTCACATGATTCATCAAGACACCGTGTCCCGCAACGGGCGGATTATGTTATGTAAGATATGTAAGTTATGTGAAAAATCTTTGGATTAAACTCTTAAGTAAGTATGTAAGAATATGTTGTTAAATCTTATCGAAAGAAAGGAACTGCATTAATATATGATTGATTTCGTGAGTTAAAATGACATTCTTTTATACGATATGATTTGGTTATTGCATTTTATTTCTGTCCATACCTGCACTGTTAGACCGACTTTTCGGCCGCTCATGCCCGCAGTTTTAGGTACCTTGGTGATCCTTGCTCTTAGGATCTCTGCTCGCTTTTTGGAAAGAAGCCCCTTTCACTCCGAGGCTTGTCTTTTGGTACGATTTCCGACGTGGTAGACTTATGTACATTCAGGTATGGCGGCCCCGTCCCGCCGCAGCTTGTAATTCTTAGGTCTGTAGTCACATGTCGCTGGTTTGTAAAAAGAGCGGATGTAATCGCTGTTGTTATGTTTATGTATATGTGTCAGGAAGGTAGCCTTATCGGCTAACCGTGGTTTAATTTCTCGTTATTTTATTTTATAAGTTTCATGTATGTTCCCGCTATTTCTCCGATGTATATCAACAGGTGCCCAGTAGGGCACCGGGCGGCCCGGTCGGGTCGTGACAAGATGTCTACTGGTGCGGGTAAGGCACCGGCCACGCCCGGTTCGGTCGTGACAGACTCCCACGAATCAAACCGGCCGATCAGCAGATCACGCACCGATGCGAACCTAAGACCACCGACTTGCCTCTCAAGCCTTGATCACTCTACGATCCGCGCATTGCCGAATAAACTCCCGAGGATCTTCCTCGATCTCGATCCATAGAACTCGGGTGGCCGCAACTCGTAAAGTCCCAAGTCTCAAACTATCGATCTAGGGTGAACCATCGTACTACCGAACCTCCGACTCGTCGCCCTCATTCCTAGCCACCACTTAGCTAGTAATTGGGCCATCTCTGCAACCCATATCCTCTCGCCCGGCCGTGGAACCGAGACTCGATCGTGGTCTCAGCCTACCGCCGCTCTAAACTCCTCACGGGCTAAGGCGTCGCAGTAACTCCCCATCCGTAGTACCACCTGTAAAGACTGGGCCTGTGCCTCGTAACCCTCTCAGGCTCTACTCGCAGCCTCCTTCTCGCCGCCTTCTTCGGGCTCTGGTTTCGCGAGGCATAATCGTACAAAAGAATACGCCGAGGAGTCCAACTTACAACACTCTAAGGCACGATCTCGAGTGAGAAGAATGGAAATCAATCCTAAATATCTCGTAGCCTCCGATTATAGATGTGGTGCACAACACACCGATAATCAAGACTCTACTAGACACGGTCAGAGACACTTTCCGAGGATTAATCGCTCGATACCACTTTTGTCACGACTCCACTCGCCCGTGATCGTGCCTTACCCCAACACCCTAGTGATACAATCATCGTGAGAAAATCAACTAAATAAAAACCTTAAGCATGAAACAATACATAAAATAAGCAACAAAGCTAACTAAAACGGTTACCTTCAGAGATAAATACCAACACGACGCTAAATCCCTTACAAACCCCGCCCACAACAAGACTACTGCACTCCTAAGAATGTAACCACAACTATGATGGGACAGGCCCACCATACCCCAATGTACAAGTACCTACTATGACAGGACTATACCAAAGATAAGCCTCCGAGAAACGGAGCTTCCCAAAACGCTGAATCGTGATCCTATGAGCGAGGATCAACAACCGCTACTCTACCGCGCAGATTGAACGCAGCTTCGGCGAGGTCGATAACAGTACCAAGTATGTGAAACTCAAAATATCAGAATGAAATCATAATAGTCTATATAAAGCGAGACATGTATGATAACCAAACTACAAGACACAACATATAAAGTTAGCCAGTCTAGTCGGGACTCACGCCTCAAGTCATCACTCATGCCCGTGGAATCCTTCCTCATCGGCGCCTATGACATAAATCATACTACGTGACGCGCGTGGCATCCTACCTCACCGTCGCATACATATACAATACATATATATATACCTCCCGCCCGTGGAATCCTCCATCACCGCCAAATTGTAGTGTAAGATATAACCACGTGACCGCCAAAGGGCATCCTACCTCACCGTTCGGCGTACATATATAACACATATATATATATATATAATACGCGCCGCATGTCCCTAATCCTCATCTGTAATACGGCCATAACGTGGCCTCGTGATCCTCATCGCAGTCGCAGTCTTCACGGGAGCTAGCCCATGAAATAATGATCGCATATACCATGCCCCTAATCCTCATCTGTAGACATGTCTTCACGGGAGCTAGCCCATGGAATAATAGTAATGGTCACATGCCCCTAATCCTCATCGGTGTATACGCCCACGTGACAATAATAATATACCGAGTTTAACTCACGCACGGCCGCATACCCCTAATCCTCATCTGCAGAGACACGCCCACGTGATAATAACAATGGAAGCATACCCGCGGAGTCCTCCACACGCCAGACATCCAATGAAACGACGCATCTAACCCGCATCTCGGTCGCACGCCCAGATCTCTCATCTCCAGATAAGATGGCCAAGATCAAACAAAATGGAAGCATACCCGTGGAATCCTCCGTCACTGCCGGTACGTCCAACAAATTCACAACAAGTCAGCCGGCCCTCCAACCGAGAGACGCGGTAACATAGTAATACCACCAAGGCTATCACAACTAGCATAGGTAAATTAACATACTCTTAGACTTCCATTTTATGACAACAAATCCGGGTTTTAACCCCCAAAGTACTACATACGTTAATTCTTTCAAAAAGATCTCTTTTTACGAAAACACAACTCGATACTATTATCCGTAGTACCAAACACGTTTATGTTTAAATCAAGTACTTTACACTTTTTAAAACAACGTCAAGTATACTTTTTAAACTCAAGTTACTTCTCTTTTCCCAAAATCAAGTTACCAATTTAAATCCAATAATAAAACCATTCTTTTGTTTTCATAAAGTCGTTATAACTAACTTTCCATAAAGCTATTATAACACTTTATGTTTTAAACAAATTTAAGATAAAATCCTGCCTTTCTTTTAAACCAAAACATTTCAAATTCTTAAGTCTCTTTTCTTTTAGAAATCAAGTTCCTTACTTTGAAATTTTAAGAAAATCAAAACTTGATTATAATAATTCTTATTCGAGCAGCCATGATCTAGGAAATGTAATACAATTTTGTCTTATCTTATCTTCTATGCAGATGGAGGTTTCTACTGGTTTTAATATAATTAATTGTCATTACATTTTCCTTTATTAACGCTGCAATGGCTTGTTCGATAGTTATTCCCATTTCCGAAATTAATATAACTTATTCCTTTTTCTAGACCAAGTACTCATTACTCACGAATGAGGTTTCACTACTTTAACACAATTCAAGTTCTTCACATTTCATACCAAGTCAAAATATAAGTCCAGTCTCTTATCTTTTAAAATCAACCAAAATTCGGTTAGCACACGACGCTCACCGTACTACATAGTTCACAACATCATGCTAGAAAAGATAGGAAGAGGTTCACATACCTCGCGACGATTATCGACAATTAGCAAAACGCTCCAAAGTACTGTAACCCTGCTAGCCTTTTCCACCCTTCAAGTAGAATACGCTACTCGTAGTACTTCAACCTATAAAGGCCACAAAATGTCTATCAACTTATTGATCTCTCCGTAGAAAATTTAAAATTACAAGGTTCCTTATTCTACGGAAATTTCGGCAGCACCTCCCCCCCCCCCCCCCCATAACCACATACATCTCATCCTCTATCAAGTCCCGCTACCAAGCCAACAACTCCAAGGGGGTTACACATCTAACCGGACGTGTACAACACTGCCCCACAATAATACTACATGTTTCATCAGAATACACCCAATGTAAATACAGTCAGATTCTTTATAATTATCCTTCCAATATATCTTATACTAAATTCTACACTACTACAATATGTAATATCCAATTACAATAGGGGGACAAAGATCATTACCTCGATAAGCCCAAAATTATCCAAGATTAATAAGTCGATCCTGAGCAACGCTTAGCTCCAATTCCTTACGCTTCAACCCGCTCCAAGCAATCCTTAGAAGTTTCTAAACAACTTCTTAACACTTCAACCAACTATGAAGATTTTCCTAGTGGCTTCATTTTTCGACTAAATGAATAAAGTAGAATTTTCTGCCCTAGTATTAAATAACTTTGGAATACTACTAGAATACTAGGCTAAGGTATTTGGGATAATACAACAATACTTGAAGTATTTTCTACACAAAGTGGGGAAACGAGAACACCACAAAGGGAGTGGATATTTTTGCCTTGGAAAATCTTTAAGTGTGGACGAAGAATTAGTCTGCACAAAGCGGTATTTATAGAAATCAATGGTCAAGATCTAGGCAAGTGTGGTGTAGATTGGGGACATGTGGGTGTGGATTCTACCAACCACATGTCCACCATTAAATTTGGACAAGTGGCTAGCCACTTGTCCACTACCAAACCGACTACGACATCGTCTAACATCAATTCTACACGGGCCACACGGGGTGACACGTGTCGCCCCTACTCGTCCAAAATATTTCATCTTCCGAAAATATCTGTAATGCCAAAAATCCGAAAATAAAGTGGGCCCCACAAAACCGTAAATTTTCCCCGTGGGCCCCACGTGACCGATTTCGGAAAATAAAATTCCATAATTCTTAAAAATTCCAAAAAGTCCAAATACCAAATCTGGGAATCCAATTCCCATTAACGAACATTTTTCCTTCACAAAATCCGGAAACTTTTCCGTCGAAAAAATCACATCTTTCTTCCTTTCCAATTTTTGTGTCGTAATCTCGTACGAACGTCTTCGTATACATACCCTGGAACTACGGGGTGTAACACCATGTCACAGACATGTCCAATGCATTGGCCAATGACTTAGTCAACGTAATATCATATGAGTACCTGAGTGTTCACTCGAATATAAATTCAAGGAATAAATCTTTTCTTGGCTCACATGCCACCTTTAATCTACTTCGTAATGCACCCAAAACAAGTCGCGTCTCAACCTATAAGGCATTTGAGATTAGGACATTATCAAAGTACATTACTCCGTAAACAAGATGATATTGACCTCAAGTCTAAGGACTTTTCTCCCACACGTCATTTACATTATGTATATAACAAATAACGATCGCCAGAGTGTACCAATACTTCAACAAGTATCCATGTGTTCATCATGAGTTACCATAACTCGTAGCAAGTGAGACATACTACATCCACTAAGGGATATGATGCAGACCACATGTCGACGTATCGCATATCATCGATATCTCAATTTCGATGATCATTAGTCGAGATAATTTAAGAGTTACGTTATAACATTAATTCTCACATCATTAATAAACACGTAACCTCTAGGGATACATTTATAGAATTTTATAAACAATCAACTAATAATTCAACAAATGCAAATTGCCATAATATTAATCATCATTAATATAAATATGAATGTGTATAAAGTACATTGTGTCATAATACAGATTGTCTCTAGGACATACATATACTTTTACTTCGCATTTGAAACGTCATTTAGAAAGATGTCCTCATAAAATACATCAAGATATTAATTAAACAATACTTGTTGTCTGCTGAAATTAATGTTGATGGTTCCACTATTTTAAATAAAGTTAAGTATGATGATTCTGAGAGTAGAAGAGCTATCATTTTTTACATTGAAGAAATGCGTCGATTTTATTACAGTACAAAAGAGAGGATTTAGGAGAATGACTAGAAGGTTAAATCCACAATTTAAACCTTTTAGTAGACAAACAACCACGAGAGAGTTATTTGCCATGTTTCTGAAGGAGATGAATAATTTGAAAGAGTTTATTGCTAATGCTCCTGAAAACGTATGTTTGAAAACTGATAATTGGAAATGCAAATATACCAGGGAAGAGTATATATGTGTGACTGTCCACTTTGTAGATCCTAATTGGCGTTTGCAAAAAAGAATCATAAGATTTAGGTCATTGGTTCCTCCGTATGATTCTACTTGTATTTCTGATAAGTTAATCTTGTTTTTGGGTCAATGGAACTTGGAGCACAAAGTTCTTACAATTACAACCGATAATGCTACATATAATTTTTCGATGATGAGATTGATTAAAAGTCACATTCTTTCCAAGTATTTTCTTGTTGATGGTGAAAGTTTTTTTCATGTTCAATGTTGTGCACATATTTTGAATTTAATTGTGCAATCTGGATTGAATCCTATTGGAAAAATACTTGATAGCATAAAGTGCATTGATATGTCTTTCACTAGACGAAAAAACTTTTTTGACATTGTTGAAAAAATGTTTAACTTGCGAGTTGCTAAAAGACTTAGACTTGATACTCATGTGAGGTGGAACTCTACCTATATGTTGATGGATCGTGTCCTTCACTACAAGGATGTGTTCATATATGTTGTTGCTAGAGATGTGAAGGTTAAGGAATTGGCTCATCCACTTACTTCTTGAGACAAAGTTAGGAAAGTTCACAGGTTTTTTAAAGATTTTATGATGTGACTAACTTATTTTCATCTTCAAAGCATCCCACTTTTAATTCTTATGTTTTAGGAGTATGAAAAGTTTATAAAACTTTGTTTGACCTTTCTAAGAGTAAAGATAACTTTTTAGGTGATATGTTAAGCGAAATGTGATGTAAATTTGACAAGTATTGGAGTGAGTATAACCTTGCATTTGAGTTGTGCTACACTTTTGGACCGCCGATATAAAATGACATTTTAAAAGTATTGTATTGTTAAGATGCATGGGGATGAAGGTTGTCAAGAGCGCATTGATCGTATCATGAACGCTATTAAGGTATGGTTTAAGGAGTATAGAAAGACCATTGATAGTGAGACAAATGTACATAATAAGGTACATGGATCTGGTACTAGTGGTGACAATTTTATTACTCAAGATACTTTATCAGATTTTGAAGATTATGATGTATTTATGACTACATAGATAGAAAATAATGCAGTTGGTAAGACTGAGTTGGATTTGTATTTAGAGGAATCAAATCGTCCAAGGGATAATGATTTTGAAATTTTGGACTTTTGGTATAAGACTTCAACTCGATATCTACTGTCTCAACTGTAGCATGCTTTTAGCATTGGTGGGAAAACAAAATCAGCTACTAGAAGTTATTTGAAACAAAAAATTGTGCAAGCTTTGGTTTGCTTTCGTGATTGTGTTCTTGCGGAAGGTATATTGTATATATATATATATATTTCTTTTAATATAATTTATATTATTTTTTTTATTAATATTTATTTTTTACTTATATAGGTGAAGGGACAAACGAAGAATAATCTAGTGATGATGATGACGATGATGATGTTGATGAATTATCGTGATGTTGGTTTGTAATTTTATTGTGGAATCTGCTTCCGTTCTTTTTGGTGTAATTTTTAATGATTTCATGCTTCTGTTTGTTGTAATTTTTAATTGGTGACAAATTATTTGGATAACGGATTGGGTAAAAATGCATTGTTTGCATACTGTTTTATTTTATTTTATAGAGTGGGTCAGAGTCGACCCGTGACCCGTAGGATCCCCGAAGAGTCAACGCCAGAGTATGAAATTTTAAAATAAAACAGAATCAGGGTCGGGCAAGCAGAAAAAAAGTCACCTGATCCGACCCTGACTCAACCCGACCCGAGCTATGAACAGATCTACTAGACATAGAGCATAATTTTTCCTTTAAAAATATATGAAAAATGTAATAACAAACGAAAACTCATTTGACTCTCGAAATTTGAACAAACTCACATAAATTGGAATTGGGATGGAACGAGTAATATATTAGTAGTTTCTTTACGATAACAAATAAAAGTTTTCACATAAGTTTATATTATATTTGATTTCTCACCAAATGTGCAATATTTAATTTGAGACGCGAATAATTCAAATTTGTGGAGAAGTAAAACACTCGAAAACCTCACACAAGCTTGGATGAGTAAAAGCATAAGCATGTGGGCTGTTTCTCTCAAACCGCTATCCATCATCTCCCATAACCCAAACATCAAATCCTTCAAATTCCTATCGCACTATCAAACCGAAAGGGCCCACCAATTCGATGTCGGCGACACCTTCTTCCGCACCGAAAGCGCCACCGCCCGCGACCTCGGTGTTCTCTCCGCCGCCCTCTACCGGAAGACCACCGGCAGCCTCCGTGTTCTGGACGCCATGTGCGGTTGTGGAATTCGTTCTCTTCGGTACTTAGCTGAGGCCGACGCCGATTTCGTGGTGGCGAATGATGCGAATGAAGATTACAGGGAGATTATTTGGGAAAATCTTTCTCAGGTGGAAGGAAAAAGATGGGAGGTTAATCATTTGCCTGCAACTAGGTTATTGGCTGAGCGTTACGTGAGAAAGGACTATTTTGACCTTATTGATGTGGATTCTTTCGGTAGTGGTTCTAGTTACTTGCGAGTTGCTTTGGATGCTGTGAAATTGGGTGGCTTGCTATACATTACGTCAACTGATGGGCTTTCTTCTGGTGGTCATAGGCCTCAACAGTTAAGTTCTGCTGAATGCTAATGGCATATATTCCCCCTTAAACATAGACATAAGAATTGTGTAATTTGGAAAAAAGTACAAGTAAAATATTTGTTTTCAAGTTGAAAATGATATTTGGAAATTGGAGTTGCATTTGGACATGAATACAAATTGGAGTTGTTTCTGAATTTTTTTGTGAGTGATTTGGTGTGAAAATTTGGAAAACAACTTTTTGGAGTTTTCCGTAGTCCAAAAAATTGTAACAATTCTATGTTCAAACAGTTTTCCGGAATAAAATTACAGGAAAAAGTAAAAACTATCCATGGCCAAACAGGCGCTATTGTTTCCTTTGTTCTTTTTTGTTTTAGTTCCCCTCTTAAAACTCCGGAAAATGTAGAATAATGTCCCTTCTTGCAAATTACATGTCAAATGCTTACAGTAGGTTTGGAAGGAGAGATTCGCACCTATGATTGATTGATAGATAGATTTTCATCACACCAGGTTTGATTACTCATATGTCCCCTTAGATAGAACTACAATGTAAATGTTCAGAAAATGAATTCA
Organism: Przewalskia tangutica; assembly: GCA_029844215.1. Classification (NCBI taxonomy): domain Eukaryota; kingdom Viridiplantae; phylum Streptophyta; class Magnoliopsida; order Solanales; family Solanaceae; genus Przewalskia; species Przewalskia tangutica. The sequence continues at coordinate 85,621,799 of CM056734.1, forward strand.
AAGTTGTACACAATTAGGCACTTGTATGACAAAAGGCTTTTGCGGAAAATATTTTCTTTGATAAAAATTATTTTTGGTGTTTGATAACTTCATTTAAACTTAAATTACACAAAAATGGAAAGAAGATTTAGGCTCAATATGTAGTTACTTGTGGACTATAGTGCAATAGCTATTTCCTAAGTAGTTGTTTAAATTTATTGATTCCTGTCTTTATGCTAGGATGATCATAAACTCATTCTTTCTCTGTAGGTCTTTAGCTGCCTATGGAGCATATGTTCGGCCTTTGCCATACTCAAATGAGATAGGTCTCCGGATGCTTATAGGCGGAGCTGTTAGAGAGGCTTCAGTGCTTGGTTATCACGTTGTTCCACTTTTCTCATACTACTCATATCATGGGCCCGTGTTTAGAGTGTTGCTACAAGTCAAGCGTGGAAAGTCTCCGTGTAGCAGGTTAAGCTTGGTTGTGAAGTGTGAACTTCTTCAGAGTTATTTCATTAGTACTTGGTGATGATGCCTTTGGTTCTCGCGACAGGTATTATAGTTTTATCAGCTATTGCGACCGATGTGGGAACACTCGAGCAATTTCCTGGAATGAACTTGGTGAGATCAGCTGCCCTTGTAGTACAAATGTATGCTTTTGTACCTCATAGTATATCAATTTTGGTATTTCACATCTAGAACTATTTAGCCCGTATTTATCCATGGTTAATTTATTTGACATTGACATGTGCAATTCCACTAACTTCCATTCCCAACCCCCTGTACTAATGTCATAAATTCCTGCAAAAGATTACTCCAATCATGTCAATAAATGTATAGTAGCCTGGGCGGATCCATGTGGAGGGGTGTGGGTTCACGTGCACCCATGCTCTCCTCCTTAGATTATGTCTAGCAATGCTATATCTCTTTGAAACGACTATATTTATGTTCACCCAAGCTGAAAGAGTCCTATGATGCAATGGTTATTCGTTGCACCTCTACATGTGAAATCAAGAGTTCAAATCTCATGTCCTACTTGTTTTTTTCTTCATGGGATGGGCATGCCCGGTGTCCCTCTTGCTTTTTTTATTAACTATTCTTTTTCTTTCTTTTTTTGGTTTATTCCTTAAATCTCCAGGTCTGACTCATTGAAATCCTTATTTACCTTTTGTTACAAGTAATCTATTTAAAATTAAACCAAATTCCAATATTAAAACTAGTAGCAATGGAGGATGTATGTAGCATATTGTTAATAAGTTCAATTATCCCAACATTTTCAATATGAAGTATAGATATATTGTGAAAAATCACTAAAATGAGTGGTTCAATGGGTCCAATGATAAGAACCTAAAGGTTGGAACCAACCAGATATAAATCCTTGGATTAACCCCTGATAATAACCCTATGAATGAGTGGAGTTGTGTCTGCATATAGTCAAACGAAATTATCATCAGGCTCACGTCTAAGCGTTATACTTCTTTTCAGGTTTCACGTTCACTTGTGGTTTCAGGACCTCTCTGGACTGGGCCTCTTCACAATGCTCTCCATTTAACAGAAATGATGAGTTTGGCTGATCAGTGGGGATGGTTGAGTGATGGCGAAGGAAAAAATCTAGAAAAGCTATTGAAACAGATGATTGACGAGAGTGACCCCAAATTGCCAGTTGGATACCTCAATGCAGATGAGGTTTTTGCTAAACAATTTTTCTTTACTATTATTTCTTGACTGATCAGGATAGCTTGCTAAAATGTTTGATTCATCACGCATTTGCCATATTTGTATCACTTTAGTTATTGAATGTTTTTACCATATTCTGAACTTTAATACATTTGTTTTATCACTTGCAGATAGCAAGTCGTGCTAAACTTAATTTGCCTCCCCTAAGTACGATAATGAACAGCCTGCACGAGGTACGTCATTATTGTAGGTATATGATGTGGAGGGTTTAGTTTCTTTCTCTTGGATCGAAATTTACTTTTCCATATTGATCTCTAAATATAACGGTTTCATTTATTCTGCAACATTTAGCTCCTTTTTTTTTTTACAATATTTAAGGTTTGTCGGAAGATAGTCTAACACGCTTGACCTTGTAAACTGTAATAGGTGTTAGCCATAATGTAAACTGTAATAGGTGTTAGCCATAATGTAAACTGTAATAGGTGTTAGCCATAATGTAAACTGTAATAGGTGTTAGCCATAATGTAAACTGTAATAGGTGTTAGCCATAATGTAAACTGAAATGCGAAAGAGTCATTTATGTAGGTATTGAATTATTTGACCAGAGTGGCTATGTCCTTCCTTAGCTAAAAGACCCCTTAGGGTTTGATTTCTAGAGCATAACTCTTTTCCAGTCCAAAACAAATTGAACAAAACAGTGGCCCCACCAAGGGTTGAGGGTTGGAATAAATGTATAACAAGAATTCTTGGAATTCCTTGGGGATTCTTGATTGGTGAAAGAATCTTTGTTCCAAAATCGTATGTGAGTTTTTCACCTCATACGGCTCCTCCCTTGTGTGCATAATGTGAATAAAAAGGGCAGCTCGGTGCACAAAGCATTCCGCATTAGTTGTGTATGGAAGGGCCCACCACAAGGGGTGTGATATAGACAACCTACCGTAATACAAGCATTAGTGGCTGCTTCCGCGACACGAACCCGTGACCTATAGGTCACACGGAGACAACTTTACCGTTGCTTCAAGGCTCCCTTTTATGTGCATAATGAGAATAATACATAGAATTAGAAAAGTTTAACCAATTCGATCCGACCTCTCTTATTGAGAATGCTCATTTATGTCTTGGTCCGAGTGGGATAGCATTGGAATTTGGTTATTCACCATATACAAGGATCCCCGCTAAGCATCCATGGTAGAATGGTTTCAATGCCCAACTCATAATTGGTGAAGTCGTAAGTTCAATTCCTACTGGATGCACGCCAATGGGACCCTCCAATAATTCTATTGGAATTGGCGCTGTATCAAACATGCGCGGCTACGTTATTATAAATTTCTCCTCCAATTTAAAAATTATGTCTTGCAATTTCATAATCCAATTTTAGCTTGGTACCAGATCAATAAAAGACTAAAAAAAATTCATAATCCAATTTACAATGTCTAAGTGACCTTTGGATACAAATCATACGATTCTGATATAGATTGCCTTTTTAACAATGTCCTATTTGAAATTGAAATGTTAGTTGGAATGTGATTGTTGTTTCTGTTTTTTTTCTTCAATGAATAGTTTTTTAGCAGCTGGCACTCTGACAGAAAATCAATCTACTTCCTGAACACCTTTAGTAGAAAATAGAAGTACTTAGTATATATTAAATTTATTAACTTTGACGCATAGGAAAACCTCTTCAAATGATTCAGCGCGTTAGTGATATTTTTCCGGAAAAACAAAACCAAAACCAATTCTCTTGAAACTAAGCAACAAAACTTCTTGTTTCCGAACCCAAACACCATCTAAGTTTCATGAAACTATAAACTCGGTATTAAATACTTTCATAAGCAAGCATTTTCTGTAATATTTGGTGGGCAAACATCATTCTGCTCATCCGAGGCTGGTTAAACTTCAAGCCATACCAAAGTTGACTTTCCTAGCTTTACACGTCATTGTCTGGCCTAACAGTTTGATACATTCACCAAGTAAATTTAATTTCCATCAACTAATTTAGGTCTAAAATATCAAAATGTATGTACAAATATAAAAGGAATGAATCCTGGTGTTATTGGAGAGTTGGTAAGGCCATCAAAAGGTTCTGGAAAATTATCCCAGCAACTACTTTTTGGTGTATCTGGACAGAGAGGAATCACAGGTGTTATGATGAAGGGTGTGTTTGATATGGAGGAAAATGTTTTCGTGGAAAACAAGTGGGTTCTTTACTTATTTTCTATTGTTAATCTAACCTCTGTTAATAGTACTGATAATGTTTTGGACTTCATTAGCTCCCTGGTCTTAAGCATAGTTCATTCACGTATTGCCAGCTAACTACGTCTCTTTTATACTTGTTGCATCTTCTTGATGCCTTATTAATGGAATCTTTTTACAGCATAAAAAAATACAAGACTAGACAAAAATAATTTCTGTATTTATATATAATTTTTCAATAATGATGTGGAGCATTATTAGAACTCATGGACAATTTATGATCTCGGGGTTTGATTATCTTAATGTAATGTAGGTAGATAACAAACTTTAATTGACATATGTTTACTTGAGTAAGTACTCTAAGAGTATATAGTGTTTGTGCGGCTTGCTTTGAGAATCTACAGATCTTTTGAATTAGCTTATGAACCTTTTCAATTAATTTAAATAAATAAAATATAGAACATTAAATGGAAACTATTTTGGCATTTAAAACGTTGTAATAAAGTATGTGAAGTACAAGAAAGATCTGTTTTTAAAAGATATCCTCTTTAAAATTAACCAAACTATAACTTATGGCACTTTTGTTGCTCACTTAGAATAATCACACCTAAAATAAATTGATATGCCTTGTGTATTTTTTAAAATGGTAAACCATCATATACAAATGAACTTATAAATTACAGTTTATTTGTTGTATCTCAATATGTTAATCGTGTAAACCGCTTATATATCGAAAATGTCAAAATCTATTTTAACTAACGTGAACATAAAAAAGTTTTATGTTAAATAACACATGGGTGAATTTTAATATTTGAACTTTATATTTAAACTCAATGTTTAAAACTTTAAATAGAAAATTATATTCTTGAGTTAAAAAAGCATGGCGGACAATGGTCTTTACACAGAGTCCGTAAGGAGTCAACTGCCATATAAACATTTAGGTTGGTTGAACGGGTTGTGCAGTATTCAGACTTTGGGCGCAAAGATGATTTTTGCTCACAAGTAAATGGTGTTTTTGCATGGATTCTCTCCCTCGGGTGATTTTATACCAATATCCTGTCTGCTCCCAAGTCTAGTTGTGGATAAACCCCCATGCAGTCTTGTTTTCTTATCTGTACATTAGGTGGGAGTTTGAATACATATTCTATATATTCAATCATGGCTAATGGAGTAATTGCATTCCATTCTGCTGTGGCTTCAGTGAGCTTTAAGCATAATTTCCTTGCCATCTGCCCCCTAGATTTATTACCTGTTACAACTGTTAGACATAGATTAACTTCATTGCTTTGGAGGTTTATTACAGGGTGGTTATGCTGTCAGCAGATCACATATTGCCCCAAATGCGATTAAGACAGACTGCCCCATGGTTGAATGTGTTAAGATTGTGAAGCAACTCCAACAGTTTGCTGGCATGAGTTCCTACCATTAAAGTTCGTGGGTGCTGCAGTACATCAATTAAGAGGATTGTCAATACTGTTGTAAAAGGCTTTAAATCAGTTTTCCAAAATGAACAACCACACAAAATTCAGTAGTTGCTATTACAAGTTTTGCCCGCTGCTTCCACTGGAGAGCAATTCAGAAATTTTTGAGGTTGCTGATCCAATCCCAGTTTTGGCTTAACTAGGTAGAGCTTCTCTAATCTTAGCTTACCATGTTTTTGACGCCAGCTTGGGTGTTGGTGTGTACAGAAATATGTGGCAACACTTCTAGTTGACAGTTGAAAACAATTGTTTTCTCTTGTTGAAAAAATAAATTATGAGTATTGGATGACACAGACACAAGTGAAGCGAAATGAATATGGACGATTCATATAGCCAACCCAACTACATTGAGATTGAGATGTATTGTTGCTCATTGAACAAGGCAATAGCTGCCTGGAGATCCATTACTCTAGTAACCTAGCTGACTTTGTCACTAAGCCATGATGAACAGATCATTAACGTACTTAAAAGCTTATATGCAGATTCATGCATGATCTCCCGGTTATTGTCTAGTCTTCATTTAGTTTTGTAAAGTAGATCCATTTAGAATCAGATGCAAGGTGTGTTGGAAGTCCGTGTAGGTGGTGGAGTTCATGGAAGTGCGCAGAAGCGGAGAGGCATCAGAAACTGGATGTTGGGACCCAAAAGAACTTAATTCTTCTCTTGCACTCTCTTGAATAGAATTCAATGTCACTTGTAATGAAGGGTTAAGGTTGTTCTTCCCTAAAAAGAACATGATTTGAATTATGTTGGAAATTTCACGTGGTGACAAGTTTAGAAACATCGCAACAGATTTAAGCCTCTTATTAAGTCCGACACATACCAATCACTATGGTAAACAATTCAGTTTCAACTTCTTTAACTAAACATATGCCAACTTCGCGCTTGCCAAAAGATAGCCGAGATCTTGTACTTGTAATTTTTTTCAGAAAACCTAAGTAAATATTTCATTAACAATACTGACTATACAAGTGTTTTGAGTGAATTTGGTTAGCTGCGTAGCATAGAAAGCTCCAATTGAACGTCAGCATCTCGGGATCTGAAAGGTTGTGGTGTGGAAGCAAGTACAATAATTAAATCACTCTGAACATTGACACGGTATGGCAGATGCTCTGTAAACTCAGCTAGAGACTTCGTGTTACTATATTCAGATGATTCAGATATCTAAGAGAATGGGCTCAAAAGATAGAGAGTAGTTTTATTAAAGATCCATACATCAATTACATTAACCAGCGACTAAAAATAAGGAAAATTAGGATGCTCGTGCCACTCAGCAATTATTTCCCGTCAAATTTTTTTACAAACATGTTCTCGAAACGTCAAATATCCCTGTTCAAGGGCATTCTTTCTCATAAACATCATTGGCATATTTCCAGTTGATAACTTTCCATATATTCTTCAGGTAATCTGGTCTTACATTTTTGTACTGCATCATAAAAAAAAAAAAGCAAAGGCAAATCAGTTAAGTTCAATAAGAATTCTTGAATTTGAATAAAAAGACCACCTCATAAAAGTGGCTTTCGAAGACATCTATGTCATGAAATATTACAGGGGACAACAAGCTCTTCAATACATTCATGTAGAGAAGCTCATTCACTCTCACTATTAAACCTTTTTTCAACTGTATGCAATATTTAAAGATTAAAAAGCATATAGTTAGCTTCCATCAACTAGCAAGGAGAAAATCTTTACTTGGAAGAATAGCAATGTCAATCATGCTTCAGAATAAAAACACTGGTAGTAGCACGAATATTGTCACAGCATTCTAGAAATATCAAGATAGGGTATTAAAGCACTGTAACAGAATAATCAAATCACCTGCAAGTAGTATGCGTGTTCCCAAACATCTATACCCAGAAGAGGTACCAAATTTGCTCCTTTAGAAACCAAAGGGTCCTGCAAGAAAAATGATCCCTATCAATTATCACAAGGCAAACTCAAGCAATAATTACGGAAACATATGGCAACTTGCTTATGCAATCCCTACATAAAAAGGATTGCCAAAAAATAACAAAAATGAAGACCTATCTACAGTTGAAGCCTGGGCCATATGGTGTAGACTGCAGAATGCTAACAGACCAAGGAGGTGGGGAAATGAAAATAATCCTAAAAGACCGGTCAAAGAAGTTCATTAACCTAAGAGGAATACTCAGCTGGTGCAGAGACAGTATTTAACATAAAAAAACACATCTCTCAACTATGGCAGCTAATAATGAATGAAAGGTCAGATTATTTAGGCAGCAGCTTTAAGACTTCTCAGCGATCAAGAAACTAAAAGTCTTCCGCATTTCTTTTTGCGTTTTCTTGGATAATAACCCCCCTCTTGAGTAAGGCAACAAAGTAGAGGAATCAACTTCACTTGTTGAAGATGATGCTCAACTATCTATTAATTTAGGGTCAATAGAATATATCTATCTATTAATTTAGGATAAATAGAACATGCATCAATCACCTGATTTGCAGTGGTTTCAACCACGAGGCGTTTAAGCTCTTTATCCACACCAAGCCACTGCAAAAATAAATGCAAACTCAAGAAAAAATAAAAGGTATAATCCAGAACTTGATTCTCAGAGACATAAGCGGACCAACAAAGTCCAAAGAAAAGGAAGTGAGACCTACCACCCAGCCAGAGCCCTGTAAAGCAGCACCTTCTGCACTCATCCTTTTTACTAAAGCATCCAGGGAGCCAAAGTTAGTGTCGATAGCCCAGCCAAGAGAACCCTTTGGAGGCTCACCACCACCCTCCTGCAATATGATTAAGCAGTTATGTGATTTCCCCTCAAAGCAGAACAATGAAATAATTGAGGGAGCAAGCTTACGCGGACAGGGGCAAGGTTCTTCCAGAAAATTGAGTGATTAATATGACCTGTGTGAAAAGTCAAAACAAAATCTTCAACTTGGATAAAAGAGCGACCTGGAATCAACACAAATAATACTTTGACAACTGGTTGTGTGGCCTCATGCATAGACAGATCTAGGTAGAAGGAAGGAGGTTCGTCGTAAAATTACATTGTATATGTATATTAAATGTTGAACCCTTAACACAAGCCAAAAGCTCAACTCAGCGGTAAGGCGTTTTCAAAGCAGGTTTGAAAAATACAAGAGTGAAAGAAGCTCTGATGAAAACATTAAGGAAAGAGAAATATTGACAGCAACAATAATAAGATATCTAAAGCAAAAGAAACAACAGTAGTAATAACATTGAAAACAATAAGGAAAGAGAAATATTGACAGCAAAAATAATAAGATAACTAAAGCAAAAGAAACAATAGTAGTAATAGCATTGAAGAATAAGAGTAAGATAATAATAGAATAATAACAACAACAACAATAATAATAATAATAAATAAATAATACTGAAAAGGAGAAGAGGGAGCATATAAGGTGCTCCAAGCTAGAACCATGCTCTCCCACAGGGAAGAGACATATCACTCGACTACCAACTGACCTTCTACCCTGATCCTTGACCTCCATGCTCTATCTAGTGTCATTGTACATGTTCAATTCCCGCTAACCACAATTTCTGATCTTTTAAGCTTTAGGTGTTTCTTTTCAATCCCATTGACAAAAATCCCACATCCGCCACTGGCCACATGAATGGACTTCGTCACGGCATGGATGCTAATCAAAGTGCAAGTTGCAACAGAGAGTGCAGAACCAGCATACTTCCAGGCTAAACATCAGCTTATTAGCTTGTGGACATCCAGTGTTTCTCTTTTGGACCACCAAAGTTGCCCTTAGACATTATACAATAACTAATTACAGGATATCTACGGATTTCTCATTTTCCAAAAAGCAAAAAGACCATTTACGCATTCAATTGGCTCATTTCCACAACTAGAATTGATAATTGGAAAAATATCAGCCATCATCCATGATAATTTCATTGAATCAACCTCAGAGGGTCCGAAATTGACTCATTCTAATCTCTTCTCGTCCACCTGCAATAATTAATTCCTCCAAGAATAATCCAACATCAAAGAAACGAACCACCTAGTTTATTTTTAACCCTAGGAAGATCAATATCCCATATTCCAATTCAATTCAAATCCAATTTATCTCGAACAATGTAAAAATACAACCAATCAAACAAATCATAGCCACCAAAAATTGTAAAAAGAAAAGGAACTGGGCAAAACCTCTAATCTCTTCTCATCTACCTGCTATAATTAATTCCTCCTCGAATAATCCAACATCAAATAAGTTAACCACCTAGTTTGTTTTAATTTTTCTAATCCTAGGAAGATCAATCTCTTATATTCTAGCTCAATTCAAATCCAATTTATCTCTTAACACATTCTAATCAAATTCAACAAACTATAGCAACCGAAAATTGTAAAAAGAAAGGAACTGATGGGAATCTCATCAAACAAATTCACATCGATGAATTATTCAGTAAAAGAGAGAGAGAGAAATGGACCTCCGCCGTTGAATTTGATGGCACTATGCAATTTAGCGACGGTAGGAGTATCTCCTTTGGAAATGGCATCGTCGAGCTGTTGAAGGGCCTTATTGTAATTGGTGATGTAAGTCTGATGATGCTTCTGGTGGTGGAGCTGCATTATATCGCTGCTAATGTCCGGCTCCAGCGCGCCATAGTCGTAAGGGAGATCGGGGAGTGAAAAGGTCTGTAAGCCACGGAGTTGCTGGCGGAACCCTAGCCCTGCCGCTAAGGTCCGTTTGCTCACAAGGGTTCGAACAGCCATTTTCAGATTTGCATAATGACTGGACAAGTGAGATACGATTAACTTATTCAGCGCACGACACCTGTCATGTTATTTTCTCTTCTTCGGGAAAAAATAAAATAAAAGGGCAAGTCCTTGCACGAAATTTTTAGATTTCATTTTGAGTGATAGTGTGATAACTTCGGTTCTTTTTCTCCATTATTTAATCTTATTAATTATGACTCAAATATTTAGGGCCCCGCGTGTCGGAAAAGTTATTTTCACACATGTGTATACGTTGTTCCAAAGATCGTAATTTTCTTAATGAAAAAAATATTGGTACGTATACAAAATGTTTGAGACGTAAGATAATAGACGGTTATTGGCCAAATGACAATGGTTTCACGTTGGTAATGAAGGAAGAAGTGTACGATGTGTAAAAGATAAAACGAATCAGAAATCATCGCGGAGCCGAGAAGGGTGGCGGCTCGACCCAGAAGACATGCGCCTACCGGTCGGCGCGCCTCCTGTAAACCGCGGCCAGAATTCGGTAAAATTCACTGGGAAGTTATGGGACTTGAAGAGTCGCGGCGCCTTCCCGAAGGGCCGCGGTGTCGAGGCTCCAGTGAGTTACGGGATATTAGGCGTCGCGGTGCCCTCTTGAAGGGCCGCGGCGCTTCGACTGTTTCCAGACCGTCGGATACGAAATAAAACTGATTCTTAGGCTGACTTTGGAGCATTTACTCTCCATTATTTGGCTCATGAATTCAGCCATAACTAGGTTGAATGTAACCCTAAAATAAATGGTCATTACTTGGTATTGATGACCATTATTTGGTTAATTGGAAACACATGTTCATCACCCTATAAATTGATGTCATTGACACAATTGTAAGACACACATTTTCAGAATATAATCTTCCTCTCTTGCAATCTCCAACCACTCAAAGATCTTTCTTCCTAAGCGAACATTTGAGTCTCCTTTGCTAAATTGTTTTATTGCTGTTTTATCTTGTGAGATAAGTTGTCAAACAACTGTTAAAGGAATATATGAGACAATATTATTTTAAGGATAGATTGAAAAATCAATCGACTCAGCAAACCATCTATTTTGTTTATTTTCAAATTTCTAACTACTTTGTTGTTGTTGATATCATTCTCACTTCCTTGTTACTATACATTTTACTCACAAGCTTAAGATAATATTCGTTGTTTCAACAACAACATGACTGGACAAGAACAATTCAACGCTGAAAATTCCACAACTGCTCAAGGCAATACCACTGCCTTTAACGCCACTGCTCAAGGCAATACCACTGTCTTCTACTCCACTATTTTTGGCACAACTAGTGTCAACCCCGCTACTGCTCAAGGCGTTCCAAATGCCTTTCAAACTGCTCAAGGGAGCGCTACTGCTCCAACTCCCGCTGGATTTCACTATGAACACCCCGAGAAGTTCATGGGTGCACACTTCAAGAGATGATAACAAAATATGTTGTTCTTCCTGACGGTTATGGGAATGTCACGTTTCCTAACCGAAGACCCTCCACTAGTTGGAGAAGACACGGACCCTCAGCCAAATGAAATGGCGGGAGGGGGCCAAGGTATCCATGTCGTTAACGACGTGAAGATGGTTCGAGATGCATGGAGTCATAGTGCAGGAACTATATTTTCAATAGTTTGTCCGATCCTTTGTACACGATATATTGCACCGTTGGGACTGCCAAGGAATTATGGGACAAACTGCAAAATAAATACAACACCCAAGATGCGGGTGCCAAGAAGTTCGTCATTGAGAAATTTCTAAAATTTCAAATGGTGGACAATAAAAATGTGTCATCCCAAGTCCAGGAATTTCAAATGATTCTACATCGCCTGGACTTGGAAGGATTGAAGTCCAAAGAGAAATTCATGGTTGGGGCATTGATCGAGAAGATGCCTCCATCGTGGACTGCGTTTATCAATTACTAATTAGTCAAGACAAAGGAGATAAGCTTATTATCAAACTCCAAATTCAGGAGGATAATAAGAAGGTCATGCCAAAGGGGAAACAACCCGTTGAGGTTAAGGCGAGCATGACGGAAGTTGTTGACACCCAATATTGACCCATCTTTTGGTTATTTATTGCAATTTTACGTATTTTAGGACACCACATTTTAATCATCATTTATTTGCATTTTTTATATATTTTTACCTAATATTCTATATTTTATTTTACACAAAATGGCATTGCATATTTTACTTTTAAGCATTAATCGTTGTTAATATTATGTTTTTATTATTATTACTCAGTTATTTTATTTTAATAATTTTACATCTTTTAATTAATAAACCCTTTTATATTTTTTATCAAACCAATTTCATCAAACCAGTCCAAACCGAGGCCAATTCGGATCAGTCCAAAACCATTTTCATACCCCTTACCATGTCTCATCCTTATTTCCATCATATCATTACAACACTCCACCCCCCATATCTCTTTGATCATTACAACACTCCACCCCCATATCTCTTTGATCATTACAACACTCCACCTCATACCTCTGATCATCTTCACCTCTTACAAACACATTCCCTATATCTTTTACCCATCCCCTTTTCAGAAAAGGAGATCCACCACCCCATTTTTACATATACTCACCCACTTTCCCTTATCCCCTCCATATTCAGCAGTCGCACATAGCAACACTCTCCCATTTTATTTTTGGTTAACTCACCCATCTTCCCTGTTTCATCTCCTTCCAACACCCATTTCCGGTGATTCCCTGTCCCACCACAACACCGTCAACCACCACCCATCCCTGAACCAGTGAACCCGACGACCCAACACCAAGGCTCCATCAACACCCACAACCATTCATCTCCTTTAAATGAGATTTTCTTGATTTTTATATTGTAATCATACTCGATTTTGCACAAATTAGTTCTTTGTTGGTTTTCGTTGCTATCGAGGCATCGCTCCGACATTCGTTGTCGTTAAAGTGACGCCTCCTGAGCTTAGTGTCGTTGTTTCATGTTCTTGCCGAAAAACGTAAACTCTGTTGACCTCTGTTTTGTCATGTTTGCTCTATGTTTTGATGTTGTTTATTTGGTATTCTTGTTTGGGTTTTGGTGACATTTCCAGCGAACCACTGCCCGGTGATGTTTCCATCGAACCGTACGATTTTTGCCATTTTTGGGGCTGATTCGGACGATTGTGCCCTTCTATTTTATTAAAATTACTGGGGCAAATTTTGTTTTAAATGAACTTATGCTACTGATTTTGGTATCTTATTGGACTGATATTTCTAATTTTTTGGTCTGCCAGAGTTTACAAACTCCGACGACGCTCTGAAATTCTGGCGAGCTTGCTGTTTTGTTTCCACTGGTTTCGCGGATCATCTTGCTCACGATTTTTCTGTTGGATGTTAATGTTTACTGTTCGGACTGGTTTTTGGACATTTCACATTTGTTTTTATTAAACTGAAAGAACATATTGCTACACTTGAATATTTGGTATTTTTCTGATTTGAACAAAGATACTACACTTGATTGGCCGATGAAAAAGTTATCCGTCGATTTTTGAGGCCTCCACAGTTGCAAAGACAGAAATAAAATCTTTGGGCAATGATTATTTCTTCCACATATACCGGATGCCAACATGAGCTGGCAGGGCGAATTTTCGCAGCCAGACTTGTTTAGGATGTCCCATTTTTTTATATATATCTGAGCCCTCTGTGTTCAAAATATTTACTGTTTTGCGCGGATTTGAAGATTTTATTATATTTTAATATTTCTAACTGTTTTTTCTTAGTAGCTTGTGAAGATTGACTGATGAAGGAATCTCTGTCTGATTTCTAAGGCCTCCCATGTACAAAAGACGGGTTTTATTTTTTAGTTTACTTATTAATTCTTATCGCTGTTTGATAATTATTTACTCACTTACTGACATTTTTACTAAGTGTATATACAGTTACCCGGAGATGCATCTTGGGAAAAATGCCTAAAAGGGCTAAAGAAGACAAGAAGATGCCATTTAGAGTTTTATTTTATTGTTGTATTTAATTTTATTTTTTATTTTTAATTTCTAAAGCATGATAGATAATTAACATAGGTTTGACCGGATAACTGCAAGTTAGCGGATCTTAAATGATGTCTAACCCATTCCCTTTAGGATAATAAAGAACCCTGATCCAGAATCTCATTAATTTTGCAGACCATTAAATGGATATCAATTGCAGTATTTTTATTGCAATAGTTCAAGTGTCCTAATTCACTTAACTAATTAGGTGACGACTCCTCAAAACAAACATTTTTCTTCATCCAGGGAGTTGCGCCAAAGAACAACGTTGCGGATACCGTTCAGACTCCAAGTTCAAAAATGGGTGCGACAGCATGGCGACTCTGCTGGGGATATCAGGTTCTTGACCATAGCAAAACCAGGTTAATTAAATATTGCGCTTTATTTTGCTTTTATTTTTGTTGTAAATGTTTAAATTGTTTGCTTTTAATGTAATAATTGATTTAATTACTACTTTCTTTTACTGCTTTCCTTAAACTGATATTTCACTCATATTTCCTCCCTTACGGAAATTACACTATCACACACTACACGCAAGGTGTGCTTTGCGCACCCGCAAATTTCTTTCAAATACCCAAATTTAAGAGAGTTGGCGTTTTGCGCGGAGAATACGGACCATCCGGTGGTCGCGTAGCCTTCTCGCTCGAGTAGTCCGCTCGGGAACCTTGCGTCTAGTAAGCCAAATCTTAGAAAACTTAAGATAGAGCTATACCACCTTTTATGTTAAGTCATGCATACATAAACTTTGGGTGGGTCGATTATTGATATTGACTCCACAATTAGGAAATCCACCAAATTGTCGACGGGTTTCACAACCCAATGACCAATAAGCATATATGTGTAGCGTGATAATGATAGACGGATTCAAGTCTAATCATGACATGCCAAAATTGGAAAATGTACATTCATATCGTTTTCATTTCCAACAAAAGCATTAATGTTTAACAACTTGGATCAATCTATCACAATCTCGCATATTTGGCGTTTAGGCCCACCTCTAGCATAAGAGAGGTCCCAAGCATATTAGAGTACGCGCTTGATTTGCATGTTTTTTTGTTTATTATTGTTTGTCGCTAGCAATTCTGTACATATTATTTAAAGCAATAATTACCATTTTTAACTCTTTATACATCATGTTATGTGTTTGCAACTCCGGGCACGAGCATTTGCATTTTTGCATTTTTTTGCTGTCACACTGCAATCAGGACTTCTACTGGATAAAACGTTCTTGAACATCATGACTTGGACCTTGTGAATCATCAACCTACAGTCCGAGCAAACCAATCAGAGGAGTCTTTGACTATGCTTTCACTCTCTCGCATTTTTTTTTATTTTTTATGGCTTTTCTACTCTCACTCATTGCTCATATCTTTTGCAGGAAGACCGTCCTCACAAACAATCGGGGACGGTCATTCTAAAACATTAGCCCCAGAGATACTCCAGGAAAGAACAAAATAAAAGCATGACAAAGAGGGTCGAGAGATATTTTCGACTGAAAGGAGTCAATCAGCCTTCAGTCCGAGCAAACCAAACAGAGGAGTCTTGACTATACTGTCGTACTCTCGCATTTTATTATTTTTTCGTCACTTTTCTACTCTCACCCGTTTCTCTTATTTTGTAGGAAACGCGTCCTCGCAAACAGTCGTTTCTCTGAGTTGTCTATACTTTTGTATTTTATACATACTTGCATATTCAATTGACATGATTAGTTTTAATTACATAACACATTCATATCATACATTGCATAACATATCTTTTCGAACTACGCGTGTCTGATTCTCACCACACGGTGTAATACGTAGACAATCCATCTTGGGTTCGGCACCACATAAAAAATGATAATAATAAAAGGGAGGACATATTTGATTTACCCATGCATTTCATTTATTTTATCACATGCATTCATTTTTTCATTACATTCATTCTATCACATACATCATTCTATCACATACATTCATTACATTCATCATATCATGAACAATCATTTTATTTTGCATTCATTCTATAGTGGACAATCATTTATTTTGCACAAACTTTTATTTTATCATCCTATCATATATGAATTATTTTTAAGCATGCATTTTATAACATATCTGAACGAACTACGCACACTTGATTCTCGTCAAAGATGAGATACGTAGGCAACCCTACTCGGGTTAGGTTCCATTTATTCAAAAATATAAAAATATTTTATTCAAAAGCATAAAATATTAAAAAAATATATATACAAAAGAAAGACATTTTAGTGTCATTGTTTGATTTAGTTAATATCAACAGAGTTAGGAGTGTGCATAGGAAAGAACAAATAATAGTCAATATAAGCTGACTTCGTGGTAATCCATAGATTCTTTTGGTACCTCTTATTCATATCCGTAAATGACATTGTCTTGCATGCTTCCAAGATAAGAATGAAACCAACCTCATCGTTTCATATGCATAGTGTGGTGAGTTTAGAATAAGTTCAATTGCATTGCATTGTGATGTAGAACTTGGCTTGAATGTTTGTTGATGCAAAATTCTGAGTAACATTTGATATAGAAAATGATCGTAAGCTTTCTTTGATCCGTTTGAGTCTTTTTAGCCTACCAAATATCATTATCCGTAGTACTCATCTTTGAGCCTAAAGCCTATTTTTTTGACAACCACATAATAAGCATATACCCTTTCGGAGTGCATACACGCATTATCCCTCTTTTGGCCTGACTTCCTCGAGCGCATTTGGAAAATGTGCAAGATGCTGAACAAAATTCAAGTTGAGATTTCAAAGATGAAGTTGCAAAGTCTCAAAAGTGAAAAGAAAACAAAAATAAAGGATGATTTCATACAAAGGAGAAATCAAAAACCCCGACAATAAAAAAAGAGGAGAAAATAACTTTGAAAAGGAGGAAAAAGCTCCGAACGAAAGATTAAAAAAGAAATCAGTCCAAAAGAACTGGACAAAAAAGGGAAGCAAATCAGCATTAAAGTGCATAAATATCAAGAACGGACGTAGTCCAACGCTCGAGGAAGGATTAGTCACTTTTTACCCAAATGATATTCATCCCTTTCCCCAAACCTACATTACAAGCCCGTGACAAGCCCTACATGATCTTATACTGAGGGTTCTCACATTAGTGGATACTTACATGACGGTCAAGCCTATGGTATCACAATTGCATGCAATGAACATCTTTCTGAGAGTGAGTGTGTTTCTCTAAAACGTCCCAAAATTCAAAATATTGGAATATTGTGAGGATGAGACTTTCTTTCACTGATGACATTTGAAACATGAGGATGCGTATAGTTCGAAATCTTTACTTGAAGGAAGTGTCGACACTCATGTATGTCTGAGGTACCATCTGAAGCTGTGTGAGTTATCCTGGAGTCAGTCTCAGTTAGACTGAAACCAAATAACGAAAATCCTAAGCACAATACTAATTGTTGGTATCAACTGAAGTCAGAACGTGATTCTGTCTTTTCATTTTTTCTTTCTAGAAATACAACAAAATATATCTATATACTTTACATCCTCTTTTGCATCACGAACTACGTCTTGACCTGATTCCCTCTGCGGGATAGGTAGGCGGCCACATTGTCTTCGGTCCTACATCATTTGAAAATCATAAAAATCCTTATTTTTTTGCATCACGAACTACGTCTTGACCTGATTCTCTCGGCAGGATACGTAGGTAGGCACATCGGCTTCGGTCGCACCATTAGAAATCTTTCTCCTTTGTTTTGCACATAACAAGATAAGCTCATCTGATCACCTTAATAGAGCAGACAAGTTACCTACACATGACTCGATTTTGTCTAAATGGAGTCTTCAGCATCCTCATATACCAAAAACTGAGACATATTTTGAGGACCGCATTCATGTTTGACATCTGTATAAAAACGTTATCTGGACCTACATGGTCTCATCCGCATTATGTCTGTACAAGGACGGTGTTTCGACTCACAAGGTCATATTCTCATTTTTATGTACTCATTTTTACATTATATATATCCATACATTAACTTTTCATCAAGATTGGTTTGCAAGAACTTCAACCTCACTTCAACCCAAGAGGGTCGCAAACGCACAATGTCTATGCAACGACATCATTTCAACCCAGGCGGGTCATAAAGCAGGTACGTCCATAAAATAACCTCATCTATGTATCGTCTATGCAACGACGAACATCTGCATTGTGTTTATGTAATGATGTTATTTCATTTTGCATATGCAACGACTTCATTCATGTTTCGTCTATGCAACGACGAACATCTGCATCGTGTCTATGCAACGACGTCATTTTATTTAAGCCTATGCAACGGCTTCATCTATGTATCGTCTATGTAACGATGAACATCTACATCAAATTTATGCAACTACGCCATTTCATTTAAGCCTATGCAACGGCTTTATCCATGTTTCGTCTATACAATGACGAACATCTGCATCGCGTCTATGCAACGATGCCCTTTTATTTAAGCATATGCAACGGCTTCATCTATGTATCGTCTATGCAACGACGAACACCTACATCGTGTCTATGGAACGACGCTATTTTATTTAAGCATATGCAACGGCTTCATCCATGTTTCGTCTAAGCAACGACGTCATTTCATTTAAGCCTATGCAACAACTTTATCTATGTATCATCTATGCAACGACGAACATCTGCATCGCGTCTATGCAACGACGTCACTTCATTTAAGCCTATATAACGCTTCATATATGTTTCTTCTATGCAACGACGCGACACCATTTCATTTAAGCCTATGCAACGGCTTCATCTATGTTTCGTCTATACAACGACGAACATTTGCATCGCGTCTATGCAACGACGCCATTTCATTTAAGCCTATGCAATGTCTTCATCTATGTTTCGTCTATGCAACGATGAGCATCTGCATCGCATCTATACAACGTGTCATTTTATTTAAGCCTATGCAATGACTTTATCTATGTATCGTCTATGCAACGACGAACATCTGCATCGCGTCTATGCAATGACGTCACTTCATTTAAGCCGATACAACGACTTCATTTATGTTTCTTCTATGCAATGACGAACATATGCATCACGTATATGCAACGACGTCATTTCATTTAAGCATATGCAACGACTTCATCTATGTTTCGTCTATGCAACGACGAACATCTGCATCGCGTCTATGTAACGACGTCATTTCACTTAAGTCTATGCAACGGCTTCATCTATGTTTCGTCTATACAACGACGAGCACCTGCATCGCTTTTATACAACGCGTTATTTCATTTAAGCCTATGCAATGACTTTATCTATATTTCGTCTATGCAACGACGAGCATCGACATCGCGTCTATGCAATGACGTTATTTCATTTAAGCCTATGCAACAACTTCATCTATGTTTCGTTTATGCAACGACGAACATCTACATCGCGTCTATGCAACGACACCATTTTATTTAAGCCTATGCAACGACTTCATCTATGTTTCATCTATGCAATGGCGATCATCTGCATCGCGTCTATGCAACGACATCATTTCATTTAAGTCTATGCAACAGCTTCATCTATGTTTCGTCTATGCAACGACGAACATCGACATTACGTCTATGCAACGACGTCATTTCATTTAAGCCTATGCAACAACTTCATCTATGTTTCATCTATGCAACGACAAAAATCTGCATCGCGTCTATGCAACGACGTCATTTCATTTAAGCCTATGCAATGTCTTCATCTATGTTTCGTCTATGCAACGATGAGCATCTGCATCGCATCTATACAACGTGTCATTTTATTTAAGCCTATGCAACGACTTTATCTATGTATCGTTTATGCAACGACGAACATCTGTATCGCGTCTATGCAATGACGTCACTTCATTTAAGCTTATACAACGACTTCATCCACGTTTCATCTATGCAACGACGAACATCTGCATCGCGTCTATGCAATGACGTCATTTCATTTAAGCATATGCAATGACTTCATCTATGTTTTGTCTATGCAACGATGAACATCTGCATCGCGTCTATGCAACGATGTCATTTCATTTAAATTCTACGCAACGACTTCATCTATATTTCGTCTATGCAACAACGAACATCTGTATCGCGTCTATACAACACGTTATTTCATTTAAGCCTATGCAACGACTTCATTTATGTTTCGTCTATGCAACGACGAGCATCGGCATCGCGCCTATGCAATGACGTTATTTCATTTAAGCCTATGCAACAACTTCATCTATGTTTCGTCTATGCAACGATGAGCATCTACATCGCGTCTATGCAACGACACCATTTCATTTAAGCCTATGCAACGACTTCATCTATGTTTCATGTATGCAACGACGATCATCTGCATCGCGTCTATGTAACGACATCATTTCATTTAAGCCTATGCAACAACTTCATCTATGTTTCGTCTATGCAACGACGAACATCGACATTGCGTCTATGCAACGACGTCATTTCATTTAAGCCTATGCAACGACTTCATCTATGTTTCGTCTATGCAATGACGAACATCTGCATCGCGTCTATGCAATGACGCCATTTCATTTAAGCCTATGCAACGACTTCGTATATGTTTTGTGTATGCAACGACGAACATTTGTATCGCGTCTATGTAACGACGTCATTTCATTTAAGCCTATGCAACGGCTTCATCTACGTTTTATCTATGCAACGACAAACATCTGCATTGCGTCTATGCAATGACGTCATTTCATTTAAGTCTATGCAACGGCTTCATCCACGTTTCATCTATGCAACGACGAACATCTGCATCGCGTCTATGCAATGACGTCATTTTATTTAAGCATATGCAATGACTTCATCTATGTTTTGTCTATGCAACGATGGACATCTGCATCGCGTCTATGCAACGATGTCATTTCATTTAAATTCTACGCAACGACTTCATCTATATTTCGTCTATGCAACAACGAACATCTGCATCACATCTATGCAACGACACCATCTTCGTCTAAAAATGACGAACATCTGCATTGCGTCCAGAAACGACGCCATCTTCGTCTAGAAACGACGAACATCTGCTTTGCATCAAAAAATGACGTCATCTTCGTCCAGAAACGATGAACATCCGCATTGCGTCCAGAAATGATATCATCAGCATTTCCTTTTGCATTTTGACCTCGGGAATAAACACCCTAGAGACATTTCAGGGAACAAATCACCCTGTCTCTTCAAGCATCCCATTGCAGCTACCCAGTGTCATCATAATTCGATACTTGAATAAATTTTGAATCGACGTCTGGCCGTCTTTGATTTTCTAGCATCGTAGCAACTCAGTGTCATCATAATTCGACACTGGACAAAATTTTTGAATCTGCATCAGTTTTTCTTTCAATTCTTCTTTAAATTTCTTTTGCTCACACATTTCTTGATCTTTGTTATAATTCTGACGAGGAAGACAAAATTGGCTACAAGTCAACATCTTTGTCCGAAAACTGTTTCATCGTCTTCAGTCAAAGAGAGAAAAGCTGTTGACACTCAATTTTGACTCATCTTTTGGTTATTTATTGCAATTTTAAGTATTTAATCATCATTTTTTTTTTGCATTTTTTATATATTTTTACCTAATATTATATTTTTATTATTATTACCAGTTATTTTATTTAAATAATTTTACATCTTTTAATTAATAAACCCTTTTATATTTTTTATCAAACCAATTTCATCAAACCAGTCCAAACCGAGGCCAATTCGGATCAGTCCAAAACCATTTTCAAACTCCATACCATGTCCCATCTTTATTTCCATCATATCATTACAACACTTCACCCCCATATCTCTTTGATCATTACAACACTCCACCCCATACCTCTGATCATCTTCACCTCTTACACACACATTCCCTATATCTTTTACCCATCCCTTTTTCAGAAAAGGAGATCGACCACCCCATTTTTACATATGGAGCACGCTCCCTTATCCCCTCCATATTCAGCAGCCGCACAAAACAACACTCTCCCATTTTATTTTTGGGTAACTAACCCATCTTCCCTGTTTCATCTCCTCCCAACACCCATTTCCGGCGAACCCCTGTCCCGCCACAACACCGTCGACCACCACCCATCCCCGAACCAGTAAACCCGACGACCCAACACCAAGGCTCCATCAATACCCACAACCCTTCATCTCTTTTAAATGAGATTTTCTTGATTTTTATATTGTAATCATACTCGATTTTGCACAAAGCTAGTTCGTTGTTGGTCGGCGTTACTACCGAGGCGTCGCTCCGACACTCGTTGTCATTGAAGTGATGCCTCCTGAGCTTAGTGCCGTTATTTCATATTCTTGCCAGAAAACGTAAATTCTGTTGACCTCTGTTTTGTCATGTTTGCTCTATGTTTTGATGTTGTTTATTTGGTATTCTTGTTTGGCTTTTGGTGACATTTCGGGCGAACCACTACCCGGTGATGTTGCCATCGAACCGTACGGTTTTTGCCATTTTTGGGGCTGATTCGGACGATTGTGCCTTTCTATTTTTATTAAAATTACTGGGGCAGATTTTGTTTTAAATGAACTTATGCTACTGATTTTGGTATCTTATTGGACTGATTTTTCTAATTTTTTGGTATCTTCCAGAGTTTGCAAACTCCGGCGACGCTCTGAAATTCCGGCGATCTTGCTACTTTATTTCCACTGGTTTCGCGGATCATCTTGCTCACGGTTTTTCTGTTGGATGTTGTTGTTTACTGTTCGAACTGGTTTTTGGACATTTCGCATTTGTTTTTATTAAACTGAAAGAACATATTGCTACACTTGAATATTTGGTATTTTTCTGATTTGAACAAAGATACTACACTTGATTGGCCGATGAAAAAATTATACGTCGATTTTTTAGGCCTCCACAGTTGCAAAGTCGGAAATTATATCTTTGGGCAATGATGATTTCTTCCACATACACCGGATGCCAACATGAGCTGGCAGGGCGAATTTTCGCAGCCAGACTTGTTTAGGATGTCCCACATTTTTATATATATCTGAGCACTCTGTGTTCAAAACATTTACTGTTTTGCGCGGATCCGAAGATTTTATTATATTTTAATATTTCTAACTGTTTGTTCTTGGTAGCTTGTGAAGATTGGCCGATGAAGGAATCTCCGTCTGATTTCCAAGGCCTCCCCTGTACAAAAGACGAGTTTTATTTTTTAGTTTACTTATTAATTCTTATCGTTGTTTGATAATTATTTACTCTCTTACTGACATTTTTACTAAGTGTTTATACAGGTACCTGAAGATGCATCTTGGGCAAAATGCCTAAAAAGGGCTAAATAAGACAAGAAGATGTCATTCAGAGTTTTATTTTATTGTTGTATTTAATTTTATTTTTTATTTTTTATTTCTAAAGCATGATAGATAACTAACCTAGGTTTGATCGGATAACCGCAAGTTAGCGGATCTTAGAGGATGTCTAACTCCTTCTCTTTAGGATAATAAAGAACCCTGATCCAGAATCTCATTAATCTCGCAGACCATTAAATGGAGATCAATTGCAGTATTTTTATTGCAATAGTTCAAGTGTCCTAATTCACTTAACTAATTAGGTGGCAACTCCTCAAAACTAGAATTTTGCTCCATCTAGGGAACCGCGTCAAAGAGCAACATTGCGGATATCGTTCGGACCCCGAGGTAAAAAACGGGTGCGATAGAAGTCAAAGGGAACCCAAGCAAGAAGCGAAAGTTCCAAAAGGTTGGTAAGTCCCAAACAACTGAAAAGTTCAAGGGAAATTGCCATCACTGTGGTAAAGTTGGTCACACGGCCAAGGACTGTCGCAAGCTCAAAAGTGAGAATAAAGAGAAGGCCAAAGGCAAGAAAAATGCTAACATCGTCGAAGACACGCTTCTAGACGATATGATTGAAGAATTTTCAGCGGTGGTGCTAAAAGCTAACCTCGTTGAGAATCCGGTGAAATGGTGGTTGGACACGGGTGCTACCCGTCACATTTGTTCCAATAAAGACGCCTTCTCCACACATACACCAGTCACAGATAAAAAATTGTTCATGGGCAACAATTTTTCTTCAGATGTGTTGGGGGTAGGAAAGGTAATACTGAAGATGACGTCCGGAAAGGAACTAATTCTGAAGGAAGTGATACATGTCCCGAAAATTCAAAGAAATTTAATTTCCGGACCTTTGTTGGTGAATGATAGTTTTAGGCTAGTGTTAGAGGCCAATAAATTTGTAATCACTCTAAACCGAACTTTTGTAGGAAGGGGCTTTGTCTGTGAAGACCTCTTTAAGTTTAATGTTGCACCTGTAATGACTTCTACTTCAACTATCAATAAAATTGAGTCTTCTACTTATTTGATTGAGTCTTTTAATTTATGGCATCATAGATTAGGACATGTTAACTATCAATCTATCCAAATATTGGTAAAATTGGAATTGTTGCCGTCCATAGACGTAAACCCTCAATGCAAGTGTGAGGTGTGCGTAGAGACAAAACTTTCAAAGAGTCTATTTAGATCCGTCGAAAGGGAAACCGCTCCTCTAGAACTCATACACACCGACATATGTGATTTAAAGTTTTCTCAAACAAGAGGGGGAACAAGTACTTTGTGACTTTCATAGATGATATCACAAGGTTTTGTTACCTTTACTTACTTTAAAGTAAAAATAAAGCCTTTGAAGTGTTCAAACGCTACAAAGCGGAAGTTGAGAACCAACTAAGCGGACGAATTAAAACAATTCGTAGCGATAGAGGGGAAGAATATGTAGCACCTTTTGAAGAATTTTATACCTATTCGGGTATAGTTCATCAAACGGTGACTCCTTACTCACCTCAATCAAACGGTGTAGATGAACGCAAGAACCGAACACTAAATGAAATGATGAATGCTTTACTCATTAATTCAGGCCTTCCCCAATACATGTGGGAAGAAGCTATCCTTACCGCGAATAAGATTCTTAATAGAGTCTCACACAAGGGTAAGGACAAGACTCCATATGAACTATGGAAGGGAAAGAAACCCACCTACTTGAAGGTGTGGGGTTGTCTGACCAAGGTAGAAATACCTAAGCCAAAGCAGGTCAAAATTGGACCTAAGGCTGTGGATTGCATATTCATCGGATATGCCAATAACAACAGTGCTTATCGCTTCCTAGTGCATAAGTCAGATGTACCGAACATTCATGTAGGTATAATTATGGAATCAAGAAACGCAAGTTTCTTTGAAGACTCGTTTCCTAGAAATGAAAGAGACATAACCTCTCGCAAACGAAGTTATGAACAAACCTCTGAGGATCCAGGAGTTGTCAACTGCCCGGATCTAAACGGTTCAGATCTAGTGAATGCTAAAGTGGCTGATTATCTGTAATCCAGTATTCTAAATTCTCAGGACTTGGAAGATTCAGAGATGGAACCAAGACGAAGCAGAAGGGCCCGAAAGGACAAGTCCTTCGGTCCAGTCTTTGAAGCTTATCTGGTTCAAGAAGAACCACGGACAATCACCGAAGCGTTGTCAACTCCAGAAGCACCGCTCTGGAAAGAAGCTATAGATATAGAGTCCATCTTGCACAACCACACCTGGGAGTTGGCTTAACTTCCTCCGGGACACAAACCTTTGGGTTGTAAGTGAATCCTCAAATGGAAGTTAAAGGCAGATGGATCCATCGACAAGTACAAGGCTAGGCTGGTAGTCAAGGGCTATTGTCAAAATGAGGACCTTGATTACTTTGACACCTACTCACCGGTATCTAGAATGACATCCATACGTATGTTCATAGCTATCGTCGCCTTGCGGGATCTTGAAATACATCAAATGGATGTCAAGACAGCCTTCCTAAATGGTGATTTGGAAGAAGAAATATATATGGACCAACCCGAGGGGTATGTGGTTCCAGGACAAGAGACAAAAGTGTGTCGGCTTTTCAAATCGTTGTACGGGCTGAAACATGCCCCTAAATAATGGCACGAGAAATTGATAGTACCCTACTATCAAAAGGGTTCGCCATTAATGGATGTGACAAATGTGTTTACATGAAAGAAAATATCGATTCTTTCGTCATGATATGTCTCTATGTAGACGACTTGTTGATCACTGGAAGCAGTCCTAGGATAATCCTAGAGACTAAGAACATGCTAAAATAATGTTTTGACATGAAAGATATGTGTATCACAGATGTTATCTTGGGGATCAAGATCTCTAAGACATCTGACGGACTGGTCTTGTCTCAAGCTCACTACATCGAGGATGTACTGAAGAAATTTGGGATGTACGACAGTTCGCCGTAACGACACCACTAGATATAAGTCAAAAGATTGACAAACATCTTGGTGTGCCCGTACGCCAGAAAAGATATGCGCAGGTGATTGGTAGTCTGATGTATCACAAACTGCACTCGACCTGATATCGCATATGCAATCAATAAATTGGCTAGGTTCACCCGTAATCCGAGTGAGGATCACTGGAAAGCGTTGAATCGGGTACTATGATTCCTGAAGTTCATGATAAAGTTTGGGTTACACTATTCGAGATATCCAGCTGTACTAGAGGGGTACAGTGATGCAAACTACATATCTGATATCGAGGACATTAAGTCCACCAGCGAATATGTTTTTACAGTCGGTGGTGGAGCTGTGTCTTGGAAATCCTCTAGGCAAACCCTTATTTCCCGATCCACGACGGAGTCAGAATTTTTCGCTTTAGACAAAGCGGGAGAAGAAGCTGAGTGGCTTCATGGTTTCTTAGAGGATGTCCCATGTTGGGGTAAACCCATGCCTTCTGTAATGATCCACTACAACAGTCAGTCGGCTCTAGGAATGGCACGAAGTTCTATGTATAATGGTAAGTCTCGTCATATTCGATGGAGACATGAGTCTGTTAGGAAGCTGATCACCACAAGTAGTATTTTCATTGATTACGTAAAATCTAAGGAAAACTTAGCAGATCCCTTGAAGGGCATACCCAGAGATCAGATGTTCTGCCTGTCTAGGGGATGGGCTTAAAACCCAATCAATAAGAACTGATACGGTGGATACCCAACCTTACAAACTGGAGACCCCAGGAATTAGGTTCAATGGGAAAACTAAATCGTAAAGGTTCAGTTTGAGCGCTTCGGTGGAAGCAAGAGCACTTTGGATGATCATTTCTTCTTAGAAACATGAATCCAAGGCCGTTTCCGTGATAGCAAGCTACCTGTAGAGGGGGTAAAGGATAAGTTTCTAAACCTTTAATGATCCTCAATGTTTGAGGTTAGGTTGGAATTATTTTTAATGGTTCCTAACATTTTTATAATGGGGTATTGCAGGATACCTTGTAGGAGACCATCTATTTAAGTGCGAGGATTGGCCGCCTCAAATGAATGCACTTAAGAATCCAAGAGTGCCCACGGCCCACGACGGACAAACCTTAAAGAAGGATATAGTAAGAAAAGGTGTTGTGTTTGTACCATTGTCTTGGCTTACACTAAACACTGACGGTTCAAGACATCACGTTCACCGCGCAATAAGTAAGTCCGATGGTATTCTACTATTGAAGATTCAAAGCTACGACTACCTCTCCAGATGCAACATCGATCCGCCGGATGATTGCTAGAAAGGCACCAGGTGAGTGCGCCAAAATATCTTCCAAGAGGGGATTGTTGAAAATTTATTAAACGTGAAATAAAGTTTATCCTATTAATTATGACTCGAACATTTGGGGACCCGCACGTCGAAAAAGTTGTTTTCACACACGTGCGCACATTGTACCAAGGATCGTAATTTTCTTAATGGAAGAGATATTGATACGTATAAAAAATGTTTGAGACGTAAGATAATAGATGGTTATTGGCCAAATGACAATGGTTTCACGTTGATAAATGAAGGAAGAAGTGTACAATGTGTAAAAGATGAAACGAATCAGAAATCATCGCAGAGCCGAGAAGGGCCGCGACGCGACCCAGTCAGGTCGCGGCGTCTGGAGCACTGCGACGCCTTCTCCTAGAGCCGCGGTGCTCGTGACGATAAAATTCACTGGGAAGTTACGGGACTTGAAGCGCCGAGGCTCCAGTGTGATACGGGACATTAAGCGCCGCGGCGCTTCGACTATTTCCAGACCGTTGGAGACGAAATAAAACTAATTCTTGGGCTGATTTTGGAGCATTTATTCTCCATTATTTGGCTCATGAATTCAGCCATAACTAGGCTGAATGTAACCCCAAAATCAATGGTCATTACTTGGCATTGATGGCCATTATTTGGTTAATAGGGAAGACATGTTCATCACCCTATAAATTGATGCCATTGTCACAATTGTAAAACACACATTTTCAGAATATAATATTCCTCTCTTGCAATCTCCAACCACTCAAAGATCTTTCTTTCTAAGTGAACACTTGAATCTCATTTGCTCAATTGTTTGATTACTGTTTTATCTTGGGAGATAAATTGTCATACAAGCCGTTAAAGGAATATACGGGGCAATATTATCTTAAGAATAGATTGAAAAATCAACTGACTCAGCAAACCATCTATTTTGTTTATTTCCAGATTTCTAACTACTTTGTTATTGTTGATCTAATTCTCACTTCCTTGTTACTATACATTTTACTCACAATGTCTAACATTTGGCGGATTTAATTTACTATTAGTCCAGTCGACTTAGTTGAACAATTAATTGTCCTGGGAAACTTGATATAAATAATCCAAATATTCTAAAACAGGCACTTGATTTTCACTAATAATGATATATTCATCTTAATATATTTGGTTCTCTTAGTCCCCAGTAACCCACCCCAGATAGTGAACAACGCAGTATCCTTTAATTATAACACTAGTGGTAACTCTGTGATCTCTTTTCCAAATTGGTTTTGCATAGAATAAGTAGTTTAAACTTTAAAGAGTGTTTAATGACAAGACGTTTATAGTAAAACTAAAACCACGTCTCTCGCCTTTGATTCTACTTCCTATTTTCTCTCACTGCGTTAATTTGTCACTACAAATGTTACATCATCACTTGCATTTTTGTAAGACATGATATTTGCGCTAATGATACAAAATTAATGGTAATTAAACACACATATATATATATATATATATATATATATTTCAATCGAGAGATATAATTTCATTTTGTAGTCCAAATAGAAGATTTCAATTTATTCATAATATTCATTATATTTCTGTGCTAGCAAATAATATTATAATTTTTCGTTTGAATTAATAATTTATTTATTTGACTAATTAAACTCTTTAATTTAATTATCAAATAATAAATTAATTAATCGTTTAGCAAGGATCAGAACACTCGCTAATGTGATATCTCATAGATTCAATACTAAGCCGATAATAAATTAGTCATAACAATATACTAATCAAGAGTGACATCTAGCATACTGCTTAACGATCGAATTGAATGAAGCATATAATTTACTGTCACGAACTTATAGAAGAACAATGTAATATCTTCCTTCTGTCCTTAAAGCTCTGGATCATTCTAAGATATGGTTTAACTGTCAAATTATTATTGATCATCGAATGATCTAAAAAAACACATTTCTTCTTTATTTCAATTGCCATGACCAAGATCTTAATTAATTGTTTATAATTTATGACTATATAGAGCTTAAACTTATTATCAAGAGTTGACAAATTACATTTTAATCAATCATTAACTTTACAAGCATTTAATCATAACCAATATCTTTTCAACCATTATTGTAGGGCCATGGATGTATGATATTAAAGTGCGATAAATAACATATCATGAATTATTATGATGATCTCAGGTCAAATGAAATTCATACATCACTTCTTCGAGAGAATATCCTATTGGCAGTTTATGGACTATGGTAATTTCAACCATTAAAATCTCTGATGAGTTGGTTCAATGATCATATTTTTATATGCATCATCATTATAAGATTTAGTTAACGAGATCAACTAATAATTTATCATATATATATATATATATTGATATAACACGACCACTAATATCCTAGTTAATGATCCTCTATACGATCAAAAATATTTTTTAAATTAAGAAATGTGACTCTTATTATCGTGATCTCCATCATGATGACAAGTCCCACAACTTAATTAACGCCGTAAGAATGGATCTTGAGCCTAACTCTACCCCAAAAGCTAACTTGTAGGGTGTAGATTGTCCAAGTCCATATAAGGAATTCATGTTTCCATTCCATTACCGATGTGAGATTCTTAACACTCCCCCGCACGCCCAGACCCCGTTAACTAAAGCGTGGATAATATAATTTGGGGGTCCAACATCAGTGAACAAAGAATTGAAATGAGTCTGACTCTGATATCATGTAAGAATGGATCTTGAGCTTAACTCAACCCCAAAAGCTAGCTTGTAGGATAATGATTGTCCAAGTCCATATAAGGAGTCCATATTTCCATTCCATTACCGATGTGAGACTCTTAACCGCCATTAAAATATTACTTTAGACCTTCAAACTTATTAAACTGCCCTATTTAATCATAAAAAACTCACAGATTAATTCGGATCGTGTAGTTCCATTGAAGGTAGGGGATCCTACCACATTCCTTGGTGGTAAATTTGCATTAGCACAATTTGCTTTGCACGTGTTGGCAACAGTTCAGTTGAAGTAACTGTTGAGGTTGCCTGGTCCATAGTGATGACAAATCTGCTCATGCAGCCAGAGTCCATAATCTCTATGGTATTCTCGGGACATCTTGGAGATACAAAATTTGGTGAAAATTCATTGTCAATTGGATTTGCAAATATAACCAAGTACTAGCTCATTTCCAAAGGTCTAGCCATGGGATTAAAGTAGTTCCATCCACTAGGACCCTTCAGGACCCAAAATATAAGTAGTTCTTGACTATTTTTTTTTAACAAAGAATATTCTGTTGGAAATTTATTAAATTGAAGTAATGTTAATCTTATTATTTATGACTCGAATAATTGAGGCCCACACGTCAGAAACATCATTTTCACACACGTACACACATTGTATCAAGGATCGTAAATTTCCTTTGTGAAAGAGATATTGGTACGTAAACAAAATGTTTGAGATATGAAATGATAGACGGTTATTGGCCAAATGACAAGTTTTTCACGTTGCTAAATGAATGAAGAAGTGTACGATGTGTAAAAGATGAAACAAGTTTAAAATCGTCACGGGGCAGTGAAGGGCCGCGGCACAACCACCGTCGGAACCGTGATACCGGAGTGTCGCGGCGCAACCACCGTCGGAGCCACGATGCCTGGGAGGCAGTGAGCTACTGGAAGTTTGGCGCTGTTGTGCCTCTAGGCAGAGCCGCGGCGCCTGACAGGCAGTGAGTTCAATGGAAGACCAAAAATTTCTGACTTTTGGGCTGGTCTTGGAGCATAACTCCTCCATTACTTTGCACTTGAATGCAGTCATTATTTGGATGAATTGTAACCCCACAATTAGTGCCATTGTGGCTATTGAAGACTATTACTTGGCTAGATGGAAAGTCATCTTCTACACACTATAAATTGAGACTCAAAGCTCATTTGAAAACATACTTGAAATCTGAAACTTCTTCCCCTTTTGCTATCTTTCATACACTCAAAAGGTTCTTCATTTTAGTAAACACTTGAGTTATCCTTTGCTTAATTATTTATTGCTGTTTTATCTTGGGAGACAAGTTGCCAATAGCTGTTAAGAGATTCATACGGGACAATATTGTCTTAAGGACATGGTGCTAACACCCGACTTAGCAAATCTTTGTAGTAGTTGTTTCTTGTTTCCATTTCCAGATTGTAACTCTTGTTCTTGTTGCTTCTTTCTCATTTACTTGTAACCGCAATTACAACTCACAATCTTAAGACAATATTCGCTGTTAGCAACAACAAAAATGATCGGATTCAACACTGAAACATCTGCTACTGCTCAAGGCAATCAAAATGCCTTCACCACCGCTGCTCAAGGCACAACCAGTGCCAACCCCACTGCTGCTCAAGGCATTAATAACGCCTTTGCTACTACTCATGGGAACGCTCTCGTTCCACTACCCGCTGGTTTTCACCATGAACGTCCAGATAAATTTATGAGCACAAATTTCAAAAGATGACAACAAAAGATGCTGTTCTTCCTGACGGTGATGGGAATGTCTCATTTTCTAATCGAAGATCCTCTAAAAGTTGGAGATGAAGTGGACCCTCAACCTAATGAAACGGCGGGAGGGGCCAAGATATCTATGTCATTAATGGCATGAAGATGACTCAAGATGCTTGGAGTCATAGTGAGTTCCTTTGTCGGAACTATATCCTGAATTGTTTGTCCGATCCTCTTTACACGGTATACTGGACCGTTGGCACTGCCAAAGAGTTGTGGGATAAACTTCAGAAGAAATACAACACACAAGATGCAGGGTCTAAAGAGTTCATCATTGAGAAATTTCTCAAATTTCAAATGGTGGACAATAAAACTGTGGCATCACAAGTCCATGAATTTCAAATGATTTTACATCACCTGAATTTGGAAGGATTGAAGCCTAACGAGCAATTATTGGTTGCCTCGTTAATTGAGAAGTTACCTCCCTCGTGGAATGAGTTTATGAGTTACCTAAAACTCAAAACGAAATAGATGACCTTAGAGGAACTTATTATCAAGCTCCAGATTCAGAAGGATAATAAGAAGGTCATGCCAAAGGGGAAACTACTCGCTGAGGCTAAGGCAAACCTGGCGGAAACCAAAGGGAGTTCAAGCAAGAAGCGAAAATTCCAGAAGGACGGTAAGGGCCCAACAACTGACAATTTAAGGGGACTTGCCATCACTGCGGTAAACCTAGTCACATGGTCAAGGATTGCCGCAAACTCAAGAATGAGAATAAGGCCAAGGGCAAAGCTAAGTCTAACATCATCGAAGACACAATCATAGAAGATATGATTGAGGAGTTCTCGGCGGTGGTACTTGAAGCCAACCTCGTTGAGAATCCTATTCAGTGGTGGATGGACACGGGTGCTACCGTCACATCTGTTCCAACAAAGACGCCTTCTCCACATATACACCAGTCACGAATAAGAAGTTATTCATTGGCAACAATGTTTCTTCAGAGGTGCTGGGGTTAGGAAAGGTAATCCTGAAGTTGACATCCGAAAATAAGCTTACTCTGAAAGAGGTGATACATGTCCCGAAAATTCAAAAAAATTAATTTTTGGAACTTTGTTGGTGAATAATGGTTTTAGGCTAGTGTTTGAGGCCAATAAATTTGTAATCACTAAAAATGGAACATTTGTAGGAAGAGGCTTCGTCTGTGAAGACCTCTTTAAAGTTAATATTTCATTTGTAATGCCTGCTTCTATTCTTAATAAAATTGAGCTTTTGCTTGAGTCTTGTAATTTATGGCATCATAGATTAGGACATGTAAACTATCAATCTATCCAAAGATTGGTAAAGTTGGAGTTGGTTCCGTCTATCGACGTAAACCCTCAACGTAAGTGTGAGGTGTGCGTAGAGGCAAAACTTTCAAAGAATCTCTTTAGATCTATCGAAAGGGAAACCGCTCCTCTAGAACTCATACACACCGATATATGTGATTTGAAATTCGCTCAAACTAGAGGGGGCAATAAGTACTTTGTGACTTTCATAGATGATAAAACAAGATATTGTTACCTTTACTTACTAAAAAGTAAAGATGAAGTCTTTGAAACATTAAAACGCTACAAAGCAGAAGTTGAGAACCAACTAAACGGATGGATTAAATCAATCCGT
The DNA here is from genome assembly GCA_029844215.1 of Przewalskia tangutica. NCBI lineage: Eukaryota > Viridiplantae > Streptophyta > Magnoliopsida > Solanales > Solanaceae > Przewalskia > Przewalskia tangutica. The sequence continues at coordinate 85,655,490 of CM056734.1, forward strand.
AGTGATAGAGGAGGAGAATATGTAGTGCCTTTTGAAGAATATTGTGCCCAATCGGGCATTGATCATCAAACGACGACTCCTTACTCACCTCAATCAAACGGTGCTGCTGAATGCAAGAACCATATGTTAAAGGAAATGATGAATGATTTGCTCATCAATTCAGGCCTTCCCCAAACAATGTGGGGAGAAGTTATCCTTACCGCTTGTAAGATTCTTAATAGAGTCCCACATAAGGGTAAGGACAAGACTCTATACGAGCTATGGAAAAGAAAGAAACCCGATGATGCGCGAAAAGATGCACACACTTTAACGCAAGTGCACATTATCGTGACAAGTAATATAGTCTTGGTAAGACCGAATATCGTCCACAAGGATTAGTGTTCAAGTATCAACTATCTATCTTTTGGTATCTATTTGGTAATTGATATGTGATTTTGTGGTTTATAACTAATAATTATAAAAGCTAATTAACTATAGGTTTGCTTCAGTTGTGATGGGAATAGGGCTTCCATGTCTCCTCAACTATCCGCTTATGTTATTTATTAATGCAATGAATTATGGTCTTCTTCTCTCGGAGCTAGCAGGTTTACGAAATCGTTTTATATTCCCGTTAAGTATATATAAACACTCAACCCCAGTATTGCACCTTACCTACCTTTCGGTGATAAGGATAACTCTATAGGAGGATTAAGCACAAAAACCTAGTTAACCGTCACGCACCATGCGTAAAATTAGGGTTGTTAAGCCTCTCATTAACACTACATAAATAATTGAGGTATTTTCATCCCCAACCCAAATATGTCTACCCAACTTACAACATATTCACAACCTCCTCCTTTCGAAGTTTGATTAGAAATCATATAATGATAATTAGTTGTCAATTAATTACCAAGCATTCAAAGCAATTATTGGATAAATCTCTCAAAGAAGAATAATAACCATAGACATGCATTAATTCATAACATAAGTTTCTAGTGAATCAACATGGAAAGCCCTATAAAAGAATTAGTTCCTAGCCATTGACATGACAAGAACTAATTCAAAGTTCATCATACAAAACTGAAATAAAGAAAAGAAAAGAAAAGAAAATTACTAAGTTTAAGGTCTCCAATCTTCAAAGCAAGAATCCTTGAGTTGTGCAAGAAAGGGAACCCTTAAAATCTGCCTAGGGTTCTCCTTTTATAGGCTGAAAACCGCCTCTAACTTTTCCCTGCAGGCCTGGCCCAGAAAATCGTCAATTAACCTGATTTTCCCGCGTCGGCGCCGCGGCCCTGCTATCGGCGCCGCGGCGCCGGAACTTCTGAAGCACTTCGGGTGATTTGGCGCCGCGGCCCTGATTTCTGCTGTCTGTGGGCGCCGCGGCGCTGGAATCTCTGCAGCCTCTCTGATGATTAGGCGCCGCGGCCCTGCTTCTGACTGCAGGAGGCGCCGCGGCGCTGGTCCGGGTTTTTGCCTCGTTCGCCACTTTCTCTGTTTTTGGCTCTGGAACCTCCTCTTTTGCCCTCTTTTAGCTCCTTTTCCGCCATTTGGCCATTTTAACCACTTTGACTCAAAAGAAAGAAAAACTATCCTAATACGACACTTATTTGTACAAAAAGGGACAAAAGACTAACTAAAACTGACTCAAAAAGTGTATATAAAATACACCGATCAAATACCCCCAAACTTAACCTTTGCTCGCCCTCGAGCAAAGATAGAAAGAAAGAAAATAAAAGACTCAAAGAACGACAATAAAAGACTCACTGACATTGATCACTTTTGCTGCATTAGTGTTATCTAGAAAAACATGAAGGTTAGCAGAATAATATGCAGGAACATATAGCATAAAGTTTTAGCACACTAAACACATTAAGCTAGATATTTCGCAAACTCATATTCATCATGCTTAATGGAAGTCAACTTACTGAATCATGCATATAAATTCAAAAATTCTATGGCATTTTTACTTGCTAGTCTCCACTAATCTTGGATATGCATAAAAGAGATCTTCAGGACTTTAAGGGTTGTAATGTAGGCTTAGGTATATGTAGGTAAAAATAAGCATTTTAGGCTCATTTTGTGTACCATAAGCTCTTTAGCTTTTCCATTTTTCCCTTTTCTTTTGGTTCTTTTCTTCACTTCAATTCTATCTTTTCCCTCTTTTGTTTTGGGAGAGTGAAGAGTATTGTAATAACAAGCACCCCCAAACTTAGGTTTTTGCCTATTTCTTATTACTTTTTTATTGGGGTGCAACAAGCTTGTTCACTCTTTTTGTCTCTTTTTTAACACAATTTATTCCACTATTTCACATTTTTACTTATGGCACAATTTGTGGGAATATAGGGTGTCAAAGAAGAAGTTTCAATTTTTAGGCTCAATGGGGCTGACTAGAGATATATTTAAAGTCCGGGATAGAAAAGAGTTGTAAGAATTGACTATCAAAGAAATGCCTGAGTCATCTCCCTAACATGCATATCCTAACTATTTCGCCTCAAATAGCAAGCAATCATAACACATAAGTATTCATCATTTAGCATGCACAATTTAAGCAAGAAACTCCAAATAGACAGATTTTGTGAGTTTTTGGCATATCTAACCTAAGTGTTTAGATAGTTGCTTCAATTCCATTACATTATTCCACCTTACTTCACTAGGTGTTTCTAGCAACTACAGCATACATGATATTTTGACAGACAATTATGACTCGAAAGAAAAAAAATTTGTGACTCAAAAATACATAAAAACAACAAAAACACAAATAAAAACACAAATAAAACATAAATAAAACACCCCCCCCCCAAACTTAAATCACACATTGTCCCTAATGTGTGTAGACTCAAAGACAATAAAAGAAATAATACACTTACAGACTTGGCTAAAATGGTGGTGGTGGCGGTGGATAATGCATCGACCATTGGTTGAACAGGGAACTCATCTCGTCAAACTGCTGGTGCAATTGTTGTTGCTCCTGCCTCAATTCTTGTTGCCCTTGTCTCAACTCATGTTGTCCTTGTATTACTGTGTCGAAATGTTGCATCATCATTCTCTGGTTTTGGAGCAACTGCTCCATCATAGGCGCTGGAGGTTCTGACTCTGGGGTTGGCTGGTGGCTAGGCCCTGCTGCATATTGAGCCCCTATTTAAGGCTCATCTTCGTTCATTGCGGCCTCTGCTGCTGCTGCTGTTGGTGGTGGTTGTGCTCTTCTTCTTGCTGCTGGGGGGCTTGGGTCTGGGAAAGAGTGCACTATCCCATAGGACACAGGCAGTTGGTTTCTCTCATTAGTATCAGTGGGTAGGATTGGGACCCCATTCATGTTGCACAAACTGGTGATAACTGAGCCATGTCCCAATCCACCTGTTGTCACCAACCTGCTGATTTCTTCAATGCTCTGCACTATCTCTTTCCCCACATCAATCGTCAACCCCCTCATAATTCCATATATCAGCTTAATCCTATCTTTTGGCACTCTGGTGAAGTGCGTGGATGGAATCATGCGGGCACTGACGAAATATAGCCAACCCTTGGCTGCTTTGTTGAATTGGCACCTGCTCAGTGCTCTTGACCCATTTCTCGCAATATCAAAAGCAGCCCCAGGGTAGCTCACTGTGTCTGCGACGGCAGTCCAGTTGATGTTGTTGGTGCTCCTAGACCATGTTCTAAAATGGTTCCAATCACTACTTTCTTCAACATCAACCGTCTTCAATTGGGTATTTATATCTTCTGCTGTCACAGGCACATAATTTCCCCTTACAAAGCATCCCCTTTCCACCTTCTCCGGAAAGTTGGCATAGAATTCACGCACCATTGTTGTGTTCATTGGTGCTATCTTCTTCGGATTTACAAATCTCCTCCACCCCCTTAACTCAATCATTGCCCGAATGGGCTCATAAACATCCTCTTCCCCAAATGACTCCCTCTGATAGTCCATTCCCCTTTCAGGGATTAAGGGCCTAGTACTAAGCTTTTTGTATCTTTGGAAGGCTTCGTAGCTCACAAACCTGGTATCATCGTAATGTGGGGCTGAGGTGGATGTGGAGGCTCTTCTTTTCCTGGCAGACATGGTTAACTTACTTTGTACAGCTTACAACTTATTAGCACAAGTGTTCCCCAACACAATCAACAATCTAGCAGCTAAAACACAAACACCCCCAAACTTCAATTCTACTACTCAATACCCACACCCTCCTTGTCTACTCCTCCTCTAAACTCCACAACCAATTTTTTTTTAGCACCCCAACTACTTCAACACTACAATACTCCTTCAAACTACTACCTCCTGTGACTACAGTAAAGATCTCAAGAACAGACAAAGATTACCTTTTTATGGTGTTCTTGATGTGTTTCGCTTCTAATGGTGATTTGAGGCAATGGAATGGGGTTTTGTTGGTAGAGATGGCTGAGGGTTCTAGGAATTTAAGAGTTTTGGTTGTGGTTGGGTTTGATTTGTGGAGGATTTGTGGGTAAATTATGGATTTTCGTGGGTTTTGTGGAGAATGAGGGTTAGGTTTTGGTTTTGAAATTGGGGCAAATCGATTTTAAGTTTTTAAGTTTACGGATTTTAGCCGCGGCCACACTTTTAGCTAGCGGCTGATCTCCTCGCCGGGTTTTTCGCGCGACCACATTCTGGGCGCCGCGACGCCTAGACTTGGCATTTTTTTTTGGATTTTTGGCTCCGCGGCCCTGCTCCTGGGAGCCGCGACCCTTAAACTTCAGCGCCTCTTCTGTTCTTTTGGCGCCGCGGCCCTGCTCCTGGGCGCCGCGGCGCTTACCCGTTTTTATGAAAATCCTGATTTTTCTTCAGTTTTTTGCCCTTTAGTTTAATTGCCTATACATGTCAATCACAACACAAACACAAGAACCCAAGACCGTGAGATTGTTCTAGACAAAATAAAATAAACTAAAGACAGAAATTAAAATAACATAATTGAAAACGTTGGGTTGCCTCCCAACAAGCGCTGTCTTTAACGTCTTTTAGCCGGACACAATTAACCGGTACGAGTGCCCATTGGATCCTTCTGCGAACTGCTTGTAATCCACAGATTTATTGCTGTAGGTCTCAATTTCCCTACAACCATTTGTTCAAACATAAGCCTTAAAAATACAATTATCCCCCAAGTACACAAGGCAGGCTTGTCTTTTAGGCTTTCTATAATGTAGGAATCCGTGAACTTCTCTACATCTCTCAACTCTATGGGGTACCCTTGATGGTGTGGACTTCCTAATTGGGGATCAACAGTGATAGCTGATGGTGTTTCTTCTGTAATAGGTGCAAGAAAAAGAATTTCCACAGAATCCAAGAAGGTGAATAATTGGATTTCTGCAATCTTTTCCTTCTCTACACCAACTATCTCACCAGATTCCTCAATAGTTGGGTGTGGTTCAGGCTCCTCAATTTGCTGTTCACTGTTCAAAATGACTGCGAGTTCTCCTATTTGCCGTTCCAGCTTCTTCATGGCCAATCTCGTTTCGTCCATGAACTGAGTTTGATACCTAGCGAAACTGAGTATGACTTCTCGTAACTCCTCCCTCTCTTCCTGTAGGGTTGGAGCTTCATCATATTGACAGTGGTACTCCATGTCTTCAGGATCCCTGTGATGCATCAAAACCAGCAACGGATCACGGCACCCTTGTTTTCACACAATAAATACATAAATCGAAAAAAAAAACTAAAAAAAAAAAAGAAAAAGAAAAATAACAAAGAATAAAAAAACCAAATTAGAAATTAAAAATAGATAAAATTGATATTGAACTATGCCTAATCCCCGGCAATGGCGCCAAAAACTTGATGCGCGAAAAGATGCACACACTTTAACGCAAGTGCACGTTATCGTGACAAGTAATATAGTCTTGGTAAGACCGAATATCGTCCACAAGGATTAGTGTTCAAGTACCAACTATCTATCTTTTGGTATCTATTTGGTAATTGATATGTGATTTTGTGGTTTATAACTAATAATTATAAAAGCTAATTAACTATAGGTTTACTTCAGTTGTGATGGGAATAGGGCTTCCATGTCTCCTCAACTATCCGCTTATGTTATTTATTAATGCAATGAATTATGGTCTTCTTCTCTGAGCGAGAGTTTACTGAAATCGTTTTATATTCCCGTTAAGGATATATAAACACTCAACCCGATGTGCACCTTACCTACCTTTCGGTGATAAGGATAACTCTATAGGAGGATTAAGCACAAAAACCTAGTTAACCGTCACGCACCATGCGTAAAATTAGGGTTGTTAAGCCTCTCATTAACGCTACATAAATAATTGAGGTATTTTCATCCCCAACCCAAATATGTCTACCCAACTTACAACATATTCACAACCTCCTCCTTTCGAAGTTTGATTAGAAATCATATAATGATAATTAGTTGTCAATTAATTACCAAGCATTCAAAGCAATTATTGGATAAATCTCTCAAAGAAGAATAATAACCATGTATACGCGTTAATTCATAACATAAGTTTCTAGTGAATCAATATGGAAAGCCCTATAAAAGAATTAGTTCCTAGCCATTGACATGACAAGAACTAATTCAAAGTTCATCATACAAAACTGAAATAAAGAAAAGAAAAGAAAAGAAAATTACTAAGTTTAAGGTCTCCAATCTTCAAAGCAAGAATCCTTGAGTTGTGCAAGAAAGGGAACCCTTAAAATCTGCCTAGGGTTCTCCTTTTATAGGCTGAAAACCGCCTCTAACTTTTCCCTGCAGGCCTGGCCCAGAAAATCGTCAATTAACCTGATTTTCCCGCGTCGGCGCCGGAACTCAAGCACCGGGTGATTTGGCGCGACCACGATTTACTGTACGTAGCCGCGGCGCTGGAATCTCTGCAGCCTCTCTGATGATTAGGCGCTGCGGCCCTGCTTCTGACTGCAGGAGGCGCCGCGGCGCTGGTCCGGGTTTTTGCCTCGTTCGCCACTTTCTCTGTTTTTAGCTCTGGAACCTCCTCTTTTGCCCTCTTTTAGCTCCTTTTCCGCCATTTGGCCATTTTAACCACTTTGACTCAAAAGAAAGAAAAACTATCCTAATACGACACTTATTTGTACAAAAAGGGTCAAAAGACTAACTAAAACTGACTCAAAAAGTGTATATAAAATACACCGATCACCCGACTACAAATACTTTAAGGTATGAGGTTGTCTGGAAAAGGTTAAAGTACCTACACCAAAGCAGGTCAAGATTGAACCTAAGACTGTAGAATGCATATTCATCGGATATGCAAGTAATAATAGTGCTTCGCTTCTTAGCGCATAAGTCAGATGTACCCGACATTTATGTGGATACAATCATGGAATAAAAAAATGCTAGTTTCTTTGAAGACTCGTTTCCTAGAAAGGAAAGAGACATAACCTCTCGCAAATGAAGTTATGAACAAAGCTCTCAGGATCCAGAAGTCGTTGACTGCCCGGATCTGAGCGGTTCAGATCTAGTGAACTCCGAAGTGGTTGACTATTCGGAATCAAGTATTCCAGATTCTCAGGACTTGGAGGGTTCAGAGATGGAACCGAGATGAAGCTAAAGGGTCGGGATAGATAAGTCCTACAGTCCGGACTTTGTAGCTTATATGGTTCATGACGAACCACGAACAATTGCTGAAGCATTGTCAACTTCAGAAGCTCCGCTCTGGAAAAAAGCTATAGAGAGTGAGATAGAGTCCATCCTGCACAACCATACTTGAGAGTTGGTTGATATTCATTCGGGAACAAACTGTTGGGTTGTAAGTGGATACTCAAACGGAAGTTGAGAGCAGATGGATCTATAGACAAGTACAAGGCCAGATTGGTAGTCAAGGGCTATCGACAAAATGAGTGCCTTGATTACTTTGACACCTATTCTCCGGTATCTAGGATGACATCCACATGTATGTTCATAGCTATCGCCACTTTGCGGAATCTTGAAATACATCAAATGGATGTCAAGACAGCCTTCCTAAATGGTGATTTGGAAGAAGAAATATATACGGACCAACCCGAGGGGTATGTGGTTCCTGGACAAGAGAAGAAAGTATGCCGCCTTGTAAAATCTCTGTACGGGCTGAAACATGCCCCAAAGTAATGACACGAGAAATTTGATAGTACTTTAATATCGAAAGGGTTCGCCATTAATGAGTGTGATAAATGTGTTTACACGAAAGGAAATGATGATTCATTCGTCATGATATGCCTTTACGTAGACGACATGTTGATCTTAAGAAGCAATCCTAGGTTGATCCTAGAGACTAAGAATATGTTGAAACAGTGTTTTGACATGAAGGATATGGGTATTACAGATTGCATCTTAGGGATCAAGATCTCTAAGACATCTGACGGACTGGTCTTATCTCAATATCACTACATAGAGGATGTGTTGAAGAAGTTTGAGATGTTTGACAGTTCATCGATAAAGACACCATTGGATATAAATCAAAATATTGATAAACATTATGGTGCGCCCGTACGCCAGGAGCGGTATGCGCATGTGATTGGTAGTTTGATGTATATCACAAACTGCACTCGACCTGATATCGTTTATGCAGTCAACAAGTTAGCTAGGTTCACCCATAATCCAAGTGATGATTACTGGAAAACGTTAAATCGGGTACTACGATACCTGAAATACACTCTAGCTTACGAGTTGCATTATTTGAGATATCCAACTGTACTAGAGGGATACAGTGATGCAAACTGGACATCTGATATAGAGAACACCAAGTCCACTAGTGGGTATATATTTATAATTGGTGGCGGGGCTGTGTCTTGGAAATCTTCTAAGTAAACTTGTATCGCCCGATCCACGATGAAATCAGAGTTTATCGCTTTATACAAAGTAGGAGAAAAAGCTGAGTGGCTTCATGACTTCTTAGAAGATATCCCATGTTGGGATAAACTCGTACCTTCTGTAATAACCCACTGAGACAGCCAGTCGACACTAGGAAGGGCATAAAGTTCTATGTACAACGGCAAATATCGTCATATTCGATGGAGACATAAGACCGTTAGGGATCTGATCACCACTGGTGTTATTTCCATTGAATACATAAAATCAAAGGAGAACATAGCAGATCCCTTAACGAAGGGCATACCCAGAGATCATACAGTCTGCCTGTCTAGAGGAATGTGCCTAAAACCAAAACAATAAGAACTGATATGGTGGATACCCAACCTAATAGACTGGAGATCCCAGGAATTTGGTTCAATAGGAAAATTGAATTGTAAAGGTTCAGTTGAGCGCTTCAATGGAAGCAAGAACACTTCAGATAATGATTTCTACATAGAAATATGAATACAAATCCATTATCATGATAGACATTAAGTGCTACATGCAGAGTGAGTAAAGGTTAAGTTTCCAAATCCTTTCAAGATCCTCAACGTTTGAGGTTAGGTTTGGGGAAGCTTTTAATGGTTCCTAACACTCGTGGAGTGGGATATTGCATGATACCTTGTAGGAGATCATCTATTTAAGTTTGAGGACTGGCCGCCTCAAATTGAACTCACTTAAGAATCCAAGACGTGTTCATGGCCACAACGGACAAAACCTTAAAGAAGAACAGAGTAAGGAAAAGTGTTGTGTTTGTATCATTGTCTTGGTTTACACTAAACACTGACGGTTCAAGACATCACGTTCACCGCGCAGTAAGTAAGTCCGATGGTATTCTACTATGGAAGGTTCAATGTCACAGCTACCTATCCAGATGCAACATCGATCACCCAAAAGTTTGCTAGAAATGCACCATATGCGTGCGCCAAAATCTCTTTCAAGAGGGGATTGTTGAAAATTTATTAACGTAAAGTAATGTTAATCCTATTATTTATGATTCGAACAATTGGGGCCCCGCACGTCGAAAACATCATTTCCACACACGTGCACACATTGTATCAAAGATCGTTAATTTCCTTAGTGAAAGAGATATTGGTACGTAAACAAAATATTTGAGACATGAAATGATAGATGGTTATTGGCCAAATGACAAACTCTTCATGTTGGTAAATGAAGGAAGAAGTGTACGATGTGTAAAATATGAAATAAGTCAGAAATTGCCACGGGGCCATGAAGGGCTGCGGCGCAACCACTGTCGGAGCCGCGGCGCCTGGAAGGCAGTGGGCTATTGGAAGTTTGGCGCTGATGTACCTCTAGGAAGAGCCTGATAGGAAGTGAGTTCAACGGAAGATCAAAAATTTCTGACTTTTGAGCTGGTCTTGGAGCATAACTCCTCCATTACTTGCACTTGAATTCAGTCATTATTTGGATGAATTGTAACCCCCTCAATTAGTTTCATTACATGGCTATTGAATGCCATTAATTGGCTATATGGGAAGTCATATTCTACACACTATAAATTGAGACTCAAAGCTCATTTGAAAATACACTTGAAATATGAAACTTCTTCATCTCTTGCTATCTTTCATACACTCAAAAGGTTCTTCTTTTTAGTAAACACTTGAGTTATCATTTGCTTAATTGTTTGTTGTTGTTTTATCTTGGGAGACAAATTGTCAATAGCTGTTAAGGAATTCATACGGGGCAATATTGTCTTAAGGACAGGGTGCTAACACCCGACTCAACAAATCTTTGTAGTAGTTGTTTCTTGTTTCCATTTCCAGATTGTAACTCTTGTTCTTGTTGCTTCTTTCTCATTTCCTTGTAACCGCAATTACAACTCACATATTTCCCAATGACTAAGCTTCTACTATGAGGGTCGGCTGAATTACTAGGTAACTAAAGCAATGGCTTGAGGCTCCAATTTTTGGTGGCTCACTTTTTCCTAAATGTATCCTATAATTTTTTTAAGAAAAATAATAATCATGTGTACTGTTTTTGTTTAGTTTGATGAGATTTTTTTTAGAAAAAAATACAACTGGGGACCGTTTGAATCAAAAGTGTTAAGAGAAATAATACAAGTAGAAGATAATAACCTAATTGAGATACTCAATTAAATAAAAAGACGTGTTTTTGCAAGGATTAACCTTCAAACACACTGGTTTTTAATTTTTGCTCCTCATATATGTTGTCTTTAATTTTTGTCACTGCTGCTTATTTAATGAAAAATATCCAGACATGCTTCCTCGACATAAGTTCTGTAACATTTTTATCTTCAATTTTTTTTTTATCTTTTCCGGCATAACTTGTGGATATGTTGTGATACATATGCCGAAGCTAAATGTAAACTTTGTTGAGAGAATCTAAATCTATGCCTTTTTAAGATTATGTTGAGTGTTGAAAGTTTTTCTGATCCGACATAACTTGTGAAATGTTATATACATATGCCCATATGAAGCTAAACAAACTTTGACGAGTGAAATCTAAGTTATGCCTCGCAAGACCACAAATTTGAGGGGCCAAAATTAAAGACCACCCCGAAATAGGGACGTTTGTGCAAATGATATTCTTTTTCAAATACATATATTGCTTATAGAATACTTTTAACATTTTCTGTAATTGTTGCCTTAGCCAAAAGAAATTTTCAAATTTAAAATTGATAAAATCTCATATAAGATCAACAATGTCTCAAGAGAGATTGAATGATTAGCTATATTATCAACAATGTCCAAACACCTATTATTGTTTCTTTTCATATTCTCGAATACAAGCTTTCCTCGTTTGAACCTTGTCCTTCACTTTTAAGGCTATGATATATCAATGTGTTGCTACATGGATGAATCTTATCAATGTCCATGAATGATAGACCCTAGATATCGAACTTTCGAATCAGAAAAATTTAGTCCAATCATAAAACTTCTCTATCAGTTGTTCACGAGTTGGAGATAAGCAGACTCAAACCGTTGACATTCACCACAGGATAAACCACTCACTTCTCAGGCCCCCCGGTTGATTCTACAATAGAAGTCAATTATAGACAATAACTCTCCCGAACACAGCTAGGTCTGGAGATATGCCTACACCGGACAAATGTTATGTTAGAAGAAGTGTTGTATCTAGGCGTGCTTATTGGTCGGTTCGGTCCAGTTTTGTGTATTATTTGTTAGATTTATCTGTTATCGATTTGTAAATATGTTGATAACCAAACCAATGAGATATTCATTATCAATTTTCGGATAATCGGTTAGCAATCCTAATTAACGATTTAATTTCAGATTTTACCTTATAAGAAAATATATAATTTTTTCTTTTCTCTTATTTTTATTTGTTAATATATACACGGTCTTCACAGGGTACACACCCTGTTTATGCATAAAAGTCTAGATAGATTATAAGCACAAGCAAATTCAAAAACGTTGTTGCTAAAATAATTTTTTTTCTTTTTTCTTTTTTCTTTTTTCTTTCTGGTTAAGTAGCAAATTTGTTAACTAGGTGTAATATGATACGTTTTGATCTGTCATGTGTTATTTCTTTTTTTCTTTTTAGCAGCTTGATGCTGGAGTGTTAGAGACATTATGAAACGACCAAATCAGATAAAATTTATCAGGATAAAATAAATTAGAGTTCCCCTTCCATTTCTGTTCTCTTTTGATTGATTAACTGATAGCTAACTAGCTAGGGTCACTTTTATATAATTAGGAATAAAGAAGTAATTTTAATAAAATCTCGTTATCGATTTAATCATTAATTAAAAATCTTAAAAATTGAGAACCAAACTGATAATATAATAAAACATGTTACAAAGCCGTTTAAATTCCGTTAACCCATTAATCAGATACCGATAAATTAATAAAAAAATTGGTCCAATATATCTGGTTAAACCGAAATTTTGCACAATCCTAATTGTATCTTGAATACGGTGGCTTTGATACGCCTTAAACTACAGGAATTTACCTGTAATTTTCCTACCCACCTGAGCTCTGAACTCTTTTAGTTTAGATCTTGGAACTCTCAATTCACCTTTTCCAATAAAAACATCACGAAGACGAGGAGAAAGGGGTATATTGTTAATTTTATCTATCTACATGTTGTGTGTGAATTAAAGTGGAAGAGAAGTGAAAATGAGTGAGAAAACAGAGGAAGAAATGTTGGAGTCGAGGGAGAGATATTTTGGGGAGCAAACTGCTCTTCAGATATTTTCCATATAATGACTCTAAAAATATCAATACAATATAGTGTGGTATTTATACACCCACACACTAACAACAAACTAACCAACTTTTAACTACTAATAACGTGTGTATTATATACTTCAACACTTCACTGCTAGGCAATCAAAACATCTGTCACATCTATTGGAAGCAATACTAGATTAAGCGCCTTGGTGAAGATCTTATATTATCCCACCAACAACAATGGATGTAACAATTCCAAAGAATTGCAACAAGTTTCACTACGCAAAGAAAATCATATCACAGATTCTTTAACAAAGAAGATACAAAAAAAAAAAGTGCAGAAATCAGTCCTGCAGCATCAGCAATCAGCAGCAAATGATAAGTCCTGATGGCAGTAGCAAAGTTTGCAAAGAATTCCCAGCTATCATTCCCAGTCAAAGTCCCTTTGCTCCCAACTTAGCCACATAACCAAGAATAATTCCTAATGTACTAAAGTTTGCCATCCCCCTCCCACAGCAGCACCTTCATGTTTGGCATTTGAGATGAACTTCAATACCTTCTCATACTGACCAGAACTAACGACGGGACCAAGCTTGCAGTCTTTTTCCAAGGGATCTGACACTTTGATATTTTTGGTCCACAGAAGCAACCTGTCCAAAAATTCAGGAGCAATGCTCTCCTGTATTATAAGACGTGATGTTGCACTGCAAACTTGACCAGGAGCAATGCTCTCCTGTATTATAAGACGTGATGTTGCACTGCAAACTTGACTAGTATTTGCAAAGCAACCAAAAGGATCCTACCCGCAATGGTTGATCTGGGTTTAGGTCATCTTGTAAAATATCACTGAACATCTGTCCTCTGCCTTCCCATGATAACCATATGCTCAAAGCATTGAGTTCTGAACCCCAGTAACCACAACTTCAGCTCTGGCAGCAGCATCTGCAACATCTCGACTGCTGCAGCCAAGACAACCACCCTTTCCTTGGGGTTGACATTATCTACTGAAACAGTCAAACTAGTGAGCAGATATGCAACAATAACAACAGGTCCAAACATCAACAATAATAGCAAGCAGTGAGCAGCAACACAACAATATTGTTTTCCTTTGGCCACATTCCTGAAATTTCTAGTGCACAACTGCTCACACTTCTCCTTAATTAAACAAATGCATAAGAAACAAGCGATCTCGCCTCCTCTCACAAGACAACAACACCGCGGCGAGGCGTACATCCCAAAGAAAATCAAGAATCTTACCGCGATGCAAAATTGTACTCAGTATCCACCTTAGCACAGTGAGCAGCCACACAGCTGCAGCATTTGCATATTTCCAGCCAGCAGACACTCCACAACAGCAGCTGCAACAAACATTTTCCAATCACCAAAATTCCAGCAGCTGAAACAGTCACACCAGTGAGCAAAGTTCCAGCAACTATCATGAGCTGCAATATGCAGCCAACAAACCAGCAGCAACACAGCTGCGGCAAGTCCCACGACAATAATGAAGAACCTCTCGTTCTCTAGTCTCACTCGGACTAGAGAATCCCTCGATTTCCATCACGTCAACTATTTTAATAAGCGGCAAGAACCCCTCGTTCTCTAGTCTCGCTTGGACTAGAGAATCCCTCGATTCTCATCACGCAATCTCACTCAATCCATATTGTCTTCGACGAAGTATCCCTCAATTCTTAGTCTATTTGTCGCTAAGAACTCCTCGATCCTTCTATCGACAGAAATTTCCTACTCTGTGATTTTCTCAACCACAGAAATCCATTATCAGTAGCTATAATAGCGGCGAATGAATAAAACAATTTGTCGACTATGAAATAACCACACCAGAACAGAAGCTAACACAGAACAACAATTGCCGCTGAAGAGCAACAACAACACAACAAACAACTACAACAGTTATCAACAACCACACCAACGACAATTTTCTCCAATCCGCCAATTCACCAACACAAATGCAAAATGAAGTTGAATTTCCATCAACTCGACTATGCGCGGCGATCTGCGACGTCGCAACGATAGCCAAAGGCGGAGTGTATCCGCAGGAAACAATGTCTCGTTTCTCAGATTTTCTCCAATTGTAATCATTTTTAGTAAATTTGAACAAATTGGATCGATTCTCAACTTAGCAACCAATTACGTCGCGATTCCGATCTCGAACCTGAGATTCGATTTCGTCGCGAACAGAGAACAAAGATTTTGACTTCTAAAAACAGTAATTCAAACCTGAGATTCGATTCCGATCTCGATTGCGTCGCGATTCTGATTTTCAGTCCCTTCGCGATCGTTAATCCTTCGATCAATTGATCTCTGGATCGATTCAATTCCTGAATCGCACATCGATCCTGCTCAATTCCTCACTGATCAATCGAACTCAGCGATTTAGCCACTGGTTCACCTTTGCGACTCAGCAATAGATAATCGCGATTTGATTTGCGATTTTCTGCGATTTTTGAATTTCTTCAATTTCAAAGTCTATAAAAAAAACAGATGCGAAAACATTGATAATCACCAGATCTAATAGGATCTAGGCTCTGATACCATGTTAATTTTATCTATCTACATGTTGTGTGTGAATTAAAGTGGAAGAGAAGTGAAAATGAGTGAGAAAACAAATGAAGAAATGTTGGAGTCGAGGGAGAGATATTTTGGGGAGCAAACTGCTCTTCAGATATTTTTCATATAATGACTCTAAAAATATCAATACAATATAGTGTGGTATTTATACACCCACACACTAACAACAAACTAACCAACTTTTAACTACTAATAACTTGTGTATTATATACTTCAACATATATACTAGCATTTAGTTTCACTATTGCAGTAAGAGATGTTTGGAAAAGCAGCTGTATATACACGAGCTTTTACAGTCTTGCTGCATAAACTGTCTCCTCTACCTCATTGGCTTGCCAATGGCAAGTATTTTGGACTTTAAATGTAAGACAAGTTTCGCAGGACAGTGGCTCTGGCCCGTAGCTTCACATCTTTCAGTGTACATATCGATTGACACTGGAGGCTGACGGGGCAAAGACATGTTGCATTCTCTTTCCCTATGTATCGCTGCATAGAAAATCAATAGCATTTTTTATGAAAGTATGTCATTAATATGCTCCACCCAAGCTACTGCAATTCCCTTAGAACTACTTTCAAACATGATATTGCAAATTTTAGCTAGCGTTTGGTCATAATTTTTGGATCAGATTTTGAAAATTTATCATCAAATATCTGTTTGGTCATAGATTTTGGAGTAGATTTTGAAAATCTGTCTTCAAAAAAATTTCAAGTTCCAAAAACTGGTCACAAAACTTCAACTTTTTTCAAAGTAAAACGCATATCCAAACACAACTTCAAAAACTCTAATTTTTAAATTTCAACTTCAAAATCTATGACCAAACAGGATCATCTGCTTTGCTGTCACGGAAACTTACATTCAAGTCTGTTTTAAGACAGTTTCACGCTCAGCTACTATTTTCACTTCTCCTTTTTATCTAATCCCATACACAACAATCACACCATCTTAGGTTGGGAACCACCGAACCAGAGGGTACTAGGGATTTTTTCCGATAACAGAGAAATTTCTCATGAGTTAGCTCGCCCAACCCTAATTATGCTCACGAATTCGAAACTCAGGGTTCACCTCTCTATCTTTCTCCCACTTAATGTTGGAAATTTATTAACGTTAAAAATAAAGTTAATCCTATTATTTATGACTCGAACAATTAAGGCCCCGCACGTCGGAAACCTCGTTTCCAGACACGTGCACACGTTGTACCAAGGATACTTCGCTCCTCTCTTTCCTTATAGTCTTCCTTAGTGGAAGAGATATTGGTATGTATACAAAATGTTTGAGACATGAAATGATAGACGGTTATTGGCCAAATGTCAAGTGTTTCACGTTGATAAGTGAAGGAAGAAGTGTACGATGTGTAAAAGATGAAACGAGTCGGAAATCGCCACGGAGCCGTGAAGGGCCGCGACCCAACACCGTCGGAGCTGCGGCGTCGGAGCGTCGCGACGCTAATTGGGCAGAAAAATCACTGGAGCTCACTGGTCGTCAGGCGCTGTTGTTACACCCCGTAATTCCAGGACATGTATACGAGAATAGACGTGAGAGCACAAGACTTATAGATTTAAACGAAAGAAAAAATTGTTTTCCAAAGGGAAAAGTTTTCCGAGCCTCGGGAAGAAAGATTGTTCGTCAGTAATAATTGAGTTCCCGAATGTGATATTTGAGACGTGTAGGATTTATTAGGATTATGGAAGTTTATTTACAGAGTTGGATACGTGGGGCCCACCCGAGAAATTTTACGTTTTTGTGGGTTCCACGAGATTTCCGATATTTTGACCAATTATGGAAATTTCGGAAAACGAAATGTTATGAACCAATGGGAGGGCGACACGTGTCACCCTCCACATAGTCATCTTGGACGAAAATTGTCATTAAAGAATAGCCATATTGGCTTGAAAAATGGACCAAGTCAAAGGGGTCAAGTGGGAGCTTGACATAATGGACCAATCTTAAGCCATCCATTTGTGTTGATCTAGACCATTGGTTGTAGTATATATTCATACTAGTAGTGCAAGACTTGTTCATTCCAACACTTAGAAAAATTTCAAGACTTGTCTTGCTAATGGGAAGCTCTCGGCTTTGAGGCTTATTCCACACAAAAAAAATTCAATTGTTGTCCATAATTCACAATACTTTAACCCAAAGTTCCTAGGGGTATTGTAAGTATATCTCAATAGAAAGATCCCGAAAAAATGACGTTTTTACGTTAGTCGCAAGGCGAAACCCTAAGGTGTTCTGCAACTTTGAAAATGGAACTTGAAGAGGAGTTCTTCATGAGCTTCTAAGGAGTGCTTGGAGCGGATTGGAACACAAGAAGAGGAGCTAAAAGTTGCTAAGGATCGGCTTTTACGCTTGGACATTATTAGGGCTTATTGAGGTAAAAATCTTCATCTTCTTAATGTAATTGAAGATTAAATGTTATAGTAGTTAAGAAATGAGCATGTGGTATATAGAATGAAGTTTGGAAATATTTGGATCATGTCGACATGTTAAAATCCGAAAATGGACAAGTTAGCCATTAATGTTGTAATTAATTTGGACGGTAGTTATAATCGTCGCATGTTAAAGAAGCAAGGATTTATAGTTCATGTAATTGTTATTATGTATATAACATGTTGGAATAACAACTTGGATTGAAAAAGGAATTGAAAGGAAATTGATAATTGTTGTGACATTGTAGCCGAATATGGTTTGGAATTATTGGACAGTTTTATATTGATTGTGGGGCAGAATTTTACACGTCCTATTAGGCGTGTAATCCCCTTTGTATTTGCTGAATTGTTGGGCCTTAAATGTGACGTTTGGTTATTGATTTTCGGGCCTTGAAAAAGGTGGAAAAGTACGTAGAAACAAAGGAAGTGATGTCCGATTTTCCGTAGAATTTGGTGACTTTACACTTGAAATATTCTACGTTTGAAGCTAGAGGTTAATGGACGTATTATGGCCATTATAGGTTGAAGTACTACGTATAGCGTATTCTACTTAAATGATGGAATAGCTATCAAGATTAAAGTACTTTGGAGCATTTTGCTACTTGTCGATAATCGTCGCGAGGTATGTGAACCTCTTCCTTCTTTTGACATGATTCTATGTATGGAATATACATATGGTGCTATTCATGATTCCTTCTACTCTTAGAAGTTAAGAGGTATGTATGTTTATTTACTCTATGTAAAGGTTAGGTCTAAATTATCCTAAGTTCTTACCAAGTCTTATGGGGGATGTTGGTAAGAGTCGTTAGGAAGTATTTGGAGTCAAGTTGACTTTGCTAAGTTACTGCACGAATGAGAATAAGTATCGAACAAGCCATTTCAGCGTTAATAAAAGAAAATGTATCAACAATCAATTAAATTAAAATGAGTAGAATTCTCCATCTGCATAGAAGCTAAGATAAGACAAAATTGTATTACATTTTCTAGATCATGGCTGCTTGAATAAGATCGTTATAAACAAGTATAACTTATTCACAACGCACAAAAGTATATGTTACTTAATTTAAAAGAGTTTACGTTATGAAGTTTTAAGACTATGAACCTTAAATTCTTAAAAGGTTAAGAGACTTTATTTTTCAAGTTATGAGACTTGATTCTTAAAGGAAGGAATGACTTGATTTAAAAGTATAGAATACTTAACTTGGGAAAAAGCATATGTAACTTGATTTCTTAAAGATAAGAGACTTGATATTCTAAGTTAAGAAACTTGGTTTCTAAAAGTTAAGAGACTTGAAGTATTTTGAAAGCTATGTAACTTGATTAAAAGTATAAGTCTCTTGGTTATAAAAGGAATGAATTTGTCTAAGACATAAAGAGTTATAACGGCTTTATGGAAAGTTGGTTATAACAACTTTATGGAAGGTTAAAAGAATGGTTTTTCTCTAGTAATGTAAACAAAGAGATGACTTGAAATAAAGAAGGGCAATTTGATTTAAAGGCATCAATTGCTTAAATATTTTTAAAGTGAAAGTCACTTGGTTTAGAAGCCTAAAAATGTATTTCTAAAAGTAAAGTGACTTGTTTTGAAGTGTAGACAAGCCTTGATACTACGGGTGTTAGTATCTTGGGGGGTTATACGAGAAAGAGTCATATTTGAAAGGATAAAGGTACGTAGTACTTTGGGTTAAATTCCCGGATTGTATAATGACATGTTAGTGCCTTAAGTAAACTAAAATGAGAGTGTATATAAATAAGGTTAATAAGAAGTTAGGGGATTTCTTAACTTGCTTCTGATATGTATGATAAGCCGGTAGTGCTTATGTTATGTATGATAAACCGGTAGTGCTTATGTTATGTATGATAAGCCGGTGGTGCTTATGTTATGTATGATAGCCGGTTGAGCTAGGTTATGTAATTTACTACGGTAAACCCCTGCTACTACTTATTCCATGGATTTGCTACCCATGATGCGAGTGCGGCGTTTGTACTCATTGCGGGCCCACCGGGCCCATGAGGGTGAAATAGTCCTATGCGGGTAAAATAGTCCCATGCGAGGCGGATGACCTCATTGCGGGTCCACAGGACCTATGCGGGTGAAATAGTCCCAGGAGTAGGATTGCCAAATGATACTATGGGCAGGTGCCCTAAGTTGATCATAAGCTTCCTATTTTTATGCAGTATACCTTTATGGGCAGACTTATGTGACTTTATCGCGTCCCATATTGGGCCGGGAAGTATACCTTTATGGGCAGACTTATGTGACTTTATCGCGTCCCAGATTGGGCCGGGCAGTATACCTTTATGGGCAGACTTATGTGACTTTATCGGCCTCAAATGGGTAGCAGTATAGGCGTCCCTCCATAAAGGGCCGGATTATGTTATGCAAGATAAGTAAGTTATATGGTTATGAACTTGATGATTTTTCCTAAGTATGTACGTAAGAATTTGACTATAACTCTTATTGAAATAAATGGGAAAAGATAATGATGTACGATTAAGTTCATGAGTTGTAATGGCATGGTAGGATATGATATTTACTTTTTATACTTGCCCCTGTCATTCTTTTGTACAGTTATGATCTGTTTACTGTACATTATTTATGTTCCATATTCTGCACTGTAATCGCCCTTCGGGGATGCGTTAAATGTCCGCAGTTTAGGTATTACGATTGTGGATCCGCGGGCTTAGGATCCTGGTTCAGCATTTTGAGATGACTCCAATGTTCCGGAGCTTGTCATAATGGCTATGTATATTCAGGGGTACGGAGGGGCCTTGTCCCGTCATAGTATTTGTCCAAAATCTTAGAGGTCTGTAGTCATATCTTGTGGATTGGGTTGTGTGAAGAAAAAAGAAAAAGGATGTAACTGCTTTTGGTTTTACATAGTTATATGTATCCAGGGAGGTAGCCTTATCGGCTAACCTGTTGTTTATGTCTTGTTGAATTATTTTATAAGTTTTATGTATGTTCCGCTGATTATCTCTGATGTATACCTGTAAGGGTGCCCAGGTAGGGCACCAGTCGCGACCCGGGATCGGGTCGTGATAGCTGCGGCGCCTTCAGGCAGGGCCACGTGCTTCGATGGCAGAATGTTCGACGGAAGACCAAGAATTTCTGACTTTTGGGTTGGTATTGGAGCATAACTCCTCCATTACTTTGCACTTGAATTCAACCATTATTTGGTTGAATTATAACCTCTCATTTAGTGTCATTACATGGTCTTGATTGCCATTAGTTGGCTAGATGAGAAGTCATCTTACACACACTATAAATTGAGGCCTTTGGCTCAATTCAAGAACACACTTCATATTTGTATGATTTAGATTTTTCTGAACTTCTTTCTCTCTAGCATACTCTCACACTCAAAGGTTCTTCTTGAGAAAAAACTTGAGTTTTTCTTTGCTCATTTGTTTAGTTGTTGTTTTATCTTGGAAGACAAGTTGTCAATAGCCGTTAAATGATTCATACGGGGCAGTATTGTTGTCACGACCCGACCAGACGGGCCGCGACCCGGTGCCCTAATTGGACACCCTTATACTGACCTGCAACATATAATTAGTCTAATACCAAGGATAATGTAAAAATCTTATAAAAGTAATGTCACGACCCGAACCCGGGCCCGTGACTGGTGCCTTACCCCGGGCACCCCAGTGATACAACATCAGAGTAATCAGCGGAACATAAAACACAATATGAAATAATGTAAAGGAAACACATGTTTATCTGAAGAAAAGTTGCCTTTCGGCGTATATATATAAAAACTTAGATCCGAACAGTTACATCCCATTACAACCCTGCCCACAACAGTACTACAGACCTCTACGAATGATATGACAACAACGACGGGACAGGGCCCCGTCATACCCCTGAATGTAAGCACCTACAACAACAGGGGACTATACCAAGATAAGCCTCCGGAGAAACGGAGCTTTCCCAAACGCTGAACTGTGACCCTAAGAGCGAGGATCAACGACTGGTGTACCTTTACCTGCGGCATGAACGCAGCCCCCCGAAGGAGGTCAGTACAACAGGTACCAAGTATGTGAAACTGAAAATAAATACTGTAAATGAAATCATAGTAGTCTATATAAAGCAGGAGACATGTATGATAACCAAACTACAGTTCACAATAAATAAGCAGTCATGTCAAGTCAGGGACTCACGCCCTCAAAGTCATCACAATAGAACCGTACGGGGTAAGTACGAAGGCATAGCCGACTACTAAGACCCACAGTACCAAAGATGCCATAAACTGTATCACGAGGTCTTTCTGCATCGCACCACACGATCGGCGGCCACTCGCCCGCGGATCACCTTTGGCGCGTCTATCCCTGGAACTTACCGCAGCTCCGCATAGGTCACACACAGACCCGCATGAGGTATTCCTCGAATCATAGTCACACAGATCGCACGAGGTATACCGCGTCGGGGCGCTTTAACCCCGGTATCCGCTCGACTTCCGCACTCGCATAGTCCTCAAAGACCGCGTAGTCCTCAAAGACCGCATAGGGCATCCCCGCGTCGGGCTAAACACCCGGAATGATCAATCTCGAGCATACCGCTGCTCCGCATAGTCTTAGAGACCGTGATAGCCGTATAGACCGCATCGTGGTGGCAAGCCCTCGGTATAATAAGTCAAGGGGGTATGTGATACAATAACAGTACAACGGGCTTAACGTTTAACAACGTAAGCACAACAAGAATGACCCCCTTTCATAACAATCACAAGACACTAACACACGTAGCATCCTAACATGTTTACTTATCAAATCAACAAGAAAGTATTACAAGGCTATCACAAACCAACACGATCAAGTTATTCACACAAGGTACTTTATGCTAACAAGTTCGGGTATTTATCCCCGAAGTACTTCATACATTAACTTTTTAAAAGATCCGTTTCTTTCACATAAGTCACCTGATACGTAGTATAAAATAGAGTGACTATCTTTTTAAGTAAACCAAAACACTTCCCTTTGTAAAATCAAGTAACAACATTATTTTCCAAACGTTCAAGTTTGCCTAATTTCAAAGGTTCACGTTTCTTATTTTAGAAAGGTTTCGTGGTTCATAGTCTTATTCATTTAAGAATATAATTCTCTTTTAAACAATCTGAGAAACATATGTCTTATATGTGAGTAGGTTATTCTTGTTCATAATCAATCTTATTAAGCAGCCATGATCTAGGAAATATCATTTTGTCTCATCTTAGCTTCTATGCAGATGGAGTTTCTACTGGTTTTAATAATACTTAATTATTCAATACATTTTCCTTTATTAACGCTGCAATGGTTTGTCGATACACATTCTGATTTCCGAAATCAGTAAAACATTATCCCTTTTAAAAAACAAGTACTCATTACTCACGAATGAGGTTTCACACAAAAATTCATATAATTCATTTACGTTAAGTCTCTTATCTTACAAGATCAAGTCTCTTAACTTCTAAAATCAATAAATCATTCGTTTTATCTCTCTTAAGCCGTTATACCTAACTTCCCATAAAGCTAGTATAACTCTTAAGCTTTTAAAACCAAATATTACTCTTCTTTAAAAGCAGTTCTTAATTATCTTGAAATACTTCAAGATCTTTATTATTCGGGCTTAAGTCAAAAGACATTGCATAACCACGTTCAATTAGCACGCACGTCTACCGTACTATATATATATTCTTTTAAAATATCATGCTCAAGAGGATAGGAAGAATCACATACCTCGCGGCGATTATCGACTATTAGCAAATCGCTCATCGCTATAACCCGCTTAGCCTTGTCCACCTTCCAAGTAGCACATGCTACTCACAGAACATTCAACCTATAAAGGTTATACAAGTCTATCAAAGTCTAGACTACTCGGTAGATTAAATCTAGATACAAGATTCTACGGAAATTTGGGCAGCCCTTCCCTACCCGTCAAACTACACAAGTTCATCTGAATACGGTCCACGTAATTACTGATTCGATTCTCTTCTTTAAATTGGGCTTAAGTCCAAAGACATTGCCGCAAAACCATGTTCAGTTCTATATATAGTATATTTCATCTATATATTCCTACAACATGTAATTTCCAATTACAATAGGGGGGCAAGATAATTACCTCGATAAGCCCATAATTATCCAAGTAAAAATGTCGATCCTTAGCAACGCTTAGCTCCTACTCCGGGTGCTCCAACCCGCTCCAAACAACCCTTAGAAGTTCTACGCGACCTCTACTTAATACTCCAACCAACTATGGAGATTTTCCTTAGGGTTTCGGTTTGAGACAAAAGGACATACTGAGTATTTCCTGCTCTACGTATAGAGGTATCTTTGGAATACTACAAGGTATACGGCTAAGGTAATTTGGGTATAACAACAATACTTTTGAGAGTATTTCTACCAAGAGGGGGGTATATATACGAGACAACACCACAAGGGGGGGTGTATACCTCGCCAACCCCACTAGTGGGGTACTCTCGGCGAGGGGAGGGGCTCTCGCCAGGGCCTCACATGGGGAGGACGAGAACACCACACAAAAGGGGGGAAGCTCTCAAGACTTAGGAAAGTTTAGGAATGGATGAAGAAGTCTTCAAGGGGGGGGGGTATTTATAGGTCAAGCAAAGGCCAACCAATGGCCAAGATCATGCCAAGTGCAAGGCAAGTGTAGGGCCAAGATTCATCCATGTGCACCTTATCCATCTACCACAAAAATATCCTACCTACTACTTGACAAAAATGTCAAGGAAATCGCCCATGTTGCGCCCAAAGCCCACCAATGAGAGGGTGCCAAGTGTCGCCTCTTGTTGGTCCAAAATGTTCGTCTCTGAAAAATCCGCAAAAATTAAAAATGACATAGCCGTAATTTTCCATTAGTACGTTATGTAAAAGGTTTCTTCTAAAAACGACTCTAACCGGGTGTTGTGCACAAAAATTATTCGGCCAAGCCTACTTAAAGCCCAACTTTTCTACGTACGTCCTTACGTACATACTCTGAAAATACGGGGTATAACATTCTCCCCTCCTTAGAAACATTCGTCCCGAATGTTCCCTCTAAGCCTCAAAACAAACGCGCGCCAGTATAGTCTTCACTACTATACTTACGAGAACGATCCTGCCACACCTGGCCATGGAAACACCTACGCAAATACTACATCCAAGTCCACGAGGAAACACCTCTTAGCATCACCACAAAACACCTCTCACCGGGGTCTAAAATATACTTTCTTCGCACCTTCTTTTTACAAAATAAATGATCACATCTATGCTCGCCATACATGCTCGCTTCTTCCCTTACGTGTCGTACCCTTCTTGAGCACTCGAACTCTTTCTCATAACTTACCACATTTCATTCGCTTGATTTCAAAACTCGTCACACCTTAACCGTGGTACCTTCAGAAGACCGACCACAACTCAACTCTGGCGTCATCGCCGATTATCCGCACGATTTCTCTGAGCTACCAAAACCTCTTCTAGACAAGCTTCACCCTATCCACAGTCTGCTGGAACAAGCCTGAACCAACTATCTGAACCTTGCCAACATCGAACCAATCGACCGACAACTTACACTTCCGCCCCTACAAGGCTTCATAAGACGACATCCGAACACTGAAATGGTAGCTTAAACACTCCTCCACAGAGACAAGAATCCCACAACTACCCCGAAATCCAAACACCGCCCGGCGGCGAATGCGATTCTGAGTCTCACCTGAGTTCCTAACCCTGCCTGGTAAAACTCTCAGAAAGAAAAAGAAACAGTAGTAACTGGGCCCCATCACTGCCATAAGGTGAAGATAGGCACCGTGCGCCCTTACAACCTTTCTCGATATAACAACATCACGAGTATACGGTCCGATCAAAACCACGATGGCTGCCCCATCGCCCGACATCGGTCGAACGCGTCCGTGAACTTGTACGGTTAACTAAACTTGGGCCTAACACCCTCATAACCCTAACACAAAGCGGGACCACCATAAACCGACCCACCACCAAACAGCCGGGTTGACCGCAACATGGCCTCAACCCGTCCCGGCAACGCGCAAAACACTAGCTCCCTGATCCGGAACAATTTCGCTAATCACGTTACGAAAACCTAGCGGTCTTCTTAGTTCAACTACCCTCTTTCATACCACACTACTTAGGGACCTATCTCAAACATAGCTCACGTGCACTATGCACTCCGATAAGGATCAAACATAACACTACACCTTTACTCGAGATGGCCTTACCTCTAAGGTCTCCACGTATAAAACTCTAAGGCTCACACCTTCTCTATCCCCCAAATCTTACTTGGTTAACTAACCAAGATTTCTAATCACAATTTACACAATGCTATCAGAATAAAACACTTAAGGTATACTCACCTTATCACACATACTATTCCCTAGAGGGTTAAAGATCTATCTGTATTCACTTCTTCACTCCCCTTAGTCGTTCTAATCAAACCCGTGTAGGCGCCATTAAGGAAGGTGACGAACTACCCACCGATACTGAAGGCTAAGTCCTCCTACTAGGACATCCTCTCGTCATCAGACCCTGACGGTCGTAGGTACAACAAGTACCAACTAAAAGACGTCATTCCCCGGGATGACATCTGCCACACTGTGAACCGGAAGTCCTGGTGCTCTGACCAACTCCGGCATACCCCGAAAGTCCTGAAATCCGTGGAAGACCACTCTGCACTGGCGGAGGTGCATATCTAATCTGCTGGTGAGGCGATTCGCCTCGAAAGTTACCAAAGGACCTTGCTGTTCTGGCCCTCTCCTGCTGTCCTTGGTTAACCCGTCGATCTCTACGTTTCTCGGCCTGCTGCGCATAAGCCCGTACACAGGCCATGCTCAAGCCTAACGGAAGAATTACTCTTGTACAACCCTCTCTTAGATAGTTATCAAGACTCGCGGTACATCGGTATACTCTCTGGTAGCCAAATCCATAGCTAGTAACAGGGTCGCCTCTTTGCAATCTATATTCTCTGTCCCCGGTCGTGGAACTGAAGGTTCAAATATCATGGCGCGATGGAACCGCCGCCGTGCTAAACTTTGCTGGGGCTAGTGACGTCGCAGAACTCCCCAAATGAAGCACCTAACTCAGGTGATGATTGGGCCTGTGCCATCGTAACCCTCTGAACTCTACTCGCGGCTCGCCGCGCCGACCTCTGGGCGGGTTTGCCTGCGTGGAGGCATAGCGGTATGGGAAAGAAATACGTTAGAGGTCCAACTTACAACACGGCTAAGGCACGATCTCGAGTGAGAAGAATCGAAACCAATCCTAAATATCCTATAGCCTTACGATTATTGGCGTGGTGCGCGCACACCGATAATCAAGACTCTTGGATACGATGCGTAGACACTTTCCGAGGATTAATCGCTCGATACCACTTTTGTCACGACCGAACCGGGCGTGGCGGTGCCTATGTCACGACCGATCCGGGCGTGATCGTGCCTTACCGGGCACCCTAGTGATACAACATCGAGAAAACGGCGGAAAATAAAACATAAACATGAAACAAGATATATGATCATAAAGCAGACTAACCAAAAGCGATTTGCCTTGGTATAAATACATAAAACCCGAGCAGTTTAATCCCTTTTTACAACCACGCCAACAGCGATTACTACGGACCTCTAAGATTTACAACAACTATGACGGACGGGGCCCGCCATACCACGAATGTACAAGAACCTACAACTCGGGAACACATACAATGAATAAGCCTCGAGAAAGCGGAGCTTCCCAATCTGTTGGCTGTGATCCTATGAGCGAGGATCCACTACCGATGTACTCTACTGCGGCGTGAACGCAGCCCGAAGGAGGTCGATCTGACAAGTACAGTATGTGGCGAAAAATCGTAAATGAAATCATAACGATCATATAAAAGCAGAGACATGTATGATAACAAAACTACGATTCATAACATAAAAGCGATCGTATGTCGAGTCGTGACTCACGCCTCAAGTCATCACCCAAATATAACTATGGGTCTCACGCCACAACATCAATCATGTTCGCGTCGTGCCGCGTGCCCCGGATTGCGCCGGTGTAGACATGTCCATGATGCAACAATAATAACAATGCCCCATGGCCACATGCCCCCGGAATTCTGCATCGGTGTAGACACGTCCATGTGACCTGAACAACAATAATATTGGGTGATCAACCCCGCCCGCGTAGCACGCCCCGAGTGCAGCCGGTGTAGGCGTGTCCATGTAACCACAATAACAATATATCGGGTAATCAACCCTGCCGCATGGCCACATGCCCCCGGAATTCTGCATCGGTGTAGACATGTCCATGTGACCTCAACAACAATATACCGCACAACCAGGCTATCACAACCAAGCTCAAGCAAATTACCATACTTCTAGACTTTTATAAAAGATCTACTCTTTCTCAAGAAGTCACCTGATATCAACATTTGCACAACAAAGGCTATCACAACAAGCATAGGCGAGTTACCCAACAACAATCATAGGCAAGTTATACAACAACAAGCATAGGCAAGTTATACATAACTCAAGGTACTTCCATTTTATATCAAGTCCGGGTTTTAACCCTAAAGTACTACGTACGTTAAATTCCTTTTAAAGAGATCCATTTCTTTCACAAAAGTCACATAATACCCGTAGTATAAAATAGAGTGACTACCTTTTTAAGTAAACCAAAATACTTCCCTTTGTAAAATCAAGTAACAACATTATTTTCCAAACGTTCAAGTTTGCCTAATTTCAAATGCTCAAGTTTCTCATTTTAGAAAGGTTTCATAACTCCTAGTCTTAATCTCTTTTAAAACAATTGAGTAACATATGTCTTGTACGTGAGCCGTTTATTCTTGTTTACAACAATCTTGTTACAGCAGCCATGATCTAGGAAATGTAATACAATTTTGTCTTATCTTAGCTTCTATGCAGATGGAGGTTTCTACTGATTTTAATAATACATTATTCAATACATTTCCCTTTATTAGCGCTGCAGTGGTTTGCCGATACTCATTCTGATTTCCGAAATCAGTAAAACATTATTTTTAAAACCAAGTACTCATTACTCACGAATGAGGTTTTACAACATCTTTAACAACAGGTTAATTATCAAGTAAAACAAGTTAAGTCTCTTATCTTTCAAGATCAAGTCTCTTAACTTCTACAATCAATAAACCATTCTTTTATCTGCTTAAGCCGTTATACCTAACTTCCCATAAAGCTAGTATAACTCTTAAGCTTTCAAAACCAAGTGTTACTCTCTTTTCAACGATGCTTTAATATTGGGCTTAAGTCAAAGACATTGCCGTACAGCTACGTTCAGTTAACACACGTACGTCTACCGTACTATATATATATATATTATTCAGGCTTAAGTCAAAAGACATTGCCGTAAATCTACGTTCAGTTAACACACGTACGTCAGTACTATATATATATATATATACCTTTAAAACATCATGCTCAAGAGTATAGGAAGAATCACATACCTCGCGACGATTATCGACTATAAGCAAAGCGCTCACGGCTATAACCGCTAGCCTTGTCCACCCTTCAAGTAGCACAATCAACCTATACAGTTATACCGATCTATCAAAGTCTAGACTACTCTCTGCGGTAAATTGGGCAAGACTTCCTGCCACAAATTTACAAGTCTGTAAATACAATCTATGTAAATCTGATTCAAAACCCTTCTTATATACCTTCCTTGTATATATACTTATACTTAATTCTTATACTTGACGAGATACAACACTTATAACAAAAGAAGCTCAAGACTAATTACCACGATAAGCCCAAAATAATCCAAGTATAAAAGACGCTCCTGAGCAACGTGTAGCTCCAACTCCGGCCGCTCCAACCCGCTCCAAACAACCGCCAGAAGTTCTCAACAACCACACTTAGCACTTCAACCGACGATGAAGATTTTCCTAGGGTTTCGTTTAGAGACAAAGGTAGTATTCCGGACTCTACGTATAGAGGTAACTTTGGAATACTACAAGGTATAAGGCTAAGGTATTTTGGGCATTATAACAATCCTTGGAGAGTATTTCTACCAAGAGGGGGGGTATTATACGAAACAACTAGGCTAGGGGGGGTACCCGCTAGACACCACAAAGGGGAGAGGAGGCCTCTACCAAAGCTCCTCAAAAGGGGACCTCTTGGGCGAGAACACAACACAAGAGGAGGGAGGATTTCAAGACTTAGTGAAATTTAGGATGAAGAAGTCTTGAGCTTAGGGGTATTTATAGGAAAACCAAAGGCCAACCAATGGCCAAGATCAAGACATGTGCAAGGCAAGTGTAAGGCCAAGATCAAGCCAAGTGCACCCTAACCTACTCCACCAAACATGGCACAAAACAAGGCACAAAACAAGGCACAAAACAAGGCACCAATTGGCGAGAGGCGTGACCCAATCGGCCAACCAGCGTCCACTGGGTGACAAGTGTCACCTCCGTTGGTCCAAAACATTTCGCCTCTCGGAAAAATCCGCAAAATTAAAAAGGACATAGCCGAATTTACCGCGCAAGCTTTGTAAAGCGTTTTGTCGAAAAATAACTCTAACAGGGTGTTGTGCACAAATTTCGAACCTAAGCCAAACTTTAAGTCTCAAACTTTTAAATGCGTCGTCTCCGTACATACTGCGGAAATACTGGTATAACATTCTCCTCCTCGCTTAGAAACATTCGTCCCGAATGTTCCTTCTCAAGACGGATATCGATGAAATTCCTCTAACAAGTTGCCAACGCCACGGCAGCCCGCGAACAACACACGTTCTCTTCCTTCCTTACTGCGTCGTGCCCCGCCGAACACTTGAACTCTCGATTATGCGTACCACACTTCAGTTATCGCTTCAGTTCCCAAAACCTTGGAGTCACCACCTCCAAACTTTGTCATCTTACTAGTCGTAATATCCCCTAAGGCCATTTCCGGCCTTCACGAACGATTCTGGTCGAACACATCCACGAACTCATACGATGGTCGTCTAAACTTGGGCCTAACACCCTCGTGACCCTACCACCTGGCGGGACTACCTGTATCGACCCACCAAAACCGGGTTGCGGGTCGACCAGCGAGCGCCATCAACCCGACCACAATCGCGCGCTCATTTCGCCGAAGCGGAACAATCTTACCTAATCAAGTCATGAAAGCTACCACATCCATCTCACACTACCCATGGACTAATCACACAAATAATTCCCACGTACTACTACGCACTCTGATAAAGGTCAAACATAAAATAAATCTTTTACGCAAGACGACCTTATCTCTAAGGTCTCAATCGTGACATAGTCTAAGGTTCACACTACCATGCCCCCATACTTATCCTTCCAATAACCAGGTGTCTAAATCACATTTTAGCACAAAGCTATCCGAACATAACACTAAACACGTCAGCATACAAAACTCTAGAGGGTTAAGGATATACCTGTATCCACCGCGTCACTCTAATCATAGGCCTGTCATGCAGGGCGCATAACTGTAGAAGGTGATGAACCAGCCACTGATCCTGAAGGCTGAGTCGTAACATCCGTGCTTCCGCCTCGGACGATTCCTCGCAAAATGGCCTGCTGTCGCCAAAAATAACAAGCGCGCTTGGCACCACGACACTCCCGAAATGCGGTCTACCACATCGACCACCGAGGTAGGGGTGACGCGTCTGCCAACACTTACTTCCGCGGAAACTGAACCTCGAGCCACGACCGCTCCGAATACTGGATGCCTGAAGGTTGTGGAGGACCACTGCACCGGGCGGAGGTACAAAACTAGTCTGTTCTTGGCGGTCCGCCTCGAAAGTCACCAAAGGACCTGTTGCTCGGCCTCTTCTGCGATCTTGGTCATTCCGTCGACCTCTCCGCTCTTCACCCCGCGCATAAGCTGCGTGCGGAAATGTCCATGCCCGGTGAAGAGCTACACCGAACAAGCCTCTGTCAAGTAATCATCTAGCGGTGGCGTGGCGGTGCACTCTATCCTCCATGGTTGCCACTAAAGCGGGGACATACCGAGCCAACGAGTCAAACTCCACGTTGTACTCCCGAACCGCACGCCTCTCTGCCTAAGCATCATAAATCGGCCCGTGCCGCTTCTCATCCGCGGAGGCAAGAAGTGAGTGAGAATGCCTCACGAGAACTCGTCCATCTTCTGGAAGCGCATGCTCTCCCGACAACTCCCATGAATCAAACCACGATCGCGGTATCACGCGATCGATGCGAACCTAAGACCACCGACTCGGTCTCCAAGCCTTGATCACTCGCGACCCAGAATCCTGCCGGATGAACTCATGCGGATCATCCTCGTGCCTCGACCCATAAAACTCGCGGGCTACAACTCGTAAAGTCCCGTAGCCTCAAACTATCTGCTCGGGGTGAACCAGGTGCTCTTTGGGCTGAACTGCTGCGTCCATTTATCCTCATATCTAGCCACGACTCGAAAGCAATCGCCATCTCTCGTACCCAACTCCTCTCGCCCCGGTGGGGGTGGAGGCTCGTGTATCGTGGTCTCAGCAGACCACCGCTGCGCTCTAAACTCTCGCTGGCGGCGTCGCAAAACTCGCCGTCAAGCATAATCTCAGTCTTGGCCAGGGCTGCGCCCTCGTGCTCTATGTATCTCACTAGCGGCACCTCGCTGCCTTGCCCTTCGGGCTCGCTGGTTGCACTGGCGGAGGCATAATCGGTAAAAACGAGATACGTCGGAGGGTCCAACTTACAACACGGCTAACGCACGATCTCGAATGAGAAGAATGGAAACGATCCTAAATGTCTGCGGACCTCCGATTATAGATGTGGTGCGCAACACATCGATAATCAAGACTCTACTGACACGCGGTCAGACACTTTCCGAGGATTAATCGCTCACGATACCACTTTGTCACGACCGATCCGGGCAGTGGATCGTGCCTTACCGGGCACCCTAGTGATACAACATCGAGAAAACCAGCGGAAAATAAAACATAAACATGAAACAAGATATATGATCATAAAACAAAGCTGACCAATTGCCTTGGTATAAATACATAAAACCCGAACAATTTAATCCATTTTACAACCACGCCACAAGGTACTCTGGACCTCTAAGATTTACAACAACTATGATGGCCGGGACAGGGGCCATACCACGAATGTACAAGAACCTACAACTCGAGAACACATACAATGAATAAGCCTCGAGAAAGCGGAGCTTCCCAATCTGTTGAATCGTGATCACATGGCGAGGATCCACTACCGATGTACTCTACTGCGGCGTGACGCGGCCCGAAGGAGGTCGATAACAGTACCAGTATGTGGCGAAAAATCATAAATGAAATCATAACGATCATATAAAAAGCAGAGACATGTATGATAACAAAACTACGATTCATAACATAAGCGATCATGTCAAGTCGAGGACTCACGCCTCAAGTCATCACCCTAAATATAACTATGGGTCTCACGCCCACAACATCAATCATGTTCGCGTCACGGCGCGTGCCCGGACTGCATCGGTGTAGACATGTCCGTGATGCAACAATAATAACAATGCCCGGCGCGTACCGGAATTCTGCCGGTGTGAACCGTCCGTATGACATTAACAACAATATCTGGGTGATCAACCCGCGCGTAGCTACACGCCCGAGTGCATCGGTGTAGGCGTGTCCATTTAACCACAATAACAATATATCGGGTAATCAACCCTGCCGCATGGCCACATGCCCCCGAAATTCTGCATCGGTGTAGACATGTCCATGTGACCTCAACAACAATATACCGCACAACCAGGCTATCACAACCAAGCTCAAGCAAATTACCATACTTCTAGACTTTTATAAAAGATCTACTCTTTCTCGAAGTCACCTGATATCAACATTTGCACAACAAAGGCTATCACAACAAGCATAGGCGAGTTACCCAACAACAATCATAGGCAAGTTATACAACAACAAGCATAGGCAAGTTATACATAACTCAAGGTACTTCCATTTTATATCAAGTCCGGGTTTTAACCCTAAAGTACTACGTACGTTAAATTCCTTTTAAAGAGATCCATTTCTTTCACAAAAGTCATATAATACCCGTAGTATAAAATAGAGTGACTACCTTTTTAAGTAAACCAAAATACTTCCCTTTGTAAAATCAAGTAACAACATTATTTTCCAAACGTTCAAGTTTGCCTAATTTCAAATGCTCAAGTTTCTCATTTTAGAAAGGTTTCATAACTCCTAGTCTTAATCTCTTTTAAAACAATTGAGTAACATATGTCTTGTACGTGAGCCGTTTATTCTTGTTTACAACAATCTTGTTACAACAGCCATGATCTAGGAAATGTAATACAATTTTGTCTTATCTTAGCTTCTATGCAGATGGAGGTTTCTACTGGTTTTAATAATACATTATTCAATACATTTCCCTTTATTAGCGCGATGGTTTGCGATACTCATTCGATTTCAAATCAAAAACATTATTTTTAAAACCAAGTACTCATTACTCACGAATGAGGTTTTACAACATCTTTAACAACAGGTTAATTATCAAGTAAAACAAGTTAAGTCTCTTATCTTTCAAGATCAAGTCTCTTAACTTCTACAATCAATAAACCATTCTTTTATCTGCTTAAGCCGTTATACCTAACTTCCCATAAAGCTAGTATAACTCTTAAGCTTTCAAAACCAAGTGTTACTCTCTTTTCAAAAACAGTCTTTAATATTCAGGCTTAAGTCAAAGACATTGCCGTACAGCTACGTTCAGTTAACACACGTACGTCTACCGTACTATATATATATATTATTCAGGCTTAAGTCAAAAGACATTGCCGTAAATCTACGTTCAGTTAAAACACGTACGTCTACCGTACTATATATATATATATACCTTTAAAACATCATGCTCAAGAGTATAGGAAGAATCACATACCTCGCGACGATTATCGACTATAAGCAAAAGCGCTCGCGGCTATAACCCGGCTAGCCTTGTCTACCCTTCAAGTAGCACAATCAACCTATACAGGTTATACCAGTCTATCAAAGTCTAGACTACTCTGCGGTAAATTGGGCGTAACTTCCACGTCAAATTTACAAGTCTCAGAATACTGATCTATGTAATCTGATTCAAAACCCTTCTTATATACCTTCCTTGTATATATACTTATACTTAATTCTTATACTTCAACAGTATACAACTCTTATTACAAAAGAAGGTCAAGAGTATTTACCTCGATAAGACCAAAATTATCCAAGTATAAAAGTCGCTCCTGAGCAACGTTTAGCTCTACTCGGCGCTCAACCCGCTCCAAACAACCCTTAGAAGTTCTCAACAACTTCTACTTAGCACTTCAACCGACGATGAAGATTTTCCCTAGGGTTTCGTTTAGAGACAAAATGTAGTATTTCCGGACTCTACGTATAGAGGTAACTTTGGAATACTACAAGGTATAAGGCTAAGGTATTTTGGGCATAATAACAATACTTGGAGAGTATTTCTACCAAGAGGGGGGGTATTATACGAAACAACTAGGCTAGGGGGTACTCATAGGCTAGACACCAAAGGGAAGGGGAGGCCTCTACCAAAGCTCCTCAAAGGGGACCTCTTGGACGAGAACACAACACACGAGGGGAGGGAGGATTTCAAGACTTAGTGAAATTTAGGATGAAGAAGTCTTCAAGCTTAGGGGGGTATTTATAGGAAAACCAAAGGCCAACCAATGGCCAAGATCAAGACATGTGCAAGGCAAGTGTAAGGCCAAGATCAAGCCAAGTGCACCCTAACCCTACTCCACCAAACATGGCACAAAACAAGGCCAAAACAAGGCACAAAACAAGGCACCAATTGGCGAGAGGCGTGACCCAATCGGCAACCCAGCGTCGGCAGGGTGACAAGTGTCACCCTCCCGTTGGTCCAAAACATTTCGTCTCTCGGAAAAATCCGCAAAAATTAAAAAGGACATAGCCGGAATTTACCCTTCGCAAGCTTTGTAAAACGTTTCGTCGAAAAATAACTCTAACCGGGTGTTGTGCACAAATTTCGAACCTAAGCCTAACTTTAAGTCTCAAACTTTCGTACGTACGTCTCCACGTACATACTCTGGAAATACGGGGTATAACACCTTACCCCGGGCACCCCAGTGATACAACATCAGAATAATCAGCGGAACATAAAACACAATATGAAATAATGTAAAGGAAACACATGTTTATCTGAAGAAAAGTTGCCTTTCGGCGTATATATATAAAAACTTAGATCCGAACAGTTACATCCCATTACAACCCTGCCCACAACAGTACTACAGACCTCTACGAATGATATGACAACAACGACGGGACAGGGCCCCGTCATACCCCTGAATGTAAGCACCTACAACAACAGGGGACTATACCAAGATAAGCCTCCGGAGAAACGGAGCTTTCCCAAACGCTGTGACCAAGAGCGAGGATCAACGGTGTGTACCTTTACTGCGGCGTGAACGCATCCCCGAAGGAGGTCGATCTGCAGTACCAAGTATGTGGCGAAAATAAATCAGTAAATGAAATCATAGTAATCTATATAAAGCGGGAGACATGTATGATAACGAACTACGATTCCTGATAAATCAGCAGTCATGTCAAGTCAGGGACTCACGCCCTCAAAGTCATCACAATAGAACCGTACGGGGTAAGTACGAAGGCATAGCCGACTACTAAGACCCACAGTACCAAAAATGCCATAAACTGTATCACGAGGTCTTTCTGCACCGCACGCATGATCGAAGGCGGCCACGCGCCTGGTATCACGCGTCGCGTCTATCCTCGAACTTACCGCACTCGCGTAGGTCACACATGCAACCGCGTGAGGTATTCCTCGAATCATAGTCACACGGCGCACGAGGTATACCCGCGTCGGGCGGCTTAACCGGTATCCGCTGGACTTCCGCGGCCGCATAGTCGCCGAAAGACCGCGTAGTCCCTCAAAGACCGCATAGGGCATCCCCGCGTCGGGCTAAACACCGGAATGATCAATCACGGAGCATACCGCCGCTCGCATAGTCTTAGAGACGCGTAGGCCGTATAGACCAGCGTCAAGGTGTGAGCCACCGGTATAATAAGTCAAGGGGGTATGTGATACAATAACAGTACAACGGGCTTAACGTTTAACAACGTAAGCACAACAAGAATGACCCCCTTTCATAACAATCACAAGACACTAACACACGTAGCATCCTAACATGTTTACTTATCAAATCAACAAGAAAGTATTACAAGGCTATCACAAACCAACACGATCAAGTTATTCACACAAGGTACTTTATGCTAACAAGTTCGGGTATTTATCCCCGAAGTACTTCATACATTAACTTTTTAAAAGATCCGTTTCTTTCACATAAGTCACACAATACCCGTAGTATAAAATAGAGTGACTATCTTTTTAAGTAAACCAAAACACTTCCCTTTGTAAAATCAAGTAACAACATTATTTTCCAAACGTTCAAGTTTGCCTAATTTCAAAGGTTCACGTTTCTTATTTTAGAAAGGTTTCGTGGTTCATAGTCTTATTCATTTAAGAATATAATTCTCTTTTAAACAATCTGAGAAACATATGCCTTATATGTGAGTAGGTTATTCTTGTTCATAATCAATCTTATTAAGCAGCCATGATCTAGGAAATATCATTTTGTCTCATCTTAGCTTCTATGCAGATGGAGTTTCTACTGGTTTTAATAATACTTAATTATTCAATACATTTTCCTTTATTAACGCTGCAATGGTTTGTCGATACACATTCTGATTTCCAAATCGATGAAACATTATCCCTTTTAAAACCAAGTACTCATTACTCACGAATGAGGTTTCACACAAAAATTCATATAATTCATTTACGTTAAGTCTCTTATCTTACAAGATCAAGTCTCTTAACTTCTAAAATCAATAAATCATTCGTTTTATCTCTCTTAAGCCGTTATACCTAACTTCCCATAAAGCTAGTATAACTCTTAAGCTTTTAAAACCAAGTATTACTCTTCTTTTAAAAACAGTTCTTAATTATCTTCAAATACTTCAAGATCTTTATTATTGGGCTTAAGTCAAAAGACATTGCCGCATAACCACGTTCAATTAGCACGCGTCGTCTGCGTACTATATATATATTCTTTTAAAATATCATGCTCAAGAGGATAGGAAGAATCACATACCTCGCGACGATTATCGACTATTAGCAAATCGCTCCACGGCTATAACCCGGCTAGCCTTGTCCACCTTCCAAGTAGCACGCACTTCACGTAACATTCAACCTATAAAGGTTATACAAGTCTATCAAAGTCTAGACTACTCGGTAGATTAAATCTAGATACAAGATTCTACGGAAATTTGGGCACCGCTTCCTACCCACAAACTACACAAGTCATCAGAATACGATCCTACGTAATTACGATTCGGTTCTCTTCTTTAAATTCGGGCTTAAGTCCAAAGACATTGCCGCAAAACCATGTTCGATTATATATAGTATACTTCATCTATATATTTGTAACGCCCGAACCGGGCATCGTGCCTTACCCTGCACCCTAGTGATACAACATCGAGAAAACCATGAAAATAAAACACGAGTCATGAAACGAGAGATATAATAAATAAACAGCAACCAAAACAGCTTGCCTTCGGTATATACATAAAAACCCAAACAGCTTATCCTCAACCACCGCCACAACAAAGGTCTCTGCACTCTAAGATTTACAACAACTATGACGGACAGGCCGCCATACCAGAATGTACAAGAACCTACAACTCAGTGGAAACATACCAAAGATAAGCCTCGAAGGAACGGAGCTTTCAACACGAAATGAGATCCTAGGAGCGGGGATCCACGATGTACCTCTACTGCGGCATGAACGCAGAAGGAGGTCGATGCAACAGTACAGTATGTGAAATCACAACATCAGAATGAAATCATAATAGCTTAAAAAGCGAGACATGTATGATAACCAAAATACAAGACGCAACATAAGCGATCAGTCGGGGACTCACGCCTCAAAGTCACCACTCAAATATAACTATGGGTCTCACGCCCAACATCCATCATGTTCGCGTCACGGCGCGTGCCGGAATCTTGCAGACGGTGTAGACATGTCCATGATGCCACAATAATAACAAGGCGCGTGGCCGCGTACCGAATCTGCGACGGTGTAGACATGTCCATGATGCAACAATAATATGGCGTGGCCACGTACCGAATCTGCGCCGGTGTAGACATGCCCATGTAACCTCAATAACAATATCTTGGGTGGTCAACCACGCGCGTAGCCACATGCCGGAATCTGCGTCGGTGTAGACGCGTCCGTATTGCGGTAATAACCATATATCGGGTAATCAACGCGCCGCGTGGGCGTGCCGAATCTTTGCGTCGGTGTAGACATGTCCATGTGACATCAACAACAAGGCGATAATCAAAATGGAAACATACGTGGAATTCTCCTTCACCGCCAAAGACGTCCAAGTAAGTTCTCAACAAGTCAACCGCCTCTATCGAGAGACACGGTAACGTAAATACCACACTGCACAACAAAGGCTATCATCACAAGCATAGGCAAGTTTCACAACAACAAGCATAGGCAAGTTTCACAACAACAAGCATAGGCAAGTTTCACAACAACTCAAAGTACTTTCATTTTATGCCAAAGTCCGGTTTTTAACCCCAGTACTACATACGTTAAGTTCTTTTAAAGAGATCCATTACTTTTATAAAAGTCACCCGATACCGTAGCCTTAGAATGACCAACCCACATTCCTTTCCAAAATCAAGTAACAACATTCTTTTCCTAAGTTCGGTTTGCCTAGTTTGATTACTCAAGCTTCTCATTTTCAAATGGTTTCATAGTTCATAAACTTAATCACTTGATTTCTTTTAGAACAATTGAGTAATATATGTCTCACGTGAGAGTAGGTTATTCTTGTTTACAACATTCTTATTACAATGACCATGATCTAGAAAATGTAATATCATTTTGTCTCATCTTAGTTTCTATGCGGATGGAGGTTTCTGCTGGTTTTAATACGATACATCATTATTCAATACATTTTCCTTTATTAACGCTGCGGTGGTGCTGTCGATACACATTCGATTTCGAAATCGTAAAACATTATCCCTTTAAATAAAACCAAGTACTCATTACTCACGAATGAGGTTTCACAAACATTCACTTTAAAACAAATAAGTTAAGTCTCTTATCTTATAAGATCAAGTCTCTTAACTTCTAACATCAGTAAACCATTCTTAAGCCGTTATACCTAACTTCCCATAAAGCTAGTATAACTCTTAAGTTTTCAAAACACAATACTACACTTCGTTCAAAACGATTCATAAATCTTTTGAAATACTTCAAGTTTTATTATAACGCCCTGCCGCTTATAAATCAAATCGATTATCTTTTAAAAACCACAACCCATTTTCTTACCTACATAAAGCTGTTATAACCAACTTCCCATAAAGCCGTTATAACACTTTATGTTTTACGACAATCAAATATAATTAACACAAGTACGTCTACCGTACTACATAGTTCACACATATCATGCTAGAAGAGATAGGAAGAGGTTCACATACCTCGCGACGGTTGTCGACTAATAGCAAAACGCTCCAAGTACCTCAACCCGTCGGCTACTCCTTAGTCCAGAAGATTACGTCACACGTAGCACTTCAACCTATAAGGCCACAAGGCGCTTATTAACATTTAGATCTCATCGTAGAACATTCTACCGAAAATTGGCAAAGACTTCCCCATGACAGCTTAAATCTCCTCCTCTATCGAGGCCGGCTACCAAGCCAACCAGGGGGGGGGGGGTTATACATCAAACCCTAACGGGTACAATTAAAATCCACGGTACTACTACACAAGTCTACTGTAATACAACCCTATGTAATTACAGTTCAGTTCAGTTCTTCAGGCTTAAGTCGCAAGACATTGCCGATAACTACGTTCAGTACTATATATAGTATACAACAACTATATATTCAACACTTATGTAATTTCCAATTACAATAGAGGACAAGATAATTACCTCGATAAGCCCAAAATTATCCTAGTTTAAAGTCGCTCCCGAGCAAGGTTTAGCTCAACTCCGTGCGCTCCAACCCGCTCCAAACTACCCTTAGAAGTTCTAACCAACTTCTACTTACAACTTCAACAACGGGTGAAGATTTCCTTAGGGTTTCGTTTTAGTAGTGAGGGAAAGTATAACGGTATTTTACGGGCTTGTATAAGTGTAACCTTGGGAATACTACAAGGTATTTGGGCAAGGTATTTGGACATTATAACAATACTAGGGAGTATTTCTATACCACAACAAGGGTATTTATACGAGACAACTAGGCTAGGGGTACCCTCGGCCAAAGCTTCACAAAAGGGGTGTGCTCTCGGCAGGGCCTTTCTCGAGGGAGGGCTTTGGGACGAAAGCAAGACAAGAGGAGGAGTAGTTTGAGACTTAGATAGAGTGCTCAAGTTTAGGATGAAGAATGTCTTCAACTAGAGGGGTATTTATAGGTCAGTGAAGGCGACCAATGGCCAAGATGAAGACAAGTGCATAGCAAGTGTAAGGCCAAGATTTAGCCATGTGCTACCTTATCCATCTACCACACAACTTGCACAAAATATCCTACCAACTAAAGTAGCCCCAAATCGTCCCAATTGCCGTCGAGCCTTCCAATGTGAGGGTGACACATGTCACCCTCCCGTTGGTCCAAAATGTTTCGTCTCTCGGAAAAATCCGCAAAATTATAAATGACATAGCCTAATTTTCCCTACGAAAGTCGTGGAAACGTTTCGTCGAAGAACGACTCTTTTCGCACTTGTGTACAAATTCGAACCTTGTCTAGTCTTTAAGGCTAAAATTTTATACGTCGCCTCACGTACATACTGCGGAAATACTGGTATAACATTCTCCCCTCGCCAGAAACATTCGTCCGAATGTTCCTTCTCGAAACAGATAACGAAGAAGTTCCTTCTAACAAGTTGTCAAAGCCACACTGCCACAAACATAACACACGTTCTCTTCCCTCCACTCGTAGTGCCCTCGCCGAACACTTGAATTCTTCTAGTATACGTACCATACTTCGATCATCATTTGGTTCCCAAAACTTTGGAGTCACTACCTCCAAACTTGGTCATCTTACTCGCCTCAATCTTCCTTAAGGCCATTCCCGCCTTCACGATCTACGGTCGAACGTATCCACGAACTCATCTGCTGGTCATTTAAACTTGGGCCTAGCACCCTCGTGACCACCGCCACCGGCGGGACCACCCAGTGACCGACCGCCGCCGAACGGGGGCGGGTTGGCCCGCATGGCCCAACCCGACCCACTATCGCGCCAACTCTTGCTCGCCGACACGGAACAATCTTGCTAAATCACATCGAAAGCTACCACTTTCATTTACTCAACCAGGACTTATCACACAATACATTCTAGGCATAAAATGCACTCAGACAAGGATCACTTGCAAAAACTTGTACTCAAAACGACCTTACATCTAAGGTCTCTCTGTAATATTCTAAGGTTCATCATTTTCTCACCCTGTGCTTACCCTTTCACTAAGCATGCTTCTAAGTCACATTTTAGCACAAAGCTATCCGAACATAACACTTAACACATTATCATAACATACAAAACTCTAGATGGTTAAGGATATACACGAAAGTAGCGGTTCAAGGCCGCTAGAATCGGGAACTCCACCGCGACCTCTAGGGGCTGTAGGTGTCTGAACATTCTGGCTATGGAAGGTGAAGAACCCGCAATCGCTTCCGATGTACGTGCTATCCTACCGCTACACTGGTGACGATCTCTCGTCATATGGCCCTGCTGGCGCAGAATAACAAGCTCCTCGTACTACGACACTCGAAATGCGGTCTACTACATCGACCACCGAGGTAGGGGTGATCGTCAACGCCACACTCCTCGAACATTCGAAGCACAGGAGCCACGACGCTCCTGAATATCCCGGTCCCGGCTGCGGGGACCACTCTGCAATGGCGGAGGTACATAACTAGTCTGGCCGAGGCGGTCGCCTCGAAAGTCGCCAAAATATCCGACCGTCTTGGCCTTCTTCTGGCGGTCCGCTGCGTCGATCTGCGCTCGCCGCGCAGTCATGAGCACGAATCGCGGGCAATGTCCATGCGGTGAAGAGAAACACCAACAACTCTCTCGCTAGGTAATCATCGAGCCACCGTAACATATCGGTGCACTCGATCCTCCATACTAGCTACTAATGCGGAACATACCGCCAATGAGTCGAACTCACATTGTACTCGAGGTATGCGCGGATTCGCCTCAACATCAAAAATCTGCCGGCCCGAGCCTCGCCATTTGTGGAGGCAAGAAATGTGCCGGGAAGGCCCCGAAAACTCGTCCCAAACGGTGAAGTGAATGCTCCCCGGAAAGCTCCCACGAAGTCAAACCCGATCGGCTGCGGTATCACGCAGCCGATGCGAACTAAATGTCACAGACTCGATCTCGAAGCCTTGATCACCGCGTGATCCTCTGCATCGACGGATGAACTCCTGCGGATCATCCTCCGCCTCGA
Organism: Przewalskia tangutica; assembly: GCA_029844215.1. Lineage (NCBI taxonomy): Eukaryota > Viridiplantae > Streptophyta > Magnoliopsida > Solanales > Solanaceae > Przewalskia > Przewalskia tangutica. The sequence goes on from CM056734.1 coordinate 85,698,912, forward strand.
CCGTAAAACTCAAAGGGCTACAACTAAGAAAATCCGTAGCCTCAAACCATGCGCCTCGGGTGCACTGAGTCTTCTTTGGAACGAGGCTATGCGTCGGCCCAATTATCTCATATCGGCCTGACCACGCCAATAATCGCCATCTCGCGCTGACCCGTCTCCGCTCGGTGTGGGGTGGAGGCTCGTGTCTTGTAGTCTCGGCCCGCTGCTGCGGCTCTAAACTTCTTGGTCTTTGGCGGCGCCAAAACTCGCCGTCTGAAGCACTACTCGTATGCTTGGCCGGGCTGCGCCTCGTACTCTCTGAATCCACTAGCGCCTCCTCGGCTGCCTTGCCGCCTCAGGCCACTGGTTTTCGCGAGGCATAATCGGTAAAAGCGAAACACGTCGAGAGGGTCCAACTTACAACACGCTCTAAGGCACGATCTCGTAATGAGAAGAATGGAAACCAATCCTAAATGTCCTATAGCCTCCTGATTATAGATGTGGTGCACAACACACCGATAATCAAGACTCTACTAGACACGGTCTGTAGACACTTTCCGAGGACTAACTGCTCTGATACCACTTTGTAACGCCCCGAACCCGGGCCCGTTACTGGTGCCTTACCCCGGGCACCCTAGTGATACAACATCAGAGAAAACGGCGGAAAATAAAACACGAGTCAAGAAACGAGCGATATAATAAATAAACAGCAACCAAAGCGATTTGCCTTGGTATATACATAAAAACCCAAACGATTATCCTCAACCACACTTGCGATTACTCTGCACCTCTAAGATTTACAACAACTATGACGGACAGGGCCGCCATACCACAGATACAAGAACCTACAACTCAGGGAAACATACCAAAGATAAGCCTCCGAAGGAACGGAGCTTTCCAACACGCTGAAATGAGATCCTAGGAGCGGGGATCCACGACCGATGTACCTCTACCTGCGGCATGAACGCAGCCCCCCGAAGGAGGTCGATCTGGCAAGTACAGTATGTGGCGTCAACATCAGTAAATGAAATCATAATAGCTTAAAAGCGGGAGACATGTATGATAACCAAAATACAAGATGCAACATAAAAGCGATCAAGTCGGGGACTCACGCCAAAGTCACCACTCAAATATAACTATGGGTCTCACGCCCAACATCCATCATGTTCGCATCATGGCGCATGCCCCTGAATCTTGCGACGGTGTAGACGTGTCCACGATGCCACATAATAACAAGGCGCGTGGCCATGCCCGGAATCTTGCGCCGGTGTAGACATGTCCATGATGCAACACAATAATATGGCGCGTGGCACATACCCGGAATCTGCGACGGTGTAGACATGCCCGTGTAACCTCAATAACAATATCGGGTGGTCAACCCCGCGCGTAGCCCACGTGCCGAATCTGCGTCGGTGTAGACCGCCCATGTTGCGGTAATAACCATATATCGGTAATCAACGGCCGCGTGGCCGCGTGCCCGAATCTGCGTCGGTGTAGACATGTCCACGTGACATCAACAACAAGACAAGAATCAAAATGGAAACATACGTGGAATTCTCCTTCACCGCCGGACGCGTCAAGTAAGTTCTCAACAAGTCAACCGCCTATCGAGACACGCGGAATACGTAAATACCACACTTGCACAACAAAGGCTATCATCACAAGCATAGGCAAGTTTCACAACAACAAGCATAGGCAAGTTTCACAACAACAAGCATAGGCAAGTTTCACAACAACTCAAAGTACTTTCATTTTATGCCAAAGTCGGGTTTTAACCCCAAAGTACTACATACGTTAAGTTCTTTTAAAAGAGATCCATTACTTTTATAAAAGTCACCCGATACCGTAGCCTTAGAATGACCAACCCACATTCCTTTCCAAAATCAAGTAACAACATTCTTTTCCTAAGTTCGGTTTGCCTAGTTTCAATTACTCAAGCTTCTCATTTTCAAATGGTTTCATAGTTCATAAACTTAATCACTTGATTTCTTTTTAGAACAATTGAGTAATATATGTCTCACGTGAGTAGGTTATTCTTGTTTACAACATTCTTATTACAAGACCATGATCTAGAAAATGTAATATCATTTTGTCTCATCTTAGTTTCTATGCGGATGGAGGTTTCTACCGGTTTTAATACGATACATCATTATTCAATACATTTTCCTTTATTAACGCTGCGGTGGTGTCGATACACATTCGATTTCAAATCGGAAACATTATCCCTTTAAATAAAACCAAGTACTCATTACTCACGAATGAGGTTTCACACAAACATTCACTTTAAAACAAATAAGTTAAGTCTCTTATCTTATAAGATCAAGTCTCTTAACTTCTAACATCAGTAAACCATTCTTAATCCGTTATACCTAACTTCCCATAAAGCTAGTATAACTCTTAAGTTTTCAAACACAATACTACACTTCGCTCAAAACGATTCATAAATCTTTTGAAATACTTCAAGTTTTATTATAACGCCCTGCCGCTTATAAATCAAATCAGTTATCTTTTAAAAACCACAACCCATCTTCTTACCTACATAAAGCTGTTATAACCAACTTCCCATAAAGCCGTTATAACACTTTATGTTTTACGACAATCAAATATAATTAACACGTATGCGTCTACCGTACTACATAGTTCACACATATCATGCTAGAAGAGATAGGAAGAGGTTCACATACCTCGCGACGGTTGTCGACTAATAGCAAAACGCTCCAAGTACCTCAACCCGTCGGCTACTCCTTAGTCCAGAAGATTACGTCACACGTAGAACTTCAACCTATAAGGCCACAAGGCGCTTATTAACATTTAGATCTCATCGTAGAACATTCTACCGAAAATTGGCAAGACTCTCCCCGCAACAGCGTAACTCTCCTCTCTATCGAGGCCTGGCCAAGCCAACCGTGGGTTATACATCTAACCCTAACGGTACAATTCTACTCCACTACTACTACACAAGTCTCTTTGTAATACAACCCTATGTAATTACAGTTCGATTCTTGGGCTTAAGTCGCAAGACATTGCCGATAACTACGTTCGACTATATATAGTATACAACAACTATATATTCAACACTTATGTAATTTCCAATTACAATAGAGGACAAGATAATTACCTCGATAAGCCCAAAATTATCCTAGTTTAAAGTCGCTCACGAGCAAGGTTTAGCTCAACTCCGTGCGCTCAACCCGCTCCAAACTACCCTTAGAAGTTCTAACCAACTTCTACTTACAACTTCAACAACGGTGAAGATTTCCTTAGGGTTTCGTTTTAGTGGTGAGGAAAGTATAACGGTATTTTACGGGCTTGTATAAGTGTAACCTTGGGAATACTACAAGGTATTTGGGCCAAGGTATTTGGACATTATAACAATACTAGGAGTATTTCTATACCACAACAAGGGGTATTTATACGAGACAACTAGGCTAGTGGGGTACCCTGCCAAAGCTTCACAAAAGGGGGTGTGCTCTCGGCAGGGCCTTTCTCAGGGAGGGGCTTTGGGACGAAAGCAAGACAAGAGGAGGAGTAGTTTGAGACTTAGATAGATTGCTCAAGTTTAGGATGAAGAATGTCTTCAACTGAGGGTATTTATAGGTCAAGTGAAGGCCAACCAATGGCCAAGATGAAGACAAGTGCATAGCAAGTGTAAGGCCAAGATTTAGCCATGTGCTACCTTATCCATCTACCACACAACTTGCACAAAATATCCTACCAACTAAAGTAGCCCCAAATCGTCCCAATTGCCGTCGAGCCTTCCAATGCGAGGGTGACACATGCCACCCTCGTTGGTCCAAAATGTTTCGCCTCTCGGAAAAATCCGCAAAAATTATAAATGACATAGCCGGAATTTTCCCTACGAAAGTCGTGGAAACGTTTAAGTCGAAACGACTCTTTTCGGCACTTGTGTACAAATTCGAACCTTGTCTAGTCTTTAAGGCTAAAATTTTATACGTACGCCCTCACGTACATACTCTGGAAATACGGGGTATAACAATATTCCTACAACATGTAATTTCCAATTACAATAGGGGGACAAGATAATTACCTCGATAAGCCCATAATTATCCAAGTAAAAATGTCGATCCTTAGCAACGCTTAGCTCACCTCGGTGCTCCAACCCGCTCCAAACAACCCTTAGAAGTTCTACGCGACCTCTACTTAATACTCCAACCAACTATGGAGATTTTCCTTAGGGTTTCGGTTTGAGACAAAAAGGACATACGGTAGTTTCTCCGGGCTCTACGTATAGAGGTATCTTTGGAATACTACAAGGTATACGGCTAAGGTAATTTAGGTATAACAACAATACTTTTGAGAGTATTTCTACCAAGAGGGGGGGTATATATACGAGACAACACCACAAAAGGGGGTGTATACCCCTCGGCCAACCCACTGGGGGTACTCTCGACGAGGAGGGGAGGAGGCTATCGGCCAAGGGGCCTCACAAGGGAGGGCGAGAACCCCACACAACGGGGGGAAGCTCTCAAGACTTAGGAAAGTTTAGGAATGGATGAAGAAGTCTTCAAGGGGGGTATTTATAGGTCAAGCAAAGGCCAACGATGGCGAATCATGCCAAGTGCAAGGCAAGTGTAGGGCCAAGATTCATCCATGTGCACCTTATCCATCTACCACAAAATATCCTACCTACTACTTGACAAAAATGTCAAGGAAATCGTCCATGTTGCCGCCCCAAAGCCCACCAATGAGAGGGTGCCAAGTGTCGCCCTCTTGTTGGTCCAAAATGTTTCGTCTCTCGGAAAAATCCGCAAAAATTAAAAATGACATAGCCGGAATTTTCCCTTCGTAAGTTATGTAAAACGTTTCGTCGAAAAACGACTCTAACCGGGTGTTGTGCACAAAAATTTTCGGCCAAGCCTACTTAAAGCCCAACTTTTCTACGTACGTCCTTACGTACATACTCTGGAAATACGGGGTATAACAAGTAAGCTGCTGACTCATAATGCTTATATATATGTATCAAAATGAACATGTCTCCTGAGGAGTCACAACTAGTCAATCATAACAAAATAGGTGAGCCGACAAGGCTGCCACTATACACGGAAATGACCAAAACAAACCACAACTGTACCGCTGACCAAAACACGTCTACGAACCACACATGTCCAACCCACACATGACTACATATCTCTAAGAGTATAACAGTGAAATATGACGGGACAGGACCCCGCCGTACCCCTGAACAAGCATAAGTCTATAGCAAGGATCTATACCAAATTGACTAAGCTCCGGAACAATGGAGCTCTCCAAACAGCTGAGTGGAAATCCTAGACTGGAGGATCACCAACTAAATACCTGTACCTGCGGGCATGAAAAGCAACCCCCCGGGGAAAGGGGGTCAGTACGAAATAATGTACTGAGTATATAAAACATAAAGTACTGTAAATGAGATCATACTGGCCAAAAGATAACATGAGACAAATATAATAATCAAAGATACCAATGCAACTGTGCCTTACGAAATGAGAGTCATGTAAGTCCGTATAATATATCATATTTGTGGATACCTGTCCACATATACCATACCCGACCCATTCTGGGACTCGGTGAATGAAGTCATATCCGTGGATGCCTGTCCACATATATATATATCTTTGGATACCTGTCCACTGCGCACATACCGTACCCGGTCCATCGTGGGACTCGGTGAAATATCATATCCGTGGATGTTTGTCCACATATATCGTACCCGACCCATTCTGGGACTCGGTAAGATCATCATTGTCACGACCCGAACCCCGAGCCCGCGACTGGTGCCCTACCTGGGCACCCTTCTACCCATACAACATAAGTAACCCACGTAAGCTAAATAACACCCATTTTTTTTCTTTAAACAAAGGCAATGAAATAGGCAAAGCCGGCAAGGCCGCAATTATAAATATAATACTCAAAAGGGCTACAACCATACACCGATCCATCCAACATATGAATAAATACCTCTAGGAGTTTTGACAACAACTATGACGGGACAAGGTCCCGCCGTACCCATGAATATACATAAGACCATAATACAACACCGCACCAATGGTAAGCTCCGGAGTAATGGAGCTTTTTCCCAAAACTGAACAGAGATCCTAAGAGCGAGGATCACCAACCTATGTACCTACACCTGCGACATGAAACGCAGCCCCCCGAGGAAAGGGGGTCAGTACGAAAGATGTACCAAGTATGTGAAACTGAAAGTACTGTAATGAAATCATAACAGTCCAAATAAAGCAGGAGACAAGTTATGATAATCAAAATAACAGTACAACTGTGCCTTATCAATTTGAGAGTAATGGGAATCAACTTTACCTTTCTCCAAATATGAACTCAACTGTACCAATTCAAATAAAAGCCAACTGTACCTTTTTAAATTAAGGGTCAAACCAACATCATGAATGTCTGACCATATAATCATATGTTGTCATGGGAATCGAACCCGTATCGCACATCTTATCCATGGATTCATATAATATAAGGTATCACATGTCCTGACCCATTTTGGGACTCGGTGTAAGGTCGTATAAGGTATAACATGTCCCGGCCCATACTGTGTCTCGGTGTGAAGTCATATAAGGTATAACATGTCCCGACCCTTTCTGGGTATCGGTGTAAAGTCATATAAGTCATGTAAGGTATAACATGTTCCGGCCCATTTTGGGTCTCGGTGTAAAGTCGTATAACATGTCTCGGCCCATTATGGGACTCGGTGTGGTCATCTTCCTCACATATGCACCTATAACGTGTCCTGGCCCATTAGGGGCTCGGTGTAATCACGACTATCCATATAATCCTCATATATGTACATGCAATGTGTCCCGGCCCACCATGGGACTCGGTGTATCAATGCAACCATATGACATTTTAAACCATCTTTTGACTTTCCATAAAATCGTTATAACAAACTTTTCATTTCAGAAAACCAATGCACTATCACATCTTTCCTTTTAAACAAACCAAGGCACTATCATCTCTTTCCTTTTAATAAAACCAAGGCATTATCATGTCATGTAACATTAGGGAATTGAACTCAAAGTACTATGTACGTTCATTCTTATAAAAAAGAATCATATCATCCAATATTAGGGAGTTGAACCCCAAAGTACTATGTACATTCATTCTTATAAAAAGAATCCTTTCATGTAATAAACCCCAAGATACTAGCACTTGTAGCATCAAGACACTTTCACTTTTAAGATCAAGTCACTTACACTTTTAAACTCCAAGTAACTTATACCTTTAAATTAAGTCACTTCTTCTTTCAAAATCAAGTAACTTATACCTTCAAATCAAGTCACTTCTTCCTTCCAAATCAAGTATCTTATACTTTTTTTTTAAAATCAAGTCACTTTCACATATAAAATCAAGTCATCTTCACATATAAAATCAAGTCATCTTCACATATAAAATAAGTCAAGTAACTTACTTCATGTACCACAAGGAATCCGAATTCATTTAAAACAAGTACGTCCACCGTACACTCATTTTATAAAGTTCGTGCTCAAAGAAGAAAGGAATAGTTCCACATACCTCTTCGGCTTAATCCACACGCTAAGTAGAATATGCCACTCGTAGTACTTCAACCTAAAATGTCAATAGCATTTCTATCAACTTCAAGCTTTCTAAGGTAGATTAATACCAAGTAAAGGGTCTCTTATTCTACGGAAAATTGGGCAGCACTTCCCCTGTTTATACGTACTTTTCCACCCTTTCCAAGGCCCGAATTCAACAACCAACAAGCCTCATTTAAGGCACAATCAAAACAACAACCAAAGGAGATTACACACCAACTTGAGGTGTAAAATTCTGCCCCACAATCATATTAAAACAGTCCACAAAACAGTTCATTATAAATCAACATTAATGGTACAATGTGAAGTCTTTAACACCTTTATTCCTTAGGAATTTCATTAGCCAATTTTACCACATTAATCATGAAATATAACCACCAATTTCCTGCATATAAACACGTCTAAAACATCCCATAAAACCGCCCACAAACTGCACCAAAATGGTCCAACAATTAAAGCCATTCTCGGCTATAACAACAACAACTTATAACCTTCATTAAATTCCTTATATTTCAAGTCATAATTCCATACTTATACATAATCCATACCAACAATTAATGACATGATTTCTTTTAACATATAACATTGTAATTAACGAAGATAACAACCAACAAATCCAACGACGCCACAAAGGGCTAGTCTCGGCCAACACTCACATCTAACACTTACGTTTCTTATTTTTCATTTCTTCCTTAACACCAATTCATCCTTTAAACATATCAATATGTAATATCTAATTACTTTAAAAGAAGAAGAACCATGTCCTTATTTTTAGCCCAAAAATCACCCAAAACAGTCTGTAGGTATTAGGCCCACAATTTTCGATTCGCTCCACTTCTTCAAATTCCAATCACATATATACAACCCCTATAAGCTTATAATCAACTTCCCTTCACGTTTCATGACCAAAAAGCCGACGGAAAACCCTAGGGCCTCAAACCCTTGTCACGGCCCAAATGAGATTTTTAGGGGTTAATAGTGTTTTATCTTGGCTTAGTGCTTGGTTAGGAACCTTAATCTTGTATTAGTGAACTAAGCTTGGAAGATTAGGAATTTTTGTTCTTCAATATGCCCTAAGGCCGAGAGCAACAATAGAGAGAGGAAGAGAGATGGAAATTTTCTAAGTGTAAATGTCTTGCAAGCTTCTCCCTTGTATATATAAATATCTAGAGTCCAAGTCAACAAGACAAGTGTTCAACTCAATGGGGGACAAGTGTCCCCCTCTCATTGGCCAAAATCCAAGCCATAAAATATCTTGATATTTTCCCAATTCTCTTACAAACGAAGGGCCCCGCGAAATGTGAAATTTTGACGGGCCCTATATTATTAGATCCAATCTTTTATAATCATATACTAATCTCACACACCAAATATGAGAATTAAATTTCAAATTATAAACTTTTTCCTTCACAAAAAATTTCCGAAATTTTCGAAAAAAATAAATTTTTCTTTCGTTCCAAAATTCAAATCTTATTTTCCCACGTACGTTCTCATCTCATTCTCTTAGAAATACGGGGTGTAACATCCTTCCCCCTTAGAAACATTCGTCCCGAATGTTCATACTAGGTTCAAAGTAAACAGATTTCGACATAGTCCCATTTAACTATACCCAACAAAATTAAATGTGCCACACATGGCCACAATATGTCACTCATGCCTATACACCAATCCAAATAGGCAAGTAGGGAATCAAATTACCCGTACAACTATAACTTCCTTCACCCTTATCATCCTTGTAGTAATTCTTCATTTTACTCATTATTAACCACAATTATCTCTACCTTGATACTCGATCATATAGTTCTATTCATACTTATTAACTGTTTTCATATTCTTACAACACTTTTTCGATCATTCCATAATATCGTCCTCAATTACCTTTAACACACTATTTTTCCAAGGTTATGTAAAATTGTAGATATCGCACAACGTAGCCGAAGCCGGGGATCTCACCAGTCCAATATCTATAGCATATCTTATCTTACTAGCCTTGATACCTGCAATTCTTAATAATACACAATATCGCCCTTTACGCGAGGAAGAGGGCTTATCTCCCTTTCATAATATTCCTTCCTAGTATGGTTCTCTGTTCCTCACTTAGCACTGTTCCTTGTCTCATTCTATTTATGATAGTTCTTAGCACTTTGTACTTCCTTTGTAATCAAAGTCACATTCTTAATGTCTTGTTGGAGTTTCCTTTATAATTCTAATCATCAAGTGTCACCTTAAAACGTGTAGATTTTCATAACCTACATAACCTCCAATAATGTCTTCTGTTTTTTCATCTGTATCTCTTATACTCATCTTATCCTAAGTATCCATCTTGGGATACTCCAAAACATTGTGGTCATAGTCGCCACACCAAACTAACCTCTTGTACCTTTACGGCACATTCTAGCAACTTGGTAAACAATTGGAACCCAATACACTTGCCATATTGTGTATTTAATTTCAAACAGAGGTAAAATACTCAATTCATGAAGGCCTAGTGATCTTCTCAGATCATATACTCATATTCATATCACAAAAACAACGGAATAATCACAACTAATGTACTTCATACATACCATGTACTTTAACCAAGATCAACCGTAAAGTCTTTTTACTCAAAAAGGCCTTATATATCTAAGGTCTCAATTATTCCCTGTCCCAAGCTTACATTATCACTCCCCGCATACGGGTAAGATAACTTATCATAAATTTCAAAATCATGATGTCTTAATCATAACAACCCTAGTTACTCCATACCAATATTATTCGTACCTATCACTTAAGCATACAACATAACTTAATCTAACAACATGGTATGCTATCAAATCAATTAAACATGATCTCTTAAGAGTTCGTCCCTCTCTCAAACAGCTCATCGCCTCATAAACTTTCCAAAGTAGCACATATATTATGCCTAGGTGTGGATTCAATAAACTGTTTCACACCTTCCAAGTAATTATTAAAGCGCAACCAGCTCATGATAATCCATAGTCACTTCAGACAACACACACATGGCCCCAAATAAATACGCTCGTATAGATACACTTCATCATTACACCAACTATACAACAATTTTTACCAATCTGGATACGAAGTCCATACATTTCTTTCTGGGTCACTGTTGCCTTTTTTGGGGGCCTTGCTGCAACACCACAATACGTTAGAGAGGATTATCCTAATGACACAGCTATACTGCACGATCTCAGAGTGAGAAGAAGGGAAACCAATCCTAAATATCTTGTAGCCTCCTGTTTATAGGTGTAGTGCACAACACACCGATAATCAGGACTCTACTAGACACGATCTGTAGACATTCCAAGGACTAACTGCTCTGATACCACTCTGTCACGCCCCGAACCCCGGACCCGCGACTGGTACCCTACCTGGGCACCCTTCTACCCATACAACACAAGTAACCCGCGGAAGCTAAATAACGCCCATTTTTTTCTTTAAACAAAGGCAATGAAATAGGCAAAGCCGACAAAGCCGCTATTATAAATATAATACTCAAAAGGCCTATAACCATACACCGGTCCATCCCACATATGAATACAGACCTCTAGGAGTTTTGACAACTACTATGATGGGACAAGGCCCCGCAGTACCCATGAATGTACATAAGACCATAATACAACACCGTACCAATGGTAAGCTCCGGAGCAATAGAGCTTTTTTCCAAAACTGAACAGAGATCCTAAGAGCGAGGATCACCAACCTGTGTACCTACACCTGCGGCATGAAACGCAGCCCCCCGAGGAAAGGGGGTCAGTACGAAAGATGTACCAAGTATGTGGCGAAAATCAGAATGAAATCATAACAGTCCAAATAAAGCAGGAGACAAGTTATGATAATCAAAATAACAGTACAACTGTGCCTTATCAATTTGAGAGTAATGGGAATCAACTTTACCTTTATCCAACTATTAACTCAACTGTACCAATTCAAATAAAAGCCAATTGTACCTTTTCATAATAAAGGTCAAACCAACATCATGAATGTCTGACCATATAATCATATGTTGTCATGGGAATCGAACCCACATCGCACATCTTATCTATGGAATCATATAATATAAGGTATCACATGTCCCGGCCCATTCTGGGACTCGGTGTAAGGTCGTATAAGATATAACATATTCCGGCCCATTCTGGGTCTCGGTGTGAAGTCATATAAGGTATAACATGTCCCGACCCTTTCTGGGTCTCGGTGTAAAGTCATATAAGTCATGTAAGGTATAACATGTTCCGGCCCATTTTGGGTCTCGGTGTAAAGTCGTATAACATGTCTCCGCCCATTATGGGACTCGGTGTGGTCATCTTCCTCACATATGCACCTATAACGTGTCCTGGCCCATTAGGGGCTCGGTGTAATCACGACTATCCATATAATCCTCATATATGTACATGCAATGTGTCCCGGCCCACCATGGGACTCGGTGTATCAATGCAACCATATGACATTTTAAACCATCTTTTGACTTTCCATAAAACCGTTATAACAAACTTTTCATTTCAGAAAACCAAGGCACTATCACATCTTTCCTTTTAAACAAACCAAGGCACTATCACCTCTTTCCTTTTAATAAAACCAAGACATTATCATGTCATGTAACATTAGGGAATTGAACTCAAAGTACTATGTACGTTCATTCTTATAAAAAAGAATCATATCATCCAATATTAGGGAGTTGAACCCCAAAGTACTATGTACATTCATTCTTATAAAAAGAATCCTTTCATGTAATAAACCCCAAGATACTAGCACTTGTAGCATCAAGACACTTTCACTTTTAAGATCAAGTCACTTACACTTTTAAACTCCAAGTAACTTATACCTTTAAATTAAGTCACTTCTTCTTTCAAAATCAAGTAATTTATACCTTCAAATCAAGTCACTTCTTCCTTCCAAATCAAGCATCTTATACTTTTTTTTAAATCAAGTCACTTTCACATATAAAATCAAGTCATCTTCACATATAAAATCAAGTCATCTTCACATATAAAATAAGTCAAGTAACTTACTTAATGTACCACAAGGAATCCGAATTCATTTAAAACAAGTACATCCACCGTACACTCATTTTATAAAGTCCGTGCTCAAAGAAGAAAGGAATAGTTCCACATACCTCTTCGGCTTAATCCACACGCTAAGTAGAATATGCCACTCGTAGTACTTCAACCTAAAATGTCAATAGCATTTCTATCAACTTCAAGCTTTCTAAGGTAGATTAATACCAAGTAAAGGGTCTCTTATTCTACGGAAAATTGGGCAGCACTTCCCCTGTTTATACGTACTTTTCCACCTTTTCCAAGTCCCGAATTCAACAACCAACAATCCCCATTTAAGGCACAATCAAAACTGCAACCAAAGGAGATTACACACCAACTTGAGGTGTAAAATTCTGCCCCACAATCATATTAAAACAGTCCACAAAACAGTTCATAATAAATCAACATTATGGGTACAATGTGAAGCCTTTAACACCTTTATTCCTTAGGACTTTTATTAGCCAATTTTACCACATTAATCATGCAATATAACCACCAATTTCTTGCATATAAACACTTCTAAAACAGCCCGTAAAACTGCCCACAAACTGCACCAAAATGTTCCAACAATTAAAGCCATTCTCGGCTATAACAACAACAACTTATAACCTTAATTAAATCCCTTATATTTCAAGTCATAATTCCATACTTATACATAATCCATACCAACAATTAATGACATGATTTCTTTTAACATATAACATTGTAATTAACGAAGATAACAACCAACGAATCTAACGACGCCACAAAGGGCTAGTCTCGGCCAACACTCGCATCTAACACTTACGTTTCTTATTTTCCATTTCTTCTTTAACACAAATTCATCCTTTAAACATATCAATATGTAATTTCTAATTACTTTAAAAGAGGAAGAACCATTACCTTATTGTTAGCCCAAATATCGCCCAAAATAGTCCGTAGTATTAGGCCCACAGTTTTCGATTCGCTCCACTTCTTCAAGTTTCAATCACATATATGCAACCCCTATAAGCTTATAATCAACTTTCCTTCACGTTTCATCACCAAAAAGTCGACGAAAAATCCTAGGGCCTCAAACCCTTGTCACGGCCCAAATGAGATTTTTAGGGGTTAATGGTGTTTTATCTTGGCTTAGTGCTTGGTTAGGAACCTTAATCTTGTATTAGTGAACTAAGCTTGGAAGATTAGGAATTTTTGTTCTTCAATATTCCCTAAGGTCGAGAGCAACAATGGAGAGATGAAGAGAGATGGAAATTTTCTAAGTGTAAATGTCTTGCAAGCTTCTCCCTTGTATATATAAATATCTAGAGGCCAAGTCAACAAGAAAAGTGTGCAACTCAATGTGGGATAAGTGTCCCCATCTCATTGGCCGAAATCCAAGCCATAAATATCTAGATATTTTCCCAATTCTCTTACAAACGAAGGGCCCCGCGAAATCGTGAAATTTTGACGGGCCCTATATTATTTGATCCAATCTTTTATAATCATATACTAATCTCACACACCAAATATATACATACCGTACCCGGCCCAGTGTGGGACTCAGTGAAATAATATAATCACATCAAGCACAAATAGAATATCATGAGTAACCTTATACAATTTAAATCATCATTTGACTCTCGATGGAATAAGCAGAATGAACTATCACTTGTAAAATCAAATGCAACTATCATATCAAATATCACTAGGAATTAGGATTCAATGGAATTATGTACGTCCGCCGTACACTCATTTTATATAAGTCATTCCAAAAGAAGAAATGATAGTTTCACATACCTTATAGTCGAACTAACCAACTTAATATTTAGAATACGTATCGATTAGCACTTCGACTTATAACAATAGTAACATGTCCGTCAACTCTATGATTACTCGTATACTTTATATGTATCGAACGACTACTCTCTTGTTATATAAAATTAGGCAGCACTTCCCTACTTATACACACATCCACAACTCTCAAACAAGGTCAACAACATCAATAATAAGACACAACTCAAGGATATACCAAAACAGTCTCAAATACTACATACACGTCATCGTTATACATTCTTTCTCTTTACCTTCATGTAATACAACAACCACAACAACCAATGTGATTAATACACATATTTCTCATATTAATCCAGCCCCTTAATCCATATTAAAAAAACCTTTAAAAACAATCCATACTTCTAGCAATAACGAGAGTTCAACAACGACAATGAGAGATACAACAATGACAACGAGGGTGCAATGTGAAGCTTTTCTACACCTTTCTATATTTGTATTCCTTTAGGACATACATTAGCAATTACCACAATGTACATGCATATTTGTAACTAAAATTTTCAGCATTCTAACTCAAAAAAACAGCCCTAAACTCGACACAACAATGACCAACAATTTCATGAAGGTCTCTGCCAACAACCATAATACCATAACCCTTTTCATAATTCCTTAAACTCCAATTCACCTTTCAATATTTTCATATAAACCATTTTAACTTTAAATATCAAGATTTTCTTAAATCTTTAACATGCAGTTAGTGACGATAATAACAACAACAACAATCAAATCCAATGTATACAAAACACCCCAAAATCGGTAACAACACTTCCAATCGGCTCAACTATAATACCAATACAATCACATGCATTTCTTACTTCCAATTTCTCTTAATATGAGTTCATTTCTTAACTACAACATCATTTAACTCCAAATACTCAAATAAGAAGAAGAAATCTTACCTTCAATTAGTCAAAAAATTCCTACTTCCTGCTTACTGCTCCTATTTGGCACAATTTCTCTAACTTCCAATGACATGCATGCCTTCCTTATGAGCTTAAATCCATCTTACTTGCATGTTTTTCTTCCAACATGTTCATCTCCAAAGCTTAAAGTTTTCTGGGCCATTCTCGGCCAGATTACCGATTTTCAGCACTGTTTTAGGAGCTTACCATGGCTTAGAAATTTGTAGAGAACTTAATCTTGGAGAAGGGAGTTAATGTGGTCTATAACTTAGCTATGAAAGATGAAAATATGTTTGAGAAGAGAGAGGGGATGTTGAAAGGGCTAATTTTCGAATGGAGGGGAGAAAATGTGTGGGATATTGGTCTAAGTGAGCATGCTGAAAATTCATTTACTTGTTGGTGTTGTGTGGTCTCGTTCCACGAGACACAAGTCCCCATAATCTGCCCACTAGTTCCCACTTATCATCCTTTCTACTAAAATTAATCCCATACTTTACTAAAATTCTGAAAATTGGAAGTCCACATCTTTATCTCATTCGACATTAATCCATAACAACATAGGGAAAATTCAACCACTAGTATTAATTCTCGTCGCCACATTTGCTATATCCAAACTTATTCTGAAATTACATTCTTTGTATACTAACTTCCATATTAGCATATGTAAATATACTTTTCTTCCAACACTCGAATCTTATTTCCTTAATTACGTTCTCAACTTAATGCCCTAGAATTACGAGGTGTAACAATTGTCTTAAGTACAGAGTGAATATCCCTTGACTCAGTAGCGCCCTTGTAACACTTCCAAATTTAGTTTCTATTGATTTCCGGTTATAAAAATCAAGGGACTTGTTGCAGTTCCAACGAAGATCTCAAGATCCAAGACTACAAGACGGATTTAAGACAGAAGATCAATATCATAAGACTTATTATTATCACAACACATGTTAGGCTTCAAACATGTTGTATTGTAATTGTTTATCCTTTTTAAGCACTAGTAGTAGTTGTAAACTATTCCCGTACATCCATTGTGTAACTCACAATCTTAAAATAATATTGGTACTAGTGCTAGAAAGATGTTTGCCAGCCGATGTGACCCCAAATATGGTTGTGGGTTTCTTGATGAAACCAGTTCTATTGACAGTTCTATGAACAGTTCAAACAGTCTCTGTCAATAGATCTAGTCCTAGTTTTGGGTCTCTTTGACATTAGTTACAAATCTTTATTCATCAAAGGGGAGATCAATGTTGTTGATCCTGAACTTGAAGATACTGTTGATAGTCATGTTGGTAAGGCTAAGGATCAAGGAAGAGTTGTTGTCACACTCACGCGAGGGTGGTGGAAACAAGCGTCCACGAGTGGTGAGGAGGATATGGACACTAAGTTCAACAAAGAGACTAATGTGGGCCATATTCCAAAGTTATGAGTTAATGTTAGGTGTATTTTGTATATGCTTTTTGAGTCATTTTTAGTTAGTATTTTACTTTTTTTTGTTGTGTTTAGTATAGTATTAGGGTCGTTTTCCTTTCTTTTGAGCCACATCGGTTCAAAAAGGCAAAATGGCAAAAAGGAGCGAAACGTGAACATAAAAGGAGGTCCCGAGGCAGAAAAATGTTGAAAATTAATGACTCGGAAAAAGGCAAAGAAGCAGCGGTGCGTAAGCGAGACTGCGATGCCAAAAGATCGAGACTGCGGGACTTTCTGCAGGTGCCATTCGAACGTAACGCGGTGCCATTTGTACTGAGAGCTGCAGGACTTTCAGCACCGCGGTGCCGACCTACAGGACCGCGGTGCCAAGACGTGAATTGCAACATATCTAAGCCCTAGAGATTAGTTTAATAAAGGGGTGTGGATGCTAGAAAAGAAACACATCACAAGGCAAGGATTCAAGGCTACAATTGGAGACTTAGTCTAAGTAATTTTCTTTCTTTTAATTCAGTTTATGTATGGATATTGAGTTAGTTCGTAGCGTGACTATGTCTAGGAACTAAACACTTTATTAGGGCTTTTCTTATGATTCGCTTGAAACTTTATTCATGATTTAATGCAGTATCTTGATTACTTCTTCACTTGTTAAGATTTATTCAATAATTGATATGAATGTTTGATAGTTAATTGATCACTAATTATCATAATCTATATGATTTCGAATCAAGAACCGAGAAGAGAGATTTGAATATGTTGTAATTGAATAGACATATGTTAAAATCGCGGACGAAAGTACCCCGATACTTGTGTAGCATTATAGGTTACTGTTCTTAATCCTCCTATGTGGTAAATCCTATCATAGAAATATATAAGGGTTCTGCATTGGGGTTGAGTGATTATATATCCTAATCAGAATATAAGACAGTCTAGTTAACCGTTATCTTAACGTAGAAGAAGAATCATTCTAGTCGCATTAAGGATTGAATAAAGTGGATAGTCGAGGATTTTGGAAGCCCTAATTCCTTCTTAATCTGAGTACAACTTAAATAGTTTAATTAATTCTTGCAATTAATTCTAGTAGTTAGACAAAAAACCCAAATCAATACTCGTTTGCCAAATAAATAACATAAAATAGATGAACGATACTTAGAAACCAGTCTCTGTGGACGATATTCAGTCTTACATACTATATTACTTGTGAACGATGCGTACGCTTGCGTGAGCATTCGAAATATCGCTAACAAGTTTTTGGCGCCGTTGCAGGGGACTGACGTACATCTAATATCGAATCATCTATTTTTATTTCTATTTTGGCTTTAATTTTTTATTTTTAATTTTTACTGTTGGAACGGTGTGCCTTGATTTGTTTGTTGATTTGGATCTATTTCAGGAGTCTAGTTTATGCGAAGAAGAAGAGGGGCAGACACATTTGTTCCTTTCAACCCTGAAATTGAGAAAACCTGCAAACAAAACAGATGAAATAAAAAGATATATGTGTCAGTGACCATGAAAAACCAACAATCGAATCAGAATGGGGAGGATAATGAGGTCCCAGAAAATGCAGGGGAGCCAATCCCTGTTCCAGCGGAGATAAGTTTGGGAGACTATGTTCTTCCCACAGTCACAGGTGCACATACTTGCATCAGGAAACAACTTTGAGATCAAGATAGCCATCCTGAGTATGGTCCAGAACACAGTACAATTTGGGGGACTCTCATCTGAAGATCCCCACATGCACATTGCAAACTTTCTGGAGTTGTGTGCTACTTTCAAATACAATAGCGTTACTGACGATGTCATTAGACTAAGGCTCTTCCCGTTCACCGAGGATGTGAGCCAAAATTGTAATGCTCACGCAACTCCGTCACTACCTGGCCCAAAAGTTTCTAGCAAAGTTCTTCCCTCCTTCCAAAACAACAAAGTTAAGAGAAGAGTTGGACAACTATTACCAGGTGGATGGTGAGTCGCTCTATGATGCATGAGAGCGATTTAAGGACTTGCAAAGAAAATGCCCACATCATGGTATTGAGAAGTGGATGTTAGTCCACATATTTTATAATGGGTTGAGTGGTACTACTCATACCATTATTGATGCTGCAGCGGGGGGTGCTTTCATGAGAAATGCCATGGAGACACATGAGTTACTGGAAGATATGGTTGCCAACAATCACCAAGGAGCAGATGACATGTCAGTGACCAGCAGGAAGGCTATGGGCGTACATGAATTAGATGTCATCACTGCCCTGAATGCACAGGTGGCCCTTTTGATGAAGCAACTGCAGCAGAACACCATGTCTATGAATGCAGTCCAGATGCCAGTAACTTTGAGATTTGTGGTAGGCCGCACTCCTTTGACAGATGCTCAGCGGTAGACCCCAATAATGTGCCCATGGAGCAAGTTCAGACAGTTGGAAATTTTCAGAGGCCTTACAACTCCAACACATACAATCCAGGGTGGAGAAATCACCCTAACTTTTTGTGGAGAAATGATCAACCCCAGTAGCAACCATATCAAGGTGGTTACCAGAACCAGCAAGTGCAAAACCAGGCCACTATATCTCAGCAGTTTAGGCCACCTACACAGTAACAGGAAAAGCCTGATGAACTGAGAGCTGCATTGCTCACACTTACTAATTTGCAGAATCAGTTCATGTCTGAAACCATGTCCTCTCTCAGGAGCTTGGAAACACAGGTTGGGCAACTTGCAAAGATGGTAACCAACAGGTCACAGGGCGCTCTCCCAAGAAATACAGAGGTGAATCTTAGAGAGCAATGTCAAGCAATGTTGTTGAGGAATGGAAAGCAGTTGGAGCAGGTTGCTCCCCAGCCCGCAGTGGTAAGTGAGAATGAATGTGAGAAAGCAGCTGAGGTAGATAAGGAGGGGGTCACTGAGGACCGCCCTACAGTTGAGAGAACTCCACTGGCACCTTTGAGGGAATATGTTGATAGAATCCTTTACCCTCAGAGGTTACAAAAGAAAGCAATTGACAAGCAGTTCTCCAAGTTCTTATAGGTGTTTAAGAAGCTTCACATAAATATCCCCTTCATTGAGGCACTAGAACAAATGCCCGCATACTTCAAATTCATGAAGGAGATACTTGAGAAAAAGAGAAGACTAGTAGATTATGAGACAGTAGCATTGACAGAGGAGTGCAGTGCCATTCTGCAAAAGAAACTCCCCCCCAAGCTGAAGGATCCAGGAAGTTTCACCTTGCCTGCACTATTGGTAAGGTGACATGCAACATGTAGTTGTGTGATCTAGAGGCCAGTATAAATCTCATGCCTCTGTCTGTCTTCAAAATATTGGGTTTGGGTGAAGCCAAACAAACCACAGTCAATTTGCAGCTGGCCGACCGAACCGTAGTGCACCCCAGAGGCATAATAGAAGATGTGATGGTCAAGGTGGGAAGGTTCTTCTTCCCAGTAGACTTTCTCATTATGGATATGGAGGAAGATGACGTGATACCAATCATCTTGGGGAGATCTTTCCTTGCAACGGGCAGAGCCCTAATTGATGTGGAGCACAGAGAGTTGAGACTTAGGGTTCAGGAGGAAGAGATGGTGTTCAAGTCACCCATTGAATCCCAAGCCACCAAAAAGTGTTTCGCAGCAAGCACAACTGACACAGCAGTTCAGCCAGCACAGGCCAAAGCTAGGGAGATTATCCCTATAGCAGTGAACCCACAGGTGAGGAAGAATGTTGAAACAAAAATTGATGCCAAGGAAGCTGTCAAACAGGTAAGTCTTATTGAACCCCCTCTTGAGAAAAAGAAAATCAGAGTAAGAAAGAGGAGGATGATTTTGAAATGGATAGGTTGTGGGGTTAAATTGCCACAGTGATTTGGATAAGGAACTTGCGTCCGGCTAAAAGACGTTAAAGACAGTGCTACTTGGGAGGCAACCCAATGTTTAAATTCTGTAATTTATTTTAAATAGAACAGTCTCACTTTTGATATTCTTATTGTGTTGTGATGCCAGGTGAAATAATTGGAGGATGAACATGAAGGAAAGGGTGGAAGCCACGGAATCGAGTTAGCACCGCGATGCCGAATATTCGTAAAGTCCCGATTGCTTGCACCGCGGTACCACTATGCAGGACCGCGGTGCCAATGCACGATCTCCGAAAAAAGGCCCTGAATCGCCAAATCTCCTCCCACAGATACCGTCTCAATGCAATATCCGCCGCCATCACCACCAATTTTGAGCCGATGTATGTTTGTAAGTCGCCGCTAAATCGTTGAGTCGTTACACATTTGGGACAATGTGTCGCTTAAGTTCGTGGTATCTTATATTTTTAGTCGTTGTTTGTGTCCTATATGTGTCCATACGAGTCAATTTGTATGATCATGCATGTTGTAGTTGTTGAAAACGCCTAGTGAATTAAGTGAGATAATGTAATGGAATTAGAGGCTAAAAATATGTGTGCTCAAGTTAGATATGCCAAAAATTCATGAAAATCTGATTATTTGGGATATTTGTGCCTATCTTATGCGTGTCTATTGAAAAATGTCTATGAAGTCTGCTTGCTTGTTGTTTTAGGTGAAATAGTTAGGACGTATATGTTTAGGGATATGACTCAGACATTTCTTTGTTAGCCCTTCTCACTTTTCATTACCTACCATGCAGTAAAATGTATCCCTAGTCAGCCCCTTTGAGCCTAAAATAAGTTATTTTTTTGACACCCTATAATTTACTTGTGTGCCATAAGCAGTAATTGAAAAATTGGGAAAGAGTGATAAAGAAATACCAAAAGAGAATGAAAAAATTGATTGATGCACCCCAATGAAAAAAATATAAAAGCTTAATTTTGGGGGTGCCTATGTGAATATGTTTCATACTCTCAAAAATAGAAGAGGGGAATGATAGGTATGAACTGAAAAAAATACCAAAAAGAAGGACAAGACGGTTGAATGAGAAAAACGCTTATGGTACGTAAATTGAGCCTAAATGCCTACTTTTACCTACCCTTGCCTAAGCCTACATTACAACCCTAAAAAGTCCTGAGGATATCTAGAATGTATGTCCATGATTAGTGGAGAATAGCAAGTAAACATGCCCATAGAACTAAATGAAATTGACATGCATGGTTTAGTATTCATATTTCCATTGAGTGTGATTGAACTGAATTTGTGAAATATCTGGCTTGAAATTCTAGATTGTTATATATTCATGCTACATATGTTCAACATATTATCCCAATGACGTTCATGCTTTTTCTAAGTAACCTTGTGCAGCTGCTGGATCTGAGTCTTTCAGTCTTTTTTATTTTGTTTCTTTGTTTTTGTTTTTTGCTTTACTCGAGGGCGAGCAAAGTTTAAGTTTTGGGGGTTTGTTCGGCGTATTTTGTATACGCTTTTTGAGTCATTTTCAGTTATTATTTTACTTGCTTTTGTTGTGTTTAGTATAGTATTAGGGTCGTTTTCCTTTCTTTTGAGTCACAGCGGTTCAAAAAGGCAAAATGACAAAAAGGAGAGAAACGTGGGCATAAAAGGAGGTCCCGAGGCAGAAAAAGGTTGAAAATTGATGACTCGGAAAAAGGCAAAGCAGCACCGCGATGCCCAGAAGCAGAATCGCGATGCCAAAAGATAAGAGACCCGCAGGACTTTCGGCACCGGGGTGTCATTCAGACAGAACTGCGGTGTCATTTGTACTGAGAGCTGCAGGACTTTCAATACCGCGGTGCCGACCTGCAGGACCGCAGTGCGGAGACGCGAATTGTCAGATCCGAGTTAGAATTGGTCAAGGGCGGAAGGGTCCATAGGGCACGAATTTGCAACATATTTAAGACCTAGGAATTAGTTTAATAAAGGGGTGTGGATGCTAGTAAAGAAACACATCACAAGGCAAGGATTCAAGGCTACAATTGGAGACTTAGTCTACGTAATTTTCTTTCTTTCTTTTAATTCAGTTTATGTATGAATATTGTGTTAGTTCGTAGCGTGACTATGACTTGGAACTAAACACTTTATTAGGGTTTTCCTTATGATTCACTTGAAATTTTATTCATGAATTAATGCAGTAGTTTTATTACTTCTTCACTTGTTAATATTTATTCAATAATTGATATGAATGCTTGATAGTTAATTGATCACTAATTATTATAATCTATATGATTTCGAATCAAGAACCGAGAGGAGAAATTTGGATATGTTGTAATTGAATAGACATAGGTTAAAATCGCGGACAAAAGTACCCTGATACTTGTGTAGCAATATAGGTTACTGTTCTTAATCCTCCTATGATGTAAATCCTATCATAGAAATATAGAAGGGTTCTGCACTGGGGTTGAGTGATTATATATCCTAACTGAAATATAAGATAGTCTACTTAACCGTTATCTTAACGTAGAAGAAGAATCATTCTAGTCGTATTAAGGATTGAATAAAGTGGATAGTCGAGGATTTTGGAAGTCCTAATTCCTTCACAATCGAGTACAACTTAAATAGTTTAATTAATTCTTGCAATTAATTCTAGTAGTTAGACAAAACCCCAAATCAATACTCGTTTGCTAAATAAATAACATAAAATAGATGAGCGATACTTAGAAACCAGTCTCTGTGGACGATATTCGATCTTACAAACTATATTACTTGTGAACGATGCGTACGCTTGCGTGAGCATTTGAAATATCGCTAACAAGTTTTTGGCGCCGTTGCCGGGGACTGTCGTACATCTAATATCGAATCATCTATTTTTATTTCTATTTTGGCTTTAATTTTTTATTTTTAATTTTCTTGTTGGAGCGGTGTGCCTTGGTTGTTTGTTGATTTGGATCTATTTGAGTCTAGTTTATGCGAAGAAGAAGAGAGCGGAACATTTGTTCCTTTCAACCCTGAAATTGAGAAAACCTGCAAACAAAACAGATGAAATAAAAAGATATATGTGTCAGTGACCATGAAAAACCAACAATCGAATCAGAATGGGGAGGATAATGAGGTCCCAGAAAATGCGAGGCGATCCACTGTTCAATGGAGATAAGTTTGGGAGACTATGTTCTTCCCACGATCGCAGTGCATACTTGCATCGTGAAACAACTTTGAGATCAAGATAGCCATCACGAGTATGGTCGAACACGACAATTTGGGGACTCTCATCCAAGATCCCCACGCATTGCAAACTTTGCGGAGTTGTGTGCTACTTTCAAATCTGATAAGCGTTCTTGCGATGTCATTAGACTAAGGCTCTTCCCGTTCTCGAGGATAGAGCCAAAAATTGTGTCTGCTGCGCGCGACTCAGTCACTACCTGGCCCAAAAGTTTCTAGCAAAGTTCTTCCCTCCTTCCAAAACAACAAAGTTAAGAGAAGAGTTGGACAACTATTACCAGGTGGATGGTGAGTCGCTCTATGATGCATGAGAGCGATTTAAGGACTTGCAAAGAAAATGCCCACATCATGGTATTGAGAAGTGGATGTTAGTCCACATATTTTATAATGGGTTGAGTGGTACTACTCATACCATTATTGATGCTGCAGCGGGGGGTGCTTTCATGAGAAATGCCATGGAGACACATGAGTTACTGGAAGATATGGTTGCCAACAATCACCAAGGAGCAGATGACATGTCAGTGACCAGCAGGAAGGCTATGGGCGTACATGAATTAGATGTCATCACTGCCCTGAATGCACAGTGGCCACTTTGATGAAGCAAGCTGCGAGAACACCATGTCTATGAATGCATCCGGATGCGATAACTTTGAGATTTGTGGTAGCCGCTCGCTTTGACAGATGCTCAGCGGTAGACCCCAATAATGTGCCCATGGAGCAAGTTCAGACAGTTGGAAATTTTCAGAGGCCTTACAACTCCAACACATACAATCCAGGGTGGAGAAATCACCCTAACTTTTTGTGGAGAAATGATCAACCCCAGTAGCAACCATATCAAGGTGGTTACCAGAACCAGCAAGTGCAAAACCAGGCCACTATATCTCAGCAGTTTAGGCCACCTACGATGCGGAAAAGCGATGGCGAGAGCTGCATTGCTCACACTTACTAATTTGCAGAATCAGTTCATGTCTGAAACCATGTCCTCTCTCAGGAGCTTGGAAACACAGGTTGGGCAACTTGCAAAGATGGTAACCAACAGGTCACAGGGCGCTCTCCCAAGAAATACAGAGGTGAATCTTAGAGAAGCGATGTCAAGCAATGTTGTTGAGGAATGAAGCGGTTGAGCGAGTTGCTCCCGGCCCATGATGGTAAGTGAGAATGAATGTGAGAAAGCAGCTGAGGTAGATAAGGAGGGGGTCACTGAGGACCGCCCTACAGTTGAGAGAACTCCACTGGCACCTTTGAGGGAATATGTTGATAGAATCCTTTACCCTCAGAGGTTACAAAAGAAAGCAATTGACAAGCAGTTCTCCAAGTTCTTATAGGTGTTTAAGAAGCTTCACATAAATATCCCCGTCATTGAGGCACTAGAACAAATGCCCGCATACTTCAAATTCATGAAGGAGATACTTGAGAAAAAGAGAAGACTAGTAGATTATGAGACAGTAGCATTGACAGAGGAGTGCAGTGCCATTCTGCAAAAGAAACTCCCCCCCAAGCTGAAGGATCCAGGAAGTTTCACCTTGCCTGCACTATTGGTAAGGTGACATGCAACATGTAGTTGTGTGATCTAGAGGCCAGTATAAATCTCATGCCTCTGTCTGTCTTCAAAATATTGGGTTTGGGTGAAGCCAAACAAACCCACGATCGATTTGCGGTGGCCAGAGCCGTGAGTGCACCCCAGAGGCATAATAGAAGATGTGATGGTCAAGGTGGGAAGGTTCTTCTTCCCAGTAGACTTTCTCATTATGGATATGGAGGAAGATGACGTGATACCAATCATCTTGGGGAGATCTTTCCTTGCAACGGGCAGAGCCCTAATTGATGTGGAGCACAGAGAGTTGAGACTTAGGGTTCAGGAGGAAGAGATGGTGTTCAAGTCACCCATTGAATCCCAAGCCACCAAAAAGTGTTTCGCAGCAAGCCTGGCCCGACAGTTCAGCGGCCGCAGGCCAAAGCTAGGGAGATTATCCCTATAGCAGTGAACCCACAGGTGAGGAAGAATGTTGAAACAAAAATTGATGCCAAGGAAGCTGTCAAACAGGTAAGTCTTATTGAACCCCCTCTTGAGAAAAAGAAAATCAGAGTAAGAAAGAGGAGGATGATTTTGAAATGGATAGGTTGTGGGGTTAAATTGCCACAGTGATTTGGATAAGGAACTTGCGTCCGGCTAAAAGACGTTAAAGACAGTGCTACTTGGGAGGCAACCCAATGTTTAAATTCTGTAA
Organism: Przewalskia tangutica; assembly: GCA_029844215.1. Taxonomy (NCBI): domain Eukaryota; kingdom Viridiplantae; phylum Streptophyta; class Magnoliopsida; order Solanales; family Solanaceae; genus Przewalskia; species Przewalskia tangutica. The sequence continues at coordinate 85,724,917 of CM056734.1, forward strand.
TTTATTTTAAATAGAACAGTCTCACTTTTGATATTCTTATTGTGTTGTGATGCCAGGTGAAATAATTGGAGGATGAACATGAAGGAAAGGGTGGAAGCCACGGAATCGAGTTAGCACCGCGATGCCGAATATTCAGAAAGTCCCCAGTACTTCAGGCACCGCGGTACCACTATGCAGGACCGCGGTGCCAATGCACGATCTCCAGAAAAAAAGGCCCTGAATCGCCAAATCTCCTCCCACAGATACCGTCTCAATGCAATATCCGCCGCCATCACCACCAATTTTGAGCCGATGTATGTTTGTAAGTCGCCCCTGTTAAATCGTTGAGTCGTTACACATTTGGGACAATGTGTCAGTTAAGTTTGGGGGGTATCTTATATTTTTGAGTCGTTGTTTTGTGTCCTATATGTGTCCATATGAGTCAATTTTTTTATGATCATGCATGTTGTAGTTGTTGAAAACGCCTAGTGAATTAAGTGAGATAATGTAATGGAATTAGAGGCTAAAAATATGTGTGCTCAAGTTAGATATGCCAAAAATTCATGAAAATCTGATTATTTGGGATATTTGTGCCTATCTTATGCGTGTCTATTGAAAAATGTCTATGAAGTCTGCTTGCTTGTTGTTTTAGGTGAAATAGTTAGGACGTATATGTTTAGGGATATGACTCAGACATTTCTTTGTTAGCCCTTCTCACTTTTCATTACCTACCATGCAGTAAAATGTATCCCTAGTCAGCCCCTTTGAGCCTAAAATAAGTTATTTTTGACACCTATAATTTACTTGTGTGCCATGCGATAATTGAAAAATTGGGAAAGAGTTATAAAGAAATAACAAAAGAGAATGAAAAAATTGATTGATGCACCCCAATGAAAAAAATATAAAAGCTTAATTTTGGGGGTGCCTATGTGAATATGTTTCATACTCTCAAAAATAGAAGAGGGGAATGATAGGTATGAACTGAAAAAAATACCAAAAAGAAGGACAAGACGGTTGAATGAGAAAAGCAACATAGTGCGTAAATTGAGCCTAAATGCCTACTTTTACCTACCCTTGCCTAAGCCTACATTACAACCCTAAAAAGTCCTGAGGATATCTAGAATGTATGTCCATGATTAGTGGAGAATAGCAAGTAAACATGCCCATAGAACTAAATGAAATTGACATGCATGGTTTAGTATTCATATTTCCATTGAGTGTGATTGAACTGAATTTGTGAAATATCTGGCTTGAAATTCTAGATTGTTATATATTCATGCTACATATATTCAACATATTATCCGATAGCGTTAATGCTTTTTCTAAGTAACCTTGTGCATTCTTTGGATCTGAGTCTTTCAGTCTTTTTTATTTTGTTTCTTTGTTTTTGTTTTTTGCTTTACTCGAGGGCGAGCAAAGTTTAAGTTTTGGGGGTTTGTTCGGCGTATTTTGTATACGCTTTTTGAGTCATTTTCAGTTATTATTTTACTTGCTTTTGTTGTGTTTAGTATAGTATTAGGGTCGTTTTCCTTTCTTTTGAGTCACAGCGGTTCAAAAAGGCAAAATGACAAAAAGGAGAGAAACGTGGGCATAAAAGGAGGTCCCGAGGCAGAAAAAGGTTGAAAATTGATGACTCGGAAAAAGGCAAAGCAGCACCGCGATGCCCAGAAGCAGAATCGCGATGCCAAAAGATAAGAGACGCGGGACTTTGGCGCGGGGTGTCATTCGAATGAAGCTGCGGTGTCATTTTATCTTGAGGCTGCGGGACTTTCAATACGCGGTCTTGACTGCGGGACGCGATGCGGAGACGCGAATTGTCAGATCCGAGTTAGAATTGGTCAAGGGCGGAAGGGTCCATAGGGCACGAATTTGCAACATATTTAAGACCTAGGAATTAGTTTAATAAAGGGGTGTGGATGCTAGTAAAGAAACACATCACAAGGCAAGGATTCAAGGCTACAATTGGAGACTTAGTCTACGTAATTTTCTTTCTTTCTTTTAATTCAGTTTATGTATGAATATTGTGTTAGTTCGTAGCGTGACTATGACTTGGAACTAAACACTTTATTAGGGTTTTCCTTATGATTCACTTGAAATTTTATTCATGAATTAATGCAGTAGTTTTATTACTTCTTCACTTGTTAATATTTATTCAATAATTGATATGAATGCTTGATAGTTAATTGATCACTAATTATTATAATCTATATGATTTCGAATCAAGAACCGAGAGGAGAAATTTGGATATGTTGTAATTGAATAGACATAGGTTAAAATCGCGGACAAAAGTACCCTGATACTTGTGTAGCAATATAGGTTACTGTTCTTAATCCTCCTATGATGTAAATCCTATCATAAAAATATAGAAGGGTTCTGCACTTGTGTTGAGTGATTATATATCCTAACCGGAATATAAGATAGTCTAGTTAACTGTTATCTTAACGTAGAAGAAGAATCATTCTAGTCGTATTAAGGATTGAATAAAGTGGATAGTCGAGGATTTTGGAAGTCCTAATTCCTTCACAATCTGAGTACAACTTAAATAGTTTAATTAATTCTAGTAGTTAGACAAAAACCCCAAATCAATACTCGTTTGCTAAATAGATAACATAAAATAGATGAACGGTACTTAGAAACCAGTCTCTGTGGACGATATTCGGTCTTACAGCCTATATTACTTGTGAACGATGCGTACGCTTGCGTGAGCATTCGAAATATCTCTAACAGTTAACCTTTTATTCCTTGTCAAAATTGAGATTAAAAGATAATTTCTGAATAAAAGTGAATAAAGCAAGGCTAGGAATATAAAGGTTTTTTTGTTAAAACTTATATTCTCTACACTTTAAAATCAGAAGTTTAATCTGACTTATCTTCCTATTTATAATTGGAATGTTATAAACAACGGCCTAAACAGAATGGACTTAGATTGTAATAAACTGGATTTATGGACAATCCTAAGCAAGGGAAGAGGACTAGAGACAAACTTGTCACCGTTTCCGACAGAAGATCCGTCTTTTGACACGATAGTAGTGGACATTCAGTCATATAAAGCCTACGGGCGATTGGAGTAGGCCAGATCTGTCTCATGATAGGACGATATTGGACACTCAGTCATACAAAGCCTACGAGTGACTGGAGTGGGTCAGAGTTTCCAAATCTTAAATGATTTGAAGGCCAAAAGAAAGGCAAAAATTGGACACTCAGTCTGCCAAGGCAACTTAAGTGGGCCAGAATATCTAGATCACTTATGATCTGGTTACGCCCTAACCACGGACAAGAGGTTGTTCATGTGAAGCAACGCCACTTCCAAAGTAAAAGGAGTTGAAGAGGTTGTCCTCTAAAGGACTTAAGGAAATGAGATCACTCTAACAAGAGGTGATATATGTCCCAAACTTGGTTCAAGGACGTTGTTGGTTAAACTGGCTTGAGTCTAGTCCAACAAGTCTATAATAACTAAGAGTGGTACAATAAGACTGTAGCCAAATGAATGATATATTTGTAATCTGTGCATCTATGCCTTCATAGATTAAGACGCGTCAAATAGAAAGTCATTCAAATCTAACTAACTTGATATTGTTGCCATATGTCGATATAAAACCTCAAAATTGATGTGAGGTAGGAGAAGAGGCAAAATCATCTTTCCATTTCATCAAAGGAATAACGAAAGAAGCACAACTCCTATATAACTTAGTCACACCTACGTGGGTGATTAGAAGCTTGTTCAAATAGATGGGGGAGACAAGTACGTTGTGATCTTCATTGATGATGGTACAACGTATTGCATCCTTTATTGAAGGACAAAGATGAACTTGTTGAAGCGGAGGAGTGCTTCAAAGTAGAAGTTGAAAAGCCTATGGATTGAGGAATTTGTAGGGATAGAGGGGGAGAATGTGAAACATCATTCATTAAATGACTTCTCCTTGATCACCTCAGTCTAACGGTGTTCCTTATCACTAATACGAGTCTTAACGAGAACTCCGCAAGGATAAGGATAATCCTCCATGTGAAACGTGGAAAGAATCTCATATACAAATGTTTTGATATGGGGTAGTGTGGCAAGTGTTGAGATACCAAAGCCAAAACAGGTCAAGTCGGACCTAAGACTATAGATTGTATATCCACTGGATCTGCACATAACAGTAGTGCTTATAGCATCCTGGTGCCAAAGAATGCTGAATTCTTTGAGGACAATTTTCCTTAAGAAGGAAAAAGTGATAATTGCTCAAAGTTAACAAGAACCCGCGAGTGTCTGATTGTATGGAACTAGATGTTCCAGATCTATAGGACTCGGAAGTTGTTGACTATCTGGAACTTAATGTTCCATATCTACAGAACTCAGGGATTCTAGATGTTAAACCGAGACAAAGCAAAAAGAGGGGACAAAGACTTGTTCCAGGCCTTCTAGCTTATATGGTTGAGAATGAACTATCGACAATTAACAAAGAATTTCCATCTCCAGAAGAACTGCTTTGGAAATAAGCTAAAAGGGAGAAATAGACTCCATCAGATAGAACCACACTTATGTGATGGTTGATCTTCCTCCGGAAAAAGAACCTCTGGGTTGTAAAAGTGGATACTCAAATTGAGTATGAAGTATATGGATCTACTGATGAGTATAAGACCTCGACTATTTGGACATGTTCTCCTATATGAATAGCTTAACCTTCAGGGTCACCGCAGTCTTGCGTGACATGGATGTTAAGACAACCTTCCTAACCGGAGAGTTAGTTTGATGGACTGTTTGGCTTCTTCCTGAACTTCCATTATGGTCCCTAAAATGTTTACATTTTGGTCCTGAAAGTCTCAGATAAAATGGAAACAGTGAATCTGACTACAGAAACATTGACTCTGAAGCTAGAAAGCCAAAAGTTGGAAAACCAAAAGTCCGAAAGTGGAAGAAGAAAGTAATACGGAACAACCCGAGGGGTATGTGGTTCCAGGGAAGAGAAGAAAGTCTGTCGACTTGTCAAATCTCTGTGCGGGCTGAAACAAGCCCTGAAGCAATGGCACGAAAACTTTGATAGTACTCTACTATCGAAGGGCTTCTCCATTAAAGAGTGTGACAAATGTGTCTATATGTAAAGGTAATTCTAACTCGTTTATGATATGCCTTTGCGTAGACGACATGTTGATCACAAAGAGTAATCCTAGTTTGATCCTAGAAGTATATTGAAATAATATTTTGATAAGAAATGATATGGGTATTATATATGACATCTTAGGCATGGGAATTCCTAAGACATCTAACGGACTGGTCGAAACTAAACTCATATGTGAGGTGTTTTGACAGTCTCGTTGAAGTTACCAATTGATATGAATCATAGAATTGATTGGAATCGTGGTGCACCCATATGTCAGGAGTGATAGACGTAGGTCACATGTAGTTCAATGTATTTTACACACTACAATTGACCTAGTATCGACTTATAAAGAAGAAGAATTGAACTAAGGTTCACTCGTGATTCTGGAAATGATCGATAGAAGGCTTTAAATGAGATGTGGCGACATCAGAATTATTCGCTTATCTATGGATTATGATATTATGGATGTCCAGCGGTTCTGGGAGAACACAGTGATGCAAACTGGACATTATATCTGAAGAACACCAAAGCCACAAGTGGATGTGCATGGTGTGTCTTTACAAAATCCTCTAAGAAAACTTGCATCGGCCGATTTGTGATGGAATCGGAGTTTATCACTTTGTACAAAGCATGCTGAGAAATTGAGTAACTTCACGACCTCTTAGAGGATATCCCTTATCGGGAGTAACTCGTGCCTTTGTCAGTTATACACTGTAAGGGCACGGATGACGGCGTCTGGACATATCTATCGCAGATATAAGACCGTATGATAGTCGATCAGGTGACACATCCTTGATTACTAAGTCAAAGGATATAACGAACCATTTAATTAAGGGTTACCCAAAGATCAAGAGTTCTGCAGGTCTAGGGGAATGAGCTTAAAACCCAAACAATACGAACTGATACGGTGGATACCCAACCACACTGACTGGAGATCCCAAGAATTTGGTTCAATGGGTAAATTAAATCGTAAAGGTTCAGTTGAGCGCTTCGGTGGAAGAAAGAACACTTCGGATAATGATTTCTTCATTGAAACATGAATCCAAGGTCGTTCCCGCGATAGACCTTAAAGTGCAACCTGCAGAGTTAGTTGATAAAGGTTAAGTTTCCAAAACCTTTAATGATCTTCAATGATTGAGGTTAGGTTTGAGAAAACTTTTAATGGTGCATAACACTTGTAAAGTGGGGTATATCTGTATACCTTGTAGGAGACCAACTATTTAAGTGCGAGGACTGACCGCCTCAAATGAACGCACTTAAGAATCCAAGGGTGTCCACGGCCACAACAAACAAAACATTAAGAAGAACAGAGTAAGGAAAGTTGTTGTGTTGGTATCATTGTCTTGGCTTACACTAATCATTGACGGTTCAAGACATCGCGTTCACCGCGCAGTTAGTAAGTCTGATGGTATTCTACTATGAAAGGTTCAAAGCTACGGCTACCTATCCAGATGCGACATCGATCCACCGAAAGATTGCTAGAAAGACACCATGTGTGTGCACCAAAATCTCTTTCAAGAGGGGATTGTTGAAAATTTATTAACGTGAAATAAAGTTAATCCTATTATTTATGACTCGAACAATTGGGGCCTCGCACGTCGGAAACCTCGTTTCCACACACGTGCACACGTTGTACCAAGGATCGTAAATTTCCATAGTGAAAGAGATATTGGTACGTATACAAAATGTTTGAGACATAAAATGGTAGACGGTTATTGGTCAAATGACAATTGTTTCATGTTGGTAAGTGAAGGAAGAAGTGTACGATGTGTAAAAGAAGAAACGAGTCGAAAATCACCGGGTAGTGAAGGAAGTAGCGGCGCAACATCGGTCGCGACTTGAACGCGACGTCGGGCCGCCACGTCGAACCGCGGCGCCTCCATCCAGCGCCTCGACGCTAATTGGGCAGAAAAATCACTGGAGCTCACTGGTCGTCAGGCACAACGACGCTTCGATGGCAGAATGTTCGACGGAAGACCAAGAATTTCTGACTTTTGGGCTGATATTTGAGCATAACTCATCCATTAATTTGCAATTGAATTCAGTCATTATTTGGCTGAATTATAACCTCTCATTTAGTGTCATTACATGGTCTTGATTGCCATTAGTTGGCTAGATGAGAAGTTATCTTACACACACTATAAATTGAGGCATTTGGCTCAATTCAAGAACACACTTCATACTTGTATAATTCATATTTTTTTGAACTTCTTCCTTTCTAGCATACTTTCACACACTCAAAGGTTCTTCTTGAGAAACACTTGAGTTTTTCTTTGCTTATTTGTTTAGTTGTTGTTTTATCTTGGGAGACAAGTTGCCAATAGCCGTTAAAGGATTCATACGGGGCAATATTGTTTTAAGGACAGTGTGAATATCACTTGACTCAGCAGCGCCCTTGTAACATTTCCAAATTTAGTTTCTCTTGATTTCAAGTTATAAAAATCAAGCGCCATGCTACAATTCCAACGAAGATCTCAAGATTCAAAACTACAAGACGGATTAAGACAGAAGATCAAGATCATAAGACTTGTTGTTATCACAACACATGTTAGGCTTCAAGTCTGTTGTATTGTAATTGTTTGTCCTTTCTAAGCACTAGTAGTAGTTGTAAACTATTTTCGTACATCAATTTTGTAAGTCACACTTAAATTATGCTTCAAAGAGTGGCAGAGTTCAAATTTGTGACCTATGCTCAACCTGCCAATCATAGATGTGTTATTACTACTGAACCAAAGCCCTATTGGCCCTAGAGGGTACTAAGGTGGTGTTTGGCCAAGCTTCTGGAAGTGTTTTTATTTCTCAGAAACAGTTCTTTGACCAAACACCCTCTTTCCAGAAGTAGAAACACTTTTCGAGAAGCCAAAAGTGTTTCTAGATGGGAAGAGAAGCAGAAACACCAATTTGGTGCTTTTGGGAAAGTGTTTCTGGAGAAGTCTTTTTGCTTATTCATTGAATTGTTTTGGACCCGTTTACCATTTTTTACCACAAAATTCCTTTTAATCTCATATAATATTCTCATATAAAATAGAAATTTGGGAATAGGGGTAGGGAAGGGGTAGAGGTAGGGCGGGGGTAAGAAAAAAAATTCATATTTTTTTATAAAAGTAACAAAAAATATATAAAAAAATTTGAGGATGAGATGGGGTGGGGGTCGGGGAAGGCGGGGGGGTAAGAAAAACATTCATATTTTTTTTATAAAAGTAACAAAAAATATGAAATAGAAATTTGAGGATGGGTAGGACAATGGGGTGGGGTGGGGTGGGGTAGGGGGTAGGGCGGGGGTAAGAAAAAAATTATATTTTTAATATTTTTTTTTTTATAAAAGTAACAAAAAATATGAAATAGAAATTTGAGGATGGGTAGGGCAATGGGGTGGAGTGGGGGGTAGGGCGGGGAAGAGGTAAGAAAAAAATTCATATTTTTTAATAATATTTTTTATAAAAGTAACAAAAAATATGAATTAGAAATTTGAGGATGGATAGGGCAATGAGGTGGGGGATAGGGCCATAGGGGTAGGGCGGGGTAAGAAAAAATTTCATATTTTCAATCATTTTTTATAAAGTAACAAAAAATATGAAATAGAAATTTGAGGATGGGGTGGGGTAGGTGTGGGTTGGGCGGGGGTAGGTTTGGACATATTTGAGTCATTGACTATCATATTGTCGTTACATTTCTTATGTACAATATAATATTATTTTTGATTAAATGTTGCAATTAAATAATTTTAAAAATATATATTAAATTGTAAAGATATATTAATTTTTAGAAATATATGATAGAAAAGAATATTTTAAATAGTTTTAAATCTATTAAAAAAAATATTTTAGTAAATTTGCATAAATGTTGCCAAGAAACAAGCTGTTTACATTTACGAGACTTCTAGAATTATAAGCCAAACACCCTAACTGATTCTCCAGAAATAGTTTCTGTAGAACTACTTCTGAGAAACAGAAACACCTTTTCAGAAACTTGGTCAAACAGACCCTAAGAATTACTACCAATGATCGTTTCCCCTGGGGTTCTTTTGAGTTATTTACATATATACTTTTTGGATCACCAATTAATGAAAAAGGTTATGTTTCACAAACTAAAGACAATTTGCGCACAGTAATGATATAGCTGAATTTAATAAGAAACGTCAAATGTGAAACAATGAAACTATGCTGATTGGGGAAAAGCTGCTTAGAATAAAATATATACTGTTCACAGATAACATTAAGTATGCTTATTGGAGAAAAACTGCTTAGCATAAGATATATATACTGTTCCGAGAAAACATTATTCAGCTAGAATTCAAATAATTGCTGATCAAATCATTTTTACTATGCCTCATATATTCTAATTATACAAGAAATCGGGGAAGTACATGCATTGCTTACAACGGAGCAGTGGTGACATCTCAAATCAAGACATCAAACAGGAATCAAAATGGAAATGAAGGCGTTCTTTGTTACTCATATGATTTTGAAGCAAGGGAAGTATCGTTGCAATTGCACTAGTCCCATGGTGAATTGTCAATTTCACAATATTTCTCTTGATGCATCTTGGAATGCTAAATAAACCATTCTTGACAGTCGTAGTCTTCAAGCACGTAAATCCTTGTCTGCTTTCCTAATTGGGGCTATTGGCGAAGCTACATCATTTATTGCACCAGCTCCGTTCTCAATGCCTATTAGAGGATCACATTCACCTTCCTTTGTCTGCAATCATTTAAATGGAAGTAGAGGTGATGACATTAGTTGCATGACTAGTCAAGTACTGTTTTATACGTCCAACGAAATAAAATGCAACTGAAGGAACAAAAATATTATGTTATACCTGAAGTTGTACTGATGCTTCCGTAGCTTTTTTCTGACCTTCACGGGTGCAATAATATGAATAAAGAACCATTCCCATCATAGCAACGAAGATCCCAAGAATATTCCTCCAGTTGAATGGGTCATGAAGTAAGATATATCCAAAAGCTAATACAAGACAGGTTTTAAGATGGCCAAGGACTTGGTAGGTGACAGGGGATGTCTTTCCAATCACAAGGAATGTGCTAAAGTTAACAGACACTGAGATCAAGCAGGACATGCCAATGAAGACCTGCACTTGAAAAAAATGAATTAGGTTTGAAACCATACTCCATCCATAACTATAAGAGCAGTAAGGACATTGCCCAAGAAAGGTTTATAATGCTTACTAGCACTTGTGGTGTATATCTGAAGGCAAATACATTTTGCTGAGTCAAAAACTTGTCCAGAAACGGACCAGAGATGAATAAAGTCATAGCTTGGTAAGGACAAGATTGATACAACAGTTGTGTGGAAGAAACCTTGAACTTCTTCTGGATGGTATTGGTCATCTAAGAGAAGCTAATTAAGAACTAACTTGAAAAAAGATGTACGGACCACGACAAATATATGTCCCAAGAGACCTAGCTTTCTAAGAGAATTGCTTTATAAATTTTGATATATCATGTTTTGCTATGAATAACATAGGTGAAAAGACTTTAATTATTCAGACGATCATCAAATCACTTCGGGAATAGATCTATGTATAGCTAAGAATGTTTTGTTTTGCACAGGGATTCCCCAGACATTGTATCCACGAAGCACCATATGAGTGCTTTGCTTTTTATACTAATAATATCCTTCCTTACCATTTTTTTTGAAAAAGGAAGGAAACGCAACTCCAAAAGACAGCAGATATAAAGAATTGCATGCTTCTATGAGCTGAAGAAGTTCTCATACCCAGGAGCTGCTTGGATTAGGTCAAGCCTTATGACATTGAATTCGAGATTAAATAAATTTTAAAAAGTATAGGAGATGAAGTTGAAGGTCATCTAAGGAGATATATAACTTATAAGTTCAAGGTTGGTACATAGATAGCATAAAGATTTTGCATCTCCATCTTAGAAGCTAAATATGAAAACTGATAGCATGAGGAATGCATCCCACTAGTTTGCAGTTAAGCCCGAGATTTATATTACCCAGAAAATTGCCATAATCTGACCCCATATGCTGCTTGAAATGTGAAAAAGTAGTGCAAAAGAATGAAAATGAGGAGCCAGCTACTTTGGAAGGATACAATTTGAGCAACACAAGTCGTAAGAACTGCAAAGAGTGACAAGATAGAGCCCAGGAAGTTCAGCTGTAAATCGGTTACAGTTGCAATTCCAACACCCAAAAGAAGGACGCAAAGAGAGAGTTGAATGCTGCGACTGTAATAACAAAAGGAAATTTCAAGTTAAATCTTAGATAGAGAAGAAGAATCTTATGAGAACCAAGTATAGCAGATTTTACATAACTAAAAGCAAAATCCATTGATGCCAATGTAACAAAAACATCAGTCGATGAAGTACTTCCGTTACAGCACCTTCAAATAACTAGTTAATTGTTTAGGGAAGCATGATTAACTCTTTATAAGTTTGGCTAAGAATCAGTTTGGTGGTCATAATCTGATTTAACAGTACTGGATCGTTATGAATGGATTTACCAGTGAACTCACTTATTTTGGCAGCTTATGCAACTTTAGGAGTTATTTCATCTTTTAGTCAAAGTTGCAGTGCAGAGAAAAATGTAGCAATTCAAGGATATAGAAAATGCATTAATAAAATCATCGATTAACCCAATAAAAATGATAAACTGACCTGAATTTCTTGCTGAGGAAAAGTGTCTCTAATAGTACAGTGCATGGGATGATTGCAAGCTTCGTCATCTAACAAATTTAGTGATAAAGCTTGGAATTCAGGAAATTTGTTATGCAGAATTGACATAATATCTGAAAATAGAGATGAAGGAGGATGACGGGACAGAACGTACCTGATAAAAACCAACAGAATTAAAACCAAGGCTAAGGTTTAGCAACCCAATTGAAATTCCATTCAGAATACCAAATCCAACTACAGTTCTTGGATCAAAAGGTTTGTGTTCGAATAGCTTCATCCATAGCGCCACATGGAGGGAGCAAAAAGTGACTAGTAGATGCCAGCTCGTCAAAGTTGTAGCTGCCATAAAACAATATTTATAAAGTACATTATCATCTCTTCTCTATCTTGGAACTTGTAACACTCATTAAAGCCAACTTGAAAATCTAGGTAAAATTTTTAGCATGAATTTGCAACCACGAAGTATTATTCACCGCAGTTAACATGTTCAAAACTATCTAAACATAGGTCATACCTTTAACTAAGAATCCAACCATAATTTTTCCAGAAGATACTAGTATAGAGGGGCCATAAAAATTGTTCACTTTTTCCGGAATAATTTCACTTTATTTGGTATGAAAATTTCAAATCTAACTTGAAGTTGTATTTCAAATTTGAAAAACATTCCAACTCACTTTGGAAGTTGTATTTAAGTACATTCAAACATGAACATTATTCCAAATATACTTTGCAAATAGTATAACCAAACATAACTCCATCTTCAATTCCAAATAATGTGAAAAATATTTGGAATATATGGCGAAACGCCTACTTATTCTTCAATCGGTCATTAGTAGGGCTAGTATCATGTCGGGATAACTTTTTATGCTAATAAAACCAGGTACAACTTCAGCATGCCTCTAAATTCTAGCAAATTATGAACTCTGGATTTGAAATCAGTAAGGAATCCAAACATAGCATGAAAAGCAAAATTTAATCAATTATTCAAACATTTCGATTTTCTATTCAATATGATGAGCATCTAGGGGAAATGCTAAAAAAATTGAACTCACCAAAACGGAAACCTAAAGAGCTCATAAGCGCTTTATTACATATCACAATCGATACCGAGGAAACAACAGATAGAGACAAAGCTCCAATGGTGCCAAGCTGAAACCGCTTGTTCTCACTCATCTTTTCGACTAGTGCTCCTTTCCTTTATCTAGATCGAACAACAATCAAAGATTACCTCAACAAATTCCACAAGTAATCCACAAAATTATCAAAAAGTAGAGTGTACAAAATCTCACATCTGAAAGAGATACTTCCAATTCTTCACGCTCGCATTTTTAAAACTGCGTGTACGTACAGATCCAATCAACTTGAGAAGCCTCTATTTTTTAGTTCAATTTTAGGGTAAAAAGTTGGGGAGTCAGTTGCAATTGCAACTCCGTGTATATACACAGTGTGATAATTTTCTAATCTGGAAATGTAATTATGTATGCAAATTGCAAATCTCAGTCACAATCTGACAAGGGGGAGTGTGATGGAAGGGACGTGCTTGCATCTTCAAGAGAAAATAACCCAATTAGTCCCTTGAGTTTAAAGGTTAGTTTGGTTTGGTACTTAAATTTTGACACTGAACATATAGACTCCACCAAGTTTGGAATTTCATGTTACTTTTTCATAGAAAGAATGACTAAAGTATTCTTTATTATGTCAGACTAAATTTATTCTTCAAATATTATATTGATCCCAAGTATACACTTTTTAATATATTCATCAATCATCTTCATTCTACCCCACTATATATAAATTTGTTGTTTCTTTTAGTTATTCACAACTAATTAACATAAATAATAATGTATGCTATTTAAATGAAAGGAACCTCTCTAAACTAAACGAAGAGAGTCATAATCAGCATGCACAACCTTAATACATGTGAAATTGCAAATATGAATCTAAGCTCCTTGCAATTCATTTGTTTCAACTTATCATGTAGTAATATTTTATCAAGTCTGGTGTGATATTACTTCAAGTAGTAAGAGAAAAAATAATTTATATTTTTTTCTTTGCTATTAAAACGAACACTTTTGTTAATAACTACGATATGAATAATTGTGCATTGTATCCTCATTGCATGCGCAACAAAGGAATTGGGAAGAAGAGAGTGCAACTATGGGAGCTTTTCTACAGATTTTATTTTATCTGAAAACTCAAACTACAAGATGCATACATTGCCCTTATTTAAACTAGAAAGGAAATGGACTGTGGTCCCCACTTCTAACTAATATAACAAATATAACCTAACCACCAAACTATTATCTCTATCTTTTAATAACTTTAACACCCCTCTTAAGCTAGGGGTTAAGAACAAATTCTTCATCCCTAGCTTGGAGAGAAGATGGGCATGTTGTCCCGGCAGCAAACCTTTGGTAAGCATATCGGCAGGCTGGTCATCAGATGCAACATATCTGGTGGAAATCAGGCCTAGCTGCACCTTCTTCCTGATGAAATGGCAAGCTATCTCAATGTGTTTGGTTCTCTCGTGGAACACTGGATTGGTGGCAATCTGAATTGCTGACTTGCTGTCACAATAAGTTGAGATAGGTAGTTGCAAAGGCAAACCAAGTTCTGAAATAAGTGATTGATCCATACAATCTCTGTTACTACAAATGCAAGGCTCCTGTACGCAGATTCTGTTGAGCTCCGGGAAACTGTTTGATATTTCTTGGACTTCCAAGAGATGAGAGAAGATCCAAAATACACCAAGTACCCCGAAATTGATCTCCTGATATTTGGACAGGAAGCCCAGTCTGCATTACAATAGGCTGATACGATATTGCTGCCCTCTGCTGCTATCAACACTCCCATTCCTGGAGCTTGATTCACATATCTCACCACTCTTTTCGCTGCTACCATATGTGAATGCTTTGGAGCTTGCATGAACAGACTCAGGCACTGTATTGCAAAAGATATATCTAGCATGATATTAGTTAAATTGAGCAGTCTTCCAACCAATCTCTGATATGTTGTTGGATTCTTTAGTGGAGCATCTTCACATCTAACCTTGTCAGGCACTGTCTTCTTTATGTGTTCATCATATTCAGTAGAAGTGAGCTTCACATTAGCCTCCATTGGTGAAGCAACAGGCTTGGAACCTGTTAACCACATATGTCACGACTCGAACCCGGGCCCGTGACTGGTGCCTTACCCCGGGCACCCTAGTGATACAACATCAGAGAAAATCAGCGGAAATAAAAATATGAACATGCGTTAAGAGACATGATAAATAAACAGGCCAACCAAAGCGCTTGCCTTCGGTATATACATAAACACCGACGCTTATCCTTTTACTGCATCGCCACAACAGCATTACTGCACTTCAGAAGGATAACAACTATGACGACAGGCCCCGCCATACCCACGAATGTACAAGAACCTGCTGGACTCGTGGTAACATACCAAAGATAAGCCTCCAAGGAACGGAGCTTCGACACGCTGAAATGTGATCCTATGGCGGGGATCGGCGGTCGATGTACCTTTACTCTGCGGCGTGAACGCCGAAGGAGGTCGATCAACAGTACCAGTATGTGAAGCGTAAAATCGTAAATGAAATTATAATAGTCTATATAAATCAGGAGACATGTATTATAACCAAAATACAGTTCAAAACATAAACGGAGTCATGTAAAGTCAGGGACTCACGCCCTCAAAGTCATCACTCATGCCCGTGGAACTCCTTCCTCACCGCGATCTAGGTACAAATCATGAGATCGTATAACGTGTCTCGACCCGTCTTATGGACCCGATATAGAACCGTGGAATACATTCGGTTCATCCTACGAACCGAGTCGAGTGGAATACATTCGGATGAACCGAGTCAAGTGAAATACATTCGGATGAGCCGGAGTCAAGTGAAATACATTCCGGATGAGCCCAGAGTCAAGTGAAATACATTCGGATGAGCCTAGTCAAGTGAAATACATTCCGGATGAACCGGTAGTCAAGTGAAATACATTCCCGGATGAACCGGTAGTTGAGTAGAACACAATACTTGCACAACAAGGCTATCACACGTAACATGGTCAAGTTTCATAACAAAAGCATAGGCAAGTTATACACAACTCAAGGTACTTTCATTTTATGTCAAAGTCCGGATTTTAACCCTAAAGTACTACGTACGTTAAATTCCTTTTATGAGATTCATTCCTTTTCTAAAAGTCACCCGATACCCGTAGTATATAAAAAAAGAATGTGTGACTTATATCTTTTAAGTAAACCAATACAACTTTCATACTCTCCTTTTTAAGACCAAATTAAGGCAATACCATGCCTTCCTTTGGACCAAAATACTTCTCTTTTAAAAGTCAAGTTACCGCATTAAAACAAATGATAAAACCCTTCTTTTGTTTTCATAAAGTCGTTATAACCAACTTCCCATAAAGCTGTTATAACACTTTATGTTTTAAACCATTTTAAGACAACACAATGCCTTTCTTTTCCCTAAAAGTTCCAGTTTGCCTAATTTCAATTACGCAAGTCTCTTTTTAGAAAAGTTTCATAGTTCAATGTTTTAACCTCTTTTTAAAACAATAGAGTAACATATGCCCTAGGTGAGTAGGTTAATCTTGTTCATAATCAATCTTATTAAGCGACCGTGATCTAGAAAATGTAATATCATTTTGTCTCATCTTAGTTTCTATGCAGATGGAGGTTTCTACCGGTTTTAATAATACTTAATTATTCAATACATTTTCCTTTATTAACGCTGCGGTGGTTTATTGATACACATTCGATTTCCAAATCAAGAAACATTATTCCTTTTAAAACCAAGTACTCATTACTCACGAATGAGGTTTCACACAAAATCCATATTAATTCATTTAAGTTAAGTCTCTTATCTCATAAGATCCGATCTCTTAACTTTTGAAATTAATAAACCATTCATTTTACCACCCTTAAGACGTTATACCTAACTTCCCATAAAGCTAGTATAACACATGTTTTAAAACAACCAAATACGATTAACACGTATGCGTCACCGTACTCATAGCTCACACATATCATGCTAGAAAAGATAGGAAGAGGTTCACATACCGCGATGATTATCGACTAATAGCAAAATCCTCCAAGTACCTCAAACCGCTCGGCTACTCCTTAAGCTAAGTAGATCACGCCATACGTAGTATTTCAACCTATAGAGGCCACAAGGCGCCTATTAACATCTTAGATCTCAATGTAGAATATTCTACGTAAAATTGCGACTCCCCGCACATGGCGTAATCTCCTCCTCTATCGAGGCCGGCTACCAAGCCAACCGGGGTTTGCACGCCTAACCGGGCGTGTACAATTCTACTCACGAGAATGCTACACAAGTCTGCATGTCTGATCTATGTAATTACGATTCGATTCTTCTTTAAATTCAGCTTAAGTCGCAAGACATTGCCGTAAGTATTATTCAGCTTAAGTCGAAAGACATTGCCGCACAACTATGTTCAATTCTATATATAGTATACCTTAACTATATATTCCAACAACATGTAATTTCCAATTACAAATGTAAGGTCAAGAGTGTTTACCTTGATAAGCCCAAAATTATCCGAGTTTATATGTCGATCCTGAGCAAGGTTTAGCTCCTACTCAAGCGCTCCGACCGCTCCAACCAACCCTTAGAAGTTCTAACCAACTTCTACTTATAACTTCAACTACGGGTGAAGATTTACTTAGGGTTTCGTTTTTGTGGTGAGGAAGTATAATAGTATTTTCTGGCTTTTGTATAAGTGTAACCTTGGGAAAACTACAAGGTATTTGGGCATTATAACAATACTGAGAGTATTTCTATACCACAAAAGGGGTATTTATACGAGACAACAAGGCTAGGGGTGTACCCACGGCTAGAGCACTTCAGGGAGGGTGGCTCTCGGCAAGACTCTCAAAAGAGGGGAGGAGTTGGGCGAACTCAACACTAAAGGGAAGGATTTTTAACACTTAGCAAATGATTTTTGGATGAAGAAAGTTCATCACTTAGGGTATTTATAGGTCAAGCAAAGGCCAACCAATGGCCAAGATCCCTCCAAGTGTAAGGCAAGTGTAAGGCTAGATTTAAGCCATGTGCACCTTATCCATCTACCACACCAACTTGCACAAAATATCCTACCAACTAAAGGCCACCTTGTTCATCCCTTTGCCGTCCACTCGAGGCCGATGTTAATGCAGGTGACACGCCACCCTCCCGTTGGTCCAAAATGTTTCGTCTCTCGGAAAAATCCGCAAAAATTTTAAATGACATAGCCGAATTTTCCTACGAAAGTCGTGGAAACGTTTAAAAACGACTCATTTTGGTAGTTATGCACAATTTCGAACCTTGCCTAACTTTAAGGCTCAAATTTCTACGTCGTCCTCACGTACATACCACGGAAATACGGGTATAACATTCTCCTTCCTTAGAAACATTCGCCCCGAATGTTCCTTCTCAAGACGGATAACGATAAAGTTCTTCTAACAAGTTGCAACGCCACGATCGCCACGAAATAACACATGCACGCAAATACTTATATCCGAGTCCACGAGGAAACACTCTAACATCACAAATTTTGTCACTCGCCGCGAGGTTCTAGTGTCACTCGGCGACCAACATATGGTGCCGATCGCATGCGATCCACGAGGTCAAAAAATATACATCCTTCGCACCTTCTCCTTTACAAGAAATGATCACACACGTTCACTTCTCCCCTATCTCGTTGTACCGCTTCCGAACACTCGAACTCTTTCTAGTATCCGTACCACACTTCCGCCAACGTTTACGTTTTCCACCGCTTGAGTCACCACCTCCAACTTGGTTATCTTACTAGCCTCAATCTTCCTTAAGGCCATTCCCGCCTTCACGACCGCTCGTCGAACACACCCACGAACTCATCGATAGTCAACTAAACTGGGCCTAGCACCCTCGTGACCCTACCACCGGCAGACCACCCAGAGCCGACCACCTCGAAGCAGCCGCGGGTTGGCCCGCAACATGGCCCCACCCGACCCACTTAACGCGTCAAGCTCTTGTTCCCGATCCGAACAATCTTACCTATCTGGTCGCGAAAGCTACCACTTCCTTTTCACACTACCCATGGACTTATCCCACAACACATTTTACGCATACCAAGTATTTCAACAAAGACTAACCGTAAGAAACTCTCCTTTAAGACGACGCTTACCTCTAAGGTCTCAACATGAAATATTCTAGGGTTCACACTTCCCATGCCCCCATACTTATCCTTCCAACTAACCATGTTTTCTAACTTACAAATAACACAACGCTATTCGCATATAGCACAAAAATATAAGGTCATCATATCACACATACCAATCTCTGAGGGTTAAGGATATACCGGCTACCGCTCCACTCTAATCATAGGCACGCCTGCAGGCGCTAATCAGGCGCGATGAACACGCCATCGATCCGTAGTCGCGCTACGCCGCCGGCATTCTCCTATAAGCACGCCTTCGTCACATGGCCCTCGACGCCGCAGTGAAACAAGCACCGCAAAGACGACATTCCGGGATGATGTTTGCCACATCGTGCACACCGGCGGGGCGTGAATCCTGGCCGCTAGACTCACGCATACACTGAAGCCACGAGCTCGACCGGCTCCGAATACCTAACGTCACGGCGATCGTAGGGACCACTGCATCGTGGAGGTACATAACTAGATCGCCGAGGCGTCCGCCTCGAAGTTACCAAAGGACCTCATTGCTCGCCCTCTTCGCCGATCTCGGTCATTCCGTCGACCTCTCCGCGTGCCTCGCATCCTGGTGCATGAGCTTGCGCGGTCAATGTCCATGCCCGGTGAAGAGCTACACCCGCAAGCCTCGCCAGTAATCATCCAGCCGGTGGCGTAGCGGTGTACTGCCCTCCATATCGCCCACCACGGAACATACCGAGCTAATGAGTCGAACTCCACATTGTACTCTCTAACCGTCGCGCCTGCCCCGCTCAGCGTCAAAAATTTGTCGCCCGAGCCTCTCATTTGTGGAGGCAAGAAATGTGCAAGAAATGCCTCGAGAACTCGTCCCAAACCTGGAAGTGCATGCTCTTCCCGGGCGACTCCCACGAATCAAACTACCAATCTGCGGTATCACGCGGTGATGCGAACCCAATACCACCGACTCGCCTCAAACTCGATCACTCATGATCCAGAGTCGCTTGATAAACTCCTTAGGTCATCCTCGGCTCGATCCATAGAACACTGGAGGCTACAACTCGAAAGTCCCGTAGCCTCAGTAACTGCTCGGGGTGAACTACGGTGCTCTTGGAATCAGGCTGCGTCAAATTTATCTCATATTCGCCACGACTCGCCAGAATCGCCATCTCCTTGTACCCATCTCATCCGCTTCCAGCCGTGGGACCGAGGCTCGTGTATCAGAGTCTCGCAGCCATCGCTGCGCTCAACTCTTTGGTCTTTGGCGGCGCTAAACCCGTCGTCGGCACTGCTCGTCTTGGCCAGGGCTCGCGCTCGCACTCCTCAGATCTCACTAATAGCTCTCGATTGCCTTGCCCATACGGGCTCGTTGCCTTACGCGAGGCATAATCGTAAAGGAAAGGAATACGTCGAGGGTCCGATTTATCACACTCTAAGGCACGATCTCGGAATGAGAAGAATGGAAACCGATCCTAAATGCCTGCGACCTCACGATTATAGATGTGGTGCACAACACACCGATAATCAAGACTCTACTAGACACGGTCTGTAGACACTTTCCGAGGACTAACTGCTCTGATACCACTTTTGTCACGACTCGAACCCGGGCCCGTGACTGGTGTCTTACCCCGGGCACCCTAGTGATACAACATCAGAGAAAATCAGCGGAAATAAAAATATGAACATGCGTTAAGAGACATGATAAATAAGCAAAGCAACCAAAGCAGCTTGCCTTGGTATATACATAAACACGACGCTTATCCTTTTTACGGACTCGCCACAACGATTACATGCACTTAAGAAGTGACAACAACTATGACGGACGGGCCCCGCCATACCACGAATGTACAAGAACCTACTGCACTCGTGGTAACATACGAGATAAGCCTCAAGGAACGGAACTTCCGACACGCTGAAATGTGATCCTATAAGCGGGGATCGGCGATCGATGTACCTTTACTGCGTGAACGCACTCAAGGAGGTCGAGACAACAGTACAGTATGTGAAAGCAGAAATATTGTAAATGAAATTATAATAGTCTATATAAAGCGAGAGACATGTATGATAACCAAACTACGCTCACAACATAAAAGCGATCATGTCAAGTCGGGACTCACGCCTCAAAGTCATCCTCATGCGCCGTGGAACTCCTTCCTCACCGCCATCTAGGTACAAATCATGAGATACGTATAACAGTCTCGACCCGTCTTATGGACCCAATATAGAACCGTGTGGAATACATTCGGTTCATCCACGAACCGTAGTCGAGTGGAATACATTTCGGATGAGCCGTAGTCAAGTGAAATACATTCCGGATGAGCCGGAGTCAAGTGAAATACATTCCGGATGAACCGGTAGTCAAGTGAAATACATTCCGGATGAGCCGGTAGTCAAGTGAAATACATTCGGATGAGCCGGTAGTTGAGTAGAACACAATACTTGCGCAACAAGGCTATCACACGTAACATGGTCAAGTTTCATAACAAAAGCATAGGCAAGTTATACCTGACTCAAGGTACTTTCATTTTATGTCAAAGTCCGGATTTTAACCCTAAAGTACTACGTACGTTAAATTCCTTTTATGAGATTCATTCCTTTTCTAAAAGTCACCCGATACCCGTAGTATATAAAAAAAGAATGTGTGACTTATATCTTTTAAGTAAACCAAAACAACTTTCATACTCTCCTTTTTAAGACCAAATTAAGGCAATACCATGCCTTCCTTTGGACCAAAATACTTCTCTTTTAAAAGTCAAGTTACCGCATTAAAACAAATGATAAAACCCTTCTTTTGTTTTCATAAAGTCGTTATAACCAACTTCCCATAAAGCTGTTATAACACTTTATGTTTTAAACCATTTTAAGACAACACAATGCCTTTCTTTTCCCTAAAAGTTCCAGTTTGCCTAATTTCAATTACGCAAGTCTCTTTTTAGAAAAGTTTCATAGTTCAATGTTTTAACCTCTTTTTAAAACAATAGAGTAACATATGCCCTAGGTGAGTAGGTTAATCTTGTTCATAATCAATCTTATTAAGCGCCGTGATCTAGAAACTGTAATATCATTTTGTCTCATCTTAGTTTCTATGCAGATGGAGGTTTCTACTGGTTTTAATAATACTTAATTATTCAATACATTTTCCTTTATTAACGCTGCAGTGGTTTATTGATACACATTCTCGATTTCGAAATCAAGAAACATTATTCCTTTTAAAAACCAAGTACTCATTACTCACGAATGAGGTTTCACACAAAATCCATATTAATTCATTTAAGTTATGTCTCTTATCTCATAAGATCCAGTCTCTTAACTTTTGAAATTAATAAACCATTCATTTTACCACCCTTAAGACGTTATACCTAACTTCCCATAAAGCTAGTATCACACTTATGTTTTAAAACAACCAAATACGATTAACACGTATGCGTCTACCGTACTACATAGCTCACACATATCATGCTAGAAAAGATAGGAAGAGGTTCACATACCTCGCGACGATTATCGACTAATAGCAAAATCCTCCAAGTACCTCAAACCGTCGGCTACTCCTTAAGCTAAGTAGATCACGCCATACGTAGTATTTCAACCTATAGAGGCCACAAGGCGCCTATTAACATCTTAGATCTCAATGTAGAATATTCTACAGAAAATTCGGCAGCACCTCCCCCCGCAACAGCGTAATCTCCTCCTATCGAGGCTGGCTACCAAGCCAACCAGGGGGGGTTTGCACGTCTAACGAGGCGTGTACAATTCTACTCACGAATGCTACACAAGTCTCATGTAATACACCCTATGTAATTACGTTCGATTCTCTTCTTTAAATTCAGGCTTAAGTCGCAAGACATTGCCGTAAGTATTATTCAGGCTTAAGTCAAAAGACATTGCCGCACAACTATGTTCAATTCTATATATAGTATACCTTAACTATATATTCCATCAACATGTAATTTCCAATTACAACAGAAGGTCAAGAGTGTTTACCTTGATAAGCCCAAAATTATCCGAGTTTATATGTCGATCCTGAGCAAGGTTTAGCTCCTACTCCGCAAGGCCCGACCGCTCCAACCAACCCTTAGAAGTTCTAACCAACTTCTACTTATAACTTCAACTACGGGTGAAGATTTACTTAGGGTTTCGTTTTTGTGGTGAGGAAGTATAATAGTATTTTACGGGCTTTTGTATAAGTGTAACCTTGGGAAAACTACAGGTATTTGGGCATTATAACAATACTTGAGAGTATTTCTATACCACAAAAGGGGTATTTATACGAGACAACAAGGCTAGGGGGTGTACCCACGGCTGAGGCACTTCTGAAAGGGAGGGGTGGCTCTCGGCGAGACTCCCAAAAGAGGGAGGAGTTGGGCGAACTCAACACTAAAGGGAAGGGATTTTTAACACTTAGCAAATGATTTTGGATGAAGAAAGTTCATCACTTAGAGGTATTTATAGGTCAAGCAAAGGCCAACCAATGGCCAAGATCCCTCCAAGTGTAAGGCAAGTGTAGGGCTAGATTTAAGCCATGTGCACCTTATCCATCTACCACACCAACTTGCACAAAATATCCTACCAACTAAAGGCCACCTGGTTCATCCCTTTTGCCGTCCACTGCGATGTGAGGTGACACATGTCACCCTCCCGTTGGTCCAAAATGTTTCGTCTCTCGGAAAAATCTGCAAAAATTTTAAATGACATAGCCGGAATTTTCCCTACGAAAGCTGTGGAAACGTTTCGTCGAAAAACGACTCCTTTTGGTAGTTATGCACAATTTCGAACCTTGCCTAACTTTAAGGCTCAAATTTCTACGTACGTCCTCACGTACATACCCTGGAAATACGGGGTATAACATTCTCCCCTCCTTAGAAACATTCGTCCCGAATGTTCCTTCTCAAGACGGATAACGATAAAGTTCTTCTAACAAGTTGCAACGCCACGATCGCCACGAAATAACACATGCACGCAAATACTTATATCCAAGTCCACGAGGAAACACCTCTAACATCACAAATTTTGTCACTCTGCGCGAGGTTCTAGTGTCACTCGGCGACCAACATATGGTACCGGATCGCATGCGATCCACGAGGTCAAAAAATATACATCCTTCGCGACCTTCTCCCTTTACAAGAAATGATCACACACGTTCACTTCTCCCCTATCTCGTTGTACTTTCTCGAACACTCGAACTCTCTCTAGTATCCGTACCACACTTCCGCCAACGCTTCGTTTTCCACCCTCGAGTCACCACCTCAACTTGGTTATCTTACTAGCCTCAATCTTCCTTAAGGCCATTCCCGCCTTCACGATCCGCTCTGGTCGAACACACCTACGAACTCATACGATAGTCAACTAAACTTGGGCCTAGCACCTCGTGACCCTACCACCGGCAGACCACCCGAGCCGACCCCACCTCGAACAGCCGCGGGTTGGCCCGCAACATGGCCCCACCCGACCCACTTAACGCATCGCTCTTGTTCCCGATCCGAACAATCTTACCTATACAGTCATGAAAGCTACCACTTCCTTTTCACACTACCCATGGACTTATCCCACAACACATTTTACGCATACCAAGTATTTCAACAAAGACTAACCGTAAGAAACTCTCCTTTAAGACGACCTACCTCTAAGGTCTCAACATGAAATATTCTAGGGTTCACACTTCCCATGCCCCTATACTTATCCTTCCAACTAACCATGTTTTCTAACTTACAAATAACACAACGCTATTCGTACATAGCACAAAAATATAAGGTCATCATATCACACATACCAATCTCTGAGGTTAAGGATATACCGGCTACCGCCTCCACTCTAATCATAGGCACGCCTGCAGGCGCATAATGAAGGCGATGAACACGCCATCGATCCGTAGGTCGCTGCGCCGGCATTCTCCTATAAGCACGCCTCTCGTCACATGGCCCTCGACGGCCGCAGTGAAACAAGCACCGGAAAAAGGCGACATTCCCGGGATGATGTTTGCCGCATCGCACACCGGAGGGACGTGAATCCTCGCCTAGCACTCACGCATACCGTGAACGAAGCCACGGAGCTCGACCGGCTCCGAATACCTGAACGCCCCGACGATCGTAGGGACCACTGCATCGCGGAGGTACATAACTAGATCGCTGTTGAGGCGGTCCGCTCGAAAGTTACCAAAGGACCTCGCTGCTCGCCTCTTCTGCCGATCTCGGTCATTCCGTCGACCTCCGTGCCTCGCATCCTAGTGCATGAGCTTGCATGCGGTCAATGTCCATGCCGGTGAAGAGCTACACCCGCATAAGCCTCGCCAAGTAATCATCCAGCCCGTGGCGTGGCGGTGTACTCGCCCTCCATATCGCCACCACACGGGAACATACCGAGCTAATGAGTCGAACTCACATTGTACTCTCTAACCGTCGCCCGCCCCGCTCAGCGTCAAAAACTGCGGCCCGAGCCCTCCTCATCTGTGGAGGCAAGAAATGTGCAAGAAATGCCCCTGAGAACTCGTCCCAACCAGCTGGAAGTGCATGCTCTTCCCGACAGCCTCACGAATCAAAACCAATCATCGCAGATCACGCGGTGATGCGAACCCAATACCACCGACTCGCCTCAAACTCGATCACTCATGATCCAGTAGTTGTCGGATAAACTCCCGAGGGTCATCTCGGCTCTCGATCCATAGAACACCGGAGGCTCTGACTCGAGAAAGTCCCGTAGCCTCAAACCGCTCGCCGGGGTGAACTACGGTGCTCAACTGGGCCGGAATCACGTGATCCACCTATCTCATATTCGCCACGACTGGCCAAGAATCGCCATCTCTTGTACTTATCTCATCTCGCTTCCAGCCGTGGACCGAGGCTCGTATCAGTAGTCTCGCAGCCCATCGACGCGCTCTCAACTCTGGCTGGCGGCGCCGCGAAACCCGCTGCCGGCATCGCTCGTGTCTCGACTGGTTCGCGCTGCATCTCTCTCAGATCTCACTAATAGCTCCTCGATCGCCTTGCCCATACGGGCTCAGGTTGCCTTACGCGAGGCATAAGCGTAAAGGAAAGGAATACGCTGGAGGGTCCGATTTATCACACGACTCTAAGGCACGATCTCGGAATGAGAAGAATGGAAACTAATCCTAAATGCCTGCGACCTCACGATTATAGATGTGGTGCACAACACACCGATAATCAAGACTTACTAGACACGGTCTAGACACTTTCCGAGACTAATCGCTCACGATACCACTTTTGTCACGACTCGAACCCGGGCCCGTGACTGGTGCCTTACCCCGGGCACCCTAGTGATACAACATCAAAGAAAATCAGCGGAAATAAAAATATGAACATGCGTTAAGAGACATGATAAATAAACAGGCCAACCAAAACAGTTGCCTTCAGTATATATACATAAACACCCGAACAGTTATCCTTTTTATAGACTGCACAACAGCATTTACTGCACTTCTAGAAGTGACAACAACTATGACGGGACAGGGCCCGCCATACCACGAATGTACAAGAACCTACTGGACTCGTGGTAACATACCAAAGATAAGCCTCCAAGGAACGGAACTTCCCAACACGAAATGTGATCCTATAAGCGGGGATCGACAGTCGATGTACCTTTACCTGCGGCATGAACGCAGCCCCCCGAAGGAGGTCAGTACAACAGGTACCAAGTATGTGAAACTGTAAAATATTGTAAATGAAATTATAATAGTCTATATAAAGCAGGAGACATGTATGATAACCAAACTACAATTCACAACATAAAAGCAGTCATGTCAAGTCAGGGACTCACGCCCTCAAAGTCATCCTCACGTACGTGGAACTCCTTCCTCACCGCTAGCGATCTAGGTACAAATCATGAGATACGTATAACAGTCTCGACCCGTCTTATGGACCCAATATAGAACCGTGTGGAATACATTCTGTTCATCCCGTGAACCAGAGTCGAGTGGAATACATTTCGGATGAACCTAGTCAAGTGAAATACATTCGGATGAGCCGTGAGTCAAGTGAAATACATTCGGATGAGCCGTAGTCAAGTGAAATACATTCCGGATGAGCCTAGTCAAGTGAAATACATTCCCGGATGAACCGGTAGTCAAGTGAAATACATTCCCGGATGAACCGGTAGTTGAGTAGAACACAATACATGCACAACAAGGCTATCACACGTAACATGGTCAAGTTTCATAACAAAAGCATAGGCAAGTTATACACAACTCAAGGTACTTTCATTTTATGTCAAAGTCCGGATTTTAACCCTAAAGTACTACGTACGTTAAATTCCTTTTATGAGATTCATTCCTTTTCTAAAAGTCACCCGATACCCGTAGTATATAAAAAAAGAATGTGTGACTTATATCTTTTAAGTAAACCAAAACAACTTTCATACTCTCCTTTTTAAGACCAAATTAAGGCAATACCATGCCTTCCTTTGGACCAAAATACTTCTCTTTTAAAAGTCAAGTTACCGCATTAAAACAAATGATAAAACCCTTCTTTTGTTTTCATAAAGTCGTTATAACCAACTTCCCATAAAGCTATATAACACTTTATGTTTTAAACCATTTTAAGACAACACAATGCCTTTCTTTTCCCTAAAAGTTCCAGTTTGCCTAATTTCAATTACGCAAGTCTCTTTTTAGAAAAGTTTCATAGTTCAATGTTTTAACCTCTTTTTAAAACAATAGAGTAACATATGCCCTAGGTGAGTAGGTTAATCTTGTTCATAATCAATCTTATTAAGCAGCCATGATCTAGAAAATGTAATATCATTTTGTCTCATCTTAGTTTCTATGCAGATGGAGGTTTCTACTGGTTTTAATAATACTTAATTATTCAATACATTTTCCTTTATTAACGCTGCAGTGGTTTATTGATACACATTCTGATTTCCGAAATCAAGAAACATTTTCCTTTTAAAACCAAGTACTCATTACTCACGAATGAGGTTTCACACAAAATCCATATTAATTCATTTAAGTTAAGTCTCTTATCTCATAAGATCCATTTCTTAACTTTTGAAATTAATAAACCATTCATTTTACCACCTTAAGGCGTTATACTTAACTTCCCATAAAGCTAGTATAACAACATGTTTTAAAACAACCAAATACGCTAACACACGTACGCTCACCGCACTACATAGCTCACACATATCATGCTAGAAAAGATAGGAAGAGGTTCACATACCTCGCGACGATTATCGACTAATAGCAAAATCCTCCAAGTACCTCAAACCGTCGGCTACTCCTTAAGCTAAGTAGATCACGCCATACGTAGTATTTCTACCTATAGAGGCCACAAGGCGCCTATTAACATCTTAGATCTCAATGTAGAATATTCTACAGAAAATTCTCCCTCCTCCCGCAACACAGTAATCTCCTCCTTCATCGAGGCCGCTACCAAGCCAACCGGGGTTTGCACGCCTAACCGACGTGTACAATTCTACTCACGAGAATGCTACACAAGTCTCCGTAATACACCCTATGTAATTACGATCGATTCTCTTTAAATTCAGCTTAAGTCGCAAGACATTGCCGTAAGTATTATTCGAGCTTAAGTCAAAAGACATTGCCGCACAACTATGTTCAATTCTATATATAGTATACCTTAACTATATATTCCAACAACATGTAATTTCCAATTACAAATGTAAGGTCAAGAGTGTTTACCTTGATAAGCCCAAAATTATCCGAGTTTATATGTCGATCCCGAGCAAGGTTTAGCTCTACTCATCAGGCCCGACCCTCCAACCAACCCTTAGAAGTTCTAACCAACTTCTACTTATAACTTCAACTACGGGTGAAGATTTACTTAGGTTTCGTTTTGTGATCGAGGAAGTATAATAGTATTTTCTGGGCTTTTGTATAAGTGTAACCTTGGGAAAACTACAAGGTATTTGGGCATTATAAAAATACTTGGAGAGTATTTCTATACCACAAAAGGGGGGTATTTATACGAGACAACAAGGCTAGGGGTGTACCCACGGCTAGGGCACTACAAAGGGAGGGTGGCTCTCGCCAAGACTCTCAAAAGAGGGAGGAGTTGGGCGAACTCAACACTAAAGGGAAGGGATTTTAACACTTAGCAAATGATTTTTGGATGAAGAAAGTTCATCTCTTAGAGGGTATTTATAGGTCAAGCAAAGGCCAACCAATGGCGAAGATCCCTCCAAGTGTAAGGCAAGTGTAGGGCTAGATTTAAGCCATGTGCACCTTATCCATCTACCACACCAACTTGCACAAAATATCCTACCAACTAAAGGCCACCTTGTTCATCCCTTTTGCCGTCCACTCAAGGCCAATGTGAGGGTGACACATGTCACCCTCCCGTTGGTCCAAAATGTTTCGTCTCTCGGAAAAATCCGCAAAAATTTTAAATGACATAGCCGGAATTTTCCCTACGAAGTCGTGGAAACGTTTAAAAAAACGACTCCTTTTGGTAGTTATGCACAATTTCGAACCTTGCCTAACTTTAAGGCTCAAATTTCTACGTACGTCCTCACGTACATACCCTGGAAATACGGGGTATAACATTCTCCCCTCCTTAGAAACATTCGTCCCGAATGTTCCTTCTCAAGACGGATAACGATAAAGTTCTTCTAACAAGTTGCCAACGCCACGACTGGCCACGAAATAACACATGCACGCAAATACTTATATCCAAGTCCACGAGGAAACACCTCTAACATCACAAATTTTGTCACTCTGCGAGGTTCTAGTGTCACCCTGACCCAACATATGGTGCCGGATCGCATGCGATCCACGAGGTAAAAAAATATACATCCTTCGCACCTTCTCCTTTACAAGAAATGATCACACACGTTCACTTCTCCCCTATCTCGTTGTACCTTCTCGAACACTCGAACTCTTTCTAGTATCCGCACCACTTCCGCCAACGCTTCGTTTTCCACCCTGAGTCACCACCTCCAACTTGGTTATCTTACTAGCCTCAATCTTCCTTAAGGCCATTCCCGCCTTCACGACCGCTCGTCGAACACACCCACGAACTCATACGATAGTCAACTAAACTTGGGCCTAGCACCCTCGTGACCCTACCACTGGCATGACCACCCAGAGCTGACCCCACCTCGAAACAGGCCGCGGGTTGGCCCGCAACATGGCCCCACCCGACCCACTTAACGCATCAAGCTCTTGTTCCCCGATCCGGAACAATCTTACCTATACAGGTCATGAAAGCTACCACTTCCTTTTCACACTACCCATGGACTTATCCCACAAAACATTTTACGCATACCAAGTATTTCAACAAAGACTAACCGTAAGAAACTCTCCTTTAAGACGACCTTACCTCTAAGGTCTCAACATGAAATATTCTAGGGTTCACACTTCCCATGCCCCCATACTTATCCTTCCAACTAACCATGTTTTCTAACTTACAAATAACACAACGCTATTCGTACATAGCACAAAAATATAAGGTCATCATATCACATACCAATCTCTGAGGGTTAAGGATATACTGGCTACCGCTCACTCTAATCATAGGCCTCAGCAGGCGCATAATCGTAGAAGCGATGAACCCGCCATCGATCCGTAGTCGCGCTACGCCGCTTGTCATTCTCTTATAAGCACGCCTCCTCACATGGCCTCGACGGCCGCAGTGAAACAAGCACCATAAAGACGACATTCCCGGATGATGTTTGCCACATCGCGCACACCGGCGGGGGACATGAATCCGCCGCTAGCACTCACGCATACCGCGGAACGAAGCCACGGAGCTCGACCGGCTCGAATACCCAACGCCCCGACGATCGTAGGGACCACTGCATCGTGGAGGTACATAACTAGATCTGCCGAGGCGGTCCGCCTCGAAAGTTACCAAAGGACCTGCTCGCCCTCTTCGCCGATCTCGGTCATTCCGTCGACCTCTCCGTGCCTCACATCCTAGTGCATGAGCCAGACGCGGGCAATGTCCATGCGGTGAAGAGCTACACCCGCACAAGCCTCGCTAAGTAATCATCCAGCCGGTGACGTAGCGGTGTACTCGCCCTCCATATCGCCCACCACACGGGAACATACCGAGCTAATGAGTCGAACTCCACATTGTACTCTCTAACCGCCCGCCCGCCCCGCCTCAACGTCAAAAATCGTACCGAGCCCTCCTCATTTGTGGAGGCAAGAAATGTGCAAGAAATGCCTCGAGAACTCGTCCCCAAACGGCTGGAAGTGCATGCTCTTCCCGGGACGCCTCACGAATCAAACCCAATCTGCAGATCACGCGGTGATGCGAACCAATACCACCGACTCGCCTCTGAAACTCGATCACTCGCGATCCATTGTAGAGTCGGATAAACTCCCGAGGTCATCCTCGCCTCGATCCATAACACCGGAGGGCTACAACTGTAAAGTCCGTAGCCTCAAATCGCTCGGGGTGAACTACGGGTGCTCTTTGGGCCGGAATCGCGTCACCTATCTCATATTCGCCACGACTGGCCGAATCGCCATCTCCTTGTACCCCATCTCATCCGCTTCCAGCCGTGGACCGAGGCTCAGTATCAGAGTCTCAGCAGCCCATCGCCGCGCTCAACTCTGGTCTTGGCGGCGTCGCGAAACCCGTCGTCGGAAGCATCTTGTCTTGTGCCGACGCTGCGCCTCGCACTCTCTCAGATCTCACTAATAGCTCCTCGATCGCTTGCCCATCCGGCTCAGGTTGCCTTACGCGGAGGCATAACTGGTAAAGGAAAGGAATACGTCAGAGTGGTCCAATTTATCACACAGCTCTAAGGCACGATCTCAGAATGAGAAGAATGGAAACCAATCCTAAATGCCCTGCAGCCTCCTGATTATAGATGTGGTGCACAACACACCGATAATCAAGAATCTACTAGACACGGTCTGTAGACACTTTCCGAGGACTAACTGCTCTGATACCACTTTTGTCACGACTCGAACCCGGGCCCGTGACTGGTGCCTTACCCCGGGCACCCTAGTGATACAACATCAAAGAAAATCAGCGGAAATAAAAATATGAACATGCGTTAAGAGACATGATAAATAAACAAAGCAACCAAAACGCTTGCCTTCAAGATATATACATAAACACCGACGCTTATCCTTTTACGCATCGCCACAACAAGATTACATGCACTTAAGAAGTGATAACAACTATGACGGACAGGGCCCCGCCATACCCTCGAATGTACAAGAACCTCTGCACTCGGGTAACATACCAAAGATAAGCCTCCGAAGGAACGGAACTTCCGACACGAAATGTGATCCTATAAGCGGGGATCGATCGATGTACCTTTACTGCGCAGATGAACGCATCCCCGAAGGAGGTCGATAACAGGTACCAAGTATGTGAAACTGTAAAATATTGTAAATGAAATTATAATAGTCTATATAAAGCAGGAGACATGTATGATAACCAAACTACAGTTCACAACATAAAAGCAGTCATGTCAAGTCAGGGACTCACGCCCTCAAAGTCATCCCTCATGCCCGTGGAACTCCTTCCTCACTGCCGGCAGTCTAGGTACAAATCATGAGATACGTATAACAGGTCTCGACCCATCTTATGGACCCAATATAGAACCGTGTGGAATACATTCCCGGTTCATCCCATGAACCGGTAGTCGAGTGGAATACATTTCCGGATGAACCGGTAGTCAAGTGAAATACATTCCCGGATGAACCGGTAGTCAAGTGAAATACATTCCCGGATGAACCGGTAGTCAAGTGAAATACATTCCCGGATGAACCGGTAGTCAAGTGAAATACATTCCCGGATGAACCGGTAGTCAAGTGAAATACATTCCCGGATGAACCGGTAGTTGAGTAGAACACAATACTTGCACAACAAGGCTATCACACGTAACATGGTCAAGTTTCATAACAAAAGCATAGGCAAGTTATACACAACTCAAGGTACTTTCATTTTATGTCAAAGTCCGGATTTTAACCCTAAAGTACTACGTACGTTAAATTCCTTTTATGAGATTCATTCCTTTTCTAAAATTCAACAGATACC
The DNA here is from genome assembly GCA_029844215.1 of Przewalskia tangutica. Lineage (NCBI taxonomy): Eukaryota > Viridiplantae > Streptophyta > Magnoliopsida > Solanales > Solanaceae > Przewalskia > Przewalskia tangutica. The sequence goes on from CM056734.1 coordinate 85,757,771, forward strand.
AGTAGAATATAAAAAAAGAATCTGTGACTTATATCTTTAAGTAAACCAAAACAACTTTCATACTTCCTTTTTAAGACCAAATTAAGGCAATACCGTGCCTTCCTTGGACTAAAATACTTCTTTTAAAAGTCAAGTTACCGCATTAAAACAAATGATAAAACCCTTCTTTGTTTTCATAAAGTCGTTATAACCAACTTCCCATAAAGTCGTTATAACACTTTATGTTTTAAACCATTTTAAGACAACACAATGCCTTTCTTTTCCTAAAGTTCCAGTTTGCCTAATTTCAATTACGCAAGTCTCTTTTTAGAAAAGTTTCATAGTTCAATGTTTTAACCTCTTTTTAAAACAATAGAGTAACATATGCCCTAGGTGAGTAGGTTAATCTTGTTCATAATCAATCTTATTAAGCAGCCATGATCTAGAAAATGTAATATCATTTTGTCTCATCTTAGTTTCTATGCAGATGGAGGTTTCTACTGGTTTTAATAATACTTAATTATTCAATACATTTTCCTTTATTAACGCTGCAAAGGGTTTATTGATACACATTCGATTTCCAAATCAAGAAACATTATTCCTTTTAAAAACCAAGTACTCATTACTCACGAATGAGGTTTCACACAAAATCCATATTAATTCATTTAAGTTAAGTCTCTTATCTCATAAGATCCAGTCTATTAACTTTTGAAATTAATAAACCATTCATTTTACCACCCTTAAGACGTTATACCTAACTTCCCATAAAGCTAGTATAACACTTATGTTTTAAAACAACCAAATACAGTTAACACATGTACGTCTACCGTACTACATAGCTCACACATATCATGCTAGAAAAGATAGGAAGAGGTTCACATACCGCGACGATTATCGACTAATAGCAAAATCCTCCAAGTACTCAAACCGCTGGCTACTCCTGCTAAGTAGATCACGCCATACGTAGTATTTCAACCTATAGAGGCCACAAGGCGCCTATTAACATCTTAGATCTCAATGTAGAATATTCTACGTAAAATTCAGAAGATTTTCCCGCAACAACAGTAATCTCCTCCTCTATCGAGGCCGCTACCAAGCCAACCGTGGGGTTTCGCCTAACCTGGACGTGTACAATTCTACTCACAAGAATGCTACACAAGTCTCATCAGAATACACCCTATGTAATTACAGCTCGCTTTCTTTAAATTCAGGCTTAAGTCGCAAGACATTGCCGTAAGTATTATTCAGGCTTAAGTCAAAAGACATTGCCGCACAACTATGTTCAATTCTATATATAGTATACCTTAACTATATATTCCAACAACATGTAATTTCCAATTACAACAGAAGGTCAAGAGTGTTTACCTTGATAAGCCCAAAATTATCCGAGTTTATATGTCGATCCTGAGCAAGGTTTAGCTCCTACTCCGTGCGCTCCGACCCGCTCCAACCAACCCTTAGAAGTTCTAACCAACTTCTACTTATAACTTCAACTACGGGTGAAGATTTACTTAGGGTTTCGTTTTTGTGACTGAGGGAAGTATAATAGTATTTTCTGGGCTTTTGTATAAGTGTAACCTTGGGAAAACTACAAGGTATTTGGGCATTATAACAATACTTGGAGAGTATTTCTATACCACAAAAGGGGGGTATTTATACGAGACAACAAGGCTAGGGGGGGTGTACCCCACGGCTAGGGCACTACAAAGGGGAGGGGGTGGCTCTCGGCCAAGACTCTCAAAAGAGGGGAGGAGTTGGACTAACTCAACACTAAAGGAAGGGATTTTTAACACTTAGCAAATGATTTTTGGATGAAGAAAGTTCATCACTTAGAGGGGTATTTATAGGTCAAGCAAAGGCCAACCAATGTCCAAGATCCCTCCAAGTGTAAGGCAAGTGTAGGGCTAGATTTAAGCCATGTGCACCTTATCCATCTACCACACCAACTTGCACAAAATATCCTACCAACTAAAGGCCACCTTGTTCGTCCCTTTTGCCGTCCACTCAAGGCCAATGTGAGGGTGACACATGTCACCCTCCCGTTGGTCCAAAATGTTTCGTCTCTCGGAAAAATCCGCAAAAATTTTAAATGACATAGCCGGAATTTTCCCTACGAAAGTTGTGGAAACGTTTCGTCGAAAAACGACTCCTTTTGGTAGTTATGCACAATTTCGAACCTTGCCTAACTTTAAGGCTCAAATTTCTACGTACGTCCTCACGTACATACCCTGGAAATACGGGGTATAACAACATATCCACAATAAGCTCCAATAAATACTTTCATTGATGCATATTTATCCTCTCATTGTTCCTTACAAACTCAAATCCTAAAAAGTATTTAAGTTCACCAAGGTCCTTGATTTTGAAGTGATGTTGCAAGATGATATTTATCTCATTAATAAGCCTCTGATCATTCCCAGTCAGAAGAAGATCATCTACATATATCAACACCATATTTATCTTATCTCCATCCCTCTTGATAAGTAGAGAGTAATCAAAATGACTTTGAACAAATCCAGATGAAACCAAGGCATTGGTCAGCTTGATATTCCACTGCCTGGAGGCTTGCTTAAGACCATATTGTTATACCCCGTATTTTCCAGAGTATGTACGTAAGGGCGTACGTACAAAAGTTTAGCCTTAGTTAGGCACTATGGACGAAAACTTGTGCACAACCCACGAAAAGAATAGTTTTCCGACGAAACGTTTTCCAAAACTTGCGTAGGGAAAATTACGGCTATGTCATTTATAATTTTTGCGGATTTTTCCGAGAGATGAAATATTTTTGACCAACGAGAGGGTGACACTTGTCACCCTCAAGTGGACGGCAACATGGGCAAGTTTGGACGATTTTGTGGCCTTGCTTTAGTCAAGGTTAGGTAGGATATTTTTGTGTAGTAGATGGATAAGGACACTTGGGTGAATCCCCACCCTCCACTTGCCCTCCACTTGCCTTCATCTTGGCCATTGGTTGGCCTATAAATACCCCCCTAACTTGAAGGTTTTCTTCATCCACAAACACAATTCTCTAAGTCTCAAAATCCTCCATCTCCCTTGTAGTGTTTTCGTCCCAACCCTCTTCCCCTCTAGCCTAGTGACTTCGGCCGAGAATACCCCCCCCCCCCTCTTTGTAGAAAGTTGCCTTCTAGTGTAGTTACTATTCCAAAATACCCTAGCCCAAATCACTTATAGTATTAAGTAGAAGTTGTTTAGAAAACTTCTAAGGGTTTCTTGGAGCGGACTGGAGCTTTCAGATTAGGAGCTAAACCTTGCTCAGGATCGACATTTAACTTGGATAATTTTGGGCTTATCGAGGTAAATAATCTTATCCTTCTATAGTATTGGAGATCACATACTGTAGTAGTATAGAAATAGTACAAAATTATATAGAAGGATATTAAAGAAGAGAATTGAACTGTAATTACATAGAAGGATATTACAGAATAGAATTGAACTGAAATCACATCAGAAGAATAATAAAGAAGATTGAACTGTACTTACATAGGACTGTATTTACAGTAGACTTGTGTAGCTTGGCGGGTAGGGAAGTGCTGCCCAATTTTCCGTAGAATAGAGAACCCTCTACTTAGAACTTTATACAGTATAGTCTAGACGTTGATAGACGTATTTGACTGTTATAGGTCGATACTCTGCGCGCGACATATTCGACTTGGCAGGTGGTTTTCGCCGAGGAGGTATGTGATTCTTCCTATCCTCTTGAGCATGATATTTTAAAAGTATATATATAGTACGGTAGACGTACGTGTGTTAAATGAACATGGTTTTACTTGACGTCTTTTGACTTGAGTCTAAATAATAAGAAACTGGAAGTATTTCAAAAGAATTATGAATCATTTTTAACAGAAGAGTAATACTTGGTTTTTAAACAAAAAGCTTAAGAGTTATACTAGCTTTATGGGAAGTTAGGTATAACAACTTAAGAAAGATAAAAGGAACTGTTTACTTATTTGTTTATAAAAGCCTTGTATTGATTTATGTAAAGTATAGTAAGATTGTTTGATCAGAAGACATATTATGATGTTACGTGTGTTAGTGTCTTGTAACTTTTGTGTAAAGGGGGTTCCCTTGTTGTGCTTACGTTGTTAAACGTTAAGACCGTTGTACTGTTATTATATCACATACCCCCTTGACTTGTTATACCGAGGGCTTGCCCCCTTGATGCGGGTCTATACGGCCTATGCGGTCTGTGTGACTATCGCGAGTCGCGGGAGTTCCAGGATTGATCATTCCGGGTGTTTTATCCCGATGCGGGGGATGCCCTATGCGGTCTGTGTGACTATGCGGTCTATGAGACTATGCGGACTGCGGGAGTCCAGGAGGGTACCGGGGTTAGCTACCCCCGATGCGAGGAATACCTCATGCGGTCTGCAGTGACTATGCGGATCGCGGAAGTCCAGGATTAGGCACGCATAATGATACTATGGGCGATTGGCCTTGCTTCGATCATTCGCGGCCTAGAAAAGACTAGTTACATTATATCTATTTTGCTCTTGTTTATGTTGTGGCACTATGTGCAGTTGAACTGGTTGTATTTGCAAATGGTTTTAAATACTTTGATTTTACTTCAGTATTTTACAGTTTCCCATACTTGGTACTGTTGTATCGACCTCGCCCAGGCTGCGTTCATGCCGCAGGTAAGGGAAAGCAGGTGCTAGATCCACATCCTTAGGATCTCTACTTTGGTGTCAGGAGCTCCATCTTCTCCGGAGGCTCGACTTTTGGTATGGTTCTCCCTGATGTTGTAGATATATGTACATTCAGGGTATGGCGGGGCCCTGTCCCGCCATAGTTGTTTACTTCCTTAGAGGTCTGTAGTCCTATTGTACAGTTGGGATGTAACTGCCAAACTTTGGATATATATATATACCGAAAGGCAACTTTTTCTCAGATAAACTGTTTCTCTTTTCATATTGTTTCCTGTCTTGTTTTTATATTCCGCTGATTACTCTGATGTATGACTACTTGGGTGCCCGGGTAAGGCACGATCCACGCCCCTGAACGTCGTGACAAAAGTGGTATCGAGCGATTAATCCTCGGAAAGTGTCTACGCATCGTATCTAGTAGAGTCTTGATTATCGGTGTGTTGTGCACCACACCTATAATCGTGAGGCTATAGGATATTTAGGATTGGTTTCCATTCTTCTCACTCGAGATCGTGCCTTAGCCGTGTTATAAGTTGGACCCTCTAACGTATTCCTTCTCCATGCTGATTATGCCTCCACGTAAGGCAACCCGCCCGAAGGGCAAGGCGGCGGAGTCGCTAGTAGACACCGAGAGTCACGAGGCTCGTGCCCGCCTATACCCGAGACGGCGAGTTCCACGACGCCGCCCCAAAGAGGTTTAGGCCGCAGCGGTGGTGATGAGACCACAAGACTGCACCTCCACCCCACACCGGAGCAGGAGATGGGTTACAGAGATGGCCCGCCATCGCCGGGATCGTGGCCGAACGGCGATAGTCGACGCAGCAGCCGATGGCACCCGTGGTACATCCTAGATCGGACAGCTTGAGACTACGGGATTTTCTGAGTTGTAGCCCGCCAGAGTTCTACAGGTCGAGGCCTGAGGATGATCCGCATGAGTTCATCCATCAGTTACAGAGGATCATGCGGGTGATCAAGGCTTCAGAGACCGAGTCTGTGATCTTCGGTTCGCATCGGCTGCGTGATACCGCAGTCGATTGGTTTGATTCGTGGGAGTTATCCCGGGGAGAGCACGTGCCTCCAGCTATTTGGGACGAGTTCTCGGAGGCTTTTCTCACTCACTTCTTGCCTCCGCAGATGAGGGCACGCCGATAAGTTTTTGATCTTCGAGACAGAGGCGCACCGTTAGGGAGTACAACGTTGAGTTCGATTCATTGGCTCGATATGTCCCTGCGCTAGTAGCAGACATGGAGGACCGAGTGCACCGCTACGTCACTGGGTTAGATGATTATCTGGAAGAGTCTTGCTCAGGTGTGGCTCTTCAGCCGGGCATGGACATTGCCCGCATTCAGGCTCATGCACTTGGGTGCGAGGAGCGTAGAGACCGACGGGTCGACAGATTTCAGCAGCAGAAGAAGGCCAAGACGGCCGTATCTTTTGGTAGCTCTCGGGGTAGGCGGCCTCAGCAGACGTCTAGATTTGCACCACAGCCAGCTCAGAGCACTCCTATATCGTTTTGACAGCCAGTATTTGGGGCGGTCGGCCCCGGGACTTGGACTTCCAGTAGCAAGGGTGCTAACCGATCGAGGTCCGCTCAGTGTCCGATGGTAGATTCCATTCGGGAGTTGTGGTACTACTTCGAGTTTGCTATACTTGGCCAGTGGTCACTATCGCGAGCCTTTCCGACTGCGGCAACGCTGACGAGGGTCGCATTCGTGGTCCGTCGTCTTCATCCCTTCGCCACTCGCCCCGAGGCGTGGTACTCATGGACCAGCAGTCGCGGCGAGGTCGTGGCGCGGGTCCCGATTCTAGCGGTCCTCGAATCGCATTTATGCCTCGTCCACCGGGCAGACTGGTGAGGCGTCGCCGACGCCGCCAGTACTTTATCGGTTTCGTTACGATGTGTATGCCTTGATAGATCCGGTTCTACTCATCCTATATATCTCCCTATTGCTAGTAGGATAGGGATAAAACACGAGTCCATAGACCCTTTGAGGTAGCTACGCGATGGTGATTCGGTAGTTTCGGCGGATATATGTGGCTTGCCCGGTGACTTTATGCGATCGTCGGACCCTAGCCGACTTGATAGAGTTGGACATGACCGACTTGTGATCATAGGCATGGATTGGTTAGCTTCGCTACGCCAGTAGACTGCAGGAGAGAGTGGTGCGGTTCCAGCTTCTGGGAGCCGGTTATTGAGTGGGAGGGGAACACTGTGTCGCCGAGGGGTAGGTTTATTTCCTACCTCAAGGCTAGGAAGATGGTGCAGAAGGGGTACATCTACCATCTCGTTTGGGTGTTTGATACTGAGGCTGCAGTGCCAAATTTTCAGTCAGTTCCAGTAGTCAGAGAGTTCCCAGACGTGTTTCCAGACGACCTCCCGAGTATCCGTCCTGAGAGGGAGATAGAGTTTTGTATCGATGTGCTGCCAGACACTCGACCTATTTCCATTCCGCCATACAGAATGGCACCTGCCGAGTTGAGAGAGTTGAAGGACCATCTGAGAGATTTGCTGGAGAAGGGCTTCATCAGGCCTAGTGTTTCTCCCTGGGGAGCGCCGGTATTGTTCGTGAAGAAGAAGGACGGGACGTTGTGCATGTGTGTTGATTACAGGCAGCTGAACAAGGTGACCATTAAGAACAGATACCCCCTTCCCAGGATTGATGATTTGTTCAACCAGCTACAGGGTGCGAGATGTTTCTCCAAGATTGATCTGCGATCGGGCTATCATCAGGTGCGAGTAAGAGAGGCGGATGTCCCTAGGACTGCATTCCGGACCCGGTACGGGCATTATGAGTTCAGGGTCATGTCTTTCGGTTTGACCAATGCTCCGGCGGTATTTATGGATTTGATGAACCGAGTGTTCAAGCCATTTTTGGACACGTTTGTGATAGTGTTCATTGATGACATCTTGGTTTATTCTCGCTCAGAGCAGGAGCATGCGGAGCATTTGGCGACCGTGAGAGTTCTCCAGACCAGCCAGTACGCCAAGTTTTCGAAGTGTGAGTTCTGGTTGACTTCGGTGGCTTTTCTTGGGCATATAGTCGGGGCCGATGGTATTCAGGTGGATACGGCCAAGATCGAGGCAGTCAGGAGTTGGCCTAGACCTACTACTCCGACAGAGGTGCGCAGTTTTCTGGGCCTTGCAGGTTATTATCGGCGGTTCGTGGAGAAGTTTGCTTCTATCTCTGCACCATTGACTAGGCTGACTCGAGCGCTAAGTTTGATGGATGATGCTTGTGGCGGGGTTTCGATTCTTGAAGGAGAGACTGACGACCGCCCCGTTCTTACTCTTCCAGAGGGTCCAGACGGCTATGTCTTGTATTGTGATGCGTCAGGCATCGGGCTTGGATGTGTGTTGATGCAGCAGGGCAAGGTTATAGCGTACGCATCCCGACAGCTTAAGAAGCATGAGAGGAACTACCCCACCCATGATTTGGAGTTAGCAGCGGTGATTCACGCCTTGAAGATCTGGAGGCACTATTTGTATGGGGTTCATGTGGATATTTATACAGACCACAAGAGCCTCCAAAGATATCTTCGATGGAGGAGCTGAACTTACGACAGAGACGGTGGTTAGAGCTGCTCAAGGATTACGATGTCGACATCCTGTACCACCCAGGGAAGGCCAATGTTGTGGCAGATGCCCTTAGTCGTAGGTCGATGGGGAGTCTATCAGATGTACAACCAGAGAGGAGGAGCATGGTCCGCGAGTTGCATCAGCTAGCGAGCCTTGGAGTCCGATTGATTGATTCGATAGCGGTGGGTCCGAGTTCGAGAGGTTGTCGAGTCTTCCATCGTCGGCGAGGTGAAGAGGAAACATTTGAGGATCCGGTTTTGACACTGCATCGCGATACACCGTGAGGAAATGGTCCTGAGGTAGCACCGATGGGTGCTAAGGTTCGAGGCGAGTTGTGTGTTCCGGATATTGTAGGACTTCGCAGCAGTCCTGGGAAGCACACACGTTACTTTATCCATCCGGTCGACAAAGATGTACCACGACCTCATTTGTGTATTGGTGGGATGACTTGAAGAGGACGTTGCGAGTTTGTAGCTCGCCCGTGTTGTCGCAGTGAAGATAGAGCACCGCAGGCTGGTGGATTATCGCAGACGATAGAGATCCCGACCGGAAGTGGGAGGTGATCAACATGGACTTTATCACGGATTACCTCGCACTCGGAGGAAGCATGATTCTATCCGTTATCGTCGACAGATCGACGAAATCAGCCCACTTTCTTCCCGTCAGACGACTTTTTCTACCGAGGATTATGCCGAACTTTACATCCGAGAGATCGCCGATCGCATGGGTCCCTATTTTCATCATATCGCATGCAGGAGCCCGCTTATGACTAACTTCGAGGTCCTTCCGAAGGATTAGGACGCAGTGAGCTCGAGTCTCGCATTCCATCCTCGCATGCACGGACAGCAGAGCGCACTATTCGCACTTCGAGGATATCTTTGCGAGCCTGTTATTGACTTCGTGGTAGCCGGGAGGATCATTTGCCTCTAGTTGAGTCGTATAATAATAGCTACCACTCCAGATTCAGATGGCGCCTTATGAGGCCTTGTATGGGAGGAAGTGCGATCGCCGATAGGCTGGTTTGATGTAGGTGCGATGGATAAGGTGAAGCTTATCCGAGAGCGATTCTTGATTTCGTAGTCGGCCAGTCATATCGCAGATCATCGTCGTCGATCCGGAGTTCGAGGTTGATGATTGGGTTTTCTGAAGGTGTCACCCATGGCGGTGTGATGAGATTCGCGAAGAAAGGGAAACTTCACCGAGGTACATCGGCGTGACGATTGTCCGCAGGTAGGCAAGGTTGCTATGAGTTGGATCTGCCGTCCGATCCGGAGGTAGTGCATCCGGTGTTTCATGTTTCTATCTTGAGGAGATGTATCGGGATCCATCTAGAGTGCACCCGATTGACGATGTCCAGTGTGGGGTTATCGTATGGCGAGATTCCCATAGCGATAATCGATCGTCGGAGTTAAGCGTCGAGGACCAAGGACGTGGCTTCCGTCAAAGTCTTGTGGCGGAACGAGCTCATGGAGGAGATGACGTGGGAAGCTGAGGAGGACATGAGGCAGAAGTATCCTCACCTATTCCCCACACCTCCAGGTAATTCACTTTCCTACTTGTAAATTTTCATTGTCATATATGCCTAAGTGTTGTTTTGTGGCCATGTGTGGCATTTGCAAACTGTTTAAGTTATGAGGAACTTTATCGTTATCTGTCTTGGGAAGGAACATTCGGGACGAATGTTTCTAAGGAGGGGAGAATGTTATACCCCGTATTTTCAAGAGTATGTACGTAAGGGCGTACGTACAAAAGTTTAGCCTTAGTTAGGCACTATGGACGAAAAACTTGTGCACAACCCACGAAAAGAATAGTTTTCCGACGAAACGTTTTCCAAAACTTGCGTAGGGAAAATTACGGCTATGTCATTTATAATTTTTGCGGATTTTTCCGAGAGATGAAATATTTTTGACCAACGAGAGGGTGACACTTGTCACCCTCAAGTGGACGGTAACATGGGCAAGTTTGGACGATTTTGTGGCCTTGCTTTAGTCAAGGTTAGGTAGGATATTTTTGTGTAGTAGATGGATAAGGACACTTGGGTGAATCCCCACCCTCCACTTGCCCTCCACTTGCCTTCATCTTGGCCATTGGTTGGCCTATAAATACCCCTAACTCAAGGTTTTCTTCATCCACAAACACAATTCTCTAAGTCTCAAAATCCTCCCTCTCCCTTGTAGTGTTTTCGTCCCAACCCTCTTCCCCCTCTAGCCTAGTGGCTTCGGCCGAGAATACCCTCCCCCCCTCTTTATAGAAAGTTGCCTTCTAGTGTAGTTACTATTCCAAAATACCCTAGCCCAAATCACTTATAGTATTAAGTAGAAGTTGTTTAGAAAACTTCTAAGGGTTTCTTGAGCGATTGAGCTTTCAGATTAGGAGTTAAACCTTGCTCAGGATCGACATTTAACTTGGATAATTTTGGGCTTATCGAGGTAAATAATCTTATCCTTCTATAGTATTGGAGATCACATACTGTAGTAGTATAGAAATAGTACAAAATTATATAGAAGGATATTAAAGAAGAGAATTGAACTGTAATTACATAGAAGGATATTACAGAATAGAATTGAATGAAATCACATCGTAAGAATAATAAAGAAGATTGAATCAGACTTACATGTGATCTGTATTTATGAGACTTGTGTAGCTTGGCGGGTAGGGAAGTCTTTGCCCAATTTTCCGTAGAATAGAGAACCTCTACTTAGAACTTTATACAAGATAGTCTAGACGTTGATAGACGTGTTGATCGTTATAGTCGATACTCTGCGCGACATATTCGACTTGACAGTGGTTTTCGCCGAGGTATGTGATTCTTCCTATCCTCTTGAGCATGATATTTTAAAAGTATATATATAGTACGGTAGACGTACGTGTGTTAACTGAACATGGTTTTACTTGACGTCTTTTGACTTGAGTCTAAATAATAAGAAACTTGAAGTATTTCAAAAGAATTATGAATCATTTTTAACAGAAGAGTAATACTTGGTTTTTAAACAAAAAGCTTAAGAGTTATACTAGTTTTATGGGAAGTTAGGTATAACAACTTAAGAAAGATAAAAGGAATCGCTTACTTATTTGTTTATAAAAGCCTTGTATTGATTTATGTAAAGTATAGTAAGATTGTTTGATCAGTAGACATATTATGATGCTACGTGTGTTAGTGTCTTGTAACTTTTGTGTAAAGGGGGTTCCCTTGTTGTGCTTACGTTGTTAAACGTTAAGACCGTTGTACTGTTATTATATCACATACCCCCTTGACTTGTTATACCGAGGGCTTGCCACCCTTGATGCGGGTCTATACGGCCTATGCGGTCTGTGTGACTATGCGAGTCGCGGAGTTCCGAGATTGATCATTCCGGTGTTTTATCCCGACGGGGATGCCATGCGATGCGTGTGACTATGTGGTCTATGAGACTACGCGATCGCGAGTCCGTGAGGTACCGAGGTTAGCTACCCCGTCGCGAGGAATACCTCACGCGGTCTCAGGCGTGACCTATGCGATCGCGGAAGTCCAAGATTAGCCACGCATAATGATACTATGGGCGATTGGCCTTGCTTCGATCATTCGCGCCTAGAAAAGACCAACATTATATCTATTTTGCTCTTGTTTATGTTGTGGCACTATGTGCGATTGAACTGTTGTATTTGCAAATGGTTTTAAATACTTTGATTTTACTTCGATTTTACGCTTTCACATACTTGGTACTGTTGTCTTGACCTCCTCGGCCGCGTTCATGCCGCAGGTAAGGGAAAGCAGGTGCTAGATCCACATCCTTAGGATCTCTACTTTGGTGTCAGGAGCTCCATCTTCTCCGGAGGCTCGACTTTTGGTATGGTTCTCCCTGATGTTGTAGATATATGTATATTCAGGGTATGGCGGGGCCCTGTCCCGCCATAGTTGTTTACTTCCTTAGTGGTCTGTAGTCCTATTGTACAGTTGGGATGTAACTGCCAAACTTTGGATATATATATATACCGAAAGGCAACTTTTTCTCAGATAAACTGTTTCTCTTTTCATATTGTTTCCTGTCTTGTTTTTATATTCCGCTGATTACTCTGATGTATGACTACTTGGGTTCCCGGGTAAGACACCAGTCACGGGCCCCGGAACGGGTCGTGACACATATAGTGACTTAAGCAACCTACACACCTTTCCTTGCTCATACACAATTCCCTGTGGCAGATTCATGTACACCTCTTCATCTAGATCCCCTTGCAGGAAGACATTAAACACATCCATTTGTTGAATGATCCATCCTTTAGCAACTGCAACATAAATCACACTTCTAACAGTTACCATCTTCACTACTGGAGAGAAGGTTTCTTGATAATTAACCCCTTCCTTTTGATTGTACCCCTTTGCTACAAGTCTGTCCTTGAATATTTCTACCTCTCTAGTAGCTTTGTACTTAATTTTAAACACTCATTTGCATCCAATGGCTTTCTTATTATCAGGCAAGTCAACTATTTCCCAAGTTTTGTTGTCTTCCAAAGCCTGAATTTCTGACTTCAATGCCTCGACCCACCTTTGATCCTTGGCTTCATAGAATGATTGTGGTTCATGTTCTGCTGAAATTTTTGCCAAGAAACTATGGTACTGGTAAGACAATATAGTATAATCAACCACTTTTGACATTTGATAGGCACAACTTGCTTGACTGGAGTCCTTCAATAATATTGGAGTCCTCCTTTCTCTGGTGGATCTTCTAATATCTTTAACAGCCTCACCACCATCCAATTTAGCATTGGAATCATCATGTGATGACATCTCTGTTGTAACATCAGTTGTGTCTTCTGGCCCTCCTTCATGGACAGGAACATGTGCATAAATTTCAGTCCTCACAATCTTAACTATAATAGCTTGTGGAATAACATGTGCATCATCAACATATAGATTAGAGTTAGGACATGGAGAAATAACTGAGCCTTCAATCTTCTGAAACTGCTGATAGGGAAATATATTCTCATGGAAGGTCACATCTCACAAACATTGTCTCACTGGACAAGTCCAATAATTTGTAACCTTTTCGATTGATTGCATAACCAAGCAGTACAGTCTTGATGGTCCTGGGCTCAAACTTATCTCTTCTCACCAAATTTGATGCATAGCAAAGACACCTTATCACCTTTAAGTGAGAAAGGGATGGTGTCCTTTTAAAAAACTTCTCATATGGTGATAGATTCCCTAACACAACAGTAGGGATTCTATTAATCACATGTACAACAGTTTCAACACAATCACCCCAAAATCTTGTTGGCAGGTGTCCTTGCAGCTTAATGTCCCTTGATATTTTCAGTATATGCCTGTGTTTTCTTTTCACTACTCTATTTTGCTGTGGATTATAGGGACAAGATTTCTGATGTATGATCCCTAACTGGTTAAAGAGAACAGAATAGGCAGAATTAAGAAATTATGTTCCATTATTTGTTCTAACACATTTAACAGTTAAACCAAATTGTGTTCTTATCTGCACAAACAAATTTCTAAGAACATGTATCACATCAGACTTAACATGCATCAAGAAAACTCATGTCTATCTAGTATGATCATCCACCACAGTAAGGAAATATCTCATGTTATTATAAGATGACACTATATAAGGGCCTCATACATCAAGATGCAAAAGTTGAAAAGCAACATCAGTTTTGCTAAGACTATCAGGAAAAGAATTCCTTGCTTGTCTAGCTAATGAACAAACATCACAATGTTTTATTGAGAAATCTGGTCTGGTCCCAAAAGCAGCAATTTTCCTGAGCATACTTAATGGTACATGACCCATCCTTCTATGCCAAAACTCTGCTTCCAGTTCATCTTTAGAAAGCATAGTTGATGCATGAGCATGTGCTTTTATTGCTTCTTTGTAGTTTCTACCTGACTCCAGTATGTATAGCCCATCAACCTCTCTACCAGTCTTCTTGACCTTCCCAGTAAACAGATCCTGCAAGACAAAGTAATCAGGGAAAAAACTTGCACAACAGTTCAATTCCCTGGTTAACTTTGACACTGAGAGAAGATTAAATTTAAAGGTTGAGACGCATAACACATGCTCAATAAGATCACCATTCTTTAACCTACAACTTTCTGCTTGTGTAATCTAAACTACATCACCTGTAGGTAGTTGTACTTGTCCTGCACTTTCTTTATCTCTTTTCTCAATCATGTTTTTATTACTAATTATATGGTTAGTTGCCCTTGTGTACACCATCCAGTCTGAATTGATGTTACCTCTATGCTTATGAAATACAAAGTTACCTGCCATGTGAGCCTTGACTACTGTTGTCTTGTTACTATCTCCTTACTACTGATCAAGTACTTGCATCACCTTTTCATATTTGTCTGGGACGCATGAAGACAAACTGCTTTAGAGATAATAATATTGCTCCGTAGACAGTTGCTTCATACTTCCACTGTGTTCAGGATTAGTAGCTACACCACCATGCCAATGGGAATTGTCACACACACACACCAGTTTGAGTTCCTACTACTGCAACATTCACCTTATTTTTTCCTTTGTAATCTTCTGGATATCCAATGAGTCTATAACATTTATCCTTAATATGTCCTTGTTTCATACAATAATCACAGAATATCAACTTGTAACAATTCTCTCTGGTGTGTCATTTCATTTGGCAGTGATCACAGAATGCAAATTGGTCGTATTGATTGGGTTTATTTTGTATGTATTGAGTTGTCTTACCATACATAGCCATAGATTCACTTGAGTCAGGACCTCCAAATCTTCCAGTGATTGATTTTTTACTTTCATCTTGTGCAATCATAGCATATGCTTGATTGACACTATGTGTATGTGATAACAACAAAATGTGGCTTCGTGCCTGGTTATAGCCATCATTTAATCCCATTAGGAATTCTAATAATCTCTGACTAGAAAGGTGATCAATATATGCTCGATGACTATCATATTCACATGTAGGTGGAGGAATAATTGAGTCGATTTCTTCCCACGGATCCTTCATCCTGGAGTAATAACTAGCCATAGGTGACACTCCATGTTGTAGCATAGCAAGTTCCTTCTCAATTGATATACTTGAGACATGTTGATTTTGTCAAATCGTTCCTTCAGATCCCTCCAAACTGCAAAAGCAGTAGATCTATACAAAGTTCCACTCAACAAATCTCTACTCACATTTTTCATGATCCACGATATCACCATTGCATTGCAACAATCCTATTGCTTCATCGAATTACCATCATATATATATCTCCTCACTGTGCTATCAATGAAACCAATATTATTTTTCGTCAATAGGTTCAGTTTCATTGCTCGACTCCATAGTGTATTGTTTTCCATTCCCGTTAACTGGATCTCGACATGAACAACTCCAGGAGTATCGGATGAGCTAAAAAATAATGGATGATTGTGATCTACTATGTTTGAACACATATTCAAAATCTCGTTCAGAATAATCGTACATTTTGTGAAGTATTCTCCATTGAAACAACCAACAACAGGCTCAACTAATAATAACAGAAATGACAATAGACAAATCGATACTCATAACAACTATAACTAGATCGGTCTGTCCTCAGTAGATCGAATTCAAAAAAAAAAAAGAGTCAAAAATTGATTTTCACCTACTAAACTTCAATTATTAAATAAAAATTGTACTGTATGTACCGGATTGTTCTCGATCTGTGTTGCAAACAATCTTAAGACTACTGTATGTATCTCGATCTGAGTCGCGAACACTTTGAGACTCCAATCTGAGTCGCGAACACTTTGAGACTCCAATTTTCTCGATCTTCAATTGCTTACTGTCACCGATCTTCTCTGCTTTGATACCATGTTAATAACTACAATATAATAATTGTGCATTGTATCCTCACTGCATGTTAGGTACATCAGCAAACGAATTGGGGAGAAGAGAGTGCAATTGTGGGAGCTTTTCTACATATTTTATTTTATCTGAAAACTCAAACTACAACATGCATACATTGCCCTTATTTATACTAAAAAGAAAATGGACCGTAGTCTCCACTTCTAACTAATATAACAAATATAACAAACTCTACTAACCACCAAACTATTATCTCTATCTTTTAATAACTTCAACAACTTTGGAAGGAGGAAGCACATTTTGTCCTTATTGTAATGCAACGAATGATATGTTAACTCAAACACGAATTGAAAGAAAGTTTTATATAAGCTGCATATTTTATTTGTGCATTTGATCGATAAAGTCATATTTTTTATTTAGTTTTGGTGGTCAGTTTTGTGCAAAATTAATATTTATTTAAAGATTTATTTTCTATTTTTTTCTTTCAATTTACTCTATTAATTGATTTTTTTGTGGAAAAAAAGATATCCTAAACTGTAGGGTTCTACACTAACCTTATACTACATATTTATTGTTTGACTCAATTGAGTCATTTCGTTCAAATTATAAAAGCTAGAGTGAGCAATTAGACTTAGACTTGTCACTTATTAACGTCTCTTTGCTATTACTACTATATAAGTTCTCTCTTCATTATATTTGGATTTGCAAGTTTTAAAAAAATTATTAAAAAATAATGAATTTCGCGTTTTTCACTAATGTAGAAAGAAAACTTTAATAAATTTTCATCTATAACTTTGAAATATTGAAGTGTCAAACAATTAGTAGTATTAGAAGAATAAATGGAGAAAGCTTCTTTCAAGATCTTATTTCTACTTCTAGTGTAGGTTACAACAGGAGCCAAGATTCCGGGCTAGGGGAACCTATTTTAGTCTAGGAAGAGCGAAAAATTGAGAATTTTTAGTCTAGGGGAAACGAAAAATTGAGGACTCTATTACAATATCATAAATATTACTAGTAGTTTGTGAACAACTACTTACATAGTATCAATTTAAAATTCTTCTTAACTTTACAGAGTTTATTTGTCCGAACCTGCTAATGAATATGGAGGTTCTTGCATATCTGCTAATGAATATGGTGATTTGTCTGATTTATTTGTTATGTGTGGTAGTGATTATTTTTAATTGTGTAGATTAGGAGTTAAGAGGTGTGTTTAAGAATTCATTTTGATTGAAGTATTTATAGAAGGAAATAAATAGTAGATCTTTTGTTATGAGCTTAATTTATTCTCATGTTGGTTGTTTACTTATTAAGAGAGCAAAGTTACTGAAAGAGTGCTGCAAAAAGAAGCAATTTTGTTAATATTGTATAAATTTATGTATTAATTGTTTATTTTTTCTCCTCAGTGGCTAGTTTATCACTTCTTATCTTAGATGAAGTTAGTTGAGATATGTTACTACTCTAAAAGTGGAAGCCGGAATCTACAAAAATTGATTGTAGAGATAGCGAAAATTTTGTACATAATTAACTGGTGAAGTTGTTGCTCTAAGATACTGATGAGGTCCAGATTGAGTGAGCACATCATTTTTCAAAGATTCTCCGTACTACTAAAATTGTGTCACCTTCCTGATGTTTGGATAATATGTACTTAGGCTCATTTTGTTTTGTAAAACATTTTGTTTTGGATACATTTGGGAACAAGAAGATTTGTAACATGTTTGATTAATTAGTTACATTTTAGTTACAATCGTAAATGTTTCAATATTATATATTAAAATGATTTGATTAATTAGTTACATTTTAGTTACAATATGTCATTTCCCCACCAATTTAATTATTATTGATTTTTTTAAAACAATTAATTAAATTAATTATTAAATACAAAATGCGTCAAAATCACATTTTCCGCAATTGTTTTATATTTAAATTAAACTAATTAAAATTAAATTTTATTTAAAATTTTACAAGCCAAAAATATATTAAATTAATAAAATTTAAATATTTTACCGCCAAAATTTGTAAATTCCGGGGAAAAAAATAAAAAAACGGAAAATAGTCAAAGTCAACGACCAAATGCCCGTCACATATTATGTGACAGTTATTTAAACCGTCATCTATGAAGGACCTACCGTGATACATACTACAATGACACTTACAAAACTGTCATCCATCCCCTCCGATGACAGTTTTTAACCTTCACCGAAGGTCCTTTTTCTTGTAGTGTGGGTAAGCGTTTCCTTTATCTTTTTGGTCACTTGCCTACAGAAACAAATTATTCAAATGAAAGGCAAACACAAATAAAAATGTAGAAGAAGAAAATGTACCAAAGCTATTATAGTATAAGAAAGGATAACGTGATCACATTAAGTCGCCCTAATTCTTGCTTACACAATGAAGTAGGGACTAATTAGATAAATCTATGTGATATTCAAGTGGCCTTCAAATCCATAAATGGCCACTAATCGAATATCTCTAGGAAAGGATAAAATACAAAAGTTGTAAAAATTTCAACTCAAGATTCAATAGTATCTACTAAAATAGGCCTAAGCGGGTGCTAACCAGCCACCACAGCAATAGAGCCAAACTCCCCCATGAGGAGCCTTCTCCCAAACCTACTCACCCTTTCATGCCATATACAAATTTAGAAGTTGAAAAACCACTATTTTGCTTTTTTTTTTTGGTGAAGGTAAAATTAGTAATTAAAATTGAGCCCCTTCAAAAGTTTGGCCAAATTGCCAGTTAGATGGTGCAGCATTGTTGCTAGTGAGAGTCCTTCCATCACTTGTTTTTACTTGAAATGAAAGACTCTGGCCATTGAGATTGGAATTGCTTTGCCAATTTTGGCCCCAATTTCTTGACATTGCTTGCCATCCAGTGTTGGACCCTTTAATTGAAACTGATTGAACATCACCAGCACCCCCAACATTTGTTACCAAAACCAAGTTGAAGAAAGAGTGTCCATTTATTGTAAACCTTATTCCTCCCTTTCTCATGCAGGGCACCCTGTATATGTCCAAAACACAATTCCCACATCAGTAAACAAGTTATTTTGCTATAATAATTTAAAATGTACATATATAATAAGGTCATACCTCCCTTCCCAATTTATGTGACAATGTTTGACTAGACACAAAATTTAAAAAAGAAATGAATACTTTTGAAATTTGTGGTCTAAATCAAACCTTAGACATTTGTGTGTCTATAAATAATTTCATTAAGGGCAAAAGAGAAATTTAAAAATTAAGTTATTTATAAATAGAAAGATAAAGACTAAAAAGAAAACTATGTCACCTAAATTTGAAAGAGGGAATACTTATTCTAGACTCTGAATTCGTCTCTAGGTTCAAGAGAAAAGTTTACCTTCGGAAAGATACGGGGACGATTCCAGCTTTGTATTTGGCAATTTGCAAGAAAGCAGGTTGTGCTAAATCAAAGTGTTGGAGAGGAGGATTGCACCAACCACCATTGTTGTTAGGCAGGGATGGATTTGGAGGGCAAAAGTTTGTTGCTGTAACAGTAATGGAACCCTGGAGGCACCATTGAGCTTCATTGCTGCAGGTGAGCTCATAACAAGCACCACAAGTTAAACCATTGTTGAATAGTGCTGTACTTAGTGCTGCAGTGTTAGTTCCATACCCCTGGCTGTACAAATTTCCATATCCACAAGCACCACCTGCATTTGACCAATTATATATATTTTAGCTACTAGCTAATTGTAACAAGTTTAACTTTTATACACTGATGGTATAAAAGAGTTATTAAGTCACATAAATGATATATAAGTAAATTGTCCATAAAAGCGAGATTAGTAATCTAGAAAAAAAAGACCGGTCACCGTAATGTAAAAATATGCATAGTCTAAAATAGCCATTTTTATGTTATAGCAAAGAAAGAAACTTCATAAAAGTAAAATTGTCTAGCAACTGTTTTCAATGGATATAAAAATAGAAGTTAATACCGTTACTAATTAATGTATATTTAACTTGATTTTAATGTGAAACTACATAGAAGGAAGAAAATATAAGTGGACATACCCATTGTGCCAGAGGCATCACCACCTCCATAGAAAGTGGCATGAGCATTTTGCCAACCTCCTCCATAATCAGCAAAAGTAGCATGGAAGCAAAAGCTTAGAAAGAAGAAGACAAGTGAGAATGCTGGAACTATAGCCATTGATAGGCAAATTAAACTTTGATATAATTAAGGGTATAGCTAAGGAGAGGATAAGAGAGTAGAAATTGAAGAGGCTTGATATGAGCTAAGGGTTATGGACAAAGCTATTTATACAGCAAAAATAGTAGCTGAATTTTAGGCATAAGATATGGTAATTAAACATATAGTAGTAGAAAGTGTTAACTTTAGAGTGCTCACGTCTTGAAAGAGTAGTCGAAAACCATTTGTTTTTAGTCATAAAATACAACAACTACCAAAATGCACATGCAGGTGTTCCACTTGAAATTTGATTGACCCTACTAAGCACATGCGCCTCCTTTTTCGTTTTCCCTTCATTATATGGTTTTTTAAAAATAAAATTTCCTACTTGTGTCCAAATAAATCTGTTTTCATTCCCCTAAATTGTAACCAGTTGACTATGCACCTTAAGGTGTAGAAAGTATAGTACATAGTATCTTGATATGTTATAATAGGTTGAACTATATCGACAGTGCATTAAATAGTTGTATTGCCAGTATATATAATCAGTTAAGTGCCTCAAATTATAATAAGAAAAATTAACTATTCTATATGTAGTTTAATTTTCGGACAAAAGAATATCAACTGCCTTCCCTTGACAAAGGTATAATCTAAAATCACCTCCTAGATATATGCTATGGACCTATCTATGGTTAATCAGTATATTTAACTTGATAAACATGGTGACCAACTTATTATAATAGATTAAATCGTGTAATTCTTATTTTATAGTATCAATATACATAACTTAATTATATACTGTGAACAAATGATAGAAAGTCGTCTCTCCGTACTAGAAGAAATGTAAGGGTAATTAATGTGCCTACATTTGGTCAAAGGTTGTTTAAAGACCAAATTAAGTCACAGCTTAAGGGGATGGTTGAAATCAACCATGAAAATTTTCTAAATATTGGAGCCATGGTGGTACTTTCTTTTATGTTGCATGTGTCCACTTGGGTCATGCATTTAGAAAGCTTTGAGATCTGCCTCATCAATTTTTTTTGCCTCACATAGGCTCGGTTGGGCGGAGCCTGTGAGCTTGGTGTTTTGTCTGTTGTTGGATCAACAACTAACAAGGGGCATTTAGGACAACTAGTTTATTTAGCACAATTATTTCGCTCGGGATTCGCCAAAGAGGGCTCTTCTTTCCAATTTATGAATATAGTACTGGCTTGAGGAAAAAATAAGATTGAGACCGTTATGAATCTCATTCAGTTTTCTTTACTAGGTCGAATAGCCCAAAATTCAGGTAGAACACAACTTTTCTTTCTTTTCACCTCGTGGAACATAACTTATGTCTTATTATTACTCCGTTCATTCTATTTTATGTGATGTTGTTTGACATGGTGTATGCAGCACATAATGTACATGTTGTACTATGCCAAAAATGTTCTGCACCAAAATTAAAAAAAAAAGGTTTTGATTCTTATTAGTGCAGTAATAAATTCTCACTTCTTCAGTTCAATTTTATATGATACTACTTTTATTATAGGGTGTGTTTGGTATCAAGGAAAATGTATTTCATGAAAAATAATTTTAGAAAATATTTTTTTGGAAATTAAGTGAGGTGCTTGCTTCTTTTCTAGGTATTTGATAAGTAAGCAAAAACATGTGATCCTTATATGTCATCTAGTAAACACTATGAGGTGAGATGAGGTGAAAAGTGGGGGTCCAGGGGTGGGGGCGCTGGATAGAGGGGGGAGGGGGAGGGAAGGAGATGAGACAATAAATTTAGAATATCACTTATTATACTTATTTTTCCTACATTGTTAGAAATTGAGGGTTTTCCCACTGACAAAACACTATGAACCAGCTCATTGAAAAAACGCATGGCGGGAACATGCTTCCATTGAAACGCTAGGAAATATTTTATTTTTTTCGTGTGAAAACACTACTATTTAGGAGTCTTTCATCGAAATTCAGAGGAATATCCACTGAAAATTTTTCAATAGGAAATTCTGTGAAAAAATAATAATTTTTAATAGTGCTACTTCCGTTAAAAATGGCATTTTCTTCATTTTAAAAAATTTATTTTCTTAGAGAAAATATTTTAAGCCTAACTAAACATGAAACATTTGGAGAAAATGTTTTCCATCCTACCAATCACACCCATAGTTTATTTAAAAGAGAATGATAATGATACTTTTTTTTTTATCAACAATTTAATTTCAAATTTACCCTTCATATTTTTATAACTATAGAATCTCATATCATATTTAAATCATAAAATTTAATATATTTTTTACCCTCAATCAGAGTACACCATATAAATTATAACGGGTATGGTATTTATTATAAAGATATTTACAAGCCATGCTTGAAGATAAGGACCGTAAGTAAACCAATTCAAATGACAGGGAAATTTTACACCAATAGTAAGCTCTTTTTAGCCCTTGCTAATGTTGACCAATATGTCTTCATTATTAAGTTCTTTTTAGCTCTTTTTATTAGCCGTGTATATAGGTCTACTATGTATAATATATTTATCATATTTAGTGTTATATTAATACAATCTTATATGGTATCAGAGTAACCCTAAAAACACATACTTTTCTTTTCCAGCCGCCGCCGCCCTCTCCCCCACAGGCAGCAGCCATCGGCGAACCCTCCCCTATTTTTCAGCATATCTTTTCTCACTTCGTAGCCACCATGTCTACTCCCACCTCTCCCAAAGCTTCCGCAACATCTATAGTCGTTGATAACAATTCCTCTCCCTCTTCCACATCCTCCTTTCACCCTGCTTTTATCGTCACAAACATCAAAACTTTCATCCCTCTGATTCTTGATCAGGAGACGGTCAGTACTCCTCGTGGGTTGAACCATTCACAATCCACGCATGTGCATATAATGTACTTGATCATATCGATGACTCTATCCCTCGCCCTCTCGACGTTGCAAACTCGACATGGCGTCGTCTTGACGCTATGATAAAATAGTGGATCTATGACACCATATTCAAAGACCTTCTCCACACCATCATGAAAATAGGCGCCTCATCTCGTGAATTATCGATTCGGTTCGAAGAAATTTTTCAGGAAAATAAAAATACTCGAGCAGTGTATTTGAATGAACAATTCAACAATACATGTCTCGCAAATTTCTCCAACATGTTCGAATATTGTAGATAATTGAAACTAGTTGTAGACCAAATATCGAACGTGGGGAAACCCGTTTATGAAACTAAGATGGTTCTACAACGTATTGTGGGTTTACCAAAAGGAGAATTTGATACTCTCGCCACTATGATTCAACAAGTCGACCCAATGTCGAGTTTCAACTTGGCACGTTCCAAATTACTTTTGGAGGAAACCAGATGAGCCAAATATGATGAACACAACCAAAAGGTGTTAGCAGTTAAAATACACCGTCACAAAACACCGCCGTCATCCAACCGCCGCCACTGCATGCATGCGGGAGGATCCCGATTCTAGTTAGTGGCCGCCATCGCCATGGCCCAACAATACCCGTACGGGCTTGCGTCGACAGATTATGGCCCAACAACCCTACCCTTCTAGGGGTCTGTTGGGCCCCGGGCCAAGCCCAAGGCAGAGATAGTTTTTCTCACCTTGACCAGGTCAGCAGCAGGCCCACTTCACTAGTCAGCATCAATTTCCAGTGGGCCTGTCCCCCACTGATTTGGGTCAGGCGTTCAACTCCCTAAATATGTAGCAACCCGATGAAAATTGGTACATGGATACGAGGCCACGTCTCACCTCACCTAGTCTGCAAGTAATCTTCCCACACTATCTCGTTTGAAGTATCCTCAATATATTACCGTTAGTAATGGTAACCGTATTCTGATTCAGGGCTATGGTACCACTTACACTCAACGCCTCACCCACCATTTTTCCTTAATAATATTCTGTATGCTCCAAACATCATCAAGAATTTGATTTATGTCCATAATTTTACTCGTAATAATTCCATCTCTGTTGAATTTGATCCTTTTGATTTTACTATGAATGATCTTCGTACGGAGACACCTCTTACGAGATGCAATAGCACGATGGATCTCTATCCATTCCCATCCACCTCCGTTGTCAGCTCGTGCTCTCCCACTTCTCTCGCTGCTATATCTTCATCAACTTGGCATAATAGACTTGGTCATTCAGGAACTCGTATTTTTAATTTTCTTAGAAGCAATAATTATATTCATTGTAATGGGAAACTTGCCCAAAATTGCATTTCTTATAAATTAGGCAAACATGTTCGTTTTTCGTTTAAGTCATCTCTTAGAGTTACGTTTGCTCCTTTTGACATTATTCATGCTGATTTATGTCAAAATACAATTTGAAAAATGCATCAAATTATTTCAATGTGATAATGGTAGGGCTGGCCAGTGGGCCTAGCCGACCCGACCCCGTCCCGACACCGTGTAAAAAAAAAAAATGGGCCCGGGGCTCGAACCGGGACGGGACATGGTATGGTCCCGCCCGACCCGGTCCCGCCAGGACCCGACCCGTCCCGGTCCGATCCCGCCCCAGTCCCGCCATTTGCCAAAAATAGTCGTTTGTCTAACGACCATTTTACATTTTGGTCGTTAGACAACGACCATTTTTGGCTTCCCCCACTCCCCCAACCCCCCTACCCCCTTTATATTTATTTTTAATCCCTAAGTTATTATATTTACACTTTAACCCAATTTTTCAACTGTAAATACCTCATTTTCTCTTCTTATTTCTCACAAATCTTCCTACATTTTCTCTAATTTCTATACAACATTGTCTACTACATATTCACTCTATTTATTAATTTGAGAATTGGGAGTGAAGTTGGCAACTAGCTTGAGGATTAATCTATCGAGCAAAGTTTCAATTTTCAACCTCTCTCGATTACACATCGCGACTCTACGTCGGCGTTTGGTACATTCGTTCTCTCATTAAATTATTATTTTGTTTTTATTTCATTTAGCACATTTAATTTCATTATCTTTAAGTCTTTAACTATTTATTATCATTATTAAAATGAAAAGAACAAAAGTCTTTTCGCGTGTACTTCTTCTAGTAGAGCGTAACAAGCGGCAAGTGCATCACACGATCCGACCTGCCCGCGATCGATGCCTTACCCGGGCACCCTAGTGATAAAACATCGAGAAAATCGTGGAAATAAAAACTTATAGGCATGAAACAATATGAAATAAGAAACAAAGCTAACCAAAGCGGTCACCTTTCTGCGTATATATATAAACCCGAACAATTATCCTTTACAAGCCCAACTCACAACAAGATTACGCACTCTAAGAGTTTTTATAACAACTACGACGGACATGGCCCCGCCATACCCTGAATGTACAAGTACTTACAATGACAGGAATCTATACAAAGATAAACCTCGAGAAACGGAGCTTCCCAATCAGAATCGTGATCCTATGAGCGGATCAACAATCGTGTACCTCTACTGCGCAGATGAACGCAGCCAAGGAGAGTCAAGACAATAGGTACCAAGTATGTGAAACTGAAAATACTGTAATGAAATCACATTTCATCATTTTTAAAAGACCATTTCGCAATAAGTAAACAGTTATATCAAGATAGGGACGTATGTCCTCAAAATCATCACTCACACATAACTATGGGTCTCACGCCCATAATATCAATCATGCCCGTGGAACTCCTTCCTCACTGCCGGCAGTACATGATGTAAAACAACACCCACATGTGAACCTGAACACTAGATCCTGCCTGCGTCATAAAACCGATCGGGTCAAGTAGAATAGCCAACTACCAGATCCAAAAACTAGTCATAAAACTTTACGGGCCAAGTACGGAAGCCAACTACCAGATCCAAAAACTAGTCACGCAACTGACCGAGACAAGTATCTTCAGCCAACGTACCAGATCCTACCGTCTCACGAGATATGACCAAGGCAAGTATCTTAAGCTATCTACTAGAGCCTGCCGATACACGAGAAATGACCAGGACAAGTATCTAAAGTGTGCCTGTAACCACATATACAAATCAAGCCCGTGATCGCTCGTCACTGCAGCAAGCTTCATGGATTAGCGGTCCATGGACTAATAACATAACCCGGGAATTCAACCCGCACCAATGGCCGCATGCCCCGGCATCTTACCTCGGTATAAGCATGGACATGGAACCATCCTAGTGGACGCATACCCGTGGACCATCCATCTCGTCAGTATGTCCAAAGGAAATAACAAGATAACACTCATAGTGGAAGCATACCCGTGGACCATCCAACGCGTCAGTATGTCCAAGCAATCAACCAGATAATCGACCCTCCATCGAGAGACGCGGTAGCATAGAAATACAACACTTGCACAACAAAGGCTATCACAACAAGCATAGGCAAGTTCAACGTACTTTTAGACTTTTATTAACATGTAAACTGATTCATCAATTTTATTAACTCCAAGTACTTTCATTTTATGCCAACAAATTCGGGTTTTAACCCCAAAGTACTACATACTTTTCATTCTTTCAAAAAGTCCTCTTTTTACGTAAAAGCCACACGATACTAATACTCGTAGTATCAAAACACGTTTTCTTTTCAAACCAAATTACTACACCTTCAGAAAATCTTTACAAGACCTTTAAAATCAAGTACTCTATACTTTTTAAACCAAGTGCTTTACATTTTTAAAACAACATCAAGTATACTTTTAAAAACCAAGTAACTCACTTTTTTCAAAACAAGTAACCTATACTTTTAAATCAAGTTACTTCTCTTTTTCCGAAATCAAGTCGTTTATAAGTCAAGTCTCTTATCTTTCAAGATCAAGTCTCTTAACTTTCAAAACCAAATCTTTCTTTTATCTTCATAAAGTCGTTATAACTAACTTCCCATAAAGCCATTATAACACTTTATGTTTTAAACAAACCAAATTCATTTCACACACGTACGTCTACCGTACTATATAGTTCACAACAATCATGCTCAAGAGTATAGGAAGAATCACATACCTCTTCGGCTTAATCCACTAGCCAAGTCGAGTATATCGCGCGTAGAATATCCACCTATAACAACCAAACACGCCTATCAACGTCTAGATCTCTTCGTAGAACATTTCTAAGTAAAACGTCTCTTATTCTACGGAAAACCGGGCAGCACTTCCCCTGTAACTACGTACTTCCCCACCTTTTTCAAGGTCCGATATCAATAGCCAACATGCCACATTTAAGGCGCAATAATACAATAACTCAAAGGGGATTACACGCCTAACTGGACGTGTAAAATTCTGCCCCACAATACAACACAGTCCATTTCTTTTCAATCTTCTTTCCACATATTATAAACTCAACTATAAACTACTACAACATGTAATCTCCAATTACAATAGAAGGACAAAGATCATTACCTCGATAAGCCCAAAATTTTCCAATGATTAAAAGTCGATACTTAGGAATCTTAGCTCCAATTCCTTATGTTCCAATCCACTCCAAGCAACCCTTAGAAGCTCCTAACCAACTCCTCTTCAAGATCCAACTCCAAAAAGTGAAGAACACTTTAGGTTCCAAACATACAAGTTTCGGCCAAGGCAAGACTTTTGGGCTAGGGGTGTGAAATCTTTTCTAACACTTGGTTCACAATCTTCCTAACACCTTAAGGAAGAACACTTAAAAGTTTAAGGATTTTTGGACAACTTTTGGTCAAGATAATGGCCTAATGCCGAGAGCTCAAGGGAAGAGAGTATATTTCAAGACTTGGAAATCTCTAAGTGTGGATGAAATCTTGCAAACTTAAGGGGGGTATTTATAGGACAATCAAAGGCTAGGATGCAAGCAAGTGTGTGGTCTAGATTGGGGACATGTGTTTGTGGGCCCCACAAACCACATGTCCACACAAAATTTGAGACAAGTGGCTTGCCACTTGTTGAGCCATTTCGGCCAAGGGCCACTTGGCACAAGATTTCGGCCATGTGCCACCTAAGGGGGTGACACGTGTCGCCCTCCTATTAGTCCAAAATATTTCATCTCCCGAAAACATCCATA
Organism: Przewalskia tangutica; assembly: GCA_029844215.1. NCBI lineage: Eukaryota > Viridiplantae > Streptophyta > Magnoliopsida > Solanales > Solanaceae > Przewalskia > Przewalskia tangutica. The sequence goes on from CM056734.1 coordinate 85,785,929, forward strand.
ATGGCCAAAATCTCGAAAATAACGTGGGCCCCACAAAATCGTAAATTTTCCCCCGTGGGCCCCACGTGACCAAATATGGAAATAAAATTCCATAATTCTAATATATTCTCAGAAGTCCGAATACCAAATCTGGGAATCCAATTCCCATTTACGAACTTTTTTCCTTCACAAAATCCGGAAAATTTTCCGTCGGAAAATCAAATCTTTCTTTCTTTCCAATCTTAATGTCGTATTCTCGTACGTACGTCCTCACATACATACCCTGGAACTACGGGGTGTAACATTCTTTCCCCCTTAGAAACATTCGTCCCGAATGTTCCTTCTAAGTCTCAAAAACACATGCGTTGGTATAGTCTTCACCACTATACTTACAAAACCAATTATGCCACACATGGCCATAATATAACACACGCGCAATACTTACATCCAAGACAACGAGGAATCACCTCTAACGTGTATAACACCACAATAAGATCTCACCCATGGTCTAAAAGATACTCTCTTCGCACCTTCACTTCACAAAAATGATCACTTCCATTCTCTTAACACATGTTCGCTTCTTTTATTACTCGACGTACCTTTCTCGTATACCCGAACTCTTTCTAATACACGTACCACATTTTTGTCATTGCTTTTGTTTTCAGCACCTTGGAGTTACCACCTTCAAACTTGGTCATTACTAGCTTCAATTTCCTTTAAGGCCATTCTCGGCCTTCACGATCCGATTCTGGTCAAACGCATCCACGAACTCGTACAATGGTTACTTAGACTTGGGCCAACTACCCTCGTGACCCTAACACCTAGCGGGACCACCTCAAACTGACCTCACTTCATTCCGGGCTACGGGTTGACCCGCAATCTGGCCTCAACCCGACCCATTCGTACCAAACTCTTGTTCCCGTCCGGAACAATCTCACTATTCAAGTCATGAAAACCTAGTGGTTTTCTTTGCTTAATTACCCACTTTCATTTCACACCACTCATGGAATTATCACACTAATATACCCCACGTATACTATGTACCTCGACGAAGATCACCCGTAAAATCTTCTACTCAAGACGACCTTGCATCTAAGGTCTCCACGGTTAATATTCTAAGGCTCACAATTTCCATGTCCCCAAACTTACCTTTTCAACTAACCATGTTTTCTAAATCACAATTTACACAATGTTATCCGTGCATAGCACTCAACATGTAATTATCTTATCATGCATACTAGTCTCTAGAGGGTTAAGGATATACCTGTAACTACTGCTTCACTTTCCCTTTGTCACTCTAATCATAATCCTACCCTGCTGGGCGCATAGCTACACAAGGCGATGAACCAGCTACCGATCCCGAAGGATGAGTCTTAACATCTGCGCTACCTCTGGTCGGACATTTTCTCGCAAATTGGCCCTGCTGGCCACATGTAAAACAAGCCCTCTGAACACCATGACATTCCCCCTTATGGGGGCTACCACAATGGTCACACCGAGGTAGGGGTGGCTTCATCTGGCTAACACCCCTGCTCCCCCGAAAACCTGAACCCTTGGAGTCATGACCTGCTCCTGAATACCCTGGACGCCCTGAAGACTGTGAAGGACCACTCTGTACTGGCGGAGGCACATAACTAGCCTGCTGCTGAGGCGGTCCGCCTCGAAAGTTATCGAAGGACCCTGCTGTCTTGGCCCTCTTGTGCTGATCTCGGTCATTTCGTCGACCTCTACGTTCCTCAGTCCCCTGTGCATAAGACTGGATGCGGGCAATGTCCATGCCCGGCTGAAGAGCTACACCCGAGCAACCCTCTGCTAAGTAATCGTCGAGCCCTATGACATATCGGTGCACTCTATCCTCCATGTCTGCCACTAGGGTGGGGGCATACCGAGCTAATGAGCCGAACTCTATGTTGTACTCTCGAACCGTCCGCCCATTCTGTCTCAACATCAAGAACCTATCCACCCGGGATCTCCTCATCTGTGGAGGCAAGAAATGGCTAAGAAACGCCTCTGAGAACTCGTCCCAAACAGCTGGAAGTGCATGCTCCCCCCGGGATAGTTCCCATGAATCAAACCAGTCGACTGCAATATTACGCAGCCGATGTGAACCCAATACCACCGACTCTGTCTCCGAGGCCTTGATCACTCTACGATCCGCAGAATCGTCGGATAAACTCACGAGGATCATCTCGCCCTCGACCCATAGAACTCGGTGGATCGCAACTCAAAAGTCGAAGTCTCAAACTATCGGATCTAGGGTGAACTACGGTACAACCGAACTGGCCGCCTCGCCTCGCCCTCATGCCTCGCCTCGATCCTGGCTAGTAACTGAGCCATCTCCTTGTAACCCATATCCTCCGCTCCTGGCTGTGGGACTGTAGGCTCAGGTATTGTGGCCTCGATGAGTTCTTCCGCTTCTAAACTCTGCTAGAAATTGGCGGCGTCGTAGAATTCGCCGTATGAAGTACTACCTCAGGTAAAGACTGGACCTGTGCCCTGGTAACCCTCTGTGTTTTACTCGCAGCTCCCTCTGCTGCCTTGCCCTTCTGGGCTCTGGTTGCCTTGCGTAGAGGCATAACTGGTATAAAGAATACGTCAGAGGGAGTCCAACTTATAACACAGCTCTATCGCACGATCTCATAGTGAGAAGAATGGAAATCAATCCTAAATATCTCATAGCCTCCTGATTATAGGTGTGGTGCACAACACGTCGATAATCAAGACTCTACTAGATACGGTCTGTAGACACTTTCCGAGGATTAACTGCTCTGATACCACTTTTGTCACGACCCGACCTCGGGCCCGCGACTGGTGCCTTACCCCGGGCACCCTAGTGATAAAACATCAGAGAAAATCAGCGGAAATAAAAACTTATAGACATGAAACAATATGAAATAAGAAACAGGCTAACCAAAACGGTCACCTTTCTGCATATATATAAAACCCGAACATTTATCCTTTACAAGCCCAACTTACAACAGTACTACAGACCTCTAGGAGTTTTTATAACAACTACGACGGGACAGGGCCCCGCCATACCCCTGAATGTACAAGTACTTACAATGACAGGGAATCTATACCAAAAGATAAGCCTCCGGAGAAACGGAGCTTCCCAAATGCAGAACTGTGATCCTATGAGCGAGGATCAACAACTGGTGTACCTCTACCTGCGGTATGAACGCAGCTCCCCGAAGGAGGTCAGTACAACAGTTACCAAGTATGTGAAACTGAAAATACTGTAATGAAATCACATTTCATCATTTTTAAAAGACCATTTCACAATAAGTAAATAGTTATATCAAGATAGGGACGCATGTCCTCAAAATCATCACTCACACATAACTATGGGTCTCATGCCCATAATATCAATCATGCCCGTGGAACTCCTTCCTCACTACCGGCGGTACATGATGTAAAACAACACCCACATGTGAACCTGAACACTAGATCCTGCCTGCGTCATAAAACCGATCGGGCCAAGTAGAATAGCCAACTACCAGATCCAAAAACTAGTCATAAAACTTTACGGGCCAAGTACGGAAGCCAACTACCAGATCCAAAAACTAGTCACGCAACTGACCGAGGCAAGTATCTTAAGCCAACGCGTGCGAGCTCATTGTCTCACGAGATATGGCCGAGGCAAGTATCTTAAGATATCTACGAGCCTGTCGATACACGAAATGACCGGACAAGTATCTAAAGTGTGCTGTAACCACATCGCATAAATCGTGCCCGTGATCGCCACATCGCGGCAAGCTTCATGGATTAGCGGTCCATGGACTAATAACATAACCCGGGAATTCAACCCGCACCAATGGCCGCATGCCCCGACATCTTACCTCGGTATAAGCATGACCATGGAACCATCCTAGTGGACGCATACCCTTGGACCATCCATCTCGTCAGTATGTCCAAAGGAAATAACAAGATAACACTCATAGTGGAAGCATACCCGTGGACCATCCAACGCGTCAGTATGTCCAAGCAATCAACCAGATAATCGACCCTCCATCGAGAGACGCGGTAGCATAGAAATACAACACTTGCACAACAAAGGCTATCACAACAAGCATAGGCAAGTTCAACGTACTTTTAGACTTTTATTAACATGTAAACTGATTCATCAATTTTATCAACTCCAAGTACTTTCATTTTATGCCAACAAATCCGGGTTTTAACCCCAAAGTACTACATACTTTTCATTCTTTCAAAAAGACCTCTTTTTACGTAAAAGCCACACGATACTAGTACTCGTAGTATCAAAACACGTTTTCTTTTCAAACCAAATTACTACACCTTCAGAAAATCTTTACAAGGCCTTTAAAATCAAGTACTTTATACTTTTTAAACCAAGTGCTTTACATTTTTAAAACAACATCAAGTATACTTTTAAAACCCAAGTAACTCACTTTTTTCAAAACAAGTAACCTATACTTTTAAATCAAGTTACTTCTCCTTTTCCGAAATCAAGTCGTTTATAAGTCAAGTCTCTTATCTTTCAAGATCAAGTCTCTTAACTTTCAAAACCAAATCTTTCTTTTATCTTCATAAAGTCGTTATAACTAACTTTTCATAAAGCCATTATAACACTTTATGTTTTAAACAAACCAAATTCATTTCACACACGTACGTCTACCGTACTATATAGTTCACAATAATCATGCTTAAGAGTATAGGAAGAATCACATACCTCTTCGGCTTAATCCACTAGCCAAGTTGAGTATGCCGCGCGTAGAATATCCACCTATAACAACCAAACACGCCTATCAACGTCTAGATCTCTTCGTAGAACATTTCTAAGTAAAGCGTCTCTTATTCTACGGAAAATCGGGCGACTTCCAGAACTCACGCACTTCCCACCTTTTTCAAGGTCCGATATCAATAGCCAACATGCCACATTTAAGGCGCAATAATACAATAACTCAAAGGGGATTACACGCCTAACTGGACGTGTAAAATTCTGCCCCACAATACAACACAGTCCATTTATTTTCAATCTTCTTTCCACATATTATAAACTCAACTATAAACTACTACAACATGTAATCTCCAATTACAATAGAAGGACAAAGATCATTACCTCGATAAGCCCAAATTTTTTCAATGATTAAAAGTTGATCCTTAGGAATCTTAGCTCCAATTCTTTACGTTCCAATCCACTCCAAGTAACCCTTAGAAGCTCCTAACCAACTCCTCTTCAAGATCCAACTCCAAAAAGTGAAGAACACTTTAGGTTCCAAACCTACAAGTTTCGGCCAAAGCAAGACTTTTGGGCTAGGGGTGTGAAATCTTTTCTAACACTTGGTTCACAATATTCCTAACACCTTAAGGAAGAACACTTAAAAGTTTAAGGATTTTTGGACAACATTTGATCAAGATAATGGCCTAATGTCCAGAGCTCAATGGAAGAGAGTATATTTCAAGACTTGGAAATCTCTAAGTGTGGATGAAGTCTTGCAAGCTTAAGGGGGGTATTTATAGGACAATTAAAGGCTAGGATGCAAGAAAGTGTGTGGTCTAGATTGGGGACATGTGTGTGTGGGCCCCACAAACCACATGTCCACACAAAATTTGAGACAAGTGGATTGCCACTTGTTGAGCCATTTCGGCCAAGGGCCACTTGACACAAGATTTCGGCCATGTGCCACCTAAGGGGGTGACATGTGTCGCCCTCCTATTCGTCTAAAATATTTCATCTCCCAAAAACATCCATAATGGCCAAAATCTCGAAAATTACGTGGGCCCCACAAAACCGTAAATTTTCCCCCGTGGGCCCCACGTGACCAAATCTGGAAATAAAATTCCATAATTCTAATATATTCCCAGAAGTCCGAATACCAAATTTGGGAATCCAATTCCCATTTACGAACCTTTTTCCTTCACAAAATCCGGAAAATTTTCTGTCGGAAAATCAAATCTTTCTTCCTTTCCAATCTTAATGTCGTATTCTCGTACGTACGTCCTTACATACATACCCTGGAACTACGGGGTGTAACATGTACTTCTTCTAGTATTCCTAGACAAGATGATTTTATAGATCCTGAACTGTTTTCTGAAATACCATATGATCTTGACACAAATGTTTATCCTCAAAATGAAGAACATTTTAATTTAGATGACACTCTAGATGATGATACACCTACTAATGAAGATGATGATACACCCACTAGTGAAATGCCTCATATCCCCCTAGTATGAGACGAGGTCCGGCAAAACGACCATTAAAATCAGTTGTATGGAAATATTTTCACGGACGCATCAATCAAGTAGCTATATGTAAAACTTGTAAATGCTTATTCTTTTTAAAAGCGGACAAGGTCATGGGGGTTTAGGAAGACACATATTGCAAAAACACAAAGCCTTGCATGCCCAATACATTATTAAAAAAGATGGTGAGCAAGCGTCCTCTCAATCGGGACAAGGTTCACATACTGTCCCGGACAAAGTATAGGGTCAAATTAACCCTATGACGGGGGGAGTTTTAGGCCCTAAATACGATAAACATAAAGATAGGGAAACACTAGCAAAATTAGTTGTTGTGGAGGGTTTGCCTTTTTCATTTCCTGAATCGCCTGGTCTTATTCATTATATTAGAGATATGTATAATCCTACTTGTAAAGGTTTTCCTAGATCAACGGTTAAGAGAGACGTGTTTAAATTTACACACGAATATCAACAATATTTGCGTTATTCATTATATCATTTAAATTGCAAAGTCGCTCTAACTTCTGATATAGGTCGTAGTACTAACGACCATGATTATTTAACGGTAACCTGTCATTGGATAGATTATAAATGGTCTATGCAAAAACGTATTTTAGCATATAGATATATAGATAGTAGGCACACTGGTGGGTTTATTTCAGAAAATATTTATTCAGTCTGCGATTATTACGGAATAACTGATAAAGTTATGAGTATTACATTAGATAATGCATCTTCTAACAATGCTGCTATTTATATTTTAAAAGAAGTTTTAACTCCGTCTTTTCCAAAACATTTTCATATCAAATGTGCGTGCCATATTTATAACTTAGTTGTAAAGGATGGTCTTTCACTTTTTCAAGATATTCTTGAAAAAAAAACAATTTGCTATAAACTTTATTTTTAAAAATAATAGAATTCAATAGAGAAAAAAATATAAAAAAACTTGTCACGATTGTGGACTATCTTACAGAAAAATTCCCGAAGAAGTACCAACTAGGTGGAATTATTTATATGACCAACTAGTTGTTGCTTATGACTATAGAAAACCTATCACTTTATTTTTTAACGTCCATAATCAAAATCCAAATGATATGATTGTGGATAATGACTGAGACAAAATTAAAGAACTTATTGTATTTCTAGAGAATTTTCAACGAGCAACAAAAGAATTATCTACTTTATATTATCCTACTATTTCAACTATGTTGTTTTATATAGCTATAATATTTTTACTTCTTAAAGAATATATGGAAAAACCTGCTTATAAGGCAGCTATTAAAAAAATATTTATGAAATTAAAGAAATATTTTATTCCTATTCCCCCTATTATATTATTGGTGTTGTATTAAACCTGACTATTAAAGTAGAGGATTGTAAAAGTCTTATTGAAAATATTTATAACTGTATGGACGTACTACCACCTCCAACTCCCAAAAATTTAAATGTTGAGCCACCTATTGAACAAATGCTAGAAGAAGTGTTGAATAACGTAGAAGATGAATGCAAAAAAGTATATCGGCATTACCAGCAAGAAAGTGCTAGTAACCAACTGACTTTCGTACCATCTTCTTCTACTTCAACACATCCTCAAAAAAGACATGCTGTTTCTGCGGCTAGTATTGAAAGCCTCAGAAATAAAATGTGCGGTGGTAGCACTGCTAACCAAATTAGCGAGTTCAATGTTTTTGTTTTGCTGGGTACTTTACCTTACCAAGCAGTTGTCAATGAAGACGGTAAGGAAGACTTGCTGAAATATTGTATGCAGAATGAGAAGACATTTCTGACACTTTCAATGATGGCCCGAGATATTTTGAACATTCGTCGCCATCAATCGCCAAAGCGCTTTTTCTGCAGACAGATTTCAAATAGGAGAGCACAGACACTCATTAGCCGGAGACAGCTTGGAGATGGCGGTACTATTCAGAGATTGGATACGAGCGGAGCGAAAGAGGTGTGGTCAACTAGAGATTAACGAAGAAGAAGACGAAAACTACAACGACATTTTATCTGAAGGCATGAGTAGCGACGTGGAACAATTTGACCAAGATATACCAATTCCAACCGAAGAACCACACGAAATTATAAAGAAACTAGAAAAAGTATTTTCAAATTGGTAATTTATTTCATTGCAATTTTTTAATTTTTCTATGTCTTTTGCAATTTTTTTCAACAACAGTACACTACAATGTTGTAATTCTGAATCTTGTATATTTCAATGAAATAATTAATAATATAAGAGGCACAAAAACAACCTTGAGATGTTTTTTTTACACTCTTCTTGTCTTTGTTTAATTATTTAATTTATACTTTATAAATATATTATATATATGAGTATAATACTATAGTACTATAATATTATAATATTGTTTTTCCGGGTAAATGCAAATATTATTAATAAAAAGAAAAAGTTGGGAGCTACAATCAGTCGTTGAGGGTTCTCAATCCTCAACGTAAGCATAAACAAGAAATGAAAGAGATGAGGGATGGGGCGTTCACACGAAGGTGACGTTACAATAGGGGATTAAATCCTAAACTCAATCTTGGAAGGTTGAAATACTCTTTTCACTTCTCAAACTTGCTGCTTGACTTTGTTCTTAATGAAATTCTTCCTTGAAGTAACCTCTTGCCATCCATCATTATCCGCACAAAGTGGAGCTTGCATGTGCACACTCGGCGAATTCTCGACACCCATAGCACTTCTAAAAGACCTCGGGTCGAAGGAAGTTTTAGACCCCCCTCGAGCTGTCTCGGCAAAGGTCCTGACTTGATTAAAATCTCTATTTCCCACCTTTGTTGTAATGGGAACATCTTGTGCATCCCGCAAACGGTGTTCATCAAATTGTTTCTCACCCGAAGCTCGATCAAGATTCAAAGTTGTATCGACCCTTCCCGGCATAGAGGGCAAACTCGTATCCTCGCCATTATGAGGCAAAGCATTCGAATTTTGAGGTTGGGAAGTTTCCATAGGCTTTACTTGTTTCTTCGACTTCTTACACTTTAAATGGCTATGTCCAAATATTTGACAAATAAAACAGAAATTCGGATAATGCTCATATTCCACTTTTTGAACATACATGATATTACTCGGCAGCCTTACTCTAAATTCCGTAACTGGCTCCTTGCTAACATCAACTTCAATCAATACTCGCGCATAGTTCATTTTGGACCTCTCTTTAGTAAACTGATCCGTGTATAGAGACATTCCAACACGCGATGCAATTTTACTCAAATCGGTTTTACTCCAAACCGATAAGGGGATGTCACGTAGCAACACCCAAACGAGGATTTTCATAAAAAGATCATCTGAAAGTATCACGTCCTTATCAACTAGTTTTAACATCAATGTTTTGCCGAATGTCATATACGGGCCACCATGAAACACCTTAACGCGGTCATCCTCTGACATGAAACGGAAGACAGTCCACCTACGTCCATAGGGAATAATTCGACACTTCACATTCCAAACCTTAACAATTGAATTCAGTGCCTCACTGTTATACCCCGTAGTTCTGGCCATGCGTATGAGAGCGTACGAAAGGGATTAAGACTTAAAATTTTCGAAAGATAGGTTGACGGATTGTTTCGGACGGGTCTTTAGTCAACTTTGAGGCGGTTTGTGTCCAGTTGCATTATGAGTTCCTAGGTGTTTCAAAGTCCTAGTGCGTAGTTCTTCGAGTCTAGTTCCCAACGCAACCAACCGTTCGTCGATAGGACATCGGGGTAGAAAGTTATGGAAGTTACAAGTTCAAGGCTTGCAATGAGCAGAAAATTTCGGACAGAGCCACAGGCCGGCGAGGAAGCGAGGGCCGCGCGCGGAAGACCCGAGAATGGGCAGAAGTTTCAGCGCCGTGGCGCCGGCTGCAGGGACACGGCGCAGAGGCGGGTTCTGCGAGGGTGAGTGGAAAAATCTGAACTGTTTTGTTTTAAAAAAGGCCATGGGAGGGTGACAAGTGTCCCCCCCCCATCTGATTTTTGCATGCACTATTTATTGACCAAGTCTTGAAGACTTGGTCATTCTTCAAGCTCTCATCTCTCTCTAAGAATAAAAGCTCTTCCTTCTCTCTAGAAAATCAAGAGGAAATCAAGGATTGAGAAAAATCTGAAAAGTGTGGCAAGAAGGAAACTTATTTGCAAGCTTGTAGGAGTTATTGTGGTGGTGTTTTTGGAAAGGAGGATAGCAAATTTGTTGGCTAAAGCTCTAAGGTAACAATTCTTCTCTTGTAGCTAGTTTTTGGTGTTGCATGTGAAGAAGAAAGATCTTGTAGTGGTAAATATTGCTCTTAGATACATTGCATGCAAGAAATATGGTTTGGATATGAAAGGGTTGGATAAGAATGATATGTAAGCATGTTGTAGCCTAAATACTACCTTAAACTTGTTAAGTTAGTTGTTATACATTGTGGGGCAGAATTTTACACATCCAAGATTAGGTGTGTAATCCCCTTTGAAATGTTTGGATTGTTGGGCCTTAAATGTGGCATTTGGATGTTGAATTCGGCCTTGAAAAAGGTGGCAAAGTATGTAGAAACAAAGGAAATGCTGCCCAATTTTCCATAGAATTTAGTGACTTTGAACTTGGAATATTCTACGTTGAAACTAGAAGTTAATAAACATATTATGGTCATTATAGGTTGACTACGTGCGGTATTTTGGACTTAGCAAGTGGATTGACCGAAGAGGTTTGTGGAACTTTCCTATCTCTTGAGCATGATTAGCTTTACCTATATAGTACGATAGACGTACAAGGTTTTGATATCCCTTACTTGTTTTAAGGATGGCCAAGTTTTGTGAGTAAGGGGGGATTAACTCATTTCTTTAAAAAGTATTAAGGATGTCTTGAGTTTTCAAAGTTAAGGGACTTGATGTGTTCAAGTATATGATTCTTGTTTCTTTTTCAAAGTGTAGGTCCCTTGGGTTTAGGAAAATGTATTTGACTAAGGTATAACGATAATATAATGGCTTTATGGGAAGTTGATTATATTAGCTTTATGGAAAGTTAATAAAGGAAGATTTACTCTAAGTAAAATGAGTACGGATAAATGATTTGAGGTTGCGAAAGGCAAATTGATTTTTAAGGCATTAATTGCCTAAGGTTTTAAAAGAGTAGAAGCACATAGTATAATACTTTGGGTTAAATTCCCGGATTTCATAAAGACATGTTAGTGCCTTAAGTAAACTAAAATGAGAAGGTGTGTGTGAACAAGATTAATAAGAAGTTAAGGGGTTTCTTAACTTGTTTGCATTATGTATGATAGCCGGTTTGTGCTAGTGATATATTATTATGTATTACGGGGTCATTCCCCGGGTTGTGGCATTTGAATATTCCGTGGATTTGCTATCCACGATGCGAGAAATACCTCATGCGAGTCCGTAGGGCTCATGCGGGTGAAATAGTCTCATGCGGGTGAGTACAACCTATGCGAGGAATACCTCATGCGGGTCCACATGACCCATGCGGGTGAAATAGTCCCAGGAGTAGGAGTGCTTAATGATACTGCGGGGCGGATGACCTTGCTTTGACCATGAGCTTCTTATTTTCATGCAGTACATTATATGCTTGATATTCTCATTGTTAGTAAGGCACAGTGTTCTGTAAACTGATTTTTATACATGTCTCCAGTTATTTTAGACTTATGAGGTATTTTCAGTATTTTCCAGTTTCGCATACTTAGTACATATTGTGTACTGACCCCCTTCCTCGGGGGCTGCGTTCATGTCGCAGGTAGGGGTAAAAAGGTGGTGGATCCTCATTCTTAGGATCACTGTTCTGGTGTCAGAAGCTCCATTCCTTCGGAGGCTTGTTTTGTTGGTACGGCTTTTCCTCACGATCAGTAGGTATTTTGTACATTCGGTATGGCGGGGCCCCGCCCCGCCACGCTTGTTATTCCTGAAGTGCGTAGTCACGTTTGTGGTTTGGGTCGTAAGAACAAGTTGTCTTATACTTTTGATTAAGTATATTTTTATGGAAGCGTGCACTTCGGCTTGCGATGATGTTTACTTTTACGAGCTTATGGGTATTGTATGTTCATTGCTATTCTCTCGATGTATACCGACGGTGCCTTGTAGAGGCACCGCCGGCCGGGTGGTCGTGACAAAAGTGGTATCGAGCGATTAGTCCTCGGAAAGTGTCTACAAACCGTGTCTAGTAAGTCTTGATTATCGGTGTTGTGCACCACATCTATAATCGTGAGGCCGCAGGATATTTAGGATTGGTTTCATTCTTTCACTCTAAGATCGCTCAATAGAGGTGTTATAGGTTGAACTTCCTCTCAAATTTTCCTTTATGTATCGCTTATGCCTCCACGCAACCGCGCCCGTGGCGGTAAGGCGGTTGAGGAGCTGCTAGTAGGACGCGGAGGTCACGAGGGCACGTACGCCTTTACGAGAGATGATGTTTCGCGGCGAGTTCCACGACGTCGCCACGGCCAATGAGTTCGAGGCGGCAGCTGCCATCGAGACCGCAGACGGAGCCTCCACCCCACGGCCGGTGAGTATAGAGATTACGGAGCGATCCGGTTATTGACCAAAGATAGTGGCGTGGCGGCGACAAGAGCGTGCACCAACCCTGAGCCGATGGGCTTACTTGATTCAGATTTCCGGTTGTCATCCACCCAGTTCTATGGTTCGAGATCCGGCGAGGATCCTCGGGAGTTTGTTCGGCAATTACGGACTATGCAGTGCTTAGGGCCTCGGAGGTCGAAGTCACCATGCTAGCCTCTTACCGATTACGCGATATTGCGTTGAACCGGTTTGAGTCATGGAATTGTCTAGAGGTGAGGATGTTCTTCCAGCTGTTTGGGAGGAGTTCACAGAGGCTTTCCTGGATCACTTCTTGCCTCCTGAGATGAGGAGAGCCCGCGTAGATAGATTCTTGACCTTGAGGCGAGCGGAGGACTATCGAGAGTACACTGAGTTTGACTCCTTGGCTGTATCGCACACCATTGTGGCGACATGGCGAGCGGTTCATCGATATGTGATGGGGCTGGCCGTCGTATGATTCGTGCATGGGGGTGGCTCTTCACCAGTATGGATATTGCCGTGATGCAGCGTATGCGCGAGGATTGAGGACGAGAGAGAAGGATCGGCTAGACTTAGGCCACCAAGAGGGCAGTGCAGGTCTCGTGGCGCTTTCGAGGCGGACAACCTCGGTGGTGTACAAAACAAGACGACCGGAAAACTGCAGCAATCGACCGGAATGGACCGGACCGACCGACCAGATTCCGGTTCCATCGGTAAAATCGAATTTTCGGTCGGACCGAATGGACCTAATCCACCCAATGTTTTTTAAAATTTTAATAATTCTCCTAATTTATTCAGCCCAAAGGCCTTAAGCCCTTAACCGGTTGCCCAAAGGCCTTAAGCCCTAAATTCCTAATAGTTTCTTCAGTATTCACATCGCGATTTCCTTAACCCTATTTCCTCATTTCTTCACTGTCTGTCTTCTCTTCTTCACATTGACATCGCGATTTCCTCCATTACCGCCACTCCGCCAGTCTGCCAATAATCCTCCACACCTTCACCTACACATCTTGACATCCCATCTCGCTCGTCGACCATACCCTGCCCTGCTGTGTCACTCACTGGCCACCGCCATCGCCACCCCGACTTCTTCCCTATCAAGGCCACCACTCGCCAGTCGACCATACAACTCCGGTGACTGTTGTCCCGCCACAACGGACTCTTATTCTTGTAATATAAGAAGCTTAATTATTTTACTCTATTTTGTGTGATTTGATGTTATTAATTAATGTAGTCTGTTACCTGTAGACATGCACATGCTGCAAGTGTAGCCTTGATATTTATTTTTGTCGAATATGAATGCAGTGTATTTTCGTCGAATCCGAATACAGTGTATTTTTATCGAATCTGAAATTCTGAATATGTAATAGTCACTGTTGGTATGTCGAATCTGAAATTTTGAATATGAAATTCTGAAACTTGTGGCTCAGTATGTATATGACAGTAATAGAAAGCTCTAATCCTTTGTCGAATATGAATGCAGTGTATTTTCGTCGAATCTGAATACAGTGTATTTTTGTCGAATCTGAAATTCTGAATATGTAATAGTCACTGTTGGTAACTTGGTATGTCGAATCTGAAATTCTGAATATGAAATTTTGAAACTTGTGGCTCAATATGTATATGACAGTAATAGAAAGCTCTAATCCTTTGTCGAATCTGAATGCAGTGTCTATTTGGCTATTGAAATGGATAATTTGATCCTCACATCACATATATTGTTCATGTTTATTGTAGATGGAAAGCTCTCAATCCAAAAGAGAATCTAGCTATTCTTCGGAAACTATACAAACACTATCGGAAGCGGAGATTGAGCAATTGCGCAAGTCCTTACCTCCGGATAAGAAGTTAAAAGAGGAAGATTATATCGCTTTAGAACAAAAACTAAGAGGAAAGCCGCTTATCGGGACTATTACATCGACTACATTGAGGAAGAGAAACTACGAAATGAATGTAAGTTCCGTGATAAAACTTTTCTTTCTTGATTCAAATGTTAATGGTGCAAAAAATGTTAAAAATCATTCGGAAAAATGTCTTGGTGTTCCTGCAAATAAAGATAAGGGTAAAAGAAAACAATCTGAATTATCTTTTGAGAAAGAAACTGATACTGGGACTGGTAAATTGAAGTATGGGATTGTTAACTTAAAAGATGTGAGGGAAGCTCTAGTTCATATGATCATTGTTGATGAGCTTCCATTTAAACATGTGGAAAAACCTGGCTTTAAACACTTAATGCAAGTTGCATGCCCTAGTTTTATCATTCCATCTCGTGTTACCATTGCTCGTGATTGTTTGCAACTTTTTTATAGCGAAAAATAAAAGTTGAAAGAGATGTTTAAGAGTTGTCAAAGAATTTCTGTGACCACTGATACTTGGACATCAATTCAAAGGATTAACTATATGTGTCTCACGACTCACTTCATTGATAATGATTGGAAATTAAATAAAAATATAATTAATTTTTGTCCAATATCTAGTCATAAAGGTGAGGCCATTGAAAAAGCAGTTGAGGCGTGCTTAGAATATTGGGGCATTGAGGATAAATTATTTACCGTCACAGTTGATAATGCTAGTTTAATGATGTCGCTCAGGCACACATAAGAAGAATGGTTCAAAGAACTGGTTGCATTAGTGATGACAAATATATTCATATTAGATGCATTGCTCATATCATCAATCTTATTGTGTGGGACGGCATTAAATAGCATGGTGTGTGCATTGATAGAGTTAGAAATGCTGTGAAGTATGTTAAGAATTCACCCGCAAGAATAGTTAGATTCAAAGAACTTGTGCAAAAACTAATATAGGCAATGAAGTGTTTGTTGTCTTTTGATGTCCCCACTCGTTGGAACTCAACATACACCATGTTGGATACGGCTTTGAAATTTCAGCGTGTTTTTAGTGGGATATCTCTTCCATGTGGAGTGGATTTGAAGGACAATGAAAGGTCTCCTCAATGCGATGATTGGAAAAAAGTAGAGAGGTTGGTTCACTTTTTGAAGGGATTTTATACTTTGACTCGTCGTATCTCTGGTTCACTTTATGTGACAAGTAATAAAGGTTTTTTTGAGATTGCCACAATGTATGACATGTTGAATAAATGGCAAAAAAGTTTGGATTCGGATTTCCAAAATATGGCAATTGCAATGAGAAAAAAGTTTGACAAATATTGGGGGAATGTGGAGAAAATGAATATGTTTATTTATGTTGCCTCTATTCTTGATCCTCACTCTAAGATGTTAGTTTTTGAATTGACTCTAACCGATATATATGAAAAAAAAAAGGGAATGAAACTTTGCAATGAAGTGAAGGAGTTCACTTACAATTTATTTGATGAATATAGATTGTTGTATTCTTCTTGTTTTCCTCCAAGTGTGCTAAATGTAGATCTTATGTCAATTGATTTGGATGGCAATATAGAAGGGTGTGACGAATACATGAAAAATTTAAAAGATAGAGCAAAAATATTAAAGGGGTCAAGTGGATATGTGATTAGTGAGTTGGATAGGTATATAAATGAACAACTAGGGGCGGAGGAAGAAGAAATGGATGCATTATCTTGGTGGAGTAGTAATGGACATCGTTATCCGATTCTTTCACGCATGGCACGTGACATACTAGCCATCCCATTATCCATCGTTGCATCGGAATCTGCTTTTAGTGCGGGTGGTCGTCATCTAGATCCATTTCGGAGTTCTTTGACTCCTAAGGTAATGCCTATTTATTTTAAAATTTATTCATTTCAACTTATAACTCTATTCCAATGTAACTTTAATGTATTATGTTGTAATTTTTTTAAAGATGGTTCAAGCTCTAATTTGCACTCAAGATTGGCTTAGAGCAAAGGGAGTGTCGATTGTAGATGTTGAAGAAAATTTGAAAGATTTTGAGAAAATTGAAAAAGGTAATGTTATTATTATAACTCTTCTAATTATTTTTTAAAACATGCATGAATTCTAATGTTTGACATTATTTATCTATCTTTTTTCTTTATTGCTATGTCTAGATGTGCAATGTGATGATATGGATGATGAAGTCATTTTTGTGGAATCGTTGGTTTGATTGAAGTTAGAACTACTAGTCAGTCTAGTCTAGTTGTTGCTGCGCGTCATGTCGATCGCCGACCGATCGCCATCGCTTGCCGATCGCTTGGCTGTCGATCGCTTGCCGCTGGCTGGCCGCCGCCTTCGCCGCTTGCCGCTTCGCCGCTGCTGCTGGCCGCTGCTGCTTGCCGCTGCTCGCCGCTGGCCGCTTCGCTGCCGGTTCGCCGCACTTGCCGCTGCCGCCGCTGATCGCCGATCGCTGGCCGCCGATCGATCGCTGGCCGCTCGATCGCCGCTGGCTGGCCGCTTCGATCGCTGATCATTGGCCGCCAGATCACGATCATTGGCCGCTGATCGCCGCTTTCCGCTGGCCGCTTCGATCGCTGATCTGGCCGCTTGCCGCTGCTCGCTGCACTTGGTCACGTTGCCGCTGGGTCGCTGCTGCCGCTGCGCTTTGCCGCTTGCCGCTGGCCTGGCCGCCTTTGCTTCTTGCTCGACGACTTATCGGGCTTGCCGCTGCACCGCCGCTTGCCGTTGCCGCCGCCATTGCCGCTTGCCGATCAGCCGTTGCCGCCAGCTGCCGATCACGGGTTGCCGCTCGCCTCGGCTGCCGCTGGCCGCCGCACCGCAGCTCGCACACCGCACTTGTCAGAAGTGCCCTTAAGTCCATGCAAGAATTAAGATCGTAAAATCAAAGCTATACAAGCCAACACTAATGTAATTTTGATCTTTTAATTCATTTATTAGCAATGATAATGTAAATTAGTAAAATTAGTTTTGTAAAGAAGATAGATAATGTAATTATGTAAAATAGTAAAATTAGTTTGGTAAAGAAGCATTGATAATGTAAAATTAGTAATATAACATATTAGAATTAAAAATTGCATTTAAAAACAGTCCAACCGGCCCAAAACCGGACCGACCGAATTTTCCTGTCTGCACGACCTGACCGAATATTCTGGTCCGCTGTCGGCCCGTAAAATTTCTCGATTCCTGCCCGGTCCATTCCGCTGGTCCGGTCCGTCCTGCTCGACCGGTGAACACCCTAGCCTCAAAGCAGAGACCAGTCCACATTTCAACAAAGACAGAGTGCTCTTCTCGGTTTCTCGCGAGGTCCGATCACCGGTCATTCGCAGGCGTCGTGCTCAGACTTTGGGGTTTCAGGAAGGTAGATCGCATCGACGAGACCACCCCATCTCGTGTGCTCGACGCGGTAGTCTCACCTGTGCGAAGGTCGTGTTCCTTCCGAGCTTGTTACTCTTGTGGGCCAGCAGACCATTTGAAGAGAGATTGTCCGACCGCAGGTGGCGGGAGTGTTATGGTTCACCGATGTGGTCGGGCTTTGGATCTTCATCTTCGACGGCATGCGCCCGAGGCGCGTGGTTCACTGCCGCAGTCGCGCAGGTCGTATGGGGTCCCGCCTGGGGCCTCGAATCGCATTTATGCTATGTCCACCGCCAGATCGTGAGGCGCCACCGATGTCGCCAGTACATTATTGGTTTCATGCGATGATATGCTTTGATAGATCCGTGTTCTACCTTGTCATATATATCTCTCATATTGCCGTAGAATAGGATGAGCCCGAGTACATAAAACCTTTGAGATAGCTACGCCAGCAGTAATTCGCCGGTAGCCGAGCGGTGTATAAGGCTTGTCCAGGACTATATACGGCCGCGACTCAGCCGACTTGATAGAGTCGATATGACGACTTGATGTGATTATGGTACGGATCGCTGGCGCCTTGCTATGCCAACGCCGGATCGTAGAGAGATTGGTACGGTTCCGCTCGCGAGCCGATTATCGAGTGGAAGGAATACCGTGTCGCCGGCGGTAGGTTTATTTCTTACCTCAAGGCTGTAAGACGCGCGGCGGTATATCTACCATACGGTTCGTATTCGACATCGAGGTCGAGATACCGACCTTCACGCCCGGCCGTTAGAGAGTTTCGACGTATTCCCGCACGAAGCTCCGCATCCTCCCGAGAGGGAGATTGAGTTTTGCATTGACATGGCGCCAGGAACTCGACCGATATCTATTCCGCCATACAGGATGACGCCTGCTGAGTTGAAGGATTTGAAAGACCAAACAAAGATTTGCCGGAAAAGGCTTTATCGCCAATTGTTTCTCCCCGGGAGCGCCTGCTATTTGTAAAGAAGAAGGATGGACGCCACAGATGTGTGTTGATTACAGCAAAAATAAGGTAACTATCAAGAATGTATACCCTTCCTGTGATTGATGATTTGTTTGACCAGATTGCGGGCGAGGTGTTTTTTCAAGATAGACTGCGTCCGGTTATCATCAAAGTGCGAGTTAGAGAGGCAGATATCCCAAAGATCGCATTCAGACCGGCCCGCACTATGAGTTCAGTGGTGATGTCTTTCGGTCGACCAACGCCCCAAAGAAGATTCATGGATTTGATGAACAGGTGTTCGCCATTCTTGGATATGTTCGTTATAGTATTCATCGATGATATCCCGGTCTATTCGCGCACAGAGCAGAAACACGCGATCACTGGCGATGGTATCGAGTCCTCCGACCGATAACAGATGCCAAGTTCTCGAACGCGAGTTTTGGCTTCGTGGCTTTCTTAGGGCATGTTATCTGGGGCCACGGTATTCGGGTTGATACAAAGAAATATCGAGGCGCAAGACTTGGCCTGCACCCACTACGCCGACTTTATGCGCAGCATTTGGGCCTCGGGTTATTATCGGAGGTTTGTGGAGAAGTTTGCTTCCATCTCAAAGACCTTTGACTAGCCGACTCGTAGTTAAGCTATGTTCGGTGGACGGATGCTTGTGAGGAGTTTCCAAGCCATCAAGGAGAAATTGACGACCGCTTCACCTTACTCTTCCGCAGGGTTTAGACGGATATGTGGTTTATCGTGACGCGTCAGTGTCGGCTTGGGCGCGATCGACGCAAAGACGGCAAAGTTATAGCTACGATCTCGACAACTCGAAGCATGAGAAGAACTATCCCACACATGACTTAGAGTTGGCGAGTGATTCATGCCTCAAGATCTGGAGACATTATTTGTATGGGGTTCATGTGGATATTTACACAGACCACAAGAGCCTCCAGTATATCTTCAGCCAAAGGGAGCTGAACTTACGACAGAGACGGTGGTTGGAGCTACTTATGGATTATGATGTCGACATTCTATACCACCCAAGGAAGGCCAATGTAGTTGCAGATGCCCTTAGTCGCAGATCGATGGGTAGTCATGCGATGTACAACCAGAGAAGGAATATGGTCCGCGAGTTACATCGCCTAATGAGCCTCGGGGTTCGCTTGGTTGATTCGATAGTGATGGGTTCGTTCGAGAGGTTGTCGAGTCTTCCATCGCCGGCGAGTGAAGAGGCGGCGATGATGAGGATCCGACATGGTACCAGATCGCGATGCGGCTCTTCAGAAAGAGAAGAGTCTATTTGAGGTAGCGCCTGATGGGGTGCTAAGATTTAAGGGTCGGTTGTGTGTTCCCGATGTAACAGGACTTCGTCTACAGATTCTGGGGGAGGCTCACAGTGCTCGTTATTCTATTCACCCGGGGTCGACTAAGATGTACCATGACCTCAGGTGTATCTATCGTGGGACGGCTCAAGGACGCCATGAGTTTGTGGCGCAGCGTCAATGTCGCAGTCAAGGTTGAGCACCGTAGTTCCGGGCTATTACAGCTATCGATATTCACGTGGAAGTGGGAGGTGATCAATATGTACTTTATTACAGGGTTACCTCACACTCAGAGGAAGCATGATTCCATTTGGGTGATTGTCGACAGTCGATTTAAATCAGCCCACTTTCGCCAGACGACTTTTTCTACGAGGATTATGTCAGATTATATATCAGAGAGATTGTGAGACTGCACGGAGTGCCTATATCGATCATTTCAGATAGGGGAGCCCAGTTCTCGGCTAACTTCTGGAGGTCTTTCCAGAAGGGATTAGGGACACAAGTGAGTCTCAAGATCGCGTTTCATCCTCGTGATCGACGGTGCCGAGCGTACTATCCGCACTCGAGGATATGTCGGGCTTGTGTTATTGATTTCAGGGTAGCCGGAGGATCATTTACCTCTCGGAGTTTTCTTATAACAACAACTACCATTCTAGTATCCGCACGGCGCGCATGAGGCCTTATACGGGAGGAAGTGCAGTCACCGATAGGTTGGTTTGAGGTGGGAGAAGTTCACTGGTCGGGCCGCACTTGATTCACAGTGCCGGATAAGGTGAAGCTTATCCGGGAGCTGTTATTGTCACCGAATCGAAGTCGACGCAGATCATCGCGCCGACACTTGGAGTTTGAGGTAGATGATTGGATCTTCAAGGTATCACCCACGGCGGCGTGATGAGATTTGGGAAGAAAGGGAAACTTAGCCCAAGGTACATCGGGCCTTATCGATTGTCCGCAGGGTAGGCAAGGTTGCTACGAGTTGGATCTGCCGTCCGATCCGGAGGCAAGACACCCGCTTTTCATGTATCTATGTTGAGAAAATGTATTGGAGATCCATCTAGAGTGCACCCGATTCATGATGTCCAGGTGACAGAGGGGTTATCGTATGAGGAGAGTCCCATAGCGATACTCGATCGTCAGGTTAGGCGACTTCGGACAAAGGATGTGGCTTCCGTCAAGGTCTTATGGCGGAACGAGAACAGGGAGGAAATGCCGTGGGAAGCAGAGAAGGACATGATGAAGAAGTATCCTCACTTGTTCCCTACACCTCCAGGTAACCCACTTTCCTGCTTGTTAGTTTTAATTTAGCAATTATGCTTGAGTAATGTTGTGGCTATGTTGAGCGTCTTTGTTTGCAAGAGAAATAGTTAAGAGGGTCTATGTTGAGATTGTGATTTTAGTAAGCCTAGAAGGAACATTCGGGACGAATGTTTCTAAGGGGGGGAGAATGTTATACCCCGTAGTTCTGGCCATGCGTATGAGAGCGTACGAAAGGGATTAAGACTTAAAATTTTCGAAAGATAGGTTTGATTGTTTGCACGGGTTTTTAGTCAACTTTGAGGCGGTTTGTGTCCAGTTGCATTATGAGTTCCTAGGTGTTTCAAAGGCCTAGTGCGTAGTTCGTTGAGTCTAGTTCCCAACGCAACCAACCGTTCGTCGATAGGACATCGGGGTAGAAAGTTATGGAAGTTACAAGTTCAGTGCGCAGTCGGGCAGGAAAATTTCGGACATGAGCCCGTGGCCGCGCCGGAAGCGTGGCGCGCCGAAGACCCAGAATGGGCGAAGTTTTAGCCATGCGCCGGGCCGCAGCGCGGGTTCTCGCGAGTGAGTGGAAAATCTGAACTGCTTTGTTTTAAAAGGCCATGAGGGTGACAAGTATCCCCATCTGATTTTTGCATGCACTATTTATTGACCAAGTCTTGAAGACTTGGTCATTCTTCAAGCTCTCATCTCTCTCTAAGAATAAAAGCTATTCCTTCTCTCTAGAAAATCAAGAGGAAATCAAGGATTGAGAAAAATCTGAAAAGTGTGGCAAGAAGGAAACTTATTTGCAAGCTTGTAGGAGTTATTGTGGTGGTGTTTTTGGAAAGGAGGATAGCAAATTTGTCACTAAAGCTCTAAGGTAACAATTCTTCTCTTGTAGCTAGTTTTTGGTGTTGCATGTGAAGAAGAAAGATCTTGTAGTGGTAAATATTGCTCTTAGATACATTGCATGCAAGAAATATGGTTTGGATATGAAAGGGTTGGATAAGAATGATATGTAAGCATGTTGTAGCCTAAATACTACCTTAAACTTGTTAAGTTAGTTGTTATACATTGTGGGGCAGAATTTTACACATCCAAGATTATGTGTGTAATCCCCTTTGAAATGTTTGGATTGTTGGGCCTTAAATGTGGCGTTTGGATGTTGAATTCGGCCTTGAAAAAGGTGGCAAAGTATGTAGAAACAAAGGAAATGCTGCCCAATTTTCCATAGAATTTAGTGACTTTGAACTTGGAATATTCTACGTTGAAACTAGAGGTTAATAAACGTATTATTGTCATTATAGGTTGACTACGTGCGGTATTTTGGATAGCAAGTGGATTGACCGAAGAGGTATGTGGAACTTTCCTATCTCTTGAGCATGATTAGCTTTACCTATATAGTACGATAGACGTACAAGGTTTTGATATCCCTTACTTGTTTTAAGGATGGCCAAATTTTGTGAGTAAGGGGGGATTAACTCATTTCTTTAAAAAGTATTAAGGATGTCTTGAGTTTTCAAAGTTAAGGGACTTGATGTGTTCAAGTATATGATTCTTGTTTCTTTTTCAAAGTGTAGGTCCCTTGGGTTTAGGAAAATGTATTTGACTAAGGTATAACGATAATATAATGGCTTTATGGGAAGTTGATTATATTAGCTTTATGGAAAGTTGATAAAGGAAGATTTACTCTAAGTAAAATGAGTACGGATAAATGATTTGAGGTTGTGAAAGGCAAATTAATTTTTAAGGCATTAATTGCCTAAGGTTTTAAAAGAGTAGAAGCACATAGTATAATACTTTGGGTTAAATTCCCGGATTTCATAAAGACATGTTAGTGCCTTAAGTAAACTAAAATGAGAAGGTGTGTGTGAACAAGATTAATAAGAAGTTAAGGGGTTTCTTAACTTGTTTGCATTATGTATGATAGCCGGTTTGTGCTAGTGATATATTATTATGTATTACAGGGTCATTCCCCGGGTTGTGGCATTTGCATATTCCGTGGATTTGCTACCCACGATGCGAGGAATACCTCATGCGAGTCTGTAGGGCTCATGCGGGTGAAATAGTCCCATGCGGGTGAGTACAACCTATGCGAGGAATACCTCATGCGGGTCCACATGACTCATGCGGGTAAAATAGTCCCAGGAGTAGGAGTGCTTAATGACATCATGGGCGGATGACCTTGCTTTGACCATGAGCTTCCTATTTTCACGCAAAGATATTATATGCTTGATATTCTCATTGTTAGTAAGGCACGTTGTTCTCAGAACCGATTTTTATACATGTCTCGGCTATTTTAGACTTATGAGGTATTTTCGATTTTTCGCCACATACTTAGTACATATCAGGTAATCGACCCCTTCCTGGGTTGCGTTCATGCCGCAGTAGGGGTAAGGTGGTGGATCCTCATTCTTAGGATCACCGCTCGTGTCGAAGCTCCATTCTCCGAGGCTTGTTTTGTTGGCACGGCTTTTCCTCGATCTTAGGTATTTTGTACATTCAGGGGTATGGCGGGGCCCTGTCCCGCCACAGTTGTTATTCCTAGAGGTCTGTAGTCACGTTTGTGGTTTGGGCTGTAAGAACAAGTTGTACTATTATACTTTTGATTAAGTATATTTTTATGGAAGGCAGCCTTGTCGGCTTGCCAGTGATATTTACTTTTTACTGGCTTATGGGTATTGTATGTTCCGCTGCTATTCTCTGATGTATACCTGACGGGGTGCCCCGGTAGGGCACCAGTCGCGGCCCCGGGGTCGGGTCGTGACACTCACGTCCTGGGAAAGGGCCCGTGAAACATCCAATAAGACAATAGCCCCAAGTTTCAACAAATGGGACTTCATCATTCGCATCAAGTTCTACAATATCTCCTTCTTGTTCAATAAATTGCAATTTCATACCCTTTGCTTCCAAACGTGATTCTGCAAACACCCCCTCATAAGTCATCTTCTTTGGAATAGGCTTATCTGTGAGCATTTATCGCCGTGAAGTGGGCGGTTGAGGGTCCATAGGTACGTTATTGGTTCCCGTAGTTGAAGTCCAAAAACGTGCATCATTGGGATTTGGTATCTCAGAAGTCTTTTGTTGTAATAATGCCCTATCATTTAATGCACTATCAATTAATGTATTAGAGTTCCTAGGGCTCTTGTTTTTGTCAAATCCGGTTCTCGCCCTAGGCAAGTTTCAAAGTCCCCTTAAATGAGAAGACTCTACATTCCCTATGCCAATTGAATGCGTCGAGTAATTAGGCATCTTTAGGAGAGAAAACCCTTCGGCTTCCGCAACATTTGCCTTACCAAGAACTATGGGATTAGGAGCCATTCCGGAAGTAGTACCCATTGAATGAGGCGTGCCATTGGCTTCCGCATCCATTGAATGCTTCAAATTACTAGACCTCTTTTGAATAAAAACCCCTTCGGCTTCCACAACATTTGCCTTACCAAGAACTATGGGATTAAGAGCCATTCCGGAAGTAGTACCCATTGAATGAGGCGTACATAGCTTCGCATCCATCAATGCTTCAAATTACTAGACCTCTTTTGAATAAAAACCCCTTCTGGCCTACAACATTTGCCTTACCAAGAACTATGGGATTAAGAGCCATTCCTAAGTAGTACCCATTGAACGAGGCGTGCCATCGCTTCCGTGATCCATCAATGCTTCAAATTACTAGACCTCTCTTGAATAAAAACCCCTTCGGCTTCCGCAACTTTTGTATTTCCAAGGCTTATTGGCATAGAAGCAATCTCGGACTCAACAACCATAGACTGGTGACCTGTGGACTTCCCCCATGACCCATGCCCACCCACCTGACCCGCTATCAACCCGTGACTTAGCACGAGACCCGCATTTACCTCAGCATCCAAGGTGCCTGCCGGAAAAGACCCAATGGACTCAGAAACCAAGGGTCGGTGACCCATGGGTTTCTTCCACAACCCAAGACCATCAACACTACCCACCTGCAACCCGGGACCACCTTCCATACCCGCTTTCGACCCGGGATAACCCGCATGACCCGTTTTTCCTCCAGAGTCCAGTGCACCTACCGGAACACCACCTACCTCCTCGGCTTCCAAGGCGTCTGCCGGGAAAGCTCCTTTGGCTTTAAAGACCATAGTACTGTGACCCATGGGTTTCAACCACAGCCCATGACCAACATCACGACCCTCCTGTATCCCGGGACCACCCACCATACCCTCTATAGACCCGGGATCTCCCGCCAGACTCGTTTTTCTTCCAGTGTCGAGGGTTCCAACCGGAAGACCTCCAGAGGTTGCCACCGGAAACTTGGGAGATTCAATGAATTGCCTTCTCGACCCATGACCACCATCATGACCCTCTTGCATTCCAAAACCACCCTCCCGCTCGCTTTCAACCCGATACACCCGCCGACCAATTCTCCACAAAGTTCAAAGAAGCTAACTGCCACCACTGGCCGCCACCACCGAAAATGCATTCACAAATTCAAATCTTGAACAATCAAACTAATCTCTTTCTTTTCTTTCGTCGAAATCTTTATATTCTTCCTCATGGCAAGGAAGATAACTCACTCTATAGCAATTCGATTAAAGTGACCATGAAATGAACACACAATCTTCTCCGTAGGATGGGATTGATCAAGAACAATCTGTAATAATTCAGTTTGATGAGAATCATAGAAGAAGGGGAACGTAGAGGAGCAACTAGAGGAAAATGTTGAGAGCATATAATATGAGTATATGAGTCTATGACTATCACTATATGACTATATGACTATTTGTTAATGTTACTTTGTTAGTAATTTAGTATTTTTAATTTATTGGAATTTTTTTTTAAAAAAAAAAAACTCGTCTGACCCGGCCCCGCCCCGACTGACCGCTTCATCGGACGGTGACGGGGCGACACGGATCGCCCCGCTAGTCCCGGCCCCGCCGCCCGACTCGCCTTCTTCTCCGCCCGACCGCCCCGATCCCGCCGATCCCGATCTCGGCTGCCCGCCACATCGGCACCCTAGTTAATGGTCGTGAATTTAATAATTCCACATTTCACAAATTTTCCACAAATAATGGCATGTTTTTTTATTTTCATGTCCCCACACCTAGGGTTGTTCATAATAACCCAATCCGATCGATCTGACCCGCGATTCGATCGATCCGATCCGAAAAATTGAATATTAAAAAAAAAATCGGATCGGATACTGATCACAATTTCATTAATTTTGGATATCCGAAATATCAGTTTTCATTGGGCTGCCCTGCGGCCTGCTACAGTGCTACTTCATTCGAAATATTTGTTGGCCAAATAATTATGGGGCATGTTACTTATCTGAAACCCACCCCCTTATTTCGTTTTCAGTCTTCACTAGTTTATCCGAAATATTTGAACTCATCAGTTCACTCTTCAAGCCTCAAGGGTTCACCCACCCCACTCTTCAAGACTCCAAGGGTTTTTGTTCTTCTTGCTCGCCGGCGAAAGATTTCCAGCGAGTTCTTCTTGCTTCTACCAATATATACTCCTCAAAGTCTCAAACTACATGTCTTCAGTCACGTTCCATATAGATCACAGTCCCCGGATATGACTTACCCAGATAGATCCCAAGCTTATATTTGTAGGTCGACTTTAGCAAGTGCCAAGAACTTTCAGTAAATTACCTGCTTGTCTTCAAGGGTTTTTGGACTGCACTTTCAGTATAGTGTTTTACTGTTTTGTTTGTTACCTCATTTTTATTAAAGATTGCTAATTTTAAGTTTCAGTTTATTAATTTTCAGTGGTGTTACAGTTTTTAATTTTCCCAAATCACGCAAGTTTCAGTGGTGTTTCAGTTTATTAATTTTCCATTTTGGAGTTTTACTATTGCATAAATTTTGGATATTCGGTTATCCGATCTGAAAATTCGGATATCCAATTTTCGGATCGGATTCAGATCATAATTTACCGATCCAAAATTTCGGATCGGACCGGATAATCTGAAATGAACAGCCCTACCCACACCTCCCCTCAAAATAGTAAAGCTGAACGAATCATCCGCACCATAAATAACATGGTCCGTACCTTCCAGTTTCATGCATTTCTTCCTCCCTCTTTTTGGATTTATGTGGTCAAAATGGTAGAATATGTCCTTAGTATTTTGCCCACCAGCACCCTTCACAATATGACCCCAATCAAAATTGTATACCGTTAAATTCCTTCTTATGACCACCTATATATTTTTGGTTGCCTTTGCTTTCCTAACCTTGCCTCCACATCGGAAATTAGCACATCGGACCATTCTGTGTGTTTTCGTAGGGTTCCCGCCTAATCATAGGGGCTATTTATGTTATGACATGCGTACCCATCAAATTCACGTCTCATATCATGTTATGTTTGACAAAACTATATTCCTTTTTTCGAACATCCAAAAATACCGAAAAACAGACTACACCCTTCTCGATGAGTCAGACTTGTCCCCCGTCATTCTCAGTCAGCTGAGTCAGCCAACCACCGTCAGTCCGCTACTTACACCCACCACTCTCACCTCTGACAGATTCAATCCACCACAATCACCATCTGTCACAGCATCTCACGCCGCCGACCGCCGCCACCCCTGGCAGTCGGCGCTCTGCCAGTCACCGCTCCACCAGTCCCTGGAACCCTCATCACCCTGCCTTCATGTCTCCAACATCAGACTACTCCATCCCCAACTCTCCAGTTCGACTCCCTTCCCCTAACCTATCTATCATCATCGGACTCTCAAACCACTCAACTATCGACATATCCAACTCTCAACCCAACCCACCTCCATCTCCATATCCGACAACACCCATCCAACCCTCGACCCACAACGCCAATCGACACCCCCACACCACCCCAACCCGTCGTCAACCACGGTCCCTGCTCCTCACTCATTTAGCCGATTCAGTCCCTGAACCAACAACTCCCTCAACATACCGAAAATAGCCCTGCCCTCACCCACCGTATGGAAACCCGTGCTCAACATGAGATTTTCAAACCCAAAGTCCAATTTAACTTGTCCACCCAAACCATTTCATCAATACCCAAAAACCGAAAATTGGCCAAATTAGACCCGAATTGGAATCTGACTATGTGTGAGGAATTTAATTTTTTAACGAAACAACACACTTGGGATTTGTTTCCTAGGCCGGAGGGGGTGAACATTATCCGATGCTTGTGACTTTTTCGTCACAAATACAGATACAGTGGTGAGCTCGAGAGGTATAAGGCGAGACTGTAGCCAATGTCACTAATAAGCGAGATGGCATTGATTGTGGTGAGAGATTCAGTCTGGTTGTCAAACCGGCTACTATTCGAACAATTCTAAGTATTGCTATGGGTAAACATTGACCGATTTATCAACTTGATGTAAAAAATGCCTCTCTACACGGAGATCTAAAAGAAACTGTTTACATGCACCAGCTGCCTGATTTTGTCCATCCAGCAACCCCTCAGTTTGTATGTCGTCTCCGTAAGTCACTATATGGTTTGAAACAGGCCCGAGAGCGTGGTATGACCGCTTTGCTCGCTACATCTTGCAGATTGGGTTTATATGCAGTAAATGTGATATTTCTGTCTTTATTTTCCATCGAGGTAGTAACGTTGCTTATTTTCTGTTATATATGGATGGCATTGTGCTTACTGCCTCGTCTGAGTTATTGAAAAATGAGATTATTGCATTACTAAAGACTGAATTTGTGATGACCGACTTGGGGAGGTTGAGCTACTTTTGGGGATATCAGTGACTCATTCTGCAGATTCTATGTTCTTGTGCCAACGAACTTTTGGGGATATCAGTGACTCATTCTGCAGATTCTATGTTCTTGTGCCAACGAAAATTTGCAGAGGAGATAGTGTACAAGGCCAAAATGACAAACTGCAAGATCATGTCCACACCGATTGATTCTAAATCAAAGCTTAGTGTTGTAGATGGTAATCCAATGTCCGAACCCACACTCTACAGGAGTCTTGCAGGTGCACTACATTATCTTACTTTCACCAGGCCTGACATTGCTTATGTTGTTCAGCAGGTATGCTTATTCATGCATGCCCTAGGGAGCCTCATTTCAATGTCTTTAAGCGTATCATTTGATATGTTAATGGTACGCTTGATTATAGATTGCATCTATACCCCTCCGCACCGATTAAGTTGTTGGCATATACGAATGCTGATTGGGAAAGTTGTCCAGAAACACGACGTTCGACCTCCGACTACTGTGTGTTTTTAGGGGATAATCTCATTTTCTGATCTGCCAAGAGGCAAGCCACATTATCCCGTTCGAGTGTAGAAACAGAGTAGAGGTGTTGCTAATGTTGTTGCTGAGATCTGTTGGCTCCGAAACCTTCTTTTGGAGCTCCAGTGTCTGTTGTGAAAGGCGTCTCTGGTGTATTGTGATAACATATCCGCTATCTACTTATCTCATAATCTGGTTCAGCATCAGCGAACCAAACATATTGAGATGGACATCCACTTTGTTAGTGAGAAGGTTTCTCTCGGTCACGTCAAAGTTTTACATGTGCTCTCCTCTTATCAATATGCGGATATATTCACAAAAGACCTTCCTAGACAACTATTTCTTGATTTCAGATTCAGCCTGAGCGTCCGACCTCCCCTCGCTTCGATTGAGGGGGTGTATTAGATGTGTATATAGGTCTACTATGTATAATATATTTATCATATTTAGTGTTATGTAATTATGATAGAATTAGGATTCCTATTGTATTTTGATTCCACATTATACACCTATATATATTTTATATTAATGAGAAAGACTCCTAAGGAAGATTAATACAATCTTACACTTTTTAATGTTAGACCAATAAGACTATCTCTAGAATGATATTAGTCATGAAGCAGTCTTAAGACACTAATTTTGAAAACAACTATTTAAATATTAACATCGTTTATGAAATTATTTGTGTACGCTAGTAACGCCGCTATGCAGATACGTATAAATTAAGACACAAAATTTCAACTTAATGAATTAAAAAACTCGAGCTATCCTTCTCAAAATATTTTTAATCACTTACTCAAAGGTGATTGATTGTTCATAGAGTTTTAGTTTCCTCTTTTCTACCTTCCTAAAAAAAATTAGGTACAAATTAAGATGGTAAAAAGAAGGATGCGCCAATCATACTAAGGTGGTATTTGGCCAAACTTCTGGAAGTTTTTCTATTTCTCAGAAACACTTTTTTGATCAAACACCATTTTTTCAGAAATAGAAACACTTTTTTTCAGAAACCAAAAAGTGTTTTTTAAATGGGAAGAGAAGTAAAAACACCAATTTGGTGCTTCTGGAGAAGTGTTTCTGGAGAAATCTTTTTTGCTCTTTTTTTTTGTGGACCCATTTACCATTTTCTTTTCACAAAATTCATTTTAATCGCATATAATATCTCCATATAAAATAAAAATTTGGGAATAAAGATAGGGTGGGGGTAGGGGTAGGGTGGGAGGTAAGAAAAAAATTCATTTTTTTTAATAAAAGTAACAAAAAATATGAAACAAAAATTTGAGGATGGGTAGGGCAATGGGGTGGGGTGGGTTGAGTTGAGGTAGGGCAGGAGTAAGAAAAAAATTCATTTTTTTTATAATAGTAACAAAAAATATGAAATAGAAATTTGAGGATGGGTAGGCCAATGGGGGGGGGGGGGGTGTGGCGTGGGGGTGGGGGGGGGGTAAGAGTTTTATTTTTATTTTTTATAAAAGTAACAAAAAATATGAAATAGAAATTTGAGGATGGATAGGGCAATGGGGTGGGGTGGGGTGGGGGTTAGGGGGTAAGAAAAAAATTCATATTTTTTAATATTTTTTTTATAAAAGTAACAAAAAATATGAAATAGAAATTTGAGGATGAGGTAGGGGAATGGGGTGGGGTGGGGGTAGGGTGTAGGGCGGGGGTAAGTAAATTTGCATAAATGTTGGCCAAACAGGAAACTGTTTTTGTTTCTTAGAAGCACTTCTATAATTATAGGTCAAACACCCTAACTGATTCTCCAGAAACAGTTTATACAGAATTACTTTTAAAAAACAGAAACACATTTTGAGAAGATTCACCAACCTGTCATAATTTGCCGTAGATATGATATGAGGCATCAGAATTGACTAAACAGATGCCATGGACATCAAGAAGCAGTCCTAAATTTTAAGATTAGGTCCATACGAGATATGACACATAAAAAGAAACGCCAACAAACAAACTATTGCAAGTCATTTGGACTTCATAGGTAACCGTCCTAGAAGTATTTTATATATATAAAAAAGGTACACGTGGTTAGTCCACAAATTATGCAGTTTTGTTAGCCTAATAAGACAAATATCAACTAAGTATATTAGTTTACGTGCAAACATGATATTATCAATCATCATTAGTACTTTATTCAAACTGATATAGATATAATCTGAGAACTTTTAAGAGTTTTAGGGCCTACCATGTTAGGGTAACATGCAAGAAGCGGACATTACGTTCCCTTGTATCCGTACGTCATTATCATATCTTAAGGTGATATACATTATTATATATTAAGATGAATGGACTTTTGGATATATTCTAAATTAATAGTAATATACTGAAGATGCCTCGGTTGGTATTGAATTTTATTAAGAGTTCTTTTAAAAGAAAAATGAGACGTCGGAAACTCCAACTTTTCTTGCCATATCTTTACTTTTTGTCGTTTTCACGTTGAGAACGACAAAATAAAGAATAAAGCTAACTTTTGACATGCAACAAAATAATAGTTTTGTGAGAACTAATGTGTAGTAACAAGGAAATGAAAATGCAATAATAACAACTAAGTTAGAAATCTGAAAATTAATAAAAATAATTGGCTTGCTGAGTCGACTGAATTCTCAATTTATCCTTAAGATAATATTGCCCTGTATATCCTTTCAACGGTGTAATGACAACTTATCCCTCAAGATAAAACAACAATCAAACAAATGAGCAAATGGAACTCAAGTGTTTGCTTAGTAAGAAAGTTCTTTGAGTGTTTTGTGATTGCAAAAGAGGAAGACAATTTCATAGAATTGTTAAGTGTGAAGTGTATCTCAATGTGTTTTGCAATTGTGTCAAAGACATCAATTTATAGGTAGATGATCGTGTCTTCTTAATTAACCAAATGAATGGTCATCAATGTCAAGTAATGACCATTGATATTGAGGTTAATTCATCCTAGTAATGGCTGAATTCAATAGCCAAATAATTGAGAGTAAATCCTCCAAAGTCAGCCTAAGAATCAGCTTTAATTCGCATCCAACGGACTGAAAACAGTCGAAGCGTCGCAGCGCTGTATGTCCAGTAACTCACTGGAACAAAAAAATACCATTTAGCACCGCGGCCCTTCTGGGAGGCACCGGGGCGCTTCAATTCCAGTGAGTTACTGGAATTGAAGTGACATTTAGAGCAGGGGCTCTTGGAGGAGGAGCCGCGACGCTTCAGCCGCCGCGACCCTGACTTGATCGCGCAGCGGCCCTTCTAGGCTCCGCGTCAATTTCTGATTCGTTTCACCTTTTACACATTATACTTTTCTTCCTTTTCATTTACCAACGTGAAACCATTTGTCATTTGGCCAATAACCGTTTATTCTCTTACGTCTCAAACAATTCGTATACGTACCAATATCTCTTCCATTTAAGGAAATTACGATCCTTGACACTTTATGTGCACATGTGTGGAAACCATGTTTCCGACGTGCGGGGCCCCAATTATTCGAGTCATAATTAATAGGATTAATTTTTTCACGTTTTAGTAAATTCCCAATAATTCTCTCTTGGAAAAGATTTTGGCGCACGCACATGGTGCCTTTCGAGCAATCACTCGGCGGATCGATGTTGCATCTAGAGAGGTAGTCGTAACTTTGAACCTTCCATAGTAGAATACCATCGGACATATTTACTGCGCGGTGAACGTGATGTCTTGAACCGTCAGTGTATAGTATATGCCAAGACAATGATACCAACACAACACCTTTCCTACTCAATCTTTCTAATGTTTTTATCCATCGTGGGTTGTGGACACCTTTGGATTCTTAAGTGCGTTCATTTGAGGCGGCCTGTCCTCGCACTTAAATAGATGGTCTCCTACAAGGTATCCTGCATACCCTGCTACACAAGCGTTAAGAACCATTAAAAATTTCCCCAACCTAACCTCAACTATTGAGGATCATTAAAGGTTTGGAAACTTATCCTCTACCCCTCTTACAGGTAGCACTTTTTGTCTTTCACGGAACAGCCTTGGATTATGTTTCTTAAGAAGAAAACATTATCCGAAGTGCTCTTGCTTCCACCGAAGCGCTCACGGAACCTTTACAGTTTAGTTTTCCCATTGAACCTTATTCCTGGGATCTCTAGTCTGTAATATTGGGTGTCCACTATATCGGTTCTTATTGTTTGGGTTTTAAGCTCATTCCCCTAGACAGGCAGAACATATGATCTTTGGGTATTCCCTTCGTCAAGGGATCTGCGATATTTAATCAATGGAAATAACACCCGAGGTGATCAGCTACCTAACGGAATCATGTCTCCGTCGAATATGACGAGATTTACCGTTGTGTATAGAACTTTGAACCCTTCCTAGAGCCGACTGACTATCGCAATGGATCATTACAGAAGGCATGGGTTTATCCCAACATGAGACATCCTCTAGAAAAACATGAAGCCACTCAGCTTCCTCACCCGCTTTATCTAAAGCGATAAATTCTGACTCCATCGTGGGTCGGACAATAAGGATTTGCCTAGAGGATTTCTACGACATAGCTCCACCACCGATTGTAAAAATATATCCGTTGGTGGACATGATGTCGTCGCTATCAGATATCCAGTTTGCATCATTGTATCCTCTAGTACAACTGAATATCTCGAATAGTGTAACTCGAAATTTAGCGTGAACTTTAGGAACTGTAGTACCCTATTCAACGCTTTCCAGTGATCCTCACTTGGATTTCGGGTGAACCTAGCCAATTTATTGACTGTATGAGCGATATCAGGCCGAGTGCAGTTTGTGATATACATCAGACTACCAATCACCTGCGCATATCTCTCCTGGCGTACGGGCTCACCAAGATGTTTGTCAATCTTTTGACTTATATCCAATGGTGTCGTTACCGGTGAACTGTCGAACATCCCAAATTTCTTCAGTACATCTTCGATGTAGTGGGATTGAGACAAGACCAGTCCATTAGATGTCTTAGAGACCTTGATCCAAAGATGACATCTGCAATGCCCATATCTTTCATGTCAAAACACTGTTTTAACATGTTCTTAGTCTCTAGGATTATCCCAGGACTGCTTCCAGTGATCAACAAGTCATCTACATAAAGACATATCATGACGAAGGATTCAGCATTTCCTTTCATGTAGACACATTTGTCACCTCCATTAATGGCGAACCCTTTTGATAGTAGAGTACTATCAAATTTCTCATGTCATTGTTTGGGGGCATGTTTCAGCCCGTACAACGATTCAACAAGTCGACTGTTAGGCATATTTTATATACACTTTTGAGTCATTTTTAGTTAGTATTTTTCTCATTTTCTTTGAAATTAGTACCGTGTTAGAGTCGTTTTTCTTTCTTTTGAGTCACAGCGGTTCTAAAATGGAGAAATGGCGAAAAGAGGCCAAAATTGAGCAGAAAAGGGGGTCCCCGAGGCAAATGGACGAAAGTTGGCATCACCCGACAAATACCCCCAAACTTAACCTTTACTTGCCCTCGAGTAAAGATCAAAACAAAAATCAAAGAAACCAAGGAAAAAGACTCTAAGACTCTGATCAAGTAGATGTATCAATGTTACTAGAGAATCCTGGATGATAGTTGAGATAATATGTTGGAACATGTATAGCATGAATTTCAGCAATATAGAATTCAAGTTAGATATTTCGCAAATTCACTTAGATCACAATCACTGGAAATACAAACACCTAACCTGTGCATGTCAATTTCATTTAACCTTTTCCAAAATGCTATAAACCTGTTTACTTGCTATTCTCCACTAATCATAGACATACACATTAGATATCTTCAGACTTTCAAGGGTTGTAATGTAGGCTTAGGCAGGGGTAGATAAAAGGAGGCATTTAGGCTCAAATTACGTACCATAAACATTTTTTCATTCAACTCCTTTTTTATTCTTTTGACTTTCTTTTTAGTCTCATACCTATTTTCCCCTCTTTTCTTTTGAGAGAATGATATGTATTATAAATAACAGGCACCCCCAAACTTAGATTTTTGTATATTTTTCATTGGGGTGCATCAAATTTTTCACTCTCTTTTTTAGTCTTTTTCAACACTTTCCATTCCAAGAGTTTTCAATTATAACTTATGACACAAACAGAAAATCATAGGGTGTAAAAAAAAGATATTATATTAGGCTCAAGGGGCTGACTAGTGATACAATTTCCGTCAGAATGAACGGTAAGAAAGGCTATCAAAGAAATACATGAATCATCTCCCTAAATATATATACATATCTTAACTATATCGCCTCAAATAACAAGCAAATAGATTTTCTAGACATTTTTCAGCCTTTCTTTCCATGATTGACAACACATAGGCTAAACACAGATATCCCAAATAATTAGATGTCATGAATTTTTGGCATATCTAACTTAAGCACACAAATTTTTTTTTGCTTTCAATTCCATTACATTATCCCACTTAATCCATTAGATATCTTCAGTAACTACATCATATGTGATCATAATTTTTTTTTTTAGAGACACATAAAAGACTCATAAAACAGAAAACAAAATAAAAAAGGACTCAAAACAAACTAAGACTCTCCTTCCCCAAACATGAATGACACATTGTCCCAAATGTGTAAAGACTTAAAATTAAAAGGGAAGACTTACAGACACCAAACAGCGGCTCAAGATGGTGGCGATGGCGGATATCTCGCTCATCGGAGGCAATATCTGAAGATGTTGTGTTTTTTAATTGGCGTTGCGGCCCTGCAATTTGGCGTCGCGGCGCTGAAACTTCTGCGACTCCACTGATCTTTAGGTGTCGCGGCCCTGCACATTGGCGTCGCGACATTGTACCAATTTAGTGCTTTCCAGCATCTTTTCGTGCTTAATCCCCAATTTACCTCCCTGCCATCACAACACAACAAAAAATACCATAAAGTGAGACTGTTCAATTTAAAACTAATTGCATAAAAGAAAGAAACATAATTTAAACATTGAGTTGTCTCCCAAGTAGCGCTGTCTTTAATGTCTTTTAGCCGGACGCAATTCTCTTATTCAATTACTGAGGTAAGTTACCCTCACAGCACACCCATTTCAGAATCATCTTTCTTTTTCTTATTCTCTTCTTTTTCACGGGGTTGAGTTCAGATAGGTTTACCTCTTGGTCAGCGTTCACAACCTCATTTCTTTCACAACCCGACCCGACGGCCCGCGACCCGGTGCCCTACCTGGGCACCCTTATACCACCTATCACATAATTACACGGATACCAAGGGAAATGTAGTAAACTGTAAATCATATCAAAATAGGCAAGCCGGCAAGGCTGCCACTATATACGGGAACATCCCAAAATGAGTACAACAGTACAGTTGGCCAAACACATATATAAAAACACATCACCACCCACAACTGTCTAGAGATCTCTAAGAGTACTATAGTGAAATATGACGGGACAGGGCTCCGCCATGCCCCTAAATATGCATAAGTCAAAAAATAAGGCCTTGTACCAAAATACTAACTCCAGAACAATGGAGCTCCCAAAGGAAACAACTGAGCAGGAATCCTAAGCCGGAGGATCACCGAACTGAATATTTGTACATGCGGGCAGGAACGCAGCCCCCCCGAGGAAAGGGGGGTCAATACGAAATAATGTACTAAGTATGTAAAACATGAATCACTGTAAATAAGATCATAACTGGTCAAGAGATGTCAGGAGACAAATGTAATAATCCAAATATCAATATAACTTTGCCTTATGAAATGAGAGTCAACTGTGCCTTATAAAAATGAGAGTCATATCAAAATCATGGATGCCTGTCCATAGAATCATCATGTCTATATACAATATAACGTGTCCCGACCCTCTAGTGAGGTACTCGGTGGAATCATCAGTATAACGTGTCCCGGCCCTCTAGTGAGGGACTCGGTGGAATCATCAATATAATGTGTCCCGTCCCGTCCCTCTAGTGAGAGACTCAGTGGAATCATCAATATAACGTGTTCCGGCCCTCTAGTGAGGGACTCAGTGGAATTATCACAATCATGTATACTTGCCCGTATAATGTATCCCTGCCCATCATGGGACTCTGTGAAATAATATAATCACATCAAGCACGAATATAGTATCCTGAGAAACCATATGCAATTTAAATCATCATTCAACTCTCAATGAAATGAATAAAATGCACTATCATGTCATGTATCATTTTGAAACCATCATTTGGAATTAGGATTCATTAGAACTATGTACATCCACCGTACACTCATTTATGAAAATCATGCCAAAAGAAAGAAAGGATAGTTTCACATACCTTTTAGTCGAACTAACCAACTCAATATTAGAATACGTCTCGTCTAGTACCTCAACCTATAATAATGGCAATACGTCCGTCAATTCTATGATTACTAGCATATTTTTTATCGAATGACGACTTTCTTTTCTATAAAAATTTGGGCAGCACTTCCCCTATTCATATGCACATCCATAACTTACAACCAAAGTTAACAATACCAATAAGAAGTTGCAACTTAATGACATAACCCAAAACAGTCCCATATACTTTATTACACTACCATTATGCATTCTTTTTTCTTACATTTATGGAGTACAACTAAAACAACAACCAATGTGACATATACACCTATTTCTTATGTTACTCCATCCTCTTAATCCATATCAAAATAGTCCACATCCTATCAACAATAAGAGGTATTCCAACTACAATGAGAGTGCAATGTTCAACCTTTTCCAACTTTAATTCCTTTAGGACATATATTCCTAATTACAACAATGTATATACATGTTCATAACTTATATTTCCAGCATTATAACTCCACCAAAACAACCCCTAAAATACAACACAACATGTTCAATAATTTATACAAGTCTCGGCGAAACAAGGCTTAGTTACCAAAGTTCTTTTCTTAACTCCTTAAATTCCAATTCATGTTTCAACACTTTCATATGATTAATTACAACTTTAAATGTCAATATTCTCTTCAATTCCAACATGCAATTAGTGACAAGGATAACACAACAACACACAAATCTGATGTACACAAAACAGTCCCTAAAAATCGGTAATGTCATTTCCAATCGGCTCAACAACATCAACAACAATCACATACATTCTCTTATTTCCATTTCATCTTTAACATGAGTTTATCTCTTAACTACAACAACATGCAACTCCTATTATACAATAAGAAGAAGAATTTCTTACCTTAAATTTGTGTCAAAACAGTCCCAATTTTCGGCCACTGCTCTCCTTTCTTTTGCACCATTTTTCATTCTTTCTTCACTCAAAGTGACATGCATGTGTTCTATAAGTTTAATCCACCATTCTTACATGTTTTTCTTCCAAATAATTCATCTCAAAATCTGAAAATTCTCAATAAAATCGCCCAAATAGATCTACGATTCATTTGCTGCGAACTTTTCGTGGCTTAGAATTTGTAGAAGAACTTTATCTTGTAAAATGAGGTAATTTGGACTTCATTTGGCTATGGGAGTTGGGGGAAAATTTTGTTTGGAGAGGTTTGGAGAGATGAGTGAAGATAAGTTTTTGAATTAAAGTGTAGGGAATAAGTGGACATGGGTATTAGTGAGCATGGCTGAAAATTAATAAGTGTAGCATGCCCATCTCGATTTTTGTGTGTGTGTGGGGGGGGGGGGGGTGCACAAGTCTCCATAATTGTCCACTTAAATAATTCCTTCTACTAAAATAAATCCCCCAATTAATAAATCAATCTCCCACATAATCCATCTTACATAAAATCTGAAAATTCCGCGTCCATATCACTCTTGTAGTATCCAAAATTTATTCCGAGAGTATATCCTTTGTATACTAATTTCCTTATTAGCATATGTAATTACTTTTTCTCCAACACTTGAATCTTATTTTTTTAATCACGTTATCTAATTATCGCCTTAAAAGTACGAGGCGTAACAATTTTTAGGTGCAGAATTCTTACTAGTCTTTCCTGTATGTGGACTTGCAGCTGTCTTATGACCTCA
The DNA here is from genome assembly GCA_029844215.1 of Przewalskia tangutica. Classification (NCBI taxonomy): domain Eukaryota; kingdom Viridiplantae; phylum Streptophyta; class Magnoliopsida; order Solanales; family Solanaceae; genus Przewalskia; species Przewalskia tangutica. The sequence continues at coordinate 85,825,527 of CM056734.1, forward strand.
GTACCTTTGGATTGTTCATGAGAAACTGTGTCAGTTGTGCTAACAGCAAAGCATTTGTCACTTGCTTGTGACTCAGTGATTGGCATGAAGACTTTTAATATCATCTCCTCATCTTGAACTCTGATCTTTAACTCCCCCTTCTCAACATAGATGAGGGCTCTCCCTATAGCGAGGAATGGTCTCCCAAGAATGATGGGCATGTTCTCATCTTTCTCCATGTCAAGAATGAGGAAGTCCTCTGGAAAGAAGAATTTGCCCACTTTTACTAGTACATCTTTAATTATACCTCGAGGATGTACGACAGAGCGATCAACAAGCTGCAAGTTGACTGTGGTTGACTTTGCTTCCCCCAAACCCAGTCTTTTGAACACAGAGAGAGGCATAATATTGATGCTGGCCCCCAATTCACAGAGTGCCCTGTTGCATGTTACCTTTCCTATAGTGAAAGGTAAAGTAAAACTCTCTGGGTCTCTCAACTTCGGTGGCAATTTCTTTTGCAAGATCGCACTGCACTCCTCTGTCAGCACCACTATTTCATAATCTGCCAGTTTCCTTTTCTTCCCAAGGATCTTCTTCATGAACTTGAAATATGTCGGCATCTGCTCCAAAGCCTCAATGAATGGTATGTTGATGTGGAGCTTCTTGAACACTTCCAAGAACTTGGAGAATTGCTTATCTAGCGACTTCTTCACCAATCTTTGAGGGAACAGAATTTTTTCTGTGTACTCTCTCACAACTGCCGGTAGCCTTTTCTAATGTAGGGTGGTCATCAGTGACCCCTTCTTTTTCTGCATCAACTTTCTTCTCCAACTCTTTCTCCTTCTCTTCCACTGGCTGGGGTGCAACCTGATCTAATTGCTTCCCATTTCTCAAGCTGATTTCTTGGAACTGTTCTTTGGGATTCACCTCTCTGTTGCTAGGGAGAATACCTTGAGGTCTTCTGTTCACCATACTTGCCAGTTGCCCTACCTGAGTTTCCAAGCTCCTGAGAGAGGATCTTGTTTCAGCCATGAATTGAGTTTGAGAGTTGGTCAGTGTCAATAATGTTGCTCTCAATTCATCTGGATTTTCTTGTGGGGCGGGTGAGCTGAACTGCTGTGAAAATAAGGCCTGACTAGGTGGTTGTTGGTTCTGATATTGGCCTCGGAACTGTGTCTGCTACCCTTGATCATTCCTCTATGAGAAGTTGGGGTGATTTCTCTACCCCGGATTATAGGTGTTGGAGTAAGGGTTGTTTTGGGGCCTTTGAAAGTTTACAATTTCCTGACATTGAGCCTGCTCCATTGGAATGTTGTTAGGGTCGGTTGTTGGACATCTATCAAAGGTGTATGGACCCCCACATATTTCACAAACCACTTGCATTTGAACATCATTCACAGACACTGTATTCTGTTGGAGTTTCTTAGTCAAGAGAGCAACCTGGGCATTCAGTGCAGTGATGACATCTAACTCATGAACCCCAATTGCTTTTCTGCCACTTGTTCCCCTATCATCTGTCATGTGATTGTTCGTGGCCATGTGTTCCAGCAAGTCATGGGCTTCATGTGTCGTTCTCTTCATGAAAGTGCCACCAGCACCTGCATCAATAATTGTCCTAGTAGTCCCACTCAGACCATTATAGAAAATGTGCACCAAGTTCCACTGCTCAAGGCCATGATGTGGACACTTCCTCTGTAAGTCCTTGAACCTTTCCCATGCCTCATACAATGATTCTCCATCTTTTTGGTAGAAGTTGTTCAACTCTCCCCTAAGTTTTGCTGCCTTTAATGGTGGGAACAACTTTGCAAGGAATTTCTGAGCTAGATCCTGCCATGTGAAGATGGAGTCTGTTGGCAGGGAGTTCAACCAAACTTTTATTCTGTCCCTGAGTGAAAATTGGAACGCCTCAACCGAATGACATCATCAATAACACCATTATATTTGAAAGTGACACACAGCTCCAGGAAGTTTGTAATGTGCATATGTGAATCTTCGGATGACAACCTTCAAAACTGGACCGTGTTCTGCACCATACTTAAAATAGCAGGTTTGATTTCAAAATTGTTGGCTCCTATTGCTGGGAGCCTTATGCAGATCTGTGCCCCTATAACCGTTGGTAGAACGTAGTCTCCCAAGCTCCTCTCTGTAGGACGCGGGAGTTGTCCCATAGCAGCCGGTACTTCATCATTCACCACATCGTCAGGTAACCCGTTGTTGTTGTGTTGGTCACCCATTTCTAATGAATCATCAATTCTTTTATCCTTCCTGTTATGTCTGCACAATATTTCAATCTCAGGGTTCAGAGGGATAAGAGCGTCTTCTCCTCTCCTACTTCACATAAACTAACTTCCTGAAATCGATCAAAATCAACAAACAGATCACGACAAAAATATTCTAAAATAAGATACAGAAAATTAAAAAAACAAATTAGAAATAATATTAGCTAAGTCGATATTGATATACGCCAATCCCAGGGCATTTCTTTGATAGCCCTTCTTACTGTTCATTACATACCCTGATGGAAATTGTATCACTAGTCAGCCCCTTGAGCCTAATATAATATCTTTCTTTGACACCCTATGATTCCCTGTTTGTGCCATAAGTTATAATTGAAAACTCTTAGAATGGAAAGTGTTGAAAAAGAATAAAAAAGAGAGTAAAAAATTTGATGCACCCCAATGAAAAATATGCAAAAGTCTAAGTTTGGGGGTACCTGTTATTTATAATACATATCATTTTCTCAAAAGAAAAGAGGGGAAAAATAGGTATGCGACTAAAAAGAAAGTAAAAAGAAGTAAAAATGAGTTGAATGAAAAAATCCTTATGATACGTAATTTGAGCCTAAATGTCTACTTTTATCTACCCATGTCTAAGCCTACATTACAACCCTTGAAAGTCCTGAAGATCTCTAATGTGTATGTCTATGATTAGTGGAGAATATCAAGTAAACAGGTCTATAGCATTTTGGAAAAGGTTAAATGAAATTGACATGCACAGGTTAGGTGTTTGTATTTCCAGTGATTGTGATCTAAGTGAATTTGCGAAATATCTAACTTGAAATTCTAGATTGCTGAAATTCATGATATACATGTTCCAACATATTATCTCAACTGTCATCCAGGATTCTCTAGTAACATTGGTACAACTACTTGATCAGAGTCTTAAAATCTCTTTCCTTGGTTTCTTTGATTTTGATTTGATCTTTACTCGATGGCGAGTAAAGGTTAAGTTTGGGGGTATTTGTTGACATATTTTATATACACTTTTTGAGTCATTTTTAATTAGTATTTTTCTCATTTTCTTTGAAATTAGTACCGTGTTAGGGTCATTTTTCTTTCTTTTGAGTCACAGCGATTCTAAAATGGAGAAATGGCGAAAAGAGGCAAATCGAAAGCGTAGTGGGTGTCCCCGAGGCAAATGGACGAAAGTTGGCATCACCCGGACAAAAGGCCTGCAGCGCCGCGGCGCCATATATTCAGAGAGTTGCAGATGTTTAGGCGCCGCGGCTCCAGAATGTAGGGTCGCAACGCCGACGCGGGCTTTTCTATATCCGGGGCGAATTTGGCAAGGGGCAAAGGGGTCCAAAGCAAGAGTTTTTGACAACGTATATAACCCCTGAGATAGATTTTATTATGGTATCTCATACACCTTATTCCAGAACACACATTCTACAAACCCTGGAGGTCACAAGATTCGAGACTATGTTCAAGTTATTTTCTTTCCTTTTCCTTGCTTTAATTCAGTTCATGTATGGATATTAAATTAGTTTTTAGCATGACAATGTCTAGGAGCTAATCTTTATTAGGGCTTTCCATTGAATCGCTTGAAATTCTTTTTATGATTTAATGCATTAGTAGTGATTTCTTCTTCAATTCGTTAAGATCTATTCAGTATTGATTTGAATGTTTGATAATTACTTGATCACTAATTGTCATAATCTATATGATTTCGAATCGAGATCCGAGAGAGGAGATTTGGATATGCTGTAATTGAATAGACATAGGTTAAAATCGCGGACGAAAGTACCCCGATACTTGTGGAGTAATTTAGGTTATTGTTCTTAATCCTCCTGTGTGGTAAAACCTATCATAGAAATATAGAAGGTTTCTGCATAAGGTTGAACTTTTATTTATCCTAACTGGAATATAAGACAGATTAGTTAACATGCTATCTTAACAAAAAAGAAGAAGTCATTGTTGTTGCATTAAGGATTGAAAAAAGTGGATAGTTGAGGATATTGGAAGCCCTATTTCCATCATAACTGATTTAACCCAAAACATACTTAGTTTAATTCCTGCAATTTACTCTACTTAACTCTTAGATAAAAACCAAAACATTCTTACGATTGCCAAATAGATACCATAAATTAGATAATCGGTAATTGATAACCAGTCTCTGTGGACGATATTCGGTCTTACAGACTATATTAATTGAAGCGATACGTACACGTGCGTTAGCATAAGTAAAATCGCTAACACCGACATACTTTTGTCTCTTGTCATGGAACCACGCACCCCTCGGGTTGGTCCATATATATTTCTTCTTCTAAATTGTGATTTAGGAAGGATATCTTAACATCCGTGTGATGTATTTCAAAATCCCACAAGGCGGAGATAGATATGAACATACGTATGGATGTCATTCTGCATAACCGAGCGTAGGTGTCGAAGTAATCAAGACCCTCCTTTTGGCGATAGCCCTTGACTACCAACTTAGCCTTGTACTTGTCGATAGATCCATCTGCCTTTAACTTCCATTTAAGGATCCACTTACAACCCAAAGGTTTGTGTCCTGGGGGAAGTTCAGCAAACTCACAGGTGTAGTTATGCAGGATGGATTCTATCTCACTTTCTAAAGCTTCCTTCCAGAGCGGTGCTTCTGGAGTTGACAATGCTTTGACGATTGTCCGTGGTTCATCCTGAACCAAATAAGCTTCAAAGTCTGGACCTAAGGACTTGTCCTTCCGGGCCCTTTTGCTTCTCTTTGGTTCGATCTCTGAATCTTCCAAGTCCTGAGAATCTGGAATACTGGATTCCGGATAATCAGCCACTTCAGAATTCACTAGATCTGAACCGTTTGGATCTAGGTAGTCATCGACTCCTTGATCCTCAGGGATTTGATCATAACATCATTTGCGAGAGGTTATGTTGTTTTCCTTATATGGAAACGTGTCTTCAAAGAACCACGCATTCGTTGATTTCATAATCGTACCTTCATAAATGTCTGGTACATCTGACTTATGCACTATGAAGTGATAAACTCTACTGTTATTGAAATATCCGATGAATATGCAATCCACAGTCTTAGGTCCAATCTTGACCTGCTTTGGCATATGTACTTTTACCTTGGCCAGATAATCCCATACCTTCAAATATTTGTAGGTAGGTTTCTTTTCTTTCCATAACTCGTATGGAGTTTTGTCCTTATCTTTGTATGGGACTCTATTAAGAATCTTATTTGCGGTAAGAACAACTTCTCCCAACATGTGTTGGAAAAGGCCTGAATTGATAAGTAAAACATTAATTATTTCCTTCAGTGTTCGATTCTTGCGTTCAGCCACACCGTTTGATTGAAGTGAGTAAGGAGTCGTCGTTTGATGAACTATACCCGATTGGGTACACAATTCTTCAAAAGGAGCTACATATTCTCCCCCTCTATCGCTACGGATTGTTTTAATCCGTCTGCTTAGTTGGTTCTCAACTTCTACTTTGTAGCGTTTGAATGCTTCAAAAGCTTCATCTTTATTTTTTAGTAAGTAAAGGTAACAAAACCTGGTGCCATCATCTATGAAAGTCACAAAGTACTTGTTCCCCCCTCTAGTTTGAGCAAACTTCAAATCACATATGTCAGTGTGTATAAGTTCTAGAGGGGCGGTTTTCCTTTCGACGGATCTAAAGAGACTCTTAGAAAGTTTTGCCTTTACGCACACCACACACTTACGTTGAGGGTTATGTCGATAGCCCGCAATAATTACAACTTTACCAATATTTTGATAGATTGATAGTTAACCTGTTCTAATCTATGGTGCCATAGATTAGAAGACTCAATCAAATAAGTAGAAGACTCAATTTTATTGATAGTTGAAACTGAAGGCATTACAGGTGCAACATTAAACTTAAAGAGGCCTTCAGAGACGAAGTCCCTTCCTACAAAGGTTCCATTTTTAGTGATTACAAACTTGTTAGCCTCTAACACTAGCCTAAAACTAGCATTTACTAACAAAGGTCCAGAAATTAAATTTCTTCGAATTTCTGGGACATACATCACTTCCTTCAGAATCAGCTCATTTTCGGATGTCATCTTTAGGGTCACTTTTCCTACCCCCAGCACATCTGAAGAATAATTGTTGCCCATGAACAATTTCTTATCTGTGGCTGGTGTATATATGGAGAAGGCATCTTTATTGGAACAAATGTGACGGGTAGCACCCGTGTCTATCCATAATTGCATCGGATTCTCAACGAGGTTAGCTTCAAGAACCATCGCTGAGAACTCCTCGATCATATCATCTACAAGCGTGTCTTCGTCGATGTTAGCCTTGGCATTGCCTTTGCCCTTCTCTTTATTCTCACGTTTGAGCTTGCGGCAGTCTTTGGCCATGTGACCAACTATACCACAGTGGTTACAATTTCTCTTGAACTTTTCCGTTGTTTGGGTCTTTCCCATCTGGAACTTCCGTTTTTTTTTTGAGTTCCCTTTGACTTTCGTCAGGTTCGCCTTAGCCTCAGCGGGTTGTTTCCCTTTTGGCATGACCTTCTTATTGTCCTCCTGAATCTGGAGTTTGACAATAAGTTCGTCTAAGGTCATCTCTTTTGTTTTGAGTTTCAAATAGTTCATAAACTCAGTCCACGAGGGAGACAACTTCTCGATTAATACCCCCACCAAGAATTGCTCGTTAGGCTTCAATCCTTCTGTAGTTTGTCCGATAATTGCTTGGCAGTTTCAACGGTGCAATATACTGTGTATAGTGGATCAGACAAACTGTTTAGAATATAGTTCCTACACATGAAATCACTATGTTTCCATGCTTCGCGAACCATCCTCATGTCGTCAACGACATGGTTACCTTGACCCTCTCCCGCCAAATCATTTGGCTGAGGGTCTACGTATTTCCCAACTAGTGGAGAATTTTCGGTTAGGAAACGTGACATTCTCATAACCGTCAAGAAAAACAACATTTTTTGCTGCCATCGCTTAAAGTGAGAACCCATGAATTTTTCAGGACGCTCATGGTGAAAACCAGCGGGTGTCGGGGCAGTGGCGCCCCCTTGAGCAGTTGCAAAGGCGTTCGGAATTCCTCTAACAAGAGCATAGGCGTTGTTGATGCCTTGGACATGAGCATAGGCACTGTAAGTGCCCGGAGCAGCAGTGGAGGCATTGGTAGTACCAAAAACAGTGTTGGCACTAGTTGTGCCAAAAGCAGTGGTGGTACTCGAAGTACCAAAAGCAATAGTTTGGAAGGCATTAGGAATGTCATGATCAGTGGAGACACTAGAAGTGTAAAAAATAGTGGAGTTGAAGGTAGCGGTATTGCTTTGAGCATCAGTGGGATTTTCAGCGTTGAATTGGTTGAATTGATCTTGTCCAGTCATGTTGTTGTTGAAACAACGAATATTATCTTAAGCTTGTGGGAACTAATGTGTAGTAACAAGGAAATGAGAATGCAACAACAACAAAGTTAGAAATCTAGAAATCAACAAAAATAATTAGCTTGCTGAGTCGACTGAATTCTCAATCTATCCTTAAGATAATATTGCCCCGTATATCATTTTAACGGTGTAATGACAACTTATCTCCCAAGATAAAACATCAATCAAACAAATGAGCAAAGAGAACTCAAGTGTTCGCTTAGGAAGAAAGATCTTTCAGTGTTTTGTGATTGTAAGAGAGGAAGACAATTTCAGTGAATTGTTAAGTGTGAAGTGTATCTCAATGTGTTTTGCAATTGTGCCAAAGACATCAATTTATAGGTAGATGATTGTGTCTTCTCAATTAACCAAATAAATGGTCATCAATGTCAAGTAATGACCATTGATATTGAGGTTAATTCAGCCTAGTAATGGCTGAATTCAATAGCCAAGTAATGGAGAGTAAATGCTCCAAAGTCAGCCCAAGAATCAGCTTTAATTCGCCTCCAACCGATCGAAAATAAGCGCGACCTTCCGAGGCGTCGGGACGCTTCAATTCCAGTGAGTTTCTGGAATTGAAGTGAGAGCCGGGGCTCTTGGAGGAGGAGCCGCGACGCTCACCGCGACTTAACTTGAACGCTGCCATGCCATTCTCGCCCGCGCAATTTCTGATTTGTTTCATCTTTTACACATTATACTTTTCTTCCTTTTCATTACCAACGTGAAACCATTTGTCATTTGGTCAATAACCGTCTATTCTCTTACGTCTCAAACAATTCGTATATGTACCAATATCTCTTTCATTTAAGAAAATTACGATCCTTGACACTTTATGTGCACGTGTGTGGAAATCATATTTCCGACGTGCGGGGCCTCAATTGTTCAAGTCATAATTAATAGGATTAATTTTATTTCACGTAAATTTCCAACAAGTTTGCCATTCCACTCCTTGTTATATATTCCTTAAATATATTTAATCTTATGTAATGGAAGAAAATATTTTTGAAAATAAAATAAAAACAAAATTTGTATGACATGTGGGACGAACAATTTCAGCTATATGACGAGCTACACCGTCTTTTCTTCTCCCTGAGTTTCTTACATCAAAATGTAAATGCTTAAAAATATATTGGCTAATTAAAGTTCCTATATGGCCATCATTTCTTTCATACTGATCAAATTAGAGGCAGATGGAGGGTGAATGCTTTTGATTCGAAATATGTTTATGTTTAAAACAAATTAAAATATATAAATGATACGATCATACTTATTCGGAATTCATGAATTCAATTATGGTGACATGAAATAAAAGTAGTGATCCTACACTGTATGGAGATCAAGACTAATCAAAGACCAAATGATAAAAGCTTAGCTTGGAATAATGAAATCCACAAAAAGGGCATGTGATAATTTTATGCAAATGTTATTAGGTTAGGAGCCAATAGCAAGTGAGGCTTGTCCCTTTGCTTTTACTCGTCAGCCGTGGTGGATGCTCAGTTCAAGATACAGGTTTGATAAAATGTACTGTTTTGATCTAAATAATGTATTAATTGTCACAAAATATTTATTTAGTCCGTACAAATTATTAATTTAAAATTTAATAACTCAAAATAGTTAAAATTTAAATTTCATAAACTTCAAATTTTGAATCCTCCGTGTGAGTCATATACTATATATCGACAACAACAACATACCCAGTAAAATCTCACAATGTGGGGTCTGCGAAGGGTAAAATGTACGCAAATTTTACCTCCACCTTGGTAGGTAGAGCGACTGTTTCTGAGAGACACTCGGCTCAAGACAAAACATAATCACAAGCAAAGCAAAGTAAGAGAAACGATCAGACTTAGACAAAATATTAAAGAAATATGAACAAACTGATAACAAAATCGAATACTCCATGATAGCGCATTCTAACAAAAGGAATCAGTAGCTAACACAACTAAATAAGATAAATAAGTACACTAAATAACACATAACATCAGGAATCAAACTACATGAGACTATAAAATAATAATGCGTCTATAAGTGTAATAAACTAATCGGGTCTACAGTAAGAACACTACAACTATCATTTTGTATAGGGTTGTTCATAATAATCTGATCTGATCGATCCGATCCGCGATTCGATTCAAACAATCGGATATCCGATCCACTTTTTTGAGTTTCAGATATTTCAGATCGGATACGAATCACAATTTCTTTACTTTCGGATATCCGCGTCCATATCACTCTTGTAGTATCCAAAATTTATTCCGAGAGTATATCCTTTGTATACTAATTTCCTTATTAGCATATGTAATTACTTTTTCTCCAACACTTGAATCTTATTTTTTTAATCACGTTCTCTAATTATCGCCTTAAAAGTACGAGGCGTAACAATTTTTAGGTGCAGAATTCTTACTAGTCTTTCCTGTATGTGGACTTGCAGCTGTCTTATGGCCTCAGTACCTTTGGATTGTTCATGAGAAATGCGTACCAGGTGCTAACAAAGAAAGCATTTGTCACTTGCTTGTGACTCAGTGATTGGCATGAAGACTTTTAATATCATCTCCTCGTCTTGAACTCTGATCTTTAACTCCCCCTTCTCAACATAGATGAGGGCTCTCCCTATAGCGAGGAATGGTCTCCCAAGAATGATGGGCATGTTCTCATCTTTCTCCATGTCAAGAATGAGGAAGTCCGCTGGAAAGAAGAATTTGCCCACTTTTACTAGTACATCTTTAATTATACCTCGAGGATGTACGACGGAGCGATCAACAAGCTGCAAGTTGACTGTGGTTGACTTTGCTTCCCCCAAACCCAGTCTTTTGAACACAGAGAGAGGCATAATATTGATGTTGGCCCCCAATTCACAGAGTGCCCTGTTGCATGTTACCTTTCCTATAGTGAAAGGTAAGGTAAAACTCTCTGGGTCTCTCAACTTCGGTGGCAATTTCTTTTGCAAGATCGCACTGCACTCCTCTGTCAGCCCCACTATTTCATAATCTGCCAGTTTCCTTTTCTTCCCAAGGATCTTCTTCATGAACTTGAAATATGTCGGCATCTGCTCCAAAGCCTCAATGAATGGTATGTTGATGTGGAGCTTCTTGAACACTTCCAAGAACTTGGAGAATTGCTTATCTAGTGACTTCTTCACCAATCTTTGAGGAATGTAATTTTTTCTCGTACTTCTCACAACTGCCGGTAGCCTTTTCTAATGTAGGGTGGTCATCAGTGATCCCTTCTTTTTCTGCATCAACTTTCTTCTCCAACTCTTTCTCCTTCTCTTCCACTGGCTGAGGTGCAACCTGATCTAATTGCTTCCCATTTCTCAAGCTGATTTCTTGGAACTGTTCTTTGGGATTCACCTCTCTGTTGCTAGGGAGAGTACCTTGAGGTCTTCTGTTCACCATACTTGCCAGTTGCCCTACCTGAGTTTCCAAGCTCCTGAGAGAGGATCTTGTTTCAGCCATGAATTGAGTTTGAGAGTTGGTCAGTGTCAATAATGTTGCTCTCAATTCATCTGGATTTTCTTGTGGGGCGGTGAAATAATCACGTGGAAAATAAGGCCTGACTAGGTGGTTGTTGGTTCTGATATTGGCCTCGGAACTGTGTTTGCTACCCTTGATCATTCCTCTATGAGAAGTTGGGGTGATTTCTCTACCCCGGATTATAGGTGTTGGAGTAAGGGTTGTTTTGGGGCCTTTGAAAGTTTACAATTTCCTGACATTGAGCCTGCTCCATTGGAATGTTGTTAGGGTCGGTTGTTGGACATCTATCAAAGGTGTATGGACCCCCACATATTTCACAAACCACTTGCATTTGAACATCATTCACAGACACTGTATTCTGTTGGAGTTTCTTAGTCAAGAGAGCAACCTGGGCATTCAGTGCAGTGATGACATCTAACTCATGAACCTCAATTGCTTTTCTGCCACCTCTTCCCCTATCATCTGGCATGTGATTGTTCGTGGCCATGTGTTCCAGCAAGTCATGGGCTTCATGTGTCGTTCTCTTCATGAAAGTGCCACCAGCACCTGCATCAATAATTGTCCTAGTAGTCCCACTCAGACCATTATAGAAAATGTGCACCAAGTTCCACTGCTCAAGGCCATGATGTGGACACTTCCTCTGTAAGTCCTTGAACCTTTCCCAGGCCTCATACAATGATTCTCCATCTTTTTGGTAGAAGTTGTTCAACTCTCCCCTAAGTTCTGCTGCCTTTAATGGTGGGAACAACTTTGCAAGGAATTTCTGAGCTAGATCCTGCCATGTGAAGATGAAGTCTGTTGGCAGGGAGTTCAACCAAACTTTTATTCTGTCCCTGAGTGAAAATGGGAACGCCTCAACTGAATGACATCATCAATAACACCATTATATTTGAAAGTGGCACACAGCTCCAGGAAGTTTGTAATGTGCATATGTGAATCTTCGGATGACAACCTTCAAAACTGGATCGTGTTCTGCACCATACTTAAAATAGCAGGTTTGATTTCAAAATTGTTGGCTCCTATTGCTGGGAGCCTTATGCAGGTTTGTGCCCCTATAACCGTTGGTAGAATGTAGTCTCCCAAGCTCCTCTCTGCAGGACGCGGGAGTTGTCCCATAGCAGTCGGTACTTCATCATTCCCCACATCGTCAGGTAACCCGTTGTTGTTGTGTTGGTCACCCATTTCTAATGAATCATCAATTCTTTTATCCTTCCTGTTATGTCTGCACAATCTTTCAATCTCAGGGTTCAGAGGGATAAGAGCGTCTTCTCCTCTCCTACTTCACATAAACTAACTTCCTGAAATCGATCAAAATCAACAAACAGATCACGACAAAAATGTTCTAAAATAAGATACAGAAAATTAAAAAAACAAATTAGAAATAATATTAGCTAAGTCGATATTGATATACGCCAATCCCAGGGAATTTCTTTGATAACCCTTCTTACTGTTCATTACATACCCTGATGGAAATTATATCACTAGTCAGCCCCTTGAGCCTAATATAATATCTTTCTTTGACACCCTATGATTCCCTGTTTGTGCCATAAGTTATAATTGAAAACTCTTAGAATGGAAAGTGTTGAAAAAGAATAAAAAAGAGAGTAAAAAATTTGATGCACCCCAATGAAAAATATGCAAAAGTCTAAGTTTGGGGGTACCTGTTATTTATAATACATATCATTTTCTCAAAAGAAAAGAGGGGAAAAATAGGTATGAGACTAAAAAGAAAGTCAAAAGAAGTAAAAATGAGTTGAATGAAAAAATCCTTATGATACGTAATTTGAGCCTAAATGTCTACTTTTATCTACCCATGTCTAAGCCTACATTACAACCCTTGAAAGTCCTGAAGATCTCTAATGTGTATGTCTATGATTAGTGGAGAATAGCAAGTAAACATGTCTATAGCATTTTGGAAAAGGTTAAATGAAATTGACATGCACAGGTTAGGTGTTTGTATTTTCAGTGATTGTGATCTAAGTGAATTTGCGAAATATCTAACTTGAAATTCTAGATTGCTGAAATTCATGCTATACATGTTCCAACATATTATCTCAACTGTCATCCAGGATTCTCTAGTAACATTGGTAGAACTACTTGATCAGAGTCTTAGAGTCTTTTTCCTTGGTTTCTTTGATTTTGGTTTGATCTTTACTCGATGACGAGTAAAGGTTAAGTTTGGGGGTATTTGTTGACATATTTTATATACATTTTTTGAGTCATTTTTAATTAGTATTTTTCTCATTTTCTTTGAAATTAGTACCGTGTTAGGGTCATTTTTCTTTCTTTTGAGTCACAACGATTCTAAAATGGAGAAATGGCGAAAAGAGGCCGAAACTGAGCAGAAAAGGGGGTCCCCGAGGCAAATGGACGAAAGTTGGCATCACCCGGACAGAAGGCCTGCAGCGCCGCGGCGCCATATATTCAGAGAGTTGCAGATGTTTAGGCGCCGCGACTCCAGAATGTAGGGTCGCAACGCCGACGCGGGCTTTTCTATATCCGGCGACTTGGCGGGCAAAGGGGTCCAAAGCAAGAGTTTTTGACAACGTATATAACCCCTGAGATAGATTTTATTATGGTATCTCATACACCTTATTCCAGAACACACATTCTACAAACCCTGGAGGTCACAAGATTCGAGACTATGTTCAAGTTATTTTCTTTCCTTTTCCTTGCTTTAATTCAGTTCATGTATGGATATTAAATTAGTTTTTAGCATGACAATGTCTAGGAGCTAATCTTTATTAGGGTTTTCCATTGAATCGCTTGAAATTCTTTTTATGATTTAATGCATTAGTAGTGATTTCTTCTTCAATTCGTTAAGATCTATTCAATATTGATTTGAATGTTTGATAATTACTTGATCACTAATTGTCATAATCTATATGATTTTGAATCGAGATCCGAGAGAGGAGATTTGGATATGCTGTAATTGAATAGACATAGGTTAAAATCGCGGACGAAAGTACCCCGATACTTGTGGAGTAATTTAGGTTATTGCTCTTAATCCTCCTGTGTGGTAAAACATATCATAGAAATATAGAAGGTTTCTGCATAAGGTTGAACTTTTATTTATCCTAACTGGAATATAAGACAGATTAGTTAACATGCTATCTTAACAAAAAAGAAGAAGTCATTGTTGTTGCATTAAGGATTGAAAAAAGTGGATAGTTGAGGATATTGGAAGCCCTATTTCCATCATAACTGATTTAACCCAAAACATACTTAGTTTAATTCCTGCAATTTACTCTACTTAACTCTTAGATAAAAACCAAAACATTCTTACGATTGCCAAATAGATACCATAAATTAGATAATCGGTAATTGATAACCAGTCTCTGTGGACGATATTCGGTCTTACAGACTATATTAATTGAAGCGATACGTACACTTGCGTTAGCATAATTAAAATCGCTAACACCGACATACTTTTGTCTCTTGTCATGGAACCACGCACCCCTCGGGTTGGTCCATATATATTTCTTCTTCTAAATTGTGATTTAGGAAGGATATCTTAACATTCGTGTGATGTATTTCAAAATCCCACAAGGCGGAGATAGATATGAACATACGTATGGATGTCATTCTAGACACCGGAGCGTAGGTGTCGAAGTAATCAAGACCCTCCTTTTAGCGATAGCCCTTGACTACCAACTTAGCCTTGTACTTGTCGATAGATCCATCTGCCTTTAACTTCCATTTAAGGATCCACTTACAACCCAAAGGTTTGTGTCCTGGGGGAAGTTCAGCAAACTCACAGGTGTAGTTATGCAGGATGGATTCTATCTCACTTTCTAAAGCTTCCTTCTAGAGCGGTGCTTCTGGAGTTGACAATGCTTTGACGATTGTCCGTGGTTCATCCTGAACCAAATAAGCTTCAAAGTCTGGACCTAAGGACTTGTCCTTCCGGGCCTTTTTGCTTCTCTTTGGTTCGATCTCTGAATCTTCCAAGTCCTGAGAATCTGAAATACTGGATTCCGGATAATCAGCCACTTCAGAATTCACTAGATCTGAACCGTTTGGATCTAGGTAGTCATCGACTCCTTGATCCTCAGGGATTTGATCATAACTTCATTTGCGAGAGGTTATGTTGTTTTCCTTATATGGAAACGTGTCTTCAAAGAACCACGCATTCGTTGATTTCATAATCGTACCTTCATAAATGTCTGGTACATCTGACTTATGCACTATGAAGTGATAAACACTACTGTTATTGAAATATCCGATGAATATGCAATCCACAGTCTTAGGTCCAATCTTGACCTGCTTTGGCATATGTACTTTTACCTTGGCCAGACAATCCCATACCTTCAAATATTTGTAGGTAGGTTTCTTTTCTTTCCATAACTCGTATGAAGTTTTGTCCTTATCTTTGTATGGGACTCTATTAAGAATCTTATTTGCGGTAAGAACAATTTCTCCCAACATGTGTTGGGAAAGGCCTGAATTGATAAGTAAAACATTAATTATTTCCTTCAGTGTTCGATTCTTGCGTTCAGCCACACCGTTTGATTGAAGTGAGT
Organism: Przewalskia tangutica; assembly: GCA_029844215.1. NCBI lineage: Eukaryota > Viridiplantae > Streptophyta > Magnoliopsida > Solanales > Solanaceae > Przewalskia > Przewalskia tangutica. Next base: position 85,841,130 of record CM056734.1, read on the forward strand.
AAGGAGCCGTCGTTTGATGAACTATACCCGATTGGGTACACAATTCTTCAAAATGAGCTACATATTCTCCCCCTCTATCGCTACGGATTGTTTTAATCCGTCTGCTTAGTTGGTTCTCAACTTCTACTTTGTAGCGTTTGAATGCTTCAAAGGCTTCATCTTTATTTTTTAGTAAGTAAAGGTAACAAAACCTGGTGCCATCATCTATGAAAGTCACAAAGTACTTGTTCCCCCCTCTAGTTTGAGAAAACTTCAAATCACATATGTCAGTGTGTATAAGTTCTAGAGGAGCGGTTTTCCTTTCGACGGATCTAAAGAGACTCTTGGAAAGTTTTGCCTTTACGCACACCACACACTTACGTTGAGGGTTATGTCGATAGCCCGCAATAATTACAACTTTACCAATATTTTGATAGATTGATAGTTAACATGTCCTAATCTATGGTGCCATAGATTAGAAGACTCAATCAAATAAGTAGAAGACTCAATTTTATTGATAGTTGAAACTGAAGGCATTACATGTGCAACATTAAACTTAAAGAGGCCTTCAGAGACGAAGTCCCTTCCTACAAAGGTTCCATTTTTAGTGATTACAAACTTGTTAGCCTCTAACACTAGCCTAAAACTAGCATTTACTAACAAAGGTCCAGAAATTAAATTTCTTCGAATTTCTGGGACATACATCACTTCCTTCAGAATCAGCTCATTTTCGGATGTCATCTTTAGGGTCACCTTTCCTACCCCCAGCACCTCTGAAGAAGAATTGTTGCCCATGAACAATTTCTTATCTGTGGCTGGTGTATATATGGAGAAGACATCTTTATTGGAACAAATGTGACGGGTAGCACCCGTGTCTATCAATAATTGCATCGGATTCTCAACGAGGTTAGCTTCAAGAACCATCGCTGAGAACTCCTCGATCATATCATCTACAAGCGTGTCTTCGACGATGTTAGCCTTGACATTGCCTTTGGCCTTCTCTTTATTCTCACGTTTGAGCTTGCGGCAGTCTTTGGCCATGTGACCAACTATACCACAGTGGTTACAATTTCTCTTGAACTTTTCCATTGTTTGGGTCTTTCCCATCTGGAACTTCCGCTTTTTTTTTTTGAGTTCCCTTTGACTCTTGTCAGGTTCGCCTTAGCCTCAGCGGGTTGTTTTCCTTTTGGCATGACCTTCTTATTGTCCTCCTGAATCTGGAGTTTGACAATAAGTTCGTCTAAGGTCATCTCTTTTGTTTTGAGTTTCAAATAGTTCATAAACTCAGTCCACAAGGGAGGCAGCTTCTCGATTAATGCCCCCACCAAGAATTGCTCGTTAGGCTTCAATCCTTCTGTAGTTTGTCCGATAACTGCTTGGCAGTTTCAACGGTGCAATATACTGTGTATAGTGGATCGGACAAACTGTTTAGAATATAGTTCCTACACATGAAATCACTATGTTTCCATGCTTCGCGAACCATCCTCATGTCGTCAACGACATGGTTACCTTGGCCCTCTCCCGCCAAATCATTTGGCTGAGGGTCTACGTATTTCCCAACTAGTGGAGAATTTTCGGTTAGGAAACGTGACATTCTCATAACCGTCAAGAAAAACAATATTTTTTGCTGCCATCGCTTAAAGTGAGAACCCATGAATTTTTCAGGACGCTCATGGTGAAAACCAGCGGGTGTCGGGCGATGCGCGCTCGAGCAACAAAGGCGTTCGGAATTCCTCTAACAAGAGCATAGGCGTTGTTGATGCCTTGGACATGAGCATAGGCACTGTAAGTGCCCGGAGCAGCAGTGGAGGCATTGGTTGTACCAAAAACAGTGTTGGCACTAGTTGTGCCAAAAGCATTGGTGGTACTCGAAGTACCAAAAGCAATAGTTTGGAAGGCATTAGGAATGTCATGATCAGTGGAGACACTAGAAGTGTAAAAAATAGTGGAGTTGAAGGTAGTGGTATTGCTTTGAGCATCGGTGGGATTTTCAGCGTTGACTTGGTTGAATTGATCTTGTCCAGTCATGTTGTTGTTGAAACAACGAATATTATCTTAAGCTTGTGGGAACTAATGTGTAGTAACAAGGAAATGAGAATGCAACAACAACAAAGTTAGAAATCTAGAAATCAACAAAAATAATTAGCTTGCTGAGTCGACTGAATTCTCAATCTATCCTTAAGATAATATTGCCCCGTATATCATTTTAACGGTGTAATGACAACTTATCTCCCAAGATAAAACATCAATCAAACAAATGAGCAAAGAGAACTCAAGTGTTCGCTTAGGAAGAAAGATCTTTCAGTGTTTTGTGATTGTAAGAGAGGAAGACAATTTCAGTGAATTGTTAAGTGTGAAGTGTATCTCAATGTGTTTTGCAATTGTGCCAAAGACATCAATTTATAGGTAGATGATTGTGTCTTCTCAATTAACCAAATAAATGGTCATCAATGTCAAGTAATGACCATTGATATTGAGGTTAATTCAGCCTAGTAATGGCTGAATTCAATAGCCAAGTAATGGAGAGTAAATGCTCCAAAGTCAGCCCAAGAATCAGCTTTAATTCGCCTCCAACTGACTGAAAACAGTCGAAGCGCCGCGACCCTTCTGGGAGGCGTCGGGACGCTTCAATTCCAGTGAGTTTCTGGAATTGAAGTGAGAGCCGGGGCTCTTGGAGGAGGAGCCGCGACGCTTCAGCCGCCGCGACCCTAACTTGAACGCGCTGCGGCCATTCTCGGCTCCGCGGCAATTTCTGATTTGTTTCATCTTTTACACATTATACTTTTCTTCCTTTTCATTACCAACGTGAAACCATTTGTCATTTGGTCAATAACCGTCTATTCTCTTACGTCTCAAACAATTCGTATATGTACCAATATCTCTTTCATTTAAGAAAATTACGATCCTTGACACTTTATGTGCACGTGTGTGGAAATCATATTTCCGACGTGCGGGGCCTCAATTGTTCAAGTCATAATTAATAGGATTAATTTTATTTCACGTAAATTTCCAACAAGTTTGCCATTCCACTCCTTGTTATATATTCCTTAAATATATTTAATCTTATGTAATGGAAGAAAATATTTTTGAAAATAAAATAAAAACAAAATTTGTATGACATGTGGGACGAACAATTTCAGCTATATGACGAGCTACACCGTCTTTTCTTCTCCCTGAGTTTCTTACATCAAAATGTAAATGCTTAAAAATATATTGGCTAATTAAAGTTCCTATATGGCCATCATTTCTTTCATACTGATCAAATTAGAGGCAGATGGAGGGTGAATGCTTTTGATTCGAAATATGTTTATGTTTAAAACAAATTAAAATATATAAATGATACGATCATACTTATTCGGAATTCATGAATTCAATTATGGTGACATGAAATAAAAGTAGTGATCCTACACTGTATGGAGATCAAGACTAATCAAAGACCAAATGATAAAAGCTTAGCTTGGAATAATGAAATCCACAAAAAGGGCATGTGATAATTTTATGCAAATGTTATTAGGTTAGGAGCCAATAGCAAGTGAGGCTTGTCCCTTTGCTTTTACTCGTCAGCCGTGGTGGATGCTCAGTTCAAGATACAGGTTTGATAAAATGTACTGTTTTGATCTAAATAATGTATTAATTGTCACAAAATATTTATTTAGTCCGTACAAATTATTAATTTAAAATTTAATAACTCAAAATAGTTAAAATTTAAATTTCATAAACTTCAAATTTTGAATCCTCCGTGTGAGTCATATACTATATATCGACAACAACAACATACCCAGTAAAATCTCACAATGTGGGGTCTGCGAAGGGTAAAATGTACGCAAATTTTACCTCCACCTTGGTAGGTAGAGCGACTGTTTCTGAGAGACACTCGGCTCAAGACAAAACATAATCACAAGCAAAGCAAAGTAAGAGAAACGATCAGACTTAGACAAAATATTAAAGAAATATGAACAAACTGATAACAAAATCGAATACTCCATGATAGCGCATTCTAACAAAAGGAATCAGTAGCTAACACAACTAAATAAGATAAATAAGTACACTAAATAACACATAACATCAGGAATCAAACTACATGAGACTATAAAATAATAATGCGTCTATAAGTGTAATAAACTAATCGGGTCTACAGTAAGAACACTACAACTATCATTTTGTATAGGGTTGTTCATAATAATCTGATCTGATCGATCCGATCCGCGATTCGATTCAAACAATCGGATATCCGATCCACTTTTTTGAGTTTCAGATATTTCAGATCGGATACGAATCACAATTTCTTTACTTTCGGATATCTGAAATATCCATTTTTTTATTTTTTATTTTCTTTTAATTTTTGGTTTTTAATTTTTAAAAAGAATAACCTTTTGTTAAAATAAGAAATAACTTAAATTGAATTATAATTTTTATTTTATCTTAATAATACGCTAATATTGTAACACATTTAAACTAAGAACTTTAAAAGATAATATGTTATATGGTTGATCTTATAAAAATATTAAATAGTTATATAACTAATGTAGCATTTGCTTAGCATTATTAAAAATAGTAATATAAGATAATACAAAAATTTATAATATCAATTAATGTAGAATATATTGTCGAATAAGAATATGTATATGAACAATACATAGATCATAATATTTTAAGAAGAAATATCCTTTAGAGTAAGTAGTTCTCGCATAATAATTATACTTATTATTATTATTATTATTACATAATAATTCTTTAATTATTAGTTGTCATATTTGTGCATTATAAATTTATAATCCAAAGGAGTCCAATGTCCAACATCCCAATTTTGGATATCCGGTTATCTGGTTCGAAAATTTCGGATATCCGATTTTTTTCGATTGGATTCGGATAATAATTTGTCTGATCCGAAATTTCAGATCGGATCAGATAATCCGAAATGAACAACCCTAATTTTGTAAGTGTAAGTAGGACTACGCTCGACTACCTACTACCCTAATTCGTGTCCTCCACAACCCCCTATCTAAGGTCATGTCCTCAGTAAGTTGCACCTGCGTCATTGTTGACACCCAATTTTGACCCTCCCGTCCAGCCATTAACCATAAAATTACACTAATTTTGTAAAATAATTTTTTAGGATTTTTATAATAAAATGCAGCGAATAAAAAACATAAATACAGGCATAAATAAATAATTTAATAATGACACCGCGTCTTAAGCACTCAGAGTCCCGCACCCGCATTTATTAACTTTAATTCTTAAATAATTAATAAATGCATAAAATAAATAATTTAGCGATAACGTCGTGTCAGGTAGCATAGCCGCATTTATTAGTAATCATTTGTAATTTAAAATCATTTTTAATCTGATATGTGCCTTTAATAGCACCGCATTTATAAAGCTTTAAACGATTCTTAACTATCATACTCGCATTTAGCATTTAAATAATTTAATCTAAACTCAAATCAATTTTAATTTTGCAATAATGCATAATAATAAGATTTTAATAGCACCGCATTCTAAAGCATTAAGCATTAATTAAATAGCACGCCCGTCTTCATTTATTATTATAACAATTTAAATTTAGGCTAATAAAACACCTTGATAGTTTAATCACAATTTATTAATTTATTTTACCACTAATTAACTAATTAAATAACTAATACCCAATCTAAACTACTAGCGTTCACACCCCAAATTTCACTCGCCAAATTTCATTTCCCTTCACACCGCAAGCCCAATCCCCATTATCCCCATTATCCCCTTATCAGCCCAAGCCCCACGCCTAAAGCCTTATTCTTTCCCTTTCACTTCGTCTCTCCCACAATCAAAAACATAACCCAGCAACCCTAAAAAATTCCCATCGCCGCCTTCAAACCCGATATTTTCGCCGGATTTTCACCAAAAATCCGCCCCTTACCATCCTTACCCACACACACCCAGCCAACGATCCCCTACCATATCCAACCTTACCTTAACGAATCATTAAACACCCAGATTCGTCCAAAATAAAAGGGTAAGAATCAATACGAAATCTTAGCATATCAAGTACGAATCGTGCGAATTCAGAGCAAGAATAGGCATAGAAATCTCAGCCTTAAATGCATACCAAACATAGAACCCGAAGAGGGGCTATATAAGAACATGCAAAGAGCATCGACAAAAAAAAAAAAAAAAAAAGAGAGAGCAGAGACGGGGTCGGGCACAGTAGTATCGAACAGAGGACAGTAGCACAGAGGGGAGAGTCAGGGAAACCCATAGCATCGATAGGGACACCCTTAGCAGCAGTTAAAGCACCACCATAGCAGAGTTCAGCTTGGAGAGCATCAATTCAGGGATCAGTCGAACCCTTCTCTCAGTTCTAGCCAAAATCAGCAAGCATTTTACCCCTTCTATTCGCATCGCAAACCCAAAACCCGTCGATTGGACTGACTGCTTGATACGCTGCCTCGGTTCGTCGCCGGAGAAGGTAAAATTCAACTCTCTATCGATTTCGCATCTCTCAGATTTCAAGATTTTGTGCCGCGTGTTAAACTTGCACTCCTGCTTGTGGTTTTTCCGATCATCGACATATGTATGTAATGTATCTCATTGATACATTCTGAGTTCATTTAGTGACGTCGATACATGTTAAACTGCCTATATGTTGGGGGAGATGTTATTTGGGCAAAGCAAAATTAAAGCGTGGTCTGTTTAGTTGCAATTATGTGATTGGTATGTGGGATAACAATTGGTCGCGTATTGTTTCTATTTCATATGTCAACTGCTTGCTATCTATTTTCAATAAGGATGACTTAAGGGACTCTCATATCACACTTGATGGCACCGTGTCGATTGAAGCACGTGATCCCTTTGTTCGCCCACAAATCGCCTCTTTACATATTTGTAAATATTAACCATGAATAGCTTATTCGATTCATATATATATATATATATATATATACATATATAGGAACTCGGTGATCAAAGTGAAGAACATCTATGCTCTTTAAATGTCTTCCTATGTTCGCTTCTCCCAAATGGACCTTAAAAGAAGAAGTAATGAGATGCTAATCGTCAAGATAACTGAAAATATCATGTTATACGTGTCCGATGGCTAAAGATTGTCTAAGATCCGCTTAAAAGCTTACATGTGGTTCGCCGGAATATTGAGGATCTATCTTTGCTTGCTTAAGTTGCTCATGTATGATTCATAGGGTGGGGTTATAAATCGCATGTCGCAATAGACCATCTTGTTAGATCCCTATACTGTCACATATGTCTTGAATGATCAAATACTTGGGGTGATCATATAAAATTTGCCCCATCGCTTAAAGTTTGTCATATCGACTGAGTATGTGTGTGTTTTGGCTCTGACTATTAAAGAAAAAATGCCTAATAACGTAGTAGTATGCATGTTTGGTTTTGGGTCTGAATGATCTTGTGCATTAAGGCCTTTGCATTGCCTCCAAATGACACGTCTACCCATTTAGCCTAAGTTTCATAACTGTTAAATTCTTAGAAATTGCCAAACGATGGGTAATGGCATCAACCTGACGTAATAATGTATTCCTTTGGGTATACATGTCCTCGCCTCTCCTTACATGATAGTACGATTTGCTTGAAATGAGTCTTAGGGATTTGACACTTGAAAACAAGTTTTCCTTAATTTTCTTGAGTCACTGTGACATGCTTATGTGCTCGTCTTAATTATTTCTTCAATCATTATTTGGGTTCGTACTAATCTTTATCTTTCTTTTCTTTTTATATGAAACGCATTGGAGCAACAAGAGTCTCATGGCAAGACTCATCGTGGCAAATTAGTACCCGCATCTATGTGCATCTCTCTATCCGCATCGGAATTCCAAAGCCGCAGGCGAAAGACATCGCCATCCTTCGAGTCCTTTATATTATTTTCTACCCCGCCCCCATTCATTTATTTATTGTAAATTAATTGTTTAACATTACACTAATTAGTAGAATAGTTGGAATAATTAAATCTTGAACCAATAGATTAGTAAGTAGTTGGACATTAGAAATGTATTCCCTTTAATTTAATTCTTGCAGGCTTGCCACGACCAAAACTTTGCCAAATGATAACCGTCTCTTGCACTAGGCCACATAAATTAAATTTTTCAAGTAAGTGCATGCATTTAACTTATAAATTAGTTTCGCGTCACTTATTTATAAATAAAAGTAAATGAACACTTTTAAACTCTACATGTAGCACAAGTCTTTTAAACATTTTAGCACTTTTATCATTTTCTAACACTTTTCTAAGTAGGAGCCCTTCTAGCATTTAATACCTTTAGCAAACTTTTGCCCTTTTAAGCACCTTTTAAACATTTTAACATTTTTAGCATTTTATTAAACAGGAAGAGCTTTTACTTTGCATTTTTAAAACATAATAATTACCCTAGGTTTGGCAGGACAACCGCAAGTTAGCGGATCTTGAGGGTGCCTAACCCTTCCTCTAGATTAATAAAGAACCCTTGCCCTAATCTCATTAAGTTAGCGCACCATTAAAATGGAGTTAATGTTTACTTTAAACTAGTTAAACATTTAGGTGTCCTAATTCACCCAATTAATTAGGTGGCGACTCCATGAACCTTTTAGCATTTTAGCACCCTTTTAAACTTTAGCATCTTTAGCATTCTAGCAACTCTTTTGCAATTTTAGCACCTTTGCAATTTTAGCATTCTTTAAAACATTTTAGCTTTATTTTTATTTTCTAACCTTTTATTTGAGCAGAGTTTAGAAAATAAATGTCGCGACTAAAAAGGGCGCGATGAAATGGCGACTACTGGGATTTTAGGTTCTTAACCACAATGCACTAGGGCTATTATTCGCAATTATTTTGCATTTAATTTTTTGTGTATTGTATTTTGTTTATTTTTTGCTACTTGTTTTACTGCTTTCCCTAAACTGGCATTACGCTCATATTTCTTCCATTCTGGAAAATTCACACAAATCACACACTCACGCGCTGGTGTGCTCCGCACCCGCAAATTTCTTTCAAAAATATCCAAATTTTAGGAGAGTTGGCATACTGCGAGTTAGATCGGTTCGTCTGATCACCGCATAGCCTTCTCACTGAGTTGTCCGCCTGAACTCAAGGCCCGTAAAAGCCAAATCTTAGAAACTTAAGATGAGCTATACCACCTTTATTTTAGTACGATGCATTTACCTTAGGTGGGTTGGTCCTTTGGCATCGACACCACAATTAGGAAGACACCAAACTTGTCGACGGGTTTCTGAACCCAAACGACAACCAAAGATATTATGTGGTAGCGTGGCAATGACAGACAAATCCAAACCCAATCATGACATGTCAAATTGGGAAAAGCACCGTCATTTGGTCGCCATTTCCAACAAAGGCATTATAGTTGGATGACTTGGACAAATCCGTCATAATCTCGCATAAGTGACGCTAGGCTTCCTCCGCATAAAGAGGTCCCCGCATGTTAGGAAACGTTTGAATGTGCTATATGCAATATATCCGCTACATACCCGCAAATTACGTGCTTTATGCTAACACCGCTTGTTGCATTTTTAGAAAGATTTATCATCTCCCCAAAGGTCGATTTGTATTTGACTTAGCAATGGCGAGCATCAATATTTCACAAGATCAAAGGCACGGTCCAAATGATACGACCGATTGGCGGCATCCGAAGTGAACGAGCCTGAACTCGCTCGTTCCTATAGCAAAGCAGGGTCTCGAAAGAAGAGCGCATTGACACCTTCTCAAAATCGGGACAATGTAGGAAACTGCATGCGGCCGCAAATCCAAGCGCACTGTGCACGCAGATGTCAAGGACAAGCGCGCGGTCAAATACAAATCGACCCCCAAAACTCACAATTTTTTTTCGAGCGCATGTCTTTTCATATTAATGTAAGAAATGCAATAGCCGAAGCAGAAAATACGGCAAGAAGTTTCTTCGCAAGAAGAAACAGCAGAGGCAGAAGATATGACAAAAATCTCAAAATTCAAAGTCCGCATCAGAAGCAGCAGCAGCAGAAAGGGGCATCAACAATCGGCAATCAAAGTTCAGAGTTCCGCAACAAAACCTAGCGCATCAACTCGCATAAAGTCAAACTTGCAACCAGCATCGCACACAACAAAGGCATCATAACAATTCGCCACTGCAGCCAAGTGGCAACATCTCGCATTCGTCATGCATATCAGGGACGACATCTCTATCCATAAAATTGCACTTCTCATATATATTTATCATTTTGTTTAAACAGGTATACACTAACGTTTTCTCAAGCTTAGCTTGCAGGAGCATTTATTCTACAGGAGCAGCAACACGTCCAGGCAACGACGTTATCAGCACAGCAAGTCTACGCAACGACGCCAACAACAATACGTCCAGTAACGACGCGACGTTATCAAGACAAAGAAGTCCACGCAACGACGCCAAGAACAACACGCCCGCATAACGACGTGATCGCAAGTCCACGCAACGACGCCAAAGAAGAATACGCCCGCATAACGACGCATCAAGACAAAGAAGTCTACGCAACGACGCCAAGAAGAACACGCCCAGTAACGACGTTATCAAGACAAAGAAGTCTACGCAACGACGCCAAAGAAGAACACGCCCGCATAACGACGTAATCAAGAAGTCCATGCAACGACGCCAAGAAGAATACGCCCGTGCAATGACGTTATCGCGATAACAAGTCTACGCAACGACGCCAAAGAAGAATATCGCCCGCATAACGACGCGTGATCGAAGTCCACGCAACGACGCCAAAGAAGAACACGCCCAGTAACGACGTTATCGACAAATGAGTCCACGCAACGACGCCAAGAAGAACACGCCCAGTAACGACGTTATCAACACAAAGAAGTCCGAAACGACGCCATCATCGCGATATTACATCTACACGCGAAGATTTTCTGTTCTCAAAATTGCATTTTTATCATTCATGCTTTATTATTCGCTTAGCGCATGCACTAACTCTTTCGAGCTTTAGTCTACGCGAGCAAGAAGAATAAGTCCAAAACGACGCCAAGTCCAAAACGACGCCAAGTCCAAAACGACGCCAAGTCAAAACGACGCCAAGTCCGAAACGACGACAAGTCCAAAACGACGACAAGTCCAAAACGACGCCAAGTCCAAAACGACGACAAGTCAAAACGACGCCAGTCCGAAACGACGCCAGTCCGAAACGACGCCAAGTCCAAAACGACGCCAAGTCCAAACGACGCCAAGTCCGAAAACGACGACGAGTCCGAAACGACGACAAGTCCAAGACGACGACAAGTCAAGATATCACATCTACGCAGGACGATTTCTGCGTTCTCAAAATTGCATTTTTTCCTCATATATTATTCTCGTCTTAACAGCATGCACTAACTCTTTCGAGCTTTAGTCTACAAGCGGGCAATGCAGCAGGACAACGATCCGCATTCACAATCGCAACACGCTCGCGTGCGGCGAAATCACAAAGATTTGCAAAGATCGCATCAACACAAAGCATCATATTTTTCTACTCACGCTTGCATTACTTTAAAATTACGCATCATCATTTTGCCTTAATAGCATGCACTAACCGCTTGTTCAAGTCTTAGATGCAGCAAGACGAGCACAACGTGGATTTTCTTACAAATAACCGGCAACTGTCCGGGCCAACCTTCCCAACGACGCGTAGCGCCTGCCGCGTCGGCCCACTCGCCCACATCACCGTAGAACCCAGACCACAAGCCATAGCAGACACCTGTGTTCAAGCCGCTTATTTTCTTTTACTTTTGACCATAACCCGGTGTCATCATAACTCGACATCGGGACAACTTTAAGTCCGCGTTAGCCCGCGGTGTTTGGACCATGGTAGCCCGATGTCGCCATAACTCGACATCGGGACGCTTTTTGATTTTTGCGCCTTGTCTACCGCCAAAGATTTCGCACTTGAAGATCGAGACAAAATTGGCTATGAGTCAACGTCTTTGTCCGAAGATTCTTCCATCATCTCCATACAAAGAGGGACATCTGTTGACACCCAATTTTGACCCTCCCGTCCAGCCATTAACCATAAAATTACACTAATTTTGTAAAATAATTTTTTAGGATTTTTATAATAAAATGCAGCGAATAAAAAACATAAATACAGGCATAAATAAATAATTTAATAATGACACCGCGTCTTAAGCACTCAGAGTCCCGCACCCGCATTTATTAACTTTAATTCTTAAATAATTAATAAATGCATAAAATAAATAATTTAGCGATAACGTCGTGTCAGGTAGCATAGCCGCATTTATTAGTAATCATTTGTAATTTAAAATCATTTTTAATCTGATATGTGCCTTTAATAGCACCGCATTTATAAAGCTTTAAACGATTCTTAACTATCATACTCGCATTTAGCATTTAAATAATTTAATCTAAACTCAAATCAATTTTAATTTTGCAATAATGCATAATAATAAGATTTTAATAGCACCGCATTCTAAAGCATTAAGCATTAATTAAATAGCACGCCCGTCTTCATTTATTATTATAACAATTTAAATTTAGGCTAATAAAACACCTTGATAGTTTAATCACAATTTATTAATTTATTTTACCACTAATTAACTAATTAAATAACTAATACCCAATCTAAACTACTAGCAGCCCACACCCCATTTCACTCGCCTTTCATTTCCCTTCACACCAAGCCCAATCCCCATTATCCCCATTATCCCCTTATCAGCCCAAAGCCCCACGCCTAAAGCCTTATTCTTTCCCTTTCACTTCGTCTCTCCCACAATCAAAAACATAACCCAGCAACCCTAAAAAATTCCCATCGCCGCCTTCAAACCCGATATTTTCGACGGATTTTCAGCTGAAAATCCGGCTCCCTTACCTTCCTTACCCACACACACCCAGCCAACGATCCCCTACCATATCCAACCTTACCTTAACGAATCATTAAACACCCAGATTCGTCCAAAATAAAAGGGTAAGAATCAATACGAAATCTTAGCATATCAAGTACGAATCGTGCGAATTCAGAGCAAGAATAGGCATAGAAATCTCAGCCTTAAATGCATACCAAACATAGAACCCGAAGAGGGGCTATATAAGAACATGCAAAGAGCATCGACAAAAGAAAAAAAAGAAGAGAGAGCAGAGACGGGGTCGGGCACAGTAGTATCGAACAGAGGACAGTAGCACAGAGGGGAGAGTCAGGGAAACCCATAGCATCGATAGGGACACCCTTAGCAGCAGTTAAAGCACCACCATAGCAGAGTTCAGCTTGGAGAGCATCAATTCAGGGATCAGTCGAACCCTTCTCTCAGTTCTAGCCAAAATCAGCAAGCATTTTACCCCTTCTATTCGCATCGCAAACCCAAAACCCGTCGATTGGATCGATCGCTGATACGCCGCTTCGCTCGTCGAGAAGGTAAAATTCAACTCTCTATCGATTTCGCCGCATCTCAGATTTCAAAGATTTTGTGTCGCGTGTTAAACTTGCACTCCTCTGCTTTGTGGTTTTTCCGATCATCGACATATGTATGTAATGTATCTCATCGATACATTCCGAGTTCATTTAGCGACGCCGATACATGTTAAACCGCCTATATGTTGGGAGATGTTATTTGGGCAAAGCAAAATTAAAGCGTGGTCTGCTTAGTTGCAAGTATGTGATTGGTCTGTGGGAAAACAATTGGCTGCGTATTGTTTCTATTTCATTTGTCAACCTGTTTGCTATCTATTTTCAATAAGGATGACTTAAGGGACTCTCTTATCACACTTGATGGCACCTTGTCGATTGAAGCACAGATCCCTTTTGTTCGCCCACAAATCGCTTTCTTACATATTTGTAAATATTAACCATGAATAGCTTATTCGTATCCATATATATATATATATATATATATATACATATATAGGAACCTGTGTGATCAAAGTGAAGAACATCTATGCTCTTTAAATGTCTGCTTCGGTCTGGCTTCTGTCCCACATGGACCTTAAAAAAGAAGTAATGATGCTAATCGTCAAGATAACTGGAAAATATCATGTTATACGTGTCCGATGGCTAAAGATTGTCTAAGATCCGCTTAAAAGCTTACGTGGTTCCGGAATATCGAGGATCTATCTTTGCTTGCTTAAGTTGCTCATGATTCATAGGGTGGGGTTATAAATCAGTATGTCGCAATAGACCATCTTGTTAGATCCCTATACTCTGTCACATATGTCTTGAATGATCAAATACTTGCTGGGTGATCATATAAAATTTGCCCCCACTGTTTAAAGTTTGTCATATCGACCTGAGTATGTGTGTGTTTTGGCTCTGACTATTAAAGAAAAAATGCCTAATAACGTAGTAGTATGCATGTTTGGTTTTGGGTCTGAATGATCTTGTGCATTAAGGCCTTTGCATTGCCTCCAAATGACACGTCTACCCATTTAGCCTAAGTTTCATAACTGTTAAATTCTTAGAAATTGCCAAACGATGGGTAATGGCATCAACCTGACGTAATAATGTATTCCTTTGGGTATACATGTCCCTGCCCCTCCCTTACATGATAGTACGATTTGCTTGAAATGAGTCTTAGGGGATTTGACACTCGGAAAACAAGTTTTCCCTTAATTTTCTTGAGTCACTGTGACATGCTTATGTGCTCGTCTTAATTATTTCTTCAATCATTATTTGGGTTCGTACTAATCTTTATCTTTCTTTTCTTTTTATATGAAACGCATTGGAGCAACAAGAGTCTCATGGCAAGACTCATCGTGGCAAATTAGTACCCGCATCTATGTGCATCTCTCTATCCGCATCGGAATTCCAAAGCCGCAGGCGAAAGACATCGCCATCCTTCGAGTCCTTTATATTATTTTCTACCCCGCCCCCATTCATTTATTTATTGTAAATTAATTGTTTAACATTACACTAATTAGTAGAATAGTTGGAATAATTAAATCTTGAACCAATAGATTAGTAAGTAGTTGGACATTAGAAATGTATTCCCTTTAATTTAATTCTTGCAGGCTTGCCACGACCAAAACTTTGCCAAATGATAACCGCTCTTGACTAGGCCACATAAATTAAATTTTTCAAGTAAGTGCATGCATTTAACTTATAAATTAGTTTCGCGTCACTTATTTATAAATAAAAGTAAATGAACACTTTTAAACTCTACATGTAGCACAAGTCTTTTAAACATTTTAGCACTTTTATCATTTTCTAACACTTTTCTAAGTAGGAGCCCTTCTAGCATTTAATACCTTTAGCAAACTTTTGCCCTTTTAAGCACCTTTTAAACATTTTAACATTTTTAGCATTTTATTAAACAGGAAGAGCTTTTACTTTGCATTTTTAAAACATAATAATTACCCTAGGTTTGGCAGGACAACCGCAAGTTAGCGGATCTTAGAGGGTGTCTAACCCCTTCCCTCTAGATTAATAAAGAACCCTTGCCCGGAATCTCATTAAGTTAGCAGACCATTAAAATGGAGTTAATGTTTACTTTAAACTAGTTAAACATTTAGGTGTCCTAATTCACCCAATTAATTAGGTGGCGACTCCGCGAACCTTTTAGCATTTTAGCACCCTTTTAAACTTTAGCATCTTTAGCATTCTAGCAACTCTTTTGCAATTTTAGCACCTTTTGCAATTTTAGCATTCTTTTAAAACATTTTAGCTTTTATTTTTATTTTCTAACCTTTTATTTGAGCAGGAGTTTAGAAAATAAATGTCGCGGCCGAAAAAGGGCGCGACAGTCATATCCGTTCTAACCACCTCTCCCCAATACTTCTTCGGCCTACCTCTACCCCTCATGAACCCGTCCATTTCCAACCTCTCACACCTCCACACTGGGCATATGTGTCTCTCCTCTGCACATGCCCGAACCATCTCAGTCTTGCTTCTCGCATCTTATCCTCCACCGAGATCACCCCACTTTATTCCGAGTATATATATATATCCCCTCTCACTCAATTTACACACCATATGTTTCATTGTGTGATTAAGACACCTCTCCTTACTGGAGTACAGTAACATGGGAGATGGACCCTAACAATGTACCTTTCTGCAAGAGGGCCTGCCTATATAGCTCCTAATATATAAGAAGTATACATGTCCAACATAGATTCAAGAGAGAATTGAGACACGATTTTACAAATAGTGGATGCCATTTAATGACATGGTCAGTTAGAGCATCCACAAAAGAACCCCACTTGATTTTCCATATCGTAAGTGCCTTTTCTCTACGTTTTCCATGTGCAATTCTGTGGTGTGCTTTACTGCTTAGGGTAGTTTTGGTCCTCTTATGGTCCCATTGAGGTAGCCCAAAGTAAATTACCAGTGTATTTTCTTAGTCCTTTTTTTGGGTTGATGAAAGGGAATGATGAAGGTGAATAGAGATGACAACGGATTCTGGATCCGGTTCGGATTCGGTGGATCCAGATCCGTTTTATAGGATATGAATTTTTAAAATTTGACCCGACGAATTCGGATCGGACCCGAATCCATTTATGATTGATCCGATCTGAATATGGATTTTGTCTTTGAAATCCATATCCGGTCCAGATCCGACCCGTAAATCCGTTTTTTATTAAATATATTATACATTTATACATCCATAATACTTAACTTAATCATATTATACATTTACATCTAATTGTTCCCGTCTGCATGTATCACAAATATAAGCCACCTGACTGTTCTATAACATTAAATGGATTCCAAGGTGCTGCCGCATCTGATAACACTGAAGCATGGAAATGGAAGCTCACTGCTCTGCTACACAACAATGATAAACAAGAGGTGCTCTCGAGGGAGAAAAAGGATAGGCGTGATTATGAGAAAATAGCAGTTTTAGCCGAAAGACAGCCAGGGAAGAGTCTGTTCCATATGAAGACTTCTTTCTGAAACTAACATGTACTTGTTTGGAAATGAAATAGAGCAGAATAGGTTAGATTATTCAGATAACATGTTGAATGTTGAAATATTATTAAGACAAATTTTTTTACATGTGAATTCAGAAACGACCCAGTGGATCTGGATCTGGATTTGGATATGATTTTTATGGACCCGATGGATCTGAATCCGGATCTGAATACAGATATAAAAAAGATCTAGTAGGGTTCGCTCCAGATCCTATCCGTTGTCATCCCTAAATGTGAACCTTATATATGGAGTGAAACGTGTGGTTCCTTAATGATAAGTGCGACTATATGTGTTGACTCATATAACAAAAAGTTTTCGGTTTATACTAGTCTATTGGATTCATCCACTTTCAGGGCAGGCAATTCATTATTGTAGGAAATAGTGATGGATGAAAAGTGCAGTTTTAAAGAGAATTTCTTCTTAGTGAGTTTATGTTTTAGCTCCTAATCCTAACCAATTAGTATTACACTTTTTATATAAATTTACAATCAGTAGGTCTCCCGATAATTATTGGCTGACTAATTTGAATATTAAAAGGGAAACACTCCCTATCAAAATTTATCATTTCTACTGTTCGAATTTAAAACCTTTATTTGAAGTGAATGAATCATATTCATCTCACAATAGTTTGATAATTCTTACACTTAGTAGGTGTTTGACTATGCGATTTGGAATTATGATTTATGTTAAATATATCCAAATATGGATAGACTACAAGACTAATTCTACTATAATACATACACGAGTCTATCATGTCTATGCTCAGTTCTGAGTTTGCTATGAAGGACTTGAGACTCTTGAGTTATTTTTTGGGGATTGCTGTCACTCGTCATGCAGGTGGATTGTTCTTATCACAGAGGAAGTATTCTGCTGAGATCATTGAGATAGCTGGGATGTCATCTTGTAAGTCCATTTCCACTCCAGTTGATACTAAATCCAAGTTGGGTGCTGCAGCTGTCTCCCCATATGAGGATCCGACCCGCTATCGCAGTCTTGCAGGAGCCCTTCAGTATATTACGTTCACGCGACCGGATATTACATATTGTCGTACAATAGGTGTGTTTGTTTATGCATGATCTCAAGATTGAGCACACGAATGCGTTCAAACGCATTATTAGATACATCTGTTTGATTATGGCCTGCATTTATATCCTTCGTCGACGTCTACACTTGTCTCATATACAAATGTTGATTGGGGTGGTTTTCCTGACACCAGACGGTCTACATCTGGCTATTGTATATTTCTTGGGAATAACTTGGTCTCATGGTCTGCAAACGTCAGTCAATGTTATCCCGTTCTAGTGCAGAGACTGAGTATCGAGGGGTAGCCAATGTGGTCTCCGAGTCATGTTGGTTACGTAATCTTCTATTAGAACTTCATTGTCCTATTGAGAAATCTACCTTGGTTTATTGTGATAATGTTAGTGCCATATACCTTTTTGGGAATCCGGTTCAGCACCAACGCACTAAACATATTTAGATGGACATTCATTTTGTTCGAGAGAAGGTAGCTCGTGGACAAGTACGCGTCTGTCATGTCTCTTTCAGATATCAAATTGCAGACATCTTTACAAAGGGTCCCTCGGTCCTTTTTGAAGATTTCAGAGACAGTCTCAGCGTACGAAGACCGCCCTCTATGACTGCGAAGGTGTGTTAAATATACCCAAATATGGACAGAGAATATGTATCGTGACTTAATATGTACAATTATGTATTATAGTAGAATTAGTCTTGTAGTCTTTTCATAATTGTATAGTTAGTATCCAAATAGAATAAGAATTTAGATGTATAGTAGGAAAAACATTTTCCTATATGTAACTTGTATATATACACCGTTCATTAATAAGAGATTATTTCTTTCAATTGCAGGTTTTGGTTTCAAATCAGTGTTTGTTTATGAAATTTGCACAAAGTTTCAACTTCTAATTCATATTATGATTGCAAATTCCAAATTCTCCAAAAAGTAGAATTTTTTATCCCAATTTTTTGAAATGTAAGACTTGACCCATAAATTTATATTTTATAAAAAAAAGACCTATCATTTTAAATTTTACAAAGAAAAGCTCCATACTCGACGTGAAAAAATTGTCCACACTATGTCGAAATATTATATTATGGAATAGCTAATTGCTACTATTGTTACTTTTTTTGGATCAATGAATCTTCGTCAAATTATGAGTATTTAAAAGTGTGTAATAGCATGTAATTGCAAACATTTATTTATAAGATGAACGTGGAGATATGCGATTTAGTAATGCGACGCCTTAGAATATTTCGATACCTTATTAATGAATTATGCTTTGTTCATTTGATAAGATTAAATAAGAGTTGGAAAAGTTTTGATAGTTTTCATAAATTATGGAATTGTTATGACAAAAGATATAACTTAAGAAATCCAAATTGCATGTTCAAATAAAATATCAACTTCAAATCAACATGATTTCAAATCATGATTAGAAATTATGTCCAAACGAGCTCTTACACTCTTGAACCTCCAACCATATTTCCTAGTTCAATAATTAGGGGTGTACATGTACCGGGTTGGTTCGGATTTTTCAAATATCAAACCAAATCAATTGCATCAGGTTTTTAAAAAACCAAACCAAACCAATAAAATTCGGGGTTTTCAACCTCGGATTTTCTCGGGGTTTTCTGGTCTCCCCCCTCCCAACTTCATACAAAACATATAATTTCTACTTCAAATATTTCTTTAGTCCTAGTAAGATACAACTATATAATTAAGGTGTTTCTTAAGAAAATAATACAAAATGTGAGATAGTGATGATATTGTATTAAAATATTCAATAAAAAATAATATAAAATCAGTTAAAATAAATATTTCCAATTAATAAGCCATAAAGAAAATGATCATAATCTAAAAATACTAAATCATGCTAAAATAAGAACGGCTAATAAGTATTAATTACATCACAAAGAAAAAATAAAATTATGTTATGTATTTTCACTCTCTACAAATCAATTATGCAAAAAATGATAGAAATCAAACATTATTGTCATTCATTGTGTTAGAAATAAATTTCTTTTGTTAGCATTAGTGTTTAGTCTTGGACCTCATTTAAATTATTAATATTTACAGAGGTGGACTCAGAATTTGAGTGCAACGGGCACATTACGCCAATTATGTACTAGCGACTAAATTAGACGCGAGTGCGACTCTTAAAAAACTTAACAATTACTGAAAAGTGGTAAAAGATCTTTGGAAATTTTACGCTTTTGCAGAGAGGGATTTAATGAAAAAGTAAAGTGGAGGGTGGACTAAAGAATAAAAAAATAAAAAAATAAAAAAAAAAAAATTATGTGACTAAAAACTTGTAAAGGCGCTGGTGTACTCTACAAAATAAAACTAAAATGTTGTGGTTGCCTAGATTCAAACTCGGGTTGCAGAACATGAGCTAAGAGGCACATTAACCAATTGAGCTATTCTAACAATTTTATTTGAGAAATCCTCTTAAAATATATCATAGTTTTTCCAGATATATAAATATATATATATATATATATATATATATATATATATATATATATATATATATATATATATATATGTGATTTAATCCAAATCTGCCGAATCACTCATGTTATGATCTTCTACCTCGGAATTATTGGAAGAATTCTTAACGTTTTAGTTTTTTTTATGACTGTTGAAGTGACCGAACGAAATATTGGATTGATTCAATACCGAATCCCAGATCTCCATAGACGACTAATGATAGGGGCTGTATTTTTCGGAAAAAAAGATAGTGATTTTTTTGAAGTTATCGGGGGCACGTGGCCCCACCCTTCAAGGTGGATCCTCTCCTGAACATCCGTGAGCTATAAAATTTATTGACATTCAAAAATTTTAGTCCAAACTTGAAATAATATGATAAAAGACAAAATATTATGAAATCTTTTAAGCAATATTTATAAATTACATTACAAATAAATATTTTTATGTATAAAATATTTTTTAAAATTGAATACATGTAATGTCAGGTTGGTTTCATTCGGTTTGATTTTTTTTAGCTAAAACCAACCAAACCAATTATGATCGAGTTTTTTTTCAACACCAAACCAAGTCAAACCAAATCACTAGTCGGGTTTTTTTTCGATTTGACTTGATTTATCAATTTGATGCGGTTTGTCGGTTTTCTTTGTACACCTCTATCAATAATCATGAGAATGTAGGGAATGTTTTGTTTTGTTTTTTTTTCCTTTGATTTTTAGGAAAAACGAAAAGCTTAGGTCTGTGGAGAAGAATTTGATTAGTCATCATCAAACTATAGCAGAGGATTTTAGTAGCTTAGTTTATTGGCTATTTAAACTTTTATCTGAAAGTTTTATTCTGCACTTTGTAATCCCCTCTCCCATTTCCCCTTTCCTACCCTCTATATAATAAATCATGGAACTATGATAGATATATGTCACACATCCACGCCTAGGGCTGCACAAAAGTCGGTCCGGACCGAAAAATCGGACCGGACCAAACCTGTCGGACCGGACCGAGAAATTCGGTCCGGTCTTCGGTCCCTGTGATTTGAGAAATCGGTTTTGTCCTTCTGACCGAAAAAATATATATATATATATATATATATATATATTTTATAATATATATAATATATATAATTCCTAATATATATAATATATATAATTCCTAATATATATAATATATATAATTTATAATTTTCTAAATTCCTAATATATATAATTCCTAATTTTATAAATTTCTAATATATAATATTATATAATTCTGCCTGTTCCGGCCCTTTTTTAAAAATTGAATTTCCAATCTGAAATTGACATTCTCGGATCGGTGCCACGAAATTTTTACGTTGAAATCTATTGTACATCGCGAGATATTTAGATTTGAAAAGGGGAAAACGTAGCGATTTGGGGAAAAGTGAAATTGAGGCAAGATGGACGTGTTTGGAGAAATCGGCGGAATCAAACACTTCAGCTTGTCCACCCTCGTAAAAAAATACGCGAAATCAATTTTTTTAGGTAAAACGGACGTCCGAGCGCAGTTATGATCAGATAAAGTTTGATCAATTTACAACCTATATTTGATATGTCAATACGTCCGGCCGGGCGGAGGATGAGGCCGGGTCGGCTGGGTTGGGGCCGGGCTTGGGCAATTCGGTCCAAAACCGGACGACCGAATGATCGGACCGAACACGACCGACCGAAGTTCGTCCGGTCTTGGTCGGACAATCCTATCAGCTCGTCCTCGGTCCGGTCCGGTCCGATTTTAACCCTTTGTGCACCCCTATCCATGCCCCATAATCCCAAGGGGAAGCAGAAGAGGAAAATACCAAACGAGAAACAACATCAAAAGCTAGAAGCAAATTATTTTTTCTACCTATCACAATTGACATGTAGCCTTCACCAATCCTTTGTTTTTCCTTTCCCTTATCCATAGCCTTCCCTTTCACAACTCCCACACCCTCAATCCATAAAATAAAATTGTTGATTTATTCAATTGACGATGATATACCTTTGGACAAGCAAGAAAACGAAGCGAGAAAGAAAGAAGAGATAGAAGAAGAAGATGGAGAGAAGATGCAGTTCTGATTTCATTATCTTCAAACTTAGATTATACAATGTAGAGTCTAAGATATATATACATGTAGTAATTTAACTGACTACTAATCACATCAACTAACTAGCTAATTAGTTAACTAGTCCACTAACTAACTAACTGTAACTACCTTTCATATATTTGTTTATACAGAAGTATACAGACGTTATACACAGTGCTGTAATATACGATCAACATGATATACTATGAATATACATGATATACAATATAGCTGTGTATATTCATTCACATTTCTCAACACTCCCCATCAAGTTAGGCGTGGTGAAGATATTCAGTACACCTAACTTGGAATTCAAGTACTGATGTTGCTGCTCCTGGAGATTATTGTTTATTTCTTGGATTTTCAAGACAACTCAGTATCAATAGAATGAAGATAAATAGGGTGATTTTGATTCACTGATTGTGCATTGCCAACAATTGTACCATCTTCCCAAGTGGGCCTGTAAGTGAAGAAAGTAGGCAAAGGACATTGTCTGATTACAATATCAATATATGTCCGAGGATTAAAACTTTTCAAGCTATCCAATTGAACACCCACAAGATCATCACAACTAGTTTTAGCCTTTTGCATAAGCATCAACATTTGATTCACTGAATCAGCCATAATTGGTGCACAAATTAGTGTTTGGTTCCTCCTTATTGTCTCCATTTCCATCTTCTCTACACCAGAATCAACAACAAACTCCATTGGCAACCAACTCTAGAGCACTCCAAAAATGGGTAAGTATAGCAGAAGTTGTAGGCTCAGCAGCTAGTTGATGTTGAGTTGAAGAATTTCCTCTATTAGCCAGACCTTCGGTTGTTTTTTAGTATAATTCATGTTGCTAGTCATTGAAATCGATATAGATCAAGAGAAACAGATGAGTATTTTGACGGAAATTCACTTCCAAGAAGTAGAAGTTTATCAGCAAGAAACAGAAAAATCAGATTTCACTTTTAATGAAATTAGTGAATCTTTGTAAATCAAGATCGAGATGAGAGACAAGTTATTCTTTGAGCCTTAGGCTCTGATATGATGAACTATACAAGTTCCATGATCAGACATGGACTATCTTTTAAGAAGAATAAGGAAGAAAACAATTATGAGATTGTGAGATGTAGAAGAGAATGTGAGAAATGAACTGGTTTATTGAGTTTTTTTCAGTTCTAAGATAAGAAATAATACAATATACTGAGACTCAATTGAGATGTATATTCTCGTGTCTCAATCATAGAGAAGAACATATAAGAATGAATTAGAGAAGAATGAGAGATTGAAGATCAGAGATAGAACCAGAAATTTTCTTGATATAGAACAGAATTTGTCTTGATAAGCTTTTTGTTTTTTATGTTAACAGAAATAAGAAGTAAGAACTTTCTGAAGTACTGATTTGTTACTCAGAATTAAGAAAGATATCAGAATCAAGGATCCATTAAAGACCTTATTAATCACAAGCTTGCAGAAGATAACAGATTTAAGTAGATTATCAGGACACCTAAGTAACACTAGGTTTGTCTGATTTTCAATTATTTATTTGAGAATCAAATGACTTGTATTATCAAGTCTTCAGAGAAATAATAGTAGCAAAAAAACTAGAAGAAGAAAGATACTGAATTTAAGAATCAAGAAAGATACTCAAGTCCTTTAAGAACTTGTAAGAAGAAGAAGAAAGAAAAATTTCAGAATCAGAAATTTAGGACCTGATTTATTAGTAAGCTATCAGAATCCCAGATAACAAGTATACACATGTATTATCATGTCTTAACTTGTAGAAGATAGAAGAATAGAGAAGAATACCAGATTGAAGTTTGAAGATTAGAAACAGGAATCGAAAGAAGATTAGAAACAAAAGAAGATTAGAAACATAAGGAAGATTAGAAACAGAAGGAACCTGAACCAATGTACTAGTGAATTGTCTCCATTTAACTTTGCCGAAGAGAGACAATCATCAAGCTTTGGATCAAGGCTCTGATACCATATTGATTTATTCAATTTAGCCAGTGATATACACTGGACAAGAAATAAACCAAAAACAGAAAAGAAATAAGAAATAGAAGAAGAAGAAGATGGAGAGAAGATGAAGTTATGATTTCATTATCTTCAAACTTAGATTATACAATGTAGAGTCTAAGATATATATATATATATATATATATATATATATATATATACATGTAGTAATCTAACTGACTACTAATCACCTCAACTAACTAGCTAATTAGTTAACTAATCCACTAATCGAATCGACGATTAGTTAACTAATCAGAACTACCTCTGATATATTTGTATATACAGAAGTATGCAGACAATATACACAGTGCTATAACATACGATCAACATTATATACAATATAGCTGTGTATATTCATTCACATTTCTCAACAAAAAGGCCCCTAAATCCATAAACAAAGAAAAAATGGTTTTAGCAGAACCTCCTTTAGCAGTAGAGCGCGGGACCGCAAGGTCACGAGTTCGATCCCCTGCATAAACCTTCTTGGTTGAGCCTGTCACACATGGCTTACCAAGTGTGGTTTACATGGCTGACGTGGTTTGCAGGCTACTGCGTCAGTCCGGGGTTTACTGTCTTGCACTGAAAGAAAGAATGGCGGCCTTCACAACAAAAAATATATTCACAAATTGTAGGCATGTCTAATAAAAGGCAAAAGCGCTATAAATAGTTACAAGGAAAGAAATCCGAAGAAACAACAAAGAGAAAAAAGATAATACATTAATTATAAGAGTTTAATAAACTTAATAGGAATACTATGATATGTTTCTATTTTCCTTCAAAAAAGCAGGACAGCTTTCTGGATTTTTGTTATGCATGGACGTGATGAAACGTCAATTAGGAGGTTAGATACAAAATATGAGACTGAGTATCAGGTAGTTATCTGTTGTGCTTTATTGACAAAGCACGAATTTTGTAAACGTAAGGAACCAATAATGAAAGAATGACTCCTGAACAAGAATACGACAATAAAGGATGTAAATGAATTTAGAGAGGGTATTATTTCCACATCAATGAATGAATATACAATGAGAATATCCAGCATATATCTCAATTATCATAATCTGCTAACAAGGAACTAACAAATTAAACTTCTCCCTGGAATGACTAATATGGCCCTCTTATTTATTTAAAATACATGTGGTGTATGGCCAAAATTGAAGGGGAGCCTTGGAGTAACTGGTAAAGTTGATATCATGTGATCCGGATGTGATGAGTTCAAGCCGTGGAAACAACTTCTAGTAGAAATGTGAAGTAAGACTGCGTACAATAGATCTATGTTGTCCGGCCCTTACTCGAACCCCGCGCATAGTGAAAGTTTAGCTCACCCGGCTGTTTTTTTTGTGGTGTATGGCGAAAATATTCATGAACTATTAGAAGCAAAGCGATTATGCCATTTCTTTGCTTTTTGCCACCAAAATATCTTTATCGTTAGCCGAGTGGAGCAGATATGCCGTTGAAATATCGAAAATAAAGCAATTATGTCAGCTTACTTTTGGTAAGAAAAAAAAAATCTTTTCGTCAGCAAAATTGAGAGAAATTATTACTTTTGTTTGTTCTTTGTCATAAACATTGCCTTGCCGTTAACCAAGTGAAGCAGATATGACTCTTTCTAATAATAGACTCACATCAAATGTAAATTACCATAAAATAATATTTCTTTTGTTGAGTTGAAAAATCAAATTGAAGGAAATAATCTTTACATCACTTGGCTAATAATAAGGGCATTTTTGTGCCAAAAAGCAAACGAAAGTTCTGGCCTTCTGGGTCATAGCATTTTTATGTCAAAAAGTAAATAAAAGATATAATTGCTCTATTTTTAATAATTCAATTGCACTTTTGGCCCTTTTAGGTATAGCAATTTCCCCCAACCTGTCAAGAGTGACAAAGTTAGGAACGGTTGCCCGAAGAAATGAACATCTAGGCAAGTCCTATTTTCAGCTGGAGCATCACCAATTCAGCATATAGATCTCCTAATACGGTTAACAAGGAAACAAAGTGAAAGTATATGTATGTCCTAGAGATAATTTGTATTAGGATAAAATGTACTTTATATATATTCATATTTATATATTAATGTTAATTAATATTATGACATTTGCATTTGTTGAATTATTAGTTGATTGTTTTTTTTTGTTGAAGGAACCGCACCGCTACTCTTTCGAGCGCAAGAGGTAAACCCCGATCGACGCAATAGCCTGCAAACCACGCCAGCCAGTTAAACCACACTTGGCAAGCCAGGTGTGACAGACTCCAAGAGGCGGCGCAGCGACGTTACCCTGGGGTTTCGAACTTGTGACCAAACTCTCCCACACCACCCAATGAGGATACCCTCTGCCTTCAAGACCAACTGGTCTAGGGCTTCGGATACTTAGTTGATTGTTTATAATATTCTATAAATGCATTCCTAGAGTTTACGTGTTTATTAATGATGTAAAATTAATATTATAACGTAACTCTTAAACTACATCGACTAATGATCATCGAGATTGGGATATCGATGATATGCGATACGTCGATATGTGGTCTGCATCATATCCTTAGGGGATGTAGTATGTCTCACTTGCTACGAGTTATGACAACTCGTGATGGACACATGGATACTTGTTGAAGTATTGGTATACCCTACTGATGCGTTTTTTGTTATATGTCTAAGGTGTCATCGGTATGCGGGAGATAATAGTCCTTAGACTTGAGGTTGATACACACCTTATTCACTGAGTAATGTACTTTGATCCTGTCCTAAGCTCAAATGTCTTATAGGTTGAGACACGACTTGTTTTGGGTACGTTACGAAGTGGATTAAAGGTGGTAGTCGAACCAAGATTAGAATTCATTCTTTGAATCTATATTCGAGAAAACACTCAGATACTCATAAGATATTAGGTTGACTAAGTCGTTGGCCAACGCAAATGACATGTCTATGATATGGTCCTGTTGTCAACTAATATAGATGCGATATAATGATCAATCCATTTGGATAGATACTTGAAAAATTCTAAGCTTTATTGAGTGTGTCGTGAATGAAATAATTTTATCTTCCCACATAGAGGTTCAGTTCACATGTTTTGTGTAGCTAAACTTTACATATTGAGTTCGTCTTCTGGCGCAGTCTAGGAGTTCCGTGAAGATCCTAATGTAATTAGTGACGATATGTAAAGGCCTGAAGGGTAACACTAAGTCAAATATTCTGTCGATTGAAGGATGTAATTAGAATGAGATTATATATATATGTTTGGTTGATGACTGGGACATTAGAAATGGGAACAAGACAGAAAATTGGGACAGGACCGCGGTGCCAAAACGCGTGTAGACACCGCAGTGCCACTTACTCGTGGATCGCGTCGAGACGCCCAGCTGGTCCGATCGCCGCCCATCTGTGACTTGTTTTATGGGCTGGCCCATGGAAAACCCTAGGTTGTCTCTTCAATTATAAATCCCCTTCCCATTTCAACACACCAAAGCAAGAGACTTAATCTCTTCTAAAGCTCTGTCGGAATCTCTAGTATTCTAGACTTAGCAATTACATCAAAGTTTTCCAGAACTTGCAAATCGAGGGACGTTTGCGTGTGCACCCTCAGACTACACAAAGCTTGAAGATTCGCGGATTGCTATCTACAAAATGTAAGTCTTTTGTCGAAGTATTACATTATGCTTTGTGTTTATTTTACATCATATATTCATACTACAGTTTGATCGAAAGTCGAGTTTGAAATAGAAATTTTCAATTCCGATGCGTGTACGAAATCGACTAAAACGCCTACAGTGGTATCAGAGCCTGAGCTGTTTTGTATGTTTATATGATGAATATTAATGATAATATGAGTTAGGATTTGTTTAGATCTATTTTTATGTTGTTAAAACCTTTAAAATCTTAAATCTTTAGAACACATGGTCATTGTGCCCAGATCTGTTAAAAATAATTATGTATTCGAGAAAGTCAATCCAATAAATAACTCTTCTAAGTTGATATGCGTTATCCGGCTCAAAGCATGATGCATTAAAACGAAGAACGAGAAGAAAATTGGATTAGATTGTCGATGAACATATTGTTTTAATAGTGATGGAGATACAAGTGATACATCTGAAAATCTGACCCTAAACCAGTTTTAGAAGTTTGGATTTTCGGGATTTGTGTTTCTGGAGGTAAGGCACCGCGGTTCAATGATGAAGCACCGCGGTGCTGCTAGGGTTTTTAAGGCAGCGCCGGGATTCCACGATGGAACACTGCAGTTCTTCCTAGATGAAGCCAGAGGCACCGCGACTCTGTTCATCCAGAAGCTTGAAATTAATTTTTCGCATATTCGCCGTAGGCGCGTGCCACCCGGACAGACCACTGCGCGCCGATGATGGTGATTCTCGGGTTTGCTCTCTGCTTCTGAAGCACCGCGGTGCCACCTGTTAGGACCGCAGTACAAATTGACATTTTACAGATCTAGTGACACACTGCCTCTGAGGCACCGCGGTGCCAACGACGGTAATAAAAAAAAATCAAAAATCAGAAATAGAACTTTAAAAGTTTCAGATTCTAAATCTGAAGTTTGAAAGGTTTCAGTTTCTGAAAATAAGTTTGAAATTGGACAGATTTGGTCCTTTCGGGCAAATATGTAATTAAAATAAGTTTCAGAAAATTGGTTTAAAGTTCTGGAAATTGCAAACAGGTCCCAGAAACTTGAAAAGTATTTTCTGAGTTTTGAAATTGTATTTTCTGAATTAATAGGGGTTCAGAATTGAACTTTTAAATTCTAAGGGAATAAACGATAAATATTGAAAGTTTACAGAATTCTAGAAAATCAGAATTTTGAAATCAGAAAATATTTAAGGGCCCTTCTACTCGTCATTTTATATTAGAGGGTTGAAGGGGTGTAAAGCTGGGAAAACCACAATGCTAGCAGATGGCGGGCCTCCACTTTTCTTTCATTAATGAAACCCCCCTCAACCGACCTGATCGAAATATATTTTGAAATCTTTCCTAGCTACCGGGGGGGGGGGGGGGGGGTTCGAGTTGGCGTGTAGAAGATCTCTTCTATTTTATAGATTATAGAATTTAGACAAATAGACCCATGATTATCATTAATGGTATATTATTGTATAATATACAAATGTGCTAAGTGTTTTAAATGTGATGCATTTAAATTATTAGCATATCGTCCGCAATTATTGTCTGGGTAGGCGACGCCCAGTAATTGTTTAAATTCAAATGATCGCTATAATTGTCTGGGTAGACGGCGCCCAATATGTGATTAAAACCATCTTATATCATGCATATTGGGTTTGATGGTTTCCTATCTAATTGTGTTTAAAAATTGAATGATAGGATGTCATATGATGTATGACTTGATTGTTGATCTTGAATAAATCTCCGAAAACTAAAATGTTCCCCAAACATTAAATACAAGCCTAATTATAACGCGTCGTCCATTATAATTGTTAGGGAGTTAAATTCTCTTCGGCGATACGAGTATTTATGTTAAAGCATTTGCTCTAAGTCTACGAGGATCAAGGCCCTTTCATAGATGTGTTAATATGAAAGTAGATAATAAACTTTTGTAGGTATTTACACCAAAGTGTTTGCTTGCAAAGACTAAATTTACTTAGACATTTAAACGTAGTCGTGTAATGGGGTTGACTTGTTTGAATATTGGCGCCAAAGTGTCGGACTAGTCTAAAGACGTAAGATTAAATGAAAGATATTTAATCAAACCAAGAGTTGTAAAGTTGCTTTACAATTGGTTGAGGACCTACCAAAGTGTGCTATTAAAGTTATCAGCCAAAGCAAACGCGGATATAACATATGTTTGGATCTTGGCTCATTATGACCTTTAAATTATTTTTAGGTCCGTATTCTACCTTAGGGTCGTAGAAGTATGCAAAATAGTGGGAGCTAATTAAACTAAAGGCCATGTTAAATTAGCAAATAATGAATGTGTATAAATTAGGAGAGTGAATGTTGATTGCATTTTCCTGTTCTATCTATTATCTTCAGATCTTCAGAATATCGAGTTTTTCGTTGCTTATGGAGTCCAACAGACTTATTGGACCCAATTTCATAGACTGGCTCAAGAATGTAAGAATTGTCCTGAGACAAGAAAAGATTGAATATACATTGGACAAGGTATTCCCCACAGCTCCTGCGGAGGACTCTTCTGAGTATGTCATCTTCGATAAGGTTGCTTATGAGAAACATTTTCAGGATGCCACTTCAGCTCAATATTTGATGTTGCTTCTATGTCTCCACCATTGCAAAGACAGCATGAGCACATGGAGCCCAACAAAATGGTAGCACACTTGAAGAGTCTCTATGACTCACAGTCTCAGACAATTGAGTATGACCTGCTCATAGAACTTTTCAAGTGTAAGCTAAATGAAGGGGGCCAAGTGTCTTCTCATGTGTTGAGAATGATTGAGTTGATAGAGAGGTTGACATCCATTGATATAAAATTTCATGACAGGGTCTCCACCACCCTCATCCTGCATTCACTTCCTAGGTCGTTTGAGAGTTTCATTGTTAATTATAATATGAATAGAACTAAAGCGACTTTGCCGGAGTTGCATAATATGCTGAAAACCTTCGAGTCTTCGACCTCCAAGAGCAAACCTATTTCTGACGGTTGGCTCCTCTAGTCGCCCCAAACCGAAAGGTAAGGGACAACAAAAGAGGAAGGGCAAAGTTGTTGCTCGTGAAGAAGAATGGCCAAGAGAGGCGAAGAAGAAGAAATCGCAAGATTGGATGTTTGCATGAATTGCCTTGAAAAGCGGCATTGGAGAAATGATCAGATCGCTTCCAAAGTGAGGAATAGCACCAGGTGCCTCAACCTCTACTGGGAAATGTATATTTGTAATTGAAATTAATCTGTCTATAAATGATTCTCATTCCTGGGTACTAGATACCACTTGTGGCTAACACAATTGTACAAATGTGTAGGGGCTAACTGATAGCAGGAAGGTCGGGCCTCGAAAGGTAGACCTGCGCGTCGGAAACGTAGCACGAGTTGGTGCTGAGCGCGTGAGAACCTATAGACTAGATTTACCTTCTGTTAAGTGTATTTTGTATACACTTTTGAGTCATTTTTAGTTAGTATTTTACTCTTTTATTCTGCATTTAGTATAGTGTTAGGTGTGTTTTTCCTTCATTTTGTATCACAACGGTCATAAAAGGGAAATGCCACTTTTGAGGATGAAATGAGCTTAATTGAGATGATAATTGCACAAGTACAACCCAAAGAATGAAGTCTAAGAAGTGCCAAGAAGAATAGAACAAATCAGGCGGAATCAGACAAAAATCAAGGAGGCACCGCGGTGCCTCGCCAGGTAGCACCGCGGTGCCATAGAACCGCTGCCGAAAAGTTGGAACCGAGGCATAAAAATTCCAGTGAGAAGCCCAGTGATTTTAGCCAATTAGCACCGCGGTGCCTGACAGCAGAACCACGGTGCCGACGCGAGTTTTTCCAAATTTTCTGGGCCGAATTGGACAGGGTATAAAACCCCCAAAACCCTGCTCATTATACCATACCATATACCATATCACAAATCATACTTTTGGGAGGCAAGAAGGAGGCTACAATTGGAGACTCTTGTTCAAGTTCTTTTTCTTTTCCTTATTTTATTTCAGTTTATGTTGGATTGTAATTTAGTTCTTGACATGACAATGATTATGAGCTAATTACTTTAGTAGGGTTTCCATCGAATCTTCTTGAAACTCTTTCATATAGTTGATGCATTGATTATTTATTTCTTCTTCATCATATTAAGATTTATTCAATATTGTTATGATTGTTTGATAATTAACTAGCTATTAATTGTCATCACTTATATGATTTTGAATCAAAAGTCTGAAAGATGAGATTTGAATATGTTGTAATTGTTTAGACATAGGTTAAAATCGTGGACGAAAGTACCCCGATACTTGTGTAGTATTGAAGGTTATTGTTCTTAATCCTCCTATGTGGTAAAACTTATCATAGAAATATAGAAGGTTTCTGCACAAGGTTGAGCTCTTGTATGTCCTAACCGGAATATAATGACAGATTAGTTAACCTGCTATCTTAATAAGAAGAAGAATCATTAGCATTGCATTAACACGTGAAAAAGTGGATAGTTGAGGAGATTGGAAGCCTTATTCCCTTCATAACTGTTATAAACCCAAAGTATCATAATCTTTGGTTTATTTTCTGCACTTAGTCATAATTCTTAGTTATAATCTTCAAACTAAAAAACGTCAACTGAATAGATACCATATGATAGATAATCGGTACGTAATAAACCAGTCTCTGTGCACGATAAACTCGGTCTTATAGATCTTTATTACTTGAACGATACGTACACTTGCGTAAGAACTTAGAAATATCGCAACAAGTTTTTGACGCCGTTGCCGGGGACTTGCGTACTGTTAATATCGATTTGTCTATTCTTATTTCTAATTTGATTTTTATTTTTAGTTTTTTTTATATTTATTTTGCTTTAGTGCTGTTTGCCGTGATCTGTTTGTTGTTTTTGATTAGTCTCAGGAACTTAGTTTATGCGAAGTAGGAGAGGAGCTGACATTCTTATCCTTTTGAACCCTGAGATTGAGAGATTGTGCAGACAGAACAAAAGAGAGAAAAAAGCAGATGATTTGCTAACAATGGGATATCAGCGAAATAATAACTTGGTGAATGATGAGTTACTGCCTGTCTTAAGACAAGTCCCTGCAGAAAAGATCTTGGGGCACTATGTGTTGCCTACAATCACAGGGGTGCAGACTTGCATCAGGCTTCTATCCGTTGAAGCCAATAATTTTAAAATCAAACTAGCCATATTGCACATGGTTCAAAGCTCAGTTCAGTTTGGGGGATTATCGTCTGAAGATCCCCATATGCATCTAGCAAATTTCCTGGAGCTGTGTGCAACCTTCAAATACAATGGTGTTACTGATGATGCCATTCGATTGAGACTCTTCCCATTCTCACTCAGGGATAGAGAAAAGTTTGGCTGAACTCATTACAGGCGAACTCCATCACTACATGACAAGACTTAGCCCAGAAGTTTCTTGCCAAGTTCTTTCCCCCAGCTAAGGCAGCGAAGCTCATAGGTGAGTTGAATAACTTTTATCAGATGGAGGGAGAATCACTATATGATTCATGTGAGCGGTTTAAAGATTTGCAGAGGAAGTGCC
This sequence comes from Przewalskia tangutica, assembly GCA_029844215.1. Taxonomy (NCBI): domain Eukaryota; kingdom Viridiplantae; phylum Streptophyta; class Magnoliopsida; order Solanales; family Solanaceae; genus Przewalskia; species Przewalskia tangutica. The sequence goes on from CM056734.1 coordinate 85,874,691, forward strand.
CATATCATGGGATTGAGAAGTGGATGCTAGTCCACATATTTTACAATGGACTGTGTGGTACAACTCGTACCATCATTGATGCTGCAGCAGGATGTACGTTCATGAGAAAGAGTGCCAATGAGGCACATGATTTTCTAGAGGATATGGCCACAAACAACCATCAAGGGGCCGATGAGAGAGCAATGAACAGTAGGAAAATGGCTGGGATTCATGAGGTAGATGCTATCACTACATTGACTGCGTAGGTAGCCACTTTGACAAAACAGATGCAGCAGAGTACCATGTCAGTTAAAGCAGTTCATACACCAGTGAGATGCGAAATTTGTGGGGGTCCCCATTCTTTTGATAAGTGTACAGCAGTAGACCCAAATAATGTGCCCATGGAGCAGGTTCAGGCAGTGGGGAATTTTCAGAGGCCCTACAACAATCTATTCTCCAACACATATAATCTGGGGTGGAGAAATCACCCAAATTTTTCATGGAAGAATGAACAAGGGTAACAACCACAATTTCAGGCATCATCGTCACAACAGTTCAGCCCACCAGACCCACAAGAGAAGTCAAATGAAATAAGAGAAATAAGAGCAGCACTGATGACCTTGGCTAAATCCTGCATGAATCCAACAACTCACGCACTCGGGCCACGGCGAGACCACCCGCCACGCATCGAGACTAGGTCATCCATCAGGAGTTTGGAAACACAGGTGGGATAGCTGGCGAACACGTTGAATAGTAGAGAGCAAGGTAACCTTTCCAGCAATACAATGATGAATCCAAGGGAGCAATGTCAAGAAATTAGTTTGAGAAGTGGGAAGCAGTTAGAGCATATGTCACCCCAACCAGTGGTTGAAAAGGAAAATGATGTGGGGAAGACAGTTGAGGTAGAAAATGAGGGGGTTACTGATGACCGCCCTATTTTAGAGAAGGCTCCACCCGCAGTGATGAGGGAGTACACAGACAAAATTCCTTACCCTCAAAGACTGCAGAAGAAGACTTTGGATAAGCAGTTTTCGAAATTTTTGGAAGTATTCAAAAAACTGCGTATCAATCTTCCATTCATTGAAGCTTTGGAGCAAATGTCAGCTTATGTGAAATTCATGAAAGACATCCTATTTAAGAAGAGGAAGCTGGAAGATTATGAGACAATGGTGCTGACAGAGGAGTGCAGTGCTATATTGCAGAAGAAACTTCCCCCTAAGTTGAGAGACCCAAGGAGTTTCACCTTACCTTGCACCATATGGAGTGTTACATGCAAAAAGGCTTTATGTGATTTGGGGGCAAGTATCAATCTTATGTCTCTCTCTGTGTTCAAAAGACTTGGTTTGGGAGAGGCGAGACCAACCACAGTCACCCTGCAGCTAGCTGATCGATCAATTGTGCATCCCCAAGGAATTATTGAAGATGTGTTGGTACAAGTAGGTAAATTCATCCTTCCAATTTCCTCATTTTAGACATGAATGAAGATGAAAATATGCCCATGATCCTTGAGAGACCATTCCTAGCCACATGGAGATCCCCCATTGATGTTGAAAAGGGGGAGTTAAAACTCATATTCCAAGATGAGGAAATAATATTCAAAGTTTTCAAGCAGACAACTGAACCTCAAGTCGATGCTAGATGTTTTGCTATTGGGGTAGTTGACAAGGTTGTGCTTAAGAAAAGACTCACAAGTACTGATGCTCGTGGGGTACCACCAAAGCAGCATGGAGAACCTGATGGTAAGATTTCTGAACCAGCTATTGATGAAAAAGAATTGAACTCCTCTGAAATCAGAACTGTGAAAAAGAAGAGAAGGAAAAGAAAGAGAATAGTGTTAAAATGGATATGCAGAGGGGACACTCTACCCCCTTGATTTAGTAAGTAACCTGCGTCCGGCTAAAAGACGTTAAAGACAACGCTACTTGGGAGGCAACCCAATATTTTTAATTATGTTATTTCAATTTTTGTTTTAGTTTATTTATTTTATCTTGAACAGTCTCACGATCTGGTATGTAGTATTTTTGGTTGACAAATAAAGGCAGGGACTCACCCGGCGGCGGGCTTCACAATGCGTAAAAATTGGAGGACACGAATTTTCTCGAATTAGCACCATTGGTGCAGGTCAAGGACCGCTTCCTCCTTCTAGCAGCGCATATTAATTTATCCTTCCTCCCAGACCTCCGTTATGACCGATGTGTTGTGTCATTAAGTTGTCCCTTTATTTTTAGTCTTCACACATTGTAGACAATGTGTCGATTAAGTTTGGGGGGGGGGGGGGTGTCACGACCCAATTCATAAGTCGTGATGGCACCTACCCTATTCCCCCGAGTAGGCGAACCATATTCTCAATTAACAAGTTAAATCAGCGGAAATAAAATAAAGAAAAGAAGTTATAAAATCTTAAATACTTAATTCTCCAAAATCTGGTCAAACGGGTACAAGAGCACTAACAGTTCTGAAAATAAAAGTCTAAAAATACCCGAAGGCTACACATAGTCTATCAATAACCAACGAAAGAATGGAAATAACTAAGAAGCCCTTCAGGGGCCACGGACGACCAAGTAGCTCACCCTGAATGACTAGAAGATGTCCACCTCGCGAATCAGCCATGGGGCATAGAACTAGAACCTGGATCGTACTCTGCACTCAACAAAAGTGCAGCAAGAGTAGTATCAGTACAACACTAGTACCGGTAAGCATCATAGGCCGACAATGATTAGATAACGCATAAAAAAGTTGAAACCAACAAGTAGCACATAGAGCAATCAGGCATGGTCACGTATCATATACAAGTAAAGCGTAAAAAAATCATGAAATCAAATAAGACAAATATAATTCACCATATGATCAGTCAAAATATGAGTGGATGAATGCAATGCAATGCAATACATGTCATCTCTCTCACTCCTGCTCTTGTACACACATGCTAAGGCAGTGCCTTCAAGCCATGACTCATGGGGAACCCGCGAAGTCCATGTACCACTCGTACTCTCCAGATAGAACCTCGGAAGCCAATCACGCTCTCCGGCAGAAACCTCGGAGGCCAATCACTCACGCTCTCCGACGGAAACCTCAGAGGCCAATCACTCACGCTCTCCGGCAGAAACCTCGGAGGTCAATCACTCACGCTCTCCAGCAGAAACCTCGGAGGCCAATCACTCACGCTCTCCGGCAGAAACCTCGGAGACCAATCACTCACGCTCTCCGGCAGAAACCTCGGAGGCCAATCACTCACGCTCTTCGGAAGAAACCTCGGAGGCCATCAATATCATCACAACAATAATATAGAAAAAAAGTATGACAGGCATGATATCCGTCTCAACACATATCACAAATAGATAATCGACAAGTACAAGTCATATTAAGTGATAATCACAGAAAATAACACATATGGCGATAAGCCACATAACAGCTGACGAAACCAACGTAATTGTAATTTATCTCCACTTCAAGCCCGAAGGCCTATCATGTTATCTCTGTCACTTCCTACAACTACATACGATTCTATAATCAGAGTCTAACTAAAGTAAACCATAACCTACCTCAATGCCGAGCGGGTGCCACGAACAATCAAACCACTGTCTTCCCCTTGCGTAGAGCCTCTGAACGATTAAAATCTAGAAAATATGCGAACTACGTTATAATACGAATCTAAGGACACTCATATTGCTATATTTATATTAACCATATTTTTACCATTTCGATTGCATGACTAAGCCCCTACACATATACAATTATTAGCATAACTTCAGGAATTTCACATAACATTACTTTCTTTCAACTTTCTCGTATCTTCCGCTTGTAAATGATATAACATTAAATTCGTAACTCCAAATCTGGTGTTTATTGTACCACATCGAAGGCAACACTAGGATCTATTATTATGCCTAATCCCACCTGACAATACTTAGTGTAGATGGTGAAAATTTACGAAAGAAACAACCCTAAGAAATCTGTGTCGCTAGAATATTTGTAAAACGAAACTTCAAACAGTCATAACTTCCAAACCATAAGTCGGATTTATCTTCGTAAGATATCAAACTGACGGGAACAGAGTAATATACAACTTTTATTCAGCCCATATTTTCATATTCCTTACAGATTTGTACAGTTTTCACATTTTATATCCTGTGTCGCCTGGGTTTCGGTAAAACGAGGCAGAAACTTTAAACATCAATAACTTCCAAAGTATACGTCGGATGTTTCTCCATAAGATATCAAACTGACGGGAAAAGAGTAATCTATAACTTCATCTAGCCCATAATTTCATATTATTTTCAGATTTATACAGTTTTCACGTTTTACCAACTGCTGTAATCGTTAAGCCACGATAATCCCTCAAGTTTCTCTTGTTCAAACGGATTGTGAAATTTTCTTGTAATGACTCCTTAAAACAAAATTGATTTCATTCTACAATACATCATTATAAGGATTATAAATAGATTAACTCAACCATAAATATAGATTCTAACCTGAATTTAATAGAGCGTTTTCTTCTCGTTTCTTGCTATTAGGGTTTTCTTTATTTTCTTTCTTGCCTTCTCTTCTCTTGTTTCTACTGCTGTTTGCTGCGTTATTTTTTATTTCTCTTTTTGTTTTCTCGTCTAACTCCTTTTCCCCTCCCCTTATTCTTTTGTTTTCTTTGTTTTTTTCTAATTTTTGCTGCTTTACTTTCCTTCCCCTCTTCTAGCGTGCAACCCCCTTTTTTTTCTTTTGTAATTTTTGTCCTACCAAGTAGTGGGCTTGGCCCACAAATTAATTTAATTAAAAAATTTCTGCACACTTTATATACTAAGACATGTAATTAAATACCCTATAGTCTCATACTATTTTCGTAGTTTTAAAGTGCTAAACGACCGAACGGGTCGTTACATTAGATACCAATCAAACAATCGCTCGTCCTCGAGCGACAAGGTAGGGGTGGAGGAAAAGAGGTACCCGAACTGTAGAACAACTGAGGATATCTACTCCGCATATCCGCCTCGGTCTCCCAAGTGGCCTCCTCAACTTTCTCACTTGCCTATCCAAGATTGCTACCGTCTCTTCCTCGAATGGTAAGGAAAGTATTAAAGTTGTTGAGCATCAACAATCTATGTTATAAACCTAGTGTAAGCCTTCGTGGAAATGATCACGCTGATAGTTACACTTGCTCATTGTATCTATCAAATTTTCGATTAACTTAGCTAAAAATTAACTCTCCATTTCATGGCCGAAATTTCTGTTATACCCCGTTTTTCCAAAGTATGTATGTGAGGACGTACGTACAATTGTGTAAGCCCGAAGTATGATTAAGGACGAAATTGTGCACACCCAACGAAAAGAATTGTTTTTCCGACGAAAAATTTTCCGAACCTTGTAAGGGAATTTTACGTTTTCAAGAATTTATTTATTTTGGATTTTTCGGAGAGATGAAATATTTTGGACCAACGAGAGGGCGACATGTGTCACCCTCAAGTGGACGGTTTAGGTGGGGAATTCTTGGCACGTTTTTTCCATGTAAAAGGCCTTAAACATATAGTCAAAGTTTGCTAGATATTTGTGGAGTAGATAGATAAGGTTGCACTTGTCCAAATCTCCACCACACACTTGCTTTAATCTTGGCCTTTGAAGGTCCTATAAATACCCCCCCTAAGTTGCAAGAATTCTTCATCCACTAAACATTTTCCAAGTCTCAAAACTCCTTCTCCCTTTCATGAGCTTTCCCAAGCTCTTCCTCCCTTCCTCGTGTTCTCGCCTAAACATACCCCCTTGGTAGAAAAGTATTCTCCAAGTATAGTTACTATTCCAAAATACCTTAGCCTAAATCCCTTGTAGTTTTCCTAAGTTACCTCTATACTAAAAGCCCAGAAATACTACTATATTCCCTTTAGTCACAAACGAAACCCTGGGGAAATCTTCATAGTTGGTTGAAGTATTAAGTAGAAGTTGTTTAGAAACTTCTAAGGGTTTCTCGAGCTATCTGAGCGCAATTTAGGAGCTAAACGTTGTTCAGGATCGACATTTAAACTTGGATAATTTTGGGCTTACCGAGGTAAATATCCTGTCCTTCTATTGTAATTGGAGATTACATACTGTAGTAGTATAGAAATGAGTATAATATATATAGAAGGATGGTATAAAAGAAGAGAATTGAATCAGATTTTACATACGATCGTATTTACTGAGACTTGTGTAGTATGACTGTAGGGAAGTCGCCCAATTTTCCGTAGAATTAAGAACCTCTCGCTTAGAATATTCTACGTAATAGTCTAGACGTTGATAGACGATTTGACTATTATAGGTTGATACTCTGCTTGCGACATATTCGACTTGGCGGTGGATTTCGTATGAGGTATGTGATTCTTCCTATCCTCTTGAGCATGATATTTTTAAAATATATAAATAGTACGGTGAGCGTCGTGTTAAGCGAACTTGGTTTTACTCTGATGTCTTTTGACTTGAGTTTTAAATAATAAGAATCTTGAAGTATTTCAAAAGAGTTATGAATCATTTTTGAAAGAAAAGTAATACTTGGTTTTAAAAGCTTAAAGAGTTATACTAACTTTATGGGAAGTTAGGTGTAACGACTTAAGAAAGATAAAAGGAACGATTTACTTATTTGTTTATGAAAGTCTTATATTGATTTCTGAAAAGTGTAGTAAGATGGTTTGATAAGTAAACATGTTATGATGCTACGCGTGTTAGTGTCTTGTGATGTTATGTAAGGGGGTTATTCTTGTTGTGCTTACGTTGTTAAACGTTAAGCCGGTTATCGTTATTATATCACATACCCTCGACTTGTTATACCGGGCTCACACCCTTGACGCGGTCTATACGACCTATGCGGTGCAGTGACTATGCGGAACTACGGAGTTCCGAGATTGATCATTCCGGTGTATTATCCCGACGCGAGGAATGCCTCATGCGATCCGTGTGACTACGCGTCTATGTGACTATGCGGATCGCGAGTCCGGGAGGATACCACGTTAGCTACCCCGACGCGGCGAATACCTACGCGGTCCGCGTGTGACCTATGCGATCGAGGAGTTCCGAGATTAGGCTCGCATAATGATACTACGGGCGATTGGCCCTGCTTCGATGATTAGCGGCCTAGAAAAGACCGGTTATGTTATATCTATTTTGTTGTTGGTTATCTTTGGCACTATGTGCGTTACATTGGTTGTTTGCATATATTTGTAAAAATTGGTTTTAAAATGATACGATTTCATTTAAAGTACTTTACGCTTCACATACTTGGTACTGTTGTATCGACTCCTTCGGGCTGCGTTACATGCCGCAGTAAAGGGAAGCGGTGGTAGATCCTCACTCTTGGATCCTTACTCGTGTCGTGAGCTCCATTTCTCCGAGGCTCGACTTTTGGTACGACTCTCCCGCGCCTTTGAGATATGTTGTACATTCAGGTATGGCGGGCCCCGTCCCGCCATAGTTGTTTATATTCCTGCAGGTCCTGTAGTCCTGTTGTAAAGTTGGGATGTAATCGCGGACTTGGTACATATATATATTCCGAAGGCAACTTTCTCTCGATAAACAAATGTTACATTTTACATTTGTTTCATGTCTTGATTTATTATTCCGCTGATTACTCTGATGTATGTCTACTTGGGTGCCCGGGTAAGGCACCAGTCACGGGCCCGGGTTCGGGTCGTGACAATTTCCCCGTAGCTAGTTCCCATAAGTTTACACTGACTCTGATCGAATTGCTTGATTTTGATTATAACCACATCTCTGAACGAAATTAATTGATTCCACAAATACCATCATCGTCACCACAATCCCTCAGTTGTAGCCGCAATCCATTATCAAACATGTACCAGTTAATTATCTTGATTCTCCTTACTCTTCTTTCACACCTTCTAATATCGTCATTAGTACAAAAAAAATCCATATAAAATACGTTGTCACCCACCACAAGTTTTAATCGTGACTCCTTCTCGCCAGAAAGAATATGTGCAAATCTTTGAGCCAATTCTAAATATTTTTGACATTATCCAAGGCCTATCGCACTAATTTCAAATATGTTAGTTTCGTCGAGCTGAAGCTACTGAGTCAACACTCATCGTCAAATTCCCCTTAAACCTTCAAATGACGTATTATGTGCATCACTCTACTGATTATTTTATCATCCCAAATTTGTCAAAAATCAGTCCATCATCTCAACGACTTTTCACATCTATTTGTAACTCTTCATTATAACACTAACTACATGTGCAAACCGTTAGAACGGTTCGTAAAGTTTCCATCAACTAAATACTATCAAATCTCCTTGTAAACTCCAATAAGCCTGATAAACCCATTATATCTTTATCCTGAAATAAAATCTATCATCTTTAAAAATGGGCTACTAGGATACCGATAAGCCTCTCTGGTAATGCATCCATAAGCCACTTGACCCTAGATGAGCAGATCCGACCAAATGTAAAATGTAAAATTTCTCGAATATCACTAGTAGTCACTCGAACTGATTCCGAACATTAATAGTATAAGTAGTGAGCCTTCCAAATGTCCGTGATGACTCATTCCGTCCATTTTCTCTTGAATAATCAATCTTGTGTCGTCACTCTAACCATTTCACCCAACTCATTAACTTGGTACAACTATACCCTTCGACTTAAATCTTCATGTTTCTCAATTAGCCCTAGCTAGTCACCCAAATTTGATAAATCCTTATAAAAATCAAAATACTTCAAGTCCTCATTTTTGTTCTTTCACTTATCTTATTCACCACTCTGAATACTTTGATATATGACTTTTGGCCTCATACCCTTCACAACCGTAACAACTCTGAGTGTGATGTCTCATTACACCATTACGAAAATCTAAAAGTACCCAATCTTAAAATTTTACATGTCTCACTCCAACATCCCTATGTTATTCGTACTTGAAATGTTCAATCATGCTACCAAGCTAGAAACGTTTCGACATAGTCTACTATCATGACACATTTTCGCCTAAAAATATACATCAACTACAAGTTGCAGAGATTCCAAGATTTCCTCTTATTTATCAACTCTAGCCCATCAATTACATAATACTAGGAAATTACCTATCTTGGTACAACACATCGCCTTTACATCAATCTTATCATGTTAGTCATCTGAATATTACACCTTACCAGTCACCAATCGCAACACCCCCTGACACTTCGTCATAACACTTAGTCAAGCTCCATAGACTTCCTTCTTCAGTCATATTTATCAATTACACTCTAACCAAATGACGCATGACAATGCCGCCATAATCCATACCTACTCAAGTAACCTCGTGTCTTCAAATTTAAATCTTTTTTTTCCTTTATGAAGATGTACCTCAATACTTCCAACTCGAATCCAAACATGCCCTCATCTTAATTCTTCAATTTTTCATGTTCCATTCACAATCACTTCTACCATTAACAAGTATAAGATCTCTGAGTGTAATACCTTATTACGCCTTCAACAATCTAAACATCAAATCTTACACCTACATTTTTCTTACCTCGCATAATTACTCTAAGTCATTCATATTTGAAATACTCAACTGCACAATCCAACCATCGATTCTTCGATACCGTCCATTACCCCCGACATAGATCTTACCTCGAAACTATGCCTTCAGCTCCAATTGTAGAGATTCTTCCTCAATCATTCTTATCACTATTTCCCTCTAACTACAAGATGTAGTACAATGTCACCAATGACTCGTGCATGCTGTAAGTAGTTGTGCTGCTTTCCTTCCAAGCCAACGAGTGAGATGCATTCTCCTTAAATCATTCTCTATCATACTACATTCAAGATTACCTTTATCATTATCAACCAAAATCACTCAAACCCACCCATGGTGAATCAAGAAGTTATACATCCTTAAAAGTAACTGAGCCAATCATGGAGATAGTTGTAAACCACCATCTGGAGCATTTAAAGGTCCCTCTTGCTTACTCAAATCTTTAACTGAGCACTTTTCCAACCTCAATATAATTGTACATATCATTTCCCACGAAGCCTCTATGACCACAGTACCGACCAAACCCAATCATAACCGCACAGTTAATTCTCGTTGTTATACTACTTCAAACCACCGTCGACTTAGTCCATAAAATATAGGGTGATCTTTGACTCGTGCGCACAAAATATCGATGTCCCCATATAGATCATAGCAGTTTCCTTATACGTTCCTTAGCAGATGAATTTCCCTTCCACCTAATTCGTAAGTTTACCAACTGAATATAAACAAGAGGTCCTCGCGAATCCAACGCCTTTATCTAACTAACCCTTAATTCGTCGCTTTAATTTTACCTTGTAACTAGAACATGTTACCATGTACTATCACTTGTAGAAGCTTGTCGAGCCTAATCAACATACACAATACTCACGTTTCCTCCCCCAACTTAAGTGTAACAACCGAAAATTTCGTAAGTAATTCATTTTTCACCCTCGTCTATCGCTAGAATCATTCCACTAGTCAGTTACTATTCCTTCCCTAAAAAATATACATGCAGTCCACCCAACTAATCAAATTATGCTCTTTTAGCATCCATTTCATAACTAAATAATCTCACACCGGATAATCAAGCTCACCGTTCAACACTGATTTCTCATCGCCCTACACCAAAATATCAAATGAACTATCAACCCCGGACTTAACTTAAATAACACACTAAATTATTCCCACAAGATTCAATCTTCCATAGTAACCTTTGACGGACGAGCACACCTATCACTTGGGCTCGCCATATTACTGAGAATGATCCATTTGAATTCCTCTACATTTTTGTCCCATCAGGTAGCTAAAGAGTCTTCACACACTCCCTATCACAAGTCCTACTTCCTCATACCTCATCACGAAGGTCCTCCTTCATGCTAATATGCCTCCCCGTGATTTCCTTCATAGCCTCATCATTTGTTCACTTTGTCCGGTAAAAGATTCATCCTAGTTTTTCTTTACCTCCAGGATATTAATATATGTTCCATCCTATTGTATCCCAATAAATTGGTTCTAATCAAGTGTCATCAACACTGAACACACTTTCCAAATCAAGAAAAGTCACAATTGACTCCTCATGTCTAAACCCAAAAATATGTCCCCACTATCAGTCAGAAAACAGAAGAACGAGGATAAGATACCAATCTGATTAAACTCGCACGAAAAGAATGAACCAGATATCAATCAGACTGAACTAGCACGAAAGGAATGAACCAGATACCAATCATATTGAACTAGCACAAAAGGAGAAAAGAAGTGGAATGTTTCCTAAATGTCTTATAGCCTCTCGAGGATGGGTACGGACGTCTACGTACCAATCCGCAAGACTCTACTAGATATTGCTCTTGTACTCATTAGACCGATTAACCTAGAAGCTTTGATACCAACTTTGTCACGACCCAATTCACAAGTCGTGATGACACCTACCCTATTCTCCCAAGTAGGCGAACCATATTCTCAATTAACAAGTTAAATCAGCGGAAATAAAATAAAGAAAAGAAGTTATAAAATCTTAAATACTTAATTACCCAAAATCTGGTCAAACGAGTACAAGAGCACTAACAAGTCTGAAAATAGAAGTCTAAAAATACCCGAAAGCTACACATAGTCTATCAATAACCAACAAAAGAATGGAAATAACTAAGAAGCCCTTCAGGGGCTACGGACGACCAAGTAGCTCACCATGAATGACTAGAAGATGTCCACATCGCGAATCAGCCATGGGGCGTAGAACTAGAACCTGGATCGTACTCTGCACTCAACAAAAGTGCAGCAAGAGTAGTATCAGTACAACACTAGTACCGGTAAGCATCATAGGCCGACAGTGATTAGATAACACATGAAGAAGTTGAAACCAACAAGTAGCACATAAAGCAATCAGGCATGGTCACGTATCATATACAAGTAAAGCGTAAAGAAATCATGAAATCAACTAAGACAAATATAATTCACCACATGATCAGTCAAAATATGAGTGGATGAATGCAATGCAATGCAATGTCACCTCTCTCACTCCCGCTCCTGTACATACATGCAAATGTAGTGCCTTCAAGACATGAACCATGGGGGACCCGCGAAGTCCATGTACCACTCGTGCTCTACGAATAGAACCTCGGAGGCCAATCACTCACGCTCTTCGGCAGAAACCTCGGAGACCAATCTCTCACGCTCTCCGGCAGAAACCTCGGAGGCCAATCACTCACGCTCTCCGACAGAAACCTCAGAGGCCAATCACTCACGCTCTCCGGTAGAAACCTCGGAGGCCAATCACTCACGCTCTCCGGCAGAAACCTCGGAGGCCAATCACTCACGCTCTCCGGCAGAAACCTCGGAGGCCAATCACTCACGCTATCCGGCAGAAACCTTGGAGGCCATAAATATCATCACAACAATAATATAGAAAAAAAGTATGGCAGACATGATATCCATCTCAACACATATCACAAATAGATAATCGACAAGTACAAGTCATATCAAGTGATAATCACAGAAAATAACACATATGGAGATAAGCCCACATAACAGCTGATGAAACCAACGTAATTGTAATTTATCTCCACATCATGCCCGAAGGCCTATCATGCTATCCCTGTCACTTCCTACAACTACATACGATTATCTAATCAGAGTCTAACTACCTCAATGCCGAGCGGGTGCCACGAACAATCAAACCACTGTCTTCCCCTTGTGTAGAGCCTCTGAACTATTAAAATCTAGAAAATATGTGAACTACGTTATAATACGAATCTAAGGACATCCATATTGCTATATTTATATTAACCATATTTTTACCATTTCGATTGCATGACTAAGCCCCTAGACATATAAAATTATTAGCATAACTTCAGGAATTTCACATAACATTACTTTCTTTCAACTTTCTCGTATCTTCCGCTTGTAAATGATATAATATTAAATTCGTAACTCTAAATTACGTATTTATTGTACCACATCGAAGGCAACACTAGGATTTCTTATTATGCCTAATCCCACCTGACAATACTTAGTGTAGATGGTGAAAATTTACGAAAGAAACAACCCTAAGAAATCTGTGTCGCCAGAATATTTGTAAAACGAAACTTCAAACAGTCATAACTTCCAAACCATAAGTCGGATTTATCTTCGTAAGATATCAAACTGACGGGAACAGAGTAATATACAACTTTTATTCAGTCTATATTTTCATATTCCTTACAGATTTGTACAGCTTTCACGTTTTATATGCTATGTCGCCTGAGTTTCGGTAAAACGAGGCAGAAACTTTAAACATCCATAACTTTCAAAGTATACGTCAGATTTTTCTCTATAAGATATCAAACTGACGGAAAAAGAGTAATATATAACTTCATCCAGCCCATACTTTCGTATTCTTTCAGATTTATATAGTTTTCACGTTTTACAACTGCTGTAATCGTTAAGCCACGATTATCCCTCAAGTTTCTCTTGTTCAAACGGATTGTGGAATTTTCGTGTAATGACTCCTTAAAACAAAATTGATTTCATTCTACAACACATCATTATAAGGATTAGAAATAGATTAACTCAACCATAAACACAAATTCTAACCTGAATTTAATAGAGCGTTTCCTTCTCGTTTCTTGCTATTAGGGTTTTATTTATTTTCTTTCTTGCATTCTCTTCTCTTGTTTCTACTGCTGCTTGCTGCGTTTTTTTTTCTCGTCTACCTCCTTTTCCCCTCCCCTTATTCTTTTGTTTTCTTTGTTTTTTTTAATTCTTTGCTGCTTTACTTTCCTTCCCCCTTCTAGCGTGTAGCCCCCCTTTTTTTTTCTTTTGTAATTTGTGCCTACCAAGTAGTGGGCTTGACCCACTAATTAATTTAATTAAAAAATTTATGCACACTTTATATACTAAGATATGTAAATAAATACCCTATAGTCTCATACTCTTTTCGTAGTTTTAAAGTGCTAAACGACCAAACGGGTCGTTACAGGGGGGGGGGGGGGAGGTCTTACTTTGTTTTGTTATTTTGTTGTGAGTCTTGTTTTTGAGTCTTTTTGATTGTCTTTGTGTTGTTTTATGTGTTTTTGAATCGTAATTTTTTTATGGATCATGTCTGTTGTAGTTGCTAACGATATTGAGTGAATAAAGTGGGATAATATAATAGAATTGAAAGAAGAAATCTATGTGCTTAAGTTAGATATGCCAAAAAATTCATGACATCTAATTATTTGAGATATTTGTGCTTAGCTTATGTGTGTCAGTTATGAAAAGAAAGGTTGAGAAATTTCTAGAAAATCAGTTTGCTTGTTATTTGAGGCGAAATAGTTAAGATGTACATGTTTAGGGAGATGATTCAGACATTTCTTTGATAGCCCTTCTGACCATTCATTACCTATCCTGACATAAATCGTATCACTAGTCAGCCCCTTTGAGCCTAAAATAAGATCTTTCTTTGACACCCTATGATTCCCTGTTTGTTCCATAAGTAATAATTGAAAGCTAGTGGAATGAAAAGTGTTGAAAAAGAAACAAGAAGAGAGTGAAAATTTGATGCACCCCGATGAAAAATATGCAAAAGCCTAAGTTTGGGGGTGCTTGTTATTTACAATGTATCTCATTCTCTCAAAAGAAAAGAGGGGGAAAATAGGTATGAGATTTAAAAGATAGTAAAAAAAAAGGGAACAAAGTTGAATGAAAAATGCTTATGGTACGTAATTGAGCCTAAATGCCTACTTTTACCTACCCCAGCCTAAGCCTACATTACAACTCTTGAAAGTCCTGATGATTTCTAATATGTATGTCTATGATTAGTGGAGAATAGCAAGTAGACATATCTATAGTGTTTTGGAAAAGATGGAATGAAATTGACATGCATAGGTTAGGTGTTTGTATTTCCATTGATCATGATTAAGTGAATTTGCGAAATATCTAACTTGAAATTCTAGAGTGTTAAATATTCATGCTATGTATGTTCTAACATATTATCTCAACTTTCATCCATGATTTTGAAGAAGCATTACTATAGCTACTTGATCCAGTTCATTGAGTCTTTTATTTTTATTTTTATTTTTGTTTAGTGCTTTACTCAAGGGCGAGTAAAGTGTAAGTTTGAGGGTGTTTGTTAAGTGTATTTTGTATACAATTTTTGAATCATTTTTAGTTAGTAATTTACTCTTTTATTCTGCGTTTAGTATAGTGTTAGGTGTGTTTTTCCTTCATTTTGTGTCACAGCGGTAAAAAAGGGGAAATACCATTTTTGAGAATGAAATGAGCTTAATTGAGATGATAATTGCACAAGCACAACCCAAGGAATGAAGCCTAAGAAGTGCCAAGAAGAATAGAACAAATCAGGCGGAACCATACAAAAATCAAGGACGCACCGCGGTGCCTGGCCAGGTAGCACCGCGGTGCCATAGAACCGCGACTGAAAAGTTGGAACCGAGGCGTAAAAATTCCAGTGAGCAGCCCACTGATTTCAGCCAATTAGCACCGCGGTGCCTGGCAGCAGAACCGCGGTGCCGACGCGAGTTTTTTCAGATTTCCTGGGCCGAATTGGACAGGGTTTTTACGGTCCGAAAGACAATTTTTCTTTAGTGTAAAACCCCAAAAACCCTGCTCATTATACCATACCATATTCCATATCACAAATCATACTTTTGGGAGGCAAGAAGGAGGCTACAATTGGAGACTCTTGTTCAAGTTCTTTTTGTTTCCCTTAGTTTATTTCAGTTTATGTTGGATTGTAATTTAGTTCTTAACATGACAATGTTTAAGAGCTAATTACTTTAGTAGAGTTTCCATCGAATCTTCTTGAAACTCTTTCATATAGTTGATGCATTGATTATTGATTTCTTCTTCATCATATTAAGATCTATTCAATATTGTTATGATTGCTTGATAATTAACTAGCTATTAATTGTCATCACTTATATGATTTCGAATCAAAAGTCTGAAAGGTGAGATTTGAATATGCTGTAATTGTTTAGACATATGTTAAAATCGTGGATGAAAGTACCCCGATACTTGTGTAGTGTTGGAGGTTATTATTCTTAATCTTCCTGTGTGGTAAAGCTTATCATAGAAATATAGAAGGTTTCTGCACAAGGTTGAACTCTTGTATGTCCTAACCGGAATATAATGACAGATTAGTTAACCTGATATCTTAATAAGAAGAAGAATCATTAGCATTGCATTAGCACGTGAAAGTATCATAATCTTTAGTTTATTTTCTGCACTTGGTCATAATTCTTAGTTATAATCTTCAAACTAAAGAACGTCAACCAAATAGATACCATAAGATAGATAATCGGTACTTAATAAACCAGTCTCTGTGGACGATAAACTCGGTCTTACAGATCTTTATTACTTGAACGATACGTACACTTGCGTAAGCACTTAGAAATATCGCAACACCTTCCGGCAAAATTTTAATGTTAAACAATTGTTATTATGTTCCTTCTTTGACAAGGAACATTATTTCCATTCCTGTACTTGTTAGGTGTATTTTATATACACTTTTTGAGTCATTTTTAGTTAGTATTTTATTCATTTCGTTTATGTTTAGTATAGTATTAGGTGTGTTTTTCCTTTCTTTTGTGTCACAGCGGTAAAAAATGGAGATGACGAAAAGGAAAGGAAATGAGCATAATTGAGATAGAATTTCCTGCGAGTTCTGATTTTGTCTAGCATTTCAGCCGTGGCACTGGGCCTCAGGCCACTACCCAACACACTTTGAGTTTTGGGCCGAATTTGACACGTTTTCAGAGTCCAAAAGGGATAACTTTTCCTACCTACAAAACCTATAGAATCCCTAAAACCCTGCTCATTATAAATATACCTCCTCATACCATAATTCATCCATCTTGTAAATATTTCACAACACCATTCAAGGATACAAGACAACTTTGGAGGCTTTTCAGTATTATTTTCTTTCTCTTTTCTTTGCTTTTATTTCAGTTCATGTTGGAGATTGTATTAGTTCTTAGCGTGACTATGGATAGGAGTTAATTACTTTATTAGGGGTTTCCTTGTGATTCACTTGAAACTCTTATTTATGAATTAATACATTAGTCTAGTTTCTTCTTCACTTATTTAAGATTTATTCAATAATTGTTTGGAATGCTTGATAATTAATTGATCACTAGTTATCATCACATATATGATTTCGAATCGAAATTCGAAAGGGGAGATTCTGAATATGCTATAGTTGAATCAACATAGGTTAAAATCGTGGACGAAAGTACCCCGATACTTGTGTAGTTTAATAGGTTATTGTTCTTAATCCTCCTTTGTGGTAAATCCTATCATCGAAAGATAGAAAGGGTTCTGCATCGGGGTTGAGTGTTTATATATCCTAACCAGAATATAAAACGGTCTAGTTAACCTGCTATCTTAACGTAGAAGAAGAAGTCAGTCTAGTTGTATTAATGATTGAATAGAGTGGATATTTGAGGATCTTGGAAGCCCTAATTCTCCATCATAACTGATTTATTTTCATAATTAGTTTATTTCCTGCTTTAGTTTTAATAATTAGTCTAAAAACACAAACAAATTAACGTTAATCAAATAGATACCATAGAATAGAAAACCGGTACTTGAAAACCAGTCTCTGAGGACGATATTCGGTCTTACCTAGACTATATTACTTGTAACGATACGTACACTTGCGTTAAGCGTGTGGATAAATCGCTAACAAGTTTTTGGTACTTGACACTGAGGGTTTTTCCTCAAGCATTAATGATGGCAATATGATTTTGGCTTTTGATAATATTGTGTATGGAATTGCGCCTCTTGTGAATGAATTGTATACATTAAAATGCCACAGAGAAATTTTCTATGTACAAAATAAAAGAGCTAAGTTAAATGAAAAAAATTCTATCTACTTGTGGCATTGCAGACTTGGTCATATCAATCAAACGAGGATAGAACAGTTTAGGAAATTAAATTACCTCGAACCATTTGACTTACAATCTTATGGTAACTGTGAGTCCTGTTTGAAAGGGAAGATGACCATTAAACCTCTTTCTGGAAAGGGGATCCGTGCCAAAGAGGTGCTTGAGTTGGTACATACGGACGTATGTGGACCATTTTCGACTCAAGCTAGAGAAGGTTTCTCTTACTTCATTACTTTCACAGAAGACTTATCAAGGTATAGATATGTGTATCTTATGAGACAAAAATTCGAGGCCTTCGATAAGTTTAAGGAGTTTAAGTGTGAAGCTGAGAAATAACTCTCAAAGAGTATCAAGACTCTCCGATCTGATCGTGGGGGTGAATACTTAAGTAAAGAATTTCTTGACTACTTAAAGATTCACGGAGTTCATTCCGAATGGACACCTCCTGGAACACCTCAGATAAATAGAGTTGCCAAGAGGAGAAACTGAACCTTTCTTGACATGATTCGTTCCATGATGAGTTTTTCAGCTCTTCCATCATACCTTTGGGGATACGCTATTCTAACCTCGATATATGTTCTGAATCGAGTTCTTTCTAAATCAGTTGAAAAGACACCATATGAATGGTGTGACAAGAAGCCATCACTTAGACACATGAGGCTCTGGGGGTGTCCTGCATATGTCAAGAAGTTGATCACTGATAAGTTGGAGTCTAAAAGTGAGAAATGTTACTTCGTTGGGTATCCAAAGGAAATTAAGGGATACTACTTCTATCTTCCTGGAGAACATAAGATATTTGTTTCTAGGAACACAACTTTTCTTGAAGATGAATATGTCTACAAGGATGAAAGTTGCACAGAGATAGAACTTGAAGAAATTCAAGCACAGAGACATAGAGGTTGAAACCTTGCCCGATGATGAAGGCAAAAATTCAGTGGGAGCTTTTGGCGAAGATTGGGTATTCAGGATACCCCTTCGGCCAGTGGGAGTTGCTACGAGAAGTAATGCAGAAATGCAATACCTTCCGGCATAGACCTTGGGAACAGGTGCACCAGTTGCATTTCCTCCCATTCAGGAAAGAAATGCAAATGATATTCCTGAGAGCTCTAATGTTGGTAGATCGATCAGCGCACAAGAACCTACTCACAGTCAGAACATATCTATAATTGAACTGCAAGACAATCAACTCCGTAGGCCTACTAGAACTCATCATCCTCCGAAAAGACTAAATCTACTTGTGGAAACACAAAATGAGCTAAATATTCCAGATTATGACGAGCCTAGAACCTACAGCGAAGCAACGCTAGACATTGATTCGAAGAGATGGCAAGAAGCCCTGAAATCCGAAATAGAATCTATGTATATCAAACAAGTGTGGAACTTGGTTGATTTTCCAAATGGGGTTAAACCCATAGGATGAAAATGGGTCTCAAGAAGAAGATTGATGCATCTGGCAAGATTCAGACTTATAATGCTAGACTAGTGGCTAAGGGTTTTACTTAGCGTCCTGGTGTAGATTATGATGAAACCTTTTCACCGGTGGCTAAGATAGTCTATTCGGATTTTGCTTGCTATAGCTGCACACTATGATTATGACATTTGGCAGATGGACGTCAAAACTGCTTTCCTCAATGGTAATCTAATTGAGGAATTTTATATGAAACACCCCGAGGGTTTTTCATGTGAGTCCAGACTTAATGCTGTGTGCAGGCTACAGAAGTCTATTTATGGGCTTAAGAAAGTCTCTAGGAGTTGGAACATTTACTTTGACAATGCTATCAAATATTTTGATTTCGTCAGAAGCAAAGAGGATCATTGTGTTTATTTCAAACGCAAGGATGAGGGTATTGTCTTCATTATTATATATGTTGATGACCTATTGATAATGAGAGATAATAAGACTCTCATGCAGTCAGTTAAGTATTGGTTATCCAAGACCTTCATGATGAAGGATTTAGGTGCAGCCTGCTACATTATGGGAATTAAGATCTATAGAGATAGACCTAATAGATTGTTGTAGATGTCACAATCAATCTACATAGACAAAGTTCTTAGACGCTTTGCAATGGAGAATTCCAAGAAAGGCGGTCTTCTGATGGGTCAAGGCATCAAGTTATCAAAGAAGGGTTGCCCTTGCTGTAGAACTTGAGCGCATGAAGAGGATCCCATATGCTTCGGCTATAGGATCGATCATGTATGCCATGACCTGTATTAGGCCAGATGTGGCCTTTGCACTTAGTATGACTTGCAAGTTCCAGCAGAATCCTGGTGAGGAACACTGGAAGGCAGTCAAGAGTATTCTCAAGTACCTAAGACATACTAAAGATTACTTTCTAGTCTATGGTAGAGATAATGAGCTGGTTTCCACTAGGTATACCGATGCTAGTTTCCAGACAGATGTTGATGATTTCAAATATCAGTCTGGTTACACTTTTGTTTTCAACGGAGGAGCAGTGAGCTGGAAGAGTTCCAAATGCACTACTACCGCACTACCACCAAGCGCAGTATACATCGATCGGAAGTTGCTAAGGAAGCTGTCGCGATTTATGAGTTCCTGAAGGAACTAGGGGTTGTTCCGAGTGCTAGTTGTCCAATAACTATTTATTGTGACAACACTGGTGCGATTGCACATGCAAAGGAACCAAGATCAACTAACAGAAACAAACATGCACCGAGGAAGTACCACATTCTCCGAGAGATGATGGAAGCTGAAGATATCAATATAGATTATATTCCCACAGACAATAATCTAGCAGAACCGTTTACTAAACCATTAAGCTTGGTGAAGTATAATGGTCATTTTGAGAATATGAGTATTAGATATGTTGGTGATTGGCTCTAGGCCAAGTGGGAGATTAAAAGTATATGTATGTCCTAGAGACAATCTGTATTAGGACAAAATATACTTTATACACATTCATATTTATATATTACTGTTGATTAATATTATGACATTTGCATTTGTTGAATTATTAGTTGATTGTTTATAATATTTTATAAATGCATCCCTAGAGTTTACGTGTTTATTAATGATATGAGAATTAAAATTATAACGTAACTCTTAAACTACACCGACTAATGATCATCGTGATTGGGATATCGATGATATACGATACGTCGACATGTGGTCTGCATCATATCTTTAGGGGATGTAGTATGTCTCACTTGCTACGAGTTATGGAAACTTATGATGGACACATGGATACTTGTTGAAGTATTGATATACCCTACTGATGCATTTTTTTGTTATATGTCTAAGGTGTCATCATTATGTGGGAGATAGTAGTCCTTAGACTTGAGGTTGATATGCACCTTATTCACGGACTAATGTACTTTGATCATGTCCTAAGATCAAATGTCTTATAGGTTGAGACGCAACTTGTTTTGGGTATGTTACGAAGTGGATTAAAGGTGGTAGTCGAACCAAGATTAGAATTCATTCCTTGAATCTATATTCGAGAAAACACTCAGATACTCATAAGATATTAGGTTGACTAAGTCGTTGACCAACGCAAATGACATGTCTATGATATGGTCCTGTTGTCAACTAATATAGATGAGATATAATGATCAAGCCATTTGGATAGACACTTGACAAATCCTAAGCTTGATTGAGTGTGTCGTGATGAAAGTATTTTATCTTCCCACATAGAGGTTCAGTTCACATGTTTTGTGTAGCTAAACTTTACATATTGAGTTTGTCTTCCGGCGCAGTCTAGGAGTTCCATGAAGATCCTAATGTAATTAGTGACGATATGTAAAGGCCCGAAGGGTAACACTAAGTCAAATGTTCCATCGATTGAAGGATGTAATTAGAAGGAGATTTATATGTTTGGTTGATGACCGGGACATTAGAAATGTGAACAAGACAGAAAAATTGGGACAGGACCGCGATGCTTTTGATTCAGGGCCGCGGTGCCACTTACTCAGGGACTGCGGTGCTGAGACGTCCAGTGGGTCTGATTCGCTGACCCAGTCTGCTGACTTGTTTTATGGGCTGACCCATGAGAAACCTTAGGTTGTCTCTTCAACTATAAATAGAGGGCTTCCCCCTCCCATTTCAACACACCAAAGAATGAGACTTAATCTCTTCTATAGCTCTGTCGGAATCTCTAGCATTCTAGACTTCGCAATTACATCAAAGTTTTTCAGAACTTGCAAATTGAGGGACGTTTGCGTGTGCACCCTCGGACTACACAAAGCTTGAAGATTCGCGGATTGCTATCTACAAAATGTGTCGAAGTATTACATTATGCTTTGTGTTTATTTTACATCATATATTCATACTACAGTTTGACCGAAAGTCGGGTTTGAAACATAAATTTTCAAATTTCGCTGCGTGTAGGAACCCGACTAAAACGCCTACACAAACTTTCCCTCAAATTGACTAATATGCCCCTCTTATTTATTTACAATATTACCCGACGTTCTCAGAAT
The DNA here is from genome assembly GCA_029844215.1 of Przewalskia tangutica. Taxonomy (NCBI): domain Eukaryota; kingdom Viridiplantae; phylum Streptophyta; class Magnoliopsida; order Solanales; family Solanaceae; genus Przewalskia; species Przewalskia tangutica. The sequence goes on from CM056734.1 coordinate 85,896,920, forward strand.
TCTTCCATGTTTCAGGTCAAGATAGAAGCTTTGGCAAATGAGAGTGTCCGTTGCATGTTAGACGTTGACCAAAAAAATAATTACATTTAGTAAACAAAAGCTAAAAAACGAAAACGAATCTTTCGAAAAAGCACAAAATAGCAAATACAAAAGAGAAATTTCCCTATCTTTCACCTTATCACCAAATCCTGAGAAATCTCTTCCATTTAACATTGTCCAGATATGTCATCTTCGTCTCTTCAGCATTCAAGGTCCTCTAGAACCACAAAATGTATTTGACTGATGAGGTCTAGTTGAGAAATCTTAGCCATCTATATTCCTCCACTCCTAAAACCTAATTCAGACCATCTAGTCTAGTATTATATCCGTAAGTCCTTCATCTATCGAGGAATCCATAGCTCCCTTGATTTCTATCCATTACATACAAGTGGCCCGCCAGTTACGACTACCTCAACATTCAGACACTCAAACAAAACAGTATACCTAGCTGATGAATAATGGACCAAAAGAGCCTGCATTTATGCATATCAAGTCCTGCCAATGAAATGAAGTTGAAAAACATGTTCTACTACTCAATGTCCAAGAGAAATTGTAGGTACGAGACGGGAATTTTACAACTAATACAATGAATTATCAGTACTACTTATGGAGCCATACATTACTTACTGTAAAATAGAGTGAAGTACTTCACACACTAAAGAATGCAACAACACAAAGTCAACGACACTGAGGACCTGACACCAGAAGCAATAGCCATCGAGCAGTGGGGACAATGGACAACCTTCCTCTAAGCATTACATGAATGAATCACAAGGTCTTGTTCAGATTAAGAAAGGGAAATGAACAGAAACAGAAACACCTCATCACCTGTTAAACCTAGACTCGAGTAAAATTGGACAAATAACTAATCAACAAATTTTAAGAATTATGAAGTTCCTGATGTTAAACACATGTCAGTTTATGGACAGTTTAATAAATAGGGTTGGGAGGGTAATGGACGAATTGGCAACTAAATTAGAATGTACTGCTGCTTTCACTGGCTGAAATGGAGGGGGCTTCAGACTTTACAAGATGAGAACCCCTGCTACTGATATCAAGACCCTGAAAACGACCGAGGGGATCTTGTTGCATTGCGTCTGCCAGAGCCTGTGCATGACCAGCAAGTAGTGGGTGACGCGGATTAGACATGCTGCCCTAGAGGGGGTGAAACTGCGGCATCTGTATGTTCTGTGATTCGCTTGGCCCTGGCTGCGGCTGATGAGGAAAGAATGCTGGTCTGTTATATGGAATTTGCTGCATTCCCTAATTGTATGCATCTGAGGAAGCTGATATCTGTCCTGTAGCTATTTTAAGTCTTTCAACTTCCTGTTTCAGTGCTTCGTTCAGAGCTGTAAAATTGGCACAGCAGGAGAGATTTGCACAGAATCAGTAATTGCTCTACCACAGATGAAACTGTTAGTGTAGGAGAACAAAACTGATATAAAAGTAGTAATAGTAAACTATGTAATTACTTACTAATTTGAACGAATAAGAATCAATATACAACCTACTATTCTTCTTCTTACTTACTATCTTTCTTCTTCTTTCTTCATTCTTGTTCTTCATCACCTCGACTGTATCGACCCCTCTTGATTCTCGAGTGTATCGATCAGACATGCATGGACAGTAGATGCATTTATTCGACAGTTAAGGATAAGGTAAGTCGTCTTGTTGATTTAAAAAGTAATATTAGGTTTTATTTATGCAGTCTATCCTCCAGCCAGGAGGTATAGGTAGGTGGGAATTACGAGATGGAAGTGAAAATGACTATTTAAATCAAAGACAATATGCAACAGTGCAGCGGAAAGCAATAGATGGGGAGCATACTATCACGTAATTGAGCTTGGTGTTCCATAGCTTGCAACCGGAGCTTAAGCTCGTATTTTCATTAGTAAGCCCAGTTGTATCCCTCTGCAGAAGGAAACAAAAATAGCCATGATATTTAGATGATATCAAGGAGAAATACATGAAATTATTCCAAGTAAAATAATGCTGAGATATACAGGAAATTGACTTGATTAACACATTAAAAACTTCGACAGCTGTATTTTTGTTTTTCCTTTATATAACCCTTCTGCATTTCCCTGTGAGAGAGGAATTCCTCCATGGCATATAACTTGCAAAATTAATTGTAGGATTCTTGCCATACATTGGAGACTTATTTCAGAGGAAAAACTCAACTTCTTGGGAAGATAACTAGCTGAAAAAGGATCCCTTTTCCCCAAATAATGGAAGTTATTTTAAATTTGTAGTAAAATATGTGGTTGTGAACCGGGACGGAAGAACTGAAAGGATAGACAAAAATAGTTCAGTGCAATGTTTGTTGAGTCGAGTGATGACACTCTCTCTCTAAGGCAAAATTACCCCCGTATATTATGGCTTACGATAAGTGGGTAATAGCCTCCCAAGATAAAACAACAATATTTTCTCAAGCACAAGCCAAATACTTGAGAATCCTTATAGAACAAACAAGAACAAGAGATTGCTAGAAGGAAGCAAGACTCTCAATAATTTCAGGATTTAGAGTTTGAGAATGGATGATCTAAAATCTGAAATTGAGACTCCTATTTATAGTTGCAAAATTGTGATCCACATGCCATGTGAATGCTTTAAATGAGGTACATTGATCTCATCAAAAGTCACCTAGTTCATGCCAAGAGTTGGCTAAACTTTGTCATTTCCAAAGAGTGTACATTCAGAAAAACTTTCTGAATTTTCGCTCATCAGACCGTAGTCATGGCGCTAAATCGACAATGAGACTCAGATTTTGGCGTCGCGGCTCTCGCCCGCACCGCGGCCCTTGAGCAAGTAGCGCCGCGGTGCCGGCCCGTCGTGGCTCGATGCCGCGACCCTGTTACGGCGCCGCGACTCTTCCCTATTTTCTGTATTTTGCACATTTCTTCTTATACCGTCGTGGGAGACACATTAATTTGGCCAATTAAACGTCCATCCTTACCTAACTTAAGAACACTTTAACATGTGTACCAACATCTCTTTCACTACGTGAAATTTAGCTAGACATCAGACGTTTACGACGCATGTGTGAAAATCGTATTCGGCACGCGCCCCATGTGTTCAAGTCATTAAGGACGGGATAAACTCAATCCCACTAGGAAAATTTCCAACAATTCCCTCTTAAAAGAGGTGCTGGTGCACGTGAGGTGCCAACCATTAGCAATTTAGTAGCGTAGTATATTGCATTAGAATAGGTAGCCCGCTTCTTTGAACCTTTCCTAGTCAACTACCATCGGACATATTTACTGCGCGGTGAACGTGATATCTTGAACCGTCAGTGTTTAGTATATGCCAAGACAATGATAGAGACACAATAATTGTCCAATCTCTTGTTTCTATTTTATTGTTTTGTCCGTTGTGGCCGTGGACACACTTGGATTCTTAAGTGCGTACAACTGAGGCGGCCTGTCCTCGCACTTAAATAGGTGACCTCCTACAAGATACTCAGCAGTACCCCACCACACTAGTATTAGGAATCATTAAAAGTATCCTCATCTTAACCTCGACTCTCGAGGGTTATGTCAAGGCTTTGATACGTAACCTATACCCATCATGCAGGTAGCACTTAATGTCTATCTCGGGAAGGCTCTGGATATATATTTCCATGTATGAATTATAATCTGAAGTGCTCTTACTTTCACCGAAGCGCTCAACTGAACCCTTACAACTTAGTTTTCCTATTGAACCAAATTCTTAGGATCTTCAATAAGTATGGTAACATGTATTGCGTTTTCAGCACATTCCCCTAGACATGCAGTTCATTGATCTTTTGGGTAGGCCCTTAGTTACCGGGTCCGTTATATTCTCCCTTGATTTTACGTAATCGATGGAGATGACACCCGTGGTGATCAACTGCCTAACAGTCTTATGTCTCTGACGAATATATCGAGACACCGTCAACCGCGCCCTTCCAGAAGCCGATTGGCTTGCCACAGTGTATAACTGCCGAAGGCATGAATTTCTCCCTATAAGGGACTTCCTATAAGATGTAGTAAAGTTACTCAACTTCTTTTCACGCCTTGTATAAAGCGGAAGACTCTGATTCCTTCACGAATAGACTGATGCAATTTTGTTTAGAGGTTTGTATAAGATACATCATACACATTCTCTTGTGGCTATGGTGTTCTTCATATCCGATGTCCGGTTTGCATCGCTGTGTTCTCCCAGAATGGTCGGACATCCGGAATACCTTAATCCGTAGATTAGAGAACATCTCAGATAAAGGCATATCTGTCTTAGTGACATCCAGTGATTGTTTCCAAGATCACGAGTGAACCTGGTTCAACTGGTTGATTTGGCAAACGATATCAGGTCAGTAGTAGTGTGTAGTATACTTTGAACTACCCGAGACCTGCGCATCGCTACTGGTATATGGGTGCCCCATGATTCTAGTCAACTTTATGACTTATATCCATTGGTGACTTCAACGAGACTTCCAAACACCTCACTGATGAGTTTTGAATTAGACCAGTCCGTTAGATGTCTTAGAAATCTCAATTCCTAAGAAGTCATCTGTAATACCCATATCATTCATATCGAAATATCGTTTCAATATACTCTTAGTCTCTAGGGTTAACCCAGGACTTCTCCCTGTGACCAATATGTCGTCTACGTAAAGGCACATCATGACGAACGAATAAGAATTACCTTTCATGTAGACATATTTGTCATACTCATTAATGGAGAAACCCTTCGATAGTTGAGTACTATCAAAGTTTTCGCACCATTGCTTCGGGGCTTGTTTTAGCCCGCACAGAGATTTGACAAGTCAACAGACTTTCTTCTCTTTCCTGGAACCACATATCCCTCGAGTTGTTCCGTATTACTTTCTTCTTCCACTTTTGGACTTTTAGTTTTCCAACTGTTGGCTTTCTAGCTTCAGAGTCAATATTTCTGTAGTCAGATTCATTATTTCTATTTTATCTGAAACTTCCAGGACCAAAATGTAAACATTTCAGGGACTGTAAGGAAGTTCAGGAAAAGAGCCCAACAGTTCTACAAAAAACCAACTCTCCGGTTAGAAAGACTGTCTTGACATCCATGTCACGCAATACTGTGGTGACCCTAGAGTTTAAGCTACTCACATAGGAGGCTTTATACTTGTCAATACATCCATACGCTTCGTACTCAATTTGAGTATCCACTTTTATAACCCAAAGGTACGTTTCCCGGAAGAAGGTCAACCATTAGTATGGCTCTATAAGATGGATTTTATTCTTTTCCTTTCCAGAGTTGTGCTTCTGGAGTAGACAAAATTTTAACCAAATAGGCTAGAAGGCCTAGGCCAAGTTCAGCCCCCTCTTTGCTCCGTAGCGGATCAACCTCTAGAGCCCCGAGTCCTGTGGATCTGGAACACTGGTTCTGGATTATAGGCCCTCACGGGTTCTTGTTAATTGTTGCGATATTTCTGTGCGCTGACGCAAGTGTACGTATCGCTTAAGTAATATAGTCTATAAGACTGAGTTATAGTCCACAGAGACTGATTTTCCAAGTACCGAATATCTAATCTATGGTATCTATTTGGTTAACGTTCTTTTGTTTTGTTTTTAAACTAAGAATTAAGACTAAGTAAAGTGCAGAAATTTAAACTAAGGATGATAATACTTTGGTTTAAAACAGTTATGAATGGAATTAGGGTTTCCAATCTCCTCAACTATCGACTATTTCACTTGTTAATGCAATGCCATTGACTCTTCTTCTTATTAAGATAGCAGGTTAACTAATCTGTTCTATATTCTGATTAGGACATATATAAACTCAACCTTATACAGAAACCTTCTATATTTCTATGATAGATTTTACCACACATGAGGATTAAGAACAATAACCTTAAACAGTACACAAGTATCAGGGTGCTTTCGTCCGCGATTTTAACCTATGTCTAGACAACTACAACATATTCAAATCTCACCTTTCAGAATTTTGATTCGAAATCATATAAGTTATGAAAATTAGTGATCAGTTAATTTTCAAACAATCAATACAATATTGAGTAGATCTTAATATAGCTGAAGAAGAAATCAATAACTATGCATTAACTTATGAAAAAGTTTCAAGTGATTCAACGGAAAACCCTAATAAAGAAATTAGCTCCTAGACATTGTCATGCTAAGAACTAATACAAATCCAACGTAAACTGAAATATAACAAAGGAAAGGAAAAGAACTTGAACAATTTGATGTCTCTAATATTGTTCTTGCCTCCGTTCCTAGCCTCCAAAGTATGATATGAGATATGAGAGGGTTTCAGGGTTTTATATCTGAGCAAAACTGCGTTTCGGATCCTTATTAAATTCGACCCATTTTTCTGAAAACGCGGCGCGACACTAAAAAATCAGAGGCTCTCTGGACTTTTGGCGGCACATTTTGGCACCGCGACGCTTTATGCATGTAGACCCCGTGCGGTTGACAGTATATTTGTTTTGTCCGGATTTCGTCTGATTTCTTCTATGCTTTCCGGGACTTCTTAGGCTTCATTTCTTGATCTTTTCATTGTGCAATTCATCCCCAAAAGCAATATTTTCTCCTTTATGACCGTTGTGACTCAAAAGAAAGAAAAACACACCTAACACTATACTAAACACAACCGAAAAGAGAAAAATACTCACTAAAAAGACTCAAAAGTGTATATAAAATATACTCAACAAACACCCCAAACATAAACTTTACTTACCCTCGAGTAAAGCACTAAACAAAAACTCTATGAAATTGATCAAGTAGCTATAGCAATGCTGCCTCAAAATCATGGATGAAAACTAGGATAATATGTTGGAACATAGCATGAATTTTGAGCAATCTAGAATTTCAAGTTAGATATTTCGCAAATTCAATTAAGTCATAATCACTGGAAATATAAATACCTAACCTATTCATGTCAATTTCATTCCATCTTTCCCAAAATTCTATAGACCTGTTCACTTGTTATTCTCCACTAATTATAGACATAAACATTAGAGATCTTCGGGACTTTCAAAGGTTGTAATATAGGCTTAGGCAGGGGTAGATAAAAGTTAGCATTTAGGCTCAATTTCGTACCATAAACATTTTCATTTAACTCATTTTTCCTCATTTTTACTTTCTTCTTAGTCTCATACCTATTTTCTCCCATCTTTTCTTTTCATAGAATGATACACATTATCAATAACAAGCACCCCCAAACTTAAACTTTTGCATATTTTTCATTGGGGTATTTTCACTCTCTTTTTATTGTTTTTTCAACACTTTTCATTCCAATACTTTTCAATTATCACTTATGACACAACTAGGGAATCATAGGGTGTCAAACAAAGATCTTATTTTAGGCTCAAAGGTGCTGACTAAGGATATAATTTATGTCAGGGTAGGTAATGAACGGTCAGAAGGGCTATCAAAGAATACCTAATTTTTTTCCCTAAACATGTATATCTTAACTATTTCGCCTCAAATAACAAGCAAACGGGTTTTCTAGGCATTTTCAACATTTTTTTCCATAATTGACAACGCATATGCTAAGCACAAATACCCAAATAATTAGATCTTCATGAATTTTTGGCATATCTAACTTAAGCACACAAATTTTTGCTTTTAATTTCATTACATTATCTCACTTTATCCACTCAATATCTTTAGCAACTACAACATACATGATCCATAATTTGTTTTGACTCACAAACACATAAAACAAAACAAAAAGACAACAAAATACTCAAAACAAAACACAAGACGAAGTAAGATCCCCCCCTTGATTGACACATTGTCCCCAATGTGTAAAGACTAAAAATAAAGGGACAACTTACAGACACAAAACAATGGTCATAACGAAGGTATGAGAGGAGATTCTTGAAATTGCATGTACGGGAATCTCGAGTTCTCGCGCGTGGCTACTGTACCAAATTTCTGCTTCGCCTTTTCCAAGATCTCCGAGTTAGTCCCCCGTTTCACCTGTCATAAAAAACATAAACCAAGCACAAGACCGTGAGACTGTTCAAGACAAAATAAAACAAACTAAAATAAAAAAATTGAAATAACATAATTAAAATATTGGGTTGCCTCCCAATTAGCGCTGTCTTAAACTTCATTTAGCCGAACACAGTTCTCTTATTCATTCAAGGGGGTAGATTATACCCTACGCATATCCATTTCAGTACCATTCTCTTCCTACTCATCCTCCTCCTCTTCTTTTTCACAGGGCTGAGTTCAGAGGGGTTCATTCCCTTTTCATTATCCATGGGTTCAATCACCTTACTTTCAGGTTCTTCATACTGTTTTAATGGTACCTGATCGGTGTATTTTATATACACCTTTTGAGTCATTTTTAGTTAGTCTTTTGCCCATTTTTGTACAAATATGTGTCGTGTTAGGATAAAATTTCTTTCTTTTGAGTCACAGTGGTATAAAGTGGCACATTGGCGAGAAGGAGCGAAAAGAGGGCAGAAACAGAGGTTCCAGAACTCAAAAAGCTAAAAAGTTGGCAACCCGGGCGAGAAACAGGGCGGCGCCGCTGCGCCAACCAACCATCAGCAGCAGAGCGCCACGACGCCCAAGAAGCAGAGAGCCGCAGAAGTTTCGGCGCCGCGACGCCGGTTGGAGGGCCGCGGCGCCAGCGCGGGAAAATTGACAGATCCGAATAGGAATGGGCCAAGGCCAAAAAGGAAAAAGTTTGGGGCGTTTTTGGTGATATAAAAAGGACCTTTAGGTAAGATTTGAAGAGTTCCACACCTTACAATTCATCACAACTTGGAGATCAAGATTAGAGGCTTATTTTTGAGTAATTTCTTGTTATTTATTTTAATTCTTTTTAGTATATGTTGGATATTATTTTAGTTCTTGACATGTCTATGGCTAGGAACTAACTTAATTTAGGGCTTTCCATGTCGAATCGCTTGAACCTCGTTCTTATGAATTAATGCATGTTTTGGTTTCTTCTTATTATTGATGAGATTTATTCATTAATTGTTTTGATTGCTTGGTAATTAATTGATCACTAATTATCATAACTTATATGATTTCTAATCGAAAGCCGAAAGGGGAGATTGTGAATATGATATAGTTGAATAAACATAGATTTAAATCGTGGACAGAAGTACCCCGATACTTGTGTAGCTTAATAGGTTATTGCTCTTAATCCTCCTTTGTAGTCAATCTTATCATCGAAAGATAGAAGGGTTCTACATTGGGGTTGAGTGTTTATATTACCTTAACAGGAGTATAAAACGGCTTAGTTAACCTGCTATTTCAAAATAGAAGAAGACCCTTAATTATTTGCATTAACGAGTAAAGCGAGCGGATAGTTGAGGAGATTTGGAAGCCCTATTTCCACCATATCTGAAGTAAAGTAAAGTAATTTAGTTAGCATCTATAATCATAGCTATAAACAAATCATCAAATTATCGGTTACCAAATAGATATTACAGAATAGAAGTTGGTAATTGAACATTAATCCATGAGAACAATAACTCGGTCTTCTAGACTATATTACTTGTCATGACACGTGCACTTGCGTTTAGTGTGTGCATAAATCGCGCATCAAGTTTTTGACGCCGTTGCTGGGGATTGACATAGTTCGATATCATTCTATCTATTCTTAATTTGTAATTTGTTTTTTTAAAATTTTTTATATTGGTGAAACCGTGCGCCGTGATCCGTTTGTTGATTTTGATCTGTTGCAGGCATCTAGTTTATGCGAAGGAGAAGAGAAGCAGATACACTTGTTCCCTTCAACCCGGAGATTGAAAATGTTATACCCCGTAGTTCTGACCCTACGTATGAGAGCGTACGAAAACATGTAAGACTTAAAATTTTCAAAGGATAGGCTGACGGATTATTCCGGACGGGTTTTTAGTCAACTTTAAGGCGGGTTATGACCCGGAATATTGAGAGTTCCTAAGTGGTTCAAAGGCCTAAGGCGTAGTTCGTTGACTCTAGATTCCAACGCAACCAACCGTTCGTCGATAGGACGTCGGAGTAGAAAGATATGAGAGTTACAAGTTCAGTGCGCAGTCGGACAGAAGTATGTTTCGGACAAAGGCGACAGGGCCGCGGCGCCGGAGGCAGGGCCGCGGCGCCGAAAGTACTGTAGGGTCGCTGAAGTTTCAGCGCCGCGGCACCGGAAGATCCGAGGGTCCGCAGGAGCCGCGGCGCCGCGGCCGGCGCCGCGCCGAGGCGGAAATCGTGAAAAACTTAGAAAAAGTCAGATTTTTCTTTTGGAAGGGCCTGGGTGGGGGACAAGTGTCCCCCCCCCATCTGATTTTTACATGCAATATATTGACCAAGTCTTAGAGACTTGGTCATTTGTCATCTCTCTCTTTGAAAAACCTCTTCCTTCTCTCTTAAAATATTCCAAAGCTCCTCCTTCTCTCTAAAACTCCAAGAAGATTCTAGCCTAAGAAAATCTGAAAAATTAAGAACAAGAAAAGGAAGCTTGTGGCTAGCTTGTGGTGGTGTTCTTGGCTAGGAAGCTAGCAAAATCTTTGGAATAAGTTTGGCTAAAACTTTAAGGTAACATTTCTTCCTTTAGAATTAGTTCTAGTATTGCATGCTTAGAAGAAAGAACTTGTGGTAGTAAAATAATGCTCTTAGAGTCATTGCATGCTAGAAAATGTGGTTTGGATATGAAGAATGGGTTAAGAAGAGATTATGAGCATGTTGTAGCCTAACAACTACCTTAGAATTGTTAAGTGAATTGTGGTAAACTTATGGGACATAATTTTGGGTGTGTAATCCCCTTTGAATTGTTGGATTGATTGAGCCTTAAATGTGGTGTTTGGATGATAAATTCGGCCTTGAGAAAGGTGGCAAAATGAGTAGAAACAAAGGAAATGCTGCCCAAATTTCCATAGAATTTAGTGACTTTGAACTTGGATTGTTCTACATTAAGATTAGAGGTTAATAAGCGTATCATGACTATTATAGGTTGAGATATTACTTGCGGTAGTTTGGACTTGGCAAGTGGATTGACCAAAGAGGTATGTGAAGCTTTCCTATCTCTTGATCATGAATAGATGAAACTATGTGCGGTGAGACGTACAAGATTTGGTATTCTTACTTGTTTTAAGTATATTAATAACTTGTTTCATTTTAAGAATGTATAATTCCCTTAGTTAGGGGAAAAGTATGATTTTACTAAAGTGTAGAGTTAATATAACAACTTTATGGGAAGTTGGTTTATTAGCTTCATAAAAGGTTAATGAGAAGAGATTTACTCTAAATAAGATAAGTATATGGAGAGGCAAATTGATTTTAAAGTATCAAGTGCCCAAAGGTTTTTATGTATAAAGAAGAGTCATTTTTGAAAGAGTTGAAGTATGTAGTACTTGGGTTAAACTCCCGGTGTTCTTTTATTAAAGATATGGTTAGGTGCCTTAAGTAAACTAAAATGAGAGGGTATATGAACAAGACTAATAAGAAGTTATAAGTTTTCTTAACTTATTTACGATTATGATATGATGACAGTTTGAGCTAGGGTAAGAGTATATCTGAGGGGCAAGCCCCAAGATCGTTATACCACCTTCTCCAGGGTAAGAGTATGTCTGAGGGGCCAGCCCCAAGATCGTCATACCACCTTCTTCAGTGTAAGAGTATATCTGAGGGGCAAGCCCCAAGATCGTTATACCACCGCTTGAGTAGAGTATATCCGGCGGAAAGTCCCCAAGATCGTTATACCATCCGCCAGGGTAAGAGTATATCCGAGCGTGAGTCCCCAAGATCGTTATACCACCTGCCCGTGGATTTGCTACCCATTATGCAAGGAATACCTCATGCGAGTCCTTATGGGCTTATGCGGGTGAAATAGTCCCATGCGGGTACAGCCTATGCGAGGAATACCTCATGCGGGTCCACAGGACCTATGCGGGTGAAATAGTCCCAGGAGTAGGGGTGCTTATTGATACTACGGGCGAGGTACCCCGTTTTGATCCTAAGGCCCCTATTTTATGCAGTATTGTATATATATACTTGTCACTCTCATTGTTAGTAAGGCACAGTAAAAGGTATTTTATTGACTTCCATGACTCCAGCTTACTTTCAGACTTATGGTATCATTATTACAGTATTTTTTTCCAGCTTTACATACTTGGTACATATCAGATCGACCCCTTCCTCCAGTTGCGTTCATGCCGCAGGTAAGGGTAAGCAGATTGAGGATCCTCGTTCTTAGGATCACTACTCCAGTGTCAGAAGCTCCATCCCTCCGGAAGCTTGTTTATTGGTACGGATATTCCCTGATGCTATAGGTATTTTGTACATTCAGGGGTATGGCGGGGCCCTGTCCCGCCACAGTTGTTATCTTTAGAGGTCTGTGGTCACCTATGTGTTTTGGGCTATAAGAACCAGTTGTATTACTATACTTTTGTTTAAGTATGTTTTATAGAAAGCGACTTTATCTACCGCCGAATGTTTACCCTTTTCTCTAAGTAATGTGTTATGTATGTTCCGCTGCTATTCTCTGACATATACCTGACAGGGTACCCCGGTAGGGTACCAGTCATGGCCCCGGGGCTGGGTCGTGACAAAAGTGGTATCAGAGCAGTTAGTCCTCGGAAAGTGTCCACAGACCGTGTCTAGTAGAGTCTTGATTATCGGTGTGTCGTGCACCACATCTATAATCAGGAGGCTGCAGGATATTTAGGATTGATTTCCATTCTTTCACTCTAAGATCGTGCAATAGAGTGAGTTATAGGTTGAACCTCCTCCGATGTTTTCCTTTATGTATCGATTATGCCTCAGCAAGACAACCGCGCCCGTAAGGCAAGCGTGAGGGCGCCGCTAGTGGACGCGGAGAGTCACGGCACGAGCCCGATCCTACGAGATGATGTTTAGGGCGGCGAGTTCCACGTCGTCGCCAGCCTCAGCAGATTTTGAGGCATCGGCGCCATCGAGATCGCAGATCGAACCTCCAATCCCACCGTGGCACGAGTACAGAGATTACGGGAATTGATTCGGCATCGACAAGATAGTGGCGGCAGCGACAGAGCAGCGCCAACCCTAGAGCCGACAGTTTACGGATTCGGGATTTCTTGGGTTGTCACCCACCCGAGTTCTATGGTTCGAGATTTGAGGAGGATCCGCAGGAGTTCGTCCGGCAGTTACAGCGGACCATGCAGGTCCTTAGGGCATCAGGGACTGAGTCTGTTATACTAGCTTCTTACCGGTTACGCGATATTGCGTTGAACTGGTTTGAGTCATGGGTATTGTCGAGGGGTGAGGATGCTCTTCCAGCTGATTGGGAGGAGTTCACAGAGGCGTTCCTAGACCACTTCTTGCCTCCTGAGGTGAGGAGAGCCCGTGTAGATAGGTTCTTGACCTTGAGACAGGACGGGAGGACTATCAGGGAGTACAGCCTGGAGTTCGACTCCTTGGCCAGATATGCACACACCATAGTAGCTGACATGGCAGACAGGGTTCATCGGTATGTGATGGGGTTAGACCGGCATATGATTACTGCATGCTTGGGGGTGGCTCTTCAGCCAGGGATGGATATTGCCAGGATGCAGGCGTACGCACAGGGGATTGAGGACAGAGAGAGGCAGGATCAGCTAGATTTGGGCCAGCCCAAGAGGGCCAGGACAGCAGGCTCTCAGGGCAGTTTTCGAGGCGGGCAGCCTCAGCAGCAGACTAGGTCCACCTTCCAGCCAGCACAGAGTGCTCCTTCTCAGTTTTCCGGCAGGAGGTCTGATCAACAGGGTTATTCGAGCAGTCGTGGCTCCGGGACTTGAGTTTTCGCGAGGCAGACCAGCACCAATCGAGACCACCTACCTCTCGGTGTGTTCGATGCGGTAGGTCTCATCCGGGCGAGTGCCGTATGGGTTCGAGAGCATGTTACTCTTGTGGCCAACAGGGCCATCTGAAGAAGGATTGTCCGTCCTTAGGCGGCGGGAGCATTACGGTTCAGCCGACGTGCATTCGGATCTTCATCTTCGATGGTTAGACGCCCGAGGCGTGGTATGGCCAGCGGCGCGGTAGAGGTCGTGGTAGGGGTTCCAGTTCTAGCGGTCCTCAGAACCGCATATATGCTATGTCGCCCGACAGACGGGAGGCGTCGCGGATGTCGCCACAGTACATTATTGGTTTCGTGCTGTGATGTATCTGCTTTGATAGATGCAGGTTCTACCTTGTCCTACATATCTCCTCATATTGCCAGTAGAATAGGGATAGAGCCCGAGTCCATAAGACCTTTTGAGGTGGCTACGCGAGAGGTGATTCGATGGTAGCCGAGCGGTGTATAAGGCTTGCCTGTGACTATAGATAGCCGCCGACTCTGCCGACTTGATAGAGTTGGATATGACGACTTTGATGTGATTATGGGTATGGATTGGCTAGCATCTTGCTATGCCAACGTGGACTGTAGAGAGATTAGTTCGGTTCGGTTCTGGTGGCCGGTTGCTCGAGTGGAAGGGAATCTTTGCATCGCCGGAGGGTAAGTTTATTTCTTACCTCAATGCAGGAAGATGGTGCGGAAGGGTATATCTACCATCCGGTTCGGGTATTCGACATCGAGGTCGAGGACCTTGATCGATCCCGTTAGAGAGTTTCAGACGTATTCCCGCACGAGCTCCGTATCCTCCCGAGGAGATTGAGTTTTGTATTGATTTGGCGCCAGACACTCGACCGATATCTATTCCGCCATACAGGATGGCACCTGCCGAGTTGAAGGAATTGAAGGACCAGCTGAAAGATTTGCTGGGGAAGGGCTTTATTAGGCCAAGTGTTTCTCCGCAGGAGCACCGGTGTTGTTTGTAAAGAAGAAGGATGGGGACGCCGCTGCGTATGTATTGATTACAGCGGCTAAACAAGGTAACTATCAAGACGAGATATCCTCCCGGGATTGGACGATTTGTTTGACCATGCGGGGTGCAAAGTGTTTTTCCAAGATAGACTGCGATGCAGTTATCATCAGGTGCGAGTTAGAGAGACAGATATCCCAAAGACTGCATTCAGGACCCGGTATGGGCACTATGAGTTCAGGGTGATGTCTTTCGGGTTGACCAACGCCCCAGCAGTATTCATGGATTTGATGAATAGGGTGTTCAGGCCATTCTTGGATATGTTCGTTATAGTGTTTATCGATGATATCTTGGTGTATTCGCGCACAGAGCAGGAGCATACAGATCATTTGAGGACGGTTTTGGGAGTCCTCCGAGACCAGCAGTTGTATGCCAAGTTCTCGAAGTGCGAGTTCTGGTTAGCTTCAGTGGCTTTCTTAGGGCATGTGATCGGGGCCGACGGTATTCGGGTTGATACAGCTAAGATTGAGGCAGTCAAGACTTGGCCCAGACCCACCACACCGACAGAGGTGCGCAACTTTTTGGGCCTTGCAGGATATTATCGGAGGTTTGTAGAGAAGTTTGCTTCTATTTCAGCACCTTTGACTAAGCTGACTCAGAAGGCAGCTATGTTCCGGTGGACGGATACTTGTGAGGAAAGTTTCCAGTTGCTAAAGGAGAAGTTGACAACCGCCCCAGTTCTTACTCTTCCAGAGGGCTTAGATGGATATGTGGTTTACTGTGACGCGTCAGGTGTCGGGCTTGGGTGCGTGCTGATGCAGCACGGCAGAGTTATAGCTTATGCATCTCGACAGCTTAGGAAGCATGAGAAGAACTATCCCACACATGACTTGGAGCGATGGCAGAATTCATGCCTGAAGATCTGGAGACATTATTTATATGGAGTTCATGTGACATTTACACGGACCACAAGAGTCTCCAAGACATCTTCACGGCAGGAGCCGAACTTGGCGAGAGGCGGTGGTTGGAGCTACTTAAGGATTACGATGTTGATATTCGTACCACCCGGGAAGGCCAATGTAGTTGCGGATGCCCTTAGTCGCAGATCGATGGCTAGTCCATGCGATCTTGACCGCAGAAGAGGATATGGTCCGAGAGTTACATCGCCTAGCGAGCCTTGGGGTTCGTTTGGTTGATTCCGATAGTGACGGAATTCGGGTTCGAGAGGTTGTCGAGTCTTCCATCGTAGAGGAGGTGAAGAGGCGACAGTATGAGGATCCGATTTTGGTACGGTACCGAGATGCAGCTCTCCAGAAGGAGGAGAGCCTATTTGAGGTAGCGCCTGATGGGGTGCTAAGATTCGAGGCCGGTTGTGTTCCGATGTGGACAGACTTCGCCGAGATTTCGGGAGGCACACGGTTTCGTTATTCTATTCATCCGGTCGACTAAGATGTATCATGACCTCGAATCGTGTATTGGTGGGATGGCCTAAAGAGGACGTTGCGGAGTTCGTGGCACGGCCCGAATTGTCGTGAGTTAAGATTGAGCACGAGCGGTGGGTCGCTGCAAGCTATTGATATTCTGACTTGGAAGTGGGAGGTGATAAATATGGATTTTATTACAGGGCTACCTACCACTCAGAGGAATCATGATTCCATTTGGGTGATTGTCGACAGTGACGAAATCACCATTTTCTTCCTCGAACGACGTTCTCGGTGAGGACTATGCGATTATATATTAGAGAGATTGTGAGGTCGCACGAGTCCCGGTGTCGATTATATCGATAGAGGAGTCCGGTTCGGCTAACTTTTGGAGGTCTTTTCGGAAGGATTAGGGACACAGTGAGTCTCGAGACGGCGTTTCACCCTCGTGTCGACGGACAGCCGAGCGCACTATCCGCATACACGAGGATATGTCGCGGGCTTGTGTTATTGATTTCGTGGTAGCTGGAGGATCATTTGCCTCTTGTGGAGTTTGCTTACAACAACATCTACCATTCCAGATTCGATGGCGCGCATGAGGCCTTATACGGGAGGAAGTGCAGTCACCGATAGGTGGTTCGAGTGGGGAAGTTGATTAGTCGGGCGGACTTAGTTCACAGCGATGGATAAGGTGAAGCTTATCCAGAGCGGTTGTTGGCGGCGTAGTCGGCAAGTCGTATGCAGATCATCGGCGCCGACACTTGGAATTTGAGATAGATGATTGGGTTTTTCTAAAGGTATCTCCCATGAAGGGCGTGATGAGATTTGGAAAGAAGGGGAAGCTTAGACCAAGGTACATTGGGCCGTATCGGATTGCCCGTAGGGTAGGCAGGGTTGCCTATGAGTTAGATCTGCCGACTGACTTGGAGGCGGTACATCCAGTTTTCCATGTGTCCATGTTGCGGAAATGTATTGGAGATCCATATAGAGTGCACCCGGTTCATGATGTCCAAGTGACAGAGGAGTTATCGTATGAGGAGAGTCCCATAGCGATACTCGATCGTCAGGTTAGACGACTTCGGACGAAAGACGTGGCTTCCGTCAAGGTCCTATGGCGGAACGAGAACAGGGAGGAAATGACGTGGGAAGCAGAGGATGACATGATGAAGAAGTACCCTCACCTATTTCCTATACCTCCAGGTAACCCACTTTCCTGCTTGTTAGTTTTGACTTGGCATTTACGCTTCAGTATGTTGTGGCTCGTGGAGCTTCCTTATGTGCAAAATGATAGTTAAGAGGGTCTATGTCGATGTTGTGTTTCGAGTAAGCCTAGAAGGAACATTCGGGACGAATGTTTCTAAGGAGGGGAGAATGTTATACCCCGTAGTTCTGACCCTACGTATGAGAGCGTACGAAAGCATGTAAGACTTAAAATTTTCAAAGGATAGGTTGACGGATTATTCCGGACGGGTTTTTAGTCAACTTTAAGGCGGGTTATGACCCGGAACATTGAGAGTTCCTAAGTGGTTCAAAGGCCTAAGGCGTAGTTCGTTGAGTCTAGATTCCAACGCAACCAACCGTTCGTCGATAGGACGTCGGAGTAGAAAGATATGAGAGTTACAAGTTCAGTGCGCAGTCGGACAGAAGTATGTTTCGGACAAAGGCGACAGGGCCGCGGCGCCGGAGGCAGGGCCGCGGCGCCGAAAGTACTGTAGGGTCGCTGAAGTTTCAGCGCCGCGCTAGGAAGCGGCCGCGCGCGGAAGATCCGAGGTCCGCAGAGTTGCGGCGCGCACGTGGCCGCGGCGCCGAGGCGGGAAATCAGGCGGAAAAACTTAGAAAAAGTCAGATTTTTCTTTTGGAAGGGCCTGGGTGGGGGACAAGTGTCCCCCCCATCTGATTTTTACATGCAATATATTGACCAAGTCTTAGAGACTTGGTCATTTGTCATCTCTCTCTTTGAAAACCTCTTCCTTCTCTCTTAAAATATTCCAAAGCTCCTCCTTCTCTCTAAAACTCCAAGAAGATTCTAGCCTAAGAAAATCTGAAAAATTAAGAACAAGAAAAGGAAGCTTGTGGCTAGCTTGTGGTGGTGTTCTTGGCTAGGAAGCTAGCAAAATCTTTGGAATAAGTTTGGCTAAAACTTTAAGGTAACATTTCTTCCTTTAGAATTAGTTCTAGTGTTGCATGCTTAGAAGAAAGAACTTGTGGTAGTAAAATAATGCTCTTAGAGTCATTGCATGCTAGAAAATGTGGTTTGGATATGAAGAATGGGTTAAGAAGAGATTATGAGCATGTTGTAGCCTAAAAACTACCTTAGAATTGTTAAGTGAATTGTGGTAAACTTATGGGACAGAATTTTGGGTGTGTAATCCCCTTTGAATTGTTGGATTGATTGAGCCTTAAATGTGGTGTTTGGATGATAAATTCGGCCTTGAGAAAGGTGGCAAAATGAGTAGAAACAAAGGAAATGCTGCCCAAATTTCCATAGAATTTAGTGACTTTGAACTTGGATTGTTCTACATTAATATTAGAGGTTAATAAGCGTATCATGACTATTATAGGTTGAAATATTACTTGCGGTAGTTTGGACTTGGCAAGTGGATTGACCAAAGAGGTATGTGAAGCTTCCCTATCTCTTGAGCATGAATAGATGAAACTATGTAGTACGGTAGACGTACAAGATTTGGTATTCTTACTTGTTTTAAGTATATTAATAACTTGTTTCATTTTAAGAATGTATAATTCCCTTAGTTAGGGGAAAAGTATGATTTTACTAAAGTGTAGAGTTAATATAACAACTTTATGGGAAGTTGGTTTATTAGCTTCATAAAAGGTTAATGAGAAGAGATTTACTCTAAATAAGATAAGTATATGGAGAGGCAAATTGATTTTAAAGTATCAAGTGCCCAAAGGTTTTTATGTATAAAGAAGAGTCATTTTTGAAAGAGTTGAAGTATGTAGTACTTGGGTTAAACTCCCGGCGTTCTTTTATTAAAGATATGGTTAGGTGCCTTAAGTAAACTAAAATGAGAGGGTATATGAACAAGACTAATAAGAAGTTATAAGTTTTCTTAACTTATTTACGATTATGATATGATGACAGTTTGAGCTAGGGTAAGAGTATATCTGAGGGACAAGCCCCAAGATCGTTATACCACCTTCTCCAGGGTAAGAGTATGTCTGAGGGGCCAGCCCCAAGATCGTCATACCACCTTCTTCAATGTAAGAGTATATCTGAGGGGCAAGCCCCAAGATCGTTATACCATTTCAGTGTAAGAGTATATCTGAGGGGAAAGTCCCCAAGATCGTTATACCATCTGCTTCGGGGTAAGAGTATATCCGGAGGTAAGTCCCCAAGATCGTTATACCACCTGGTCCGTGGATTTGCTACCCATGATGTGAGGAATACCTCATGCGAGTCCTTATGGGCTTATGCGGGTGAAATAGTCCCATGCGGGCGGGTACAGCCTATGCGAGGAATACCATGCGGTCCACAGGACCTACGCAGTGAAATAGTCCCAGAGTAGGGTGCTTATTGATACTACGGGCAGGTACCCGTTTTGATCCTAAGACCCTATTTTATGCAGATTGTATATATATACTTGTCACTCTCATTGTTAGTAAGACACATAAAGGTATTTTATTGACTTCCATGACTCACTTACTTTACGACTTATGGTATCATTATTACGATTTTTCCAACTTTACATACTTGGTACATATTGTGTACGACCCCCTTCCTGGGATGCGTTCATGCCGCAGTGGGTAAGCGATTGAGGATCCTCGTTCTAGGATCACTACTCCGGTCGAAGCTCCATCCTCCTAAGCTTGTTTATCGTACGGATATTCCCGGATGCTATAGGTATTTTGTACATTCAGGGGTATGGCGGGGCCCTGTCCCGCCACAGTTGTTATCTTTAGAGGTCTGTGGTCACCTATGTGTTTTGGGCTATAAGAACCAGTTGTATTACTATACTTTTGTTTAAGTATGTTTTATAGAAGGCAGCCTTATCGGCTGGCCAGTAATGTTTACCCTTTTCTCTAAGTAATGTGTTATGTATGTTCCGCTGCTACTCCTACTCTCTGACATATACCTGACAGGGTACCCCGGTAGGGTGCCAGTCATGGCCCCGGGGCTGGGTCGTGACAGAAAAGACTTGCAAGCAGAACCGGAGAAACAAACGAATCTTGGCCTTAATAGCAATGGGAGGCTTGCAGAATAACAATGAGATGAACGAAGGGTTAGGTTATCATCAACCTAACCAGAGGATGCCCCAGAGGTTACCAATGGATGTGGAAGAAAGGGTCCAGGTCCAAGCTGAGAGAAGCTTGGGAGATTATGTGCTGCCAAGGGTGAATGGAGCACAGACTTGCATCAGGCTCCCAGCAATAGGAGCAAATAATTTCGAAATCAAGCCTGCGATCCTGAGTATGGTGCAGAATACAGTTCAATTCGGAGGGTTGCCATATGAAGACTCTCATATGCACATAGCAAATTTCTTGGAGCTGTGTGCAACTTTCAAGTATAATGGCATTACTGACGACGCCATCCGATTGAGGATCTTTCCCTTCTCACTCAGGGATAGAGCAAAAGTTTGGTTGAATTCCCTGCCTACAGATTCTATATTCACATGACAGGAGTTGGCACAAAAGTTTTTGGCAAAGTTCTTTCCACCGTCCAAAGCCGCTAAGCTGAGAGGAGAGATGAACAATTTTTACCAGGCTGATGGAGAGTCACTCTATGAGGCTTGGGAGAGATTTAAAGATCTGCAGAGAAAGTGTCCACATCATAGCATTGAGCTGTGGAATTAGGTTCATATTTTCTACAATGGGCTAAGTGGGACCACAAGAACCATCATTGACGCAGCTGCAGGTAGAACCTTCATGAAGAAGACAACACATGAGGCCCATGATTTGCTAGAAGACATAACCACCAATAACCATGTGACAGATGATAGATGGGTAAGTGGAAGGAGAGCAATAGGAGTTCATGAGATCGATGCCATTACAGCGTTAAATGCACAGGTTTATCTCTTGACCAAGCAACTGCAGCAGAACACAGTGTCAGTGAATGCATTTCAGATGCCATTGAGTTGTGAGATGTGTGGGGGTCCTCATACCTTTGATAGGTGCCCATCAGCATACCCCAACAACATCCCTATTGAGCAAGCAGAATGTCAGGCAGTGGGGAATTATCAAAGGCCCCAGAACAACCACTATTCAAATACCTACAATCCAGGGTGGAGGAATCACCCTAACTTTTCATGGAGTGGTGATCAAGGGCAACAGAACCAGTTCCGAGGCTAATACCAAAATCAGCAACCATTTAACCAGGCCTCACCTTCCCAACAGTTCAGTACACCTGCTCCACAAAAAGCCGCATTTAATCATGAGCAATTTGTTGACACTTACGAATTCACAAACCCAGTTCATGGCAGAGACAAGATCCTCTATCAGGAACTTGGAGACGCAGGTGGGACAGCTAGCAAAGATGTCAAATAACAGGCCACAGGGCACTCTTCCTAGTAATACAGAGATGAATCCCAAAGAGCAGTGTAAGGCAGTGCAACTGAGAAGTGGGAAGCAGCTAGAACAACCTACACCTCAGCCCGTGGTAGAACAGAGAGTTGAGCAGAGAGTAGATGCAGAGAATGAGGGGGTTACTGAGGGCCGCCCTATTTTAGAGAAGGCTCCAACCGTTCTAGTGAGGGAATACACAGAGAAGATTCCTTACCCTCAGAGGTTGCAAAGGAAAGCAGTTGATAAGCAATTCTCCAAGTTCTTGGAGGTATTTAGAAAACTGCACATTAACATCCCTTTCATTGAGGCGTTGGAGCAAATGCCTACTTATTTCAAATTTATGAAGGAAATTCTTGGGAAGAATAAGAAGCTAGCTGAGTATGAGACAGTGGCATTGACAGAGGAATGCAGTGCCATCTTGCAGAAGAAACTTCCCCCCAAGCTTAAGGATCCAGGGAGCTTCACATTGCCTTGCACAATTGGTAGGGTGACATGTAACAGGGCCCTGTGTGATTTGGGGGCCAGCATAAATCTCATGCCCTTGTCTGTTTTCAAGAGGTTGGGTTTGGGTGAAACCAAACCAGCCACTGCGAGCTTGCAGTTGGCGGATAGGACAGTGGTGCATCCCAGGGGAATAATTGAAGACGTATTGATTAAGGTGGGAAAATTCTTATTTCCTGCAATCTTCCTCATCCTTGATATGGAGGAAGATGATGAAATCCCTATCATCTTGGGAAGACCATTCTTGGCAACTGGGAGAGCCTTGATTGATGTGGAAAAAGTCGAGCTGAAACTCAGAGTTGAGGAAGAAGAGATGGTGTTCAAGGTGTTTAAACACACCGTTCAACCCCCAGTCATAAGCAAATGTTTTGCAGCCAAGATTAACACATCACTGAGCAGACAAAGCAAAGCAAGGGAAATCAGTCCTCCAGTAGAGGTGAGCAACGCTAAACCTTCTCTTGAGAAAAATGAGAAAAAGAAAAACAGAAGGCGGAAGAGAAAAATGATTATGAAATGGGTAGGCTGTGGGGTTAAGTTACCCCATGCCTTTTGATAAGGAACCTGCGTCCGGCTAAAAGACGTTAAAGACAGCGCTACTTGGGAGGCAACCCAAGGTTTTTAAATTTATACAATTTAGTTTTAGTTAGAAAAGTCTCACGGAATGTATTATTTACATGTTGTGATGACAGGTACAGGGCTAAAAATGGAGGATGAAAAACGTGAGAGAGGAGAAAAATCGGCTCGGCGCCACGGCGCCGAGAATGCAGAAAGGCGCTGGAAGTTAGGCGCAACAGCGCCGAAAGTCCAGAAGGCCTCTGAAGTTTGGGCGTCACGGCGCCAAATCAGAGCGCCACGACGCCGATCTCAGGGCCGTGGCGCCGCGACGGAAAAACTGAAATTAAAAGAGCTCTAATTTGATTTTTCCCTCTCCAAATAAAAAACCCAAAACCTTTTCTCTCTCCGAAACCCACGAAATCAGCCTCCATTACTCAAAATTCTTCCATAAACAAAACTCAATCACAACCAAAGTACTCAAACAACAACCCTCATTCCTTTGCCTCAATCCATCACTAAGAAGAAGAAAATTTTGAAAAACACCGTCCAAGGTAACTTTCATCACTTTTCTTGAAATTTTCAGAGCAATTAGGGGAGGTAATTCAAAAGTTTGGGGGTTGAATGGTGTTGTAGTTTGTTGATTACGCTGTGTGTTGATTGGTGTGATTGAAAGTTTCTGGGTAATCTCACTGAAACAGAGGAAACACTGCTAAAAATTTTCCAAAATGTCTACCAGAAAAACGAGAGCTTCCACATCCGTCTCCGTTCCACAATATGACGCTACTAGGTTTGTTAGTCAAAAAGCAGAAGACAAATATTACAAACTTAGTACTAGACCCTTGATCCCTGAGCGAGGAATTGAGTACCAAAGGGAGTCATTTGAGGATGGAGATGTCTATGAGCCTATTCGGGCAATGATAGAGGCCATTGGTGGAAGAGATTTGTTAATCCTGAGAGAATAGTACCACAGAACACCGTAATGGTGAAATAATTCTATGTTAACTTTCCGGAAAGGGTAAATGGTAGATGCTTTGTGAGATGACAGTATGTGCCTGTGACGGCTGAGGTGGTGAATGAGCTATTAAGAACAACCGATATTGAAGAAAGAGGCGATGATCAAAGCTATTTCAGAACATGGTCTAGAGATGCCAACAACATCGATTGGGATATCGTCGCAAAGACATTATTCTACCCTGGGGCTGAGTATGATATTGTACGAAATGGATCAAGAGGACTGAGCAGATGTCAGTTCAACAAAACAGCCAAGGGTTAGTTATATTTCGTCAGTGCCCGCCTGATTCCATCGACGCACTTCACCAGAGTGCCAGCGGATATAATAAAGATGATATATGGAATTATGAAAGGGAAGACGATTGATGTTGGGAAGGAGATATTGCAGAATATTGGAGAAACCAGTAGGTTGGTCACTACAAGTGGGTTGGGACACGGATAACTTATTTGCAGTTTATGTTCTAGATATGGAGTCCCAACCCTAGCTACTGATACATATGAGAAGGGCCAACCTCCTGTGACATATGAGATAGTGCATGCCTTCCTGCAACTGGGCCTCCTCCAAAGAAGAAGAAGAAGGAGACCAGCACCAGCAGCAGCAACAACAGCAGCAGCAGAGGCTGCCATGGATGAAGATGAACCTGAGACAGAGGCTCCGAATGAGGCAGGTAGCAGCCGCCAGCAACCCCTGGAATTGGAACCTCTGGTGCCTATGATGGAGCAGTTGCTCATGAACCAACGGAGGATGATGCAGAGTTTTGACACAATGATACAAGGTCAATAAGACCTGAGGCAAAGACAACAAGAAATAAGGCAGGAGCAACAACAGTTGAACCTGAGATTTGATGAGATGAGTTCCTTGTTCAACCAGTGGTCCATGCATTATCCGCCGCCACCGCCACCATTTTAAACCAAGTTTGTAAGTTGTCCCGTCTTTCTTTTATTTTTTGAGTCTTGCACACATTAGGTACAATGTGTGATTTTAGTTTGGGGGAGAGTTCTTAGTTATTTTTGATGTGTTTTTGAGTCTTTTTGTGTTATTTTCTATGTTTATTTGAGTATAATTTTTTTTTATGATCATGCATGTTGTAGTTACTTGAAACGCCTAGTGAAGTAAATTTGAATAATGTAATGGAATTAGAAGCAGAAAATCTGAACACTTAGGATAGATATGTTAAAAATTCATGAAATCGAACTATTTGGGGTATCTTGCTTGATTTATGCATTGTTAGTGATTAAACTTATGTGTCTGCTTGCTTGCTATTTGAGGCGAATTAGTTAGGATATGAATGTTAGGGAGATGACTCAGACATTTCTTTGTTAGCCCTTTTTTACCATTCTTTGCCTATCCCTGACATTACAATTGCATCCCTAGTCAGCCCCTTTGAGCCTAAAAATAAGATCTTTTCTTTGACACCATATAATTCCATATTTGTGCCATGAGTGGAAAAATTGAGTTGTTTGGAATATAAAGTGTTGAAAAAGAGACAAAAGAGAGTGAACAATTTTGATGCACCCCAATGAAAAGTAATCATAAATAGGCAAAAGCCTAAGTTTGGGGGTGCCTACTATTCATCAGACACCTCATTCTCTCAAAACAAAAGAGGGGAAATATAGGTATGAGGTTAAAAAGAAAATCAAAAGAAAAGGGAAGAATCAAAAGCAAAAGAGGTTATGGTACGTAAGATTGAGCCTAAAACCCTATTTTTACCTTCCCATGCCTAAGCCTACATTACAACCCTGAAAAGCCCTGAAAATCTCTAATATGTGTATCCATGATTAGTGGAGAATAACAAGTAAACATGCCATAAGATTTTGAAATTGACATGCATAGTTAGGTATTCTTACTTCCATTGAGCATGATTAAATTAAATTTGCGAAATATCTAACTTGATGTGTTTAGAATGCTAAAAATCCATGTTATATGTTCTTGCATATTATTCTACTAACCTTCATGCTTTTCTAAGTAACAATGATGCAGTAAATTGATCAATGTCTTTGAGTCATTTTATTTTCGTTTCTTTCATGTCTTTGTTTCTATTTTTGATCTTTACTCGAGGGCGAGCAAAGGTTAAGCTTGGGGGTGTTTGATCGGTGTATTTTATATACACCTTTTGAGTCATTTTTAGTTAGTCTTTTGCCCATTTTTGTACAAATATATGTCGTGTTAGGATATATTTTCTTTCTTTTGAGTCACAGTGGTTTAAAGTGGCACATTGGCGAGAAGGAGCGAAAAAAGGACAGAAACAGAGGTTCCAGAGCTCAAAAAACTAAAAAGTTGGCAACCCGGGCGAGAATGTAGCGGGCCATGGCGCTGACCAACCAACAGCAGCAGAGCGCCACGGTGCCCAAGCGAGCCGCAGAGTTTTAGCCATGCGCCGGCTGTGGCACGCGCCAATGCGGGAAAATTGACAGATCCGAATAGGAATGGGTCAACTTGGAAATCAAGATTAGAGACTTATTTTTGAGTAATTTCTTGTTCTTGTTCTTTATTTTTTTTATTTTTAGTATATGTTGGATATTATTTTAGTTTTTGACATGTCTATGACTAGGAACTAACTTAATTTAGGGCTTTCCATGTCGAATCGCTTGAGCCTAGTTCTTATGAATTAATGCATGTTTTGGTTTCTTCTTATGATTGTTGAGATTTATTCAATAATTGTTTTGATTGCTTGGTAATTAATTGATCACTAATTATCATAACTTATATGATTTCTAATCGAAAGCCGAAAGGGGAGATTGCGAATATGCTATAGTTGAATAAACATAGGTTTAAATCGTGGATGAAAGTACCCCGATACTTGTGTAGCTTAATAGGTTATTGCTCTTAATCCTCCTTTGTAGTCAATCTTGTCATCGAAAGATAGAAGGGTTCTATATTGGGGTTGAGTGTTTATATTACCTTAACAGGATTATAAAACGACTTAGTTAACCTGCTATTTCAAAATAGAAGAAGAACCTTAATTATTTGCATTAACGAGTAAAACGAGCGGATAGTTGGGGAGATTTGGAAGCCCTATTTCCACCATATCTGAAGTAAAGTAAAGTAATTTAGTTAGCATCTATAATCATAGCTATAAACAAATCATCAAATTATCGGTTACCAAATAGATATTACAGAATAGAAGTTGGTAATTGGACACTAATCCTTGAGGATGATAACTCGGTCTTCTAGACTATATTACTTGTCACGACACGTGCACTTGCGTTTAGTGTGTGCATAAATCGCGCATCAGTACCCCACGAGCATCAGTACTCTTGGAGCTTCCCTGAGACACAACCTTGTCAACTATCCCAAACAAAACATCTATCACTGGCTTGTGGTTCAGTGGATGGTGTGAAAACTTTGAATATCATTTCCTTATCTTAGACTCGGAGCTTTAACTCTCCCTTTTCAACATCAATGAGGGCTCTCCCTGTAGCTAGGAATGGTCTCCCAAGAATAATGGGTATATTCTCATCTTCCTCCATATCAAGAATGAGAAAGTCAGCAGGAAAGATGAATTTGTTCACTTTCACCAATACATATTCAATTATTCCTCGGGGATGCACGATTGAGTTATCTGCTAACTGCAAGTGCACTGTTGTTGGCCTTGCTTCCCCCAACCCAAGATTTGAAACACAGAAAGGGGCATCAGATTGATACTTGCCCCCAAATCACACAAAGCCTGTTTGTATGTCACCTTCCCTATAGTGCAAGGTAAGGTGAAACTCTCTGGATCTCTCAATTTCGGGGGAAGTTTGTTCTGCAAAATTGCACTGCACTCCTCTGTCAGCACCACTGTCTCATAGTCTGTCAGCTTCCTCTTTTTAAAGAGGATATCCTTCATGAATTTGACATATGCTGACATTTGCTCCAAAGCTTCTATGAACGGGATATTGATGTGCAGCTTTTTGAAGACCACCAAAAACTTGGAAAATTATATCTAGGGACTTTTTTTGCAGTCTTTAAGGGTAATGAATTCTGTTTGTATATTCCCTCATGACTGCTGGTGGAGCCTTCTCTAAAATAAGGCGGTCATCAGTAACCCCCTCTTTCTCTACCTCAGATGTTTCTGTCAGCTCATTTTCTTCTCCACCTGTGGTTGGGCTGTAACCTGCTCTAACTGTCTACCACTCCTCAAGCGTATTGCCTGGCATTGTTCTCTTGGGTTCACTACAGTATTGCTGAGAAGATTCCCCTTTGGTCTGTCATTTAATTTCTCAGCTAGCTGCCCCATTTGAATCTCTAAGTTCCTAATAGATGACATAGTCTCGGTCATGAACTGGGTCTGAGAGTTGGTCAGGGTTGCAAATGAGGATCTGGTTTCCACCATGAATTGAGTCTGGGAGTTAGCCAAGGATGATAGTGATGACCTGGTTTTCGCCATGAATTGAGTCTAGGAGTTAGCCAAGGTCAACAGTGCTGCTCTTATTTCATCCGGCTTCTCTTGTATGATTTGTGGCCTGGGATGCTGTTGTTGGGTCTGTCCCTGAGGAGATGGATTGGTCTATGGATATTGCTCCTGGAACTGAAGTTGCTGCCCTTGGTCATTATTCCATGAAAAGTTGGGGTGATTTCTCCACCCCTGATTATATGTGTTGGAGAATGCATTGTTGTAGGGCCTCTAAAAATTCCCAACTGCCTGAACTTGCTCCATAGGTACACTGTTTGGATCCACTGATGTGCACCTATCAAAAGTATGAGGACCCCCACAAATATCACAAACCACTAGTGTCTGAACATCATTCACAGACATAGTACTCTGCTGCATCTGTTTTATCAAAGTGGCAACCTGAGCAGTCAATGCAGTGATATCATCCAACTCATGAACCCAACCACTTTCCTATAGTTCATTGCTCTCTTATCTGACCACTGATGGTTGTTGGTGGTCATGTATTCTAATAAATCATGTGCCTCATTGACACTTTTGCTCATGAACGTTCCTCCTGCTGCAACATCAATATTTGTATGAGTAGTACCACACAGTCTGTTATAAAAATGTGGACCAACATCCACTTTTCAATCCCATGATGTGGGCACTTCCTCTGCAAGTCTTTGAACCGCTCCCATGCATCATACAATGATTCTCCCTCCATCTGATAGAAATTATTAAGCTCTCCTTTGAGCTTTGCTACTTTGGATGGAGGGAAGAATTTGACAAGAAACTTCTGGGCCAAGTCTTGCCATATGGTAATAGAGTTCGCCTGCAATGAGTTCAACCAGCTCTTTGCTCTATCCCTGAGTGAGAATGGGAAGAGTTTCAATCGAATGACATCATCAGTAACGCCATTGTATTTAAATGTGGCACACAATTCTAGGAAATTCGCCAAATGCATATGGGGATCTTCAGACTGTAACCCCTCAAACTGAACTGAATCTTGGACCATGTGCAAGATCACTGGTTTGATTTCAAAATTATTAGCCTCCACTGCGGATAGTCTGATGCAAATATGCACCCCTGTAATTGTAGGCAATACATAGTTCCTTAAGCTCATCTCTGAAGGATGCGAGACTTGTCTCATGATAGCCGATAACTCATCATTCACCTCATTTCGATTCTGCTAATCTGTCATCGTTAATGAATCATGAATCCTTTTCTATTTCATATTCTGTCTGCACAATCTTTCAATTTCAAGGTTTAAAGGAATATGAGTGTCTGCTCCTCTCCTACTTTCCATAAACGAGTTTCCTGAAATAGATCAAAATGAACAAACAGATCACGACAAAATGTTCAAAAATAAAAATAATAAAAAGACAGAAAATAAAAACCAAATTAGAAATAAGAATATATAATTCGATATTGATAGTACGCCCCAGTACCCGACAAAGGCGTCAAAAACTTATTGCGATATTTCTGTGCGCTGACGCAAGTGTACGTATCGCTGTTAGGACCGTGTTCAATTGCTCACGCAAGTGTACGTATCATTCACAAGTAATATAGTCTGTAAGACCGAGTTTATCATCCACAGAGACTGATTTCTAATTACCGAACATCTATTCTAGATTATCTATTTGGCAAACGATATTTGATTTAGGTTTTATCTAACTACTAGAATAATTGCGAGAAGTAATCTAAATTATTGAGGTTTAATCAGTTATGAAGGAATTAGGGCTTTCAAAATCCTCGACTATCCACTCTATTCAATCCTTAATGCAACTGGAATGACTTCTTCTTCTACGTTAAGATAGCGATTAACTAGACTGTCTTATATTTCGGTTAGGATATATAATCGCTCTACCCCAGTGCAGAACCCTTCTATACTTCTATGATAGGATTTACCATATAAGAGAATTAAGAACAGTAACCTATAATGCTACACAAGTATCGGGGTACTTTCGTCCGCGATTTTAACCTATGTCTATTCAATTACAGCATATCCAAATCTCTCCTCTCAGTTCTTGATTCGAAATCATATAGGTTATGATAATGATCAATTAACTATCAAACATTCATACCAATTATTGAATAAATCTTAGTCAAGTGAAGAAGAAATCAACTAATACATTAAGTCATGAAATAGAGTTTCAAGCGATTCAAAAGAAAAGCCCTAATAAAGTGTTTAGCTCCTAGCCATAGTCACGCAAAGAACTAATACAATTTCAAACATAAACTGAATTAAAAAGAAAGAAAGAAAAGTACTGTGAACTAAAGTCTCCAATTGTAGCTTCAAATCGGCCCTGAGTTGTGTTGTGTGATAGAATGTCCAACTCCCTCTTTAGAATAATCCCTAGGGCTTAAGTATGTTGCAATTTTCGTGCCCTATGGACCCTTCTGCCCTTGGCCAAATTCACTTCGGATCTGAAATTTCCCGCATTGGCACATGGGTCCTGCAGAGTGGTACTGCAGAGCCGAAAGTCCTGCGGGTTCTCTGATCTTCTGGCACCGCGGTCCTGCTGCTGGGCACTGCGGTGCTGCTTTGCCTTCGTCCGAATCTTCAATTTTCAACCTTTTTCTTCCTCGGGACCCTCATTTTATGCCCATTTTTCGCTCCTTTTCACCATTTTTCCTTTTTGAACCGTTGTGACTCAAAAGAAAGAAAAACGACCCTACACGACACTTATTTAAACGAAAATGGGAAAAATACTAACTAAAAATGACTCAGAAAGCGTATACAAAATACGCCTAACAAATACTCCCAAACTTAACATTTGCTCGCCCTCGAGCAAAGATCAAAACAAAGACAAAGAAACAAAATAAAAAAGACTCAAAGACTCAAATCAATCAGTTGCACAAGGTTACTTAGAAAAGTATGAACGTCAGTTGGGATAATATGTTGGAACATACATAGCATGAATTTAGCAATCTAGAATTTCAAGTCAGATATTTCGCAAATTCATTTCAATCATAATCAATGGAAGCATGAACACCTACCATATGCATGTCAATTTCATTTAGTTCTATGGACATGTTTACTTGTTATTCTCCACTAATCATTGACATACATATTAGAGATCTTCAGGACTTTTCGGGGTTGTAAAGTAGGCTTAGGTAGGGGTAGGTAAAAGTAGGCATTTAAGCTCAATTTATGTACCATAAGCGTTTTTCTCATTCAACCATTTTGTCCTTCTTTTTGGTATTCTTTTTCAGTTCATACCTATCGTTCCTTTCTTCTCTTTTTGAGAACATGAAACAAATTCACATAGGCACCCCCAAACATAAGCTTTTATATATTTTTCATTGGGGTGCATCAATTTTTCACTCTCTTTTGGTATTTCTTTTTCACACTTCTTCATCCCAATTTTTCAATTACTGTTTATGGCACACAAGGGAATCACAGGGTGTCAAAGAAATAACTTATTTTAGGCTCAACGGAGCTGACTAGGAATACAATTTATTGCAAAGTAGGTAATGAAATGTAAGAAGGGCTAACAAAGAAATACCTGAATCATCTCCCTAAACATGTATATACTAACTATTTCTCCTCGAATAAAAATCAAGCAAACTCATAGACATTTTTCACAATTGACACCACATAGGCTAAGCACAAAATATTCCAAATAATCATATTTTCATAAATTTTTTGCATATCTAACTTGAGCACACATATTTTAGCTTCTAATTCCATTACATTATCCACTTAATTCACTAGGCGTTTTCAGCAACTACAACATGCATGATCATAAAAAAAAATTGACTCATATAAACACAATAAAAGACAAAAAAAAAACTCAATCACAAGGACTCAAAAACATACAAAGACTCAAAAACATAAGTACCCCCCAAACTTAAACGACACATTGTCCCAACTGTGTAAAGATTCAAAAATAATAAAGGGACGACTTACAAACAATAGCGGCTCAAAATGGTGGTGGTGGCGGCGGATACTGCATTGAGACGGCATATGTGGGAAGGGATTTAGTGATTTAGGGCTTTTTATTTTTCTGAAATCGCATTTCGGCACTGCGGTCCTGTAGAGTGGCACCGCGGTGCGTAAAGTACTATGATATTTCTGAATATTCGACACCGCGGTCCTGCAAAATGGCACCGCGTGCCGACCCGATTCCGTATTTTCTACCCTTTTCTTCGTGCTTAGTCTCCGATTCATTCACCTGTCATCACAACACAACAAAAATACCAAAAGTGAGACTGTTATATTTAAACTAATTGCATAATTTAAACCTTGGGCTGCCTTCCAAGTAGCGTTGTCTTTAATGTCTTTTAGGCGGACGCAGGTTCCTCTTTATTGTGACTTGTAACCGATCACAGAGTTGCTTTGTTCCACGTCATTCAATAAGTATGGTTTCACTCTCTGTCAGTTCACTTTGAATGGAACACCTTTTTTCCCTCTCAGTTCGACTGCACCATAGGGGAAAACCTTTTCCACAACGAATGTCCCTGACCACCTGGACTTTAACTTGCTTGGGAACAACCTCAGCCTCGAGTTGAATATGAGTACTTGTTGCCCAGGCGGTAGCTCTTTGAGGGTCAAGTTCTTGTCATGCCATGCCTTTGTCCTTTCCTTGTAGATTTTTGCATTTTCATAGACATTGTTCCGAAATTCATCTAGCTCATTCAGTTGCAGCAGCCTTTTCTGCCCCGCTTCTTGGGCATCCATGTTCAGCTTCCTCATTTCCCAATATGCCCTGTGCTCCAACTCCACCGGTAGATGACATGCCTTCCTAAAGACCATCCTGTATGGTGACATCCCAATGGGAGTTTTGAAAGCTGTCCTATAGGCCCAGAGTGCATCATCCAACTTTGTAGACCAATTCTTCCTTGAGTCATCCACTGTCTTCTCCAGTATGCTTTTCACTACTCTATTCGAAATTTCCGCCTGCCCATTTGCTTGAGGGTGATATGGAAAAACAGTACGGTGGTAGACTCTGTAACGCGCCATCAAGGTGTCAAGTTGCTTATTTAAAAAATGACTCCCTTCATCGCTGATGAGGGCTCTTGGAGTGTCAAACCTGGTGAATATGTTTTTTCTGGAGGAATTTCAAGACAGTTTTACTATCATTATCTTTAATAGCCATTGCCTCGACATATTTGGACACATAATCCACTGCAAAGAGAATGTATTGATTCCCAAAGGACGTTGGGAACGGGCCCATGAAATCAATCCCCCACACATCAAATAACTCCACTTCTAAGATCCCAGTTAGGGGCATTTCATTTCGCCTTGACATGTTCCCAGTTCTTTGGCAAAGATCACAGCCCCTCACGAAGGTGTTGGTATCCTTGAATAGGGTTGGCCAATAGAATCCACTCTGCAATACCTT
Organism: Przewalskia tangutica; assembly: GCA_029844215.1. NCBI lineage: Eukaryota > Viridiplantae > Streptophyta > Magnoliopsida > Solanales > Solanaceae > Przewalskia > Przewalskia tangutica. The sequence goes on from CM056734.1 coordinate 85,930,383, forward strand.
GGCTGCTGTCCGTGATGCTCCAAAATGGCCACCACATTGCAAGGTGTGACAATGAGTGAGAATTTGGTGCATTTCATCCTCGGGTACGCACCGCCTTATGACATGATCAACACAGTGCTTGTAGAGAATTGGCTCCTCCCAGTAGTACTGTTTTACCTCTGAATAGAACTTTTTCACCTGCTGCCTTGTCATTCCTGAAGGCAATACTTTTGCTGTAAGAAAATTAACAAAGTCAGCGAACCAAGGTAAATTTACACTGGTACTTTACCCGAAACAGTTGCTCGTATGGGAAGTAGTCATTTATTTGCACATCCTTGATGTTCTGGCTCTCTTCCACTTCAAGCCTTGATAAGTGGTCTGCAACTACGTTCTCAGTCCCCTTTTTATCGCAGATCTCCATGTCAAATTCTTATAGTAGCAGCACCCATCGTATAAGCCGAGACTTTGCATCCTTCTTAGTCATCAAATACTTAATGACTGAGTGGTCAGTGTACACTATCACCTTATTCCCAATGAGGTATGGCCTGAATTTTTTAAATGCATATACTATGGCTAGCAACTCTTTCTCTGTCGTCGCATAATTCAACTGAGCATCATTGAGGGTTTTGCTAGCATAGTAAATTGACCTGAATACCTTGTCAATTCTCTGTCCAAGAACTGCTCCCACTGCGTAGTCACTTACATCGCACATAAATTCAAATGGGGGTGTCCAGTCAGGTGCAATGACTACCGGTGCTGAGGTTAGCCTCTCCTTAGGTGTCTGAAAGGCAGTCATACACTCTTCATTGAATTCAAATGCAACCCCATTCATCAACAAGGTGGACAAAGTTTTAGAGATCTTTGAGAAGCCCTTGATGAATCTTCTGTAGAAACCAGCGTGCCCAAGGAAACTTATGATCCCTTTTACCGATACTGGAGGTGGCAGATTTTTTATCACTGAAAGCTTAGCCTTGTATACCTCAATTCCTTTGCTGGAAATCTTGTGGCCAAGAACGATACATTCCTGCATCATAAAGTGACACTTCTTCCAGTTCAGCACCAGATTCGAGTCCTTGCACCGCTGCAACACTACTTCTAAATAATTTAAGCATTCGTCAAAGGAGGACCCAAAAACAGAAAAATCATCCATGAAGATTTCTATAGTCCTCTCCACCATGTCAGAAAAGATAGCCATCATATAACGCAGAAAGGTGGCGGGTGCATTGCAAAGCCCAAATGGCATTCTCTTGAAAGCAAACGTACCAAAGGGGCTGTCACGACCCGACCCCGGGCCCGCGACTGGTGCCCTACCTGGGCACCCTTACAGGTATACATCAGATATAATCAGCGGAATATACATAAACTTAACAGAAAAATAAATAGCAGGTTAGCCGATAAGGCTACCTTCCTGGATACATAAACTACGTAACACCAAAATCAGTTACTTTTTTTTCTTTACACAACCCAAACCACAATATATGACTACAGACCTCTAAGAATTCTTGACATAACAACTGTGACGGGACAGGGCCCCGCCATACCCCTAAATGTACAAAATCTACAACCTCGTGGATCAGACAAAATACAAAGCCTCCAAATAATGGAGCTTTCCAACCAATCAACAGTGATCCTAAGAGTGCGGATCGCCAGTTATGTACCTCAACTCGGCATGAACGCACTTCGGGCGAGGTCCGCACGAAATATGTACCAAGTATGTGAAATCGAAAATATCAGAATGAAATCATAATACATATAAAGCCGAGACATGTATGATAACCAAAATAATAAAGACATCGTACCTTGCCAAAGTGAATGTAATGAAAGTCAGTTTTACCTTTTAAAGACTATTTCGACACATGAACAATAGTCACACAGGGCTACGGACGCAAGCCCTCAAATATCATAGCGTGCCCGTGGAATCCCCCATCACTGCCGACAGCCATAAGTGTAAAATATAACCATGTGACGCGCCCGTGACATCCCACCTCACTGACGGCGGACACATATACAATGCATATATATATATATATCTCCTGCCCGTGGAATCCCACATCACTGCCGACAACCATAAGTGTAACATATGACCATGTGACACGCCCGTGGCATCCCACCTCACTGTCGGCGTACACACATACAATACATATATATATATATATATATATCTCATGCCCGTGGAATCCCTCATCTCGGGTACATGACTTCATGGAGAGCTAATCCATGGGGTAATAATCGTATATAACATGCCCGTGGAATTCCTCATCTCGGGTACATGTCTTCATGGGGAGCTAGTCCATGGAGTAATAATCGTACATAACATGGTCGCATGCCCCGGAATCCCTCATCGTATAAGCATGTCCATGGGGTAGTAATCATATATAACATGCCCGTGGAATCCCTCATCTCGGGTACATGTCTTCATAGGGAGCTAGTCCATGGAGTAATAATCATACATAACATGGTCGCATGCCCCGGAATCCCTCATCGTATAAGCATGGCCATGGGGTAATAAAATAAATCCGGGAATCGAACCCGCCTCCTGGTTGCATGCCCCGGAATCCCACATCGTATAAGCATGTCCAAGGAGTAATAAAAACAATCCGGGAATCTAACCCGCATCCTAGTCGCATGCCCCGAAATCTCACATCGTACAAGCATGTCCAAGGATCAATCACAATGGAAGCATACCCGTGGAAGCCTCCGTCACTGTCGGTATGTCCAAGTAAATTTACAACAAGACAGTCGGCCCTCCAACTGGGAGTCACGGCAGCGTAACATATAATACTTGCACTCAAGGCTATCACAATAAGCATAGGCAAGTTCATAAAATCTTTAGACTTTCATTTTATATACTCAAGGCACTTTCTTATTACATAAAAATCCGGGAATTTAACCCAAAGTACTACGTACTTCCATTCTTTTCAAAAGACTCATTTTCATATAAAATCCCAAGATACTAACACCCGTAGTATCAAAGTCTGTCTACATTTCAACAAGTCACTACATTTTTTTTGAAATACATTTCTCGGCTTCTAAATCAAGTGACCCTTACTTTAAAACTTAAGCAAGTGATACCTTTAAATCAATTTGCCCTTCCTTATTTCAAGTCATTATTTGTTTACATTACTAGAGAAAACCATTCTCTTAACCTTCCATAAAGTTATTATAACCAACTTCTCATAAAGCCGTTATACTAACTTTATGCCTTAGACTAATTCATTCTTTTTATAACCAAGAGACTTATACTTTCAAATCAAGTTACATAACTTTTAAAATACTTCAAGTCTCTTAACTTTAGAAATCAAGTTTCTTAACTTAGAATTTCAAGTCTCTTATCTTTAGAATATCAAGAAATCCATACTTTCCAAATCAAGTATTCTATACTTTTAAATCAAGTCATTTCTTCCTTTAAGAATCAAGTCTCATAACTTGAAAAATAAAGTTTCTTAACCTTTTAAGAATTCAAGGTTCATAGTCTTAACGTAAACTCTTTAAATTAAGTAACATATACTTTCATGCATAGTAAATAGGTTATACTTGTTTATAACGATCTTATTAAAGCAACATGATCTAGAAAATGTAATACAATTTTGTCTTATCTTAGTTTCTATGCAGATGGAGGATTCTACTCATTTTAGTTTAATTGATTGTCGATACATTTTCTTTTATTAGCACTGCAGTGGCTTGTTCGATACTTATTCTCATTCGTGCAGTAACTTAGCAAAGTCAACTTGACTCCAAATACCTCCTAACGACTCTTACCAACATCCTCCATAAGACTTGGTAAGAACTTAGGATAACTTAGACGTAACTTTTACATAGAGTAAATGAACATACATACTTCTTAACTTTTAAGAGTAGAAGGAATCATGAAATAATACCACATGTATATTTCATACATAGAATCATGCCAAAAGGAGGAAGAGGTTCACATACCTCGCGACGATTATCGACAAGTAGCAAAATGCTCCAAAGTACTTCAACCTTGCTAGCTATTCCATCCTTTTTGTGGAATACGCTATACGTAGTACTGCAACCTATAATGGCCATAATACGTCTATTAACCTCTAGCTTCAAACGTAGAATATTCTAAGTGAAAAGTCACCAAATTCTATGGAAAATCGGGCATCACTTCCTTTGTTTCTACATATTTTTCCACCTTTTTCAAGGCCCGAATTTCAATAACCAAACGCCACATTTAAGGCACAACAATTCAGCTAACCAAAGGGGATTACACGCCTTAATAGGAGGCGTAAAATTCTGCCCCACAATAATACAAAACAATCCAATAATTCCAAGCCACATTCGGCTACAATGTCACAACAATTATCAATTTCCTTTCAATTCCTTTTTCAATCCAAGTTGTTATTCCAACATGTTATATACATAATAACAATTATAAAAACAATAAATCCTTTCTTCCTTAACATGCGACGATTGTAACTATCGACCAAATTGATTTCAACATTAATGACTAATTTGTCCATTTTCGGTTTTTAACACGTCGACATGATCCAAATCTTTTCAAACTTCATTCTATATACCACATGCTCATTTCTTAACTACTATAACATGTAATCTTCAATTACATTAAGAAGATAAAGATTTTACCTCAATAAGCCCTAATAATGTCCAAGCGTATAAGTCGATCCTTAGCAACTTTTAGCTCCTCTTCTTATGTTCCAATCCGCTCCAAGCACTCCTTAGAAGCTCATGAAGAACTCCTCTTCAATTTCCATCTTCAAAGTTGAAGAACACCTTAGGGTTTCGCCTTGCGTCTAACGTAAAAACATCGTTTTTCCGGGATCTTTCTATTGAGATACCCTTACAATACCCTTAGGAACCTTGGGTTAAAGTCTTGTGAATTATGGACAACAATTGGAAATATTTTTTGTGGGAAAGGCCTTAAAGCCGAGAGCAACATTAAGAGCACAAGGTTTTCTCAATTTTTTTCTAAGTGTTGGAAGACTTGTCTTGCTACTAGTGTGCTTATATAACACATTGGAGGGTCTAGATTATAACACTTGTTAGGTTGGGATGAAAGAGATCAAGCCAAGTGGCTCTTTGACTTAGTCAATTATCTCAAGCTCTTAGCTTGCAAGACTTGATCTTCTACATAGGTCAATGACCATAATACCCTTGGTCAATTTCGTCCAAGACCATGTGGGGGGGGGGGGTGCCATGTGTCTCCCTCCCATTCGTCCATAAAATTTCGTAACCCTCGTGGCCCCCACAAAACGTAAAATTTCTCGGGTGGGCCCCACGTGACCAAATCCGTAAAAATAAATTTCCATAGTGACAATACATTCTATATTCCTCAAATAATGCATTTTGAGAATCTAATTCTCATCAACGAACATTTTTCCTTTCCGACGTTCGGAAGATTTTCCGTCGGAAAAACAATTCTTTCTTTTGTACCAATTTTCAAGTCTTGTGTTCTCGCATCTATTCTCTTATTCATGTCCTGGAATTACGGGGTGTAACAGGGGCATGTGAAGGTTGTCTTCTCCCGATCTTCTGGAGAGATGGAGATTTGATGATACCCTGAATAACCATCCAGGAAGCAATATTAGTTGTGTCCTGCTGTTAGCTATTTATCCGCACGCTTAACGCAAGTGTACGTATCGTTACAAGTAATATAGTCTAGGTAAGACCGAATATCATCCTCAGAGACTGGTTTTCAAGTACCGGTTATCTATTTGGTTAACGTTAATTTGTTTGTGTTTTTAGACTAATAATTAAAACTAACGCAGGAAATAAACTAATTATGAAAATAAATTAGTTATGATAGAGAATTAGGGCTTCCAAGATCATCAACTATCCACTCTATTCAATCCTTAATGCAACAATAAAAGTTCTTCTTCTATGTTAAGATAGCAGGTTAACTAAGTCGTTTTATATTCCGGTTAGGATATATAAACACTCAACGCCGATGCAGAACGCTTCTATCTTTCGATGATAGGATTTACCACAAAAGAGGATTAAGAACAATAACCTATTAAACTACACAAGTATCGGGGTACTTTCGTCCACGATTTTAACCTATGTTTATTCAACTATAGCATATTCAAAATCTCCCCTTTCGGATCTCGATTAGAAATTATATATGTGATGATAATTAGTGATCAATTAATTACCAAACAATCAAAATAATTATTGAATAAATTTCAACTATATAAAGAAGAAAACAAACTAATGCATTAATTCATGAATAAGAGTTTCATTCGAATCACAAGGAAATCTCTAATAAGTAATTAGCTCCTAGCCATAGTCACGCTAAGAACTAATACAATCTCCATACATGAACTGAAATAAACAAAGCAAAAGAAAAAAAAAATACTTAAGAACAAGTCTTCAAGCCTTCTAGCATCCAAGAGTTGTGTTGTGGAATATTTACAAGGTGGATAAGTGTAGAATGGTGGTATGAGGAGGTCTGAAGGATGATAGATTAATGAGCAGGGTTTTAGGGATTATATAGGTTTTGTAGGTAAGAAAAGTTATCCCTTTTGGACTCTGAAAACGTGTCAAATTCGGCCCAAAACGTCAAAAATCCCGCGTCGGCGCCGTGGCCATGAGATTGGGCGCCACGACCCCGAAAAATCTGCAAGTTTCCGGAAATTTCAGGGGTCGGCGCCGCGGCGCCTGTGACAGTTTGTTTTTTCGATTTTTCGTTTCTTGTCCCTTTTTTCGTTTTTGACTTCGTCTGATCTCTTCTATACGTCCCGGGACTTCAGTTATTGGCCCTTTTGTGTGCAATTCCATCTCAAATAAGCTCATTTCCTCTCCTTTTTGTCATTTCTCCATTTCTGACCACTGTGACACAAAAGAAAGGAAAACGACCCTAATACTATACTAAACATCAACAAAATGAGTAAAATACTAACTAAAAATGACTCAAAAAGCGTATACAAAATACGCCTAACACCTGCAAGCCTGTTAAGCATTTTGTCAAGAAAAGACAAAGGAAAATGATCCTTCCTGGCTGCTTTGTTCAACTTGCAGTAGTCAATACACATTCTTCACCCAGTAGTTGTTCTGGATGGAATAAGCTCATTCTTTTCGTTAGTCACCATAGTCATGCCACCTTTCTTGGGTACCATTTGCACAGGGCTTACCCATGCACTGTAAGAGAAAGGATAAATCACCCCAGCATCGAGCCATTTCAGGATTTCTTTTCTCACCACCTCTTTCATGGTTGGGTTTAGTCTCCTCTGTGCCTCAATGGAGGGTCTGCTCTCATCTTCTAGATGAATTTTGTGTATTACTGTAGAAGGACTTATCCCTCTAATGTATACGAGTGTCCACCCAATTGCGAGCTTGTGAGCCCTCAATACTCTCAACAGTTTTTCAACCTCCACTTTGGATAGATGACATGATACGATCACTGGTAAGGAGTGGTTCTCACATAGATATTGATAGTGCAAATGATTTGGCAGAGTTTTCAACTCTAGTTCTGGAGCTTGTTCTGTGGATGACACTGGTCTCTTTGGCATGATTCCTAGCTCATCATATTTTCTTTTATAGTCGGGCTCATGTGAATCCAACCAATTCACATACTCCCTCCATTCTGTGTCATTACCTATATCCTCATCCCATTATGTCATCACCACTTTAAGAGTATTTGCACTCCTGAATTCGTTTTCAGAAACTGCTTTAACAACCACATCAATAGCATAACAGTTATCACTTGCCCTTGGGTAGGGTGCTGCCCTGAATACAATGAAAATCACTTCTTCTCCCTGAACACGAAGTCTCAGCTCACCTTTCTAAACATCAATGAGTGCTTGTCTCGTGGCTAAGAATGGCATGCCAAGGATGATGTGAATCTCTTCATCTTCTTCCATGTCCAGGATGATGAAATCAGCGGGGAAGATAAACTTGTCCACCTTAACCAACACATCCCTCTAGGGTGGATGATGGAGCGATCTGCTAGTTGTAAGGTTATGGTTGTGGGTCTTGCTTCCCCCACTCCAAGTTTGCAGAATACCGAATAGGGCATCAAATTTATAAAAGCTCCCAGATCACATAGAGCATGCTGACATTCAAACTTCCCTATAGTGCAAGGGATGGCGAAGCTTCCCGGATCTTTCAACTTCTGAGGTAACTTTCTCTGTAGGATGGCACTGCATTCCTCAGTCAACGCCACTGTTTCATACTCCTCCAACCTCTACTTTTTATAGAGGATCTCTTTCATGAACTTCACATAACTCGACATTTGTTCTAAGGCTTCAGCAAATGGAATGTTGATGTGCAGTTTTTTAAAGACCTCCAGAAACTTAGAAAACTGCTTGTCAAGAAAATTCTTTCTAAGTTTCTGAGGATATGGTATCTTCACCTGCGGTGTGTCAAAGACTGCTGGTGGTGATCTTTGGTCCGCAGGAGTATCTTCTAGGATCAATGCATCTTCGGGCTCCCTCACCTCACTGGGTTCACCCTCTTTTTCTGGACATATTGGGGATGAACTTGTCTCTATTTATTTTCCACTCGTTACATAAATTTCTTGACACTGCTCTTGTGGGTCTGTACCAGTATTGCTAGGGAAAGTACCCTGCGGCCTGTTGGTTACCATCTTCGCCAGTTGCCCAACCTGCATTTTCAATTTTTTTTAGAGAGGACCTGGTTTTAGATATGAACTGATTCTGCGAATTGGTGAGTGTAAGCAATGTAGCCCTCAGCTCATCAGGCTTCTCCTGTTGTGTAGGTAGTCTAAACTTCTGGGAAGAGGTAGCCTGATTCTGTGCTTGTTGGTTCTGGTAATTACCTTGATATGGTTGCTGCTGGGCCTGGTCGTTCCTCCACAAAAAGTTATGGTGATTTCTCCACCCTGGATTGTATGTGTTGGAATTATAAGGTCACTGAAAGTTCCCAACTGCCTGAACCTGCTCCATTGGCATATTATTAGGGTCCACCGCTGTGCATCTGTCAAAGGAGTGCGGTCCACCACAAATCTCATAATTTATCGATATCTGGACTGCATTCACAGACATAGTGTTCTGCTGCAGTTGCTTCATCAGAAGGGCCACCTGTGCATTCAGGGCAGTGATGGAATCTAATTCATGTATGCTCATAGTATTCGTGCTACTCGCAGACCTGTCATCTGTCCCTTGATGATTATTGACAGCCATGTCCTCTAGCAACTCATGTGCCTCATTGACACTGTTCCTCATGAACGTTCTCCCTGCTGCAACATCAATTATGGTACGACTAGTACCACTCAACCCATTATAAAAAATGTGGACCAACATCCACTTCTCTACGCCATGATGGGGGCATTTTCTCTGTAAATCCTTAAATCTCTCCCATGCATCATACAACAACTCTCCATCTACCTGATAGAAATTGTTCAACTCTCCCCTTAACTTTGCTGCCTTTGAAGGAGGGAAGAACTTTGAGAGAAACTTTTGGGCTAAATCCAGTCAGGTGGTGACGGAGTTGGTAAGTAGTGAATACAACCAGCTCTTGGCTCTGTCCCTAAGTGAGAACGAGAAAAGCCTCAGTCTAATGACATCTTCAGTAACACCATTGTACTTGAAAGTGGCAAACAACTCCAGAAAGTTGGAAATGTGCCTGTGGGGGTCTTCAGATGGCAATCCCCCAAACTGTACCGTATTTTGGACCATGCTCAGGATGGCTGACTTGATCTCAAATTTGTTTGCCCCTATTGCTGGGAGCCTGATGCATGTTTGTGCATCAGTAACAGTAGGCAGAACATAGTCTCCTAAGATTCTTTCCGCTGGAACCTGGACTGGCTCCCCTGCATTTTCAGGACCCTTATTATTCGCCCCATTCTGATTCGGTTGATTTTCCATGGTCACTGAATCAGATCCTCTTGTTTCTCCTGTTCTGCTTGCAAACTTTCTCAATCTCAGGGTTAAAAGGAACAAGTGTGTCTGCTCCTCTTCTTCTTCGCATACACTAAATCCCTGAAATAGACCAAAATCAACAAACAAATCAAGGCAACGGGGTTCTAAAAGTAAAAATTAAATTAAAATACAATAAAATAATGCCAAAGTAGAAATAAAATAGATGGTTCGATATTAGAAGTACGCCAGTCCCCGACAACGACGCCAATAACATGTTAGGACCGTGTCCAATTGCTCACGCAAGTGTACGTATCGTTCACAAGTAATATAGTCTGTAATACCGAGTTTATCGTCCACAGAGACTGTTTCTAATTACCGAACATCTATTCTAGATTATCTATTTGGAAAACGATATTTGATTTGGGTTTTTATCTAACTACTAGAATAATTGCGAGAAGTAATCTAAATTATTGGTGTTAAATCAGTTATAAAGGAATTAGGGCTTCCAAAATCCTCGACTATCCACTCTATTCAATCATTAATGCAACTGGAATGACTTCTTCTTCTACGTTAAGATAGCGGTAACTAGACTGTTTTATATTCCGGTTAGGATATATAATCGCTCAACCCCAGTGCAGAACCCTTCTATACTTATATGATAGGATTTACCGCATAGGAGGATTAAGAACAGTAACCTATAATGCTACACAAGTATCAGGGTATTTTCGTCCGCGATTTTAACCTATGTCTATTCAATTACAGCATATCCAAATCTCGCCTCTCGGTTCCTGATTCGAAATCATATAGGTTATGATAATTAGTGATCAATTAACTATCAAACATTCATACAAATTATTGAATAAATCTTAATCAAGTGAAGGAGAAATCAACTAATGCATTAAGTCATGAAATAGAGTTTCAAGCGATTCAAAAGGAAAACCCTAATAAAGTGTTTAGCTCCAAGACATAGTCACGCTAAGAACTAATACAATTCAAAACATAAACTGAATTAAAAAGAAAGAAAGAAAAGTACTGTGACCTAAAGTCTCCAATTGTAGCTTCAAATCTGCCCTGAGTTGTGTTGTGTTATAGAATGCCCAACTCCTTCGTTAGAATAATCCCTAGGGCTTAAGTATGTTGCAAATGTCGTGCCTTATGGACCCTTCTGCCCTTGGCCAAATTCACTTCGGATCTGAAATTTCCCGCATTGGCACCGCGGTCATGCAGAGTGGCACCGCGGTGCCGAAAGTCCTGCGGGTTCTCTGATCGTCTGGAACCGCGGTCCTGCTGCTGGGCACTGCGATGCTGTTTTTTGCCTTCGTCCGAATCTCCAATTTTCAACCTTTTTCTGTCTCGAGACCCTCCTTTTATGCCCACTTTGCGCTCATTTTCGCCATTTTGCTTTTTTGAACCGCTGTGACTCAAAAGAAAGAAAAACGACCCCACACGACACTTATTTAAACGAAAATGGGAAAAATACTAACTAAAAATGACTCAAAAAGCGTATACAAAATACGCCTAACAATCACTCAAGTAATATAGTCTGTAAGACCGAGTTATCATCCACATAGACTGATTTGTCAAGTACCGAATATCTAATCTATGGTATTTATTTGGTTAAAGTTCTTTTGTTTTATTTTTAAACTAAGAATTAAGACTAAGTAAAGTGCAGAAATTTAAACTAAGGATGATAATACTTTGGTTTAAAACAATTATGAATGGAATTAGGGTTTCCAATCTCCTCAACTATCGACTCTTTCACTTGTTAATGCAATGCTAATGACTCTTCTTCTTATTAAGATAGCAGGTTAACTAATATGTTCTATATTCTGGTTAGGACATATAGAAACTCAACCTTATGCAGAAACCTTATATATTTCTATGATAGATTTTATCAAATAGGAGAATTAAGAACAATAACCTTAAACACTACACAAGTATCGGGGTACTTTCGTCCGCGATTTTAACCTATTTCTAGATAACTATAACATATTCAAATTTCATCTTTCAGAATTTTGATTCGAAATCATATAAGTTATGAAAATTAGTGATCAGTTAATTTTCAAACAATCAATACAATATTGAATAAATCTTAATATAGCTGAAGAAGAAATCAATAACTATGCATTAACTTATGCAAGAGTTTCAAGTGATTAATGAAAAATCCTAATAAAGAAAGCTCTTAGACATTGTCATGCTAAGAACTAATACAAAATCCAACATAAACTGAAATAAAACAAAGGAAAGGAAAAGAACGTGAACAATTTGATGTCTCTAATCTTGCTCTTGCCTCTGTTCCTAGCCTCCAAAGTATGATATGATATATAAGAGGGTTTCAGGGTTTTATATCTGAGCAAAACTGCATTTCGGACTCTTTTACCCTTATTAAATTCGGCCCATTTTTTCTGAAAACGCGCGTCGCTAAAAAATCAGAGCCTCTCCGGACTTTTGGCGCCGCGGCCCTGCATTTTGGCGCCGCGGCGCTTTATGCCTGTAGACCCCGTGCGGTTGACAGTGTATTTTTTTGTTCGGATTTTATCTGATTTCTTCTATGCTTCCCGGACTTCTTAGACTTTATTTCTTGGCCTTTTCATTGTGCAATTCATCCCCAAAAGCAATATTTTCTCATTTATGACCGATGTGACTCAAAAGAAAGAAAAACACACCTAACACTATACTAAACACAACTGAAAAGAGGAAAATATTCACTAAAAAGGACTCAAAAGTATATATAAAATAGACTCAACATTAACCTCGAGAAATACTTCTTTTCCCTTCTCAAGGGAAGATACCTTCAAAGAATTCAGAATTTTTTGACACCAAGAGGCGATAATCACTACTGTTATTTGCAGATCCGGTGTATTTGCAATCTACAGTCTTATATCCAACTTGACCCGTTTCGGTTCAACCTCTAGTCAACATTGAACGTGACTCTTCAATTGCAATGTGAATGTGCCTCTTCACTTGCAATGTGAACGTACTTCTTCACTTATAATGTGAATGTGCCTCTTTACTTGTAGTGGGAACATGCCTCTTCACTTGCATGATTTTTCACTTGTAATGTGAATGTGCTTCTTCACTTACAATGTAAATGTGCCTCTTCACTTACAATGTGAATGTGCCTCTTCACTTATAGTGGTAACACGACTCTTCACTTGCAATGTGAACGTGACTCTTCACTTGCAATGTGACGTGTCACTTAACTTGTAGTATGAACACGACTCTTCACTTGCAGTGTGAACGATACTCGTCACTTGCAGTGTGAACGAGACTCTTCACTTTTAATGTGAATGTGTTTCTTCACTTACAATGTGAACGTACCATTCATACTAAGGTAAGTAGGGAGTGAACATTTAGCGAACGATGCTGCACATTCTCCCCCTCTATCTCTACGAATTCCTCAATCCGTAGGCTTTTCAACTTTTGTTTTGTAGCGCTTATCCGCTTCATCTTTGCTTTTCAATAAACAAAGGAACCAACACTTTGTACCCTCGTCAGTGAAGGTCACAAAATACTTGTCTCCCCCTCTATTTCGTACAACTCTGTAAATCACTCACGTAGGTGTGACTAGGTTCTAGAGGGACTATTCTTCTTTCGCTATTCTGTTGACGGAGTAGAAAGGTGATTTTTCCTCTTCAACTACCTCACATTTATTTTGAGGGTTTATGTCGACAGATGGCAACAATCATAAATTGATCAAATGTGTCTTGATCTATGATAACAATGACGTACGGATTACAAGTGTATACTACACTATGTCAGTTCACATGTATAATTTATTGCCCGTGAATAGGGCGCAATCGGAGAATGCTTCCGGTTAATGGAGAATTAGTACTCCAAAATGTGGTTGTGTAATGGAGATTGAATGCTGGTTCAACTCACCAAAAGCCATCTCAAAAGTCACAAGACTCTTAGATCTCAAAATTGGAACTCTAGGTTTTCTGTCTACTGATTCTGGGACTTAGCACCGCGGCTTAGTCAGACTGCCGCCGCGACTCTTCTACTATGGCGTCGCGACGCTAAGGTGGCAGTAGTTTCGGCTGCCGCTCTGGTCGGGAAGCAACGCGGCCCTAGTTCAGGCGCCGCGTGTCACGACCCGAACCCGGGGCCGCAACTGGTGCCCTAACGGGGCACCCTGTCAGGTACACATCAGAGAATAGCAGCGGAACATACATAACACGTAAACCTGTAAATAGTAAACATCACCGGCAAGCCGACAAGGCCGCCTTCCATAGGATATACTTAATCGAAAATGTAAAACAGTACAACTTGTTTTTACAGCCCAAACCACAAATGTGACTACTGCACTTCTAGAATAACAAGCGTGACGGACAGGCCCCGCCATACCCCCTGAATGTACAAAAGTCTACAACCTCAGGGAATCGTACCAAAAGACAAAGCCTCCGAAGAAATGGAGCTTTCCAAGAGCTGAACAGTGATCCTAAGAGCGGATCGCCAGCTACGACTCAACTCGCGGATGAACGCAAATTCGGGCGAGGTCAAGACAACAGTACCAAGTATGTGAAACTGAAAATACTTTAATGAAATCATAATAGTCTATATAAAGCAGGAGACATGTATGATAGTCAAACTACAGTACACAACATATATGCAGTCATGTCAAGTCGAGGACTCACGCCCTCTAAGTCATCACTCAAATATAACCATGGGTCTCATGCCCACAACATCAATCATGCCCGTGGAATTCCTTCCTCACTGCCGGCAGTCTATGATATAACAACACCAAGGAGTACACATGAACACCGTGTCCCACTGTGTCCTAAGAACTGACGGCAAGTACGAAGGCATAGCTACCGATCCACCTCGCCCTCAATCGACGGCAAGTACGAAAGCCAGCTACCATATCCTACCGTACCAACAAAACTAAATACCTGTATCACGAAGCTGACCGGGGCAAGTACGATTGCCTCTACCAGATCCACCTCGTCACGTCACGGCCGGGCACGCAGGCTAACCACCAGATCCGCCCTACATCACGAAACTTCGTCCTAACACTAACCGGGGCAAGTACGAAAGCCAACTACCAGATCCACCCTGCATCACGTCGCTGACCGGGGCAAGTACAAGGGCTAGCTACCAGATCCACCCTGCATCAGTAGACCTCATGGAGAGCTAGTCCATGGAATAACACTATCAACAGGGAACGAACCCTCATCATGGCCGCATACCCATGGACCATCCATCGAGTCAGTATGCCCAAACGAAATAACAAGATAACACTTACCATGGAAGCATACCCGTGGGCCACCCAACGTGTCAGTATGTCCAAAAATGATCGAGAATAAACACGACCGGCCCTCCATCGAGAGACGCGGTAACATAAGGATACAATACTTGTACACCAAGACTATCACGAGCAAACATAGGCAAGTTATTCACACTCAAGGTACTTTCATACTATGCCAAAATTCCGGGTCCTAACCCCAAAGTACTACGTATTTTAACTTCTTTAAATATTCATTCCTTTCACAAAGGTCACACGATACTAATACCCGTAGTATCAAAATAGAGTAACTATCATTTTAAGTAACCCAAAAACAATGTCCATACCTTCCTTTTAAATAAACCAAGACAAAACCATGCCTTCTTTTAAAACCAAGTCAAGACAATACCATGTCTTCCTTTTAAACAAAAACACTTCTTCTTTTGAAAGTCAAGTAACAATATACTTTTCAAAATGGTTTAAGCCTCATAACTTCTTAAAAATATCAAGTTACCGTTTTAAATCCCATGATAGAACCATTCTTTCATTTTCATAAAGTCGTTATAACTAACTTCCCATAAAGATATTATAACACTTTACATTTTAAACCAACCAAGGACAATTACTCACATTTCCGAAATCAAGATAATTTTATTCTTTTAAAGACCAAGTACCCATTACTCACGAATGAGGTTTCACAACTTTTAACACAATTCAAGTCCTTAACATTTTCTATCAAATCACTTAACTTTAGAATCAAATCAAGGATACAAAAAGAAATCAAACTTCTTTAACACACGTGCGTCTACCGCACTATATATTTTACAATATATCATGCTCAAGAGAATAGGAAGAATCACATACCTCTTCGGGTCAATCCACTTCCTAAGTCCAATATACCGCACGTAGTATGTCAACCTATAATGACCATAATACGTTTATTAACCTCTAATTTCAACATAGAATTTTCCAAGTTCAAGGTTACTAATTCCTATGGAAAATTGGGCAGCATTTCCTTTGTTTCTACATACTTGCCACCTTTTTCAAGGCCGAATTCAACATCCAAACGCCACGTTTAAGGCCCAACAATCCAAATATTTCAAAGGAGATTACACACCTAAACTTGGGTGTGTAAAATTCTGCCCCACAAGGTAAAACAACTAACTTAACAAGTCTAAGGTAGTTTTTAGGCTAAAACATGCTCACATAATCTTCTTAACCAATTCTTTCATATCCAACCCATATTTCTTACATGCAATGAATCTAAGGGCATTATTTACCACTACAAGTTCCTTCTCCTTCACATGCAACACAAATAACTAGCTACCAAAGAAGAATTGTTACCTTAGGGCTTTAGCCAAAATTATTCCAACAACTTTGCTAGCCTCTTTTCCAAGAACACCACCACAATAACACCTACAAGCTAGCCACAAGCTTCCTTCTTGCCACACTTTTTCAGTTTTTCCTTAAGCTTTGAATTTCTCTTGGAATTTTTAGAGAGAAGTGAGAGCTCTAGCTTTAGAGAGAGAGAAAGACTTTGAAAGATGACCAAGTCTTCAAGACTTGGTCAATATAAAAGACATGCAAAAACATCAGATGGGGGGACACTTGTCACCCTCCCATGGCCTTTTTAAAAGAAGAAATCTGATTTTCCTTAGTTTTTCCGAATTCTGCCTCGGCGCGCCAGAAATTCGGCCATACGCTGAAACTTCGCGATCTTTCGAACTTTCGCGCCGCGCTTCTCCGGCGCGCGCTGCAACTTCAGCGACCGTCAGAATAACCGCGCTGCCTCGCATCCGCGCCGCGCCTCGTGGCTCTGGCCGTAACACCTTTCTCGTCCGATCACGCCGAACTTGTAACTCACATAACTTTCTACTCCGAGGCCCTATCGATGAACGGTTGGTTGCGTTGGAAACTAGACTCAACGAACTACGCACTAGGCCTTTGAAACACCTGGAAACTCTCAATGTAACGGGTTATAACCCGCCTCAAAGTTGACTAAAACCCATCCGAAACAATCCGTCAACCTATCTTTCGAAAATTTTAAGTCTTACTCCCTTTCGTACGCTCTCATACGCATGACCTGAACTACGGGGTGTAGCATTCTCCACCCTTTAGAAACATTCGTCCCCGAATGTTCTTTTTGGAGCCAATCTAATATTCCTCGGTACATCCGCGTACTTCACGCCTAATGGGACCTTACTATGCCACTTGTGGCCCTAAGATATCGCACACACATAATCATTCATCGTAAGTCAAACAGGAAAACGAACCCAAGGTGTGAACCATCACCACTTACTCTCATTCACGGCCTAACGGGATTGCCCGATCGTATCAACCAACTTATTCTAACATATGTACATGGTCTCAATATTCTCTGTTCATAACACTAAATCATACAACAATCCTATCATGCATACTAACCTCTAAAGGGTCAAAGATATACCTGTAACTATTGCTTCACTTTCCCCTCACGCCTAATCATGATCCCGCTCGCACTCGACGCATAGCAAAAGAAGGCGATGAACCAGCCACTGATCCCGAAGGCTGAATCTCTACATCCGTGCTATTTCTGGTCGGACAGTTCCGCGTAAAATGGCCCTGCTGGCCGCATGTAAAGCAATCTCCCAAACTAGCACGACACCCCCCATAATGGGTCCTACCACATCGACTACACCGAGGTAGAGGTGGCTTCCTCAGACTAACACCCCCACTCTTCCGAAAACTCAACCTCGAGCCCTCGACTGCCTCAATGCCGGTGATCGGACCTTCGCGCGAAAACCGAGGAGCACTCAGTCTGGCCGAAATGTGACCTAGTTCTGCCGAGGCCGCCACCCCAAAGCTATCCCGAAACCTCGCTGCCCCGCCTCTGGCCGGGCTATACTGGCCGCCCTTACTCTCTCGCCTCAATCCTCGCATACGCTGCATCTCCGCAATATCCATCTCGGCCAAGAGCTACCTAGACACGCAGAACTATATACGGCCTAGCCCCATCACATAGCGGTGAACTCTGTCCGCCATGTCCGCCACAATAGTGGGCGCATACATGGCCAATGAATCAAACTCCAGGTTGTACTCCCTGATGGTCCTCCCATTCTGCTTCAATGCCAAGAACCTATCCAAGCGGGCTCTCCTCGTCTCAGGAGGCAAAAAGTGACCGAGGAAGGCTTCCGTGAACTCATCCCAAACAGCTGGAGAAACACCCACCCCTCTAGAAAACTCCTATGACTCAAACCAGTTCAATGCAATATCGCGTAACCGGTAAGAGGCTAATACAACGGACTCCGTCTCCGAGGCCCTAAGTACCTGCATAGTCCGCCGCACCTGCCGAATGAACTCCTGAGGATCCTCCGCAGACCTCGAACCATAGAACTCGGGTGGATCACAACTTAGAAAGTCCTGAATCCTTAAACTGTCGGCTCTAGGGTTAGCTACCGGCCTCTGGCGGTGCTGCTCTGCCACAATGCTAGTCAACAACCTGATATGTTCTCCGTAATCCCCATACTCTTCCCTCGGCTGTGGAATCGAGGCTCTGCATCGCGGTCTTAGTAGCTTGCCGCCGCCCAGAACTCTCTTTGGGATCGCGACGCTGTGGAACTTCGCCGTCAATCATCACTCCGGCAAGGATCGCCTGCTCGCCTCGTAATCCTCTGCATCCGACTTGCAGCTCCCTCAGCTGCCTTGCCCTTCTGGGCTCTAGTTGCCTTGCGTGGAGGCATAACTGGTACATAAGAAGAGGTCAGAGAGGATTCAACCTAGTATGACAGCTCTACTGCACGATCTCAGAGAGAGAAGAATGGAAATCAATCCTAAATGTCCTGCAGCCTCATAATTATAGATGTGGTGCACAACACACCGATAATCAAGACTCTACTAGATACAGTCTGTAGACACTTTCCGAGGACTAACTGCTCTGATACCACTTTTTTCACGACCGACTCGGTCGCGATCGTGCTCTACCGGCACCGTCGTACACATCAGAGAATAGCAGCGGAACATACATAACACGTAAACCTGTAAATAGTAAACATCACCGGCAAGCCGACAAGGCCGCCTTCCATAGGATATACTTAATCGAAAATGTAAAACAGTACAACTTGTTTTTATAGCCCAAACCACAAATGTGACTACAAACCTCTAGGAATAACAACTGTGACGGGACAGGGCCCCGCCATACCCCCTGAATGTACAAAAGTCTACAACCTCAGGGAATCGTACCAAAAGACAAAGCCTCCGTAGAAATGGAGCTTTCCAAGAGCTGAACAGTGATCCTAAGAGTGCGGATCAGCAAGCTACATACCTCAACTCGCAGATTTAACGCAGCCCCAAGGAGGTCGATAACAGGTACCAAGTATGTGAAACTGAACTACTTTAATGAAATCATAATAGTCTATATAAAGCAGGAGACATGTATGATAGCCAAACTACAGTACACAACATATATGCAGTCATGTCAAGTCGAGGACTCACGCCCTCTAAGTCATCACTCAAATATAACCATGGGTCTCATGCCCACAACATCAATCATGCCCGTGGAATTCCTTCCTCACTGCCGGCAGTCTATGATATAACAACACCAAGGAGTACACATGAACACCAGGTCCCACCTGTGTCCTAAGAACCGTACGGGCAAGTGCGGCGCATAGCTACGAGATCCACCTCGGCCCTCAATCGATCGGGCAAGTACGAAAGCCAGCTACCATATCCTACCGTACCAACAATACTAAATACCAGATCACGGCCGACCGGCAAGTACGATTGCTTACCGGATCCACTCGCCACGCCGTCACGATCGGGCAAGTACGCAGCTAACCCAATGATCCGCTCAGATCACGAAACTTCGTCCTAACACTAACCGGGGCAAGTACGAAAGCCAACTACCAAATCCACCCTGCATCACGTCGCTGACCGGGGCAAGTACAAGGGCTAGCTACCAGATCCACCCTGCATCAGTAGACCTCATGGAGAGCTAGTCCATGGAATAACACTATCAACAGGGAACGAACCCTCATCATGGCCGCATACCCGTGGACCATCCATCGAGTCAGTATGCCCAAACGAAATAACAAGATAACACTTACCATGGAAGCATACCCGTGGGCCACCCAACATGTCAGTATGTCCAAACATGATCGAGAATAAACACGACCGGCCCTCCATCGAGAGACGCGGTAACATAAGGATACAGTACTTGTACACCAAGACTATCACAAGCAAACATAGGAAAGTTATTCACACTCAAGGTACTTTCATACTATGCCAAAATTTCGGGTCCTAACTCCAAAGTACTACGTATTTTAACTTCTTAAAATATTCATTCCTTTCACAAAGGTCACACGATACTAATACCCGTAGTATCACAATAGAGTAACTATCATTTTAAGTAACCCAAAAACAATGTCCATACCTTCCTTTTAAATAAACCAAGACAAAACCATGCCTTCTTTTAAAACCAAGTCAAGACAATACCATGTCTTCCTTTTAAACAAAAACACTTCTTCTTTTGAAAGTCAAGTAACAATATATTTTTCAAAATGGTTTAAGCCTCATAACTTCTTAAAAATATCAAGTTACCGTTTTAAATCCCATGATAGAACCATTCTTTCGTTTTCATAAAGTCGTTATAACTAACTTCCCATAAAGCTATTATAACACTTTACATTTTAAACCAACCAAGGACAACTACTCACATTTCCGAAATCAAGATAATTTTATTCTTTTAAAGACCAAGTACCCATTACTCACGAATGAGGTTTCACAACTTTTAACACAATTCAAGTCCTTAACATTTTCTATCAAATCACTTAACTTTAGAATCAAATCAAGGATACAAAAAGAAATCAAACTTCTTTAACACACGTGCGTCTACCGCACTATTTATTTTACAATATATCATGCTCAAGAGAATAGGAAGAATCACATACCTCTTCGGGTCAATCCACTTCCTAAGTCCAATATACCGCACGTAGTATGTCAACCTATAATGACCATAATACGTTTATTAACCTCTAATTTCAACATAGAATTTTCCAAGTTCAAGGTTACTAATTCCTATGGAAAATTGGGCAGCATTTCCTTTGTTTCTACATACTTGCCACCTTTTTCAAGACCGAATTCAACATCCAAACGCCACGTTTAAGGCCCAACAATCCAAATATTTCAAAGGGGATTACACACCTAAACTTGGGTGTGTAAAATTCTGCCCCACAAGGTAAAACAACTAACTTAACAAGTCTAAGATAGTTTTTAGGCTACAACATGCTCACATAATCTTCTTAACCAATTCTTTCATATCCAACCCATATTTCTTACATGCAATGAATCTAAGGGCATTATTTACCACTACAAGTTCCTTCTCCTTCACATGCAACACAAATAACTAGCTACCAAAGAAGAATTGTTA
This sequence comes from Przewalskia tangutica, assembly GCA_029844215.1. NCBI lineage: Eukaryota > Viridiplantae > Streptophyta > Magnoliopsida > Solanales > Solanaceae > Przewalskia > Przewalskia tangutica. Next base: position 85,951,789 of record CM056734.1, read on the forward strand.
CCTTAGGGCTTTAGCCAAAATTATTCCAACAACTTTGCTAGCCTCCTTTCCAAGAACACCACCACAATAACACATACAAGCTAGCCACAAGCTTCCTTATTGCCACACTTTTTCAGATTTTCCTTAAGCTTTGAATTTCTCTTGGAATTTTTAGAGAGAAGTGAGAGCTCTAGCTTTAGAGAGAGAGAAAGACTTTGAAAGACGACCAAGTCTTCAAGAATTGGTCAATATAAAAGACATGCAAAAAAATCAGACGGGGGGACACTTGTCACCCTCCCATGGCCTTTTTAAAAGAAGAAATCTGATCTTCCTTAGTTTTTCCGCTGCATTCTCGCCGGCCCGCTGCACTGCGGCCATGGCTAATAAACTTCTACTTCGAACTTCCGCCGCTGCCTCGCTCCGGCCACGCTGCAACTTCAGCGACTCGAATAACCGGCGCGCTGTCTCGCATCCGCGCCATGCCTGCGTGGCTCTCGACAGAACACTTTTTCGTCCGATCACGACTGAACTTGTAACTCCCATAACTTTCTACTCCGAGGCCCTATCGACGAACGGTTGGTTGCGTTGGAAACTAGACTCAACGAACTACGCACTATGCCTTTGAAACACCTGGAAACTCTCAATGTAACGGGTCATAACCCGCCTCAAATTTGACTAAAACCCGTCCGAAATAATCCGCCAACCTATCTTTCGAAAATTTTAAGTCTTACTCCCTTTCGTACGCTCTCATACGCATGACCTGAACTACGGGGTGTAACAGACCCCTTCTCGAGATCAGCCATTTTTGGATGTTTTTGCACGCCGATGTATTGGATCCTTTTATCCACAACCTCGTTGTCAAGATTTGAAGGTTTTATCCTTGTCTTGCCCAATGATAGCCTTAACCTTCCGGACATTTAAGACTTGAGTATTCTGGCCCACTCCAGTCACCCATAGATTTTGTATGACTGAGTGTCTATTTTGGCCCACCTCATTGGGTGTCCAATCTTATCCTATGAAGGATCGTCTGCCGATAGTGTGACAGGTTCATCTCTTACCATCCTATCAAACAAAGGATCTTCTATCGGAAACGATGACAGGTTTAACTTGTTTTTAATCTTCTTCCCCTTAAACCATTAGACCGGATCATATATAATTTGATTTCTATAATCCAATCACTAGGTGAGAAGGGTGTGAAGTTAAAAATTCTGATTTTAAGACATATGGAATATGATTTGTTTAGAAACATTTTCATATTCTATTTCTTGCCTTTAGTCGGAAATCTTTTGACTTCATAATTGACAAAGAAGAAATATTTAAAGCATTGTTTATTCCAACCCATCATATTCCGGATCTTCCAGTCAGTAGCCTAGACAAACGTAGTCTGACGCATGAATCTCCTTACGTCATCTTTCTCGTCGTGTTTTGAACACACGTTTACGAGATCATCTTTTGATCACTTTTATAATATTGTCTTAAAGTTGTTGGATATTGTACGCACATATACATCTAGGGAGTAGTTAAACTAATTATTACAACTGATCTAAAGGATATACTAAGGAGATCATAACAACATCTTACAATAATACCATCTAGTTTCAATCATTATGTATCTAGGTTCTTGATTCTCTGTGTCAACCACCATCAAGTCTCGTGACGTGATGTCTGTAGATTTAACAGTTTCATGCTTCTTTAAACTGTCGTTTGCAACGTCAATTGCTTCAAGCTTTTGATCTTTTATCATATTTAGTTCTTCACAATAATAATTTTGCCTTAAACTGTAGTAAAATATGTGGTTGTGAACAGGGACGGAAGAACTGAAAGGATAGACAAAAATAGTTCAGTGCAATCTTTGATGAGTCGAGTGATGTCACTCTCTCTTTAAGGTAAAATTACCCCCGTATATTATGGCTTACGGTAAGTGGGTAATAGCCTCCCAAGATAAAACAACAATACTTTCTCAAGCACAAGCCAAATACTTGAGAATCTTTATAGAAGAAATAAGAACAAGAGATTGCTAGAAGAAGAAGAAGCAAGACTCTCAATAATTTCAGGATTTAGAGTTTGAGAATGGATGATTTAAAATCTGAAATTGAGACTCCTATTTATAGTTGCAAAAATGTGATCCACATGTCATGTGAGTGCTTTAATTGGGGTACATTGATCTCATCAAAAGTCACCTAGTTCATGCCAAGAGTTGGCTGAACTTTGGCCTTTTCAAGGAGTGTACATTCAAAAAAAACGTTCTGAATTTTCGTTTATTGTACCGTCAGCGCCGCTGCCCTCAACTGGAGGCTCCGCGGTGCTAAATCAACAGTAGCCTCTGGACTTTTGGCGCCGCGGCTCCTGGCTCCGGCGCCATGGTGCCGGAGCGCCGCGACCCTTGAGCAAGTAGCGTCGCGGTGCCGGCCCGTCGTGGCTCGATGTCGCGGCCCTGTTACGGCGCCGCGGCCCTTCCCCATTTTTCGTATTTGCACATTTCTTCTTTACTTATATCGTCATGGGAGACACATTAATTTGGTCAATTAAACGTCCATCCTTACCTAACTTAAGAACACTTTAACATGTGTACCAACATCTCTTTCACTACGTGAAATTTAGCTAGACATTGTATGACGTATGCATGTGTGTGGAACTCTTATTTCCGACATGCAGGGCCCTATGTGTTCAAGTCATTAAGGACGGGATAAATTCAATCCCAGTGGGAAAATTTCCAACAAAATTTTCTCCGGACATGGTAGACTTTCAGAAAAAGTAATTAAGTTTTTTGATTCCGTCGTCAAAGATTCTATTCATGTAAACAGATACAGTTTCAGTTCATTCAATTATTATTCTTGTCAATTACCTTTCTCTAAAAAAACAAATTATTATTCTTGTAAAGTTTACAGACCAATAATAATCAAAGTTTATGGAATAAGTTGTATGTTTCTGCAAGTATCCAGATATTTTAGAACTAGAATGTAAGCTCTCAAAAAATGAAGAGTACCTGGAAAAGGGTCAGTTGTGCAGAAAGAGTGGTCGCTTCTGTTTGAAGGGTCTGAACTTTTCTCTCAAGTACAGATACATAACGGGCCTTCCTCTCTTTAGAACGAGCAGCAGACTGCCGATTCGCCAAAATTCTGTGCAAAATTCTCAAAACTTAGACAATGTCGATTCGAAGTGAACAGTGATATCTATAGGGACTAATGATCATGATTGACATCAGGTTAGACGTTGGTGGTGTTTAGAGAACTCACTGATCAGGATTTAATGAAAGCAACTTGGTGTGTGTGTGTGTAAATATATATCTGGTATAACTTCGAAATCATAGCTCTTAAGGTTTCTTACAGAGGTTAACTCAGATGAGACATGGTTTAATTTAGACTTATGCAAACTTGACTAAATGCAACAAACGCAGATAAATTGATATAAAATTGGATGTACGCATCTTCTTGCAGCCAATATACATTTCGAAACAAGAAACAAGCATCTCCAGGAATGTGCTGGATTAACCTTATCCAATCTAATTGTTAAAGCTCCCAAATGAAACCTGGATAAAGAAAGATAAATCTAGGGCACACAATAGTTTTTGGTGAGAAATGAAGAATTACCAACTTCAGACCCCGAAATCTGGTATTTATCTCGTTTTCCTTGTGCCCCTAACTGTTTGCCATGCAACATATAAATGCAATTCTCGTGGCTTGACTGATTGCAGAAAGGATTGTGATCGACGTTCTAGTATAAGAACTTGAAACTTTACATTAAAAGCTTTGGTTTAACTCATCTAGGTATTTTGCTGCCCTTCTTTCTACTGTTGTATGCTTTAGCATTTGTATTTTACTTGCTTCAAAGAAATTTCTACCTACTCTCTCTCTCTCTCTGTATGCGTGTGTGTTTATGTGTGTAGTGACACTCTTTAAACGCCTTATAAGAAGAAGAAAGAGGCTAAAGTCATCTATAAGTAGCTGCTATATTGGGTTCAATGCCGTGGAGTGTTCAATAATATTCAATATCAATATATAACGAGAAAGAAAAACATGAAGTTCCTAATTCATTTTGCTCTTCAGCAAAACAGTTAAGAGCGCAAAATAACTTGATTATCTTCATAATCGTTCTTCAATAGAAAGTATTTCATCTGAAAAGAACTCAACTGATACGACCGTGCCTCTAACACAGAAAATTTAGATCCATATAAAGAAAGTAATAAGTTTCAGGAATCAGGAGAGCATAAGTTAATCGAGAAGAACAGAATTGCTACGAAGTGATCAATCAAAAACAGACTTGATCAAGCTATAGATTCAAGAGGAAAGAAGATATACTTCAAGATCTTCTACTAAATTCCAAAATTCCAAATCTTTCAACAAGCGTAATCACTAAATCCATTCGCATTCAAACTAATCTACATCACAATTAAACATGAGAAATGCAAGGAATCATATGTAGCTTGACTTAAATAAACTTTGAAAGGTACTACCTTTTGGCACGTTTTGGATCAATGGTCCAGAGCTCAGCTAACTTATCAGGAGTCGTAGCTTTCTTAGCTTCAATACTCACTGAGCAACAAACTTGAGCTATCCACATAATTACTATTGTAGGGTTTTGTCGGGTTCGTACACGCAGCGGAATTTGAAAATTTATGTTTCAAACCCGACGACGGGCAACTGTAGGATGATTATACAATGTAAAAAACACAAAACAATAATGTAATACTTCGATGGAAGACTTACATTGTAGATAACAACTTGAAATCTGAAGCTTTGTGTAGTCCGAGGGTGCGCACGCAAATGTCCCTCGATTTGCAAGTACTGAAACTTCGATGTAATTGCTAAGTCTTGGAATGTTAGGGATTCCGATAGAGCTTTAGAATAGATTAGTCTCTTGCTTTTGGTGTAGTAAAATGGGAGGGGGAACCCTCTTATTTATAGTTGTAAAAGACAACCTAGAGTTCCCCATGGGCCAGCCCATATAACAAGTCAGCAGATCGGGCCGTAGTCGACCCATCGACGCCAAGACCGCTGCCCCGATAAGTTACGCCGCGTGCCGATCATGCGTTTTTGCACCATGTTCTAAATCAATGGCACCGCGGTCCTGTCCCATTTTCTGCCTCATTTCCATTTCTAATGTCCCGGTTATCAACCGAACATACATATATAATCTCTCTCTAATTACATTCTTCAATCGACGGAACATTTGACTTAGTGTTACCCTTCAGGCCTTTACATATCGACACTAATTACATTAGGGTCTTCACGGAACTCCTAGACTGCTCCGGAAGACGAACTCAATATGTAAAGTTTAGTTGACAATAGGACCATATCAAAGACATGTCCATGCATTGGTCAATGACTTAGTCAACCTAATACCATATGAGTATCTGAGTGTTCACTTGAATATACATTCAAGGAATGAATCCCAATCTTGGCTCACATACCACCTTTAATCTACTTTGTAATGCACCCAAAACAAGTCGCGTCTCAACCTATAAGACATTTGAGCTTAGGACAGTATCAAAGTACATTACTCTGTAAACATGGTGATATTGACCTCAAGTCTAAAGACTTCTACCTCCCACATGTCGATGACATTATAGACATATAACAAAACAGTACATCAGTAGGGTATACCATTACTTCAACAAGTATCCATATGTCCATCACAAGTTTCCATAACTCGTAGCAAGTGAGACATACTACATCCCCTAAGGATATGATGCAGACCACATGTCAACGTATCGCATATCATCGATATCCCAATCTCGATGATCATTAGTCGAGGTAATTTAAGAGTTACGTTATAACATTAATTCTCACATCATTAATAAACATGTAAACTCTAGGGCTGCATTTATAGAATATTATAAACAATCAACTAATAATTCAACAAATGCAAATGTCATAATATTAATCATCATTAATATAAATACGAATGTGTATAAAATACATTTTGTTCTAATACAGATTGTGTCTAGGACATACATATACTTTCAATCTCCCACTTGGCCTAGAGCCAATCACCAACATATCTAATACCCATGTTCTCAAAATGACCATTATGCTTCACCAATCTTAATGGTTTAATAAACGGGTCTGCTAGATTATTGTATGTGGAAACATAATCTATCCTAATATCTTCAGCTTCCACCATCTCTCGGAGAATGTGGTACTTCCTCGGTACATGCTTGTTTATGTTAGTTGATCTTAGTTCCTTTGCTTGTGCAATAGCACCAGTGTTGTCACAATAAATGGTTATTGGACAACTAGCACTCGGAACAACCCTTAGTTCCTTCAGGAACTCAGACATCGCGACAGTTTCCTTAGCAGCTTCCGATCCAGCAATGTACTCCGCTTCAGTAGTCGAGTCAGCATTAGTAGCTTGTTTGGAGCTCTTCCAACTCACTTCTCTACCATTGAAAATGAACGTTTAACCAGACTGAGATTTGAAATCATCAACATCTGTCTGGAAACTAGCATCGGTATACCCAATGACAACTAGTTTATCTCATCCACCATAGACTAAGAAGTAATCTTTAATACGTCTGAGATACTTAATAATACTTTTGACTGCTTTCCAGTATCGGTATACCCAGTGACAACCAACTTATCTCCTCTATCATAGACTAAGAAGTAATCTTTAGTACGTTTGAGATACTTAAGAATACTCTTGACTGTTGTGATATTTCCGTATGCTCAACGCAAGTGTACGTATCGTTCACAAGTAATATAGTCTGGATCGAATATCGTCCTCAGAGACTGGTTCTAAGTACCTTTCATCTATTTTATGTTATCTATTTGGCAATCGATAATTGAGTTTGGTTTTTGTTTAACTACTAGAATAATTGCAAGAATTAACTAAACTATTTAAGTTGTGATCAGTTATGAAGGAATTAGGGCTTCCAAAATCCTCGACTATCCACTCTATTCAATCCTTAATGCAACTAGAATGACTTCTTCTTCTACGTTAAGATAGCGGTTAACTAGACTGTCTTATATTCAGGTTAGAATATATAATCACTCAACCCCAGTGTAGAACCCTTCTATATTTCTATGATAGGATTTACCACATAGGAGGATTAAGAACAGTAACCTATAATGCTACACAAGTATCGGGATACTTTCATCCACGATTTTAACCCATGTCTATTCAATTACAACATATCCAAATCTCTCCTTTCGATTTTTGATTCGAAATCATATAGATTATGATAATTAGTGATCAATTAACTATCAAGCATTCATACCAATTATTGAATAAATCTTAACAAGTGAAGAAGAAATCAAACTACTAAATTAAGTCATGAAATAAAGTTTCAAGCGATTCATAAGGAAAGCCCTAATAAATTGTTTAGCTCCTAGTCATAGTCACACTAAGAACTAACACAAAATCCATACATAAACTGAATTAAAAAGAAAGAAAGAAAAATTACGTAGAACTAAGTCTCCAATTGTAGCATCAATCCTTGCCCTGGGTTGTATTGTATGATAGAATGAACCCCCTCTCCTAAACTAATCCCTAGGGCTTAAATATGTTGCAAATTCGTGCCCTATGGACCCTTCTTCCCTTGGCCAATTCTAACTCGGATCTGAAAATTTGCGTCTCGGCACCGCGGTGCTGAAAGTCCTGCAGCCTGGCAGTAAATATGGCACCGCGGTTCTGTCTGAATGGCACCCGGTGTCAAAAGTCCTCCGGGGTCTCTGATCTTCTGGAACCGCGGTTCTACTTCTGGGCACCGTGGTGCTGCTTTGCCTTCATCCGAATTATCAATTTTCAACATCTTTCTACCTCGGGACCTCCTTTTATGCCCATTTTTCGTTCCTTTTCGCCATTTTGCCTTTTTGAACCGCTGTGACTCAAAAGAAAGAAAAAAGAACTTAATACTATACTAAACACAACAAAAACAAGTAAAATACTAACTAAAAATGACTCAAAAAGCGTATACAAAATACGCCTAACAAACCTCCAAACTTAAACTGTGCTCGCCCTCGAGTAAAGCAGAAAACAAAAACAAAGAAATAAAATAAAAAAGAATCAAAGACTCAAATCAAGCAGTTGCACAAGGTTACTTAGAAGCACATGAACTTCGGTGGGATAATATGTTGGAACATATAGCATGAATATAGCAATATAGAATTTCAAGCCAGATATTTCGCAAATTTATTTCAATCATACTCAATGGAAATATGAACACCTACCCTATGCATGTCAATTTCATTTAGTTCTATGGGCCTGTTTACTTGTTATTCTCCATTAATCATAAACATACATTATAGAGATCTTTAGGATTTTTCAGGGTTGTAATGTAGGCTTAGGCAGGGGTAGGTAAAAGTAGGCATTTAGGCTCAATTTACGTACCATAAACGTTTTTCTCATTCAACCAATTTGTCCTTCTTTTTGGTATTCTTTTTCAGTTCATACCTATCACTCCCCTTTTCTCTTTTTGAGAGTGGGAAACACATTCACATAGGCACCCTCAAACTTAAGCTTTTGCATTATTTTTTATTGGGGTGCATCAATTGTTTTTCATTCTCTTTTGATATTTCTTTTTCACTTTTTTTTATCCCAATTTTCAATTACTGCTTATGGCACAAGAGAATCATAGGGTGTCAAAGAAATAACTTATTTTAGGCTCAAATGAGCTGACTAGGGATACAATTTACTGCAAGGTAGGTAATGAAAGGTAAGAAGGACTAACAAATAAATGTCTGAGTCATCTCCCTAAACATGTATGTCCTAACTATTTCGCCTCAAATAACAAGCAAGCAAACTTCATAAACATTTTTCAATTGACAACGCAATAGCTAAGCATAAATATCCCAAATAATCAGATTTTCATGAATTTTTGGCATATCTAACTTGAGCACACATATTTTAGCTTCTAATTCCATTACATTATCCACTTAACTCACTAGGCATTTTCAGCAACTACAACATGCATGATCATAAAAAAAATTTGACTCATATGGACACAATAAAAGATACAAAACAAAGACTTAAAAACATAAGGTACCCCTCCAAAAACTTAACTGACATATTGTCCCAAAGGTGTAACGACTCAAAAATTAAACATGGACGACTTACAAACATACATCGGCTCAAAATGGTGGTGGTGGTGGTGGCGGCGGATATTGCACTGAGACGGTATCTGTGGGAGGAGATTTGGCGATTTAGGACCTTTTATTTTTCGGAAATCGCTAATTGGCACCGCGGTTCTGCATAGTGGCACCGCGGTGCCTAAAGTATTGTGTCCTCTCTGAACATTCGACACCGCGGTCCTGCAGATTGGCACCGCGGTGCTGACTCGACTCTGTGTTTTCCACCCTTTTCTTCATGCTCATTCTCTAATTCCTTCACTTGACATCACAACACAACAAACATACCAAAAGTGAGATTGTTCTATTTAAACTAAATTGCTTAATTTAAACATTGGGTTACCTCCCAAGTAGCGATGTCTTTAACATTTTTTAGCCAGACGTCTGTTCATCATTCAAATCATTGGGGTAAATTAACCCCACAATCTATCCACTTCAAAATCACTCTATTTTTCTTTTTCACTCTATTTTTCTTTTTCACAGTCTTGGGTTCAGTAGGATTTACCTGTTTGACAACTTCCATTTCATCCACTTTTGTTTCATCTTTCAAACTAGCATATGGGCTCACAACTGTAGGAATGATCTCCAAAGTTTTTGTCTGTGCTTGCTGATCTGCTGTGTCAGTTGTGCTTACTGCGAAGTACTTGTTGCTAGCCTGTGACTCAATAGTGGATTTGAACACCCTGAATACCATATCTTCTTCCTGAACCCTTAGTCTCAATTCCCTCTTCTCCACATCAATTAGAGCTCTGCCTGTTGCAAGGAATTGTCTCTCCAAAATGATGGGTATTTCATCATCTTCCTCCATGTCAAGAATGAGGAAGTCTGCTGGAAAGAAGAACTTTCCCACCTTGACAAACACATCTTCAGCTATGCCTCTGGGGTGCACCACCGGTTCAATCAGCCAGCTGCAGATTAACTGTGGTTGGTTTGGCTTCTCCCAAACTCAATATCTTGAACACAGACAGAGGCATGAGGTTGATATTAGCCCCTAAGTCACAAAGTGCCCTATTGCATGTTACCTTGCCAATAGTACAGGGCAGGGTGAAGCTTCCTGGATCTTTCAACTTAGGAGACAGTTTCTTTTGTAAGATGGCGCTGCACTCCTCTGCCAGCGCTACAATCTCATAATCCGCCAACCTTCTCTTCTTCCCAAGTATCTTCTTCATGAATTTGAAGTATGCGGACATTTGTTATAACGCCTCAATGAAATGGATATTAATGTGCAACTTCTTAAACACCTCCAAGAACTTGGCGAATGCTTGTCTATGGCCTTCTTTTGGAGCCTCTGAGGGTAAGGGATTCTATCAGTGTATTCTCTCAAGGGTGCTGGTGGGGCTTTCTCAACTGTAGGGTGGTCCTCAGTGACCCCCTCCTTTCCTTCCTCAACTTCTTTCTCACCCCCTTTCTCATGAACCACTGCGGGTTGGGGAGCAACCTGCTCCAACTGCTTTCTACTCATTAACAACACTTCCTGATACTGCTCTCTTGGATTGACCTCTGTATTACTTGGGAGAGTACCCTGTGGCCTGTTGGTTACCATCTTCGCTAGTTGCCCAACCTGCATTTCCAGGTTCCTGAGAGATGACCTGGTTTCAGACATGAACTGATTCTGAGAATTTTTGAGTGTAAAAAATGTAGTTTTCAGCTCATAATGCTTCTCCTGTTGTGTAGGTGGTCTAAACTATTGGGATGAGGTAGCCTGATTCTGTGCTTGCTGGTTCTGGTAATTACCCTAATATGGTTGATGCTGAGCCTGGTCGTTCCCCCACGAAAAGTTAGGGTGATTTATCCACCCTGAATTGTATGTGTTGGAATTATAAGGCCGCCGAAAGTTCTCAACTGCTTGAACCTGCTCCATTGGCAGATTATTAGGGTCCACCACTGTGCATCTGTCAAAGGCATGCTGTCCACCACAAATCTCACAATTTACCGACATCTGGACTGCATTCACAGACATAGTGTTCTGCTGCAACTGCTTCATCAGAACCACCTGTGCATTCAAGGCAGTGATGTCATCTAACTCGTGTATGCCCATAGTCTTCCTGCTATTCACTGACCTATTGTCTGCCTCTTGATGATTGTTGGCAGCCATGTCTTCCAGTAACTCATGTGTCTCATTGACACTCTTTCTCATAAAGGCTCCCCCTGCTGCAACATCAATGATGGTACGAGTAGTACCAATCAGTCCATTATAAAAAATGTGGACTAACATCCACTTTTCTATGCCATGATGTGGGAATTTACTTTCCAGATCCTTAAATCGCTCCCAGGCATCATAGAGTGACTCACCATCCACCTGGTAGTAATTGTTTAGCTCTCCCCTTAACTTTACCGCTTTTGAATGAGGGAAGAACTTTGTAAGAAACTTTTGTGCTAGATCCTGCCAGGTGGTGACTGAGTTGGTAGGTAGTGAGTTCAACCAGCTCTTGGCTCTGTCCCTAAGTGAGAACGGAAAGAGCCTCAGTCTAATGGCATTATCAGTAACACTATTGTACTTTAAAGTGGCACACATCTCCTGAAAGTTGGCAATATGCATGTGGGGGTCTTCAGATGGCAATCCCCCAAACTGTACTGTGTTCTGGACCATGCTCAAGATGGCTGGTTTGATCTCAAAGTTGTTTGCTCCTATTGCTGGAAGCCTGATGCATGTATGTGCACCAGTGACCGTGGGCAGAACATAATCTCCCAAGCTTCTTTCTGCTGGGACCGATATTGGCTCCTCTACATGTTCAAGAACCTCGTTGTTTGCCCCATTCTGATTCGGTGGTTGGTTTTCCCTGGTCACTGAATCAGCTATCCTTTTATTTCGCCTGTTTTGCTTGCACGTTTTCTCAATTTCAGGGTTGAAGGCAACAAGTGTATCTGCTCTTCTCCTTCTGCGCATGCACTAAATCCCTGAAAAAGACCAAAATCAACAAACAAATCAAGACAACATGGTTCTAACAGTAAAAAAAAATAAAAACAAAAATAAGCCAAAGTAGAAATAAAAATAGATTGTTCGATATTAGAAGTATGTCAGTCCCCGGCAATGACGCCAAAAACTTGTTAGGATATTTTCATATGCTCAACGCAAGTGTACGTATCGTTCACAAGTAATATAGTCTGATAAGACTGAATATCGTCCTCAGAGACTGGTTTCTAAGTACCGTTTATCTATTTTATGTTATCTATTTGACAATCGATAATTGAGTTTGGTTTTTGTTTTCCTACTAGAATAATTGCAAGAATTAACTAAACTATTTAAGTTGTGATCAGTTATGAAGGAATTAGGGCTTTCAAAATCCTCGACTATCAACTCTATTCAATCCTTGAAACAACTAGAATGACTACTTCTTCTACGTTAAGATAACAGTTAACTAGACTGTCTTATATTCCGGTTAGGATATATAATCACTCAACCCCAGTGCAGAACCCTTCTATATTTCTATGATAGGATTTACCACATAGTAGGATTAAGAACAGTAACCTATAATGCTACACAAGTATCGGGATACTTTCGTCCACGATTTTAACCTATGTCTATTCAATTACAACCTATCCAAATCTCTCCTTTCGATTCTTGATTCGAAATCATATAGATTATGATAATTAGTGATCAATTAACTATCAAGCATTCATACCAATTATTGAATAAATCTTAACAAGTGAAGAAGAAATCAAACTATTGCATTAAGTCATGAAATAAAGTTTCAAGTGATTCATAAGGAAAGCCCTAATAAAGTGTTTAGCTCCTAGCCATAATCACGCTAAGAACTAACACAAAATCCATACATAAACTAAATTAAAAAGAAAGAAAGAAAAATTACGTAGAACTAAGTCTCCAATTGTAGCCTCAATCCTTGCCCTGAGTTGTATTGTGTGATAGAATAAACTCCCCTCTCCTAAACTAATCCATAGGGCTTAAATATGTTGCAAATTCGTGCCCTATGGACCCTTTTGCCCTTGGCCAATTCTAACTCCGATCTAAAAATTGCGCCACCGCTTTCGCGCGTCAGAGTCACCGCGATGCGAAAGTCCCGCACTGGCAAGAAATATGGCACCGCTGATTCATGCGAATGGCACCCGTCACAAAAGTCCCGCGGTCTCTCGATCTTCGAACTGGCGGTTCGCTTCTGAGCACCGCAGTGCTGCTTTGCCTTTGTCCAAATTATCAATTTTCAACCTCTTTCTGCCTCGGGACCTCCTTTTTATGCCCATTTTTCGTTCTTTTTCGCCATTTTACCTTTTTGAACCGCTGTGACTCAAAATAAAGAAAAGCGAACCTAATACTATACTAAACACAATAAAAACAAGTAAAATACTAACTAAAAATGACTCAAAAATCATATACAAAATACGCCTAACATTGACTGATTTCCAGTGTTCCTCACCAGGATTCTGCTGGAACTTGCAAGTAATACTAAGTGCAAAGACAACATCTGACCTAGTACAGGTCATAACATACATGATTGATCCTATAGCCGAAGCATATGGGATCCTCTTCATGCGCTCAAGTTCTACAACACTAGAAGGGCAACCCTTCTTAGATAACTTGATGTCTTGACCCATTGGAAGACCTTCTTTCTTGGAATTCTCCATTGAAAAACATCTAAGCACTTTGTCTATGTAGATTGACTGTGACAGCTCATCAATCTATTAGGTCTATCTCTATAGATTCCATACTTGATTGATATACATAGATTCCATTTTGGATTTCATGGCTTCTTGCCATCTCTTTGAATCAATGTCTCGCATTGCTTCGTTGTAGGTTCTAGGCTCGTCATCATCTGGAATATCTAACTCATTTTGTGTTTCCACGAGTAGATTTAGTATTTCCGGAGGATGATGAGTTATAGTAGACCTGCGGAGTTGAGTGTCTTGAAGTTCAGTTACAGGTATGTTCTGATTGTGAGAAGGTTCTTATGCGCTGGTTGATCTACCAACATTAGATCTTTCAGGCATATCATTTTCATGTCTTTCCTGAATGGGAGAAGGTGCAACTGGTGCACTTGATCCCAAGGTCTGTGCAGGAGGATCTTGCATTTCTGCATCTCTCCTCGTAGTACTCCCACTGACCGAAGGGAGTACCCAATCTTCGCCATAATCTCCCACTGAATCCTTGCCTTGTTCACTCGGCAAGGGTTCAACCTCTATGTTACTTTGTTCTTGAATTTCTTCAAGTTCTATCTCTGTGCAACTCTCTTTCTTGTAGACATATTCATCTTCAAGAAAAGTTGCGTTCCTAGAAACAAATATCTTGTGTTTTCCAGGAAAATATAAATAGTATCACTTAGTTTCCTTTGGATACCCAACGAAGTAACATTTATCACTTTTAGACTCCAACTTATCAGTGATCAACTTCTTGACATATGCAGGACACCCCCAGGGCCTCATGCGTCTAAGTGATGGCTTCTTGCCACACCATACCTCATATGGAGTCTTTTCAACTGATTTAGAAGAAACTCTGTTCAGAACATATATCGAGGTTAGAATAGCGTATCCCCAAAGGTATGTTGGAAGAGCTAAAAAACTCATCATGGAACGAACCATGTCAAGAAAGGTTCAGTTTCTCCTCTCGGCAACACCATTCATCTGAGGTGTTCCAGGAGGAGTCCATTCAGAATGAACTCTATGTAGCTTTAAGTATTCAAGAAATTCTTTACTTAAGTATTCACCTCCACGATCACATCAGATAGTCTTGATACTCTTCGAGAGCTATTTCTCAGCTTCACACTTAAACTTCTTAAACTTCTCGAAGGCCTCGAATTTGTGTCTCATAAGATACACATATCCATACCTCGATAAGTCGTATGTAAAAGTAATGAAGTAAGAGAAACCTTCTCTAGCTTGAGTCGAAAATGGTCCACATACATCAGTATGTACCAACTCAAGCACCTCCTTGGCACGGATCCCCTTTCCAGAAAGAGGTTTAATGGCCATCTTACCTTTCAAACAGGATTCACAGTTACCATAAGATTGTAAGTCAAATGGTTCAAGATAATTTAATTTCCTCAACCGTTCTATCCTCGTTTGATTGATATGACCAAGTCTGCAATGCCACAAGTAGGTAGAATTTCTTTCATTTAACTTAGCTTTTTTATTTTGTACATTGAAAATTTCTCTGCGGCAGTTTAATGTATACAATCGATTCAAAATAGGCGCAATTTCATACACAACATTGTCATAAGCCAAAATCATATTGCTATTATTAATGCTTGAGGAAAAGCCCTCAATGTCAAGGAAAGGAATGGAAATAATGTTTCTTGTCAGAGAAGGAACATAATAATAATTGTTTAACATTAAAATATTGCCGGAAGGTAAATCTAATCTATAATCTCCCACGCGCTCAGCATCAACACGTGCTCCGTTTCCGACGCGCAGGTCCACCTCTTGAGGTCCGACCTTCCTGCTATTAGTTAGTCCCTGCAAATTTGTACAAATGTGTGAGCCACAAGCGATATCTAGTAGCCAGGAATGAGAATCATTTATAGATAGATTAATTTCAATTACAAACATACCTTTTCCACTAGAGAATGGTGCACCTGGTGCCATCCCTCCTCCTGGAGTTGTACAGTCCTTCCTCCAATGCCCCTTCCTGTTGCAGTTCATGCACACATCCGATGCTGGAAGTTTCTTCTTCACCCCTCATTTGGGCTTCATTGCTGTTGTCGGAGCAACAACTTTGCCCTTCCTCTTCTGTTGTCTCTTACCTTTCGGTTTGGGATAACTAGAGGAGCCAACCATCAGAATAGGTTTGCTTTTGGAGACCGAAGATTCAAAAGTTTTTAGCATATTATGCAATTCTGACAACTTCATCTTAGTTCCATTCATATTGTAATTTATAATGAAACTTTCGAACAAACGTGGAAGTGAATGGAGGATGAGTGTGGTAGCAACTCTGTCGTGAAGCTTTATTTCAATGGATTCCAACCTTTCTATCAACTCAATCATTTTCAGCACATGTGGTGACACTTGGCCCCCTTCAATGAGTTTACACTTAAAGAGTTCTATGAGCAGCTCATACTCCATTGTCTGAGACTGAGAGTCATAGAGACTCTTCAAATGTATAATCATTTAATTGGGCCCCATGTTCTCATGTTGTCTTTGTAATGTAGGTGACATAGAAGACAACATCAAACACTGAGCTGAAATGGCATCATCATAATGTTTTTGATAAGTCACTTTATCAAAGGTTGCATATTCGGCAGAGTCCTCCGCAGGCACTGTAGGGAATACCTGGTTCAATGTATATTCAATTTTCTCCTGTCTCAGGACTATTCTTACATTCGTGAGTCAATCTATAAAGTTGGTTCCAGTCAATCTATTGGATTCCATTAGCATTTTCATTGAGAAGTTCGACATTCTGAAGATCTGAAGATAGGTAGACAGGACAAATGCAATAAAAAATTCATTCTCCTAATTATACACATTCATTATATGCTAATTTAACATGACATTTTGTTTAATTAGCTCTCACTATTTTGCATACTTCTACGACCCCAAGGTAGAATACGAACCTAAAATATTTTAAGGTCATAATGGGTTAAGATCCAAACATATGATATATCCGCGTTTGCTTTGGCTGATAACTTCAATAGCACACTTTGGTAGGTCCTCAACCAATTGTAAAACATCTATACAACTCTTGGTTTGATTAAATATATTTCATTTTAATCTTACGTCTTTAGATTAGTCCGACACTTTGGCACCAAGATTCATCTAAACAAGCCAACCCCATTATGCGACTGTGTTTAAGTACCTAAGTAAATTTAGCATTTGCAAGAAAATAATTTGGTGTAAATACCTACAAAATTTTATCCTCTACTTTTACTTTAACACATCTATGAAAGGGCCTGATTCCTCGTAGACTTAGAGCAAATGCTGTGGCATAAATACTCGTATCGCCGAAAAGGATTTTGCACTATAACAATTATAATGGACGGCACATTTTAATTAGACTTGTATTTTAATGTTTGGGGAACTTTTCAATTTTGGGGATTTCAACCAAGATCAACAATTATGTCATACATCATATGACATCCTATCATGAAATTTCTAAACACATTTAGATGGGTAACCATCAAACCCAATAGGCATGATATAAGATGGTTTTAATCACATACAAGGCGCCGTCTACCGAGACAGTTATAGCGGTCATTGAAAGTAAAACAATTACTGGGCGCCGCCTACCCAGACAATAATTGCAGTCGCTATGCTAATAATTTAAATGCATCACTTTCAAACACTTAGCACATTTGTATATTATAGAATAATATACCATTAATAATAATCATGGGTCTATTTGTCTAAACGCTAAAACTATGTCTATGCCAAACAATCCCTAAAACATTTTATGATTTTAAAATTATGATTTTCAGGAATTCTGCAAACTCTTAAAATTTACAGTTTAGTCCCTCAAGAATTTAAATATTCAATTCAAACCCAATAAATTCAGAAAATATAATTTTAACTCTCAGAAAATATTTTCAGGTTTGTGGGACCTGTTTGCAATTTCTAGAACATAAAATCAAATTTTCTGAAAGTTTTTTTAACTACAGATTTTCCCGAAAGGACCAAATCTGTCCAATTAAAATTTTATTTTCAGATTCTAAAAAGTGGTCATAAAAGGAGGTCCCGAGGCAGAAAGATGTTGAAAAGTGATAATTCAGACGAAGGCAAAACAGCACCGCGGTGCCCAGAAGCAGAACCGCGGTTCCAGAAGATCAGAGACCCCGCAGGACTTTTGGCACCGTGGTGCCATTCAGACAGAACCGCGGTGCCATATTTACTGCCAGGCTGCAGGACTTTTGGCACCGCGGTGCCACTCTGCAGGACCACGGTGCCGAGGCGCAAATTTTCAAATCCGAGTTAGAATTGGCCAAGGGAAGAAGGGTCCATAGGGCACGAATTTGCAACATATTTAAGCCCTAGGAATTAGTTTAGTTAGGGGGGTTCATTCTATCACACAATACAACTCAGGGCAAGGATTGAAACTACAATTGGAGACTTAGTTCTACGTAATTTTTCTTTCTTTCTTTTTAATTCAGTTTATGTATGAATTTTGTGTTAGTTCTTAGCGTGACTATGTCTAGGAACTAAACACTTTATTAGAGCTTTCCTTTTGAATCGCTTGAAACTTTATTTCATTACTTAATGCATTAGTTTGATATCTTCTTCACTTGTTAAGATTTATTCAATAATTGGTATGAATGTTTGGTAGTTAATTGATCACTAATTATCATAATTATATGATTTCGAATCAAGAACCGAAAGGAGAGATTTGGATATGTTGTAATTGAATAGACAAAAGTTAAAATCGCAGACGAAAGTACCTCGATACTTGGGTAGCATTATAGGTTACTGTTCTTAATCCTCCTATGTGGTAAATCCTATCATAGAAATATAGAAGGATTCTGTACTGGGGTTGAGCGATTATATATCCTAACCGGAATATAAGACAATCTAGTTAATCGTTATCTTAACATAGAAGAAGAAGTCATTCTAAGTGCATTAAAGATTGAATAGAGTGGATAGTCGAGGATTTTGGAAGCCCTAATTCCTTCATAACTGATTAAACCCCAATAATTTAGACTATTTCTCGCAATTATTTTAGTAGTTAGATAAAAACCCAAATCAAATATCGTTTGCCAAATAGATAATCTAGAATGGAAGTTGGGTAATTAGAAACCAGTCTCTATGGACGATAAACTCGGTCTTACAGACTATATTACTTGTGAACGATACGTACACTTGCGTGAGCAATTGGACACGGTCCACTAACAATATATAAACTCAATCTGCATAATATACCTGGCAAAATGATCATACCAAGCACGGGGTGCCTGTTTTAGGCGCTAAAGTGACTTCCTGAGACAACAAACATACTGAAGGACTGCAGGATGAACAAACCCTGGTGGCTGATGCATACACAGTTTTTTTCAAATCCATATGATTGGTACCATTTGTCACAAGTCTTGCCTTATACATCTCCAAGTCACCACTGTCTTAGAATTTGTGATGAATTAGCCACATGCATCGGATCACATTCACCCCACCCGGTCTTGGTACCAAATCCCAAGTATGTTGCTTGGTTAAAGCATTGAATTCTTCACACATGGTCACCTTCTAATTGGGGTCCAGTTTGGCTAATTTTGAATTTTTGGGAATGGGTGAAAGTGTTTGAGTAGCCAGATTAAAGTGGACCTTGGGTTTGAAAATCCGGTGCTTTGCACGAGTTTCCATGGAATGGGTGGTTGGTGGTGTGAACTGGGTTTACTGGGGTGTAGGATCTGCAGTATCGGGACTGGGCGACGATGTTTGGGTCCATGTGGAGGTCGAAAACACTGAAGATCGAAGTTGTGTTGGGATCAGATCTGGTTGGTTTGCAGGCTGGGCTGGGTTGACTGCGGAGAGTTGAGTTGGGAGGCAGGTGATCTGGTGACTGTTGGGGACATGTCAGGTGATGTCGGTGGCGGGACATACGAGCAGACACCTGACGGAGTGTCAGAGAAGTGTTCGTGTGGTGGAGATCGACGAACACGGGATGGAGTGGACACCAGATGGTTAGGCTCCGACGGGATGGCAACGACGATGTCAGATACTAATATCGGGGGTGTCGCCGGAGGAGGAGACTAGGCAGTAGTATGGTGGTAATGTAAGGTATGCACTAGCGGTGAGATTTCTGACTCATCGAGAAACATATAATCAGTGTTTTGGAATTTTCGAATATGGGAAAAAGGAAAAATTATCTCGGCAAATGTGACGTGACGATAGACAATGATTTTATGTGATGATAAGTCATAGCACATATATCCCCTATGGTTGGAAGGAAAACCAAAGAATACACATGGTGTAGTTCGGGGAGCCAACTTATGGGGGGTGGATGTAAGATTGGGGTAAAATAGACAATCGAAAATTCGTAAGTGGTCATAGGTTGGAGTCCTACGGTATAAAATTTCGATAGGGGTCTTATTTTGGAGAGTGCTAGTGGGTAAAATATTAAGAAGGTATTCTACCATTTTAACAACATTAAACCCAGAAATATAGTGGTAGACATGCATGAAACATGAGAGTACAAACCATGTTATTGATGGTACATATAATTTGTTCAGTCTTGCCGTTTTGAGGGGATGTGTGGGGACAGGAGAAACGGAACATCATGCCTTGTTGGGAGCCAAAATTGTGAAATGTTGAATTATTAAATTCACGTCTGTTATCACACTGGAAGGATTTGATGGATTTTTAAAATTGAATTTTAATAAATTTTTGAAACTCAAGAAATTTAGCAAAAACCTCAGATTTGAACTTGAGTGGATAAATCCATAGAAAATGTGAAAAATCATCCAATAAAAGAAGATAAAATTTGTGACCTAGTGAGCTAACAACAAGAGATATCCACAGGTCAGCATGCATAATATCAAATGGTGAAACTGTAATACTCATTGAAGACATAAATGAAAGACGAGTATGCTTGTCAAGCGGGCAAGAAAAATAATTTTGGGTAAGTTTCCCATTATTACATTGAATACACAAATTATTTCTAAAAAAAAAAGACATGATCTCCTGGATGTCCGAGTCTATTGTGTCAGGTGGATGAAGACAGTGCAGTAAGGGAGATAGGTGATTGAGATCTGACAGCAGAAGATTGAGTGAATGGGTACAGGTCTCCCACACTATTGCAGCGCGTAAGAACTTTCCCCGTATTGAGATCCTTCACAGAAAAACTAAAAGGGTCAAACGCGACAGAAACTCAATTATTACGAGTGAATTTTCTAACATAGATCAAATTTTTAATGATTTGAGGCCCGTAGAGGACATGGTTAAGTGAGAAGGGTGGATGGGGATGTTTTGTGTGTGTATTATCGTAACCTTCAATTGGAATGCGGTGACCATTACCGACAGTAATTAATTGATGATACTTTAACCGAAGTAGTTGAGATAAATTACCTGATGAACGGATGAGATGAGATGTGGCTCCGGTATACATGTATCAATTTTCATCGGGCTATTGAAGGTTTAAAGTGTTGAATGCCTGGTCCAAATCAGTGGGGCAGGTGCTGGGCCGACATCAAGTGAACCTGCTGATTTGTTGGTTGGGCTTGCATGTTGTGTGGAGCTAGGCCGAGGAGACCAGGCCTCCAATTCGTCTGGAATTGGGCCCCTGCTGTCGGGTAGGGGCAGGCAGGCGAGGCCCATTTCACGGAATTAGGCCAACCTTGCTGACCAGCCCATGGTGGATAAGCATTCATAGGATGAGGGCTTACCTGTTAGGCCTTCTGGCTTTTGTCGTGTCCCTTCCCTTTATTGCCATGTCCGCGGCCCCTTCCGCCACGTCCTCCGTCGCGACCCTGTTGCTGCTGGTAGTGCAGCGGTGTTGCCGGCGACTGCATGCTTTCAACGGCTAACATTTTTTTATTGTATTCATTTTGTTTAGCACGACGAGTTTCTTCCAATAACAATTATGAACATGCCTTGTTGAAACTTGAAAGTGGGTCAGCCTGTTGAATCATTGTGGCGATGGTGTCGTATTCTCCTTTAGGTAGACCTGCAATAAGTTGTAGTACCATTTTTGTTTCTGAAATAGATGTTCCAACGTTGGAAAGTTGGTCGGCAATGAGTTTCAGTTGTTTGCAGTATTCGGACATGTTGTTGAAATTCTCGTGACGTGTGTTATTGAATTGCTCCTCTAAATACACAGCCTGAGTATTTTTATTGTCGTGAAAGATTTCCTCCAAACGTACCTAGAGATCTCGCGCCGAAGCACATGTTTTCATGATAGTACACAATAGGTCTTTTGAGATAGTTCCATATATCCATTGTTTGACGATGGCGTCAAGACGACGCCATGTCGAGTCTTCAATCTCTGCGGGGCGATGAATTGAATCATCAATGTGATCGAGCACGTTGTACGCTTAAGCATGAATATAGAACAGTTCTACCCATATAGATTATTGACAGTATTCTTAATCGAGAATTATGGGGATAAAATTCTTGATATTTGAAACAACAAAAGCCGGATGAAAAGAAGAAGATGAAGACCCATGGTGTCAATGATGCCGGTGGTAGAACCAATGGTTTTAGGGGAGTTAGGAAGAGACATGGTATCCATAAATTTTGGTGAAGAGAGGAGGTTGCCGTCGATGAGAGAGGGGGGGGGGGGGGGTCGGCGACTTTGGAAAATATTTCTAGGGTTTTGGGGTTTTGGCTACTGATATCATGTAAGATATTGGAATAATTCCCCTTAGGGATTATTTTCATTAATCACAATATATATAGTTGTATAAATGTGATTCTTAATACAGTAAGAATCTTAAACTACCTTAAATACATAGAAATAATAAATACAATATATACTGTGAATATTTGAAAAATATTCGCTAATAGAGACCGTAATGATTTCATCGGATGAGGTCTGCATGGGCTTGGTCCCATGTGGGTCCACGAAAAGGATGTAACTAAGGATAATATTCAGTAGTGATTTCATCATTTACGTTGTGATTTGGAGGAGGAGCTTTAGACCCACTTTGGAGTTGTGCACATGTGTGGATCTTTGGATTATTATTGATTGTCCATCCATACATGTGAAGAATGGTTCATTTCTTTCTACGGACTTTTTTTACCCAGAGATGCAAATTTAGAAAAATCAATTTCTCAAAAAGTGCAGTATTTATATAAATATATATAATTTGGTAAAATCGTATAATCCTGTAAAAAATATAATTGGCACACAAAAATATACAATTATGTTGTTGTATGTATTTTGTATGTCGTGTGCATATCGTTTTATATCTACTGATACATTGAACATATAAATAACATATATCCGACATATCAGAGTACATACAACTTATTGTTCTTCTTCCTCTTCAAGTTTTAATATGAAGTCTCAACCAAAACCAACTCGAATCTTCAATAAACTATCTCAAAATTGACATATAAACTCTAATTGGAGTAACTGGTAAAGTTGTTGTCATGTGATCAGGAAGTCATGGATTCAAGCCATGGAAACAACCTCTTGCAAAAATGTGGGGTAAGGCTGCGAGACCCTTGTGGTCTGGCCCTTTCCGGACCCCGCACATAGCGAGAGCTTAGTGCATCGGGGCCCTTTTAAACTCCAAAGGATATTCGTTTGCAATAATTCCCCGTGCAAATAAATGTTGCTTCTGTCTCAATTTATTTGGCACTGTTTGACTAGGTACAAAGTTTAAGATTTTTTCTTTAAAATTTGTAGTTTAAAACAAACCTTAGACATTTGTGTGACTATAAATCATTTCATTAAGGGTAAAATGAAAATTTAAATTCAAGTTATTTTTAATTATTAGAATGTGACATTCTTTTCGTGATAGACTAAAAAGAAAAATATGTCACATAAATTGAAACAGAAGGAGTAAGAATTTTGCAAAACTCAATTTAGAATTCAATGTTTGGAGCTTTTTAATGGTTGTCAATGGAGTTTTTAACGGAGTTTACAACTATGGATATATTTAGTGAGAAAGAGAGACAGATGAAGGAAAATGGGGAAGATTGGAGCCTAATTCCTTACTTTTCCTATTATCTTTTTGGCTGAAGGGTAATTTTATTTATTTATATTAAGTAGTCATTACATTACCATTAGATAATATTTGGGTTACCAAGCTAAGCTAGACTATTACATATAAAGGAAGAGACATTTTATGACATAATGCTCTTCCTTGTCAATAGAGATGGCAATTGGGTAGGACGGGCGGGGTAAATTCTTAAAGGGGCAGGGCAAGGGAAGACTTAAATGAGGTAGAGTAGGGCGGGGCAAAATTAATTTTGTTAAAAATTGAAATAAGGTAGGGCAGATGGTGAGTTATGAAGAAAATTTTGGCAGGACAGGGCAAAATCACTTGCAATGTTGATGAAGATGAACCCTTTAGTCTCAGTTCTTCATCTCTATGATGTTGTTAATGCTCCTGGTGTTACCGCTGATATTAGTCACATGAGCACTGGTGCTGTTGTAAGTTCTTTTCATCACAATCTTCACTTTTTCTTTCTTCTTTTATTCTTCTATTACCGGGTCAGTTCACATACAATAACTGAATTTTAGGCACTATTACTGTTCTAATAGGTAAAGTTTTGTAATTATACTGCTATAGTGGGTTACTTGAATGCCAGGAAAATAATTTTGCTACTTTAATGTCATAGTAGGTAAATTTTGGTTACATTAATGTGACTAAATATAGTTTTGTGACGTTAGGGGTTGTTTAGTAGGTATTAGGGGAAATAATACTGGTACATAATTCAAATATTAAGATATTAAAAAGAATGAAAAAACACAAACGGAGCGGGGCAGGGCAGGGCTTAGCGGGGCGGGGAAGAATATTTTTTAGAACAAAGCTAAACGGGGCAGGGCATGTCAAAATGTAAAAACTTGTCCCGCCCTAACCCGCCTATTTGCCATCCCTACTTGTCAATTCTTAGTTGTTGATGCATCCGCCCTGGAGCTGGATCAAATAAAAATATTTGTTGGTTAATTGCTGCATCTTTGAATTCTTGTTGCTACGAAAAGTGTCACTTTTTATCACGACCACCTTTGGGGACAGTGGTGGAACCTATGTAAATCCACTGGTAGACGAACCTCTCTCAATCATTCACATGATATAACATAAATAAAAGCGAAAATGTAACAGAATATTACATAATCTATCTCATGATATAAATGCGTAAAATATAAGTCTGAACATCCAACAACATCCCCAGAGATCTAGTATGTGAACACAAGAGCACTAGAAATCTGATACAAGTCTGAAATAGGCACGCAAACCCAAATCAAATACATAATCAAAATAAGTCTGACATATCTCTCGAGTATCAAATAAAAGACTATAATGGAGATAAAGCACCCAAGGGTATGCTGAAGATAGCATCATCACCCTTAATGTTGGATAAACAACCATTCAGACTGAGTCACGTGGCCCCGCACTAGTTTAAGGCACTGAATCTGCACCAGAAAAGATGCACCAAGTATAGTATGAGTGCACGATGTACCCCCGCAGGCATCATAGGTCGACAACAATGGAAGATACGTAAATAGAGATAAATATAAAGTTGACACCAAGTAGTCTTATGACTAGCAGTTCAATAACCTAATTACTGTCACATTAAACATAGAGTGATTCACAGAATCAAAATAAGGCAATGTTCATATAAGAGTTCATGATCACTTACGTCACCCAACTCCAAATAATTCAATAACAAGTTCCAAGTACCATTGAATAAATAACATGATTCCCTTTTATTCAAAAATTCAATCCAGTTATCCATGAATGATAGATGTATTATATGTTATGAATGCAATGCATATGTCAGGTACGTTGATCTTCCAGTATAAAGGTGTTGAGTCTATTTTATATACACTTTTGATTCCTTTTTAGTAAGTATTTTACTATTTACTTTTGCGTTTAGTATAGTGTTAGAGTTGTATTTTGTTTTGAGTCACAGCGGTCATAAAGAAGAAAATGCTACTATTTAGGATGAAATTGCACAAGAAAAGCCCAAGAAATGAAGCCAAAGGAGTTCCGAGAAGAATAAGACAAATTAGGAGAAATCTGGTCAGAAACAGCCTCAAGAGTCGCGGCCCAAGACATGAAGAGTCGTGGCGCTGATGAGCCGCAGCCGAAGGAATTAGAGTCGGGGCATAAAAATTCCAGTAACTAAAGACCAAAATTTACCGTCGTGAGCGCCGCGGCGCCAACGCACAGTTTTTCAGAAATTAAGTCGATTTTCAGAAGGGTAAAAGAGTCCAGAAGGAGGTTTTTCTCAGATATAAAACCCTGAAAGCCTATCTTATTTCATATCATACTTTGGAGGCTAGAAAGGAGGCTACAGAGCAAGATTGAAGACTACTTTTATTCAAGTTCTTTTTCTTCCATTTGTTTTATTTCAGTTTATGTTGGATATTAAATTAGTTCTTTGCATTACAATGTCTAGGAGCTAATTTCTTTATTAGAGTTTTTCGTTGAATCGCTTGAAACTCTTTCATAAGTTAATGCATAGTTATTGGTTTCTTCTTCATATATATTAAGATCTATTCAATATTGTATTGATTGTTTGATAATTAACTGGTCATTAATTGTCATAACTTATATGATTTCGAATCGAGATCTGAAAAGAGAGATTTGAATATGATGTAGTTGTTTAGACATATGTTAAAATTGTGGACGAAAGTACCCTGATACTTGTGTAGTGTTTAAGGTTATTGTTCTTAATCCTCATGTGTGGTAAAATCTATCATAGAAATATAAAAGGTTTCTGCACAAGGTTGAGTTTTTATATGTCCTAACCGGAATATAGAACATATTAGTTAATCTGCTATCTTAATAAGAAGAAGAGTCATTAGTCTTGCATTAACACGTGAAAGAGTGGATAGTTGAGGAGATTGGAAGCCCTATTTCCTTCATAACTGTTTTAAACCCGAAGTATTATCATCATTAGTTTATTTCCTGCATTTTACTTCAATTGTAGTTTTTAGTTAAAATCTCAAACAAAAGAACGTTAACCAAATAGATACCATAGATTAAATATTCGGTACTTGACAAACCTATCTCTATGGACGATAACTCGGTCTTAAAGACTTTATTACTTAAGTGATACGTACACTTGCGTTAGCGCACATAAATATCGCAACAAGTTTTTGGCGACGTTCCCGTGGACTGGCGTACTATCAATATCTAATTATCTATTCTTATTTCTAATTTGGTTTTTATTTTTATTTTAGAAAACTTTTGTCTTGATCTGTTTGTTTGTTTTTGATCGATTTTAGGAAACTTATTTATGCGAAGTAGGAGAGGAGCAAACACTCTTGTCCCTCTGAACCCTAAAATTGAAAAATTGTGCAAACAGAACAGGAAAAATAAAAGGATTTCTGATTCATTAGCCATGGAAAATCAACAGAATCATAATGAGGTGAATGATAAGTTACCGGCTATGATGATACAAGTCTCACATCCTGCAGAGAAGAGCTTAAGGTACTATGTATTACCGACAATTACAGGGGTGCAAACCTGCATCAGACTTCCAGCTGTGGAAGTCAATAATTTTGAAATCAAACCAGCGATCCTGCACATGGTTCAAGGTTCAGTTCAGTTTGAGGGGTTACCGTCTCAAGATCCCCATATGTATTTGGAAAATTTCCTAGAAATGTGTGCAATATTTAAATACAATGGTGTTACTGATGATGTCATTCAATTGAGGCTTTTTCCCTTCTCACTCAGGGATCGAGCCAAGGGCTGGTTGAAATCATTACAGGCGAACTCCATTACCATATGGCAAGACTTGGCGCAGAAGTTTCTTGCCAAATTCTTTCCTCAATCAAAGGCATTAAAGCTTAGAGGAGAGCTTAATATTTTTTATCAGCTGGAGGGAGAATCATTGTATGATGCATGGGAGCGGTTTAAAGACTTGCAGAGGAAGTTCCCCCATCATGGGATTGAAAAGTGGATGTTGGTCCACATATTCTACAATGGGTTGAGTGGTTATACTCGTACCATTATTGATGATGTTGCAGGAGGAACGTTCATGAGCAAAATTGTCAATGAAGCACATGATTTATTAGAAGACATGGCCACCAACAACCATTAGTAGTTAGATGAGAGAACAACAAATAGTAGGAAAGTGGTTGGGGTTCATGAGTTGGATGCTATCACCACGTTGACTGCTCAGGTTTCCACTTTGACAAAGAACTTGCAGTAGAGCACCATATCCGTTAAAGTTGTTCAGACACCAGTGGGTTGTGAGATTTGTGGGGGTCCCCATGCTTTTGATAGGTGCACAGCAGTGGATTCTAACAATGAACCGATGGAGCAAGTACAGACAGTTGAGAATTTTCAAAGGCCCCACAACAATCCTTACCCCAACACATATAATCAGGGGTGGAGAAATCATCCAAACTTTTCATGGAAGAATGACCAAGGGCAGCAACCTCAGTTTCAGGAGCTATTTCAATAGACCAATCCATCTCCTCAGGGACATATTCAGCAACAGCAGCCCATCCAGCAACAGCAGCCCAGGCCACAAGCCCCACAAGAGAAGCCATATGAAGTGAGAGCAGCACTGTTGACCCTGGAAAACTCCAAAACACAATTCATGATAGAGACCATGTCCTCACTTTCAACCCTGACCAACTCCCAGACCTAATTCATGGCGAAAACAAGATCCTCTATTAGGAACTTGGAGACTCAAATGGGGAAGTTAGCAGAGAAATTGAGTGACAGACATCAGGGGAACCTCCCTCGCAACACAGTGATAAAACAAATGGAGCAGTGTCAGGCAGTCAGCCTGAGGAGTGGTAAACAGTTAGAGCAGGTTGCACCCCAACCACTGATTGAAAAGGAGAAGGAGTTGGAAAAGACAGTGGATACAGAGAAAGAGGGGGTTACTGATGACTGCCCTATTTTAGAGAAGTCTCCACCAGTAGTCATGAGGGAATATACAGACAAAATTCCTTATCCTCAAAGACTTCAGAAGAAGTCCCTGGACAAGTAATTTTCTAAGTTTTTGGAGGTCTTCAAAAAGCTGCACATCAATCTCCCTTTCATTGAAGCCTTGGAGCAAATGCCAGCGTATGTCAAATTCTTGAAAGATGTCCTCTTTAAAAATAGAAAGCTGACAGACTATGAGACAGTGGTGCTGACGGAGGAGTGTAGTGCAATCTTGTAGAAGAAACTTCCCCCGAAGTTGAGAGATCCAGAGAGTTTCACCATACTTTACACTATAGGAAAGGTTACATGTAAAAGGGCCCTGTGTGATTTGGGGGCAAGTATTAACTTGATACCCCTTTATGTGTTTCAAAGAATTTGGTTGGGAGAAGAGAAGCCGATAACAGTCAACTTGCAACTAGCAGATCACTCAGTCGTACATCCCCGATGTATAATTGAAGATGTATTGGCGAAAATGGGCAAATTCATCTTACCTGCTGACTTCCTCATTCTTGATATAGAGGAAGATGAGAATATACCCATTATCCTTGGGAGAACATTCCTAGCTACAGGGAGAGCCCTCATTAATGTTGAAAAGGGAGAGTTAAAGCTCCGAGTCCAAGATGAGGAAATGATATTCAAAGTTTTTAGGTCACCCACTGAACCACAAGCCAATGATATATGTTTTTTTGTTGGGATAGTTGATAAGGTTGTGTCTCAGGAGAGCTCCAAGGGTACTGATGCTCGTGGGGTAACATTAAAACACTGTAAAGAACCTGAGAGTAAGGTGAGTGAAGCTGTGAATGATGAAAAAAGGGTCAACCCTTCTGAACTTAGCCCTGTGAAAAAGAAGAGGAGAAAGAGGAAGGGGATGATAATAAAATAGATATGATACGGGGGTAATCAACCTCCTTGAGTGAACAAGGCATTTGCGTCCGACTAAATGACGTTAAAGACAACGCTAGTTGGGAGGCAACCCAATATTTTTAATTATGTATTTCAAATTTTGTTTTAGTTTGTTTTATTTTGTTCTTGAACAGTCTCACGGTCTTGGCTTCTTGGTTTATATTTTTTATGGCAGGTGGACTGGGAACTGACCCCGAGTGGAAAAAGGGACAAAAATGCTGAAAAGGGGAGAAATTTGGCATAGCGTCGCGGTGCCAGATGCAGGGCCGCGGCGCCAGAACTTCAGAGAACACTTCCCGTCATCAGCACTGCGGCGGCAGAATGCAGGGCCACATCTCCAGAAGTTCAGAGAGTCCCGATGCCTGTGCAATTTCAAGAACCTCCTCCTAGACCTCCGTTATGACCGTTGTTTTGTGTCTGTAAGTTGTCCCTTTATTTTTAGTCTTTACACATTTGAGACAATGTGTCGATTAAGTTTGGGGGGGGGGGGGGGGATCTTACTTTGTCTTGTATTTTGTTTTGAGTCTTTTGTTTTGTTTTGTTTGTTTTATAGTTTTGTTAGTCAACTTTTTTTATGGATCATGTATGTATAGTTGCTAAAGATATTGAGTGGATAACGTAGGATAATGTAATGAAATTAAAAGTAAAATCTGTGTGCTTAAGTTAGATATGCCAAAAATTCATGACATCTAATTATTTGGATATTTGTGCTTAGCCTATGTGTTGTCAATTATGAAAAGAAAGGTTGAAAATGTCTATAAAACCTGTTTGATTGTTATTTGAGGCTAAATAGTTAAGATATACATGTTTAGGAAAATGATTCAGGCATTCTTTGATAGCCCTTTTGACCGTTCATTACCTATCCTGACATAAATTGTATCCTTAGTCAGCCCCTTTAAGCCTAAATAATATCTTTGTTTGACACCCTACGATTCCATGGTTGTGCCATAAGTGATAATTGAAAACTATTGGGATGAGAAGTGTTGAAAAAACAATAAAAAGAGAGTAAAAATTTAATGCACCCCAATGAAAAATATGCAAAAGCCTAAGTTTGGGGGTGTTTGTTCTTGAATAATATGTCTCATTCTCTCAAATGAAAATAGGGGAGAAAATAAGTATGAGACTAAAAAGAAAGTCCAAAGAAGGTCTATTGATCATTAATTGTATGTCTATGATTAATGGAGAATAACAAGTAAACATGTCTATAGAATTTTGGAAAAGATAAAATGAAATTGACATGCATAGGTTAGTGATGCGCGATTTAATGCACACACTTAAACGCAAGTGCACGTGTCGTGTCAAGTAATATAGTCTTGGAAGACCGAGTTATCGTCCTCAGGGATTAGTGCTCAAGTACCAAATTCTATTCCTTGTTATCTATTTGGTGACTGATAATTGATTTGTTGTTTATGATTCTAATTATGAAAACTAATTAACTATGTTGTTTTACTCAGTAATGATGGAAATAGGGCTTCCAAATCTCCTCAACTATCCGCTTAACTTACTTATTAATGTAATTGACTATGGTTCTTCTTCTATTTGAGATAGCAGGTTTACTAATCCGTTTTATACTCCTGTTAAGGTTATATAAACACTCGGCAAGATAACACCTTTCTACCTTTCGGTGATAAGGTTGACTCTAGAGGAGGATTAAGAACAAAAACCTTATTAATGCTACACAAGTAATCGGGGTATTTTCATCCACGATTCAACCTATGTCTATCCAACTACAACATATTCACAACCTCCCCTTTCGGATTTCGGTTAGAAATCATAAGAATTATGATAATTAATGATCAGGTAATTACCAAGCAATCAAAACATATATTGAATAAATCTCAACAATAAGAAGAAAAACCACAAACATGCATTAATTCATAAATATAAGGTTCAAGTGAATTGACATGGAAAACCCTATATTAGAATTAGTTCCTAGCCATAGACATGACAAGAACTAATTCAATATCCAACATAAACTGAAAATAAAGTAAAGAAAGAACAAGAAATTACTAAAGAAAGGTCTCCAATCTTGAACTCCAAGAAGTGATGTGAATTGGCAAGAAAGGGAACCCTTAAAACTGCTCTAGGGTTCTCTTTTTATAGTTTCAAAACGAGGTGCAGGTTTTACCTCAGGCCTGGCCCATGATTCATTCAAAAAATCTGATTTTTCCCACGTCGGCGCGCCAGAACTTCGCGATCTCGAAATTAGGCGTCGTGGCGCTGGCCTCTGGCTGGAGACACGCGCGCTGGCTCGTCTGCACTGGTTCGCCACTTTCTCGCATTTCGAGCTCTGGAACCTCTGTTTTTGCCCTTTTTTTGCTCATTTTCCGCCAATGAGCCACTTTAACCAATATGACTCAAAAGAAAGAAAATCTATCCTAAGACGACACATATTTGTACAAAAATGGACAAAAGACTAACTAAAATGACTCAAAAAGTGTATATAAAATACACCGATCAAATACCCCCAAACTTAACCTTTGCTCGCCCTCGAGCAAAGATAAAAAAGAAATAAATAAAGACACACAGAGAAAGAAAAATAGAAGACTCAACGACATTGATCACTTTGCTGCATTAGTGTTACTTAGAAAAACATGAAGGTTAGCAGAATAATATGCAGGAACATATAACATAAATTTTTAGCATTCTAAACACATTAAGCTAGATATTTCGCAAACTCATTTTAATCATGCTTAATGGAAGTAAGAATACTGAATTATGCATGTCAATCTCAAAATCATATGGCATGTTTACTTGTTATTCTCCACTAATCATGGATACGCATATAAGAGATCTTCAGGACTTTTCAGGGTTGTAATGTAGGCTTAGGCATGGGTAGATAAAAATAGGCATTTAGGCTCATTTTATGTACCATAAGCTCTTTTGCTTTTCAATTCTTCCCTTTTTTTATGATTTCCATTCTTCACTTCATATCTATCTTTCCTCTCTTTTGTTTTGAGAGAGTGAAGTGTATTATAAATCACAGGCACCCCCAAACTTAGGTTTTTGCCTATTTCTTATTACTTTTTTATTGGGGTGCATCAAACTTGGTCACTCTTTTTGTCTCTTTTTTAACACATTCTATTCCAACCATTTCATATTTTTACTTATGGCACAAGTGTGGGAATATAGGGTGTCAAAGAAAAAGTTTCATGTTTAGGCTCAACGGGGCTGACTAGGGATATTTTTAATGTCAGGGATAGGGAAAAGTGGTAAGAATTGGCTAACAAAGAAATGTCTTAGTCATCTCCCTAACATGCATATCCTAACTATTTCGCCTCAAATAGCAAGCAATCATACACATAGGTTTTAACATTTAACAATGAACAATTCAAGCAGAAACCCCAAATAGACAGATTTCATGAGTTTTTGGCATATCTAACCTAAGTGTTTAGATAGTTGCTTCTAATTCCATTACATTATTCAGTCTTACTTCACTAGGTGTTTCTAGTAACTACATCGTGCATGATCTTTGACAGAAAATTATGACTCAAAAAGAAAAAAATTTATGACTAAAAAATACACAAAACAATTTAAAAAGACTCAACATACTAAAACAATAAAACACAAATAAAACACCCCCCAAACTTAAATCACACATTGTCCCCAATGTGTGCAAGACTCTAGAAAAATAAAAGAAACAAGACGACTTACAGACTTGGTTTAAAATCGTGGCGGTGGCGGTGGATAGTGAATTGACCACTGGTTGAACAAGGAACTCATCTCGTCAATTCTCTGCCTTAATTCTTGTTGTCCTTGTATCACCGTGTCAAAATTCTGCATCATCCTTCTCTGGTTCAGGAGCAACTGCTCCATCATAGGCACTGGAGGTTCTGATTCTGTGGGTGGCTGCTGGCTGCTTCCTGCCTCATACTGAGCCTCTATCTCAGGCTCATCTTCATCCATGGCAGCCTCTGCTGCTGCTGCTGGTGCTGCTGGTGGTGTTGGTCTCCTTCTCGCTGCTGCTGGAGGGATTGGGTCTGGGAAGGAGTGCACTATCCCGTATGACACAGGAAGTTGGTTTTTCTCATATGTATCAGTGGGTAGGGTTGGGACCCCATTTATGGAGCATAAACATGTAATAAGTGAGCCATGTCCCAACCCACCTGTTGTTACCAACCTGCTGGTCTCTCCAATATTTTGCACTATCTCCTTCCCAACATCAATCGTCTTCCCCGACATAATTCCATATATCAATTTGATTCTGTCTTCTGGCACTCTGGTAAAGTGCATTGATGGAATCAGGCGGGCACTGACGAAATACAACCAACCCTTGGCTGTTTTGTTGAACTGACACCTGCTCAGTCCTCTTGACCCATTTCTGGCAATATCAAACGCAAAGGTAGCTTCGCGTATGCGACGACATTCCAGTCGATGTTGTTGGTGTTTCTGGACCATGTTCTAAAATAGCTCCAATCATCATCTCCTCCTTCAACATCAACTGTTTTCAATAACACATTCACCACTTCTGCCGTCACAGGCACATATCGCCCCCTCACGAAGCATCTATCGTCCACCTTCTCCGGAAAGTTAGCATAGAATTCTCTCACCATCACTGTGTTCATTGGTGCTATCTTTTCCGGGTTAACAAATCTTTTCCACCCCATCATCTCAATCATCGCCCGAATGGGCTCATAGAAATCCCCCTCCCCAAGCGACTCCCTTTGATAATCCATTCCTCCTTCAGGGATTAAGGGCCTAGTACTAAGTTTTTTGTATCTATCATGAGCTCTTTGGCTGACAAACCTAGTATCATAATATTGAGGGGCTGAGGTGGATGTGGAAGCTCTTTTCTTTCTGGCAGACATTTTTAGATAACTTTTTTCAGCGTTTCCTTTGTATCAACAATGTTACCCAACACTATCACCCAACAATCAGCAGCTACAATACCTATCACCCCCAAACTTCACTTAAGAAGCTCCTGCACAACACCCACACTCACCTCGTATACTCTTCCTTGAAATCTCACAACCAATTTCAACACCCCAACACACCCTCACAGATACAACACCTCCTTCAATCTACTACCTCATCTGACTACAGTAAAGCTTTCAAGAAAAGATAAAGGTTACCTTTGACGGTGTTCTTCAAGATTTTCTTGCTCCTAATGATGATTTGAGGCAATGAGATGAGGGTAGTTGTTTTAGGGTGGTTAAGGGTTTAGGGAATTTAAGAACTTTGGTGTGATTGGGTTTAGTTTATGGAAGGTTTTTAGGTAAAGTGTGGATTTTTCGTGGGTTTTTGTGGAGAAGAAGGGTTTAGGTTTTGATTTGGAATGGGAAAAATCGGATTTAGGGCGTCTTTAATTTCTGGATTTCCGTCGCGCAATATGCGCTGGACTACTGAATTTTTCTGGACTTTGGCGTCGCGCCAGAATGGAAGCCGCGCTGAATCTCTGCCGCTTTTTAGCCATGCGCTTAACCCGATTTTCTGGAAATCCCTTTTCTTTTCTTCAGTTTTCGCCTTCCGAATTCTTGGTCCTGCACCTGTCATCACAACACATAACAATACCTCCGTGAGACTGTTCTAGACAAAATAAAACAAACTAAAGACAGAAATTAAAATAACATAATTAAAAACATTGGGTTGCCTCCCAACAAACGCTGTCTTTAACGTCTTTTAGCCGGACACAATTAACCTTTACGAGTGCCCATTGGATCCTTCTGCGAACTGCTTGCAATCCGCAAAGTTATTGTTGCAGGTTTCACTTTTCCTACAACCATCTGTTCAAACAAGGGCCTCAAACATAAAATTATCCCCCAAGTACACAAGACAGGCTTGTCTTTTAGGCTCTCTATAATGTAGGGATCAGTGAAATTCCATACATCTCTCAACTTTAAGGGGTGCCCTTGAAGGCATGGACTTTCTATTTGGGGATCAACAGTGACAGCTAGTGGTGTTTTTTCTGTAATAGGTGCAGGAAAAAGAATTTCCACAGAATCCAAAAAAGTGAATAGTTGGATCTCAACAATCTTTTCCTTCTCTACACCAACTATCTCGCCAGATTCTTCAACAGTTGGGTGTGGTTCAGGCTCCTCAATTTGCTTACCACCTCCCATAATGATGTCGCTAGGCAGATTTTCTTGAAGTGTATTGCTCATCCTATCCATCAGTTGCCCTATGTGAGTCTCCAAATTTGTGAGAGACTCTCTTGTCTCAGCCATAAACTGAGTCTGACACTTGGTGAGCTTGAGTATGTCTGCCTGCAACTCATCTAGATCTTCATCTGGAACCTGTGGGTTTAGCTGTTGTTGATGACTTCACTGTCTCTGATAGTAGTAGTCCATATATATATATTCGAATTTAACCTGCACAATAAGAAAACAACAAAAGGTGATAAAAAGATGCTCGCAGAACAAGTTAGAAACTTGTTCTTGGAGCAGCCAAATTAGAAATAAGAATAGATAAAATGATATTGAACTATGTCAATCCCCGGCAACGGCGCCAAAAACTTGATGTGCGATTTAATGCACACACTTAAACGCAAGTGCACGTGTCGTGTCAAGTAATATAGTCTTGGAAGACCGAGTTATCGTCCTCAGGGATTAGTGCTCAAGTACCAAATTCTATTCCTTGTTATCTATTTGGTGACCGATAATTGATTTGTTGTTTATGATTCTAATTATGAAAACTAATTAACTATGTTGTTTTACTCAGTAATGATGGAAATAGGGCTTCCAAATCTCCTCAACTATCCGCTTAACTTACTTATTAATGCAATTGACTATGATTCTTCTTCTATTTGAGATAGCAGGATTACTAATCCGTTTTATACTCCTGTTAAGGTTATATAAACATTCAACCCCAGTACAACACCTTTCTACCTTTCGGTGATAAGGTTGACTCTAGAGGAGGATTAAGAACAAAAACCTTATTAATGCTACACAAGTAATCGGGGTATTTTCATCCACGATTCAACCTATGTGTATCCAACTACAACATATTCACAACCTCCCCTTTCGGATTTCGGTTAGAAATCATAAGAATTATGATAATTAATGATCAGGTAATTACCAAGCAATCAAAACATATATTGAATAAATCTCAACAATAAGAAGAAAAACCACAAACATGCATTAATTCATAAATATAAGGTTCAAGTGAATTGACATGGAAAGCCCTATATTAGAATTAGTTCCTAGCCATAGACATGACAAGAACTAATTCAATATCCAACATAAACTGAAAATAAAGTAAAGAAAGAACAAGAAATTACTAAAGAAAGGTCTCCAATCTTGAACTCCAAGAAGTGATGTGAATTGGCAAGAAAGGGAACCCTTAAAACTGCTCTAGGGTTCTCTTTTTATAGTTTCAAAATGAGGTGCAGGTTTTACCTCAGGCCTGGCCCATGATTCATTCAAAAAATCTGATTTTTCACGTCAGGCGCTGCGCCGAACTTCGCGTCCTTCGAAATTAGGCGCCGTGGCGCTCGCCCCGCTGGCCGGAGGTGCGCGCTGGCTCGCATCGTGCTGGTTCGCCACTTTCTCGCATTTCGAGCTCTGGAACCTCCGTTTTTGCCCTTTTTTTGCTCATTTTCCGCCAATGAGCCACTTTAACCAATATGACTCAAAAGAAAGAAAATTTATCCTAAGACGATACGTATTTATACAAAAATGGACAAAAGACTAACTAAAATGACTCAAAAAGTGTATATAAAATACACCGATCAGTTAGGTGTTTGTATTTTCCAGTGATTATGATCTAATTGAATTTGCGAAATATCTATCTTGAAATTCTAGATTGCTAAACATTCATGCTGTGTTCTAACATACTATCCCAGTTTTCATCCATGAGTTTTGAGGCAACATTGATATAGCTACTTGATCCATTTCTTAGAATCTTTTCTTCGGTTTTGTTTTTGTTATTGGTTTAGTGCTTTACTCGAGGGCGAGTAAAGTCTAAGTTTGGGGGTGTTTGTTGAGTCTATTTTATATACACTTTTGAGTCTTTTTTTAGTTAGTATTTTACTCTTTTATTTTGCATTTAGTATAGTGTTAGGTTTTCTTTTTCTTTCTTTTGAGTCACAACGGTCATAAAGGAGAAAATGCTACTATTGAGGATGAAATTTCACAAGAAAAGCCTAAGAAATGAAGCCAAAGGAGTTCCGAGAAGAATAGGACAAATCAGGCGAAATCTGGTCAGAAACGGCCTCAAGAGCCGCGACCCAAGACATGAAGAGTCGCGGCGCTGAAGAGCCGCGACCGAAGGAATTAGAGTGGGAGCATAAAAATTCCAGTAGCTGAAGACCAAAATTTATCTCCATGAGCGCTGTGGTGCCGACGCGCAGTTTTTCAGAAATTAAGTTGATTTTTAGAAGGGTAAAAGGGTCCGGAACGAGGTTTTTCTCAGATATAAAATCCTGAAACCCTGTCTTATTTTATATCATACTTTGGAGGCTAGAAAGGAGGCTACAGAGCAAGATTGGAGACTACTTTTATTCAAGTTCTTTTTCTTTCTTTGTTTTATTTCAGTTTATGTTGGATATTAAATTTGTTCTTAGCATGACAATATCTAGGAGCTAATTTCTTTATTAGGGTTTTCCGTTGAATCGTTTGAAACTCTTTCATAAGTTAATGCATAGTTATTGGTTTCTTCTTCATCTATATTAAGATCTATTCAATATTGTATTGATTGTTTGATAATTGACTGGCCATTAATTGTCATAACTTATATGATTTCGAATCGAGATCTGAAAAGGGAGATTTGAATATGTTGTAGTTGTTTAGACATAGGTTAAAATTGTGGACGAAAGTACCCCGATACTTGTGTAGTGTTTAAGGTTATTGTTCTTAATCCTCATGTGTGGTAAAATCTATCATAGAAATATAAAAGGTTTCTGCACAAGGTTGAGTTTTATATGTCCTAACCGGAATATAGAACATATTAGTTAACCTGCTATCTTAATAAGAAGAAGAGTCATTAGTCTTGCATTAACCCGTGAAAGAGTGGATAGTTGAGGAGATTGGAAGTCCTGTTTCCTTCATAACTATTTTAACCCTGAGTATTATCATCATTAGTTTATTTTCTGCATTTTACTTTAATTGTAGTTTTTAGTTAAAATCTCAAACAAAAGAACGTTAACCAAATAGATACCATAGATTAGATATTCGGTACTTGACAAACCAGTCTCTGTGGATGATAACTCGGTCTTACAGACTTTATTACTTAAGCGATACGTACATTTGCGTTAACACACAGAAATATCGCAACAACAGACGCTCAAGTTTTTATTATGAGACGCACACCCATGGGGGACCCGCGAAGTCCATATACTCCTTCGAAATTTTCCATCAAAGACCAGCTCTTGGCTAAATAGAATCATGTTGCATGCGTGTAACCCATCCCCTCAAATATCGTCATCATCCCAGTATTGCCATAATCTCACATTTCCTGTCTCTTGGACCCACAACATTCCATACCACTCTCATATCAATATCTCAGAATCATGAGTGTATCAATGCAAATGACAGTATGAGGCAAGAAATAATGATGTAATGAGATGCAATCAAGTATATAAATGAATATCACATGCTCCCAATAATTTATCAACTTGGAGAGTGTCTAGATTAAGACATACCTCATATTCAGACTATCAAAATCGACTAAATTAGAGTGTGGCTGACATGGTAAAAGAATAAATCAGCCAAAAAATAGTTAGTTTAATGGAATTAAAGTAAATAAGATAATAATGACGTTTTCTGAGGTGATAGAAGACCTAATTGTAGAAAGAATCAATATCGTATATAGTGTGGTTAGTGTATATAATGTACTTTTTGACTTTATTCAACGATTCAAGTACAAACAATATATCATATTAGAAGCAGGTATAATGAATAAACAAACAATAGCAAATATGGCGACAAGCCCAAGTAAATCAGCAGTCGGAACCTGCATAAGATTGATTCCTAAATCACCAATCAACACAGTTCAACACCGGTATCCACTCAACAGGTCATCACAACCGGCTGAGTAAGACCCTCAAACATGCTCAATACCCTCAATATTTATAACTAATTAGTCACTTATATCGAAGTCTTGTGAAAGTATATCATAGTCTTTCTCTGGGATGAACATAAGTGCTAACCAATCAAACCTCAGTAATCGCCTTGTCCTTTCATTGTGCCTCGTGATAATCAAAGTCTAATCACGCATGTACTATTTGTTAATAAAGAGCTTACATACCATACAAAGTCATAATCTTTAACAAGCAAGACTTTAAATACCAACCTCAGGTCCACGTCACCAAGACTCAAACTTTATTAGCAAAAATAAAGAACACATACTAGGTAATCATATCCTCAAGTTAATTAGGAAACTATACACATTTGAACCTACAATTGAACAATATACAAAAAAAACCAATTTGGAAATCCTAGAATTTCTCCCCAATTGTAATAGATTTTTATATTCAAATTAAGCTCTACAACATGATTATCTAGCAATTTTCATCACTAATTCATAGTATTCAAGTAATTTAATCCATCAACACCCTTTAAAATTCATGATTTAACTCTCTTAATCTCATAAGAACTTGAAATTCATCTTTCCCAACTTATAAACATACTATATCACCATTAAAAGACTTAGAAACATATAATGAAATCACAAGGGAAGGAAACCTTTACCTTAAGAATGAAATCACTCTTAATCTTTAGAAAACTCTTCCTTTGTGGGTCTAGGTTCGAGGATATCTATTTTGGGAAAGAAATCTGACCTAGAAAATTAAATAAGACACCTGATACAGTGATCCCGCCCTAGCGGAATCGACACCGCTAAAGCGTACCCGCTACCGCGAAAAAGTACCTCGCTGGGGCGCAGTCACTTGACAGCTCGCCCCAGCGTCATGGTTAACCCGATACTACAAAGGCAGACTCTCCCCCGCGGACAAATCCTCCGCTAGGGCGGAACTCCACATCTCCCAACCCCCCACTTCTGCAAGCCAACCTCCCACCGTGGCGGATACACAGCAGGGAACAAATACACCGTTGAGGCGAACACCAGACAACAAATTAGGGAAAATAAACCCAAACTCCTATCAAACACTCGAAACACACTCGAGACCTTCCGAACACAAACCAGACATGCTTGTCTAAGGTAAATTGTGTTACGAACTCACTCGTGCCCTTAGATTTCTCATCTGATTGAGCTAAGGCATACTTTTCTGAAGAATCATCTGAGAAATTGAAATTTCATAAATAGCACCACAAAATATATATGATTATCTCGGGAAGAGAACCAATGACTCGACTAAGTCATAAATGATCCTTCGGAGCTACCGGAATCGACGGAACTCGGAAACGAACCCATCTAGTCAAAAGTCAAGTTTGAGTCAAACTAACCAATTCTAAGTTTCTAGTTTTTCATCCGAAATTCATGTAAATGGACTTCGAGATTTGTGTCACCCATCCCCGCACATCACAAATCCCACACAAAGTCTTTGGAAAAGATAAAATAGTCAAATAGAGGTTTTAGTCTAAAAACAACCAGACGAGTCATTACATCAAATATCAATTAAATAAACGTTTGTCCTCGAACGGAGAGAAATGAATAGAAGAGATGTACCATAAGTAGTAAACAAGTTAGGATATCTGCTCCGCATGTCAGACTCTGTCTTTCAAGTTGCCTCCTCAACAGGACGATGCCTCAACTGAACCTTCACAAAAGTTATCTTCTTAGACCTCAATAATCTCTCCTGCTTGTCTAAAATAATCAAAGGCTCCTCTTCGAACTCCAAATTATGATCAAGCAACACAGAGTCCCACTGAATGGTATAAGAACTGTCATCATGATACTTTTTTATCATAGACACATGGAAAACTAGATTAACGCCTGAAAGACTGGGTGGCAGAGTCAACTCATATGCCATCTCTCCAACCCTTTAAAAAATCTCAAAAGGTCCAATATATCTCAGACTCAACTTTCCTCTCTTGTCGAACCTCATCACACCCTTTATAGGCAAAACCTTTAGAAGAACTCTATCACCAACCACAAACTCTAAATCTCAGACCTTCCGGTCCGCATACTCTTTCTGCCTGCTATGAGATGCCAAGAGCTTATGTTGGATCACTTTCACCTTCTTTAAGGAATCTCTTAATAGATCGGTACCCCAAGGCAGGACCTCAAATGCATCAGACCAATCGGAGATCGTCTCCTAATATCAATACTAGAGTGATAGCTGTTATTGTATGCAAACTCAGCAAAAAAAAAAGATTTTTTCCTAATGACCATCAAAATCAATCACACAGGCTCGTAACATATCTTTAAAAACCTGAATAGTCCGCTCAAATTGACCATCAGTCTGAGAGTGAAATGTTGTACTGAGATTAAAGCGAGTATCAAACCCTTTCCAACTTCTTTGTATTATAAATCATCTGCACTGGGATAAAATGTGTGGACTTGGTCAATCTATCAACAATGACACATATAGCATCAAACTTCCCTAAAATCTTGGGCAATACCACAACAAAATCCATGACAATCATCTCCCACTTCCACTCGGAAATGGGCATCCTCTAAGACACACCACCGGGTCGTTGATGCTCATATTTGACCTGCTAACAATTCTGACACCGAGACACAAACTCGACAATATCTCTCTTCATCCTCCTCCACCAATAATGCTGCTTCAAATCATGGTACATCTTAGTAGCACCAAGATGGATTGAGTACCTGTTAGGCATATTTTGTATACGGTTTTTGGGTAATTTTTAGTTAGTATTTTACTCGTTTTTGTTGTGTTTAGTATAGTATTAGGTTTGTTTTTCTTTCTTTTGAGTCACAGCGGTTCCAAAAAGCAAAATGGCGAAAAGGAGCGAGAATTGGGCAGAAAAGGTGCTCCCGAGGATAAAAAGACGAAAGTTGGCACATCAGGACGAAGGATTTTCAGCACCGTGATACCAATATACAGAATTGCGGTGCAATATTTACTGAGAAGCCACAAGACATTTAGCACCGCGGTGCCACTATGCAGAACCGCGATGCCATATTTGCTGAGAAGGTGCAGGAGTTTCGGCACCGCTGCATCATATGCGAATCACGCGCCATGCGGAAAATCTTAGTTCCGAAGAAGAATTGGCTAAGGGCAGATTGGTCCATAAGACACGAAATTTGGAACATATTTAAGTCCTAGGGATTAATGCTATGATGGGTTGGTCATTCTACAACATAGCACAACACAAGACAACAAGGGAGACTACAATTGGAGACTTAGTTCGCAGTAAAAAATTTCTTTCATTTTTAATTCAGTTTATGTATAGATTTTGTGTTAGTTCTTAGCGTGACTTTGGCTAGGAGCTAAACACTTTAT
Source organism: Przewalskia tangutica (assembly GCA_029844215.1). Lineage (NCBI taxonomy): Eukaryota > Viridiplantae > Streptophyta > Magnoliopsida > Solanales > Solanaceae > Przewalskia > Przewalskia tangutica. The sequence continues at coordinate 85,994,466 of CM056734.1, forward strand.
TAGGGTTTTCCTTATGAATCACTTGAAACTTTTATTCATGAATTAATGCAGTAGTTTGATTTCTTCTTCACTTGATTAAGATTTAGTCAATAATTGGTATGAATGTTTAAAAATTAATTGATCACTAATTATCATAATATATATGATTTCGAATAAAGAACCGAGAGGAGAGATTTGGATATGCTATAATTGACTAGACATATGTTAAAATCGCAGACGATAGTACCCCGATACTTGTGTAGCATTATAAGTTACTGTTCTTAATCTTCCTATGTAGTAAATCCTATCATAGAAATATAGAAGGGTTCTGCACTGGGGTTGAGTGATTATATGTCCTAACCTAAATATAAGACAGTTTAGTTAACCGTTATCTTAACGCAGAAGAAGTTATTCTAGTTGCATTAAGGATTGAATATAGTGGATAGTCGAGGATTTTGGAAGTCCTAATTCATTCATAACTGATTACAACTTAAATAGTTCAGTAAGTCTTGCAATTATTCTAGTAGTTAAACAAAAATCCAACTCAAATATCGATTGCCAAATAGATAACATAGAATAGATGAACGGTAATTAGAAACCAGTCTCTGAGGACGATATTCGGTCTTATCAGACTATATTATTTGTTAACGATGTGTACGCTTGCGTGAGCATTTGAAATATCGCTAACAAGTTTTTGGCGCCATTGTCGAGGACTGTCGTACATCTAATATTGAACCATCTATTTTTAATTTCTAATTTGGTCGCTCCCAGAACAAATTTCTAACTTGTTCGGAGAGCATCTTTTTATCACTTTTTATTATTTGTGTAATCTTGCAGGTAAGGTCAAGTACAGGTACATGTACTATCACTATCAGGGGCTGCAAGACTATGACCTTTGTCCACCGTAGCAACTTAGAATGCAGGCTCCGCAAGAGGAGCGAAATGAGCTGCAGGAAGCCTTATTCAGGCTCACCGAGTGCCAGAATCCTCAAGGACTAACTCATCCACCACAGAATCAGGCTCCATCAAGAAGGCTAGATGACATGAGAGAAGCTCTTTGGGCACTCTCAAACGCCCAGAATCAGTTCATGGAGGAAACAAGATTATCAATCAGGAATCTAGAGATACAACTGGGACAACTAGCTAGCAAGCTGAGAAATGGTATGCAAGGGAACCACCTTAGCAATACTGGTACAGACCCACAAGAGCAGAGTCATGGCAGTCATTGACACATCGCATGTGAAGATACCATATCCTCAGAAACTTAGAAATAATTCTCTTGACAAATAATTTTCTAAGTTTCTGGAGGTCTTTAAAAAACTGCACATCAACATTCCATTTGCTGAAGCCTTAGAACAAATGTCGAGTTATGTGAAGTTCATGAAGGAGATACTCTATAAAAAGAGGAGGTTGGAAGAGTATGAAACGGTGGTGTTGACTGAGGAATGCAGTGCCATCCTACAGAAAAAGTTACCTCAGAAGTTGAAAGATGCGGGAAGCTTCACTATCCCTTGCACTATAGGGAAGTTTGAATGTTAGCAGGCTCTATGTGATTTGGGGGCAAGTATAAATTTGATGCCCTATTCTGTGTTCTGCAAACTTGGAGTGGGGGAAGCAAGACCTACAACCATCACCTTATAGATAGTCGATCTCTCCATCATCCACCCTAGAGGAATCATCGAGAATGTGTTGGTTAAAGTGGACAAGTTCATCTTCCCCGCTGATTTCATCATCCTAGACTTGGAAGAAGATGAATAAATGTTCATTATCCTTGGCAGGCCATTCTTAGCCATATGACAGAAACTCATTGATGTTCAGAAAGGTGAGCTGAGACTTCGTGTTCAGGGAGAAGAGAAATGGCTCGATGCTGAGGTGATTTATCTTATCTCTGATAGTGCATGAGTAAGCCATGTGCAAATAGTACCCAAGAAAGGTGGCATGACTATGGTGACTAACGAAAAGAATGAGCTTATTCCATCCAGAACAACTACAGGGTGGAAAATGTGTATTGACTACCGCAAGTTGAACAAAGCAGCCAGGAATGATCATTTTCCTTTGTCTTTTCTTGACCAAATGCTTGACAGGCTTGCATGACACAACTACTATTGCTTCCTGGATGGATATTCAGGGTATCATCAAATTGACATCTCTCCAGAAGATCAGGAGAAGACAACCTTCACATGCCCCTTTGGTACATTTGCTTTCAGAAGAATGCCATTTGGGCTTTGCAATGCACCCTCCACCTTTCAGCGTTTTATGATGGCTATCTTTTTTGACATGGTGGAGAGGACCATAGAAATCTTCATGGATGATTTTTCTATTTTTGGGTCTTCCTTTGATGAATGCTTAAAGCATTTGGAAGCAGTGTTGCAGCGGTGCAAGAATTCGAATCTGGTGCTGAACTGGGAGAAGTATCACTTTATGGTACAGGAAGGTATCGTGCTTAGCCACAAGATTTTCAGCAAAGGCATTGAGGTAGACAAGGTGAAGGTTTTAGTGATAAAAAATTTGCCAACTCCAGTATCGGTGAAAGGGATCAGAAGTTTCCTTGGGCACGCTGGTTTCTACAGAAGATTCATCAAGGACTTTTCAAAGATCTCTAAACCTCTGTCCACCTTGTTGATGAATGGGGTTGCTTTTGAATTCAATGATGAATGTCTGACTGCCTTTCAGACACTTAAGGAGAATCTAACCTCAGTACCTATAGTCACTGCACCTGACTGGACACTCCCATTTGAATTGATGTGCGATGCAAGCGACTACGCAGTGGGAGCGGTTCTTGGACAGAAAATTGACAAGGTATTCAAGTCAATTTACTATGCTAGCAAAACCCTCAATGATGCTCAACTGAATTATGCGATGACAGAGAAAGAGCTGCTAGCCATAGTATATGCATTTGAAAAATTCAGGCCATACCTCATTGGGAATAAGTTGACAGTGTACACTGACCACTCAGCCATTAAGTATTTGATGACTAAGAAGGATGCAAAACCTCGGCTTATACGATGGGTGCTGCTATTACAAGAATTTGACATGGAGATCTGCGATAAAAAGGGGACTGAGAACATGGTAGCAGACCACTTGTCAAGGATTGAAAAGAGCCAGAACACCAAAGATGTGCAAATAAATGACTACTTCCCAGACGAGCAACTGTTCAAGGTAAGTACCAGTGCAAATTACCTTGGTTCGCTGACTTTGTTAATTTTCTTGCGGCAAAAGTATTGCCTTCAGGAATGACAAAGCAGCAGGTGAAAAAGTTATATTTAGAGGTAAAACATTACTATTGGGAGGAGCCAATTCTCTACAAGCAATGTGCTGAACAAGTCATAAGAAGGTGCGTACCCGAAGATGAAATGCCCCAAATTCTCACTCATTATCACACCTTGCAATATGGTGGGCATTTTGGAGCATCACGGACAACATCCAAGGTATTGTAGAGTGGATTCTATTGGCCAACCCTATTCAAGGATGCCAACAACTTCGTGAGGGGCTGTGATCGTTGCCGAAGAACTGGGAACATGACAAGGCGAAACAAAATGCCCCTGACTGGGATTTTAGAAGTAGAGTTGTTTGATGTGTGGGGGATTGATTTCATGGGCCCGCTCCCAACGTCCTTTAGGAGCCAATACATTCTTCTTGCAGTGGATTACGTGTCCTAATGGTTCGAGGCAGTGGATACTAAAGAGAATGATAGTAAAACTGTCTTAAAATTCCTGCAGAAAAACATATTCACAAGGTTTGGCACTCCAAGAGCCCTCATCAGCGATGAAGGGAGTCATTTTTGCAACAAGCAGCTTGATACCTTGCTAGCACGTTATGGAGTCTACCACAGGACTGCCTTGCCATACCACCCGCAAGCCAACGGGCAGGCTAAAATTTCAAACAGGGCAGTGAAAAACATACTGGAAAAGACAGTGGATGGCTCAAGGAAGAATTGGTCTACGAAGCTGGATGATGCACTATGGGCCTATATGACAGCTTTCAAGACTCCCATTGGGATATCACCATACAAGATGGTCTATGGGAAGGCATTTCATCTACCGGTGGAGTTGGAACACATGGAATACTGGGCAACGAGAAAGCTGAACATGGATGCCAATGCAGCAGGGCAGAAGAGACTGCTGCAACTGAATGAGTTAGATGAATTTCGGAACAATGCTTATGAGAATGCAAAAATCTACAAGGAGAGAGTCAAGGCATGACATGACAAGAACTTGATACGTAAAGGGCTACAAGCTGGGCAACAAATACTCCTATTCAATTCACGGCTGAGATTGTTCCCAGGTAAGTTGAAGTCCAGATGGTCAGGGCCATTTGTTGTGGAAAAAGTGTTCCCCTATGGTGCAGTCGAGTTGAGAGGAAAATAGGACGTACCATTCAAAGTGAACAGACAGAGAGTGAAGCCATACTTGTTGAATGACATAGAACAATAAACTTTGTGGTCTGTCTCAAGTCACAATGAAGAGGAACTTCCGTCCGGCTAAAAGACGATAAAGACAGCGCTACTTGGGAGGCAACCCAATGCTTAAATTATGAAATTTAGTTTAAATAGAATAGTCTCACTTTTGGTATGTTTGTTGTGTTGGGATGCCAGGTGAAGGAATAGGCGAATAAGCATGAAGAAAAGGGTGGAAAATATGGAGTCGAGTCAGCACCGCGGTGCCAATCTACAAGACAACGGTGCCGAATGTTCAGAGAGACCCCAGTACTTTAGGCACCGCGGTGCCACTATGCAGAACCGCGGTGTCGATTAGCGATTTCTGAATAATAAAAAGGGCCTGAATCGCCAAATCTCATCCCACAGATACCGTCTCAGTGCAATATCTGCCGCCGCCACCACCATTTTGAGCCACTGTATGTCTGTAAGTCGGCCCTCTTTAATTTTTGAGTCTTTTACACATTTGGGACAATGTGTAGTTTAAGTTTGTGGGGAGTTCTTATTTTATTTTATTTTTGAGTCTTTTGTTTTGTTTTTGTGTTTTATTTTATTTTTGAGTCATTTGTTTGTTTTTGTGTTTTATGTGAGTCAATTTTTTTTATGATCATGCATGATGTGCTTATTTGAAACGCCTAATGAACTAAGTGGGATAATGTAGTGGAATGAGAAACTAAAATCCATGTGCTTAAATTAGATATGCCAAAAATTCATGAAAATTTGATTATTTGGAATATTTGGTGCTTAGCCTATGTGCTGTCAATTGAAAAATGTTTGTGAAGTCTGCTTGCTTGTTATTTGAGGAGAAATAGTTAAGATGTACATGTTAGAGAGATCATTCAGACATTCTTTGTTAGCCCTTCTTAACATTCATTATCTACCTTGCAATAAATTATATCTCTAGTCATCCCCGTTGAGTCTAAAATAAGTTGTTTTTTTACACCCCATGATTTCCTCGTGTGCCATAAGCGGTAATTGAAAAATTGGAATGAAAAAGAGTGAAAAAGGAATACAAAAAGAGAGTGAAAAAGTGATGCACCCCAATGAAAAAAATGTAAAAGCTTAAGTTTGGGGGTGCCTATGTGAATTGTTTCATGCTCTCAAAAAGAGAAAGGGGGATATAGATATGAACTGAAAAGAATACCAAAAAGAAGGACAAAATGGTTGAGTAAGAAAAATACTTATGGTACGTAAATTGAGCTAAGCCTACATTACAACCCTGAAAAGTCTTGATGATCTCTAGAATGTATGTCTATGATTAGTAGAGAATAGCAAGTAAACAGGCTCATAAAACTAAATGAAATTGATATGCATAGGTTATGTATTCATTCTTCCATTACTTATGATTGAAATGAATTTGCGAAATATCTGACTTGAAATTCTAGATAGCTAAATTCATGATATATCTGTTTCTACATATTATCCCAACTGACGTTCATGTGTTTCTAAGTGCTTGTGCAACTGCTTGATTTGAGTCTTTGAGTCTTCTGTTTTTGTGTCTTTGTTTTATTTTGATTTTTGCTCGAGGGCGAGCAAAGGTTAAGTTTGGGGTGTTTGTAAGGCGTTTTTTGTATACGCCTTTTGAGTTATTTTTAGTTAGTATTTTACTCGTTTTTATTGTGTTTAGTATAATATTAGGTTTGTTTTTATTTCTTTTGAGTCACAGCGGTTTCAAAAGGCAAAGTGGCGAAACGGAGCGAAAATTGGGCAAAAAAGGTGCTACCGAGACAAAAAGGATGAAAGTTGGCACATCCGGATGAAGGATTTTCAGCACCGCGGTGCCAATATATAGAACCGCGGTGCTATATGTACTGAGAAGCCACAGGACTTTCAGCACTGCGGTGCCACTATGCAGAACCGCGGTGCCATATTTGCTGAGAAGGTGCAGGAGTTTCGGCACCGCGGTGCCGTTATGCAGAACCGCGGTGATGGTGCGGAAAATCTCAGTTCCAAAGAAGAATTGACTAAGGGCAGATTGGTCCATAGGGCACGAAATTTGGAATATATTTAAGTCATAGGGATTAATGCTATGAGGGGTTGGTCGATCTACAACATAGCACAACACAAGACAACAAAGGAGGCTACAATTGAAGACTTAATTCGCAGTAATTTATTTTCTTTCGTTTTTAATTCAGTTTATGTATGGATTTTGTGTTAGTTCTTAACGTGACTATGACTAGGAGTTAAACACTTTATTAGGGTTTTTCTTATGAATCGCTTGAAACTTTTATTCATGAATTAATGCAGTAGTTTGATTTCTTCTTCACTTGATTAAGATTTAATCAATAATTGGTATGAATGTTTGATAATTAATTGATCACTAATTATCATAATATATATGATTTCGAATCAAGAACCGAGAAGAGAGATTTGAATATGCTGTAATTGACTAGACATAGGTTAAAATCGCGGACGACAATACCCCGATACTTTTGTAGCATTATAGGTTACTGTTCTTAATCCTCCTATATGGTAAATCCTATCATAGAAATATAGAAGGGTTCTGCACTGGGGTTGAGTGATTATATGTCCTAACCGGAATATAAGACAGTTTAGTTAGCCGCTATTTTAACGTAGAAGAAGAAGTCATTGTAGTTGCATTACAGATTGAATAGAGTGGATAGTCGAGGATTTTGGAAGTCCTAATTCATTCATAACTGATTACAATTTAAATAGTTCAGTAATTATTGTAATTATTCTAATAGTTAAACAAAAACTCAACTAAAATATCGATTGCCAAATAGATAACATATAATAGATGAACGGTAATTAGAAACCAGTCTCTGAGGATGATATTCGGTCTTGTCAGACTATATTACTTGTCAACGATGCGTACGCTTGCGTGAGCATTCGAAATATCGCTAACAGTACCTAGAGTTATGGGCCTCCTCCATAATCAATCTGGTCAAATTACCCACACGAGGCACATACATTCTACCCTTAATCCTCAAAACCCCTTCACTATCAATCATATTCTCCTTGGCTTCTTCACTCATCGCCTTATCTCTAATTTTACAAAACTTTACATCATCATATTAGTGTCTGAATATGATCTAAAAGAGATGATATCACCTCCACACAAAGCAGAATCCTACCCAGATTAAAAATATCAAGCCTCACAAAACGGTTGGCTAGGGTATGGACTCTAATGCAAAAGGACGCTCAGAAGTGATCAAATGAGCTAAACTCTATGTTGACTGCCTTTCGGCTCAAGGCATCTGCCACCATATTGGCCCTGCTTGGATGGTATAAAATGGTCATGTCATAGTCCTTTAACAACTCTATCCACTAACGCTACCTAGAATTCAAATCTCTCTGATTAAATACATGATTACGACTGTTGTAGTCGGTATACATGTAAAATCAGGAAAAAAAAATATAGTTGTGGTTGGTTAATAAAAATATATATATATATAAGAAAACAAAGAATAAATTGCATGGGATAGAGTTAGTGTTAAAGTTGGATAAATAGATAGATAAAATGAAAATAAGAAAACAAAAGAACAAAAGAAAAACAAAATTAAAAAAAAAAAAAAAGGATATGCTGCAGCATGCACGTCCTTCCTTTCCCCTTCCCCCCTTTTCATTTCCCTTCAATCTCTTGGCTTTCCCCCTCCCACAAGTTATACAATCACCTCCACTTATACATTGTATTTACAAACAAACAAAGTACATAACATAAAGGTTAGAAAATCAGAAAAAAAAACAAGGGAACAAGAAGAGGAAAATTCTGGAAAAAAAAAACAAGAAAGTAAGAAGAACAACAATAAAAGAAATACTAGGGAGCAAGGGTCCCTTGTAGCAACCGAATAACAATCTTCACACTTACAAGGTGAGTTTCTCACTCAGAAATTCTTGGTAACATCCTTTATTTTAAGTTCAATACATGTTAGAATAAGAATTGAGTGTTGAAAAGAAATATTGAACTTTTGATTGTTTAGGCAACTAGTTGCGTCATGAAATTTACGAACTGTTCTCACTAAGTTATAATTGTTAGAATTTGATGAAATTCGGAAGAGTGGTACACCTCTCTATTATGATCATATATAACCAAAAATGAGGTAAAATGGACATACGGTTTGAAAGTTATCATAGTTCAAAGTTTTTGCCTTAGATTTGGCCGAAATTCGGAAAGACATAATTACGGACTGTTTTTATTGAGTTTTACTTATTAGAATTATATGAAAATTTACATGGTTGTAAATCTCTCTGTTATGGACAGATATAGATAAAGATTTATTAAAACGTACTTACGAGTTGGGAGTTATTGTAGTTTGAAGTTGCTGCCTCAGATTCATAGGAATCCAGAAGGGCAGGGCGTTGAAACGTAAACCTGTACTAATCTGTGGGGAATATGAAAATTGTTGCTAAATGAAAGTTCTATATATCTCTGTTGTGGACAGTTTTAGACCTTACGGGGGTCTATCCGACTTACGGATTGAGAGTTATCGCTGTTTAAAGTTTCTGCCTCGGATCTATCGAGATCCAGGAAGGGCAGCGAATAAAAGTGTAAAACTGTACCAAATGGTACAGAATATGAAAGTATGGTTCACATGGAGACGTGTATCTCTCTGTTCTCGTCGTTTTGAGATTTTATGGGGCTTGAACGGGTTTACAGATTAGGAGTTATGACTATTCTAAGATTGAGTTTTGTTTAATAAAAATTCTGCCAAAACAAATTTCATGTGGCTATTTTGAGGATAAATTTGTGTTAGTTACCCAAAGTAGTTTTAAATGAAATTTGGTACAGTGAAAGATCCCCGTCTTACCTTAGTTTCCGCTTGAAAAACACCTTAGTTAGAGTTATGGTTAAAAAGTTATAATCATTACAAGTATGAATGACAGAATGTTGGGAAATAGAATATTATTTATTCGATTTTTTGAAAAATGTGAAAAAGTGAATACGTGTCCACATAAATATATAAATATAAACATAATGGATCGGGTTGCACGCCGCAACAAAGAGTAAAGTGAATACGCGTTCACAAATACGTAAACATAATGGATCGGGTTGCACGCCGCAACAAAACGTAAAGTGAATACGTGTTCACAAATACGTAAATATAATGGATCGGGTTGCACGCCGCAACAAAACATAAAGTGAATACGCGTTCACAAATACGTAAACATAATGGATCGGTTTGCACGCCGCAACAAAACGTAAAGTGAATACGTGTTCACAAATACGTAAATATAATGGATCGGGTTGCACGCCGCAACAAATATGAAATATGAATACATGTTCACCTATATATAAATATGAAAAGTGAATACGCGTTCACAAGTATATAAATGTAATAAACATGTGGAAATGCAGGGGAATGTCTTAACGTATAATACGAGATAAAATGAAGTGTTAGTTAAACCGAGAATTTCCTATGAGGAGTTGTTGCATATTTAAAAATGTTGTAACCTGATATGTTTTTGCAATATGCTTATTACGTTATAATGTGATTGCACTTGGAATATTGTGGTGTTACTTTGAATTGCAGGGTAAGGTTCTCACTCAGCCCCAGATGGTAGGGCTGACTCTTTATTTAACATGTTTCAGGAAAGCGTGATAGAGGAAAGGCTCCACGCCAAGGCTAGCGATCGTCCCGCAGCCTCTTGTCATACCAAGTCCATTGCTTCGGGCTTGGTATTCATCAGGTTCAGGATGTCAGTTCCAGTGTCTCGGGAAATTCCCGTATGGAATGGTCTCCCTTCCAACTTAGAATAATCTTTGTCAGTATGTCTATGTAGAAACAATATTTGCACGAGCATGGGCTCGCGTTATGTTTTTAATAAAGTCATAAACAGATTTCTTTATTGTTATTTTTATTAATAGCTCCGTATTTAAATATAAGTTCAAATTTCTAAATAAAGAGAATTAAATGGTGCTTCTGGTGGGAAATAATTGTCCACGTGCCATCACGCCCTAAGTAAAGACTATAGGAAAATTCGGAGCGTGATAAGTTGGTATCAAAGCTAAACCAGGTTAGGAGATTCTAGGAAGTTTCTTCGAGTCGGGTGTTTGAACGGTTAATTATTGCGACGGTGTGCGCGCCACCTTAGTAATAAGTAAACGGAATAACATCCTAAAGTTTCCCTTCTTTCATACTCCCCTCGTGCCTATCTTGAGTCTTTTTTAAGACTTGATTCTTGTACTACATCTTTCACGCGGGTTAGGAAGAAGATTGTACAACGTTATACTGACCAATAATTGTTGTGTAGATGGTGATTATAAGGCGAGTTCCAACAAAGAGGGAAGTACTCGAGGAACAGGCAAAGGAAATGCAAGCTCAGAAGGAATTCATGCGTCGTAAGATGAACTCGGGAGATGATTTTAACGAGTATATGTGCGACACAATCGAACTTTGTGCGTATTTGTTTAGGAGTAGACAGAAGAGGCGTTCCTACGACCCAACCTTCTTCAACTTTCCGATTGGAGTCATATTACAGATAATATTCAACTCTGTCCCGGAAAAATTCCGATCCTCATTCAGAGGGGCAAAGATGCTAAGAGGAGATGTTACAGAAGGTTCCTGGATCAAATTTCTATTTCAGGTAATAGTAGTAAGGGAAAGAATGAGTGAAATGGAAAGGGAAGCAAGGAAGAAGGTTCACAGGGAGTTGAATGCCAATCAGCAGAATAGGCGAATTATGCGGTTAAGCCCTTTAGAACGTGTTGTAGTAGGTGCATGTTCGAGTAAGAGAGCTATAGGGAATGACATAGAATGACATGCTCTGATGTATTGTAATGTCATGAAATATTTTCAAATATGAGGAATGAAACATTATTAATGCAAGTTATGAGTTGTCATTATTGTTTAGTTAATCTGCGTTTTCTTGTGGTGTTGCATGCTTATGAACTATAAGAAAATTTTAAGAGATAGAGTAGACATTCCGTCTTCTAAAATATGAGTGTGTTTGTCTTCACAAAAAATGGTGAATTCACAAATCCCGGGGGCTCAAGAGGAGGTTCATCACGAAGCTCATGTACCTCCAGTTGACGTAGTGGTGTCTGAAGGGAGCGGAGAAAATGTCGGAGAAAATGTTGGAGAGAACGAGAGTCAAATGGCCCAAGAAACGGTGGGACAAAAACTAGATAGACTCATAGAGTTAATGACACCGCAGATTCCACATGGTTCCGCCCGCACCTAGTGTCTCTCATAGCCCGAACGAGAACCAGCGGCCCAGGACCGATGCATCGCACTACGAACCGAGAGTGTAGAAGTTCAAGCAGTACCTGATAGGCTATGGGCAAATTTTATGAGAAGAAGAGAACCACTGTACTCAGGGAAGGACCCCAAGGCCGACCCGATAGTATTCCTCGATGAAGTTGAAGACTTAATGTTCACATTGGGATGCGTGAGACGCAGGCGCCAACTTGGTAGCGCACGACTATTGGATGATGCGCAGGTGTGGTGGAGGAATTTTAGGAAAAATCGTCCCCGATGTCACCACCAATGACTTGGGAGGTTGAGCGGCATTCATTGAGAAATTTATGCCTAATACGCGCAAGGATGCGCTCGACGGAGTTTGAACAATTGAAGCAAGGTGACCGCAGTGTACAAGAATATGATACGTCAGCGTGAGGTTATCGGCATACAACACACATGTCGTCCCTATAGAAATGGATAGAGTCAAGCGATTTGTAGAGGTTTAAACCCAACATAGCAGAAGGTGGTGGCGTTAGCCAACGATCGAACTTATCTTCAGATTGTCGATATGGCTTTGAGGGTAGAAGGTTTCGCTAAAGCAAAAAGAGAATATTCGCAGAAGAGATTTCGGACGTCAGGATCATTTAACCAGAGTCAAAATCAGAAGCAGGAGTTTAGTAAGGGATCTTCAGGACCAAACCAATCTGTGGGCCAGGCTTATTTCAAGCCTAAGGGGCACAGTTGGTCTAATTACCAAGGTAGCAATGACAAGGCCACCAACCCTAACACAGGAGGTGACAAACCGATTTGTAAGATTTGTCAAAGGAAACACAATGGAGAATGTCGGCTCTTAACGAAGACATGTTATAACTGTGGAGAGTCAGGCCACTATGCCAGGGATTGCAAGAAGATGACCCAAACTCAATCTATTCAGGGGAGGTCAGAAGCAACCACAACTGCCTACAGGGGAAATCAGGGAAACCAACCCCGCCAGAGTCAGGGAGGTCAACAAACCAACAATTCTAATTGGCTCTACGCTTTGCCCCAGATGAATGAGGCAGAAGCATCTAATGCGGTGGTCACATGTATTTTGCTAGTCTCGAGTATTCATGCATTTGTATTATACGATCCCGGCTCTACATTTTCATATGTGTCAATGGGCATTTCTAAGAATTTACACGTAGAACCTTCTTATTTAAGTGAACCTTTTGAGGTTATAACACCAGTAGGGGCCTCAATTTGGGCCTCTCGGGTGGTAAATAATTTCCCATTAGAAGTGAATGGCAGAGGAACAATGGTGAACCTAGTACTACTTGATATGGTAGAATTCGACGTCATTTTGGGTATGGATTGGTTGTCGGCATGTTATGCCATGTTAGATTGTCGGCGAAAGATAGTGAGATTAACTTTTCCCGGAGAACCAGAAGTTGTTATAATGGGTAGGATTGGAATATCCTCAGGTCAGTTTATTTCCTACCTTGGGGCTCAAAAGTTATTGAGAAGTCACAGAGTGGAGTACGCATATCTGGCTAATATAGTGGATACCCAAAAGAAATCCCCAGCTGTGAATGATGTTCCTATTGTTCAAAATTTTCCGGAGGTTTTACCTGAAGATCTTCCAGGCCTTCCTCCGGATAGAGAAGTGGAGTTTGCTATAGAGTTAATTCCGGGTACAAGACCTATTTCTATTCCTCCATATCGAATGGCCCCAACTGAATTGAGGTAGTTAAAAGAACAATTGAAGGATCTTCTGGATAAAGGCTTTATAAGGCCTAGTGTTTCCTCGGTGCACCAAATTCTGCTTTGTGAAAAAGAAAGACAGATCGCTCCGAATGTGCATCGATTATCGACAGCTCAATAAGGTCACGATCAAGAACCGATACCCATTACCAAGAATCGATGATCTTTTTGACCAACTTCAGGGAGCTAACTATTTTTCCAAGATTGATCTCCGTTCGGAATATCATCAGCTGAAAATAAATCCAGATGATATATCCAAAACAGCCTTTAGAACCCGATACGACCATTATGAGTTCTTGGTCATGTCTTTTGGGTTAACCAATGCCCCAACAGCTTTTATCGATTTAATGAACAAAATCTTCAAACCATTCCTAGATTTTTTCGTGATTGTGTTCATAGATGATATCCTAATCTACAGTAAGAGTGTTGAAGAACATGAAGAGCATCTGAGGGTAGTGCTTCAAGTCTTGAAACAGGAGAAACTATATGTTAAATTTTCAAAGTGTGAATTTTGGTTGGAAAATGTAGCATTTTTGGGCCATGTTGTGTCAAGGGATGGAATTATGGTAGACCCCGTAAGATAGAAGAAGAAGAATCGCCAAAACCGACTAATTCGGCAGAGGTTAGAAGTTTCATGGGTTTGGCCGTATTATAGAAGATTCGTAAAGGTTTTTCTAGTCTCACGCTCCTTGACCCGGCTGACTCAAAAAGCGGTTAAGTATCGATGGTCGAAGCATGTGAAGCAAGTTTTCGAAACTAAAAGAATTGTTGACTCATCGCATACCCTAACCTTACCATCGGGATGAAGGGTTCACGCCTATTGCGATGCCTCTAGAGTTGGGTTAGGATGTGTCTTGATGCAGTTTGGAAAGGTTATTGCGTATGCATCTAGACAGTTGAAGATACATGAGAAGAATTACCCAACTCATGACTTGGAATTAGCTGTTGTGGTGTTTGCCTTACGAATATGGAGACATTATTTGTATGGTGTGCATGTGGACATATTTACAGATCATAAGAGTTTGCAGTACATAACCACGCAGAAGGATTTGAATCTCCGACAAAGAAGATGGTTAGAGTTGCTTAAGGATTATGACCTTAGTATTCTTTACCATCCTGAGAAAGCCAACGTGGTGGATGACGCACTCAGTAGGAAATCAAAGCGGCAAAGCTGTCATCACGACCGACCCGGGCCGCGATCGTACTACCGGTACCCTGTCAGGTATACATCAGAGAATAGCAGCGGAACATACATAACACCTAACTTATAATAAGGTAAACATCACTGGCCAGCCGACAAGGCCGCCTTCCATAAAATAACTTAATCGAAAGTGAAACAGTACAACTTACTCTTACAGCCCAAACCACAAACGTGACTACAGACCTCTAGGAATAACAATCGTGGCGACAGGCCCCGCCATACCCCCTGAATGCACAAAAGTCTATAACCTCAGGGAATCATACCAAAAAGACAAAGCCTCCGGAGAGATGGAGCTTTCCAAGAACTGAACGGTGATCCTAAGAGAGTGCGGATCGCCAGCTACGATCTCGACCGGCATTTAACGCACTTCCGAGGAGGTCGACAACAGGTACCAAGTATGTGAAACTGAAAATACTGTAATGAAATCATAATAGCATATATAAAGCAGGAGACATGTATGATAGCCAAACTACATTACACAACATATACGCAGCCATGTCAAGTCAGGGATCACACCCTCTAAGTCATCACTCAAATATAACCATAGGTCTCATGCCCATAATATCAATCATGCCCGTGGAATTCCTTCCTCACTGCCATGCATGATATAACAACACTAAGAGTACATGAATACTAGATCCCACTGTATCATAAGAACCGTGCGAGGCAAGTGCGAAGGCATAGCTACGAGATCCACCTGCATCCTCGACCGACAGGGCAGTAATGAACCACTACGGATCCACCGTACCAACAATACTAATACGAATCACGGTCGACCGGGAAAGTACGATAGCCTCTACAGATCCACCTGCGTCACATCGGCCGGGCAATCGCAGCTAACCACCGATCCACCTGCATCACACAACTTCGCCTAACACCGGCGGCAAGTACGAAAGCCAACTACGGATCCACTGCATCACGTCGGCCGGGGCACGAGGGCTAACTACGGATCCACCTGCATCAAGAACCTCGGAGAGCTAGTCCATGGAATAACACTATCAACAGGGAGTGAACCCTCATCATGGAAGCATACCCGTGGAATCCTCCATCACTGACGGTACGTCAAAGTAGACTCATAACTACTTGCTTTTAATTCGAATTGCAATACCATGTCTTTACATAAACCAAGACAATTACCATGCCTTCTTTTCACATAAACCAAGAGAATTCTTATTTAAGCAAGCCAAAGTACTTATCAAGGCACACATAGAATAATTCTCAATTAAACAAGCCAAAGTACTATGTACGTACATTCTTTTCGAAAGCCTCCTATTTACGTAAAATCCAAGATACTAACACCCGTAGTATCAAGGCGTGTCTATTTTTCAAAGTAAGTTACAACACCTTTAGAAAACTCATTTCAAAGCTTGAAACCAAGTAACTTTAATTTTTCACAATCTAGACAACTTATGCTCATTAATCAAAACAGACAACTTTCATAACCTTCCATAAAGTTATTATAACCAACTTCCCATAAAGCCGTTATACTAACTTTATGCTTTAGAAATTAAGACATCCTTATCCTTTCATAAGGCCGTTATAACTAACTTCCCATAAAGCCGTTATAACTCCTTATAAACCTTTTCGTTCTTTTACTAACCAAGAGACTTATACTTCAAACAAATTTATACAATTTTCAAAATACTTCAAGCCTCTTATCCTTTAGAAAACAAGTCTCTTACCTCAAAAAATTTAAGTCTCTTATCTTTTAGAATAATTCAATACTCAATACTTTCACACCAAGTACTCTATACTTCTTTATGTCAAGAAATCCTTGTCTACCTTATTTAGGATAAACCACTCCTCAAGAACAAGCGGGTTAACTTCTTAACCCAACCAACTTAGACATTTTCTTAAAACAAGTCAAGTATAACAAAAGGATTTACTTCATTCAAAACACGTACGTCTACCGTACTATATAGTTATAACTACTCATGCTCAAGAGATAAGAAAGTTTCCACATACCTCTTCGGTCAATCCACTTGCTAAGCCCAAACTACCGCAAGTAATAAGTCAACCTATAATAACCATAATACGTTTATTAACCTCTAATTTCAATGTAGAAATAATTCAAGTTCAAAGCCACTAAATTCTATGGAAAATTGGGCAGCATTTCCTTTGTTTCTACATACTTTGCCACCTTTTTAAGGTCCGAATTCAACATCCAAACACCACATCTTAGGCCCAACAATCCAAACATCTCAAGGGGATTACACACCTAAACTTGGGTGTGTAAAATTCTTCCCCAAAAGGTACATAATTAACTTAATCAAGTTTAAGGTAGTTCTTAGGCTACAACATGCTCATAATATCTTCTTAACCAATTCTTTCACATCCAAACCATATTTCTTACATGCAATGAATCTAAGAGCATTATTTACTACCACAAATTCCTTCTTCTTCACATGCACATTAATAACTAACCATAAGAGAAGAAATGTTACCTTAAAGCTCTAGCCAAAATTATTCCAACAACTTTGCTAGCCTCCTTTCCAAGAATACCACCACAACAACTCCTACAAGCTAGCCACAAGCTTCCTTCTTGTCCTTAACTTTTCAGATTTTTCCTTGGCTTTGAATTCCTCTTGGAATTTTAGAGAGAAGTGGGAGCTTAAGCTTAGAGAGAGAGAGAGTTTTGAAAGATGACCAAGTCTTCAAGACTTGGTCAATATAAGGCATGCAAGAAATCAGATGGGGAGGGACACTTGTCACCCTCCCAAGGTCTTTTAAAAGAGAAATCTGATTTTTCCTCAGTTTTTCCGCCAGAATTCCCGCCTCGGCGCCGCGGCCCTGCAGCCGGCGCCGCGGCGCTGAAACTTCTGCGGACTTACGGGCTTTCGCCGCGCCGCTTCCGGTGCCGCGCTCAGAATCTCAGCGACCTCGGCATATCCGGCGCCATGCCCTGCATCCGCGCCGCGGCCACGCCGCTTTGCCGAACACATTTTTGTCCGACTGCGCACTGAACTTGTAACTCCCATAACTTTCTACTCTGATGTCCTATCGACGAACGGTTGGTTGTGTTGGAAACTAGACTCAACGAACTACGCACTAGGCCCTTGAAATACTTAGGAACTCTCAATGTACCGGGTCATAACCCACCTCAAAGTTGACTAAAACCCATCCGGAACAATCCGTCAACCTATCTTTTGAAAATTTTAAGTCTTACTCCCTTTCGTACGCTCTCATACGCATGACCTGAACTACGGGGTGTAACATTCTCCCCCCCTTAGAAACATTCGTCCCCGAATGTTCTTTTGGAGCCAATCTACTATTCCTCGGTACATCCTCGTACTTTACACTAATGGAACTTCATTATGCCACCTATGACCCTAAGATATCGCACACGCATACCCATTCACCGTAAGTCAAACAGAAAACAAACCCAAAATATGAACCATTACTACTTACCCACGTTCACGGCCTAACAGAATTGCCCGTTCGTATTTACCAACTTATTCTAACACAGGTACATAGTCTCAATATCCTCTGTTCATAACACTAAATCATACAACAATCCTATCATGCATACTAATCTCTAAAGGGTCAAAGATATACCTGTAACTATTGCTTCACATTCCCCTTGTCGTTCTAATCATGATCCTGCCCTGCACGGCGCATAACAAAAGAAGGCGATGAACCAGCCACTGATCCCGAAGGCTGAATCTCTACATCCGTGCTATCTCTGGTCGGACAGTTCCTCGCATAATGGCCCTGCTGGCCGCATGTATAGCAATTACCCAAACTAGCACGACACTCCCCATAATGGGTCCTACCACATCGGCTACACCGAGGTAGAGGTGGCTTCCTCAGACTAACACCCCTACTCTCCCGAAAACACGAACCTCGAGCCTGTCCCGCCCCGAATCTCCCGACGTCCCCGAAGATCGCGTGGTGGAGTACTCGTCTTGGGCCGAGGCGCATAACTAGCTTCTTTGGCGGTCCGCCTCGAAAACCGCCCTGAGATCCTGCTGTCCTGGCCCTCTTGGGCTGGCCTGAGTCAAGCCGACCCTCCCTTTCTCTGTCGTCTATTCCCTGCGCATATGCCTGCATCCTGGCAATATCCATACCTGGCTGAAGAGCTACTCCCAAACATGCAGTAATCATATGACGGTCTAGCCCCATCACATAGCGATGAACTGCATGCCGCCATGTCATTTCAATAGTGTGCGCATACCTGGCCAATGAGTCAAACTCCAGGCTGTACTCTCTGATGGTCCTCCCATTCTGCCCCAAGGTCAAGAATCTATCCACGCGGGCTCTCCTCAACTCAGGAGGCAAGAAGTGATCCAGGAAGGCCTCTGTGAACTCCTCCCAGACAGCTGGAAGAGCACCCTCCCCTCTAGATAATTCCCATGACTCAAACCAGTTCAACGCAATATCGCGTAACCGGTAAGAAGCTAACACAACGGACTCCGTCTCCGAGGCTCTAAGCACCTGCGTAGTCCTCCGCACCTGTCGAATAAATTCCTGAGGATCCTCATCAGACCTCGAACCATAGAACTCGGGTGGATTACAACTCAGAAAGTCCCAAATCCTTAAACTGTCGGCCTGGGTTAGCCAGGCCTGGCGATCTTTGCCGCCACTATGCTAGTCAACAACGACCGCTCTTCGTAATCCCTATACCGCCTCGGCTGGAATCGAGGCTCGGTACCGAAACCTCTGAGCTCCGCCGCCTCGCCTCTAATCTGCCGGCATACCGAACTCGCCGACCGCCTACTCGTGCATAGTGCATGCGAGTCCTGGTAACTCTCTGCGTACCACTAGCAGCTCCTGTTGTTGCCTTGCCCTTCTGGGCTCTGGTCGTCTTCCGTGGAGGCATAACTGGTACATAAGAAGAGGTCAGTGAGGATTCAACCTAGTAGGACAGTTCTACTGCACGATCTCAGAGAGAGAAGAATGGAAACCAATCTTAAATGTCCTGCAGCCTCCTGATTATAGATGTGGTGCACAACACACCGATAATCAAGACTCTACTAGACACGGTCTGTAGACACTTTCCGAGGAATAACTGCTCTGATACCACTTTTGTCACGACCGACCGGGCGCGATCGTACCTTACCGGTACCGCCGGTATACATCAGAGAATAACAGCGGAACATATATAACACCTAACTTATAATAAGGTAAACATCACTGGCCAGCCGACAAGGCCGCCTTCCATAAAATAACTTAATCGAAAGTGAAACAGTACAACTTACTCTTACAGCCCAAACCACAAACGTGACTACGCACTTGGAATAACAATCGTGGCGGGACAGGCCCCGCCATACCCTGAATGCACAAAAGTCTATAACCTCGGGAATCATACCAAAAGACAAAGCCTCGAGAGATGGAGCTTTCAAGAATCGAACGGTGATCCAAGAGTGTGGATCAACAAGCTACGATCTCGACTGCGGCATGAATGCACCCGGCGAGGTCGATAACAGTACCAAGTATGTGGCCGAAAATCGTAATGAAATCATAATAGCATATATAAAGCAGGAGACATGTATGATAGCCAAACTACAGTACACAACATATACGCAGCCATGTCAAGTCAGGGATCACACCCTCTAAGTCATCACTCAAATATAACCATAGGTCTCATGCCCATAATATCAATCATGCCCGTGGAATTCCTTTCTCACTGCCGGCAGTCTATGATATAACAACACTAAGGAGTACACATGAATACTAGATCCCACCTGTATCATAAGAACCGTACGAGGCAAGTACGAAGGCATAGCTACCAGATCCACCCTGCATCCTCAACTGACCGGGGCAAGTACGAAAGCCAGCTACCAGATCCACCCGTACCAACAATACTAATACCTGAATCACGGGCGACCGGCAATCGATAGCTCTACCGGATCCACCGTCCACATCACGACCGGGGCAAGTACGCAGGCTTACCTCGAGGTCATAGCTGCATCAAACAACTTCGCCCTAACACTGACCGGGGCAAGTACGAAAGCCAACTACTAGATCTACCCTGCATCACGTCGGCCGGGCAAATGCGAGGCTAACTACCGGATCCACCTGCGCATCGATGAGACCTGGAGAGCTAGTCCATGGAATAACACTATCAACAGGGAGTGAACCCTCATCACGGAAGCATACCCGTGGAATCCTCCATCACTGACGGTACGTCCAAGTAGACTCATAACTACTTGCTTTTAATTCGAATTGCAATACCATGTCTTTACATAAACCAAGACAATTACCATGCCTTCTTTTCACATAAACCAAGAGAATTCTTATTTAAGCAAGCCAAAGTACTTATCAAGGCACACATAGAATAATTCTCAATTAAACAAGTCAAAGTACTATGTACGTACATTCTTTTCGAAAGCCTCCTATTTACGTAAAATCCAAGATACTAACACCCGTAGTATCAAGGCGTGTCTATTTTTCAAAGTAAGTTACAACACCTTTAGAAAACTCATTTCAAAGCTTGAAACCAAGTAACTTCAATTTTTCACAATCTAGACAACTTATGCTCATTAATCAAAACAGACAACTTTCATAACCTTCCATAAAGTTATTATAACCAACTTCCCATAAAGCCGTTATACTAACTTTATGCTTTAGAAATTAAGACATCCTTATCCTTTCATAAGGCCGTTATAACTAACTTTCCATAAAGCCGTTATAACTCCTTATAAACCATTTCGTTCTTTTACTAACCAAGAGACTTATACTTCAAACAAATTTATACAATTTTCAAAATACTTCAAGCCTCTTATCCTTTAGAAAACAAGTCTCTTACCTCAAAAAATTTAAGTCTCTTATCTTTTAGAATAATTCAATACTCAATACTTTCACACCAAGTACTCTATACTTCTTTATGTCAAGAAATCCTTGTCTACCTTATTTAGGATAAACCACTCCTCAAGAACAAGCGGGTTAACTTCTTAACCCAACCAACTTAGACATTTTCTTAAAACAAGCAAGTATAACAAAAGGATTTACTTCATTCAAAACACGTACGTCTACCGTACTATATAGTTATAACTACTCATGCTCAAGAGATAAGAAAGTTTCCACATACCTCTTCAGTCAATCCACTTGCTAAGCCCAAACTACCGCGAGTAATAAGTCAACCTATAATAACCATAATACGTTTATTAACCTCTAATTTCAATGTAGAAATAATCCAAGTTCAAAGCCACTAAATTCTATGGAAAATTGGGCAGCATTTCCTTTGTTTCTACATACTTTGCCACCTTTTTAAGGTCCGAATTCAACATCCAAATGCCACATCTTAGGCCCAACAATCCAAACATCTCAAGGGGATTACACACCTAAACTTGGGTGTGTAAAATTCTTCCCCAAAAGGTACATAATTAACTTAATCAAGTTTAAGGTAGTTCTTAGGCTACAACATGCTCATAATATCTTCTTAACCAATTCTTTCACATCCAAACCATATTTCTTACATGCAATGAATCTAAGAGCATTATTTACTACCACAAATTCCTTCTTCTTCACATGCACATTAATAACTAACCATAAGAGAAGAAATGTTACCTTAAAGATCTAGCCAAAATTATTCCAACAACTTTGCTAGCCTCCTTTCCAAGAATACCACCACAACAACTCCTACAAGCTAGCCACAAGTTTCCTTCTTGTCCTTAACTTTTCAGATTTTTCCTTGGCTTTGAATTCCTCTTGGAATTTTAGAGAGAAGTGAGAGCTTAAGCTTAGAGAGAGAGAGAGTTTTGAAAGATGACTCAATATAAGGCATGCAAGAAATCAGATGGGGAGGGACACTTGTCACCCTCCCAAGGTCTTTTAAAAGAGAAATCTGATTTTTCCTCAATTTTTCCGCCAGAATTCCCGCCTCGGCGCCGCGGCCCTGCAGTCGGCGCCGCGGCGCTGAAACTTCTGCGGACTTACGGAACTTCCGGCGCGGCGACCCCTCAGTATATCCGGCGCCGCGGCCCTTAATCCGGCGCCGCGGCCCTGTCGCCTTTGCCCGAAACACATTTCTGTCCGACTGCGCACTGAACTTGTAACTCCCATAACTTCCTACTCCGATGTCCTATCGACGAACGGTTGGTTGTGTTGGAAACTAGACTCAACGAACTACGAACTAGGCCTTTGAAATACTTAGGAACTCTCAATGTACCGGGTCATAACCCGCCTCAAAGTTGACTAAAACCCATCCGGAACAATCCGTCAACCTATCTTTTGAAAATTTTAAGTCTTACTCCCTTTCGTACGCTCTCATACGCATGACCTGAACTACGGGGTGTAACATTGGCCCATTTGGCAATACAAAAGAGGGGTATTGTTCGTGAGGTACAAAAATTGGGAAACCTCGGGGTTAGCTTAATTGAGATTAGTGAAGGTAGGGTGGTGGTACATGATACCTCGCAGTCTGCCTTAGCTTCAGAAATAAAAGAAAGTCAATTTGAGGATACGGAGATTGTTGGATTTCGGGAGAGGATCCAACAGGGAAAACCTTCACAGTTTACATTGGGAGATAATGACGGAACCCTTCGGTATAAGGGTAGGTTATGTGTTCCTAAGGTAAAGGATCTAAGGAGGAAGATCTTAGATGAGGGTCACAACACAAGATAATCCATTCATCCAGGATCAACAAAAATGTATCAGGACCTCAAGGCAAATTACTGGTGGGACGGGATGAAGAAAGACGTTGCGGAGTTTGTCGGGAGGTGTCTTATATGTCAGCAGGTGAAAGCTGAACATCAAAAACCTGAAGGATTACTTCAGGACATTGGAGTCCCCATGTGGAAATGGGAGGCGATTCATATGAATTTCGTAACTGGTCTACCGAAAACTCGAGAAGGGTATGATTCTATTTGGGTGATTGTTGATCGGCTTACAAAGTCATCCCATTTCTTACCGGTCAAGACTACGTATCGCGCACCACAGTACGCACAGATTTATTTAAAGGAGATTGTGCAGTTACACGGGATTCCTTTACAAATTATTTTAGATAGAGGTTCCAAGTTCACCTCACACTTTTGGCAAAGTTTCCAGCAGGGTCTCGGGACAAAAGTTAAATTAAGCACGGCTTTCCACCCGCAAACAGATGGGCAGGCTGAGCGAACAATTCAAACACTTGAGGACATGTTGCGATCTTGTGTGTTAGATTTTAAGGGAAGCTGGTTGGACCATCTATGTCTAATTGAGTTCGCCTACAACAATAGTTTTCACTCTAGCATACAAATGGCCCCGTTTGAAGCATTATATGGACGAAAATGTAGGTCTCCACTTGGATGGTTCGAGGTGGGTGAGATGCAACTGTTCGGACCTGAAGTCATTCAGGAAACAAATGATAAGGTACAGATGATTCGGGAGCGGATCAAATAGCTCATAGCCGTCATAAGTCCTATGCGGATCATCGGAAAAGAGATCTTGAATTCCAAGAGGGGGAGAAAATATTTTTAAAAGTGTCCCCAATGAAGGGAGTGATGCGTTTTGGTAAGAAAGGGAAATTGAGCCCAAGGTTTGTTGGGCCATATGAGATCTTGCGAATAATGGGGAATGTGGCTTACGAATTAGCACTTCCACAAGAGCTGGAAGTAGTGCATCCGGTATTTCATGTGTCAATGTTACGAAAATACTTGCACGATCCAAGTCACGTCATCCTTCCCCAGGAGATAGTTCTTAATAAAGAGCTTCAATATGAAGAGGCTCCGGTAGAAATACTTGATAGAAAGGTCCAACGCCTTAGAAATAAAGATATTGCTTCCGTGAAAGTCCTATGGAGGAATCACTCCACAGAGGAAGCCACCTGGGAAGCTGAAGAGGCGATGAAAGTCAAATATCCATTCCTATTTGACTAAGGTAATAAAAAAAAAGTGTTACATAGTACTTCATATGTGTGTCATTTGCGTATCTATATGCATGTGTTACAACCTTATTCTCATTCGAGGACGAATGCTTCTTAAGGAAGGGAGAATGTGAAGCCCCAAATTTGTTACAATAACAATAAACATTATTGTGTCTATGTGATTATGTTACGACCTTATTCACATTCGAGGACGAATGTTGCTTAAGGAGGAGAGAATGTAAAATTCGGAAAAAAAATAATAATATATAGTTGTGGTTGGTTAATAAAAATATATATATATAAGAAAACAAAGAATAAATAGCATGGGATAGAGTTAGTGTTAAAGTTGGATAAAATGAAAATAAGAAAACAAAAGAACAAAAGAAAAACAAAATTAAAAAAAAAAAGAAAAAAAAAAGATATGCTGCAGCATGCACGTCCTTCCTTTCCCCTTCCCCCCTTTTCATTTCCCTTCAATCTCTTGGCTTTCCCCCTCCCATAAGTTATACAATCACCTCCACTTATACATTGTATTTACAAACAAACAAAGTACATAACATAAAGGTTAGAAAATCAGAAAAAAAACAAGTGAACAAGAAGAGGAAAATTCTGGAAAAAAAACAAGAAAGTAAGAAGAACAACAATAAAAGAAATATTAGGGAGCAAGGGTCCCTTGTAGCAACCGAATAACAATCTTCAAACTTACAAGGTGAGTTTTTTCACTCAGAAATTCTTGGTAACATCCTTTATTTTAAGTTCAATACATGTTAGAATAAGAATTGAGTGTTGAAAAGAAATATTGAACTTTTGATTGTTTAGGCAACTAGTTGCGTCATGAACTTTACGAATTGTTCTCACTGAGTTATAATTGTTAGAATTTGATGAAATTCGGAAGAGTGGTACACCTCTCTATTATGATCATATAGAGGCAAAATGAGGTAAAATAGACATACGGTTTGAAAGTTATCATATTTCAAAGTTCCTGCCTTAGATTTGGCCGAAATTCGGAAAGTCATAATTACGGACTGTTTTTATTGAGTTTTACTTATTAGAATTATATGAAAATTTACATGGTTGTAAATATCTCTGTTACGGACAGATATAGATAAAGAGTTATTAAAACGGACTTACGAGTTGAGAGTTATTGTAGTTTGAAGTTGCTGCCTCGGATTCATCGGAATCTAGAAGGGCAGGACGTTGAAACGTAAAACTGTACTAATCTGTTGGTAATATGAAAATTGTTGCTAAATTAAAGTTCTAGATATCAATGTTGTGGATATTTTGAGACCTTACGGGGGTCTATCTGACATACGGATTGAGAGTTATCTCTGTTTAAAGTTTCTGCCTCGGATCTATCGAGATCCAGGAAGGGCAGCGAATAAAAGTGTAAAACTGTACCAAATGGTACAGAATATGAAAGTATGGTTCACATGGAGATGTGTATATCTCTGTTCTAGTCGTTTTGAGATTTTATGGGGCTTGAACGGGTTTACAGATTAGGAGTTATGACTATTCTAACATTGGGTTCTGTTTAATAAAAATTCTGCCGAAACAAATTTCATGTGGCTGTTTTGAGGATAAATTTGTGTTAGTTACCCAAAGTAGTTTTAAATGAAATTTGGTACAGTGAAAGATCCCCGTCTTACCTTAGTTTCCGCTTGAGAAACACCTTAGTTGGAGTTATGGTTAAAAAGTTATAATCGTTACAAGTATGAATGACAGAATGTTGGAAAATAGAATATTATTTATTCGATCTTTTGAAAAATGTGAAAAAGTGAATACGTGTTCACATAAATATATAAATATAAACATAATGGATCAGGTTACACGCCGCAACAAAACGTAAAGTGAATACGCGTTCACAAATACGTAAACATAATGGATCGGGTTGCACGCCGCAACAAAACGTAAAGTGAATACGTGTTCACAAATACGTAAATATAATGGATCGGGTTGCACGTCGTAACAAAACGTAAAGTGAATACGCGTTCACAAATACGTAAACATAATGGATCGGGTTGCACGCCGCAACAAAACGTAAAGTGAATACGTGTTCACAAATACGTAAATATAATGAATCGGGTTGCACGCCGCAACAAATATGAAATATGAATACATGTTCACCTATATATAAATATGAAAAGTGAATACGCGTTCACAAGTATATAAATGTAATAAACATGTGGAAATGCAGGGGAATGTCTTAACGTATAATACGAGATAAAATGAAGTGTTAGTTAAACCGAGAATTTCCTATGAGGAGTTGTTGCATATTTAAAAATGTTGTAACCTGATATGTTTTTGCAATATGCTTATTACGTTATAATGTGATTGCACTTGGAATATTGTGGTGTTACTTTGAATTGCAGGGTAAGGTTCTCACTCAGCCCCAGATGGTAGGGCTGACTCTTTATTTAACATGTTTCAGGAAAGCGTGATAGAGGAAAGGCTCCACGCCAAGGCTAGCGATCGTCCCATGACCTCTTGTCATACCAAGTCCATTGCTTCGGGCTTGGTATTCGTCAGGTTCAGGATGTCAGTTCCAGTGTCTCGGGAAATGCCCGTGTGAAATGGTCTCCCTTCCAACTTAGAATAATCTTTGTCAGTATGTCTATGTAGAAACAATATTTGCACGAGCATGGGCTCACGTTATGTTTTTAATAAAGTCATAAACAAATTTCTTTATTGTTATTTTTATTAATAGCTCCGTATTTGAATATAAGTTCAAATTTTTAAATAACGAGAATTAAATGGTGCTCCTGGTGGGAAATAATTGTCCAGGTGCCATCACGCCCTAAGTAAAGACTATAGGAAAATTCGGGGCGTGGTAATACACCTCACATGAACACTATATAAGTAATGCCTCCAAATCTTCAAAGAAACACAACGACAACCAACTTCAAATCATGAATAGGGTAATTCTTATTGTGAACCTTTAACTGTCTCAATGCATAAGCAATAATATTACCCTTCTATATCAACACACAACCCAGCCTAATCCTAGAAGCATCACAATATATAATAAAGTCTTTCCCTCTACTAGAAGGGATAATAAAGGTTGTGGTTAAAAAAGACTTGAGATTTTGAAAGCTCTCCACACTGGTCGGACTAGTAAAAAGGCACCTCCTTTTGAGTCAACGAAGTAAGATGAGAACCCCTTGATGACCGATGATAGTAGCTAGCAAGACCCAAAAAACTCAAAATCTCTGTAACATAAGTCGGTCTAGGCTAGTCCCTGACTGCCTCTATTTGTTTTGGGTCAACCATAATCACATCATTGGACACCACATGTCCAAGAATGCCATAGAACTCAACCAAAACTCACACTTTGAGAACTTAGCATACAACTCCATATCCTTCAATAAACCAAGGACAACCCTCAAATGCTACTCATGCTCCTCCCGACTCTTTGAATATATCAAGATGTCGTCAATGAATACAATCACAAAAAATCCAAATATGACTTGAATATCCTATTTATCAAATCCATGAGTGCTGCAGGGGCATTGGTAAGCCCAAATGACATCACCAAGAATTCATAGTGAACATAACGAGTCTGGAAAGTTATCTTGGGAACATCCTCAGCCTAGATCTTCAACTGATGATACACATAACTCAAGTTAATCTTCGAAAACACTGAAGCACCTTGAAGCTAATCGAATATGTCATCAATACGAGGGATTGGATACTTATTTCTAATTGTGACATTGTTCAAATATTTGTAATCAATGCACATACGCATGGTGCTATCCTTATTCTTCACGAACAAGACAAAAGCACCCCATGAATATACACTCAGTCGAATGAAGCCCTTCCTCAATAAATCGTGAAGCTGGTCCTTCAATTCTCTCAACTTGGCTAGAGTGTACGGAGGAATATAAATGGGTTGATTACCCCGCTCAAGATCAATATAGAAGTTAATATGCCTATCTGGTGGCATACTTGGTAAATCTGAAAGGAAAACCTCAGCAAACTCGCTAACTGTTAGGCGTATTTTGTATACGCCTTTTGAGTCATTTTTAGTTGGTATTTTACTCGTCTTTGTTGTGTTTAGTATAGTAGTAGGTTTGTTTTTCTTTCTTTTGAGTCACAGCGGTACAAAAAGGTAAAATGGCAAAAAAGAACGAGAAATGGGCAGAAAAGGTGCTCCCGAGGTGAAAAGGACAAAAATTGGCAACTCAGAGCGAAAGAAGGCAACACCGCGGTGCCACTATGTAGAATCGTGGTGCCATATTTACCGAGGAGCCACAGGACTTTCAACACCACGATGCCATTAGGTAGTACCGTGATTCCATTTGTGCTGAGAAGCTGCAGGAGTTTCGGCACCGCGGTGCCGTTATGCAGAATCGTGGTGCCAACGCGGAAAATTTCAATTCCAAAGGTAAACTGGATAAAGACATATTGATCCATAGGGCACGAAAATTAGAGAATATATAA
The DNA here is from genome assembly GCA_029844215.1 of Przewalskia tangutica. Lineage (NCBI taxonomy): Eukaryota > Viridiplantae > Streptophyta > Magnoliopsida > Solanales > Solanaceae > Przewalskia > Przewalskia tangutica. The sequence goes on from CM056734.1 coordinate 86,023,184, forward strand.
GCCTTAGGGATTAATCTATGAAAAAAGTTGGTCATTCTAAACACAACACAACACAAGGCGGATTTGGAGCTACAATTGGAGACTTTGTGTTACGTAATTTTGTTTCTTTCGTTTTTAATTCAGTTTATGTATGGATATTGTGTTAGTTCTTAGCGTGACTATGGCTAGGATCTAAACACTCTATTAGGGTTTTCCTTATGAATTGCTTGAAACTTTTGTTCATGAATTAATGCAGTAGTTTGATTTCTTCTTCACTTGATTAAGATTTAGTCAATATTTGGTATGAATGTTTGATAATTAATTGATCACTAATTATCATAACCTATATGATTTCAAATCAAAAACCGAGAGGAGATATTTGGATATGATGTAATTGACTAGACATAGGTTAAAATTGCAGACGAAAGTACCCCGATACTTATGTAGCATTATAGGTTACTGTTCTTAATCCTCTTATGTGGTAAATCCTATCATAGAAATATATAAGGGTTATGCACTGGGGTTGAGTGATTATATGTCATAACCGAAATATAAGACAGTATAGTTAACCGCTATCTTAACGAAGAAGAAGAATCATTCTAGTCGCATTAAAGATTTAATAAAGTTGATAGTCGAGGATTTTGGAAGCCCTAATTCATTCATAACTGATTACAACTTTATTAGTTTAAATCTTGTAATTATTCTAGTAGTTAAATAAAAACTCCAATCAAATATCGATTGTCAAATAGATAACATAAAATAGATGAACGGTACTTAGAAACCAGTCTATGTGGACGATATTCGGTCTTACAGACTAAATTACGTGTGAACGATGCGTACACTTGGGTGAGCAGTCGAAATATCGCTCACAAGTTTTTGGCGTCGTTGTCGGGGACTGGCGTACATCTAATATCAAATCATCTATTTTTATTTCTACTTTGGCTTTATTTTTATTTATTTTAATTTTAATTTTTACTGTTAGAACTGTGTGCCTTGATACGTTTGTTGATTTTGATCTGTTTCAGGAATCTAGTGTAAGTGAAAAAGGAGAGGAGCATATACACTTGTTCCCTTTAATCCTGAAATTGAGAAAACCTGCAAACAAAACAGGCGCAACAAAAGGATATCTGAGTCAGTGACCATGAACTACGAACCAAATCAGAATGGGGCGGACAATGAGGTTCCTGAGAATGCAGGGGAGCCAATACAAGTCCCAGCCGAGAGAAGTTTGGGGGACTATGTTCTTCCCACGGTCACAGGTGCACAAACTTGCATCAGGCTCCCAGCTATAGGGGCCAACAACTTTGAGATCAAGCCAGCCATCCTGAGCATGGTCCAGAACACAGTACAATTTGGGGGACTGCCATCTGAAGATCCCCACATGCACATTGCAAACTTTCTGGAGCCGTGTGCCACTTTCAAATACAATGGTGTTACTGATGATGCCATTAGACTGAGGCTCTTCCCGTTCTCATTGAGGGATAGAGCCAAAAGCTGGTTGAACTCACTGCCTGCCAACTCGCTACCACCGCGGGACTGGCCCAAAAGTTTCTAGCAAAGTTATTCCCTCCTTCCAAAGCAGCAAAGTTAAAAGGAGAGTTGAACAATTATTACCAGGTGAATGGTAAGTCGCTCTATGATGCATGAGAGCGATTTAAGGATTTGCAAAGAAAATTCCCACATCATGGCATAGAGAAGTGGATGCTGGTCCACATTTTTTAAAATGGGCTGAGTGGTACTACTCGTACCATCATTGATGCTGCAGCAGAGGGTGCTTTCATGAGAAAGAGTGTCAATGAGTTACTGGAAGATATGGCTGCCAACAATCATCAAGGGGCAGATGACATGTCAGTGACCAGTAGAAAGGCTATGGGCATACATGAACTAGATGCCATCACTGCCCTGAACGCACATGTGGCCCTTTTGACGAAGCAACTGCAGCAGAACACCATGTCCGCAGTCCAGATGCCTGTGAATTGTGAGATTTATGGTGGACCGCATTCCTTTGACAGATGCATAGCGGTGAAACCTAATAATGTAACAATGGAGCAGGTACAGGCGGTTGGGAACTTTCAGAGGCCTTATAATTCCAACACATACAACCCAGGGTGGAGAAATCACCCTAACTTTTCGTGGACGAACGATCAGCCTCAGTAGCATCCATATCAAGGTGGTTACCAGAACCAACATGTGTAAAATCAGGACACTTCATCCCAACAGTTTAGACCACCTATACAACAGGAGAAGCCTGATGAACTGAGAGTTGCATTGCTTACACTCACTAATTCGCAGAATCAGTTAATGTCTGAAACAAGGTCCTCTCTCAGGAGCTTGGAAACACAGGTTGGGAAACTTGCAAAGATGGTAACCAACAGGCCGCAGAGTACTCTCCCAAGCAATACAAAGGTAAATCCTACAGAGCAGTGTCAAGCAGTGTTGTTGAGGAGTGGAAAGCAGTTAGAGCAGGTTGCTCCCCAACTCGCAGTGGTAAGAGAGAAGGAGTGTGAGAAAGCAAATGAGGTAGAGAATGAGGGGGGTCACTTAGGACCGCCCTACAGTTGAGACAGCTCCACGAAAACCTTTGATGGAGTACGTTGATAGAATCTCATACCCTCAGAGGTTACAAAAGAAGGCAATTGACAAGCAGTTCTCCAAGTTTTTGGAGGTGTTTAAGAAGCTTCACATAAATATCTCCTTCATTGAAGCATTAGAATAGATGACAGCATACTTTAAATTCATGAAGGAGATACTTGAAAAAAAAAGGCTAGCGGATTATGAGACAGTATCTTTGACAGAGGAGTGCAGTGTCATCCTGCAAAAGAAACTGCCTCCTAAGCTGAAGGATCCAGGGAGCTTCACCTTGCCCTGCACTATTGGTAAGGTGACATGCAACAAGGCGTTGTGTGATCTAGGGGCCAGTATCAATCTCATGCCTTTGTCTTCAAGAGATTGGGTTTGGGTGAAGTCAAACCAACCACAGTGAATTTACAGTTTGTCGACTGAACCGTAGTGCACCCCAAAGGCATAATAGAAGATGTGCTGGTCAAGGTGGGAAAGTTCTTCTTCCCAGCAAACTTCCTCATTCTTGATATGGAGGAAGATGATGAAATACCCATCATTTTGGGGAGACCATTCCTTGCAACTGGGAGAGCCCTGATTGATGTAGAAAAGGGAGAAATGAGACTAAGGGTTCAGGAGGAAGATATGGTGTTCAAAGTGTTCAATTCCACCATTGAATCTCAAGCCATCAACAAGTGTTTCGCAGTCAGCACAGCTGACACATCAGTTTAGCCAGCACATGCCAAAGATAGGGAAATCATTCATACAACGGTGAACCCACAGGTCAGCAAGAATGCTAAAACAAAAATGAATGCCATAGAAATCGTCGAACATGTAAGTCTTACTGAACCCCCTCCTGTGAAAAAGAAAAACAGAGTGAGAAAGAGGATGATGATTTTGAAATGGATAGGTACTGTGGTTAAAATACCCCAATGATTTAATGAGTAATTTGCGTTCGACTACAAGACGTTAAAGACAGCGCTACTTGGGAGGCAATCCAATTTTTAAATTACGCAATTTAGTTTAATTAGAACAATCTCACTTTTGATATTTTTTGTTGTGTTGTGATAATAGGTGAAGGATCAGGAGTTTCAGCACCGCGGTGCCATCATGCAGAACTGTGATGCCAGAAGATCAGAGAGGTCACAGAAATTTAGGCACCGCGGTGCCGATAGCGATTTCCGGAAAATAAAAAGGCCCTGAATCGTCAAATCTCCTCCCACAGATACCGTCGCAGTGCAATATCTGCCACCACCATTTTGAGTCGTTATATGTCTGTAAGTCGTCCCATTTTAATTTTTGAGTCTTTTACACATTTGGGACAATGTGTAGTTTAAGTTTGGGGCGGAGTTTTCATTTTATTTTATTTTTGTGAGTCTTTTGTTGTTTTTGTGTTTTATGTGAGTCAATTTTTTTTATAATCATGCATGTTGTGCTTATTTGGAACGCCTAGTGAACTAAGTGGGATAATGTAATGGAATGAGAAGCTAAAATATGTGTGCTTAAGTTAGATATGCCAAAAATTCATGAAAATCTGATTATTTGGAATATTTGAGGCTTAGCCTGTGTGTTGTCAATTGAAAAATGTCTGTGAAGTCTGCTTGCTTGCTATTTGATGCGAAATAGTTAGGATGTACATGTTTAGGGAGATGACTCGGGCATTTCTTTGTTAGTCCTTCTTACCATTCATTACCTACCTTGCAATAAATTGTATCCCTAGTCAGCCCCTTTGAGCTTAAAATAAGTTGTTTTCTTTGACACCCCATGATTCTCTCGTGCGCCATAATCGGTAATTGAAAAATTGAGAGGAAAATTGTGAAAAAGATATACAAAAAGAGAATGAAAAAGTGATGCACCCCAATGAAAAAAAGAACATAAAAGCTTAAGTTTGGGGGTGCCTATATGAATTGATTCATGCTCTCAAAAAGAGAAAAGGGGAATGATAGGTATGAACTGAAAAGAATACCAAAAAGAAGAACAAAATGGTTGAATGAGAAAAACGCTTATGGTACGTAAATTGAGCTTAAATGCCTACGTTTGCCTACCCCTGCCTAAGCCTACATTACAACCCTGAAAAGTCTTGAGGCTCTCTAGTATGTATGTCTATGATTAGTGGAGAATAGCAAGTACACAGGCCCGTAGAACTAAATGAAATTGACATGCATAGGTTAGGTATTCATGCTTCCATTACTTGTGATTGAAATGAATTTGCGAAATATCTGACTTGAAATTCTAGATTGTTGAATCCATGCTATATCTATTCCTGCATATTATCTCAACTGACGTTCATGTGTTTCTAAGTCTTTGTGCAGCTGCTTGATTTGAGTCTTTTATTTTTGTATCTTTGTTTTTGTTTTGATCTTTGCTCGATGGCGAGCAAAGGTTATGTTTGGGGGTGTTTGTTAGGCGTATTTTGTATACGCCTTTTGAGTCATTTTTAGTTGGTATTTTACTCGTCATTGTTGTGTTTAGTATAGTAGTATGTTTGTTTTTCTTTCTTTTGAGTCACAGCGGTGCAAAAAGACAAAATGACAAAAAGGAATGAGAAATGGGCAGAAAAGGTGCTCCCGAGGTGAAAAGGACGAAAATTGGCAACTCAGAGCGAAAGAAGGCAGCACCGCGGTGCTACTATGCAGAACTGCGGTGCCATATTTACCGAGGAGCCACAGGATATTCAGCACCGCGGTGCCATCAGGCAGTACCGCGATGTCATTTGTGCTGAGAAGTTGCATGTGTTTCGGCACCGCGGTGCCGATGCGGAAAATTTCAGTTCCGAAGGCAAATTGGCTAAGGGCATATTGGTCCATAGGGTATGAAAATTAGAGGATATTTAAGCCCTAGGGATTAATGCTATGAAAAAAGTTGGTCATTTTAAACACAACACAACACAAGGCGGATTTGAAGCTACAATTGGAGACTTTGTTCTACGTAATTTTCTTTCTTTCGTTTTAATTCAGTTTATGTATAGATATTGTGTTAGTTCTTAACGTGACTATGGCTAGGAGCTAAACACTCTATTAGGGCTTTACTTATGAATCACTTGAAACTTTTGTTCATAATTAATGTAGTAGTTTGATTTCTTCTTCACTTAATTAAGATTTAGTCAATATTTGGTATGAATGTTTGATAATTAATTGATCACTAATTATCATAACCTATATGATTTCAAATCAAAAACCGAGAGGAGGGATTTGGATATGCTGTAATTGACTAGACATAGGTTAAAACCGCGGACGAAAGTACCCCGACACTTGTGTAATATTATAGGTTACTGTTCTTAATCCTCCTATATGGTAAATCCTATCATAGAAATATATAAGGGTTCTGCACTGGGGTTGAGTGATTATATGTCCTAACCGGAATATAAGACAGTATAGTTAACCGCTATCTTAACAAAGAAGAAGAATCATTCTAGTCGCATTAATGATTGAATAAAGTAGATAGTCGAGGATTTTGGAAGCCCTAATTCATTCATAACTGATTACAACTTTATTAGTTTAAATCTTGCAATTATTCTAGTAGCTAAATAAAAACGCCAATCAAATATTGATTGCCAAATAGATAACATAAAATAGATGAACGGTACTTAGAAACCAGTCTCTGTGGATGATATTCGATCTTACAGACTATATTACTTGTGAACGATGCGTACGCTTGCGTGAGCAGTCGAAATATCGCTAACACTAACTACCGGAACAAGCTCGAAGAAGTCTCTGCACTCATATTCTAAATATGAGCTAGATATGCCAAACAACCCTTAACTACCCACTTCTTAGCTTGAATGAAAGAAATGATCTTCTTAGTAGCAGAGCTGAGAGCGCCTCTCCACTCTAACCTTAGAAATCCAGGCATCGCTAACGTGATTGTCTTGGAATGACGGTCTAGAATAGCATGATACATTGATAGCCAATTCACACTACAAAAAAAAAGTTTACGGTGACGGTTAAAACCCGTCACGAAAGGGGTTTTGTGACGGTATTGCTAAGTGTCACGGTAGGCACTGTCACAAATTTGTGAGAGTTGTCGTGACTGTTTTTTCTGACGGTTTTATGTGACGGTTATAAACCGTCGGAAATTGTGGGGTTTGACTTTGACTATTTCCCTCCTTTCTTTTAAATTTTTCCGTGAATTTTATTAATTTAATAATATTTTTTGGCGGAAAATTTTAAATAAATTTTATTTAAATTGGCGGGAGAGTAATTTTGGATTTTTTTTTAATATTTTAATTTTAATTTATTAAATAAAAATAAATTTGAATTGTAAGCATATTGTAACTAAAATGTTACCCACATATTGAAATTGTTCTAATACATTAAATTGAAACACTATAAATTGTTTTACAAAACAACTAATGTCATCATCAAATACAACAAAAAAGAACATAATATTGTTTTAACTTCAAAAGGTACAAATATTATCTAAATCATCATAACAATGACACAATTTATGCAGCACGGAGAATCTTTGAAATATGCTGCGCCCACTCGATCTGAACTCCATCAAGGTAATACTGCGAAAAATATTCTTTTCCATTGTACTGTAAAACACAATAGTGATCAGTTAAATTTTCTAATCATAATTAAGCCATTATAGACAAATACATAAACAAAAATAATGTTAGATACTTACATTGTTATGAAAGAAAAACAAAGCATGCATTAGATCTATAATGAAACGCATCATATAGTAACCACACTCGTATCCATAAGGTTGTTGTGGTACCTTAAAACAAAATTAACCAAAATATTAACTTGACAGACAAATTTAAACTTTCATTACATACCAATTAAAGACATATTAATTCTGCAAACTATAGGAAGATGATAATAAGCTGCTAAGAAACATAATGTTGAACAGATTAGCAACTTTTGAGGCATATTCAGTCTCTATTCATGAATTATTTTGGGATAGCCTTCCACTCAAACTTAAGGCCCTTCCCCAGACTGGTTGGTTGTCTTAAATAAAACGTATGCACATAAAGACAAGACAACTTTAGATTCACCGAAAGGTACATAAAGCCAGTCTCATGATGGATGGCGCCAGGTAGGATAAAATGAAGGATCCTTTTTTCCATTAGCTGAGGAAAGTAGCTAAGGACCATCGCTATCAGGGGAGGAAAAAATGTTCGATAAATTAATCTATTTGATCAAAGGGATGGCTAAAAAGACAAGTCCAGCTGAAAACAAGAAAAAAATCAAGGAGAGGAAGCTACTCAAATGACAACAAGGTGTTTCTTACCCACACTTCCATTTGAAGTCTTCTTCACAATATACATTAAAGCCTTCAAGAATCACTGCTAAAGTAGCAGTAAATGCTTTGATTATCATCTGCAGAGTTTGTGTTATATTTATTAAGTCAAGATACAAGTAAATCTTGTCGGTCCAAAGGAATATATTATCTAAGTTATGTAGCACACTTACATATTGGACAATTCCAAACTTGATAACTTGATAGAAACATCGTTTCAACTTTCCATGGCTTGAAAATATAATTCATGGGAAAATGATGCATAACAATCCTCTTTTCAGAACCATGCTCTAGTAGTGGCATCTTTGAACCTGCACGTCCTTCCCTTTTCATAAATGCATATTTAAACAACAAAGAATGATTACCAGCTCACTGCTGATTCCTGTTCAGGTAAGATGATATTTCAGAGCAGTGGTAAATTCAAATTTGTGACTAAAATAGGACAAGGTGCGGCATACAAAGTTACATTTTACGTATCTACAAACCCACACTTCGAACTATATCTCTTTAATTTGAACAAAAGTTTCAATGGCGCTTTAACAAGCAGACGACATTCACAAAGTTCAACTTAATAGACTAGCTTAGTATAGACGCACAACCTAAGAGAAAATATTATAATATCTCTAAACAAACAAGCATGGATAAATTGATAGAGGAAACAAGTCCATTCAATGTAACATTCCACAACACATTTAACTTAAACCCAACTAATATCAAGATAATGCAATAAAGTATTGGCTTCTACTAGAAAATGCTATCAGACAATGTTTAAGTTTTGATTTTGTATATAATACATTAAGTAGCATAGTAGTCAGAGGGCTGGTAGTAGGCAAAACTAATTCAACACTGATGAAGGTAGGCTCCCCGTGGAGAAATTATTCCTGTTTTGATGGCAACGGTGGAGGCAGAGTGCTGACAGTAGGCAAAATTGAGCCAGCAGTGAGGTCCTTTACTGGAATTGCCGCTTTGAGGATGTAAGAATAAGCCCAGGAGGTCGCCCAGTCGAAGAAATCTCCATAGTAACTCAGAACCTTGAGGTCAACAATAATGGTAGTCCCAATATTGAGAAAATAGTTGGGGATGAATCGAGACCAAATAATTAGTGTAGAATGAAGAGGAGACTGTGACGAATCTATTGGTACCACTTTCAAACTCGCCTTTGCCGGAACACGTCGGAAACTCAGATCGCGATTTGCAAAAACTCAATCTGAAAGTTGACCCAAAATAACTTGAATCTAAGTAAGATGGTAGGTGCAAAGTATAGATAATGTAGACCCGGATCAAATAACACCGAAGAAGATCGATGCCAGACTGAGATGATACATGTGATAACATCATCTGATGCCTCAGTCTCTGGTCTACCCAGGAAAACATAACAATGAGTGTGTCCTCCCTCGGGATGATTACTCTGCTAGCCATCTCGACCTGAACGAGCTTTATAGTTTCTTGACTGGGATCCACCACGACCGTTCTGATGGCCACCACGGCTTGACTAAGATCCTCCTCATGTAACCTGACTACCACCCCTAGATGGATGTGTTGGGGTCTTGGGTGCACGAGATGCACTCGATATGGATATGGGCAATCTTTCCTAAAATGCCTAACCTTACCACAAGTGTAACAAGTCTTGACCGTTGAGGGATGATGAATAGAGATAGAAGAACCCAAACTACCATGATAAAAATATTGAGCCTGAGAACCCCTCGAAGACTGGCCCCCACCATAACCTCTCTGCACCATAAAGACACCATCTATAATCTGAAGGGTTGCCTGAACTGGTCAACCATGTTGCGATTGTTGATATCTACCCTTCTGCCCAGAACCACGAGAAGTAGATTTGATATACTGTATTTGTCGCCTCTCCCTCTTATTTGAATTATATTTGGGGATCTTGCCCCTCACAAACTCCACCATCCTCGCATGCTCAGCTAGTTTCTAAAGAATCCTAGTTGCCACTAGCTATAACGTAGACAACTGAAGGGAAATACTCAAACCTCTAACAAAATATCTCACTCGCTTAGCATATGTAGGTAGCAATTACGTTGTATAATGCAATAAGGCGTGGAAGTGAGTCTCATAATCTGCAACTGAAGAACCCATCTGCTAAATCAACTGAAACTTATCACGCTTGCTCAGGCGCAAGCTAACAAGCAGATAGTTTTCCAGAAATATGCGATAAAACCTAACTAATGATAGTAAAGGCAACCCTGTTGGTTGACAGTCAATATAAGTTCTCCACTACTGTTTAGCATCTCCCAAAAACTGAAAGGTCACAAAACTAACTCCATACGACTCAACGATACCTAAGTTATGCAACCTCTCATGGCTTCTCACAATAAACTCGTAAGAATTCTCTTCGGGATGACCATAGAATATCGAAGGTTTCATATTTGAAAAATGCTTCTATATCTTCTGCTCATTGTGGGGGTAAATGTCCCTACATTCGACCGGGGACCAAACTTTTGAGCAGGAACCTCATCAATATAGGGCACTAACATCATCGATGGCTAAACCCCGAGAGTATAAAATACGAGAGTTTGAGTCTTTCCCTCTCCCACACGGGTCTGAGAACCACCTGGAGTAGTCAAATAGACTTTTGCTTGGGAAAAACTATCTATAACGCTCAACAATCTGACAAACGTGTCTTGTAGAACCGGAGTAGCAATAAATCCAGGTTGATCCTAGGCTGGCCCCATCTTCTCCTCAAGTAACTCATCTTGAGGCTTAACAACTCGCTTAGGAGAGACTAATCTAGCACGAGTTGGGTCGACTTCCTGTGCCCCACCCCAAGCTGGTGTCGCTCCTCTAGATCTACCTCGGCCCTGAGCACGTCCTCTACCGCGACCATATACTACCGGTGTATCCTCCCTTGTTGCGTCGGCACGAGTCCTGACCATCTGTAAGAGAATATGAATAAAGTTCTGATACCAATTTGATTCAACTTAGCACAAAAGAAATAAAAAGTGAAATTTCTTAAATGACCCATAGCCTCCCGAAGATAAGTACGGATGTCTCCGCACCTATCCGCAAGACTACTAGATATTTCTCTTATATTCATTACCATTTAACCTAAAGCTTTAATACCAACTTTGTCATGACCTCCTTTAGGGATCGTGGTGGCACTTATATAAACCCATCGATAGGTGAACCACTTTCAATCATTCACATGATATAACATAAATAAAAGCGAAAATGTAACAAAATACTACATAGACTGTCTCATGATATAAATGCAGAAAATATAAATCTGAACATATAACAACATCCCCCATAGATGTAGTCTGTGAACACAAGAGCCCCAGAAATCCTACCCAAGTCTGAAATAGGCACGCATGCCCAAGTCAAATAGATAATCAATATAAGTCTGACATATCTCTCAAGTAGCAAATAAAATACTGTAATAGAGATAAAACACCCAAGAGTATGTTGAAGATAGCATCATCAGCCTGAATGCTGGAGAAATCACCGCTCGGACTCAGCCACACGATCTCATACTAGTAGAAGGCATTGAACCTGCACCAGAAAAAATACAACAAATGTAGTATGAGTACACAACGTACCCCCTAGGCATCATAGGTCGACAACGATGGAAGATACATAAATAGAGATAAATACCAAGTTGACACCAAGTAGTGATGTACTAGCAGTTCAATAACCCAATTACTATCTCATTAAATATAAAATGTTTCACGAAATAAAAATAAGGCAATGTTCATATAAGAGTTCATGATCACTTAATTCACCCAACTCCAAAAGTTTAATATTAATTTCCAAGTATCAATGAGTAAATAACATGCTTCCCTTTTATCAAGAAATTCAATCCAGTTATCAATAATCAATCCAACAATTGTTTCGTCAACAGATAATCCATGAATGATAGATATATGATATGTTATGAATGCAATGAGAAATATGTGGGGCCTACACACTTGGAACAGCCTCACCTAGGGTTTGTATAGGCCTAGGAGTTAGGTTCTTTTATCTTACAGAGGATGATGATGCATATGTCAAGTACCTTGATCTTCCAGTATACAGGTGCTCAAGTTTTTATTATGAGACGCACATCCATGGGGAACGCGCGAAGTCCATATACTTTTTCGAAATTTTTCATCAGAGACCAACTCTTGGCTAAATAGAATCATATTGCAGGCGTACAACCCGTCCCCTCAAATATCATCATTATCATCTCAATATTGCCATAATCTCATAAGTAATCTCACATTTCAGTCTCTTGGACCCATAACATCCCATACCACGTAGAGAAACCATCGATAGTGCTTAACACTAGCCCAAAACCGTAATACCCGAGAAACCCGAGAAAAAACCAAGAGAATAAACCCTCTAAGTATGAAGAAGAATATGGAAGAACACTTAGAGAATACTTGAAAGACTCTTAGAGAGGATGAGAGAAATTATGATGAACATTCTTTCTTTGAACTTATTTTTATTTCACTTGTTCAACTTTTCTACTTGTTACAAATGAGAGAGGAAGGAGCTATTTATAGGCTCCAACTACAAAATATCTTACAAACCTTCTCCTAATCTCTAGAACTTTCTACCATAATATCTAGATTATTAACTAATAGAATTCTCTAGAACACTTAAAGGAGGTGATGATGTTTCTAGAGAAATTCTAGAACTTGGGATTAATTTTGGGTTTGATCCAAAAAGGTTAGTTGGATCATGATCCATAATTAAACTTAACCCAAAATCTAGTTTATTTTCAATATATATATCTTCACAAACTCTTGATCAACTTTTTCAATTTTCTTCATATCTTCCCCTTTAAGCACAACTCCTATATTGACAAACTTTCTCTTAGAACCAGCTCATGTTGTTCAACATACAATTTCATGCTGGTACAAGTAATGCTCTCTACACTAAGTTTGTGAGCTTGCAGTAGTTTATCCTTAAACATAGCAGGGTTTATAAGCTCCTGAGTCGGCATCGAGGACTTGACCTTTCACTCATTTCAGCTCAAAAGATGGCTAGATTGCTTGACTAAGTGGGCTCACTTAATCATGCTAATGGACTTACCTTCCATTCTTTGCAACAACTCTGTATGTGGCTAGATTTATAGAACCTGATCATGTCCAATATGTTTTCTCAAGGAACATTCTTTCGTATGTCCTTTCAAAAATATTTCTTAATTGATAAGTATAAGGACTAAGTTCTTTCATCATTCTCCCCCGGATAACTTATTTGTTAGCTTCCCCTTATTTCTTAACCAGTGCTTCTAATAGGACCAAGTTCTTTTATAAGTAAGAACTAGTTCGTTTACAATGTTTCCTAAATAGCAACTAGATTTATACAGTGCAACTTTCTTCATCTTTTTCTATCAAGCATGCTTGATTCTTAATGTGTGACTGATATATCTGATGTGGCACATGAACTGTATGAATAAATAAATTAAATCTCCCCACTTTTGGCATCATCAAAAAGTAAATGTATCGATAAGATCCAGTGTAATCTATCAAATCGAACTCATCGCCCTAGGGATACACTTATTATGAATATAATACATGTGCTCAAATAACTATTGCTAGTTAAAATCTTAGAAGGATTTTTGCATGCACCACATTAATCATAACTATTGCTAGTTAAAATCTTAGAAGGATTTTTGCATGCACCACATTAATCATAACACCCAAATCAAAAGATTGCTACATACTATTCTAATACTATCAGGGATATATGGAGATGACTTGGTATTTAGTAGAATTAAGTCTTGACTTTGGCTAGAAAATGATGGGGACCAGGTTCTCTGTTAGGATCAATTGATTTATGTAAGTTCCCATAGCTAAATTTAAGCTGAGTACCAATATCCTCTTCTACTGTATATTCTCATCCTTCAAGATTATGTATTCCCTTCTGAAGTATCCTCGTCTGCTTCTTTCGTCATATCAGTGACTTATGTGGAAGTCAAGCTTGTTTCATCACATTTTTTATTGGAAAATTCTCTCTTATGAATCCCTTTAGTCATCATCAAATCGGACCCCCTTATCAGAAACTCCTCCAAAATTTGTCCATGGTAAATATCTTCCTTTTCTTGTTCAAAATCTCACTGTATCATTTCCCCTAAATCATTACTTGTGTTTTTCTATAAGGATTATTTCAGTTTTTAGCATATGCGTGACTTTGGAAGACTTATATTTGTGATCTTCTGAGGTATGGAGGTGTTTGCAGATCAATATATATGGACTTGCAAAAATAGAAGGAAATCTATAAGTTAGGGTATTTGATTCAGGGCCAATAATGTATATGGGCTGACTAAAGTTGATTTTTTTCAGGAAAGAAATTATAAGACTAATTTTGGGGGTTTAGCATATAGACATATTTATGCGACTTTCTATTGGAATGAGGTGCATACTTGATAATCATAAGAACCAGGTTCTTTGACTAGTTTCCTCATGGTATGTGACATCTGAGCTCGATTGATCGTGCCATGAGTACATACTAGTAAAAATATAAGAATGAGTTAGATATTTCTTTACTTAGACTTGTCTCAAACGCTCTCCTTTCATAGCCAAACTTGTGGAGGAATCAGTTGTGCTCAGTCCATCTTCTAATTTTTGCACCTTCAAGCTGATTCTTTTTAATAATTGCATGTCTATTCCTCTCCCACTATTTCAACATCATTTTCTCACGTTGAACTGTACCCCAATGATTCTTTCTTTGACTAAGGTATTAGTTTCTCTATTGCTGCTCCTTTTGATTGGTGGTCATGTTGTTTGCACTTCTTTTTCTTTCTTTTTTTTGGAGAACCAATTCCTTTATATGATTTCTTTAGGGATTTTGAATTATCATAAATTTGTGTGGACCTGCTTCTTGTCTGTTCTTCTGCAGATTCTCTCTTCCTTCCAAACATTGATTCAAAATATATGGAAATTCCCTTCATCTTATCAATTCTTCAATTTATCAGTGTCTATGTCAGTTTAAGAACCAACTATTTGCTGTTTCCTCCTTCAATATCTTATGCCCTGATTTTTTAATGCACTCATGGCTTCTATTGGTAATTCTCCTTGACCTGTCTTGGCATAACATTGTGTACCATATTTTCGGTAATAATAGCTCTAGCTTTGCTCAATTCACTTCTTAGAACATGTGTAACACTCCGTAAGTTCGGGTTAGATTTAAACTCATTAAATGTTGGTGGTTAGTCCTGAATAGAGTACTAAATATTTTGATGTACACGATGAAAATCAGCATGACACGTGGCAAGGTTGGAATGTGAAGTTCGAGGTGGACGATTAAGTTCTGAACCGGATACAAATGCCACCGACATGAGGCAGCAGTTGGGACAAGTCCAGATGCAACCGAATCGGTTGGCACCGGGTAGAGCACCGGGGCATCTAACACATATCTGTTACTACTTGTTTATTAAGAGACCGTAATTATCATTTATGGTATTTAATTGTAGAGAGATTCTTGGACATCAATGTCCTGCTTTTATGATTATAAAAGGAGTCAACCTTCATATTAGAAGGGCATTCAATTCTCATTACTTACACTTGTACGCTTAATCTTACAAAAAATATATTCATTTGCTCTCATTTTTGGCTCCTAACCAAGGTAACTTAGCTAAAGCCCGGACCAATCTTGCTGAGCAGATTCATCTGAGCTCACGACATTTCAGGCTAATTTTCTTACTTATTGCTTTTTTGCTTACTTTTTGTTAATTGTTCATCATCTTATATTGTAAATCAGTCCATGTATCCTTAAAACCACTTATAAAATCAACTGTATATTTTTTGGGGTAAACAGTTTGGCGCCCACCGTGGGGCTAAGAATAATTATAGTTGTTTGTTTAAACTTCACTTGTTTCTCTTGAGATTTTGTGAACAAGTTGCTCCTTTACATTAGAAAATGTTTGGTGAAGGTCAAGTTGGTGCTAACAACAATAATAACAACATTAGTGTCAACGACCACATCAACAACAACAACGATGGTGATATCAACAATAATGCCCCGATCATTAACCCAATAATCGACGAGCCTCTAATTCCACCACCCGTAATTTCGCCCAAGGATCTAGGAGAACCGGTGAAAAAACATCAAATGATGATGATAAAGTGAATAACAATGTGCTGCGGATAGCTGGAGCAGATTTGGCTTGAATTTTAACATGTAGAAGAGAAGGAGGCGATCACTCAGTTACAGGAAAAGATCAGCGGAGCAAGTGCGACAGATGAAACTCATCCCATCCGTGAGGAAGATCAAGTCCAAGGTGAATATCGAGTAGAAGGAAATGGAAATGATTCGGAGGAAAATGAGTCATCAGAAGTCTTGAAATTGCTTCAAGCCTTGAATAAACGTATGTAGACTAATGAAGAAAGGTTGACACCTTCAATTCATGGATAGATCAGATCACGGGAGCACCTCTGATCCTGAAGGGACCTAACTCAAAGAGATATATCTAGTTGCCATTCCCACCGAGCGATCTCCCAAAGTACAATGGAACCACATATCCATAGGAGCATGTGACGTCGTACACTTATGCGGTGAAGGGAAACAGCATGCATCCAAGATGAGATAGAATCGATTTTACTGAAGAAATTTGGTGAAACATTATCTAAAGAGGCAAAGACCTGGTATTCTCTGTTACCCGAACATTCTATTAGCTCATTTGAAATGCTTGCAGATGCTTTTATAAAGGCAAATGCCGGAGCAAGGAAGGTCCAAGCAAGAAAAACTGACATATTCAAAATAGCTCAAAAGGATATGAAGTTGTTGCGTGAATTCATGATGAGGTTTTAGAAGGAACGTATGCTCCTTCCTGAGGTACCAGACGAATGGACAACTGAAGCTTTCACTAAGGTTCTAAACTCGAGGATTTTCAGTGCTTCTCTAAAATTGAAGGAAAACTTATTGAAATTTCAAGCAGTCACATGGGCGGACGTGCACAACAGGTACGATTCAATGATCCCACTACTATATGATGATCAGTTCGAACTCCCATTGGGGTCAACATGTCGGATCAAAATGACTAGTCAAAATGGGTCACTAATTCGGAGCTAATGTCTTTAAATAATAGGTATCAACCCTATGGACAACCCGAGAGATCAAACTTCAAGTCTGGGGCCATAATAACTGTAACTTCTCATCGGACAGAGGAGGTGGAGATAGATGCAATGATCGAGGGTCTTCTAGTAGGAGCTTATAGTTCAAAAATGACACAAGTGGTATGTCTTCTAATAGTGTGGTGAGCCCAAGATTGTCCGAATACAATTTTTATGCGACCATAATAGTGTTAGCAATCGGGAACATTAAGGAATCAAGGTGGCCAAGACCCCCCTGGTCAGACCCGACTTAGAGAGATCAAAATTTATTGTGTGACTGTCATGGAACACATGGTCACAGAACGGAGGACTGTAGACAACTTGGGGATAAAGTGGTCCGGTTGCTAAAAATGGCCATTTGCGAGAGTTTTTGAGTGATCGAGCTAAGGGAAACGTCAAAAATAGAGAGTCAAACAAACAGGCGGATCCAGTTGAACCCTAACATGTCATAAATATGATTAGCGGGGGGATGGATCTGGCCGGAATATTTATTGCATCCAGACTACTTTGTGCATCATCTTTGCTTTTTCCGGCGAAACCCTTTTGCTAGCCCCGATTCACGATCTTGTGACTGTTTTTTGTATTTTTGTTGACGAGCCTTGTTCAAATAAATGTCGGTTTTGTGGACTGAAAATACAATTTCGATGGTTAACGGTACTGTTATCTTTTTTATCGTATTTATATAAATTTATTTGGGTGAATATTAAATCCACGGTATAAAAGATGTATTTTTATTTTTAGTACTTATTAAATTTTGACGTCATTTGATAATTATTTATTTGTTTGCTAACACTTTTACTAAGTGTTACACAGGTACCCGAAAATTCACCCTGAAGTCGACACTATGAAGGAACTCAAAAGATCTTCACTGAATTGATGTTTGTATTTAATTTTCGCATTATTAAACTATACAAAACATAAACTCATAATACACTAATACAGTAGAAACCTTATATACTTGTCTTATGTGTTTAATTTAAAGTTTGTCATTTGTGTTGGGTAAGACTTAGGCCGTTAATACAATTAAACTGACTCGAGATACATTTAACACTTTTTTTTAAATACAGTATTCTTTTATTTTTTACCAATATTATTTTTAATGCATTTAACACTTTTTTTAAATATCTATCCTTTTACAAGCAAATCTTCCATACATATTCTTTAACTAATTCTTTCTTTAATTATTTTTTAGCAAAATAATTCTTCCATACCTTTTAATTCTTTCCTTTTATATTCTTTACACATTTATTATATTCTTTATAAACTAATATACTTTTCTTATACACATTCTTTATATTAAGATATACATTTTTTATACATTGTTTTACATGTATTTTACACTCTTTATACACTTTTACATATCTGATATACACTGTCTATACTAACAATATACACTATTTATATTAATATTATACAAATAGATGTACACTCTATATCAACATATGCACTTTTATACTTACGAGGCACATTTTTATAGTCCTTTATACATTAAATATTTAGATTTGTAATAGTTGAGACCCTCTCTCTACAAACCCCTTTAATTAGGTAAAATTCCTAAATTACTTTCTAAATCCCTCCATATGACTCATATCATATGAGCATAAATTCCCTCATTCAAATACCTTACCCGAGATTCCCAAATACCTTGTAAACTCTCAAGGTTCTCCTTAATTGTTTTCAAAACTTTGTATGTATTTAATATTTCGAATAAATATGATTATGGATGGTACTACCTCCTAATCTTTTAAATACCTTATGCTCTTTTAAATTCATGCTTTTAAATTCTTTAAATTCCTGCATCAAATACATGGTCGGTTCTACCGCCTACTTATTTAAATCTATGGTCGGTTATACCGCCTACTTTATTTAAATTTCTGTAGAACCTTTGAATTATGGTTTCCATAACTTGGAACCTTAATTTGTAAGTTAATCTTTCTTTACTTACTGTATTTTTCTATTATCTTTTCATTATTCAATCCCTTATATATCAATTCCTTTTCTGTTTATTATCCCCTTTAGATTCTCAGCCTAACTTGGTATCAGAGTCATAAATGGTAGATATATAGAGAGAGATATCCAGATCAGATGAAATTCCAGTTTAGATTTTCGGATAAATTCATCCACGGATGAACCTTCTGAATTGGTTAAATCCTATAATACCGAGCGATCAGGCCATAGGATAACAGTAAGTCCTCGTGTGTAAGGAAGACGTAGACCCAGTGTATACAGTCTTGGTAGGGGTTGTAGGAAGGTAAGGATATTTGAACTCGAATTCCATACACATGGATCCGTTTCTACGTAGAACTACTTCTAATGATTTTGGATCATCTTCTTCCATATATTCAAAGAAGATAATAAATTCTGAAGAAATCGTTATACAAGATTTTGAAAAATCAATAGATAATTGGAAAATACCAAAAGTAAATAGAGATCAAATTTACAAAAATTCCAATAATTTTTCAAAACAGATTTCACTATTAAAACAGAAGAAAGAGATATCCAATTAGTAAAACCTTTTGAAACAATTCAATTACTTTCTCAAAATTCCTTGAAAAAACATAGAGAAAGAAACTACAAATACATTCATATTGGCCTAGTCCAATTAGGGATAAAACTCCTTACTAAGGAAAGACTAAACACCCCAATCCTTGCTATCTTAAGAGATGCAAGATTCACAAATTTCAAAGATTCCCTATTAAGTACGGTTGAGTCCAGTCTATGCACAAGACCAATATTGTTACCCAAACTTCTCAGTTTCTTTAAATGACAAAAATATCCAAAAATCCCTAGTCTTACAGATAAAAACACACAATTACCAAATGCTTGAAGGATCTATTACTGTAGCAATAATTTTTCGAATCCATTAAAAAACTATGACATCTTCTTTTTCAACAAAAGTCAGATACCACAGTAAAAAGGGTGAAACCCTACTTTTACAAACGGATCTTTCCAGATCTAACACTGTAATACCACGATCTATTAGATGGAAAGATATTACCCTACCAGAAGAATGGATGTTGTAAGGTGTAGTTAAACCTGAACCCTTAGAATCTGAGCAACCAAATACCCATCTTAGAGAAATAACTCAATACCAAGATGGTAGAGTCAATCTCTCATTTTTAAAAAGATCTATGAGTAATAGATACGAAGATACATGTTCCGAAGAGACCCTATATTTAGGAAGAGTCTCACAAATTCATTCGGTAATAAATACCCCTTATAAAATAAAATCTAGACATTCTACGTCATATTTGCCAAATCTAACAAACGTAGACTACACATATCAAATATCCAGACCAGTATATATAAATTCCACTATTAAAGAAAAGATAGATGACCAGGAACCTACAAGTCCAACATATTCATCAATAACTCGGGATGAATTAGCAAATGAATGTACTGTTTTAGAAAAAGAATTCCAAGTAAATAAAAAATTACTACAAAAGGAATTCTATGGAAAACATAACTCAGAAAAAAAAAATTGGTTCTTTCAAAATTTCTTAAATACAAGAAAACAAATTCAAGAAAAATTCTATGAATTTGTTCAAAAAAATAAAATTAATATTCCCTTTTTTGACTGGTTTGAAATATACTCCTCTCAAAACTTCATAGGATACCCATTTTCTAAATCAGTAGACCCCACTATTAATAATAAAATAACAACATTAACGTATAAATCCGATAGCAGTGATACCTTTGATCAAATAAAAAAACTCCTCATTAATAATATGAATAGGGAACAACCCGTACTAGGGTTACAAATAATCCATACTCCAGACCTAGGAATAATAAAACCCCTAGCTCAATCCCGCTATAATGCCTCCTCCATTTACGATTGGAACCTAGATGAAATGACTGAATACAACATCCTTAGCTTCCTCCAACAAATGACCATGGCAGCTGTCACGACCCAAATCACGAGTCGTGATGACACCTACCCTATTCGTCCGAGTAGGCGAACCACGTTCTCATTAACAAGTTAATCAGCGAAAAATAAAATAAAGAAGGAAGTTATTAAGTCTTAAATACTTATAATCCCTAGAAATATTACGAACTTCCCAAAATCTGGTTAAAAGGGTATAAGAGCACTAAACAGGGTCTGAAATAGAAGTCTGAAAAATAAATGCCCGAAGGCTACATATTGTATGTCTACTACAAAAGAAAATGGAATCAACTAAGAAGCCCTTCAGGGGTCACAGATGATCAAGTAGCTCACCCTGAATGACTGAAAAATGTCACCCTCGCGAATCAGCCACGGGGCGTAGAACTGGAACCTGGATCGTACTCTACACTCAACAAAAGTGCAGCAAGAGTAGTATCAGTACAACACTAGTATCGGTAAGCATCATAGGCCGACAATGATTAGATAACGCATAAAGAAGTTGAAACCAACAAGTAGCACATAAAGCACACATGAGTGGTCACATAACATATATAGGTAAAGTGCAAAGAAATCAAGAATATATCAAGACATATATAGTTCACCAATGATCAGTCAACTATAAGAGTGGATGAATGCAATGCAATGCAATAGTCACATCTCTCACTCCACTCTTGTACACACATGCTAAGGGTTATGCCTCAAAGCCATGACCCATGGGGGATCCGCGAAGTCCATGTACCAATCGTGCCCTCCGGCATAAACCTCGGAGTCACTCGTGCTCTCCGGCATAAACCTCAGACGCTATCAATCACTCTCAATTTCCGGCAGAAACCTCGGAGTCACTCGTGCCCTCCGGCAGAAACCTCAGAGTCACTCAATCACTCTCAATCTCCGGCAGAAACCTCGGAGTCATCACAAAATAGTATGTAAAGTATGTCAGGCAAGATATTAAGTCTCAACACAAATCACTAGTATACAATCAGATGATAATCACAAAAAATAACACATATGGATACAAGCCCACATAACAGCTGACGGAACCAACGTAATTGTAATTCAACTCCATTTCATGCCCGAAGATCTCAAACTGACGGGAACAAAGAGATCTACAACTCTCATTCATCTCATATTTTCATATTCCTTACGGAGTTGTACAATTTTCACGTTTTATATTATCTGTCCCCAACGACTTCCCACATCTATTTGTAACTCTTCAGTATATCACTAAGTACATGTGCAAACCGTTAGAACGGTTCGTAAAGTTGGCATTAACTAAATATTATCAAATCTCCTTGTAAACTCCAATAAGCCTGAATAATCCATTATATCTCTATCCTGAAATAAAATATATCGTCTTTAAAAATGGGCTACTAGGATACCGATAAGCCTCTCTGGTAATGCATACATAAGTCACTTGACCCTAGATGAGCAGATCCGACCAGATGTAAAATGTAAAATTTCTCGAATATCACTAATAGTCACTCAGATTGATTCTGAACATTAACAGTATAAGTAGTGAGCCTTTCAAAAGTCCATGATGACTCATTCCGTCCATTTTCTCTTGAATAATCAATCTTGTGTTGTCACTCTAACCATTTCACCCAACTCATTAACTTGGTACAACTATACCCTTCGACTTAAATATTCATGTTTCTCAATTAACCCTAACTAGTCACACAAATTTGATAAATCCTTATAAAAATCAAAATACTTCAAGTCCTCCTTTTTGTTCTTTCACTTATCTCATTCACCACTCTGAATACTTTGATATAAGGGTTTTTTGCCTCCTACCCTTCACAATCGTAACAACTCTGAGTGCGATGTCTCATCACACACCCTTACAAAAATCCAAAAATACCCAATCTTAAAATTTTACATGTCTCACTCCAATATCCCTATGTTATTCGTACTTGAAATGTTCAATCATGCTATCAAGCTATAAACGTTTCGACCTAGTTGATCGGTGTATTTTATATACACCTTTTGAGTCATGTTTAGTTAGTCTTTTGCCTATTTTTGTACAAATATGTGTTGTGTTAGGATATATTTTCCTTCTTTTGAGTCACAATGGTTTAAAGTGGCACATTGGCAAGAAGGAGCGAAAAGAGGGCAGAAACAGAGGTTCCAGAGCTCAAAAAGCAAAAAAGTTGGCAACCCGGGCGAGAAACAGGGCGGCGCCGCTGTTACACCCCGTAGTTCAGGTCATGCTTATGAGAACGTACGAAAGGAGTTAAGATTTAAATTTTAGAATGATGGGTTGACGGAATGTGTCGGACGGGTTTTTAGTCAACTTTGAGGCGGTTTATGTCGAGTTTCATTAAGAGTTCCTAGGTGTTTCAAAGGCCTAGTACGTAGTTCGTTGAGTCTAGTTCCCAACGCAACCAATCGTTCGTCGATAGGACAACGGAGTAGAAAGTTATGGAAGTTACAAGTTCAGTGTGCAGTCGAGCAGGAAAACATTTTCGGTCAGGGCCAGTACAGGCGCGGCAGACGCAGTCGCGGCGCGGATAGTCTGAAAATCTCAAGTTGCAGCACGGAAGCGTGGCAGCGAGCCGGAAGTGCTGAAAGTTTGCAGAGGTTTCAGCGCCGCGGCGCCGGCTGCAGGGCCGCGGCGCCGAGACGGGTTTCTGCGAATCTGGGGGCAAAATCAGAACTGTTTTTTCTTGAAAAAAAAGGCCATGGGAGGGTGACAAGTGCCCCCCCCCCCCATCTGATTTTGTGCATGTCCTATTTATTGACCAAGTCTTGAAGACTTGGTCATTCTTGAAAGAACTTCCTTCTCTCTAAAAATTCCTCCTCCTTCTCTCTAAAAATTTCCTCTCCCTTCTCTCTAGAAATTCAAGGAGAAACCAAGGCCTAGAGAAATTTTGGAAAGGTGGCAAGAAGGAAACAGGTTGACAAGCTTGTAGGAGGTTTGTGGAAGGAAGACAAGTGGAATTTGTTGGAATAGTTTAGGGTAACTCCAAGGTAACCATCCGTTCATTTCTTTAAGTAAAATTGTGTTGCATGTATGGAAGAAAGGACTTGTAGTTGTCAATATTGCCTTTAGATATATTGCATGTAGGAATTGGATAAGAATTCGGATTACTAAGGAATTGGATAAGAATTTATGTTGTTATACCTCAAAGTTGCCGAATTGGACCTTGTAGTTTGTACTAGTTTGATATCAATTGTGGGGCGGAATTTTACACGTCTAGTAGGCGTGTAATCCCCTATTTGTTAACTGCATTGTTGAGCCTTAAAGGTGGCGTGTTTGGTTATTGAATTCGGCCTTGAAAAAGGTGGCAAAGTATGTAGAAACAAAGGAAGTGCTGTCCAATTTTCCGTAGGAATAAGGGACTTTTCAATTAGAATGTTCTACGTTGAAGATAGAGGCTAATGGACGTATTATGGTCATTATAGGTTGACATATTACGTGCGGTATATTGGACTTGTGAGTGGTTTGACCCGAAGAGGTATGTGTGTTACACCCCGTAGTTCAGGTCATGCGTTTGAGTGCGTACGAGAGGGAGTAAGACTTAAAAATTTTGAAAGATAGGTTGACGGATTGTTTCGTACGGGTTTTTAGTCAACTTTGAGGCGGGTTATGACCCGTTGCATTGAGAGTTCCTAGGTGTTTCAAAGGCCTAGTGCGTAGTTCGTTGAGTCTAGTTTCCAACGCAACCAACCGTTCGTCGATAGGACATCGGAGTAGAAAGTTATGGGAGTTACAAGTTCGGTCTTGTGATCGGGCATAAAGGTGTTTTAGTCGTAGCCACGGCGCGGCGTTATTCGAGGAGCGCTGAAGTTGCAGCGCCGCGGCGCCGGAAAGCAGGGCCGCGACGCCGGATGTTCTGTGAGGTGGCAGAGGTTTCAGCGCCGCGGCGCCGACTGCAGGGCCGCGGCGCCGAGGCGAAACTTTTGGCGGAAAAACTAAGGAAATCTGATATTTTCTTTTAAAAAGGCCATGGGTGGGTGACAAGTGTCCCCCCCCCCCCCATCTGATTTTGCATGCACTACTTATTGACCAAGTCTTGAAGACTTGGTCATTCTTCAAGTTCATCCCTCTCTCTAGAAAATTAAGCTCTCCCTTCTCTCTAGAAAATTAAGAAGAAAGCAAGGCTTGGGAAAAATCTGAAAATGTAGCAAGAAGGAAACTTGTTGGCAAGCTTGTAGGAGTTGTTGTGGTGGTGATTGTGGAAAGGGGGCTAGCAAATTTGTTGGATTAATTTGGCTAAAACTCTAAGGTAACATTTCTTCTCTCTTTGCTAGTTTATGGTATTGCATGTGAAGAAGAAAGAACTTGTAGTGGTAAATATTGCTCTTAGAAGGATTGCATGTAAGAAATATGATTTGGATTTGAAGGAATTGAATAAGGTTAGGATGTAAGCATGTTGTAGCCTAAATTTCACCTTAAAGTTGTTAAGTTAGTTGTTGTACTTTGTGGGGCAGAATTTTACGCATCCAAGTTTAGGTGTGTAATCCCCTTTGAAATGTTTGGATTGTTGGGCCTTAAAAGTGGCGTTTGGATGTTGAATTCGGCCTTGGAAAAGGTGGCAAAGTATGTAAAAACAAAGGAAATGCTGCCCGATTTTCCGTAGGATTTCGTGACCTTGCACTTGGAGTATTCTACATTGTAACTAGAGGTTAATAAACGTATTATGGTCATTATAGGTTGACGTACTATATGTGGCGTATTGGACTTAGCAAGTGGATTAACCGGAGAGGTATGTGGAAATTTTCTTATCTCTTGAGCATGAGTAGTTATACTATATAGTACGGTAGACGTACGTGTTTTAAATAAAGTAAATCTTGTGGTATACTTGAAGTATTTTGAAGTTTGTGTAAACTGATTTGAAGTATAAGTCTCTTGGTTAGTAAAAGAACGGAATTGTTTATAAGGAGTTATAACGACTTTATGGGAAGTTAGTTATAACGGCCTTATGAAAGGATAAGAATGTCTTAATTTCTAAAAGCATAAAGTTAGTATAACGGCTTTATGGGGAGTTGGTTATAATGACTTTATGGAAGGTTAAAGAGTTGGTTTTTCTTGAATAAGGTCATGAAAATGAGATCCATTTTGTATGTTAATGAAAGCCTAAAGAAGTTATGAGTTTACTTGGACATGCCGCCAATGATGAAGGATTCCACGGGTATGCTTCCATTGTTTTAGTATGAGTTTACTTGGACGTACCGTCAGTGATGAAGGATTCCACGGGTATGCTTCCATGGTCTTTATATGAGTTTACTTGGGCGACGCATCGGTTGAAGGATTCCACGTATGCTTCCACGGTCTTTATATGAGTTTACTTGGGCGTCACACGGTGATGAAGGATTCCACGGGTATGCTTCCATGGACATGCTTACGATGAGGGATTCCGAGGCATGCAGTATGAGGGGTAAGAGTATAAATGAGGGGTACACTCCCAAGATCGTTATACCACCTTCTTCAGGGTAAGAGTATAAATGAGGGGTAAATCCCCAAGATCGTTATACCACCTGTTTCGTGGATTTGCTACCCACGATGCGAGGAATACCTCATGCGAGTCCGTTGAGGCTTATGCGGGTGAAATAGTCCCATGCGGGTGAGTACAGCCTATGCGAGGAATACCTCATGCGGGTCCACATGACCCATGCGGGTGAAATAGTCCCAGGAGTAGGAGTGCTTAATGATACTGCGGGCAGGTGACCTGACTTTGATCATGAGCTTCCTATTTTCATGCAGTATGGTATATACGTGATATTCTCATGGTTAGTAAGGAACAGTGTTCTGTAAACTGATTATTTTACATGTCTCCAATTATTTTAGACTTATGAGGTATTTTCAGTATTTTTTTCCGCCGCATACTTGGTACTGTTATGCGACCTCGTGGCTGCGTTCATGCCGCAGGTTGAGGTATGTAGCTTGCTGATCCGCACTCTTAGGATCACTGTTCAGTTCTTGGAAAGCTCCATTTCTCCAGAGGCTTTGTCTTTTGGTACGATTCCCTGAGGTTGTAGACTTTTGTACATTCAGGGGGTATGGCGGGGCCCTGTCCCGTCACAGTTGTTATTCCTAGAGGTCTGTAGTCACATTTGTGGTTTGGGCTGTAAGAACAAAGTTGTACTTTTTACTTTTGATTAAGTTTATTCTATGGAAGGCAGCCTTATCGGCTTGCCAGTGATGTTTACTTTATTCAGGTTTATGTGTATGTATGTTCTGCTGCTATTCTCTGATGTATACCTGACAGGGTGCCCCGGTAGGGCACCAGTCGCGGCCCCGGGGTCGGGTCGTGACAATGTGAAACTTTCCTATCTCTTGAGCATGAATAGTTGCACTTATGTAGTACGGTAGACGTACAAGACTTTGATATCCCTTACTTGTTTTAAGAATGGTCAAGTTGGGTGAGTAAGGGGATTAACTCACTTCTTTAAAAAGTATTACGGATGTCCTAAGTTTTCAAAGTTAAGGGACTTGAAGTGTCTTAAGTATATGATACTTGTTTCGTTTTAAAAGTATAAGTCCCTTGGATATAGGGAAATGTATTTGACTAATGTATAAAGTTAATATAACGACTTTATGGGAAGTTGGTTATATTAGCTTTATGGAAGGTTAACAAAGAAAGATTTACTTTAAGTAAAATAAGTACGGATAAATGATTTGAATTTATGAAAGGCAAATTGATTTTAAGGCATCAATTTCCTAAGGTTTTAAAAGAAATGAAGTCACTTGATTTAGAAGCCTATTATATTTCTAAAAGGAAAGGTGACTTGTCTTGAAAAGTAGTCGTGACTTGATACTACGGTTATTAGTATCTTGAAAGTTTTAAATAAAAAATGAGTAATTCTTAAAAGGTTAGAGGTACGTGGTACTTGGGTTGAATTCCCGAATTTTCTCTTAAATGACATGTTAGTGCCTTAAGTAAACTAAAATGAGAGGATATATTAATAATGTTATTAAGAAGTTAGGGGATTTCTTAACTTGCTTATGTTATGATAAGCCGGTAGCGCTTATGTTATGTATGATAGTCGGTTGTGCTAGGTTATGTATTATTACGGGGTAGACCCCAGGTTACTACTTATTCCATGGATTTGCTACCCATGATGCGAGTGCGGCGTTTGTACTCATTGCGGGTCCACCGGGCCCATGCGGGTGAAATAGTCCCATGCGGGTGAAATAGTCTCATGCGAGGCGGATGACCTCATGCGGGTCCACAGGACCTATGCGGGTGAAATAGTCCAAAGAGTAGGATTGCTTAATGATACTACGGGCAAGTGACCCTGTTTTGATCATGAGCCTCCTATTTTTATGCAGTAAAGTTTATACTTGTTACTCTCATTGTTAGTAAGGCACAGTGCACTGTATTTGATTATCACCCATGTCTCCAGCTTTATTAGACTTATGATATAATTACAGTATTTTTCAGTTTTACATACTTGGTACATATTGTGTACTGACCCCCTTCCTCGGGGGCTGCGTTCATGCCGCAGGTAGGGGTAAGCAGGTGGTGGATCCTCATTCTTAGGATCTTTGATCAGGTGTCAGAAGCTCCATTTCTCCGGAGGCTTGACTTTTGGTACGGTTCTCCCTGATGTTGTAGATATTATGTACATTCAGGGGTATAACGGGGCCCTGTCCCGTCATAGTTGTTACAAACTCTTAGAGGCCTGTAGTCCTGTTATAATTGGGTTGTAAAGGATGTAACTGTTCAGTCTAGTGATATTTTTATTTACGGAAAGGTAGCCATTTTGGGTTAGCCTGTTTTGTATTTTATATTGTTTCTTGTTTATGAGTTTACTTCCGCTGGTTTTCTCTGATGTTGGATCACAAGGGTGCCCGGGGTAAGGCACCAGTCACGGGCCCGAGGTCGGGTCGTGACAAAAGTGGTATCAGAGCAGTTAATCCTCGGAAAGTGTCTACATGTCGTATCTAGTAGAGTCTTGATTATAGGTGTGTTGTGCACCACATCTATAATCAAGAGGCTACATGATTTTTAGGATTGGTTTCCATTCTTTCACTCTAAGATCGTGCAATAGAGTTGTGTTATAGGTTGAACTCCCTCTGACATATTTTTATGTATCAGTTATGCCTCTACGCAAGGCAACCGCGGCCCAGAAGGGCAAGACAGCTGAGGGAGTTGCTAGTAGGACACAGAGGGTTACGAGGGCACAGGCCCAGTCTTTACCTGAGGTGATGTTTCGGGCAGCGAGTTCCACGACGTCGCCAGCCTCAGCAGAGTTTGGAGCAGCAGCAGCGGCTACTGAGACCGCGGTACCTGGGCCTCCAGTTACACAGCCTGGAGCAGAGGATATGGGTTACAAGGAGATGACCCAGTTATTAGCCAAGATCGTGGCAAGGCAGGAGGACAGACGGGAGGCAGCGGTTCCGGTTGTACCCGTAGTCCACCCCAGATCTGATAGCTTGAGACTTCGGGACTTTTTGAGTTGCAGCCCACCAGAGTTCTATGGGTCGAGGCCTGAGGATGATCCTCAGGAGTTTATCCGACAGTTACAACGGATCATGAGAGTGATCAGGGCCTCGGAGACAGAGTCGGTAGTATTGGGTTCACATCGGCTGCGTGATACTGCAGTTGACTGGTTTGATTCATGGGAACTGTCCCGGGGGGGAGCATGCGCTTCCAGCTGTTTGGGACGAGTTCTCAGAGGCGTTTCGTAGCCATTTCTTGCCTCCGCAGATGAGGAGAGCTCGGGCCGATAGATTTCTGAAGTTGTGACAGAGTGGGCGGACGGTCCGGGAGTACAACGTAGAGTTTGACTCGTTGGCTCGGTATGTCCCCGCTTTAGTGGCAGACATGGAGGACATAATGCACCGCTATGTCACAGGGCTCGATGATTACTTAACAGAGCGTTGCACAGGAGTAGCTCTTCAGCCGGGCATGGACATTGTCCGCATGCAGGCTTATGCACTTGGGTGTGAGGAACGTAGGGGCCGATATATTGATAGATACCAGCAGAAGAGGTCCAGGACAGCAGGGTCCTCTGGTAGTTTTCGAGGCAGAAAACCTCAGCATCAGACCGGATTTGCACCTCAGCCGGTTCAGAGCACTCATCCACCGTCTTTCGGACGTCCAGGGTATTCAGGGGCAGGACAGGGCTCCAGGGCTTCGGGTTCCCAGAGGAACCAGAGTTCCAGTCAGACGAGGCCACCTATGCCTCGGTGTGGTCGATGTGGCGATTACCATCATGGGGGGTGTCGTGTTCCTCCAGGAGCTTGTTACTCTTGTGGCCAGCAGGGCCATTTGAAGAGAGATTGTCCGACCAGAAGTGGCGGGAGTGTTATGGTTCACCGACAGGTCGATTCTTTGGATCTTCGTCTTGGTGGTCGCGCCCGAGGCGAGTGTTCACGGACCAGAAGGCCGCGGCAGGGGTCGTGGGGTCCCGATTCAGCCGGTCCTCAGAACCACATTTATGCTATGTCCAGCCGTCAGGACCAGGAGACGTCACCAGATGTCGTCACAGGTACATTATTGGTTTCATGTTGTGATGTATATGCTTTGATAGATCCAGGTTCTACCTTGTCCTATATATCTCCTCATATTGCTGGTAGAATAGGGATAGAGCCCGAGTCCATAAAACCTTTTGAGGTGGCTACGCCAGTAGGTGATTCGGTGGTAGCTGAGCGGGTATATAAGGCTTGCCCAGTGACTATATACAGTCGTCAGACCCTAGCCGACTTGATAGAGTTGGATATGACGGACTTTGATGTGATTATGGGTATGGATTGGCTAGCATCTTGCTATGTCAATGTGGACTGTAGAAAGAGACTGGTACGGTTCCAGTTTCCTGGTGAGCCGATTATCGAGTGGAAGGGGAATATTGCGTCGCGGAGGGGTAGGTTTATTTCTTACCTCAAGGCTAGGAAGATGGTACGGAAGGGGTATAACTACCATATGGTTCGGGTATTCGATACTGAGGCCGAGATACCAGACCTTCAGTCAGTTCCGGTTGTTAGAGAGTTTCCAGACGTATTCCCAGACGATCTCCCGGGTATCCCTCCTGAGAGGGAGATTGAGTTTTGCATTGATATATCGCCAGACACTCGACCTATATCTATTCCACCATACAGGATGACACCTGCTGAGTTGAGGGAATTGAAAGACCAGCTGAAGGATTTGCTGGAAAAAGGCTTTATCAGGCCTAGTGTTTCTCCTTAGGGAGCGCCAGTTTTATTTGTAAAGAAGAAGGATGGGACGCTGTGTATGTGTGTTGATTACAGGCAGCTGAATAAGGTAACTATCAAGAACAGATACCCCCTCCCCAGGATTGGTGATTTGTTTGACCAGTTGCAGGGTGCGAGGTGTTTTTTCAAGATAGACCTGCGGTCTGGTTATCACCAGGTGCGAGTTAGAGAGGCAGATATCCCAAAGACTGCATTCAGGACCCGGTATGGGCACTATGAGTTCAGGGTGATGTCTTTTGGGTTGACCAACGCCCCAACAGTATTCATGGATTTGATGAACCGGGTGTTCAAGCCATTCTTGGATATGTTCGTTATAGTATTCATTGATGATATCCTGGTTTATTCGCAAGACAGAGCAGGCGAAACACGCAGATCAGAGGCGGTATTGGGAGTCCTCCGGGATCGGCAGTTGTATGCCAAGTTTTTGAAATGTGAGTTTTGGTTGGCTTCAGTGGCTTTCTTAGGGCATGTTATCGGGGCCGATGGTATTCGGGTTGATACAACAAAGATTGAGGCAGTCAATACTTGGCCTAGACCCACTACACCGACGGAGAGTGCGCAATTGGGTCTCATGAGTTATTATCGGAGATTTGGAGAAGTTTGCTTCCATTTCAAAGACCTTTGACTAGGCTGACCCGTAGCGGCTATGTTCGGTGGACGGATGCTTGTGAGGAGAGAGCTTTCGCCATCAAGGAGAAATTGACGACCGCCCCAGTTCTTACTCTTCCAGAGGGTTTAGACGGATATGTGGTTTATTGTGATGCGTCGGGTGTCGGGCTTGGGTGCGTGCTGATGCAGCACGACAAAGTTATAGCTTACGCATTCTCGACAACTCAGGAAGCATGAGAAGAACTATCCCACACATGACTTAGAGTTGGCAGCAATGATTCATGCCTTGAAGATCTGGAGACATTATTTATATGGAGTTCATGTGGATATTTACAGAGACCACAAGAGTCTCCAGTATATCTTCAGCCAGAGAGAGCTGAACTTACGGCAGAGGCGGTGGTTAGAGCTACTTAAGGACTATGATGTCGATATCCTATACCACACAGGGAATGTCAATGTAGTTGCAGATGCCCTTAGTCGCAGGTCGATGGGTAGTCTGTCAGGTGTGCCGCCAGAAAAGAGGGGCATGGTCCGCGAGTTACATCAGCTAGCGAGCCTTGGGGTTCGTTTGGTTGGTTCTGATAGTAGTGGGGTTCGAGTTTGAGAGGTTGCCGAGTCTTCCATCATCAAGGAGGTGAAGAGGCGACAGTATGAGGATCCGATTATGGTACGGTATCGAGATACGACTCTTCGGGAGGAGAAGAGTCTATTTGAGGTAGCACCTGATGGGGTGCTAAGATTTGAGGGCAGGTTATGTGTACCCGATGTAGCAGGACTTCGTCAGCAGATTCTGGGGGAGGCACATAGCGTTCGTTACTCTATTCATCCGGGGTCGACTAAAATATACCATGACCTCAGGTGTATATATTGGTGGGATGGCCTGAAGAGGGACGTTGCGGAGTTTGTGGCGCAGTGTCCGAATTGTCAGCAGGTCAAGGTGGAGCACCAGAAGCCTGGTGGATTGTTGCAGATGATAGAGATTCCAACATGGAAGTGGGAGGTGATCAATATGGACTTTATTACAGGGTTACCTCACACTCAGAGGAAACATGATTCCATCTGGGTTATTGTCGACAGGCTGACGAAATCAACCCATTTTCTTCCAGTCAGGACGACTTTTTCGGCCGAGGATTATGCTAGATTGTATATCAGAGATATTGTGAGACTGCACGGAGTGCCTATATCGATCATTTCAGACAGAGGAGCCCAGTTCACGACTAACTTATGAAGGTCTTTCCAAGAGGGATTAGGGACACATGTGTGTCTCAGTACTGCGTTTCATCCTCAGACCGACGGACAGACCGAGCGTACTATCCAGACACTTGAGGATATGTTGCGGGCCTGTGTTATTGATTTCAGGGGTAGCTGGGAGGATCATTTACCTCTTGTGGAGTTTGCATATAACAACATCTACCATTCTAGTATCTAGATGGCGCCTTATGAGGCCTTATACGGGAGGAAGTGCAGGTCACCGATAGGCTGATTTGAGGTGGGGGAAGTTCAGTTAGTCGGGCCAGACTTGATTTGACGATGGATAAGGTGAAGCTTATCCAGGAGCGGTTATTGTCAGCTCAGAGTCGACAGAAGTCGTATGCAGATCATCGGCGTCGACACTTGGAGTTTGAGGTGGATGATTGGGTCTTCCTGAAGGTATCACCCATGAAGGGCGTGATGAGATTTGGGAAGAAGGGGAAACTTAGCCCAAGGTACATTGGGCCTTATCAGATTGTCCGTAGGGTAGGCAAGGTTGCCTATGAGTTGGATCTGCCGTCCGATCTGGAGGCAGTACATCCAGTCTTTCATGTGTCTATGTTGCGAAAATGTATCGGAGATCCATCTAGAGTGCACCCGATTTGTGATGTCTAGGTGACAGAGGGGTTATCATATGAGGAGAGTCCCATAGCGATACTCGATCGCCAGGTTAGGCGACTGCGGACAAAGGATGTGGCCTCCATCAAGGTCTTATGGCGGAACGAGAATAGGGAAGAAATGACATGTGAAGCAGAGGAGGACATGATGAAAAAGTATCCTCACTTGTTCCCTACACCTCCAGGTAACCCACTTTCCCGCTTATTAGTTTTAATTTGGCATATATGCTTAAGTATTGTTGGGGCCATGTGGAGCGTCCTTGTTTGCAAGAAGAATAGTTAAGAGGGTCTTTATCGATATTGTGATTTGAGTAGGCCTAGAAGGAACATTCGGGACTAATGTTTCTAAGGGGGGGGGGGGGGAGAATGTTACACCCCGTAGTTCAGGTCATACTTATGAGAACGTACGAAAGGAGTTAAGATTTAAATTTTAGAATGATGGGTTGATGGAATGTGTCGGACGGGTTTTTAGTCAACTTTGAGGCGGTTTATGTCCAGTTGCATTAAGAGTTCCTAGGTGTTTCAAAGGCCTAGTACGTAGTTCATTGAGTCTAGTTCCCAACGCAACCAACCGTTCGTCGATAGGACATCGGAGTAGAAAGTTATGGAAGTTACAAGTTCAGTGCGCAGTCGAGCAGGAAAACATTTTCGGTCAGGGGCCAAAGCGCCGCGGCGCCGGATGCAGGGCCTCGGCGCCGGATAGTCTGAAAATCGCTGAAGTTGCAGGGTCGCGGCGCCGGAAAGCAGGGCTGCAGGGCCGCGGCGCTGAGGCGGGTTTCTGCGAATCTGGGGGCAAAATCAGAACTGTTTTTTAAAAAAAAAAGGTCATGGGAGGGTGACAAGTGTCCCCCCCCCCCCCATCTGATTTTGTGCATGTCCTATATATTGACCAAGTCTTGAAGACTTGGTCATTCTTGAAAGAACTTCCTTCTCTCTAAAAATTCCTCCTCCTTCTCTCTAAAAAATTTCTCTCCCTTCTCTCTAGAAATTCAAGGAGAAACCAAGGCCTAGAGAAATTTTGGAAAGGTGGCAAGAAGGAAACAGGTTGACAAGCTTGTAGGAGGTTTGTGGAGGTGATTGTGGAAGGAAGGCAAGTGGAATTTGTTGGACTAGTTTGGGGGTAACTCTAAGGTAACCATCCGTTCATTTCTTTAAGTAAAATTGTGTTGCATGTATGGAAGAAAGGACTTGTAGTTGTCAATATTGCCTTTAGATATATTGCATGTAGGAATTGGATAAGAATTCGGATTACTAAGGAATTGGATAAGAATTTATGTTGTTATACCTCAAAGTTGCCGAATTTGACCTTGTAGTTTGTACTAGTTTGATATCAATTGTGGGGCGGAATTTTACACGTCTAGTAGGCGTGTAATCCCCTATTTGTTAACTGCATTGTTGAGCCTTAAAGGTGGCGTATTTGGTTATTGAATTCGGCCTTGAAAAAGGTGGCAAAGTATGTAGAAACAAAGGAAGTGCTGTCCAATTTTCCGTAGGAATAAGGGACTTTTCAATTAGAATGTTCTACGTTGAAGATAGAGGCTAATGGACGTATTATGGTCATTATAGGTTGACATATTACATGCGGTATATTGGACTTGTGAGTGGTTTGACCCGAAGAGGTATGTGGAACTTTCCTATCTCTTGAGCATGAATAGTTGCACTTATGTAGTACGGTAGACGTACAAGACTTTGATATCCCTTACTTGTTTTAAGAATGGTCAAGTTGGGTGAGTAAGGGGATTAACTCACTTCTTTAAAAAGTATTACGGATGTCCTAAGTTTTCAAAGTTAAGGGACTTGAAGTGTCTTAAGTATATGATACTTGTTTCGTTTTAAAAGTATAAGTCCCTTGGATATAGGGAAATGTATTTGACTAATGTATAAAGTTAATATAACGACTTTATGGGAAGTTGGTTATATTAGCTTTATGGAAGGTTAAATAGGAGGCTCTAACCTTTTAAGAATGACTCATTTTTTATATAAAACTTCCAAGACACTAATAACCGTAGTATCAAGTCACGAGTACTTTTCAAGACAAGTCACCTTTCCTTTTAGAAATATAATAGGCTTCTAAATCAAGTGACTTCATTTCTTTTAAAACCTTAGGCAATTGATGCCTTAAAATCAATTTGCCTTTCATAAATTCAAATCATTTATCCGTACTTATTTTACTTAAAGTATCCATGCGGGTGAAATAGTCCCATGCGGGTGAAATAGTCCCATGCGGGTGAAATAGTCCCATGCGGGTGAAATAGTCTCATGCGAGGCGGATGATCTCATGCGGGTCCACAGGACCTATGCGGGTGAAATAGTCCCAGGAGTAGGATTGTTTAATGATACTACGGGCAAGTGACCCTGTTTTGATCATGAGCCTCCTATTTTTATGCAGTAAAGTTTATACTTGTTACTCTCATTGTTAGTAAGGCACAGTGCACTGTATTTGATTATCACTCATGTCTCCAGCTTTATTAAACTTATGATATAATTACAGTATTTTTTAGTTTTACATACTTGGTACATATGTCAGTCTTCCCCTTCTGCGTTACGCCGCAGGTAGGGGTAAGCAAGTGGTGGATCCTCATTCTTAGGATCTTTGATCAGGTGTCAGAAGCTCCATTTCTCCGGAGGCTTGACTTTTGGTACGGTTCTCCCTGATGTTGTAGATATTATGTACATTCAGGGGTATAACGGGGCCCTGTCCCGTCATAGTTGTTACAAACTCTTAGAGGTCTGTAGTCCTGTTATAATTGGGTTGTAAAGGATGTAACTGTTCAGTCTTGTGATATTTTTATTTACAGAAAGGTAGCCATTTTGGGTTAGCCTGTTTTGTATTTTATATTGTTTCTTGTTTATGAGTTTACTTCCGCTGGTTTTCTCTGATGTTGGATCACAAGGGTGCCCGGGGTAAGGCACCACGGTCCGAGGTCGGTCGTGGATACCATGCGCGCCACCAACCAGCGGCAGAGCGCCACGACGCCCAAAGAGCGCAGAGTCGCGAGTTTGCGCCATGAGCGGGCTTGTAGCGCCAAGGCGGGAAGATTGCCAAATCCGAATTGGAATGGGCCAAGGCCAAGAAGGAAAAGATTTGGGACGTTTTGGAGGTTATAAAAAGGATTTTAGGTCAAATTTTTGGAATCCCATACTTGACAATTTATCACAACTTGGAGATCAAGATTGGAGACTTATTTTTGTGTAATTTCTTGTTCTTTATTTTTTATTTTTATGTTGGATATTAGTTTAGTTCTTGGCATGTCTATGGCTAGGAACTAACTTAATTTAGGGTTTTTCATGTCGAATCGCTTGAACCTCGTTCTTATGAATTAATGCATGTTTTGGTTTCTTCTTATTATTGTTGAGATTTATTCAATATTTGTTTTGATTGCTTGGTAATTAATTGATCACTAATTATCATAACTTATATGATTTCTAATCGAAAGTCGAAAGGGGAGATTGTGAATATGCTATAGTTGAATAAACATAGGTTAAATCGTGGACGAAAGTACCCCGATACTTGTGTAGCTTGATAGGTTATTATTCTTAATCCTCCTTTATAGTCAATCTTGTCAGCGAAAGATAGAAGGGTTCTATATTGGGGTTGAGTGTTTATATTACATTAATAGGAGTATAAAACGACTTAGTTAACCTGCTATCTCAAAATAGAAGAAGAACCATAATTATTTGCATTAACGAGTAAAACGAGTGGATAATTGAGTAGATTTGGAAGCCCTATTTCCACCATATCTGAAGTAAAGTAAAGTAAATTAGTTAGCATCTATAATCATAGCTATAAACAATTCATCAAATATTTGGTTACCAAATATACACCACAAAATAGAGGTTGATAATTGGACACTAATCCCTGAGGACGATAACTCGGTCTTCTAGACTATATTACTTGTCACGACACGTGCACTTGCGTTTAGTGTGTGCATAAATCTCCCATCAAGATTTTGGCGCCGTTGCCGGGGATTGGCGCAGTTCAATATCATTTTTATTGGTGAAACCGTGCGCCGTGATCTGTTTGTTGATTTTGATCTGTTGCAGACATCTAGTTTATGCGAAGGAGAAGAGGAGCAGATACACTTGTTCCCTTCAACTCGGAATGGAAGTGTGAAGAAGATTGAGTTTAGCCTTGTCTCCAAGAAAGGCAAAACTCGTTCACACCATGCTCACACTGACCGAAGGCCGACTGGTTCCCAAGACAACCCATCCCCTTCCCTTGTTCCCATTTTGGCCGAATGGCCTTGTCTTTGTGTCCTTTTGTTTTCCTTCTAGAATGATCTCTATAATGCTATAAATAGATCATTTTTGAGTTTAAGACTAAATCCAAAGTGTGTTTTCAATTTGTGTCTTGAAGCATATCAATCATGTGTGGGTCACCCCTCCCTTTAGTATAAGTCTTGGTTAGGACTGTGTGACCTAATCAATACCCAAACTCAAGCAACTCCCTTAGTGGTAAGTGAACGTTGGAACTGTGTGGACCAACCTAGCCTAAGTTTTGGGTTACTAAAATGACTTTCGATCATCCTCACTTGGCTAGTTCACGGGCATTGCACGTAGCAAATCTCGGTCTTAATCTAATGGCATTGATAACCTTATCCTTGGTGTCGATTTGGGCAGTAAAACCCTCGTGTATCTATCCTTGGGATCATCGACCGTACCTCACTACAAACACAACCACTAAACACTTAAACCATATCAATCGAACCAACACTTAACCAAATCGATCATACTTCACTCAAGCTTGTTTTGGAAACTCGTGTTCAATATTCACCCAACCTACTATATACCAACCACCCTTACCTCCCACATTACTTCATAAACATCCCCACCAAAGTTCACCATCCTAAATAGTCCACAAATACCCGTCCAATCCAGATAACACCAAATAGTCTACATAACACACACTACACCAAGAATCTTACTGTCCCAGTTCTATTCCACCATTTTGCCAGTATCTAACCACCAAAGCTTGAACATCACCCTTAATGAGTCTACAACAATCCCCTAAAACTCCTTGACTCAACTCATTTTAAGTATACCAAAAATAGCCATCAAACAACCCACTGTCCAGTCAAATCGAAAACCCAAGACCCCCTATTTTGGCATCCATTTTTAAGTCAACCTGAATATCACCAATACCCGACATACTTGAACAACATCACTACTCTTTACATACATCATATTAGTATCAAAGTGAGACAATCCTATCCCATGCTTTGACGTTATGGCACAAGTAAGTGGCGAGAATAAAAGGGCCTTGTCTGAAATGGTTGCGGAACAAGTAAAGAGAGAATTTGCTAATCGTGCAGTCATCAATGATGTGGAATTAGGGGAGGAGTTTTCTCAAAACAATCCCATACATGTTGAAGATGATGCACAAGATGCACCAAGAATTGAAAGATGAGGTGACCGGACGTTACGGTTTGACCTTCCAACATTTGAAGGAAACTTGGATCCCAAGGAGTTTCTCGAATGGCTAAGGGCCTTTGAAAGGCTCTTTGAATTCAAAAACTATGATTATCACCAATGCTTTAAGATTGCCACATTAAAGATTAAATCTTTTACCTCCGTGTGGTATGAAAATTTGAAGGCAAGCCGAAAGAGGCATGGTAAGTCCAAGATCAATTCTTGAGAAAGATTGAAGAAACACTTAAAAAGAAAATTCTTGCCCCAAAAGTATGAACAAGATATGTACCTTAAACTCATCAAGATTCGAAAATGTATTCTTAAGGTTGAAGAATACATTCGGGAATTCGAGAGGGTCAAAATGTTGTGTGATTTAGAAGAGAAAGAGTTGCAACGCATTGCACGGTTCATTGGTGGACTAAGTGCGAAAATTCAAGAAAAAACGGATGTGTTAACTTACACAACATTTGAGGATGTGTGCCATTTGGAACTAAGATTCGAACGGCAACAAAAGAAGGTTGTCACAAGACCTTACACTAAGACCACAAGTGCTAAGGATAAGGTTGACACGTCCTATTCTAATCCATTATACAAACAAGACGATGAGAACAAGGGCAAGGGACAAATAGAAGTTACCCAATGTGTTGATAAATGAGGTAAGAGATGTTACAAGTGCCTAGGACTCAGACATTTTTTCAAGGAATGTCCCAACCTGAGGACCATGACAATGGAAGAGTATAAAGAAAATGGTGATTCCTTTATGGTAGAAGAGACCAAGGTATATGAGAACTAAGAGGAAGACGAGTCTATTGCAGAGGATAGTGTGAGTCTAGTCCTTCAACACGTGCTAAGTGCACAATTGGAGGATCTTGATGAAAATCAGAAAGAGCAGATTTTCTACACGCGGTGCAAGGTAAAAGATAAAGTATGTATTTTGATTATTGATGGAGGGAGTTGTACAAATATGGTATCCATTGGAGTGGTAGGCAAATTACAACTACCAATCCGGGAGCATCTTAAAACCTACAACCTCCAATGGGTCAACAAGGTGGTTGCCACTCAATCCCTTATTAATTTTCGGATTGGATGATATGTTGATGAAATTTGGTGCGATGTCCTTCCAATGGACGCATGTCATATTTTATTGGGTAGGCCATGGCAATATGATAGGACACCCATGGACGATGGCGAACATAACACCTACTCATTTCACAAGGATGGTAGGAACTTCCGGCTCATACCTTTGTCACCAAATAAAGTAAGAGAAATGAAAATCCAACAAGCGCAGAAACGTCAAGCCAAGTTTGAGGCACAGAATGAGGAGGATGAATCTAAGAAGGGGAGTGCCATGAATGTTTTGGCATATAGAGAAGAGGCCGGTTCGAATGAGGTTTTGGAAATGGGCAAGCCACATGAATCAACAACCGAGCTACCACCTAACAATCTTGTTGATACTATTTGTGAGGTAACTCCTGGAAGATACCCCCCTCTATGTAATGATCCGAAGGCCATAACCAAGCTAATTGTTCAAGAAGACTTTATTCCATGGCAAACCTTTAGCTATGACAATGAAGAAGCAACACAAGGTTGGACCTTCTTGTACAATCCACTGTACCAAGTCGAACGAATGGATAGTATCTTCGTCGGTCCATTATATGAACAAACAAGGATGAAAGAAGGAATCGACATGGGATTTTCATATAAAAAAGCATCCAGAATCTTGTCAAAGGAAGGTGATGAACTCATTCTTGATTTATTTTCAAGAAGTTCGTTATCTAGTCACCAAGCCTATGGACATGGAAAGCAAGAAGTATTGGGCGACGAAAATGGTCAGAGGTAACTTTGCTCCGACATGGCATATGTCTTATTGGTATCGAGGCAAGATGAAGAATGGAATGTGTACATCAACAACCAATTGTCCTACATCCTCACCATAAGTTACCAGTATCCATGGCCAACCATAAATGATTATAATTTGGGTGGAATGCCATCGAAGCGTGATTTGCAAGAAAGATTTCCATCAATGAAGATCCGAGAGGAAATTAAGCGTGGGAAGGGCTTCAAGGAAATACATGGTAGATGCGGTTGTTTTGTGGTTTGTGACATCCAAAGAAGTAAGTGTTATGCTACCCCTATCACGTCCATGACAATACAAGAGCTTGGAAAGGTTGGAACCACCCTAGGCCAAGAAAAACAAACCAAATATCACGATGATGAAGGGTTGTCGGGTGCACAGCTTACACCTTGACTTATGACTCATTGGTCAAATCGGGAGAATACTTGAGGGATGGTCCCTTCAAGGTGCTAGCCAAGCTTTGAAAATATTTGTGCAAGGAGTACCATTCGAACGCAATATGGTATGTCCCTAAGAGGTTTTCATACTTGAACCATCCGAATTTGAAGACAAATTATCTCCAATAAGGGGAGATTGATGAAAGAAAGGGTCCGGACTTAGCTTCTCAATTTGAGTTATTGACCAAAGGATCAAGGAGGTCAAATATTGGCCATCAACCCGCGGTTGTGGGTCGAGAATGGCATGGATTGTGGGGAGGGTTAGGAGTCATAACTTAATAGCCTCCTAATGCCAAGTTTTATTCGGCCTTATGTGTTGGTCTTGGCCGAGACCTTGCATTTTATTTTGTTGTCTTTAATTTCTAGCGTAGTTATTAGTCATCCTATGACATATTAAATTCATGTAATAGTTCTTATCTTACCGTAAGGACATATTCAATTCTTGTAAGGAGATGGTTAAGCCGAGAAGGTGACATGGCCAAGAATGCCAAGATGGCACGGACAAGAGATACTTGGTCGACAAAGTGGCGGAGAAAAGAAGCTTTTCAAGAAGATCATTTAAGAGCCAAATAAGGAAGGTCAAACTCGACCTAGAGAAGTGGAAGAGTTGGCCGAGAACCATTCTATTGTGCAAGGTATGAAAGCTTCTAAAATAATCCCAAGAAGATGAAGTCTAGAGAAACCAAGATTCATTCCCCCTTTTTACTTGGTTACTACAATGGAAGTGTGAAGAAGATTGATTTTACCCTTATCTCCATGAAAATCCAAACTCG
The DNA here is from genome assembly GCA_029844215.1 of Przewalskia tangutica. Lineage (NCBI taxonomy): Eukaryota > Viridiplantae > Streptophyta > Magnoliopsida > Solanales > Solanaceae > Przewalskia > Przewalskia tangutica. Next base: position 86,065,021 of record CM056734.1, read on the forward strand.
TTCACACCATGCTCACAATGACCGACGACCGACTTGGTTCCCAAGACAACCCATCCCCTTCCCTTGTTCCCATTTCGACTGAATGGCCTTGTCTTTGTGTCCTTTTGTTTTCCTTCTATAATGCTATAAATAGATCAGTTTTGAGTTTAAGATTAAATCCAAGTATGTTTTCAACTTGTGTGTTGAAGCATGTCGATCTTGTGTGGGTCACTCCTCCCTTTAGTTTAAATCTTGGTTAGGACTGTGTGACCTAATCAAATATCCAAGCTCGAGAAACTCCCTTAGTGGTAAGATAATATTGAAATTGTGTGGACCAACCTAGCCTAAGCTTTGGGTTACTAAAAGGGCTTTCGAACACCCTTACTTGGCTAGTTCACGGGCATTGCACTTAGCAAACCCCGGTCTTGATCTTGTAGCATTGGTCACCTTATCCTTGGTGTCAACTCGTGCATTAAAACCCTCGTGTCTCTATCCTTGAGATCATCTACCGTACCTCACTACAAACACAACCACTAAAACTTAAACCACATCAATCGAACCAACACTTAACCAAATCGATCATACTTCACTCGAGCTTGATCCTGGAAACTCGTGTTCAATCTTCACCCAACCTACTATACACCAACCACCCTTACCTCCCACATTGCTTCGTAAACATCCCTATCAAAGGTCACCATCCGAAACAATCCACAAATATTCGTCTAATCCCGATAACACCAAACAGTCTGCATAACACACTTGACCAAGAACCTTATTGTCCCAGTTCTATTCCACCATCCTGCCAGTATCCAACCACCAAAGCCCGAACATCAAAACAACCATCAACGTGTCTACAACAACTTTCTAAAATGTCTTAACCCAACTCCCTTTAAATCTACCCGAAATAGCCATCAAACAACCCATTGTCCAGTAAAACTGAGAACCCGAGACCTTCCATTTTGGCATCCATTTTTGGGTCAACCCGACTATCACCAATAACTGACCCACTTGCACAACATCACCCCTCTTTACTTGCATCATTTACTTTGTATATTATAACTATTTCTCTAGTATTGACTTTGCTATTCATATTTTTAGTTTTAATATTTAAGGTTAATGTATCCGTAACATTCTGGTCATTGATATTAACCGAGAAGTTTGGATAACAATTAAAATATACTGGGCCACGGGCTAGATTACTTTGTAATACTCCTAAATAGTCATCAAAATTTAGTAGTCTAGCATCTCTTAATAAGAGATATATGTGTGTCTAAACCTAAGTGATACAGAGGTTTGACTGCAACCTAGACCAGTCCTATATGGAGGAAGTTATATTCTTTTTTATATCTGTTTATATCACGTGCAGCTAACATCTTAATAATTTCTTTCAAATTATTTAAGGCTATTATGGACTCACATATTTTGATATTATAACTTTTTATAAAATCAAACCTTCCTATATCATATATAGATTTGAAAGATTCTTTAGAAATATTCCAATTCAATATATCGTGTTAATAGTTGAGGTAGAGAGATTCTCATTATTTAAAACGTTTTGTTATTCTGAAGTGTCCATTTATAAATGTGCAGTTGATATGTATAAAATAGTCAACGAGTCATCTATTTGTCTTTGTTGAATAGATAAATTATGATTAATATTAATCAGTTTATGATATAAAGCTACTATTTTATCTAGGATTGTTTTCTTAACGATTTGTTTTGTATAACAATCTAGTGTCTCAGAGGTCACTGAGTTTTTATAATAATTTATTGCTTTTAATGTCTGAGTTCTTAGCATTTTATATTTAGCTTTATTTTTTAACACTACAACAAATAGCCTCAAAGAGGGTAATTTTTTTAAATAAAAAAGAACGACTTTTTAATGCTTTATTAGTTATTACCAAAAAAGGCGATTTCTAGTCACCCTTTTTAATTTAACCAAAAGGGGCGAATTTTTGAAGTCGCCCTTTTTTATTACACCAAATAAGGCGACTAGAAGTCGCCCCTTTTGGTCAGAATCTTTAAAGTCGCTCTTTTTGGTCCTCAACAAAAAGGTCGCCTACAGTCGCCCTTGTTGGATATTGATCAAAAAAGATGTCGCCCTTGTGGAATATCGATAAAAAAGGGCGACTACAGTCGCTCTTGTTGGATATCGATAAAAAAGGGCGACTACAATCGCCCTCTTTGAGTACAACAAAAAATGGGATTAAATAACTTTTATTTGTTACTTCAATTAGTGATTAATAATTACATGTCTTCTTAGAGTAGTAAAAGTTGAATTGAAATATGAAATTAATGTTTTTTTATTTTCCAAAGTGACAAATATTATAGATCAAATTTGAGATAAATTTATTTAGAGATTAATCCGGAATTAATTATTTCTTATCTCTCACACCAAACGAGTCCTACAAATTCTTTAAATGTCTTTCTTAACTATTACATTTTTTGACTCATATCAACGTTATAAGAATTTCAGTAATGTCTTATAAAATAGTGACGATCGATTTTGTATTTCTATTTAAGTTTATTTAACAAAAGAGGGCGAATTTCATCTATGTTGTATAAATAAATATGTATTTTTCTTACTTTTGTAATTTTAATTTATTTCTAAACTTTTATTCCACTGCCCATACATGTTTCGATGTTTAAATTTATCTATCATATTTTATTAAAAAAATCAAATTACTACAAAAGTTGAATATTTCCCACTCAGTTAAAGCTTAAATAACACAAAATAAAGGACTATCATTGGTATAATACTCAAAACACACACATATATATATACTTTAGTGAAAAAAATTCACTCTATTTTTAACCACATAAAAAAGGGCGACTACGGTCGCCCTTGTTGGATATCGATCAAAAAGGGCGACTACGGTCGACCTTGTTGGATATCGATCAAAGAGGGCGACTGAGTACAACAAAAAATGGGATTAAATAACTTTTATTTGTCACTTCAGTTAGTAATTAATAATTACATGTCTTCTTAGAGTAGTAAAAGTTGAATTGAAATATGAAATTAATGTTTTTTTTATTTTCCAAAGTGACAAATATTATAGAGCAAATTTGAGATAAATTTATTTAGAGATTAATCCAGAATTAATTATTTCTTATCTCTCACACCAAAAAGGGCGATCGTAGTCGCCCTTTTTGATCGATATCCAAAAAGGGTGACCGTAGTCGCCCTTTTTGATGTGGTTAAAAATATAGAAAAAATTAAATGCACCAACTGGGATTCGAACTTCTTATAACGTTGATATGAGTCAAAGAATGTGATAGTTAAGAAAGACATTTAAAGAATTTGTAGGACTCGTTTGGTGTGAGAGATAAGAAATAATTAATTTCAGATTAATCTCTAAATAAATTTATCTCAAATTTAGTCTATAATATTTGTCACTTTGGAAAATAAAGTTGATATGATCGATATCCAAAAATCGATAACCAAAAAGGGCGACTTTAGTATGTTGCCCTCTTTGAGTACAACAAAAAAATGGGATTAAATAAATTTTATTTGTTACTTCAATTAGTGATTAATAATTACATGTCTTCTTAGAGTAGTAAAGTTGATTTGAAATATGAAATTAATGTTTTTTTATTTTCCAAAGTGACAAATATTATAGTCTGAAATATACGACTCTGAATCTGATTTGAAATTATTCGAAAATTATGAATATCCGATTTTTTAAAAAAAAAATCGCCCTTCGGGTCGAAATCTGACCCGAAATTATCCGAAAATTACGGATATCCAATTATTGCGATATCCGAAATTATCCAAAAGTTTTGAATATCCAATTTTTTGGATATGCGAAATATTCAGATCCAAAATTATCCAAAAATTTCAAATATCCGATTTTTTCGATATCCGAAATATTCGGATTTGAATCCGATCTGAAAATTATCCAAAAATTACGAATATCCAATTTGTTGATATCAGAAATATTCGGATCCGAAATTATCCAAAAATTTTGAACACCCGATTTTTTGGATATCCGAATATTTGGATCCGAATCGAATTCAAAACTATCCGAAAATTGCAGATATCTGATTTTTTTTGGCTATCCGGAATATTCGGACCCGAAATTATCCGAAAATTATGGATATCCAATTATTTCGATATCCGAAATATTCGGATCCAAATCCGATCCGAAAATTATTCGAAAATTATGAATATCCGATTTTTTGATATCCGAAATATTCGGATCTGAATCCGATCCGAAATTATCCAAAAATTGCGGATATCCGATTATTTCGATATCCGAAATATTTGGATCTGAATCCGATTCGAAATTATTCAAAAATTGCAGAGATCAGATTTTTTGGCTATCCGAAATATTCGGATCCGAATCCGATCCGAAGTTATCCGAAAATTATGGATATCCGATTTTTTGAATATTCACAATATTCGGATCCGAATATTCAAAATTTTCATCTTTTAAATCATATTTTAATTTATCTTTAAGTATTTTAAATCCTATTTTAATTATGAGGAACATAAATATAACAAGTATTGATAGTTGATTTAGTGGTAGAATGAGACAGTTCCACAGAGGAGACCCGGGTTCGATTCCTGGAATGGAGATATTTGTGGTGATTAATATTGCATAACTAGTGGTCTAGTGGTAGAATGATAATGTTCCACAGAGGAGATCCAGGTTCGATTCTTGGCATGGAGGTATTTGTGGTGATTAATATTGCATAACTAGTGGTAGAATAGTACAGTGTCACAGTTCATACCACGGTTCGAATCTCTGCTTGATCTACGACAACAGACGTAATAAGGCAACTTGAAGGGCGATTAAAAATCACCCACTTTGATCTAAGGGCGCGATATTTAAGCCAAAGAAGGTGACTACAATCGCCCTCTTTGAACCGATTTGTTGTAGTGTAAGCATACCCATTTTAGGGAATTAGCATACTTAATTTAAGGTTGTTTTGTCACGACCCGATCCTGGGCCCGCGACTGGTGCCCTATCTGGGCACCCTTACAGGTATACATCAGAGAAAACCAGCGGAACATACATGAAACTCATAACGTACATTAACAGGAAATAAACAACAGACTAGCCGATGAGGCTACCTCTCTGGACATATATATATATATATATATATATATATATATATATATATATATATACATAGTCAAAAGCAGTTACATCCTTCTTCTTTAAAAACCGACCCACAAGATATGACTAGAGACCTCTAAGAGTTTTTGGACATAATAACTGTGACGGGACAGGGCCCCGCCATATCCCTGAATGTACAACAACCGACAATACCAGGGATGTGAACCAAAGATAAGCCTCCGGAGTAATGGAGCTTCTCAATAGCTGAACAGTGATCCTAAGTGTGAGGATCAGCAACCTGTTTAACTCTACCTGCGGCAAGAACGCAGCTCTCGAGGAAAGGAGGTCAGTACAAAATATGTACCAAGTATGTGAACTGAAAGTACTGCAATTTAAATCATAAGTCGAGATATAAAGCTGGAGACAAGTATGATAACCAAATTAACAGTACACTTGTGCCTTATTAACAAAGAGACTAATGAGAATAACTTTTGTCGTTTAAAAGTATGAAGGTTATGATTAATTCAGGGCTACCCGCCCGTTGATCGGTGTATTTTATATACACCTTTTGAGTCATTTTTAGTTAGTCTTTTGCCCATTTTTGTACAAATACGTGTCGTCTTAGGATAGATTTTCTTTCTTTTGAGTCATAATGGTTTAAAGTGGCTCATTGGCGAAAAGGAGCAAAAAGAGGACAGAAACAGAGGTTCCAGAGCTAAAAAAGCTAGAAAGTTGGCGAACTGGGCAAGAATAGAGCAGGCCATGGCGCTTCCAACCAAGAAGATTTAGGCGCGCGCCAAAATACAAAGAACTGCAGAGTTTCGCGCCGGCGCCAAGCAGGTCGAGGCGGGAATTCTGCCAAATTCGAAAGGGAATGGGCCAAGGCCTAGAGGGAAACGTTTAAGAACGATTTGGAGGCTATAAAAAGGACCTTTCTAGGTCAGATTAAGGGTTCCAACCCTTGCCAATTCATCACAAACTTGGAGATCAAGATTGGAGACTACTTTTGTGTAATTTCTTTATTCTTTGTTTTATTTCTTTGTAGTTTATGTTGGATATTAGTTTAGTTCTTGACATGTCTATGGCTAGGAACTAACTTAATTTAGGGTTTTTCATATCAAATCACTTGAAACTCATTCTTATGAATTAATGCATGTTTTGGTTTCTTCTTATCATTGTTGAGATTTATTCAATATTTGTCTTGAATGTTTGGTAATTAATTGATCACTAATTATCATAATCTATATGATTTCTAATCGAAAACCGAAAGGGGAGATTGTGAATATGCTATAGTTGAATAAACATAGGTTAAATCGTGGACGAAAGTACCCCGATACTTGTGTAGTTTAATAGGTTACTGCTCTTAATCCTCCTTTATAGTCAATCTTATCACCGAAAGGTAGAAGGGTTCTATATTGGGGTTGAGTGTTTATATTACCTTAACAGGAGTATAAAACGGCTTAGTTAACCTGCTATCTCAAAATAGAAGAAGAACTATAATTAATTGCATTAACAAGTAAGATGAGGGGATAGTTGAGGAGATTTGGAAGCCCTATTTCCACCATATCTGAAGTAAAACAAAGTAATTTAGTTAGCATTCATAAGTATAGTTATAAACAATTCATCAATCATCGGTTACCAAATAGATACCATAGAATAGAGTTTGAGAATTGGACACTAATCCCTGAGGACGATAACTCGGTCTTCTAGACTATATTACTTGTCATGACATATGCACTTAAGTTAGTGTGTGCATAAATCGCGCATCAAGTTTTTGGCGCCGTTGCCGGGGATTGGCGTAGTTCAATATCATTTTATCTATTCTTAATTTCTAATTTGGTTTTTTTTTTTTTTTTTTTATTTTATTACTATATTTTTATCTTTTATTCGTGAAACTCGTGCGCCGTGATACGTTTGTTGATTTTGATCTGTTGCAGGCATCTAGTTTATGCGAAGGAGAAGAAGAGCAGATACACTTGTTCCCTTCAACCCGGAGATTGAAAAAACTTGCAAACAGAACAGGAGAAACCAACGAATTTTGGCCTTAATAGAAATGGGGGGCTTGCAGAACAACAATGAGATGAACGAAGGGTTAGGTGATCATCAACCTAACCAAAGGATGCCCCGGAGATTGCTAATGGATGTGGAAGATAGGGTCCAGGTCTAAGCTGAGAGAAGCTTGGGAGATTATGTGCTGTCAAGGGTGAATGGAGCACAAACTTGCATCAGACTCCCAGTAATATGAGCAAATAATTTCGAAATCAAGCCTGCGATCCTTAGTATGGTGCAGAATACTATTCAATTCGGAGGGTTGCCATCGGAAGATCTTCACATGCACATAGCTAACTTCTTGGAGTTGTGTGCAACTTTCAAGTATAATGGTGTTACTGACGACGCCATCCGATTGAGGCTTTTTCCCTTCTCACTCAGGGATAGAGCAAAAGTTTGGTTGAATTCTCTGCCTACAGATTCTATATTCACATGGCAGGAGTTGGCACATAAGTTTTTAGCAAAGTTCTTTCCACAGTCCAAAGCCTCTAAGCTGAGAGGGGAGTTGAATATTTTTTATCAAGCTGATGGAGAGTCACTCTATGAGGTTTGGCAGAGATTTAAAGATTTGCAAAGGAAGTGTCCACATCATAGCATTGAGTTGTGGAATTTGGTCCATATTTTCTACAATGGGCTAAGCGGGACCACAAGAACTATCATTGACGCAGCCGCAGGTGGAACTTTCATGAGGAAGACAACACACGAAGCCCATGATTTGTTAGAATACATGGCCACCAATAATCATGTAACAGAGGACAGAGGGGTGAGTAGAAGAAGGGCAATATGAGTTCATGAGATTGATGCCATCACAACATTAAATGCACAAGTTACCCTCTTGACCAAACAACTGCAACAGAACACAGTGTCAGTGAATGCATTTCAAATGTCATTGAGTTGTGAGATGTGTGGAGGTCCACATACCTTTGATAGGTGCCCATCAGCAGACCCCAACAACATCTCTATCGAGCAAGCAGAATGCCAAGCTGTAGGGAATTATCAAAGGCCCCAGAACAATCCCTACTCAAATTCCTACAATCCAGGGTGGAGGAATCACCCTAACTTTTCATGGAGGGGTGATCAAGGGCAGCAGAACCAATTTCGAGGCCAATACCAAAATCAGCAACCATTCACTCAGGCCTTATTTTCACAACAATTTAATGTACCTGCTCAACAAGAGAAGCCAGATGAGTTTAGAGCAGCCCTGTTGACACTCACCAACTCACAGACCCAGTTCATGGAAGAGACCAGATCCTCTATCAGGAATTTGGAGACGCAAGTGGGACAACTAGCGAAGATGGCAAACAACAGGCCACATGTCACTTTGCCTAGTAATACAGAGATGAACCCCAGAGAACAATGCCAAGCGGTGCAGCTGAGGAATGGAAAACAGTTAGAACAACTTACACCCCAGCCTGTGGTAGAACAGAGAGTAGATGTAGAGAGGGAGAGGGTTACTGAAGACCGCCCTATGTTAGAGAAAGTTCCAACAGTCCTAGTGAAGGAATACACTGAGAGGATTCCTTAACCACAGAGGTTGCAAAGGAAAGTGATTGACAAGCAATTCTCCAAGTTCTTGGAGGTATTCAGAAAGCTACACATTAACATTCCGTTCATTGAGGCATTGGAGCAAATGTCTACTTATTTTAAATTCATGAAGGAAATTCTTGGGAAGAAGAAGAAGTTGGCAGAGTATGAGACGGTGGCACTGACAGAGGAATGCAGTGCCATCCTGCAGAAGAAATTGCCCCCAAAACTCAAGGATCCAGGGAGCTTCACATTGCCTTGCACAGTTGGCAGGGTGACATGTAATAGGGCCCTTTGTGATTTGGGGGATAGCATAAACCTTATGCCCTTGTCCGTTTTTAAGAGATTGGGGTTGGGTGAGGCCAAACCAACCACTATGAGCTTGCAGCTAGCAGATATGACAGTGGTGCATCCCAGGGGAACGATTGAAGATGTCTTAGTTAAGGTGGGAAAATTCTTCTTTCCCGCAGACTTCCTCATCCTTGATATGGAGGAAGATGATGAGATCTCCATCATATTGGGAAGAGCATTCTTGGCAACCGGGAGAGCCCTGATTGATGTGGAGAAGGGTGAGCTGACACTTAGAGTGGAGAATGAAGAGATGGTGTTCAAGGTGTTCAAACACATCATTGAACCCCCAGTCATGAGCAAGTGCTTTGCAGTTAGCACTGTCAGCACATCGGTTGAGCCAGCACAAGCCAAAGCAAGGGAAGTAAGTCCGCCAAAACTGGTAAGCAATGCTAAACATCCTCTTGAGAAAAAAGAGAAAAAGAAAAACAGAAGGCGGAAGCGAAAAAAGTTGATGAAATGGATATGATGTGGGGTTACTTTACCCCATGCCTCTTGATAAGGAACTTGCGTCCGACTAAAAGACGTTAAAGACAGCGCTACTTGGGAGGCAACCCAAGGTTATTTTATTTTTCTTAGTTTTTTGCAATTTAGTTTTAATTAGAACAGTCTCACGGAAGGTATCATTTGCATGTTGTGATGACAGGTACAGGGCCAAAATTTGGATGACGAAAACGGAGAAATCAAAAGAAAAAAATCGGCTCAGCGCCACGGCGCCCAGCAGAGGACCGTGGCGCCGGAAGTGCAGAAGGGCGCAGAAAGTTCAGCGCCACAGCGCCAAAAGTCCAGAAGATCGCAGAAATCAGCCGCAGTCACAATCGAGCGCCGCTACTGGAAGTTCGCAGGTCGCAGAAGTTTGGGCGTCGCGGCGCCAATTGCAGGACCGCGGTGCCGCGATGAAAAATCTGAATTTTAAAGGAGTCCTAATCCGATTTTCCTCTCTCCAAATCAAAAACCCAACCCTTTCCTCTCTCCAAAACCCACAAAATTAACCCTTTTACCTAAAAATCGTCCATAAACTAAACTCAATCACAACCAAAGTACTTAAATTCCTTACACCCTTAACCATCTTAAACAACAACCCTCATTCCATTGCCTCAATACATCATTAGGAACAAGAAAATCTTAAAGAACACCGTCCTAGGTAACTGTTATACCCCGTATTTCCAGAGTATGTACGTGAGCGCGTACGTATTATAATTTGAGCCTTAAAGTTGGCTAGTTTCGAAATTTGTACACAACACCCGATTAGAGTCGTTTTTCGACGAAACGTTTCCACAGCTTTCGTAGGGAAAATTACGGCTATGTCATTAATAATTTTTGCGGATTTTTCCGAGAGACGAAACATTTTGGACCAACGGGAGGGTGACATGTGTCACCCTCACATTGGAAGGAGTGGACGGACGAAATGGGCATGGTTGGCACGTTTTTTGTGCCTTCTTCTTAGTCAAGGAGTTGGTAGGATATTTTGTGTGGAAGATGAGAAAGTGGGACCCACAAACACATGGCTTAATCTTGACCCTACACTTGCATGGCACTTGGCTTGATCTTGGCCATTGGTTGGCCTTTGGTTAGCCTATAAATACTCCCCTTACTTGAAGACTTTCTTCATCCAAAACTTGAGCAATCTTTCTAAGTCTCAAAACTCCTCCTCTTGTTTGATCTCGTCCAAAAGCCCTCCCCCTTTGAGAAGGCCCTTTGGCGAGAGCTTCCTCCCCTTGTGGTGTCTGGCCAGTGGGGCCGTGGGGTACCACTGCTAGTTGTTTCGTATAATACCCTTGTTGTGGTATAGAAATACTCTCTAGTATTGTTATAATGCCCAAAATACTTTAGCCAAATACCTTGTAGTACTTTCCAAAGTACCCTTTATCTGAAAAGCCCGAAAATACTATTATACTTCCTCGATCCAAAAACGAAACCCTAAGTAAATCTTCACCCGTAGTTGAAGTTTTAAGTAGAAGTTAGTTAGAACTTCTAAGGGTTGTTTGGAGCGGAGTTGGAGCGCCTTGAGTAGGAGCTAAACATTGCTCAGGATCGACATATAAACTCGGATAATTTTGGGCTTATCGAGGTAAACATTCTTGACCTTCTGTTGTAATTGGAAATTACATGTTATAGGAGTATATAGTTAAGTATACTATATATATAGAACTGAACATAGTTGTGCGGCAATGTCTTGCGACTTAAGGCTGAATTTTTAAGAAGTGGAATCAGTAATTACATAGGGCGTATTCTGATGAGACTTGTGTGGTATTCTGTGAGTAGAATTGTACACGTCGGTCAGACGTGCAAACCCCGGTTGGCTTGGTAGCCGGCCTCGATAGAGGAGAGATTTCTGTTGTTGCGGGGAGTCTTTGCCAATTTTACGTAAGATATTCTACATTGAGATCTAAGATGTTAATAGGCGCCTTGTGGCCTCTATAGGTTGAAATACTCGTGTGGCGTGGTACTTGGCTTAAGGTGTAGCCGCGGTTTGAGGTACTTGGGCGCTTTGCTATTAGTCGATGTCGTCGCGGTATGTGAACCTCTTCCTATCTGTTCTAGCATGATATGTGTATAACTATGTAATGCGGTGACGTACATGTGTTTAATGTATTTTATTGGTTTGAAACATAAAGTGTTATAACGGCTTTATGGGAAGTTGGTTATAACGACTTTATGTAGGTAAGAAAATGCTTTGTGGTTTCAAAGTAATCGATTTGACTTATAACGCATTTGATGGGTAGTAATAAAGAACTTGAAGTGTTTCAAAAAGACCTTTTGAAAGAAGAGTAATACTTGGCTTTGAAAACATAAGAGTTGTACTAGCTTTATGGGAAGTTAGGTATAACGTCTTAAGAATGATAAAGAAGAATGGTTTACTGATTTTTAGAAGATAAGAGACTTGACTTAATGGTATTGATATGAATTTTGTTAAAAGTGTGAAACCTCATTCGTGAGTAATGAGTACTTGGTTTTAAAAGGAATAATGTTTCTTGATTTGAAATCGAGGCAGTATCGACAAACCACTGCAGCGTTAATAAAGGAAAATGTATTGAATAATGAAGTATGGTATTAACACCAGTAGAAACCTCCATCTGCATAGAAGCTAAGATGAGACAAAATGATATTACATTTCCTAGATCATGGCTGCTTAATAAGATTGATTATAAACAAGAATAACCTACTCACATATAAGACATATGTTTCTCAAAACGTTTAAAGGAGAATTATGTTAAAACTATGAACTACGAAACCTTTTCTAAAATGAGAAACTTGAGCATTTGAAATTAGGCAAACTTGAACGTTTGGAAAATAAGGTTGTTACTTGATTTTACAAAGGAAAGCATTTTGGTTTACTTAACAATGTTAGTCACTCTAATTTTATACTACGGGTATCGGGTGACCTTTGTAAAAGAAATGGATCTTAAAAGGAATTTAACGTACGTAGTACTTTAGGAGTTAAAATCGGACTTTGACATTAAATGAAAGTACCTTGAGTTGTGTATAACTTGCCTATGCTTTTGTTATGAAACTTGACCATGTTACGTGTGATAGCCTTGTTGTGCAAGTATTGTGTTCTACTCAACTACGGTTCATCCGGAATGTATTTCACTTGACTCTGGGTTCATCCGAATGTATTTCACGACTCTGGTTCATCCGGAATGTATTTCACTTGACTCTGGGTTCATCCGAATGTATTTCACTTGACTCTGGTTCATCCGAATGTATTTCACTTGACTACGGTTCATCAGAATGTATTTCACTTGACTACGGTTCATCCGGAATGTATTTCACTTGACTACGGTTCATCCGGAATGTATTCCACTCGACTCAGGTTCATGGATGAACAGGAATGTATTCCACACGTTTCTATATTAGATCCATAAGATGGGCGAGACACATTATACGTATCACATGATTTGTACCTAGATCACTGGCGGTGAGGAAGGAGTTCCACGAGCGTGAGGATGACTTTGAGGCGTGAGTCCACGACTTGACATAGCGCTTTTATGTTGTGATCGTAGTTTGGTTATCATACATGTCTCTGCTTTATATAGACTATTATGATTTCATTTCTGATATTTCTGATTTCACATACTTGCTACTGTTGTCTTGACCTCTTCGGGCTGCGTTCATGCCGCAGTAAAGGTACATCGATTGTCGATCGCTTATAGGATCACATTTGGCGTGTTGGGAAGCTCCGTTCCTTGGAGGCTTATCTTGGTATGTTACCACAGTGCAGGTTCTTGTACATTCGGGGTATGGCGGGGCCTGTCCGTCATAGTTGTTGTCACTTCTTAGAAGTGCAGAAATCGCGTTATGGCGATGCAGTAAAAAGGTTAAGCTTGGGTATTTATGTATATATCCGAGCAAGCTGTTTAGTTGCTTTGTTTTTATCATGTCTCTTAATTCATGTTCATATTTTTATTTCCGATTTTCTCGATGTTGTATCACTAGGGTGCCCGGTAGGCACCATCACGCCCGGTTCGTGTCGTGACAAAAGTGGTATCGAGCGATTAGTCCTCGGAAAGTGTCTATGCACCGTGTCTAGTAGAGTCTTGATTATCGGTGTTGTGCACCACATCTATAATCGTGAGGTCGCAGGACATTTAGGATTAGTTTCCATTCTTCTCATTCCGAGATCATGCCTTAGAGTCATGTGATAAATTGGACCCTCCGACGTATTCATTTCCTTTACCGATTATGCCTCGCGTAGCAACCCAGCCGAATGGGCAAGGCGATCGAGGAGTCGTTAGTGAGATACAGAGGAGTACGAGGCGCAGCCGGCCAAGACTGAGCAGTGCTGACGGCGGGTTTCGACGCCGCCAACACCAAAGAGTGCGCGCAGCGGTCTGCTGAGACTACAAGATACTGAGCCTCGGTCCAGCGGCTGGAAGCGAGATGAGATAAGTACTGAGAGATGGCCCGATTCGCGGCGGTCGTGGCGATATGAGATAATTGGATCCGGCGATTCCGGCCCAGATGCACCCGTATTTCACCCCGAGCGATTTGAGGCTACGTGACTTTATGAGTTGTAGCCCGATGTTCTATGGATCGAGAGCCGAGGCGACCCTCGAGTTTATCCGACAATGACGGATCGTAAGTGATCGAGTCTCGAGGCGAGTCGGTGGTATTGGGTTCGCATCACCGCGTGATCTGCAGATTGGTGGTTTGATTCGTGGGAGTTGTCACGGGAAGAGCATGCACTTCCAGTATGGGACGAGTTCTCAAGGGCTTTTCTTGCACATTTCTTGCCCCCACAAATGAGAGGCTCGGGCGCAATTTTTGACGCGTTGAGCGGGGCGGGCGGGACGGTTAGAAGTACAATGTGGAGTTCGACTCATTAGCTTCGGTATGTTCCCGTGGTAGCCGATATGGAGGGCAGTACACCGCTACGTCACCGGCCGGATGATTACTTGGCGAGGCTTATGCAGGTGTAGCTCTTCACCGGCATGGACATTGCCGCGTGCAAGCTCATGCACTAGGATGTGAGGCACGGAGAGGTCGACGGAATGGCCGAGATCGCGAAGAGGCGAGCAGCGGTCCTTTGGTAACTTCGAGGCGGACCGCCAAGTGAGCCTAGTTATGTACCTCCGCCCGATGAGTGGTCCTCCCGATCTTGGGGCGTTGAGGTATTCGGAGTCGAGCTCGTGGCTTCGTTCACGCGGTATACGTGAGTGCTAGCCGCCAGGATTCACGTCCCCTCGGTGTGCGCGATGTGGCAAACATCATCCCGAGAATGTCGTCTTTATCGGTGCTTGTTTCACTGGCCGTCGAGCCATGTGACGAGAGCGTGCTTATAGAGAGGTGCGGCAGCTTGGCGCGACTCACGGATCGATGGCGGGTTCATCGCCTTCTACGATTATAAGCCTGCAGGCGGACTTATGATTAGAGTGGAGCGGTAGCTTGTGTATATCCTTAACCCTCTGAGGCTTGTATGTTTGATGTTATGTTAATGTGTTAAGTGTTATGTTCGGATAGCTTTGTGCTAAAATGTGATTTAGGAACACAGTTGGGAAAAAGGGTAAGCACAGGGTGAGAAAATGATGAACCTTAGAATATTACAGTTGAGACCTTAGATGTAAGGCGTCTTGAGTACATGATTTTGCGAGTGATCCTTGTCGAGTGCATTTTATGCCTAGAATGTATTGTGTGATAAGTCCCAGGTTGGGTAAATGAAAGTGGTATCTTTCATGATGTGATTTAGCAAGATTGTTCCGGTGTCGGAAGCAAGAGTTGGCGCGACAATGGGTCGGGTTGGGGCCGTGTTGCGGGCCAACCGCACTGTTCGGTGGGTCACTCAGGTGGTCGCCAGTGGTAGGTCACGAGGGTGCTAGGCCCAAGTTTAGTTGACCACCGTATGAGTTCGTGGGTGTGTTAGACCGAGCGGTCGTGAAGGCGGGAATGGCCTTAAGGAAGATTGAGGCTAGTAAGATAACCGGGTTGGAGGTGGTGACTCGAGTGGAAAAGCGAAACGTTGACGGAAGTGTGGTACGGATACTAGAAAGAGTTCGAGTGTTCGAGAAGTACAACGAGATAGGGAGAAGTGAGCGTGTGTGATCATTTCTTGTAAAGGGAGAAGGTCACGAAGGATGTATATTTTTGACCTCGGGGATCGCATGCGATCGGTACCATATGTTGGGTCGCGGAGTGACACTAGAACCTCGCGGCAAAATGACAAAAGTTTGTGATGTTAGAGGTGTTTCCTCGTGGACTTGGATATAAGTATTTGCGTGCATGTGTTATTTCGTGGCCAGTTGTGGCGTTGGCAACTTGTTAGAAGAACTTTATCGTTATCCGTCTTGAGAAGGAACATTCGGGACGAATGTTTTTAAGGAGGAGAATGTTATACCGTATTTCCAGTATATGCGTGAAGCGTCGTATTATAATTTGAGCCTTAAAGTTGGCTAGTTTCAAATTTGTACACAACACCCGATTAGAGTCGTTTTTTTAAACGTTTCCACACTTTCGTAGGAAAATTACGGCTATGTCATTAATAATTTTTGCGGATTTTTAGAGAGGCGAAACATTTTGGACAACGGGAGGGTGACATGTGTCACCCTCACATTGGAAGAGTGGGACGGACGAAATGGGCATGGTTGGCACGTTTTTTGTGCCTTCTCCTTAGTCAAGGAGTTGGTAGGATATTTTGTGTGGAAGATGAGAAAGTGGGACCCACAAACACATGGCTTAATCTTGACCCTACACTTGCATGGCACTTGGCTTGATCTTGGCCATTGGTTGGCCTTTGGTTAGCCTATAAATACTCCCCTTACTTGAAGACTTTCTTCATCCAAAACTTGAGCAATCTTTCTAAGTCTCAAAAACTCCCTCCCTCTTGTTTGATCTCGTCCAAAAGGGCCCCTCCCCTTTGAGAAGGCCCTTTGGCGAGAGCTTCCCTCACTTGTGGTGTCTGCCGTGGGGTACCCTAGCCTAGTTGTTTTCGTATAATACCCCTTGTTGTGGTATAGAAATACTCTCCTAGTATTGTTATAATGCCCAAAATACTTTAGCCAAATACCTTGTAGTACTTTCCAAAGTACCCTTTATACGAAAAGCCCAGAAAATACTATTATACTTCCTCATCCACAAAACCGAAACCCTAAGTAAATCTTCACCCGTAGTTGAAGTTTTAAGTAGAAGTTGGTTAGAACTTCTAAGGGTTGTTTGGAGCGGGTTGGAGCGCACGGAGTAGGAGCTAAACCTTGCTCAGGATCGACATATAAACTCGGATAATTTTGGGCTTATCGAGGTAAACATTCTTGACCTTCTGTTGTAATTGGAAATTACATGTTGTAGGAGTATATAGTTAAGTATACTATATATATAGAACTGAACATAGTTGTGCGGCAATGTCTTGCGACTTAAGCCTGAATTTTTAAGAAGTGAACTGAACTGTAATTACATAGGACTGTATTACAGTAGACTTGTGTGGTATTGCTGTGAGTAGAATTGTACACGTCCGGTCAGACGTGCAAACCCCCCCCCCCCCCGGTTGGCTTGGTAGCCGGCCTCGATAGAGGAGGAGATTTACGCTGTTGCGGGGAGAGTCTTGCCGAATTTTTACGTAAGATATTCTACATTGAGATCTAAGATGTTAATAGGCGCCTTGTGGCCTCTATAGGTTGAAATACTACGTGTGGCGTGGTACTTGGCTTAAGGTGTGGCCAGCGGTTTGAGGTACTTGGAGCGCTTTGCTATTAGTCGGTAATCGTCGCGAGGTATGTGAACCTCTTCCTATCTGTTCTAGCATGATATGTGTATAACTATGTAGTACGGTAGACGTACATGTGTTTAATGTATTTGATTGGTTTGAAACATAAAGTGTTATAACGTCTTTATGGGAAGTTGGTTATAACAGCTTTATGTAGGTAAGAAAATGCTTTGTGGTTTCAAAGGGTAACTGATTTGACTTATAACGGATGTGATGGGTAGTAATAAAGAACTTGAAGTGTTTCAAAAAGACCTTTTGAAAGAAGAGTAATACTTGGCTTTGAAAACATAAGAGTTGTACTAGCTTTATGGGAAGTTAGGTATAACGTCTTAAGAATGATAAAGAAGAATGGTTTACTGATTTTTAGAAGATAAGAGACTTGACTTAATGGTATTGATATGAATTTTGTTAAAAGTGTGAAACCTCATTCGTGAGTAATGAGTACTTGGTTTTAAAAGGAATAATGTTTCTGATTTGAATCAGAACGAGTATCGACAAACCACTGCAGCGTTAATAAAGGAAAATGTATTGAATAATGAAGTATGGTATTAACACCAGTAGAAACCTCCATCTGCATAGAAGCTAAGATGAGACAAAATGATATTACATTTCCTAGATCATGGGTGCTTAATAAGATTGATTATAAACAAGAATAACCTACTCACATATAAGACATATGTTTCTCAAAACGTTTAAAGGAGAATTATGTTAAAACTATGAACTACGAAACCTTTTCTAAAATGAGAACTTGAGCATTTGAAATTAGGCAAACTTGAACGTTTGGAAAATAAGGTTGTTACTTGATTTTACAAAGGAAAGCATTTTGGTTTACTTAACAATGTTAGTCACTCTAATTGTATACTACGGGTATCGGGTGACCTTTGTAAAAGAAATGGATCTTAAAAGGAATTTAACGTACGTAGTACTTTAGGGTTAAAATCCGGACTTTGACATTAAATGAAAGTACCTTGAGTTGTGTATAACTTGCCTATGCTTTTTGTTATGAAACTTGACCATGTTACGTGTGATAGCCTTGTTGTGCAAGTATTGTGTTCTACTCAACTCTGGTTCATCCGAATGTATTTCACTTGACTACGGTTCATCCGGAATGTATTTCACTTGACTACCGGTTCATCCGGAATGTATTTCACTTGACTACCGGTTCATCCGGAATGTATTTCACTTGACTCGGTTCATCCGGAATGTATTTCACTTGACTCTGGGTTCATCCGGAATGTATTTCACTTGACTACGGTTCATCCGAATGTATTCCACTCGACTCTAGGTTCATGGGATGAGCAGAATGTATTCCACACGTTTCTATATTAGGTCCATAAGATGGGCGAGACATGTTATACGATCACATGATTTGTACCTAGGCTGCCGCGGTGAGGAAGGAGTTCCACGGGCGTGAGGATGACTTTGAGGCGTGAGTCTCGAATTGACATGACCGCTTTTATGTTGTGAATCGTAGTTTGGTTATCATACATGTCTCCGCTTTATATAGACTATTATGATTTCATTTACGATATTTTCTGATTTCACATACTTGGTACTGTTATCGACCTCCTTGAAGTGCGTTCATCTGCCGCAGTAAAGGTACATCGATTGTCGATCCCCGCTTATAGGATCACATTTCAGCGTGTTGGGAAGCTCCGTTCCTTGAGGCTTATCTTGGTATGTTACCACAGTGCAGCAGGTTCTTGTACATTCGTGGTATGGCGGGGCCTGTCCGTCATAGTTGTTGTCACTTAGAGTGCAGTAATCTTGTTGTGGCGATGCGTAAAAGGTTAAGCTGTTCGTATTTATGTATATATACCGAAGGCAACCCATTTTGGTTGCTTTGTTTTTATCATGTCTCTTAATTCATGTTCATGTTTTTATTTCCGCTGATTTTCTCTGATGTTGTATCACTAGGGTGCCCGGGGTAAGGCACCAGTCACGGGCCCGGGTTCGGGTCGTGACAGTAACCTTTATCACTTTTCTTGAAATCTTCAATACAATCAGGGGAGGTAATAGGTTTGGGGAGGTGCTTTATTGGTGGATGGTGTGTGGTGTTTTGAAGTTGGGTGTGAAATTTCGCGAAAGATTATACGAAGTGAGCGTGGGGTGTTGTACCGGAGCTTTGAGTGAAGTGTGGGGGTTGAAGAGTGTTGTAGCTGCTGATTACACTGTGTGTTGATTGGTTAGATTGATAGTGCTGGGTAATTTCACTGAAACAAAGGAAACGCTGCCGAATTTATCTAAAAATGTCTGCCAAAAAGAGGAGAGTTTCCACATCCACCTCCGTCCCTCAATATGATACTACTAGGTTTGTCAGTCAAAAAACT
Organism: Przewalskia tangutica; assembly: GCA_029844215.1. Classification (NCBI taxonomy): domain Eukaryota; kingdom Viridiplantae; phylum Streptophyta; class Magnoliopsida; order Solanales; family Solanaceae; genus Przewalskia; species Przewalskia tangutica. Next base: position 86,084,511 of record CM056734.1, read on the forward strand.
GAAGATAGATATTACTAACTTAGTACTAGGCCCTTGATCCCTGAGAGATGAATGAAGTACCAAAGGGAGTTATTTGAGGAGGGAGATGCCTATGAGCCTATTCGGGCGATGATAGAGGTCATGGGGTGGAAAGATTTGTTAACCCAGAAAGAATAGCACCGCAGAACACTGTAATGGTGAAAGAATTTTATGCCAACTTTCCAGAGATGGTAGATGGTAGATGCTTTGTGAGAGTACAGTATGTGCATGTGACGACCGAAGTGGTGAATGTGCTATTAAGAACAACCGATGTTGAAGAAAGAGGTGACGATCGGAGCTATTTCAGAACTTGGTCTAGAGACACCAACAACATCGACTGGGATGTCGTCGCAAGCACATTATGCTACACTGGGGCTGAGTATGATATTGCAAGAAATGGATCAAGAGGACTGAGCAGATGTCAGTTCAACAAAACAGCCAAGGATTGGTTATATTTCGTCAGTGCCCGCTTAATTCCATCGATGCACTTCACCAGAGTGCCAGCAGATAGAATAAAAATGATATATGGAATCATGTTAGGGAAGACGATTGACGTTGGGAAGGAAATATTGCAAAACATTGGATAAACCAGTAGGTTGGTAACGACAGGTGGGTTGGGACATGGATCACTTATTAGCAGCTTATGCTCCAGACATGGAGTCCCAACCCTACCCACTGATACATATGAGAAGGGCCAACCTCCTGTGTCATATGGGATAGTACATGCCTTCCCAGAACCAATCCCTCCAGCAGCAGCACGAAGGAGACCAGCAGCAGAGGCTACCATGGATGAAGAGGAGCCTGAGACAGAGGCTCAGCATGAGGCAGGAAGCAGCCAACAACAACCCCCAGAATTAGAACCTCTGATGCATATAATGGAGCAGTTGCTCATGAACCAGAGGAGGATGATGCAGAGCTTTGACATAATGATACAAGGTCAACAGGACCTGAGGCAAGGACAGCAAGAACTAAGGCAGGAGCAACAACAGTTGCACCAAAGATTTGATGAGATGAGTTCCTTGTTCAACCAGTGGTCCATGCATTATCCGCCGCCACCGCCACCACTTTAAACCAAGTCTGTAAGTTGTCCTGTTTTCTTTTATTTTTTTTAGTCTTGCACACATTGGGGACAATGTGTGATTTAAGTTTGGGGGGGTGTATTATTATTTTTGAGTCTTTTTGATTTGTTTTGTGTATTTTTGAGTATTTTTTTAGTCGGATTTTTTTTAAGATCATGCATGTTGTAGTTACTGGAAATCGCCTAGCGAAGTAAGGTTGAATAATGTAATGGAATTAGAAGCAACCATCTAAACATATGTGTCTTGCTTAATTTGGGGTATCTTGCTTAATTTGGGGTATCTTGCTTAATTTGGGGTATCTTGCCAAGAATTCATGAAATCGGACTATTTGGGGTATCTTGCTTAATTTATGCATTGTTAAGTGATTAAACATATGTGTCTGCTTGTTTGCTATTTGAGGCGAAATAGTTAGGATATGCATGTTAGGGAGATGACTCAAGCATTTCCTTGTTAGCCCTTTCTTACCATTTTTTGGCCTATCCCTGACATTCAAATTATATCCCTAGTTAGCCCCTTTGAGCCTAAAAATAAGACCTTTCTTTGACACCTTATAATTTCATACTTGTGCCATAAGTGAAAAATTGAGGTGATTGGAATATAAAGTGTTAAAAAGGAGACAAAGAGAGTGAACAATTTTGATGCACCCCAATGAAAAAGTAATAATAAATAGACAAAAACCTAAGTTTGGGGGTGCCTGCTATTCATCATACACCTCACTCTCTCAAAACAAAAGAGGGGAAAGATAGGTATGAAGAGAAAAAGAGAATCACAAGAAAATGGAAGAATTTAAAGCAAAAGAGCTTATGGTACGTAAATTGAGTCTAAATGTCTATTTTTACCTACCCATGCCTAAGCCTACATTACAACCTTGAAAAGCCCTGAAGATCTCTTATATGTGTATTCATGATTAGTGGAGAATAGCAAGTAAACATGCCATAGGATTTTGAAATTGACATGCATAGTTAGGTATTCTTACTTCCATTGAGCATGATTAAAGTGAATTTGCGAAATATCTAACTTGATGTGTTTGGAATGCTAAAACTCCATGCCATATGTTCCTGCATATTATTCTGCTAACCTTCATGCTTTTCTAAGTAACAATGATGCAGCAACTTGATCAATGTATGTGAGTCATTTTAGTCCTTCTTCTCGTGTCTTTATTTCTTTCTTTTGGTCTTTGCTCGAGGGCGAGCAAAGGTTAAGTTTGGGGGTGTTTGATCGGTGTATTTTATATACACCTTTTGAGTCATTTTTAGTTAGTCTTTTGCCCATTTTTGTACAAATACGTGTCGTCTTAGGATAAATTTTCTTTCTTTTGAGTCATAATGGTTTAAAGTGGCTCATTGGCGAAAAGGAGCAAAAAGATGGCAGAAACAGAGGTTCCAGAGCTCAAAAAGCTAGAAAGTTGGCGAACCGGGCAAGAAACAGGGTGGCGTCGCGCCTAACCAAGACATCAGGCCACGGCGCAAAATACGTGACTGCAGAGTTTCAGCCGCCGCGGCTGATTCTGGCCGAGGAGGGAATTCTGCCAAATTCGAATGGGAATGGGCTAAGGCCTAGAGGGAAAAGTTTAAGAACGATTTGGAGGCTATAAAAAGGACCTTTCTAGGTCAGATTAAAGGTTCCAAACCCTTGCCAATTCATCACAAACTTGGAGATCAAGATTGGAGACTACTTTTGTGTAATTTCTTTATTCTTTATTTTATTTCTTTGTAGTTTATGTTGGATATTAGTTTAGTTCTTGACATGTCTATAGCTAGGAACTAACTTAATTTAGGGCTTTCTATATCAAATCACTTGAAACTCATTCTTATGAATTAATGCATGTTTTGGTTTCTTCTTATCATTGTTGAGATTTATTCAATATTTGTCTTGAATGTTTGGTAATTAATTGATCACTAATTATCATAATCTATATGATTTCTAATCGAAAGCCGAAAGAGGAGATTGTGAATATGCTATAGTTGAATAAACATAGGTTAAATCGTGGACGAAAGTACCCCGATACTTGTGTAGTTTAATAGGTTATTGTTCTTAATCCTCCTTTATAGTCAATCTTATCACCGAAAGGTAGAAGGGTTCTATATTGGGGTCGAGTGTTTATATTACCTTAACAGGAGTATAAAACAACTTAGTTAACCTGCTATCTCAAAATAGAAGAAGAACCATAATTAATTGCATTAACAAATAAGATGAGCGGATAGTTGAGGAGATTTGGAAGCCCTATTTCCACCATATCTGAAGTAAAACAAAGTAATTTAGTTAGCATTCAAAAGTATAGTTATAAACAATTCATCAATCATCGGTTACCAAATAGATACCATAGAATAAAGTTTGAGAATTGGACACTAATCCCTGAGGACGATAACTCGGTCTTCTAGACTATATTACTTGTCACGACACGTGCACTTAAGTTAGTGTGTGCATAAATCGCGCATCACCCGTCTTATCATTATGCAATCCTATTCATGGGAATTTAACCCGCATGGGAATTGAACCCGCATAGATCACGTGGACCCGCAATGAGTATATATGGATACCCGCATCGTGGAGAGCTAGCCCACAGAATAGTCATGGGAATTTAACCCGCATGAGAATTGAACCCACATGGGAATTGAACTCGCATGGGAATTGAACCCGCATAGGTCACGTGGACCCACAATGAGTATATATGAATACCCGCATCGTGGAGAGCTAATCCACGGAATATGAAATGCAACATGCCCGGGGAATGACCCCGTGATGAATAATATATCACAAGCACAACCGGCTAACATAATCACGTAACATAAGTACAACCGACTATCATAATCACATAACATAAGCACAACCGGCTACCATAATCACATAACATAAGCACAACCAGCTACCATAAATATCATAAGCAAACTAAGAAATCCCTTAACTCTTATTAGACTTAATTAGCATGCACTCTCATTTTATTTAACTTAAGGCACTAACATGTCATGAAAAATCCGAGAATTTACCCCAAAGTACCACGTACTTCTATTCTTTTCAAAAGACTCCTTTTTATATAAAACCCCAAGATACTAACACCCTTAGTATCAAGACATACTTACTTTTTCAAAACAAGTCACTACACCTTTTGAAAATTCATTTCAAAGCTTTTAAACCAAGTGACTTCTACTTTGAAAAATTAAGCAACTTATGACTTTAAATCAAGTTGCCCTTTCTCTAAATCAAGTCATTTATCTTCTTTAAAATCAATAGAGTAAACCACTCTTTAATCTTTCATAAAGTCGTTATAACTAACTTCTCATAAAGTCATTATAACACTTTATGTCTATTTGAAAACCAAGGCATCTACATCCTTTAAAATCAAGTGAGTTAACTTCCTGACTCAATCAAACTTGCACATTTAAAATCAAGTCTATGAATTCAAAAGACGCCGAATTCATTTAAAGCTTGTACGTCTATCGTACCATACATTTATAAAACTTCATGCTCAAGAGATAGGGAAAGTTCCACATACTTTCCGACTTAAATCTCTTGCCAATTTGAATACGCCGCACGTAGAATGTCAACCTATAATGACCATAATACGTCTATCAACTTCTAGCATTCTATCGTAGGATAATTCTAAGGATAAAATCTCTTATTCTACGAAAAATTGGGCAGCACTTCCTTTGTTTCTACGTACTTTTCCACTTTTTTCAAAGCCTGAAATCAATAACCAACATGCCACATTTAAGGCTCAACAATTCAACTAATCAAAGGGGATTACACGCCTAACAAGACGTGTAAAATTCTGCCCCACAATCGTATAAAATAGTCCAATAATTCAATGGTCATTCTCAGCTATAATGTGTAACAACATATAGTCTTTTTCATTTCCTTTCTAATCCAAATCGTTATTCCAACATGTTATATAAGTCACAATCAATTAAAACAACTATATTCTCTTCCTTATATAACATGTAACGATTATAACCAACAACCGAATTGATTTACAACTTTAATGGCTAGCATGCCAATATTTGGTTTTAACATCTCAACATGATCCAAATCTTTTCAAACTTCATTCTATATATCACATGCTCGTCTATCAACTACTATAACATGTAATCTTCAATTACATTAAGAAGACGAAAGTTTTACCTCAATAAGCCCAAATATTATCCAAGACTTCAAGTCGATCCTTAGCAACTTTAGCTCCTCTTTTTGTCGTCCCAATCCACTACAAGCAACCCTTAGAAGCTTATGAAGAACTCCTCTTCAAGTTCTAACTCAATCTATGAAAAACCTCTTAGGTTTTCATGTTGCGACTAACGTAAAAACGTAGTTTTTCCAGGATCTTTGTATTGTGATATCCTTATAATACCTCTAGGAACCTTGGGTTTAAGTATTGTGAATTATGAACAACAAACGAATTTTTTTTGTGTGGAAAGAGGACCCTAGCCGAGAGCTCTCTCTCAAGAACAAGAAATGAATTTTTTTTCTCTAAGTGTTGTGTGCTTGTCTTGCTACTAGTATAGTTATATAAGGCATCCAAGGGCTAAGATTAATCCAAATGGAAGGCTATAATATGGTCAATTATCTCAAGCTAACTTGACCCTTTGACTTGGTCCATTTTTCTTCATCCAACAAGCCCATGTGGAGGGTGACACGTGTCGCCCTCCCATTGGTCTAAAATATTTCGTTTCCCGAAATTTTTATAATTGGTCAAAATATTGAAAACCTCGTGGGCCCCACAAAAACGTAAAATTTCTTGGGTGGGCCCCACGTATCCAACTCTGAAAATAAAATTCCATAATTACGATAAATTCTAAAAGTCTTAAATAACAAATTTGAGAATTCAATTCTCCTTAACGAACAATTTTCCTTACCGGGGTTCGAAAGATTTTTCCTTTGGAAAACAATTCTTTCTTTCGTTCAAATTTTTTAAGTCTTGTGTTCTCCCGTCTATTCTCCTATACATGTCCTGGATTTACGGGGTGTAACATGTTTAACCTTAGCCTGGTTTAGAACAAACCAAGTAGATGTTTGTTGAAAGCTTATATAAAGTCCAAAATCAGAAGAATTTATACTCGGATCAAAGCAAACTAATTGATGGTTTGTTTTAAGTTAAAGTCTGAAGTCAGAAGCAATTAGTCTGGTTAGGATTAAGTTTGTTTTTGCTAAGTTATATAAGAGAAGAAAGCATTAACAGATGCAGGAAATTGATAAAATAATAATAAAGTCAAAAGAAAAGTTGATATATTGTCATTCATGGTTCAGGCCGGTGGCCAAAAAGAAAAATAGAAAAAATACAAAGGCTTGTAAGACTGCAGATCAATTAGATTCAAGGTTAGAGTCCTCGGGGTCTTCCTCAGAACTATCATTATTCATCTTATGGAAGGCTCGAAGCTCGAGGTGTTTTGCCTCAACAATTTTGTTATCTTAAGCCTGAGAGCCCATTCGAGCCTGCTCTAAGGTATACATGAGGACGTTCCAGATTATGTGCTCAGTCTTCATCACTGTTCGGGATACTTCATCCTCTACATCGGCACGAGTTTGATCTTGTTTAGCCAAGGCTTGGTTCAGTTTGGTTGAAATCTCAACGTTCTTCCGGAAAAAAGCCTCGAGCTTAGCTCTTAGCTGTTCAATGATTTGAACTTACTAGCGGACTTGATCTTGAGACATCTTCAAGTCTGGTTCAAACTTTTACTCAGCAACTCGCTCCATATCAATCGCAGAGAGCTCGACGGTAAGTCGATTGACTTCGGCAATGAGGAAGTCTTCCTTTAGCACTTGATAATACCGGACATATTCCCTCTCTTTGAGCTCTTGCTGGAGGTTTTGAAGGTCACTATAAAGTTCATCATTCCCTCTATTCAGTGACTTATTTTTATTGTTAATAAGATCGAGGTCATCCATATCCCAGAGGTAGTCACTTCTTACTCCGTCCACTTCAGCCATAACAACGGGCAAGTCACCGGCTAACTGTGTATCCTTCTACCGGAGGCTTTCTTTAAGGTGTTGAATATCTCTATCATGGCCATCCAATTAGTCATTAAAGTCTTCATTTTACTTGAGGTAATGGAGAAAGCCTTCGCTGACCAAAATGGATGAATGCAAGGAAGTATATTGAGTTTGAGTTAGAATTTATCAAAAGAAAAAAAGGTGGTACAATAAGTAAGAAAGTTCAAGAAATTTACCCGGTTGGATGCGTGCATTTCTTCGTTGATAAGACATTTCCATGAGACGTCCTTTATTTTCTCCCTTTAAGACTCTGATATCAGAGGCCTTAGGTAGCTTACGACCCCGACTCGCTGAGATAATAAGTTTATGTCTTCGGGAAAGGAGAGAGTTCCAGTCCTCACCCTATGTGGATCCACGCTCGGAGCCGAAAATACATCCACGATCTTGGCCTGGGAGGTAGCATGGTTCTTTGGAGGATGAGATGGCTTAGATAGCCTCTGGAGAATTGTCAAGTATGCAAATTAGATATTTTGATTGGTGGTACTGGATTTGTAGAGGTTCCAGCTTCACCAAAAAGGCGGTCAAAGTCCTCCTTCCTAAAGTTGGGGCCTAGATGTGATGATGATTCAGGCGGAGGAGTTGAGATCCTCGGCCTCTTCGACAACCATTCCTCATACGTTGCTTCATCATTATCTTCAATGATGATGGGTATTTGTTCAGTGGATGGCATGGTGGAAGAAGTTCGTACAATGGCTTCTGCAGTTGCGGTTTCTTTTACTCTGGAAGAACCATCTTCTTCCGCAGTTATTGTTTTCTTTACTCCGGAAGAGCCACCTTCTTCTAGGGTTCTTTCCCTCTTTGGAGGAGCTGAGGGAGACCTCAGGTGTTTCAAATATTTATTCTTTTTGGTACTTAGGAGATACAGCGAGTGGATGCAGCCTGATCGAGTACCGAGGCAGCCAGAGTCAAGCTCAGACAGAGGTGCTTTTCGGAAGACATAAACATTGAAAAAAATAAAATGATGAAAACATGCGAAGAAATAATAGTGAAGAAAGAGTTTGGAAGATACTAATTATGGTTTGTGCCTTTCATCGGTCCTTGGAAATTATTTTCCAAGAACGGTCCTTGTGTAGACAAACACGTATAATTTTTTAGATCCACTCATGAAGGGTCTCGATGGTAGCCGGAATCCAAGGGGTAGCTCAAAAAAGTAACGAATGAAAATTTTAAAACAAAAGTTGTCGTAGGCATTATAGAAAATTAAAGAGAAGAGTTTGTACTTACAATTCAAATTCTATATCTCCAGAGAGGGCATGAATCTTTCTGGAATGATCTCAATGGTAGAAATTGCTATAAAGCATTCCATACAATCTCGATCTCGGTTTTCATCGACGCTGGAGAGAATGGAAAAAACAATTCTCTTGGATATCTGAATGATCCCGCCGCGAAAAAAACACAAAACATATAAACGGATCAAATGATCCAAGTAAAATCTTCTTTGACCTTCTTGGCCAAAATCCGAAGGCAAGCAACGACCCTCCACACTGAAGAACCAATTTGTGCAAGATACACGTTGTAATTCTTACACATTTTGAGAATCACGTCGTATATCATAGGGTCGAGCTTAAAAGTAAAGGGGTAGGTATAAATGTTAGAATATTCCTGCCTATTGGTAGTGATGTCGTCATTTGGCCCGGGATAATAATTTTGGAGAGCTTTTTTCAAGCGCATTCAGTCTGAACTTTGCCAAGATCGGAGGGGTTAATGGAAGTTTGGTAGTTTTTGTCATAATGATGAACGAAAGAGAAGTTTGTGGTGGTTGTTTTGAACGGAAAAAGGTCTGAAGATCGAGAAGAAGGATCATTATAGTAGATGAACAAATGAAGAAGATTTGAGAGGAGATTTTGTAGAAGGATGAAAGAAAGAAGAATAGAAAGGGTTTATAGGGCCTCAATCATCATCGCGAGACATTTCGGTATACAAACTGAAGAGGTGGTTCAATTAGGAGGTGCCACATGTCTGAATTTGTAGAGAGATGGGACACGAGTCAGAGTTTGGAGAAGAGGAAACGTTTTATTTTTCCGCCTATTTCGGAGTAATTTGAAATGAAACTTCCAAGAGAAGACAATGAAGAAATAATTTTCAGTTTTCGTCACTTCGGTGAACTTTGATTGGAAAGTGTGGGAACTATCTGTATATGGTGAAAATCTATATGACACGTGCCAAGGTTGGAATGTGAAGTTCAAGGTGGACGGTTGAGTTCTAAGCCGGATACGAATGACACCGAGATGATGTAGTAGTTGGGACAAGTCTGAATGCGACCGAATCGGTTGACACCGGGTAAAGCACTGGAGGCATCTAACGCATATCCTTAGCGTTAGTCGTTACTCCTTGTTCATTAAGAGACCTTAATTAGCATTTAATTGTAGAGAGATTCTTGGGCATCAATGCCCTGCTTTCATGATTATAAAAGGAGCCCAACATTTATGTTGGAAGGTCATCCAATTCTCATTACTTAAACTTGTAGCTTAATCTTACAAAAAAGTGTGTATTCATTTGGTCTCATTTTTGGCTCATAACCGAGATAACTTTAGCTAAGGCCCGAACTAATCTTGTTGAGAAGACATCCCAGTTCATAACATTTCAGGCTAATTTTCTTATTTATTGCTTCTTTTTGCTTACTTATTGTTAATTGTTCATCATCTTATATTGCATATTAATTCACGTATTCTTAAAATCACTTACAAATTCAACTGTATTTTTTTTTTGAGCTAAATAATTGCATTAGCTATACAAGGTCCTTTGGATGTAATTTGGAGTGTAAAAGTTTTCTTAAGGCCAAGATAAGTTAAAAGGTGCATGTAACTCAGAAGTTCTAATAAGATGCAAGTTTAGTAGCGAAGGAAATACATAAAAGGAGAAGGAGAGATGAGGGAGTTTTTAAGGATTTGAATTGGTAATTGGCTATATTTTTTCAAATTTTTAGTTAAATTTTCAAATTAGGCTACCAGGTGCCATTAAGAAGAAAGTGATATATTTTGTGCCATTTAATGAGCTGACAGGGCATATGGTCATAACAATTGTCAATAGCCACATTGTGTAACACAGGATAAAAAAGGATAACTTACGTAAATAGATATCGTTTCTAGACTTCTAACCGACGGTAGTTATATTTTTTAAATATATTTCATAGTTATGTTATAACTATTTTATGTGTATTTAAGTGTATTCAAATACATTGTTTCGTGTGTATTCAAATGTTTTCAAATACATAGGTTTAAAATACAGTCAGTCAATACATATGTATATAGATCATTCAAACAACACATACATTTAGTTTACCCAAAATACAATCATTCAAATACATATACCTTATATTTACACCAGGGCGAAACTACATGTATTTTAATGGTGCTCCAACATTGTTAAACCCGACGCAAATTAAGTATAATTATATAAGAAATATATGAAAATTGGGAATAAAATTCAAACAAGCACACTAGAAACTAAAATGACAATTGGGTTCTTTGGTTTTTAGGTGGAACTTCAAAGTTCTAGGCACTTAGGGGACATGACCTGTGTTCTAACCTTTCTCCCAACATTTCATTTTTTAAAATTTTAATGATACTCAAAGTTCATCATAAAGCACCCACGACCCTTAAATCTTGGATCCGCCACTGATTTACGCTAAAAATGAATAAGAAATAATACAATATGAGATACAAAAAGGAGAATAAACCATGTATTCCGGTCAGAGATGTAAAAAATTACGCCCGGAATACACTCAAATACATTATCGTCGTTTAGGTCTTCTTCGAGAAAAACATCATCGTCTATGTCTTCTTCTTCAATGGTGGCGGTGTTTAGGTTGTTGTTGATACTCAGTGACATCTCCGGAAAATCCAACAATCGCATCATTTCAAATTTGGACGCTCATACCATGAACTTGTATTCTATTTCCATAAGGAAGAGCAAAACTGTTTCAACAGTGAAATGAATGGAGGAATGTAATCCTTTTCCCAATCTCTTCGTTAAGGTTCCAAAATTGAACCGCGGCGGCGGGATCTATGAGACAAGAGTTGCAGATGGAGAGGGTTGACGAAAGCTTTTGGCCAGACGCTGCCCATGGAGTTGGGGACTGACATGAAGGGTAAAGGAGATTGAGTGTATATGAGAAAATCATGTGAAAAAATCTAAAAAGAGGAAGCGGTTAAGGAAGCAGTGAAACGTGAATACAATATACTAGCTATTAGTGGTAATTGTAATACACAATATAGCTTCTGATTGTAATTTATTTAAAGTGTAGTTATTATACTTAAATATCTCATATAGTTAGCTATAACCTGTAAAATTTCCTAAAAAAAGAATAAGACTTAAATCACTGGTTCGGAATTGTTGGTTACTGGTTGTTGTGGTTGTTGGGCCATCATTTGCAAATCAGATTATTGTAGAGGTAAGATCTGCATACACTATACTCTCCCAGACCTCACATTGTGAGACTCCACTGAATATGTTGTTGTACTATTGTGCTATGCAAGTCAAAAGAGTTAGATTTGGATTGTATGTTTCTGAAACTTCCTACTCTTTGTTTGCTTACTAGTGTTTGTGTATGCTCATTGCACGTATAGCCCAAATAATGAGTACAAAGATTTAGTCATTCACATATATTATAAGAAGAGAATTTTACATAGGGCAGAGAATACAACAACTAACATATTCAGTGAAATTCCACATCGTGGGGTCTGAAAAGGGTAGAGTGTACACAGACTTTACCTTCACCTTGGTAGGTAGAGCAGCTGTTTCCAGGAGACCCTCGGCTCAAGACAAAGCATAATCACAATCAAGACAATCAAAACAAAGCACGAGTAAATAAGAGTAAAGAGTAAAGCAAGAGAAATATCATACTCAGATAAGGAATTAAAGCAGTATAAACTGCATTCGAACAAAAATGAGCAGTAGCTAACACAACTAAACAAGATAAACAAACTACACTAAAGAACACATATCAACATAAATCAAACTACAATGGATTTTAAAGAAATAAAATGCCTATAAGTGTGATAGGTTAATCGGGGCTACAGTAATAGCACTGATGTTACACCCCGTATTTCCAAGAGATTGAAATGAGAACGAACGTATGGAAATAAGATTTGAAAGTTGGAACGAAAGAAAGAATTGTGTTTCCTAAGGAAAATCTTCCGAACCTCGTGAAGGAAAAAAGTTAGTTAAATGGAATTTGGTTCTCAAAGTTGGTATTTGAGACTTTTTGAATATATTGGAATTTTGGATTTTAAATTCCGGATTTGGTCATGTGGGGCCCGCGGGAAAATTTTACGGTTTTGTGGGGCCCACAATATTTTGAGATATTTTGGCCAATTATGGATTTTTTGGGAGATGAAATATTTTTAGACCAATGAGAGGGTGACACGTGGCACATCCCCCCACCCCACTTGTCTTGGTCTTGGAAGACTTTGACCTTAGATATTTTAGAGACAAGTGGACAAGTGGGTCCCACTCCACTTGTCTTGCTACACTTAGTCCCTACACTTGTCCTCATCTTACCCATTGTGATACATTATATATGTATACTTAGAGACATTGCAAGACTTCATTTGCACAACACTTAGAAATATTCCATCTCTTTCCCTCTTCTCTTATGCTCTCGACCAAGGTTGGCAGATTTCAGCCAACTTTGGAGAGGTATATCTCCTGGTATACGAGAAGTTTTTAGGTGTTTCAAAAGCCTAAAATGAAGTTCGTCGAGTCTAGTTGTCAACGCAACAAACCGTTCGTCGATCGAACATCGGAGTAAAGAGTTATGGACGTCAAAAGTTCAGCTGACAAAACAGCAAGCAAAAACGCTACACTAGGCCGAGAATAGAGGGTGAAACCCTAGGGGTTCCGTCGACTTTTTGGTGATGGAATGTGAAGGGAAGTTTCTCATAAGGTTGTAGGGGATACATATATGTGATTGGATCTTGAAGAAGTGGAGCGAAACGAAAACTACGGGCCATTGTTGATCATTCTGCTCGGGACGTTTTTGGGCACAAAATGAGGTAATAGTTCCTCTAAAATTAAAGTAATTGGATATTACTTATTGTTATAATGTATAGATGAATTCATGTTAAGGAAGAAATTGAAAATAAGATGTGTATGAGGTAGATATGTTGTTGGCCGATTTGAGACAATTTTGTGCCATTGGTTTCGTTTGTTATATGGTTGTTGTTATCCACACTTGTCGCATGTTAAAATAAGGTAATATGGTTGTTGATAAGTTGGTATGTCATATATGGAAGTGTTGGAACTCGAATTGGAATAAAATGGTTTAAGGAAAGAGTTATCGGATTGTAGTTGTTTTAGCCGAAAAACTGTCCAAAACTGTTAGACGTTGCCGTATCATTTTATGGACTGTTTTGGGGGTGTGGTTATTCTGGAAAATCATCCCTAATATGCATTTTTAAGTGTAGTAGTTGCTAATGAAAGTCCTAAGGAAATAGGGGTGTGGAAAGGTGTTGAAACGCCTCACATTTTACCCTCGTTATTGTTGGATTACGGACTGTTTTTATGGGCTGATTTGTGGACTGTTTTGTATAAATGTGGGGAATAATTTTACACGTCCAGTTAGGCGTGTAATCCCCTTTGGCTAACTGTTGGTTGCGCCTTAAATGTGGCTTGTTGGTTGATGAATACGAGCCTTGGAAAAGGTAGAAAAGTACGTAGAAACAAAGGAAGTGCTGCCCAATTTTTCGTAGAATTAGAGGGAATTATTTGGTATAAGTCTTATACTAGAAAGTATGATATTGATAGAAGTGCGATCATCATTATAGGTTGAAGTACCACGTGTAGCATGATCTACTTGGCTTAAGGAATAGCCGATGAGGTTGAAGTACTTTGGAGCGTATTGCTACTTGTCATATGGTTTAGTCGTCACGAGGTATGTGAACCATCTCTTCTTCTTCTAGCATGATTCCTTATTGTAAAGTAAGTAAATCCTACTCCTTAAATGATTTATCCCGTGTTTGGATGTTTAAATTAGAAGTTGTTATAATTCATTCCCTTGATAATATTTGGATTTTCAAAAGTGAAAGTTGTTTTACTTGAAGTACTTAGAGTCTTAAAAAGGAAGTGGTTCCTAATCTCCTGGATAGTGCCTTAGTTCCAAAACCTAAAGGTTGTTATAATGGTTTTATGGGAAGTTAGTTATAACGGCTTTAGGGGAGTCAAAGGAGTGATTTACTTAATTGATTTAAAAGAGGAGAAATGACATGATTTAAAGAGAAGTAACTTGTTTTAAAGGTGTGAGTTACTTGGGATTTAAAAGTAGAAGCTACTTGATTTAAAAACCTTGAATTGAAGTTTTAAAAGTGTAGTTTGATTTGAAAAATGGAAGTGGCTTGATACTACGCGTGTTAGTGTATTAGGGGTCATAAATGAATTTGGCTTCATTTTAGTACATAAAAGAAGTGACTATAGTATAAAGAGTGTAAGCCACTTAATTTGAATAATATGTAACTTGATGTTGCAAGGCTAGGGCCTTGGGATTTATGAAAAAGGTAAAGAACGTGCGGCGGACGTACATAGTACTTTGGCTTGCTTAAATGAGAATTATTCTATTTGTGCCTTGATAGTACTTTGGGTTGCTTAAATGAGAATTATTCTATTTGTACCTTGATAATACTTTGGCTTGCTTAAATGAGAATTATTCTATTTTTGCCTTGATAGTACTTTGGCTTGCTTAAATGAGAATTATTCTATTTGTGCCTTGATAGTACTTTGGCTTGCTTAAATGAGAATTACTCTTAGTTTGTTAAAAAGGAAGGCATGGTAATTGTCTTGGTTTTTGTAAAAAGGAAAGGCATGGTATTGTCTTGGTTTGTGTAAAAAGGAAAGACATGGTATTGTCTTGGTTTGTGTAAAAAGAAAAGGCATGGTATTGTCTTGGTTTGCTAAAATGATGGTTTATTCATTTTATAAATAAAGGTCAAGAATGGTTTGCTTGCATATGGGTTGCTCATATAGGCATTCGTGCAAGTGTCGTATTTCCACATCTCCGCGTCCCTCCATAAAGGGTCGGCAATATGGTTCAAGAGATATCATGGAGTAGCTCCCATGGTGTGAGTGGTACACACTCACGACGGGTCGGATAGACTCGGGCGGGTTCAAATCCCAGGATATAATCCATGGAATAGCTATCCGTGATGCGAGTATCGTGTACCGATGACTCATTGTGGGTCTACATGACCTATGCGGGTGAAATAGTCCCTTGCGGGTGAAATAGTCCTATGATAGGTTGCATAATAATTCAGCGGGTGGATGACCCTGGCACTGGCACGACCTTCATGTTTTGAAACAATAGTGATTTCATTAATGAAAGGGTGCAGTGTGTTCATGACTTAAAGTGGAACAGTTAATCTCATTGTTAAAAACATAACTTAAAATGTAAAAATGATTGCATTACTGTCATGTTTGCAAGGTTCAGTGTGTTGTGGTTTTGAGTTATCATACTTGCTTCCTGTTATATGTGAACTGTGTGATCTCCTTTACAGTACTTATTGTTTCATATACTTGGTACATTCTTCGTACTGACCCCCTTTCTCCGGGGGCCTGCGTTCATGCCGCAGGTTTAGGTACACAGTTCGGTGATCTGCAAGTGTAGGACCCTTGCTCAGAGTTTTGGATAGCTCCATTTGTTCGGGAGCTTATCATTTTGGTATAGATCCTTGATATGCTTTTGTACGATTATGGGTACTGGCGGGACCTTGTCCGTCATAGTTCAGTAAAACTCTTAGAGGTCTGTATTCATATGTGGGATTGGACTCGTGTACAGTGTAGTGCTTTTTGATTATATATATATATATATATATATATATGGCAGCCTTGTCGGCTTTGCCTTTGCATGTTCGTTGGTTTAAAAAAAACGAGGTGTTATTTAGTTTCGCGATTTACTTGTGTCATTTAGGTAGAAGAGTGCCCAGGTAGGGCACCAGTCACGGGCCCGGGGTTCGGGTCGTGACAACTACAACTATCAATTTGTAAGCATAAGTAGGACTACGCTCGAGTACCTACTACTCTTCTATCCTAATCCGTGTCCGCCACAACCCCTTATCTAAGTTCATGTCCTCAGTAAGTTGCAGTTGCGCCATATCACGTCAAATCACCTCTCCCCAATACTTCTTCAGCCTACCTGTACCCCTCCTGAACCCGTCCATATACAACCTATCACACTGGGGCATCTGTGTCTCTCCTCTGCACATGCCTGAACCATCTCAACATCGTTTTTCGTATCTTATCATCCATCGAGGCCACTCCCACTTTCTTCCGGATATCATAATTTCTAATCATATATCTCCTTGTATGCCCACACTTCTATCTTAGTATCTTCATCTCCGTAACTTCCATCTTTTATATGTGTGAAATCTTGACTGGATAACACTCCGACTCATATAACATTATCGGTCTAACCACCACCCTATAGAACTAGCCTTTAAGTTTTGGTGGCACCTTTTGTCTCACAAGACTCTAGATGTGAGCCTTCATTTCATCCATCCTTCCCCAATATGATGTGTAACATCGTCATCAATCTCTCCATTCCCTTGGATAATAGACCCTTGGTACTTGAATCTTCCTTTCTTTGGAATTACCTGAGTACCAAGTCTTACATCTACCCTGTCTTATGGTCGCTCTCATTGTTGAATTTGTACTCCAAATATTATGTATTGGTCCTACTCAACCTAAACCCTTTAGACACCAAATTCTGTCTCTAAACCTCCAGCTTGGCGTTCACTCTGTTGCGAGTCTCATCAATCAGGACTATGTCGTCTGCGAATAACATACACCATGGTACATCCCTTTGGATTTTTTGCGTCAGATCTTCCATCACCAAGGAAATTAGGAATGGGCTAAGAGTTGATCCCTGATGTAGCCCCATCATCAGTGGGAAGTGCTCCGAGTCTCCTCCTATTATCTGTAATCTAGTCTTGTCTCCATCATACATATCCTTGATCGCCCTAGTGTACGCCACATGTACACCTCTAACCTCCAAACATCTCCATAGAACCTCCCTATGGACTTTGTCATATGTCTTCTTGAGGTCGATGAAAATCATATGTAAGTCTTTCTTCCTCTCTATATACTGCTCCACCAACCTCTAATAAGATGAATGGATTCAGTAGTCGAACGCCCCAGCATGAATCCAAATTGGTTATCATAAATAGACACGCATCTCCTCACCCTCACCTTCATGACTCTTTCCCAAAACTTCATACAGTGGCTCAACAGCTTAATACCCCTATAGTTGTTGCAACTCTTGATATCACCTTTATTTTTGTACAAGGAAATCATTGTACTCCACCTTCATTCTTCGGGCATTCTTGTCGTCTTAAAAATGACGTTAAACAACTCAGTCCGCCACTTCAAACCATCCCTACTTGCGCTCTTCTAAAATTCAACTAGGATCTCATCAGGCCCGTCCGGCCCCTGCGCATCCTGCGAATAACGCTCGTAACCTCCTCAACCTTAATGCTTTTACAATGCCCAAAATCCCCGTGCCTACCAGAATGCTCTAGATCTCCCAGCACAATGTCTTCATCTCTTTTTTCGTTCAAAGCCAACACTTTGCTCTATCCCTGAGTGAGAATGGGAAGAGTCTCAATCGAATGACATCATTAGTAACACCATTATACTTGAAAGTTGCACACAGCCCCAGGAAATTTTCTAGATGCATATGGGGATCTTCAGATGGTAATCTCCCAAACTGAACTGAGCCTTGAACCATGTGCAATATGGCTGGTTTGATTTCAAAATTATTGGCTTCAACAGCTGGAAGCCTGATGCAAGTATGCACTCCTGTAATAGTCGGCATCACATAGTCCCTCAAGCTCCTTTCTGCAGGGACTTGTATTAAAACAGGCGGTAGCTCATCATTCATCAAATTATTATTTCGCTGATCTCCCATCGCTAATGAATCAGCAGTTCTCTTGTCTTTCTTGTTCTGTCTGCACAATCTTTCAATCTTAGGGTTCAGAGGGATAGAAGTGTCTGCTCCTCTCCTACTTTGCATAAACTAAGTTCCTGAGACTAATAAAAAACAACACGCAGATCACGGTAGGATGTTCTGAAATAAAAATAATGAAAAGACGGAAAATAAAAAACCAAATTAGAAATAAGAATAGATAAATCGATATTAACAGTACGCCAGTCCCCGACAACGGCGCTAAAAACTTGTTGTGATATTTCTAGATGCTTACGCAAGTGTTATCATCCACAGAGACTGGTTTATTAAGTACCGGTTATCTATTATATGATATCTATTTGGTTGACATTTTTTAGTTTGAGAATTCTAAACTAAGAATTATGACTAAGTGGAGAAAATAAACTAAAATTATAATACTTTGGGTTTATAACAGTTATGAAGGAAATAGAGCTTCCAATCTCCTCAACTATCCACTCTTTCTTGTGTTAATGCAATGCTGCTGAATCTTCTTCTTATCAAGATAGTAGGTTAACTAATCTGTCATTATATTCCGGTTAGGACATACAAGAGCTCAACCTTGTGCAGAAACCTTTTATATTTCTATGATAGATTTTTACCACACATGAGGATTAAGAACAATAACCTTAATTACTACACAAGTATCGGAGTACTTTCGTCCACGATTTTAACCTATGTCTAGACAATTACGACATATTCAAATCTCACCTTTCATACTTTTGATTCGAAATCATATAAGTTATGATAATTAATAACTAGTTAATTATCAAGCAATCATAACAATATTGAATAGATCTTAATATGCTGAAGAAGAAATCAATAACTATGCATTAACTATATGAAAAAGTTTCAAGAAGATTAGACGGAAAACCCTACTAAAGTAATTAACTCCTAAACATTGTCATGTCAAGAACTAAATTACAATCCAACATAAACTGAAATAAATAAAGGGAAAGAAAAAGAACTTGAACAAGAGTCTCCAATTGTATCCTCTTTCTTGCCTCCCAAAAGTATGATTTGTAATATGGTATAAGGTATGGTATAATGAGCATGTTTTTAGGGTTTTATACTTGAAAAAACTTGCATTTCAGACCCTTTTAACCCTCTGAAATTCAGCCCAAAAATCATATTTTCCGCCTCGGCGTCGTGGCCCTGCAGGCTGGCGCCACGGCGCCGAAAATACTGCAACGAAATCAGACATTGCGGGATAATTAGCGCCGCGGAGCTCTCGACGTGATTGGCCAGATTTTCTAATTCTGTGTCTTTTTTTTCGTCCGGACTTCGTCTGATTTCTTCTATACTTCCCGGGACTTCTTAGACTTCATTTTTTGGTCTTTTCTTGTGCAATTCCATCTCAATTAAGCTTATTTCATCCTCAAAAGTAGTATCTTCTCCTTTATAACCGTTGTGACACAAATGAACGAAAAACACACCTAACACTATACTAAACTCAAAATAAAAGAGTAAAATACTAACTAAAAATGACTCAAAAGTATATACAAAATACACTTAACAAGACTCAAGAAAATACGAAGAAGCTTCAATTTTATTGATAGAACGCATTACAGACAAGGCGTTAACTTTGAAGAAGCCTTCACAGACGAAGCCCCTTCGTACAAAAGTTTCATTCTTGGTGATTATAAATTTATTGGACTCAAACACTAGCCTAAAACCAGCATTAACCAATAAAGGACCTAAAATTAAATTCCTTTTAATATTCGGGACATGCATCACCTCCTTCATAGTAAGCTCCTTTCCAGAAGTCATCTTCAGGACCACCTTTCCTACCCCCCCAGCACATCAGAGGAAATGTTGAAAAACTTCTTATCTGTAACTGGTGTATATGTGAAGAAGGCTTCTCTATTGGAACATATGTGATGAATAGCACCTGTGTTCATCCACCACTGCATGGGATTCTCAACGAGGTTTGCTTCAAGCACCACCGCCGAGAACTCCTCAATCATATCGTCAAGAAGCATGTCTTCGACGACGTTAGCCGTCAACTTTCCCTTGACCTTCTCTTTATTCTCATTCTTGAATTTGCGGCAGTTCTTGATCATGTGACCAAGTTTCCCATAGTAGTGGCAGCTCCCCTTAAGTTTTTCCGTTGTTGGGGCCTTGCCATCTTTTTGGAACATGCGCTTCTTACTGTGTTCCCTTTGGCCTCAACTAGATTTACCTTTACCTCAGCGGGTTGCTTTCCCTTAGGCATGGCCTTCTTATTATCTACTGAATCTGGAGTTTGATAATAAGTTCCTTAAAGGTTATTTCCTTTTGTCTTGAGTTTTAAGTAACTCGTGAACTCATTCCACGAGGGAGGTAACTTATCAATTAGTGATGCAACAAAAAATTTCTCATTTGGTTTCATTCTTTCCGAATTCAGATGATGTAGAATCATTTGGAATTCTTGGACTTGGGACATCACAGTTTTTCTATTCATCATTTAAAATTTCAAGAACTTCCCAATGATGAATTTCTTAGTACTAGCATTTTGTGCATTGTACTTTTTCTGCAGTTTTTCCACAACTCTTTGGCATTTTCTATGGTGCAATACACCGTGTAGAGAGGATCAGACAGACAGTTCAGAATATAATTCTTACACATGAAATCACTATGACTCCATGCATCAAGAATCATCTTCATGCTATTAACAACATGGATACCTTGGCCCCTTCCAGTCGTTTCATTTGGCTGAGGGTCCATTTCATCTCCAGCTTATGGAGGATCTTCTGTTTGGAAATGAGTCATTCCCATAACAGTCAGATAAAATAGCATTTTCTGCTACCATCTCTTGAAGTTGGATCCCATGAACTTTGGGCGTTCATGGTGGAATCCAGAGGGTGGAGGAACGATAACGTTCCCTTGAGCAGTAGGGAAGACATTGTGTGAGCCTTGAGCAGCGCGGGGAAGGCATTGGGTGTGTTGAGTAGTAGTTGGAGCAGCAGATGGGTTGCCTTGAGCAACAAAAGATTCAGAAGCAAACTGTTCTCTTCCAGTCATCTTTCTTAGCACTTACAACGAATATTGTCTTAAGATTGTGAGTTACAACAATTACTAGGAACGGGAAGTATGTAACTATTACAAAGATCTGCAACCTGGAAACAAGAACAAATGTAAACTACTACAAGAAATTTGCTGAGTCGAGATAGCACTCTGTCCTTAAGACAATATTACCCCGTATAAATCATTTTACGTTAATGGACAACTCTCTCCAAACATAAAACAACAACTAACAAATGAGAAAATGAAACTCAAGTGTTTACTATAAGAAGAATCTTGAGTGTTTGAAAGAATGCTTAGAGAAGAAGTAGAATATCAGAAAATCTGAGTGTGGTCTGGTTTCCAATTGAGTTAAATCTGTAATTTATAGTGTAAGAAAGATGACCTCTCAACTAGCCAACTAATGGCCTTCAATAACCATGTAATGACACTTATTGAGAGGCTACAATCAGACAAATAATGGCTGAATTCATGTGTCAAGTAATGGAGATTCAATGCTCCAAAACCAGCCTAAGAGTCAGAAATTTTCAGCTTTCCGTCGACCTTTCTGCCTTCGAAGTGTCGTGGTTCAGCTGAATTAGCGTCGCGGCGCCGCAGCTCCAGTAACCAACGGATGGTGCAGCTCCTCGGCTCTGGCCTGGAGGCGCCGCGACTCCAACGGGTTGACGCCGTAGCCCTTCGCGGCCCTTTCCGACTCGTTTCATCTTACACGTCACACACTTCTTCCTTCAGTTACCGTGGAATACTCGTCATTTGGCCAACAACCGCCCATCATTCTATGTCTCAAACATTTTACTTACGTACTAATATCTCTTTTGAAATTTACGATACTTGACACTATGAGTGCACGTGTGTGAAAACAGTGTTTTCGACGAGGAAGGCCCTAATTGTTCGAGTTATAAATAACGGGATAAACTTAATTCCCACATTAGTAAATTTCCAACATATTTTCCACCAACGCTATACATAATGATATGGGATTGTGTGTATATATCGAGTTGAAGAAAACAATCCCAAATACAAAAAATAATCACTATGTATAACATCGCGCGCTCTTGATATACATGCTATGGTATAAATGAATGTTATAACGAATTTGATTGTATCTCAATTTCTGATGTTGATGATATACATTATATTGATACTGCTCTGTTTATTGAATATGGTAATGGATTCCAATTTCAGCTCAAAATATGTAATATGCATAATGTTATACATTTACTAACATAATGTATCTCACATAAATGAGTGTTATACATACTAATATATATTAATATGTATATATATATATATATTATTTTAGATATACAGTAGACAAGTATGTTTACTAATATTATGTATACATATTATTCCACCATACTAATAATATATCCCATATCTTTTAAAAACTTTGTACGCTAATTAGTGTGTAAAATATGAGATATATTTGATAGAATGTCAATTTTGATTAGAGAAATCTAAGGAGATAAAAAGAAAGATTTAAGGATATTGCTATAAAACCGGGTAAATTTATGGATTGTGGGATGCAAAACAAATTGACGTGCCAACATTTAAAAAAATGTCGCTACTTTCTGACAATAATACCCACAATTTGACATTATATCATTTTCTCATGTAAAAATAAGCCTTGGGTAACTAACTAGTAAACTGTAGAAGTTATAAATAACTCATATAAACTGAAATATAAGAAAATGAAACTCTTAACTTATTTAGTGAATTCCCTGTCTACCATGGATTTTTTTATATCCAAAACTCGAACTTGAGACCTCTGATTAAGGGATGAGCAATTACATTCGCTTCACTATTTTGATGGTTTATTACTTGGTTACGTGTATGTGTGTTTCAATTTTTTTTCTTTTTCCCGCTTTAATGATTAATTTTTTTCTTTTGCAAAGAACAATTAAGCACATTCATATATTGTGAAAAATATGCTTTGAGTTATATATTTAGGTTAAAAAAGTGTCCCTTAATAAAACTATGAACATTGATGTAATACTTAAATTTCAAATGATCGAGTATCTTTTAACCTGAAAGGAGGATTAATTTAATTATTCTAGATAAAATATATTAATAGATTAATTCTATAATATAAGGTATGAATATGTTAATGGTAGTACTTCATCTTGTATTACTATATATATATATATATATATGTGTGTGTGTGATGTTTTTTTATGTATGTTTTCTTTTGCTACTCCAACTGTTTTGTCATGACTAGGCACTTGAGAAGTGTTCGGGCAAAGCTCGCAACTTCATTTATAAATGTGCTAAGTATGATTTGTGTTGTTTATGCATCCCTAAATACCAACATATATACTTCATTTTTAAAAGTAAAGGATACTGAAGTAGACATAGTGATTATACTCATGAATATTGTCTCTATGTTTATCTCATGAATGCTCATGAAAAGAAATCTCTCTATATTTTACATTTGAATTGTTTTCATCTATAAAAATAGGGTCACTCGATCTGCTAATGATTCTTTTGTTGACCTGGAGTAGTGTTGCCAGTAATTTGGACACCACTTGAGTCACATTGAAACATTCTTTAAATGATGTGGACCTAAGTTCTCTTTAATTATTGGATGAGATTTGACTATATTATTGCTAGAAATACAGCTTTCCATAGAGATAAAAAAATAGGGAACATATCAAGCGCAGATCGGTTAGTGCTTGAAGGCGAGAGAATGCTCGTTGGGTGGTGTGGGAGAGGCAGTCGCAAGTTCGAGGCAGCAGTAACGTCTGGCTGCGCCCCGCCTCTTGAAGTGTCACACACGACTTGCCAAGTGTGGTTTAAGCGGTGGCGTGGTTTCTGGCTATTGCGTCGATCGGGGTTTACCTGCTGTCTTGTATTTCGAAAGAAGCGGCCAGTGCCTTCACAAAAAAAATAGGGAACATGGAAAGGTCTTCGATATCTAACGAGAAGAACATTAGTATATCATTTATTGTATAGGGGCACATTGTTGTAATTTCAAATTTGATGCAAAAAAAGAAACAACTTGAGTTTAGCTTTAGTTATGACGTGAATGAACCGGGAAAAATGGCCCATATTTAGGGCAAAATTAGTAATGGTAACCCCAATAAATAACTATAGTTTGATTCCTTCTAACCAACCATAGCTAATATTTTTTTAAATTACAATTTGTAGCTAGTTTATAGTTGTTTCGGTGTATTTATGTGTATTTAAATGTAGAGTTCTAAAATACAAAGCCATATAGCTATGTTTTATCTATTCGCGTGTATTTGAGTGTCTTTAAATATATAATTTCTCCTTCGCAATACAGAAATACAAGTGAATACAAAAGTATTTACACTAAAAAATCAGGTCAAATCTTTAGTGAAATACAAAATACATTATATTTTAAAATGACTAATGTTACGTTATTCCAGACTTAGGATAATACAATGGCATCGGAAAATACGAATTGCTTGTCGATTGTTAGACTGCTTACTGCAGCATGTGACAAACTCCCTTTTTTCAATAAGGCGACAAGTTCTGTTCACAACATTGATGATATAATCTTCTTATAAAATAAACTAAAAAAGTTTCCTTTACATTTCTCTGAAGAGACACTACATATATTATATTTGACTAAACGGGAAGCAAATCTAACAATAATTATGTTTTCACTCAGTGCTGGTGGGTATAATAGTAAAGTAATATTAGTAAAAAAAAATTTACCCATAATGATAGTTTTTGTGAGACTAAGATTTATGAAGATATAATAAATGCGTACACAAAGTTGGTGAGAGGGAGATATGACATGACGTTGCTGGAACATAAATGAGACAAGAATGATTTAAGGAACAGGGACACCTGTTTTGCATCTCTATGAATCCTTCATGTGGACCTATCTTTGCTATTTGGGTGGCCATTGTTTAGTTGCCTAACCTACTGGGTATTCATGAAACCACTCTTTCATTAACACGTAATTTCTTGACGTTATTTCTGAAGTGTGGGATGAGTAATAATTTTCTTTTGGAGATTTCTTTCATTAACTCACATTATATATAGTTGTACGAAGATGATTCTTGATACAGTCAATACCTTTCTGTTGATTTATGTCATTATCCACAAGTCGTGCCTTATACCTCTCTAGGTCTCAATATCTCTGAATTTGTGATGAAATAACCACATGCAATGAATCACATTCACCCCCCCTGGTCTAGGTATCAATTCTCATGTGTGTTGTTTCATCGAAGCATTAAATTCTTCACACATTACGACATTCCAATTAAGGTCCAGTTTGGTCAATTTGGGGTTTTTAGGAATTGGGGAAATTGATTGGACGAATAGGTTAAACTGGGTTTTGGGCTTGAAAATCCCGTGTTTGGCACGGGTTTTCATTTGGTGGATCAGAACAATTGACTTGTTGGGCTGCTGGTGGGTGACGGGTTCGAAACAGTGTGTTGGGGCTGTTGAGCAGGCCTGGTATTTTGGGTCAGATATGGTCGACGGTGGTGGATTATCAAGCAGTGGTGCAGATGTTTGTATTGGTAAGGTCGGGTACGGGGAGGGTGGTGGTGTGGGGTTATAGATCTAGTCGACGGTGGGTTGGTTAGTTTCGGGTATGTTTTCGAAATATGCGATTGGAGGAGGAGATGTTGCCGATGATTGTATTGGTTGGAGTCGGGTGATATTCTAGTTGTGGTCCGGTGATGAGACGGTGGTAATGGGTCGGTGACCAGGAGTAGAGGAGACCGATGCAGGTAGTGGAGAGGACATTATCGACGAAGTGCCACCAGTCGACTGACAGTGGTGGTGGAACTTGGTGGCAGAGTCGTGGTTCCGGTGGCGGAAGGAGTGAGTTGACTTAGGATGACGGGAGAGACGGTGAGCTCGTCAAGAAAGGAGTAGTCTAGTTTTCTGAGTTTTTAGAGATTTGAAAATGGGAATGAGGTCTCATATAACGTGACATGACGTGAAATGTGGATTTGATGAGTAGACAAGTCATAGCACAGATAGCTCCGATGATTAGGCGGGAAACCTACGAAGACACATGGAGTTGTCCGAGGTGAGAGTTTGTGAGCGGTGGAGGCAAGATTGGGATAACACAGACACTCGAATATACGCAAGTGGTCATATGAGGGAATCATGCGGTATAAAATTCCAGTCGGAGTCATGTTGTGAAGGGTACTAGTGGGCAGAATATTTAAAATATATTCGGACATTTTTACGGCATAGACCCAGAATGACTGAGGAAGAAAGACATGAAAAAAGAGAGTACGAACCATGTTATTAATGGTGCGGATGATACGTTTAGCCTTACCATTTTGAGGTGAGGTGTGGGGACAGGAGAAACGAAACACCATGCCATTATTGCTACAAAATTGGTGAAACGTAGAATTATTGAATTCACGACCATTATCACTGTTATGCCCCGTAGTTCCGGAGTATGTATGTGAGGACGTACGTACGAATGTATACACCCTAATTAGGGTAAGAATGAAAGAATTGTTTTCCGACGGAAATTATTCCGAACCTTGTGAAGGAAATTTTTGTGTTTTCAATATTTTTACGATTATGAAATTTTTCCGAGAGATAAAATATTTTGGACCAATAGGAGGGCGACATGTGTCACCCCAAGATGCCATGTTGGACGATTTTTTGAGGGTTAGTGGGCAAGACAAGTGGCCAAAAGTCTTGCATGGTTTTGTGCATGGCTTTGGACGGTTTTGGGGCAAGTTGTGGGCAAGTCAAATGGTCAAGGTCTTGCATGGCTTTTGTAGGACAAGTGTGGAAAGGAACCTACACAAACACATTTATACCATACACATGTTTCAATCCTAACCCTTGGTTGTACTATATAAACCCCTTTAGTTGATGAAAATCTTCCACACTTGGTATATTTCAAGACTTGAAAATATTTCTCTCCCTTTCCTATAGTTCTCGTCCAACACCCCCTTTTCCTAACCAAATGTTGTCCAAAAATTCTTAAACTTATAAGTGTTCTTCATTAATGTGTTAGGAAGATTATTAACCAAGAGTTAGACAAGATTTCACACCCCTAGCCTCAACCACCCCCCCCCCCCCCTTGGCCGAGAGTGGGCAGATTTTCGGGACTGTTTTGGATAGATTTTTAGTCAAGTTTGGAAGGGAATATCTCCTAGCATATTAGGAGTTTTTGGGTGTTTAAAAAGCCTAAAATGAATTTCGTCGAGTCTAGTTTCCAACGCAACAAACCACTCGTCGATAGGACACTGGAGTAGAGAGTTATCGACGTTACAAGTTCAGCTGACGAAGTAGTGGCTAAAAATCTGGACAGTCACGTTTTTTTTGGACTATCTTGAGGTAATGAACCTTAACCTCTTTGTGAAGTTGATTATTATGTATATATGGATATTATACATATATTGGAAGTATATTATGGACTATAAGATATAAAGAAAGATTTGGATCTTGTTAAGATGTTAAAAGGAGAATTGACATATTATCCATTAAAATGGTAAAAATGTATCTATTACTTACTAAAAATGGTAAAAATGTATCTATAACTATAACTTATAATAAGATTGGAATATAAGTTGAAGGACTAATGAAGTAATTGGATAAGTAAATTTGTAAAAGTTGGCCAAGGACCCCAACTTAAGGACCGTATCTACTTTGGACTATATTTACTTTGGACCTTATTTACTTATTGTTATGAAGGAGATATTGTTAATCGCGTTTTGTTTGGGCGTGTTATCCCCTTCTTTAGTTATTATTGTTATGAAGGAGAGATTATTAATCGCGTTCCGTTTGGGCGTGTTATCCCCTTCTTTAGTTATTATTGTTATGAAGGAGAGATTGTTAATCGCGTTCCGTTTGGGCGTGTTATCCCCTTCTTTAGTTATTATTGTTATGAAGGAGAGATTGTTAATCGCGTTCCGTTTGGGCGTGTTATCCCCTTCTTTAGTTATTATTGTTATGAAGGAGAGATTGTTAATCGCGTTCCGTTTGGGTGTGTTATCCCCTTCTTTAGTTATTGTTGTTATGAAGGAGAGATTGTTAATCGCGTTCCGTTTGGGCGTGTTATCCCCTTCTTTAAATTTCGGTATTATTGCACCTTAATTATAGTATGTTAATTACGGTTATCGGACCTTGGAAAAGGTGGAAGTTGAGTAGAAACGGGGGAGGTGCTGCCGAATTTTCCGTAAGATATGGAACCTTGTTCTTAGAAATATCCTACGAAGAGATCTAGAGGTTAATGGACGTTTCATGGCCATTATAGGTGGAAGTACTACGAGTAGCGTATTCTACTTGAAGGGTGGAAAAGGCTAGCAAGGTTATAGTACTTTGGAGCGTTTTGCTAATTGTCGATAATCGTCGCGAGGTATGTGAACCTCTTCCTATCTTTTCTAGCATGATATTTGTGAAATATATATAGTACGGTAGACGTACGTGTGTAAAATGAATTTGGTTTATTTAAAACATAAAGTGTTATAATGGCTTTATGGGAAGTTAATTATAACAACTTTACGTAGGTAAAAGAATGATTTATTGATTTTTTTAAAAAAGATAAGAGACTTGACTTATATTTGACTTGACTTGATATGTGAAGAACTTGAATTGTGTGGAAAGTTGTGAAACCTCATTCGTGAGTAATGAGTACTTGGTTTTGAATAATAATGTTGTATTGATTTCGGAAATAAGAATAAGTATCGAACAAACCACTGCAGCGTTAATAAAGGAAAATATATTGACAAATAATTAATATTATTAAAACAAGTAGAAACCTCCATCTGCATAGAAGCTAAGATAAGACAAAATTGTATTACATTTTCTAGATCACGGTTTCTTTAATAAGATCATTAAAAACAAGTTTGATTTTCTTAAAAATTCCAAAGTAAGGGACTTGATTTATAAAAGAGAGAGACTGGAAAAATTGAAGTGTTTTTGTTTAAAAGAGAAGGCATGTTGTTGTCTTAAGTTGGCTTAAAAGAAGGTATGGAAATTGTTCTGGGTTACTTAAAAATATAGTTACTCTATTTTGATACTGCGAGTATCGTGTGACCTTTTGTGAAAGAAATGAATCTTTTTAAAGAGTTAAAGTATTTAGTACCTTGGGGTTAAAACCCAGATTTGTTGACATGAAATGCAAGTACCTTGTGTGAGTAACTTGCCTATGTTTTGTGATAGCCTTGTAATACTTTCGTGTTGGCTTGATGAAGTAAACATGTTGTGATACTACGTGTGTTAGTATCTTGTGATGTTTGTTTAAGGGGGTTATTCTTGTCGTTCTTATGTTGTTTAACGATAAGCCGTTGTGTTAGTATTATAACACTCACCTCTTGACATGATACCGGGGGTTAAGCTGCCCCCCGATGCGAGGAATACCTCATGCGGGTCCATGGGACCTATGCGGAGCTGCGGGAGTTCCAGAATTGTGTGCGAGGAATACCTCATGCGGTCTATGTGGCCATGCGGACTACGGGAGTCCAGGACGATGCCCATGATTAGCTACCCTCGATGCGAGGAATACCTCATGCGAGCCTAGGTGGCCTATGCGGACTGCGGGAGTCCAGGATTAGGCACGCATAATAATACTATGGGCGATTGGCCTTGCTTCGATCATTCGCGGCCTAGAAAAGACCAGTTACATTATATTTATTATTGCTCTTGTTTGTGATGTGGCACTATGTGCGGTTAATCGGTTGTTTAAATGCATATTTGTGAATTGGTTTTAAAATGTTATGGTTATATTTGAGTGATGACCTTGAGGCGTGAGTCACGACTTGACATATTTGCTTACTATCGTATATCGTAAATTGGTTCTCATATATGTCTCATGTTTTATATAGACTATTATGATTTCATTTCTGATATTTTGATTTCACATACTTGGTACTGTTGTCTTGACCTCCTTGAAGTGCGTTCATGCCGCAGGTAGAGGTATATCAGGCGTTGATCCTCGCTCGTAGGATCACAGTTCAGCGTTTTGGGAAGCTCCGTTTCTCCGGAGGCTTATCTTTTGGTATGATTCCCTGAGATTGCAGGTACTTGTACATTCAGTGGTATGGCGGGGCCCTGTCCCATCATAGTTGTTATAGAAATTCTTAAGTGCATGTAATCTTGTTGTGGGCGGGGTTTGTAAAGGATGTAGTTCAAGTTTTGGTTTATATACACATGCGAAAGCGACATCTTCGTTGGATCGTTCTTACTCTTTATTGTTTCATGTCTTGTTTTTATATTCCGCTGGTTACTCTGATGTATATCTACTTGGGTGCCCGGGTAAGGCACCAGTCACGGGCCCGGGATCGGGTCGTGAAAAAAGTGGTATCAAAGCAGTTCGTCCTCGGAAAGTGTCTACAGACCGTGTCTAGTAGAGTCTTGATTATCGGTGTGTTGTGCATCACATCTATAATCAGGAGGCTGCGGGACATTTAGGATTGGTTTCCATTCTTCTCACTCTGAGATCGTGCCTTAGAGCTGTGTTATAAGTTGGACCCCTTTGACGTACTTCTTTTTACCAGTTATGCCTCTGCACAAGACAACCTGGGCCTGTAGAGGCAAAGCGGCGAAGGCTGCGAGTAGAACACGAGGAGAATGCGAGGCACAAGCCCAACCTTTACGAGGTGATACCCGGACGGCGAGTTCCACGACGTCGCCGGCCCAGCGAGGTTTAGAGCCACAACAGCGCTCACGAGGCCACGACACTGAGCCTTGATCCGCGGCGAGAGCAGAGGATATGGGTTACAAGGAGATGGCCCAGTTACTAGCTAGAATTTTAGCAAACAGGGAGTATAGAGTGCACCGATATATCACGGGCCTAGACGATTATCTAGTAAAGGGGTGTACAAGAGTAGCTCTTGATCGAGCATGGACATTGCCCGTCTGAGCTTATGAGCAGATCGAGAGCGTAGAGATCGACGGATTAACGAATCAGCGAAGAGGGCGAGCAATGGGGTCCTTTGGTAACTTTCGGCGGACCTCGCCAGCAAGTGATCGTTATGTGCCTCCACGCATGCAGTGGTCCTCGCGAGCCGGGACGTTCGGAGTATGCAGGAGTTGGTCAGAGCTCCAGGGTTTTTGGTTCACATATTTACATAGGTTCTAGCCAGCCAGATTCAGTTTTCCCTCAGTGTTCACTATGTGGTAGGCGTCATTCCGGGAAATGTCGTCTTTTTACCAATGCTTGTTTTACATGCGGCCAACAGGGCCATTTTGCGAGAAATTGTCCAACCAGAGGTAGCGCGGATGTAGAGACTCAGCCTTCGGGATCAGTGATTGGTTCATCGCCTTCTTTTGCTATGCGCCCTGCAGGGCAGGACTATGATTAGAGTGAACAGTAGTTACAAGTATATCCTTAACCCTCTAGAGATTTGTATGCGTGATATGATGATTTTATGTTAAAGTGTTATGTTTGGATAAGCACTGTGTAAAATTGTGATTTAGAGAACATGGTTAGTTGAGAAGGTAAGTTTAGGGGCAGGGAAATTGTGAGCCTTAGAATTTATAACAGTTGAGACCGAGACCTTAGATGTAAGGCCGTCTTGAGTAAAAGATTTTACGGTTAGTCTTTGTCGGAGTGCATAGTATACGTGGAGTATTTGTGTGATAATTCCATGGGTAGTTTGAGATAGAAGTGGTAGCTTTCATGACGTGAATTAGTAAGATTGTTCCGGATCGGGGAACGAGAGAGTTTGGCGCGATAATGGGTCGGGTTGAGGCCAGATTGCGGGTCAACCCGCAGCCCAGAATGAAGTGAGGTAAATTTGAGGTGGTCCCGCTAGGTGATGGGGTCACGAGGGTGCAAGGCCCAAGTTTAGATAACCATTGTACGAGTTCGTGAATGCATTCGACCAATAGTCGGGCCGATGAGACAGCCCATCTTGTCTTTCAGTCAGGATTGTTTACTCGGCGGAGGGTTATGCGAGATGTTATATATCAGGAAGGTGGTAAGGCTGCATGCTGCACGGGGTTTCTACTTTTATTTTATGTGACGGTGGAGCCCGATTTCGGCTATTTTCTTTTACGGAGATTTTACGGCGAGATTAGGAACTCGAAGTCTCGATGTGCATTCACCT
Source organism: Przewalskia tangutica (assembly GCA_029844215.1). Lineage (NCBI taxonomy): Eukaryota > Viridiplantae > Streptophyta > Magnoliopsida > Solanales > Solanaceae > Przewalskia > Przewalskia tangutica. The sequence goes on from CM056734.1 coordinate 86,116,526, forward strand.
CGGTAGCGGACAAACAACGCGTTTTATTCAGATATTTGAGGATAGGTTACGGGCCGGTGTTTTGATTTCGGGGGAGCGGTGAGGATTAGTTGCCTCGTGTTGAGTGGGTATTATAATAGCTATCATTTCAGTGTTCGGATGGCGCCTTATGAAGCCTTGTATGGGCGGAAGTATAGGTTACCGGTCGATTGGTTCGATATTGGCAAGGTTCAGATAGTTGGTCCATACTTGATTCAGCAGAATAAGGATAAGGCGAAGCTTATCCAGAGGAGGTTATTAGCAGCTCAGAGTCAACGGAAGTCTTGCGGATAATCGGCGTCGACACTTGGAGTTCAGGTTGACGGTGGGTCTTCTTGAAGGTACCACCCCGGAAGGGTGTGACGAGATTTGGAAAGCAAGGGAAACTTAGCCCGAGGTACTTTGGGTCTTTTTAGATCGTTTGTAGAATAGGCCAGGTTGTCTATAAGTTAGCACTGTCGTCCGACTTAGGAGGCAGTACGTCCGGTCTTTCATGTTGCTATGATTCGGAAGAGTATCGGAGATCCATCCAGAGTGTTCCCAGTTAATGACGACCAAGTTGAGGATAGTAACCCCGAGATTTTAAAAAAACTGAAGTAATGACAGAAATGTGATACGTATATTAGGAAGAGTTCGAGTGTACGAGGAGGGTACGACGAGTAAGAAATGAGGCGAAGATGTGTGAAGAAGATGGAAGTGTCCTTTTTATAAAGTAAAGAGGTGAAGAAAGTATCCTATGGACTATGGGTGGAGCTAATAGTATTGTTATATGCTTTAAGATGATTCTTCGTTGGCTCGGATATGAGTTTTTGCGCATACGTTGTATTGTGGCCATATGTGGCATTTTGCAAATTGTTCAAGTTATGAAGGACTATGCCGTTATCTGAGTTATTTGAATCTTGAAGGAACATTCGGGACGAATGTTTCTAAGGGGGGGAGAATGTTATGCCCCGTAGTTCCGGAGTATGTATGTGAGGACGTACGTACGAATGTATACGCCCTAATTAAGGTAAGAATGAAAGAATTGTTTTCCGACGGAAATTATTCCGAACCTTGTGAAGGAAATTTTTGTGTTTTCAATATTTTTACGATTATGGAATTTTTCCGAGAGATAAAATATTTTGTACCAATAGGAGGGCGACATGTGTCACCCCAAGATGCCATGTTGGACGATTTTTTGAGGGTTAGTGGGCAAGACAAGTGGCCAAAAGTCTTGCATGGTTTTGTGCATGGCTTTGGACGGTTTTGGGGCAAGTTGTGGGCAAGTCAAATGGTCAAGGTCTTGCATGGATTTTGTAGGACAAGTGTGGAAAGGAACCTACACAAACACATTTATACCATACACATGTTTCAATCCTAACCCTTGGTTGTACTATATAAACCCCTTTAGTTGATGAAAATCTTCCACACTTGGTATATTTCAAGACTTGAAAATATTTCTCTCCCTTTCCTATAGTTCTCGTCCAACACCCCCTTTTCTTAACCAAATGTTGTCCAAAAATTCTTAAACTTATTAGTGTTCTTCATTAATGTGTTAGGAAGATTATTAACCAAGAGTTAGACATTTCACACCCCTAGCCTCAAACCCCCCCCCCCCCCCCCCCTTGGCCGAGAGTGGGCAGATTTTCGGGACTGTTTTGGATAGATTTTTAGTCAAGTTTGGAAGGGAATATCTCCTAGCATATTAGGAGTTTTTGGGTGTTTAAAAAGCCTAAAATGAATTTCGTCGAGTCTAGTTTCCAACGCAACAAACCACTCGTCGATAGGACACTGGAGTAGAGAGTTATCGACGTTACAAGTTCAGCTGACGAAGTAGTGGCTAAAAATCTGGACAGTCACGTTTTTTTTGGACTATCTTAAGGTAATGAACCTTAACCTCTTTGTGAAGTTGATTATTATGTATATATGGATATTATACATATATTGGAAGTATATTATGGACTATAAGATATAAAGAAAGATTTGGATCTTGTTAAGATGTTAAAAGGAGAATTGACATATTATCCATTAAAATGGTAAAAATGTATCCATTACTTACTAAGAGGTTAACAACAAAGGAACTATAACTTATAATAAGATTGGAATATAAGTTGAAGGACTAATGAAGTAATTGGATAAGTAAATTTGTAAAAGTTGGCCAAGGACCCCAACTTAAGGACCGTATCTACTTTGGACCGTATCTACTTTGGACTATATTTACTTTGGACCTTATTTACTTTGGACCTTATTTACTTATTGTTATGAAGGAGAGATTGTTAATCACGTTCCGTTTGGGCGTGTTATCCCCTTCTTTAGTTATTATTGTTATGAAGGAGAGATTGTTAATCGCGTTCCGTTTGGGCGTGTTATCCCCTTCTTTAGTTATTATTGTTATGAAGGAGATATTGTTAATCGCGTTCCGTTTGGGCGTGTTATCCCCTTCTTTAGTTATTATTGTTATGAAGGAGAGATTGGTAATCGCGTTCCGTTTGGGCGTGTTATCCCCTTCTTTAGTTATTATTGTTATGAAGGAGAGATTGTTAATCGCGTTCCGTTTGGGCGTGTTATCCCCTTCTTTAGTTATTGTTGTTATGAAGGAGACATTGTTAATCACGTTCCGTTTGGGCGTGTTATCTCCTTCTTTAAATTTCGGTATTATTGCACCTTAATTATAGTATGTTAATTACGGTTATCGGGCCTTGGAAAAGGTGGAAGTTGAGTAGAAACGGGGGAGGTGCTGCTGAATTTTCCGTAGGATATGGAACCTTGTTCTTAGAAATATCCTACGAAGAGATCTAGAGGTTAATGGACGTTTCATGGCCATTATAGGTGGAAGTACTACGAGTAGCGTATTCTACTTGAAGGGTGGAAAAGGCTAGCAAGGTTATAGTACTTTGGAGCGTTTTGCTAATTGTCGATAATCGTCGCGAGGTATGTGAACCTCTTCCTATCTTTTCTAGCATGATATTTGTGAAATATATATAGTACGGTAGACGTACGTGTGTAAAATGAATTTGGTTTATTTAAAACATAAAGTGTTATAATGGCTTTATGGGAAGTTAATTATAACAACTTTATGTAGGTAAAAGAATGGTTTATTGATGTTTTTTTAAAAAGATAAGAGACTTGACTTATATTTGACTTGACTTGATATGTGAAGAACTTGAATTGTGTGGAAAGTTGTGAAACCTCATTCGTGAGTAATGAGTACTTGGTTTTGAATAATAATGTTGTATTGATTTCGGAAATGAGAATAAGTATCGAACAAACCACTGCAGCGTTAATAAAGGAAAATATATTGACAAATAATTAATATTATTAAAACAAGTAGAAACCTCCATCTGCATAGAAGCTAAGATAAGACAAAATTGTATTACATTTTCTAGATCACGGTTGCTTTAATAAGATCATTAAAAACAATTTTGATTTTCTTAAAAATTCCAAAGTAAGGGACTTGATTTATAAAAGAGAGAGACTGGAAAAATTGAAGTGTTTTTGTTTAAAAGAGAAGGCATGTTGTTGTCTTAAGTTGGCTTAAAAGAAGGTATGGAAATTGTTCTGGGTTACTTAAAAAGATAGTTACTCTATTTTGATACTGCGAGTATCGTGTGACCTTTTGTGAAAGAATGGATCTTTTTAAAGAGTTAAAGTATGTAGTACCTTGGGGTTAAAACCCATATTTGTTGACATGAAATGCAAGTACCTTGTGTGAGTAACTTGCCTATGTTTTGTGATAGCCTTGTAATACTTTCGTGTTGGCTTGATGAAGTAAACATGTTGTGATACTACGTGTGTTAGTATCTTGTGATGTTTGTGTAAGGGGGTTATTCTTGTCGTGCTTATGTTGTTTAACGATAAACCGTTGTGTTAGTATTATACCACTCACCTCTTGACATGATACCGGGGGTTAAGCTGCCCCCCGATGCGAGGAATACCTCATGCGGGTCCATGGGACCTATGCGGAGCTGCGGGAGTTCCAGGATTGTGTGCGAGGAATACCTCATGCGGTCTATGTGTCCATGCGGACTATGGGAGTCCAGGACGATGCCGAAGATTAGCTACCCTCGATGCGAGGAATACCTCATGCGGGCCTAGGTGGCCTATGCGATCGCGGAGTCGAGATTAGGCACGCATAATGATACTATGGGCGATTGGCCTTGCTTCGATCATTCGCGGCCTAGAAAAGACCAGTTACATTATATCTATTATTGCTCTTGTTTGTGATGTGGCACTATGTGCGGTTAACTTGGTTGTTTCGTACATATTTGTGAATTGGTTTTAAAATGTTATGGTTATATTTGAGTGATGACCTTGAGGGCGTGAGTCCCTGACTTGACATGACTGCTTACCTATCGTATATAGTAAATTGGTTCTCATATATATCTCCTGTTTTATATAGACTATTATGATTTCATTTACAGTATTTTCAGTTTCACATACTTGGTACCTGTTGTACTGACCTCCTTCGGGGGGCTGCGTTCATGCCGCAGGTAGAGGTACATCAGTCGTTGATCCTCGCTCGTAGGATCACAGTTCAGCGTTTTGGGAAGCTCCGTTTCTCCGGAGGCTTATCTTTTGGTATGATTCCCTGAGATTGCAGGTACTTGTACATTCAGGGGTATGGCGGGGCCCTGTCCCGTCATAGTTGTTATAGAAATTCTTAGAGGTCTGTAGTACTGTTGTGGGCAGGGTTTGTAAAGGATGTAGCTGTTCAAGTTTTGGTTTATATACACATGCCGAAAGGCGACATCTTCTTGGTTAGACTGTTCTTATTCTTTATTGTTTCATGTCTTGTTTTTATATTCCGCTGGTTACTCTGATGTATATCTACTTGGGTACCCGGGTAAGACACCAGTCACTGGCCCGGGATCGGGTCGTGACAATCACACTGAAATAATTTTATAGATTTTCAAACTTTGTTTTTATGAAAGTACGAAACTCAAGAAATTTAGCAAACACTTTCAATTTAAATTTAAGTGAGTACAACCAAACATAATGGGAGAAATCATCTAACAAGACCATATAACATTTATGACCAATGGAACACTGAACGGGAGAAGTCCATAAATCAGCATGAATAATATCAAAATGGTGAAAAAGTAACACTTGTAGATGATTTAAAGGAAGACGAGCATGTTTGCCTAAACAACAAGAAACACAGTTCTGGTCATGTTCCCCATTATTACATCAGATAAGGTTATTGCATCTAAGAAAATAAAAAATTAGAGTGCCTGGGTGGCCTAGTCGATTATGCCAAACGGAAGGAGAGATAGCAGCAAGAGAGACTGAAGAGCGAGATCTGGCAGCGGAGGTAGAAGGGAATGGATAGAGATCCCCCGTTATCTCGTAAGATGGGTCCCCATACGAAGATCCTTCACAGTAAAACCAAACGGGTCAAATTCAACAGAGACATAATTATCATGAGAAAATTTGCGGACATAAACTAGGTTCTTAATGATGTTAGGGGCATACAAGGCATTTTTAAGGGAAAAAGGCAGGTGTGGTGGATTTATGTAGATTGTACCATGACCTTGTATTTGGAATTTGGTGACCATTGCCAACAGTAATATATTGAGGATGCTTTCATGAAAACAATTTAGGAAATGTACCAATTTTCGTCGGGTTGCTGCAAGTTAAGACTGCTAAGATTGGAAAATTGCTGTTGGTCGCTGCCTTTACCGCCCCTACCGCCGTGGTTCTGCCGCTGCTGGGTATTTTTCGGCTTTGGTGGTCCGGCGGTAGTGTTATTTTGGGAAGGTGTTTCTGTCACGCCCCGAACCCCGGGCCCGTTACTGGTGCCCTACCTGGGCACCCTTCTACCTTCACAACTAAGTAAACTGCGGAATTTAAATAACATCTTTTTTTTTTTAAACCAACGTACGTGCAAGGGCAAAGCCGACAAGGCTGCCATATAATATACATAATAAAAGACACTACACTGAACATGAGTCCAATCCCACATATGAATACAGCACTTCAAGAGTTTTATGAAATATGGCGACAAGGCCCCGCCGCACCCATAACCGCATAAAAGCACGTATTGAAGGAACTATACCAAAAGATAAACTCTGAGCAGAGGAGCTATCCAAAACTCGAACGGCGGTCCTACACTGCCGATCACCAAATCGCTGCACCTAAACTGCGGATGAACGCAGCCGGGCGAGGTCAAGACGGGAATGTACAAGTATGTGAAACGATGAAATCAGTAATGAAATCATAATGATCTTAAACAAAGCGAGAGACATGTATGATAGCCAACCTACGAGACATAATACATAAGCGATCATATCAAGTCGTGGACGCGTACCTCAAGTCATTTCTAAAATATAACCATGGTCTACGCCATAATATCAATCATGCCCGTGGAACCCTTCCTCACCGCGATCCATGATATAATATAACACCAATAGGCATACATGAACACCAAGTCCCACCTGTGTCCTAAAAAGCAGACGCCAAGTAGGAAGACGAGCAGGTGGTAAAGCAGGGGGTATGATGTCTTGGGAGTTTACCCCTCATTTATACTCTTACCCTGGAGAAGGTGGTATAGCGTCTTGGGGGTTTACCCCTCACTTATACTCTTACCCTATCTCGACCGACCATCAAACAAAACAAGCAGGGGGTATAATATCTTGGGGGTTTACCCCTCATTTATACTCTTACCCTGGAGAAGATGGTATAGCGTCTTGGGGGTTTACCCCTCACTTATACTCTTACCCTATCTCGACCGACCATCAAACAAACAAGCAGGGGGTATAATGTCTTGGGGGTTTACCCCTCATTTATACTCTTACCCTGGAGAAGGTGGTATAGCGTCTTGGGGGTTTACCCCTCACTTATACTCTTACCCTATCTCGACCGACCGTCAAACAACACATAAGCACTACCAGGTCTTTTATAAAAATCCGGGAATTTAACCCAAGTACTACAAATAACGGAAGCATACCCGTGGAATCCCACATCACTGTCGGTACGTCCAAGTAACTTACAACAAGACCGCCGGCCCTCCAACCGAGAGTCGCGACAACGTAATAAAACATAATACTTGCACTCAAAGGCTATCACCAGCACATATAGGCAATTCTTAATTAAACAAGCCAAAGTACTTATCAAGGCACACTTAGAATAATTCTCAATTAATCAAGCCAAAGTACTTATCAAGGCACACTTAGAATAATTCTCAATTAATCAAGCCAAAATACTTATCAAGGCACACTTAGAATAATTCTCAATTAATCAAGCCAAAGTACTTATCAAGGCACACTTAGAATAATTCTCAATTAATCAAGCCAAAGTACTTATCAAGGCACACTTAGAATAATTCTCAATTAATCAAGCCAAAGTACTTATCAAGGCACACTTAGAATAATTCTCAATTAATCAAGCCAAAGTACTACGTACGTACATTCTTTTCAAAAGACTCCTTTTTATGTAATACCCCAAGATACTAACACCCGTAGTATCAAGGTGTGTATATTTTTTTCAAAGTAAGTTACTACACTCTTAGAAAACTCATTTCAAAGTTTGAAATCAAGTAACTTCAAATTTTCACAATCAAGGCAACTTATGCCCATTAATCAAAATAGACAACTTTCTAAACCTTCCATAAAGACGTTATATCCAATTTCCCATAAAGCCGTTATAACCCTTTATGATTTTTAGACAATTTCATTCCTTTTATAACCAAGAGACTTATACTTTTAAAACCAAGTATCACATACTTACAAATCAAGTTCTTATCTTTCAAAATACTTCAAGTCTCTTAATATTTAGAAAACAAGTTTCTTCTACTTTTAAACCTCAAGTAACTCACACCTTTAAAACAAGTCACTTCTCTTAAATCATGTCATTTCTCCTCTCTTAAAACAATTAAGTAAATCACTCCTTTAACTCCCCTAAAGTCATTACAACAACCCTTAGGTTTTGGAACTAAGGCACTAGCCAAAAGGTTTGGAAACCACTTCCTTTTCAAGACTCCATGTACTTTAAGTAAAATACTTTCACTTTTAAGAATCCAAACTTCACTAAGGAAATGGATTATACAACTTACAATTTAAACATCAAAGTACAATCAAGGGAGTACATAGAACGAATTCTATTTTAGGCAATCCAAATACAACCAAGGAATGGATCATTTAAGGAGTAGGACATACTTTCTTTATCTTAAAGAATCATGCTAGAAGAGGAGATAGTTCACATACCTTTTCGGCTAATATCCACAAGCTAAGCCGAATACGCCGTACGTAGAAGTGTCAACCTATAATGGTCACAACAAGACTATCAACTTCTAGTCTCTAACGTAGAATAATACTAAGTATACGGTCTCTAATTCTACGGAAAATCGGGCAGCACTTCCTTTGTTTCTACTCACTTTGCCACCTTTTTCAAGGCCGAATACAATAACCAACACGCCACATTTAAGGCTCAAATAACAACCAAACAAAGAGGATTACACGCCTTACAATACGTGTAAAATTCCGCCCCACAATTAATACCAACTTAGTCCATAATCAAGTCATTCTCGGCTAACAACATAACCACAATTCAAAGTCTTTTCCAAACCTTTTCCAATTCCAAGTTCTAAGGTCTAACATGTTATATAGTCATGAACAACTTCAACAACTACAATTTCCTTCTTTAAACAACATGCGACGACTTAAACTAATAATCGACTTGAAATGTAATCTTAAGGCTAACATGCTAGTTTTCGGATTAGGGTTCCAATAGTCAATATACTTATCAAACTTCATACTATATAACTCATTCTTGCTAAAATCCATAGCTACAACAATAAGTAAGTCTTAACCACTAAAACGACAAAATTTATACCTTTATAAGCCCTTAAAAATTCCAAGATACAAAGTCGCGCCTTAGCAATTCTTAGCTCCTTTCCTTAAGTTCCAATCCGCTCCAAGCACTCCTTAGAGGCCTATGAAGAACCCATCTTCAAGTTCTAACTTCAAAGTTGAAGAACTCCTTAAGTTTCCGCCTTGCGACTAATACGAAAACGCCGTTTTTCTGAAATCTTTCTATTGAGATAACCTTACAACACTCTTAGGAACCTTGGGTTTAAGTCTTGTGGCTAATGGATCAAAACTACAAATTTTTCATGTGAGAGCTTAGCCAAACCCGAGAGGTCTCTAGCAAGAACAACTATGTTGTGATTTTTTTCTAAGTGTTGGAAGACTTTGTCTTGCACTAGTAGTGCTTATATAAAACAATAGAGGGTCAAGATTATAACAATTGGGTGGCTAGGATGAATAACACATGGATCAAGCCCAAGTGGCAAGTTGACTTTGGTCAATAATATCAAGCTTGAAGACTTATCTTCCAAGATGGTCAATGACTATTTTACCCTTACATGAAACGTCCAAGACCAAATGTAGGGGTGCCACGTGTCGCCCTCTCATTCGTCCATAAAATTCCGTAACCCTCGTGGGCCCCACAAAAATGTAAAATTTCCTCGGGTGGGCCCCACATGACCAAATCCGTAAAATAAATTTCCAAAATGCTAATAAGTTTCATACTCTTCAAATAATACATTTTGAGAATCCAAATCTCAACAACGAACATTTTTCCTTTCCGACGCTCGGAAGATTTTTCCGTCGGAAAAACAATTCTTCCTTTCGTATCAATTTCCAAGTCTTGATTCCTTACACACATTCTCTTATACATGTCCTGTACTTACGGGGTGTAACATTCTTCCCCCCTTAGAAACATTCGTCCCCGAATGTTCATAGTCGGTTGTCAGGCTATACAAACTCCGACACAATCTCTATACTATGCCTATCAATCAATACTCCACAAGACTAACGATGCCACACATGGCCACCACAACATACGTAAACATATCCATGGACCTTCCGTCCGCGACCCCTTCTCACAAAACTCGAAGGTTACAGTCTTCTAAAACACGGGATCCCTAGAGGTTCCTTTCTTTCCTTACCTGTCATACTTTCTCGTACTTTCAAACTTATCTAGTACACGTACAAAATCTCAAATATTGTTTCTTGTTCTCTAATCCTTGGAGTTACTAACCAAACTTGGCCATATTGTTACTTACTTTCCCGATAAGGCTCTTCTCGGTCCTTACGACCTAGTTCCGGTGGAACGCATCCACGAACTCGTACAACGATCAACTAGACTTGGGCCTTGCATCCCCGGGATCCTACCACATAGCGGGACCACTACCAACTGACATCACCCCATTCCATACTATCGGCTGACCCGAAATGAGTCCATAACCCGACTCATCGTCACCCTTAACTTCTCATCCTTAGTCTGAAATAAATCTCTCTCTTATTTCAAGGTACTTCTCACCCTATCCCCTATACACTAGAGGTTTGTCACATAAGCCAAAGTATTCCCATCGCATTCTTCCCTATCGGCCTTACATCACATGGGGCAATTACTACTTGTGAGCTCTACACAACTATAGTCTCAGTTCACTTACCATTCTTGTCAACATTCTTAACTTCTCACTTACTAATCAAGGTATCCCTACCTCTGGGGTACTATCACTTTACAACTCTAGCAATAAAGGGAAAACATATACGCTAGGGTAAAATCTGAATCTATCAACGCACGTATGATTCAAAGGAATCGAAATATACCAGTAACCCCGCGATGTCGCCTCACGATCCTGCCCGTAGTCACGTCATCTGCGGTTCAAGGACCGCGAACTATAAACTCCACACGACCTCTACCACGATGGCTAACATCCAACACCTGCTCGGGAACGCATTGTGGAGGAAAGGAACCAACTACGCCTCATAGGTGAGCCACTTCACCGGTGCTCTTTCTAAAAGGACATACCCTCAGAATATGGCCCGGACGGCCACAATAAAAACAAACACCTGTGCCATAACGGCATTTCCCCGAATGACGCTTACCACATCTGAAACACTGAGGAATAGGTGGCCTCGACTGAGAAAATCCTCGGCTCCTCTGAGAACCTCGACCCCTGGAGCTTGGACCGGCTCCTAAATGCCTTGTGGGATCAACTCTCCCACCTGTGAGCTGCGGGGTATGTCTTGGGTAGGTGGGATGAATATCTCACTCATTCCGAGGCGGCTCGTCCAAAACTCACCGGATAACCAACCGGTCTAGCCTCTTACGCCGATCTCCGTTGGCCATCTACCCTCTGCATAACCGTCTGCATCGCCGAATAACCTCCTGTTGATGAAACTGTAGCACCGCTATCTTGGTCAATAACATAACTGCTTCCCTCATGACCCTATAGTCTTCTCCTAACTGAGAAACTGGAGGCTCTGGTGCTGGGGCCTCAAAACCTGGCGCAGAAGAACTCGCCGACTGCGGAACAACATCCGGTATACCCTGGGCATAAGCCCTATCAACTCTCTGAGTCTGACTAGTAGCTCCTGCTACTCCTTTGCCCTTCTGGGCGACTGTTGCCCTCCTTGGAGGCATAACTGTAACACAAAATTACGTCAGAGAGGAATTATCTTACTAACACAGCTCTATGGCACGATCTTAGAGTGAGAAGAATAGAAACCAACTCCTAAATGTCCTGTAGCCTCCTGTTTATGGGTGTGGCGCGCAACACACCGATAATCAAGACTCTACTAGACACGGTCTGTAGACATTCCGAGGACTGACTGCTCTGATACCACTCTGTCACGCCCCGAACCCCGGGCCCGTGACTGGTGCCCTACCTGGGCACCATTCTACCTTCACAACTAAGTAAACTGCGGAATTTAAATAACACCTTTTTTTTAAACCAACGTACGTGCAAGGGCAAAGCCGATAAGACTGCCATATAATATACATAATAAAAGACACTACACTGAACATGAGTCCAATCCCACATATGAATACAGACCTCTAAGAGTTTTACTGAAATATGACGGGACAAGGCCCCGCCGTACCCATAACCGTACAAAAGCCTCAGACATGAACTATACCAAAAGATAAACTCACGAGCAGAGGAGCTATCCAAAAACTCGAGCGGTCCTACACTGCCGATCACCAAATCAAGGCGTACCTAAACTCTGCGGATGAACGCAGCCCAAGGCGAGGTCGACGAAGAATGTACCAAGTATGTGAAATGAAATGCTTGTAATGAAATCATAACATCTTAAACAAAGCAGAGACATGTATGATAGCCAACCTACGCATATAATACATAAGCCATATCAAGTCGAGACGCATGCCTCAAGTCATTTCTAAAATATAACCATGGGTCTACGCCCATAATATCAATCATGCCGTGGAACCCTTCCTCACCGGCGATCCATGATATAATATAACACCAATAGGCATACATGAACACCAAGTCCCACCTGTGTCCTAAAAGCAGACGCCAAGTAGGAAGACGGCGGTGGTAAAGCGGGTATAATGTCTTGGGGTTTACCCTCATTTATACTCTTACTGGAGAAGGTGGTATAGCGTCTTGGGGTTTACCCCTCACTTATACTCTTACCCTATCTCGACCGACCATCAAACAAACCAAGCAGGGGGTATAATGTCTTGGGGGTTTACCCCTCATTTATACTCTTACCCTGGAGAAGGTGGTATAGCGTCTTGGGGGTTTACCCCTCACTTATACTCTTACCCTATCTCGACCGACCATCAAACAAACAAGCAGGGGGTATAATGTCTTGGGGGTTTACCCCTCATTTATACTCTTACCCTGGAGAAGGTGGTATAGCGTCTTGGGGGTTTACCCCTCACTTATACTCTTACCCTATCTCGACCGATCACAAACAACACATAAGCACTACCAGGTCTTTTATAAAAATCCGAGAATTTAACCCAAGTACTACAAATAACGGAAGCATACCCGTGGAATCCCACATCACTGTCGGTACGTCCAAGTAACTTACAACAAGACCGCCGGCCCTCCAACCGAGAGTCGCGACAACGTAATAAAACATAATACTTGCACTCAAAGGCTATCACCAGCACATATAGGCAATTCTTAATTAAACAAGCCAAAGTACTTATCAAGGCACACTTAGAATAATTCTCAATTAATCAAGTCAAAGTACTTATCAAGGCACACTTAGAATAATTCTCAATTAATCAAGCCAAAGTACTTATCAAGGCACACTTAGAATAATTCTCAATTAATCAAGCCAAAGTACTTATCAAGGCACACTTAGAATAATTCTCAATTAATCAAGCCAAAGTACTACGTACGTACATTCTTTTCAAAAGACTCATTTTTATGTAATACCCCAAGATACTAACACCCGTAGTATCAAGGTGTGTATATTTTTTTCAAAGTAAGTTACTACACTCTTAGAAAACTCATTTCAAAGCTTGAAATCAAGTAACTTCAAATTTTCACAACCAAGGCAACTTATGCCCATTAATCAAAATAGACAACTTTCTAAACCTTCCATAAAACCGTTATATCCAACTTCCCATAAAGCCGTTATAACCCTTTATGGTTTTTAGACAATTTCATTCCTTTTATAACCAAGAGACTTATACTTTTAAAACCAAGTATCACATACTTACAAATCAAGTTCTTATCTTTCAAAATACTTCAAGTCTCTTAATATTTAGAAAACAAGTTTCTTCTACTTTTAAACCTCAAGTAACTCACACCTTTAAAACAAGTTACTTCTCTTAAATCATGTCATTTCTCCTCTCTTAAAACAATTAAGTAAATCACTCCTTTAACTCCCCTAAAGTCATTACAACAACCCTCAGGTTTTGGAACTAAGGCACTAGCCAAAAGGTTTGGAAACCACTTCCTTTTCAAGACTCCATGTACTTTAAGTAAAATACTTTCACTTTTAAGAATCCAAATGTCACGACCCGAACCTGGGCCCGTGACTGGTGCCTTACCCCGGGCACCCTAGTGATACAACATCAGAGTAATCAGCGGAACATAAAACACATACATGAAACAAATGAAGTACAAAACAGTAATCTGAGGAAAAATTGCCTGAGGCATATATATAAATAACAACTCTTACAAATGAACAGTTTAATCCTTTTTACAAACCCTGCCCACAACAGTACTACAGACCTCTAAGAAATGATACGACAACAATGACGGGACAGGGCCCCGTCATACCCCTGAATGTAAGCACCTACAACCACAGGGGACTATACCAAGATAAGCCTCCGGAGAAACGGAGCTTTCCCAAATGCTGAACTGTGACCCTAAGAGCGAGGATCAACGACTGGTGTACCTTTACTGCAGATGAACGCAGCCTCGGGCGAGGTCGATAACAAAAATTTGTATGTGAAATCAAAATACATATCAGAAATGAAATCATAGCGATCATATAAAGCAGAGACATGTATGATAACCAAACTACGCTTACCACAAAGCGATCATGTCTGTCAGGGACTCACGCCCTCAAGTCATCACTCAAGTATAACAATGGGTCTCAGGCCCACAACATCAATCATGCCCGTGGAATACCTTCCTCACTGCCGGCAGTCTATGATATAAAAGCACCAAGGAACACACATGAACACCAGGTCCCACCTGTGTCATAATACAATCAGACGGTAAATGTAAGGCATAGCCGACTACTAAAACCCACAGCACCAACAAGGTCAGCGAATCAGATCATAAGATCTGCAGGCCGTCACATGATCAAAGCTGGCCACTTGCCCGCAGTATCAATGTACGCGTCTAACCCTGGAACTCCCGCAGCTCCGCATAGGCCAATCTCATCGGCCCGCATGAGGTATTCCCCGCATCGAGGGTAGCTACTCCCGGCGTCGCCCCGACTTCCGAGTCCGCATGCCACGCGACCGCGTGCCCATAAAGGACGACGCTAACACGGAACTCTCGTAGCTCCGCATAGGCCCTCAGACCCGCATGAGGTATTCTCGAATCACGGTCCTGCATCACCGAGTCTACCCCCGACGGAGGGCGCTTAACCCGGAATCATCTCAAGAGATGAATGCCACAATACTATCATAACGATCGATAGTTAATAAGCACAATCAAGGGAAACCCTTTACACAAACATCACAAGATACTAACACACGTAGCATCCTAACACGTTTACTTATCAAAGCAACAAGAAAGTATTACAAGGCTATCACAAACCAATACAATCAAGTTGTTCACACAAGGTACTTCCTACTATATGATCAACAAGATCGGGTTTTATCCCCAAAGTACTTCATACATTAACTCTTTAAAAGATACGTTACCTTCACAAAAGTCACACAATACGTAGTATATGAAAATAGAGTGATTATCTTTTAAAGAAAATCAATTACTTCTCTTTGTAAAATCAAGTAGCAACATTCTTTTCCAATGTTCAAGTTTGCCTAATTTCCAATGTTCATGTTCCTCATTTTTTGAAAGGTTTCGTAGTTCATAGTCTTATTCATTTAAGAATATAATTCTTCTTTAAACAACTGAGAAACCTAAGCCTTATATGTGAGTAGGATATTCTTGTTTATTACAATCTTATTACAAAGCCATGATCTAGGAAATATCATTTTGTCTCATCTTAGCTTCTATGCGGATGGAAGCTTCATCGTTTTAATAATACTTAATTAGTCAAAACATTTCCTTTATTAACGCTCGCGGTGGTTTGTCGATACACATTCTCGATTTCCAAATCAAGAAACATTCTTAAGCCGTTATACCTAACTTCCCATAAAGCTAGTATAACTCTTAAGTTTTTCAAAACCAAGTATATTACTTCTTCTTTCAAAATGATTCAAAATCTTTTGAAATACTTCAAGTTCTTTATTAACACATAACAAGCCGCTTATAGTTCAAATCGCTTACCTTTTAAAGACCACAAGTATTTTCTTACCAACATAAAGTCGTTATAACCAACTTCCCATAAAGCCGTTATAACACTTTATGTTCTAAATCAACCAAATACGTTTAGCACACGTGACGCCTACCGTACTACATAGTTCACACATATCATGCTAGAAGAGATAGGAAGAGGTTCACATACCTCGCGACGAGTATCGACTAATAGCAAAACGCCCAAGTACTTCCAAACGCGTCGCTACTCCTAAGCCAAGTAGATCGCGCCACTCGTAGTACTTCAACCTATAAGGCCACGCGCGCTATTAACATTCAGATCTCATCGTAGAACATTCTACCTCTGAAAATTCTGAGACCTCCCACAACAGAAATCTCCTCCTCTATCGAGGCCTACCAAGCCAACCAGGGGTTATACATTTAACCCTAACGTACAATTCTACTTCACTGCACTACTACACAAGTCTCATGTAATACAACCCTATGTAATTACAGCTCAAGATTCTTCTTTCAATTCAGCTTAAGTCGCAAGACATCCGTAAGTATTATTCAGCTTAAGTCAAAAGACATTGCGATACTACGTTCGATTCTATATATAGTATACTTCAACTATATATTCTAACAATATGTAATTTCCAATTACAATAGAGGACAAGATATTTACCTCGGTAAGCCCATAATTATCCTAGCTTAAAGTCGATCCCGGCAATCGTTTAGCTCCAACCCCGAGCGCTCAACCCGCTCTAAACCACCCTTAGAAGTTCTAACCAACTTCTACACAATACTCCAAACTGACTATGGAGATTTTTCCTAGGGTTTCGGTTTTGTGGACGACTAAGTATAATAGTATTTTCTGGCTTTTCAGATAGGTATAACCTTAGAATACAACAAGGTATATGGCTAAGGTAATTTGGGCATTATAACAATACTTTGAGAGTATTTCTACCAAGAGGGTATTATATGAAAACAAACTAGGCTAGGGGTGGCTACCCTCGGCCTACCCCACTGTGGGGAAAACTCTCGCCGAGGGCCTCACGAGGAGGGGAAAGCTCTCAAGACTTAGGCATTTTGGATGAAGTCTTCAACCTTAGAGGGTATTTATAGCACAAGCCAAGGCCAACCAATGGCCAAGATCTAGCCAAGTGCCAAGTGTAGGGCCAAGATTCACCCACGTGTCCTTAACCAACTAACACACAAAATATCCTACCAACTCCCCTCTTCAATTCGTCCAAGCCGAGTCCTCACGTCCGCCAATGAGGGTGCGTGGCGCCTCTCGTTGGTCCAACACGCTTCGCCTCTGAAAAATCCGCAAAAATTAAAAATGACATAGCCGGAAATTCCCCTACGAAAGCTGTGAAAACGTTTCGTCGAAAAACGACTCTAAACGGGTGTTGTGCACAAATAAAATTCGGCCAAGCACTTTAAGGCACAAACTTCTACGCACGCCCTCGCACATACCGAAAAATACGGGTATAACATTCTCTCCTTAGAAACATTCGTCCCGAATGTTCCTTCTAAGTCTCAAAACAAACGCGCGCCAGTATAGTCTTCACTACTATACTTACGAGAACAAACCTGCCATACATGGCCACAGAAACAACTGCGCAAAATACTTATATCCAAGTTCACGAGGAAACACCTCTAACATCACCACAACCACCTCTCTCCAGGGTCTAAAATATACTTCCTTCGTACCTTCTCTCTACAAAAGAAATGATCACACCTATGCTCGCCATACATGCTCACTTCTCTCTTCACTCGTCGTAGATACCACTTTGTCACTTTGCCTGAGGCATTAACCTTCTCAGGCGACCCAACAAATGGCACCAATTTGTCCCTTTGTCGCGAGCCTTGCTCCGACGACCCAACAAATGGTACCGCCGCCATGATCCCCGAGGATGTCGATACTCGAACTCTTTCCACATTTCGAGCATCGCCGCCTTCCCAAAACTCGGCTACTATCTCTAACGTGGTCATCATTAAGTGGGAACACTGATGGATCTCCGATACTTTTCCCGATCATAACAATACGAAAGATCGGACGCATGACCTCCTAAGTCGGACGGCAAAGCTAACATATAGGCACCCCGCCTATTCTTCACATGAACTCAAAAGGGCCCACAAGAATCGGGCTAAGTTCCTCTCAGATTCCGGACTGTCACACCCAACCCGGTGGTACCTTCAAGAAGACCGACCAACTCAACTCTAAGCGTCGCCGATTATCCGCACAATTCCTCCGAGCCGCGTAACTTCTTCTAGACAAGCCAGACTATCCACACCGCCGGAACAAGACTGAACCAACTAACTGAACCTTGCCATCATCGAACCAATCGACCGACAATTTACACTTCCGCCCCTACAAGGCTTCACAAAGCGATACCCGAACACTAAAATGGTAGCTTAAACGCTTCCTCCACAGGAGACAACAATCCCCCCACGACTACCTCTGAAATCCACGACCGCCCGAGGCGAATGCGATTCTGAGACTCACCTGAGTTCTTAACCCTGCCTGGTAAACTTTTAGAAGACGAAAAAATAGCCACAACCTGGGCTTCACTGTCTGTCTTAAGGTGAAGGTAGGCACCCCGTGCAGCCTTACAACCTTTCTGATAACTCAACACAGCCGAGTAAACGGTCCTGACCGAAGAACATGATGGGCTGCCCATCGCCCGACCATCGTCGAACGATCCACGAACTCAGACTGGTTAACTAAACTTGGGCCTAACACCTCACAACCCTAACACGGCGGGACCACCACAACCGACTTACCACCAAACTCGCCGCGGTTGACCCGCAACGTGGCCTCAACCCGACCCGGCAACGCGCATCATACTAGCTCCCCGAACCGGAACAATCTCACTAATCACGTTACGAAAACCTAGCGGTCTTCTTAGCTCAACTACCCTCTTTCATTCCACACTACTAGGGACCTATCCCAAACATAGCTCACGTGCACTATGCACTCCGATAAGGGTCAAACATAACACTACACCTTTTTCTCGAGATGGCCTCACCTCTAAGGTCTCTACGTATAAAGCTCTAAGGCTCACACTTCCTCTATCCCCAAAATCTTACTCGGTTAAACAACCATGATTTCAAATCACAACTAACCCATCGCTATCGTAACATAGCACCTAAGGTATACTCACCTTATCACCTATACAAAACTCTGAGGGTTAAGGATAGATCTATGTTCACCGCTTCACTCCTTAGTCGTTCTAATCAAACACGCCTGTAGGCGCATAGCTAAGGAGATGACGAACTACCCACCGATCTCGGCTAAGTCCTCCCGCAAGGACATTCTTTCGACAATGCACTGACGGTCATAGGTACAACACGCACCAACTAAAAGACGACATTCCCGATGACGCCACACATTGTGAACACCGAAAATCGAATCCGGATGGCCGGAACCTACGTGTATCGCGGAACCTGGAAGCTCGAGCTCGACCAACTCCGCATACCGAACGCCCCGAAATTCGTGGAGGACTCGGCCAGACCGTGGATGTGCATAATCTAATCGCGAGTGAGGCGACTCGCCTCAAAAGTTACTAAAGGACCTTCGCTGCTCGCCTCTTCTCGTGTCCTTCGTTAACTGTCAATCTCTACACGCCTCGGCCACGCGCATAAGCCCGCATACGTGCCATGCTCAAGCCTAATCAAGAATTACTCTTGCACAACCTCTTTAGATAGTCCTCAAGACTCATGCAGACATCCAGATACTCCCGTAGCCAAATCTATAGCTAGTAATGTGGTCGCTTTGCAATCTAAATTCTCTGTTCTGGCCGTGGAACCAAGGTTCAAATATCATGGTCGCAGAAGAATCGCCGCCGTGCTAAACTCTCTGGGCTAGTGACGCCGCAGAACTCCCGAATGAAGCACCACCTGGTGATAATTGGGCCTGTGCCCACGTAACCCTCAGACTTTACTCGCAGCCTCCTGCCGCTTTCGCCTCCCGCCCGGTTGCCTACGCGAGGCATAACGATAAGTGGAAAGAATTTACGTTAGAGGTCCAACTTACAACACGCCTCTAAGGCACGATCTCGAGCGAGAAGAATAGAAACCAATCCTAAATATCCTATAGCCTCCTCGACATTGGCGTGGTGCACAACACACCGATAATCAAGACTTCATCGATACGGTCAGAGACACTTTCCGAGGATTAATCGCTCGATACCACTTTTGTCACGACCAACTCGCCCGTGATCGTGCCTTACCGGGCACCCTAGTGATACAACATCGAGTAATCGGAACATAAAACACATACATGAAACAAATGAAGTACAAAACAAGAATCGAGGAAAAATTGCTCGAGGCATATATATAAATAACAACTCTTACAAATGAACGCTTTAATCCTTTTACAAACCCCGCCACAACAAGCATTTCTGCACTCTAAGAAATGATACGACAACAATGACGGACAGGCCCGCCATACCCTCGAATGTAAGCACCTACAACCACAGGGACTATACCAAGATAAGCCTCCGAGAAACGGAGCTTTCCCAATGCCGAATCGTGACCCTAAGAGCGAGGATCAACGATCGTGTACCTTTACTCGCGCAGATGAACGCAGCCTCAAGGAGGTCGCATAACAAAAATTTAGTATGTGAAATCAAAATACATATCGTAAATGAAATCATAGCATATATAAAGCAGAGACATGTATGATAACCAAACTACGCTTACCACAAAGCGATATGTCGTTGTGGACTCACGCCTCAAGTCATCACTCAAGTATAACAATGGGTCTCGTGCCCACAACATCAATCATGCCGTGGAATACCTTTCCTCATCACGGCATTTATGATATAAAAGCACCAAGGAACACACATGAACACCGTGTCCCACCTGTGTCATAATACAATCAGACGGTAAGTACGAAGGCATAGCCGACTACTAAAACCCACGCATTCAACAAGGTCATGAATCAGATTATAAGATCTGCTTAGACCGCCACATGATCAAAGCCGCCACTTGCCCGCAGATTCAATGTACGCTGCCTAACCTCGAACTCCCGCAGCCCGCATAGGCCAATCTCATCGCCCGCATGGTATTCCCGCATCGAGGGTAGCTACTCCCAAGATCGCCCCGACTTCCGAGTCCGCACGCCACAAGGACCGCATGCCCATAAAGGACGACGCTAACTCGAACTCGTAGTTCGCGATAGGCCCTCAGACCCGCATGAGGTATTCTCGAATCACGGTCCTGCATCACCGAGTCTACCCCGCGACGGAGGGCAGCTTAACCCCTAATCATCTCAAGAGATGAATGCCACAATACTATCATAACGATCGATAGTTAATAAGCACAATCAAGGAAACCCTTTACACAAACATCACAAGATACTAACACACGTAGCATCCTAACACGCTTACTTATCAAAGCAACAAGAAAGTATTACAAGGCTATCACAAACCAATACAATCAAGTTGTTCACACAAGGTACTTCCTACTATATGATCAACAAGATCGGGTTTTTATCCCCAAAGTACTTCATACATTAACTCTTTAAAAGATACATTACCTTCACAAAAGTCACACAATACACCGTAGTATATGAAAATAGAGTGATTATCTTTTAAAGAAAATCAATTACTTCTCTTTGTAAAATCAAGTAGCAACATTCTTTTCCAATGTTCAAGTTTGCCTAATTTCCAATGTTCATGTTCTCATTTTTTGAAAGGTTTCAGTAGTTCATAGTCTTATTCATTTAAGAATATAATTCTTCTTTAAACAACTGAGAAACCTAAGCCTTATATGTGAGTAGGATATTCTTGTTTATTACAATCTTATTACAAAGAACCATGATCTAGGAAATATCATTTTGTCTCATCTTAGCTTCTATGCAGATGGAAGCTTTCATCGGTTTTAATAATACTTAATTAGTCAAAACATTTCCTTTTATTAACGCCGCAGTTGGTTTGTCGATACACATTCTGATTTCCAAATCAAGAAACATTCTTAAGCCGTTATACCTAACTTCCCATAAAGCTAGTATAACTCTTAAGTTTTTCAAAACCAAGTATATTACTTCTTTCAAAATGATTCAAAATCTTTGAAATACTTCAAGTTCTTTATTAACACATAACAAGCCGCTTATAGTTCAAATCGCCACCTTTTAAAGACCACAAGTATTTTCTTACCAACATAAAGTCGTTATAACCAACTTCCCATAAAGCCGTTATAACACTTTATGTTCTAAATCAACCAAATACGCTTAGCACACGTGACGCTCACCGCACTACATAGTTCACACATATCATGCTAGAAGAGATAGGAAGAGGTTCACATACCTCGCGACGAGTATCGACTAATAGCAAAACGCTCCAAGTACTTCCAAACGCCGGCTACTCCTTAAGCCAAGTAGATCGCGCCACTCGTAGTACTTCAACCTATAAGGCCACAAGGCGCTTATTAACATTCAGATCTCATCGTAGAACATTCTACCAAAATTCTGAAGACTCCCCGCAACAACAGAAATCTCCTCCTCTATCGAGGCCGCTACCAAGCCAACCGCGGGGTTATACATTTAACCCTAACTGTACAATTCTACTTCACTAGACTACTACACAAGTCTCCGTAATACAACCCTATGTAATTACGTCAAGATTCTTCTTTCAATTCAGCTTAAGTCGCAAAGACATTGCAGTAAGTATTATTCAGCTTAAGTCAAAAGACATCGCGATACTACGCTCATTCTATATATAGTATACTTCAACTATATATTCTAACAATATGTAATTTCCAATTACAATAGAGGACAAGATATTTACCTCGGAAGCCCATAATTATCCTAGCTTAAAGTCGATCCCGGCAATCGCTTAGCTCCAACCCCGAGCGCCCAACCCGCTCTAAACCACCCTTAGAAGTTCTAACCAACTTCTACACAATACTCCAAACGGACTATGGAGATTTTTCCTGTGGTTTCGGTTTGGACCGACTAAGTATAATAGTATTTTCTGGCTTTTCAGATAGGTATAACCTTAGAATACAACAAGGTATATGGCTAAGGTAATTTGGGCATTATAACAATACTTTGAGAGTATTTCTACCAAGAGTGGTATTATATGAAAACAAACTAGGCTAGGGGGTGGCTACCCTCTACTACCCCACTGTGGGGAAAACTCTGCCAAGGCCTCACGAAAGTGAGGGGAAAGCTCTCAAGACTTAGGCATTTTGACGAAGTCTTCAACCTTGAGGGTATTTATAAGCAAGCCAAGGCCAACCAATGGCCAAGATCTAGCCAAGTGCCTAGCAGTGTAGGCCAAGATTCACCCACGTGTCCTTAACCAACTAACACACAAAATATCCTACCAACTCCCCTCTTCAATTCGCCCAAGCCGAGTCCTCACGCCCGCAACGGAGGTGCCAGTGGCGCCTCTCGTTGGTCCAACACGCTTCGCCTCTCAGAAAAATCCTCAAAAAATAAAAATGACATAGCCGGAAATTCCCTACGAAAGTCCGTGGAAAACGCTTTAAAAACGACTCTAAACGGGTGTTGTGCACAAATAAAATTCGGCCAAGCACTTTAAGGCACAAACTTCTCTACGTACGTCCCCTGCGTACATACTCTGGAAAAATACGGGGTATAACACCAAACTTCACTAAGGAAATGGATTATACAACTTACAATTTAAACATCAAAGTACAATCAAGGGAGTACATAGAACGAATTCTATTTTAGGCAATCCAAATACAACCAAGGAATGGATCATTTAAGGAGTAGGACATACTTTCTTTATCTTAAGGAATCATGCTAGAAGAGGAGATAGTTCACATACCTTTCGCTAATATCCACAAGCTGCGAATACGCCGCACGTAGAAGTGTCAATCTATAATGGTCACAACAAGACTATCAACTTCTAGTCTCTAACGAGAATAATACTAAGTATACTGCCTCTAATTCTACGGAAAATCTAAAGACTTCCTTTGTTTCTACTCACTTTGCCACCTTTTTCAAGGCCGAATACAATAACCAACACGCCACATTTAAGGCTCAAATAACAATCAAACAAAGGGGATTACACGCCTTACAATACGTGTAAAATTCCGCCCCACAATTAATACCAACTTAGTCCATAATCAAGCCATTCTCGGCTAACAACATAACCACAATTCAAAGTCTTTTCCAAACCTTTTCCAATTCCAAGTTCTAAGGTCTAACATGTTATATAGTCATGAACAACTTCAACAACTACAATTTCCTTCTTTAAACAACATGCGACGACTTAAACTAATAATCGACTTGAAATGTAATCTTAAGGCTAACATGCTAGTTTTCGGATTAGGGTTTCAATAGTCAATATACTTATCAAACTTCATACTATATAACTCATGCTTGCTAAAATCCATAGCTACAACAATAAGTAAGTCTTAACCACTAAAACGACAAAATTTATACCTTTATAAGCCCTTAAAAATTCCAAGATACAAAGTCGCGCCTTAGCAATTCTTAGCTCCTTTCCTTAAGTTCCAATCCGCTCCAAGCACTCCTTAGAGGCCTATGAAGAACCCATCTTCAAGTTCCAACTTCAAAGTTGAAGAACTCCTTAAGTTTCCGCCTTGCGACTAATACGAAAACACCGTTTTTCCGAAATATTTCTATTGAGATAACCTTACAACACTCTTAGGAACCTTGGGTTTAAGTCTTGTGGCTAATGGATCAAAACTACAAATTTTTCACGTGAGATCTTAGCCAAACCCGAGAGGTCTCTAGCAAGAACAACTATGTTGTGATTTTTTTCTAAGTGTTGGAAGACTTTGTCTTGCACTAGTAGTGCATATATAAAACAATAGAGGGTCAAGATTATAACAATTGGGTGGCTAGGATGAATAACACATGGATCAAGCCCAAGTGGCAAGTTGACTTTGGTCAATAATATCAAGCTTGAAGACTTATCTTCCAAGATGGTCAATGACCATTTTACCCTTACATGAAACGTTCAAGACCAAATGTGGGGGTGCCACGTGTCGCCCTCTCATTCGTACATAAAATTCTGTAACCCTCGTGGGCCCCACAAAAATGTAAAATTTCCTCGGGTGGGCCCCACATGACCAAATCCGTAAAATAAATTTCCAAAATGCTAATAAGTTTCATACTCTTCAAATAATACATTTTGAGAATCCAAATCTCAACAGCGAACATTTTTCCTTTCCGACGCTCGGAAGATTTTTCCGTCGGAAAAACAATTCTTCCTTTCGTATCAATTTCCAAGTCTTGATTCCTTACACACATTCTCTTATACATGTCCTGTACTTACGGGGTGTAACAGTTTCAACCGCTAGCGCCTTTTGATTGTGTTCATCTTGTTTTGCACGTCGGGTTTCTTCAAGTAATAATTGTGAGTGTGCCTTGTTGAAACTTGGTAACGGATCAACCTGTTGTATCATGGTGGCTAAAGTGTCATATTCGCCTTTTGGAAGACCGACGACAAGTTGCAACACCATCTTTGTCTCAGAAACAGGTGTGCCAACGTGAGATAGTTGATCTGCCAGAAGTTTCAATTATTTGCAATAGTCAGTCAGTCATGTTAGAGAAATTGTCAAGACGTGTATTATTAAATTGTTCCTCCAAATACACAGCATGTGTGTGCTTGTTGTCTTGAAAGATTTCTTCTAATCGAAGCCATAAATCACGGGTCGAGGTGCCAGATTTCATGATAGTGAGAAGCAAGTCCTGAGAGATACTACCATATATCCACTGTTTGACAACAGCGTCAAGACGAAGTCATATAGCATCGTCAACCTCAGAAGAACGAGGGGAAAAGTCATCAATATGATCAAGCACGTTGTATAGACACGCATGAATGTGCAATAATTCAACCCATGGAGAGTATTGACCGATTTCTTGATCAAGAATGATTGCAAGGCAATGTTTGATATTGGTGACGGTGAGGGCTAGATGAATGGAAGGCGAAGATAATTTTGGTGTGTTAGGAATGACACCTAAGGAGGATGTTGTGGTGGGAGTTTGTGGAGTAATCATGGTAGTAAATTAGGAGCAAGATAAGAAAAGGAAATTTCACAAGTGGCTAACGTCAGATGAGACGAAGGAGGGTGGGGGTAGCGACACTCTTAGAGAAATCCTAGGGTTTTGGCTAGTGATATCATGTAAGAATGTAATAATTTTCTTTGGAGATTTCTTTCATTAATTCACAATATATATAGTTGTACAAAGGTGATTCTTAATATAATAAAAATCTTAATTTACCTTAAATACATAACAATAATAATTATAATATATACTGTAAATATTCGCTAATAGATTGAAATTGTTTTATGCTTAAATGAAAAAAATTGAGTTTAACAGGGATAGGAAGCGCTTTAGTCCTTCAATAAAATTATTTTACATGAATTAAGATTAAATAAAATTATTTTACATAAAAATACAATCAATTGCCATCGAATTCGAATCTTAAAGATGAAGGATAGAGAGTGTTTTAGTCCTTCAATAAATCTATTTTACGTGAATTAAGATTAATTGAACTAATAAATTCTTAATATTGAATGGTTAAATAGAAAAAATTAAATAACAGGAGCTGCACAAAAACACAAGCAATTACGAATTGCTCCACGTTAATATCTTCTAGATGTCCTTGTCAAAGTTTTGAAGAAGATAAACATCATCAAAGGCCATTGATATGTGCAGAACAAGAGGGTGTCCCACTTTGTAACACTAGCAGCCTAACAAGCAAGACAAATGAAGGCCAAACGTATATCTATATAAGTAGTAGAAAATAAGAGTTCAAGTCTAAATAATATTTTTAAGAATAAGAAGAGACGCCCTTTTTTTTTGGTAATTTGTAATTAATGGAATATTAATTATAATTATCTAGTAATAATTATAATTAATGATAGGATAATGTAAATATGATAGATAGATATTCTAGTCAACTAATTAGCCTAATCTTAACCTTATTCTATCTAATCATAGCCTTAGATTGTGTTTGTAATTGTGGTATAATTACCACACTTTTGGAAGAATACAATTGAGGAAAATATTCTTTCATGGTATCAAGAGCTTAGAAAAAAAAATTCCTAACCTAAAATTATACCTCCACTGTTCGGCCTCCTACCCAACTTCAACTAGCCGACAATTTTTTTCCATATTTTTTCCCGTCAATAATGTCGAACTCCAAGTCCACATTTCATCCC
Source organism: Przewalskia tangutica (assembly GCA_029844215.1). Classification (NCBI taxonomy): domain Eukaryota; kingdom Viridiplantae; phylum Streptophyta; class Magnoliopsida; order Solanales; family Solanaceae; genus Przewalskia; species Przewalskia tangutica. Next base: position 86,143,407 of record CM056734.1, read on the forward strand.
GCTCTTGCCGTTTCCAATATCAAAACTCTTATTTACATCACCCTTGAGATGGAAAATGTTCACTACGCAACATAGGCAAATCTCTTTAAAATATGTTGTCGCTCCCACCAGGCTATTCATCACATAATCCCACCGAAAAAGGCAAGGAAAAAGTGTCAAGCACTGATGATGAAAAAGAATCGTGGCTCATCCTTGATGCGACGGTTCTTTTGTGGATTTATGCAACTATCTCAAGCGATTTATTGCACACAATTATGGAACCCGATTTCACGACGATGGAGGCTTGAAATTTCTCTCGGGATATCTTCCAAGATAATAAGAATTCTCGAGCCGTCACCATTGAACAATAATTCTCCACCACCGACATAGAGGACTTTCCTAAGGCATCCGCTTATTGTCAACGCTGTCGCACCCGATTTGAACTCTCGGGCTTGAATGCGCGACAAAACGGTTATCGTCCCCAAAATGTAAAATGTTAGGTGTTAGGGAGTCGCCACCTAATTAATTGGGTGAATTAGGACACCTAAATATTAACTATGTTAAAGTCAACATTAACTCCATTTTAATGGTCTGCTAAACTTAATGAGATTCTGGGTAAGAGTTCTTTATTATCCTAAAGGGAAGGGGTTAGGCATCCTAAAGGATCCGCTAACTTGCGGTTGTCCGTTCAAACCGAGGGTTAATTATTGTTGCTAAATAATGCATGTTTTGGAAAGTTTTGAGTAAAAGATATATGCAAGTATAAAACACATTTTTTGAAGAATGCAAGATTTGTTTAAAGTATACGAAGTTAGCTTTGATTAAAAGAAAACATATTCATAAAGTAATTAGGGGTGAAATCATTTTTTATATAGTGCCTAGCTTAATATAGGAGTGATAATGCAAAAAGTAGAATATACGGGGGTTTTCATACGGAGCCAAACGATCTTGGGACCTAAATATCTTTGCTATGTCAATGCTAATAATAAAATGTTACTCCTTCTGAATCCTGGCTTCCTACAGGTTTATAAAAATGTCATTATTGAGGGGGTTAGCGTGATCTGAGTAATGCTAGACAAAATAATTACCTTAAGGAGAGTGAGAATTCTAGTATCCAATTACTTGCTAATCTATTGGTTCATGATTTAATTATCCTAAGTATTCTACTAATTAATGTAGCGTTAGATAATCAATTTACAACAAATAAATAAAGCAGAATAAATAATAAATAAAGATGACTCGAGGGAACGGCGATGTCATTCCGCCTATAGCTTGAAATTTCTGACACAGAGAGGATGCAGTTGCGGATGCGGGTTACCCATGGACATGGGCTTCGTTTGATAAGAGGTGTGATGAGTCTCATGTCGAGACTCTTCATTTACTCCCACACATTGCAGTTCATGTAAAAAAGAAAGGTAAAGATTAGTATCTGTCAAATTGTATTAAAGACAACAGTAAACAAAATAATCTTGAGAGGCTGAACATACGCATGATCCACTGATTCTATATTTTAACGTGCACTGTTAGGCCCAGGGGAATGGAGAACAGTAAAGCAAACAGTATGTAGCAAATAGAGGAAACAAATATGCTGGCCCATTACTATAAATTCGAATTAAACATGGAACCATTTTTATGCAAACCCACATTTAATATTCTCTAAATTTAATGGCAGGCAACATTTAATCTTTCTGATAGGGAGCCCAATCGAACATGTATCAACCAATAGGCATCAAATTTACCAGGCACCACATTAATCCATTCAGGTTCTTTTTTTTTTCTTTTACAGGGGGACTTAACGTGATCATGCAAGCAAATTACTGATTTATGAAGCGCCAACAACACACTGGGCATCGCCAACTACTTCATGATTTCCAAGATTAGACATCGAGGTTCAGTTTGCACATATTTAGAAGTTACTAACAAACCAAGTTCGCATATCATTTTTTGTAACTGAAGATGGATGAGACTGCTTTTGTAAAACCAACATAGCAATTGTACATACACATTAACTTTAACCAATGATTTCCTAATTCAAACTAATGTCAACTGTAGGTACAGAAAGGCAAGGGTGATCAATCATAGCCTCAAAGGAGTCAGCATGTTCCTTAGATTATCACAAAAAGGCCTTAAACCTGCTTATCTAATTAGACAGACCCCAAACCAGCATCATATGAACTAAATAACTAAAATAGTTAAGACGCGCTGAAATTAGCATGCTGATCATTTTAAAATTACTCAGAAAGATCACACTGGACATAATCAAATTAGTATTTTACAAACAGTTTCATGCACCACATCCGTAATTTAATAACTCGAGACAAACAGATTCGTCACCACCAACATTTCAGGATTCGATCTGGACATCTCATAAGATCTTAATCTTGAAAACATACCAAACAAACTCACAGAGGAATCTAATGTATGACGCAGTGCATTTAGGCATCAGTAATCCGGCGAACATGTTAACAAACAGTTTTAACAACGCGCATCAGTGGACACAAGTACGAACAAACTAACGCAAAACACACAATAAGACAGAATAAAACTGGGAGGGATTCGAGTTTTACCTTCTCCGGGCAGCGAACCGAGGCAGCATATCAAGTCGTCGATCCACTCGGAGGGCTTGCTAATGCAGTGGAAAGAAAGATGGGGGTTTTGCGAAAATTATTGACCTTGAGGGTTGGGTTCTTTTCTGAATGAATCGATTAGACTGCTGATTTTCGAATGTCGGGCGGATGCCCTTTGCATGTGTAGTTGGTTGGCTTATATAGTTTTCATTTGACTCCAAACTTGGGAAACTATTGGTATGATTTCGGTCAATTATTTTTGGACTGATTTGGATGATTTTAGGGCTGTTAATTTCGGTAAGATTCACTGCTGTCTTTTGCCCGATTTAGGTGAGATTTTGGTGTAAGATTAAGGTATATTTCGGTTATGGTAACTTGATATTATAGGACTGATTTTCGGTTCTGGGAAGGATTTTTCCAGTCTGTTTATGGCAAGTTCATGGTTTATAATAAGGGAATACACGATTTTGAATGATACTGGTAGGGGAAAGGAAAGTCGCCGGATTTTCCACCCTGAAAATCCGGCGAGATTCGCGGGTAAAGGGGAGAGGAGTATGCGGCGGGTTCTCTCACTCTTTTTTTAGGGTTGCTCATCGTTTTCTTTTAGGGTTCTTGTGTTGTGGGACGAGGGAGATGGGGAGAAGGGCTGAGGAAATAAGGGTTGGGGTGTGGGCTTCTGGACTGATAAGGGGAAAACAAAGGGCGGATGGGCTTGCGGTATTGGGCCCTCGGGTAGTTGGGATGGGTAGTTATTTTAATTAAGGGTAGAGTTTTAAGTGTATTAGTTTAGGTGTACTATTAATTAATTAGTGGTAAATTAAATTAATAAACTGTGATTAAATTATTTAGGTGTATTATTAGTCTAAGCTTGATATTAAAAAAAAATAAAGACATGCGTACTATTTAATTAGTGCTTAATATCTTATAATGCGACGCTGTTAAAATCTTATTTATTATGCGTATTTTGCGAAGTTAAATTAAAATTGAATTATTTAAATGCTACATGCAGATGTGACATTTAAGGACTACTTAATGCTTTTATGAATGCGACGCTTATTATTAAAACACATGTATTAGATTGAAATTAATTTAAATTACGAATTATGAAATTGCCTTGCTATTAATAAATGCGAATATCTTATTTAACACGACGTTATTGTCAAATTATTTATTTTATGTATTTATTTATTTTATTATCATTTAAGAATTACGACATGGCTTCAAATTAATAAATACGGGCGCGAGACTCTAAGTTCTTAATTTCTACGTAAGATGCGGTGCCATTATTAAATTGCTTGTTTACGCATGTATTAATGTATTATTGTTGCATTTTATTATAAAAATCATAAAAATTTATTTTGCAAAATTAGTGTAATTTTATAGCTGCTGTCTGGACGGAAGGGTCAAAATTGGGTGTCAACAATTTGTCCCTCTTTGTATGGAGATGATGGAAGAATCTTCGGAAAAAGACGTTGACTCATAGTCAATTTTGTCTCGACCCTCAGAATTAAAATGTTGGGCAATTAGGCAAGGCTGACGCAAAATTCAAAATATGTCCTAGTGTCGAGTTATGACGACACTGGGCTACCATGGTCGAAACACCAAGGCGGGCTAACGCGGACTCAAAATGTGTCCCAGTGTCGAGTTATGACGACACTGGGCTGCCATGGTCAACACACCAAGGTGGGCTAACGCGGACTCAAAATTTGTCTCAGTGTTGAGTTATGACGACACTGGGTTACCATGGTCAAAACACCAAGGTGGGCTAACGCGGACTCAAAATTTGTCCCAGTGTTGAGTTATGACGACACTGGGTTACCATGGTCAAAACACCAAGACGAGCTAATGCGGACTCAAAATTTGTCCCAGTGTCGAGTTATGACGACACTGGGCTACCATGGTCAACACACCAAGGTGGGCTAACGCGGACTCAAAATTTGTCTCAGTGTCGAGTTATGACGAAACTGGGTTACCATGGTCAAAACACCAGGGCGGGCTAACGCGGACTCAAAATTTGTCCCAGTGTCGAGTTATGACGACACTGGGCTGTGGTGCTAAAATAAAAATAAAAGTAAACTGGCCTGAACCTGGGGTGTACCGGTATCGACTTATGTTGTTGGGTGTATGGTGATGTGGGATTAGTGGACCGACGCTTGAGGTCGCTTCTGCCATTCGTTGGGAAGGTTGGCCCCCCAACAAATTGCCCCGGTTCGCTGTAAGAGAAAATCCACGCTGTGCTCCATCTTTTGCAGTTTGTTAAAGTTCCTGTAGATTGAAGCTAAGATAGAAGCATTAGTGCATAACTGTCAAAACAACAATGTAAGAATGTGAATTTTTTGTTGTGGTTGTAGTCAAATCGTATATACTATATAATGAAATGATGTGATGATACGTCGTCTTATATAGGCGAGATGCAGATGACGCCTTGTGTGAGCGTTGTCGTCTTGTATGGACGAAATGCAAGTGACGTCTTGTGAGGGCGTTATCGTCTTGTATGAACGAAATGCAAATGACGCCTTGTATGGGCGTTGTCGTCTTGTATGGACGAAATGCAAATGACGCCTTGTATGGGCGTTGTCGTCTTTGTCATGACCCGACCCCGGGCCGCGACTGGTACCCTACCTGGGCACCCTTCTAATCGTACAACATAACAAACTGCGAAAAATAGGTAACACATTTTTTTTTTACTTAGGCAAAGCCGATAAGGCTGCCATAATATAAATCACCCAAAAGGGCTTACACTATCCAAAAATGTAATTACAAGTCTAACCAATCCAACCAACATGTGAATACAGAGCTCTAAGATTTTTGGACCAATACTGTGACGGGACAAGGCCCCGCCGTACCCCTGAATATACATAAACATGACAACTCCGGAACATTGGAGCCATCTCAAATGCCAACCAGATCCTAAGCTCATGGATCCACAATCGTACCAAAACTCATGACATTTAACGCATTTCAAAAGAGGGTCAAGATAACAAAAATTTAATATGGAACGGAAATAAAGTACAGTAAACATATCATAACTGTACAAAAGAATGACAGGGGCAAGTATAAAAAGTACATACCAGATCCTGCCGTGTCATTACCACTCATAAACTTAATTTCACATCATTATCTTTTCCATTCCATTAAGAGTTATAGCCAAATCTTACGTACATACTTAGGAGAAATCATTAAGTTCATTACAATATAACTTACTTATCTTTCATAACATAATCCGGCCCTTTATGGAGAGGCGCATATACTACCCGACCCAATCTGGGACGCGATCAAATCACACAAATATCAAAGCGCGCGTGGAATCCCCATCACCGATACCATAAGTGTAACATATAACCATGTGACGCGCCCGTGGCATCCCACCTCACTGTCGGCGTACACATACACAATACATATATATATCTCCTGCCCGTGGAATCCCACATCACTGCCGACAGTCATAAGTGTAACATATAACCATGTGACGCGCCCGTGACATCCCACCTCATCGCCGCAGACATATATACAACATATATATATATATATATATATATATATATATAGCGTACGCATGCCCCTAATCCTCATCGATAAGCATGGCCATAACGTGCTCTGCATCCTCATCGAGGCGCAGTCTTCACGGGAGCTAGCCCACGGAGTAATAATATAACATGCCCCAAATCCTCATCGTGAGCACATGTCTTCACGGGAGCTAGCCCACGGAGTAATAGTCGTACATAGCATGGTCGCATGCCCCTAATCCTCATCGTATAAGCATGGCTGGGGTAATAAAACAACCGAATCTAACCCGCATCCTGGTCACATGCCCTAATCCCACATCGTATAAAGATGTCCAAGGATCAATCATAATGGAAGCATACCCGTGGAATCCCACATCACCGCTTGACGCCCAAGTAAACTTACAACAAGACAGTCGGCCCTCCAACTGAGAGTCACGACAACGTAAACATATAATACTTGCACTCAAAGCTATCACAAGCAAACATAGGCAAGTTCATTAAACCTTTAGACTTCCATTTTTATAAACTCATGGCACTTTCGTTTCACACATAAAAATCCGGGAATTTAACCCAAAGTACTACGTGCTTACATTCTTTTCAAAAGACTCATTTTCATATAAAACCCCAAGATACTAACACCTGTAGTATCAAGGCTTGTTTACACCTTACCTAAGTCACTACACTTTTAGAAATACATTTTTCGGCTTCTAAATCAAGTGACTTCTTTCCTTAAAACTTAAGCAATTGATGCTTTTAAATCCATTTGCCTTTCTTTATTTCAAAACATTTATCATTACTTAGAGTAAACCACTCTTTTAACTTTCCATAAAGCTATTATAACCCACTTCCCATAAAGTCATTATACTAACTTTATACTTTAGGCAAATACATTCTTTTTATAACCAAGAGACTTATACTTTCGAAAACCAAGTATTGTATACTTTCAACATACTTCAAGTCTCTTATCTTTTAGAATCAAGTTTCGTAGTTCATAGTCTTAACACTTCATTACGTAAACTCTTTAAATTAAGCAACATATGCCTTATATGTGTGAATAGGTTATACTTGTTTATACTGATCTCATTAAAGCAGCCATGATCTAGAAAATGTAATACAATTTTGTCTTATCTTAGCTTCTATGCAGATGGAGAATTCTACTTGTTTTAATATAATTTATCGTCATTACATTTTCCTTTATTAACGCTGCAATGGCTTGTTCGATACTTATTCTCATTCGTGCCGTAAATTAGCCAAGTCAACTTAGCTCCAAACACCTCCTAACGACTCTTACCAACATCCCCCATAAGACTTGGTAAGAACTTAGGATAACTCAGACATAACATTTACATAGAGTAAATCAACATACATACTTCTTAACTTCTAAGAGTAGAAGGAAACATGAAATAATACCACATGTACATTCCATACATAGAATCATGTCAAAAGAAGGAAGAGGTTCACATACCTCGCGACGATTATCGACAAATAGCAAAATGCTCCGAAGTACTTCAACCTTGATAGTTATTCCATCCTTCAAGTAGAATACGCTATTCTTAGTACTTCAACCTATAATGGCCATAATACGTCCATTAACCTCTAGCACCGAACGTAGAATATTCTAAGTACAAGGTCACTAAATTCTACGGAAAATCGGGCAGCACTTCCTTTGTTTCTACATACTTTGCCACCTTTTTCAAGGCCGAATACAATAACCAAACACGCCACATTTAAGGCCCAACAATTCAGCTAACCAAAGGGGATTACACGCCTTACAATACGTGTAAAATTCCGCCCCACAACAATACAAAACAATCCAATAATTTCCATGCCATTCTCGGCTAAAAGGTGCTATAACAAAAAGTCTTCCAATTCTTTTCCAATCCAAGTTCTTGGGTCAACATGTTATATAGTCAAAAACAACTTCAACAACTACAATTTCCTTCTTTATATAACATATGACAACTTAACTAGTAACCAACTTGAAACTAGTTTTCGGATTAGGGTTCCAACAGTCAATACACTTATCAAACTTCATACTAAATACCTCATGCTTGCTAATATCCATAGTTACAACAATAAGTAATCTTAATTACTAAAACGACAAGAATTATACTTTTACAAGCCCTTAATCTTTCCAAGATTCAAAGTCGCTCCTTAGAAATTCTTAGCTTCTTTCCTTATGTTCCAATCCGCTCCAAGCACTCCTTAGAAGCCTATGAAGAACTCATCTTCAAGTTCCAACTTCAAAGTTGAAGAACTCCTTAAGTTTCCGCCTTGCGACTAACGTGAAAACGCCGTTTTTCCGAAATCTTTCTATTGAGATATCCTTACAATACCCTTAGGGACCTTGGGTTAAAGTCTTGTGGCTAAAGAACCACAAACGAAAATATTTTCTTGTCCAAATGGAGCAAACCCGAGAGCATTGTTGTGCCAAGACAAGGTCTTGAATTTTTTTCTAAGTGTTTAAGGCAAGTCTTGCTACTTAGGATGATTATATAACACAATGGAGGGTCTAGATCATAACACTTGTAAAGTTTGGAGGGAAGAGATCAAGCCAAGTGGCCCTTGGACTTAGTCAACAATGTCAAGCTCTACTTGCAAGACTTAGTCTTCTATCATGATCAATGACCATACTACCCTTGCAATATTTCGTCCAAGAACATGTGGGGAGGGGGTGCCACGTGTCGCCCTCCCATTCATCCATAAAATTCTGTAACCCTCGTGGGCCCCACAAAACGTAAAATTCCTCGGGTGGGCCCCACATGACCAAATCCGTAAAAATAAATTTCCATAATGATAATAGGTTCCATACTCTTCAATTAATGCATTTTGAGAATCCAATTCTCCTCAACGAACATTTTTCCTTTCCGACGTTCAGAAGATTTTCCGTCGGAAAAACAATTCTTCCTTTCGTACCATTTTCAAGTCTTGAGTTCCTTACGTACATTCTCTTAAACATGTCCTAGAGTTACGGGGTGTAACATTCTTCCCCCCTTAGAAACATTCGTCCCCGAATGTTCTTTCGGAGTCCAATCTAATTAGATAGCGACATAGTCTCCTTGTTCAACAACCTTCATACAACATATGCCACCCATGGCCACACAACAATACTTATACTAAAATGTCTACCTTGACACTCACGAAGCCAACTAGCCCATACTCATAATGACCTCAAAGTCCGTCATAATCATCTCTACTAGGTCTACTGTCCGACGATCAGATCATCACCGGGAAAATCTCATATTCCCGCTCAGCTACCACCCCACACACTCACGGGTGTAGTTACCTCGAAAGGTTCTTATGGATTCAGGCTCTACTCCTTTACACTTGGTTGCTATCTTTCTTACTGGTCGCACTCTTTCCGTACTTCCAACTCATACTAGCATACATACATAACTTCCATACCGATTCTGGCCTCTAATCTTTGGAGTCACTCTATAAAACAATATAAGGCCATTTCCGTCTTTCACGACCTGGTTCCGGTGGAACGCGTCCACGAACCCGTAAAACAATTAGCTAGACTTGGGTCTTGCACCCTCGTGACCCTGTCACGTAGCGGAACTACTACCAACTGATCCCACTCTATTTCAAGCTATGGGGTGACCCGCAATAGGTCATCACCCCGTCCCACCGTCGTACTTAACTCTTATCCTTGGTCTGACTTAAAATCTTATGGCCCGAGAGAGCCTTATATATCTAAGGTCTCGGAAGTTATCAATATTCTTAGGCTCGCAATTTCAATGCTCCAAGCCTACCTTACCAGTCCCCCAGTAAACGGGTACAAAAACTTCTCATAAAACCATAATCGTGTCGTCTTGATCACAACAACCATTACTTACTCTATACGGACCTCATCCGTACAATTCTCTTAAGCCTACCACGTAGCTTAATATATTAACATGGTATTCCATTAAGTTCCTTAACATGACTTCTTAAGGGTTCACTACCCTATCAGACAACTCATCCTTCCCCAATTATCTCAAAATAAAACATAAGACCTTGGCGAGAATTCATTAACTGTTCCATACCTTCCCGATATCTAGTTAGTCTTTACCAACTCCTGGTAATCTAAAGTCGTTCTAGGCAACACGCGTCTGACCCTCATACATAACTCCGTATAGATGTATGTCACAATACCAACTATACTATAATCATTACCAACCTGGATACGCAATCCACATAGTCCTTCCTGGGTCACTACTGCCTTTCTCGTAGATGCAATCAACGTAACTCGTTAGGGAGAGACGACCCTAACGACACAGCTCTATCGCACGATCTCAGAGTGAGAAGAATGGAAACCAATCCTAAATGTCCTGCAGCCTCCTGATTATAGATGTGGTGCACAACACACCGATAATCAAGACTCTACTAGACACGGTCTGTAGACACTTTCCGAGGACTAACTGCTCTGATACCACTTTTGTCACGACCCGACCCCGGGCCGCGACTGGTACCCTACCTGGGCACCCTTCTAATCATACAACATAGAAACTGCGGAAAATAGGTAACACATTTTTTTTTTACTTAGGCAAAGCCGATAAGGCTGCCATAATATAAATCACCCAAAAGGGCTTACACTATCCAAAAATGTAATTACAACTCTAACCAGTCCAGCCCACATGTGAATACAAACCTCTAAGATTTTTGGACCAATACTGTGACGGGACAAGGCCCCACCGTACCCCTGAATATACATAAACATGACAACTCCGGAACATTGGAGCCATCTCAAAATGCCAACCAGATCCTAAGCTCATGATCCACAATCGTACCTAAACTGCGGACATTTAACGCAGCTTCAAGAGGGTCGATAACAAAATTTAATATGGAACGGAAATAAAGTACAGTAAACAGATCATAACTGTACAAAAGAATGACAGGGACAAGTATAAAAAGTACATACCAGATCCTGCCGTGTCATTACCACTTATAAACTTAATTGCACATCATTATTTTTTCCATTCCATTAAGAGTTATAGCCAAATCTTACGTACATACTTAGGAGAAATCATTAAGTTCATTACAATATAACTTACTTATCTTTCATAACATAATCCGGCCCTTTATGGAGGGGCGCATATACTACCCGGCCCAATCTGGGACGCGATCAAATCACACAAATATCAAAGCGTGCCCGTGGAATCCCCCATCACTGCCGACAGTCATAAGTGTAACATATAACCATGTGACGCGCCAGTGGCATCCCACCTCACCGCTTGCATACATACACAATACATATATATCTCCCGCCTGGAATCTCACATCACCGCCGATACCATAAGTGTAACATATAACCATGTGACGCGCCTGGCATCTCACCTCACCGCCGCATACATATAGATATATATATATATATATATATATATATATATATATATATATATATAACGTGGCCGCATGCCCTGGAATCCCTCATCGTATAAGCATGGCCATAACGCGTGCCTCGACATCCTCATCGTAGGTGCATGTCTTCACGGGAGCTAGCCCATGGAGTAATAATATAACATGCCCCTAATCCTCATCGTGGGCACATGTCTTCACGGGAGCTAGCCCATGGAGTAATAGTCGTACATAGCATGGTCGCATGCCCCGGAATCCCTCATCGTATAAGCATGGCCATGGGTAATAAAACAAATCCGGGAATCTAACCCGCATCCTGGTCACATGCCCCGGAATCCCACATCGTATAAGCATGTCCAAGGATCAATCATAATGGAAGCATACCCGTGGAATCCCACATCACTGTCGGTACGTCCAAGTAAACTTACAACAAGACAGCCGACCCTCCAACTGAGAGTCACGACAACGTAAACATATAATACTTGCACTCAAAGCTATCACAAGAAAACATAGGCAAGTTCATTAAACCTTTAGACTTCCATTTTTATAAACTCATGGCACTTTCGTTTCACACATAAAAATCCGGGAATTTAACCCAAAGTACTACGTGCTTACATTCTTTTCAAAAGACTCATTTTCATATAAAACCCCAAGATACTAACACCCGTAGTATCAAGGCTTGTTTACACCTTACCTAAGTCACTACACTTTTAGAAATACATTTTTCGGCTTCTAAATCAAGTGACTTCTTTCCTTAAAACTTAAGCAATTGATGCTTTTAAATCCATTTGCCTTTCTTTATTTCAAAACATTTATCATTACTTAGAGTAAACCACTCTTTTAACTTTCCATAAAGCTATTATAACCCACTTCCCATAAAGTCGTTATACTAACTTTATACTTTAGGCAAATACATTCTTTTTATAACCAATAGACTTATACTTTCGAAAACCAAGTATCGTATACTTTCAACATACTTCAAGTCTCTTATCTTTTAGAATCAAGTTTCGTAGTTCATAGTCTTAACACTTCATTACGTAAACTCTTTAAATTAAGCAACATATGCCTTATATGTGTGAATAGGTTATACTTGTTTATACTAATCTCATTAAAGCAGTCATGATCTAGAAAATGTAATACAATTTTGTCTTATCTTAGCTTCTATGCAGATGGAGAATTCTACTTGTTTTAATATAATTTATCGTCATTACATTTTCCTTTATTAACGCTGCAATGGCTTGTTCGATACTTATTCTCATTCGTGCCGTAAATTAGCCAAGTCAACTTGGCTCCAAACACCTCCTAACGACTCTTACCAACATCCCCCAAAAGACTTGGTAAGAACTTAGGATAACTCAGTTATAACATTTACATAGAGTAAATCAACATACATACTTCTTAACTTCTAAGAGTAGAAGGAAACATGAAATAATACCACATGTACATTCCATACATAGAATCATGTCAAAAGAAGGAAGAGGTTCACATACCTCACGACGATTATCGACAAATAGCAAAATGCTCCGAAGTACTTCAACCTTGATAGCTATTTCATCCTTCAAGTAGAATACGCTATTCTTAGTACTTCAACCTATAATGGCCATAATACGTCCATTAACCTCTAGCACCGAACGTAGAATATTCTAAGTACAAGGTCACTAAATTCTACGGAAAATCGGGCAGCACTTCCTTTGTTTCTACATACTTTGCCACCTTTTTCAAGGCCGAATACAATAACCAAACACGCCACATTTAAGGCCCAACAATTCAGCTAACCAAAGGGGATTACACGCCTTACAATACGTGTAAAATTCCGCCCCACAACAATACAAAACAATCCAATAATTTCCATGCCATTCTCGGCTAAAAGATGCTATAACAAAAAGTCTTCCAATTCTTTTCCAATCCAAGTTCTTGGGTCAACATGTTATATAGTCAAAAACAACTTCAACAACTACAATTTCCTTCTTTATATAACATATGACAACTTAACTAGTAACCAACTTGAATTAAAATCTTAAGGGCTAAAATACTAGTTTTCGGATTAGGGTTCCAACAATCAATACACTTATCAAACTTCATACTAAATACCTCATGCTTGCTAATATCCATAGTTACAACAATAAGTAATCTTAATTACTAAAACGACAAGAATTATACCTTTACAAGCCCTTAATCTTTCCAAGATTCAAAGTCGCTTCTTAGCAATTCTTAGCTCCTTTCCTTATGTTCCAATCACTCCTTAGAAGCCTATGAAGAACTTATCTTCAAGTTCCAACTTCAAAGTTGAAGAACTCCTTAAGTTTCCGCCTTGCGACTAACGTGAAAACACCATTTTCTGAAATCTTTCTATTGATATATCCTTACAATACCCTTAGGGACCTTGGGTTAAAGTCTTGTGGCTAAAGAACCACAAACGAAAATATTTTCTTGTCCAAATGGAGCAAACCCGAGAGCATTGTTGTGCCAAGACAAGGTCCTGAAATTTTGTCTGAGTGTTTAAGGCAAGTCTTGCTACTCAGGATGATTATATAACACAATGGAGGGTCTAGACTCTAGATCATAACACTTGTAAAATTTGGAGGGAAGAGATCAAGCCAAGTGGCTCTTGGACTTAGTCAACAATGTCAAGCTCTACTTGCAAGACTTAGTCTTCTATCATGATCAATGACCATACTACCCTTGCAATATTTCGTCCAAGAACATGTGGGGGGGTGCCACGTATCGCCCTCCCATTCGTCCATAAAATTCCGTAACCCTCGTGGGCCCCACAAAATGTAAAATTCCTCGGGTGGGCCCCACATGACCAAATCCATAAAAATAAATTTCCATAATGATAATAGGTTCCATACTCTTCAATTAATGCATTTTGAGAATCCAATTCTCCTCAACGAACATTTTTCCTTTCCGACGTTCGGAAGATTTTCCGTCGGAAAAACAATTCTTCCTTTCGTACAATTTTCAAGTCTTGAGTTCCTTACGTACATTCTCTTAAACATGTCCTGGAGTTACGGGGTGTAACAGTCTTGTATGGACGAAATGCAAATGACGCCTTGTATGTGCGTTATCGTCTTGTATGGACGAAATGCAAATGATGCCTTGTATGGGCGTTATCGTCTCGTATGGACGAAATGCAAATGACGCCTTGTATGGGAGGAATCGTCTTGTATGGACGAAATGCAAATGATGCCTTGTATGGGCGGAATCGTCTTGTATGGACGAAATGCAAATGACGCCTTGTATGGGCGGAATCGTCTTGTATGGACGAAATGTAAATGACGCCTTGTATGGGCGGAATCTTCTTGTATGGACGAAATGCAAATGACGCCTTGTATGGGCGTTATCGTCTTGTGTGGACGAAATGCAAATGACGCCTTGTATGGGCGTTGTCGTCTTGTATGGACGAAATGCAAATGACGCCTTGTATGGGCGTTGTCGTCTTGTATGGATGAAATGCAAATGACGCCTTGTATGGGCGTTATCGTCTTGTATGGACGAAATGCAAATGACGTCTTGTATGGGCGTTATCGTCTTGTATGGACGAAATGCAAATGACGCCTTGTATGGGCGGAATCGTCTTGTATGGACGAAATGCAAATGATGTCTCCTAAGGTATAGATAAAAATTGTTCTATATGTGGAGTTGTGTCGTGATTCATGCATAATCAAAACTAGATGAAATAATTAAAGTGTAAATGATGTAGCCTGAGTAAAAAAGATGCGGTTTTTTTTTTGCGAGATGTATTTGATGCAGACTTGTTGCAGATGGACTTTGTGAGCGAATCTGTTGTATTGGAATGTTGTTGTTATCCTTGTTCCTGTTGTCCTGTAAAATTCACTCAAAGAAAAATGGTGAGTTCGGGGAGGGGTCGGCCGATTTGTGTTGGCTCTTGATACTTGCACGTGTTGTCTTGTCTGGACATGTAGCCCCTGTCTGATTTCGAGTCTCGGTCAAAACATTTGCTGAAAATATTCTATCTTGAGAAAATATACTCATATATACTAGTAGGAAATTATGTTGATCTTTGAATAGTGACATTTTGTGAAACAATGCGAACATCCTTATCCGAAATTGGCGGTGTATTCTCCCATATTCTCGGTGCTTCGGTGCAGTGAAGTTCCTTAAAATTTTGTCCCAGTTTTGGGACATGGAACCCTTTGCGCAAATTAACCATGTCTATTGATGTCATTTGTAGTAAAACCCTTAAAATTGTCTCATTTTATGTCGATCTTTCAAGCATATGGAATCATATTTGTCGGTGTCTTTCCGTGGCGAGGTTCTTAAACAATTGTCTCGGTTTTTTACTGACGAAACTGAGTCGGATATATGTCGTTCATTTGTCTTGTCTGTATGACAAAACTGAGTATAACTCACCAAAATGCAAAATGATAAAATGAAGATTTACTAATTGGTGTGACCGAGGCCGATGTAGGCCGCCTACGTATCCGCTAAGGGAATCAGGTCGGACGTAGTTCGTTAACACACAAGATTTAAAAAATTTGAAGACGGGACCGAGGCCGATGTGGCCGCCTACGTATCCGCCAAGGGAATCAGGTCAAACGTAGTTCCGATCACAAGCAAAAGAGAAATTGGGATTTTCTAAAGGTGGGACCGAAGCCGATATGGCCGCCTACGTATCCCCACGAGGGAATCAGGTCACACGTAGTTCCAATTACAAGAAAAGTAATTACATGGAAAATAAAGCACTCTAAATGTAGTATCTCTTCACTGCATCTGCGTTGATGGCTCTCGGCCACACTTCGCCATCCATTTCAGCTAAGATGAGTGCCCCCCTGTAAGCACTCGGTGAACCATGTAAGGCCCTTGCCAATTGGGCGCGAATTTCCCTTTCGCCTCACTTTGGTTAGGGAATATACGTTCAAAGACCACCGCCCCGTTGGAAGTTTCTTGGTCGTACCTTCTTATTAAAAGCTCTGGTCATTCTGTTCTGGTAAAGTTGTCCGTGACAGACTGCATTCATTTGTTTCTCATCAATAAGCATCAATTGTTTGTACCTACTCTGTATCCATTTGGCTTCATTTAGTTCGGCTTCCTGGATGATTCTTAAAGATGGTATTTCCACCTCCGCTGGAAGCACAACTTCTGTTCCATAAACCAAGAGATACGGTGTTGCTCCTGTGGAGGTCCGGATTGTAGTACGGTAACCCAAGAGGGCGAAAGGCAAATTTTCATGCCAATGCTTGTAATTATCTATCATTTTCCTCAGTATCCTCTTGATGTTCTTGTTGGCCGCTTCGACTGCTCCATTCATTTGTGGTCGATATGGAGTAGAGTTGCGATGAGTGATCTTGAACTTCTCACACATTTCCTTCATCAGACCACTATTGAGATTGGACCCGTTGTCGGTTATGATTGATTCTGGAATTCCAAACCGACAGATGATGTTGTGATGAACAAAGTCCACTACTACTTTCTTGGTCACAGACTTGTACGATGATGCTTCTACCCATTTTGTAAAGTAATCGATCGCCGCTAGGATAAACCTGTGTCCATTTGACGCTGTCGGCTCAATAGGACCGATGACGTCCATGCCCCAAGCTGCGAATGGACATGGGGAACTAGTGACATTGAGCTCATTTGGCGGCACGTGAATCAAGTCGCCATGGATCTAGCATTGATGGCACTTTCGCACAAAACTGATGCAATTTGTTTCCATTGTCATCCAGAAGTAACCTCCTCGTAGTATCTTTTTTGCTAACATGAAACCGTTCATGTGGGGTCCGCACATACCTCCGTGTATCTCTTCTAATAACTTGTTTGCTTCTTGAGTGTCAACACATCTTAACAAACCCAAATCCGGAGTTCTCCGATAGAGGACCTCGCCGCTAAGGAAGAAATGGTTTGCTAACCTCCGAAGAGTCTTCTTCTGTACGTTGGTCATGCCTTCAGGGTACTCACCTGCCTTGAGATACCTCTTTATTTCGTCATACCAAGGTTTGCCTTCTGATTCTTCATATATCTGAGAACAATAGGCTGGCTGCTCTAGCACATCTACTTTGATTGGGTCAATATAGTTCTTGTCTGGATGTTGAATCATGGAGGACAAAGTTGCTAAAGCGTCTGCAAACTCATTTTGAGCCCTCGGAGTATGCCTGAACTCTATCTTAACGAACCTTTTGCGCAATTCTTTCACGCAGGTGTAAGGGAAGTATCTTCCTATTCTGGTGGCCCATTCGCCAGACTTGGTGAATCAACAGTCCGAATCCCCTATGACCAAAGAACTCTTGTATGTTCATGTCAATAGCCATTCGAGTCCTAGTATGCAAGCCTCGTATTCGACATATTATCGTGCACGGAATCGAGCTTTGGCCGATATCGTAGTGTTGTCCTGTTTCTGATACCAAAACCGCCCCGATACCTACTCCTTTGAAATTCGCGGCGCCATCGAAGAACATTCTTCAACCCGGATATTCTTCTAGGATGTCTTCTCCTACAAATATCACTTCTTCATCTGGAAAGTAGGTCCACACGGGAATATATTCCTCGTCTACCGGATTCTCCGCGAGATGATCTGCTAATGCTTGCCCCTTGAATGCCTTTTGGGTGACATATACGATGTCGAGTTCACTTAAAAGGATCTGCCATTTTGCAAATTTTCCAGTAGGCATAGGCTTCTGAAAAATGTACTTGAGCGGGTCCATCCTTGAAATGAGGTAGGTGGTGTATGCGGATAAATAATGTCTGAATTTTTGTGCGACCCAAGTCAAGGCACAAATGCGTATGCTCCAAAGATTGTGTAACGAGCTTCATAAGGCGTGAACTTTTTACTCAAGTAGTATATTGCTTGTTCCTTCCTTCCCGTCTCATCATGTTGTCCCAACACACATCCGAACGCATCTTCCAATACGGATAAGTATAACAGCAAAGGCCTCCCGGGTTCTGGAGGCACCAAGACCGGCGGATTTGACAGATACTCTTTGATTTTATCAAGGGCTTGTTGGCACTCCAATGTCCACTTAGTGGAAGCGTCCTTCTTTAGTAACTTGAATATTGGTTCGCATATCACTGTTGATTGTGCTATGAACCTGCTGATATAATTCAAACGACCGAGAAAACTCATCACTTCCTTGCGACTTTTCGGAGGAGGTAGTCCCTGAATGGCTTTTATCTTCAAAGGATCCAACTCTATTCCCCTTATGCTCACGATGAAACCTAATAATTTTCCCGCTGGGACGCCGAAGGCACACTTTGTCGGAT
Source organism: Przewalskia tangutica (assembly GCA_029844215.1). Lineage (NCBI taxonomy): Eukaryota > Viridiplantae > Streptophyta > Magnoliopsida > Solanales > Solanaceae > Przewalskia > Przewalskia tangutica. Next base: position 86,162,017 of record CM056734.1, read on the forward strand.
TCAACTTCAGTTTGTATTGCCTCAATCGCTAAAAAAACTTCTTCAGATGGACCAAATGGTCTGTAGCCCTCCGTGATTTGATGATGACGTCATCCACGTAGACTTCAATTTCCTTATGGATCATATCATGAAAGATAGTAGTCATGGCTCTCATGTAAGTGGCACCCGCATTTTTAAGTCCAAACGGCATGACTCGATAATAATATACCCCCCATGGAGTGGTGAACGCGGTCTTCTATGCATCTTCTTCGTTCATTAAGATTTGATGGTACCCAGCGAAACAATCGACAAATGACTGCAACTCATGCTTCGCGCAATTGTCGATGAGTATATGAATGTTTGGAAGGGGAAAATCATCTTTAGGGCTTGCCTTGTTAAGATTCCTGTAATCGACACAAACTCGTATCTTACCATCCTTCTTTGTTACTGGCACAATATTGGCTAACCAAGTAGGGTATCTTGCTACCCGAATGACCTTTGCGTCCAATTGTTTGGAGATCTCCTCCTTGACTTTCAAACTCTGATCTGACTTGATTTTCCTTGGTTTTTGCTTCACTGGATGGCAGGATGGTTCAATGGGCAACTTATGAGAAACGATGTTCGTGCTTAGACCTGGCATATCATCATAAGACCAAGCGAATATGTCAACATACTGCTTCAATAGGGCCACCAAATCTTCTTTCTGTGCGGCATTCAAGTGAACGCTGATCCTCGTCTCCTTGACGACTTTATCATCTCCTAGGTTCACTGTTTTTGTTTCATCCAGATTTGGTTTCGGCTCATCCTCGAACTTTCCTAACTCTTCCGTTAATTCCTCTAATGGAAAATTTCCTTCGGGTTCTGTTGGATTATTTTCGCGGTTCTGACTTTGTTCGCTTGTTTCATGACATGTCACATTTTCATTATCGACAAGTATATTATTTTGTATGCTGAAAGAAAGGGAATAAAGAACGTTGATTAAAACATAACTTGTTATTAAAACTTCAAAAGGGAAATAAACTCATAAAAATGTGTTCTCATAATTCAGAAAAAAAAAATACGAATTGAATTGTTTAAGAGCGACTAATTATTAATTCTAACCAGATCGTGAAAAAACAGTGTTGGGGTACAGGTCCAGTTGCTCAAGACATCTCCTGGCTCTGCACTCCAAATGGTCTGGTCATCTGTGTAGTCTTCCAAAATCGCATGACACTCTGCTTCTTTCTCAGAAATGAAAAGGCCTTGAAGTCCCTCCACGAGAATGTCTGCATCCTCCTCTTCTGGTAGCTGAGCAGTGTATGCTTTGAAAAATGAATGATTCAGGGGTGGAAAAGGTCTTGGTAAATGAGACTCACCCTTCCTTCTGTGATCAAATAACAACATCTCCTCGGCAGTGGGCTGATATCTGAGGCCAAAAGCGTCTTTCTTCTCCGGCAGGTGAATCGGCTCTGTGATTCCTCATAATTTTGGTCCAAGTCCTCGACCTGGCTCGAAACCATTTCTTAGCATCTCTCGGGCCACCATTTTGGGAGTGCGGGGTAGTCGCATTCCTTTAGCTTTGCTAACGTCTACGATCTTGTTCATATGGTAAACAGACCCATCCAGCCTTTCCATACTCTCGATGACTGGAATTGCCCCTTTGGTGTTAGCAGCGTTGTCCTTGTCTCCCTCAACCACAACTTCATGTTGATTCCAGATGAATTTCAAGACTTGATGCAAAGTGGAAGGGATGGCTCCGACCACGTGGATCCAAGGCCTCCCGAGTAATAAATTGTAGCATGTGGATATGTCCAATACCTGGAATTCTATCATGAACTCTGCGGGCCCAATCTGTAGTGTCAAGTCAGTCTCGCCTGCGACGCTCCTCAGAGTCCCATCGAAACCTTTTACCCTCGTGTAGCTCTCACGGAGTTTCCCAATGTTGACTCCTAAAGTTCGAAGAGTATCCAAAGGGCATACATTAACAGCTGACCCCCAATCGATCAAGACTCGAGAGATAAACTTATTAGCACACTTGACTGTTATGTTTAATGCTTTATTATATCCCCGACCCTCAGGAGGTAATTCACTCTCATGGAAGATTATCTTTTGCACCTCTTTAATTTGCCCGATCAGTGCTGAGAAGTTTTCATCGCCAGCCTTACCGCACATGAGCCTCTTTCAAAACCTCCATCAAAGAGATCCGGTGGTTCACGGAATTCATCAACAGTGACAATAAAGAAATTTGTGCTGGTGTTTTACTCAACTGTTCTACAATGGAATAGTCTCCTGTAGGCATTCTCCTCCAAAATTCCTCTACTTCTGGTTCGGTCACAGTCTTTTTCTGGGGCATCTTCCGTGATACTTCCACAGATGCGTAATGTTGTCCGGACCCTGCCGCAACAACTTCTACCACCTGTTTCTGTTTACCCTCATTCCGTTGTTTGATCGAGTGGCTCCAAACTGGCACTAAGGTTGGCATTAGAGACTTATGTCGGCTCAACTCTACTTCTAATGGCGCCCTAACCTTGGCGGTAATCACATGAGCAATGTGGGCTGAAGATCCCCCTGTCTCTTTCTCTTTGATTGGCACGATGGTCCCTTCCAGATCGTACACATCATCAAAGGTGATCATGTGCACGCCAGCATTGTCGTGATTTGGCAAGGGATTGTTGTTGACAATAAGGGAAGGCTCTTTCAACCGAATAACTCCTTCTTTGATTAGCTCCTCAATTCTGTTTTTCAAAGCATAACAACCATCTGTATCGTGTCCTGATGCTCCAGAATAGTATGCACAATGCTTATTCTCATCATGCCATGGTGGGAGTGGATTGGGAGTTCGCTCGATCGATCAGATAAAACCAAGCGCTCGCCTTTCATATAGTTGGGAGTATGGTTCGCCAACTGGTGTATAGTTTGTGGGCTTCCTCTCGGTGTTGGTTCGGTCCAGGTGTGTTTGCGTGGTATTGTTATGGGGCGGTATGCTGGTCGGTATTGTGAGGGATTTGTGCGCGAACGCCCGCGGGTCAGATATTGGGCCGGGTGGTGTAGACGGGTGAAGGTTGATGGTATGGGGAAGTATTTTGGCTAAAGTGATCATAGTGAGGGTTTTGGAACGTGGGGGTTTGGTATGTTTGGGGTTGGTATGTTTGGGGTTGGTATGTCGGTGTTTGATTTGGTTTGTGTTGTTGCACCGTCATGATAGGGGTTGCTCCATCCTTTTTCTTCTTATTCATTCCTCCGATTGACTCTGATTGTATTGCTTTGCTTGTTGCTTGCAAAGCAGCCAGGTTCGTGATCCTACCTGTTCTAATTCCCTCTTCCACAAAATCTCTCATCTTTACTACTTCAGAAAAATTACGCCCAATTACGCTGATCAACCTCTCATAGTACGTGGGGTCCTTTAGGGATTGTACAAATAGTGTTGTCATTTCGCTTTCTGCCATAGGCGGCTGGACCTTCGCTGCTTCAGACCTCCACCTCATCGCATATTCCCTAAAAGTCTCTATCGACTTTTTCTCCAATTTCATGAGGTAGAATCTATTCAGGACGTTGTCAGTATTAAATCTGAATCTGTCCACAAAGTCCTGTGCCATCGCCCCCCAACTACGCCATTTTCTGGATCCTGGCCAGTGTACCAATCCAAGGCTTCTCCAGTCAAGCTCCTAATAAACAACTTCATGATGATCGACTGATCCCTTCCCACACCCACTAACTTGTCGCAGTAGGATCTCAAATGTGAACGAGGATTACCTTTGCCATCAAATATGTCAAACTTTGGTACTTTATATCCGACGGGCAGCTCGACGTCGGGATGCATGCACAAGTCCTCATACTATAATCCCTCATGGCCCTTGTTCGCCTGAAGGCTCTTAAAGGCTTCCTTCAAATCATGGATTTCTCTAGCCATGTTTTCATCTGTTCCAGTTCTTGTCTTTTTCTCCATCTCTTCATACTGAGCAAACTCCGGGGAAGGTATTGGTATGAGTGTGTTGAGATGTGGGGCATGGGTCACATATATGGGTGGTCCATATTGTTTGTTGTGGTATGTCATCGGTGCGGGTTGAGCAGGTTGGTTATCTTGGGCGGGCAAGGTGGTTTGTATAATCTGGGGTTGAGGCATGTACGTGTTAGGGTCATTTGTGGTTTGTGGGTTAGGAGGAGGTGTGTTGTTGTGTTGTGGATTGGGGGGCTGCGGGTTATCTGTTGGGTGTTGGGGAGGGCGTCGAAAAGACGGTGAATTTGGAAGTGTGGGTAGTTGTGCATTGAGGCTTATGGATAACTTAGTGATGTCTCAGAGTCGATCCATTTCCGCTTGCATGACCGCCATTTGTTGTAGTACTTGAGTGAGGTATTCGCCGGAAGATGTGGCATTCCCCCTTTCTGATGTTTCTGGTTCCTCTCGTTGAATGGCAATGAGTCCCAAGCCATCTTGTTCGTTTGCCCCTGAATCATTCATTTTTGTTGCTCGTGCTTTGGATCTTGTGAAATATGGGTGTTCAGCCAGTGCTTGCCAACACAAACCAGCTTAGGAGGGGAGTAGTACAGCAAAATCCTTTTATCCAAAACATGTGTTAGCATCAAACAGGATAGCAGAACATATGGGCATACAATGAAGCTTCAAAAATAGAGTAGATTAAAATGCGTCCTAATATGCAAGGGGCCTCTATTATGCCAGAGGTAGGCCTAAGCGTCATAAATGAGATAATGATGGATTGGTCCGAGCCATCGGATGCTTTTATTGGGAAAAACTAAGATTAAATTGCAACAAAGAAATGTCAAAACTAAAGATTATCCCTAATGCTACATTATGTTGACGGAGAATGCAGTGGTGGTGTAATGGTGTTGTTAGGCCCTGCTCCTGCATTTTCCAAATATTGCATGATATTTTGTAGTTGATCCCACGTCTCATGGGAGATGGCGTTGCTCTCTAATCTGCACACTTTTACCCAATTGGTCATGTTGATATCCTCAAAACCCTGTTTGCCTTTGGGACTCGGACTGCCACAATCTTCCTCAACCGTACGCATGTTCGGTGTACCTCCTGCTTGCTCATATTTGACGTCTATTTTCTCAATGCTGTCCCATTCATCAAGGATTTGTCTCTTTCTGGGAAAGGTGCAACCTGCCCCAAACGTGACCTCTGAATCCTTCATGTCCGATCGGAGAGGGATCACCTGTTCTTGACCAAACTGGCGGAGTACACGCATCGGAGCATATGGCTGAAGTCCCCTAAATCCGATGAGCTCGATGTAATAACGGTCTTTGCTCCTTACATAAGCCTTGTTGACACGGGATAGCAGTGGGTACCTCCATTGTACTTGGTTGCTAGTGCGGGACGCCAGAAATTCATACCAATCCCTAGTACCGACCGGCGACACAAATCGCTTCATCCTGTCGTAAAAACTCACAATCTTATAATCATTGCTAAAACAAATGTCTGTCATATTCGATCGCTGATAAAAGTGTTCCATGGCCCACATTTGTAAGATGAGATTGCATCCCTCGAAGAAATTGGTTTCCCTTCGCTTGCATTTTCCCAGAGCTCGAAATATCTCAGCTAGGATCATGGGGACCAAAGTATGTTGCGTGCCATTAATGCCTTCGAAAACCATTCGGGTCACAGAACATATGCATGTGCTGATTCGTCCATGCTCGAGTGGAAACACTATAGTGCCTAGCAGAGCAACAACGAACGCGGTATGTCGTCTAGTTTTCCATTGTCCCAGACTGCAAGAGAATTCTTTTCTAAACGACTGATAGCTATCTTGGCGACCATACCTCTCGTGCAAATAATCTAGGGAAACCCAATTATTTTCAAAACAACGGAGTTCCTTTGTATTTTTTAGGCCCATGTAATGCAAGAATCTCTTTCCAGATTGACTATAAGGGATGATTTGTCCTCTGCCTTGGTAAGCTAAGCTCGTGAAATAGTTGATTTCTTCCAACGTGGGGGTGAGTTCGAAGTCTTGAAATCTGAACACTGCCCTATCCGGATCCCAGAACTGAATCAAGGCCCTAACTATATGTTGATCTGGAGTGATGTCAAACAAAGCCATGAGACAACCTAATTTTCTTCTGATGGTCATTTTGTTGCTGCCGTCGAAATTCTCCCACCAAATCTTTAACTTTGTCGGAACACCACTCACCATTCTGATTTCGGGGATTGTTGGAATACTGCTCATCCTTTACATAAAACCAAAAGTAAATACAAAATTTCCCAATGCTAGCATGTCACGTTAGGCTCGGATTCGTCCATCAATATCACGTAGCACATAATATGTTGTCGGTCGTTGGGTCGTGAAAAACCCTTCGACAATTGGGTGGGCTTCCTAACTGTGGTGTCAATGCCAAGGACTGACCCACCTAGGGTAAATGCATGCATGCCTTAAAAGAAGGGGTGGTATAGCTCTATCCTAAGTTTATATGATTTGGCTCACTAGACGCAAGGTTCCCGAGCGGACAACTCGAGTGAGAAGGCTACGCGGCCACCGGTTAGACCGGACACTCCGCGTATATTACCAACTCTCCTAAATTTGGATTTTGAAGAAAGAATTTTGCTGATGCACCACGCGCACCTCGCATATAGTGTGTGATTGTGTGAATTTTCCAGAGTGGAAGAAATATGAGCGGAATGTCAGTTTAAGGAAAGCAATAACAAATAGCAGTTAAGACAATATGCAAATATTTGTAGAGCAGAATAGTTTAGGCAAGACATAAAAGCAAATAAGTGTGAGACACAAAATAAGCAATTAAGCAAATAAGAAAAATACAGAAAATAAAGCACAATAATTAACCTATGTTTGTTATGGTTAAGAACCTAAGTATTTTCCCCAGTGGAGTCGCCATGCTGTCGCACCCGATTTGAACTCTCGGGCTTGAATGCGCGACAAAATGGTTATCGTCCCCAAAATGTAAAATGTTAGGTGTTAAGGGAGTCGCCACCTAATTAATTGGGTGAATTAGGACACCTAAATGTTAACTATGTTAAAGTCAACATTAACTCCATTTTAATGGTCTGCTAAACTTAATGAGATTCTGGGTAAGGGTTCTTTATTATCCTAAAGGGAAGGGGTTAGGCATCCTAAAGGATCCGCTAACTTGCGGTTGTCCGTTCAAACCTAGGGTTAATTATTGTTGCTAAATAATGCATGTTTTGGAAAGTTTTGAGTAAAAGATATATGCAAGTATAAAACACATTTTTTGAAGAATGCAAGATTTGTTTAAAGTATACGAAGTTAGCTTTGATTAAAAGAAAACATATTCATAAAGTAATTAGGGGTGAAATCATTTTTTATATAGTGCCTAGCTTAATATAGGAGTGATAATGCAAAAAGTAGAATATACGGGGTTTTTCATACGGAGCCAAACGATCTTGGGACCTAAATATCTTTGCTATGTCAATGCTAATAATAAAATGTTACTCCTTCTGAATCCTGGCTTCCTACAGGTTTATAAAAATGTCATTATTGAGGGGGTTAGCGTGATCTGAGTAATGCTAGACAAAATAATTACCTTAAGGAGAGTGAGAATTCTAGTATCCAATTACTTGCTAATCTATTGGTTCATGATTTAATTATCCTAAGTATTCTACTAATTAATGTAGCGTTAGATAATCAATTTACAACAAATAAATAAAGCAGAATAAAGAATACATAAAGATGACTCGAGGGAACGGCGATGTCATTCCGCCTATAGCTTGAAATTTCTGACACAGAGAGGATGCAGTTGCGGATGCGGGTTACCCATGGACATGGGCTTCGTTTGATAAGAGGTGTGATGAGTCTCATGTCGAGACTCTTCATTTACTCCCACACATTGCAGTTTATGTAAAAAAGAAAGGTAAAGATTATTATCTGTCCAATTGTATTAAAGACAACAGTAAACAAAATTATCTTGAGAGGCTGAACATACGCATGATCCACTGATTCTATATTTTAACGTGCACTGTTAGGCCCAGGGGAATGGAGAACAGTAAAGCAAACAGTATGTAGCAAATAGAGGAAACAAATATGCTGGCCCATTACTAAAAATTCGAATTAAACATGGAACCATTTTTATGCAAACCCACATTTAATATTCCTTAAATTTAATGGCAGGCAACATTTAATCTTTCTGATAGGGAGCCCAATCGAACATGTATTAACCAATAGGCATCAAATTTACCAGGCACCACATTAATCCATTGTCACACCCCGAACCCCGGGCCCGTGACTGGTGCCCTACCTGGGCACCCTGCTACCTTAACAACTAAGTATATTGCGGAAATTAATAACAGCTCATATTTTTTTTTTTAAAACCAACGTACGTACAAGGCAAAGCCGACTAGGCTGCCATATCATATACATAAACAAAAGACACTACACTGTACACGAGTCCAATCCCACATATGAATACAGACCTCACAGGAGTTAAAGCCGAAATATGACGGACAAGGCCCATTGCACCCAAAACTGCACAAAGCTCGTATCAAGGATATATACCAAAAGATAAACTCCGGACAGAGGAGCTATCCAAAACCACGAGCAGATCCTACACCTGCCGATCACCAAACAGCGTACCTAAACCTGCGGCATGAACGCAGCCCCCCGAAGGAGGTCAGTACGAAGAATGTACCAAGTATGTGAGCGATGAAATGCGTAATAAAATCATAACGATCTAAACAAAGCAGAGACATGTATGATAGCCAACCTACGATTACCTGATACATAGCGATCATATCAAGTCGGGGACGCAGCCCTCAAAGTCACTACTCAAATATAACTATGGGTCTCACGCCATAATATTAATCATGCGTGGAATCCTTCCTCACCGGCGATCCATGATATAACATAGCACAATAGGCATACATGAACACCAAGTCCACTGTGTTCTAAAATCAGACGCGAGTAGTAAACGAGCAGGTGGTATAACGTCTTGGGGTTTACCTCATTTATACTCGACCACGAAGGAGGTGGTAAGCGGGGTATAACGTCTTGGGGCTTGCCCCTCATTTATACTCTTACCCTGGAGAAGGTGGTATAACGTCTTGGGGCTTGCCCCTCATTTATACTCTTACCCTATCGCAACCGGCCGTCAAACAACACATAAAGCAGGTGGTACAGCGTCTTGGGGGTTTACCCCTCACTTATACTCTTACCCTGGAGAAGGTGGTACAGCGTCTTGGGGGTTTACCCCTCACTTATACTCTTACCCTGGAGAAGGTGGTACAGCGTCTTGGGGGTTTACCCCTCACTTATACTCTTACCCTATCTCGACCGACCATCAAACAAGACATAAGCACTACCATGTCTTCTATAAAAATCCGGGAATTTAACCCAAGTACTACAAGTAACGGAAGCATACCCGTGGAATACCACATCACCGGTGCGTCCGGTAACTTACAACAAGACAGCCGACCCTTCAACCGAGAGTCGCGGCAACTTAATAAAACATAATACTTGCACTCAAAGGCTATTACCAGCACATATAGGCAAGTTCTCAATTAACCAAGCCAAAGTACTTATCAAGGCACACATAGGATAAATTCTCATTTAACAAGCCAAAGTACTTATCAGGGCACAATTAGAATAAATTCTCATTTAACAAGCCAAAGTACTTATCAGGGCACAAATAGAATAAATTCTCATTGAACTAGCCAAAGTACTTATCCGGGCACAATTAGAATAAATTCTCATTTAACAAGCCAAAGTACTTATCAGGGCACAAATAGAATAAATTCTCATTTAACAAGCCAAAGTACTTATCGGGCACAAATAGAATAAATTCTCATTTAACTAGCCAAAGTACTTATCCGCACAAATAGAAAAATTCTCAATTTATAAATCCAAAGTAATAATCAAGGCATACATAGAATAATTCTCTTTTAACAAGTCAAAGTACTTATCAAGGCACACTTAGACAAATTCTCAATTTATCAAGCCAAAGTACTACGTACGTACATTCTTTTATAAAAGACTCCTTTCTATGTAAAGCCCCAAGATACTAACACCGTAGTATCAGGCGTGTCTATTTTTCAAAGTAAGTTACTACACTTTTAGAAAACTCATTTCAAGTCTTGAAATCAAGTAACTCCAAATTTTCACAATCTTGGCAACTTATGCCCTTTTATCAAAATAGACAACTTTCTAAATCTTTCATAAAGCCGTTATAACCAACTTCCCATAAAGCCGTTATAACCCTTTATGATTTTAGACATATCCATTCCTTCAATGACCAAGAGACTTATACTATTAAAACCAAGTATCACATACTTACAAATCAAGTTCTTAACTTTCAAAAATACTCCAAGTCTCTTAATAGTTAGAAAACAAGTTTTCTTCTACCTTTTAAACCTCAAGTAACTTCACCCTTAACACAAGTTACTTCTCTTAAATCATGTCATTTCTCCTCTTTTAAATCAAATAAGTAAATCACTCCTTTGACTCCCCTAAAGTCACTATAATGACCTTTAGGTTTTAGAACTAAGGCACTAGCCAAAAGATTTGGAAACCACTTCCTTTTTAAGACTACATGTACTTTAAGTAAAAATACCTTCACTTTTAAGAATCCAAACTTCATCAAGAAAATGGATTCTACAACTTACAATCCAAACATCAAAGTACACTCGGAAGTACATAGAACAAATTCTATTTTAGGCAATCCAAATACAACCAAGGAATTGATCATTTTAGGAGTAGAACCTACTTTCTTTATCTTACTAATCATGCTAGAAGAGGAGATAGTTCACATACCTTTTCGGCTAAAATCCACAAGCTAAGCCGAATACGCCGTACGTAGAAGTGTCAACCTATAATGGTCACAACAAGACTATCAACTTCTAGTCTCAACGTAGAATAATACTAAGTGTTTGGTCTCTAATTCTACGGAAAATCGGGCAGCACTTCCTTTGTTTCTACTCACTTTGCCACCTTTTTCAAGGCGAATACAATAACCAACAAGCCACTTTTAAGGCTCAAACAACAACCAAACAAAGGGGATTACACGCCTTACAATACGTGTAAAATTCCGCCCACAATTCATACAGTAGTCTAATGCACACTAGCCAATTCTCGGCCAACTTACATAGAACACTAAGTCTTTTCCAACCCTTTTCAAATTCCAAGTTCAAGGTCTAACATGTTATATAGTTATAAGCTACTTCACAACTACAATTTCCTTCTTTATACAACATGCGACGCTTAGACCAAAAGTCGACTTGAATTGAAATCTTAAGGCTAAACATGCTAGTTTTTGGATTAGGGTTCCAATTGCCAATAAACATATCAAACTTCATACTATATAACACATGCTTGCTAAAATCCATAGCTACAACAATAAGTAAGTCTTAACTACTAAAACGACAAAATTTATACCTTTATAAGCCCTTAAAATTTCCAAGATTCCAAAGTCGCCTTAGCAATTCTTAGCTCCTTTCCTTAGGTTCCAATCCGCTCCAAGCACTCCTTGAGGCCTATGAAGAACCCATCTTCAAGTTCCATCTTCAAGGTTGAAGAACTCACTTAGTTTCCGCCTTGCGACTAACGTAAAAATGCGTTTTTTCCGAAATCTTTCTATTGAGATAACCTTACAATACCCTTGGGGACATTGGGTTAAAGTCTTGTGGCTAATGGATCAAAACTACAAAATTTTGTGTGGGAAAGTTGGACAAAGCCAGAGCTTCTTAAGGTTAAGCTCAAGTTCTCTAAATTTTCTAAGTGTAAAATGAGCTTGTCTTGCACTAATTTAGTATATAACACATATTGGAGGGCTTAGACTTAAACAAATGGGTGGCTAAGATGAATTTCACTTGGATTAAGCTATGTGGACAAGTTGACAAGTCAACAATGTCATGCTAGCAAGACTAATCTTCAAGGTGGTCAATGACCATTTTGCCCTTACCAATTTCGTCCAAGACCACTTGTGGGGGTTCACGTGTCGCCTCTCATTCGTCCATAAAATTCAGTAACCTCGGTCCCACAAAATGTAAAATTCCTCGGGTGGGCCCCACGTGACCAAATCCGTAATAAATAAATTTCCATAATGCCAATAGGTTCCATACTCTTCAAATAATACATTTTGAGAATCCAATTCTCAACAACGAACATTTTTCCTTTCCGATGTCCTAAGATTTTCCGGAAAAACAATTCTTCCTTTCGTACTAATTTCCCAGTCTTGTTTCCTTTCGTACATTCTCTTTTACATGTCTTGGACTTACGGGGTGTAACATTCTTCCCCCCTTAGAAACATTCGTCCCCGAATGTTCTTAGTCGATTGTCACGCTATACAAACTCCGGCATAAACTCTATACTATGCCTAACAGTCAATACATGCACAAGACCAACGATGCCACACATGGCCACCACATAACATACGTAAACATAATAATGGACCTTCCGTCCGTGGTCCCTTCTCACAAAACTCGAAGGTTACGATCTTCCCAAACACGGATCCTTAGAGGTTCCTTTCTTTCCTTACTTGTCATACTTTCTCGTACTTTCAAACTCATCTAGTACACGTACAAAATCTCAAATTCTGTTTCTGTTCGCCAATCCTTAGAGTTACTAACCAAACTTGGCCATATTGTTACTTACATTCCCGTTAAGGCTTTTCTCGGTCCTTACGACCTAGTTCCGGTGGAACGCGTCCACAAACTCGTACAACGATTTACTAAACTTGGGCCTGGCATCCTCGGGACCCTACCACATAAACGGACCATTTCTAACTGACATCACCCGATTCCATACAATCGGTTGACCCGGAATGAGTCTACAACCCGACTCATCGTCACACTTAACTTCACGTTCCTAGTCTGAAATAAATCTCTCTCTTATCTCAAGGTACTTCTTACCCTATCCCCCTATTCACTAAAGGTTCGTCACATAAGTCAAAGTATTTCTACTGTACATCCTTCCCTATCGGTCTTACACTGTTACGGGGTAAATACAACTTGTGAACTCTACACAACTATAGTCTCAGTTCACTTATCATTCTTGTCAATATTCTTAACTTTTTCACTTTACTAATCAAGGTATCCCTACTGCAGGTACTATCACTTTACAACTCCAGCAATAAAGGGAAAACATATATGCTAGGGTAAAATCTGAATCTATCAACGCACGTATGATTCAAAAGAATCGAATATACCTGTAACCCCGTGCGATGTCGCCTCCTGATCCTGCCCAGTAGTCACGTCATCTATGCGGTTCGAAGGACCGCCAGAACTATAAACTCCACCCTGACCTCTACCACGACCGGCTGACATCCAACACCGCCTGGGGGGCACAGCTGTGGAGGAAAGGGAACCAACCATCGGCCTCATAGGCTGAGCCACCTCACCGGTGCCTCTTCTAAAAGGACATACCCTCAGTATATGGCCCGGACGGCCACAATAATAACAAACACCTGTGCCAAGACGGCATTTCCCCAAATGACGCTTACTACAATGGAAACACTGAGGAATAAGTGGCCTCGACTGAGAAAATCCTCTGCTCCTCTGAGAACCTCGACCTCTGGAGCTTGGACCGCTCTAAATACCTTGTGAGATCAAATCTCCCACCGTGAGCTGCGGGGTATGTCTTTGGGTAGGTGGGACGAATATATCACTTGCTCTTTGAGCGGCTCGTCCAAAAACTCACGGGATAACCAACCGGTCTAGCCTCTTAAGCGGATCTCATGGCCCTCTGCCTCTGCACACACTGCATGTCTTGGCGAATAACCTCTGCGAGAAGCTGTAGCATTGCTATCTTGGTCAATAACATAATGGCTTCCTTCATGACCTAAAGTCTGCCTAGGCGAGAAGCTGAGGCTCGTGTTGTGTTCTCAAAACTCAGCGAAGAAGAACTTCGCCATTGCGGAACAACATCCGGTATAACACAGGCATAAGCCCTATCAACTCTCTGAGTCGACTAGTAGCTCCTGCTACTCCTTTGCCCTTCAGGCCGTTGCCCTCTCGAGGCATAATCGTAACACAACAATACGTCGAGAGGAATTATCTTACTAACACATTTCTGGCACGATCTTGAGTGAGAAGAATAGAAACCAACTCTAAATGTCCTGTAGCCTCCTGTTTATGGGTGTGGCGCGCAACACCGATAATCAAGACTCTACTAGACACGGTCAGTAAACATTCAGGGTATCGCTCACGATACCACTCTGTCACACCCCGAACCGGGCGTGGTGGTGCCCTACACAGGCACCTGCTACCTTAACAACTAAGTATATTGCGGAAATTAATAACAGCTCATATATATATATTTTTTTTTAAAACCAACGTTCGTACAAGGCAAAGCCGACTAGGCTGCCATATCATATACATAAACAAAAGACACTACACTGTACACGAGTCCAATCCCACATATGAATACAGACCTGCAGGAGTTAAGCGAAATATGACGGACAAGGCCCCGCCGTACCAAAACTGCATAAAGCCTGCTTGAAGGATATATACCAAAAGATAAACTCACGACAGAGGAGCTATCCAAAAACCCTGAGCAGGATCCTACACCTGCCGATCACCAAACAGCGTACCTAAACCTGCGGCATGAACGCAGCCCCCCGAAGGAGGTCAGTACGAAGAATGTACCAAGTATGTGAGCGATGAAATCGTAATAAAATCATAACGATCTAAACAAAGCGAGAGACATGTATGATAGCCAACCTACGATACAATACATAGCGATCATATCAAGTCGGGGACGCAGCCCTCAAAGTCACTACTCAAATATAACTATGGGTCTCGCCCATAATATCAATCATGCGTGGAATCCTTCCTCACCGCCGATCCATGATATAATATAGCACAATAGGCATACATGAACACCAAGTCCCACTGTGTTCTAAAAGCGTGCGGGCAGTAGGCAAACGAGCGGGTGGTATAACGTCTTGGGGTTTACCCCTCATTTATACCCTGACCCTGAAGGAGGTGGTAAAGCAGGGGGTATAACGTCTTGGGGCTTTCCCCTCATTTATACTCTTACCCTGGAGAAGGTGGTATAACGTCTTGGGGCTTGCCCCTCATTTATACTCTTACCCTATCGCAACCGTCAAACAACAGATAAATCAGGTGGTACATCGTCTTGGAGGTTTACCCCTCACTTATACTCTTACACTGGAGAAGGTGGTACAGCGTCTTGGGGGTTTGCCCCTCACTTATACTCTTACCACGGAGAAGGTGAGTGCGAACTGCTTGGGGTTTACCTCACTTATACTCTTTTACTATCTCGACCGACCATCAAACAAGACATAAGCACTACCATGTCTTCTATAAAAATCGGGAATTTAACCCAGTACTACAAGTAACGGAAGCATACCGTGGAATCCCACATCACCGCTTCAGTGCGTCCCAAGTAACTTCTGACAAGACAGTAGACCCTTCAACCGAGAGTCGCGGCAACTTAATAAAACATAATACTTGCACTCAAAGGCTATTACCAGCACATATAGGCAAGTTCTCAATTAACCAAGACAAAGTACTTATCAAGGCACACATAGGATAAATTCTCATTTAACAAGCCAAAGTACTTATCAGGGCACAATTAGAATAAATTCTCATTTAACAAGCCAAAGTACTTATCAGGGCACAAATAGAATAAATTCTCATTGAACTAGCCAAAGTACTTATCCGGGCACAATTAGAATAAATTCTCATTTAACAAGCCAAAGTACTTATCAGGGCACAAATAGAATAAATTCTCATTTAACAAGCCAAAGTACTTATCAGGGCACAAATAGAATAAATTCTCATTTAACTAGCCAAAGTACTTATCCGGGCACAAATAGAAAAATTCTCAATTTATCAAGCCAAAGTACTAATCAAGGCATACATAGAATAATTCTCTTTTAACAAGTCAAAGTACTTATCAAGACACACTTAGACAAATTCTCAATTTATCAAGCCAAAGTACTACGTACGTACATTCTTTTATAAAAGACTCCTTTCTATGTAAAGCCCCAAGATACTAACACCCGTAGTATCAAGGCGTGTCTATTTTTCAAAGTAAGTTACTACACTTTTAGAAAACTCATTTCAAGTCTTGAAATCAAGTAACTCCAAATTTTCACAATCTTGGCAACTTATGCCCTTTTATCAAAATAGACAACTTTCTAAATCTTTCATAAAGCCGTTATAACCAACTTCCCATAAAGTCGTTATAACCCTTTATGATTTTAGACATATCCATTCCTTGATGACCAAGAGACTTATACTATTAAAACCAAGTATCACATACTTACAAATCAAGTTCTTAACTTTCAAAAATACTCCAAGTCTCTTAATAGTTAGAAAACAAGTTTTCTTCTACTTTTTAAACCTCAAGTAACTTCACCCTTAACACAAGTTACTTCTCTTAAATCATGTCATTTCTCCTCTTTTAAATCAAATAAGTAAATCACTCCTTTGACTCACAAAGTCACTATAATGACCTTTATGTTTTAGAACTAATGCAATAGAGAAAAGATTTGGAAACCACTTCCTTTTAAGACTACATGTACTTTAAGTAAAAATACCTTCACTTTTAAGAATCCAAACTTCATCAAGAAAATGGATTCTACAACTTACAATCCAAACATCAAAGTACACTCAAGGAAGTACATAGAACAAATTCTATTTTAGGCAATCCAAATACAACCAAGGAATTGATCATTTTAGGAGTAGAACCTACTTTCTTTATCTTACGGAATCATGCTAGAAGAGGAGATAGTTCACATACCTTTTCGGCTAAAATCCACAAGCTGCTTCGAATCGCCGTGCGTAGAAGTGTCAACCTATAATGGTCACAACAAGACTATCAACTTCTAGTCTCAACGTAGAATAATACTAAGTGTTTGGTCTCTAATTCTATGGAAAATCGGGCAAAGACTTCCTTTGTTTCTACTCACTTTGCCACCTTTTTCAAGGCGAATACAATAACCAACAAGCCACTTTTAAGGCTCCAAACAACAACCAAACAAAGGGATTACACGCCTTACAATATGTGTAAAATTCCGCCCACAATTCATACGAGTAGTCTAAATGCACTAGCCAATTCTCTACCAACTTACATAGCAACACTAAGTCTTTTCCAACCCTTTTCAAATTCCAAGTTCCAAGGTCTAACATGTTATATAGTTATAAGCTACTTCACAACTACAATTTCCTTCTTTATACAACATGCGACGCTTAGACCAAAAGTCGACTTGAATTGAAATCTTAAGGCTAAACATGCTAGTTTTCGGATTAGGGTTCCAATTGCCAATAAACATATCAAACTTCATACTTTATAACACATGCTTGCTAAAATCCATAGCTACAACAATAAGTAAGTCTTAACTACTAAAACGACAAAATTTATACCTTTATAAGCCCTTAAAATTTCCAAGATTACAAAGTCGCGCCTAAGCAATGATTAGCTCATTTCATTAGGTTCAAAACCGCTCAAGCACTCCTTAGAGGCCTATGAAGAACCCATCTTCAAGTTCCATCTTCAAAGTTGAAGAAGTCACTTAGTTTCAGCGTTGCGACGAAATTAAAAATGCGTTTTTTAAGTAATCTTTCTATTGAGATAACCTTAGAATACCCTTGGGGACATTGGGTTATAGTCTTGTGGCTAATGGATCAAAACTACAAAATTTTGTGTGGGAAAGTTGGACAAAGCCGAGAGCTTCTTAAGGCTAAGCTCAAGTTCTCTAAATTTTCTAAGTGTAAAATGAGCTTGTCTTGCACTAACTTAGTATATAACACATATTGGAGGGCTTAGACTTAAACAAATGGGTGGCTAAGATGAATTTCACTTGGATTAAGCCTATGTGGACAAGTTGACAAGTCAACAATGTCATGCTAGCAAGACTAATCTTCCAAGGTGGTCAATGACCATTTTGCCCCTTACCAATTTCGTCCAAGACCACTTGTGGGGGTTCCACGTGTCGCCCTCTCATTCGTCCATAAAATTCCGTAACCCTCGTGGGTCCCACAAAAATGTAAAATTCCTCGGGTGGGCCCCACGTGACCAAATCCGTAATAAATAAATTTCCATAATGCCAATAGGTTCCATACTCTTCAAATAATACATTTTGAGAATCCAATTCTCAACAACGAACATTTTTCCTTTCCAATGTCCGGAAGATTTTCCGTCGGAAAAACAATTCTTCCTTTCGTACTAATTTCCCAGTCTTGTTTCCTTTCGTACATTCTCTTTTACATGTCCTGGACTTACGGGGTGTAACATCCATTCAGGTTTTTCTTTCTTTTACAGGGGGACTTAACGTGATCATGCAAGAAAATTACTGGTTTATGAAGCGCCAACAACACACTGGGCATGGCCAACTACTTCATGATTTCCAAGACTAGACAGCGAGGTTCAGTTTGCACATATTTAGAAGATACTAACAAAACCAAGTTCGCATATCATTTTTTGTAACTGAAGATGGATGAGACTGCTTTTGTAAAACCAACATAGCAATTGTACATACACATTAACTTTAACCAATGATTTCCTAATTCAAACTAATGTCAACTGTAGGTACAGAAAGGCAAGGGTGATCAATCATAGCCTTAAAGGAGTCAGCATGTTCCTTAGATTATCACAAAAAGGCCTTAAACATGCTTATCTAATTAGACAGACCCCAAACCAGCATCATATGAACTAAATATCTAAAATAGTTAAGATGCGCTGAAATTAGCATGCTGATCATTTTAAAATTACTCAGAAAGATCACACTGGACATAGTCAAATTAGTATTACAAACAGTTTCATGCACCACATCCGTAATTTAATAACTCGAGACAAACAGATTCGTCACCACCAATATTTCAGGATTCGATATGGACATCTCATAAGATCTTAATCTTGACAACATACCAAACAAACTCACAGAGGAATATAATGTATGACGCAGTGCATTTATGCATCAGTAATCCGGCGAACATGTTAACAAACAGTTTTAACAACGCGCATCAGTGGACACAATTACGAACAAACTAACGCAAAACACACAACAAGACAGAATAAAACTGGGAGGGATTCGAGTTTTACCTTCTCCGGGCAGCGAACCGAGGCAGCGTATCAAGTCGTCGATCCACTCGGAGGGCTTGCTAATGCAGTGGAAAGAAAGATGGGGGTTTTGCGAAAATTGTTGACCTTGAGGGTTGGGTTCTTTTCTGAATGAATCGATTAGACTGCTGATTTTTTAATGTTGGGCGGATGCCCTTTGCATGTGTAGTTGGTTGGCTTATATAGTTTTCATTTGACTCCAAACTTGGTAAACTATTGGTATGATTTCGGTCAATTATTTTTGGACTGATTTGGATGATTTTAGGGCTGTTAATTTCGGTAAGATTCACTGCTGTCTTTTGCCCGATTTAGGTGAGATTTTGGTGTAAGATTAGGGTATATTTCGGTTATGGTAACTTGATATTATAGGACTGATTTTCGGTTCTGGGAAGGATTTTTCCAGTCTGTTTATGGCAAGTTCATGGTTTATAATAAGGGAATACACGATTTTGAATGATACTGGTAGGGGAAAGGAAAGTCGCCGGATTTTCCACCCTGAAAATCCGACGAGATTCGCGGGTAAAGGGGAGAGGAATATGCGGCGGGTTCTCTCACTCGTTTTTTAGGGTTGCTCATCGTTTTATTTTAGGGTTCTTGTGTTGTGGGACGAGGGAGATGGGGAGAAGGGCTGAGGAAATAAGGGTTGGGGCGTGGGCTTCTGGACTGATAAGGGGAAAACAAAGGGCGGATGGGCTTGCGGTATTGGGCCCTCGGGTAGTTGGGCTGGGTAGTTATTTTAATTAAGGGTAGAGTTTTAAGTGTATTAGTTTAGGTGTACTATTAATTAATTAGTGGTAAATTAAATTAATAAATTGTGATTAAATTATTTAGGTGTATTATTAGTCTAAGCTTGAGATTAAAAAAAAATAAAGACGGGCGTGCTATTTAATTAGTGCTTAATATCTTATAATGCGACGCTGTTAAAATCTTATTTATTATGCGTATTTTGCGAAGTTAAATTAAAATTGAATTATTTAAATGCTACATGCAGATGTGACATTTAAGGACTACTTAATGCTTTTATGAATGCGACGCTTATTATTAAAACGCATGTATTAGATTGAAATTAATTTAAATTACGAATTATGAAATTGTCTTGCTATTAATAAATGCGAATATTTTATTTAACACGACGTTATTGTCAAATTATTTATTTTATGTATTTATTTATTTTATTATCATTTAAGAATTACGACAGGGCTTCAAATTAATAAATACGGGCGCGAGACTCTAAGTGCTTAATTTCTACGTAAGACGCGGTGTCATTATTAAATTGCTTGTTTACGCATGCATTAATGTATTATTGTTGCATTTTATTATAAAAATCATAAAAATTTATTTTGCAAAATTAGTGTAATTTTATAGCTACTGTCTGGACGGGAGGGTCAAAATTGGATGTCAACAAACGCCTCAAAGTCTTATCAGATCAACTCGAGAACGTTGGGTCGTTGGTTACTAACAATTGGTTGCTAGCCTTACCGACGTGTATAGTGGAGTGGGTACACTCATTCGCCAAAGCAATCCTTTACTGCCATTTTACCAAGCCCGCTCTATGCTTATTCTTGAAGAGGTGGATTTCGCCAAAAATACTGCAACCGTATCAAATTCCGCCATAGTTGTCGTCTCGTCCAATGAAACTTCTACAAATTCTGGTCCTTTTCCACCAAGCTGGGGACAAAAATGATGAAATAGTGGTAAGGGTGGAGTCCACCGGAATTCCGGCAGTGACGGAACTCGCGGCAGAGGCGGCAGCTAAGCAGTCAAATTTCGGCCAATAGTGGCAGCCCTGAGCCCAGTGGGGCAGTGTACCACCATAGTGCATGGGTTTTGCCACTATGCCTGTTTCCTACCGGAAATTGGGCCAGGCCCAGTCCAAGAAAAACAGTCCAGCACACTGCCAGACAGCAGCCCACTGGATTTGGGCCCAACGCCAACATCCGCGGATAGTCAGCATTTGGGCCACTGCCAAACTAGTGGCAGGAGGCCCATTCGGTAGCGGCTAGCCCAACTGATATTTTATTCGCCATGCACTCTCGAACTTAATCCACCAGACGTAAATTGATATATGGACACCAGAGCGACGTCTCATATGATGTCCTCCCAAGGTAATCTCTCGTCCTATTTTAATTTGAGCAAAAATAATGATATAATTATCGGAAATAGTCGTTTTATTCCAATTATGGTTATGGTTCTACCAAATTATCTCCACCAAACCCACCGTTAACCTTAAAGAATGTCCTTTATGCTCCAAAATTGATTTAAAACTTGGTTTAGGTTAGAAATTTTACTACTGATAATTGAGTGTCTGTTGATTTTGACCCTTTTGGATTTTCCGTGAAGGATTTTCAGACGGTCTTATACCCTCTAAAATCTTATACCTAATGGACTCGTCTTACTCTCATCTATGGGTGTTTGAGTGCTTATGCTATCCTCTTATTACATCCACCACAGTCAATAAACTTTAACCCAGGTCTACTCTTTGTGGGTTTTTGGGTTATCCCTCCAGTCATCGAGGTTACAAATGTTACGACATATCCTCTAATAAAGTCATTGTGAGTCGTCACATAGTCTTTGATGAAGCAAATTTTCTATTTACCAAAATGCATGTCCGAGCTACCTACCTACGATTTTCTAGATGATGGCATACCTCCGTATTTGACCCAACATATTTTTTCCGATCCCAATCCTACTGTTTCATCCAACCCATAAATTTTGTGAGTTGGGCCCAAAAACAATGCATAATAACCTAACAATGCCCAATGGCCTAGGCCTTATGCTCGAGCCCATCCAGCCTCGCAGACCGCTACCACCGCAACCCAATATCAAATGCACCGTTCGCGGCTTGGGTCACAGGCCATCCACTGATGGATCGGGTCACGACCCAATTCCATGCCCACTACCAGGTAGTTACGTTCCCCCCGCTAGCCCAATTTTAATTCCAGCCCAGCGGTCAGTCACTCATAGTCAATACGACATTGTCAAACACAACACAAAATATAGCCTTCATACTCGCGTTAAAAAATTATCATTGCCTCGTAATCCAGTGTCTTCTCTTAATGACTCGAATTGGAAAATGAATATGGATGATGAATTTAATGCTATTATTAAAAATAGGACGTGGGAGTTGGTACCCCATCCCACTAATGCTAATGTGATTCGTTCTATGTAGATTTTCAGTCACAAAAAAAAAATTGATGGTACTTTTTGAGAGGCATAAAGTTCGTCTTGTAGGTGATGGGAAGACACAACAGGTTGGTGTGGATTTTGTTGAGACGTTCAATCCGGTGGTTAAATCAGCAATTATAAGAACGATTATTAGTTTGGATTTGTTGAAAGCATGGCCACTTCATCAGCTGGATGTCAAAAATGCCTTCCTCCATGAAGATCTAAATGAAATAGTATACATGTACCAACCTTTGGGATACCGAGATTCCACTTATCCAAATCATGTGTGTCTGCTGAAAAAATTATTATATGGGCTCAAACAGGCCCTCTGGGCCTGATACAATAGGTTTGCGGACTATGTTTCACACATTGGATTTTCTAACGGCCGTTTAGATCATTCTTTGTTCATCTACCATCAGGGTAATAATATTGCTTACCTTCTTTTGTATGTGGATGATATTATATTAACTGCCTCATATGATGCTTTTTGCAAGTCCATCATGTCACTGCTTGGCTTTGAGTTTGCTATGAAAGATCTAGGACTAAGTTACTTCTTGGGGATATGTGTGATACGTCATGCAAGTGGTTTATTTTTATCCCAAAAGAAGTATGCAACAGAGATTGTTGAACGTGATAGCATGTCATCGTGTAAGTCGTTTCCAACTACGGTAGATACTAAACCCAAATTGAGATCTTCCTCTGGTAAGCCTTATGTTGATCCGACACATTACCATAGCTTTGTAGGGGTCATGCAATATCTCACTTTTATGAGGCCAGACATTTCTTATGATGTACAACAGGTATGTCTATTCATGTATAAACTGATGGAGGACCACATGCATTCACTCAAATGCATTGTTCGTTATATTCAGGGCGCTCTACATTATGGCCTACATCTATATCTGTCGTCAACGTCCACCCTTGTTTCTTACACAGATGTCCATTGAGGTGGATGTCCGGACACTAGACGTTCCACGTCTGTTTATGGTATATTTCTTGGCGATAACTTGGTATCTTGATCCTCCAAACGACAAATGACCTTGTCCAGATTCAGTGCAGAAACATAATACCAAGGGGTTGCCAATGTGGTATCTGAATCTTTCTAGCTCCGAAACCTTCTTCTGGAGCTCCACTATCTGATTCCTAAGGCAACATTGGTGTACTGTGATAATGTTAGTTCTATTTATCTCTTTGGAAATCCGGTTAACAATCAACGCACTAAACATATTGAGCTGGATATTCACTTTGTTCGTGAAAAGGTCGCTCGTGGACAAGTGTGTGTCTTACATGTCCCGTCACGCTATCAGATTGCAGATATTTTTACAAAATATCTTCCACTGATTTTATTTGAAGAGTTTCGCGACAGTCTCAACATACGTCGACCTCCCGCTTCGACTGCAAGTGTGTGATAGAATAATTTGTAATTAATAGAATATTAATTATAATTATCTAGTAATAATTGTAATTAATGTTAGAATAATGTAAATAATGATAGGATAATGTAAATATGGTAGATAGATATTATAGTCAACCAATTGCCATGTAAGCGCCACATATAAAAATTAAGATGGAAATGGAGATTTAACCAAGTAGAGGTAAATATGATTTTTTAGAATACAAAGGCAAATATGATCTGAAAGTTGGATGAAAAGGTTAAATATATCAAAAATATATAACAAAGGGTAAATATAATTTAATTGTGAGAGTACAAGGGCAAATATGACCATTTTTCGCTAATCAAATGTCATGTGAAATAAATTAAATGACATGTCATGTTTTGTTGCCCAACTAATGTTTGAGTGACTTTAGATGTGATATAGGGAAAGTTGAATGACCTTATAGTTACAAAATAAAGAAACATGATCTTGAGAGATCAATACTCATAGTTGGGTGACCTTCTGTGTTACTACTTTCATACCCCCCCCCCCCCCACAAATTATGAAAATTATCAAAACTTTCTCAATTCTTATACAATCTTACCAAATGAGCAAGTCATAGTTCATAACAAAATTAATACGCTACTAGGATATCTTTCTAAAAAATACAACATCAATTGATCAAATTTTAGTTTAATAAATGGAAAATTAAACATGAATTGTAGTGTAATTACTCTTAAATATAATCCTCTCACATGGTTGGTACGAGTAAATTTGTTATAAATAAATATACTATTAATTTGTAGATCTTTTTAATATTTGATATAAATTATTGGTAAACATAATTGATAAATAGAGTATATCTACTAACTTAAGAATCTATTTTTACAAAATATAAATTTACGAGTCAATTTTTATATTTAAAAAATTTAAAAAGATAATTTGAGATTTTATTTCATGAGATGAAATTGAATATTCAAACGTCTGATAAAAGTAGGATTAGGTGCTCACAATAAGCATTTTAAACATATTTTGTCGTGTGTGAAGCAAATGGTGATTAGAGAGGATCAGGTACCATAATCCACATTATTAGGCCCCCTGCCCTACCCACACCTTTTGCCTGTACTTTAAAAAAAATTAAAATCTAGAATTAGTGTTGTCAATTCTTCAATAGTAATAAAGATATTGAAACAAATGCCAAGAGAATCTTGTGTAATAATAAATACTAGTCACAAGAACACCAAAAACCAAAATGCCAAGAAAATCTAAAAGCCCCCATACATATTCTCCTATAGTTTTTACTAGTTGTCTTTTTTACTTTTACTTTGTTTTAATTGTTCTGCTTGTGATTATGCTTTATTTTGAGTCGAGGATCTTCCGAAACAGCCCCTCTACTTATCAAGACGGAAATAAGGTCTGTATATAGTCTACCCTCTCCAGATTTCACGGTATGAAATTACACTATGTTATTGTATTAATTACTATACTTGGAACATGTCTAATTATACTGTCTTGACTCAGTTAATTAAGGCTTTCCAAATGACTTTTGCTTTCCAAAAAAGAACTGGGGTTATGAATAGGAATTCCTAATTTTTCAGTTGACAATCAAAAATCGCCCTACATTCTCTATTTATCATAAGTTAACTAAAATAAATAAATTAAAATCGAGGAAAGGAATTACTTCCCTTCTTTACCACTCCATAAAGAGACCAAAGATAAAACACACAGCCCCCACCACGTGTTCTTTATATTGTCCTTAATTCACTACCCTAAAGTCTCAGAACCCACAAGTACTTCCATGAATTTGAGTCTGCAGGGAAGAGGAGGAGCTTTATTTTCATCATATGATAAAGATGAACACTCTACTCTTGAATTTGATTAGTCCACTGCAAATTTCTAGTCTTTTTGCATACTAGTCCCATCATAAGTATATTCAATAATTTTTGCCAAGAATTGAGTATATTCTTTTGCAAAATCCAAGATTAAGAATTTAAAAATTATGGAGGTTTATCATCTTCCTTACAGGCGGCTACTTCTTGATCCCCACCCTGTTATCCCACCTAGCAGTACTGTTAGCAAACCCCACCATGGTTACTCAAACGAAGCAAATTTCGACACCAACATGGTGATCATTTTAGCAGCTCTGCTCTGTGCATTAATATGTGCTCTTGGCCTAAATTCAATCGTGCGATGCGCGTTACGTTGCAGCCGTAGATTTTCTTTCGAGTCAGAAAATGCAACGGCTGCACGCTTAGCTGCAACAGGGCTGAAAAAGAGCACAGTGAGGCAACTTCCGGTGACAGTTTATGGATCAGGAGTTAATATTCCGGCAACTGACTGTCCCATTTGCCTCGGCGAATTTATGGATGGTGAGAAAGTGAGAGTTTTGCCGAGATGTCACCATGGGTTTCATGTGAAATGCATAGATATTTGGTTGGCTTTACATTCTTCTTGTCCAACATGCCGGCAATCATTGATGGAACAGAACACAACGACAACAACAGGGGATGTTGAAACTGGATTGAGACAACCTAGTACTACTGGTGGACATGCTGATGCTACTACTCCTGCAATAGCTGCTGAGGAGGTTGGTTAATTTGCACTACGTTTTTTGTTTTAAAAGGAAAATATAGAATGTAGGGAATTTCCCGATCTTTTGTTTGCTCGGCAAGGTAGTCAGAACCAGCCAGGTTTTCATTATACAAGGTTGTGCCGAAAACTAGCAAGAATTTATGTCATCCTTCATTAAAAGATTAAGTTTGTTTTACTCCCAGGCCCCCTTGTGAAGGTTAGTTTTGTTCATGTATCTATGATCTAAGTTTAGCATCATAAAATATGTATTGGGATACCATTTGATTTATTCCAATCATTGAATTTGTTTTCAACTTGTCTTCCTAAGAAAATTGCTTAACCTTTTGTCTGTGGAAGGTGTTTGGTCGCCTCCAAACTTGCATATTCTAGGCTAAATGGTGGAGTTAATGTTGGGTCGTCGAATCCAGGATTGGTGGACCATCAGGGGCGGAAAGGTGTTCACTCGAACCCCTTCGATAAAAAATTACACATTATATATGCGATAATTTTTTTATTTTTATGCACATATATAAATTTTGAATCCCATAAGCCCAAAACTAGAAGTTGGCTGATGTCATGAACAAATGACAGGCATTTGAGATCAAACAAGATGTACGTCGGAAGTCTTAGCTAGCTTTAAGTACTCCGTTAAGCGGTAACACGATGTATAGAGTGTGGACTGATGTCATGAACAAATTACAGAGTGAGGCATTTATTCGATCCCTCAACCTTGAGCATTTGAGCCTGTCGCCTAACCAATGCTTCATTCAATTTAGTTTGACCATATGTTCCTTCACTTAATATTAGATATATTAATAAGAATTATACACATAATATATCTAGTTTAATCGATTGACTATGAGTTCACGCGACACATTTTCTATACATAAATTCATCCCTGGTCCAACCAACCTGCAGATACTCTTAAGATAGTGTGATATTGTCCGTTTTAAACTAAGCCCACACGATTTTTTCAAAAGGCCTCACACTAGTAAGACATTCCTATACCTTATACGTTGGCTCCTAATTTGCACACCCAACAGCTAAGGTATTAACTTTTGTCTGTTGGGTGCCAATTGGTAATCCCATGATGCTCTAAAAAGATAGGACTTTTTGGTGATTTGGATGAGTAAAGCAAAGTCTATCCTCCGTTCTGTTGGGTTCTTTAAGAGCCACAAAGAACGAATGCCCATTAATAATTTTTTCTGAAGCTCAACTGGATTAAGTTCTTCCACAACTATTCCACCTGTCATGTTTTTTGTGATTATAGTTACGACTCATAACAATTTACAGTTGCGTTGACAGATGTCAATGGTAAGATGGAGGTCTTGTTACTATGGCCAGCTAGTGTAGATCAAAAGGTCCTTCATTCCAAATATCAAATCATGATCTTGAACTGCCAGAAACACTGCCACACAATATAGCATTACACTGTAATTGAGTTGTAATTAACCATAGTTGAAAGGTTATAACTAACTATGATTATGTAGTGGTTAATATAGATATTTTACATAGTAGTTATTTGTCATTACATTTTGTATATAGGAGTGTACAAAAGAGTCAAAAAACAATTAATAAAAAAAGTCACTTCTCCTTTCTCCCTTTCTACACGCCATTACTCTCTCTTCCTCACATTTCTCTGCTTCCAGACCCTTCTTCTTCTCCCTTCTTCTTCTCCTCTTCTTCTTTACTTACATTTGAATCATGTAGTTCTGGATCATGTAGTTCTCAACATGGTATCAAAGCCTTGCAACACAGAAGATCCAATCGAAATAGAAAATTACAGATCCAGATGAAATCGGACGAAAATAAAGACATACAACACATTCTCTGAAGAAACTCAGACATCGGAAGGAAGATCAATGACAGTGGAAGACAAATGATTCGATGATTATAGATCGAAGGTAATATTGATTACGATTGACAAGAATCAGGAGGATTTTGTTGAGATTAAAGGTAATCAAGTTACATGCAACTAAGATCTAGGAGTGTATTTTCTTTCTGTTGAGTTTTGGAGAAGTTCGCGTGAACTTCGTATGTATGCGAATCGATTAAGATCAAAATAGGTAATCGATTAAGAAATTATTAATATGACTATATCTGAAACTGTTGGGGATGGTGGAACGGATGTGATAGGAGAGACATCAAATTCGAGGAACAATGTCGATCACAATCATCCTCTATATTTGTTTCCATCGGACGCACCTGGATCCTTGTCGATTGGGATAACTCTGAGTGGGATGGACAATTACACTTTGTGGAGTAGGGCCATGAAGTTAGCATTGTTAGGGAAGAACAAGATAGGGTTCATAGATGGAACTGTCAAAAGAGAACATTATAATGAAGATTTGGCAAGGGTATGAGACAGGTGCAATGCGATTGTGGGATCTTGGTTAATGGGGAGTGTTAGCAAGAGTTTACTAACAGGAATGTTGTATAATGCTGACTCACACAACATATGGGAGGAATTAAAAGAGAGATTTGACAAAGTAAATAGTTCAAGAGCTTTTCAACTCCACAAAAAGATTTTCACCTTGCGACAAGGAACAATGCCAATCTCAGGGTATTATTCGAAGCTGAAGGACCTCTGGGATGAATACGATTTTATCATACCTCTACCATCGTGTTGTCCCAGATCAAAAGAGTTCACTAGTCACCTGCAATATCAGAGACTTCTGCAGTTTTTGATGGGGCTAAATGAGAGTTATAATACTACTGAAGCGAGTACTCGTGATGCGTGAGTTCCCAATCTAAACCAAAGCTTATCGTTAATTGTCGGGAGAGTCAAAGATTCATGGCAGGAGGGAGTAGAACAGTGAATGACCATGTTGAATCTGCAATGTTTACAGCAAGAAGTGGAAACAATAGGGGTGGACATGGAGGAAATCACAAACAGAGAAAGCCTTTTAATCCTAATGCTACATGTGATTTTTGTCACATGAAGAGACACTACAAACTTGACTGCTTTAAACTAATGAAGTGTAATCATTGTGGAAAGACAAGACATTTGGAGGAGGGATGCTATCAACTGATTGGATATCCAGATGATTTCAAGCCAAAGCGAGAAAAGGCTATCGCGATGAATGTGGTTTTGAAAATGCAGGACAAGACTTTGGTGGTGCATCACAATCTGGAGTGAAGCAGCATCAGCATGAGTTTTGTACTCCCAGTCAGAGGCAGCAGATTCTTAATATGTTGGATGAGAAGGATAGGAGCAGAAACCATAGTGCAAACTTGGCAGGTATACACACTACTGAAGAGTTATTGCAGTGGATTGTTGACTCAGGTGCAACTAATCACATGATAAGTGACCCTAAACACATGTTTAGTAATTTGATAACAGAAGGAACTGAGAAAGTTTAATTGACAACAGGAGATTCAACAAAAATCTCACATGTTGGTGATTATAAACTGGGAAAAAGTGATGTCCTCAGAAATGTTCTTTGTGTGCCAGATTTCAAATTTAATTTGATGTCTGTGTCAAAAGTGACTAAGGAATTAAATTGTAGTGTCAATTTTTTCCATCATGTTGTATATTTCAGGATCTGTTATCTGGGAAGGTGAGGGTGATTGGTAGTGAGAAAGATGGACTCTACATTCTATGTTTGGATGATCAGACTCAGAAGGAGGATGTTGGAAGATGTATGGCTGCTGCTCAGCATATAGATGCAGTGACATGACATAAGAGGCTATGTCATGTACCTATGGCAATCTTGAGAAATATTCCTGATTTCAAAAACAGTTCTGATTTTATTTTGAATAACTGTGATATATGCCTTTTAGCAAGACAAGCTAGGTCTCATTTCCCTGTCAGTAGTACTAGAACAACAAAGCCCTTTCAATTGATACATTTAGATGTTTGGGGACCATATAGAGTTGAAACACATAATGGAATGAAGTATTTCTTGACAATTGTGGATGATTTTTCTAGATGGACTTGGATTTTCTTAATAAGACTGAAATCTGATGTCTATACTGTTATAAAGAATTTCTTGACTGAAGTAAACACACAGTTTAATTCTAAAGTTCAGAAAATAAGATCAGATAATGGTGGAGAATTCTTTAATCATAACTGTAGAGAGTTGTTTCTAACACTTGGTATTATACATGAGAGTTCTTGTCCATATACACCACAACAGAATGGTGTAGTTGAGAGAAAACATAGACACATTCTTGAGACAGCTAGAGCCATCAAACTGTAAGGTAGTTTACCAGACAAGTTTTGGGGCATGTGTGTGGAAGCTGCTGTATATGTTATCAACAGAATCCCCTCAACAATTCTACAAAACAAAACCTCATATCACATACTGTATAACAAATCTCCACAACTCAGTCACTTGAGAGTCATAGGATGTTTATGTTTTGCCACCATACTCTATACACATGACAAGTTTAGCCCAAGAGTTATTAAATGTGTCCTGTTGGGGTATGCTCCTACATAAAAGAGGTATACACTTTATGATCTGGAGAATAAGACTATTATTGTCAGCAGAGATGTGTTGTTTAGGGAGAACATATTTCCTTTTAAGAATGATAGACATGAAGAGAATGTCCAAATAAAGGCACATGAGCAATTTTGTTATGAGGAACTGATCAACATTCCTATAACTGATGTGACTCCAGAAAATGAAGAAATTTTTGCAGGAGGAAGGCCTATTCTTGATCCAGATCAAGAGCTGGGTGTTACTGAAGAAATGTCGCGACACGAGGCCCGATTGTAGTGGCTTCGAGGCTGGAAAATGTTACACAAACAAATTCAATTGTAGCTGCAGAACCTACAGTCAGAAAATCAGGAAGGAATAGAAAGCCTCCTATATGGCATAAGGACTACATCACCAGCAAAGGCTCCCCAAATTGTTTGCATTCCATCTCTAACAATATTACATATGCAGGTCTTACTTCCACATATCAGGAGTTTATTGCCAATGTGTCTCTGGAAACAAAACCAACAAGATACTCAGAAGAAGCAAAAGATTCCAGGTGGACTGCAGCTATGGAGTCTGAGATCAAAGCATTGGAGGACAATGGCACCTGGGAATTGGTTAAGCTTCCTGAAGGAAAGAAAGCAATAGGCTGCAAATGGGTTTATAAAATTAAGTACAAGGCATCAGGAGAGGTTGAAAGATTCAAAGCAAGACTCGTGGCAAATGGATATAATCAGAAGGAAGGAATCGATTATCAGGAGACTTTTTCTCCAGTAGTTAAAATGGCCACAGTCAGGGCAGTAGTAGCCGTTGCAGCAGTGAAGCATTGGGTAATACACCAAATGGATGTCTACAATGCCTTCCTTCAAGGAGATCTGACTGAAGAAGTATTTATGATAATTCCGGAAGGATTTAATACTCAGCACAGACAAACACATGTGTGCAGGTTCTCTATATGGTTTGAAGCAAGCCTCTAGGCAATGGAACATCAAACTAACTACAACCCTACTATCTTCAGGATTCACACAAAGCCATAGAGACTATTCCCTTTTCACTAAACAGAAAAATGAGAAGATTGTGGTGGTCTTAGTCTATGTAGATGATCTATTGTTGACTGGTAATGATGCATAGCTTATTCAATCTACAAAGGAATCACTACAGTCAGCCTTCAAAATCAAGGATTTGGGGGAATTGAAATACTTTCTTGGAATTGAGTTTGCAAGAAACTCACAGGGAATTTTGATGCACCAGAGGAAATGTGCATTGGAGTTAATAGCAGATATGAGATTATCAGGAGCAAAGCCTGCTTCTTCTCCCATGGAGCCTAATCAGAAACTTACTACAATAGATATGGATAATTTGTTAGCTGCTCAATCAAAAAAAAAACTGATACATACAACTTATTGGAAGATCCAGGCATGTATAGAAGATTAATTGGGAGGCTACTTTACTTGACAACTACCAGACCAAACATCACATTTGCAGTTAATTCACTCAGCCAGTTTATGCAAGCACCAAAGAACTCACATCTAGAGACAAGCCTTAGGCTTGTGAGATATGTCAAGCAGTCATCAGGAATGAGAATTATGATGACTAGCTCACCAGACAGTACCCCCCAACTTAAAATGTATTGTGATGCAGATTGGGGAAGTTGTGTCAACACTAGACGATCAGTTACTGGCTACATGGCAGTATATGGTTCTTCACCCATTTCGTGGAAGTCAAAAAAGCAAGATCTGACATCGAAGCTCGTGAAGTACAGAGCTATGGCCTCTGCAGTTTCTGAAGTTGTATGGTTGGTTGGTTTACTTCAAGAACTGGGAACTGACATATCCCAACCAGTAAAAGTTTTCTCGGACAGCAAATCTGCCATTCAAATTGCTGGTAATCCAGTCTTTCACGAAAGAACTAAGCACATAGACATCGACTGCCATTTCATTAGAGAGAAGATTCAGGCTGGGCTCATTAACACACAGTTTATCTCTTCAAAGGAGCAACCAGTTGATATTTTAACTAAGGCTTTTGAGTCGAACTCAGCATGCCCATCTGCTGCCCAAGATAGGAGTGAAAGACATATTCATACATCCTAGCTTGAGGGGGAGGGTGTAGAAATATAGCGCTACACTGTAATTGAGTTGTAATTAACCATAGTTGGGAGGTTATAACTAACTATGGTTATGTAGTGGTTAATGTAGATATTTTACATAGTAGTTATTTGTCATTACATTTTGTATATAGGAGTGTACAAAAGAGTCAGAAAACAATTAATAAAAAAAGTCACTTCTCCTTTCTCTCTTTCTACACGCCATTACTCTCTCTTCCTCACATTTCTCTGCTTCCAGACCCTTCTTCTTCTCCCTTCTTCTTCTCCTCTTCTTCTTTACTTACATTTGAATCATGTAGTTCTGGATCATGTAGTTCTCAACAACTACTGATTAATCAGCAATCAGCACTGCGGGAAAGTGCAAATTTGAGCACTAAAAAGCCAAAAGTTTGAATATTTGATTGTGTGTTTTTCTTCTTCTTTTTTTGGTCTTTGTTTGATTTGATCAGCCACATTCATATATTGATTGTTACTTAGCCATAAGGAACAAAAGGAATCATCAGCATGTGCTAAAAGAACAGAATATCTCTGCGCAACTTTTCATCATATTGCTCTTTTCTCTCCTTTAATGGGGTCAAATCGGTTCACAACATCTCGAGGGATAGAAAAAAAGTCTAGTTATTGCAATTTGGAAAGCAAGGTATCAACTGGATATGTAGGAAACTAACACTCTCTGCTACCGCCTTTGATGTTTGATTGATCAGCATTATCTCCTAGTAGATTGGGTTCAAGTAGAAAAGATTGGTGGCGAAAACTCAGTGCGCAAAGGAACAATATGTAGAATGATGATTGAGTTGGTAGAAGTCAATTCTAGAATTAAGATTGGATCCCTTTCCCACTATTTCTCACAATTGTGATCTGCCACCGCACTCTAGCGGTCAATGAAATGAGTGAAATCGTACAAGATTACCGTACAAAACAGGCTAGAAATTCCTCATCTTCCTAAACTTTGGTAGGCAGAATAACACATACCACAGTACTGGTGGGAGGTAATAGGTATGTGATAAATTTATCAAAGTAGGCGCAAACTAATGCAACCTTTGCATCGAGAGGAGGTACCGTGTGTGCTCATTCAAAGCAACACAACTGCCCAAAGTAGCGTATCTGTACGAGGACCATCATGGTGTACCTTTTGGGGCCATTTCTTGATACTCTTTTGATAATTGAAAGTAGAGCGCTAATATTACTGTGGTACTGCTTTATGCTTTCCATGTAGCAGTGCTCTTTTGGTGCAACTCATGGTCAGGGCAGATAATTATACCAAGTGATTATTTGATAGACTTTCTAGAATTTGCTCATGGTACTTCTTTAAGCATATGAAGTTGTAATTAAAAATGAAAGCGCAAAATGATCAATCCTGGGAAAAACTCGAAGAATAGCTAAAGGTTATGAACAACAAAATTAACTCACGATTTAATGAGTTTAGATACAATTCTTGAGAGACCAGGAAAAATTGACCTAGTTAGAACAACCGTGTCACAACATGAACATGTCGAATTTGTATAAACAGTTCAACAGAGTGGGTGTTGGCCATTGAAGAAATTGTTGTAGGAGATATTCCCCTGCTTCCGCCCAGGAACCATTTCTTGATCATCTCTACAACATTTTCATTTTGAGTCTTCTTTTCCTTTTGTAGTGAATGCAATCTGTTTATATGGGCAAGGAGATCAGCCAGTTGAAATGAGAAAAATGGTACTCCTAGTTCTCAAGTCATATTGTTAATCAAAACAGTTCTTGATTGTCACCTTTGCATTGCCAGAAGTAGCTGGGATAGAAAATGTTATGATAGAATTTATCTTGAAGTATTTAGACTGGAAATATTCAACAATTCTCTTGCAGCACTCTCTAGCTGCATTCCTTAATTAATCACCACTATTCTAAATAACTTATCCACCGGAGCTGTAAAATTTTATCATTTAAAAAAGTTCATTCCATCTTATAACTTTGCCCCTTTTTATTTATTTATAGAAGTAGGTAAGAATAAGAAATGAGAATATTGTGTAACATTACTGAAAATTTAACAATTAACAATAGCCTCATTAAGAAAGTCATCATTTTCTGCTAGCTCATCACTTGCAGAAAATACACCAAGTAAACTCAAATCTGGGTGAATTCGTCAGTTATACCTGTCAGTTAGGTAGTTATTAAAAGAATTAATCCCTTGATTATTCTTATTAATGAAAGACATATATATACAAGTTACAAGGAAGATTTTCTTCTTATTCTACCTAGAAATCTCTATTCTCTAAGAATACTAACTTTACAATTATGGTAATATTACACTACTAATTAAGGTACAATTCTAAGTCTAATATTTACCAAATATACAAGGAAGGGCAAGGGCCCCACTGGACTTGGAACGTGACCGTGGGTCACAGTTTAACACACCCCCTCAGTCACAGCGGTCGGTCTTCGTATGCTGAGACTGTCTCTAAAATCTTCAAAAAGCACCGAGGGAACACCCTTTGTAAAGATGTCTGCAACTTGATATCTTGAAGGGACATGATAGACGCGTACTTGTCCTTTAGCTACTTTCTCTCGAACAAAGTGAATATCCATCTATATGTGTTTAGTGCGCTGGTGCTGAACTGGATTACCAGAAAGGTAGATGACACTTATATTATCACAATAAACCAAGGTAGCCTTATCAATAGGACAATAAAGCTCTAATAGTAGATTTCATAACCAACATGACTCAGAAACCACATTGGCTACCCCTCGATACTCGTGTCACGACCCGACCGGGCATGACGGTGACTACAGGCGCCCTACAGGTATATATCAGAGAATAGCAGCGGAACATACATAAACTCATAAAATACTTAGACGATAAATATCAACAGGCTAGCCGGTAAGGTCACCTTCCGTGAAATATACATAACCCAAAATAAAACAGTTACAACTTTGTTCTTACAACCCAATCCACAAGATATGACTACGCACCTAAGAATAACAATCGTGATTAACAGGGGCCGCCATACCACGAATGTACATAAATCTACAACATCAGGGAAACCGTACCAAAAGACAAGCCTCCTGAGAAATGGAGCTTCTGACAACTGATTAGTGATCCTAAGAGTGAGGATCCACTCTTTACCCCTACTGCGGCGTGAACCACGGCCGAGGAAAGGGTCGATAACAGATGTACCAAGTATATAAAACTGAAAGTACTGAAATGAAATCATATAGTCTAAAATAAAACTGGAGACATGTATGATAACTCAATTAATAGTACACTGTGCTACTAACAATGAGAGTAAACAAGAGTATACTTTACTGTATAAAAATAGGAGGCTCATGATCAAAGTAGGTCCACCCATCCGTAGTATCATTAAGCAATCCTACTCCTGGGACTATTTCACCCGCATAGGTCTTGTGGACCCACAATGAGGTCATCCGCCTCGCATGAGACTATTTCACCCGCATAGGCCCGGTGGACCCGCAATGAGTACAAACGCCGCACTCACATCATGGGTAGCAAATCCATGGAATAAGTAGTAACCCGGGGTTTACCCCGCAAGAAATAACATGGCACTAGCACAACCGGCTATCATACATAACATAAGCACCACCGACTTATCATACATAATATAAGCACTACCGGCTTATCATAATTATCATAAGCAAGTTAAGAAATCTCATAACTTCTTATTAGCCTTATTTATTATACACTCTCATTATAGTTTACTTAAGGCACTAACATGTCATTAAAATTCGGGAATTTAACCCAAAGTACTATGTACCTTATCCTTTCAAAACATGACTCTTTCTCGTTTAAAACCCCCAAGATACTAACACCCGTAGTATCAAAGCTTGTCTACATTTCAAAACAAGTCACTACACCTTTCGAAATACATTTAGGCTTCTAAATCGAGTGATTTTTTACTTTAAAACTTTAAACAATTGATGCCATTAAATCAATTTGTCTTTCTTCGTTTCAAGTCATTTATCTTTGTTTACATCACTTGAGTAAACCATTCTTTAAACTTTCCATAAAGTTATTATAACCAACTTCTCATAAAGCCGTTATACTAACTTTATGCTTTAGAAACCAAGGCATTTTTTATCCTTTAAATCAAGTGAGTTAATTCTTTAACTCAACCAACTTGGACATTCTTCAAACAAGTCAAGGATATCAAAAGAAACTAAATTCATTTAAATCTCGTACGTCTACCGTACTATACATTTATAACTACTCATGCTCAAGAGATAAGAAAGTTTCACATACCTCTTCGGTTCAATCCACTAGCTAAGTCCAATATGACGTAGGTAGTATGTCAACCTATAATGACCATACTACATCTATTAGCTTCTAGCTTCAACGTAGAATATCCTGATTGTAAAGTCCCTTATTCTACGGAAAATTGGACAGCACTTCCTTTGTTTCTACGTATTTTTCCACCTTTTTCAAGGCCCGAAATTAATAACAAATATGCCACATTTAAGGCTCAACACATCACCAATCAAAGGGTATTATACGCCTTACATGACGTATAAAATTCTGTCCCACAAATTCATTTAAAACAGTCCAATATTAAATGATATTTTCGACTACAATGTACAACCACATACAATCTTTTCCAACTCCCTTTGAATACATATTGTCGTTCTAACATGTTATATAGTCACAATCAATTTCAACAACTATAATCCTTTATTTAGATAACATGCGACGATTATAACTATCGACCAATTTGTATTGTACTTTAAATGGCAAATAAGCTCGTGTTCGGATTAGGCCCTCAATATTCTATAACACTTATCAAACTTCAATGAATAATTCACATGATTAATATCAACTATTAAATGTATCCTAATTTACTTCCAAGAGGAGAGGGAATTTTACCTTTAGGATTTCGCCCACTGTAGCTCTTTTTCCGCAACTCCTTTTCTCGTCAAAATCATCCACACGAACTCTCTACAAGTTTATCAACATTTTATCTTCTTGCCGCCTCTCCAATAATTTCACTAGGCTTAGGGTTTTTTAAATTTTTAGAGAGAATAGAAGAGGAATTTCTTTTGGATGAATCTTTTCAAATGACCAAGTCTTGCAAGACTTTGTCATAATATAAGACCTTTCTTGGTCTACAAGATGGGAGGGACACTTGTCGCCCTCCCATAGGCCTTTACACAAATATCTTCTGATTTTTACCCATTTTCCGCGAAAAATCCCGCCTCGGAGCCGCGGCCTGCGGCCAGGCGCCGCTACAACTTCGAAAGTTTCGGGACTTACGGCGTCTGCCGTGGCGTGCGCTGGTAAACATTTTTCCTTCTCTTCTGCCAGCTGAACTTCTAACGTCCATTATTCTCTGCTCCGATGTCCTATCGATGAGCGGTTTGTTGCGTTGAAAACTAGACTCAACGAACTTCATATTAGGCTTTTTAAGCACCTAAAAACTCTTAATAAACTGGGCTATAGCACTCCAAAGTTGACTAAAAATCTGTCTAAAAACATTTTTGTCAACTTATCTTTCCAAATTCAAATCTTATTTCCTTTCGTACGTTCTCATCTCATTCTCTTGAAATTACGCGGCGTAACATTCTTCCTCCCTTAAAAATATTCATCCCCGAATGTTTTTTCGGAGTCAATCTTATAGATAGCGACATAGCCTCTTTTTACAACCCCTACATACCAATAATGTCACACGTGGCCACATAATAGCACTTAAACAAAATACTTCACAAGTAAGGGAAATAAATTACCTGAAGGTGTCAGAAATAAGTGAGGATACTTCCTCATCATGTCATCTTCTGCTTCCTAGGTCATCTCCTCTCTATTATCATTCCGCCACAAGACTTTGACGGAAGCCACATCCTTGGTCCGCAGTCGCCTGACCTGGCGATCGATTATCGCTATGGAACTCTCATCATAAGATAATCCCTCTGTCACCTGGACATCACTAGCTGAGAAAACTCTCGATGGATCTCTGATACACTTCCGCAACATAGAAACATGAAAGACCGGATGTACCGCCTCTAAATCCGATGGCAGATCCAACTCGTAGGCAACCTTGCCTACTCTACGGATGATCTGGTAAGGCCCAATGTACCTTGGGTTAAGTTTCCCCTTATTTCTGAACCTCTCCCACGTCGAACCAACCAATCGGCGACCTACACTTCCGCCCATACAAAGCCTCATATGGCGCTATCTGAATGCTAGAATGGTAGTTGTTGTTATAAGCAAAATCCACAAGAGGCAAATGATCCTCCCAGCTACCCCTGAAATCAATAACACAGGCCCGCAGCATATCCTCAAGTGTCTGGATAGTACGCTCTGCTTGTCCATCGGTTTGAGGATGAAACGCGGTACTGAGACTCACCTGTGTCCCTAGTCCCTTCTAGAAAGACCTCCAGAAGTTAGACGTAAACTGGGCTCCTATGTCTGATATAATAGATACAGGAACTCCGTACAGTCTCACAACCTCCCTGATATACAGTCTAGCATAATCCTTAGCCGAATACGTAGTCCTGACTGGAAGAAAGTGGGCTGATTTCGTCAGCCTGTCCACGATAACCCATATGGAATCACACTTCTTCTGCGTACGAGGTAATCCTGTAACAAAATCCATGTTGATCACCTCCCACTTCCATGTTGGAATATCAATCGCCTGCAATAGCCCTCCGGGCTTCTGGTGCTCAACCTTGACCTGCTGACAATTCGGACACTGAGCAACAAACCCTGCCACGCGTCCTGCGTGCCATCCCACCAATACATACATGTGAGGTCATGGTACATCTTAGTCGACCCCGGATGAATAGAGTAACGAGCACTGTGTGCCTCCCCCAGAATCTGCTGACGAAGTCCTGCAACATCGGGAACACACAATATGCCTTCGTATCTTAGCACCACATCAGGTGCTACCTCAAATAAACTCTTCTCCTCTCGTAGAGCCGTATCTCAATACCATATCATAACTGGGTCCTCATACTGTCACCTCTTTACCTCCTCAATGATGGAAGACTCGGCAACCTCACGAAATCGTACCCCACTATCATCAGTATCGACCAATCGAACCCCAAGGCTCGCCAGCTGATGGATCTCACGGACCATGTCCTGTCTATCTGGTTGTACCCGTGACAAACTCCTCATGGATCTACGACTCAAAGTATCTGCAACCACGTTGGCTTTTCTCGGATAGTATAGGATATCAACATCATAATCCTTCAGCAACTCTAACCAACGTCTCTGCCGCAAGTTCAGCTCCCTCTGCCTGAAGATGTACTGGAGGCTCTTGTGGTCTGTATAAATATCCACATGAACCCCGTATAAATAATGTCTCCAAATCTTCAAGGCATGAATAACTGCAGCCAACTCTAAGTCGTGAGTAGGGTAATTCCTCTCATGCTTTCGTAGCTGCCGGGAAGCATAGGCTATAACCTTGCCGTCTTTGCATCAATCGCGCACCTAGTCCGATGCGACGATCACAATAAATCACGTAGCCTCTAACCGCCGGGAAGAGTAAGAACTGGAGCCGTCGTCAACTTTTCCTTGATGGCGGAAGCCCTTCTCAAGCTTACGTCGGCGGAACTTAAGCGCTACGAGTCGGCTAGTCAATGGTCTTGATATCGGCGACGCTCCACAAACCTACGATAATAACCTGCAAGCCCCAAGAAGTTGCGCACCTCCATCGGAGTAGTAGGTCTCGGCCAAGACTTGACCGCCTCAATTTTTGCCGTATCAACCTAAACACCGCTAGCCCCGATAATGTGCCCCAAGAATGCCACTGAGGCCAACCAAAACTCATACTTGGAGAACTTGGCGAACAACTGCCGGCTCCGGAGGACCCAATCTGCGTCGCCGAGTGATCTGCGTACTCGCTCTGCGTGCGTGAATAAACCAGGATGTCATCAATGAATACTATAACAAACGTATCCAAAAATGGCTTGAACACCCGGTTTATCAAATCCATAAATACCGCTGGAGCGTTAGTCAAACCGAAAGACATCACCCTGAACTCATAATGCCCATACCGGGTCCTGAATGCGGTCTTCGGGATGTCTGCCTCCCTAACTCGCACCTGATGATAACCAGACCGCATGTCTATCTTGGAGAAACACCTCGCACCCTGCAACTGGTCAAACAAATCATCAATCCTGGGGAGGGGGTATCTATTCTTGATGGTTACCTTATTCAGCTGCCTGTAGTCAACACACATACGCAGCGTCCCATCCTTCTTTTTAACAAACAAAATCGGCGCTCCCCAGGGAGAAATACTAGGCCTAATAAAGCCTTTTTCCAACAAATCTTTAATTGGTCCTTCAACTCCCTTAACTCCGCAGGTGCCATCCTGTACGACGAAATAGATATAGGCCGAGTGTCTGGCAACACATCAATACAAAACTCAATCTCCCTCTCTGGAGGAATACCTGGGAGATCATCTGGGAATACATCTGAAAACTCTCTAACCACCGGAACTGACTGAAGACCTGGCGCCTCAGCCTCTATATCGAATACCCGAACCAGATGATAGATGTACCCTTTATGCACCATCTTTTAGCCTTGAGGTAAGAAATAAACCTACCCCTCGGTGACGTTGTATTGCCCTTCCACTCGATAACCGACTCACCGAGAAATTGGAATCGGACCAATCTGTCTCTACAGTCAACGTTGGCATAACAAGAAGCCAACCAGTCCATACCCATAATGACATCAAAATCTGTCATTTCCAATTCTATCAAGTTTGCTAGGGTCTGACGACTGTATATGAACACCGAGCAATCTTTGTACACCCGCTCAGCTAACACCGAATCACCCACTGGCGTAGCTACCTCAAAAGGCTCTATCGACACCGGCTCTATCCCTATTCTACCAGCAATAAGAGGGGACACATAGGACAAGGTAGAACCTGGATCTATCAAAGCATAAACGTCATAGCATGAAATCAATAATGTACCTGTGACGACATTCAGGGAAGCCTCCTGATCTTGCCGGCTGGCTAAGGAATAAATGCGGTTCTGTGGACCGCTAGAACTAGAACCTCCACCACGACCTGCTGCGGCCGCCATGAACACTACGCCTCGGGCGCATACTCCGTAAGATGAAGCGGTGGCCCGACCCTGTAGGCTGAATCATACCACCTATGCTGCCTCTGGTCGGACAATCCCTCTTCAAATGGCCCTGCTAGCCGCAAGAGTAACAAACTCCTGGAGAAATACGACACTCCCCACGATGGGACCTACCACATCGACCACATTGAGGTAAAGGTAGCCTACTCTGACTAGGACCCCGGTTCCCCTGGAAACCCGAAGCCTTGGAGCCCTAACATGCTCCTGAATAACCCGGCCGATCAAACCTCCTGCCAGAAAACCGAGAAGGAGCACTCTGTGCCGGCTGAAATGTGAACCTAGCACATTGGTGAAATTTGTCGCCTCGAAAGTTACTCGAGTCCCTGCGGTCTGGCACGGGTGGGCGGTCTCTCTGTCC
This sequence comes from Przewalskia tangutica, assembly GCA_029844215.1. Lineage (NCBI taxonomy): Eukaryota > Viridiplantae > Streptophyta > Magnoliopsida > Solanales > Solanaceae > Przewalskia > Przewalskia tangutica. The sequence continues at coordinate 86,204,046 of CM056734.1, forward strand.
TCAATCTCCTGAGCATATGTCTGCATCCTGGCAATATCCATACCTTGTTGGAGGGCCACTCCCAGACATGCAGTAATCATATAACGGTCTAGCCCCATCACATAGCGGTGAACTCTATCCGCCATGTCAGTCACAATAGTGGTCGCATACCTGGCCAATGAATCAAACTCCAGGTTGTACTCTCTGATGGTTGATGCGCGAAAAGATGCACACACTTTAACGCAAGTGCACGTTATCGTGACAAGTAATATAGTCTTGGTAAGACCGAATATCGTCCACAAGGATTAGGGTTCAAGTACCAACTATCTATCTTTTGGTATCTATTTGGCAATCGATATTTGATTTTGTGGTTTATAACTAATAATTATAAAAGCTAATTAACTATAAGTTTACTCCAGTTGTGATGGGAATAGGGCTTTCACGTCTCCTCAACTATCCGCTTATGTTATTTATTAATGCAATTGAAATATGGTTCTTCTTCTCTCGGAGCTAGCAGGTTTACGAAATCGTTTTATATTCCCGTTAAGGATATATAAACACTCAACCCCAGTATTGCTCCTTTCTACCTTTCGGTGATAAGGATGACTCTATAGGAGGATTAAGAACAAAAATCTAGTTAACCGTCACGCACCATGCGTAAAATTAGGATTTTTAAGCCTCTCATTAACGCTACATAAATAATTGAGGTATTTTCATCCCCAATCCAAAATATGTCTACCCAACTTACAGCATATTCACAACCTCCTCCTTTCGAAGTTTGATTAGAAATCATATAAATAATGATAATTAGTGATCATTTAATTACCAAGCATTCAAAGCAATTATTGGATAAATCTCAACAAGAAGAAGAATAACCATAACATGCATCAATTCATAACATAAGTTTCTAGTGAATCAACATGGAAAGCCCTATAAAAGAATTAGTTCATAGCCATTGACATGACAAGAACTAATTCAAGGTTCATCATACAAAACTGAAATAAAAGAAAAGAAAAGAAAAGAAAGTTACTAAATTATGGCCTCCAATCTTCAATCCAAGAAAACCTTGTGTTGTGCAAGAAAGGGAACCCTTAAAATCTGCCTAGGGTTCTCCTTTTATAGGCTGAAAACCGCCTCTAACTTTTCCCTCAAAGCCTGGCCCAGAAAATCGTCATTAACCTGATTTTTCCCGCGTCGGCGCCGCGGCCCTGCTTTCGGCGCCGCGGCGCCGGAACTTCTGCAGTACTTCGGGTGATTTGGCGCCGCGGCCCTGATCTCTGCTGTCTGTGGGCGCCGCGGCGCTGGAACCTCTGCAGCCTCTCTGATGATTAGGCGCCGCGGCCCTGCTTCTAACTGCAGGAGGCGCCGCGGCGCTGATCCGGGTTTCTGCCTCGTTCGCCACTTTCTCGTCTTTTAAGCTCTGGAACCTCCTCTTTTGCCCTCTTTTAGCTCCTTTTCCGCCATTTGGCCATTTTAACCACTTTGACTCAAAAGAAAGAAAACTATCTTAATACGACACTTATTTGTACAAAAAGGGACAAAAGATTAACTAAAAATGACTCGAAAAGTGTATATAAAATACACCGATCAATGGTCTTCCCATTCTGTCTCAATGTCAAGAACCTATCCACGCGGGCTCTCCTCATCTCAGGAGGCAAAAAGTGATCAAGGAATGCCTCTGTGAGCTCATCCCAAACAGCTGGAAGAGCACCCACACCTCTAGACAGCTCTCATGACTCAAACTAGTTCAACGCAATATCGCGTAACCGGTAAGAAGCTAGCACAACTGACTTTGTCTCCGAGGCCCTAAGCACCTGCATAGTCCGCTGTACCTGCCGAATGAATTCCTGAGGATCCTCCTCAGATCTCGAACCATAGAACTCGGGTGGATTACAACCCAGAAAATCCCGAATCCTCAAACTGTCGGCTCTAGGGTTAGCTACCTGCTCCTGTCGGCGCTGCCCTGCTACTATGCTAGTCAATAACCTGATCTGCTCTCCATAATACCTATACTGCCTCGCAGGCTGGAGGCTCGGTATCGGAACCCTCGAGCTACGGCCGCTCTCGGCTCTCTATCTTTGGCGTGGATGAACTCCCGGCCGGCCTGACCTCGGGCATAGTGCGGGCACGAGTCATAGTAACCCTACGTGTACCATTAGCGCCTCTATCTGCTTGCGCCTTCCGGGCCTGGTCGTCTTCGTGGAGGCATAATCGATACATAAGAATAGGTCGGCGAGGATTGACCTAATAAGACGGCTACATTGCACGATCTCGGAGAGAAAAATGAAACCAATCCTAAATGTTCTGCGACCTCACGATTATAGATGTGGTGCCTGATACACCGATAATCAAGACTATACTGAACGATGCGTAGAAACTTTCCGAGGACTAATCGCTCGATACCACTTTTGTCACGACCGATCTCGGGCATGGTCGTGCCCTACACAGGCACCGCTACAGGTATATATCAGAGAATAGCAGTGGAACATACATAAACTCATAAAATACTTAGACGATAAATATCAACAGGCTAGCCGGTAAGGTCACCTTCCGTGAAATATACATAACCCAAAATAAAACAGTTACATCTTTGTTCTTACAACCCAATCCACAAGATATGACTACAGACCTGTAAGAATAACAACCGTGACGGGACAGGGCCCCGCCACACCCCTGAATGTACATAAATCTACAACATCAGGGAAACCGTACCAAAAGACAAGCCTCCGGAGAAATGGAGCTTCTGACAACTGAGCAGTGATCCTAAGAGTGAGGATCCACCACCTGCTTACCCCTACATGTGGCATGAACGCAGCCCCCAAGGAAAGGAGGTCAGTACAACAAATGTACCAAGTATGTAAAACTGAAAGTACTGAAATGAAATCATTTAGTCTAAAATAAAACTGGAGACATGTATGATAACTCAATTAACAGTACATTGTACCTTACTAACAATGAGAGTAAACAAGAGTATACTTTACTGTATAAAAATAAGAGGCTCATGATCAAAGTAGGGCCACCCGCCCGTAGTATCATTAAGCAATCCTACTCCTGGGACTATTTCACCCGCATAGGTCCTGTGGACCCGCAATGAGGTCATCCGCCTCGCATGGGACTATTTCACCCGCATAGGCCCGGTGGACCCGCAATGAGTACAAACTCCGCACTCGCATCATGGATAGCAAATCCATGGAATAAGTAGTAACCCGGGGTTTACCCCGCAAGAAATAACATGACACTAGCACAACCGGCTATCATACATAACATAATCACCATCGGCTTATCATACATAACATAAGCACTACCGGTTTATCATAATTATCATAAGCAAGTTAAGAAATCCCCTAACTTCTTATTAGCCTTATTTATTATACACTCTCATTATAGTTTACTTAAGGCACTAACATGTCATTAAAATTCGGGAATTTAACCCAAAGTACTATGTACCTTATCCTTTCAAAACATGACTCTTTCTCGTTTAAAACCCCCAAGATACTAACACCCGTAGTATCAAGGCTTGTCTACATTTCAAAACAAGTCACCACACCTTTCGAAATACATTTAGGCTTCTAAATCGAGTGACTTTTTACTTTAAAACTTTAAACAATTGATGCCATTAAATCAATTTGTCTTTCTTCGTTTCAAGTCATTTATCTTTGTTTACATCACTTGAGTAAACTATTCTTTAAACTTTCCATAAAGTTATTATAACCAACTTCTCATAAAGCCGTTATACTAACTTTATGCTTTAGAAACCAAGACACTTTTTATCCTTTAAACCAAGTGAGTTAATTCTCTAACTCAACCAACTTGGACATTCTTCAAACAAGTCAAGGATATCAAATGAAACTAAATTCATTTAAATCTCGTACGTCTACCGTACTATATATTTATAACTACTCATGCTCAAGAGATAAGAAAGTTCCACATACCTCTTCGGTCCAATCCACTAGCTAAGTCCAATATGCTGTACGTAGTATGTCAACCTATAATGACCATAATACATCTATTAGCTTCTAGCTTCAACGTAGAATATCCTGATTGTAAAGTCCCTTATGCTACGGAAAATTGGACAACACTTCCTTTGTTTCTACGTACTTTTCCTCCTTTTTCAAGTCCCGAAATCAATAACCAATATGCCACATTTAAGGCTCAACACATCAACCAATCAAATGGGATTATACGCCTTACAGGACGTATAAAATTCTGCCCCACAAATTCATTTAAAACAGTCCAATATTAAATGACATTTTCGACTACAATGTATAACCACATACAATCTTTTCCAACTCACTTTCAATCCATATTGTCGTTCTAACATGTTATATAGTCGCTACCAATTTCAACAACTATAATCCTTTATTTAGATAACATGCGACGATTATAACTATCGACCAATTTGTATTGTACTTTCAATGGCAAATAAGCTCGTGTTCGGATTAGGCCCTCAATATTCTATAACACTTATCAAACTTCAATGAATAATTCAAATGATCAATATCAACTATTACATGTATCCTAATTTACTTCCAAGAGGAGAGGGAATTTTACCTTTAGGATTTCGCCCACTGTAGTCCTTTTTCCGAAACTCATTTTCTCGTCAAAATCATCCACACGAACTCTCTACAAGTTTATCAACATTTTATCTTCTTGCCGCCTCTCCAATAATTTCACTAGGCTTAGGGTTCTTTAAATTTTTAGAGAGAAGAGAAGAGGAATTTCTTTTGGATGAATCTTTGCAAATGACAAAGTCTTGCAAGACTTGGTCATAATATAAGACCTTTCTTGGTCTACAAGATGGGAGGGACACTTGTCGCCCTCCCATAGGCCTTTACACAAATATCTTCTGATTTTTACCCATTTTCATGAAAAATCCGCCTCGATCTGCGGCCACTGCGGCGCCGTGTGCCGCAACTTGAAAGTTTCAGACTTACGCGCGACCTGGCCCGTGGCCGTGGCTTTGATCAAACATTTTTCCTTCTCTTCTGCCAACTGAACTTCTAACGTCCATAATTCTCTGCTCCGATGTCCTATCGACGAGCGGTTTGTTGCGTTGGAAACTAGAATCAACGAACTTCATATTAGGCTTTTTAAGCACCTAAAACTCTTAATAAACTGGGATATATAGCACTCCAAAGTTGACAAAAAATCTGTCTAAAAACATTTTTGCCAACTTATCTTTCCAAATTCAAATATTATTTCCTTTCGTACGTTCTCATCTCATTCTCTTGAAATTACGGGGCGTAACAACTCGGCCTCTGCACTTGAACGTGAAAGCGTGGATTGACGCTTGGCAGACCATGAGACCAAGTTATTACCTAAAAACATGCAATAGCGGACGTGGGCAAATGCGGTGTCGGAACAACTACCCCAATCAGCATCTGTATAAGAGACTAGTGTAGACGTCGATGAAGAATACAAATGCAAACCATACTCAAGTGTTTCCTGAATGTACCTAAGAATGCGTTTGAGCGTATTCATATGTTCAACTCTGGGATCATGCATAAACAAACACACCTGCTGTACAACATATGTAATATCAGGTCGCGTGAACGTCAGATATTGAAGGGCGCCTGCAAAACTACGATAGCGGGTCGGATCCTCATAGGGAGAGCCAGTTGCAGCACCCAACTTGGGTTAGTATCAACTGGAGTGGAAGTTGACTTACAGGATGACATCTCAGCCCTCTCAATGATTTCTGCTGCATACTTTTTCTGTGACAAGAACAATCCACCTAGATGATGAGTGACATCAATTCCCAAAAAGTAACTAAATGGGTCCAAGTCCTTCATGACAAACTCAGAACTGAGCATTGTCATAATAGACTTGTGCAAAGCATCAGAAGAGGCAGTCAAGATAATAGCATCAACATATAATAGTATATAAGTCATGGAAGATCCTCGACGATATATGAATAATGAATTATCAGACCTGTTGTGAGAAAAACCCATAGTCGAAACAAAATCAACAAAATTCTTATACCAAGTCCATGGAGACTGCTTGAGCTTGGAAATTCCGAGATAAGTAGGGCGGCGGATGCAGATGCAGATCTTCATTTGTCGTGGTTCATGATGAGTCTCATAACGAGACTCTTCATTTTTCTCCCGATGTATTTCATGTAAAAATAAAAGAAAAGAAAATAAAAGGATTAGTATATACCCCAAACCATACCAATAATGTAAAAAGATAAAATACTCATGTAAACTTAAACATATGTATGACGTGATTCTTATTTAACTATAACAATCCAAAAAATAGAATGGCAATCTCTAAGCGAATAAATTTCAATATTATTCAATCACGTATTGGGCCTTAGAGGCAAACAATATGCAGAGACATGAAGCATGCCCAAAACATGAAGTTTTCATATTTTTTAAAGGGAAGACAACAAAGCGGGCAGGCCCAATATGACACCAATCCTATCATAAATGTTAAACAAACATTCCAGCCTATTTTCGCATGTAAGTGAAGTTGATAAATTAAGGATATTCACGATATACATAATATATCCGAGTGTAAAAAAAACATGAATATGCAAATACCTGTATAACCATAGCTATATACCTTATATATCCCTTAAGATATATTATTCCCAGATACAGCAGATTTCAAAAAGAAGATATGTCAGGTACAAGCAAGTAGGGCTGCTCAATAGGGTAAAACCGAACCAGACCGAGGATCGAAAATTCAAAAAATTAGGACCGAAGACCGGACCGAATTTATCGGTCCAGTCCGGTTATGTGGACCGAATGGACCAGCAGCAGCAGGCCAGCAGTCAGCAAAGCATTCTTAAGGCAACAACATTCTTAAGCTAATAATGAAAATACAACATTCTTAAGAAAATACAACATTCTTAATGAAAATAAAACATTCTTAAACAACCCTAAAACCCATCTTATCTCCCAAAACCTCTCTGCCACTAGACCGTCGTTGCACCACCATCGTTGGGAATCACCGTTGCCGACAGACGATCTCCAAATGGTCCAAAATTTTCATCATCTCTTGCTCTCGTCCTCCTCCATACGAATCCACGACCCATTTCTTTCATTACCTCATATAGAACTCCGTACATGTTAGAAAAGTCAAGGAAAATCGAAACTTCATTTTTCAGGTTCATTGAGTTTCAGCCACTCTCAAGTCTTACCCCAAGAACCATAAATGAATGGGTAACCTCTATCAATTTACCCCAAACCTAAAATATTTCTCACTGAAACCACATCCAAAATCAAGGAGCATTTGCAAGGGAAAAGTGATTTGTACATACCTCGTCGAGACGTCGACCATCGTCACTCGTAGGCGTAGCAACATCAGCCAGCAGCGGTGTTGATAATGAAACTTGGGGATTTATCATTTAGGGTCTGAGAGAGGCAAGTTTGGGATTTAGGGTCTGAGAGTGAGAAGTGAGAGAGGCGAGAAAATTAGGATTTAGGAATTAGAAATCAGATTATATATTTATAACTTATAACTTATATATATATATATATATATATATATATATATATATATATATATATATATATATATATATAAAAAAATCGGTCCGGACCGAAACCCCAAAATATAAATTAAAAGGACCGAGGACCGGACCGAATTTACCGATCCGGTTCGGTCCGATCTGAACAGGGTCGGTCCGGTCCATTTTTTCGGTCTAGACCGTGTTGAACCCAATTTTGACTCTCTCGTCCAATCATTAACTATAAAATTACACTAATTTTCTAAAATAATATTAGCAATTTTATAATAATAAAATGCAGCAATAAAAGATTAATACATGCATAAATAAGCAATTTAATAATGGCACCGCGTTTTACGTAGAGTATTAAGAATTTTTTGAGTCTCACGTCCGCATTCGTTATTTGCATAAATATTATTCATAATATAAGCCCTATTATATTTCCATTAATTCTTAATAATTTTAATAATAATAACTACGTAAATAAATAAATAATTTAATAATGGTGTCGCATAAAGCATTCCTTAAAATTATATCCACATTTATTAATACTCAAAGCAATTTCATAATTATTATTTGCAATTTAAACCCCCCATTAATTCATTTTAATTTAACATCCCAAAGCATGCATAATAAATAAGATTTTAATAACGGTCTCGCATTATAAAACATTAAGCACTAATTAAATAGCAAAACCGCATTTATTATTGTAATAATTTTAACCCAAGATAAAACTAATAAAACACTTAAAGTCATATTAAATAATTTAATAATAATTTAAACCCCTACTTATTTACCACTAATTAAATATAATACCCAAAACTTAACACCTAAACCTTTTAATAATAACTACCAGCCCTTTATTTTCGTCCCAGCCCAATACAGGCCCAAACCCGCAAGCCCTTTTATTACCCCCCCATCGTCCAAAGGAAAACCTAGAGAAAAAAACCTAAGAACCCTAAAGCTCATTCCCAATCCGCCGCACCAGCACCCACACCCCAACCCGCGATTCTCGCCGGAGAATCTGCACCCCGCCACCTCACTTCCCTTTCCTCTGTCATTCCCTTACCATAAAATACTATCGAATCTCATAATCTCCCAAACTACCATAATAAATCTTACTTAAATCAGCATAAAATCTTACTCAAATGAGAGAAATCGTCAAAAACCAGTACCATAACTAAATCTTTACCATAACCGATTGTTCCAAACATTAACCTACCATAAACAAAACTCAATTCGAAATCACCAAAATCGCCTTAAAAGAACGATAACAAATTTGCCTAAATCAGCACCCTAAATCGTGTTACCAAACTGCCATAATTAGAACCCAAGGCTGAGACTATATAAAGGGGTCAAATTTACACAATCACGGGGTATCTAGAAACTTAGCAAGAAACACGGGGATTCAAATATAGCAAAACATTAGGAATAGCATCGAAGATTACAACTAGCAACTCAATCGCATCGCCATACACCCCGAGTGAATCGATGACTTGATATGCTGTCTCGGTTCGCTGCCCAGAGAAGATAAATCCAAATCCCTCTAGATTCTGTTACATCTCTTTATGCCTGTGTGTTTTCGTGTTAGTACAATAATATGTTCGTTTTGATTAAAATGTTGGTTTTGTTTGGACTAGATGAAGATATGTTTACTTTGCTCAGTAGTTTAAGTTCTAATCAGTTGACAGTGACAAATACTTGTTTACTGGACCATATGCATGTCGGGGATATTTCTTACTGGGAATACTTTGTGATAGATGATATCACTTTAGTGTTCAATTAACTAATTGTCGTCGTCCGTTTCAATAAATTATCTGGAGTAATGTAATGCGAATAATATGAAGTCTAATATATATTGTGACTTGGTCGAATGCTCTTATGAGATCTAGGTAATACAATAACGAATAGTGAGTTCCATAATACTGTCTAAAAGATCCTTTTATCTGCCTGTGTGTGCGAAGTATTTTTTATGTCTTTTTCTAGTCTAAGTTAATGCATATCTAGAGTCTTCTTAGGACATGCATAAGTTCAACCATGACTGCTTCAGAAATATTAGCTACAAATCCCAAACTAGATAATACTACATTCCCACAGAATTATGCATTCGCTCATCTGAAAGCATGTTACATATTATCATTCCATTAGCTTAGAATCATGCCCTGCCTCTGTTTTGTTAATCTAAGGTATGTAGAATAGTTGTATGTACCATGGCTTAAGTTTCCAGTAAGATAGAGTACAAAGCAATAGCAAGGATCAGTTAAATGAAATTCTAAAATCGTTGTTTTGGCCTAATCTATGAGGTATATTATCTGTCTGCTATTTGGATATTGTTTTGGGGTCTATTTTACGCGTAAGATGATGTTTTATTTCAGTTAAATTTATAATGTTGGGCATGCGCTTAAAATGTTGGGGCCAGTTCCGCTAGTGGCCAAGAAATATGTAAAATCTACTTCCTGTATCACGGGTGAATTATTTTATATTGGGCATCATTTGTTTGGCTTGCTCGATCATCTTTCGGGTTGGTGCATATGTTAGGCCTATCTAGTCTATTCTTTAAATATCTGAAAACCATAAATTAGCGGACCTGCTTCTTTTAAAAAAAACTACGTCGATTAGGCCGATTTGCTTAAAATCTGAGAATTACTGTTGGAAGTGGTTTATTTGGTTTGGGTCGTTACAACTTTTCACTAGTTTATATACATGACAAGTTCTGTATGAATGTATCCTTGTTATTTGCATTATTAATAATGGTTTGGATATATTCTAATCCTTATCTTCTTCTTTATCTACATGAAATGCATCAGAGCAAAAATGAAGAGTCTCATAGCGAGACTCATCGTGCCTTCCATCAATTGAAGATCTGCATTCACCCGCATTTGTGTGCATCTTGCTATCCGCATCAGAAATTCCAAACCACATGCGGAATCACATCGCCACTCCTTCGAGTCGCCTTTTATTGGTTTCCTATCCCGCCCTCATTCATTTGTTGTAATTAATTGTCTAACGCTATATTAATTATTAGAACACTTAGAATAATTAAATCTTGAATCAATAAATTAGCAAGTAGTTGGATACTAGAAATTTGTTTCCCTTTAAGTTAATTATTTTAGGCTTGTCATGCATGACTAAACTTTGTCAAATGATAATCGTCTTTTGCACTATGCCATATATAAAAAATCAAATTTTCAAGTAAATGCATACATTTAGTCTATAAATCAACTTTGCATCATTTATTTTATAAATAAAAATAAATGAATACTTTTAAATTTTACATGTATTTTTAGAGCACAAGTCTTTTAAATCTTTTATAAAAAATGCATCTTTGATAACTCAACTTTGCATCATCTTTTATAAATAATATAAATGCATATCTTCAGACTTTACATGTATTGTTAGCCTTATAAATCTTTATCAAAATGCATCTTTTTTATAAACACTTGCATCATCTTTCTCTTCGAATATTTTCAAAACATGCATTGTTCCTTAGCATAATAATTAACCTAGGTTTGGCATGACAACCGCAAGTTAGCGGATCTTAGAGGGTGCCTAATCTCTTTCCTCTAGATTAATAAAGAACTCTTACCCAGAATCTCATACTAGTTGGCAGACCAAAAAATGGAGTTAATATTGACTTTAACCTAGTTGACATTTAGGTGTCCTAATTCACCCAAACTAATTAGGTGGCGACTCCGCGAACCCTTTAGCATTATTTTAACATCCCCTTTAGCATTTTAGCATTTTTAGCACCCTTTTAACATTTTAGCATCTTTTAGCATTTTATTTCTAACTCTTTCTAAGTAGGAGTGAATGTCGCGGTCGAAAAATGGCGTGACAGAATTGGCGACTCCACTGGGGATTTGAGGTTCTTGACCATAGCAAACCTAGGTTTATTATTGCTTGGCTTTATTTGCTTTTATTTGTTTTAAATTCCTTAAAATTGCTTTCTTTAATTTTGTATGTTTAACTGTTTTAATTGATATTTGTTTTTACTGCTTTTCTTAAACTGGCATTCCGCTCATACTTCTTCCACTCTGGAAAATTCACATAATCACACGCTCACGCGCTGGTGTGCTTCGCGCACCCTCAAATTTCTTTCAAAATACCCAAATTTTAGGAGAGTTGGCGTCTGCGCAGAGTTAGATCGGTTCGTTTGATCAGCCGCGTAACCTTCTCACTCGAGTTGTCCGCTCGGGAGCGTCTAGAAAAGCCAAATCTAGAAACTTAGGATAGAGTCATACCACCCTTTATTTTAAGGCATGCATGCATTTACCTTAGGTGGGTCAATCCTTGACATCGTGATAAATGAAACCACAAGCCTAAATTCGAAATGCCTAAGTTGGAAAATGCATATTCATTTTTTGTATTATTTATTTTTAGATGGAACCTGTCCCTCAGATCAGAATGGTGAGTGAGATTTCGAGTAAATTGAGAATGTGGTGGTCAAAATTCGACGTGGGTAGTCAGATGGCAATCAGAAGGAGGTTGGGGTGCCTCATCTCACTATTCGACCTCTCTCCCGATCAGTATTTGGTCAGAGCATTGATCCAATTTTGGGACCCGGACCGCGTCGTCTTCAAATTCAGGGATTTAGAGATGACCCCTACCTTAGAAGAAGTCATCTATTTCACTACTTTAGCATATCGTGACAGAAAACCAGTTATTCTGCACGACCAGTCTGTGAAAAAGCTCATCCGTTACTTGGGTTTGAAGAATACCAGAGAGTTGCGGTGTTTTGAAAACAATTGGGTTTCTCTAGACTACTTGTATGAGAGATATGGTTGCCGAGACGGATACAAATTATTTAAGAATGAGTTTTGTTGCACTGCAGACCATTGGAGAGTTAGGCGTCCTATCGCATTTGCTATGGCTTTCCTAGGGAATCTTTTATTTCCACTTGAGCATGGAAGGATTAGTACATGCATATGTTCAGTAGTTAGAGCAGTGTTTGACGAAGTCGGTGACAAACGGCTTACTTTGACGCCCATGATCTTGGCAGAACTTTTAGATCCTTGAACAGATGCAAAAGGGGTGAGTCGAGCTTCTTTGAAGGTTGTAATATTATCTTACAGATGTGGGCAGTAGATCATTTATATCAGCATTCAAATATGATCGATGTATGCCACATCGCAGACAATAAGATCTCCACCTTCTACGAAAGAACAAAGCGTTATCTGTCACCAGTCGGCACAGAGGATTGGTACATGTACTTAGCATCTCACAGTAGCAGTTAGATTCAATGGAAGTATCCGTTGCTTCATATCGTCAAGAAGGTCTACTTGAGACATAAGGGACTTTATTACATCAGACTTATAGGTCTAAAGGGACTCCAACCATATGCTCTGTTACGTATGCTCCGACAGTTTGGCCATACACAAGTAATTCCTCTCATAGCTGACATGAGTGCCTCTGAATTCCAGTTCGGACCGGACTTCATCATTCCCGAAGCCAAACAGATCCTTTATGAATGATACCATATTGATCAAGTGGAAGTTGGGAAGGACCGAGCAGGGGTCGCCCCAGAGTATCAAGCATGGTTTATAGACATCACATAATTTAGTTTAGAATGGGAGCAAGGCATTGAAGACATTGGTGCAAGGAATAGGATAAAGGATAGTCAACTCAAAGATAAGGTCATCACTCCAGACATGTGGGTCCTGATGCAGTGCAGTACTTGGAACAGGCAGGGGCTATACCTAGGAAGACCTAAGCTTCACCACCACGTCGGCAACTTAGTTATAGGCATTTAGTTTGATACTTTCGTTGTTCTTATTGTTATTTCAATAAATTGCAACTTATTCCCGACTAAAGCATTTCAATCTAATGGCTTGGATTTTGTTATCATGATTTTGCATATGTGACGTTTAGGCCTACCTCTAGCATAAAGGGGTCCCCATGCATGATTAGGACTCACCTGCAACGTGACAATTTATGTGCAACATATACTTGCTAATTGTTATTTACACCTTTGCAAAATCGTGTGCTTTACACTAACGAAGTTTGTTGCATTTTTAGAAGGATTTATCATCTTCCCCAAAGGTCGATTCGTATTTGACTAAGCAATGGCAGAGCATCAGCACTTCACAAGGTCAAAGGAAAGGAACGAAGACATAACTGATTCAGGGGCACCTGAGCGTACTAACTTGGGACCTATCTCTATTCCTATGGACGAATTAGAGGTTTCAGAAAAGGGGCACATTACAGATCAAACTCAATTGTTGCAACAGATGGCAACTATGCAGGCCGAAATTGGGCGACTCCGAAATCTCACCAACCTATCCATGAGCCTAAATACTCCACTCCAGCCCATTTATCCAAACATCCATAATCCTGCACCTTACTACCAAGGCCCGCCTACTCCATATCCCAATTATCACACACAGCCCATATACAATGCATCTCAAGCACCCATCTATCCCTCATTATACCCACCTACATACTCACAAAGCCAAATGTCTGTCATGCCCAAAGTCGGCACAAGCCATAAGGAAAAGGCAGCCAAAGCATATACTCCTTTAGCCGAACTTTTGCCGCAGTTGTACGAGAGGTTGAGAGTTGCAGGGATACTCCAGCCAATTCCAAGGAATATTCCCAATCCCAAGTATAAAGCTTATGATAAAAATAAAAGTTGTGCATACCATTCTGGAGCCATCGGACACGACATGGGAAGGTGTTATTCTCTCAAAGACAAAATCGAGGAGCTGATCAAAGAGGGAGTCATCTTGTTGGAAGAAACATCTCTTAGCTTAAGCAATGACCCTTTTCCGAATCCTGACCGTGCCCGACAAAGCATGAATACTGTCAATGGAGAAAGCAGTATGAAAAGAACTGTTGGACTAGACGAGAGGGTTGAATCATCAACTAATCCCTAAAGGAAGAGAGGTGTTCCTTGGCCAGAACCCGCTCCGCCTAAATCAGTCATTTATCCAAGTGTGCACCACGCAGAAGTCAAAAGAAGGAGATACTGATAGCAGAGCACGAAGACCCAACCAGCCATAATGCAGAGCAAGGAGACCTATTGGAGGATTGGATTTGCATCCCTGTTCTGGTCCACCTAGAGTCTAGATAAGAAGAGCAATTTAGCTTAGCAGAATAATTTAAAACTCGTATTTAGGCTTTAATAATGTTTGATTTTGTTTTATTTGTAATGTGAACTACGTTTGACCTGATTCCTTTGGCGGGATACGTAGGCGGCCACATAGGCTTCGGTCCCATCTTTATAAAAATCTCAATTCCCTTTTTGCTTATAAGGGAACTACGTTTGACCTGATTCCCTTGGCGGATAAGTAGGCGGCCATATCGGCTTCGGTCTCACCTTTAGAATTTTAATTTTTTACCCTATCCTTGCTTATAATGAACTACGACATTATTTGATTCCCTCGTGGGGATACGTAGGCGGCCTAAATCGGCTTCAGTCCCACCATTAGGAAATTTTCCCTTCGTTTTGAAAATAACAAATACACACTTTGACATGATAGACAAGCAATCCCATTGAGACCCGCTTTAGGCCAAACTCCTTTGCATATTCAAAACTAGGACCATTAATAGCTAACTAAGACAGGAAACCAGATAGGGGTTGCAGGTCCAAACAGACTAGGCGCGCAAATGTCAAGGATCAAAGCTGCAAATTCAATACTAATCGACCCCCCCCCCAAACTCACAAGTTTTCTTTGAGCGCAGTTTCTTCATATTAACAAAAGCATAAAGAAGCAGCGAAAGCAGAAAAGACAACAACAATCAAATTCCACAACAGAAGCAGCAGAAGCGAAGAACAACAACAATCAAAGTTCAAATTCCGCAACAAAGTCCAGCGCATCGGCTCGGTCACAGAGTCATGTTGCAATCTATGTGGTTCACAAATCCATTACGAAAACATCTCAGCAGTTACAGTACTTGGAATGTCCGTACGAGGACAATATCTCAGCATTCGCAGCATTCTACAGGGACGACATCTCTACTCGAAGAACTAGATTTTCATATATTCATCACTTTGTTTTAACAGTTATGCACTAATCATTTCTTAAGCTTAATTTGCAGGAGCATTAGTTTGCAGGATCAGCATCGTCAACACCATGACGCCACCAGCATCGTCAACACCGTGACACCACCAGCATCGTCAACACCCTAACGCCATCAGCTTCAACATAATGACATCGCTAGTATTAACACAATGACGCCACCAGCATCTGCAATAACGACACCTTCAACACATTGCGTCTACACCAGACGACATCCCTACTCACAAAATCACATTCAAGCTTTATTATTTTTGTCTTAAAATTTATGCACTAATTTTCTTAAGTTTTAGCCTACAGGGTCCTTAATTTATAGGAACAGTTTCAGCACGTCTGGGCATGGACGACATCAGCATTCGCAACAAGCATTCACAGCATCCAGCAAGTCTGTACAGAGACTACATCAGCAATCGCAACATTCAACAAGCATTCGCAGCATCCAGCAAGTCCGTGCAGAGACTATATCAGCAATCACAACATTCAGCAAGCATTCACAGCATCCAGCAAATCCGTGCAGAGACTACATCAACAATCGAAGCATTCAGCAAGCATTCGCAGCATCCAGCAAGCCCGCGCAGAGCATTCAATAAGCATTAGCAACATCCAGCAAACATTCGCAGCATCCAGCAAGTCCGCGCAGAGCATTCAATAAGCATTAGCAACATCCAGCAAGTCCGTGCAGAGACTATATCATCACTCACAGCATTCAACAAGCATTCACAACATTCAACACGTCCAAGGACGAAATATCAGCATTTGCAACATCACATCAACACAGCCGCCATCACGATTTACAAGATAACATTTCTACTCACACAGTTATATTGCTTATAAATTCATGCATTATCATCTTGCATTAACAGTTATGCACTAACCGTTTGCTTAAGTCTTAGCATGCAGGAGCAGAAGCACAACATGAATTTTCTCTTACAACGAATCGGGACAATTTGTTGGGGGGCCAACCTTCCCAACAAATGGCAGAAGCGGCCTCGAGCGTCGGTCCACTCATCCCACATCACAAATAAGCTCAGCGTCATCATAAGTCGATATTGGTACACTTCTAAATTCAAGACAGTTTATCTTTATTTTAACATTACGTCGACCCAGTGTCGTCATAACTCGACACTGGAACAAGTTTTGATTCCGCGTCAGCACGCCTTGATGTTTGACCATGGTAGCCCAGTATTATCATAACTCGACACCGGGACCAAATTTTGAGTCCGCGTCAGCCCGCCTTGGTGTTTGACCATGGTAGTCCAGTGTCGTCATAACTCGACACTGGGACAAGTTTTGAGTCTGCGTTAGCCCGCCTTGGTGTTTGACCATGGTAGCTCAGTGTCGTCATAACTCGACAAAGGGACAATATTTGAATTCGCGTCATCCTTGTCTCAACTATCCAACATTTTTAATTCTGAGGATCGAGATAAAATTGGCTATAATTCAACGTCTTTGTCTGAAGACTCTTTCATCATCTCCATACAAAGAGGGACAAGTTGTTGACACCCAGTTTTGACCCTCTCGACCAATCATTAACTATAAAATTACACTAATTTTCCAAAATAATATTAGCAATTTTATAATAATAAAATGCAGTAATAAAACATTAATACATGCATAAATAAGCGATTTAATAATGAAACCGCATTTTACGTAGAGTATTAAGCATTTTTTGAGTCTCACGTCCGCATTCGTTATTTGCATAAATATTATTCATAATTTAAGCCCTATTCTATTTCCATTAATTCTTAATAATTGTAATAATAATAAATACGTAAATAAATAAATAATTTAATAATGGCGTCGCATAAAGCATTCCTTAAAATTATATCCACATTTATTAATACTCAAAATAATTTCATAATTATTATTTGCAATTTAAACCCCCCATTAATTCAATTTTAATTTAACATCGCAAAGCATGCATAATAAATAAGATTTTAATAACGGTCTCGCATTATAAAACATTAAGCGCTAATTAAATAGCACGCCCGCATTTATTATTGTAATAATTTTAACTCAAGCTAAAACTAATAAAGCACCTAAATTCATATTAAAATAATTTAATAATAATTTAAACCCCCACTTATTTACCACTAATTAAATATAATACCCAAAACTTAACACCTAAAGCCTTTAATAATAACTACCAGCCCTTTATTTTCGTTCCATTGTCTGAGCCCAAACCATAAGCCCTTTTATTACCCCACCATCGTCCAAAGGAAAACCTAGAGAAAAAAACCTAAGAACCCTAAAGCTCATTCCCAATTCGCCGCACCAGCACCCACACCACAACCCTGAGATTCTCGTCGGAGAATCTGCACCCCGCCACATCACTTCCCTTTCCTCTGTCATTCCCTTACCATAAAATACTACCGAATCTCATAATCTCCCAAACTACCATAATAAAATCCTACTTAAATCAGCATAAAATCTTACTCAAATAAGAGAAATCGTCAAAAACCAGTACCATAACCGATTGTTCCAAACATTAACCTACCATAAACAAAACTCAATTCGAAATCACCAAAATCGCCTTAAAAGAACGATAACAAATTTTGCCTAAATCAGCACCCTAAATCGTGTTACCAAACTGCCATAATTAGAACCCAAGGCTGAGACTATATAAAGGGGTCAAATTTACACAATCACGGGGCATCTAGAAACTTAGCAAGAAAAACGGGGATTCAAATATAGCAAAATATTAGGAATAGCATCGAAGATTACATCTAGCAACTCAACCGCATCGCCATACACCCCGAGTGAATCGATTACTTGATATGCTGCCTCGGTTCGCTGCCCGGAGAAGGTAAATCCAAATCCCTCTAGATTCTGTTACATCTCTTTATGCCTGTGTGTTTTCGTGTTAGTACAATGATATGTTCGTCTTGATTAAAATGTTGGTTTTGTTTGGACTATATGAAGATATGTTTACTTTGCTCAGTAGTTTAAGTTCTAATCAGTTGACAGTGACAAATACTTGCTTACTGGACCATATGCATGTCGGGGATATTTCTTACTGGGAATACTTTGTGATAGATGATATCACTTTAGTGTTCAATTAACTAATTGTCGTCGTCTGTTCCAATAAATTATCTGGAGTAATGTAATGTGAATAATATGAAGTCTAATATATATATTGTGGCTTGGTCGAATGCTCTTATGAGATCTAGGTAATACAATAATGAATAATGAGTTCAATAATATTGTCTAAAAGATCCTTTTATCTGCCTGTGTGTGCGGAAGTATTTTTTATGTCTTTTGCTAATCTAAGTTAATGCATATCTAGAGTCTTCTTAGGACATGCATAAGTTCAACCATGACTGCTTCAGAAATATTAGCTACAAATTCCAAACTAGATAATACTTCCCACTGAATTATGCATTCGCTCATCTGAAAGCATGTTACATATTAGCATTCCATTAGCTTATAATCATGCCCTGCCTCTGTTCTGTTAATCTAAGGTATGTAGAATAGTTGTATGTACCATGGCTTAAGTTTCCAGTAAGCTAGAGTACAAAGCAATAACAAGGATCGGTTAAATGAAATTCTAAAATCGTTGTTTTGGCCTAATCTATGAGGTATATTATCTGTCTGCTATTTGGATATTGTTTTGGGGTATATTTTACGTGTAAGATGATGTTTTCTTTAAGTTAAATTTATAATGTTGGGCATGCGCTTAAAATGTTAGGGCCAGTTCCGCTAGTGGCCAAGAAGTATGTAAAATCTACTTCCTGTATCACAGGTGAATTATTTTATATTGGGCATCATTTGTTTGGCTTGCTCGATCATCTTTCGGGCTGGCACATATATTAGGCCTATCTAGTCTATTCTTTAAATATCTGAAAACCATAAATTAGCGGACCTGCTTCTTTTAAAAAAACTATGTCGATTAGCCCGATTGGCTTAAAATCTGAGAATTACTGTTGGAAGTGGTTTATTTGGTTTGGGTCATTGCAACTTTTCACTGGTTTATATACATGTCAAGTTCTGTATGAATATATCCTTGTTATTTGCATTATTAATATTGGTTTGGATATATTCTAATCCTTATCTTCTTCTTTATCTACATGAAATGCATCGGAGCAAAAATGAAGAGTCTCATAGCGAGACTCATCGTGCCTTCCATCAATTGAAGATCTGCATTCACCCGCATTTGTGTGCATCTTTCTATCAGCATCAGAAATTCCAAACCACAGGCGGAATCACATCGCCACTCCTTCGAGTCGCCTTTTATTGGTTTCTTATCCCGCCCTCATTCATTTGTTGTAATTAATTGTCTAACGCTACATTAATTATTAGAACACTTAGAATAATTAAATCTTGAATCAATAAATTAGCAAGTAGTTGGATACTAGAAATTTGTTTCCCTTTAAGTTAATTATCTTACGCTTGCCATGCATGACTAAACTTTGTCAAATGATAATCGTCTTTTGCACTATGCCATATATAAAAAATCAAATTTTCAAGTAAATGCATACATTTAGTCTATAAATCAACTTTGCATCATTTATTTTATAAATAAAAATAAATGAATACTTTTAAACTTTACATGTATTTTTAGAGCACAAGTCTTTTAAATCTTTTATAAAAAATGCATCTTTGATAAATCAACTTTGCATCATCTTTTATAAATAATATAAATGCATATCTTCAGACTTTACATGTATTGTTAGCCTTATAAATCTTTATCAAAATGCATTCTTTTTATAAACACTTGCATCATCTTTCTCTTCAAATATTTTCAAAATATGCATTATTCCTTAGCATAATAATTAACCTAGGTTTGGCAGGACAACCGCAAGTTAGCGGATCTTAGAGGGTGCCTAATCCCTTCCATCTAGATTAATAAAGAACTCTTACCCAGAATCTCACACTAGTTTGCAGACCAAAAAATGGAGTTAATGTTGACTTTAACCTAGTTGACATTTAGGTGTCCTAATTCACCCAAACTAATTAGGTTGCGACTCCGCAAACCCTTTAGCACTATTTTAACATCCCCTTTAGTATTTTAGCATTTTTAGCACCCTTTTAACATTTTAGCACCTTTTTAGCATTTGTTTTATTTCTAACATCTTTTAAGCAGGAGTTGAATAGTGTCGCGGTCGAAAAAGAGCGTGACAGACCGAATTTTGTACAGCCCTACAAGCTAGTCAAACATCCACATAGAGAGGCTAATATACATGATATTCCTTGATGATAAAACATTCAGTTAACTAAGCCTACTTGTACCATCAAATCTTATGTGATCCATCAAGTTAAAGGAAATAAGTGATGATCCATCCTAGTTCTAACAAAAGCAACTTCAACATACACTAGACATAACCAAGAATAGAAAGCTCGGAGATTTGAACAAAACATAAGCTTTAGAATTTCATTTGACAACAGATTCATGCTATTATTTTTGTATCTTAGCTTAAGATTATGATGACACAAAATATAGTTCAAGGTTTAGAGTATACCAATTCAGTCAATATCAGGCATTGGAACATAACAGACACAACTTTATCCCATATACACTTCACTCAAGAAGTCAAGAAGACAGAAGGCCTCACATTTATGCATTAATAACCACAACAATAGAATAAACCGAACTGACACACTATTAACACAAAAACATATGGAAATGCAAAATGAACCGAGAAAGGATTTGGTATTGCTGACCTTCTCTGGGCAGCGAACTGAGACGTTGTCTCGAATCTTCGAAGCCACTTGGAGAATGCGATAGACAGAATGTAGTTTTGATATTTGGTGTTTTAAGAATCTGAAAATGGCAAGAGCAAATGGGATTTTTTGGTACTTTTCTCTCAATCTATTCCTCTGTCCGAAAAAGTTCCCCTCAGATGGCTGGTAATCGTCATATTTATAGCTATTTTTTATCTCAAAGGCTTTTGATTTCTATTTTTGAATTTTGAAAAGGAGATCTTATTTTCCTTCTATCGAATCTGTAAAATGGCCCGAAAAATCCAGGAATATGTCACAAGACTATAATTGTGACAAGTTTTATTAAGTCTATTTGGTCTCCAGTTTATTTGTATGTTGCAATTTAGTCCCTAAGTCTATTTTTATATAGTTTAGTATTTACATTCAGGTCCTGTAGTTTTAAATACCCTTGTACGTTCATTTGGGCAAATCCTATTCAGAAAATTAAACCTAATTCTCTCTCTCTTTATCTCTCTCCCTCTCCCTCCCTTCGATCCAAATCGATAAGTAACAGGCAGAACATGTTACAATGGTATCAAATCACAGTTCGATGACGGGAATATGTATCTCACCAGAGATGCAAAACATCCGGGACATCTCACCGAAGATGCAAAACGCCCAAGACGAGATTCGGATGCTCAATCATGAATCCAATCGAAAGTTCGAGAACATTATGGCAAGCTTGAACATTATTCAGGCGAGGGGGTCAGCACCGGCTACTCCAGCAGCAAACACAACAACGAAGACGAACTCGAATCCTAGTTCTTCGGCGATATTAGGAACCACGGCGACAGTAAGAGCAATAACAGAGGGAATACTACCAGTTCCAAATCACAGTGAAGCAGAGGAGCAGAGGCAATCGGTCCTCAGAGAAATACACTGGAAGTTGGATATATTATTGACGAGAATGATTCAGCGACAGTCTGGTGAACCACCGGCGACACAGGAGAACATCACACTCAGTTTTACTCCAACTCACATGCCAGTTCTACAACCAAACTACGACGTCGACCAAGTTTCAGGTAGCAAAACCCCTATTGATGCCATGTTCAACGTATCATCGGGAATGCAACAATATGCTTATCATCATTCTTACGCACATCAATTTTATAGTGTCGATCCCAATTTCAGTCCAAATCTGTATGGCTCGGGGTATTACTATGTCACTGTTCCTGCTCCTGCACACAGAGACGAGCATATAGTGATGACAAGATTTAAGAAGAACAAAAAGAAGAAAGGGTATATCAATGCTTGCCAGGACCGAATCAGAAACATCCTTGAGGTAAAGGAAACGTCGACAGAAGGTACCATCGCAGAATCCTCTTTAATATATACCATCGAGGCTACTTTGGCAAAGTGGGTATGAGGTGTTTTAGTACTGATGATAGTGATGAAAGCGTAGTCATGGAAGAAATGGAAAATCAGGGTGCAAATGTTGTTCTTCATACTGTGGATCAGGTGTGTGATAAAATTCCTGAGAAGAACAATGTTGAAATGCCAAATGAAAGGCATTCATTGTTGGACGGAGAAGTACCAAGGGAAATCGAAGTGGAAGCTGCTACAACTTCATGAAACTATGGAATCGGGGTGGTCGATAAGGAGCACGTTTTCAGAATTGATCCAGCTGTTGAGAAACCAGAGAAATTGCACAAGGAGTTACCAATTGGGATAGAGAGTGAATATGAGGAAAATTAAGAAAACGAAGGGAGCCAAGTGCTTGTTGATTCCTCTAATAGAAATAACGTTGAATTTCCCACCTCTATACCAACATTGGTTGATGGTATACGTATGAAAGCTCAAAATGAACTCAATTGTGAAAATTTTGTAGTAACTGGACTAGTGAATATGGATAGTGATTTGTTTGATACAAAGCAAGTAACTTTATTACTGGTGAATGATTACTTCAAGAATTGTGTAGTTGAAGACTTTATCCCAGATACCGTAAGGTTTGGGATTCACAGTCCAAATTCGAGAGATGAGCTGAAGATGCAAAGCATACTGAATGATGCCAATAACTGTGTGGCTCGAGAGTAATTTCAGTTTACATATTCGTGATTTGTTTGCCATGGGACAGAGAATAAAGGAGGTGCTAGAGAAGATCACGGTAAGTGGGAATGAAATTGTTGGTTATGCTCACTATGCTTGTAGCGGTTCAAATATGTTGCAAATTTCGTCAATAGAAAATGTGATAAAGAAAGAAATGATGTATTTGGTGGATTTTGTTGTTTCCTTAGAACTGTGACTCGATGTGGGAGCTAATAATTATAGATACATGGTTGTGCTTACCTGACTATTCTCACTAAATGGTTTGAAGCTCATACTCTCCCTATGGTGTAAGTATTCTGGTTTTGGGTCATCCAAACATGAAGATCAGTTTCCAATTTCATCAGTTATATACAAGAATTGGTTGCAATAATATTGCATTATTGAGGTACAATTACTTCATATTTAGTTAAATCATTTGTCCTATAATTCGAGCTGGATAGCAATGACGGCATTCTCAGTTCTAATTAGTAAGGTGCAAAAAAGCGATGTGCTAAAGTCTAGAGTCATATTCAAAACACTGTATAGGGATCATGAAAGATATGAGACTACAAAATTTAGTGCTTTCCCTGGATATTATTTTACTGGTGATGGCTGCGACAGGGACAAACATGATTACTATTGGCTCACTGTCAGAGTAGATGATGTTATTAACATCAGTGGACATCAGATTCCTGTCTTATGTCCTGACTTTTAACTGATGGGTTTTACTGCAGCTTCAATGTCCAAATGTTAAAGTCTATTGAGGCTGAGGCTGATGACTTTGTAGGAGTCTTCCCAGAACACAACTATGAGATTGCATATATGAAATTTTTTGGTGATGAGGAACAGTTCCTTGCTGTTTTGACAAGGGTAGAGCAGGTGCGAGTTTATGATCTTACAACAATGTCGTGCTCATATGTGTTGGCTAGGCATACTGATGTTATTTTGTGTCTTGATACCTGTGTCTCAAGTTCTGGAAGAACACTTATTGTAACAGGGAGTAAGGGAAACACTGTTAGGTTATGGGATTGCCAGAGCAAAGTTTGTGTTGGAGTTGGCATAGGTCACATGGGAGCTGTTGTTTTCTCAAAGAAGCAGCGAAATTTATATGTGAGTGGTAGTAGTGACCATACTCTAAAGGTGTGGAATTTTGATCTTGTCCCTGAAAACAATGAAGAGGTTCTAACCTTGAAAGCAAAATCAGTTGTAGTTGTGCATGACAAGGATATTAACTCTTTGGCGGTAGCACCAGATAAAGTCTTGTTTGCAATGGTTCCCAGGATCGCGCTGCTTGCATCTGGAGACTTCCTGAACTAGTATCAGTGGTTACATTGATTGTGAAGAAGTTGCAATAAAGGAAGAACATTTATGGTATGACTGGAGATGGGATAATTTCAGGTGGCATTGAATTGATCTTATGGAGAAAGAAGGAGAGGTCATGGGAAATAGCTTGGAGATTTAAACCAGCCCTGTCTCAGACTCTAATTTCTGCTACTTAGTCAATCGAAGGACCTTTTGCTGCTGCACCTCCATATAGATTGCACTTTGAAGGTTCGAATTCTCATATCTATGCAGTAAATAAATGTGTTTTGGTATGTCAAAGAGATGCAGGTTCCAGACATTTAGAAGCTATGCTACCACAACCATTGCCTGTTTCTATGATAAAATGGAGACCACCTACAGTTACATGTTCAACTAGAGATGGCAGATATTTGAGGAGGTTAGCGTTGTTAACTTGCTGCCTAGATGGAGTTGCAAGGCTCTGGATTGAGATTGATGATAGGAGGGTTAAAAAGGTTGGCAATGATGGTAATGAATACAAAATGAATAAATTCTCTTTTCGTGTTATCGCTATAGTTGAGGTAAACCAAGCATTAAATAGAAAGCTGGGCTTGGATGTATCTGTAGGATAGGGAACAAATATTAATGGTATAATAACGGTTAATGGAGAAGCTGTGTCTTTTGAGGAACGCCCCGGTGTCTGGCGCGTCCTTATGAACTTAATGATTGAGAATAAGTATGTCAATATGTCCACCATATTCATGGTGTGGTTGCAGAATGTTCATCCTACCAACCCAAACAGTTCCGAGGCATATACTAATGAAAGTAACGAAGAGCGATCATTTAGTCAAAATCTGACATTGTTTCTTTCTGTTATGGAAGGCAAGATTGAGTTGTGCAAATACTTGGGTGGAGAGTTGAACATTGATGTCAAGGCAAAGATGAAGAGGACAATGATAATGTCAGTCCTTACTATCAACTGTAGCAGCCAACGAGTCAAATGTCTCAAAACTCTTAACCACACAACAAACTCTATTACACCATCCATTGACCTTCCATCTTGTTCAGCAGAGGGTCAAACCATGACAGAACCAGTTTTTCATGTCTCACAGCTGAAGAAGAGAGCCGAAGGTCAGATTAGGACAGAACATGTAGCTGTGCTAGATAGAAGGATGACCAAGAGAGGAAACAAGATTGTTACTCAAGTCTTGAGCCAATGGGCTAACCTTGCACCTGAAGAAGTCAATTGGGAGGACTACCATTTCATCAAGTCGCAATTTTCAGAGATCGCAACCTTCTGAGAAGAGGACTCCAGTTTGAAGGAGGATGGAATGTCACAAGACTATAATTGTGACAAGTATTATTAAGTCTATTTGGTCTCTAGTTTATTTGTATGTTGCAATTTAGTCTCTAAGTCTATTTTTATATAGTTTAGTATTTACATTCAGGTCCTGTAGTTTTAAATACCCTTGTACGCTCATTTGGGCAATTCTATTAAGAAAATTAAACCTAATTCTCTCTCTCTCTTTCTCTCTCCCTCTCCCTTCCCTTCAATCCAAATCGATAAGTAACAGGCAGAACCTGTTACAGAATATTCGATTTTTACCTTCATCCTTAAAGGTGATTTGGGATGAGATTGTTTGGGGTGATTTGCGGTGATTTTGGGACGATTGAGATGTTTTTGAAGGGTGGGATGAAAGATCGGATTTTCTGGCCGATTTGGTGGCCGAAAAATCCGGAGGGATCTTGGGGGTGACATGGAGCAGAGGTGCGGCGATTTGGGGAAGGGGGTGTTAGGTGCGGCGGACTTGGTTTTGTTTGTAGTTTATGTTTTAGGTTGGAAGGTTGTGTGAGGCTGGGCCAATTTGTATATTAATGGAGTGGGCTGCGGGTATTGGGCTGGGTTGTTTTGTTTTATTTCTTTTTGATTTTGTTCTTTTTTTCCGGTTTAGAAAGTGTTGGACGATGGGTTGGGAATGGTTTTGGGCTGAAGGTTTAGGGAGATAGGGGTATGGGTTGCTGCTCAGTTTTTGGCTGAAATGGGGGAATAGGGAATTGTTTGGGTTTGGTTTGGGTTTTATTCTAGTAAAGAGGGAGAATAAGTTGTGGGTTTAGAAGGATTAAAAATATAAATTATGTGATAAAAATACCAATGTGATAAAAAATATAATATTTAAGAAATGTTTGATACTTAATATAAAAATGCAATGCTATTTTATAAATAAAATAATATAAAATGTTAGGGTAAAACTATGATTGTGATACAAACGCACGATAGTAGAAATACAAATAGAATAATAATAGTGACAATGATATTTGAGAATAGATGATGATATTAAAGCTCATATATATATATATATATATATATATATATGTGTGTGTGTGTGTGTGTGTGTGTGTACATTAAAATTGTTTTTTTTGTGTCAAAAAATGCTTTAATTTTACAATAAATAATCGGAGGATAGGGACAAAATTGGGTATCAACAGCGTCTCTTTGCTGGGTGTTAAGTCCATTTTTGTACTGTTTTAGAGTCTGTTTTAGGAGTCTTTTAAGTATATTTTTAGTGTTATTGTGCAGTATTATGCTTTGTTTGTGTTGTTTTAGGATATGAGCGACTTAGGTGAAAAGGGCAAAATTAACATGAAATGGCGGATTTGAAGGATGTAAATGCGCAACCAAGCCACGAACAATCTAGTTAAAGAGGCATGAAGAGCAAGGAAAGAATCTGGAAAAATCTGAGCGAAAAGCGTAAAGGCACCGCCGTGCATAACCAACAGGGACCGCGGTGCTGATGAACCGCGGCCCAAAAGTATTGAGTCGAGGCGTAAATTTCCGGTAACTGAGGATGAAAATCACCGTCGAAGGCACCGCGGTCCAGGTATGAGGCACCGCGGCTGTTATTGCGATTTCCACGTATGCTTAATGCAAGTGTACGTATCATTACAAGAAATATAGTCCGGTAAGACCGAATATCGTCTTCAGAGACTGGTTATCAAGTACCAATTATCTAAGCTTTAGTTTCTATTTGGTGAACGTTAATTTGTTTGTATTTTTATCTAATAACTAAGACTAAGTAATTGCAGAAAATAAACTAATTATGATAATACTTTGGTTTAAATCAGTTATGAAGGAATTAGGGCTTCCAATATCCTCAACTATCCACTCTTTTCAATCCTTAATGCAACTAGAATGACTTCTTCTTCTTCTACGTTAAAGCGGTTAACTAGACTGTCTTATATTTCGGTTAGGATATATAATCGTTCAACCCCAGTGCAGAACCCTTCTATATTTCTATGATAGGATTTACCACATAGGAGGATTAAGAACAATAACCTATAATGCTACACAAGTATCGGGGTACTTTCGTCCGCGATTTTAACCTATGTTTATTCAATTACAACATATCCAAATCTCTCCTCTCGGTTCTTGATTCGAAATCATATAAATTATGATAATTAATGGTCAGTTAACTATCAAACATTCATACCAAATATTGAATAAATCTTAATCAAGTGAAGAATAAATCAAACTAATGCATTAATTCATGAAATAGAGTTTCAAGAGATTCAATAGGAAAGCCCTGATTATGTAATTAGCTCCTAAACATTGTCCTGTCAAGAACTAATACAAACCAACATAAACTGAAATAAAAACAAAGAAAAGAAAAAGAACTTGAACCAAAGTTGTCTCCAATCTTGTGTTGTAGCCTCCTTTCTTCTCCCCAAAGTTGAATATGGAATATGTACAAGTTTCCCTCTTTAGGAAAGGGTTTTAGGGATTTATAGTCTTGAGAAAAATCATGTTTTGGACTCTTTTGCCCTTCGAAAATTGACCCAGAAAATCAGAAATCCCGCGTCGGCACGCTGATCCTCTGAGAATGGCACGCGGTGCGAAAATCTTCTGATCTCTCAATATTAGGCGTCATGATTCTGCATTCTGACCTGCATTGTGCGGTGGCTTCCTATTCTGGATTTTCTGATTTTTTTGTTATTTTCTCGTCCGGACTTCGTCTGATTTCTTCTATACTTCCCGGGACTTCTTAGGCTTCATTTCTTGGACTTTTATTGTGCAATTCCATCTCAAATAAGCTCATTTCATCTTCTTTGTGACATTTCTCTATTTATGACCGATGTGAATCAAAAGAAAGAAAAACAACCATAATAATATACTAAACACAAATAAAATGAGTAAAATACTAACTAAAAATGACTCAAAAAGTGTATATAAAATATGCCTAACAAACCCCCAAACTTAAATTTACTCGCACTCGAGTAAAGCACTAAACAAAAACAAAAACAAAAACTCTATGAAATAGATCAAATAGTTATAGCAATGCTTCTTCAAAATCATTGGTGAAAGTTAGGATAATATGTTGGAACATATATATCATGAATATTTAGCAATCTAGAATTTCAAATTAAATATTTCGCAAATTCACTTAGATCATAATCAATGGAAACACAAACACCTAACCTATGCATGTCAATTTCATTCCATCTTTTTCAAATGCTATAGACCTGTTTACTTGCTATTCTCCACTAATCATAGATAAACACATTAAAGATCATCATGACTTTCAAGGGTTGTAATGTAGGCTTAGGAAGGGGTAGGTAAAAGTAGGCATTTTGGCTCAATTACGTACCATAAACATTTTTCATTCAACTCATTTTCCTTCTTTTTGATTTCCTTTTTAATCTCATATCTATTTCCTCCATTTTTTTCTTTTGAGAGAATGAGACACATTTATAAATAACAAGCACCCCCAAACTTAGGCTTTTGCATATTCTTCATTGGGGTGCATCAATTTTTCAATTTTTTTTTTGTCTTTTTTTCAACACTTTTCATCTCGTTAACTTTCAACTATCACTTATGACACAAATAGGGAATCATAGGGTGTCAAAGAAAGATCTTATTTTTATGCTCAAAGGGGTTGACTAGTGATATAATTCATGTCATGGTAGGTAATGAATGGTCAGAAGGGCTATCAAAGAAATGCCTGAATCATTTTTCTAAACATGTACATCTTAACTATTTCGCCTCAAATAACAAGCAAACAGATTTTTTAGACATTTTCAACCATTCTTCCATAACTGACACACATAGGCTAAGCAAAAATATCCCAAATAACTAGATGTCATGAATTTTTGGCATATCTAACTTAAGCACACTGATTTTTGCTTTCAATTCCATTACATTATCCCACTTTATCCACTCAATGTCTTTAGCAACTACAACATACATGATCCATAAAAAATATGACTAAAAACACACAAAGACAAATCAAAAGACTGAAACACAAAATAATAAAACAAAATAAGACACACCCCCCAAACTTAATCGACGCATTGTCCCCAAGGTGTAAAGACTAAGGGAAAATTTACTGACACAACACAGCGGTCATAATGGAGGTCTGGGATGAGAAATTCTGGAAATTGCACGACATTATGGCTCTCTGAAGTTGCAGCGTCGTGGCCCTGCATGTTGGCACCACGACGTTGTGCTCGTTTTTTGCCCTTTTCCAGCGTGTTTGATCATTTACCATAGTCCACCTACTATCAACACATAAGACAACTCCCAAGACCGTGAGACTGTTCAAGATAAAATAAAATAACTAAAACAAGAATTGAAATTACATAATTAAAAAACATTTGGTTGCCTCCCAACAAGTGTTGTCTTTAACGTCTTTTAGCCGGACGCAATTAATCCTTACTAGTGCCCAGTGGATCCTTCTGCGAACTGCTTGCAATCCGCACAGTTATTGTTGCAGGTCTCACTCCTCCTACAACAATTTTTTCAAACAAGGGCCTCATATCTAAGATTATCCCCCAATTACACAAGGCAGGCTTGTCTTATAGGCTCTCTATAATGTAGGGATCAGTGAAACTCCCTACATCTCTCAACTTTAGGGGGTGCCCTTGGGGGTATAGACTTTCTGGTTGGGGCTCAGTAATGATAGTTGGTGGGGTTTCTTCATACATGGGTATAGGAAAGAGGAATTTCAAGGTATCCAAAAAAGTGAAAAATTGGATTTCAGTAACCTCTTCTTTCTCTACACCAACTACCTCTCTTAATTCCTCATTATTCTCAACAGCTTGTTGCGGTTCTCCACACTCTCCTTATCACTCCCCACAACTGTGTCTCTA
Organism: Przewalskia tangutica; assembly: GCA_029844215.1. NCBI lineage: Eukaryota > Viridiplantae > Streptophyta > Magnoliopsida > Solanales > Solanaceae > Przewalskia > Przewalskia tangutica. The sequence goes on from CM056734.1 coordinate 86,234,643, forward strand.
GACAAATTTTCTTGCGGTACATTGATCACTATATCCATCAGCTGCCCTATTTGTGTCTCCAAAAATTTTAGGACACCCTTGTCTCAATCATAAACTGAGTATGGTACTTGGTGACCCTGAGTATGGCTGTCTGCAACTCATCTAGATCTTCCTCTGGAACATGTGGTTTAGGCTGCTGTTGTTGATTCCACTGCCCCTGATAGTAGTAGTCCATGTGTGTGTTATTTTTTTCAACTTTACCTACAAAATAAGAAAAACAACAAAAAGTGATAAAAATATGCTCGCACAATAAGTTGGAAACTTGTTCATGGAGCAACCAAAATAGAAATAAGAATAGATAATTCGATATTGAAAGTATGTCAGTCCCCGACAACGGCGCCAAAAACTTGTTATTGCGATTTCCACGTACGCTTAACGCAAATGTACATATCGTTACAAGTAATATAGTCTGGTAAGACCGAATATCGTCCTCAGAGACTGGTTATCAAGTGCCGATTATCTAAACTTTAGTTTCTATTTGGTGAACGTTAATTTGTTTGTATTTTTATCTAATAACTAAGACTAAGTAATTGCAGAAAATAAACTAATTATGATAATACTTTGGTTTAAATCAGTTATGAAGGAATTAGGGCTTCCAATATCCTCAACTATTCACTCTTTTCAATCCTTAATGCAACTAAAATGACTTTTTCTTCTTCTACGTTAAGATAGCGGTTACCTAGACTGTCTTATATTCCAGTTAGGATATATAATCGCTCAACCCCAGTGAAGAACCCTTCTATATTTCTATGATAGGATTTACCACATAGGAGGATTAAGAACAATAACCTATAATGCTACACAAGTATCGGAGTACTTTCGTCCGCGATTTTAACCTATGTCTATTCAATTACAGCATATTCAAATCACTTTTCTCGGATCTTGATTCAAAATCATATAGATTATGATAATTAATGACCAGTTAACTATCAAACATTTATACCAAATATTGAATAAATCTTAATCAAGTGAAGAAGAAATCAAACTAATGCATTAATTCATGAAATAGAGTTTCAAGCGATTCAATAGGAAAGCCCTAATTAAGTAATTAGCTCCTAAACATTGTCCTGTCAAGAACTAATACAAACCAACATAAACTGAAATAAAAACAAAGAAAAGAAAAAGAACTTGAACCAAAGTTGTCTCCAATCTTGTGTTGTAGCCTCATTTCTTCTCCCCAAAGTAGAATATGGAATATGTACAAGGTTCCCTCTTTAGGTCAGGGTTTTAGGGATTTATAGTCTTGAAAAAAATCACGTATTGGACCCTTTTACCCTTCGAAAATCGACCCAGAAAATCAGAAATCCCGGCACGCGTGGTCTGCGAGAATGGCACGCGCGGTGCAAATCTGCAGCCTCTCTGAATATTAGGCACCGTTGTTCTGCATTACGACGCGCGTGCGGTGGCTTCTCGTGGATTTTACGATTTTTCGTTTTTTCTCGTCCGACTTAAATGTTTCCTTCTATACTTCCCGGGACTTCTTAGGCTTCATTTCTTAGCCTTTTATTGTGCGATTTCATCTCAAATAAGCTCATTTCATCTTCTTTTTGACATTTCTCCATTTATGACCGTTGTGACTCAAAAGAAAGAAAAACGATCATGATACTATACTAAACACAAACAAAATGAGTAAAATATTAACTAAAAATGACTCAAAAAGTGTATAAAAAATATGCCTAACAGCGGCGCAAAATTTCCAGAGGCCTGCCAGTGTTTCGGCTGAATTAGCACCGCGATGTCGACGCGTATTTCTAAGAAAATGTCAACTTTTCAGAGGGGGTAAAAGGGTCTGAAGCAAGCTTTTCCTCAGATATATAAATACCCTAAACCCTGTAATTATTGAGATCATACTTTGGAGAGGCAAGAATTGGAGCGAACACAAGATTCGAGACAACTTTGTTCAAGTGTTTTTTCTTCTCTTTTATTTTTATTCAGTTTATGTTGGATATTTATTTAGTTCTTAGCATGAAAATGTCTAGGAGCTAATATCTTTAGTAGGGTTTTCCGTCGAATCTTCTTGAAGCTCTTTCGTACAATTAATGCATAGTTATTGAGTTCTTCTTCAGCATATTAAGATCTATTCAATATTGTTTTGATTGCTTGATAATTAATTGATCACTAATTGTCATAACATATACGATTTCAAATCGAGATCCGAGAGGGGAGATTTGAATATGTTGTAGTTGTTTAGACATAGGTTAAAATCGTGGATGAAAGTACCCCGATACTGTGTAGTATTCAATGTTATTGTTCTTAATCCTGCTGTGTGGTAAAATCAATCATAGAAATATAGAAGGTTTCTACACAAGGTTGAGCTTTTATATATCCTAACCGGAATATAAAATATATTAGTTAATCTGCTATCTTAATAAGAAGAAGAATCATTAGCATTGCATTGACACGTGAAAGAGTGGATAGTTGAGGATATTGGAAGCCCTATTTCCTTCATAACTATTTAAAACCCAACGCATCATCACTTTAGTTTATTTTCTGCATATCACTTTAATTATAGTTCTTAGTTATAAAACCAAACAAAATAATGTTAGCCAAATAGATACCATAGATTAGAAACTTGGTACTTGTTAAACCAATCTCTGTGGACGATAACTCGGTCTTACGGATCTTTATTACTTGAACAATACGTACACTTGCGTAAGCATCTAGAAATATCGCAACACTGGAGGCGCTGCGATTCATGTCTGCAGGTTCAGGTAGACGGATTGACGATCCTCTCCAGTAGATTCTCAGCTCAGCTGTGGTTGGTGCACTCCACTTATTCCGGAGTTGTTGTTTTGAGTCGGTATGACCTTTATGTACATGATGGGTATGGCGGGCCCTATCTTGACATGATGATGTTTATTACTCTTAGAGGCTTGTAGACATATGTCTTATGTATAGATGTTTTGGATGGCCTTGTCGGCCTATATTTTGTTGTACAGTCTTCCATGGTGGCCTTGTCGGCCCTTACATATGTATATACATGTCTTGTTAGGATTTCCATCTGTATATAGCTCATTGATTTCATTCAGAGTATCTCATGACGGCCTCGTCGGCCCAGACTTTCTGTATGTTCAGACTATGATTTCAAATGTGGTACGCTCGAGCCAATAAGGCTCAGAATGTCATCCACACCCCCTAAGGAGGGGTTGTTGTTTGAGGTTGATGAGTTGAAATTTTTGGTCTCTTCAATGGAACCTCCTCATCTATTGCCTTATCAGCATCTTCTACGATAATGGGAAATTGATCAGCAGGATGTGGCATTGAGCCACTGGAGTTCGTGGCCTCCTTGACACCGGAGGGGCCACTTTCTTCCAGGTTCCTTTTCCTTTTTTAAGGAACCAAGTGGGATGCCAGTGGCTTAGTGGATTTATTCTTCTTTTTCAATACTTGGAGAGAGGAGCCTTTTGGCAGACCTATTCATTGAAGTATAAAAATGATGAGAATGCACGTGTGGAGAAATAAGAGGAAAATATTAACCAGGAAATACTAAACGTGATTATGTGTTTTCCATCGATCTTTGGAAATGACTTTTCATGATCGATCCTTGTGCAATGAGATACTTAAGACCCCTTGGACCCATTCATGAATATTTGTGATGGTAGGCAGAGTTCAAGGAGTAGCTGAAGAAACAAAAGAGGAAACTTTTAAATAAAGTAAAACCAAAGAAATTATAAAGAAGCAAAAAGAAAAATAATACGTACGAGATAAATTTTTTGCTTCACCGGAAAGAGAATCCACCCTTCAAGAAATATCTTAGCAGTATGAACTGCTACAAAACGCTCTATCCAGCCTCGATCACGATCTTCATCGGTGTTTGAGAGAATGAGAAACTTTTCTTGCTTGGATATAATGAAAATTCCACCGCGAATTTTTTTAGAACATATAAACGGATCAAGTGATCCAAAGTAAAATCAAGTTTTACCTCTTTAGCAAAAAAATCATAGGCAAGAAATAGCCCTCTAGACTGACTGACCAATTTGTGCAAGACACACATTGTAAGTCTTGCACATTTCTAAAATGACCTCATCTATCGGAGGGTCAAATCTAAGAATGAAGGAGTAGGTGTAAATGTTGAAATATCCTAACCTATGAGTGGTAATGTCATTATTGAGGCAGGAGATAACGATCTCGGTAAGCTTTTCCCAACCGCATTCAATCGGACCACTCCGAGAACAGATGTAGTGATAGAAGTTGGATAGTTCTTTGCTATTTCACCCCGATCACTTTTAAAGTGAGAGCACGCACGAAAAACTCCCTATCGTAGTTAAAAGTGGATGGAAGCATGTTGAAGGCTCTAGGTTCAGAAGGTGTCTGAGTTTCAGAGAAATCGCCGGCACCGACGGTTTCAACGGTTACCGGCGGGAAGGTGATGGAGAAAAGTTCCTCAAAGCGGAGGAAGAAGAACGAATGGAAATTTTGGCCATAATGATAGATAATGAAGATTTTCTAGTGATTTTGTTGAACGGAAAAAATGAAGATTAAGATTTGATTAGGAAGAAGAACAAAAGAAGAGATTTGAAAAGAAGATCATATCAGAAGAGTGAATTGAAGAGGAGAAGAGGGCTTTTATAAAATAAGAAGTCATCATTGTGAAAATGTTTCGGAACGCGAGCCAACATGGTTGTTCAATCATAGAGTGACACATGTCCGAATTATCAGAAGGATGGGACGTGAGTCAGAGTTTGGAGAAGAGAAAACGTTTCATTTTCCCGCTTTTTCTGAACAATTTGAAAAGAAAACTTCTAGAGGAAGATAGTGAGAAGATCATTTTCACTTTCCATCACTACGATAAACTTAGATCCGGGATGTGTGGGGACTATCTGTATACGGTGAAATCCGGCAGGACACGTGGCAAGGTTAGAACAGGAGTTCGAGGTAAGCAGGAGAACTTGGTGTCAGATATAAGTCGTGATCGGGGCAAGGTAGCAACGAGGTAAACCCGAATACGACCGAGCCAGTTGCACCAAGCGAAGTTCCGGATGCAGTCGACGAGTATCCGATCCGGATATGGCGACAATCGTTACTCTTTAATCAGTAAGAGGTCATTATTAGCATTAATTATATTTAATTTGAGAGAGATTCTCAGGCTTAAATGTCTTATTTTTATAGCTATAAAAGAAGTTCAACCTTCATGTTGAAAGGGTATCCTATTCTCACAATATGTACTTTTACGCTCAAAGTTACATAAATTTTATACATTGCTCTTGTTCTTTGCTAATAATGGAAGCTATTTCACCAAAGATCACTGTCAGCTCGGACCAATCTTGCTCAGAAGATTCATCCAAGTTCAAGTCAGGCTAATTTTAATTCTTGTCATTTTCATTATTTATTTATTTTTAATTGTTTATTATTTGTTATAACAAATCAATCCATCTCTCCTTTAAATCACTAACACATTTAACTGTACCTTTTTTGGGTAAACACTCCCTCACCCTCCCTGTCGCTTCCATGGCTACCCGAAGCTCAATGGATATTTCTTGCTATATATCCGTAGTCTTTGGCGAATGCAAATTTAGATATGTGCAACAAGTCAATTTACCTTTGGTCCAACTTAATACATCTTTCCACAGAGAAGCAAGCCAATGGAGAATGCAAATTTGGAAAATAATAAAACTCTTAATGATACCAGATATGTGGCACTAGGATTTAAGGAGCATTTCTACTCCTAATAGGAATACACTTTGACTAATCAAATTCAATGAGTCATGCTCAAGTCTATTTATTAATGGAATTGAATTGACTGGAAGAGATGTATAATCTGGTTGGATTTTCCAGCTAAAAGAATTTGTATTTTACTCATAAAGCATATGTTGATGTGAGTAGTAATGTGTAGAACGGAAAAATAATAACAACAACTATTTATTAGAAATCTGAAAATGATCAAGTATGAGGGTTTGCTGAGTCGACCAAATTTTTGATCTATCTTTAAGATAATATTGTCCCGTATATTCTTTCAACGGTTGTAATGACAACTTATCTCCCAAGATAAAACAGCAATCAAACAAATGAGCAAAGGGAACTCAAGTGTTTGCTTTGGAAGATAGATCTTTGAGTGTTTGTGATTGCAAGAGAGGAAGATAATTTCAGATAATTGTTGAGTGTAAGATGTCAAGTGTTTTTCCAAATGAGCCTTGTGTCTCATTTTATAGCGTGTAGATGATGACCACTCAAAATGGCTAAGTAATGACCATGAATGTCATGTTAATGCCTTGAATTAGGAGTTACAATTCAGTCAAGTAATTGATGAATTCATGAGCAAAATAATGGAGAATAAATACTCCAAAATCAACCCAAGAAAAAGTTTTTAATTCACCTCCAACGGATTGAAACAGTCGAGGAGCCGACCGCCGGAGAGGAGGCGCGACCGCCCATTCGAACTCACTAGAATCGAACATCACTGTAGCCGCGCTCTTCGCGGCCCTTCTCGATTTCGTTGTGATTTCTAATTCACTTCATCTTTACACATTATACACTTCTTCCTTCATTTACCAACGTGAAATCATTCGTCATTTGGCCAATAACCGTCTATTACCTTACGTCTCAAACAATTCGTATACATATCAATATCTCTTCCATTAAGGAAATTTTGATCCTTGGCACTACGTGTGCACGTGTGTGGAAACCAGATTTCCTACGTGTGGGGTCCCAATTGTTCGATTCATAATTAATAGGATTTACTTTATTTCACGTTTAATAAATATTTTCAACAGTTGAAAAAGACATTCGTAAATAATTAATTTGAAGGGTATAATACTTGAAAGGGGGAAAATAAGTCATACTATTATTTTATATATTAATAATAAATAAATTAAAATAAGGGAGATAAGTGTAATACTTTAAACCACAAGAGAGGTTAGTGTTAGGGAACAAAACCTGAAGAGAGGTCTAGGAATTATTCTGGAAAAAAATAGTTGATTCAGGTTTCTGAGTTGAAATTAAGTGAACTCATTATATAAAAGAAAAATAAGGAAGTAGGTAAGTAAATGCACTAATTAATAAAAGATAAAAAATTATCGTAGTTTGCTTACTCATTTGAGCAACTTCAATTAAATTCAAGAAAAAAGTATATTATTCAAAAATAATTGTTAATAAATATTATATATATATATATATTCTTAGTAAGTATTGTGACCTTTAAAGTTATGGGCTTAAAGCCAAGATCTTAGTGGCCTTACCCTATGGACGGCCCAGCATTTACCATGAAAATCTTGAAACATTTCAAACTCTAGAAACAACTCATTGGATTTGGGCCGGTAATCATTTTTAATATTTTTGTCTATTAGTTGAGAGTATTTTTGTCTAAATAATTTTTCGTGTCAAAAGAGTAGCTAAATGTCAAGTCTCTAAAAGTTTTTACAATAAAGTATGCATACTATATTTTAGCACTTTAATGAACTATTCCCATGTTAATCAAAATGGCTGATACCTGATTTGATATTGTTTGGTTTTGATATTGGTGAATGGAAAATGATGGAATGAAAATTAAAGGGAGTAAAAGGCTCTTTTGTCCCACATCGAAAAAAGAGAAGGAAATAGAGGTGTATATATTACATTACACCTTCTCTAGTTGCTAAAAGGGTTGAGAGTGCAAGGACCTCTCGCGTCGTCGACGTCGCTCGGCTTCGGCTTTGGATTGATACTCTTTTTGGACAAATTTTTCTTTAATTAATTAATTAATCATTTAATTAAAATAAATCCAAACGGATCGACCCAAGACCCGCGACCGACCCGTCCGGTTTAAGTCCTTTTTCTTTTCGAATTTCCCTCCAAATTTTGGTGGCTATTCTGAATGGTTGCAAACATTCAGAAATGGTACCTCCAAAACCTATAAATTTTTGATTTGTTCCAAGAATTTATTCACTCATTCTAATACGAATTTCTCTACAATTCAAAAATTCATTCTTATTCATTCTGTGTGATATACTACCGTTGAGTGGTTCGCTGCTACCGGAATTTGGAGTACTACTATTCTGGTAAGATAATCGTTCTATCCTGGGAGGCGATATTCCATTAACCTCGCGTACTGTGAGGGGAATAATTTCCTTAAGGACACACTTTGAACTAAGTGGGCTCGATTATATTCTGAAATTATTTTTCAAAACAGATTATGTTTCGCCTACTATTTCATGATCAATTTACTGTTAAATAATGTTTATACCGTGTAATTTATTTTACTAAGTGTTTAACAGATTGTGTTGAAACGTTATTTAACCGAATACATATTATTATACCAACAATCTTAAGGAAAATATGTTTATTTTATTTTAATTTGTATTATGGTTTGGAGATTAAAACCTGTGTGGTTTTCTACTCTGTATGAAATTTCATATTCTAACTTGAAGATATAAAAACTTCGTTGGAATATTAAAGTCCAGGAAAAAGTGTTTTCCAAAAGAAAAAAAAAAGGTGTTTTCCAAGAAGAAGAAAAAAAGTGTTTTCTTGTATGTTGTTTGGAGACTAAAATCTTCGGATTTTCTACTTTGGTTGAGATTAAAGTTTTGATAATTTTCTACTCATTTGGGTACTTGATTTGAAGATATAAAAACGTCATCAAGTACACAACATACAATCTACTGCACTTCGTTTCAAGCAATTTTGATTCGGCTTGAAGAAATAAAATTTTCACCGTTGTGTATGATATTTGTTGCATGAAATACGTGAAGATTATTTTCAAGGTAGTAAGAATGAATTTTACTTACTCATGTGATACTTGTACAACGATTTGAAGAACATAAAAACTTCATCGTTCTGTTTAAGGAGATTAAAATTTGTGTAGTTTTCTACTCCATATGAATATTAGTATTCTGACTCGAAGATATAAAAACTTCGTTGGAATACTAAAGTTTCATAATTATACTGTGATTTGAAGAAATTAAATCTTCATCGTTATACTCCGATTTGAAGAAATAAAATCTTCATCGTTATACTCCGATTTGAAGAAATAAAATCTTCATCGTTTGAGTGTGTGATTTAATTGCTATTCTGGTTTTACTAAGTAAAACAGTTTGTCGATTTGACAGTGACAAACAAATAATGACAATTAATATGAATGATCTGTGTGCAATGCTGTCGGAGTGCAATTTGGTTGGAAACTCAAAGGAGTGGTGGCTTGATTTTGGTGTCACTCGACATGTTTCTTATGAAAAGCATTTGCAACCTATGCTCACTGGACCCGGAAATCTTGTTTATGGAAATCCGCAGCGACGAGGTTGAAGGATATGGGAAGATACTTCGAAGATGACTTCCAGGTCTCGACTCTCAACAATGTTCTGCACGTTCCAACAATTCGGAAGAATTTAGTTTCAGCCGGACTACTCGTCAAGAACGGGTTTAAGTGCGTGTTGGTTAGTGAGAAAATTGTAATTAGTAAGAATGATATGTTCATAGGAAAGGGTTACCTCATCGAGGGTCTTTTCAAACTCAATGTAATGGTTGTTGGTAGTATTAATGAAAATTCAGCTTCGTCTTACTTATTGGAGTCAAATGATTTATGGCATGTTCGTTTAGGACATGTCAATTACAAAACCTTGCCAAAATTGATCAATTTAGAAGTATTGCCTAAATTCGAGTGTAACAAATCAAAATGTGAAATTTGTGTTGAATCTAAGTTTGTTAAACATCCATATAAGTCTATTGATAGGAATTCAAATCATTTAGACTTAATTCACACAGATATATGTGATATGAAGTCAACACCATCTCGTGGTGGGAAAAAGTATTTTATAACTTTCATTGACGATTGCACTCGATACTGTTATGTGTATTTGCTTAATAGTAAGGATGAAACAATTAATGCATTTAAGCAACACAAGAACGAAGTGAAAAATCAAAATGATTAGAAGTGATAGGGGTGGAGAGTACGAATCTCCTTTTGCAGAAACATGTTTGGAATATGAAATTATTCATCAAACTACTGTCCCTTACACACCACAATCAAATGGAATTGCGGAAAGGAAAAATCGAACATTAAAGAAAATGATGAATCCCTTACTAATTAGTTTCGGTTTACCGCAGAGCTTGTGGGGGGAAGCTATCCTTACACTAATCGAATACTCAAAAGAGTACCCCCACAACAAAACACAATCTATTCCATATGATCTATGGAAAGGAAGAAAACCCAACTTGAAATATTTCAAAGTGTGGGAGTGTTTAGCGAAGGTCCAAGTTCCTTTGCCCAAAAGGGTAAAAATTGGACCAAAAACTGTGGATTGTGTTTTTATTGGCTATGTTATAAACAACAAAAGCTTGTCGGTTTTTGGTTCACAAATCGGACAATCCCGAAATTCATGTTAATACGGTAATTGAATCAGATAATGCTGAGTTTTTTGAAAACATATATCCGTATAAAAGTGTATGTGTGTCGTAAATTGAATGATCTAAACGACCGCAGGAAGAACCAAAGGAAAGTATACCAAGCAAAGAGGATCCAAGGTGTAGCAAAGCGTCAAAAGACATCTTCCTTTGGACGGATTTTGTAACATTCTTGCTTGAAAATGAGCCTCAAACATTTAAAGCAGCAATGTCATCTTCTGATTCAACATTTTGAAAAGAAGCAGTCAATAGTGAGATTGAATCAATTTTAAACAACCATACATGATAATTAGTTGATCTTCCTCCTGGAAATAAACCTTTAGGATCAAAATGAATTTTTAAAAGGAAAATGAAAGCTGATGGCACTATTGACAAATATAAGGCAAGACTTGTGGTCAAAGGTTATAGACAAAAATAAGGCCTTGATTACTTTGACACATACTCGCTGGTAACAAGAATAACATCTATTTGGGTGTTAGTGACACTGACGGCCGTATATGGTCTTGAAATCCATCAAATGGATGTCAGGACAACTTTCTTAAATGGAGAATTGGAGGAAGAAATTTACATGGAACAACCTGAGGGTTTTGTGGTTCCTGGTAAAGAAAGGAAAGTGTGCAGACTTGTTAAGTCACTTTATGGACTTAAACAAGCACCCAAACAATGTCATGCGAAATTTGACCAAACAATGTTGGCAAATGGATTTAAGATTAATGAGTGTGACAAATGTGTTTACATTAAAAATACTCCAAATCATGAAGTCATTATTTGTTTGTATGTTGATGATATGTTGATAATGAGTAAAGATATTATGGATGTAAATACTACGAAGCGTATGCTCGCTAGCAAATTTGACATGAAAGACTTAGGGGTTGCTGATTTGATCTTAGAAATTAGAAACCATAAAACTCCACAAGGTCTAGCATTATCACAGTCACATTATATTGAAAAAATACTTGACAAGTTCAAGTATTTAAATTTCAATGTTGCAAAGACTCCAATTGATATAAGTTTTGCACTTCAAAAGAATGAAGGTGAAAGTGACTCACAATTGGACTTTGCACGAGTTTTGGGAAGTTTGATGTATATTATGAATTGTACACGATCAGATATATCATGTGTTATAAGCAAGCTGAGTCGATTCACGAGTAATCCCAATCAAACTCATTGGATGGCAATGAAACGAGTCTTGGGATATTTACAACACACCCAAAACTATGCTTTGCATTATAATAAATATCCCGCAGTACTTGAGAGATATACTGATGCAAATTGGATCACCGAATCGTTTGAAGTTAAATCCACGAGTGGATATATTTTCAGATTAGTGGAGGAAGCGATGTCTTGAAATCATCAAAAGCAGGACATCGACGCTCTACCATGAAATCAGAATTTATAGCTTTAGACAAGGCCGGTGAAGAACCTGAATGACTCCAAAATTTCTTAGAAGATATTCCATTCTGGCCCAAACCTTTGGCTCCTATATGTATACATTGTGTGATCAGCGGCAATAGGTAGAGGCGGGGCGTAATGTATAACGGAAAATCTCGTCACATCTGACGGAGACCAATCTGTTAGACAACTCCTCTCTAGTGGCGTTATCACGATTGATTATGTAAAGTCAAGAGATAATGTGGCGGATCGACACAAAAGGCTTATCTAGAGAGAGTTAGTAGATCATCAATGGGAATGGGGTTAAGGCCAAGGACAAGTCATCATGGCGGTAACTCTACCTAGCGGTGGAGATCCCAAGAGCTAGGTTCGAGGAGATCAAACAAAGTTGTGGTCGCGGTTCAACATTGTCAAATAACTCAACTCGTTCTCGGATGAAGACAATGTTCGAAATAAGGATAAGACTTTATGGCTTGTTAATGAGTTAATAAAGCATTAATGTTTTTAATGGTTATCTAAATCGCAACGATGTATGACTAGATAATGTGGCTATAGGACCACATGTTTAGAAATCACCTATGTGAGTGTTAAGTGTAAGCGCTTTAAAGGAATGACGGTAAAGCCCATTCTCTATGCACTCGAGAGACGGGCGGTGTTAAGGTCAAACGAACACAACCGTGAGAACCATAAACGGTTGAGGGTTGATTGTGTGTCTTATGTTGTCTAGGTATACAACAAAGTTCGACGGTTCAAAGATATCAAATCTACCGATTGATCGAGCATATCCGATATAAGTTCACTACGGAAAGTTCAAAGGGAAACCTACTTATCCAGATGCATTCAATTATCGCTTGTATATCACACTCGTCCGTACATTCTTTTATCTTATAGTCATTCCCCATTCATGTGGGGGATTGTTGGGTTTTGATATTGGTGAATGAGAAATGGTGGGATGAAAACTAAAGGGAGTAAAAAGCTCTTTTGTCCCACATCGAAAAAAGAGAAGGAAAGAGATGTGTATATATTACATTACACATTCTCTAGTTGCTAAAAGGGTTGAGAGGGCAAGGACCCCTCGCGCCGTCGTCGTCACTCGCTCGGCTTCGGCTTTGGATTTGGATTTGTCAAAAGATTGATTGATAATCTTTTTGGACAAACTTTTCTTTAATTAATTAATTAATTAATTAATTATTTAATTAAAATAAATCCAAACGGATCGACCCAAGACCCGCGACCGATCCGTCCGGTTTAAGTCCTTTTTCTTTTCGAATTTCCCTCCAAATTTTGGTGACTATTCTGAATGGTTGCAAACATTCAGAAATGGTACCTCCAAAACCTATAAATTCTTGATTTGTTTCAAGAATTTATTCACTCATTCTAATACGAATTTCTCTACAATTCGAAAATTCATTCTTATTCATTCTCGTGATATAATCGTCGTTGAGTGGTTCGTCACAAGAATTTGGAGTACTATTATTCTGGTAAGATAATCGTTCTATCCTGGGAGGCGATATTCCATTAACCTCGAGTACTGTGATGAGAATAATTTCCTTAAGGATACTTTGAACTAAGTGGGCTCGATTATATTCTGAAATTATTTTCCAAAACAGATTATGTTTCGTCTACTGTTTCATGATTAATTTACTGTTAAGTAATGTTTATATCGTGTAATCTATTTTACTAAGTGTTTAATTATTGTAGTTTAATTATTTTTAATGGTTCATATATAATCTTAGATTGAAAAAGTTGGAAAATAGCCATTTTTAACATTGATAATAAAATATTAGCCATCATTATAAGGTTGATGATCATTTAAGAAATTAACTTCGTAATTTTAATAAAAAATAGCTGAAACAATCAACTTTTGGTCGCTTATTAATATTTAGCAAGCATTTGAAATGTATTTGAAAAATAATCACTTTTTAATTTGGCAAATAGCATCTTAGTAAAACAATTCTTAATTAAACTACGGTATCATGAGTAAAAGTAAATAACGTGAAATAATGTGAAAATGCATATTTCACTTCTGAAGCTCTTTTGAGCTTCATAACAATAACTATGTCGTGAAGTACGAACGCGTCTTGCTTTACAAAATTTATCGACAAGTGAAACTCAGGATAGTGTCCTGGAGTTCAATGAAGTTTAATAAAATACTGGTTCAAAATCATAAAAGAGACATATTGGAAAATTCATGAAATTCTTGAAATTTGAAGCGATAAAAGTAGAAATTCATTAAAAATTTATGGAGTTTGAACTGCATATTTCAAACTCCAAAAATGTTTATTGAGTTTGAATCATGTTTGTGCTAACTCTAGAAATATTTGTCGGTGTCCTGTATTTCAAATTGCGCGTGATATGTACAAAGGTTTAAAAAATTCATGTTTTGGTCTTAAATATGATAGTCTTAATGATATTTTTAAATTGTAAAGTAGCTAATTTAAATTAATTTTGAAAATTTGGCAAAATTTTTAAAAGTAACTACTTACACATTTTCCTTTAAAGTTTGGAAGTGTAAAAGGCTCAAAAAGAAAAGAAACTATATTTGCGATTTTATGCGTCACGTCTTATAAAAATATATACGTACAAAATGTAAGTGGCACCATGTCAGCAACAAAACAAACGAATCATGCTATCTATGTCACGCAAAAGGCGTGTGTCATCTTCGACCGACCCATTCCCAAGCTTGTGCCGCTGCTCGAACTGCGCATCCATGCGTGTGCCACCTCCTCATTCCACGCATCCTACATATGTCCCATTTAAACCACTCAAAAATTACAGACCATAATATTACTACTCGATTAAGGTTTATAACGCCCCTTGAACACCCGCAAAGATAAATGGTGCCACAGAAGAAGCGAAATACGGGGCCGCAAACTCACGAGTCGATCCCCGTGATAAACCTTTGGTCATGGTGACACATCGAGTGTAGTTAATCGCGCGACCTACTGACGCGTCGGCAGACTATCATACATGCGCTTATTTCAGACGAAAAATAATGGCGGGTTCCTTCGTCAACAAATAACGCCCCTTGAACAAATTAAGTACAATAATTTATAAGCAGAAATACAAAATAACAGCTTCTTATTTATTTATTTTCCATATTTTAAACGCGTGAAAATACATTAAATGTAGATTTGACTCATGGGAAAATAGAGTCATGGGCAACTAGCGTCCGCACCTACTATTGCTTGTTCGTGGCAATTTCTTACTCTTATCAATTTGCTTTAGCAGGTATATTTTATAGGTCGTTCGGTTGGAAATAAGTTATTTCATAATTAATTATTTTAAGATTCGTTATTTATTCTCTTATAAAATAAAAATAATATAACAATTCAAGATAATTAATTCTATTTCGTGGGATAAACTCACGTTAAATTTAATTCGAAATAAATATTTCCTTACCGAACGAGACACGACCCTTTAAAACGGGTGAGGGTTTTTCTTGTTAATCCCAAAAACCAAAATAATAGCTCTTGTTTGAGAACATCAAATCTGACTCCATTCTTACTCATCAGCCCCCCAAATATCCGGGAAAAACAATAATTTTCTGTTTTACAGATTGATCATCCATCTCCTATAAAGTGGAAATAGTTTTCCGGAATATCTGCAAATGAAGATGGCATCCTTAAAGATTCACCATTCATTGATTCATCATGTAAACAAACACAATCCCATTTCTGATTTCAACTTCAACACCAATACTTGTCTCCCGGTTACTAAAAGGATGTTATCTCATCGTATTTCTGCTTCTCTGTCTCTATCGAATCCACCTTCAAACTCGGGCGGAGTTATCAAAGAGGATAAAAAAACGGAAGCTTTATCATCAAGAAAACTCGATGAATGGATGAAGGAATCAGTTGTCGATATCGTAAAGAACTTGAAGCAAGCGCCTTTATTGGTACATATATACGCAGAGGAAGATAAAGTGAAGATCAAGACGGAGAGAGCGGTGGAGGAAGATTGGCCGGTGGTGAAAAGTGAATGGGAGAGTGGTGAGAAAAGATCACCAGATGGACTTATATTCGTTGGAGAAGTCGGAACTGGCGAAGAGAAAGATGCAGAATCCGAAGAAGGAATAACCAAGGCATGGGGAGTAGTTGTACAAGGGAAAGGTGTTGAATGTTCACCAGCTTGTTATTTGTTGAAGACAAGTAGAGTTGGTGCTGGATTTGGAATGGGATTGTTTTGCACGCATTTTTGTTTAGCAAGAGTACAAAATTTTAGGGATAGTGCTCTTGTTCAGTTTAAAAATTCTTGGTTGTTGCAATGATGACTCTCATCATCAATTGTTGTGGTTATAACTATGATTGTTCAATTGTAAAGATACTAATGGATTGTTCTCTCAAGGGATTGATGCATTTTAATTCAAAATTGTTGATATATTTGATTTGCCTGTTCTTGAATTTACTGGAAGATCATTAAAGAGACTTATTCTAAACGTGTATCGCAAGGCTTGGAGATTGTTGGCTATCTTTTGAGGAAACGTGAAATTCCCACATGCACTAGAAGCACTTGGAGAGGACCAACGGAACACGAACCCAGCAAAAATCCTTGTAATATTTCAGCAAAAACTGTCTCCACACGGAATCGAATCCCCGACGTCGGGCAAAAACTGTCTCCATACGGAATCAAATCCGCGACATCGAAATGATTGTATCTCAATCACCTTGCCACATAACTCGACGTGTCCGGGGGCGATTGTTGGGTATCTTTATGATGACATTCGCCCATGTGTTGTTCATTAGAAACTGTAAATTTATAATAATATAAGTAACATGTTGTATACCTTTCTTCTTATTTTGCAAGCTTTATTAGAATCTAAACAGAAATCAAGACGTGTATTACCAAATTAGAAAAGAAATTATATACAATTGTAAGGGTTCAACCAAGATATTAATTAGTTGGGTGCCGAGTTCATAACTTTTTATCAAGTAACCAATGATCAAGGTTTCTTTGTAATAGTCTCTGGCTCACACAGTGATACATATATGTATAAATATACACTACTCATTCAATTACACATCTCAATTTCAAACAAGTTATTTAAATTCATTTCAGATCATCAATAATAATACTAAATAAGATAAAAGTGATGTGTGTAAGTAAGCTCACACCATTAAATTTAATCATACTCATTTAATTGTTCTTTTAAAATTTTGTTGGAAAGAATAGGTAGCTGGAGAATCTGGGAGACGAAATTAAAGGTAAAAGGTAGAAGAGAGAGATTTGTTGGTGATACAATATCAAAGTGCAGAAAGGAAATAACAAGAAATCAATAATAGATAGATAGATAATACAAAAAATACCAATTGAAAATTAAGGCTCTTGATTAGTCAAAATCCCCGATTGAATATTCAAACAAGCACCTAATCTCCTAAGATGACCTCGAGATAATTAAATTCTTAAGCAACTAATCCTGTCAAATAAATGTTCAACCAAAAGCTTAACAAAATCACAAATCTCTCAAAGAGAACATAATTTAGTTAATGGAAAAACATAAGCTAGTATTTATACTAGACTAGGCTAAGGCTAAAGACTAATATTTATTAAAAATACCCTTAATGAAATAAGGATCTTCTTAGGAGATGATGACTTGTATTTAAGGAATGACCTCTTTACATAAATATATAGCATTTTTCATCCGTCTTGAAATCTTCCGTTCAAGCTATCTCCCATATCTTGAAGGTCGTCCTATGTTGATCTCCCATGATCTTCAAAGGCTCCATCTTCATGATCAAGGAGCGCATAGCTTGAAGATGTGCACGTAAGCTTTCTTTTAAGTGTAGAAATACTCCATGAATTGTGATTTCATGTATTCTCTAAGCATTTTGATCGGTGTATTTTATATACATCTTTTGAGTCATTTTTAGTTAGTATTTTACTCATTTCATTTATGTTTAGTATAGTATTAGGGTTGTTTTCCTTTCTTTTGTGTCACATCGGTCAGAAATGGAGAAATGACGAAAAGGAGATGAAATGAGCATAAATGAGATGGAATTGCACACTAAAAGGGCCAAGAAATGGCTAGAAGTTTCAGAAATATAGAAGAAATCGACGAAGACCGGACGAACGGGCGACGAAGAAACGAAAAATCCGAAGAATCGCCACGCCCGACCATCAAGATGTTCAAAGCCTTCGATTTTTCACATGGCCGCGCCATCAGGCGCGCGCCGACGCAGGATTTCTGAGTTTTTGGGCCGAATTTGACACATTTTCAGAGTCCAAAAGGGATAACTTTTCCTACTTACATATTCCTTAACCCTTTTCCATAACTTTTCCTAAAACCTTTACCTAAAAGGATTCCATAACATTTCCTACCTACATAATCCCTAACCCTTTACCTAAAGGATTCTTGGTCTATAAATAGTCTCTACATCATTAGAAGAATCCTTCATTCTACATCCACCCATCCTTCATACCATCCTACAATCCATCACCCATTCCATTCTCCATCTACCATTCCATCTTGTAAATATTCCACAACACAATCTTTGGATGCTATAAGGCTTGGAGACTTGTTCTTGAGTATTTTCTTTTCTTTCTTTTTGCTTTGTTTATTTCAGTTCATGTATGAAGATTGTATTAGTTCTTAGCGTGACTATGGCTAGGAGCTAATTACTTATTTAGGGATTTTCTTGTGATTCTCTTGAAACTCTTATTCATGAATTAATAAATTAGTTGATTTCTTCTTCACTTGTTTAAGATTTATTCAATAGTTGTTTTGATTGCTTGGTAATTAATTGATCACTAATTATCATAACTTATATGATTTCTAATCGAAAGCCGAAAGGGGAGATTGTGAATATGCTATAGTTGAATAAACATAGGTTTAAATCGTGGACGAAAGTACCCCGATACTTGTGTAGCTTAATAGGTTATTGCTCTTAATCCTCCTTTGTAGTCAATCTTGTCACCGAAAGGTAAAAGAGTTCTCCATTGGGGTTGAGTGTTTATATTACCTTAACAGGAGTATAAAACGGTCTAGTTAACCTGCTATCTTAACGTAGAAGAAGAAGTTAGTCTAATTGTATTAAGGATTGAATAGAGTGGATAGTTGATGATCTTAGAAGCCCTAATTCTCCATCATAACTGATTTAAATCAAAGTATTTTCATAATTAGTTTATTTCCTGCGTTATTAGTTTAGAATTCCAACTCAATTAACGTTAACCAAATAGAAACTAAAGCATAGATAATCGGTACTTGAAAACTAGTCCCTGAGGACGATATTCGGTCTTACCTAGACTATATTACTTGTCACGACACGTGCACTTGCGTTAGTGTGTGCATAAATCGCGCATCACATTCAAAATAGCGACTTGATGCAAAGCCCTTGAATTCCCTATCGCGGCTTTGTGTGCAAGGTCTTGATGAAGCTTGGCTTGCATCAGTTGGTATTTAAGCTTTGCACTTAATGTGGTTATGTATGACTGAATACAAGTGCATCAAACTGCAAATTTAATTTTAAAGCTACTCATTTTGGTTAAAAGTTAACTATGACTGTATATACAGATATCTAAGCCACCAGATAATCCCACTATGCTACTCCTCGAACACACATCGAAATTTGATCCGACTTTGAAAAAAAAAGGAAAAGATCTCATAATCAAATTCGTTGCAATCCAGTACCTATTTGCACATTGAACTTGGCACATGAGAAATATACAAAATAGATAGATCTACACCCATTTGGCCACAAATAAGACTCAAAATATTTGAAATAATACTTTGAGATTATTTCAAATAAGTGTTTGTTTGTCAAATTGATTCATTATTTCAACTCTAAACTTGAATATATAATTTGAAGTTTGAAAATAAAGTAGGAATTTTTTTAAGTTTTCAATTATAAGGCCTCAACTTTGTTTTGATGTCCAAACACAATTTTAACTTTCAGATACCTTTTCAACTTCAACTTCAACTTCAACTTCAACTTCAAATCCTACTCTTTCTTTTTCAATCTCAACTAACTAGAAGCAAATCATGAACATGCAAGAGGTTGAGGCTTGTCATTTAAGAGTTGATTTCTCATATGGTCATTCAAATAATTATTATTATCTCAAAAAATCACTTTCTTTGTTGAAGGAATTTGGAATCAAGAAGAAAAATGCCTTTATGAGATAATAACTATGTTGGAAATTTATTAACGTGAAATAAAGTTTATCCTATTATTTATGACTCGAACAATTGGGGGTCCGCAGGTCAGAAACGCCGTTTTCACACATGTGCACACGTTGTACCAAAGATCGTAAATTTTCTTAGTGAAAGAGATATTGGTACGTAAACAAAATGTTTGAGACATGAAATGATAGACTTGAAAAGTGTCACGTTGGTAAATGAAAGAAGAAGTGTACGACGTGTAAAAGATGAAACGAGTCGGAAATCATCGCGGCGCTAAATGCTTGGTTAGTCACTGGAGTTCAAGCACCGCGGTGCCTCCCAGGCAGAGCCGCGGCGCTTCGGAGGCAGAATGGTTGACGGAAAGCTGAAAAGTTTCTAACTTTTGGGCTGATTTGGGGAATTGATTCTCCATTACTTGGCACATGAATTCAGCCATTATTTGGCTGAATGAAGCCTCTCAATAAATGTCATTACATGGCTATTGAGTGTCATTAGTTGGCTAGATGAGATGTTATCTTTCTTACACTATAAATTGAGGCTCTTAGCTCAATTGAAGAACACACTTGCAATTAGAAATTTCTGAGTACTTCTTCCTCTCTAAAATTTCTTTCACACACTCAAAAGGTTCTTCTTTTGGTAAACATTTGAGTTTTCTTTGCTCACTTGTTCGTTGTTGTTTTATCTTGAGAGACAAATTGTTAATCATCGTAAAAGGATATATATGGGGCAATATTGTCTTAAGGACAGAATGCATATCACTCGACTCAGCAAACTCCTTGTTCTTTGTTCTCATTTCCAGATTGTAATCTTTGTAATAGTCATTTACTTTCCGTTCATCCAATTATTGTTGTAATCGTTGTATTCACAATATTACTCACAATCTTAAGACAATATTTGATGTAAGTAACTACAAAGATAACTGAAGGTGAACAATTTGCTGCTCAAGGCACACCTACTGCCTTCCCCACTGTTGCACAAGGCTCAACCAACGCCTTTGCCACTGCTCAAGGGAACGCTACAGTTCTTCCTCCCACTGGATTCCACCATGAATGCCTAGAGAAGTTCATGGGCACCAACTTCAAGAGATGGCAGCAGAAGATGTTGTTCTTTTTTACTTTTATGGGAATGTCTCGTTTCCTAACAAAAGATCCTCCACAAACTGGAATTGAAACGGGCCCTCAGCCAAATGAAACGGCTGGAGGGGGCCAAGGTATCCTGATGGGCGAAAAGATGCACACACTTTAACGCAAGTGCACGTTATCGTGACAAGTAATATAGTCTTGGTAAGACCGAATATCGTCCACAAGGATTAGGGTTCAAGTACCAACTATCTATCTTTTGGTATCTATTTGGTAATCGATATTTGATTTTGTGGTTTATGACTAACAATTATGAAATCTAATTAACTATAGGTTTACTTCAGTTGTGATGGGAATAGGGCTTCCATGTCTCCTCAACTATCCGCTTATGTTATTTATTAATGCAATCAATTATGGTTTTCTTCTCTCGGAGCTAACAGGTTTACGAAATCGTTTTATATTCCCGTTAAGGATATATAAACATTCAACCCCAGTATCGCACCTTTCTACCTTTCGGTGATAAGGATAACTCTATAGGAGGATTAAGAACAAAAACCTAGTTAACCGTCACGCACCATGCGTAAAATTAGGGTTGTTAAGCCTCTCATTAACGCTACATAAATAATTGAGGTATTTTCATCCCCAATCCAAAATATGTCTGCCCAACTTACAACATATTCACAACCTCCTCCTTTCGAAGTTTGATTAGAAATCATATAATGATAATTAGTTGTCAATTAATTACCAAGCATTCAAAGCAATTATTGGATAAATCTCAATGCGAAGAATAACCATAATCATGCATCAATTCATAACATAAGTTTCTAGTGATTTAACATGGAAAGCCCTATAAAAGAATTAGTTCCTAGTCATTGACATGACAAGAACTAATTCAAGGTTCATCATACAAAACTGAAATAAAGAAAAGAAAAGAAAAGAAAATACTTAAGAATGAGTCTCCAAGCCTTCTAGCATCCAAGGGTTGTGTTGTGGAATATTTACAAGATGGATTGGTGGAAGGGTGGATGTAGAGTGGTGAATGGTGGAATGGAGAATGAATAATTCTTCTAATTATGTAGAGTATTTATAGCCAAAGAATCCTTTTCGTGAAGGGTTAAGGATTTATGTAAGTAGGAAAAGTTTATTAGAATCCTTTTAGGTAAGAAAAGTTATTCCTTTAGGAAGGAAAAGTATCCCTTTAGGATTCTGAAAACATGTCAAATTCGGCCCAGACTTCATAATCTCGGCCAGGCCGCGCTAATTTCAAAGAACTCTGGGACTTTCAGACTTTAGCGTGGCCACTGCTGCAGAGCCGCGGCTCAGGTGACGTTTTTCAGGCGGATTCTGTTTCGTCGTCATTTTTCCGTCCGGACTTCGTCGGATCTCCTCTATAATTCCCGGAACTTCTTAGACTTCATTTCTTGGCCCTTTTGTGTGCAATTCCATCTCATTTATGCTCATTTCATCACCTTTTCGTCATTTCTCCATTTTTGACCGCTGTGACACAAAAGAAAGGAAAACGACCCTAATACTATACTAAACATAAATAAAATAAGTAAAATACTAATTAAAAATGACTCAAAAAGTGTATATAAAATACACCGATCATATCCATGTCGTTAACGACGTGAAAATGGTTCATGATGTTTGGAGTCATAGTGATTTCATATGCAGGAATTATATTCTAAATTATTTGTCTGACCCTCTCTACACGGTGTATTTCACCGTTGGCACCGCCAAAGAGTTATGGGATAAACTGCAGAAAAAGTACAACGCACAAGATACTTGTACTAAGAAGGTCATCGTAAGAAAATTCCTGAAATTTTATATGGTGGACAGCAAAACTGTGATGTCCCAAGTTCAGGAATTCCAAATGATTTTTCATCACCTGAATTTGGAAGGAATGAAAACCAAATGAGCAATTTTTTGTTGCCTCATTAATTGAGAAGGTACCTCCCCCGTGGAATGAGATAATGAGTTACTTAAAACTCAAAACAAAAGAGATGAACTTTGAGGAACTTATTATCAAACTCCTGATTCAGGAAGATAATAATAAGGCCATGCCAAATGGAAAGCAGCCCGCTGAAGCTAAGGCAAATCTAGCGGAGGCCAAAGGGAACATGAGCAAAAAGCGAAAGTTCCAGAAGGATGGTAAGGTACCAACAATAGAGAATTTTAAGGGGAACTACTATCATTGTGGGAAACCTGGTCACATGATCAAGGATTGCCGCAAACTCAAGAAAGAAAATAAAGAGAAGGCCAAGGGCAAGGATAAGGCTAACATCGTCGAAGACACACTTCTTGACGATATGATTGAGGAATTCTCGGCGGTGGTACTTGGAGCAAACCTCATTGAGAATCCTATGCAGTGGTGAATGGACACGGGTGCTACCCGTCACATCTGATTCAACAGAGAAGCCTTCTCCGCATATACACCAGTCACAGATAAGAAGTTGTTCATGGGCAACAATGCTTCCTCGGATGTGCTGGGGGTAGGAAAGGTAGTCCTGAAGATGACTTCCGGAAAGGAACTTACTCTGAAGGAAGTGATGCATGTACCTGAGATTCGAAGAAATTTAATTTCAGGACCTTTATTGGTGAATGTTCGTTTTAGGCTAGTGTTTGATTCCAATAAATTTGTAATCAATAAGAATTGAACTTTTATAGAGAGGGTCTTCGTCTGTGAAGGCCTCTTCAAAGTTAATGCCTTGTCTGTAATGCCTTCTATTAATAAAACTGAGTCTTCTTCTTATTTGCTTGAGTCGTCTAATTTATGGCATCATAGATTAGGACATATAAACTATCAATCTATCCAAAGGTTGGTAAGGTTGGAGTTGTTGTCGTCTATCGACGTAAAACCTTAACGTAAGTGTGAGGTATGCGTAGAGGCAAGACTTTCAAAGAGTCCTTTTAGATCATTTGAAAGGGAAACCGCTCCTCTAGAACTTATTCACACAGACATATGTGATTTAAAGTTTGCTCAAACTAGAGGGGGGAATAAGTACTTTGTGACATTCATAGATGATAGCACAAGGTATTGTTACCTTTACTTACTAAAAAGTAAAGATGAAGCCTTTGAAGCATTCAAACGCTACAAAGCAGAAATTGAGAACCAACTAAGCGGACTGATTAAATAAATCTGTAGCGATAGAGGGGGAGAATACATAGCACCTTTTGAAGAATATTGTGCTCAATCAACCATTGTTTATCAAACGACGACTCCTTACTCACCTCAATTAAACGGTGTCGCTGAACGCAAGAACCGTACTTTGAAGGAAATGATGAATGTCTTGCTCATCAATTTTGGCCTTCCCCAAAACATGTGGGGATGAACTGTCCTTACCGCTAATAAGATTCTTAATAGAGTCTCACTAGAGTCTCACATAAGGGCAAGGACAAGACTCCATACGAGCTATGAAAAGGAAAGAAATCCACCTACAAATACTTGAAAGTGTGAGGTTATCTGGCAAAGGTTGAAGTACCTAAGCCAAAGCAGGTCAAGATTGGGCCTAAGACTGTAGATTGTATATTCATCGGATATGCAAACAACAGTAGTGTTTATCGCTTCTTAGTGCATAAGTCAGATGTACCAGACATCCATGTGGGTACAATCATGGAATCAAAGAATGTTAGTTTCTTTGAAGACTCGTTTCCTAGAAAGGAAAAAGACATAACCTCTCGCAAATGAAGTTATGAACAGCTCTCAGGATCCAGGAGTCGTTGACTGCCCGAATCTAGGAAGTTCAGATCTAGTCGACTCCGAAGTGGCTGATTATCTGAAATCTAGTGTTCTAGATTCTCAGGACTTAGATGTTCTAGAGATAGAACCAAGACGAAGCAAAAGGGCCAGGAAAGATAAGTCATTCGGTCCAGACTTTATAGCTTACATTGTTCATGAGACATTGTCAACTCTAGAAGCACCAATATGGAAAGAAGCTATACAGAGTGAGATAGACTCTATTCTGCACAACCATACTTGAGAGTTGGTTGATATTTCTCTGGGAAACAAACCGTTGGATTGTAAATGGATACTCAAATGGAAGTTCAAAGAAGATGGATTTATAGACAAGTACAAGGCCAGGTTGGTAGTCAAGAGCTATCGACAAAGGATGGTCTTGATTACTTTGACACCTACTCTCCGGTTTCTAGAATGACGTCCATACGAGTATACATAGCTATCGCCGCATTGCGGGATCTTGAAATACATCAAATAGATGTCAAGACAGCCTTCTTAAATGGTGATTTGGAAGAAAAATCTATATGGACCAACCCGAGGGGTATGTGGTTCCAGGACAAGATAAGAAAGTCTGTCGACTTGTTAAATCTCTGTACGGGCTGAAACAGGCACCGAAGCAATGGCACGATAAATTTGATAGTACTCTACTATCGAAAGGGTTCACCATTAATGAGTGTGACAAATGTGTCTACACGAAAGGAAATGCCGACTCGTTCGTCATGATATGTCTTTATATAGATGACATGTTGATCACATGGAGCAGTCCTGGGTTAATCCTATAGACTAAGAACATGTTGAGACAATGTTTTGACATTAAGGACATGGGTATTGCAGATGTCATCTTAGGGATCAAGATCTCCAAGACATCTAGCGGACTGGTCTTATCTCAGTCTAATTACATCGAGGATGTGTTGAAATTTTTTGAGATGTTGACAGTTCGCCGATAACGTCATCACTGGATATAAATCAAAAGATTGATAAATATCGTGGTGCGCCCGTATGCCATGAGCGATATGCACATGTGATTGGTAGTTTGATGTACATGACAAACTGCACTCGACCTGATATTGCTTATGCAGTCAATAATTAGGCTAGGTTCATCTGTAATCCAAGTGATGATCACTGGAAAGCGTTGAGTCGGGCACTACCATACCTAAAATATATGCAAAATTACGGGTTGCATTATTCGAGATATCCAGATGTACTAGAGGGGTACAGTGATGCAAACTGGATATCTGATGTAGAGAACATCAAGTCCACCAATGGGTATATATATTTACAATTGGTGGTGAGGCTGTGTCTTGAAAATCCTCTAAGAAAACTTGCATCGTTCGATCCATGATGGAATCAGAGTTGATTTCTTTAGACAAACCAGGACAAAAAGTTGAGTGACTTCATGACTTCTTAGAGGATATCCCTTGTTGGAATAAACTCGTACCTGCTGTTATGATCCACTGTGACACCCAATCGGCTCAAGAAAGGGCACAAATTTCTATGTACCATGGCAAATCTCGTCATATCCGACGGAGACATAAGACAGTTAGGCAGTTGATCACCATGGGTATTATTTCTATTGATTATATAAAATCAAAGGAAAACATAACAGTCCCTTTGACTAGAGATCCAAGGAATTAGGTTCAATGGCAAAACTAAATTATAAAGGTTCAGTTGAGCGCTTCGGTGGAAGCGTAAGCACGTCGGATGATGATTTCTGTAAAGAAAAATGAATCCAAGGTCGTTCCCGTGATAGACATTAAGTGTTATCTGCAGTGTGGATAAATGTTAAGTTTCCAAAATCTTTAATGATCCTCAACGGTTGAGGTTAGGTTTGGGAAAACTTTTAATGGTTCATAACACTTGTGAAGTGGGGTATAGAAGGATACCTTGTAGGAGATAACTTATTTATGTGAGAGGACATGCCACCTCAAATGAACACACTTATAAATCCAAGACGTGTCCACGACCACAACAGACAAAACATTAAAGAAGAACAGAGTAAGAAAAATTGTTGTGTTGGTACCGTTGTCTTGGCTTACACTAAAGACTGACGGTTCAAGACATTATGTTCACCGCGCAGTAAGTAAGTCTGATGGTATTCTACTATGAAAGGTTCAAAGCCACGGCTACCTATCCAGATGCAACATTGATCCGTCGAATGATTGCTAGAAAGACACCTTGTGAGTGTGCCAAAATCTCTTTCAAGAGGGGATTGTTGAAAAATTGTTAACGTGAAATAAAATTTATCCTATTATTTATGACTTGGAAAATTGGGGCTCCGCACATCAGAAATGTCATTTCCACACACGTTATACCATGGATCGTAAATTTTCTTAGTGAAAGAGATATTGGTACGTAAACAAAATGTTTGAGACATGAAATGATAGACGGTTGTTGGCCAAATGACGAGTGTTTCACTTTGGTAAATGAAGGAATAAGTTGTCACGACCCGAACCCGGGCCCGTGACTGGTGCCTTACCCCGGGCACCCAAGTGGACATACATCAGAGTAATCATCGGAATATAAAACAAGACATGAAATAACATGAAGTGTGAAACAGTTATCTGAGAAAAGTTGTCTTTCGGCATATATATATAAAACTTAAATCCGAAAGCATATCCTTTACAAACTCGCCACAACAAGATTACTGCACTTCTAAGAATTTTAACAACAACGACGACAGGTTCCCGCCATACCCCGAATGTAAGTACCTACAACGACAGGACTATACCATCGATAAGCCTCCGAGAAACGGAGCTTCCCAAATGCCGAATCGTGACTTACGAGCGAGGATCAACAATCGTGTACTACTTACCGCGGATTTAACGCACTTCGGGCGAGGTCGATAACAGTACCAAGTATGCGAAATCAAAATATCAGAATGAAATCATAGTAGTCTATATAAAGCAGAGACATGTATGATAACCAAACTACGCTCATAATAAATAAGTAGTCATGTCAAGTCGTGACTCACGCCTCAAAGTCATCACTCAAATACAACTATGGGTCTCACGCCACAACATCAATCATGCCCGTGGAATACCTTCCTCATCGCTGGCGATATGATATAAAAGCACCAAGGAATACACATGAACACCAGTGTCCCACCTGTCATAATAAACCGTCACGGTAAGTACGAAGGCATAGCCGACTACTAAAACCCACAGCATCAACAAAGTCATAAATCAGATCACGAGGTCCGCTCTGCACCGCCACATGATCGGCCGCCACTCGCGCAGATATCAAATGCGCGTCTAATCCTCGAACTTCCCGCACTCGCATAGGCCACACATAGGCCCGCATGAGGTATTCCCGCATCGAGGGTAGCTACTCCCTGCATCGCCCCGACTCGCACCGCGACGCCACATGCATCGCGTGGTCATATAGACCGCACACTAACCGGAACTCTCGTAGCTCGCATAGTCCTCGACCCGCACGTAGGTATCCTCGAATCATAGTCCCGCATCGCTCGAGGTATACCCCGACGGAGGCGCCTTAACCCCAGATCATGTCAAGGGGTGAGTGGTGCAATACTAACATAACGGCTTACCGTTAAACAACATAAGCACAACAAGGGAAACCCCTTTACACAAACATCACAAGATACTAACACACGTAGCATCCTAACATGTTTCCTTTACACAAATATCACAAGATACTAACACACGTAGCATCCTAACATGTTTACTTATCAAAGCAACAAGAAAGTATTACAAGGCTATCACAAACCAACACAATCAAGTTATTCACACAAGGTACTTTCTACTTTATGTTAACAAGTTCGGGTTTTTATCCCCAAAGTACTTCATACATTAACTCTTTAAAAGATCCGTTTCTTTCACAAACGTCACACAATACCCGTAGTATAAAAATAGAGTGACTATCTTTTTAAGTAAACCAAAACACTTCCCTTTGTAAAATCAAGTAACAACCTTATTTTCCAAGCGTTCAAGTTTGCCTAATTTCAAATGCTCAAGTTTCTCATTTTCGAAAGGTTTTGTAGTTCATAGTTTTAATCACTTAATAATATAATTCTCCTTTTAAAACAATTTGAGAAACATATGCCTTATGTGTGAGTAGGTTATTCTTGTTTATAACAATCTTATTAAAGCAGCCATGATCTAGGAAATGTAATATCATTTTGTCTCATCTTAGCTTCTATGCAGATGGAGGTTTCTACTGGTTTTAATAATACTTAATTAGTCAATACATTTTCCTTTATTAGCGCTGCAGTGGTTTGTTCGATACTTATTCTCATATCCGAAATCAATACAAGGCGTTTATAAACAATTAAGTAAACCGTTCCTTTTATCTCTCTTAAGTCGTTATACCTAACTTCCCATAAAGCTAGTATAACTCTTAAGCTTTTAAAACCAAGTATTACTCTTCTTTCAAAAACGGTTCTTAATTCTTTTGAAATACTTCAATATTCTTATTATTCGCACTAAGTCAAAAGACATCGCAAAGAAACCACGCTCGCTAACACACGCACGCTCACCGTACTATATATATTCTTTTAAAATATCATGCTCAAGAGGATAAGAAGAATCACATACCTCGCGACGATTATCGACTATTAGCAAAACGCTCCACCGCTTATAACCCGCTAGCCTTGTCCACCTTCAAGTAGAACATGCTACTCGCAGTAACTTTCAACCTATAAAGGCCATATACGCCTATCAACGCCTAGACTACTACTCAGAGAATATTCTAAGCGAGAGGTTCTATTTTACGGAAAATCGCAAGACTTCCTACCGTTAAGCTACACAAGTCTCATCAGAATACAATCCATGTAAGTACGATTTAATCTTCTTCTTTAATATTCTTCCGATGTGATTTCATTCAATTCTCTTCTCAGAATATCCTTCTATTACGCTTCAATTCTCTTCAGAATATCCTTCTATGAATCTTATATTCATTTCTATACTACTACAAGATGTAATTTCCAATTACAATAGAAGGACAAGAGTATTTACTCAGTAAGCCCAAAATTATCCAAGTTTTAATGTCGATCCCGAGCAACGTTTAGCTCCTACTCGGGCGCTCAACCCGCTCCAAACAACCCTTAGAAGTTCTACGCAACTTCTTCTTAATACTTCAACCATTATGAAGATTTTCCTGTGGTTTCGTTTTGGATCAAGGAAGTATAATAGTATTTCTGGGCTTTTAGTATAGGGTTAACCTTGGAATACTACAAGGTATTTGGGCCAAAGTATTTTGGAATAGTAACAATACTTGGAGAATACTTTTCTACCAAGGGGGGGTGTATTTCACGAGAACAACTCAAGGTAGGGGGGGATACTTTCGGCCAAGGGCCTTCTCAAGGGGGAGGGGGAGCTCTTTGGACGAGAGCTTCTACTAAGAGGGGGAAGGGTTTTCAAGACTTAGAAATTATTTTAGGGATGAAGAAGTCTTCAACTCAAGGGGGGTATTTATAGGCCAATCAATGGCCAAGATTAAGACAAGTGGTGGGCAAGTGTAGGGTGAGGATTTGGACAAGTGTTGAGTGGGTCCCACTTGCTCATCTACTACACAAAATATCTAGCAAACATTGACCAAATGTTTAAGGCCACAAAAACATTAAAAACGTGCCAACAACTCCCATGGATTGCCGTCCACTTGAGGGACAAGTGTCGCCCTCTCGTTGGTCCAAAATATTTCATCTCTCGGAAAAATCCGCAAAAATAATAAATGTTGCAACCGTAATTTTCCCTTTGCAAAGTTTGGAAAACGTTTCGTCGGAAAATAATTTTTTTCGTGGGTTGTGAACAAAATTTTCGTCCCCTTGCCTACTTAAGGCTTAACTTTTGTACGTACGTCCTCACGTACATACTCTGGAAATACAGAATGTTCCTTCTAGGTCTCAAAACATACATGCGCCAGTATAGTCTTCACTACTATACTTACGAAAACAATCATGCCACACCTGGCCATGTAAAAAAGATTAAAGGCCTAAAGCGAAACTTCAAAGAGAAGTCCATTTTTTTTGTTAAGAAAAAAATCGTCACACACACACATATATATATATATATATATATATATACTTTTTAGATGTGAAATCATTAATTATTATTTTATAAACGATTGTTCTAACAATTTCTTTTTAATTGATAATATAACTAATTCATTCAATCTCTCTTGTATTACAAGAAAAAGAACCTACTGAATTCTAAAAATGTCATCCAAGTGGATGACGGTTTTACGTAGTTATCAGAAGTCATCGTCACAAATAGATTTGCTCACCAACTGTCATAACATATGTGACGGGTATAAACCTTCATAGATTTACTCGTTGACTTTGACTATTTCTCAGCAATTGCTCGTTGACTTTGACTATTTTTCGCTTTTTTTAATTTTTTCCCATGTATTTAAAAATTGTGACGGTAAAATATTTAAATTTTATTAATTTAATATTTATTTTTGGAGTGAAATTTTTAAATAAATTTGAATTTTTAATTAATTTAATTTAAATATAAAACAATTGCAGGAAAATTGATTTTGGAGCATTTTTTATTTAATAATTAATTTAATTAATGTTTTTTTAATTTTTCAATAATAGTTAAATTGGTGGGAAATTAGCATATTGTAACTAAAATATAACTAACTAATCAAATCATTTTAATGCACAATATTGAAACATTTACGAATTATTTTACAAAATAAAATGTTCTCATATGTAACCAAAATAAAATGTTCCCAAATGTAACCAAAATGAAATGTTCCCATAAATGGCCAAAGCACAAATATTATCCAACCATCATGAAGATGGCACAACTTCTGTAGTACGGAGAATCTTTGAAAAATGATGTGCCCACTCAATCCGGACTTCATCAAGCTCATGCTATGAAAATATTTCTTTTCCATTGTACTGTTAAACACAATAGAGATCAATCCAAATTTCTAATCATAATTAGGCCATTCTAATGTAACTAGATTCAAATATAATTCAACATGTTAGATCAATTATAATACACAATAGAGATCAATTAAAGTATATATAGACAAGTACATAAACAATAAATAATGTTAGATATTTACATTTGTTTTTGCAACAGAGATAAATCATTCATGATGTCTTTAATGAAATGCTACATATAGTAACGACACTCGTATCCATTAGATTGTTGTGGTACCTTAAAGCAAATTTAACCCAAATATTTACTAACTGAACAAATTTGAACTTACATTACATGCAATTAAAGACTTGAATAAAATGAAGTACCTTAACAATTTTTACAATTCTAGAAGCCCATTTCTGATTATAACCTTTTTGAGTTGTGTACATGCGCATGGAGCTATAAAAAATGACAAAATGTTATAGCATGCTTGTCATCATTCTTGAAATATAATTGACTAACAATATTAAAATAAGTTAGTAAATAATAACAAGTAAATGATATGTACTGCGCGATAAGTTTTACCAAGTCTTGATGGGGAGCATTATTAAGAGACTCCAGATAGTATACCTCAAATTTAAACACATCAAAAATAGCCAATACCCAATGATTCCTACAAATCATGTATATTCAGTATTTCTCAATCTAATTAAGAAAACAATATATGTAATTCTTGACAAATACTCTTTTACAACCATCTGTCTCAGTCTCCTAAGTGCAACAGTTGAAGTTTGGAACTCCCTAAGTCATACAAAGAAGAAAAGGGGTAAAAGAGTATTTGTCAAGAATTACATATCTTTAACAAACTAACAACAAGTGGAGTATGTCAAACAAAGACCTAAGTTCAGATGTTAAGAATGGATGAGCACATAAGCAACTTCATAACAACCAAGAGTTCCCAGTGATCTTAACGAAGGTGAGTATTATATCTAAATGTCAAAAATCTAGAAATCATGGATATCTAGTATGTCTAAAGGAGCTTCTACACAACAGTTTCTACAAGGTGATTTCCAGAAGAGTAATTTGAGAACTTGTTATCAAACATCAAGTTGAAGATTAGGCAATCAAAAGGGGTTACCACCATCCATACACCGATGCCACAGGAAGATCAAAAGGTTTCTAGACCTTAGGCCTGGCACGCTATCGGAGGAGGCTAAACCAATCTGGGAATATGATAAAAGGCTAAGTGAAGAACATAACAAATCCAAGACTAAGTAATGATAGACAGAGAGCTATTAAACCAACCAACAAGGAACTAATTTTTAGATCTTCAGAACCTTATGCTCAACATACAATAGCACACTTAACATAGTATAGATTTAGGTTGTCATTTAGAGCTTTCAGTAAAATAGCAATTGGAGCAGATCTATTCATGACTTAAAACTAAATTCTTTTAAAGATCTTTGTCCAAACTCATTTCAAGCTCAGTCACATTTTAAGGAAACAGAATTGGACAGAACTCAATAAATTCATGAACTTAATTCAACTTTAGTCTAAAGAAACTCCAAAAATGATCATTGAGCTAACTATTTCACTAAACAGATCTTTACTTCAACATCAAAGGTTAAGGGAGGATTTTATAATTTCATATGCATTCCAGCAGAACATTGATGTGGTATTTAGACTATATAATCCCCTAAAAACATATTGGGTTTTAGAAGAAAGTTTGAAAATCATTTGAGAGGCCAAGATCAGTTCAAAATCAGACCAAAACTTAAGCTAAAAAATGTGACTTGGGAGAGTAAATACCAATAGCCATTCAAGACCTTAAATATAAAACATGATCAACCTTCAACTAACAATCCAACTAGTTAACATTACAAACAACTATTCTAAAAGCTATGATTTAGACAGTAGAAATTTTAGTGAAAACTGAAAGCACCTCATTCACACTTAATTACTGATAAAAAAAAACTAATCACTTAACCGGATAATAATCTCAATTGAAGACTGAAACTGAAATTAAAAGGAAAGGAATTGAGATTACCTTTTTGTCGAGCAGCTATGGGGGCGACGAGTGTCTTCGACAACCTTTCACTAATTTTTTTGTGCGTGTAGTGGCGGGGGCGACGGACATCCTTTCACCCACACAAACTTCTGACGTGCGATTTTCTTTTTGTTTTCCCCGACCCACAAGATGAAGAACAATGGGGTATTTTATGGATGGATTCCCCCCCACCCACAACGTTCAACCATACCCCCTTTTCAACTCGATTTCTAATTTCGAATTATAGAGTAAAGTGTGACGAGTTGGGAGTGGATTTTAGGGGATAGGGTTGGTGTGAAGTGATGGGTGATGGGTGATGGGTGTGGTAGTGTCAGAGGAGACAGATGGGGTTGGTGATGGCAGTGGTGTGAGCTGCGGGTGGTGGTGTCGGTGAAATTTGGGGGAATAGGGTATGGGGGATTGAAAGAGAAGAGGACCGGTGTGGTTTAGGTTTAGGTTTAGGTTTAGAAATAAAGGGGTGTGGGCGGATTGGGGGGTTAGGTTGGACTTTGGGCTGGTTTTTACGTGTTGTGTCGGGTTAACTAAAAAAATGGGTCAACTATAAAACCGTTGTCACAAGTGTCTGTTGACTAAAAAGTCAAGAAAAAAACTATCACATTATGTGATAGTTGAAAAAATTGTCACACTCTGACTGTCACCGTATGTCTTTTTTCTTGTATTGTTGAGACATTATTGATCTTAGAATTTATTTTTTATCAATTTTAGTTTTAAAAAAATTATATTCAAATTAAACAGTACATATATTTAAAAATATATATATATTGAATACTTCTTCAAGAAAAAAATAGAGCTTCCAAAAAGTTGGGGCCCAAGCCATTGCTTTACTAGCTTTATAGTCTAACCGCCCATGTCTATTTATCTGTTAGAATAGGAACGCTATGGGAACCAATGTTAAATAACTTTCTTGTTATTACGAAAATTATAAAAATGTAAAAGTTCTAGTTCGTTGTTAGCGATATTTCTGTATGCTTAACGCAAGTGTACGTATCGTTTCAAGTAATATAGTCTGTAAGACCGAATATCGTCCACAGAGACTGGTTATCAAGTATCGAATATCTATGTAAGACCGAATATCGTTCAATATCCTCAACTATCCACTCTTTTCAATCCTTAATGCAACTAGAATGACTTCTTCTTCTACGTTAAGATAGTGGTTAACTAGGCTGTCTTATATTCCGGTTGGGATATATAATCGCTCAACCCCAGTGTAGAAACCTTCTATATTTCTATGATAGATTTTATCACATAGGAGGATTAAGAACAATAAACTAAAATGCTACACAAGTATCGGAGTACTTTCGTCCGCGATTTTAACCTATGTCTATTCAATTACAGCATATCCAAATCTCTCCTCTCGGTTCTTGATTCGAAATCATATATATTATGATAATTAGTGATCAGTTAACTATCAAACATTCATACCAATATTGAATAAATCTTAATCAAGTGAAGAAGAAACCAAACTAATGCATTAATTCATGAAAGAGAGGTTCAAGCGATTCAATAGGAAAACCCTAATTAAGTGTTTAGCTCTTAAATACTGTCATGTCAAGAACTAATAAAAACCAACATAAACTGAAATAAAAACAAAGAAAAGAAAAGAAACTTGAACCAAAGTTGTCTCCAATCTTGTGTTGTAGCCTCCTTTTCCTCTCCAAAGTATGATGTGAGATGTAAGATCCCAGATGAATAATGAGGCTAGGGTTTAGGAATTTTATAGTTGAGAAAATATGGATTTCGGACCCTAAAAACCGTGTCAAAATCGGCCCAGAATGTGATTTTCTCGCCTAAGACCGCGCAGATCGCAGAATGGCATCGCGGTAAGCATCGCAGCTTTCGAATTATGGCACCGCTGTCCCATCAGATTTCCCCGACCGCCAACTTTCATCCTTTTTGCTTCAGAAGCTCTTTTTCTGCCAACTTTTAGCTTCTTTTTGCCATTTTGCCATTTAGAACCGCTGCGACTCAAAAAAAATAAAAACAATCATAACACGACACTTGTTTAAACGAAAATGAGGAAAATACTAACTAAAAATGACTCAAAAAGTGCATACAAAATACGCCTAACAAACCCCAAAACTTAACCTTTACTCGCCCTCGAGTAAAACACTAAACAAAAAATAAAAACGAAAACAAAATCAAATAAAATACTCAATAAAAAGGATCAAATAGTTATAGCAATGCTCTTTCAAAATCATGGATGAAAGATAGGATAATATGTTAGAACATATATAGCATAAATAATTAGCAATCTAGAATTTCAAGCTAGATATTTCGCAAATTCACTTGGATCATAATCACTGGAAATACAAACATCTAACCTATGCATGTCAGTTTCATTCCATCTTTCCCAAAATGATATAGAACTGTTTACTTGTTATTCACCATTAATCATAGACATACACATTAAAGATCATCACGACTTTTAAGGGTTGTAATTGTCATGACCCGACCCCGGGCCGCGACTGGTGCCCTACCTGGGCACCCCGTTCAGGTATACATCAGAGAATAGCAGCGGAACATACACAACATAAACACATGTGTAAACAATATAACAACACGGGCTAGCCGATAAGGTCGCCTTCCATAATATAAACAAAGTCAAAAGTACAACTTTACAACTCAGTTCTTATAGCCCAACCACATATGTGAATACAGCACTTAGAATAATAATCGCGGACAGAGCCCGCCATACCCCGAATGTACATAATCTACTACCTCGTGGAAAACTGCACAAGAGCTAAGCCTCCGAGCAAATGGAGCTTTCTCAAAATCAACCGAGATCCTAAGAGCAAGGATCACCAACCTGGTACCTAAACTCGCGGCATTTAACGCAGCTCTGGGCGGGTCGATAACAAAAATTTAATATGGAAGAAATAACGTCAAAGAAATGATCATAATCAGCAAAAGAATGACAAGGACAAGTATAAAAGTACATACTGATCCTCGCCGTGTCATTACCACTTATGAACTTAATTTCACATCAATATCTTTTCCCATTTTCAATAAAGGTTATAGCTACATTCTTACGCATACGATTAGGAAAATCATTAAGTTCATTTCTATATAACCTACTTATCTTTCATAAGTATAATCCGCCCTTTAAAGGAGGGCACATTTACTACCCTACCAACTGGGACGCGATCAAGTCACACTAATATCAAGCGTGTCCGTGGAATCCCCATCATCGCCGACCTACAAGTGTAAAATATAATCACGTGTCGCGCCTGTGGCATCCCACCTCACCGCTTCTGCATACATTCACAACACATATATAT
Source organism: Przewalskia tangutica (assembly GCA_029844215.1). Taxonomy (NCBI): domain Eukaryota; kingdom Viridiplantae; phylum Streptophyta; class Magnoliopsida; order Solanales; family Solanaceae; genus Przewalskia; species Przewalskia tangutica. The sequence continues at coordinate 86,271,495 of CM056734.1, forward strand.
ATATCTCCCGACCGTGGAATCCCACATCACCGCGATACCCAGATATAATAATACACCAATAGGCATACATGAACACCAAGTCCCACCGGTGGTATAGCGTCTGGTCTACCCTCACTTATACTCTTACCCCGAGAAGTTGGTAAAGCAGGTGGTATAACATCTTGGGGGTCGACCCCTCACTTATACTCTACTCGGAGAAGGTGGTATAACGCCTGGGCTTGCCTCATTTATACTCCTACCCTATCTCAACCGACCATTATACAAAGCAATCGTGGTATAATGTCTTGGGGTTTACCCTCACTTATACTCTTACCCCGAGAAGGTGGTATAACGCCTTGTGGCTGCGCCTCATTTATACTCTTACCCTATCTCAACCGACCATTATAAAAAAATGTACACTACCATGTCTTCTATAAACATCCTGAATTTAACCCAAGTACTTACAATTAACTAAGCATACCCGTGGAATCCCACATCACCGCCGGTATGTCCAAGTACTTACAACAAGACATACTTCTCCAACCGAGAGTCGCGCAGAACGTAATAAAACATAATACTTGCACTCAAAGGCTATCACCAAGACACATAGGCTAATTCTCAATTAACAAGCCAAAGTACTTATCAAGGCACACTTAGACTAATTCTCAATTAATCAAGCCAAAGTACTAATCAAGGCACAAATAGAATAATTCTCATTTAACAAGCCAAAGTACTTATCAAGGCATACTTAGACTAATTCTCAATTAATCAAGCCAAAGTACTAATCAAGGCACAAATAGAATAATTCTCATTTAACAAGCCAAAGTACTTATCAAGGCATACTTAGACTAATTCTCAATTAATCAAGCCAAAGTACTAATCAAGGCACAAATAGAATAATTCTCATTTAACAAGCCAAAGTACTTATCAAGGCATACTTAGACTAATTCTCAATTAATCAAGCCAAAGTACTAATCAAGGCACAAATAGAATAATTCTCATTTAACAAGCCAAAGTACTTATCAAGGCATACTTAGACTAATTCTCAATTAATCAAGCCAAAGTACTAATCAAGGCACAAATAGAATAATTCTCATTTAACAAGCCAAAGTACTTATCAAGGCATACTTAGACTAATTCTCAATTAATCAAGCCAAAGTACTAATCAAGGCACAAATAGAATAATTCTCATTTAACAAGCCAAAGTACTTATCAAGGCATACTTAGACTAATTCTCAATTAATCAAGCCAAAGTACTAATCAAGGCACAAATAGAATAATTCTCATTTAACAAGCCAAAGTACTACGTACGTACATTCTTTTCAAAAGACTCATTTCCAAATAAAACTTCCCCGATACTAACAACCGTAGTATCAAGTCACAATACCTTTTTAGAAATACAATTACCGGCTTCTAAATCAAGTGACTTCTTTATTAAAAACCTTAAGCAATTGGTACCTTTAAAACAATTTGCCCTTCCGTAACACAAGTTATTTCTTTGATTACTTTATTAGAGAACACCATTCTCTTAACCTTCCATAAAGCCGTTATAACCAACTTCCCATAAAGCCGTTATAACCCTTTATGGTTTAGACCAACACGCCTTTTATAACCAAGAGACTTCTACTTTTTGAAACCAAGTATTATATACTTTCAAATCAATTCTCATAACTTTCAAAAATACAATTAGTCTCTTAACCTTTAGAAAACAAGTGACTCCTTTTATTATAAAACCTTAGGCAATTGATGCCTTAAAAATAAGTTGCCTTTTCACTAAAATCAAGTCATTTATCTTTACATAAAGCAAATATAACTAACTTCCCATAAAGCCGTTATATTCACTTTATACCTTAGCCAAAAACAATTTCCTATCCAAGGGACTTATACGTTTAACACGGAACAAGTATCATATACTTTAAAACTCTTCAAGTCCCTTAACCTTTAATAAAACTTAAGACATCCTTTATACTTTCAAAGAAGTGAGTAAATCTCCCAACTCACCCGACTTGGCTATTCACAAACTAGTAAAGGATATCAAGGTGTTGTACGTCTACCATACTACATACGTGCAACTAGTCATGCTCAAAGATAGGAAAAGTCCTACATAGAGTAGATCACACAACTACCTCTTAACTTCTAAAAGTAACAGGAAACATGAAATGATACCACAGGTATATTCCATACATAGAATCATACCAAAGGAAGGAAGAGGTTCACATACCTCGCGATGATTGTCGACAAGTAGCAAAATGCTCCAAAGTACATCAATCTTGATAGCTAATCCATCCTTCGAGTAGAATACGCTATACTTAGTACTTCAACCTATAATGGTCACCATACGTCCATTAACCTCTTATTTCAAACGTAGAATATTCTAAGTGCTAAGTCATTAAATTCTACGGAAAATCGGACAAAGACCTCCTTTGTTTCTACTTACTTTGCCACCTTTTCAAGGCCGAAATACAATAACCAAACAGCCCCAATTGGCTCACAACAATATGTAAGGTAGTCCAATACAAATGAATAACTAAACAATTCCCAATTGGCTCACAATTTGTAAGGTAGTACAATACAAATGAATACAAAACTAATACAAAATACAATTCAAAATTCGGCCACCTTGAGTTCAACAATACCAATTCTTATCCAATTTCCATTTCAATCCAAATTGGTAGCATAACATGTTATAAAGTCGCATTTGATTATAATAACCATAATCTTTAAGTAGGTCAACATGCGATTCTACATAACGACTAAAATTGTATTTCAATTTCAAAGGCTAAACATGTCATTTCGGTTTGAGCTCTTAAAATTCCATAACACTTATCAAACTTCATAACACATATCACATGATAATTTCTAACTTATAATAACATTGAATATTCAATTACAAAAGTAAGACGAAGATTATACCTCATTTTAGCCCAAATATGATCCAAGACTACAAGTCGATCCTTAGCAACATTAGCTCCTCCTTTCGACGCCCAATCCACTCCAAGCAACCCTTGCTCATGAACAATTTATCTTCAAGTTCCAACTTCAAAGTCAAGAACCTCTTAGGTTTTCGCCATGACTAATACGAAAACACCACATTTCCGGATCTTTCTATTGAGAAACACTTACAATACCCTTAGGTACCTTGGTTTAAAGTGGGAATTATTGACAACATTTGAAAAATTTTCCTTCAAACCCTAGCCCTCGCCGAGAGCTCCTCAAGCTTCCTCAATATTCATGAAAATTTTCTAAGTGTTTTGCCTTGTCTTGCTACTAAGGAGCTTATATAAAAATACGAGGGTCAAGATTAGAACAAATGGGTGGTTTGGATTCATTTTAATTAAATAACAAGCTAAGTCATTGACTTGGTCAATGTTGTCAAGCTATTTGTCTTGCAAGACTTGGTCTTTTAAATTATGGTCAAATGACCATTTTCTCCATCACATTTTCGCCCAAGACCATTAAGGAGGGTGACACGTGTCGCCTCCCGCCATCGCAATATTTCGTTTCCGACAAATTCCAAAATTCGATAAATTTTTACTCGCCTCAAACCTTAACCTTTGAGTTCTTACGCACGCTCTTATAAACATATCCCGAAATTCCGGGTGTAACATTCTTCCCCTTAGAAACATTCGCCCTCGAATGTTCTTTCTGAGTCAAACTTATAATTAGCGACATAGTTTCCTTTCACAACCCCGACATACCAACAATGCCACACATGGCCCTAATACTCGCACACGCATATCCGCCCATCATAAGCCCAAAAGAGATTATCTTTTCGCATTTCCAACTCCTTCTAACATACATACATAACTTCCATACCGACTCCGCCTCAAATCTTTGGAGTCACTCTATAAAACAACATAAGGCCATTTCCGCTTCATGACTGGTGGAACGCGCCCACGAACCCAGTAAAACAATTAACTAGACTTGGCCTTGCACCTCGTGACTTCCACGAGCGGAACTACTACCAACCGATCCTACTTATTCCAGGCCATGGGAGACCTGCACAGTCCTCACCCCGACCCGCCGTCGCACTTAACTCTTATCCTCGTCCGACTTAAAATCTTATTCCCAGAGAAAGCCTTATATACCTAAGGTCTCGCGAGAATCAATATTCTTAGGCTCGCAATTTCCATGCCCAAGCCTACCTTACCAGTCCCCCCAGTAAACGGGTACAAAAACTTCTCATAAAACCAAAACCATGTTGTCTCGATCACAACAACCATTACTTACTCTATACTGACCTCATCCGTACAATTCTCTTAAGCCTACTACGCAGCTTAATCTATTAACATGACATTCCGTTAGTTCCTTAACATGGCTTGGGGTTCACTACCCTATCGCATACCTCATCCTTTCCCAATTATCTCGAATAAAACACAAAACCTTGGCGAAAATTCATTAACTATTCCATACCTTCCCAGATCTAGTTAGTCCTTACCAATTCCTCGAAATCTAAAATCATTCTAGGCAACACGCTGCCCGACTCATACATAACTCCGTATAGATGTATATCACAATACCAACTATACTACAATCATTACCAACCCGATACGCAATCCACATAATCCTTCTGGTCATCGCTTTCTCGTAGTTGCAATCAACATAACTCGTTGGGAGGGACGATTAACAATACAAATTTATCGCACGATCTCGAGTGAGAAGAATGGAAACTAATCCTAAATGTCCTGCAGCCTCCTCGATTATAGATGTGGTGCACAACACACCGATAATCAAGACTCTACTAGACACGGTGCGTAGACACTTTCCGAGGACTAATCGCTCGATACCACTTTTGTCACTCCGACCAGGCCGCGATCGTGCCCTACCCGCACCCTGCCTGTATACATCGAGAATAGCAAATGAACATACACAACATAAACACATGTGTAAACAATATAACAACACTGCTAGCCGATAAGTGCCGCTTTCCATAATATAAACAAAGTCAAAAGTACAACTTTACAACTCGCCTTATAGCCCAACCACATGTGAATACAGCACTTAGAATAACAATCGTGGACAGAGCCCCGCCATACCCCGAATGTACATAATCTACTACCTCGGGAAAACTGCACCAAGAGATAAGCCTCCGAGCAAATGGAGCTTTCTCAAAATCAACCGAGATCCTAAGAGCAAGGATCACCAACCTGGTACCTAAACTCGCGGCATTTAACGCACTTCGGCGGGGCAAGATAACAAAAATTTAATATGGAATGTAAATAACGTCAAGAAATGATCATAATCAGACAAAAGAATGACAAGGACAAGTATAAAAGTACATACTGATCCTCGCCGTGTCATTACCACTTATGAACTTAATTTCACATCAATATCTTTTCCCATTTTCAATAAAGGTTATAGCTACATTCTTACGCACATGATTAGGAAAAATCATTAAGTTCATTTCTATATAACCTACTTATCTTTCATAAGTATAATCCGGCCCTTTAAAGGAGGGCACATTTACTACCCGGCCCAATCTGGGACGCGATCAAGTCACACTAATATCAAGCGTGTCCGTGGAATCCCCCATCACTGCCGACAGCTACAAGTGTAAAATATAATCATGTGTCGCGCCGGTGGCATCCCACCTCACCGCTTCTGCATACATTCACAACACATATATATATATCTCCGACCGTGGAATCCTACATCACCGCCGATACCAGATATAATAATACACCAATAGGCATACATGAACACCAAGTCCCACCGGTGGTATAATGCCTTGGGGTCTACCTCACTTATACTCTTACCCCGGAGAAGTTGGTAAAGGTGGTATAGCATCTGGGGTCTACCCTCACTTATACTCTTACCCCGAGAAGGTGGTATAACGTCTTGGGGCTTGCCTCATTTATACTCCTACCCTATCTCAACCGACCATTATACAAAGCAATCGTGGTATAATGTCTTGGGGTTTACCTCACTTATACTCTTACCCCGGAGAAGGTGGTATAACGCCTTAGTGGCTTGCCGCTCATTTATACTCTTACCCTATCTCAACCGACCATTATAAAAAATGTAAGCACTACCATGTCTTCTATAAACATCCTGAATTTAACCCAAGTACTTACAATTAACGGAAGATACCCGTGGAATCCCACATCACCGCTTGTATGTCCAAGTACTTACAACAAGACATACTTCTCCAACCGAGAGTCGCGAACGTAATAAAACATAATACTTGCACTCAAAGGCTATCACCAAAGACACATAGGCTAATTCTCAATTAACAAGCCAAAGTACTTATCAAGGCACACTTAGACTAATTCTCAATTAATCAAGCCAAAGTACTAATCAAGGCACAAATAGAATAATTCTCATTTAACAAGCCAAAGTACTTATCAAGGCATACTTAGACTAATTCTCAATTAATCAAGCCAAAGTACTAATCAAGGCACAAATAGAATAATTCTCATTTAACAAGCCAAAGTACTTATCAAGGCATACTTAGACTAATTCTCAATTAATCAAGCCAAAGTACTAATCAAGGCACAAATAGAATAATTCTCATTTAACAAGCCAAAGTACTTATCAAGGCATACTTAGACTAATTCTCAATTAATCAAGCCAAAGTACTAATCAAGGCACAAATAGAATAATTCTCATTTAACAAGCCAAAGTACTTATCAAGGCATACTTAGACTAATTCTCAATTAATCAAGCCAAAGTACTAATCAAGGCACAAATAGAATAACTCTCATTTAACAAGCCAAAGTACTTATCAAGGCATACTTAGACTAATTCTCAATTAATCAAGCCAAAGTACTAATCAAGACACAAATAGAATAATTCTCATTTAACAAGCCAAAGTACTTATCAAGGCATACTTAGACTAATTCTCAATTAATCAAGCCAAAGTACTAATCAAGGCACAAATAGAATAATTCTCATTTAACAAGCCAAAGTACTACGTACGTACATTCTTTTCAAAAGACTCATTTCCAAATAAAACTTCCCCGATACTAACAACCGTAGTATCAAGTCACAATACCTTTTTAGAAATACAATTACCGGCTTCTAAATCAAGTGACTTCTTTATTAAAAACCTTAAGCAATTGGTACCTTTAAAACAATTTGCCCTTCCGTAACACAAGTTATTTCTTTGATTACTTTATTAGAGAACACCATTCTCTTAACCTTCCATAAAGCCGTTATAACCAACTTCCCATAAAGCCGTTATAACCCTTTATGGTTTAGACCAACACGTTCCTTTTATAACCAAGAGACTTCTACTTTTTGAAACCAAGTATTATATACTTTCAAATCAATTCTCATAACTTTCAAAAATACAATTAGTCTCTTAACCTTTAGAAAACAAGTGACTCCTTTTATTATAAAACCTTAGGCAATTGATGCCTTAAAAATAAGTTGCCTTTTCACTAAAATCAAGTCATTTATCTTTACATAAAGCAAATATAACTAACTTCCCATAAAGCCGTTATATTCACTTTATACCTTAGCCAAAAACAATTTCCTATCCAAGGGACTTATACGTTTAACACGGAACAAGTATCATATACTTTAAAACTCTTCAAGTCCCTTAACCTTTAATAAAACTTAAGACATCCTTTATACTTTCAAAGAAGTGAGTAAATCTCCCAACTCACCCGACTTGGCTATTCACAAACTAGTAAAGGATATCAAGGTGTTGTACGTCTACCATACTACATACGTGCAACTAGTCATGCTCAAAGATAGGAAAAGTCCTACATAGAGTAGATCACACAACTACCTCTTAACTTCTAAAAGTAATGGAAACATGAAATGATACCACAGGTATATTCCATACATAGAATCATGCCAAAGGAAGGAAGAGGTTCACATACCTCGCGACGATTGTCGACAAGTAGCAAAATGCTCCAAAGTACATCAATCTTGATAGCTAATCCATCATTCGAGTAGAATACGCTATACTTAGTACTTCAACCTATAATGGTCACCATACATCCATTAACCTCTTATTTCAAACGTAGAATATTCTAAGTGCTAAGTCATTAAATTCTACGGAAAATCGGACAGCACCTCCTTTGTTTCTACTTACTTTGCCACCTTTTTCAAGGCCGAAATACAATAACCAAACAGCCCCAATTGGCTCACAACAATATAGAAGGTAGTCCAATACAAATGAATAACTAAACAGCCCCAATTGGCTCACAATTTAGATGGTAGTCCAATACAAATGAATAACAAACTAATACAAACTACAAGTCCAAATTCGGCCACCTTGAGTTCAACCATACCAATTCTTATCCAATTTCCATTTCAATCCAAATTGGTAGCATAACATGTTATCAAGTCGCATTTGATTATAATAACCATAATCTTTAAGTAGGTCAACATGCGACGATTCTACATAACGACTAAAATTGTATTTCAATTTCAAAGGGCTAAACATGTCATTTCGGTTTTGAGCTCTTAAAATTCCATAACACTTATCAAACTTCATAACACATATCACATGATCATTTCTAACTTATAATAACATTGAATCTTCAATTACAAAAGTAAGACGAAGATTATACCTCATTTTAGCCCAAATATGATCCAAGACTACAAGTCGATCCTTAGCAACTTTAGCTCCTCCTTTCGACGTTCCAATCCACTCCAAGCAACCCTTAGAAGCTCATGAACAATTTATCTTCAAGTTCCAACTTCAAAGTTGAAGAACCTCTTAGGTTTTCGCCTTGACTAATACGAAAACACCACATTTCCGGATCTTTCTATTGAGAAACACTTACAATACCCTTAGGTACCTTGGTTTAAAGTGGGGAATTATTGGACAACATTTGAAAATTTTTCCTTCAAACCCTAGCCCTCGCCGAGAGCTCCTCAAGCTTCCCTCAATATTCATGAAAATTTTCTAAGTGTTTTGCCTTGTCTTGCTACTAAGGAGCTTATATAAAAATATGGAGGGTCAAGATTAGAACAAATGGGTGGTTTGGATTCATTTTAATTAAATAACAAGCTAAGTGGGGTCATTGACTTGGTCAATGTTGTCAAGCTATTTGTCTTGCAAGACTTGGTCTTTTAAATTATGGTCAAATGACCATTTTCTCCATCACATTTTCGTCCAAGACCATTAAGGAGGGGGGTGACACGTGTCGCCTCCCGTCGCATAATATTTCGTTTCCGACAAATTCCAAAATTCCGATAAATTTTTACTCGTCTCAAACCTTAACCTTTGAGTTCTTACGTACGTTCTTATAAACATATCCTGAAATTCCGGGGTGTAACAGTAATGTAAGCTTAGGCAGGGGTAGATAAAAGTTGACATTTAGGCTCAATTTACATACCATAAGCGTTTTTTTTTCATTCAACTCTTTTGTCCGTCTTTTTGACTTTCTTTTTAGTCTCATACCTATCTTCTCCCCTCATTTCTTTTGAGAGAATGAGACACATTATAACAAGCACCCCCAAACTTAGACTTCTGCATATTTTTCATTGGAATGCATCAAATTTTCATTATCTTTTTCAACACTTTTTATTCCAAGAATCTTCAATTATCACTTATGGAACAAACATGGAATCATAGGGTGTCAAACAAAAATATTATTTTAGGCTCAACGGAGCTGACTAAGGATACAATTTATGTAAGAGTAGGTAATGAATGGTCAGAAGGGCTATCAAAGAAATGCCTAATCATCTCCTTAAACATGTACATCTTAACTATTTCGCCTCAAATAACAAGCAAACAGATTTTCTAGACATTTTTCAACCTTTCTTCTCATAACTGACACACATAAGCTAAGCACAAATATCCCAAAGAATTAGATGTCATGAATTTTTGACATATCTAACTTAAGCACACAGATTGTTGCTTTCAATTCCATTACATTATATCACTTTATCCACTCAATATCTTTAGCAACTGCAACATACATGATCCATAAAAAAAACTATGACTCAAAAACACATGGAACAATACAAAGACAAATAAAAAAGACTCAAAAACAAAACAATGAAACAAAATAAGACACCCCCCCCCCCCCCAAACTAAATCGACATACTGTCCCCAACGTGTGAAGACTAAAAATAAAGAGACAACTTACTGACACAACACATCGGTCATAATGAAGGTCTGGGAGGGAAAACTCTGAAATTTGCACAGTTTTCAGAATTTCAGCATTTTTGACACATTTTTCCTCAGAGTTAGCTTCCAGTCCACCTGTCATCCAAAACACAAGACAAGAAACCAAGACCGTGAGACTGTTCAAGACAAATTAAAACAAACTAAAACAGAAATTGAAATAACATAATTAAAACATTGGGTTGCCTCCCAAGTAGTGCGGTCTTTAATGTCTTTTAGCCGGACGCAGTTAATCCTTACTAGTGCCCAATGGATCCTTCTGCGAACGGCTTGCAATCCGCACAGTTATTGTTGTGGGTCTCACTTTACCTACAACAATCTTTTCAAACAAGGGCCTGAGATTTAAGATTGTCCCCCAATTACACAAGGCAGACTTGTCTTCTAGGCTCTATATAATGTAGGGATCAGTGAAACTCCCTACATCTCTCAACTTTTGGGGGTGCCCTTGAGGGTATGGACTTTCTGGTTGGGGCTCAGCAATGATAGTTGGTGGTGTCTTTTCTACAACGGGTATAAGAACATGTTACACCCCGTAGTTCAGGTCATGCGTTTGAGTACGTACGAAAGGGGGTAAGACTTAAAATTTTCAAAGGATAGGTTGACGGATTATTCCGGGCGGGTCTTAGTCAACTTTGAGGCAGGTTATGACCCGGTAAATTGAGAGTTCCTAAGTGTTTCAAAGGCCTGGGGCGTAGTTCGTTGAGTCTAGATTCCAACGCAACCAACCGTTCGTCGATAGGACGTCGGAGTAGAAAGTTATGAGGGTTACAAGTTCAGTGCGCAGTCGGACAGAAATGTGTTTCGCAGCGGCGTGGCGCGCGCCGATGCGGCCGCGCCTAAAGTTCGAAGGGTCGCTGAAGCAGTGCAGCGCCGGAATAGCAGGGTGGCGCTACCGAAAGTACTGAGAGGTTGCGGAGGTTTCATGCGGCCGTGCTGAACGCGGCCCGAGGCGGATTTTTGGCGGAAAAAATTAGAAAAGGATTTTTGTTTTAAAAGAGACCATGGGAGGGTTACAAGTGTCCCCATCCTGATTTTCTCAGCATGCAATATATTGACCAAGACTTGGACATTTTCTATCTTTCATCTTCTCTCTCTCTCTCAAATCGCTTCCCTTCTCTCTAAAAACCCTTAGAAAAATCTGAATAGTTAAGAACCAAAAAGGAAGCTTGTAGCTAGCTTGTTGGCATTGTTGTGGTGGTGTTCTTGGCAAGGAAGCTAGCAATACTTGGAATAAGTTTTGGCTAAAACTTTAAGGTAATGATTCTTCCTTTAGATTTAGTTTATAGTGTTGCAGGTTAAGAAGAAATAACTTGTGGTAGTAAATAATGCTCTTAGAGTCATCAGATGCTAGAAATGTGGTTTGGTTATGAAGAATGGGTTAAGAAGATATTATGAGCATGTTGTAGCCTAAAAACTACCCTAGAATTGTTGAGTGAATTGTTGTAAACTTATGGGGCAGATTTGGTATTTGGGTGTGTAATCCCCTTTAAATGTTGGATTGATTGAGCCTTACAACGTGGTGTTTTGATGGTAAATTCGCCTTGAGAAAGGCGCAAAGTGAGTAGAAACAAAGGAAATGCTGCCCAATTTTCCGTAGAATATGTGGGCTTTGAACTTAGATAATTCATACATTGAAATTAGAGGTTAATAAACGTACTATGGTTATTATAGGTTGGCATATTACTCATGGTAGTTGAGCTTAGCAAGTGGATTGACCAAGAGGTATGTGGAACTTTCCTATCTTTGAGCATGAGTATTTGTATCTATGTAGTACCAGAGACGACAAGATTTAGTATTTTTACTTGTTTAAGTATAAACAAAGACTTGTTTGTTTTAAGAAGTATAAGTCCTCGTTAAGGGAAAAGTATGATTTTACAAAAGTATAGAGTACTTGGTGTGAAAGTATTAAGTATTGAATTATTCTAAAGATAAGAGGCTTGAAGTATTTTTGAAAATTGTATGAATTTGTTTGAAGTATAAGCCTCTTGGATAGTAAAAGAACGAAATGGTTCATAAGGAGTTATAACGGCCTTATGAATGGATAAGGATGTCGTAAATTTCTAAAGCATAAAGTTAGTATAACGGCTTTATGGGAAGTTGGTTATAATAACTTTATGGAAGGTTATGAAAGTTGTCTATTTTGATTAATGAGCATAAGTTGTCTAGATTGTGAAAATTGAAGTTACTTGGTTTCAAGCTTTGAAATGAGTTTTCTAAAGGTGTAGTAACTTACGTTGAAAAAATAGACGCCTTGATACTACGGTGTTAGTATCTTGGATTTTGCATAAAAGGAATCTCTTGAAAAGGATGACGACGTAGTATTTTGGCTTGTTAAAAGAGAATTATTCTGCTTGTGCCTTGATAGTGTTTTGGGCTTGTTCAATTGAGAATTATTCTATGTGTGTCTTGATAAGTACTTTGGCTTGCTTAAATAAGAATTCTCGTTTATGTGAAAAGAAGGCATGGTAATTGTCTTGGTTTATGTAAAGGCATGATATTGAAATTCGAATTAAAAGCGTGTAGTTATGAGTTACTTGGACGCATCGCCAAGACGGCGATTCCACGTATGCTTCCATTGTTCGCCATGAGTTACTTGGACGCATCGCCAAATGATGGGCGATTCCACGTATGCTTCCATTGTTCGATTATGAGTTACTTGGACGCATCGCCGATGAAGGATTCCACGGTATGCTTCCATTGTTCGATTATGAGTCTATTTGGGCGCACTCGGTGATGGAGGATTCCACGTACGCGCCACGCGAGGGTTCGCTTTCCCGCTGATGATTTTGTTCCATGGATTAGCTCTCCACGAGGTCATCACGCAGTGGATCTAGTTAGCCCTCGCATTTGCCCCGCCGAGACGTGATGCAGTGGATCCGTAGTTGGCTTTGATTGCCCGGCCGTGTTAGGCGGCGGTGTGATGCGGTGGATCTGGTGGTTAGCCTACGATTTGCCCCGCCGCCGATGTGACGCAGGTGGATCTCGTAGAGGCTATCGCGCGCTTGGCCAGCCGTGATTCGTATTAGTATTGTTGGTACGGTGGATCCGTAGCCGGCTTTCTTTGCCCGGCTTGACGCAGGTGGATCTCGTAGCTATGCCGCATTTGCCTCGCAGTTCTTACGATGCAAGTGGGATCTAGTAGTCATATGTACTCTTAGTGTTGTTATATCATAGATCGCCACAGCTGAGGGCGGATTCCACGCACGATTGATATTATGGGCATGAGACCTACGATTATATTTGAGTGATGACTTAGGCGTGAGTCCCCGACTTGACATGGCCGTATATGTTGTGTACCGTAGTTTGGCTATCATACATGTCTCCCGCTTTATATATATGCTATTATGAATTCATTACGATTTTCGCCACATACTTGGTACTGTTGATCGACCTCCTTCGAGGCCGTTCATGCCGCAGTCGAGATACGTAACTTTGGGTCCGCACTCTGTGATCACCGCTCATTTCTCGAAAGCTCCATCCTCCGAGGCTTTGTCTTTTGGTATGATTCCCCGAGGTTATAGACTTTGTACATTCGGGGTATGGCGGGCCCCGTCCCGCCACGCTTGTTATTCCTGCAGGTCCGTAGTCACGTTTGTGGTTTGGGTGTAAGAATAAAGTTGTCTTGCTTCACCATCGGTTAAGTTATTTTATGAAAGCGCCTTATCGGCTGCTAGTGATGTTTACCTTATACTGATTTGTTTTATGTATGTTCACGCTATTCTCTCGACATATACCTAACGGGTACCCTGGCGGTACTAGTCGCGCCCCGGCTCGGTCGTGACAAAAGTGGTATCGAGCGCTTAGTCCTCTGAAAGTGTCTACGCATCGTGTCTAGTAGTCTTGATTATCGGTGTGTTGTGCACCACATCTATAATCGTGAGGTCAGCAGGACATTTAGGGTTGGTTTCATTCTTCTCTCTTTGAGATCGTGCAAGAGTCGCCATAGTAGGTCGAGTCCTCTCCGACCTATTCTTATGTACCGCTTATGCCCACTCGGAAGCGACTGAGCCCGTGGGGCAAGGCATCGCAGGAGTCGCTAGTGGCACGCAGAGAGTTACCAGACTCGGCACAAACTATGCCCGAGGCGAGCTGGTCGGCGAGTTCACCACGCCAAAGATAGATGAGCCGAGGCAAAGAGCTCCAGAGGTTTTGCACCGAGCCACCAGCCCGCGCAGGCAGTATAGGATTACTGAGAGCGGTCGTTGTTGACTAGCATCGTGGCGTGGCAAAGACCGCCAGTGGCCGTGCTAACCCTGGGGCCGACGCTTAAGGATTCGGACTTTCGAGTTGTAATCCACCCGAAGTTCTATGGTTCGAGGTCCGGCGAGGATCCTCGAGTTTATTCGACAGTGCGCGACTACGCAGTGCTTAGGGCCTGAGACGAGTCCATTGTGTTAGCTTTACCGTTACGCGATATTGCGTTGAACTGGTTTGAGTCGGGAATTGTCTAGAGGAGGGTGCTCTTCCAAAGCAGTCGGGAGGAGTTCGCAGAGGCCTTCCCGATCACTTCTTGCCTCCCGAGTTGAGGAGAGCCCGCGTGGATAGATTCTTGACCTTGAGGCGAATGGGAGGACCATCGAGAGTACACCGAGTTTGACTCTTTGGCCGTGCATGCGCGACACTATTGTAGCCAACATGGCGATGCAGTTCATCGCTATGTGATGGGCTAGACCGTCATATGACATCGCGTGCTTGGGAGGCTCTTCACCAGTATGGATATCGCCAGATGCAGCATATGCGCAGGGATAGAGGACAGAAAGCGAGGGCCGGCTGACTCGAGCCAACCCAAGAGGCCGTGATGCAGGATCTCGTAGCGCTGAGGCGGACCGCCAAGAAGAAGCTAGTTATGCTCCTCACCAAGACGGAGTACTCCACCACAATCTTCGTGACGTTCGAGATTCGGAGCGGGACAGGCTCCGAGGTTCGTGTTTTCGGAGAGTAAGGGTGTTAGTCCGAGAAGCCACCTACCTGGTGTAGCCGTGTGGTAACACCCATTATGGAGAGTGTCGTGCTAGTTTGGGTAATTGCTATGCACGCGCCAACGTGGCCATTATGCGAGGAATCGTCCACCGCAGATAACTTCGGATGTAGAGATTCACCTTCGTGATCGCGTGGTTCATCGCCTTCTTTTGTTATGCGCGCGTGGCGTGATCATGACTAGAACGACGCGGAATGTGAAGCAATAATTACGGTATATCTTTGACCCTTTAGAGATTAGTATGCATGATAGGATTGTTGTATGATTTAGTGTCATGAACGAGGATATTGAGACTATGTACACGTGTTATAATAAGTTAGTAGATACGAACGCAAATCATAGGCGTGAACGAGAGTAGTGGTAATGGTTCATACTTTGGACTCGCTTTCCGCTTGATTTATGAGGAATGATTAAGCATGTGCGATATCTTATGGTCACAAGTGGCATAGTAAAGTTCCATTAAAGGGTGACGTGCGAGGTACCGAGGAATATTAGATTGGCTTCCAAAAGAACATTCGGGACGAATGTTTCTAAGGGGAGAATGTTACACCCCGTAGTTCAGGTCATGCGTTTGAGTACGCATTTAAAGGGGTAAGACTTAAAATTTTCAAAGGATAGGTTGACGGATTATTCCGCGGTCTTAGTCAACTTTGAGGCAGGTTATGACCCGGTAAATTGAGAGTTCCTGGTGTTTCAAAGGCCTGGGCGTAGTTCGTTGAGTCTAGATTCCAACGCAACCAACCGCTCGTCGATAGGACGCCGGAGTAGAAAGTTATGAGGTTACAAGTTCGGCGCAATGGACAGAAATGTGTTTCGCGGCGCGGCGGGCCGGCGCCGGATGCGAGCGCGCGCCAAAGTTCGGAAGGGTCGCTGAAGCGTAGCCGCGCGGAATAGCAGGGCCGCGCACAAAGTACTGAGAGGTTGCGGAGGTTTCACGCGCCATGGCGCGGGCGCGCGCCGAGGCGGATTTTTGGGCGAAAAACTTAGAAAAGTCTGATTTTTGTTTTAAAAGAGACTGGGAGGGTGACAAGTGTCCCCATCTGATTTTCTGCATGCAATATATTGACCAAGACTTGGACATTTTCTATCTTTCATCTTCTCTCTCTCTCAAATTGCTCCTTCTCTAAAAACCCTTAGAAAAATCTGAATAGTTAAGAACCAAAAGGAAGATTGTAGCTAGCTTGTTGGCATTGTTGTGGTGGTGTTCTTGGCAAGGAAGCTAGCAATACTTGGAATAAGTTTTGGCTAAAACTTTAAGGTAATGATTCTTCCTTTAGATTTAGTTTATAGTGTTGCATGTTAAGAAGAAAGAACTTGTGGTAGTAAATAATGCTCTTAGAGTCATTGCATGCTAGAAATGTGGTTTGGTTATGAAGAATGGGTTAAGAAGAGATTATGAGCATGTTGTAGCCTAAAACTACCCTAGAATTGTTAAGTGAATTATTGTAAACTTATGGGACAGAATTTTGGGTGTGTAATCCCCTTTAAATTGTTGGATTGATTGAGCCTTACAATGTGGTGTTTTGATGGTAAATTCGGCCTTGAGAAAGCGGCAAAGTGAGTAGAAACAAAGGAAATGCTGCCAATTTTCCGTAGAATATAGGGCTTTGAACTTAGATAATTCATACATTGAAATTAGAGGTTAATAAACGTACTATGGTTATTATAGGTTGGCATATTACTTGCGGTAGTTGAGCTTAGCAAGTGGATTGACCGAAGAGGTATGTGGAACTTTCCTATCTTTGAGCATGAGTATTTGTATCTATGTAGTACGGTAGACGTACAAGATTTAGTATTTTTACTTGTTTAAGTATAAACAAAGACTTGTTTGTTTTAAGAAGTATAAGTCCTCGTTAAGGGAAAAGTATGATTTTACAAAAGTATAGAGTACTTGGTGTGAAAGTATTAAGTATTGAATTATTCTAAAGATAAGAGGCTTGAAGTATTTTTGAAAATTGTATGAATTTGTTTGAAGTATAAGCCTCTTGGATAGTAAAAGAACGAAATGGTTCATAAGGAGTTATAACGGCCTTATGAATGGATAAGGATGTCGTAAATTTCTAAAGCATAAAGTTAGTATAACGGCTTTATGGGAAGTTAGTTATAATAACTTTATGGAAGGTTATGAAAGTTGTCTATTTTGATTAATGAGCATAAGTTGTCTAGATTGAAAAATTGAAGTTACTTGGTTTCAAGCTTTGAAATGAGTTTTCTAAAGGTGTAGTAACTTACGTTGAAAAAATAGACGCCTCGATACTACGTGTTAGTATCTTGGATTTTGCATAAAAGGAATCTCTTGAAAAGGATGACGACGTAGTATTTTGGCTTGTTAAAAGAGAATTATTCGCTTTGTGCCTTGATAGTGTTTCGGGCTTGTTCAATTGAGAATTATTCTATGTGTGTCTTGATAAGTACTTTGGCTTGCTTAAATAAGAATTCTCTTGGTTTATGTGAAAAGAAGGCATGGTAATTGTCTTGGTTTATGTAAAGGCATGATATTGAAATTCAATTAAAAGCGTGTAGTTATGAGTTACTTGGACGCATCGCCAAATGACGGCGATTCCACGGTATGCTTCCATTGTTCGATTATGAGTTACTTGGACGCATCGCCAGATGATGAAGGATTCCACGGTATGCTTCCATTGTTCGATTATGAGTTACTTGGACGCATCGCCGATGATGAAGGATTCCACGTATGCTTCCATTGTTCGATTATGAGTCTATTTGGGCGCATCTGTCGGTGATGGAGGATTCCACGTATCGCGCCACGTGAGGGTTCGCTTCGCTGATGCGATTTTGTTCCATGGATTAGCTCCACGAGGTTCATCACGCAGTGGATCTAGTAGTTAGCCTCGTACTTGCCCCGGCCGAGACGTGATGCAGGTGGATCGGTAGTTGGCTTTCGACTTGCCCGCCGTGTTAGGGGAAGTGGTGTGATGCAGGTGGATCTGGTGGTTAGCTCACGACTTGCCCGGTCGCCGATGTGACGCAGGTGGATCTCGTAGAGGCTATCGCGCCGCCTTGCCGCCGTGATTCGTATTAGTATTGTTGCACGGTGGATCTCGTAGGCTTCGATTTCTGCCGATCGATTGAGGACGCAGGTGGATCTCGTAGCTATGCCGCATTTGCCTCGTGCGGTTCTTACGATGCAAGTGGGATCTAGTAGTCATATGTACTTAGTGTTGTTATATCATAGATCGCCAGTGAGGAAGGATTCCACGCACGATTGATATTATGGGCATGAGACCTACGATTATATTTGAGTGATGACTTAGAGGCGTGAGTCCTCGACTTGACATGGTCGCGTATATGTCAGGTACCGTAGTTTGGCTATCATACATGTCTCCCGCTTTATATATATGCTATTATGAATTCATTACTGATTTTCGCTTCCACATACTTGGTACTGTAGATCGACCTCCTTCGGGGCCGCGTCACGCCGCAGTCGAGATACGTAACTTGCTGGTCCGCACTCTTAGGATCACCGCTCATTTCTGAAAGCTCCATCCTCCGAGGCTTTGTCTTTGGTATGATTCTCGAGGTTATAGACTTTGTACATTCGGGGTATGGCGGGGCCCCGCCACGCTTGTTATTCCTGCAGGTCCGTAGTCACGTTTGTGGTTTGGGTTGTAAGAATAAAGTTGTCTTGCTTCACTATCGGTTAAGTTATTTTATGAAAGCGGCCTTATCGCCATAGTGATGTTTACCTTATACAGATTTGTTTTATGTATGTTCCGCTGCTATTCTCTGACATATACCTGACAGGGTACCCCGGAAGGGTACTAGTCGCGGCCCCGGGGTCGGGTCGTGACAAAAGTGGTATCAGAGCAGTTAGTCCTCGGAAAGTGTCTACAGACCGTGTCTAGTAGAGTCTTGATTATCGGTGTGCACCACATCTATAATCAGGAGGCTGCAGGACATTTAGGGTTGGTTTCCATTCTTCTCTCTTTGAGATCGTGCAGTAGAGCTGTCATAGTAGGTTGAGTCCTCTCTGACCTATTCTTATGTACCAGTTATGCCTCCACGGAAGGCGACCAGAGCCCAGAAGGGCAAGGCATCAGCAGGAGCTGCTAGTGGTACGCAGAGAGTTACCAGGACTCGGGCACAAACTATGCCTGAGGGAGGCGGTCGGCGAGTTCACCACGCCGGCAGATTAGAGAGCCGAAAGCGGTAGCTCCAGAGGTTTGCACCGAGCCACGGCCCGCGGCGCGGCAGTATAGGGATTACTGAGAGCGGTCAAGTTGACTAGCATCGTGGCGTGGCAAAGACCGCCAGGCCCGTGGCTAACCCTGTGGCCGAGCTTTGCTGATTCGGACTTTCGAGTTGTAATCCACCCGAGTTCTATGGTTCGAGGTCCGGCGAGGATCCTCGTGAGTTTATTCGACAGTGCGGCGGACTACGCAGTGCTTAGGGCCTGAGACGGAGTCCATTGTGTTAGCTTACCGTTACGCCGATATTGCGTTGAACTGGTTTGAGTCATGGAATTGTCTAGAGGGGAGGTGCTCTTCCGGCGGGTTGGGAGGAGTTCGCAGAGGCCTTCCCGATCACTTCTTGCCTCCCGAGTTGAGAGCCCGCGTGGATAGATTCTTGACCTTGAGGCGAATGGGAGGACCATCGAGTACACCGAGTTTGACTCTTTGGCGGTGCATCGACACTATTGTAGCCAACATGGCGCATGCAGTTCATCGCATGTGACGGGCTAGACCGTCATATGATTATCGCGTGCTGGAGTGGCTCTTCACCTGTATGGATATCGCCAGATGCAGCATATGCGCAGGGATGAGACAGAGGCGAGGAGGCGGCTGACTCAAAGCCAACCCAAGAGGCGAGGCAGCAGGATCTCGTGGCGCTGAGGCGGACCGCCTCAAAGAAGCTAGTTATGCTCCTCTCACCAAGACGGAGTACTCCACCACAATCTTCGGGACGTCGAGATTCGGGAGCGATGGCTCCAAGCGGTTCAGTTTTCGAGAGTAAGGGTGTTAGTCCGAGAAGCCACCTCTACCTCGGTACAGTATGTGGTAACACCCATTATGGAGAGTGTCGTGCTAGTTTGGGTAATTGCTATGCACGCGCCAGGGCCATTATGCGAGGAACCGTCCACCGAGAGATAACTCGGATGTAGAGATTCACCGAGGATCGATGGTTCATCGCTTCTTTTGTTATGCGCGTGTGCGGCGTGATCATGACTAGAACGATGGGAATGTGAAGCAATAATTACAGTATATCTTTGACCCTTTGTGAGATTAGTATGCATGATAGGATTGTTGTATGATTTAGTGTCATGAACGAGGGATATTGAGACTATGTACATGTGTTATAATAAGTTAGTAGATACGAACGCAAATCATAGGCCGTGAACGAGTAGGTGGTAATGGTTCATACTTTGGACTCGTTTTCTGTTTGATTTATGAGGAATGATTAAGCGTATGCGATATCTTATGGTCACAAGTGGCATAGTAAAGTTCCATTAGGGTACGGCGAGGTACCGAGGAATATTAGATTGGCCAAAAGAACATTCGGGACGAATGTTTCTAAGGGGAGAATGTTACACCCCGTAGTTCAGGTCATGCGTTTGAGCACGCAGCGGGGTAAGACTTAAAATTTTCAAAGGATAGGTTGACGGATTATTCCGGGCGGGTCTTAGTCAACTTTGAGGCAGGTTATGACCCGGTAAATTGAGAGTTCCTAAGTGTTTCAAAGGCCTGGGGCGTAGTTCGTTGAGTCTAGATTCCAACGCAACCAACCGTTCGTCGATAGGACGTCGGAGTAGAAAGTTATGAGGGTTACAAGTTCAGTGCGCAGTCGGACAGAAATGTGTTTCGGGCGAAGGCGACAGGGCCGCGGCGCCGGATGCAGGGCCGCGGCGCCTAAAGTTCGGAAGGGTCGCTGAAGCGTGCCGCGCGCCGAATAGCGTGGCCGCGAAAAGTGCAGAGGTTGCGGAGGTTCACGCCGCATGGCGCCGCGCGGGCCGCGCCGAGGCGGATTTTTGGGCGAAAAACTTAGAAAAGTCGATTTTTGTTTTAAAAGAGACCATGGAGGTGACAAGTGTCCCACCCATCTGATTTTCTGTTGCATGCAATATATTGACCAAGACTTGGACATTTTCTATCTTTCATCTTCTCTCTCTCTCTCTCAAATTGCTCCCCCTTCTCTCTAAAAACCCTTAGAAAAATCTGAATAGTTAAGAACCAAAAAGGAAGCTTGTAGCTAGCTTGTTGGCATTGTTGTGGTGGTGTTCTTGGCAAGGAAGCTAGCAATACTTGGAATAAGTTTTGGCTAAAACTTTAAGGTAATGATTCTTCCTTTAGATTTAGTTTATAGTGTTGCATGTTAAGAAGAAAGAACTTGTGGTAGTAAATAATGCTCTTAGAGTCATTGCATGCTAGAAATGTGGTTTGGTTATGAAGAATGGGTTAAGAAGAGATTATGAGCATGTTGTAGCCTAAAAACTACCCTAGAATTGTTAAGTGAATTATTGTAAACTTATGGGACAGAATTTTGGGTGTGTAATCCCCTTTAAATTGTTGGATTGATTGAGCCTTACAATGTGGTGTTTTGATGGTAAATTCGGCCTTGAGAAAGGCGGCAAAGTGAGTAGAAACAAAGGAAATGCTGCCCAATTTTCCGTAGAATATAGGGGCTTTGAACTTAGATAATTCATACATTGAAATTAGAGGTTAATAAACGTACTATGGTTATTATAGGTTGGCATATTACTTGCGGTAGTTGAGCTTAGCAAGTGGATTGACCGAAGAGGTATGTGGAACTTTCCTATCTTTGAGCATGAGTATTTGTATCTATGTAGTACGGTAGACGTACAAGATTTAGTATTTTTACTTGTTTAAGTATAAACAAAGACTTGTTTGTTTTAAGAAGTATAAGTCCCTTGGTTAAGGGAAAAGTATGATTTTACAAAAGTATAGAGTACTTGGTGTGAAAGTATTAAGTATTGAATTATTCTAAAGATAAGAGGCTTGAAGTATTTTTGAAAATTGTATGAATTTGTTTGAAGTATAAGCCTCTTGGATAGTAAAAGAACGAAATGGTTCATAAGGAGTTATAACGGCCTTATGAGTGGATAAGGATGTCGTAAATTTCTAAAGCATAAAGTTAGTATAACGGCTTTATGGGAAGTTGGTTATAATAACTTTATGGAAGGTTATGAAAGTTGTCTATTTTGATTAATGAGCATAAGTTGTCTAGATTGTGAAAAATTGAAGTTACTTGGTTTCAAGCTTTGAAATGAGTTTTCTAAAGGTGTAGTAACTTACGTTGAAAAAATAGACGCTCCTTGATACTACGGGTGTTAGTATCTTGGATTTTGCATAAAAAGGAATCTCTTGAAAAGGATGTACGTACGTAGTATTTTGGCTTGTTAAAAGAGAATTATTCTGTTTGTGCCTTGATAGTGTTTTGGGCTTGTTCAATTGAGAATTATTCTATGTGTGTCTTGATAAGTACTTTGGCTTGCTTAAATAAGAATTCTCTTGGTTTATGTGAAAAGAAGGCATGGTAATTGTCTTGGTTTATGTAAAGGCATGATATTGAAATTGAATTAAAAGCGTGTAGTTATGAGTTACTCGACGCATCTGCCGATGATGGCGATTCCACGTATGCTTCCATTGTTCGATTATGAGTTACTTGACGCATCGCCAGCCGATGAAGGCGATTCCACGTATGCTTCCATTGTTCGATTATGAGTTACTCGACGCATCGCCGCGATGAAGGATTCCACGTATGCTTCCATTGTTCGCCATGAGTCTATTTGGGCGCATCCGGTGATGGAGGATTCCACGTACGCGCCACGCGAGGGTTCGCTTTCGCTGATGATTTTGTTCCATGGATTAGCTCTCCATGAGGTCTCATCACGCAGGTGGATCTAGTAGTTAGCCCTCGTACTTGCCCCGGCCGAGACGTGATGCAGTGGATCTCGGTAGTTGGCTTTCGTCTTGCCGGCCGTGTTAGCGGCGTGGTGTGATGCAGGTGGATCTCGTGGTTAGCCTACGTACTTGCCCGGCCGATGTGACGCAGGTGGATCGTAGAGGCTATCGCGCGCCTTGGCCGCCTTCGTGATTCGTATTAGTATTGTTGGTACGTGGATCTCGTAGCCGGCCGCATTTGCTGCCACCGATTGAGGACGCAGGTGGATCTGTAGCTATGCCGCATTTGCCTCACGGTTCTTACGATGCAAGGTGGGATCTAGTAGTCATATGTACTCCTTAGTGTTGTTATATCATGATCGCCAGCGGTGAGGGCGGATTCCACGCACGATTGATATTATGGGCATGAGACCTACGATTATATTTGAGTGATGACTTAGAGGGCGTGAGTCCCTGACTTGACATGGCTGCGTATATGTTGTGTCACCGTAGTTTGGCTATCATACATGTCTCCCGCTTTATATATATGCTATTATGAATTCATTACGTGATTTTCGCCACATACTTGGTACTGTTATCGACCTCTTCGGGCCGCGTCATGCCGCAGTCGAGATATCGTAACTGTCTGGTCCGCACTCTGTGATCACTGCTCATTTCTGAAAGCTCCATCCTCCGAGGCTTTGTCTTTGGTATGATTCCCGAGGTTATAGACTTTTGTACATTCAGGGGTATGGCGCCCCGTCCCGCCACAGTTGTTATTCCTAGAGGTCTGTAGTCACGTTTGTGGTTTGGGCTGTAAGAATAAAGTTGTACTGTTTCACTATCGGTTAAGTTATTTTATGAAAGGCGGCCTTATCGGCTTGCTAGTGATGTTTACCTTATACAGATTTGTTTTATGTATGTTCCGCTGCTATTCTCTGACATATACCTAACAGGGTACCCCGGAAGGGTACTAGTCGCGGCCCCGGGGTCGGGTCGTGACAGAACAAAAAGTTCCAAGGAATCCAAAAAGGTTAAAAATTGGATCTCAGAAACCCCTTCTTTCTCTACACCAACTATCTCTCTCAATTCCTCATTATTCTCAACAGCTTGTTGTGGTTCAGGTTTCTCACTCTGCTTATCACTCCCCACAACTGTGTCGCTAGGCAGATTTTCTTGCGGTACATTAATCACCATATCCATCAGCTGCCCTATTTGTGTCTCCAAATATTTGAGGGACACATTTGTCTCAGCCACAAACTGAGTCTAGCACTTGGTGAGCGTGAGTATGGCTGCATGCAACTCATTTTCATCTTCCTGTGGAACCTGTAGGTTAGGTTGTTGTTAATGATTCCATTGCCCCTGATAGTAGTAGTAGTCCATTTTTTTTTAACTTTACATACAAAATAAGAAAAACACAAAAAGTGATAAAAAGATGCTCGCATAATAAGTTAGAAACTTGTTCCTGGAGCAACCAAATTAGAAATAAAATAACATAACCAAATATATACAAACCAAATTAGAAATAATAATAGATAATTCGATACTGAAAGTATGCCAGTCCCCGACAACGGCGCCAAAAACTTGTTAGCGATATTTCTGTATGCTTAACGCAAGTGTACGTATCGTTTCAAGTAATATAGTCTGTAAGACTGAAAATCGTCCACAGAGACTGGTTATCAAGTACCGATTATCTAAGCTTTAGTTTCTATTTGGTGAACGTTAATTTATTTGTATTTTTATCTAATAACTAAGACTAAGTAATTGCAGAAAATAAACTAATTATGATAATACTTTGGTTTAAATCAGTGATGATAGAATTAGGGCTTCTAATATCCTCAACTTTCCACTCTTTTCAATCATTAATGCAACTAGAATGACTTCTTCTTCTACGTTAAGATAACGGTTAACTAAATTGTCTTATATCTCAGTTATGATATATAATCGCTCAACCCCAGTTTAAAAACCTTCTATATTTCTATGATAGGTTTTACCACATAAGAGGATTAAGAACAATAACCTATAATGCTACACAAGTATCAGGTACTTTCGTCCGCGATTTTAACCTATGTCTATAGCAGTCATACCAATATTGAATAAATCTTAATCAAGTGAAGAAGAAACTAAACTAATGCCTTAATTCATGAAAAAGAGGTTCAAGCAATTCAATAGGAAAGCCCTAATTAAGTATTTAGCTCCTAAACATTGTCACGTCAAGAACTAATACAAATCAACAAAAACTGAAATAAAAACAAACACAAGAAAAGAAACTTGAACCAAAGTTTTCTCCAATCTTGTGTTGTAGCCTCCTTTTCCTCTCCAAAGTATGATGTGAGATGTAAGATCCCAGATGAATAATTAGGATAGGGTTTAGGGATTTTATAGTTGAGAAAATATGGATTTCGGACCCTAAAAACCGTGTCAAAATCGGCCCAGAACGTGATTTTTCTGCCTCGGCACTGTGGTACTGCACAATGGTCCCGCGGTCCCGCTGTATTTCATCTTGATCTACCAACTTTCGTCCTTTTTGCTTCAAGAGCTCATTTTATGCCTTTTCTACCCACTTTTAGCTTCTTTTTGCCATTTTATCATTTAGAACTGATGCGACTCAAAAGAAAGTAAAACAACCCTAACACGACACTTGTTTAAACGAAAATGGGGAAAATACTAACTAAAAATGACTAAAAAAATGCATACAAAATACGCCTAACATTCGTCGTCGTCGTCGGAGAACCATATTTGATCGATCATAAAAGCAGATGGTTGATTAACAGATTAATTACTAGACGACGCTAGAAGACGAGCTCAATATGTGAAGTATAGTTACACGAAACGTTTTAGCTGAACCTCTATGTGGGAACATAAAATAATTTCATTCACGACACAATCGATCAAGCTTAGGATCGAGAAAGTGTCCATCCCAATGACTTGATCATCATATCTCATCTATTTTAGTTGACAACAAGACCATATCATAGATATGTCTACTGCATTGGCCAATGACTTAGTCAGCCTAATACCACATGAGAATCTTAGTGTACTCTCGAAGATACATTTGAGGAATGAATCTTAATCTTGGCTCAACTACCACCTTTAATCTATGTCGCAATATATCCAATATAAGCCGCATCTCAACCTATAAGGCATTTGAGCTTAGGACAGGATCAACGTACATTACTCTGTAAACAAGGCGCGTATCGACCTCAAGTTTAAGGACTTCTATCTCTCACACGCTGATGACACTCTAGACATATATAACAAACAATACATCAGCAGGGTATACCAATACTTCCAAAAGTATCCATATGTCCATCACGAGTTGCCATAACTTGTAGCAGGTGAGACATACTACATCCCCTAAGGATATAATGCATACCACATGTCGACGTATCACATATCATCGATATCCCATTTTCGATGATCATTAGTCGAGACAATTTTAAGAGTTACATTATAATATTAATCTCTCACATTATTAATAACCACGTAACCTCTAGGGATGCATTTATAGAATATTATAAACAATCAACTAATAATTTAATAACTGCAAATGCCATAATATTAATCTCCATTAATATAAATATGAATGTGTATAAAGTACATTTGTCCTAATACAGATTGTCTCTAGGAAGTAAATATACTGTCATAACAGTCATACCAAACAGTGTACCAGGCTGTTAAGTTGTGTTCCTATTATACATATTAACTACTCATCAACAAAACTAATCACTTAACCGGATAATAATCACAATTGAAGACTGAAACTGAAATTAAAAGGAAAGGGATTGAGATTACCTTTTTGTCGAGCAGCTACAGGGGTGACGAGTGTCGTCGAACAACCTTTCACTGAAATCAAAAGGAAAGGGATTGAGATTACTTTTTTTGTCGAGCAGCTATGGG
Organism: Przewalskia tangutica; assembly: GCA_029844215.1. NCBI lineage: Eukaryota > Viridiplantae > Streptophyta > Magnoliopsida > Solanales > Solanaceae > Przewalskia > Przewalskia tangutica. The sequence continues at coordinate 86,298,301 of CM056734.1, forward strand.
GGCGACGAGTGTCGTCGACAACCTTTCACTGAAATTTTTTCGCGGGTAGTAGCCGGGGCGACGTGCATCCTTTCACACACACAAACTTCCGATGAGCGGAAGGAGACCCCAAAAATTAGCATTTAAACCCCAAGACCTAGTCGGATTTCTAGCTCAGGAGGTAAAAAAAAACTTTTTTTTAGCGATTTTGGAATATGGTATGAGGGCTCTGATTGAAAGAGAAGGGGACTGGTGTGGTTTAGGTTTAGAAATAAAGGGGTATGGGCGGATGGGGTTTTTTTTATTATTATATTTTTTTTATAAGACGATTTTTATTTATAAAAAATAAGGATACATGGGGCCCCAGAGGGGGAAAGTAAAGTACATGAACTAAATCACCTACCTGACTAGTCCGACTGAGACACGCATACCTCTATTAGCAAGAGTGTAAAAAGAAAGAAGATGCCAAGATCAAGTACTCTATGATCATCATAGTGTTTATAACACACTCTGTGATGATGTTACATAAAATAATGCTAATGTAATGAGAATAAATTATAAGTCCAAAGGTGTAGTCTCCCTTTGGGCTTATAAAAAATTCTAGATGTTGTGTCGCTTCCTTGTCCTCTTCCAAGTATTGTTGGAACTTGATCATTTATGTTTGGTTCTATTGGATATTGCTGAGGTGGCTGGAGCCACTGTGTTTTTCCTTGGTCGTCCTCTTGTTTTTTTTACTATTGGTGTGATGACAGGAGTTGTCCCCTTCTTCTTCACTTGTACTTGTGATACTCGTATCGGCTCAGCCGGCCATTCTATCGGGAACTCATCGTGAGATGGACTTGCCCCTATGACTCGCTCCCTCTTCTCTGCTCTCTATATCTCTTTTGATAGCAGTTCATATTCGCCGTCTTCATCTGACTCATTCTCATCTTCTTCCTCCTCATAATCATCAACTGTTGTGGCTGATTCTTCATAGTCTGAATCAAGCTCTTGTTCTTCATCTGTATCTTCATACTCCTCTTTAGTATCAACACTATCACTACCCGAGGATGTAATGCCATCAAATTGTTGATTTATTACAACCAGATTGTTGTCAACATTTGTGTCCCCTGGTTCAGAAGCAGCAGCATCAACTGCAGAAACAGCTGCATCAGCTGCCGAAACAGCCGTAGCTTTGGTTCTTCGTTGAAGCTTGGATCGAGTTTTATGTGTCGTGGTACTAGCTTTGACAATCTCCTCGGCATTTGTTGTTATCCAGAAGTCATCGCTACTGTCAAATTCATCACTAGTAGCCCCACAATCTGGTGCAACAACCACACCTGAAGTAGCAACCCCAGCAGTAGAATTTCCTGTCCCAGCAACATCAACATTTCCTGAAGTTTGGCAATGCATCGGACCACTACAAATTTAGCGGAAGAAGCGATCCTCGAAGCAAAGACTACCTTTCCAAAGAAGCGGAAGCAATATCGAGAGGCGACTGCTGCATCATGTATCGCAGCAGTAGTAGCACAAACAGAACCATCTTCAGCCAAACCAGCATCAGCAACATCAGCAGAATCTGAAGTTTGAGCAGCTGCATCAGTCCCTACAAAATTGGCAGCAGCAGCAGTAGCAACCACCATATCAGCAGCAGCATCACAACATCAGGCATTGGCCTCAGTAGCTGCAACAGAAGCAGCTTCAGCCAAACCAGCAACATCATCCTGCTCCACAACATCTGCAGCATTCGCAACAACAACAACAACCAAACCAGCAGCAGCAACCTGCTCCACAACAATTGCAGCATTCGCAGCAGCAGCAGCAACCAAACCTGCAACATTTTGAACCAAACCAGCAGCCACTTGACCAGCACCAGTCACAACTACATCAACACCATCCCTAATAGAGACATCATCTCCCGACAAAATATTAAAGGCATTGGAGTTTGATAGAGGGCTGTGGTTTTGGTTTTGAGTGTTTTTGTGAGATTTTTTGTGTTTGTTGTTTTGGATGGTTTGCCATTCCTTTTAATTGTCTCGTCCCTTTCCTTTATGTTGAGTTTTGTTTGGAATAGAATCCGGAACTTGTTTTGAAGTGTTTGGATTGTTATTTGGAAGAGTAGGTTTAACTATGGGTGGAGGCAAAGGGGGATTAGGCTTCTCCTTTGAAGGTCTCAAAGATGGGTCAAGTTTCCAACATCCATACTTATCATGACCTTGTAGGCAACACTTAGTACAATATTTAGGAAGAAAATTAAACTCAATTTTATATGAATCAGTAATAATCTCATCATTCTTACCAATTTGGATTTGGAATTGAGTGGGATGCTCCCTCAACAAATCAACCTCAACTTTGACACGAGCATAACTAGGTCGAGTCTTATTTATGGTTGTTTTGTCTACACATATAGGCCTACCAACAGCTGAAGCAAAAGATAACAAGGTTGACTCCTCAAAGTAGTTGGGCGGCAAGTTGGGAAAAGAGATCCAAGCCCAAGCTATGTTGGTCTCTTTAGTGGGGTCGAGGTTAATCTCCCATTTCATAGAACGCATCGGGTGAGATACGTTCTTCTTCTTAATATCAAACGACCCGTTGATAGACATTAAAACATCATAGTCCTCCTTAATGGAGCATCTAATGAGCACATGTCTACTACACAGATAACCAATATTGACATAAGCTTTAAGCTTCAGTTGCTTAGGAATCTCAGTCCTTAAGAATTCAATGTCAGACATTCCATTACTGAATTTACCTATTACTGCCCATTTCAGATTTTGTCGCAAAACCAAGACATCTATTTCAGCTTGTTCAAACTTGAATGTAGGTTCCCCATGTATGTAGGTTACCTGTTTAATTGGCAATGGAGTTGGTAATTGGCTTATTAGAGTTGTAGAAGGACTCGCTGGATCCATCTATCGTAGTTGATGAATGGATAGCTTGAACATACTGATTTCCAAGTGAATGACCAGCCTGCGTTGCCGCTGGTGGTGGCAGAACAACCACTGGAACGCCACTGGTTGCTGGAATTATTCGCCGAAAAGTTCCATTTTGATCCAACGACAGAGAATTATTGTGTTGGGGATGTGGTAACGTTGGAAAATCAGTGGAGAGTGACTGGACAACCTCGACGGGAAGTTGTCAGTCGCAGCAGCAACCATGGCCCTGAACAAAGAGTTTGAAGGTGCAACAATGATGAAATGCAATATAGGTAGAATTGAGGCACGAAATTGGTATCAAATTGTAGCTAAGAGCATGAAGGACTCAGTGGTATTACACCCGACCCTCGACGAACACTGTATTGCCCGAACGCGTCGTCTAGGGTTTCGGGGTTTGAGTTTTGGGTGATTCGACGATTTAGAATGAATCAACGAATGTGGCGGGTATAGAAATGACGGCAGGGAGATGGTGAAGCTGTTGGTAACACCCCTGAACCTCGACCTTGCCGGAATTACCGGAAAATTGAAAAGAACGATCGAAAAACATGAGAGTTTTTCGATCTAAAAATTTCGGTGATTTAGGTTGAATCGAGGGTCAAGGGTCGATCACCAGCCTTATTTTGAGGGACTAGGTGAATTTTAGACCAATCAGAGACCGTCAACCTAATTTTAGAAAATCTGTGTGCTAATACTCACCGAAAGCGCAAAAAATCACGAATTTGAGTTTCTTGACTTATAAATGCAATAATATGTGATGATTGGCATGAATAAGTTATGGGTGTCGATCACCAGCCTTATTTTGATGGACTAGGTAAATTTTAGACCAATCAGAGACCGTCAACCTAATTTTAGAAAATCTGTGTGCTAATACCCACCGAAAGTGCAAAAAATCACGAATTTACGGATGGGGGTTGGGTTGGACTTTGGGCCGGTTTTTTCGTGTTGTGTCGGGTCAATTAAAAAAAATGGGTCCACTCTATAAAACCGTCACACAACATGTGACGGTGCAAATACACATCATATGACTGTCATAATTTTATGATAGTTTAAATATCTGTCACACAGATGTCACAAGTATCTGTTGACTAAGAAGTCAAGGAAAAAACTGTCATATTATGTGACAGTTGAAAAAATTGTCTCTGAATGTCACCATAAGTCTTTTTTTTTGTAGTGTTGAGACATTATTGATCTTAGAATTTATTTTTTATCAATTTTAGTTTTAAAGAAAGTTATATTCAAATTAAACAGTACATATATTTTAAAAAAAAATTGAATACTTCTTCAAGAAAAAAATAGAGCTTTCCAAAAAGTTGAGGCTCTAAGTCATTTCTTTACTAGCTTTATAGTCTAACCGCCCATGTCTATTCATCTGTTAGAATAGGAACGCTATGGGAACCAATGTTAAATAACTTGCTTGTTATTACGAAAATTATAAAAATGTAAAAGTTCTAGTTCGTCGTCGGAGGAGATATCATAAAAGCAGATGGTTGATACTTATAACATCAATATGGGATGTACAAATTGGATGCTAAAAGTAACATTGCATGAAATTATCAACGTGCCTCGCAAGGCCCCGCGGATGATTGGCGTCTTTATGACATCTTCCATGTGTTAGGCGTGTTCAAGAGAGATACCCATTCTCATGCGGATTTGAATGATATACAACTATACAAGTAGTGTGAAAATATAATTATTGTTTTTAGGATCAGTATAATTGAACATGTAATAACAGATTATTTATTATTTATCCTAAGTTAATAACTAATGCTATTAAATAAAATAACCTTCAATTATCTTTAAGTGGCATAATTATGTAAATATTTTTTACACTTTAAGTTCCATAGTGATAGTATGTCTCAGACATCTTTCATTATTTCTTAGTTAGGCTTATATGTAAAAGAAAATTCAATTTATACATCATATAACAAAGTATTTTTAATGCATGTGGGGTGAGTTCCGGGTCAAGGCACACTAAAAATGCACCAAAGCGTATTGGTAGGAGGCAAGTATCGTGAGACGTAAGTTTAACATTTGAGGTTGGGGTAGATTTATCTTAGGCCGAGGGGTGTCATGTGACACCGCTTCACCGATTTTTTTTATTAAATATGTATAAATAATTGAAAACTAGAAGCAAATAACGTAAATAGGAGAAAATGACACCCCTTATCACAAACAACGGCGCATCCCTGGTGATTAAGCACCTCATTTTTCGGGTAAATAGATTGATGTCGTGAATTCTACTATGTTGGAACTTGTATGGGATGAAGAAGAAACAAGTGATTAAAATTGTGAAATTGTGGCCCAAGAGTCGCGGTGCCTGGGATTAGGACCACGGCGCTGCATTTCCAGTGAGCAGGGAAAAAATCCCGTGCTAAGAGCCGCGACGCCTGATGGAAGGGTCGCGGCGCTAGATTTCCAGTAAGTCACTGGAATTTTCTGAATGAATTAGGGCGCGCGCCAGACAAGTGGTCGCGGCTGGCCGCAATGTCATTCCCAGATTTGAACCAAAAATTGTCTCTCTTCATGTAAGGTCACACCCTTTGATGAATGGTTGCTTAAAGTCGAATTTTATGCTATATAAATCATGTTAATCACTTGTTGGAATACAACACAATACTCATAACATTACAATCAATCATTAAATTCATTTAATGATCTATGATTGTGGCTCTATTATCTTCTTCTTCCAAAGGCAATTTTATGAAGAACACATATAGTAACTTCGCCAGAAGTGAAGTTCTTGTGCAAGAACTCTCACTTAGATAGTTGTATTCTCAAGGCAGACATCCGTTAAACTACAACACAAGTGGAGACGAAATTTTGTCTTAGAACACTGCATCAAGCATGTCTCTATCTACACCAAGTTAGTATGAGTTTAAATACTTGTTTTTTTATTGTTATTTATTTCAATTGATATTGAATTACTATTATATTATTGTGATTATTCATTGATGAGTCTAGATTGACACTAACAATCTAAGACAAAAATTCTCAGAAAAATGTATTTTCTGATTTGTTGAGTTTGCAAATTTTTCAGAGAATACTTTTTCCTGATTTGCAAATATGGATTAATCTGGATCATCAATGGTGAAAAACCACGTGGAGAAACCCTAGAAATTCAAGGGTTCCGATTTCAAACGCTGGCAACAAAAGATGTTGTTCTATTTGACCACTCTTCATGTGACAAATGTATTGAATGTTGAAGCTCCAACGGCATTGCCGGAAGGAGAAGGGGAGAATGCTCCTACTGATGCGGAGAGAGCCAAAAGGCTGAAGGCTATTGAGATTTGGTGGAGCCAAGAGTTTCTTTGTAAGAACTACATTCTCAACGCCTTGGATGATACTCTCTATAATATATACTCCATGTTCGGATCAGCATGAGAGTTATGACAGTCATTGGAGAACAAGTACAAAACTGAGGTTACTTGTTCGAAGAAGTTCGTCGTCGGCAAGTTCTTAAACTTCAAGATGAGTGATGCAAAACATGTTGTCAAGAAAGTGGAGGAACTCCAAGTCATTGTTCATGAACTAGAGGGTGAAGGTATGTGCCTTAACCAATATTTCCTTGTTGGTGATATTATTGAAAAATTACCTCCTTCTTGGAAGGATTTTAAGGTTTATTTGAAGCATTTAACCGATGAGATGAGTTTTGAGCAACTGGTTCTGAAAATTCGTGTTGAAGAGGACAACCGGAAGAATAAAAGGGTTGATGCTGTTTCATTGGAGCCTAATGCCAACATGATAGAAGTCAATGCTTTCAAGGCCAAGTTTTAGAAAGGCAAGGGAAAATTTGTTGGTGTCAAACCATCATTTGCAACTAGGAGGAATGCACTAGCCCCATAAATGACCAATATATTCAAGAAACCACAACCAGGATATGTTGGGTATGTGGAAAACCTGGACACTGGGCAAAATATTATCGCCTTCGCAAGAGTTAAGGTGGTGGTGTTGGAGGTTCGACTAATGTCAACCAAACCAACCGAGCTGAAATTAAGAACTAATTTATTGGTGTTGCTGCTGCACAAGTAAATTTGGTTACCAATTCAACCAATTGGTGGATGGACACAAGTGCTACAATGCACGTATGTTACGAAAAGGACATGTTTTCATCTTACAAAGCCATCAAGAATGGAGAATCACTGTTCGTGGGAAATTCCGTTGTTGTGAAGGTAGAAGGGAAAGGGAATGTGACTTTGAGGCTCACTTCTGGGAATGATCTTGTGCTCACAAATGTATTGCACATGCCTGAAATTTGTAAGAATCTGATTTCTGGGCCTGTTCTTAGTAACAAATGCTTCAAAATTGTAATAAAATCTGACAAATTTGTACTCACCAAAGGTGTGGTGTATGTAGGAAAGGGTTACCTCAGTGAGGGGCTCTTCAAACTAAGTATTGTACCTACTCATGCAATTACCATTACTAATGAAAACGCAGGCCCTAACACTGCTTCTATGTATATGGTTGATTCCTATTCTTTATGTCATTCTCGATTAGGTCATGTTAATTATCGTTCCTTACAAAGAATGGTAAAGATAGGTATGTTGCCAAAGTGTTCTATGAACAAAATGACTAAATGTGGAGTTTGCATAGAATCAAAATATGCAAGTCATCCTCATAAATCTGTTCTGAAATCAAATGAAGTACTTGGTTTAATTCATAGTGATTTGTGTGATTACCAAACAACCTTTTCGCGTGGAGGAAATAATTATTACATATCATTTATCGATGATTGCAGTGAATTTTGCTATGTATACTTAATACATACCAAATATGAGGTTTTGAACATGTTTAAAACATACATAGCGGAAGTGGAAAACCAACTTGACAAAAGAATTAAAATTCTAAGGTCAGACAGAGGTGGTGAATATCAATCAAATGAGTTCAAAGAATTTTGTTCTACTCATGTATAGTTCATCAAACCACTGCGTCATATACTCCAAAACAAAATGGAGGTCGAATGCAAGAATAGAACATTGAAAAAATATGATAAATTTTATGTTGATTAGTTCGGGGGCACCCCTCAGTCTATGGGGTGAGACGTTAATGACTGCAAATATGATATTGAACAAAATTTCTTAAAAGAAAAATGATTAATCTCCTTATGAATTGTGAAAAGGAATATTGTCTACTTTCAAAAGGATGAAAGTGTGGGGTTGTCTAGCGAAAGTTCAAGTTCCCTTACCAAAGATAACTAAACTTGGACAAAAAATGGTGGATTTCATATATATTGGTCAAGCCAATAATAATGCAGCATATAAGTTTTTGGTGTTTCACTCCGAGGTAGAAGTTATTCACAAAAATACACTTATGGAATCTGTAGAAGCAAAATTCTTTGAGGAGATTTTTCCTTACAAAGAAAAGGATAAAAATGTTCCTAATAATAATAAGAAGAGGACACTGCCTCAAGATGAGTCAAATCAAAATGATGATAATCTTACTTCATCGGTTCAAGAAGAAAATTCTGAACCAAGGACAAGTAAACGTGGAAAAGTCGCCAAAGATTTTGGACCGGACTTTATGACCTTTTCCGTTGAAGGAGAACCTCAAACATATAGGACTGCTATGAAATCATTTGAAGAACCTTATTAGAAGGAGGCTATCCAAAGCGAGGTAGAATCCATTGTACAAAATAACACATGGAAATTGGTTGATCTCCCTCCGGGACAAAAACCAATAGGCCATTAATGGATCTTCAAATGGAAACTAAGGTCTGATGGTACTATAGAAAAATACAAAGCACGTATAGTAGTCAAAGGGTTTAGACAAAAGGAAGGTGTTGATTTCTTTGATACCTACTCACCGGTATCTGGAATTACGTCTATAAGGATGTTAATTGCTATAACAGAGATTCACAATTTAGAAATACACCAAATGGATGTGAAAACTGCATTCTTGAATGGTGAACTAGATGAAGAAATTTACATGGAACAACCCGAAGGGTTTGTTGTTAAATATCAAGAAAAGAAAGTCTGTAAATTGATTAAGTCTTTACATGGACTTAAACAGGCTCCAAAACAGTGGCATAAAAAGTTTGATAATACATTATTATCAAATGGTTTTCAAATAAATGAATGTGATAAATGTGTCTACATTAAGGAGTGTAATAATGCATATGTCATTATATTCTTGTATATGGATGATATGTTAATTATGGGAACAAGTAAGGATGTAATTAACCAAACTAAGAAGATGTTTCATACCGCTTTCGATATGAAAGATATGAAAATAGCGGATGTCATTCTTGGTATTAGAATTCAAACGAATTATGAGGGTTACATACTAACTCAATCCCATTATGTTGAGAAGGTCCTTAGAAAATTTGGACACTATGATGATAGACCGGTAGTTACGTCATTTGATCCCGCTAGTCACCTTAAAAAGAATGAAGGTGATAGTGTGTCTCAATTGGAGTATACACAAGTTCTTGAAAACTTGATGTACATAATGAATTGTACGAGATCGGATTTGGCATATACAGTGAGTCAACTTAGTAGATACTCACACAATCCTGTAAATGATCATTGGGTAGCGCTAATAAGGGCACTACATTATCTAAAGCATACAATGAACTATGAGTTGCATTATACAGAATATCCTCCCGTGTTAGAAGGATATTGTGATGCTAATTGGATTTCCAACCATTCAGAAAGTAAGTCCACAAGTGGGTATGTATTTACACTTGGTGAGCGTCGATATCTTGGAAATCATCAAAGCAAACGGTAAATACGAGATCAACTATAGAAGCAGAGTTTGTAGCCTTGGATAAAGCTGCCGAAGAGGCAGAATGACTAAGAAACTTCCTAGAAGGTATTCCATTGTGGACAAAGCCTGTGACAGTCATTTGCATACATTGTGATAGTATGGCTGTCCTGACGAGGGCAAAGAATGAAATATACAATGAAAAATCAAGACATATAAGGCGACGTCATAATACAATACGAAGCTTGCTGAAAAATAGAATTATTTCCATTGATTTTGTAAAGTCAAAGGACAATATAGCGGATCCTTTGACAAAAGGTCTTACAAGAGAGCAAGTCGTATTTACATCGAGGGAAATGGGCTTAAAGCCAATACAATGAGTCATTAACTGGTGGAAACCTAACCTATCAAATTGGAGAACTCATGGTTTAGGTTCAATAGGAAAACTAGTTGGGGAAGACTCAAGGAGCATAAAACACACATATGCTCATTCCTATGGTGTACTAAGTGTGTTAATCCGTTGACGATTAAAGAGCTGAATTTTATTCTTAATAATACTCAAAAGATATTATGGTGGGATAGTGCGGACTATTCTTGTTTGGTATACCTATATGAGATTGATATGGGGTCGCTTCTAGGAGAATCGAGATGGCTACCCTTTGGCTTTCGTCTCGGTAGGTGTATTATTATACATTTTCCCAAAAGTAAATTCTCATGAAGAAGCAGTTGTTCATGACCGAAAAGAATACAACCGTAAGAATTGTAATATGTTGATATGATGTGTGTGATGCTTGCTGTCTCGATTTACTACAAAACGTGAATAGTTCAAGGCACTTTGTCCACTACTTCACAAGTAGATCCGATAAGTATTCACTACGAAAGGTTCAAGTTCAAAAGACACCGCTTCCGATGCATGTCATATCGTGTTTGACAGAAATAATGATACGTTTCTTTTATCTTATTTTCTATCCACACATGGGGTATTTTTGGATGTGTGAATAGAAAATGTGGGGTATTATTGAAACTTGTATGGGATGAAGAAGAAACGAGTGATTACAATTGTGAAATTTTGGCTCAAGAGTCGCGGCGCCTGGGATTAGGGCCGCGGCGCTGCATTTCAGTGAGCAGGAAAAAAATTCCGTGCTAATAGCCGCGGCGCTAGATTTCCAGTAAGTCACTGGAATTTTCTGGATGAATTAGGGCCGCGGCGCCTCAGGGAAAGGGTCGCGGCGCTTCGCAACGGTCATTTCCAGATTTGAACCAAAAGTTGTCTCTCTTCATGTAAGGTCACAACCTTTGATGAATGACTCCTTAAAGTCGAATTTTATGCTATATAAAGAATGTTAATCACTTGTTGGAACACAACACAATATTCATAACATTACAATCAATCATTAAATTCATTTAATGATCTATGATTGTGGCTCTATTATGTTCTTCTTCCAAAGACAATTTTCTGAAGAACACATATAGTAAATTCGCAAGAAGTGAAGTTCTTGTGCAAAAACTCTCACTTAGATAGTTGTATCCTCAAAGCAGACGTCTGTTAAACTACAACACAAATGGGGACTAATCTTTGTCTTAGGACACTGCATCAAGCAGGCCCCTATCTACACCAAATTAGTATGAGTTTAAATACTTACTGTTTTATTATTGTTTATTTCAATTGATATTAAATTACTATTATATTATTATGATTATTCATTGATGAGTCTAGATTGACACTAACATAGTCAACAACTTCATTTTTTCTTTCAAATATTTTCGCCCTCATCATATAACATAAATACAAAAGGAGATTTTGTTCATGTTCGAACGGTGGACCTCTTTAGAGGTTAGCAAAACACATGACCAGTCAGTCTAAAGTATCATATACAAACATTTCCACAAGAAAATGTTAGAATAGTATATGTTGCTGCTTCCCAGTTAGTTGTGTGCTTTGAATACATTTCAAAAATAAAAATTCACCGAGAAAAGTTATATATATAGTTGTGCTTTATTATATTATGTTCTTTTTTTAGTATGATGTTATAGCATTTTATTTATTTGGTTGCATTTTAAATAGTGACACCACTTATTAAACGTTACATTTTTTTAGTGCAAGGAAGCCAATGAATTAGTTGTTTCACATGTGTTGAACTTTTTTTAGTGCAACTTGAAAGTATTGGTCTTCAATCCCATTAAAGAAAAAGAGGTACAAAGTTCTCTATCTCTCTAACTTTTGCTTTCTCTATGATTTTTTATCTTGTCATTGAAGACTATACATGCCCTCAAAATTTATACAATCAAACCTCTATAATAATATTATTGGATCAAAAAAAAATTGACGGCTAGCGAATTACTGTTATACATCTATAACAATATTGACATTTAAATAATACGTATTTTATTGTTATAGGAAAATAAGGATGCTACAATGAATGTGTGGGCATACTAGGAGATATAGGATTTGGAATAATGATATCTGGGACAAGGTGAGAGTGGCCTCGGTAGAGGATAAGATGGGAGAAGCGAGACTAAGATGGTTCGAATATGTCTGAAAAGATGCACGGATGCGCCATTGCGGAGGTGTAGAGGTTGGCTATGGACATTTTTAGGAGAGGTAGAGGTAGGCCGAAGAAGTATGGGGAGAAGTGATTAGACAGGACATGACACAGGTTCAGCTTACCGAGGACATGACCTTGGACAAGAGTTTATAGAGGACATATTAAGTTAGTAGGTAGTTGAACATTGTTCTACTTGTCCTTTCATACTAGTAGTCGTGGTGTTATTCTTGTAGATTCTTGTGCTTCAATTTCTGCTACTATCTATTGTTTTATTTTTGTACTTTAGTTTTCTTATTAGTTTGTGGTAGTTATGACTCCTTTTTCAGATAGTTTTATCATGTTTTTAGTATTTTGTCATGACGTTGTCACTATTTTGAGTTTATTGTCCTTGTGCTGAGAGTATACCGGAAATGACCTTTCTACCTCTCAAGGTAGGGTAAAGTTTGCGTACACTCTACCTTCTCCAGACCCCATTTTGTGGGATTTTACTGGATATGTTGTTGTTATTATTATAGGCAAAACAGATGTATAAAATCTAACTTTTCATTTATTTTAATTGCAAAATCTTAAACTTGATCACACTTTTTATAATGCAGGAAAATCTTTTCATGATGGAAATATATATTCATATAACATTCTTTGTTATAATAAGTGTATTAAAGTATCAAAATATTGGTAAAAAAATCTCGTATTGATAATCTCAGAGATTCTATTTCAATGAAGATGATTAATCATAATATTATCAAAAATGAAGATGGTTGTTATAAATGAATAATTTTATAAAGTGCTTACTGTTATCAAAATGGATGTTATTATAGGTAAAAAAACTATTATGAAGAGGTAAAAATAAAACATAAAAGATCGATTCCAAAAAAAATAATTGTTATAGAGAAGTGCTATTCTATGAGGATGTCGTTATAGAAAGGTCTGACGCTAGAGGGAGAAAATAATAACCCATCCCACCTCTTCACCCCAAAAGGAAAAAAAATTAAAAGCTCAAGAAAATATATGTAGAAAAAGATGCATTTAAGAGTGGTGAAGGAGAAGCATCCAAGGGTATGGTCTAGTTAATAAAGTGAGTTGAAAATATGAAGTTTCAAATTTAGCAGAGACAAAAAGATATCTGGTATTTGTTGCTGATGGGGCGATAAATATTACGTTGTTCAAGATATAAAAGATAAACTCAAGCATTACATGGGTACACGCTACTTTCTAGTTTAAGGAAGTCAATGAGCTAGTTGCCCGAGGTGATGCACATTTTTAGTGCAATTTGCGAGTATTAGTCTTTCATTATATTTAAAACTCTCGCATTCATAGAAAAAAGAGGTACATTGTTCTATCTCCTCCATTCTTCCTAATAGTTTTTACTTTTGTTGTTGAAGATTATACATACCCTTGAAACTTATAGATGGAGATAATATCAAATCATCATACCCTCACTTCTAAAATAAAAAAATAAAAAAGGATAGCTCAAGAAAATATATGTAGAAAAAAAATGCATTAAAGAGTGGTGAAGGAAAAATGTGAAACTCTGTTGAAGTAATAGGGTGCACTGGGCACCCGGAGTGGGGAGTAGCATTTTTTATTCCTAAATATATGTATATATTGTTATTTTGGTCCTTGTAATATCCGACGAAGCATATTTTATTTTTAATTAATTGAAATATGTGCTTTTAGTCCTTTTATGTAAGAAGTATGTTATATTTAAATTGCTTTTAGAATTATATTATCATCAAATATAGAATAAGTGGATAATTAGGTTGTAGAACAACTAATAATTATGGTAAATTCGTGCGGAAGTATTTCCCCTATCATAGAAGATACCATTGCTAGTGTAAATACCAATCCCATCATGGCATAATAGGGCCGAGACGATTAGATAGCACCATAAGACTTCCTTAGCGAATACTAGCGCCATCCTCAGACACTGAAGTCAGTCGGATTCGATACAAGCCCCATAGGGATCATAATCATGATATCCTCCGTCCAACCCTGTTTTCTCTGACTTTGTCCGTGTCAACAAACAATTTGAAATACCTCGACTTTTTTAGAACAGGTCTGAGTCAAATAACAATGATTCGAAGCACTTCTTTTTACACCTAGCAAAATACGTCTAGTTCTCCCTCCGCTTGTCTATCTCAATAGGAAATTCATGAATATTAACAAGCAAATGGACAAAACATTAACCATTTAAATTAAATGAAGGTTATTGAGGGATAAAAAAATATTATTAACCCTTTTCTTGTTCTTGCATTTGGTCTTCAATCCTTTTTAGCTTATCTTTGGTCTTTACGTTGTCAACATGTGTTGAATTTGGGCGGGTCAAATACATACAACGTACCTAGTGAAATTTCACAACGCGTGGTCTAAGGAGGGTATAGTGTACACAACATTACCTCTAATATGGTAGAGAGGTTGTTTCTGAAAGATCCCCGGCTCAAGAGAAAGTATAAGCAAAAGAAATGGTAGACACGAGCAAGAAATTTAAAGAAGTATGAAAATGAAGATAACGAAAGTGAACATGATAAAACATTCTGAAAAAAGAATCAGTAACTACCACATGTAAATACGATAATCAAAGTGCACGAAACAACAGATAGCAGCAGAAATCAAAGGATAGAAAACTACAAAATAATATTGTGCCTACTAGTATGATACGTTAAGTGGGACTACCCACTAACCTTCTAGTCTAATCTAGGTTCTTCATAACGTCCTATATAAGGTCATGTCCTCGGTAATCTGGAAATGTGCCATGTCATGTCTAATCACCTCTCCCAATACATCTTCGGCCTCCCTCTACCTCTTCTAAAATTGTCCATATCCAACCTCTCACACCTCCGCACTAGGCATCTGTGTCTCTCATTTTCACATGCGCAAACCATCTCAGCCTCGCTTCCCACATCTTTTCCTCCACCGAGGCTACTCTCTCCTTATCCTGGATATCTTCATTCCTAATCCTATCTCTCCTAGTGTGCCCACACATCCATTGCAACATTCTCATTTTCGCAACTTTCTTCTTCTAAATATTGGAGTTTTTGACAGGCCAACACTCCGCCACATACAATATATTCGGTCTAACCACCACTTGTAGAACTTACCTTTAAGTTTTGGTGGCACCTTCTTATCACACGACACTCCGAAAGAGAGCCTCCATTTCATCCACATTATACCAATATGATGTGTGACATCATCATCAATCTCTCTATTTCCTTGTATAATAGACCCAAGATACTTGAAACTATCTTTCTTCTAGATGACCTGGGTACCAAGCATCACTTCCACGCCAACCTCATGTGGTACGTTATTGAACTTGCACTCCAAGTACTCCGTCTTGGTCTTACTTAACTTGAACCCTTTAGACTCAAGAGTTTGTCTCCAACCCTCCAGCTTATCATTAACTCCGCTGCGAGTCTCGTCAATCAGGACTTTGTCATCCGCAAATAACATACACCCGTTATCTTAATAAAGGAACGGGGCTACTTAGGCTTAAATGAGCTAAAAATGAGTCATAATTCAAGCATTTATTCTTACCACGTTTTAATTAATGTATTTATTTTTATAAATTATTTGAGTACATAATACAACTTTTTGTTCTTTATAGGTATATATAACATACCAAGGTCTTACAACAACAACAACAACATGTCAGTGTAATCCCACATGTGGAGTCTGGAGATAGTAGGATGTACGCAAAATTTATCTCTAACTTTGTGAGGTAAAGAGGTTGTTTTTTATACACCTTTGACTCAAAAGAAACATAATGGATGTAGGATTGCAAGGAAAATAAGATAACAAAATATCAAGATACAAAACAGATAAAGCAATAGATAATAGCATATACTGAAGAGTAAGGAACTATGTGATACCTAAATTATACTACTAAGAAAAGAAGAAGAATAGGCTCGCACACAAAATGTGATAATACTCAAATATCTACTAACGGATCACTCTAATTCTTAATCGTCTTATCTTAAGTCATGTCCTCAGTCAGCTGAAGTTGTGATATGTCCTATCTAATCACCTCTTATCCCCCAGTTCTTCTTCATCTATCTCTACCTCTCCCTCTCCTAACTCTTGTTACTGTACACTTTCTAACTGATTTATCCTCACACCTAGAGGTGTTCACAGGTTTGGTTATAAACTGATTTGAACCAAAAATCTCATCAAACCGATTAAATAAACTGATATTTTTTTGGGTTTGATTTTATTTTAAATACCCTATAGTTTTGTGCGTCAGTGAGAGCGTAGTTAAGTCGACTTGAGATCCGGTGACTCAAGACCCATTTTGAGGGTCCCTTATGACTCAGATGGATATAATGAAGTTTTTGAAAGGTTTGAGGTCATTTAGATTGAAGGCACCATCCCTATGAAGTTAGCACGATACGTTAAGCATTTTGCGTCGCAAAACCTATTCTGCCTCGTGAATTTGGCCACAGCTCAAGGCCATCCCTTGGCCACCTCACTGCTACCATATACGATGGAGGATGTGGGAGTAGACCACCATTTGCATCGCATATCCTCCCGCATACATGAGGTGGTGGAAAGGCTTATTTAAGGTTAAGTTAGAGACCTCACTTTGGTTAAATCATTTTCGACCCCAACAGGCGCTAAATGCTCTCAAACTCTTTCCAAATGCTTATATATCGTGAAAGAACATTTCCATAAGCTTATTATGATGTGAATTTCTCCTTGTAAAGCTTAGATCATCTTGAAAATCCTCCTTAATTTGTTGAGTAAAGCTTGAAGTTTCTCGGAGCTCGGAAGAAATCTTGCAGTGAAAGATATCTTGGTTGTTTTAAGGTAAGGTTTTGCTACTCCTAGATGTTCTCTAAATCATCCTAGCTTAGCTTGTTCAATTGGTAAATATAACTTGTAAGAATTGAGTTAAACTTTATAATGGAGGTGTGTTGATTGTTGGATGATTTTGGATAAGTTCATGAGATGGTTATGGATGGATATTGTGGAGTATGATAGTTGTAATCTTGATTTGTTGTAATTGATGAAGAATAGATGATAGTAGCTTGGTTTCCATAAAAACAAACACATGATAATGATGTACTCCAAGTGTTTGCCATAATGTCATAATGAACCGAATCTTAGCATATCAACCCAAATCTTAACTCAAATTACCTCTATTATGTAGGTTATCATTCGTAGGGCGTACAAGGCTTTGTGATACTAACGTTGGCCAAATGACGAGGTATGTAAGGCTTATCATGTTTTTTCATGATCATAATAGAAACGACAAATAACGAAATGTTCCTAAAAAGGACTCGAATCTTGGTCATTGAAGATGTGTTTGTTCTTCATTCTCTAGATTCAATATTGAACCTTATTTATCCCTTGTCGGAAGTACTTTTCTGCATCTACATATGCCTTTCTTGCCTTACATATTCAATACATTGTTCGTACTGACATCCCTTTTATTAAAGGGCACTGCGTTTCATGTCCACAGGTTCAGATAAATGGAGTGACGACCATCCACATTAGGATACCAGCTCAACGATGATGTTAGAGCTCTATATTATTCCAAAGGTTCCTATTCTGAGTCGAAATGGTTTATGTACATGTACGGGTATTATGAGCCCTATCCCGATATTCTGTTATGTTATGTTACTCTTAGAGACTTGTAGACTTGGGTATTATATACAATGGTTTTGTATGACCTTGTCGTCCTTGTATATACATATATGGTTGGGATGTCGTCTTTTACAGGTTAATTTGTTTCAATTGTCTTCAGGTTATGTTTCACAAGTGGTACGCTCGGCCTGTTCAGGCACTGGGTGTCCCCCCCCCCCCCCCTCAAGGTTGGGTGTGACAGATAACATTTGATTTGGTGTTATTAAAATAAAATTGAAGAAAAAAAATTAACCAAACCGATAAATTTTATATATAATTTTTTGTAATTGTATAAGTACAATATTATGTTTTATAAATATTTCAAATACTGTGTACTTTTTCATCAAAATTTTATTTATTTCTCATAGACTAATGAACTTACACCTTAATTAAATCCATTTCTTAAAATAAACCATAAATCCAAACCTATTTATTCAAAGAAATAACAATAATACTTACCTAAAACTCTTTTCTATTTCTTCTAAACTCTATTCACTTTATTAAAATTTATAAATCTTAAGACATTTTCTCCATGATTCAAGAAAATTATAGCCATCACAATAGAAGGGTAATAACGAATTATAAGATAGAAAGGGATGAAAAATTCATTCCCAGTTGTAGGGAAAATGAAAGAAAAAAATAACATTAAGATTCTTTAAAAATAAAAAAACCAAATCAAATCGAATCAAACCTACTATAACAAAATCGATGATTGTGTATTATATTTGGTTTGGTTTAGTTCTAATAATTTAAAACCCAGCTAAATTGATTTGGTTTTGAATTTAACTAAAAACTCCATGAACACCCCTACTCACATCTCTTCTAAACATGCCCGAACCATCTCAGTCTCGCTTCTCTCATCTTGTCCGCCACGGAGACCACTCTGACCTTGTCCTTAATAACTGCATTTATCATATCTCTCCTAGTATGCCTACACATCCATCTGAGCATCTTCATCTCCGCTATCTTCATGAACATGAATGTTCTTGACTGGCCAACACTCTAGCTTATACAACAACGCGGGTCTAACATACCAAGGTCTTCTTAAAAAAAAATTATAAGATTTCTCATGAGTTAATTTGAGTTACATATCAGTCCAAATTTTAAGGGAAAATCAATTCCCATAACTAAATAAGACCATATATTACTAAACATATAGGCATTTCTCCTTATTTGGCAAACATAACAAGGTTTCACATTTTGTAGCAAATCTGGAAAGAAAGAAAAACTTGTGTGCAACCCTTCTCTTTGTGCGCAGCCCCCTTCTCCTTCACCAACAAGCAAATAATACCAACCAAGTGTTTCCAATCTGGGGACTTTCCATCTCCATTAGCCAGTGCAATTGCCATGATACAAGTAGCTTCCATGACCCACAAGAGAGGATTCCACATGAACCCAGGAACTAGTGTACTTTGCTTTCCTTTTTCTCTTTCAACTTGTTGGGTCGAAAGATTTGAAGCTTGTTCGTTCCTTCGTTCGAACTCACACCCTCCCGGGTACATTTTCAGTTATATACATATTTTAGACATGAAATCGTGAGCAAGATTCGAAGTGTGATTATTTTAAAAAATCTAACATGAACTTTATACACAATTTATACAGTTATATACATATTTCATACTGATACTATATAATTTTTATACACAAAATTGTGAGAGAAATTCTAAGCATTGAGCGAGATTCGAAGTGTGATTTCGTATATATATATTTTTAAATCTCTCGCTATGTTTGGTAAACGGAAATCTCCTGGTCTGATAAATATGTCTTATTTTGTATATATAATTTTTTTTTCCAATTTTAAATAAACTAAATTGTGCGAATCAAAATGACATGAACTAATAAATGAACCGGTTAGTGACCCCCACAAATATTAACGGCTTGGACGACCCATGTATTCATGGGATAATTTTCCACCTATATGCCAGCCTTTTCATCTTTCATTTTTTCCTTAAGCCTTTGTGTATATGACAAAATTCGTATAAGACATCTGCACGAATTATGTTGTGACACATGGTAGATGATGTTGAGTCATGTCCATATCAGCTTAAGGCACTATCGGAAATATATGAGCAGGATCGGGAGCGTCGTACGTATACTTGGTACCGATAATTCAGAAGCTTAGGTGAAACGTTCAAATTACAACGGGTGGTCGTTACTGAGCAGGTCATACATCTTCCAATGTAACATTAATGACATTTATAAAGACACTAATTATTTAATTATTACAACATTCATTCTTTTATATTAATAAAAGCATATTTCGTGGGGTGTGTACCCATGAGCTCATGTATAAATAGGACACCTAGTTCCAATGTAAATCATCATACAAAAGTTATTACAACACATTCTCTAATATTCCTCTCAATTATAGTGCTTTCATACTAGTTACAGAGACTTTACCCAGGAGCTTAGACAAGTCCCAAGGTAATTATCTCTTTACTTTGTCTTGATATATTTACGAGCATTATATTTTGTCTAATATTATTGTCGAATCAGTCACTTGATATTCACGTGTCCTTGACCACGTATATAAATTCAGTTGTACCATTTTAGGGGTAAATAGTTTGGTGCCAACCGTAGTGACCCCTTTTTCTATTAATCTAATTTTTTTCTATGACTCATGTTTTTCTGTTCAAAGCAAATAAATGACAGGAAGAAAAGAATTTGGAAACAACCACAACACTGGGGATAACACTAACAATCTCCCCATCGGACCATATGGCCTACCGAAAGAAGATCTGATTCCAAACAATACAATGGCTACAGATGGAGCCACATCCGGAGGTGTACAAACTCAACAGAAGGATGTTCCCAATGACGAGACTCCTTAGGAAGCCATACAAAATCTGAAGAAACAAAATTCCGCTATGAGTGAATAGTTGGACCACCTGATGTAGTTCTATTCAGATTATGTTTCCAAGAATAATGACAGTACCTCAATAGACAAATCGGTAGCTCCACCGAACACCACCGGAGATGCCAGAAATGATCAGAATAGGTCAAGAAATGATGGTACTTCAGAAAGCGAAATCATTCCTAAAAATCCGTTCCAGGACCACGTTTTAAAATTTATGAAAGTCATGAAAAATAAAGTGGACACCAATACAGAAAAGGCAGAGAAAATGCCAATGAGTTCCGGCAAATGTTAAATCAAATACCAGGATCCCCTCCTATGGTGGAAGGACTAGATGCTAGAAGATATATTCATGTAGCGTATAAGCCAGAGGCCGCGCCCGACTGATCCCAAAAAGGTTCAAAATGGTGTTTATACCCAAATATGATAGGACTACTGATCCGCATGAGCACATTACGACATATACTACGGCCATAAAAGGAAATGATTTAAGAGAACATGAGATACAATCAGTTCTAATCAAGAAGTTCGCTAAAACACTTGCTAAGGGAGCCTTGACATGGTATTCACTCCTCTCTGAGCATTCAATTGGGTCATTCGCCCAGCTTGCCGAAATGTTCATAAAAGCACATGTGTGGGTACGGAAGGTGATTACGACGAAGGCAGATATCTTCCACATTGTGAAAGGAGAGACAAAGCTCCTTAGAGATTTTGTTACACGGTTCCAAAAGGAACAAATACTACTACTCGCGGTCCCGGACGGATGGGCTACAAAGGCTTTCATAAAGGATTTGAATCCTTTAAGTTCGGATGCCTTACGGAAGCTCAATGAGAATTTATGAAAATTTCACGCTTCAACCTGGGAAGATGTGCACAATCGATATGAGTCCAAGATCTGAATGAAACATGTTTTTTTGGGGACTCAGGCCGGAAGTATTTTTTGGAAATCAAATAAAGGATATGAGGCATATGGAACTCTTCGAATATCGCTTCTAACCTTACCTCGCTCCCGGGAAGTCAGGAGGAGGACAAGATTTTCGCTCCCTTGAGAAAACAAATACCAAAAGAGGTTTTGGAAGAAATAATTAGGGACTAGTGAATTTCGACAAGGGAAATTCATTCAACTCCTCCACAAAGAGTTTCGGATACCCGAAATTATTTGGGTACAACTTCAGCATCAACGAAAACCAAATGTTGGCGGTACTGAGAACTCATCCAACATCCCGACCCCTAAAATCGTTACAGTCTTATCTGAATAAAAGGGATCATTATGTATGGTGTGATTTTCATAGCACGCACATACACAAAACCATAGATTGCATACACCTATAAGAGGAGGTGGCAAGAATGCTGAGCAAGGGCCACCTACGGGAATATTTGAGTGAAAGGGCTCGTAACAATTATGAACGGGGTCCACTCGCTGAAGACAAATCTAATCAGGTCGCGCCACCTCATATTATAAACATGATCGGCTAAGAAAACAAAAACTTCAATGATCCAGGAGAAGAGATTTCAGAATATACCAGATGAACATGCTATTACTTTTATCGAGGAAGACGTTGTCGGGGTAATGTTCTCTCACAATGATGTTTTGGTAATTTCGGTACACATTGATTATTTCCAGGTTAAGAGAGTTTTGATCAATACCGGAAGCTCTACTAATATAATATGGCTGAAGGTTGTGGAAGAAATGAACATAGCAGACAAAATTATTTCGACTTCTAAGACTCTCAAGTTTCAACATGTCTAGTGAAATCACGAAGGGAGATGATAAAATTTTATGTCATTGATGGTGACATGAGGTATAATACGATCTTCGAGAGGTAGTGGATACATGATATGAAGGTGGTCCCATCAACATTACATCTATTGGTGAAATTCCCGAATCAGAAAAGATCTAGCAAATTCGAGGAGAACAACCCGCTGCCCGGGAGATGTACTCCATAGAGGAATCATGGGCAATGGAATATCTCAAATAGCAATTATAGAAAGTGGAGCATGCATCAGAAAACGTTCAACAGGTTTCCTCATCAAAAGCAGAATCAACATTTCCGGAAGAGGAGTTTCCCGATCGATATCAGGTGCCTAGATATTTTCAGGTACTGAACGAGTCAGATGCCACCATGTCCATCGTAGAATAACTCAAACAAATAGCTTTGCATGAGGAAACACATGATAAAAATGTATACCTAGGCACGGGGTTAACCCCGGAGCTCAGGGATTTAATTTTTAGTCATCTTGAAACTAACAGTGATTGTTTTGCATGGTCACATAAGGATATGACAAGCATCCCTCCAGAAGTCGCAACTCATAAGTTGGGCCTGGATCTTAGTTCCCCTCCCGTGCGACAGAAGAAACGGCCTATATCCGAACTCCGCAATAGGTTTGTAAAAGAAGAGGTAGCTAGATTACTTAATATATGGTCAATCTGGGAGGTGAAATATCCGGATTGGTTATAAAACTTAGTCGTAGTATTAAAAGGGGAAATAAATTTAGGGTGTGCATTGATTATAAGGATTTAAATAAACTATGTCTGAAAGACTCATTTCCATTGTCAAACATAGATTAAATAATCGATGCTATAGACGAGCACGAGATAATGAGTTTTCTCGATGAGTATTCCAGGTAAAACCAAATAAGGATGTACCAGGAAGACCAAGAAAAAATATCATTTTAACTATTTTCGACACTTATTGTTATAATGTTATGCTTTTCGTATTAAAAAATGTCGAAGCTACCTATCAATGGTTAGTGAATAAAATGTTTGAAAAAAAAATAGGAAAAACTATGGAAGTATATATAGAGGATATGATTTTTAAGAGTCTTCATGAAGAGGACCATTTAAGTCATTTGCATGAAACTTTTGAGGTGCTGAGAAAGTACAATATGAAATTTAACCTCGAGAAATGTGCTTGCGGGGTATGCACAGGAAAATTCTTGGATTTATTGGTTTCTTAGATAGGAATCGAGATAAATCCCGACAAAATAAAAGTTATTAAAGACATACCGGACACATTGAAGATGTGAAAGTGGTAAAGCGGTTGATCAGGCGAGTGGCAACTCTCAACAGGTTTATATTCGGGTCGTCAGAAAAATGCCATAGGTTTTTCTCGCTTCTAAAAAATAAGAACAACTTTGTATGGACGCATGAATGCCAACAGTCCCTACGAGACTTGAAAGCTTATTTGTCCAGTCCTCCACTCATGTCAAAGCCAAAGGACGGAGAATGACTTCTCATATATCTTGTTGTCTCGGAGGTGGCGGTATATATACACAATTTCCTGTTTATTATGTAAGTAGAATAATATTGGGGGCCGAACCTCAAAAGATTGGACTTTTCTTTAATGATGTCATCATAGAATCTTTGACCATACTTTCAATGCCACACAATTGTTGTAGTAACCACGTTTCTACTTAAAAATGTCTTACATAAGCCCAATTTTCAGGGCATTTAGCCAAATGGGTGGTAGAATTAAGTGAGTTTGATATTGAATATAGACTCCGAACTACGATAAATCCACAGGTCCTCGCAAATTTTATGGCTAATTTCAGTCCTAGAGTAACCCTTCAGGCGGAAAAAGATGTTATTTTGGTCTCGAGGACTGCCCCCGGGGTCTACACGCTCCACGCAGATGGTACCTCCAATGTCAATGGGACCAGTCTAGGATACAGTTGCATACTCTCACTGGGTAAGTCTCAAGGCAAGAAATTCATAGTTCTCCTTTAACTAACAATAAAGCCAAGTATGAGGCTTTGGTTGCAGACCTAGAATTAGCCCGAGGCTTAGGATCTCAAATAATTAAAGTTAAATATTATTCGTTGCTGGTGATGATATCAAATTCATGGAGTGTTCTAGGCCAAAGAGAAGTGAATGTTGCTATACCTCGAGAAGGTTTTGAAGCTACTTTCTAGATTCCAAGAATGGACGGTTGTACATATACCCCGAAAAGAAAATATAGAGGCATATGCACTCGTAAACTTGGGTTCTAGTTGATTCGATTCTAAAACGGAGTCGGTTGTTGCATTCGGCTCTTGATTCGGAAGGGTACAATGAGGTGAACTCAACCAGCCTAACTTGGGACTAGAAGAATGAATTCCTGGACTCATAGAAATGAGGACCAATGCTACTCGTTATTGTATTATAGATTGAAAACTTTATCGTCAGTGTTATTATGGTCCCTTATCCCGATGTGTAGGCCCTGAGGAAGCTGATTACGTGATGATGGAGGTACACGAAGACATATGTGAAAATAATTCGGAAGCGGAATTCTTAATGAGAAAACCCATGAGGGTCGGTTATTATTGGCCCCAGATTGAAGAGGATACAAAAACATTCGTAAAAAAGTGTGACAAATGCCAACGTCATGCGCAACTGCTACATCAACTAGGAGAAGAAGTGCATCCGGTTGTATCCCTATGGTCGTTCATGAAGTAGGGGATGGATATAGTCAGACCCTTACTTGTGGCATTGGGATATATATCTCAAAATATATTTATGACTGACTATTTTTTTAAATAGGTTGAAGATGCAGCTTACATGAACCTTCGGTAGAAGGAGGCGATTGAATTTATTTGGCAACACATCATTTGTCATTTTGGCATTCCAAATGAGTTAACTTGTGACAACAATCAGAATTTCATCGGTGTCAAGGTCACAAAGTTCCTGGATGGCTTGAACATTAAGAGAATCACTTCCACTCCCTATCATCCCACTATCAATGGTCAAGCTGAATCAACGAACAAAACCATAATCCAGAACTTGAAGAAGAAGTTGGAAGCAACAAAAGGAAATTGGACTTCCATGCTACCAGAGATATTATGAGCTTATAGAACCACGACAAAAAGGAGTACCAAAGAAACTCATTTTTCCTTGGTTCATGGTGCAGAGGCTTTAATTCTGGTAGAAGTAAAATTCTAAGCTTAAGGTATCTTCGGGCATAGGAGCAAGCTAATTTAGAGTCAATATCCGTGCATCTAGATTTACTAGAGGAACGTTGAGATCTCGCATACGTCCGGATGGTTTCCTAGAAATAAGGAATGGAGTGATACTATAACCTGGGCACAAATATACAATACTTTAAACTCGGGGACTTTGTGCTCCGTATAGTAACTCAAAGCACACGAGAGCATAATATTGGAAAATTAGGCACAAACTAGGAAGGTCCATACATCATCACCGGTATCATCGGTAAAAGAGCTTATCAATTGGCAGACCAACAAAGAAACAAACTTCCTAGTAATGAGAATGTAAGTTATGTAAAGAAGTATTATGTGTAGTAAGATAAATATGCGCTGCACTCTTTTTTCTTTCGTTTAATTTTTATCCCAAATGGATTTTTTCAGCAAGATTTTTAATGAGATAGCACCACAAATAAGCATGTTGATAGTGTTGCTACCAAGGAAAGATATCTAGTGTCCGAGTCTTCAAAGCATGAACTTCTAGACACTGGGGTCTATATACACCCGTATAGGAGTGAATGAGATTCAAAAATTTCAATACTTCAAGGAAATCCACCCGATACTAGGAACTTCTTAGATATTGGGGACTACCCAG
This sequence comes from Przewalskia tangutica, assembly GCA_029844215.1. Taxonomy (NCBI): domain Eukaryota; kingdom Viridiplantae; phylum Streptophyta; class Magnoliopsida; order Solanales; family Solanaceae; genus Przewalskia; species Przewalskia tangutica. Next base: position 86,324,467 of record CM056734.1, read on the forward strand.
ATTTTCAAATTAAATATGTAACCGGACTTACCACACTAGATGGCAGCCAAATTATTCTTGCATGTGCATTCACATTTGTAAGTTAAGGGAATCAATCAAATTTTCCTTTTATGATTACTAAATCTTTGTCATCAAGAGCATAAAATGTGTGTTATTCTAAACATATCGAAAATTTCGTGTCATAATGAATACGAGACGTCATCTTCTACAACACCATTAAAAATAAGGGCCCTCTCTTGCTAAAAACCTTAACGAAAAATAAAAGTTAAGGCTCCTGATAGTAAAAATACCAGAGTTTTAAGTTGACCGAAACCAAGGCAAATCCGGAACCAACTATAGAGGTCATGAGAAGCCTCGATAAAAAGATAGAAAAATACATCTTTTGGAATACATTTAAGTTTGATGGAAAGTTATTAAAAACTCTAAGGCTTAGTGTTTGCTAATTATGAAGTAAGCTTTAAATTATGGCTTAGTTTATGAAGTGATGAAATCATATTGAAGGAAGAAATGGAAAATTACTTACAAAAGAATAAAAGCATAGATGGAAACCTTGAGCAGATTACGAAAAACGAAATTCATTCATACTTTTACCAGGCTGAAATCAACCCGGTTACAAAAGGTATCAACCGGGCCCAAAAGTGACCCGGTGACAGTAAAAAACAAAATAAAATTAAAATATGTGTGAAAGGTTACAATCCGCTTGCTCCATGATCCGCTTGGGGTGTTCTAAAAAATCAGAGCAATCAGAAGTAACAAGTTCTAAAAAGTTGGGAATGAAGGAGGCAATTCAGAGGCTTCGACTCCCGAAATTCATCATCTCCACCCCCTCTGGATGAAGCGTTATCTTCTTCCATAGGGATGGGATCATCGGGACTATCCGTTAATGCTAAGTCCAACTGACAGGATTTGGTGATCTCTTCATTAATATCGATGAGCCCAACATTCATATCTTTCAAGACTTTCTGGCGCATCATATCGTTGTTCCTAACCATATGCAAAATATAGCTATCAATGGTAGCTTGGATTTCTTCTTCTACAGTTTGAACAGCCTGAGTGAGCCCAATATTAGTTGTATGAAGGAGTTCATTGTCTTGAGTTAGCTCAGCGACGTCTTTCCGTTGTTGCTCATTTTGGGCGGCCATGGTAGACAAACGAGACCTCAAGGACTCGTTCACCCTCTTGAAAGCCTTTATCTCGGTCTCTTTGATCTAGAGGCACTCAGCAAAGTGCTCAGATCCGCCTCAAACTCGGACAAACGCATCGTCAGATATGACATTATATTTGATTCCTCGTTCTATTTCTTCTACCAATCTCTTATCCAGATCATTGTCGAGATTGGTAAGAATAACTTTACTACCCCTACAATGTTTGTTGATGACTTAGTCATGAAAGATGTGTGGGGAATAGAGGCGAATAAGATGTTCCAAGGAAAAGAAAATGCTGGCCTCTTGAGCAAAATTTCAGAGGCAAGCAACTGCCCTCCAAACTTGGGGTCCCACCTGGGCAATACAAAATTTGTAGCAACAACAGAATTCAAGAATTTAGTAATTAATGGTTCCCCGAGTTTCATCGAGAAAGGGTAAGTAAAAATGAACGAATACCCTTGCCTATATGAGGTTATCCTTTCGTGGTCCTCAGAATCAAAACCTCATTGACCTCCAACGATAGTCGGATTTCACAGTTGGTAAAATATTAGAAGTGATTCGAGTCTTGGAGTCGTCGGCGGGTGTGGGCGTATTTTGTATACGCTTTTTTAGTCATTTTTAGTTAGTATTTTCCCCATTTTCGTTTAAATAAGTGTAGTGTTAGGGTCTTTTTTCTTTCTTTTGAGTCACAACGGTTCAAGGGCAAAATGACTAAAAGGAGCGAAAATCGGGCATAAAAAGAGGGTCCCGGGCAAAAAGGTTAAAAATTGGAGATTCGGACGAAGGCAAAGCAGCGCCGTGGAGCCAAGTAGGACCGCGGCGCCAGAAGATCAGACTGTTGTTAGGCGTATTTTGTATACGCTTTTTTAGTCATTTTTAGTTAGTATTTTACTCATTTTTGTTGTGTTTAGTATAGTATTGGGTTTGTTTTTCTTTCTTTTGAGTCACAACGGTTCCAAAAGGTAAAATGGCGAAAAGGAGCGAGAATTGGGCAGAAAAGGTGCTCCCGAGGCAAAAAGGACGAAAGTTGGCACATCAGGACGGAGGATTTTTATCACCGCGGTGCCAATATGCAGAACCGCAGTGCCATATTTACTGAGAAGCCACAGGACTTTCAGCACCGCGGTGCCACTATGCAGAACCGCGGTGCCATATTTTCTGAGAAGGTGCAGGAGTTTGTGCCGCTGCGCGTTATGCAGAATCGCGCATGGTGCGTAAAATCTCGCCCAAGAAGAATTGGCTAAGGGCAGATTGGTCTATAGGGCATGAAATTTGGAACATATTTAAGCCCTAGGGATTAATGCTATGAGGGGTTGATCATTCTACAACATAGCACAACACAAAACAACAAGGGAGGCTACAATTGGAGACTTAGTTCGCAGTAATTTCTTTTCTTTCGTTTTTAATTCAGCTTATGTATGGATTTTGTGTTAGTTCTTAGCGTGACTATGGCTAGGAGCTAAACACTTTATTAGGGCTTTCCTTATGAATCACTTGAAACTTCAATTCATGAATTAATGTAGTAGTTTGACTTCTTCTTCAGTTGATTAAGATTTAGTCAATAATTGGTATGAATGTTTGATAATTAATTGATCACTAATTATCACAATATATATGATTTTGAATCAAGAACTGAGATGAGAGATTTGGATATGCTGTATTGACTAGACATAGGTTAAAATCGCGGACGACAGTACCCCGATACTTGTGTAGCATTTAGGTTACTGTTCTTAATCCTCCTATGTGGTAAATCCTATCCTAGAAATATAGAAGGGTTTTGCACTGGGGTTGAGTGATTATATGTCCTAACCGGAATATAAGACATTTTAGTTAACCGCTATCTTAACGTAGAAGAAGAAGTCATTCTAGTTGCATTAAGGATTGAATAGAGTGGATAGTCGAGATTTTGTAACGACTCCGCCCCGGCAAGCATCGTGCCTTATCCGGGCACCCTAGTGACACAACATCGTGAGAAAACCAGGAAAATAAAACTTTAAACAAGAAACAAGATATATGATCATAAAACAGGCCAACCCAACGGTTACCTTCCAATAACATATATAAATACAACTCTTACAAAACGAACAGTTTAATCCTTTTTTACAAACCCTGCCCACAACAAGATTACATGCACTTAAGATTTACAACAACTATGACGGACAGGGCTCCGCCATACCCGAATGTACAAGAACCTACAACTCGGGAACACATACCAAAAGATAAGCCTCCGAGAAACGGAGCTTCCCAAAACGCTGAACCGAGATCCTAAGGCGAGGATCCACGGCCGATGTACCTCTACTGCGGCATGACGCAGCCCGGGCGAGGTCGATACAACAGTACCAAGTATGTGAAACTATAAAGAACTGGAATAAAATCAAAGTATTTAAAACCTTTTCACAAATACAATCGGTTCAATTGCACATAGTGCCACATCACAAACAACAATAATAGAAAAGCAGAATGTCTATTCTAGGCCGCGAATGATCGAAGCAAGGCGATCGCCCATAGTATCATTCTGCGTGCCTAGTCCTCGACTTCCGCACTCGCATAGGTCACACACGCACCGCATGAGGTATTCCCGCGTCGGGGCAGCCAACCCCGTCCGCCTAGGCTCCGCGCCGCATAGCCTCAAAAGACCGCGTAGTCTCAACAGACCGCATGTGAATCCCGCGTCGTGCTAAACACCCGAATGATCAATCACGAGCATACCGCTGCTCCGCATAGTCTCACAGACCGCATAGGCCGTATAGACCGCGTCAAGGGCAAGCCCTCGGTATAACGATGGGGTAGGTGATACAATAACGATACAACGGACTTACCAGGTTAGCAACGTAAGCACGGCAATTCAAGACACTAACCTGGTAGCATCATAATATGTCTACTTATCACACAAATCTTACTACACTTAAGAAATCAATACAAGGCTTTTATAAACAAACAAGTAAACAGTTCCTTTTATCTTCTTAAGTTGTTATACCTAACTTCCCATAAAGCTAGTATAACTCTTAAGCTTTTGTTTTAAAACCAAATATTTATCTTCCATTAAAAATGATTCAAGATTCTTTTGAAATGTTTTCATTCTTTGTTATTCAAAGCTTAAGCCGTGAGGCATTGCGTAAGTATTATTCAGCTTAAGCGTGAGGCATTACCATAAGTATTATTCGATTAACACATGTACGCTCACCGTACTATATATTGTAAAATATCATGCTTTAGGAAGAATCACATACCTTCTCAGCGAAAACCACCTGCCAAGTTGAATATGTCGCGCGCAGAGAGTCAGCCTATAATAGTCACAGATATCTATCAAAGACTACTCTGAAGGTCATTCTAAACAGAGGGTTCATAATTCTACGGTAAGTCGGGAAGCACTTCCCTACCTGGTGAGCTATATAAGTCTACTGTGAAAACAGTCTATGTAAATCTGATTTGATTATTCTTCTAAGTATTTATACTTATTCTTATTCTACAACAGTAAGTATTCTCTAATTCAAAAGAGGGTTAGGATTAGTTACCTCGGTAAGCCCAATAATATCCTAGAAAAAGTCGCGCCTGAGCAAGGTTTTGCTCCTAAGTTGTATGCTCCAAGGAAACCTTAGAAGTTCTTCACAACTTCTACTAAGTACTAAGGTATTTGGGCTAGGGTATTTTGGGCATTATAACAAAACAAGAAGGCAACTTTTCTACCAAGGGAGGGGGGGTAGGTTTCGGCTAGGCTAGGGGGTGGGGTAGCCTCGCCAAGCTTCTCGAGGAGGGGTGTTGGACCATTGCTACAAAGGGAGAGGAAGGATTTTTAGACTTGGAAGGCTTTTGTGGATGAAGAACTCTTCATCTCAAGAGGGTATTTATAGCTCAAGCCTCGCCAACCAATGGCCAAGATGAAGACAAGTGCAAGGCAAGTGTAAGGCCAAGATCAAGCCAAGTGCACCCTAACCCCTACTCCACAAAACACTCCACAAAACACTCCACAAAACATGGCACAAAATAAGGCCTAAGCAAGGAACCAATCGCCAAGGCCAACACCCTCTTGACGCCTGATCGTCCAAAGCCACCCCACTTGCTTCCAATGTGAGGGTGACACATGTCACCCTCCCGTTGGTCCAAAATGTTTCGCCTCTCGGAAAAATCCGCAAAATAAGAAATGGCATAGCCGGAATTTACTCTACGAAAGTGGGAAACGTTTGCCGGAAACGATTCTTTTAGTGAGTTGTGTACAAAAGAAAACGCCCAAGGCTAACTAATGCCAAACTTTTGTACGTATTCCCACGTACATACTCGGAAATACGGTATTACATTCTCCTCTTAGAAACATTCGTCCCGAATGTTCCTTCTCAAGACAGTTAACGATAAGATTCTTCATAACTTAAACAGTTTGCAAATGCCACACGCGGCCACAAAACAACACTTAGGCATAAACGATAACGAAAATTTACAAGTAGGAAAGTGAATTACCTGGAGGTGTGGGGAATAGGTGAGGATACTTCTGCCTCATGTCCTCCTCGGCTGTCTTGCCCTTCAGGGCTCTGGTTGCCTTGCGCGGAGGCATAACTGGTAAAAACGAGATACGTCAGAGGGGTCCAACTTACAACACAGCTCTAAGGCACGATCTCAGAATGAGAAGAATGGAAACCAATCCTAAATATCCTATAGCCTCCTGATTATAGATGTGGTGCACAACACATCGATAATCAAGACTCTACTAGACACGGTCTGTAGACACTTTCCGAGGATTAACTGCTCTGATACCACTTTTGTCACGACCCGTTCGTGGTGCCTTACCGGGGCACCCAAGTAGTCATACATCAGAGTAATCAGCGGAAATATAAAGCAAGACATGAAACAATTTATAAAATAGAACACAGTTTAAGTGAGAAAACATCGCCTTTCGGCATATATATAAAAACAAGAAGGCAACTTTTCTACCAAGGGAGGGGGGGTAGGTTTCGGCTAGGCTAGGGGGTGGGGTAGCCTCGGCCAAGCTTCTCAAGGGGAGGGGGGGGTGTTGGACGAATTGCTACAAAGGGAGAGGGAAGGATTTTTAGACTTGGAAGGCTTTTGTGGATGAAGAACTCTTCATCTCAAGAGGGGTATTTATAGCTCAAGCCTTGGCCAACCAATGGCCAAGATGAAGACAAGTGCAAGGCAAGTGTAAGGCCAAGATCAAGCCAAGTGCACCCTAACCCCTACTCCAAAAACACTCCACAAAACATGGCACAAAACAAGGCCTAAGCAAGGAACCAATCGGCCAAGGCCAACACCCCTCTTGGACGCCCAATCGTCCAAAGCCACCCCACTTGCTTCCAATGTGAGGGTGACACATGTCACCCTCCCGTTGGTCCAAAATGTTTCGTCTCTCGGAAAAATCCGCAAAAATAAGAAATGGCATAGCCGGAATTTACTCTACGAAAGCTGTGGAAACGTTTCGTCGGAAAACGATTCTTTTAGTGAGTTGTGTACAAAAGAAAACGTCCAAGGCTAACTAAGGCCAAACTTTTTGTACGTATTCCCTTACGTACATACTCTGGAAATACGGGGTATTACAATTTTGGAAGCCCTAATTCATTTAACTGATTACAACTTAAATAGTTCAGTAATTCTTGCAATTATTCTAGTAGTTAAACAAAAACTCAACTCAAATATCGATTGTCAAATAGATAACATAAAATAGATGAATGGTAATTAGAAATCAGTCTCTGAGGATTCGGTCTTATCAGACTATATTACTTGTCAACGATGCGTACACTTGCGTGAGCATTCGAAATATCGCTAACAAGGTTTTGGCGCCGTTGTCGAAGACTGTCGTATTTCTAATATTGAACCATCTATTTTTATTTTTATTTTTACTATTAGAACCCTGTTCCCTTGATTTTGTTTGTTGATTTGGTCTATTTCAGGAATCTAGTGCATGTGAAGAAGGAGAGGAGCAGTTACACTTGTTCCCTTCAATCCTGAAATCGAAAAATTGTGCAAGCAAAATAGGCGTGAGAAAAGAATTGCTGATTTACTAGCCATGGAAAATCAGCAGAACAACAACGGGGTACCTGACGAGGGGTTGAATAATGAGGTACCGGCTGCCATGGGACAAGTCCCACCACCTGTAGACATGAGCATGAGAGATTATATTTTGCCCACGATTACTGGTGCGCAGACATGCATCAGGCTCTCAGCAATAGGGGCAAACAACTTTGAGATCAAGCTAGCCATCCTGAACATGGTCCAGAACACAGTACTGTTTGGGGGATTGGCATCTGAAGACCCCCACATGCACATTCCCAACTTTCTGGAGCTGTGTGCGACTTTCAAATACAATGGCGTTGCTGACGATGCATTAGACTGAGGCTCTTCCCGTTCTCACTTAGGGACAGAGCCAAGAGCTGGTTGAACTCACTACCTGCCAACTCTGTCACCATCTCGCCCAAAAGTTTCTAGCAAAGTTCTTTCCACCTTCAAAAGCGGCAAAGTTAAGGGGAGAGTTAAACAATTTTTACCAGGTGGATGGTGAGTCACTCTAAGACGCATGGGATCGATTTAAGGATGTGCAAAGGAAATGCCACATCATGGCATAGAGAAGTGGATGTTAGTCCACATTTTTATATTGGGCTGAGTGGTACTACTCGTACCATCATTGATGCTGCAGCAGGGGGAGCCTTCACGAGAAAGTGTGTCAATGAGGCACATGAGTTACTGGAAGATATGGCTGCCAACAATCACCAAGGGGCAGATGACAGGTCAGTGAATAGCAGGAAGACTATGGGTATACATGAATTAGATGCCATCACTGCTCTGAATGCACAGTAGCCTTCCGACGGCGAATCAGAGCGTAACACCATGTCCGTGAATGCAGTCGGATGCTCAGAATTGTGAGATTTGTGGTGGACCGCATTCCTTTGACAGATGCACACTGGTGGCGGTATATATACACAATTTCCTGTTTATTATGTAAGTAGAATAATATTGGGGGCCGAACCTCAAAAGATTGGACTTTTCTTTAATGATGTCATCATAGAATCTTTGACCATACTTTCAATGCCACACAATTGTTGTAGTAACCACGTTTCTACTTAAAAATGTCTTACATAAGCCCAATTTTCATGGCATTTAGCCAAATGGGTGGTAGAATTAAGTGAGTTTGATATTGAATATAGACTCCGAACTACGATAAATCCACAGGTCCTCGCAAATTTTATGGCTAATTTCAGTCCTAGAGTAACCCTTCAGGCGGAAAAAGATGTTATTTTGGTCTCGAGGACTGCCCCCGGGGTCTACACGCTCCACGCAGATGGTACCTCCAATGTCAATGGGACCAGTCTAGGAGTACAGTTGCATACTCTCACTGGGTAAGTCTCAAGGCAAGAAATGCATAGTTCTCCTTTAACTAACAATAAAGCCAAGTATGAGGCTTTGGTTGCAGACCTAGAATTAGCCTGAGGCTTAGGATCTCAAATAATTAAAGTTAAATATTATTCGTTGCTGGTGATGATATCAAATTCATGGAGTGTTCTAGGCCAAAGAGAAGTGTATGTTGCGATACCTCGAGAAGGTTTTGAAGCTACTTTCTAGATTCCAAGAATGGACGGTTGTACATATACCCCGAAAAGAAAATATAGAGGCATATGCACTCGTAAACTTGGGTTCTAGTTGATTCGATTCTAAAACGGAGTCGGTTGTTGCATTCGGCTCTTGATTCGGAAGGGTACAATGAGGTGAACTCAACCAGCCTAACTTGGGACTAGAAGAATGAACTCCTGGACTCATAGAAATGAGGACCAATGCTACTCGTTATTGTATTATAGATTGAAAACTTTATCGTCAGTGTTATTATGGTCCCTTATCCCGATGTGTAGGCCCTGAGGAAGCTGATTACGTGATGATGGAGGTACACGAAGACATATGTGAAAATAATTCGGAAGCGGAATTCTTAATGAGAAAACCCATGAGGGTCGGTTATTATTGGCCCCAGATTGAAGAGGATACAAAAACATTCGTAAAAAAGTGTGACAAATGCCAACGTCATGCGCAACTGCTACATCAACTAGGAGAAGAAGTGCATCCGGTTGTATCCCTATGGTCGTTCATGAAGTAGGGGATGGATAAAGTCAGACCCTTACTTGCGGCATTGGGATATATATCTCAAAATATATTTATGACTGACTATATTTTTAAATAGGTTGAAGATGCAGCTTCCATGAACCTTCGGTAGAAGGAGGCGATTGAATTTATTTGGCAACACATCATTTGTCACTTTGGCATTCCAAAGGAGTTAACTTGTGACAACAATCAGAATTTCATCGGTGTCAAGGTCACAAAGTTCCTGGATGGCTTGAACATTAAGAGAATCACTTCCACTCTCTATCATCCCACTATAAATGGTCAAGCTGAATCAACGAACAAAACCATAATCCAGAACTTGAAGAAGAAGTTGGAAGCAGCAAAAGGAAATTGGACTTCCATGCTACCAGAGATATTATGAGCTTATAGAACCACGACAAAAAGGAGTACCAAAGAAACTCATTTTTCCTTGGTTCATGGTGTAGAGGCTTTAATTCTGGTAGAAGTAAAATTCTAAGCTTAAGGTATCTTCGGGCATAGGAGCAAGCTAATTTAGAGTCAATATCCGTGCATCTAGATTTACTAGAGGAACGTTGAGATCTCGTGACACGTCCGGATGGTTTCCTAGAAATAAGGAATGGAGTGATACTATAACCTGGGCACAAATATACAATACTTTAAACTCGGGGACTTTGTGCTCCGTATAGTAACTCAAAGCACACGAGAGCATAATATTGGAAAATTAGGCACAAACTAGGAAGGTCCATACATCATCACCGGTATCATCGGTAAAAGAGCTTATCAATTGGCAGACCAACAAAGAAACAAACTTCCTAGTAATGAGAATGTAAGTTATGTAAAGAAGTATTATGTGTAGTAAGATAAATATGCGCTGCACTCTTTTTTCTTTCGTTTAATTTTTATCCCAAATGGATTTTTTCAGCAAGATTTTTAATGAGATAGCACCACAAATAAGCATGTTGATAGTGTTGCTACCAAGGAAAGATATCTAGTGTCCGAGTCTTCAAAGCATGAACTTCTAGACACTGGGGTCTATATACACCCGTATAGGAGTGAATGAGATTCAAAAATTTCAATACTTCAATGAAATCCAACCGCTACTAGGAACTTCTTAGATATTGGGGACTACCCAGATTTTCAAATTAAATATGTAACTGACTTACCACACTAGATGGCGGCCAAATTATTCTTGCATGTGCATTCACATTTGTAAGTTAAGGAATCAATCAAATTTTCCTTTTATGATTACTAAATCTTTGTCATCAAGAGCATAAAATGTGTGTTATTCTAAACATATCGAAAATTTCGTGTCATAATGAATACGAGACGTCATCTTCTACAACACCATTAAAAATAAGGGCCCTCTCTTGCTAAAAACCTTAACGAAAAATAAAAGTTAAGGCTCCTGATAGTAAAAATACCAGAGTTTTAAGTTGACCGAAACCAAGGCAAATCCGGAACCAACTATAGAGGTCATGAGAAGCCTCGATAAAAAGATAGAAAAATACATCTTTTGGAATACATTTAAGTTTGATGGAAAGTTATTAAAAACTCTAAGGCTTAGTGTTTGCTAATTATGAAGTAAGCTTTAAATTATGGCTTAGTTTATGAAGTGATGAAATCATATTGAAGGAAGAAATGGAAAATTACTTACAAAAGAATAAAAGCATAGATGGAAACCTTGAGCAGATTACGAAAAACGAAATTCATTCATACTTTTACCAGGCTGAAATCAACCCGGTTACAAAAGGTATCAACCGGGCCCAAAAGTGACCCGGTGACAGTAAAAAACAAAATAAAATTAAAATATGTGTGAAAGGTTACAATCCGCTTGCTCCATGATCCGCTTGGGGTGTTCTAAAAAATCAGAGCAATCAGAAGTAACAAGTTCTAAAAAATTGGGAATGAAGGAGGCAATTCAGAGGCTTCGACTCCCGAAATTCATCATCTCCACCCCCTCTGGATGAAGCGTTATCTTCTTCCATAGGGATGGGATCATCGGGACTATCCGTTAATGCTAAGTCCAACTGACAGGATTTGGTGATCTCTTCATTAATATCGATGAGCCCAACATTCATATCTTTCAAGACTTTCTGGCGCATCATATCGTTGTTCCTAACCATATGCAAAATATAGCTATCAATGGTAGCTTGGATTTCTTCTTCTACAGTTTGAACAGCCTGAGTGAGCCCAATATTAGTTGTATGAAGGAGTTCATTGTCTTGAGTTAGCTCAGCGACGTCTTTCCGTTGTTGCTCATTTTGGGCGGCCATGGTAGACAAACGAGACCTCGAGGACTCGTTCACCCTCTTGAAAGCCTTTATCTCGGTCTCTTTGATCTAGAGGCACTCGGAAAGTGCTCAGATCCGCCTCAAACTCGGACAAACGCATCGCCGATATGACATTATATTTGATTCCTCGTTCTATTTCTTCTACCAATCTCTTATCCAGATCATTGTCGAGATTGGTAAGAATAACTTTACTACCCCTACAATGTTTGTTGATGACTTAGTCATGAAAGATGTGTGGGGAATAGAGGCGAATAAGATGTTCCAAGGAAAAGAAAATGCTGGCCTCTTGAGCAAAATTTCGAGGCAAGCAATCGCCTCCAAACTTGGGGTCCCACCTGGGCAATACAAAATTTGTAGCAACAACAGAATTCAAGAATTTAGTAATTAATGGTTCCCCGAGTTTCATCGAGAAAGGGTAAGTAAAAATGAACGAATACCCTTGCCTATATGAGGTTATCCTTTCGTGGTCCTCAGAATCAAAACCTCATTGACCTCCAACGATAGTCGGATTTCACAGTTGGTAAAATATTAGAAGTGATTCGAGTCTTGGAGTCGTCGGCGGGTGTGGGCGTATTTTGTATACGCTTTTTTAGTCATTTTTAGTTAGTATTTTCCCCATTTTCGTTTAAATAAGTGTAGTGTTAGGGTCGTTTTTATTTATTTTTAGTCACACCGGTTCAAGGGCAAAAATAATAAAAGGAGCGAAAAGCGGGCATAAAAAGAGGGGGCCGGGCAAAAAGGGTAAAAATTGGAGATTCGGACGAATAAAGCAAAGCCGTGGAGCTAGCAGACAGCGCGCGTAAGATCGATCGTTGTTAGGCGTATTTTGTATATGCTTTTTGAGTCATTTTTAGTTAGTATTTTACTCATTTTTGTTGTGTTTAGTATAGTATTAGGTTTGTTTTTCTTTCTTTTGAGTCACAGCGGTTCCAAAAGGTAAAATGGCGAAAAGGAGCGAGAATTGGGCAGAAAAGGTGCTCCCGAGGCAAAAAGGACGAAAGTTGGCACATCAGGACGAAGGATTTTTAGCACCGCGGTGCCAATATGCAGAACCGCGGTGCCATATTTACTGAGAAGCCACAGGACTTTCAGCACCGCGGTGCCACTATGCAGAACCGCGGTGCCATATTTGCTGAGAAGGTGCAGGAGTTTCGGCACCGCGGTGCCGTTATGCAGAACCGCGGTGCCGGTGCAGAAAATCTCAGTTCCGAAGAAGAATTGGCTAAGGGCAGATTGGTCTATAGGGCATGAAATTTGGAACATATTTAAGCCCTAGGGATTAATGCTATGAGGGGTTGATCATTCTACAACATAGCACAACACAAAACAACAAGGGAGGCTACAATTGGAGACTTAGTTCGCAGTAATTTCTTTTCTTTCGTTTTTAATTCAGCTTATGTATGGATTTTGTGTTAGTTCTTTGCGTGACTATGGCTAGGAGCTAAACACTTTATTAGGGCTTTCCTTATGAATCACTTGAAACTTCAATTCATGAATTAATGTAGTAGTTTGACTTCTTCTTCAGTTGATTAAGATTTAGTCAATAATTGGTATGAATGTTTGATAATTAATTGATCACTAATTATCACAATATATATGATTTTGAATCAAGAACTGAGATGAGAGATTTGGATATGCTGTATTGACTAGACATAGGTTAAAATCGCGGACGACAGTACCCCGATACTTGTGTAGCATTTAGGTTACTGTTCTTAATCCTCCTATGTGGTAAATCCTATCATAGAAATATAGAAGGGTTTTGCACTGGGGTTGAGTGATTATATGTCCTAACCGGAATATAAGACATTTTAGTTAACCGCTATCTTAACGTAGAAGAAGAAGTCATTCTAGTTGCATTAAGGATTGAATAGAGTGGATAGTCGAGGATTTTGGAAGCCCTAATTCATTTAACTGATTACAACTTAAATAGTTCAGTAATTCTTGCAATTATTCTAGTAGTTAAACAAAAACTCAACTCAAATATCGATTGTCAAATAGATAACATAAAATAGATGAATGGTAATTAGAAATCAGTCTCTGAGGATTCGGTCTTATCAGACTATATTACTTGTTAACGATGCGTACACTTGCGTGAGCATTCGAAATATCGCTAACAAGGTTTTGGCGCCGTTGTCGGGGACTGTCGTATTTCTAATATTGAACCATCTATTTTTATTTTTATTTTTACTATTAGAACCCTGTTCCCTTGATTTTGTTTGTTGATTTGGTCTATTTCAGGAATCTAGTGCATGTGAAGAAGGAGAGGAGCAGTTACACTTGTTCCCTTCAATCCTGAAATCGAAAAATTATGCAAGCAAAATAGGCGTGAGAAAAGAATTGCTGATTTACTAGCCATGGAAAATCAGCAGAACAACAACGGGGTACCTGACGAGGGGTTGAATAATGAGGTACCGGCTGCCATGGGATAAGTCCCACCACCTGTAGACATGAGCTTGGGAGATTATGTTTTGCCCACGATTACTGGTGCGCAGACATGCATCAGGCTCTCAGCAATAGGGGCAAACAACTTTGAGATCAAGCTAGCCATCCTGAACATGGTCCAGAACACAGTACTGTTTGGGGGATTGGCATCTGAAGACCCCCACATGCACATTCCCAACTTTCTGGAGCTGTGTGCGACTTTCAAATACAATGGCGTTGCTGACGATGCATTAGACTGAGGCTCTTCCCGTTCTCACTTAGGGACAGAGCCAAGAGCTGGTTGAACTCACTACCTGCCAACTCTGTCACCATCTCGCCCAAAAGTTTCTAGCAAAGTTCTTTCCACCTTCAAAAGCGGCAAAGTGAAGGGGAGAGTTACTCAATTTTTACCAGGTGGATGGTGAGTCACTCTATGACGCATGGGATCGATTTAAGGATGTGCAAAGGAAATGCCACATCATGGCATAGAGAAGTGGATGTTAGTCCACATTTTTATATTGGGCTGAGTGGTACTACTCGTACCATCATTGATGCTGCAGCAGGGGGAGCCTTCACGAGAAAGTGTGCCAATGAGGCACATGAGTTATTGGAAGATATGGCTGCCAACAATCACCAAGGGGCAGATGACAGGTCAGTGAATAGCAGGAAGACTATGGGTATACATGAATTAGATGCCATCACTGCCCTGAATGCACAGGTAGCCCTTCTGACGAAGCAACTGCAGCAGAACACCATGTCTGTGAATGCAGTCCAGATGCCTGTAAATTGTGAGATTTGTGGTGGACCGCATTCCTTTGACAGATGCACAGCGGTGGACCCTAATAATGTGTCAATGGAGCAGGTTCAGGCAGTTGGGAACTTTCAGCGGCCTTATAATTCCAACACATACAATCCAGGGTGGAGGAATCACCCTAACTTTTCATGGAGGAACGACCAGGCCCAGCAGCAACCATATCAAGGTAGTTACCAGAACCAGCAAGGACAGAATCAGGCTACCTCATCCCAGCAGTTTAGACCACCTACACAGCAGGAGAAGCCTGATGAGCTGAGGGCTGCATTGCTTACACTCACTAATTCGCAGAATCAGTTCATGTCTGAAACCAGGTCCTCTCTCAGGAACCTGGAAACGCAGGTTGGGCAACTGACAAAGATGGTAACCAACAGACCGCAGGACACTCCCAAGCAATACAGAGGTCAATCCAAGAGAGCTGTGTCAGGAAGTATTGTTAAGGAGTGGAAAGAAGTTAGAGCATGTTGCTCCCCAACCCGCAGTGGTTCATGAGAAAGAGGGAGAGAAAGCAGTTGAGGAAGAAAAAGAGGGGGTCACTGAGGACCACCCTAAAGTTGAGAAAGCTCTACCAACACCTTTGAGGGAATACACTGATAGAATCCCTTACACTCAGAGACTCCAGAAGAAGGCCATAGACAAGCAGTTCTCCAAGTTCTTGGAGGTATTTAGGAAGCTTCACATCAATATCCCCTTCATTGAGGCGTTAGAACAAATGCCTGCATACTTCAAATTCATGAAGGAGATACTTGGAAAGAAGAGAAGGTTGGGAAATTATGAGACAGTAATACTGACAGAGGAGTGCAGCGCCATCCTACAAAAGAAACTGACTCCTAAGTTGAAAGATCCAGGAAGCTTCACCCTGCCCTGCATTATTGACAAAGTAACATGCAACAGGGCACTTTGTGACTTAGGGGCTAGTATCAATCTCATGCCTCTGTCTGTGTTCAAAAGATTGGGTTTGGGGGAAGCCAAATCAACCACAGTTAATCTGCAGCTGGCTGACCGAACCATGGTGCACCCCAGAGGCTTAGTGGAAGATGTGCTTGTCAAGGTGGGAAAGTTCTTATTCCCAGCAGACTTCCTCATTCTTGACATGGAGGAGGATGATGGAATACACATCATTTTGGGGAGACCATTTCTTGTAATGGGTAGAGCCCTAATCAATGTGGAGAAGGGACAATTGAGATTGAGGGTTCAGGAAGAACAGATGGTATTTAATGTGTTTAAATCCACCATTGAGTCCCAGGCCAACCAAGTGTTTCGCAGTAAGCACAACTGACACAACAGTTCAGCAGGCACATACCAAACCTAGGGAGATCATTCCTACAGTTGTGAACCCACAGGCTAGTTTGAAAGCTTTAACAAAAGTTCATGACATGAAAGCTAACAAACAGGTAACTCCTACTGAACCCAATATTGTGAAAAAGAAAAATAGAGTGAGGAAGAGAAGAATGATCCTTAAGTAGATAGGTTATGGGGTTAATTTACCCCAATGATTTAATAAGGAACTTGCGTCCAACTAAAAGACGTTAAAGACAGCGCTACTTGGGAGGCAACCCAATGTTTAAATTATGCAATTAAGTTTAAATAGAACAGTCTCACTTTTGGTATGTTTGTTGTGTTATCATGCCAGGTGAAGGAATCGGAGAATGAGCATGAAGAAAAGGGTGGAAAACACGGAGTCGAGTCAGCACCGCAGTGCCAATCTGCAGGACCGCGATGCCGAATGTTCAGAGAGGCCCCAGTACTTTGGACACCGCGGTTCCACTATGCAGAACCGCGGTGCCGATAGCGATTTCCGGAAAATAAAAAGGCCCTGAATCGCCAAATCTTCTCCCACAGATACCGTGTCAGTGCAATATCTGTCGCCACCACCACTATTTTGAGCCACTGTATGTCTGTAAGTTGTCCCTCTTTAATTTTTTATTCTTTTACACATTTGGGACAATGCGTAGTTTAAGTTTGGGGGAAGAGTTCTTATTTTATTTTTTTATTTTTTTGAGTCTTTTGTTTGTTTTTGTGTTTTATGTAAGTCAATTTTTTTGTATGATCATGTATGATGTACTTATTTGGAACGCCTAGTGAACTAAGTGGATAATGTAGTGGAATGAGAAACTAAAATATGTGTGCTTAAGTTAGATATGCCAAAAATTCATGAAAGTTTGATTGTTTGGAATATTTGGTGCTTAGCCTATGTGCTGTCAATTGAAAAATATCTGTGAAGTCTGCTTGCTTGTTATTTGAGGCGAAATAGTTAATATGTACATGTTAGGGAAATGATTCAGGCATTTCTTTGTTAGCCCTTCTTACCATTCATTACCTACCTTGCAATAAATTGTATCCCTAGTCAGCCCCTTTGAGCCTAAAATAAATTATTTTCTTTGACACCCCATGATTCTCTCGTGTGCCATAAGCGCTAATTGAAAAATTGAGATGAAAAAGAGAGTGAAAAAGTGATGCACTCCAATGAAAAAATGTAATAGCTTAAATTTGAGGGTGCTTATGGGAATTGTTTCATGCTCTCAAAAAGAGAAAGAGGGATATAGGTATGAACTGAAAAGAATATAAAAAAGAATGACAAAATGATTGAGTAAGAAAAATATTTATGGTACGTAAATTGAGCTTAAATGCCTAATCTTGCCTACCCCTGTCTAAGCCTACATTACAATCCTGAAAAGTCTTGATGATCTCTAGAATGTATGTCTATGATTAGTGGAGAATAACATGTAAACATGCCCATAGAACTAAATGAAATTGATATGCATATGTTAGGTATTCATGCTTCCATTACTTATGATTGAAATGAATTTGTGAAATATCTGACTTGAAATTCTAGATTGCTAAATTCATGCTATATCTGTTCCTACATATTATCCCAACTGACGTTCATGTGTTTCTAAGTACTTGTGCAGCTGCTTGATTTGAGTCTTTGAGTCTTTTGTTTTTGTGTCTTTGTTTTGTTTTGATCTTTGCTCGAGGGCGAGCAAAGGTTAAGTTTGGGGGTGTTTGTTAGGCGTATTTTGTATACGCCTTTTGAGTCATTTTTAGTTAGTATTTTACTCGTTTTTGTTGTGTTTAGTATAGTATTAGGTTTGTTTTTCTTTCTTTTGAGTCACAACAGTTTCAAAAGGTAAAATGGCGAAAATGAGCGAGAATTGGGCAGAAAAGGTTCTCCCGAGGCAAAAAGGACGAAAGTTGGCACATCAGGACGAAGGATTTTCAGCACCGCGGTGCCATATTTACTGAGAAGCCACAGGACTTTCAGCACCGCGGTGCCACTATGCAGAACCGCGGTGCCATATTTGCTGAGAAGGTGCAGGAGTTTGACCGCGGTCATGCATGCAGAATCACGAGCAAGTCGAAAGTCTTAGTTCCGAAGAAGAATTGACTAAAGGCAGATTGGTCCATAGGGCATGAAATTTGGAACATATTTAAGCCCTAGGGATTAATGCTATGAGGGGTTGGTCATTTCTACAACATATCACAACACAAGACAACAAGTGAGTCTACAATTGGAGACTTAGTTCGCAGTAATTTCTTTTCTTTCGTTTTTAATTCAGTTTATGTATGGATTTTGTGTTAGTTCTTAGCGTGACTATGGCTAGGAGCTAAACACTTTATTAGGGCTTTCCTTATGAATCACTTGAAACTTCAATTCATGAATTAATATAGTAGTTTGATTTCTTCTTCACTTGATTAAGATTTAATCAATAATTGGTATGAATGTTTGATAATTAATTGAGCACTAATTATCATAATATATATGATTTCGAATCAAGAACCGAGAGGAGAGATTTGGATATGTTGTATTGACTAGACATAGGTTAAAATCGCGGACGACAGTACCCCGATATTTGTGTAGCATTTAGGTTACTGTTCTTAATCCTCCTATGTGGTAAATCCTATCATAGAAATATAGAAGGGGTTTGCACTGGGGTTGAGTGATTATATGTCTTAACCGGAATATAAGACAGTTTAGTTAATCGTTATCTTAACGTAGAAGAAGTCATTCTAGTTGCATTAAGGATTGAATAGAGTGGATAGTCGAGGATTTTGGAAGCCCTAATTCATTTAACTGATTACAACTTAAATAATTCAGTAATTCTTGCAATTATTCTAGTAGTTAAACAAAAACTCAACTCAAATATCGATTGCCCAATAGATAACATAAAATAGATGAACGGTAATTAGAAACCAGTCTCTGAGGACGATATTCGGTCTTATCAGACTATATTACTTGTCAACGATACGTACTCTTATGTGAGCATTCGAAATATCGCTAACAACTGCTCACAGAAGTTTAGGCGCCGCAGCGCCAGTCTGTAGGACAGTGGCGCCGACGTGGAATTTTGCAGATCCGAGGACAAATTGGCCAGGGGCAAATAGGTTCCAGAGGGCACGAAAATAGCAGCATACTTAAGCCTTAGGGATTATTCTACAGAGGGGGATTCCAGAACAGAAGACAACACAAGAAAATTTAGAGGCTACAATCGGAGACCTAGTTCTAAGTAATTTTTCTTTCTTTAGTTTTCAATTCAGTTCATATTGGAATTTGTATTAGTTCTTAGCATGTATATGGCTAGGAGCTAAACACTTTATTAGAGATTTCTTATTGAATCGCTTGAAACTATATTTCATGAATTAATGCATTAATTTGATTTCTTCTTCACTTGATTAAGATTTATTCAATATTGGTATGAATGTTTGATAGTTAATTGATCACTAATTATTATAATTTATATGATTTCGAATCAAGAACCGAGATGAGAGATTTGGATATGTTGTAATTGAATAGACATAGGTTAAAATCGCGGACGAAAGTACCCCGATACTTGTGTAGCATTATAGGTTATTGTTCTTAATCCTCCTACGTGGTAAAACCTATCATAGAAATATAGAAGGTTTCTGCACTGGGGTTGAGCGATTATATATCCTAATCGGAATATAAAACAGTCTAGTTAACCGCTATCTTAACGTAGAAGAAGAAGTCATTTTAGTTGCATTAAGAATTGAAAAGAGTGGATAGTCGAGGATATTGGAAGCCCTAATTCCTTCATAACTGATTAAACCTCAATAATTTAGTTTAATTCTTGCAATTACTCTACTAGTATTAGATAAAAACCAAATCAATTTATCATTTGCCAAATAGATAACCTAGAATAGATGTTCGGTAATTAGAAACCAGACTCTGAGGATTATATTCGGTCTTACCAGACTATATTACTTGTAACGGTACGTACACTTGCGTGAGCAATTGGAAATCGGCCTAACAAGTTTTTGGCGCCGTTGCCGGGGACTGGCGTACTTCTAATATGGAACCATTTATTCTTAATTCTACTTTGGTTTTTATTTTTTATTTTATTTTATTTTTAGAACCCTGTTGTCTTGATTTGTTTGTTGATTTTGATCGATTTCAGGACGTAGTTTATGTGAAGAAGAGGAGGAGAAGATACACTTGTTCCTTTTAATCCTGAAATTGAGAAAACCTGCAAGCAGAACAGGCGAAACAAGAAGATATCTTATTCAGTGACCATGGAAAACCAACCGAATCAGAATGGGGCGGATAATGAGGTTTCTGAGAATGTAGGGGAGCCAATACTGGTCACATCAGAGAGAAGTTTGGGGGACTACGTTACGCCACGATTCTGTGCATGCATACGCATCAAACTTCCAAAGAATAGGGCAAACAACTTTGAGATCAAGCCAGTCATCCTGAGCATGGTCCAAAACACAGTACAGTTTGGGAGATTGTCGTCTGAAGACCCCCACATGCACATTGTCAATTTTTTGGAGTTGTGTGCCACCTTAAAGTACAATGAACTCATTGCCTGCCAACTCCGTCACCACTTGACAGGATTTAGCCCAAAAGTTTCTTGCAAAATTATTCCCTCCTTCAAAGGCTGCAAAGTTAAGGGCAGAGTTGAACAATTACTATCAGGTAGATGGAGAGTCGTTGTATGATGCATGTGAGCGATTTAAGGATCTGTAGAGAAAATGCCCACATCATGGCATAGAGAAGTGGATGTTAGGCCACATTTTTATATTGGGCTGAGTGGTACTACTCGTACCATCATTGATGCTGCGGCAGGGGGAACCTTTACGAGAAAGAGTGCCAATGAGGCACATGAGTTACTGGAATACATGGCTGCCAACAATCACCAAGAGGCAGATGACAGGTCAGTGAATAGCAGGAAGACTATGGGAATACATGAATTAGATGTCATCACTGCCCTGAATGCACAGGTAGCCCTCTTGACGAAGCAACTGCAGTAGAACACCATGTCTGTGAATGCAGTCCAGATGCCTGTAAATTGTGAGATTTGTGGTGGACCGCATTCCTTTGACAGATGCACAACGGTGTGTCCTAATAATGTGCCCATGGAGAAGGTTCAAGCAGTGGGGAACTTTCAGCGCCCTTATACCTCCAACACATACAATTCGGGGTGGAGAAATCACCCCAACATTTCGTGGAGGAATGACCAAGCCCATCAGTCACCATATCAAGGTAGTTACCAGAACCAGCAGGCACATAATCAGGCTACATCTTTCCAGTAGTTTAGACCACCTACCTAACAGGAAAAACCTGATGAACTGAGAGCAGCATTGCTTACACTCACCAATTCACAGAATCAGTTCATATCCGAAACAATGTCCTCTCTCAGGAACTTGGAAACGCAGGTGGGGCAACTGGCGAAGATGGTAAATAACAGACCGCAGGGCACTCTCCTAAGCAACACAGAGGTTAATCCGAAAGAGCAGTGCCAGGCAATTTTGTTGAGAAGTGGAAAGCAGTTGGAGCAGGTTGCTCCCCAACCAGCAGTGGTGAATGAGAATGAGTGTGAGAAGACAGTTGATGTAGGAAAGGAGGGGGTCACTGAGGACCGCCCGACAATAAAGAAAGCTCCACCAGCACCTTTGAGGGAATACACTGATAAAATCTCTTATCCTCAAAGGCTCCATAAAAAGGCCCTAGACAAATAGTTCTCCAAGTTCTTGGAGGTATTTAAGAAGCTCCACATCAATATTCCCTTCATTGAGGCGTTAGAACAAATGCCCAGATATTTTAAATTCATGAAGGCGATACTTGGGAAGAAGAGAAGATTGGCGGATTATGAGACAGTAGTGTTGACAGAGGAGTGTGGCGCCATCTTACAAAAGAAACTGCCTCCTAAATTGAAAGATCCAGGAAGCTTCACCCTGCCCTGCACTATTGGAAAGGTAACCTGCAATAGGGCACTTTGCGACTCAGGGGCTAGCATAAATCTTATGCCTCTATCAGTGTTCAAGAGATTGGGTTTTGGGGAAGCCAAGCCAACCACAGTTAATCTGCAGCTTGCTGACCGATCTGTGGTACACCCCCGAGGCATAGTGGAAGATGTGCTAGTCAAGGTGGGCAAGTTCTTTTTCCCAGCGGACTTCCTTATTCTTGACATGGAGGAAGATGAGGATATAACCATAATTTTGGGGAGACCATTCCTTGCAACGGGTAGAGCCCGAATTGATATGGAGAAGAGAGAGTTGAGAATCAGAGTTCAAGAAGAAGAGATGGTATTCAAAGTTTTCAAATCTACCATTGAATTCCAGGCCAGCAACAAATGTTTTGCAGTGAGCACAACTGACACAACAGCTTATCAAGCACAAACCAAGGGTATGGGAATCATTGCGATATATGTGAACCCATATGTTAGGTTGATTGCTGAAACAAAAGTGGATGAGATGAAAGCTGACAAAAAGGTAAACCTTACTGAACTCAATCCTGAGAAAAAGAAGAATAGAGTGAGGAAAAGGAAAATGATCTTTAAATGGATAGGTGGTGGGGTTAATTTACCCCAATGATTGAATAAGGAACCTTCGTCCGACTAAAAGACGTTAAAGACAGCGCTATTTGGGTGGCAACCCAATGTTTAAATTATGCAATTAGTTTAAATAGAACAATCTCACTTTTGGTATTTTTTTGTTGTGTTGTGATGACAGGTGAAGGGAATTGGACATGAAGCACTAAAAAACGCTGAAAAAATGAAATCGGTGCAGCGCCGCGACGCCTAGCAGTAGGATCGCGGCGCCGAATATTCTGAGAGATTGCAGGAATTTGGGCGCCGTGGCGCCGTACAACAGGGCCGCAACGTGTTTTCAGAAATAAAGAACCCTAAATCCCCCATCTCCTCCCACAATCACACAACCCTTTACCTCTCTCAAAAGTACCGAAAATCCACTCTCCCTTTCACCAAAATTCTTTCACAAACTCCACAAAATTCTTCAAAAATACCTACACACCACTCCCATTAAAAACCCTCACATTTTTCACCATCACCACTCTTCACTTGGGTCAGGAAATTTGTGAAGAAAAACTCTTCAATAAGGTAATCTTCATCAATTCTCTTGAAATTTCTTGGTTAAGTGGTGAAAGTAGCTTCAAGTTTTGGGTAGTGTACGGGCCACTTTTATGTTATGTTATGTGATTGGGGTTGCGTTCTATTGTGTTGTGTGTTGTTGATGTTGTGCGGTGTTGTTGATTGGGTATATTGTGGTGTGATTATTCTTGGGTGCTGCTGTGTTTGAATTGTGATTGGTTGATAGTTGTTGGGAAACCTTAAGGAAACGCTGCAAAGAATTTTCCAACAACCCTCATAATGGCCTTAAGGAAACGAACTGCCCGAACTACCTCATCTTCATCAGCTCCAGATCATAATATTACCCGATTCACCAACAGAAATGCGGAAAATGGTACAACAAGATAAATGGTAGGGCAGTAATACAAGAGCGAAAAATGGAATATCAGGCCGAACCACTCGATGAGGAGGATGCATACGAGCCTATTAGGGCCACGATTGAAGCTAATGGTTAGGAGAGGTTCGTCGAGGTAGAGGCTATTCCACAATAAAATGTCATCCTTGTGAGGGAATTCTACGCTAATTATCCAGAACAAAGCGATGGAATATGCTTTGTAAGAGGACGTTATGTACCCGTTAGTGCTGAAGCAGCGAATGCTATTTTTGGGACAACTGATGTTGGGGACCAGGGCCACCATCCAACCCATTTCAGAACCTGGTCAAGGAATGTCAACCACATACACTGGGATGTAGTTGCTAAGGCCTATTTGAGCATCATGTTCAACCAGTGGTCAATGCAGTATCCGCCGCCATCACCACCATTTTGAACCGCTATTATTTGTAAGTCGTCCCTTTTATTTTTGAGTCTTACACATTTGGGACAATGTGTCGTTTAAGTTTGGGGGGAGTTCTTATTTTATTTTATTGTCTATTTTGGAGTCTTTTTTATTATGTTTTTATGTTATATAAGTCAATTTTTGTTTTATGATCATGCATGTTGTAGTTGCTGGAAACGCCTAGTGAATTAAATGGAATAATGTAATGGAATTAGAGCTAAAATCTGTGTACTTAAGTTAGATATGCCAAAGATTCATTATTATTTGGGATATTTATACTTAGCCTATGTGTTTTCAATTGTGAAAAAGGTCTATGAAGTCTGCTTGCTTGTTATTTGAGGCGAAATAGTTAAGATATACATGTTTAAGGAGATGATTCAGACATTTCTTTGTTAGTCCTTCTTACCATTCATTACCTACCTTGCAATAAATTATATCCCTAGTCAGCCCCTTTGAGCCTAAAATAACTTATTTCTTTGACACCCTATGATTCCCTTATGTGTCATAAGCAGTAATTGAAAATTGGAATGAAGAAGAGTGAAAAAGAAATATCAAAAGAGAGTGAAAAATTGATGCACCCCAATGAAAAAATGTAAAAGCTTAAGTTTGGGGGTGCCTATGTGAATGTGTTTCATGCTCTTAAAAAAGAAGAGATGAATGATAGGTATGAGCGGAAAAGAACACCAAAAAGAAGGATAAAATGATTGAATGATAAAAACGCTTATGGTACGTAAATTAAGCTTAAATGCCAACTTTTATCTACCCCTGCCTAAGCCTACATTACAACCCTGAAAAGTTCTGAAGATCTCTAGAATGTATGTCTATAATTAGTGGAGAATAACAAGTAAACAGGCCCATAGAACTAAATGAAATTGACATACATAGGTTAATGTTCATGTTTCCATTGAGTGTGATTGAAATGAATTTGCGAAATATCTGACTTGGAATTCTAAATTGTTATATTCATGCTATATATGTTCCAACATATTATTGTTGACACTCAATTTTGACCCTCTCGTCCAGTCATTAACTATAAAATTACACTAATTTTTCAAAATAATTTTAACAATTTTATAATAATAAAATGCAACAATAAAACATTAATACATGCATAAATAAGCGATTTAATAATGGCACCACATTTTACGTAGAGTATTAAGCATTTTTTTAGTCTCACGTCCACATTCGTCATTTGCATAAATATTATTCATAATTTAAGCCATATTTTATTTCTAATAATTTTAATAATAATAAATACGTAAATAAATAAATAATTTAATAATGACATCGCATTATAAAATATTAAGCACTAATTAAATAGCACCCCGCATTTGTTATCGTAATAATTTAAACTCAAGCTAAAATTAATAAAGCACCTAAACAATTTAATCATAACTTAAACCCCACTTATTTCCCATTCAAAAAAATAACACACATAAAACTAATACCTAATTAAATAATATCACCAGCCCACCCTTTTAATTCGACCAGCCCACTACCCAAAGCCCAAAACCCGCCTAAGCCCACTAGCCCCTTTATACTCACCCTCATCGTCCACAATAATAGAACAAAAAGGGAAAAAAACGAGCGGAACCCTAGAAGCCCCAACACCTTTACCACCGCACCTCCTCCAGATATGGTAACCAAATCACCCTCCCCTTAATAATCCGTAAATCTTACACCAAATCAACTACCAAATCGACACCCAATCTTACCATAAATAAGAAGCAATTACAAACGAATCCCCAATGATAAACTTACCAGAATCAGCATTGTGTAAAATCGCACTAATTAATACCGAGATTCGTCCAATATTAATAGGAATTAGTCCAAGTTGAGAACCCAAGGGGAGGCTATATAAGTCGAGTGACATTTACATACAAGGGCATCAGAAAATCACAAAAAAAACGAGAAAAAACAGTAGCAAACAAGAGCAAGAATAGCTGAATATCAGGTATTATCAAAGTTTAATCCTTTAAAGCAAATCGGGAGTAAGAAAAAGCTTCGCCCCTTTAATCGCATCGCAATACATCACCCGAGTGGGTCGACGACTTGATACGTTGTCTCGGTTCGCTGCCTGGAGAAGGTAAATCTATCACCCTTTCCGTCTTGGATTTCATTCATTGTTTGTGTGTTTTTTATGACTGATTAAGTATGTGTTAAGCGATGTTAATGGCTGTTTGTGTGTGCTGAATTGACTATCTAAACCTGTTAGTTAAATTCGATCGCCACTGATGTTCGCGACTGCAATCGCTAATGCGACTCGGATAATATATGGCGTTAGTAATGTATTTATCTATATGGCCACTGAAGCTTCCTTCATCCCCTCTTTTTGTTTTAAGTCCTCTGTGATTAATTGCATGTTTGTTAGTTTAGTTAAGTAATATTGGGGATAATACGTAAGCGTTCTAGGCTTTCTCGACTAATATGTTATGAGTATAGTGGGTAGCTTCAAGTTAAAACACTCTGTTGATTGGTTTAGACCTGGTCATGTTTTTTTCCCGAGCCTCCTTCGTGTATCTTAGGCTATATACTTAGGGAAGATACGTCATATCCGTTTTCTTTGAGATATTAATTTGTATTGAATCAGCCCTTTGCCTTGCTAACTCTGTGGTAATCTAGAAAAAGTGGAGCTGAGGCTTCATTTTTGCATGTGCCCTTCACGTTGGTAAATAAGAAAACTGCATTTATTTTGAATAAGAGTCCAAGGTGTGGATCTGGTTTTATTTGTGTAGAATGGTATAAATTGATTTCTCTATTTGAGTATGTCTAAATCACAAGGTTATGAGGCCTGCCACCTAGTTTAAACCACTTTACTTTCAATTTGTAGCATCCCTGTCTGTTCATCTTTGTTTAAAGTATGAATTGAGTGGGTTAATGTAAATTCCGGTTTATTCCTATCTGGGGAAGTCATGTGAGTTTGTCTATGTATCTCCTCTTGAATATCTGCATCTGCCTATTGTAGTTGATCTGTGTTGAAGCCCTTGTCTAAACTCATGTATAGCTATCTCTTTCCCTATTGCTCAAAGTGTTAGCCGATTAGTTGGAATGGTTCGTCTCCCAGATAACACCCATGTTTTGATGTTTTTATGGCATGTGTTTTTTTATATAATAAATGGTTTACATACATCACCTAGGGATGAGTAGAAATGTCCCATTAAGCTTCTTGTATGATTCATAGTATCTATTCTCTAGGATAAAATACAGATATTTGTGTCTAAGTTGCGGGCTAAAATATATGTTTACTACGTTTGATTATTAAAATGGTTTATGTTAAATTTGTTTAGTTAATATTTGTTTCTATTGACATTGGCTACTGTGATTGTCAATGTGTTTAGGCCAACACTAGCATTTATTGTATACAAGACCAAGTAGAGTAACTGTGTGTTTGGGTTTTAAGTTATGTCCTTTATGATTATTAAGTTCATAATCACTGAGAGTATTATAGTAGATATCTATCATGTTGAAACAATTAAATATGAACAAATCCTTGGAATTGAGAAACTGTTTAAGGCTCTTAAAATGATTATTGTTGCTATTAAAACTTGATGTTAGCATTCTATGTTAGTTTCGCAGACATGAATCTCAATGCCCTGTACATTATCAAGTACCCTTATCATTTTAAGAATCATGTTATATGTGTTTTGGGTTTGTCCCATTTTATTTCCTCCTTTGTGTTGTCGTTTACCCGGAATGCAATCTGGAATCTGTCCTTTGAATCTACCTTCCGTCATTCTGGTTACTTGTTGACTTAATAATTTAATCACTCATATATGCTTAGTTTCAAATCATGTGTTGAAGGCAAATGCTTATTTGTTACTTTTGATAAACTTTGAACATGTACTAATCTTTATCTTTCTTTTTTTGCATGAAATGCATCGGAGCAAAAATGAAGAGTCTCATGGCGAGACTCATCATGAGCCACAACAAACGAAGACCCGCATTTATATGCATCTTTCCGTCTGCGTCAGCAACGCTAGAACTATTGGCGAAATGACATCGCCTTCCTCGAGTCATTTTATTAATTTATGCGTGCCCCATTCATTATTTGTAAACGCTACACTACTAGCAGAACCTTTAGGATATTTGAGCTTTGAGTTGCCATTAAGAGGTAGTTTGACACTAGAAACTTGCTTCTTCTAACTTAATTATTTTAGACTCGTTATACATTGCTTAAGTTGCATTAAATAACTTAATGTTGACACCCAATTTTGACCCATCTTTTAGTCATTTCTTGCAATTTTAAGCATTTTAGGACACCGCATTTTAATCATCATTTTTTACATAATATTCTATGTTTATTTCTTCACAAAATGGCATTGCATCTTTTTATTTTAAATTAAGCATGATGTCTTTGTTAATATTATGTTTCTATTATTATTATTATACCGCCGTTTTATTTTATTAATGTTTGCATCTCTTTAAATAATTAATTGGCATCCCATTTTTACTTTTAATTATGCATTAAACATTTCTTAAATATTATATTTTATTATTATTGCATCAGCATTTTCATTTTGATAATTTTGTATCTTTTTAAATAATTTTCTTTTAAATGATAAACCCATTTTGTATTTTTGTCAAACCAGTCCAGTCTGAGGCACAATCTGGATCAGTCCAATCCGCCAAAAAAACTGAGGCCAAGTACACCTTTCATCTTCCCCCCCCCCCCCCCAAATCCAAAACTAAACCTAAACCTAATCCCACACTATAAATAAAACTATTCCCTCTTTACCCTAAAAAAAATAATAAGAAAGACCTCAGCCGCCTATCACACTTCCTCCCCTATTCATCTTCCTCACAACATCAACACATCTTTCCCATTTGTGAAGACTCCATTTTCATCTTCTTAACTCATCTCTCCTCTTCACCAACACCACACCATCAGCAACACCCCTCCCCCACTGCCATTCCCGTCACACACACACACACTCACACCCCTCTCCTCTTCTCATTACCGTCGACCACACCTCCGTCGACCACTACTCGTCGACCGTACCCCCTTATCCCGTCACCCATTAACACCGCCGAACCCCCTAGCAGCACCCAAACCACCACCCGTCGCCTCCTCTCCACATAACCACCAGCGAACCAATTATCACTGCCATTGTTCTCCAGCTTTATTGATATATTTTGTGTTGTTGGACTGATTTGTTTAACTGTTTTTTTTATTTTCTGATTTTGTTGCATCTGGCCGGAATAAAAAAATCCGGCGATCTTGGTCTTGCATCATTTTTGGGGGTTCGCTGGTTTGCTGTCGGTTATCGGACTGATTTTCTCATTTTTTTTTTGTATTCTGCTGGAGTTCTAAAACTCCGGCGATGTTCTGAAGTTTCGATGGCTGTAGTACGTTTCTTGGCGACCTGCGTCGCTGCATTTTGTCTACTGTTTTCGATGTTTTCCGGTTGTTCGACAAACTGATATTTCCGGCGATATTCTAAATCCCGATGGTTCGCTGTGTTGCTACTTCTGCTTCATTTATGCCTTTCGTTTTGTGGATTGTTTTGACCATTATGCCCTTTTACCTTTATTAAACTGATTTTGAACAAATTGCTACATTTGAATATTGGGTATTTACTGATTTGAAACAAATACTACACTTGATGGCCAATGAAAAAGTTATCCGTCGATTTTTGAGGCCTCCACAGTTGCAAAGACGGAAAATAAAATAAAATGAAGCTTTCTGGGCAATGATGATTTCTTCCACTTACACAGGATAACCAACATGCGCTGGCGGGGCGAATTTCGCAGCCGGACTTGTTTAGGATGTCCCACTTTATTTTTTTAATATATCTGAGCCCTCCGTGTTTAAAACTATTACTGTTTTGGCGCGGATATGAAGGTTTTATTTATTTTATTGTTTCTAGCAATATTGACCGATGAAGGAATCTCCATCTGATTTCCAAGGTCTCCCCTGTACAAAAGACGGATTTATTTTTGGCTTTACTTATTAATTTTTGCTATTACTTTAAAATTATTTATTCTATTACTAACACTTTTACTAAGTGTTTATGCAGGTATCCGGAGATGCATTTCAAAAAGAATGTCCCGGAGTTTTATTTTATGCCACATTTAATTTTAGTTTTATTATTCTGTATTGCATTTTATTTTAATTGTAAATTATGAAGAAAAAATCCTTAGAATAGGTAGAATAAAAGCCAATATATAATTAACCTAGGTTTGAACGGATAACCGCAAGTTAGAGGATCTTAAAGGATGCCTAACCCCTTCCCTTTAGGATAATAAAGAATCCTGATCCAGAATCTCATTAATTTCGCAGACCATTAAATGGAGATTAATTGCAGTATTCTTATTGCAATAAATCAAGTGTCCTAATTCACTTAACTAATTAGGTGGCGACTCCTCAAAAACAGCATTATTGCTCCATCCAGAGAACCGCGCCAAAGAACAATGTTGCGGATATCGTTCAGGCCCCGAGGTTAAAAACGGGTGCGACATCATGACGACTCTGCTGGGGATATCAGGTTCTTGATCATAGCAAACCCAGGTTAATTAAATATTGCGCTTTATTTTTCTTTATTTGTTGTAAATGTTTTATATTGTTTGCTTTTATTTTGTAATTAACTACTTTAATTACTACATTCTTTTACTGTTTTCCTTAAATTGTCATTCCGCTCATATTTCCTCCATTCTGGAAAATTGACACTATCACACATTACACGCGAGGTGCGCTTGGTGCATCAGCAAAATTCTTTCTTCAAAACCCAAATCTAGGAGAGTTGGTATTATACGTGGAGTGTCCGGACCATCCGGTGGCCGCGTAGCCTTTTCACTCGAGTTGTCCACTCGGGAACCTTGCGTCTAGTAAGCCAAATCTTAGAAAACTTAAGATAGAGCTATACCACCCTTTTATATTAAGTCATGCATGCATAAACCTTAGGTGGGTTAATCCTTGGTATTAACGCCGCAATTAGAAATTCACTAAACTTGTCGACGGGTTTCACAACCCAACGACCCATTAGCATACTATGTGTAACGTGATGATAGACGGATCCAAGTCTGTTCATGACACGCCGAAATTAGAAAAAGTGCACCGTCATTTGATCGTCATTTCCAACAAAAGCATTAATGTTTAGCAACTTTGGTCAATCTATCCCAATCTCGCATATCTGGCGTTTAGGCCGACCTCTAGCATATGAGAGGTCTCATGCATATTAGGGCGCGCGCTTGATTTGCATGTTTTTGTTTACTATTATTGTCGCTAGCAATTCTGTACATATTATTTAATGCAATAATTACCCTTATTGTAACTCCGGGCACGAGCATTTGCATTTTTGCACTTTTTGCTGTCACATTGCAATCAGGGCTTCTACTGCATAAATCGCTCTTGAACAAAGCGATTTGAACTTTGTGAATCATCAACCACCAGTCCGGTCGAATCAAGCAGGGGAGTCTTTGACTATATTGCCACACCCTTACATTTTATTATTTTTGTGGCTTGCCTAATCTCACTCATTTGTCATATTTTTTGCAGAAAGAGCGTCCTCGCAAATAGTCGAGGGCGGCCGGAAGAAAATAAAAAAAGGAAGAAAAAGAAAAAGAAAAAAAATCATCACAAGAATGAGTTGGAGTTATGTTGACGGAAAGAAGTCAGTTTATACCAGATTCAACGAAGCATCGCTCTGGGTCCTATATTTTGTATCTTTATACATATTTGCAAATTCAATTGATATGTCTAGTGTTGATTACATAATTCTTTATCATGTATTTTACAACATAATCATCCCGAAATACGCGAGTCTGATTCTCACCATATGGTGTGATACGTAGACAACTCATCTTGGATTCGACACCACCACATAAAGGGGGGGGGGGGACATATTTGGTTCACATTCATTGCATTTATCCAATCACAGAGATTCATTATTGCATTTCAATCATTCTATCACATACATTCATTCATGCATTTCATTCACTCTATCACAACCATTCATTTTTCCATTACATTCTTTTTACTTTGCATTAGTCTTATATTGAACAATCATTTGTTTTGCACAGCTTTTACTTTTGCATTTCTTTCATGAATGATTTTTTTTAAAGCATATGTTTTATAACATATCTGAACGAACTACGCACACCTGATTCTCGTCAAAGATGAGATACGTAGTAAATTTCTACTCGTTCGGCACTTTATTCAAAAAATAAATTGTTCATAAATACAAAAAAAATGTTATCCAAAAATACAAAATATTTTTAAGTATCATTGTTTGACTTGGTTAATACCAACACAGTTAGGAGTGTGCATAGGAAAGAACGAGTAATAATCAGTATGGGTTGACTTCGTGGTAAAACATAGATTCTTTTGGTACCTCTCACACACACCTGTAATGACATTGTCTTGCATGCTTTAAAGATAAGAACGAAACCAACTTCATCGTTTCATGTGCATTGTGTGGTGAGTTTTAGAATAAGTTCAATTGCATTGCATTGTGATCTAGAACTTGGCCTGAATATTTATTGAGGCGAAATCCTGAGTAACACTCGGTGTAGGAAATGATCGTAGGCTTTCTTTGACCCGTTTGAGCCTTTTCAGCCTACCAAATAACATTATCCGTAGTACACCCTTTTTGAGTCTAAAACTTATTCTTTCGACAACCGCATATTACACCTATACCCTTTCTGAGTGCGTACGCACTATCCCTCTCTTGGCCCGACCTCCTTGAGCGCTTTAGAAATGTGCAAGTGGATGACAATATTCTGCGTCGAAGTTTGCAAAGACAAAAATTATCAAAGTCCCATAAGGGAAAAGAAAAACACAAAGGACGACTTCACAAAAAGAAGAAATCAAAAGCCCCGATATTATAAAAAAAAAAAAGAATACAAATGAGAGAATAACTTTGGAAAAAGGGGGCTCCAAACGAAAGATTCAAAAGGAAGTTAGTACAGAAAAACTGGGACAAAAAGAAAGCAGGTCAGCATTAAAGCACACAAATATCAAGCACGGACGTAGTCCAACGCTCGATGAAGGATTAGTCACTTTTTACCCAAATGATATTCATCCCTTCCACCTAACCTACATTACAAGCCCGTGACAAGCCCTACATGATCTTATACTGAGGGTTCTCACATTAGTGGATACTTACATGACGGCCAAGCCTATGGTATCACAATTGCATGCATTGAACATCCTTTTGAGTGTGATCGTACTTCTCTAAACGTCCCAAAATTCAAAATACTGGAACATATGTGAGAAATGAGACTTTCTTTCAGTAAGGGCATTTGAAATGTGAGATTACGTGTAGTTCGAAACCTTGGTTGCAAGCAAGTGTGTCGATACTTAGGTGTCTGAGGTACCATTTGAAACTATAGGAATTACTCGCAGTCGGTCTGCTAGACTGAAAGTAAATAACGGAATTCCTAAGCACAATACTAATTGTTGGTATCAACTGAAGTCAGAACGTAATGCTGTCTTTCCACTTTTCAAAAAAAAAAAAAAAAAACAACAAAAAATACATATGTAAAAACAATCATTTTTGCATCACGAACTACGTTTTGACCTGATTCCCTCAGCGGGATACGTAGGCGGCTACATTGGCTTCGGTCTCATTTTTTGAAAATTGTACAATCATTTTTGCATCACGAACTACGTCATGACCTGATTCCCTCATGAGGATACGTAGGCGACCTAAGTCGACTTCGATCACACCATTAGAAATCTTCCCATTGGCTCGCGTGCGACATAATGCGTTTGATTATTCCGAAAAGAGATATGAGCAATTTCCACCAGAGTTAAGTCTTGCCCACGCGCCCCGCATAATGAAAACTGGGATAATTTTGGGAAATGCACCGTGAAGAGATCATACTAATGATTCCAAAAGAAATCAACAATCACAGCATTCAGCAAGCATTCACAGCATTATGTAGCCGTGTAGAGACTACATCAGTAATCGCAGCATTCAGCAAGCATTCGCAGCATCCAATAAGTTCGTGCAGAGACTACATCAGTTCATTCATCAAGCATTCGCAACATCCAGCAAGCCCGCGCAGAGCATTCAGTAAGTATTCGCAGCATCCAGCAAATCCGCATAGAGACTGCATCAGCACTCGCAGCATTCAGCAAGCATTCACAACAGTCAACACGTCCGTGTAAGGACGAAATCTCAGCATTTGCAGCATCACATCAATACAACAACCATCACATTTTACAGAATAACATTTCTACTCATATAATTACATTGCTTATAAATTCATGCGTTATCATTTTTGCCTTAACAGTTATGCACTAACCTTTTGATTAAGTCTTAGCATGCAGGAACAGGAGCACAACGTGGATTTTCTCCTACAGCGAACCGGGGCAATTTGTTGGGGGGCTAACCTTCCCAACGAATGGCAGAAGTGGCCTCGAGTGTCGGTCCACTCATCCCGTATCACCAACAAGCCCAACATCATCATAAGTCGATACCGATACACCCCTAAGTCCAAATCAATCTGAGCATGCAAGCGTCAAGAGCCAAAGCTAGAAAGTTGACGCGAATCAACCACTCCTTTCTTAAAACTCACAAGTTTTCTTTGAAGCAGGATCTTCATATCAGTACAGGCGGGAGGACAACAATAAGCCCATGCGGGTTACAAACACACAACGTCTATGCAATGACGTTATCTCAACCCAGACGAGTCACAAAGCAGGTACGTCCATAAAACAACACCATTTCAGTGTAAGCTTATACAACGACTTCATCTATATTTCGTTCATGCAACGACGAACATCTGCATCGCGTCTATGCAACGACGTCATTTCATGTAAGCCTATGCAACGACTTCATTTATGTTTCGTCTATGCAATGACGAGCATCTGCATCGCGTCTATACAACGACGTCACTTTATTGTAAGCCTATACAACGGCTCCATCTATGTTTCGTTCATGCAACGACGAACATCTGCATCGCGTCTATGCAACGATGTCATTTCATGTAAGCCTATGCAACGACTTCATCTATGTTTCGTCTATGCAATAACGAGCATCTGCATCGCGTCTATGCAACGACGCCATTTCATTGTAAGTCTATGCAACGGTTTCATCTATGTTTCGTTCATGCAATGACGAACATCTGCATCGCGTCTATGCAACGACGTCATTTCATATAAGCTTATGCAATGGCTTCATTTATGTTTCGTCTATGCAACGACGAACATCTGCATCGTGTCTATGCAACGACGTCATATCTTCTAAGCCTATGCAACAACTTCATCATGTTTTGTCTATACAACGACAAGTATCTGCATCGCGTCTATACAACGACATCATTTCATGTAAGCCTATGCAACGATTTCATCTATGTTTCGTCTATGCAACAACGAACATCTGCATCGCGTCTATGCAACGATGTCATTTCATGTAAGCATATGCAACAGCTTCATCTATATTTCATTTATGCAACGACGAACATCTGCATCGCATCTATGCAACGACGCCATTTCATGTAAGCCTATGCAACGACTTCATCTATATTTCGTCTATGCAACGACGAGCATCTGCATCACATCTATGCAACGACGTCATTTTATGTAAGCCTATGCAACGACTTCATCTATGTTTTGTCTATGCAACGACGAGCATCTGCATCACGTCTATGCAACAACGCCATCTCATGTAAGCCTATGCAACGGCTTCATTCATGTTTCGTCTATGCAACGACGAACATCTGCATCGTGTCTATGCAACGATGCCATTTCATGTAAGTCTATGCTACGACTTCATCTATGTTTCGTCTATGTAACGACGAGCATTTGTATCGCATGTATGCAACGACGTCATTTCATGTAAGCCTATGCAACGACTTCATCCATGTTTCGTCTATGCAACGACGAACATCTGCATCGCGTCTATGCAACGACGCCATTTCATGTAAGCCTATGCAACAGCTTCATCTATGTTTCGTCTATGCAACGACGAGCATGTCACGACCCGATCCCGGGCCCGTGACTGGTGCCTTACCCGGACACCCAAGTAGACATACATAAGAGTAATCAGCGGAATAATAAATCAAGACATGAAACAAATGTAAAATGTAAATACGCTTTATCCGAGAAAAAGTTGTCTTCTAAGATATATATATGTACCAAGTCCGCATTACATCCCAACTTTACAACAGACTACACTTAGGAATGTAAACAACTATGGCGGGACAGGGCCCCGCCACACCCTGAATGTACAAAATATCTACAACACCAGGGAGAGTCGTACCAAAAGTCGAGCCTCCGGAGAAATGGAGCTCCTGACACCAGAGTAAGGATCCTAAGAATGAGGATCTACCACCGCTTCCCTTACCGCGCATGAACGCAGCCTCAAGGAGGTCAAGATAACAGTACCAAGTATGTGAAATCAGAAAGTATCAAATGAAATCAAAGCATTTTTAAAACCATTTACAAATACAACCAGTTCAACCGCACATAGTGTCACAGCATAAACAAGAACAAAATAGATATAATGTAACTGGTCTTTTCTAGGCCGCTAATGATCGAAGCAAGGCCAATCTCCCATAGTATCATTATGCGAGCCTATTCCTGGACTCCCGCAGTCCGCATAGACCACCTAGGTCCGCATGAGGTATTCCTCGCATCGGGGGCAGCTAACCCGCGACATCAACCTGGACTCCCGCAGTCCGCATAGTCACACAGACCGCATAGGCCCTATAGACCCGCATCAAGATAACACACCCGGAGTGATCATCCTAGAACTCCCGCAGCTCCGCATAGGTCACACAGACCCGCATGAGGTATTCCTCGCATCGGGGGCGGCTAACCCTCGGAATTTCAAGTCAGGGGTGTAAGTGATATAATATCGACAACCGCTATCGTTAAACAACATAAGCACAACAAGGGAACCCCCTTTACACAAACGTTACAAGACACTAACACACGTAGCATCATAATATGTCTACTTATCAAACCATCTTACTACACTTTCCAGAAATCAATACAAGGCTTTCATAAACACATAAGTAAACCGTTCCTTTTGTCTTTCTTAAGTCGTTATACCTATCTTCCCATAAAGCTAGTATAACTCTTAAGCTTTTTGTTTAAAAACTAAGTATTTCTCTTCTTTCAGAAATGATTTATAATTCTTTTGAAATACTTCAAGATTCTTATCATTTAAACTCAAGTCAAAAGACAACCAAGTAAAACCACATTCAGTTAACACACGTACGTCTACCGTACTATATATATTTTAAAAATATCATGCTCAAGAGGATAGGAAGAATCACATACCTCCTCGGCGAAATCCACCTGCCAAGTCGAATATGTCGCGCGCAGAGTATCAACCTATAATAGTCAAATACGTCTATCAACGTCTAGACTACACTGTAGAATATTCTAAGCAGAAGGTTCTCTATTCTACGGAAAATCGCGTAACTTCCCTACCCACAAACTACACAAGTCTACTATAGGTGCAAATTCCATGTAAGTACAGTTCAATTCTCTTCTTTATACCATCCTTCTATATATCTTATACTCATTTCTATACTACTACGATGTAATCTCCAATTACAATAGAAGGACAAGATATTTACCTCGGTAAGCCCAAAATTATCCAAGTTTAAATGTCGATCCTGAACAACGTTTAGCTCCTAATTTGCACGCTCCGATAGCTCCAAGAAACCCTTAGAAGTTTCTAAACAACTTCTACTTAATACTTCAACCAACTATGAAGATTTCCCGTGGTTTCGTTTTGTGACTAATGGATATAAAGTAGTATTTCCGGGCTTTTAGCATAGAGGTAACTTTGGAATACTACAAGGTATTTGGCTAAGGTATTTGGGAATAGTAACAATACTAGAAGACAACTTTTCTACCAAGGGGGGGTATTTCGACGAGACAACTAGGAAGGGGGGAAGGGGGGTGCTTCGGACGATAGCTAGGAAAAGTGGGGAGGACTTGGGCGAGAACACTACTAGAGGAAGGATTTTGAGACTGGAAGTTGTGTTTATGGATGAAGAAGTCTTGCACAAGAGGGGTATTTATAGACCACCAAGGGCCAAGATTAAAACAAATGGAGGTGTAGATTAGATAGCTTGTGAGTGGAGTCTTCCACCAAGTGTCCACCACAACCTTGGGACATATGTCCACCACAACATTGGGACATATGTCCCCCACAACAATGAGCCATGTGGCCCTCCACTTGCACAAGAAACCGTCCAAAATACCTACCCCCACTAACCCAAAAAATATCTTGCAAGACTTGACCATTTGACTTGTCCACTAGGCCACCATTTCGTCCAACCCATGCCAACTAAGGGTGACACATGTCGCCCTCCTATTGGTCCAAAATATTTCGTCTCTCGGAAAAAATCCGTAATCGGTTAAAATATTAAAAACGTAGAATTTCCTTCACAAGGTTCGGAATCTTTTCCGTTGAAAGTTTACAATTTCATTCTTAACCTAATTAGGGTTTGTACAAATGTACGTACGTCCTCACATACATACTCTGGAAAAATACGGGGTATAACATTCTCCCATCCTTAGAAATATTCGTCCCGAATGTTCCTTCTCAAGACAGGTAACGATATAGTTCCGCACAACTTAAACAATTTGCAAATTCCACACATGGCCACAACACAACACTTAAGCACATATGAAAATTAAAACCAGCAAGTAGGAAAGGGAGTTACCTGGGGGTGTGGGGAATAAGTGAGGATACTTCTGCCTCATGTCCTCCTCTGCTTCCCATGTCAGCTCCTCTCTGTTCTCGTTCCGCCATAAGACCTTGACGGAAGCCACATCCTTCGTCCGCAGTCGCCTAACCTGACGATCGAGTATCGCTATGGGACTCTCCTCATACGATAATCCCTCGGTCACCTGGACATCGTCAATCGGGTGCACTCTAGATAGATCCCCGATACATCTCCTCAGCATAGAAACATTAAAAACTGGATGCACTGCCTCCAGATCGGACGGCAGATCCAACTCATAGGCAACCTTGCCTACCTCGCGACAACTGATAAGGCCCAATGTACCTTGGGCTGAGCTTCCCTTTCTTCCCAAACCTCATCACACCCTTCATGGGTGACACCTTCAGGAAAACCCAATCATCAACCTCAAACCGGATGCCGACGATGATGATCTCGTGATACGACTTCGCCGACTCGAGTCATTAATACCGCTCCCGATAAGCTTCACCTTATCCATCGCTCACAGACAAGTCTGGTCCCACTAATCGCACTCGCCATTATCAAACCAGCCTATCGGCGATCTGCACTTCCTCCCATACAATGCCTCATAAGGCGTCATCTGAATACTGGAGTGGTAGCTATTATTATACGCAAACTCAACTAGAGGCAAATGATCCTCCCAGCTACCCCTGAAGTCAATAACACAGCTCGTAGCATATCCTCGAGTCCGGATAAGACGCTCTGCTGTCCGGTCTGCGAGGATGGAATGCGATCGAGGCTCACCGCTGCCCCTAATCCTTCCGAAAGACCTCCGAAGTTAGCCGTAAATCGGGATCCTCTCGTCGATATGATAGAAATAGGGACCCCACGCATTTCACGATCTCTGATGTAAAGTATAGCATAATCCTCGCCGAAAAAGTCATCCCGACGGAAGAAAGTGGGCTGATTTCACACCGCCGACGATAACCCGGATAGAATCATGTTTCCTGAGTGCGAGGTAACCCCGTGATAAAGTCCATATTGATCACCTCCCACTTCCGTGCCGGGATCTCTATCGCTCGCAATAATCCACCAGCCTCCGTGCTCTACCTTACTGCCGACAACACGCACCGAGCCACAAACTCGCAACGCCCTCTTCAAGCCATCCCACCAATACACAGATCCGAGGTCGTGGTACATCTTTGTCGACCGGATGGATAGAGTAACGCAGCGCCGCGCGTGCTTCCCTAGAACTCCGCCAAGTCCTCGCAATATCCGGAACACACAACCCGCCTCAAACCTTAACACCCCATCAGTGCTACCTCAAAGGACCCTTCCTCACGAAGAGCCGACACGATACCGCGTGTCAAAACCGATCCTCAAATCGCTGCCTCTTCACCTCGACGATGGAAGACTCGCAACCTCTCGAACCCGAACCCCACCGCTATCGTAACAAATCAATCGGACTCAAGGCTTGCTAATCGATGTAACTTGCGCACCATGCCCTCCTCTATGGCCGCACATCCGATAGACTCCCATCGACCTACGACATGGGCATTCGCCACAACATTGGCCTTCCCGTGGTACAGATATCGACATCATAATCCTTGAGTAACTCTAACCACCGCTCTCGCCGTAAGTTCAGGCTCCTCTCGGTGAAGATATATCGAGGCTCTTGTGGTCCGTGTAAATATCCACATGAACCCCATACAAATAGTGCCTCCAGCATCTTCAAGGCGTGAATCACCGCCGCTAACTCCAAATCATGGGTGGGGTAGTTCCTCTCATGCTTCTAAGCCGTCGGACGCGTATGCTATAACCTTGCCTCGCCGCATCAACACACATCCAAGCCCGATGCCCGACGATCACAATACACCACATAGCCGCTTGAGACCTCCGAAGAGTAAGAATGGGCGTCGCCACCTCCTTCAAGAATCGAAACCCCGCCACAAGCATCACCACCAAACTTAGCTCCTTCCGAGTCACTTAGTCAAAGGTGTCGAAATAAGCAAACTTCCACGAATCTCCGATAGTAACTGCAAGGCCCGAAAGTCGCGCACTGCCGGAGTAAGAGGTCTAGGCCAACTCCGATCGCTTCGCTTCGCCGTATCCACCCGAATACCATCAGCCCCTACAATATGCCCAAGAAATGCCACCGAAGCCAACCAAAACTCACATTTGGAAAACTTGGCGTATAATCGTTGGTCCCGAGAACTCTCAAGACAAATTCTCAAATGCCCACATGCTCCCGCCTGAGCGGAATAAACCAAGATGTCATCAATGAATACTATCACAAACGTATCCAAAATGGCTTGAACACTCGGTTCATCAAATCCATAAATACCACGAGCATTGGTCAAACCGAAAGACATAACTCAACTCATAGTGCCCGCATCGAGTTCGAATGCACCCTGTGGACATCCTCCTCTCTAACTCGCACCTGATGATAGCCCGATCGCAGATCAATCTTGGAGAAACATCTCACACCCTGCAAATGGTCGAACAAATCATCAATCCTGGGAAGGGGGTATCTATTCTTAATAGTCACCTTGTTCACCGCTCAGATCAACACACATGCGCAGCGGCCCCGCCCTTCTTCTTCACGAACAATCACGCTTCCCTGTGGAGAAACACTAGGCCTGATGAAGCCCTTCTCCAAAGAAATCTCTCACCGGTCCTTCAACTCTCTCAACTCGGCAGTGCCATTCTCAGATGGCGGAATGGAAATAGGTCGAGTGTCCGCAAAGACATCGATACAAAATCTATCTCCTCTCACGAGGATACCCGAGGTCATCCGAAACACATCCGGGAACTCTCGACTACCGAATCGATCAAAATCTGGTACCGCAACCTCAGTATCAAACACCCGAATGAGATGGTAGATATACCCCTTCTGCACCATTTTCCTAGCCTTGAGGTAGGAAATAAACCTACCCCTCGGCGACACAGTGTTCCTCTCCAACTCAATAATCGGCTCCCCGGGAAACTGGAACCGTACCAACCTCGCCCTGCAGTCCAAATTGGCGTAGCAAGAAGCTAGCCAATCCATACCCATAATCACATCGAAATCGGTCATATCCAACTCTATCAAGTCGGCTAGGGTCTGACGACTGCATAAAGTCACTGGGCAAGCCCTATATACCCGCCGAGCTACCACTGAATCACCCATTGGCGTAGCTACCTTGAAAGGTTCTATGGAATCAGGCTATATCCCTATCCTACTAGAAATAAGGGGAGATATATAGGACAAAGTAGAACCCGGATCTATCAAGGCATACACGTCACAACATGAAACTGATAAAGTACCTGTGACGACATCAGGTGACGCCTCCTAGTCCTGCCGGCTGGACAAGGCATAAATGCGGTTCTGAGGACCGCTAGAACTAGGACCCCTGCCACGACCTCTGCCGCGACATGCTGGTCCCTGAGCACCTCGCCTCGGGCGAGTAATCAGGAGATGAAGACCAAGAAAGACCTCAGGTGACCCTACCATCTCGCGCCGCTTGGCCTGACAGTCCGCAGTGACCCTTCTGACCGCAAGCAAAACAAACTCCTGAAGTAGGGCCACAACTCCCAGAATGGAATCCACCACATCGGACACACTAAGAGGGCCTCGATCGGTTAGCACCCCTGCTACCCTGGAATTCCGAAGTCCTGGGGCCCTGATCTGCCCCCGAATACCCTGGCTGTCCTGAAGACGGTGTAGGAGTGCTCAGCCGGGCCGTGGTGCAAATTCGATCTTTGAGGCCGCCCACCCCGAGCTACCAAAAGATCCTCGCCGCCCGGCCTTTTTTCTCGCTTCGATATCCGCCGACCCGCCGCCTCTACGCCTCGCATCTGTGCATGAGCTCGCATGCGGCAATGTCCATTCTGGCCAAGAGCTACACCTGCGCACGACTCTGCCATATAATCATCTAGCCCGGTGACATAGCGGTGCACCCTGTCCTCCATATCTGCTACCAAAGCAGGGACATACCGAGCCAATGAATCGAACTCAACGTTGTACTCCAACCGCGTGCGCCTCTGCCTCAAAGATCAAAATCTATCGGCCCGTACCCTCCTCATCTGCGGAGGCAAGAAGTGGCTGAGAAAAGCCTCCGAGAACTCGTCCCATACTGCTGGAGGCGCATGCTCTCCCCGGGATAGCTCCCACGAATCAAACCAATCGATCGCAGATCACGCACCGATGTGAACCTAAGACCACCGACTCGGTCTCAAGCCTTGATCACTCGCATGATCCGGTCAGTCGCTTGATGAACTCGCGGATCATCCTCGTGCCTCGACCAAGAGAACTCGCGGCTACAACTCGTAAAAATCTCGTAGCCTCAAACTATCCGACTCGGGTGAACCACGGCATCGCTGAGCTGGAATCACGATCCACTTATCTCATGTTCGCCACAACTCGCTAACAATCGGGCCATCTCTCTCAGAACCCATCTCCTCTCGCTCCAGTGCCGTGGACCGAGGCGCAGTATCGTGGTCTCATCGCCCACCGCCGCGCTCTAAACTCGCTGGGCCGGGCGTCGTGGAACTCGCCGCCCGAGGTATCGCCTCGGTATAGATCGGGCTCGGGCCTCGTGGCCCTCTCGTGTCTACTAGCGCCTCCTCGATCGCTTTGCCTTCGGGCCCGGCCTTGCGCCGAGGAATAACTGGTAAAGAAAAGAAATACGTTAGAGGGGTCCAACTTATAACACAGCTCTAAAGCACGATCTCAGAGTGAGAAGAATGGAAACCAATCCTAAATATCCTATAGCCTCCTGATTATTGGTGTGGTGCACAACACACCTGTTACACCCCGTATTTACAGGACATGTTTTAAGAACGTACGTAAGAACTCATAAGTGTTAAGATTTGAGACTTGAATTTTTTTACCGGAATTATGGAAATTGTCGAAAAATGTATTATTGTGACGAATGGGAGGGCGACACGTGTCACCCCCCCTTATAGTGAGCTTGGACGAAATGCCATGGGCACAAGGGTCATTTGACCTTTGGTAGGATGATTTAGTCTTGCAAGTAGTAGCATGAGAAAATTGACTAAGTCAATGACCCCACTTAGTCTTGATATTTAGCTAGAGCTTATCCAAGCCACCCAATTGTTCCTATCTTACCCCTCCTTTATGTTATATATGTATACTAGTTGCAAGAGGGAGTAAAACACTTAGCTAATTTTCACACAAATTGAAGAGCAAGCGAAGCTCTGGTTCCCTCTCCTTCAAAAGGAAATTTTTTTGTTCCTTGTTCTTTAAGCTCCATACTTTAAACCAAGGTTCATGAGTGTTATGTAAGTGTATCTCAATAGAAAAATCCCGGAAAAAGAGAGTTTTCGTATTAGTCGCAAAGTGAAAACCTAGTGGCTTTCTAGGTTCGGATCAAGGTTTGAAGGAAAGTTGTTGGTGTGGTTCTAAGGGTCTCAAGTAGCGGATTGAAGTGTCTTGAAGAGGCTCTAAGTTGCTAGGGAGCGACTTCGGATTTGGAAGTTAGATTGAGATTCGTTGAGGTATAATTTTGTTCTCTTTAAGTGTTACAAGATTATGTATTGTTGTTAGCCTTACATTTTACTAGCATGAAGCATATGTGTTGAAGTTTTATAAGTGTTATGAATTGTTGTAGCCTAGGAACCGAAATGACACATTAGCCATTTGAAGTTGGATTTCAAGTTGGTCGTAGTTAGAATAGTCGCATGTTAATTACTCGAGATTGTAGTAGTTTTAATCGCCATGACTTGATATCATGTTAGGCTAATAACTTGGATTGAAATGGAAATTGGATAAGAATTGATGTTGTAGTACTTCAAGTTAGGCGAATTGGACTAGTAGTTTGTTATTCTTTTGTATTGGACTACCGTATTGATTGTGGTGAGCCAATTGGGGCTGTTTAGTTATTGTATTCGACCTTGAAAAAGGTGGCAAAGTTAGTAGAAACAAAGGAGGTGCTGTCCGATTTTCCGTAGGATTAGTGACTTAGCACTTAGAATGATTCTACGTTGGAAGTAAAAGGTTAATGGACATATTGTGACCATTATAGTCAAGTACTAAGTATAGTGTATCCTACTTGGAGAGTGTAATAGC
The DNA here is from genome assembly GCA_029844215.1 of Przewalskia tangutica. Classification (NCBI taxonomy): domain Eukaryota; kingdom Viridiplantae; phylum Streptophyta; class Magnoliopsida; order Solanales; family Solanaceae; genus Przewalskia; species Przewalskia tangutica. Next base: position 86,369,051 of record CM056734.1, read on the forward strand.
TATCAAGGTTGGAGTACTTTGGAGCATTTTGCTATTTGTCGACAATCGTCGCGAGGTATGTGAACCTCTTCCTTCCTTTGGCATGATTCTATGTATGGAATATACTTGTGGTATCATTTCATGTTTCCTTCTACTCTTAGAAGTTAAGAGGTAGTTATGTGATTTACTCTATGTAGAACTTTTCCTATCTTTTGAGCATGACTAGTTGCACGTATGTAGTACGGTAGACGTACAAGACTATGACATTCTTTACTTGTTTTATGTAAATGCCAAGTCGGGTGGGTTAGAGATTAACTCACTTCTTTGAAAATAGTAAGGATGTCTTAAGTTGATTTTAAAGTTAAGGGACTTGAAGAGTTTTAAAGTATGTGATACTTGTTCCGCTTTTAAACGATAAGTCCTTGGATAGGAAATTGTTTATGGCTAAGGTATAAAGTGAATATAACGCTTTATGGGAAGTTAGTTATATTTGCCTTATGGAAAGATAAATGACTTGACTTTAGTGAAAAGGCAACTTGATTTTACTGATCGCTTGCCTAAGGTTTTATAAGAAAAGAAGTCACTTGTTTTTGTGTGTGAATTGTATTTCTAAAAATGTATTGTGACTTGTCTTGAAAGACGGATAGGACTTGATACTATAGTTGTTAGTATCCGGGAAGTTGTAATTGAAAAGAGTCTTTCTAAAGGAGTAGAGGCGTAGTACGTTGGGTTAAATTCCTGATTCTAGATGACATTATCGACCCAGAACGGGCCGCAAGATACCCATACGCGCACTATATGACATTATCGACCCATGAACGGGTCGGGCAAGATACCCATACCGCGCACTATATGACATTATCGACCAGAACGGGCCGCAAAGATACCCATACGCGCGCACTATATGACATTATCGACCCAGAACGGGCCGCAAGATACCCATACCGCGCACTATACGACATTATCGACCCGTGAACGGGCCGCAAGATACCCACGCGCATCTAGATGACATTATCGACCCGTGATCGGGCCGGCAAGATACCTTTACGCGCACTATGTGACCTTGATCGCGCCCCAGATCGGGCCGTAAGATAGGTGCCCCTCCCAAAGCGGCCTGATTATACTTATGAAAGATAAGTGAGTTATATAGTAATGAACTTAATGATTCTTTTCTAATAATGCACGTAAGAATGTGGTCGTAAATTTTATTAAGAATGGAAAAGATAATAGGTGCGATTAAGTTCATAAGTGGTAATGACACGGCAGATCCGTATGTATTGTTTTATACTTCTCCTTGTCATTCTTTTGTACGCTTATGACCGCTTCATCAGACGTTATCTCTGCTCCATATTCGCACTGTTGTAATCGACTTCTTCGGGCCGCGCTCATGCCCGCAGTTTTAGGTACCTGTGTTGGTGATCCTCGCTCTAGGATCTCGCTCAGCTGGGAAAGCTCCATTTGCTCCGAGGCTTTATCTCTTGGTACGGTTTTCCCAAGTAGTAGATTCATGTATATTCAGGGTATGGCGGGCCCCGTCCCGCCATCGTTGTTATGTTAAAAACTCTAGAGGTCTGTAGTTACATTTTGTGGGTCGCTTTGTAAAGAAAGGAGGCAATCGCTTGCCAGTATATATGTATGTCGCGAAGGTAGCCCTATCGGCTAACCTCGTTGTTTCACTTCGTTGTTTTATTTTATAAAGTTTCATGTATGTTCCGCTGATTATCTCTCGATGTATACTGTAGTGGTGCCTGTGTAGGGCACTAGTCGCGTCCCGGTCGGGTCGTGACAAAAGTGGTATCGAGCGCTTAGTCCTCTGAAAGTGTCTACGCATCGCGTGTCTAGTAGTCTTGATTATCGTGTGTTGTGCACCACATCTATAATCGTGGGTCGCAGGACATTTAGGATTGGTTTCATTCTTCTCTCTCGAGATCGCGGCAAGAGTGCCTTATTAGGTTGAATCCTCCGACCTATTCTTATGAAACAGCCATGCCTCCACGGAAGGCGACCAGGGCCCAGAAGAGCAAGGCAGCAGCAGGAGCTGCCAGTAGTGCGCAGAGAGTTACCAGGAGTCGGGCACAGACTATGCCTGAGGTAGTAGGCGGGTCGGCGAGTTCACCACGCCTAAAGATAGGAGCCGAGAGCGCAGAGCTCCAGAGGTTCCTGCACCAGAGCCTCCGCCCACCGGTGCCGAGTATAGAGACTACGGGAGCAGATCCGATTATTGACCAAGATAGTAGTCGCAACACGACAGAGCAGTGCAACCCACCCTGAGCCGATGGGCCATGGATTAGGATTTTCTAGATGTCATCCACCCGAGTTTTATGGTTCGAGGTCCACGAGGATCCGCAGGAGTTCATTCGGCAACTACAAATGACCACGCAGGTTCTTAGGGCTTCAGAGACAGAGTTCATTACGCTAGCCTCCTACCGTTACGCCGACATCGCTGAACTGGTTTGAGTCGTGGTTGCTTTCGAGAGGTGATGATGCTCGTCCAATGTTTGGGATGAGTTCACGAGGCCTTTCGCCACTTTTTGCCTCCCGAGACGAGGAGAGCCCGTGTTGATAGGTTCTTATCATCGAGGCGAATGGGAGGACCATCGTGAGTACACCCTAGAGTTTGACTCGTTGCTAGGTATGCACACTATTGTGGCTAACATGGCCGATAGAGTCCATCGCTATGTTATGGGACTAGACCGTTATATGATCACCGCTGCTCGGAGTGGCCCTTCACCAGAATGGATATCGCCAGATACGCATATATGCACAGTGGATCGAGGACAGGAGAGAGAGGACCGACTGACCAAGGCCACCAAGAGGCCAAGACGGCAGGGTTCAGGTGATATTCGAGGCGGAGAGCCTCAAGCAGCTAGGTCTACGCTCACCGACACAAAGTGCACCTCCACGCTTTTCCAATGGGGTTTTCACAACCCCTGAACGCAGGGCCGGCCAGTCTCTAGAGCTTCGAGTCTCGTGAGACGGGGTTCCATCGACGAGGCCACCTTTGCCTCAATGTGTCCAGTGTGGTAGGTTACATTCTGGGTATGTCGCACAGACGTGCTTGTTTTTCTTGTGGTCGCTTAGGCCATATGTTAAGAGAGTGTCCTTATAGAGGGTCCCGCGGGACAACACACCATCGGATCGCCATGGGTTCTTCGCCTTCACTAGCTAGGCAGATGTTCATGCACCGACAGCCGTGGCAGAGGTCGTGGTGGAGTTCCAGCTTTAGCGGTCCTCAACCGCCTATATGATTTCGGTATGTCTTTGGCCTTTAGAAACTTGTTTACATGATAAGTTATGGTATGTTTAAGTTTTATGAACAGATTATATCGAGACTATGTATATGTTAGAAGGAGTTGGAAGTACGAAAAGATAATCCCTTTTGGGCTTATGACTGACGAGATATGCGCGAGGTATTAAGGCCATGTGTGGCATTGTTGGTATGTCGGGGGTGGTGAAAGGAAACTATGTTGTTAATTTTAAGTTTGACTCCGAAAGAACATTCGAGGACGAATGTTTCTAAGGGGGTAAGAATGTTACACCCCGTATTTACAGGACATGTTTTAAGAACGTACGTAAGAACTCATAAGTGTTAAGATTTGAGACTTGAATTTTTTTACCGGAATTATGGAAATTGTCGAAAAATGTATTATTATGACGAATGGGAGGGCGACACGTGTCACCCCCCCTTATAGTGAGCTTGGACGAAATGCCATGGGCACAAGGGTCATTTGACCTTTGGTAGGATGATTTAGTCTTGCAAGTAGTAGCATGAGAAAATTGACTAAGTCAATGACCCCACTTAGTCTTGATATTTAGCTAGAGCTTATCCAAGCCACCCAATTGTTCCTATCTTACCCCTCCTTTATGTTATATATGTATACTAGTTGCAAGAGGGAGTAAAACACTTAGCTAATTTTCACACAAATTGAAGAGCAAGAGCAAGCTTCCTGCCCTCTCTCCTTCAAAAGGAAATTTTTTTGTTCCTTGTTCTTTAAGCTCCACACTTTAAACCAAGGTTCATGAGTGTTATGTAAGTGTATCTCAATAGAAAAATCCTGGAAAAAAGAGAGTTTTCGTATTAGTCGCAAAGTGAAAACCTAGTGACTTTCTAGGTTCTGATCAAGGTTTGAAGGAAAGTTGTTGGTGTGGTTCTAAGGGTCTCAAGTAGCGGATTGAAGTGTCTTGAAGAGGCTCTAAGTTGCTAGGGAGCGACTTCGGATTTGGAAGTTAGATTGAGATTCGTTGAGGTATAATTTTGTTCTCTTTAAGTGTTACAAGATTATGTATTGTTGTTAGCCTTACATTTTACTAGCATGAAGCATATGTGTTGAAGTTTTATAAGTGTTATGAATTGTTGTAGCCTAAGAACCGAAATGACACATTAGCCATTTGAAGTTGGATTTCAAGTTGGTCGTAGTTAGAATAGTCGCATGTTAATTACTCGAGATTGTAGTAGTTTTAATCGCTGAGACTTGATATCACGTTAGGCTAATAACTTGGATTGAAATGGAAATCGATAAGAATTGATGTTGTAGTACTTCAAGTTAGCGAATCGACTAGTAGTTTGTTATTCTTTTGTATCGACTACCGTATTGATTGTGGTGAGCCAATCGGGATGTTTAGTTATTGTATTCGACCTTGAAAAAGGTGGCAAAGTTAGTAGAAACAAAGGAGGTGCTGTCCGATTTTCCGTAGGATTAGTGACTTAGCACTTAGAATGATTCTACGTTGGAAGTAAAAGGTTAATGGACATATTGTGACCATTATAGTCAAGTACTAAGTATAGCGTATCCTACTTGGAGAGTGGAATAGCTATCAAGGTTGGAGTACTTTGGAGCATTTTGCTATTTGTCGACAATCGTCGCGAGGTATGTGAACCTCTTCCTTCCTTTGGCATGATTCTATGTATGGAATATACTTGTGGTATCATTTCATGTTTCCTTCTACTCTTAGAAGTTAAGAGGTAGTTATGTGATTTACTCTATGTAGAACTTTTCCTATCTTTTGAGCATGACTAGTTGCACGTATGTAGTACGGTAGACGTACAAGACTATGACATTCTTTACTTGTTTTATGTAAATGCCAAGTCGGGTGGGTTAGGAGATTAACTCACTTCTTTGAAAATAGTAAGGATGTCTTAAGTTGATTTTAAAGTTAAGGGACTTGAAGAGTTTTAAAGTATGTGATACTTGTTCCGCTTTAAACGTATAAGTCCCTCGATAGGAAATTGTTTATGGCTAAGGTATAAAGTGAATATAACGACTTTATGGGAAGTTAGTTATATTTGCCTTATGGAAAGATAAATGACTTGACTTTAGTGAAAAGGCAACTTGATTTTACGGCATCGTTTGCCTAAGGTTTTATAAGAAAAGAAGTCACTTGTTTTTGTGTTCTAATTGTATTTCTAAAAATATATTGTGACTTGTCTTGAAAGACGGATAGGACTTGATACTATAGTTGTTAGTATCTGGGAAGTTGTAATTGAAAAAGAGTCTTTCTAAAGGAGTAGAGGCGCGTAGTACATCAAGTTAAATTCCGATTCTAGATGACATTATCGACCAGAACGGGTCGGCAAGATACCCATACGCGCACTATATGACATTATCGACCCAGAACGGGCCGGCAAGATACCCATACCGCGCACTATATGACATTATCGACCCAGAACGGGCCGCAAAGATACCCATACGCGCACTATATGACATTATCGACCCAGAACGGGCCGCAAGATACCCATACGCGCACTATACGACATTATCGACCCAGAACGGGCCGGCAAGATACCTTTACGCGCACTAGATGACATTATCGACCCGTGATCGGGCCGTAGTATACCTTTACGCGCACTACGCGACCTTGATCGCGCCCTAGATCGGGCCGTAGTATAGGTGCCCTCCTTAAAGCGGCCTGGATTATACTTATGAAAGATAAGTGAGTTATATAGTAATGAACTTAATGATTCTTTTCTAATAATGTACGTAAGAATGTGGTCAGAAATTTTATTAAGAATGGAAAAGATAATAGGTGCGATTAAGTTCATAAGTGGTAATGACACTACAGATCCGTATGTATTGTTTTATACTTCTCCTTGTCATTTTTTTGTACGCTATGATCCGCTTATCAGACGTTATCTCTGCTCCATATTCGCACTGTTGATCGACTTCTTCGGGGCCGCGTTCATGCCCGCAGTTTTAGGTACCTGTGTCGTGATCCTCGCTCTTAGGATCTCGGTTCGCTTTTTGGGGAAAAAGCTCCATTTGCTCCGAGGCTTTATCTCTTGGTACGTTTCCCAAGTAGTAGATTCATGTATATTCGTGGTATGGCGGGCCCCGTCCCGCCATCGTTGTTATGTTAAAAACTCTAGAGGTCTGTAGTTACATTTTGTGGGTCGCTTGTAAAGAAAGGAGGCAATCGCTTGGCCAGATATATGTATGTCCAGGAAGGTAGCCCTATCGGCTAACCTGTTGTTTCACTTCTGTTGTTTTATTTTATAAAGTTTCATGTATGTTCCGCTGATTATCTCTGATGTATACCTGTAAGGTAGCCCTATCGGTTGTATATATGTATGTCCAGGAAGGTAGCCCTATCGGCTAACCTGTTGTTTCACTTCTGTTGTATATTATCGCTGATTATCTTTTCAGTCCGAGGCACAATCTGGATCAGTCCAATCCGCCAAAAAACTGAGGCCAAGTACACCTTTCATCTTCCCCCCCCCCCCCCCCAAAATCCAAAACTAAACCTAAACCTAATCACACACTATAAATAAAACTATTCCCTCCTTACACTAAAAAAAAGAAAAAAAAAAGAAGACCTCAGCCGCCTATCACACTTCCTCCCCTATTCATCTTCCTCACAACATCAACACACCTTTCCCATTTGTGAAGACTCCATTTTCATCTTCTTAACTCATCTCTCCTCTTCACCATCAGCAACACCCCTTCCCCCACTGCCATTCCCATCACACACACACACACTCACACCCCTCTCCTCTTCTCATTACCGTCGACCACACCTCCGTCGACCACTGCTCGTCGACCGTACCCCCTTATCTCGTCACCCATTAACACCGGCGAACACCCCAGTCATCGCCGAACCCCCTAGCAACACCCAAACCACCACCCGTCGCCTCCTCTCCACAGAACCACCAGCGAACCAGTTATCACTGCCATTGTTCTCCAGCTTTATTGCTATATTTTGTGTTGTTGGACTGATATGTTTAACTGTTTTTTTTATTTTCTGATTTTGTTGCGTCTGGACGGAATAAAAAAATCTGACAATCTTGGTCTTGCATCATATTTTGGGGTTCGCTGGTTTGCTGTCGGTTATCGGACTGATTTTCTCATTTTTGTTTTGTATCCTGCCGGAGTTCTAAAACTCCGGTGATGTTCTGAAGTTTCGATGGTTGTAGTACGTTTCTTGGAGACCTGCGTCGCTGTATTTTGTCTAATTTTTTCGATGTTTTCCGGTTGTTCGACAGACTGATTTTTCCGGCGATATTCTAAATCCCGATGGTTCGCTGTGTTGCTACTCATGCTTCTTTATTCCTTCCGTTTTGTGGACTGTTTTGACCATTATGCCCTTTTACCTTTATTAAACTGATTTTGAACAAATTGCTACATTTGAATATTGGGTATTTACTTATTTGAAACAAATACTACACTTGATGGCCAATGAAAAAGTTATTTGTCGATTTTTTAGGCCTCCACTGTTGCAAAGACGGAAAATAAAATAAAATGAAGCTTTCTGGACAATGATGATTTCTTCCACTTACACAGGATAACCAACATGCGTTGGCGGGGCGAATTTCGCAGCCGGACTTGTTTAGGATGTCCCACTTTATTTTTTTTATATATCTGAGCCCTATGTGTTTAAAACTATTACTGTTTTGGTGCGGATCTGAAGGTTTTATTTATTTTATTGTTTCTAACAATATTGGCCGATGAAGGAATCTCCGTCTGATTTCCAAGGCCTCCCTTGTACAAAAGACGGATTTATTTTTGGCTTTACTTATTAATTCTTGCTATTACTTTAAAATTATTTATTCTATTACTAACACTTTTACTAAGTGTTTATGCAGGTATCCGGAGATGCATTTCAAAAAGAATGTCCCGGAGTTTTATTTTATGCCGCATTTAATTTTAGTTTTATTATTCTGTATTGCATTTTATTTTAATTGTAAATTATGAAGAAAAAATGCTTAGAATAAGTAGAATAAAAGCCAATATATAATTAACCTAGGTTTGAACGGATAACCGCACGTTAGCGGATCTTAAAGGATGACTAACCCCTTCCCTTTAGGATAATAAAGAACCCTGATCCAGAATCTCATTAATTTCGCAGACCATTAAATGGAGATTAATTGCAGTATTCTTATTGCAATAAATCAAGTGTCCTAATTCACTTAACTAATTAGGTGACGACTCCTCAAAATCAGCATTATTGCTCCATCCAGGGAACCGTGCCAAAGAACAATGTTGTGGATACCGTTCAGGCATCGAGGTCAAAAACGGGCGCGACACTTAATGATTTTTCACTTGCATAACTCTTCACGTAGTGAAAGTATTATTTGTCAAATTCTATAAATTCTCTTATTAACATTCATATAGGTAAATCATTTTAAACACTTTACATGTTAGGCCTATTGTAAAAAATGCATTTATATTGAACATAATAATAACCTAGGTTTGAACGGACAACCGTAAGCTAGCGGATCTTAGAGGGTGCCTAACCCCTTCCCTCTAGATTAATAAAGAACTCTTGCCCAGAATCTCACATAGTTTAGCAGACCATTAAATAGAGTTAGTGTCAACTTTACCTAGTTGACATTTAGGTGTCCTAATTCACCCAAAATAATTAGGTGCTTTGACATTCTAAGCAGGAGTTGTATTTGTCGCGGTCGAAAAAGGGCGTGACAGAAATGCCGACTTCACTGGGGATTTGAGGTTCCTGACCATAGCAAACCTAGGTTTATTATTGCTTGGCTTTATTTTCTTTTATTTGTTTAAAATGCCTTAAAATTGCTTACTTTAATTTTGTATGTTTAACTGTTTTAATTGCTATTTGCTTTTACTGCTTTCCTTAAACTGGCATTCCGCTCATACTTCTTCCACTCTAAAAAACTCACACAATCACACGCTCACGCGCTGGTGTGCTTCGCGCACCCGCAAATTTCTTTCAAAATACCCAATTTTAGGAGAGTTGGCGCCTGCATGGAGTTAGATCGGTTCGTCTGATCAGCCGCGTAGCCTTCTCACTCGAGTTGTCCGCTCGGGAACCTTGCGTCTATTAGAGACAAACCTCAGAAACCTAGGATAGAGCTATACCACCCTTATCTTGAGGCATGCATGCATTTACCTTAGGTGGGTCGGTCCTTGGTATTGACACCACAATTAGGAAAACCTCAAATTTGTCGACGGGTTTCTCAACCCAACGACCAACCAGCATACTATGTGTAGCGTGATAATGATAGACAAATCCAAGCCTAATCATGACATGCTGAAATTGGAGAAAGTGCATCGTCATTTGATCGCCATTTCCAATAAAAGCATTACAGTTTGACGGCTTGGACAAATCTATCATAACCTCGCATATGTGACGTTTAGGCCTACCTCTGGCATAAAGGGGTCCCTATGTATGATTAGGACTCACCTGCAACGTGATAATTTATGTGCAACATATACTTGTTAATTGTTATTTACACCTTTGCAAAATCGCGGGCTTTACACTAACGAAGTTTGTTGTATTTTTTAGAAGGATTTATTATTTCCCCAAAAAAAGGGTCGGTTCGTATTTGATTCAGCAATGTCAGAGCATCAACACTTTACCAGATCCAGGGCACGAAATGATGACATGACTGGCTCAGGGGCATTCGAGCCAAATGGTTTGGGAATTATTCCTGTCGGCGAAACAGAACCTTCAGAGGGGAGAAATGTCACTAGTCAGGAAGAATGCATCGCACAACTACTATAACAAATTATCGATATGCAGGTTGAGATGGAAAGATTGCGGAATCTGACAAACTTATCCATTAGTCTGAATACCCCCATACCATAGCAAAGGGCCACTACCTCACAAACTATCCCGGATCAACCTCCGCCACCACATATCTCCCAAAGCTCCTCACAGAAAATGCCAGTCACCGATTCATGTCCAACTATCCCTCGCCCAGCCAATCCTCAACCCCATCCCCAAAATGATCTTTTTACCACCTATATATCCCAGCCCCCGCCTACTTACTTCACCCCAATCAGTCTGAATCGCCAAGCCACCCAATATCCACGCATCATACCTATTACCAGCCCCAACAAATAACCAAGACTACCAATATATATGGCAGAAACCCAACCTTTTACCGTCCTTGTGCTTCCCCGGGAAACAGATCATTATGAAGAAATGGAGAAGGAAGCCCGAGCCAGAATGGACGAGGATGTAGCCAAAGATATTCATAGTGTGAAAGAAGTTGTCCGGAGTATGCGGTCTGACAAGGGTCATGAAGGATTAGGTTATGAGGATCTTTGCATGCACCTAGATATGGAATTACTTGTAGGGTACAAGGTGCCTAAGTTTGATTTATTCGACGGGAAGGGGAACCCCCGTGCACATTTGAGGTCATACTGTGACAAGTTGATCGAAGTAGGAAAGAACCCAGCAGTCATTATGAAGTTATTCATTTGGAGTTTGACCGGCGAGACATTAGATTGGTATACCAGCCAGGACCCGCGGAAGTGGCATGGTTGGAATGCGTTGGCCCAGGACTTTGTGGAGCGATTCAGGTTCAATACAGAAACTGTCCTAGACAGATTCTACCTGATGAAGTTAGAGAAGAAGTCTACTGAAACATTCAGAGAGTACGCCATGAGATGGTGTTCAGAGGCGGCGAAGGTACAACCACCTATGGTAAAAAGTGAAATGACCACTCTATTTGTACAATCTTTGAAGGATGCTACCTACTACGAGAGGATGATAAGCGTTATTGGACGTAGCTTTGCAGAAGTTGTGAAAATGGGTGACTTCGTGGAGGAAGGCATCAAAACAGGTCGAATTACAAACTTAGCAGCTTTGAAGTCGACAACCTAAGCAATCCAATCGGGTTCGATTGGGGGCATCGCTCAGAGAAGGAAAGACTCAGTCTCACCTGCTATGTTCACCCAGGAGCATAAGCCAGATCAGTTCTCAATGTACCAAAACCCACCCCAGCAGCCCTCGTATTACAATCCAAGCACCCAAAATGATATACCTTACTACCCACCTGCTCCATATCCCATCCAGCCCATATACAACGCATCTCAGGCACCTGTATACACCTATGCATACCAACCTACATACCCGGGCCAGCCACAAAACCGGACAACAACAACACCAAAACCAAACATGAACTTTGAGAAAAAGCCAACAAAAACATACACCTCTTTAGCCAAACCTTTACCCCAAGTGTACGAAAGGTTGAGAGCTGCAGGGATACTTCAACCGATTCCAGGGAAAGTTGTTGACCCCATCCCGAAATAGCATGATGAAACAAAGCGCTGCGCATACCATTCTGGTATCCCTGGGCATGACACCGGGAACTGTTATGCACTCAAGAACAAGATTGAAGCATTGATCAAAGATGGTGTGATTCAATTGAAAGATGTCGCCCCCAATGTTCATGATAATCATCTATCGAACCATGGCAACGCTAACGTGCACATGATAGTCGTCAATGAAGGGCATGACTTGGAAGGGACCATCAGGCCGGTCCTAAGTGAAGAAAGAGTCAAGCATTCAGCTTCCATCACCCTAGTCGAGGAATTGATGCCCACCGATCTCGCAAAGAAAAGAGACATTCCTTTTCCAGAGCCCACTCCACCCCTGATTCAGTTCATGTGCTAACAGAATGAGATACTGACAGCAAAGCATGAAGACCCGGCCAGCCGTGATGCAGAGCAAGGAGGCATCTCAGAAAATTGGATTTGCATCCCTGTTCTGGTCCACCTAGAATCTAGATGAGAAGATCATATTAGTCTAACAGAATAACCGGAGTTCAAACTCGTATTTAAACTTTAATAATGTTTTGCTTTTGTAAACGAACTACGTCATGACCTGATTCCCTCGTGGGGATACGTAGGAGGCCTAAATCGGCTTCGGTCACACCATTAGGAAACTTTCCCTTCGTTCTGAAAATAACAAATACACATTTTCGGCATGATAGACAAGCAATCCCATTGAGACTTGCTTTAGGACAAACGCCTTTGCATATACAAAACTAGGACCATTAGCAACTGACTAAGACAAGAAACCAGACAGGGGTTGCAGGTCCAAACAGGCCAGGCGCGCAGATGTTAAGAAGGAAAGCTGCAAAGTCAAATACGAATCGACCATCCCCCTCCCAAACTCACAAGTTTTCTTTGAGCGCAGGTTCTCCATATTAGCAGAAGCAGAAAGAAGCAACGGAGACAGAAAAAGGACATCAACAATCAAAGTTCAAATTTCGCAACAAAGTCTAGCGCATCAGCTCGGGCATAGAGTCAAATTGCAATCCATGTGGTGCACAAACGCATAACAAAGACATCATGACAATCCATATGATTCACAAAACGCATTACAACAACATCTCAGCAGTTGCAGCATTTAACATGTCTACCCAAGGACAATATCTCAGCATTCGCAGCATCCCACATATCATACAAGGACGACATCCCTACCCACAGAATTGCATTTCTCATATATTTATCATTTTGTTTTAACAGTTATACACTATTTTTTCTCAAGCTTAGCTAGCAGGAGCATTTATTCTACAGGAGCATCAACAACACGTCCAGACAATGATGTCACATCAACAACACGTCTAGACAACGACGTCATATCAGCAACACGTCCATACAACGACGTCATCATCACAACACGTCCAGACAACGACGTCACATCAGCAACATGTCTAGACAACAACGTCACATCAGCAACACACATCCATACAATGATGTCATCAGCACAACACGTCCAAACAACGACGTCACATCAACAACATGTCTAGATAATGATGTCATCAGCACAACGCGTTCAGACAACGACGTCATCAGCATAACACGTCCAGACAACGACATCGCATCAATAATATCATTCAGCACATCTCAGTATTTGCAGCATCACATCATCATCGCATTACATAGGATGATATTCATATCCACCTTATCGCATTTCTTATATGATCATGCATTTGTTACTTTATCTTAACAGTTACGCACTAATTTTTTCTTAAGCTTTAGTCTACAGGATCCTTAATTTACAGAAGCAGCATCCAGCAAGTCCGTGCAGAGACTACATCAGCAATCGCAACATTCAGCAAGCATTCACAGCATCCAGCAAGTCCGTGCAGAGACTACATCAGTAATCGCAACATTCATCAACCATTCGCAGTATCCAGCAAGTTCGTGCAGGGACTACATCAGCACTCGCAGCATTCAACACGTTCGTGCAAGGATGAAATCCCAACATTTGCAGTATCACGTCAACACAACTGCCACCACATTTTACAAGACAACATTTCTACTCACATAGTTACATTGCTTATAAATTCATGCATTATCAACTTGCCTTAATAGTTATGCACTAACCGTTTGCTTAAGTCTTAGCATGCAGGAGCAGGAGCACAACGTGGATTTTCTCTTACAGCGAACCTAGGCAATTTGTTGGGGGCCAACCTTCCCAATAAATGGTAGAAGCGACCTCGAGCGTCGGTCCACTCATCCCACATCACCAAATAGCCCAGCGTCATCATAAGTCGATACCGGTACACCCCTAAGTTCAAGCCAACTTATTTTTATTTTAACATTACATCGACCCAGTGTCGTCATAACTCGACACTGGGACAAATTTTAAGTCCGCGCCAGCCCGCCTTGGTGTTTGGCCATGGTAGCCCAGTGTCATCATAACTCGACATTGGGACAAGTTTTGAGTCTGCATTAGCCCCCCTTGTGTTTGGCCATAGTAGCCCAGTGTCGTCATAACTCTACACTGGAACAAATTTTGAGTCCGCAACAGCCCGCCTTAGTGTTTGACCATGGTAGCCCAGTGTCGTCATAACTCGACACTGGGACAATTTTGAATTCGCGTCAGCCTTGTCGCAACTGCCCATCATTTTAATTCTAAGGATCGAGACAAAATTTGCTATAAGTCAACGTCTTTGTCTGAAGACTCTTTCATTATCTCCATACAAATATAGACAAGTTGTTGACACCCAATTTTGACCCTCTCGTCCAGTCATTAACTATAAAATTACACTAATTTTTCAAAATAATTTTAATAATTTTATAATAATAAAATGCAACAATAAAACATTAATACATGCATAAATAAGCGATTTAATAATGGCACCGTGTTTTACGTAGAGTATTAAGCATTTTTTGAGTCTCACGTCCACATTTGTCATTTGCATAAATATTATTCATAATTTAAGTCATATTCTATTTCTAATAATTTTAATAATAATAAATACGTAAATAAATAAATAATTTAATAATGGCATCACATTATAAAATATTAAACACTAATTAAATAGCACCCCGCATTTGTTGTCGTAATAATTTTAACCCAAGCTAAAACTAATAAAGCACCTAAACAATTTAATCATAACTTAAACCCCACTTATTTCTCATTCAAAAACATAACACACCTAAAACTAATACCTAATTAAATAATACCATCAGCCCACCCTTTTAATTTGACCAGCCCACTACCCAAAGCCCAAAACCCGCTTAAGCCCACTAGCCCCTTTATACTCACCTTCATCGTCCATAACAATAGAACAAAGAGAAAAAAAACTAGCGGAACCCTAGAAGCCCAAGCACCTTTACCGCCGCACCTCCTCCAGATATGGTAACCAAATCACCCTCCCCTTAATAATCCGTAAATCTTACACCAAATCAACTACCAAATCGACACCTAATCTTACCATAAACAAGAAGCAATTACAAACGAATCCCCAATGATAAACTTACCAAAATAAGCATTGAGTAAAATCGCACCAATTAATACCGAGATTCGTCCAATATTAATAGGAATTAGTCCAAGTTGAGAACACAAGGGGAGGCTATATAATTCGAGTGACATTTACATACAAGGTCATCAGAAAATCACAAAAAAAAAACGAGGAAAAGCAGTAGCAAACAAGAGAAAGAATAGATGAACATCAGGTATTATGAAAGTTTAATCCTTTAAAGAAAATCGGGAGTAAGAAGAAAAAGATTCGCCTCTTTAATCGCATCGCAATATATCACCCGAGTGGGTCGACGACTTGATAAGTTGTCTCGGTTCGCTGCCCGAAGAAGGTAAATCTATCACCCTTTCCGTCTTAGATTCCATTCACTGTTTGTGTGTTTTTGATGACTGATTAAGTATGTGTTAAGCGATGTTAATGGTTGTTTGTGTGTGCTGAATTGACTTTCTGAACCTGTTAGTTAAATTCGATCGCCACTGATGTTCGCAACTGCAATCGCTAATGCGACTCGAATAATATATGGTGTTAGTAATGTATTTATCTATATGGCCACTGAAGCTTCCTTCATCCCCTCTTTATGTTTTAAGTCCTCTGTGATTAATTTCCTGTTTGTTACTTTAGTTAAGTAAGATTGGGGATAATATGTATGCGTTCTAGGCTTTCTCGACTAATATGTTATGAGTATAATGGGTAGCTTCAAGTTAAAACACTCTGTTGATTGGTTTAGACCTGGTCATGTTTTTTTCCCGAGCCTCATTCGTGTATCTTAGGCTATATGCTTAGGGAAGATATGTCATATCCGTTTTTTTTAGATATTAAGTTGTATCGGATCAACCCTTTGCCTTGCTAACTCTGTGGTAATCTGGAAAAAGTGGAGTCGAGGCTTCATTTTTGCTTGTGCCCTTCACGTTGGTAAATAAGAAAACTGCATTTATTTTGAATAAGAGTCTAAGGTGTGGATCTGGTTTTGTTTGTGTAGAATGGTGTAAATTGATTTCTCTATTTGAGTATGTCTAAATCACAATGTTATGAGGTCTACCACCTAGTTTAAACCACTTTACTTTCCACTTGTAGCATCCCTGTCTGTTCATATTTGTTTAAAGTATGAAATTGAGTGGGTTAATGTAAATTCCGGTTTATTCCTATCTGGGAAAGTCATGTTGAGTTTGTCTATGTATCTCCTCTTGAATATCTGCATCTGCCTATTGTAGTTGATCTATGTTGAATCCCTTGTCTAAACTCATGTATAGCTATCTCTTTCCCTATTGCTCAAAGTGTTAGTTGATTAGTTGGAATGGTTCGTCTCCCAGATAACACCCCTGTTTTGATGTTTATATGGCATGTGTTTTTTTTTTATAATAAATGGTTTACATACATCACCTAGGGATGAGTAGAAATGTCCCATTAAGCTTCTTGTATGATTCATAGTATCTATTCTCTAGGATAAAAATGTATATACGTGTCTAAGTCATGCTAAAATATATGTTTACTACGTTTGATTATTGAAATGGTTTATGTTAAATTTGTTTAGTTAATATTTGTTTCTTTTAACATTAGCTACTGTGATTGTCAATTTGTTTAGGCCAACACTAGCATTTATTGTATACAAGACCAAGTAGAGTAACTGTGTGTTTGGGTTTTAAGTTATGTCCTTTATGATTATTAAGTTCATAATCACTGAGAGTATTATAGTAGATATCTATCATGTTGAAACAATTAAATATGAACAAATCCTTGGAATTGAGAAACTGTTTAAGGCTCTTAAAATGATTATTGTTGCTATTAAAACTTGATGTTAGCATTCTATGTTAGTTTCGCAGACATGAATCTCAATGCCCTGTACATTATCAAGTACCCTTATCATTTTAAGAATCATGTTATATGTGTTTTGGGTTTGTCCCATTTTATTTCCTCCTTTGTGTTGTCGTTTACCCGGAATGCAATCTGGAATCTGTCCTTTGAATCTACCTTCCGTCATTCTGGTTACTTGTTGACTTAATAATTTAATCACTCATATATGCTTAGTTTCAAATCATGTGTTGAAGACAAATGCTTATTTGTTACTTTTGATAAACTTTGAACATGTACTAATCTTTATCTTTCTTTTTTTGCATGAAATGCATCGGAGCAAAAATGAAGAGTCTCATGGCGAGACTCATCATGAGCCACAACAAACGAAGACCCGCATTTATGTTCATCTTTCCGTCCGCGTCAGCAACGCTAGAACTATTGGCGAAATGACATCGCCTTCCTCGAGTCATTTTATTAATTTATGCCCGCCCCATTGATTATTTGTAAACGTTACACTACTAGCAGAACCTTTAGGATATTTGAGCTTTGAGTTGCCATTAAGAGGTAGTTTGACACTAGAAACTTGTTTCTTCTAACTTAATTATTTTAGACTCGTTATACATTGCTTAAGTTGCATTAAATAACTTAATGATTTTTCACTTGCATAACTCTTCACGTAGTTAAAGTATTATTTGTCAAATTCTATAAATTCTCTTATTAACATTCATATAGGTAAATCATTTTAAACACTTTACATGCTAGGCCTATTGTAAAAAATGCATTTATATTGAACATAATAATAACCTAGGTTTGAACGGACAACCGTAAGTTAGCGGATCTTAGAGGGTGTCTAACCCCTTTCCCTCTAGATTAATAAAGAACTCTTGCCCAGAATCTCACATAGTTTAGCAGACCATTAAATGGAGTTAGTGTCAACTTTACCTAGTTGACATTTAGGAGTCCTAATTCACCCAAAATAATTAGGTGGCGACTCCGCGAACCCTTTAGCACCTTTTAGCATTTTAGAATTGATGCGCGATTTATGCACACACTTACGCAAGTGCACGTGTCGTGTCAAGTAATATAGTCTTAGAAGATCGAGTTATCGTCCTCAGGGATTAGTGTTCAAGTACCAAATTCTATTCTATGTTATCTATTTGGTGACCGATGATTGATATGTTGTTATGACTATAATTATGAAAACTAATTAAACTACGTTGTTTTACTTCAGTAATGTGAAAATAGGCCTTCCAAATCTCCTCAACTATCCGCTTAACTTACTTATTAATGCAATTAATTATGGTTCTTCTTCTATTTTGAGATAGCAGGTTAACTAAGCCGTTTTATACTCCTGTTAAGGTTATATAAACACTCAACCCCAGTATAGAACCTTTCTACCTTTCGGTGATAAGATTGACTATAGAGGAGGATTAAGACCAAAAACCTATTAATACTACACAAGTATCGGGGTACTTTCGTCCACGATTTAACCTATGTTTATCCAATTACAGCATATTCACAACCTCTCCTTTCGGATTTCGGTTAGAAATCATAAGAATTATGATAATTAGTGATCAAGTAATTACCAAGCAATCAAAACAATTATTGAATAAATCTCAACAGCAAGAAGAAGAACCAAAAACATGCATTAATTCATAAAGATAAGGTTCAAGTGAATTGACATGGAAAGCCCTAAGTAGATTTAGTTCCTAGCCATAGACATGACAAGAACTAAATCAATATCCAACATAAACTGTAAAGAAAGTAAAACAAGAACAAGAATTTACTAAGAAAAAGTCTCCAATCTTGATCTTCCAAAGGTTGTGTGATTTGGCAAGAAGAGGAACCCCTGCATCTGACCTAAAGTCCTCTTTTTATAGCCTCCAAAACATGATGCAGGTTTTCCTTCAGGCCTGGCCCATTGTCAATTCGAATTTCTGATTTTTCCCGCCGCGGCCCTGCAACTGGCGCTGCGGCGCCGGAACTCCTGAGGCCCTCTGAAAATTAGGCGTCGTGGCGCTCGCCTCTTGCTAGGTAGCCATGGCGCCGCCTATTTTGTGTCCAGTTCGCCACTTTCTCGCTGAGCTCAAACCTCCGTTTCGCCTCTCTTGCTCCTTTTTCGCCAATGAGCCACTTTAAACCAATATGACTCAAAAGAAAGAAAATCTATCCTAAGATGACACGTATTTGTACAAAAATGGACAAAAGACTAACTAAAAATGACTCAAAAGGTGTATATAAAATACACCGATCAAACACCCCCAAACTTAACCTTTGCTTGCCCTCGAGCAAAGATCAAAAGAAAGAAATAAAGACACAAGGACAAAGAAAATACAAAGACTCAACGACATTGATCACTTTGCTGCATTGGTGTTACTTAGAAAAACATGAAGGTTAGCCGAATAATATGCAGGAACATATAGCATGAATCTTTAGCATTCTAAACACATTAAGCTAGATATTTCGCAAACTCACTTTAATCATGCTTAATGGAAGTAAGAATACTGAATTATGTATGTCAATTTCAAAATCTTATGGCATGTTTACTTGTTATTCTCCACTAATCATGGATATGCATGTAAGAGATCTTCAGGACTTTTCAGGGTTGTAATGTAGGCTTAGACATTGGTAGATAAAAATAGGCATTTAGGCTCATTTTATGTACCATAAGCTCTTTTGCTTTTCAATTCTTCCCTTTCCTTTTGATTTTCTTTCTTCACTTCATATCTATATTTCTCCTCTTTTGTTTTGAAAGAGTGAAGTGTATTATGAATAATAGGCACCCCCAAACTTAGGCTTTTGCCTATTTCTTATTACTTTTTTATTGGGGTGCATCAAACTTGTTCACTCTTTTTGTCTCTTTTTTAACACTTTCTATTCCAATCATTTCACATTTTCACTTATGGCACAAGTGTGGAAATATAGGGTGTCAAAGAAAAAAGTTTAATGTTTAGGCTCAAAGGGGCTGACTAGAGATATTTTTAATGTCAGGGATAGGTAAAAGTGGTAAGAAATGGCTAACAAAGAAATGTCTGAGTCATCTCCCTAACATGCATATCCTAACTATTTCGCCTCAAATAGCAAGCAATCATACATATAGGTTTTAATCATTTAACAATGCACAATTCAAGCAAGAAACCCCAAATAGACAGATTTCCTGAGTTTTTGGCATATCTAACCTAAGTGTTTAGATAGTTGCTTCTAATTCCATTACATTATTCGACCTTACTTCACTAGGTGTTTCTAGTAACTACAACATGCATGATCTTTGAAAGAAAATTATGACTCAAAAAAAAAATTATGACTCAAAAATACACAAAACAAATTAAAAAGACTCAAACATAATAAGACACAAATAAAACACTCCCCCCCCCCCAAACTTAAATCACACATTGTCCCCAATGTGTGCAAGACTCAAAGAAAATAAAAGAAACAGGACAACTTACAGACTTGGTTTAAAGTGGTGGCGGTGGCGGTGGATAATGCATTGACCACTGGTTGAACAAGGAATTCATCTCATCAATTCTCTGGTGCAACTGTTGTTGCCCCTGCCTTAATTCTTGTTGTCCTTATATCATCATGTCAAAATTATGCATCATCCTTCTCTGGTTCATGAACAACTGCTCTATTATAGGCACTGGAGGTTTCTGATTCTGGGAGTGGGCCGCTTCGCTCGCTTCATACCGAGCCTCTGCCTCGTGCTCATTCATCCATGGCGACCCTGCTGCTTTCTTTGGTGGTCTTTGGTGTTGGTCTCCTTCGCCGGCTTCTTTGGAGGATTGGTTCTGGGAAGGAGTGCATTATCCCATATGACACAGGAAGTTGTTTTTTCTTGTATGTATCAGTGGGTAGTGTTGGGACCCCATGTATGGAGCATAAGAAGCTAATAAGTGAGCCATGTCCCAACCCACCTGTCGTTACCAACCTGCTGGTTTCTCTCATGTTTTGCACTATTTCCTTCCCAACGCCAATCGTCTTCCCTGACATGATTCCATATATCAATTTTATTCTGTCTTCTGGCACTCTTGTGAAGTGCATTGATGGAATCAAGCGGGCACTGATGAAATACAACCAACCCTTGGCTGCTTTGTTGAACTGACACCTGCTCAGTCCTCTTGCTCCATTTCTGGCAAATTCATACTCAGCCCCAGGGTAGCTTATTGTGCTTGCAACGACATCCCAGTTGATGTTGTTGGTGTCTCTAGACCATGTTTTGAAATAGCTCCGGTCATCACCTCTTTCTTCAACATCCGTTGTTTTTAATAGCAAATTCACCACTTCTGCCGTCACAGGCACATACTGTCCCCTCATAAAGCATCTATCATTCACCCTCTCCGGAAAGTTAGCATAAAATTCTCTTACCATCACTGTGTTCATCGGTGCTATCCTTTCCGGGTTAACAAACATCTTCCACCCCATCATCTCAATCATCGCCTGAATAGGCTCATAGATAGATTCCTCAAATGATTCTCTTTGGTAATTCATTCCTCTTTTAGGGATTAAGGACCTGGTACTAAGTTTTTGATATCTACCCTCCGTTGTTTGGCTGACAACCCTAGTATTATCATATTGAGGGGCGGAGGTGGATGTGGAAGCTATTCTCTTTCTGGCAGACATTTTTAGATAACTTTGGCAGCGTTTCCTTTGTATCAACAATATCACCCAACACTATCACTCAACAATCAGCAGGTACAACACTTATCACCCCCACACTTCACTCAAGAAGCTCCTGCACAACACCCCACACTCACCTCGTATACTCTTCCTCGAAATCTCACACCCAACTTCAACACCCCCACACACCTTCATAGATATAGCACTTCCTCAAACCTACTACCCCCTCTGATTATAGTGAAGCTTTCAAGAAAAGATAAATGTTACATTTGACGGTGTTCTTCAAGATTTTCTTGCTCCTAATGATGATTTGAGGCAATGGGATGAGGGTTGTTGTTTAAGATGGTTAGGGGTTTAAGGAATTTAAGAACTTTGGTTGTGATTGGGTTTAGTTTATGGAAGATTTTTAGGTAAAAGGTGGATTTTCGTGGGTTTTGTGGAAAGAAAAGGTTTAGGTTTTGATTTGGAATGGGGAAAATCGGATTTTTGGGCTATTTTAACTTCACGGATTTCGCCGTGGCGCCTAAACTATCTTGAACTTCTTCACATGCGCTGACTTCAAAAATTTACGGACTTTAGCCATGGCTACTGAATCTCCTGCGCCTTTCTGATCTTTTGGCGTCGTGGCCCTGCTCCTGGCGCCGCGGCGCTAAGCCGATTTTCTGGAAATCTTACCATTTTTTCCTTTTGGCTTCTTTTCAGTTTTTCGCCCTCCAAATTCTTGGCCCTGCACCTGTCATCACAACACATAAACAATACCTCCGTGAGACTGTTCTAAGTAAAAACTAACTGCATTAAAGTAAATAATTTAAAATACCTTGGGTTGACTCCCAAGTAGCGTAGTCTTTAACGTCTTTTAGCCGGACGCAAGTTCTTAAATCAAGAGGTGTGGGGTAGATTAACCCCACAACCAATTCACTTCTTTAACATTTTCCTCTTTCTCCTTCTGTTTTTCTTCTTATAATTATTTTCAAGAGGAGGTTCAGTATCACTTACCTGCTTTGGCGGGCTTATCTCCCTTGTTGTGGCTTGCGCTGGCTCACACGAAGTTCTGACAGTGCTAATTGCAAAGCACCTGCTCATGACCGGGGGTTCAATAACGTGTTTGAACACTTTGAACACCATCTCTTCACTTTCTACTCTCAGTGTCAGCTTACCCTTCTCTACGTCAATTAGGGCTCTCCCTGTTGATGGGAATCTCCTCATCTTCCTCCATATCAAGGATGAGGAAATTCGCAGGGAAAAAAAAATTCCCACCTTAACTAGGACATCCTCAATCTTACCCCTGGGATGCACCACCGTTCTATCTGCTAACTGCAAGCTCACAGTGGTTGGTTTGGCTTCACCTAACTCCAACCGTTTAAACACAGACAAAGGCATCAGATTTATACTAGCCCCCAAGTCACAAAGGGCCCTATTACATGTTACCCTGCCAACTGTGCAAGGTAGTGTAAAGCTCCCTGGGTCTTTGAGTTTAGGGGACAATTTCTTCTGCAAGATGGCACTGCATTCCTCTGTCAGTGCCACCATCTCATATTCAGCCAACTTCTTCTTCTTTCCCAGAATTTCCTTCATAAATTTAAAGTAAGTGGGCATTTGCTCCAATGCCTCGATGAAGGGTATGTTGATGTGTAACTTTCTGAATGTCTCCAAAAATTTGGAGAATTGCTTATCAACTACTTTCCTTTGCAATCTTTGCGGGAAAGGAATCCTCTATGTGTACTCCTTCTCTGGAGCTTTCTCTAATATTGGACGGTCTTCAACCACCCTCTCTCTCGCTGTTTCTACTCTCTGTTCAACCACTGGCTGAGGTGCAAGCTGTTCCAACTGTTTTCCACTCCTCAGCTGCACTGCTTGGCACTGTTCTCTAGGGTTCATCTCTGTATTGCTCGGCAAGGTACCCTGTGGCCTGTTGTTTGCTAGCTTCGCTAGTTGCCCCACCTGTGTCTCCAAATTCCTGATAGAGGATCTAGTCTCTGCCATGAACTGGGTCTGGGAGTTGGTGAGTGTCAACAAGGCTGCTCTCAGCTCATCTGGCTTCTCTTGTTGGACCGGTGCACTGAATTGTTGTGAAGATGAGGCCTGAGTGAATGGTTGCTGATTTTGGTACTGGCATCTAAATTGGTTTTGCTGCCTTGCTCACCTCTCCATGAAAAATTTGGGTGATTCCTCCACCCTGGATTGTAGGTATTTTAGTAAGGGTTGTTCTGGGGCCTCTGATAATTCCCTACTGCTTGACATTCTGCTTGCTCGATCGAAATATTGTTAGGGTCAGCTGATGGGCATCTTTCAAAGATATGTGGACCTCCACACATTTCACAATTCAATGGCATTTGCACTGCATTTACAGACACTGTATTTTGTTGCAGTTGCTTGGTCAAAAGAGCAACTTGGGCATTTAGTGCAGTGATGGCATCAATCTCATGAACTCCTACTGTTCTTCTGCCACTCACCTGTCTGTCCTCTGTTACATGATTATTGGTGGCCATGTCTTCCAATAAATCATGAGCTTCATGTGCTGTTTTTCTCATAAAAGTTCCACCTGCGGCTGCATCAATGATCGTTCTGGTAGTTCCGCTTAGCCCATTATAGAAAATATGGACCAAATTCCACAACTCAATGCTGTGATGTGGACACTTTCTTTGCAAGTCCTTGAATCTCTCCCAAGCTTCATATAGTGACTCTCCATCGGCTTGATAGAAATTATTCAACTCTCCTCTCAGCTTCGCGGCTTTGCATGGTGGAAAGAACTTAGCTAAAAAATTCTATGCTAACTCTTGCCATGTGAATATCGAGTATGTTGGCAAGGAATTCAACCACACTTTCGCTCTATCCCTGAGTGAGAAGGGAAAGAGCCTCAACCGACGGCCATCGAACGCTATCAGATCTCAAGGTTGCACACAACTCTAAGAAATTAACTATATGCATGTGAGGATCCTCCGACGGCAACCCTCCGAACTGAACAGTATTTTGTACCATGCTTAGGATCGCAGGTTTGATTTCAAAGTTGTTTGCTCCTATTGCTGGGAGCCTAATACAAGTTTGTGCTCCATTCACCCTTGGCAGCACATAATCTCCCAAACTTCTCTCATCTTGGACCTGAACCCTCTCTTCTACATCCATCGGCAATCTCTGAGGCATTCTTTGGTTAGGTTAATGATCACTTAACCCCTCGTTCATCTCATTGTTGTTTTGTACGCCTCCCATCTCTATTAAGGTCGAAACTCGTTGGTTCCTTCTGTTCTGTTTACAAGTCTTCTCAATTTCTGGGTTGAAGGGAACAAGAGTGTCTGCTCCTCTTCTCCTTCGCATAAACTGGGTGCCTGAAACATATCAAACTAAACAAACGGATCATGGCACACTGGTTTTCACAAAATAAAAAAAATAGTAATTAATAAAAGCAAAAATAAAAAAAAAACCAAATTAGAAATTAAGAATAGATAAAATGATATTGAACTACGTCAATCCCCGGCAACGGCGCCAAAAACTTGATGCGCGATTTATGCACACACTTACGCAAGTGCACGTGTCGTGTCAAGTAATATAGTCTTAGAAGACCGAGTTGTCGTCCTCAGGAATTAGTGTTCAAGTACCAAATTCTATTCTATGTTATCTATTTGGTGACCGGTGATTGATATGTTGTTATGACTATAATTATGAAAACTAATTAAACTACATTGTTTTACTTCAGTAATGTGGAAATAGGGCTTCCAAATCTCCTCAACTATCCGCTTAACTTACTTATTAATGCAATTAATTATGGTTCTTCTTCTATTTTGAGATAGCAGGTTAACTAAGCCGTTTTATACTCCTGTTAAGGTTATATAAACACTCAACCCCAGTATAGAACTTTTCTACCTTTCGGTGATAAGATTGACTATAGAGGAGGATTAAGACCAAAAACCTATTAATACTACACAAGTATCGAGGTACTTTCGTCCACGATTTAACCTATGTTTATCCAACTACAGCATATTCACAACCTCCCCTTTTGGATTTCGGTTAGAAATCATAAGAATTATGATAATTAGTGATCAAGTAATTACCAAGCAATCAAAACAAATATTGAATAAATCTCAACAGCAAGAAGAAGAACAAAAAACATGCATTAATTCATAAAGATAAGGTTCAAGTGAATTGATATGGAAAGCCCTAAGTAGATTTAGTTCCTAGCCATAGACATGACAAGAACTAAATCAATATCCAACATAAACTGTAAAGAAAGTAAAACAAGAACAAGAATTTACTAAGAAAAAGTCTCCAATCTTGATCTTCCAAAGGTTGTGTGATTTGGCAAGAAGAGGAACCCCTGCATCTGACCTAAAGTCCTCTTTTTATAGCCTCCAAAATGTGATGCAGGTTTTCCTTCAGGCCTGACCTATTGTCAATTCGAATTTCTGATTTTTCCGCCGCCATGCCTCGCAATCGCGCCGCGCTCCGAATCCCCGAGGCCCTTCAAAATTAGGCGGCGTGGCGCTCGCCTCGCTGGTGGAGGCTCATGGCGCCTGTTTTGTGCCTGGTTCGCCACTTTCTCGCTTTTCGAGCTCTGGAACCTCCGTTTCTGCCCTCTTTTGGCTCCTTTTTCGCCAATGAGCCACTTTAAACCAATATGACTCAAAAGAAAGAAAATATATCCGAAGATGACACGTATTTGTACAAAAATGGACAAGACTAACTAAAAACTGTGCAAATTCCAGAGTTTTCCCTCCCAGACCTTCATTATGACCGTTGTGTTGCGTCAGTAAGTTGTCCCTTTATTTTTAGTCTTCACACATTGGGGACAGTGTGTCGATTAGGTTTGGGGGGTGTCTTATTTTGTTTCATTATTTTGTTTTTGAGTCTTTTTTATTTGTCTTTGTATTGTTCCATGTGTTTTTGAGTCATAATTTTTTTTTATGGATCATGTATGTTGCAGTTGCTAAAGATACTGAGTGGATAAAGTGAGATAATGTAATGGAATTGAAAGCAACAATCTGTGTGCTTAAGTTAGATATGCCAAAAATTCATGACATCTAATTCTTTGGGATATTTATGCTTAGCTTATGTGTGTCAGTTATGAGAAGAAAGGTTGAAAAATGTCTAGAAAATCTGTTTGCTTGTTATTTGAGGCGAAATAGTTAAGATGTACATGTTTAGGGAGATGATTAGGCATTTCTTTGATAGTCCTTCTGACCATTCATTACCTACCCTGACATAAATGGTATCCTTAGTCAGCCCCGTTGAGCCTAAAATAATATATTTGTTTGACACCCTATGATTTCATGTTTGTTCCATAAGTGATAATTGAAGATTCTTGGAATAAAAAGTGTTGAAAAAGATAATGAAAAATTGATGCATCCCAATGAAAAATATGCAGAAGTCTAAGTTTGGGGGTGCTTGTTATAATGTGTCTCATTCTCTCAAAATAAATAAGGGGAGAAGATAGGTATGTGACTAAAAAGAAAGTCAAAAAGAAGGACAAAAGAGTTGAATGGAAAAAAAACGCTTATGGTACGTAAATTGAGCCTAAATGTCAATTTTTATCTACCCCTGCCTAAGCCTACATTACAACCCTTAAAAGTCCTGATGATCTTTAATGTGTATGTCTATGATTAGTGGTGAATAGCAAGTAAACATGTCTATAGCATTTTGGGAAAGATGGAATGAAACTGACATGCATAGGTTAGGTGTTTGTATTTCCAGTGATTATGATCCAAGTGAATTTGCGAAATATCTAGCTTGAAATTCTAGATTGCTAATTATTTATGCTATATATGTTCTAACATATTATCCCATCTTTCATCCATGATTTTGAAAGAGCATTGCTATAACTATTTGATCCATTTTATTGAGTATTTTATTTGATTTTGTTTTCATTTTTATTTTTTGTTTAGTGATTTACTCGAGGGCGAGTAAAGGTTAAGTTTGGGGGTTTGTTAGGCGTATTTTGTATGCACTTTTTGAGTCATGTTTTGTTAGTATTTTCCCCATTTTCGTTTAAACAAGTGTCGTGTTAGGATTGTTTTTCTTTTTTTGAGTCGCAGCGGTTCTAAATGGCAAAATGGCAAAAAGAAGCTAAAAGTTGGCAGAAAAAGAGCTCCTGAAGAAAAAAGGACGAAAGTTGGCAGATCAGGACGAAAGACAGTGGGACCGCGGTGCCATAATTACGGATAAGCTGTAGTACTTTCGGCACCGCGGTGCCATTCTGCAGTACCGCGGTGCCGAGGCAGAAAAATCACGTTCTGGGCCGATTTTGACACGGTTTTTAGGGTCCGAAATCCATATTTTCTCAACTATAAAATCCCTAAACCCTAGCCTTATTATTCATCTGGGATCTTACATCTCACATCATACTTCGGAGAGGGAAATGAGGTTACAACACAAGATTGGAGACAACTTTGGTTCAAGTTTCTTTTTTTTTCTTTGTTTTTATTTCAGTTTATGTTGGTTTTTATTAGTTCTTGACATGACAATATTTAAGAGCTAAACACTTAATTAGGGTTTTCCTATTGAATCGCTTGAACCTCTCTTTCATGAATTAATGCATAGTTTAGTTTCTCCTTCACTTGATTAAGATTTATTCAATATTGGTATGAATGTTTGATAGTTAACTGATCACTAATTATCATAATATATATGATTTCGAATCAAGAATCGAGAGGAGAGATTTGTATATGCTGTAATTGAATAGACATAGGTTAAAATCGCGAAAGAAAGTACTCCGATACTTGTGTAGCATTTTAGGTTATTGTTCTTAATCCTCATATGTGGTAAAACCTATCATAGAAATATAGAAGATTTCTGCACTGGGGTTGAGCGATTATATATCCCAACTGGAATATAAGACAGTCTAGTTAACTGCTATCTTAACGTAGAAGAAGAAGTCATTCTAGTTGCATTAAGGATTGAAAAGAGTGGATAACCGAGTTATTGGAAGCCCTAATTCCTTTATAACTGATTAAACCTCAATAATTTAGTTTAATTCTTGCAATTACTCTACTAGTGTTAGATAAAAACCAAATCAACTTATCGTTTGCCAAATAGATAACCTAGAATAGATGTTCAGTAATTAGAAACCAGTCTGTGAGGACGATATTCGGTCTTACCAGATTATATTACTTGTAACGATACGTACACTTGTGTGAGCAATTGGAAATCAGCCTAACAGCGGGAGAATCTCGATCTCCAGGAAAAACCTTAGAAATTGGGTTTTTTCGAAGATCATAGTCGAATTGCATGTTTTCGGCATAAACGAAGAAAAAAAAGGATTACGGCTAGGTGGTGCTTCGTCCTGTGGAATGGGGTTCCCCTTAGTATTCGAATGAGTGTTTCCACTAATAGAAATGTTAGACATATTCGCAGTAAAAAAGAAATTAGAAATCAAAGATTTTTAGGAAATATTTTGTGCAGAAGTGAAGGTTGAATAGTAAACTAACCACAATAAGTGGTATTTTTAAGGGATTAAAAGTTATCAATTGTAGCATGGGAGTGACGCGACAGATGCCAATAGACGGTTGCATGTGCATGTCAGAGCAGGTGCGATGAAGTGACATGTTTCATCACGACTCTACAATCTTTCGTTAATCGAGTGAAGCCGAAAAGTTTCCGTCATTTCAACAAGATGATGATTAGAATGGCAAAATGAGTGTAGAGCATCTTTCAAAGTCTCTCGCCAAATTGAAGATTTTTTATTGGTTGACGATTTAAATCCACTTCTCGTCTGCGCGAAGGATACACCTGGAAAATACGTAGACTATCTGTACAGGGCAATATTCGTATAAGATAGTTGTATTGTCGCACCCGATTTTGAACTCTCAGGTTTGAATGCGCGACAGAATGGTTATCCCTCCAAAAAATATAATAAAATGTAAATGTTAAGGGAGTCGCCACCTAATTAATTTGGTGAATTAGGACACCTAAACGCTAACCGATTAAAGTCAACATTAACCCCATTTAATGGTCTGTGAAACTTAATAAGATTTTGGGTAAGAGTTCTTTATTATCCTAAAGGGAAGGGTTTAAGCATCCTTTAGAATTCGCTAACTTGCGGTTGTCCGTTCAAACCTAGGTTACAAATGTACAAAGAAATATTTTTTGAGTGAATAATGCATAAAAACTGTTATGAGACTCGTTAATAAAATGTGAAGTTATATATTTTTTTTTGTTGAATAAAAATATGCATTTCTAAGATACTTTAAAAATACTATGAAGTACTTTAGTGACAAAGTAGATGTCGTGTTAGTATGAAATGCAAAAACAAACTGGTTTTTGATAAATTGTATATCTACACAACATAAAATAGGCTGACATAGCTTACAAAATATAATATTGACTTACTTAAAAGTGTATATGTTTATTTGGGAAGTCGAACTTGCCTAACATATGTATGACATGGTGTATGAAATGTAAAAAATGACATTATATTGACGAAAGAATTTATGAGAAAATTAACTTATTTAGGAATTAAGTAGAAATAATGTCTTAATTATATAACATGAGTAAAGAATGGTTAAATTGTCTATGAATTTAGATCTATGTGATGAACCTAGAATAAATGAACAAGGAATAGATTTGTCTTTTAAACTACCCCCAATGTGTTCAAAGACTAATAGAGTTAGTATCCTATTAGTTACAAAGTTAGATAATAGAATTACAGCAAATAAATAAATGAATAAGTAAATAAGGGTGAGAAGAGAATAGGGATGACGTTTGGACAACAATGTCGTCACGCCTTATTTGTATTGAAACTTCTGGAGTAGGAAAGTAGACGCGGTTTAGAGTTTATGGAGAGTCTCGCAATGAGACTCTTTTGTCACGACCCGATCCCGGGCCCGTGACTGGTGCCTTACCCCGGGCACCCTAGTGATACTACATCAGAGAAAACCAGCGGAAATAAAAACTTAAACATGAACATGAGACAAGATAATAAAACAGGCCAACCAAACGGTTACCTTCCAATAAAATATATATAAACAACTCTTTCAAAACGAACAGTTTAATCCTTTTTACAAAACCCCGCCCACACAAAGGCTGCACTTAAGATTTACAACAACTATGACGGACAGGCCCGCCATACCTCGAATGTACAAGAACCTACAACTCGTGGAACACATACCAAAAGATAAGCCTCCAAGGAACGGAGCTTCCCAACGCTACAAAGGTGATCCTAAGAGCGGATCGACAGCCTAATGTACCTCTACTGCAGATGAACGCAGCCCAAGGAGGTCAAGATAACAGTACCAAGTATGTGAAATCAGAATATCAGAAATGAAATCATAATAGTCTATATAAAGCAGAGACATGTATGATGACCAAGCTACAAGACATAACATATAACTAGTTACATCAAGTCGTGACTCACGCCTCCAAATTATCACTGTGCGTGGAATTTCTTCCTCACCGCCAGCTTTATGATATGACAATACCAAGGAGTATACATGAACACCGTGTCCCACCGTGTCATAAAACCGTATAGACAAGTATAACTACCGATCCGACCGTATCGATAATATAATGCAACCAAAACGGCCGTCACGGGCAAGTCATGCGAGAGCCGACTCTCGGATACCAAGGCGGCCACGAGTTGACCGGCAAGTACGAGGGTGACCACAGGACCAAGGTCAGACACGAGACTTCACACTACACCGAACGGCAGGCGAGGGTGACTCACGGTACCAAGGCCGAATCACATGAGACGGCAAGTACGAGAGCCGACCACCGTGACCAAGGCCGAACAAGAAGAAACCTCATGGAAAGCTAGTCCATAAAATAACAATTCTTGCACAACCAAGGCTATCATCACAAGCATAAGCAAGTTACGCAACAACAAGCATAGGCAAGTTACACAACACAAGCATAGGCAAGTTACACAACAACCAGTATAGGCAAGTTACACAACACGAGCATAGGCAAGTTACACAACAACCAAAGATAGGCAAGTTACACAACACAAGCTACTTTCATTTTATGCCAAAGTCCGGGTTTTTAACCCTAAAGTACTACGTACGTTAAATTCCTTTTAAAGAGATCCATTCCTTTTATAAAAGTCACCCGATGTCCGTAGTATAAAAATAGAGTGACGAACATTGTTAAGTAAACAAAAATGCTTTCCTTTGTAAAAAAATCAAGTAACAACCTTATTTTCCAAACGTTCAAGTTTGCCTAATTTCAAATGCTCAAGTTTCTCATTTTTAGAAAAGGTCTCTTAGTTCATAGTTTTAATCCTTTAAAACATAATTCTCCTTTAATGATTTGAGAAACATATGCCTTATATGTGAGTAGGTTATTCTTGTTTATAATCGATCTTATTAAGCAGCCATGATCTAGGATATGTAATATCATTTTGTCTCATCTTAGCTTCTATGCAGATGGAGGTTTCTACTGGTTTTAATACGATACATCATTATTCAATACATTTTCCTTTATTACGCTGCAGTGCTGCCGATACACATTCTCGATTTCAAATCAAGAAACATTATCCTTTTAAATAAAACCAAGTACTCATTACTCACGAATGAGGTTTCACACAAACATTCACATTAAACAAATAAGTTAAGTCTCTTATCTTATAAGATCAAGTCTCTTAACTTCTAACATCAGTAAACCATTTTCTTTACCTCTCTTAAGACATTATACCTAACTCCCATAAAGCTAGTATAACTCTTTTTAAAACCTTTAAAACCAAGTGTTTCTCCTTCAAAACGATTTATAAATCTTTTGAAATACATCAAGTTCTTTATTAT
Source organism: Przewalskia tangutica (assembly GCA_029844215.1). Taxonomy (NCBI): domain Eukaryota; kingdom Viridiplantae; phylum Streptophyta; class Magnoliopsida; order Solanales; family Solanaceae; genus Przewalskia; species Przewalskia tangutica. Next base: position 86,401,127 of record CM056734.1, read on the forward strand.
AACTAGCCAGTTATAATTCACATCAGTTACCTTTTAAAACCCCAAAGTATTTTCTTACCTACATAAAGTTGTTATAACCAACTTCCCATAAAGCCGTTATAACACTTTATGTTTTAAAAACAATCAAACACAGTTAACACATGTACGCGTCACCGTACTACATAGTTCACACATATCATGCTATAAGAGATAGGAAGAGGTTCACATACCTCGCGACGAGTGCCGACTAATAGCAAAACGCTCCAAGTACTTCAAACCGTCGGCTACTCCTTAAGCCACGTGATCGCACCACACGTAGTACTTCAACCTATAAGGCCACGCGCTTATTAACATCGTTCCATATTCTACGTAAAATTCGCAGACTCTCCCCGCAATGGCGTTAATCTCCTCCTTTACCGAGGCCGGCTACCAAGCCAACCAGGGGTTTGCACGCCTAACCGGACGTGTACAATTTACTCGCGAAATACTACACAAGTCATCAGAATACACCCTATGTAATTACATTCATTCTCTTATTTAAATTCAGCTTAAGTCGCAAGACATTGCCGTAAGTATTATTCAGCTTAAGTCAAAGACATTGCCGCATACCTATGTTCAATTCTATATATAGTATACTTTAACTATATACTCTACAACATGTAATTTCCAATTACAAATGTATGTCAAGAATGTTTACCTCGATAAGCCCAAAATTATCCGAGTTTATATGTCGATCCTGAGCAAGGTTTAGCTCCTACTCCGAGTGCTCCAATCCGCTCCAAACAACCCTTAGAAGTTCTAACCAACTTCTACTTATAACTTCAACTACGGGTGAAGATTTTCTTAGGGTTTCGTTTTAGCGACTGAGGGAAAGTATAATGGTATTTTCTGGGCTAGTATAAGTGTAACCTTGGGAATACTACAAGGTATTTGGACATTATAACAATACTAGGAGAGTATTTCTATACCACTACAAGGGGTATTTATACGAGACAACTAGGCTAGGGGGGGGGGTACCCCACGGCTAACCACTACAGCTGGAGTGGAAACTCTCACAAAGGCCACTAGGAGGGGAGGGGAGAGGCTTTGGATGAGAACTACAAGAGGGAGGGAGTATTTTGAGACTTAGGTAGATTGCTCAATTTTTGGATGAAGAAAGTTCATCAACTAAGGGGGTATTTATAGGTCAAGTGAAGGCCAACCAATGGCCAAGATGGTGCCAAGTGCAAGGCAAGTGTAAGGCCAAGATTAAGCCATGTGCAACCTTATCCATCTACACAAAAATATCCTACCTAACCCTTGACCAAAATTGGGCAACAAAAACGTGCCAAGAATGGCCAATTGCCGTCAACCTCTTCCAATGTGAGGGTGACACACGCCACCCTCCCGCTGGTCCAAAATGTTACGTCTCTGAAAATCCGCAAAAATTATAAATGACATAGCCGGAATTTTCCCTACGAAAGTCGTGGAAACGCTTCGGTAAAAACGACTCTAACCGTGTTGTGTACAAATTTCGAATCTATGCCTACTTTAAGGCTCAAATTGTATCGCACGCCTCACGCATATACTCTGGAAATACGGGTATAACATTCTCCTCCTTAGAAACATTCGTCCCGAATGTTCCTTCTCGAGACGTATAACGATAGAGTTCTTCTAAAAGTTGCCAACGCCACAACCGCCACGAAACACCCGTAAATACTTACATCCAAGTCCACGAGGAAACACCTCTAACATCACAAACTTTTGTCACCTTGCCGCGAGGTTCTAGTGTCACCCGCGACCCAACAAATGGTACCGATCGCATGCGATTCCCGAGGTCTAAAATATACATCCTTCGCACCTTCTCCCGCCACAAGAAATGATCATATCTATGCTCGCAATACATGCTCGCTTTACCCTTACTCGTCAGATCTTCTAACACTTGAACTCTTCTAGTATACGCATTCACACTTTAGTCAACGCTTCGTTTCCAACCTCGAGCCACTACCTCCAAACTTGGTCATCTTACTAGCTTCACTTCTTTACTAAGGCCATTCCCGGCCTTCACGAACCGATTCTGGTCGAACATACCCACGAACTCATACGATGGTCATCTAAACTCGCCTAGCACCTCGTGACTTACCACCGCGGGACCACCCAGAGCCGACCCCACTTTGAAACCGCCGCGGTTGGCCCTCAACACGCCCCAACCCGATCCACTAACGCATCACGCCTGTTCCCGAACCGGAACAATCTTACTCAACAGTCATGAAAGCTACCACTTCCATTTAACACTACTCAAGGAAATTATCACACAACACATTCTAGGCATAAAATGTATTCCACAAGGATCACTTGCAAAGTCTGTACTCAAGACGACCTTAGATGTAAGGTCTCAACATGAAATATTCTAAAGTTCACACTTTCCATGCCCCCATACAAATCCTTTCAACTAGCCAAGCTTTCTAACTCATAACCATCATAACGCTATCCGAACGTAGCACATAATAATAAGCGTCATCATATCATGCATACAAATCTTTAAAGCGGTTAAGGATATACTGAAAATAGGCGGTTCAAAGGACCGCTAAAATCGGGAACTTCCACCGCGACCTCTACCGGCTCGCCGGTACGGACATCCTGCTCAAGCTATGGAAGGTGAAGAACCCACAATCGCTCTAGTAGTCCATGCTATCTCGCCAGTCTTACTTCGGCCTGGACAGCCTTCTGCCGATAGCCTGTTGGCCGCAAAATAACAATCCCCGAGTTAGTACGACATTCTCCTTTATGAAGCTTTCCACAACGCCACACCGAGACAAGTGGCAACCTCATCCGCGAGCATTCCCGCTCCCCGAAAATCTGAAACTCGGGAGCCATGACCGCTTCCCAATATCTCGGGCGTCCCGGCGCCGTGGAGACCACTCAGATCTTGGAGGCGCATAATCGCTCACTGAGGCGGTCCGCCTCGAAAGTCACCAGGACCTCGCTGTTACGCCTCTTCTCACGACTTCGTCATTCCGTCGATTTATCCTCTCTCACATCCCGCAGATAAGCTCGCATGCGGCAATGTCCATGCCCGGTGAAGAGCTACACCAACAACTTCGGCTAGGTGATCATCGAGCCAGAATAAATCGGTGCACTCGATCCTCCATACTAGCTACCAACGCGGGACGCACGCCAATGAGTCGAACTCCACATTGTACTCCGAACCGCACGCCTGCTCGCCAGAACACCAAAATCTGTCGCCCGAGCCCTCTCATCCGCGAGGCAAGAAATGTGCAAGAAAGGCCTCGAGAATTCGCTCCATAAAGCCGAAGTGCATGCTCTCCCGACAGCTCCCACGAATCAAACCACGATCGGTATCACGCACTGATGCGAACCTAGGACCACCGACTCGTCTCCGATGCCTTGATCACTCTATGATCCGTCAGAATCGCTTGATGAACTCCTCGCGATCATCCTCGTGCCTCGACCCATAAAACTCGCGGCCTACAACTCGTAAAATCCCGTAGCCTCGAACTATCTCGATCTAGGGTGAACCACAGTGCTCATCGAACCGCCGGCCCACTTATCTCAAGTCTCGCCACAACTCGCCATCAATCGCCCACCTTGTAACGCATCTCCTCCGCCTGCATCGCGGATCGAGGCTCGTATCGTGGTCTCTCGCCACGTTTACTCGCAGCCTCCTCTCGCCGCTTTGCCCTTCGGGCCCGGCCTTTACGCGAGGCATAATCGTAAAAACGGCACGTCGGAGGGTCCAATCTTATCACACCTCTAAGGCACGATCTCGTAATGAGAAGAATGGAAACTAATCCTAAATGTCTCGCACCTCTCGATTATAGATGGTGCACAACACATCGATAATCAAGACTTACTAGACACGTCTCAGACACTTTCCGAGGACTAATCGCTCGATACCACTTTTGTCACGACCGATCCTCGCCCGTGATCGTGCCTTACCCCGCACCCTAGTGATACTACATCGAGAAAACCAATGGAAATAAAAACTTAAACATGAACATGAGACAAGATAATAAAACAGCAACCAAACGGTTACCTTCCAATAAAATATATATAAACAACTCTTTCAAAACGAATAGTTTAATCCTTTTACAAAACCCCGCCACACAAAGGCTGCACTTAAGATTTACAACAACTATGACGGACAGGCCCCGCCATACCCCCGAATGTACAAGAACCTACAACTCGTGGAACACATACCAAAGATAAGCCTCAAGGAACGGAGCTTCCCAATGCACCGAAGGTGATCCTAAGAGCTGGATCGACACCAACGTACCTCTACTCGCAGATTGAACGCAGCCCAAGGAGGTCATAACAGTACCAAGTATGTGAAATCAGAATATCAGAAATGAAATCATAATAGTCTATATAAAGCGGAGACATGTATGATGACCAAGCTACAAGACATAACATATAACTATGTACATAAAGTCAGTGACTCACGCCCTCCAAATTATCACTCGTGACCGTGGAATTTCATCCTAACTGCCGGCAGAATATGATATGACAGTACCAAGGAGTATACATGAACACCGTGTCCCACTGTGTCATAAAAACCGTATAGACAAGTATAACTACCAGATCCGACTGTACCAATAATATAATGCAACCAAACACGGCCGATACGGCAAGCGAGAGCCGACCATCGGATACTCAAGGCCGGCCACGAGTCGACCGGCAAGTACGAGGGTCGACCACTGGGACCAAGGTCAGATCACGAGACTTCGCTACTACACCGAACGGGCAAGTCGAGGGTCGACACCGTACCAAGGCCGAATCAGTCATGAGACGGGGCAAGTACGAGAGCCGACCACCAGGGACCAAGGCCGAACAGTAAGAAACCTCATGGAAAGCTAGTCCATAAAAATAACAATTCTTGCACAACCAAGGCTATCATCACAAGCATAAGCAAGTTACGCAACAACAAGCATAGGCAAGTTACACAACACAAGCATAGGCAAGTTACACAACAACCAGTATAGGCAAGTTACACAACACGAGCATAGGCAAGTTACACAACAACCAGCATAGGCAAGTTACACAACACAAGCTACTTTCATTTTATGCCAAAGTCCGGGTTTTTAACCCTAAAGTACTACGTACGTTAAATTCCTTTTAAAGAGATCCATTCCTTTTATAAAAGTCACCCGATGTCCGTAGTATAAAAATAGAGTGACGAACATTGTTAAGTAAACAAAAATGCTTTCCTTTGAAAAAAAATCAAGTAACAACCTTATTTTCCAAACGTTCAAGTTTGCCTAATTTCAAATGCTCAAGTTTCTCATTTTTAGAAAAGGTCTCTTAGTTCATAGTTTTAATCCTTTAAAACATAATTCTCCTTTAATGATTTGAGAAACATATGCCTTATATGAGTAGGTTATTCTTGTTTATAATCGATCTTATTAAGCACCATGATCTAGATATGTAATATCATTTTGTCTCATCTTAGCTTCTATGCAGATGGAGGTTTCTACCGGTTTTAATACGATACATCATTATTCAATACATTTTCCTTTATTACGCCGCAGGGTCCTGTCGATACACATTCTCGATTTCAAATCAAGAAACATTATCCCTTTAAATAAAACCAAGTACTCATTACTCACGAATGAGGTTTCACACAAACATTCACATTAAACAAATAAGTTAAGTCTCTTATCTTATAAGATCAAGTCTCTTAACTTCTAGCATCAGTAAACCATTTTCTTTACCTCTCTTAAGACGTTATACCTAACTCCCCATAAAGCTAGTATAACTCTTTTTAAAACCTTTAAAACCAAGTGTTACTCTCCCTTCAAAACGATTTATAAATCTTTTGAAATACATCAAGTTCTTTATTATAACTAGCCAGTTATAATTCACATCAGTTACCTTTTAAAACCACAAAGTATTTTCTTACCTACATAAAGCTGTTATAACCAACTTCCCATAAAGCCGTTATAACACTTTATGTTTTAAAACAATCAAACACGCAACACACGTACGCCTACCGTACTACATAGTTCACACATATCATGCTATAAGAGATAGGAAGAGGTTCACATACCTCGCGACGAGTGCCGACTAATAGCAAAACGCCCAAGTACTTCAAACCGCTCGGCTACTCCTTAAGCCACGTAGATCGCACCACACGTAGTACTTCAACCTATAAGGCCACGCGCGCTTATTAACATCGCTCCATATTCTACGTAAAATTCGGCAAAGACTCTCCCCGCAATGACGTTAATCTCCTCTTTACCGAGGCCGCTACCAAGCCAACCAGTGGGGTTTGCACGCCTAACCTGACGTACAATTTACTCGCGAATACTACACAAGTCTATCAGAATACACCCCTATGTAATTACGCTCGATTCTCTTATTTAAATTCAGCTTAAGTCGCAAGACATTGCCGTAAGTATTATTCAGCTTAAGTCAAAAGACATTGCCGCATTACCATGTTCAATTCTATATATAGTATACTTTAACTATATACTCCTACAACATGTAATTTCCAATTACAAATGTAAGGTCAAGAATGTTTACCTCGATAAGCCCAAAATTATCCGAGTTTATATGTCGATCCTGAGCAAGGTTTAGCTCCTACTCCGAGTGCTCCAATCCGCTCCAAACAACCCTTAGAAGTTCTAACCAACTTCTACTTATAACTTCAACTACGGGTGAAGATTTTCTTAGGGTTTCGTTTTAGCGACTGAGGGAAAGTATAATGGTATTTTCTGGGCTAGTATAAGTGTAACGTTGGGAATACTACAATGTATTTGGACATTATAACAATACTAGGTCAGTATTTCTCTACCACTCCAAGGGTATTTATACGAGACAACTAGGCTGTGGGTACCCTACGGCTAACCACTACAAAGGAGTGGAAACTCTCGCCAAAGGCCACTAGGAGGAGGGGAGAGGCTTTGGATGAGAACTACAAGAGGGAGGGAGTATTTTGAGACTTAGGTAGATTGCTCAATTTTTGGATGAAGAAAGTTCATCAACTAAGGGGGTATTTATAGGTCAAGTGAAGGCCAACCAATGGCCAAGATGGTGCCAAGTGCAAGGCAAGTGTAAGGCCAAGATTAAGCCATGTGCAACCTTATCCATCTACACAAAAATATCCTACCTAACCCTTGACCAAAAGTGGGCAACAAAAACGTGCAAGAATGGCCAATTGTCGCCCAACCTCTTTCCAATGCGAGGGTGACACATGTCACCCTCCCGTTGGTCCAAAATGTTACGCCTCTCGAAAAATCCGCAAAATTATAAATGACATAGCCGAATTTTCCTACGAAAGTCGTGGAAACGTTTCGTCGAAAAACGACTCTAACCGGGTGTTGTGTACAAATTTCGAATCTATGCCTACTTTAAGGCTCAAATTGTATACGTACGCCCTCACGTACATACTCTGGAAATACGGGGTATAACATCTTTGTTGCTCTCCCATGCATTAATTTCATGTAAAAGAAAAAGAGAGGAAAAAGAATAGTATATACCCAAACTTTATCAACAATGCAAGTAGATAAAATACTCATATAAATTTAGACATATATATAATCAAAATCTCATTCGATTATACCATCCCACAATAAATGGTAGATCCAAATTAATAAAGGCCCAACACTTTTCAACCCAGATATTTGGGTCTTAGATACAAACAGTAGGTCGAAGCATAGACAGGCCCAAAATTTCAAAAAAAATTGATCGGCTTAGATATATGATAGGCCCATGCACATAACCAGATGGGGGGGGTGATATATATGATCATTTGATACACCTGAAAGATACACATGCGTATACCTATTATATACACTGGATGCATATTAGACAAGTATGCCATGTATACTTCGAAGTGTATCACTTCAGGTCCAACATATCAGAAGCAAAACTATACCCATATTTACAGATACATGCTTATGATAATATATAAAAAAAATGGAAGGACACTCAGAATAAACTATCTATATCCTTGGGGTGTTTGGAGAGGAATATAGGAGACCAACATCTCGGCAATATACTCCTAACTTGCATAAATAGAGAATTTCAGCAGAAAGGACAGACACGTGACCAATTCAGCAAACCAAATATGATATCACGTAATTTAAGGCAATACTCATGCTAATCTAGTTATAATTTGATACTAAGGCATGTAGTACAAGCAGGTAATCACCTCACATTATGAGAGATAAAATGATTGCACGAACAACTAATGACAACATTAAGTATACCAGATTATTTCCAATACTCATTAATTGAATATAATGACATTCATAAGAGAAGGCAGGACATGATCAATCCAACAACATATTGGACAGGGGGTAGATAAATAACCACATGGTGATACTTTTAACTGGACAGAACTAGTTATCTTGAACTAGCATACAACCAGGTTATCAAACACTTCTAGACAACGTATGATGTAATTAAAATGGTTATCAAACATTATCACACCATTATCCTTCCAGATTCGAATATGCTGAGCTGAGTATATGGGCTCACAAGACAACATACTTCAACATTTCTGATCTACAACTAATCCATAAAGATCCACAATGATCCAGACCAAAAGGTATACACAAAGCTTCATACTTACTATTCCAAACCCTGGCATTCAAGTTTTTCCAATAATGAAGATTTAAAAGCAGCCTATCATATACCATTCATAAATCACATAACTATTCAGTTAATTAACATTTCACAACAATAAGTATTTAACCTTATTAATGAATCAATTTTTTTAAACATATGCTAATCAGTAATATGTTGACTGCATGATATCTAATTTAGGCCCAAACATGAGTCGAATATACAAAGACACATAAATTAATCAAAGCTAACTCACAACAATATATCAAACTGAACTGTTAAACGATTAACACAAAGAAAGACAATAAAATTAGGAAAAATAATCTGAGGGGTATTTTGAATTTACCCTCTCCGGGTGACGAACTGAGGCGGCGTTTCAAACGTCGACGACACTCAAGGGATTTGTATTTTATGCGATTGGAGGATGAAACTTCTGCTGAAAAAACGAACTTGAGGTTCAAAGGATTCTTGCTAACTAACTAATTTTCCGATGGTAAAAGAGGCTGTCAGAATCGAGATTTTTCTTTGTTGGGGGTGCTCTATAATAACTTAAGACTTAGGAGTTCTTTCTGTGGAAAATCCCCCTCCTCTGTAAGTGTATATCACTACGTATATATAGTCCTACCGTGGGTTCTAATTTTAGGTAAGCTAATGGTTCGATTTTTGGACTAATTCTTGGGCGAATATTGGTACTGATTTGGTGCAATTTGGTATGAGATTCGGGCTGATTTGGGGAAGGAAATGATTTTTGTACTGTTAATTCTTATGGTAAGACTGGATTTTGAAGCGATTTATGGAAGATTTGGCAATGGAAAGGAAAGTAGATAATGGGTTTATGGTAAGCTTTTTATGGGGAGATTCTAATTACATCGAATTTTCCACACGAAAAATCTGGCGAAACTGTCGGGGTTCCAAGATGCGGCGACGGGAGAGGGGTAATGGGATTAGGGTTTTTGCGATTTTCTCTCGTCAGTTGTGGACGAGGGGCAAGGATAAAAGGGCTGGGGATGGTTTGGGCCGCGGGTAGTTGGGCTGCTGGTGTGGGAAAAATGGGCCTGGGTATTAGTTTTAGGATAATTATTATTTAATTAGTGGGATTTAGGTAGAGTTTTATGTGTATTATTTAATTAGTGGTAAATTAAATTATTTTGATACGCCCTTAGTTTTAGCTTGGATTTAAATTATTAACCATAAATGCGGGCGTGCTAATTAATTAGTGCTTAATATTTATAATGCGATACCATTATTAAAACTTATTTATTATGACTATTTTGTTGAATTAAAATTAACTTGATGGAGTTTTAAATTATTATTAAATTACTTAAATGCTAAATACTGATATGATATTTAAGGATTGCCTAATCCTTTTATAAATGCGACGCTATCATTTAGAATCTTATTTTATTGTGCATTATTTATCATTCTTAAAGTTAAAATTAAAGTATCTTAATATGACTTCAGGTGCTTTATTAATTTTAGCTTGGGTTTAAATTATTCCAATAATTATGAAATTGTTTTGCGTATTAATAACTGTGACTATGCTATTTGACATGACGTCATTGCTGAATTATTTATTTATTCACATATTTATTATTATTGAAATTATTAAGAATTAATGGAAATAGAATAGGGCTTAAAATTGATAAATGCGGGCGCGAGATCCAAAGTGCTTAATATTCTACGTAAGATGTGGTGCCCTTATTATACTCCTTATTTACGCATGTATATGTTTATTATACATATATTATTAGTATAGAGATTATTTTGCGATGTTAGAATTGCAAAAAAAAAATTAAAAATTGTTTAATTTATTGGTTATTGATCGCAGGGGATGGACAAAATTGGGTGTCAACAGTTGTCCCTCTTTGTATGGAGAGGATGAAAGAATCTTCAGACAAAGACGTTGACTTATAGTCAATTTTGTCTCGGTCATCAGAATTAGAACAAAGGTTAAGAAAAGTGAGGACAAATGTCTATTCAAAAATTGTCCCAGTGTCGAATTATGATACTGGGTCGTGGTGATAAAACTTATATCGTGTTGTTGGTGTCTGAAAACTAAAGGTGGGGCCGACGCAGATTTAAAATTTGTCCTAGTGTCGAGTTATGATGACAATGAGTTATTGGTGTTGTGGGGATGCTGGAGAAGAGTGAATCGTCGCTCGAGACCACCTTTGCCTTTTGTTGGGTAGCTTGACTTCGCCAACAAGATTTGCCTCAGTTCGCCGTGTAAGAGGTAGGTCCACGTTGTGCTCCGCTCCTGAATTAAGGTACCTGCGGGCTAAAGCTCAAGAAAACAGTTCGTGCATGACTGTTAAGACAAAATGCTATAAAGATGGTTATGTAAGAATGTGAATTATGTGTCACGGTTGTGGTCAATAGTGTATGTGATGTAATGAAGTGACGTGATGATACGCCGTCTTGTATAGGCGAGGTGCAAACGACGTCTTGTATGGACAAAATGAAAATGACGTCTTGTATGGGCGTTGTCGTCTTGTATGGATGAAATGCAAATGTTGCCTTGTGAGGGCGTTGTCGTCTTGCATGGACAAAATGCAAATGACGCCTTGTGTGGGCGTTGTCGTCTTGTATGGACGAAATGCAAATGACGCCTTGTATGGGCGTTATCATCTTGTATAGACGAAAATGCAAATGACGCCCCGTGTGGGCGTTGTCGTCTTGTATGGACGAAATGCAAATGACGCATTGTATGGACGAAATGCAAATATTGCCTTGTGAGGGCGTTGTCGTCTTGATGGACGAAATGCAAATGTTGCCTTGTGAGGGCGTTGTCGTCTTGTATGGATGAAATGCAAATGTTGCCTTGTGAGGGCGTTGTCGTCTTGTATGGGCGAAATGCAAATGACGCCTTATGTGGGCGTTGTCGTCTTGTATGGACGAAATGCAAATGACGCCTTGTATGGGCGTTGTCGTCTTGTATGGACGAATGCAATGACGCCATGTGGGCGTTGTCGCCTTGTATGGACGAAATGCAATGACGCCAGATGGGCGTTGTCGCTCAGATGTATTTAAAATGCAAATGACGCCTCGTGTGGGCGTTGTCGTCTTGTATGGACGAAATGTAAATGACGCCTTGTATGGACGAAATGCAAATGTTGCCTTGTGAGGGCGTTGTCATCTTGTATGGACGAAATGCAAATGTTGCCTTGTGAGGGCGTTGTCGTCTTGTATGGACGAAATGCAAATGACGCCTTGTGTGGACGTTGTCGTATTGTATGGACGAAATGCAAATGACGCCTTGTATGGGCGTTGTCGTCTTGTATGGACGAAATGCAAATGACGCCTTGTGTGGGAGTTGTCGTCTTGTATGGACGAAATGCAAATGACGCCTTGTATGAGCGTTGTCGTCTTGTATGGACGAAATGCAAATGACGCCTTCTAAGGTGTAGATAAAATTGTTCTCAACTCTATATGTGGAGTTGTGTTGTAATTCATGCACAATCAAAACTAGATGAAATAATTAAAGTGTAAATAATGTAGCCTGAGTAAAGAGGATGTGGGTTTTTTTTGCGAGATGTATTTGATGTAGACTTGTTGCAGTTTGACTTTGTGAGTGAATCTGTTGTATTGGAATGTTGTTGTCCTCCTTGTTCCTGTTGTCCTGCAAAATTCACTTTAAGAAAAATTATGAGTTCGGGGAGGGGTCGGCCGATTTATGTTGGCTCTTGATACTTGCACCCGTTGTCTTGTATGGACATGTAACCCCTGTCTGATTTCCAGTCTTGATCAAAACATTTGTTGAAAATATTCTATCTTGAGAGAATATACTCATATATACTAGTAGGAAATTATGTCGATCTTTGAATAGTGACGTGTTGTGAAACAAAGCGAACATCCTTATCTGAAATTGGCGGTATATTCTCCCATATTCTCGGTGCTTCGTTGCAGTGAAGTTCCTTAAAATTTGTCCCAGTTTATGTCGATCTTTCAAGCATATGGAATCATATTTGTCGGTGTCTTTCCGTGGCGAAGTCCCTAAAAATTGTCCCTGCATCGATTTAAATCGAAGCCGGATATATGTCGTTCATTTGTCTTGTCTGTATGACAAGACTGAGTACAACTCATTAAAATGACAAAACAACGATTTCCTAATGGTGTGACCGAGGCCGATGTAGGCCGCCTACGTATCTGCTAAGGGAATCAAGTCGAACGTAGTTCGTTACAGACAAGACTTAAAAAAAAATTAAAGACGGGACCGAGGCCGATGTGGTCGCCTACGTATCCGCCAAGGGAATCAGGTCACACGTAGTTCCGATTACAAGCAAAGTAATTGGGCTTTTCTAGAAATGGGACAGAAGTCAATATGGCCGCCTACGTATCCCGCCAAGGGAATCAGGTCAAACGTAGTTCAGATTACAAATGAAGGGAAATTACATGGAAAATAAAGCACTCTAAATGTAGTATCTCTTCACTGCATCTGCGTTGATGGCTCTCGGCCACACTTCGCCGTCCATTTCAGCTAAGATGAGAGCCCCTCCTGTAAGCACTCGGTGAACCATGTAAGGCCCCTGCCAATTAGGCGCGAATTTCCCTTTCGCCTCACTTTGATTAGGGAATATACGCTTTCGACCACCGCCCCGTTGGAAGTTTCTTGGTCGCATCTTTTATTAAAAGCTCTAGCCATTCTGCTCGTAAAGTTGTCCGCGATGCATCGCATTCATTCGTTTCTCATCAATAAGCATCAATTGTTCGTACCTACTCTGTATCCATTTGGCTTCGTTTAGTTCGGCTTCCTGGATGATTCTTAAAGATGGTATTTCTACCTCCGCTGGCAGCACGGCTTCTGTTCCGTAAACCAAGAGATACGGAGTTGCTCCTGTAGAGGTCCGGATTGTAGTACGGTAACCCAAGAGGGCGAAAGGCAAATTTTCATGCCAATGCTTGTAGTTATCTATCATTTCCTCAGTATCCTCTTGATGTTCTTGTAGGCCGCTTCGACTGCTCCATTCATTTGTGGTCGATATGAAGTAGAGTTGCGATGAGTGATCCTGAACTTCTCACACATCTCCTTCATCAGACCACTATTGAGATTGGATTCGTTATCGGTTATGATTGCCTCTGGAATTCCAAACCGACAGATGATGTTGTGGTGAACAAAATCCACTACTACTTTCTTGGTCACATACTTGTACAATGATGCTTCTACCCATTTTGTAAAGTAATCGATCGCCACTAGGATAAACCTGTGTCCATTTGACGCTGCCGGCTCAATAGGACCGATGACGTCCATGCCCCAAGCTGCGAATGGCCATGTAGAACTCGTGATATTGAGCTCATTTGGCGGCACGTGAATCAAGTCACCATGGATCTGGCATTGATGACACTTTCGCATGAAACGAATGCAATCTGTTTCCATTGTCATCCAGATGTAGCCTTCTCGTAGTATCTTTTTCGCTAGCGTGAAACCATTTATGTGGGGTCCGCACATACCCCCGTGTACCTCTTCTAATAATTTGTTTGCTTCTTGGGTGTCAACACATCTTAACAAGCCCAAATCCGGAGTTCTCCGATAAAGGACCTCACCGCTCAGGAAGAAATGGTTTGCTAATCTCTGAAGAGTCTTCTTCTGTATGTTGGTCATGCTTTCCGGGTACTCGCCTGCCTTGAGATACCTCTTGATTTTGTCGTACCAAGGTTTGCCCACTGATTCTTCATCTATCTGAGAACAATAGGTTGGCTGCTCTAGCACATCTACTTTGATTGGGTCAATATAGTTCTTGTCTGGATGTTGAATCATGGAGGACAAAGTTGCTAAAGCATCTACAAACTCATTTTGAGCCCTCGTAGTATGCCTGAACTCTATCTTAACGAACCTTTTGCGCAATTTTTTCACGCAGTGTAGGTAAGGAAGTATCTTCATAATCTTGGTGACCCATTCGCCTTGCACTTGGTGAATCAACAAGTCCGAATCTCCTATGACCAACAATTCTTGTATGTTCATCTCGATAGTCATTCGGAGTCCCAGTATGCAAGCCTCATACTCTGCCATATTATCGTGCACTAAATCGAGCTTTGGCCGATATCGTAGTGTTGTTCTGTTTCTGATACCAAAACCGCTCTGATACCTATTCCTTTGAAATTCACGGCGCCATCGAAGAACATTCTCTAACCCGGGTACTCTTCCAAGATGTCTTCTCCTACAAACATCACTTCTTCATCTGGAAAGTAGGTCCGCAAGGGAATATATTCCTCGTCTACCGGATTCTCCGCGAGATGATCTGCTAATTCTTACCCCTTGACTGCCTTTTGGGTGACATATACGATGTCGAATTCACTTAAAAGGATCTGCCATTTTGCAAGTTTTCCAGTAGGCATGGGCTTCTGAAAGATATACTTGAGCGGGTCCATCCTCGAAATGAGGTAGGTGGTGTATGCAGATAAATAGTGTCTGAATTTTTGTGCGACCCAAGTCAAAGCGCAGCATGTGTGTTCCAGCATTGTGTAACGAGCTTCATAAGGCGTGAACTTTTTACTCAAGTAGTATATTGCTTGTTCCTTCCTTCCCGTCTCATCATGTTGCCCCAACACATATCCGAACGCATCTTCCAATACGGATAAGTATAACAGCAATGGCCTCCCGGGTTCTGGAGGCACCAAGACCGACGGATTTGACATATACTCTTTGATTTTATCAAGGGCTTGTTGGCACTCCAATGTCCACTTAGTGGCAGCGTCCTTCTTTAGTAGATTGAATATTGGTTCGCATATCACTGTTGATTGTGCTATGAATCTGCTGATATAATTCAAGCGACCGAGAAAACTCATCACCTCTTTGAGACTTTTTGGAGGAGGTAGTCCCTGAATGGCCTTTATCTTCGAAGGATCCAACTCTATTCCCCTTCTGCTCACGATGAAACCCAATAATTTTCCCGCTGGAACGCCGAAGGCACATTTTGTCGGATTCAACTTCAGGTTATATTGCCTCAATCGCTCAAAAAGCTTCTTCAAATGGACCAAATGGTTTGTAGCCCTCCGTGATTTGATGATGACATCATCCACGTAGACTTCAATTTCCTTATGGATCATATCATGAAAAATGGTAGTCATGGCTCTCATGTAAGTGGCACCTGCGTTTTTAAGTCCAAACGGCATGACTCGATAATAATATACCCTCCACGGAGTGGTGAATGTGGTCTTCTCTGCATCTTCTTCGTTCATTAAGATCTGATGGTACCCAGCGAAACAATCAACAAATGACTGCAACTCATGCTTCGCACAATTGTCGAGGAGTATATGAATGTTCGGAAGGGGAAAATCATCTTTAGGGCTTGCCTTGTTGAGATCCCTGTAATCGACACAAACTCGTATCTTACCATCCTTCTTTGTTACTGGTACAATATTGTCTAACCAAGTAGGGTACCTTGCTACCCGAATGACCTTTGCGTCCAATTGTTTGGAGATCTCCTCCTTGACTTTCAAACTCTGATCCGGCTTGATTTTCCTCGGTTTTTGCTTCACTGGACGGCAGGATGGCTCAATGGGCAACTTATGAGAAACGATGTCCGTGCTTAGACCTGACATATCATCATAAGACCAAGCGAATATGTCAACATACTGCCTCAATAGGGCCACCAAATCTTTTTTCTATACGGCATTCAAGTGGACGTTGATCCTCGTCTCTTTGACGACTTTATCATCTCCTAGGTTCACTGTTTTTGTTTCGTCCAGATTTGGTTTCGGCTTATCCTCGAACTTTCCTAACTCTTCAGTTAATTCTTCTAATGGAAAACTTCCTTCGGGTTCTATTGGATTATTTTCGCGCTCGACTTCGTCATTGTTTCATGACATGTCACATTTTCATTATCGACAAGTATATTATTTTGTATGCTGAAAGAAAGGGAATAAAGAACGTTGATTAAAACATAACTTGTTATTAAAACTTCAAAAGAGAAATAAGCTCATAAAAAAATGTGTTCCCACGATTCAGATTAAAAATACGAATTGAATTGTTTGAGAGCGACTACTATTAATTCTACCCAGACTCGTGAAAAAACAACGTTGGGGTACATGTCCAATTGCTCAAGACATCTCCTGGCTCTGCACTCCAAATGGTCTGGTCATCTGCGTAGTCTTCCAAAATCGCATGACACTCTGCTTCTTCCTCAGAAATGAAAAGGCCCTGAAGTCCCTCCGCGAGATTGTCTGCATCCTCCTCTTCTGGTAGCTGAGTAGTGTATGCTTTGACAAATGAATGATTCAGGGGCGGAACAGGTCTTGGCAGATGAGACTCATCCTTTTTTTCTGTGATTAAATAACACCATCTCCTCGGTAGTGGGCTGATATTTGAGGCCAAAAGTGTCATTCTTCTCCGGCAGGTGAATCGACTCTGTGATCCCTCCTAATTTTGGTCCAAGTCCTCGACCTGGCTCGAAACCATTTCTTAGCATCTCTCGGGCCACCATTTTGGGAGTGCGGGATAGTCGCATTCGTTTAGCCTTGCTAACGTCTACGATCTTGTTCATATGGTAAACAGACCCATCTACCATTTCCATACTCTCGATGACTGGAATTGCCCCTTTGGTGTTAGCCGTGTTGTCCTTATCGCCCTCAACCACAACTTCATGATGATTCCAGATTAATTTCAAGACTTGATGCAAAGTGGAATGGATGGCTCCGACCACGTGGATCCAAGGCCTCCCAAGTAATAAATTATAGCATGTGGATATGTCCAATCCTGGAATTCTATCACGAACTCTGCGGGCCCAATCTGCAGTGTCAAGTCAATCTCACCTGCGACACTCCTCAGGTCCCATCGAAACATTTTACCCTCATGTAGCTCTCACGTAGTTCCCCAATATCGACTCCTAAAGTTTGAAGAGTATCCAAAGGGCATACATTAACAGCTGACCCTCCATCGATCAAAACTCGAGAGATAAACTTATTCGCACACCTGACTGTTATGTTTAACACCTTATTGTGTCCACGACCCTCGGGAGGTAACTCACTCTCATGGAAGATTATCTTTTGCACCTCTTTAATTTGCCCGATCAATGCTGAGAAGTTTTCCTGCTAGCCTTACCGCACATGAACCTCTTTCAGAACCTCTATCAAAGAGATCCGGTGGTTCATGGAATTCATCAACAGTGACAATAGAGAAATTTGTGCTGGTGTTTTACTCAATTGTTCTACAATGGAATAGTCTCTTGTAGGCATTCTTCTTCAAAATTCCTCTACTTCTGGTTCGGTCACAGTTTTTTTCTGGGGCATCTTCCGCGATATTTCTACAGATGTGTAACGTTGTCCGGACCTCGTCACCCCCGCCGCAGCAACTTCTACCACCTGTTTCTGTTTACCCGCATTCTGTTGTTTGATCGAGTGGCTCCAACCTGGTACTAAGGCTGGCATTAGAGGCTTATGACGGCTCAACTTTACTTCCAACTACGCGCTCTAACCTCGTTGTAATCATACGAGCAATGCGAGCCAAGATCTCCCGCCTCTTTCTCTTTGATTGGCACAACGGTCCTTCCGCATCGTACCCATCATCAAGGGCGATCATACGCACGCCAAAGATTGTCGTGATTTGGCAAGGGATTGTTGTTGACATTAGGGGAAGGCTCTTTCAACTGAATAGCTCCTTCTTTGATTAGCTCCTCAATTCTATTTTTCAAAGCATAACAAATATCTGTATCGTGTCCGGATGCTCCAGAGTGGTATGCACAATGTTTATTCTCATCATGCCATGGTGGGAGTGGATCGAGTTCGCCTCGATCGGTCAGATAAAACCGGCCTCGCCTTTCATATAGTTGGGAATATGGTTCGCCAACTGGGTGTATGGTTTTGTGGGCTTCTTCTGTTGGTTCGTCCGTGTGTTTTGTGCGTGGTATTGTTGTGGGGCGGTATGCTGGTCGGTTGTGAGGATTTGTGCGAACGCCCGCGGCGCATTGTATATTGTCAGGGTGGTGTATGGTACGATAAGCGGTGCGTTGATAAGACGGGGAGGATTTTGGCTAAAGTGATCATAGTAAGAGTTTTGGAACGTCGGACTTTGGTACGTAGGGGTTTGGTATGTTTGGGTTTGGTATGTTTGGGGTTGGTATGTTTGGGGTTGGTATGTCGGGGTTTGATTTGGTTTGTGTTGTTGTACCGTCATGATAGGGGCTGCTCTATCCTTTTTCTTCTTATTCATTCCTCTGATTGATTCTGATTATATTGCTTTGCTTGTTGCTTGCAAAGCAGCCAGATTAGTGATTCTACCTGTTTTAATTCCCTCTTCCACAAAATCTCCCATCTTTACTACTTCAGAAAAATTACGCCCAATGACGTTGATCAACCTCTCATAGTACGTGGGGTCCTTCAGGGATTGTACAAATAGTGTTGTCATTTCACTTTCTGCCATAGACGGCTGGACCTTCGCTGCTTCAGACCTCTACCTCATCGCATATTCCCTAAAAGTCTCTATCGACTTTTTCTCCAATTTCATGAGGTAGAATCTATCCAGGACGTTGTCGATTAAATCACCGCCCACAAAGTCCCGTACATCGCCCCAACTACGCCATTTCCTCGATCCCGCTCAGTGTACCAGTCCAAGGCTTCTCCAGTCAAGCTCCTAATAAACAGCTTCATGATGATCGATTGATCCCTTCCCACACCCACTAACTTGTCGCAGTAGGACCTCAAATGTGCACGAGGATTACCTTTGCCATCAAACATGTCAAACTTTGGTACTTTATATCCGACGGGTAGCTCGACGTCGGGATGCATGCACAAGTCCTCATACTCTAATCCTTCATGACCCTTGTTCGCTTGAAGACTCTTAAAGGCTTGCTTCAAGTCATGGATTTCTCTAGCCATGTTTTCATCTGTCCCGGTTCTTGTCCTTTTCTCCATCTCTTCATACTGAACAAACTCCGGGGAAGGTATTGGTATGGGTGTGTTGAGATGTGGGGCATGGGTCACATATATGGGTGGTCCGTATTGTTTGTTGTGGTATGTCATTGGCGCGGGTCAGCGTGCCGTTGTCTCGTGGGCGGGCGCTTTGTATAATCTGGGGTTGAGGCATGTGCGGGTTATGGTCATTCGTGGTTTGTGGGTTAGGAGGAGGTGTGTTGTTGTGTTGTGGATTGGTGGGCTGCGGGTTATTTGTTGGGTGTTGGGGAGGGCGTCGAAAAGACGGTGAATTTGAAAGTGTGGGTAGCTGTGCATTGAGGCTTATGGATAGCTTAGTGATGTCTCGGAGTCGATCCATTTCCGCTTGCATGACCGCCATTTGTTGTAGTACTTGAGTGAGGTATTCGTCGGAAGATGTAACATTCCCCCTTTCTGATGTTTCTGATTCCTCTCGTTGAATGGCAATGAGTCCCAAGCCATCTTGTTCGTTTACCCCTGATTCATTCATTTTTATTGCTCGTGCTTTGGATCTTGTGAAATATCGGTGTTCAGCCAGTGCTTGCCGACACAAACCAGCCGAGGAGGGGAGTAGTACAGCAAAATCCCTTCTATGTGAAACATGTGTTAGCATCAACATAAATAGAAGAACATATGGGGGCATACAATGAAGCTTCAAAAATAGAATAGATCAATGTGCATCCTAATGTGCAAGGGGCCTCTATTATGCCAGAGGTAGGCCTAAGCGTCATATATGCAAAGTCATGTTAGATGTACCCACACCATTGTATCGAAATGCTTTTATTAGAAATAAAGCAAATTGAAATAACACTTATAAGAAAAACAATGAAAATCTCAAACTAAATAACTATGTTGCCGATGTGATAGTGAAGCCTAGGTCTTCTTCGGTATAGCCCCTTCCTGTTCCAAGTATTGTACTGCATCGTGCATTAGGACCCACATGTCTGGAGTGATGACCTTCTCTTTGAGTTGATTATCCCTTATTCTGTTCCTTGCACCAATGTCTTCAATGCCTTGCTCCCCTTCTGAACTATATTCTGTGCGGTCTAGAAACCATGCTTGATACTCCGGGGAGACCCCTGCTTGGTCCTTCCCAACTTCCATTTGATCAATACGATACCACTCATAAAGGATCTTCTTGGCATCGGGAACGATGAATTCCGGTCCGAACTGGATTTCAGAGGCCCTCATGTCAGCTATGAGAGGAATTACTTGCGTATGGCCAAACTGTCGGAGTACACGTAATAGAGCATATGGTTGTAGTCCCTTTAGACCTATAAGTCTGATGTAATAAAGTCCCTTATGTCTCAAGTAAACCCTCTTGACGATATGAAGCAACGGATACTTCCATTAAACTCGATCACATCGCGAGAGGCTAAGTACATACTCAATCCTCAGGCCGATCGTGACACATAACGCTTTGTTCTTTCATAAAAGGTGGAGATCTTGTTGTCTGTGCTGTGGCATACATCGGTCATATTTGAACGCTGATAGAAATGCTCTACTGCCCATATCTGTAAGATAAGATTACTGTCTTCAAAGAAGCTTGATTCACCCCTTCTGCATCTGTTCAAGGCTCTAAACAGTTCTGCCAAAATCATGGGCGTCAAAGTGAGTCGTTTGTCACCAACTTCGTTGAACACTTCTCTAACTACTGAACATATGCATGTACTAATCCTTCCATGCTCGAGTGGAAATAAAAGAGTCCCTAAGAAAGCCATAGCAAATGCAATAGGACGCCTAACTCTCCAATGGTCCGTAGTGCAACAAAATTCATTCTTAAACAACTTGTATCCGTCTCGACAACCATATCTCTCGTACATGTAGTCTAGAGAAACCCAATTGTTTTAGAAGCAACGCAATTCTCTGGTATTCTTTAAACCCAAGTAACGGAGGAATTTTTTCCCCGACTGGCCATGCGGAATAACTAGTTTTCTGTCATGATATGCCAAAGCAGTAAAATAGCTTACTTCTTCTAAGGTGGGGGTTATCTCGAAATCCCTGAATTTGAAGACGACTCGATCCGGGTCCCAAAATTGGATCAATGCTCTGACCAAGTGCTGATCAGGAGAGATGTCGAATAATGAGATGAGGCATCCCAACCTCCTTCTAATTGCCATCTGACTACCTAAGTCGAATTTTGACCACCACATCCTCAATTTACTCGGAATTCCATTTACCATTCTGATCTGAGGGATAGGTTCCATCTAAACGTAAATAATACAAAAAAATGAGTATGCATTTTCCAACTTAGGCATTTCGATTTTTAGGCTTGGTTTCGTTTATCATGACTATGCAACACATAATATGTTGTTGGGCCACGGGGTTGTGAAAAAACCCGTTGACCAATTTGGTGTCTTCCTACTTGTGGTGTCAATGCCAAGGATTGACCCACCTAGGGTAAATGCACGCATGCCTTAAAATAAGGGGTGGTATAGCTCTATCCTAAGTTTCTAAGATTTGGCTTTACTAGACGCAAGGTTCCCGAGCGGACAACTCGAGTGAGAAGGCTACGCGGCTGATCAGACAAACCGATCTAACTCCGCGCAGGCGCCAACTCTCTTAAAATTTGGATATTTTGAAAGGAATTTGCGGGTGCGCGAAGCACACCAGCGCGTGAGTGTGTGGTAGTGTGAATTTTCCAGAGTGGAAGAAATATGAGCGGAATGACAGTTTAGGAAAACATTAACATATAGAAATTAAGACAGCATGCAAATATTCATATGTAAAGAAGAACAGTTTAGGCAAAAGGTAAAAATAAAAGCAAATAAGTATAAAACACAAAAGAAGCAATTTAAGCAAATAAAGAAAAAATAAAGCACAATAATTAATCTAAGTCTGTTATGGTTAAGAACCTAGTCTATCCCCAGTGGAGTCGTCATGTTGTCGCACCCGATTTTGAACTCTCAGGCTTGAATGCGCGACGGAATGGTTATCCCTCCAAAAAATATAATAAAATGTAAATGTTAAGGGAGTCGCCACCTAATTAATTTGGTGAATTAGGACACCTAAACGCTAACCGATTAATTAATTTGGTGAATTAGGACACCTAAACGCTAACCGATTAAAGTCAACATTAACCCCATTTAATGGTCTGTGAAACTTAATAAGATTTTGGGTAAGGGTTCTTTATTATCCTAAAAGAAAGGGTTTAGACATCCTTTAGAATCCGCTAACTTGCGGTTGTCCGTTCAAACCTAGGTTACAAATGTACAAAGAAATATTTTTGAGTGAATAATGCATAAAAAAAGTTATGAGACTCGTTAATAAAATGTGAAGTTATATTTTTTTTTTGTTGAATAAAAATATGCATTTCTAAGATACTGTAAAAATACTATGAAGTACTTTAGTGACAAAGTAAATGTCGTGTTAGTATGAAATGCAAAAAAAATGGTTTTTGATAAATTGTATATCTACGCAACATAAAATAGGCTGACATAGCTTACAAAATATAATATTGACTTACTTAAAAATATATATGTTTATTTGGGAAGTCGAACTTGCCTAACATATGTATGACATGGTGTATGAAATGTAAAAAATGACCTGATATTGACGAAAGAATTTATGAGAAAATTAACTTATTTAGGAATTAAGTAGAAATAATGTCTTAATTATATAACATGAGTAAAGAATGGTTAAATTGTCTATGAATTTAGATCTATGTGATGAACCTAGAATAAATGAACAGGGAATAGATTTGTCTTTTAAACTACCCCCAAGGTGTTCAAAGACTAATAGAGTTAGTATCCTATTAGTTACAAAGTTAGATAATAGAATTACAGCAAATAAATAAATGAATAAGTAAATAAGGGTGAGAAGAGAATAGGGATGGCGTTTGGACAACAATGTCGTCACGCTTTATTTGTCTTGAAACTTCTGGAGTAGGAAAGTAGACGCGGTTTAGAGTTTATGGAGAGTCTCGCAATGAGACTCTTTGTTGCTTTCCCATGCATTAATTTCATGTAAAAGAAAAAGGAGAGGAAAAAGATTAGTAGATACCCAAACTTTGTCAACAATGCAAGTAGATAAAATACTCATATAAATTTAGACATATATATAATCCAAATCTCATTCGATTATATCATCCCACAATAAATGGCAGATCCAAATTAATAAAGGCCCAACACTTTTCAACCCAGATATTTGGGTCTTAGATACAAACAGTAGGTCGAAGCATAGACAGGCCCAAAATTTCAAAAAAATTGATCGGCTTAGATATATGATAGGCCCATGCACATAACCAGATAGGGGGGGGGGTGATATATATGATCATTTGATACACCTGAAAGATACATATGTGTATACCTGTTATATACACTGGATGCATATTAGACAAGTATGCCATGTATACTTCGAAGTGTATCACTTCATGTCCAACAAATCAGAAGAAAAACTATACCCATATTTACAGATACATGCTTATGATAATATATAAAAAAATGGAAGGACACTCAGAATAAACTATCTATATCCTTGGGGTGTTTGGAGAGGAATGGAGGAGACCAACATCTCGACAATATACTCCTAACTTGCATAAATCCAGAATTTCAGCAGAAGGGACAGACACATGACCAATTCAGCAAACCAAATATGATATCACATAATTTAAGGCAATACTCATGCTAATCTAGATATAATTTGATACTAAGGCATGTAGTACAAGCAGGTAATCACCTCACATTATGAGAGATAAAATGATTGCACGAACAACTAATGACAACATTAAGTATACCAGATTATTTCCATACTCATTAA
Source organism: Przewalskia tangutica (assembly GCA_029844215.1). Lineage (NCBI taxonomy): Eukaryota > Viridiplantae > Streptophyta > Magnoliopsida > Solanales > Solanaceae > Przewalskia > Przewalskia tangutica. The sequence continues at coordinate 86,425,295 of CM056734.1, forward strand.
TTGAATATAATGACATTCATAAGAGAAGGCAGGACATGATCAATCCAACAACATACTGGACAGGGGTAGATAAATAACCACATGGTGATACTTTTAACTGGACAGAACTAGTTATCTTGAACTAGCATACAATCAGGTTATCAAACACTTCTAGACAATGTATGATGTAATTAAAATGGTTATCAAACACTATCACACCATTATCCTTCCAGATTCGAATATGCTGAGCTGAGTATATGGGCTCACAAGACAACATACTTCAACATTTCTGATCTACAACTGATCCATAAAGATCCACAATGATCCAGACCAAAAGGTATACACAAAGCTTCATACTTACTATTCCAAACCCTGGCATTCAAGTTTTTCCAATAATGAAGATTTAAAAGTAGCTTATCATATACCATTCATGAATCACATAACTATTCAGTTAATTAACATTTCACAACAATAAGTATTTAACCTTATTAATGAATCAATCATTTTATACATATGCTAATCAATAATATGTTGATTGCATGATATCTAATTTGGGCCCAAACATGAGTCGAATATACAAAGACACATAAATTAATCAAAGCCAACTCACATCAATATATCAAACTGAACTGTTAAACGATTAACACAAAGAAAGACAATAAAATTAGGAAAAATAATCTGAGGGGTATTTTGAATTTACCTTCTCCGGGTGACGAACTGAGGCGGCGTTTGACGCCGATTTACACTCGCGGATTTGTATTTTATGCGATTGGAGGATGAAACTTCTGCTGAAAAAACGAACTTGAGGTTCAAAGGATTCTTGCTAACTAACTAATTCTCCGATGGTAAAAGAGGCTGTTAGAATCGAGATTCTTCTTCGTTGTGGGTGCTCTATAACAACTTAAGAGTTCTTTCTGTGGAAAACCCCCCTCCTCTGTAAGTGTATATCACTACGTATATATAGTCCTACTGTGGGTTCTAATTTTAGGTAAGCTAATGGTTCGATTTTTGGACTGATTCTTGGGTGAATATTGGTACTGATTTGGTGCAATTTGGTATGAGATTCGGGCTGATTTGGGGAAGGAAATGATTTTTGTACTGTTAATTCTTATGGTAAGACTGGATTTTGAAGCGATTTATGAAAGATTTGCCAATGGAATGGAAAGTAGATAATGGGTTTATGGTAAGTTTTTTATGGGGAGATTCTGATTACATCGAATTTTCCACACGAAAAAATCGGCGAAACTGTCGGGGTTCCAAGGTGCGGCGACGGGAGAGGGGTAATGGGATTAGGGTTTTTGCGATTTTCTCTCGTCAGTTGTGGACGATTGGCAAGGATAAAAGGGCTGGGGAAGGTTTGGGCCGCGGGTAGTTGGGCTGCTGGTGTGGGAAAAATGGGTATGGGTATTAGTTTTTGAATAATTATTATTTAATTAGTGGGATTTAGGTAGAGTTTTAGGTGTATTATTTAATTAGTGGTAAATTAAATTATTTTGATACGCCCTTAGTTTTAGCTTGGATTTAAATTATTAATCATAAATGCGGGTGTGCTAATTAGTTAGTGCTTAATATTTATAATGCGAGATCATTATTAAAACTTATTAATTATGCCTATTTTGTTGAATTAAAATTAACTTGATGGGGTTTTAAATTATTATTAAATTACTTAAATGCTAAATACTGATATGATATTTAAGGATTGCCTAATGCTTTTATAAATGCGACACTATCATTTAGAATCTTATTTTATTGTGCATTATTTATCATTATTAAAGTTAAAATTAAAGTATCTTAATATGACTTCAGGTGCTTTATTAATTTTAGCTTGGGTTTAAATTATTCCAATAATTATGAAATTGCTTTGCGTATTAATAACTGCGACTATGATATTTGACACGACGTCATTGCTGAATTATTTATTTATTCACGTATTTATTATTATTGAAATTATTAAGAATTAATTTAAATAGAATAGGGCTTAAAATTGATAAATGCGGGCGCGAGACCCAAAGTGCTTAATATTCTACATAAGATGCGGTGCCCTTATTATACTCCTTATTTACGCATGTATATGTTTATTATACATATATTATTAGTATAGAGATTATTTTGCGATGTTAGAATTGCAATTTTTTTTTAAAAAAAATTATTTAATTTATTGGTTATTGATCGCATGGGATGGACAAAATTGGGTGTCAACATGTACGAATTATGTTATGACCTGTGGTAGATGATGTTGAGTCATCTCCGTATCAGTTTAAGGCGCTACCGGAAAGAGCAAGAAGGATTAGGAGGGTCGTACATACACTTGGTACTGATAATTCTGAAGGTCGGGTGAACCGTTCAAATTACAACGGGCAGTCGCTACTGAGCCGGTCATATTAATGGCATTGATAGAGACAATTATTACAATATTCATTCTTTTGTATTATTAATGACATATTTCGTGAGGTGTGTACCCATGAACTCATGTATAAATAGGATATCTAGTTCTATTGTAATACATCATACAAAAGTTATTACAACACGTTTTCTAACATTCCTCTCAATTATAGTGCTTTCATACTAGTTACGAAAGCTTTGCCCAGGAGCTTACACCAGGCCCAGGCTAATTATCTCTTTACTTTGTCTTGATATTATTTACGAGCATTATATTTTGTCTAATATTATTGTCAAATCAATCACTTGAGATCCACGTGTCATTGACCACAGATACAAATTCGACTCTATCGTTTTACGGGTAAACACTTTGTTAAATCTTTTCTTTCTTTCTTTCTTTCTTTCTTTTACTTTTGTTCTATTTCTATAGTCTCGATCGGCTTTAGTTTAAAATAAAAGTATTCACCTGGACTTGTTCATAGTTCTTAGTGTTATTAGTTTGTCAATATGCAATATGCATATTTATTTTTTATTTGTCTGTGGCTTCAAATTTCTGATGGCTTGCTAATTTGACTCTCGACATTTTGTTACTAAATTTAATATTTATGTAATAAATATATTAAAGATTAAAAAGCATATTGAAGATAAACCATCATACTGAAACCTTTGTATTTCTCACCGACTTATCTTATTGTATATACACATTTCTATTTTTTTGACATTCTGTTTACCCGTTTCTTCTTCTAATTTCACTCAATAAAATCGAATCGGGAAGAAAACTTAATGAATTTTAATTTGTTGATTGATTTGGCTATTTTTTAAAAGTATTATAATAATAAATGCTTAGGAATTTTACCTGCTATTTTAATATTTTTATTTTCCTAAAAAAAAAATATTTCGTTTATCTCTGTATTTAATAGTTTTGTTTCACATGTAAGTTGAGTAAACTTTTACCCTCATAAATATACTCTTTTCACCATCTTCATATGAATAGAATTCGTCTATAGTGCTTTTTATGTAGTGTTTGTAAATTTAAATTTTAATATATTTTGAAAACTAATTATCAAGTTCTATTTATCTCCTAAAGTTAGTCAAAGTAAATAATCAAGTTCGATAGATTTATCTCCAAAAGTAAAGTTAGTCAAATTAAATATATAAATTTTGATCTACCGCGAAAAGTTAGTCAATTAAGTCTCCATAAGTGAGAACTATCAAACAAAATGAGATGGATATGGATGATATATTAAAATGGAATATATCCCAAATCATCAATCAATTGGTTCCTTCGTTTTTGAAAGAAATAATCTCTTAATTATTTTCATTAATGAAAGAGTATATATACAATTTACAATTTCCATAATAGGAAAATCTCATTCTTATTCTACTCGCAAAACCTTATTCTACTTGTACAATAATTATACAATTATGGTAAGTGTACAACTCTAATTATATACAAAAATCTATTACCAAAAACCCTCATATACACGGTGTGCATACCGTGTATATCACAGTCGCCCAATTTCCATGGATTTTTGTGATACACGGTATACACAAGATAGTATACCGTGTATATGAGGTATGTATATTATGATATACTTTCATACCCCCGCAGTGATAGCGGACGGTCTTCGTACGCTGAGACTATCCCTGAAATCTTTGAATAGAACCGAGGGAAGACCCTTCGTAAAGATGTCTGCAATTTGAAACCTGGAAGGGACATGACCGACGCGTACTTGTCCTCAAGCTACCTTTTCACGAACAAAATGAATATCCATCTCAATATGTTTAGTGCGCTGGTGTTGAACCGGATTCCCAGAAAGATAAACGACACTAATATTATCATAATATACCAAGGTAGCTTTTTGAATGGGAACGTGAAGTTTCAAGAGAAGATTACGTAACCAACATGATTTAGAAACCACAACGGATACCCCTCGATATTTGATGTCGGCACTGGAGCGTGATAAGGTAGCTTGTCGTTTGGCAGACCACGAGACCAAGTTATCACCAAGAAACATGCAATAACCTGACGTGGAGCGTCTGGTATCGGGACAACTACCCTAATCAGCATCGATATATGAGACAAGTGTAGAGGCCGATGATGGATATAGATGCAAGTCATAGTCAAGTGTCCCCTGGATGTATCTGATAATGCATTTGAGCGCATTCATGTGCTCCATCCTAGGATCATGCATAAACAAGCACACCAGGTGTAGGACATACGTAATATCCGATCTCATGAAAGTAAGATACTGCAGAGCTCCAGCAAGACTGCGATAATGAGTGGGATCCCCGTAAGGTGAGCCAACCACAGCACCCAGCTTGGGCTTAGTATTAACTGGAGTGAAAGTAGACTTACACGAGGACATACCAACCCATTCAATTATCTCAACAACATACTTCCTATGTGATAAAAATAACTCAGACGAGAAACAACAATCCCAAAAAAGTAACTCAAGGGCCCAAGTCTTTCATAGCAAATTCAGAACTGAGCATGGTTATGATAGACTTGCACAAAACATCAATCGAGGCAGTCAAGATAATATCATCCATATATAATAGAATATAAGTCAGGAAAGTACCACGACGATACATGAATAATGAATTATCAGACCGACTGTGAGAAAACCCAATAGTCGAAACATAGTCTGTAAATCTCTTATACCAAGTCCGTGGGACTTGATTAAGCCCATACAAAGACTTCTTCAATAAACAGACATGATGAGGATATTTGGGATCTCAAAAACCCAAGGGTTGATGTATGTAAACAGTCTCCTTAAGATCAGTAAGAAAGCATTCTTCACATATAACGGATGAATGAAAAGCAAACTCCAGAACTGATTACTAAAAGTGCAAACAATTTTATAACACGAGAAAATTCAAAATTTCGCAAATACTTCGAACTCCAGCCCAAAATGTTATTTTCAGAATTTTCAAAGCCGAAGACTCTAAAGGCTGTGTTGGACTTATTTCACAATAGGAATGGCAAATGAGGAAGGGCATGGCGGGGTAGGACAGGTCAAATGTTAAATGGGGCAGGGCAGGTCAATGCTTAAACAGGACAGGTCAAAACACATTTTTAGAAAATTCTAAATATGACATGGCAGGTAATAGGGCAAAACTTTCTTTGTGCAAATTTTAAAGATATAATCTGTTACGATAGGTTGTACTTGTTAGAATTTGATAAAATTTTATAGATTTGTACATATTTCTGTTACGGTCATATTGAGACTTTATGGGGATTATCCGACTTACGGTTTGAAAGTTATGACTGTTTAAAGTTTCTGCCTCGGATCAACCGAAATCTGAAAGGACAGAATGTATAACGTAAAAACTGTACAAATAGATAAAGAATCTTAAAAGTTTGTTATGAATAACAGTTCTAGATTATTCCGTTATCGATAGTTTGAGACTTTACATGGATAAATCCGACTTACGGTTTGAAAGTTATCACTGTTTAAAGTTTCTGCCTCGGATCAACCGAAATCTGGAAGGGCAGAATGTATAACGTAAAAACTGTACAAATAGGTAAAGAATCCCAAAGTTTGTGATGAATAAAAGTTCTATTTTTATATGTTCTAGACAGTTTGATACTTTATAGGGATTAATCCGACTTACAGATAAGAATTTATGACTGTTTTAATATTGTGTCTTGTTTCATAAATATTTTGGCGAGACAGTTTTTATATGGTTGTTCTTGCTTGAATTTGTACTAGTTACACTAAATATTTCAAGAGTAAACTTGGGATAGTGTTAGGTCTTTGTGTTATCTTCAACTCGGCGTAAGAAATACCTTATTTGGGGTTACAGTTTGAGAGTTGTAACCCTTACAAGTGAGAAGTGCGAAAGGTTGAAAGAAAGGAATAACATTTAAAAAATAAACTCAGTTCATAAATTATTTAATATTAAGAAATTATGACAATAGACTGATTGTTCATCCATTTTTTAAAAATAAATAAAAGAATTTAACAAAATAAATACCAAGTTAAAAGTGAAAAGTGAAAAATAACATAAACAATACAAGACGGGGCAGGGCTTAACGGGGCAGGGCAGAGCAAATTTAAAAAAAATGCTAAATGGGGTAGGACATGGCGGGTTAACATCTTAGCAGGTCAAGTCTTGTCCTGCCCTAATGCTAGCGATTTATCCACACGCTTAATGCAAGTGTACGTATCGTTACAAGTAATATAGTCTAGGTAAGACCGAATGTCGTCCTCAGAGACTGATTTTCAAGTACCGGTTATCTATTCTATGGTATCTATTTGGTTAACGTTAATTATTTGTGTTTTTAGAATAATAATTAAAACTAATACAGGAAATAAACTAATTATGAAAATAAATCAGTTATGGTGGAGAATTAGGACTTCCAAGATCCTCAACTATCCACTCTATTCAATCCTTAATACAACTAGACTGACTTCTTCTTCTACGTTAAGATAACAGGTTAACTAAGCCGTTTTATATTCCGGTTAGGATATATAAACACTCAACCTCGATGCAGAACCTTTCTATCTTTCGATGATAAGATTTACCACAAATGAGGATTAAGAACAATAACCTATTAAACTACACAAGTATCGGTGTACTTTCGTCCACGATTTTAACCTATGTTTATTCAACTATAGCATATTCACAATCTCCCCTTTCAGATCTCGATTAGAAATCATATATGTGATGATAATTAGTGACCAATTAATTACCAATCAATCAAAGAAATTATTGAATAAATCTCAACTATATAAAGAAGAAACCAAAACCATGTATTAATTCATAAATAAGAGTTTCAAGCGAATCACAAGGAAAATCCTAATAAAGTAATTAGCTCTTAGCCATAGTCACGCTAAGAACTAATACAATCTCCAACATGAACTGAAATAAAAGCAAAGAAAAGAGAAAGAAAATAATACTGAAAAACCTCCAAAGTTGCCCTGTCTCCTTGAATGGTGTTGTGGAATATTTACAAGATGGAATGTGTGGAATTAGGTCGAAGGTGGTCTAAAGGATGGTCTGGAATAATGAGCAGGGTTTTAGGGATTATATATGTTTTGTAGGTAGGAAAAGTTATCCTTTTTGGACTCTGAAAACGTGTCAAATTCGGCCCAAAAACTCAAAATCCTCGCCGCTGCGTGGTTCATAGATCAGCCACTACAATAAAAATCAGAGGAGAAATAAAAAATCAGGGGGCGGCGCTTGGAGCATTTTTCGGGCAGATTTTCATTTTCGTGTTCTGTTTTCGTCCGGACTTCGTCTGATTTCTTCTATACTTCCCGAGACTTCTTAGACTTCATTTATTGGCCCTTTTAGTGTGTAATTTCATCTCAATTATGCTCATTTCCTTTCCTTTTGTCATTTTTCCATTTTTGACCGCTGTGACACAAAAGAAAGGAAAAACATACCTAATACTATACTAAACATAAACGAAATGAATAAAATACTAACTCAAAATGACTCAAAAAATGTATATAAAATACACCTAACACCTAACCCGTTCAATTGCCACCCCTATTTCACAATGAACGTAAGCCCAAAGCAAATTAGATACAACTTGAGAACAACCCATGTCTTTTATGTTGTGGGCAAAATGCAAACCCAAATCTTTGTTAAATGACTTGAAGATTTTTTCATATTTTCAACACATAAACAATAGTATCATAAACTTAGAAGTTGAATTAGCCAATCTAATTCAAAGTCTAACGATTCCGTGAATGTAGACAAACGTTTCAAATGAATAACTACTTGTTTAAAATATCCAAAAATTCTAAAGTTAATTCATATATTGAATTAATGGAATAATTAGAGTTCTAATGGATTTATATAAAATCACCTTTTAAAGATCCCATTTTATAAATAAGTTACACTTTTCGCCTAAAAGAATTGTTAAAGCTTCATTGGTAACCGCGTTTAAGGATTTTTTTGAGATACCAAACGCCTTCCTTGAGGAATCACTTAAACCCTTATCCTTTCTTTAATTTTCAAAATGTTTTCAGATTTTAAATACCTTCTTTCAAATGGGTTTTCTAATTTTCGAAACAAAAATTAGGTGTCGACTTTTTCATTTCATAGATAGCCAAGTTATGGAACGCTTTTAACCGAGTATAAAAATGACTCGGAACATTTGTAGATGGAGTCAAGATTCGAGTAAGAATAATGGGAGGAGACTTAGAGCACTTTTAAATCGTGATGGGGTTATACCAGGGATCAATTTTTAGCTCGTTTTTTGCCTTGGTGATAGATGAACTGACACGATATATCTAAGAGGGGGGAATGGTGTATAATTTTTGCATATTGACATAATATTGGTTGGCGAAACACGATGTGATGTTAACGATAAACTGGAGGTTTGGAGACATGTCCTAGAGTTTAAAGGGTTCAAGTTGTGCACAACTAAGATATAGTACTTGGAGTGCGGATTCTGTGACATAGCTCACGAGGCAGATGTGGAAGTGATGATTGATACACAAGTCATCTCCAAGAGAGGAAGTTTCAAGTACCTTAGGTCAATAATTCAAGAAAATTGGGAGATTGACGATTGAGCGGGGTGAATGAAATTGAGGCTCACATTCGGTGTTTTGTGTGATAAGAATTTGCTACCAAGACTTAAAGATAGGTTTTATAAAGTGGTTTTTGGACCAACTATGTATGTGACATAGTGTTGGTCGGTCAAGAACTCGTGCATCCAAAAGATGACGTAATTGAAATGATGATGTTGATATGGATGTGTGGGCATATTATGGGAGATATGATTAGGAACGAAGATATTTGGAACAAGGCGAGATGACCTTCTTGATGTACAAAAGGGAGACGAGTATGAGATAGTATGAGCATGTGAAGAGGAGATGCACATATGACCAATGAGGAGGTGTGATGAGTTGACTATAGTGGGTCTGAAGAGGTAAAGTTGAGGGTCTATCAGAAACAACCTCTCTATCTTCACAAGGTAAGTGTAAAACTACAGACACACCATCCTCTCAGACTCCACTTATAAAATTACATTGAATATGTTATTTTTGATATTTAAGTCATTTTAACAAAAAAAAACGCTTACTAGCACTTGTTTACCTAACACACCAATAATTTTTTTCAAGTTCTACACGTTTATCCAAATATGTACTCTTAACACTTAAAACTATTTTCAAACACTTGATACTTAAAAATTACTTACATTCAACTAATCTAAACTGACCCTATTTCTTGAGTTATAATGGTCAAAAGCATATATGAACTATCATTTTCTTGGTGAATTTCCTATTTTAATTATTAGGTGTGTGAATTTTTTATATGAACTATCACCGACTATTTATCAAAACACACCTAAACTAGTAGTTGTTCATTTTTTCTACTTGAACTATGAGGTGGGAAACGTAAACAACTATTAGTTGATGTGTGTTTTTATAAATAGTTGATGATAGTTCAGATAGAAAATTCGTACACTTAATAGTTTAAAGTAAAAAACTTACAAAAATTTAATTGTTCAAATATGTTTTTGACCATTAACTCGGAAAAAAAAACACACCAGAAAGAAGAAAATAAAAAGAGAGGAAAATACATTGCTTGAATGGGGAAATGAAAAAGAATTCAAAACCGCTAAATTCACTCTCCTATTGTCCAGCGCGGCAATATTCCCCATCTGGATTTGGTCCCTCTTAAGGCTCCAACCCCATTCATTTGAATTTGAAACCCGAAAGAAGCAAAACCAAACAAATCTACGTATAAAATTCAATTATTCACATGTGCTTCCTCTTTCCTCTGTAGATTTACCGGTGAAGTAACGCTACTTAACGGCGCGCTCTTCTGCAAATTCAAATCCTCATCCCCTCCCCCCCCCCCCAAACCCCATAAAAATAAAACCACTTCACTCATGGCTTTGAAACCCTAGGCCAACCAAATTCAAATTTTTCAAGACACCCACTTTAGTATACCTAGTCATGGTCAATCTTTACATCCTCTTTGTTCACTTAAGCAATTCAGATTTGCATTCTTGAATTTGAAGTTTGTGGGGTTGTTTTTTTTTTTCGCCCAATTTTGTGGGGTTGTTGAAAAGGGCAAAATTATGGAAGAGGATTGTGGGATTTCTGATCAGTCTATTGGGATAACTGGATCTGGGACAAAGGTTAGGGATTTTGCCCCTTTTATTCAGTTCTTTATTGGCCTTCTTTATTGGGTGCTTATTGATTTTTTTTTCTTTTTGCTGCTTGTGATGTTTCAGGTAATTGCTGGGGAGAAGCGGGGATGCGTGGAAGTTGAAGAAAGAACGGGACTTAGTCACAAAAGAGTGAAAATGAGGGATCTTGAATCGGTTCTGCGTAGAGAAGGTAGTGTTTTTTTGCTAACTTAAATTTGCATATAGGAATTATGTTACCTTGAAGGGTTTTAATGGTAGGAATAGAAAGTTAAAAACTTTAAGCACTTTGGGACTTTAACTTTGAATTGCAGATAGGGATTATGATACTTTGAAGGATTTAATGGTAGGAACTGAAAGTTGAAAACTTTAAGCACGTTGGATCTGTAGTTTGATAAATATAAAGAGAATTGTTTACTCAAGATGTAATGTATGATTTTCTGGTGCAGTGTCTTTGTTTACTGATGTTAAGTTGCGTAGCTCTGATATATCGTTGGTGCTATTTTGTCAACATTTGAATCTTTGTGAAGGTAACGAAGCAAAATAATTGACGTAATAATTTTTTTTATCTTGCTTCCTCAGAGAAAACTGAAATTCGCACTGGTAAACTGGTCACTGATCCTGCACTTAGATTGATTGACCTGAATGCAAATGTTGTTGCTTCTAGCAATGCCACTGCATCACATGTTGAAGAAGCTTACAAATTGGCCTCTTTGGGGAAGAAAGACAATGGTCACGAGGGGGACTCAATGAAGTCCAAAGGGCTTGCTCTAGATCTGAATGCAGAAGATGTTTCTAGCCCTATTAATCACGAATCTTCGTATCCCTGCAAGAACTTCGCGTACTTGAAATCGAAGGATGATTTTGAGTGTGCAAGTTCAGTTGGTCCATTGGACGAGAATGAGTCGATGAGAATCTGGAATGAGATGAAACAAAATGGTTTTCTTTCACATACTCACGGAGGTGCACCAATGCCAAAGCTGCAAGGGAGGAAAAGTAAAAATGCTGGGATGAAGAAAAAGATAGAGCTTGCAAAGAAAGAACGAGTTGATAGGTTTGCAAAGATTGCTGCACCGAGTGGGTTGCTCAACGGGTTAAATCCAGGGATCATAAACCATGTCAGGAACAGTAAGCAAGTTCATTCCATTATAGAAGCCCTAGTAAGATCTGAAAAGCGTGAAAATGCCCATGGTAGGAGCAAGGTTCCTTCCAACCTAACAAAGGGGGGATTGAAAGACAATAGTGAAAGAAAGAAAGACCAGGAAAATATAGATGGTCCAGGAGCAAGCAGATTCAACCCTGCTCTTGAAGATCTGCCAGGAAGCAGGTGTACGAGTGGTTACCTAACATCACTGAATAAATCAATCTCAATGTTTCCAGGAGGAGATGGAGGTTCATGCATGGTTGACACCAGGGTTACTGGAAAGATGGTTTATCATCCAAACCCTAACATAGACACTGGGGATGATGCACTTGCACTGAAGTTGTCATCATCAACCATTGCGTCAGATAATACGAGCTCCTTATCTAATGAAGAACCAGCAAACCTAGCAAGTGTTAATTCACTTTCTATTAAAGGTTGGTTTATATTTTCCTGATTATATTTTGTTTTTTTCTCTTGGATTACATGATGTGCTTAAAGTTAATATAATGAGTCAAATGTTCTTCCAAAAACTTGTGAGATGAGCGTTTTAGCATTTAAGATTAATGGACATTTGGAAATCTAGTTGCACAAGTGGTAAGCTTCAAGGAATGGTCCATTTGTCATCTAAATCTTGTTTTTAGCAACACTAACCAACTGATATAGGTATTGTTTTTGGCATCTAGCTGCTAATGTAGCTTCACAATGGTTGGAATTGCTTCATGAAGACATTAAAGGACGTCTTGCAGGTAGAGAAAAATTCTCTAAAGTTGCAGTTTATTTTACTTGAATCAAAACTATAGTGTACTCCATTCTATATTTGCAGCATTGCGGCGTAGTAAAAAGAGAGTCCGGGCTGTAATTCAAACAGAATTCCCTTGCTTATTTTCCAGAGAATTCTCATCTAATCAAGAGAACAGCTCATATGGTACCCAAAGCTCTTCTGTTGGTCATCTTGACAATGCTACTGCTCATGCACATCGTGCTAGATGGACAGCATTGTTTGATCAGATGGAGAGATCTCTTTCCGAAGAAGAAAGGAAACTGGTGAGTCTGCTAAAATCTGTAATGTCATTTGTATATTGTTTGAGAAATGAATGTTGAGAATTCATCCAAAGAAGTTACTTTTGCTTCTGTGCTTTACCTTTTGCAGAAAGCTTGTCCAAGTCTCGAGGACATTCTGTCTGAATTACAATGCTTGATGTATTTATAAAAGCCAAATTAGAGCATCGCTGATGATTGTTTTGTTCTATTTATTGTTCGTTCAAGTTTGTGTAAATTGAAGCATGTTTATGTAATTACATTCTTTTACATGAAGTATAAGTGCACTATTTAATTCTATTGGAAGGTAGAACCGAATAGTTTGCTTAGGATTCTTCTTCATCATGATATAGATAAGGATGATGTGATCGAAGCAACTGCAAATAAGCATATGATAGATATATCACTTGTTTGTATGTCTTTTCTTTCTTCCAAAACGTCCTTCTTATCAGTGTTTTTCTGAGTTACCTTATTCCTCCTTTCCTGTCCTTCACAAAAAGATATTTATCATTTGTCTGTTTTATATGAATTTAGGAAAGTTGGCTGAACCAAGTAAGACAAATGCAGCTGCAATGTGAACGGGGTCTTCAGAAATATGGTGCACCATATGGTTTGCATCAGTTGGGGATATTACAAAATGACTGCAGGTAAGTGTTCATATGGCCCGAAACGCTTATTTGTGCTGTCTTTTTTGGGGTTGGAGCCGAGGAGTTCCTATGGGCCGTGTTTTCAACTTGCAAGTCTTTTGACATTTAAACTTACCGGTGAATTGGTACTGCTGATAGCATATTGAGATGACTTCAGATGCATTTTGCATGAGTGAAATTGAGAAGAAAGAAAACTTAAAGTAACAAGTAGAACTTACATCGTCCAAATTTAAGCACACTGCTACAGTCTTTACACATGTTTGTAATTATTAAGGCTATACAGATAAGTATTTCAGTTGGCAGTGCTACAAGAACATCATACTGGAGTTAAATATTCATTGGCCTAAACATATGATTGCCATCATTTATTAGTCTTCCCATTGTGCATTTCCTTGGCTTAAAGTTTTTGGTTTTTTCTTCATCTAATGAATCTTATGTTATTGTAAATTCACTATGCAGATTGGAGAAATCTGAGAGCTCGGAAAAGGATTTAGCAGTCAGGGCTGCTGCTGCTTCTATTTATTCAACTTGCAACTTTCTATCTTCGATGGAAAATCTACCTTGTTGCTGATAGTTCTATTTGCAGTTTCTTGTATAACTGGAGTCAATTATACTGTACTTTTGACTCTCCTGATTCATTTCTACTTGAGTATTCAATATGCAACGTTGTGGTAGTTGATGTTGTTAGATTTATTACTTATTTATGTTCACGTTGGATACCTTCAAGCAGAATCTGCTTTAACAAAGACCATATTCGCAATGTAGCTATCTTCTATTATAAATTTCGATTCTAGTTGCTATTTTAATGTTGACTTAGATAAATGATGCAGATTTTGTGTGATGTAGACATGTAGTAGACAAGGTTGTGGAATTTTAACTAAGTGCACTGTGCACATTATGATACATCTGAATCAGTAATATACCATAGTTCGTTTGGTCACATAATTAAGCACGTAAACATTGGTTATACTAGTAAAGATTAGACACTGTAGAGATCTTAATACAACAACATATCATGTGTAATCCCACACAGTGGGGTTTGAGAACGGTAATATGTACGCATACCTTACCTCTATCTTTGTGCAAAGGTGGCTAATGGATCGACCCGGACCGGTAATCCGTTACTGGGTTGAACCGGTTCCGGGCCGGTTATTGGTCCGGTTTATCGGACCGGTTCACTACTGGATTTTCGGTCGGCCCGTGCGATTCCGGGTTGAATTGGGCCTACCAGACCGGTTTTTTTTTTTTAATTTCGAAAATTTTACTAAATTCAAATTAAATATGTAATATAATATAGTTTCAGTTTTCTGTTTTATATTTTAAAATTTAAAGTTAACTTTCTATTTTATAGTTTATAACTCCATACTTTATAGTTTATATTGTAGTTATATTTTTATTAATTTATTAAATTAGTAGATATAAGTTAACAAATAACAACTAAAGAGATAATAAAATAAAAACTAATGATAAGATGTAAACTTTCGAACTTTCATTATTCATAATGTTAATAAGAGAAGTAATAATAATTTTATTTACGTATTATGCATCTTTTTACAAAGTTCTTTGTAATTTATAGGTTGATTGAATTGGTGATACTCCATAGCCTCTAAATCTGGAGTATTAATTTCAGTCCCGCTTCCACGGTTCCGCCGCAACTTGTGTTGTTGTAAAAGTGCTTCATATATCTAGAATCTAGATTCATTATGATCGTCTTCATTGAATCTTGCAGATGTAGACACAGAGTAGAAGCAGAACTAGAACGAAGATTAGTAGCAGAGTTGTTGTTATCAAATAATGTAACTGCAACTTTATATTTTATACTTAATTTGTTGTTGACCAGTGTGTCGGATGAACTTTCTATACGTGCCTAACTATAATGTTCGTTCCCCCGTCATTACCCCATCTCTTATGTTTATAAGTTTGCCCACAAATAGTATATCTAACTCTATCAGTGTCCCCAATTCTATCATAAAAGTTCCATACTTTACTCCTTATTCTCCTACTCGTTACTACTGGTAAAGGAGGTCTACGACTAGTAGTACTAACATTGACATAAGACACACTAGTAGGTGTATGTGTTTCAGTTTCAACAATATTATCTATATGAACATTATCATATTCATTATCTTCTATTTCAAATTTTCTTGCATTTGATCATAATCTATATTTTGATTAGATGATGAAGAACATTTAAATTTTGTACCCCTTGAAATAGATTTACCTTTATCCATTATAAAATATTTAATTTAAATAATCAACAAATAAATATGACAATTTAATAAAATAATTAGAGAATGAAAAGAGTGTACCAAACTTCGGGATTCAGAATTCAATTGAAACTTGAAGCTCGAAGTCTTGCGTCTTGCTACTTTGAAAATTAATAATAATAATAATAATAATAATAATAATAATAATAATAATAATAATAATAATAATAACTTGAGAATTGATAATAGAGAGAATTAAGAGAGTATGAGAATTGAGAGAATTGTAGAAATAATTGTGTGATAAAAATGAGAAGAATATAGAGTATTTATAGATTTTTAAAGGATAAAAATGTAATTAATAAAAAATTAATAAAGAAAAAAATTTAAAAAAGGGTCAAATGAACGTTGCCCCTGCCACCCCCCCCCCCCACAACGGTAATATTACCGTTTGCCCACCAACAACCCTTTTTTTAATTTTTTTATTTTGAAAATATATTATAAACTAAATTCAAATTAAATATGTAATATAATATAGTTTTATATTTTATATTTTAAAATTTAACGTTAACTTTGTATTTTATAGTTTATACTTTATATTATAGTTATACTTTTATTAATTTATTAGATTAGAAGACAATCAAGAATAAGTTAACAACTAAAAAAATAATACAATAAAAATTAATGATAAGAATTAAGATGTAAAGTGTAAACTTTCGAACTTTCATTATTTATAATGTTAATAAGAGTACATAATGAAGTAATAATAATTTTAATTACATATTATGCATCATTTTACAAAGTTCTTCATAATTTATAGGTTGATTCATAGCCTCTAAATTTTGAGTATTAATTCCAGTCCCGCTTCCGCTCCCGCTTTCCCTTTCTAAAATATTGTCGATTTCTTCATCTTCCGGATAATCAACGTCTACCAATCCATGATTTCTTCTCTCTGATCTGATTCAATCCTTTAAACAGACTAATACTTCTAATATGCTTTCACCCAATGAGTGACGTGTGTCTCCTATTTGATCTCGTGCTTGGCTGAATGCACTTTCAGAAGCCACTGTTGATATAGACACATTAAGAACATTCCGTGCCATAACTGCAAATACCGAAAATTGTCTTTTGTTATCCTGCCACCATTGTAAAGGTTGAATGTTTTTCTTCGGCTCCGCTGGATTTTCCAAATAAAATTGCATCTCATCACAAGATCGACTTGTGCTTGCTTGTGTTGTAAAAGTGCTCCATATGTCTAAAGATTCATTATCATCGTCCTCATCGAATCCTGAAGGTGTAACATAGAAGCAGAACTAGAAGGAATATAGTAGCAGAGTTGTTGTTTTCATGTAATGTAGCATAATATTCATATAATTTAGTTAAATTAGTATCAAGTTTAGTTATGCAATCTAATGAAGATGGAGATTCTGTTGATCTACTTCCATATAATTATATAAACTAAATATTAAATTCTGACAATCTACTTTTTTAATAGAATGATTTAAGACTGCACCAATACAATAAATATCAGGAATATGAAAAAAATATTTTTTAATTTTTTCAAACATAACTGTAACTGCAGCTTTATATTTTATATTTTATATTTTATATTTGATTTTAAACCATAAAGTAAATATGAAATTTCAGCTATATGAGCTAAAACATTACAAACTGTTGGGTAATAAGATCCTGAAAATTCAACAGTAGCAGTGTAAAATTTACGTAAATTTTTAAAAGTTCAGCAATTGATTTCCAATGTTCGTCAGTTAACATATAAATTACGTTCTTACAATGCGCATTTGAAACATGTGTTATGAGGTCTTTATACATATAACATTCTTTTAAAAATAAATAAGTATAATTCCAACGTGTAATAATCTCATATGGCATGAATTTAGGTCTCAAATTGAATTGTTTACATTTTTCTTTAAATTATATAATTCTATTTTTCCTATTATTACCCTGAACAACTCCAACTATTTTGACAAGTTTTATTTCAGTTGCAAAGAAATCAAGACCACTTTTAACAATTAAATTATAAATATGACAAGATCAACGAACATGAAATATATCAGGAAGTGGAGGTTCTAATTCCGCTTTTAAAAGATCTACAACAACAGTATTATTAGATGCATTATCGAAATGATATACAAAATATTTTTATGAAGATTATAATTTTTGGCATAAGCACAAATAGTTTCACTTATATATTTTCCAGTATGACTTTGATCCTCGTCATACGCAAAAACAATAATACGTTTTTCCATTTTAAAATTTTCATCAATCCAATGACAAGTAATTGTTAAATAATCATAATCGTTTAAAGCATACCCAATGTCTGAAGTAAAACTAACTAGGCATGAAAGGTTAGTGAACAAATATTACAAAAAAATAACATAATCATTATGAAGTCTAAAAATATCAGCTCTACAAGTACTACGAGGAACACCTTTAAATAAAGGATTATATACTCTTTGAATATATGTAATTAAATATGAAGAAGAAGCAAAAGAAAAAGGTAAACAACCTCCGACAATTATTTTTGCTAATTCAATGCGATCCTTATTTGAATCGTACTTAGCCACCCCCCACCGTTAATGGATTAAGTTGTTGTTGACCGGGTTCTAAATCAGAGACAACACCCCATTGTGTCGGATGATCTTTCAATAAATGCCTACCTATAGTGCCCGTCCTCCCGTCACCACCCCTCTCTTATGTTTATAAGTTTTCCCACAAATATTACATCTAACTCTATCAGTGTCCCCAACTCTATCATAAAAGAGCCACACTTTACTCATTTTTTTCCGTACTTCTGGTTCTGGTAAAGGAGGTCTACGACTACCACTAGTAGTACCAACATTAACAGAAGGAACACTAGTAGGTGTACGAGGTTCAGTTTCAAGTTCAACAATATTATCTATATGAACGTTATCATATTCATTATCTTTTATTCCAAAATCTTCTTGCATTTGATCATAATCTATATTTTGATTAGATGATGAAGAACCTCTAGATTGTTTACCCCTTGAACTAGATTTATGCCGTCCTAATCCCTTAGCAAATTCATTATAAAATATTTAATTTAAAATTTAACTTAAATAATCAACAAATAAATATGATAATTTAATAAAATAATTAGAGAATGAAACGAGTGTACCAAACTTCGGGATTCAGAACTCAATTGAAACTCGAAGTTCGAAGTCTTGCATCTTTCTACGTTAAAAATTATTAATAATAATAATAATAACTTTAGAATTGATAATAGAGAGAATTAAGAGAGTATGAGAATTGTAGAAATAATTGTGTGATAAAAATGAGAAGAATATAGAGTATTTATAGATTTATTAAAGGGTAAAAATGTAATTAATAAATAATAAATAATAAACAAAAAAAAAACCAAGCCAGTTGGCTCCCCAACCCCTACCCCCCAGCCCCAATGGTAACATTCTTACCGTTGGGTAACATCCCTTTTAATTTTTTTTTGTTGTTCTTACGATTGGGCCGATCGACTTGCGTAATCTTCAAGGTTACCGTTCCGCTACGCCTAACTCGTCTGTCCTTACCGAATTTTTATATAATCCGTGCGGGTTGGGGTCGGGGGCCAAACAATCCCCAATCCGGTAAGCCTTACCGGTCCGGACTGGACTGAATTTTGTACCGGGTCGACCGGTCCGGTTACCGGGTAATCCGAACCGATTGACGTATTTGCCTTTGTGGGGTAGAGAGGTTGTTTCCGATAGACACTCGGTTCAAAGGAACATAGTCAATGCAGAAATTCAAAGAAAATAAGATAGCAAGATAATAATAAAAAATAAATAAAGCAACACATGAATACTTATATAAGAGTATGAATCTACGTGAAACCTTTATAATACTACAAAGAAAGGGAGAAGAGGAGAAGAAGATGCTAACCCTCTACCCCTCTCACACATATTGCGACAAAAGTCAACTACCTACTAACTTTCTATCATAATCCTCGACCTCTAAATCTTCCTATCTAGGGTCATGTCCTCAGTCAGCTGGAGTTGTGCCATGTATTGTCTAATCACCTCTCCCCAGCTCTTCTTCGGCCTACTTCTACCTCTCCTAACTCCTGCTATCGCCAGTCTCTCACACCTCCTAACTGACGCATCCTCACAGCTTTGTCCACCACGAAGACCACTCCGACCTTGTTCTGTATAACTTCATTTCTAATCATGTCTCTTCTAGTATGACCACAAATCCATCTGAGCATCCTCATCTCCGCTAACTTCATCTTCTGACGTTCTTGACTGACCAACATTCTGTCCCATACAACAACGCTGGTCTAACCACCACTCTGTAGAAATTACCTTTCAGCCTAGGAGACAACTTCTTATCACAAAGCACCCCCGAGGCGAGCCTTCATTTCATCCACCCAGCTCCAATACAGTGTGCGACATCATAGTCTATCTCCCCATCTCCTTGTATTATGGACCCAAGATACTCGAAACTTCCTCCTTTGGGTATAGCTTGTGCCTCAATCTTCACTTCCACATCCGTCTCCTGCATCACGTCACTGAACTTACACTCCATATACTCCGTCTTAGTCCTGCTTAACCTGAATCCTTTAGATTTTAAGACCGTTCTCCAAACTTCCAACTTATCGTTAATCCCGCTGTGCGTTTCATCAATCAGAACTATATCATCCGTAAATGAATAGGGGATAGTCTGTCTGATATTACTCTATGTTAATTTACTAGACCAAAAAAATGAGCATGTTATGTTTCTTCTTTTTTATTTACTGTAAATATGATAATTTATTATACTCAGTAGTACAACACAACGTGCAAAATCTGAATGAGGACATATTGCGCTTACTTTTTTTGTCTCAATTCTCTATGACCTGTGTGCCTCTAACAACTTAAAGTGTTTAAATTTACACATCTCCGATAATCAGTAGATATGAAGGTTGAGTTGCATCGGACGTGTTGAATAAGACCTACCATTTAACCCATGTTGACTCAATTCCTTGTTGGGCAAGTTAATGTCACGAGTCGTCTAATTTTGCTCAATTCGCTCATTTGACACTCCTAAATTCTAACCTAATGGAATACACTAGCAAGTGAACAGAACTATGTCACTTGCATCTTTAAGCAAAAGACAGTTTTCTTGAAAATGGAGATTGGAGGGTATGATTGAGTCACAGCCAACGACTCATATTTAATTATGAACAGGAAACAGATAATACACAGGACATATCATACTAATTCCTCTGGAAACAAAAGAAGAGAGGGCTCTGTATACTTCATTTCTGTGATTCCTTTCAAGCCTGTTACACTAGACGTCAGGACCTCTGCAGTTAATATACAATAGCTATATCGTGGAATAGATACGACATCAAAGATTACAACTCAAACACTTGATGTTTGCTCAAAATAGACTATTTGTGTGAAACGCTCTCTGCAGTCTGCATAGTCTAATGTCTTTACCACATACCTGCAGAAGTTTAGACTCAGAATAAACAATTCTCTCATAGGCAAAACAAGTACTATTACAGCATGCAAGACGGCTGTTTCGACAGGGGGACAGAAACCTGAGCACAAGAGGTTAACTTGTACAAACAATAAGACAGAATTAATCCTGGAAGCAGGTAATAGCTATGTCCAATTCTTTTATTTCTTAAACTGTTAGACATGAGGATGAAATTACACATATATAAAGAAACAAAAACTGGAACATATTGGATTCAGCACTGCACTATAATAAAGTTGAATGCCGTACTCCTCTTCAGTACTGCTGGAGACCAACGTCTTGGGGATAACATGGCATTTTCCACTTGGAGAGAAGACAAATTTGTTTCTACGATTTGCTCTATAGAAAGTTCTATGACCAGTCTGTCAGACTTCAAAGAAAATTATGTATTCACATATATAGTTATCACCTAGAATTAACCAAATTTCAAAGAATATGCAATAGATGCCTCTTACCTACCATGCTACTTCTCCCTTCCAATACAGTACTTGTCTATACTGTTAGAAAATAACTATATAGTAAAAGGAATGAATTAAAGAAATTAGATTAGGACGAGATAAGTCTCTGTCCTTAGGATAATATTAGCCTTACTATTCTGCTGGTAGGATTAACTTTGCTAATTTACCTCCAAGATTTTCTAATCTAAGAATGGAATTTACACCAAATTATTCATTCTTCATCAACATGATTTGCTTGAAAGAGGGAAGTTTTTCTTTATTAGAAGAGATAAAAACTGATGTCTTTAATCATGTGCCATTAGGGATGGCAATTGTGCGGGGCGGGTGCGGATACCCCCTCCCCCGCACCCGCCAAAAAAATTCATATCCACCGCCTACCCGCCACCCGTGGCGGGTACAATTTCAACATCCATATCCGCCTAGGCGTGTATATTTTTAAACCCACACCCACTCCACTACCCAAGTGGATATCCGCCACTCGTCAATACCCGCCTGTACCCGCCAATGACATTAATACATTTCGGAACAATATTAAGTTAAATAATACTATATTGAAATTTTCTCTGTTATACATCTAGCTGTATAAATGCACGTTTTGTAAGCTATCACAGAAAGACACACATAGCATACAAAATTAGTTTTTGGAAGGACTACCAACAGTACAGGGAATGAGGGAATGTTTTATAAGGACTGCCAACACTTCACAAAATCAGCTAGTAACACTTCACAAAATCAGCTAGCAACACTTCACAATACAAGCATCAAACAATGACAAAAACAATAGCCAAACCAGTAAGAACTGCCAAACCAGTAAAAACCAGTAACAATAATAATACATTCCAGATTTAAATTTAGCTATCTTTGCTTCTAAATGGAAAGAATATGATACAACAAGAACTGTAAAGAATCTCCTCAGTTTTCAACATCTTTAGCAGCAACACCACTTTTTTAGCAACATCAGTTCTCCTCAAGATCACACATTTCTATCTCCTTGACATCAACACCACCTGCATAATGTATAATCAAAGTAAGTAGAGTTTAACTTCAATTTAATACAACATAAATAACTTAATCGAATTAATGTTACATTTGATATCAGCCCAAATCCAGTTTTGAGCACACATCAACGCCTCCATCATTTCCGGAAGAAGTCGACTACGATAAGGATCAAGTACACGTCCACTAGTGCTAAATGCGGATTCTGATGGGACGGTAGAAACTAGAATGCTCAATATATCCCTTGCTATTTGTTGGAGAATGGGATAATTATTTCCATTTATTTTTCACCAATTAAGAATATCGAAATCATCCACAAGTGGTACAGTTTCAACTTCCAAATACTTCTCCAAATCAGATTTTAGTCCAACTTTACTATTGTCCTATGGCACAAATTGTGCAAACTCTTGCATGTACCCCATTCTCATACTACTTGTAACATCAGTTGAAGACACTTGGCTACTACTAGCTGGATTATTGTCATTTTTGTGCCCATACTCATCCACCAATTCCTTTAGAGAATCATAAATCTTTTTTACTTCAACATCAACAACAAGCGCATCATAAATTTTAGCAAAGTAAAACCGAATAAGAGCCATCTTGAACCTAGGATCAAGTATAGTTGCCACACCCATAAGACCATTAACATCTAACCAATACTTATTGTATTTCTCTAACATTACCTCGACCATTTTTCCTATATAAATGGTAGGTGAGGACAACCATTTGGTTAATAAGATTCTAATCTCACAGATTCTAGGGAAATAAATATTGGCAGTAGGATACGTCGAGGCAGAAAATTGATGTGTAATATCATTAAACAATTTTAATAGTTCACATATTTTCACAACCTTATCCCAGTCTTCACTAAGTGGTGGATCTTTGTACAAATTATCCCTTGCACTTAAAACAACAAACACCTCCCTAAACTTGATAGCAACTACAAGCATGTCATATGTCGAATTCCATCGAGTTTTACAATCAAGTATTAGCGATTTTGAACAATCAGGAACAACTTGCTTAGCTACTTGTTCAAATTTTTGAGTTCTCTTATCTGATGAAGTCCAAAAGACAACATTTGCCCTAATTATTTCAATACCCTCTTTAAACACGGCACATAAGCCATCTTGAACAATCAAATTAAGTATGTGTGCACAACAGCACATATGAAGAAAACGCCCATGCAACATCAACGAACCATAAGGAAACTCCTCACGCAATAAATTCATCATAGCATCATTTGTAGTGCAATTATCAACCGTTATAGAAGACAATCTAAGATCAAGATTCCAAGATTGAATGCATTCTTTTAAAGACTCGGCAAACACCTCAGCTGTATGCGGTGTCGGGTCATAGAAGAACCTATTAAATTGATATGAACATAATAACATCATCATACACTAGATATGAATTGCAGACAGTAACAAAAGAATTTAAATGCCAACAGATTTACTACTGGTGTATGAAAAAACAAATTTAATCATTTCCAACAGATTTACTAATCTTCAGATCTTTTCATTTCAATCATCTTAGCATATTCTGGAATCAAAACATAGAGCAAAGCCATCATATAAACAGGAAAATAACCATTTACCACCAAAATCGGCCACTAAAAGTAAGTACAAATTGACATAAAGCAAAATGCTACCAACCAACACCAAAGAAAAAAAACACATCAACTAATCAATCTCCAAAATTACAGACAATTGTTTTTTACTTCCTTTGTAACTTTCAGTTGTTATATATTCCAGATTTGAATACTTAAATATCCAATATTCACATTAAAATATGCATAATCATACAAGAAAGAGTACATGATGATCCGGCTTTGGAGATTCCATGAATTATCAATGAAGTGTGCGGTGACAACCATGTATCCTTTTTTCTGATAGTTTGCCTTCCACATATCGGTAGTCAATGCTACCATTCCTTTGACTTTCCTTAACAAAGCACTTAAACTATCTTTTTCGACACTGTGTCGTTGGAGAATGTCTTTTTTTGTTGTGTTGCGACAGGAACCTTGAAACCTGGTTGAAGATTATTGGAGTACTTTCTAAAGCCATAATGCCCAACCATGCTTAGTGGGTATTCATGGATAATAATCATTTCCGCTAAGTCTTGTCTCGCATTATCTTGGCGGAACTCATACAGAGACAATGTCAGTGTCTCATTCGTATCAGAAGGGCTAGCAAATTTACCAAACAACCTTGTTTGTCGGAGATCCATGCATTTCTTCTTTGGACATTTACTTGCATGCTCTTTCAAGTGACTGATCGGTGTATTTTATATACACTTTTTGAGTCAGTTTTAGTTAGTCTTTTGTCCCTTTTTGTACAAATAAGTGTTGTATTAGGATAGTTTTCCTTTCTTTTGAGTCAAAGTGGTTAAAATGGCCAAATGGCAGAAAAGGAGCTAAAAGAGGGCAAAAGAGGAGGTTCCAGAGCTAAAAACAGAGAAAGTGGCGAACGAGGCAAAAACCCGGACCAGCGCCGCGGCGCCTCGCGATCGAAGCGAGGCGCGCGCCAATATCCAGAGAGGCTGCAGAAGACTCAGCGCCGCGACGCCTCATGTCAACAGATGCAGGGTCGCGGCGCCTAATCATCAAAGAAGCTACGAGAGCGGTAGGGCGCGACGCCTCGCATGCCAGGTCGGCCGCGCGCCAAGTCACCCGGCGACCACGGTTCCGCACCGCGCGCCGAGCGGCGCCGACGCGGGAAAAATCAGGGTTTTGACGATTTTCTGGGCCAGGCCTGCAGGGAAAAGAGAGAGGCGGTTTTTAGCCTATAAAAGGAGAACCCTAGACAGATTTTAAGGGTTCCCCTTCTTGCACAACACAAGATTTTCTTGCTTGAGATTGGAGACCTAAACTTAGTAATTTCTTTCCTTTTTCTTTTCTTTATTTCAGTTTTTGCATGATGAACTTTGAATTAGTTCTTGTCATATCTATGGCTAGGAACTAATTCTCTTATAGGGCTTTCCATGTTAATTCTCTAGAAACTTATGTTATGAATTAATGCATGTTTATGGTTATTATTCTTCTTTGAGAGATCTATCCAATAATTGCGTTGAATGCTTGGTAATTAATTGACAACTAATTATCCTTATATGATTTCTAATTTACTTCGAAAGGAGAGATTGTGAATATCTTTGTAAGTTGGGTAGACATTCTTGGATTGGGGATGAAAATACCTCGATTATTTATGTAAGCGTTAATGAGAGGCTTAAAACCCTAATTTTGCGCAGTGCGTGACGGTTAACTAGGTTTTTGTTCTTAATCCTCCTATAGAGTTATCCTTATCACCGAAAGGTAGGTAAGGTGCAATCTTTGAGGTTGAGTGTTTATATATCCTTAACGGGAATATAAAACGATTTCGTAAACCTGCTTTCTCCGAGAGAAGAAGTCCATAATTCATTTCATTAATAAATAACATAAGCGGATAGTTGAAGAGACATGAAAGCCCTATTCCCATCACAACTGAAGTAAACTCATTAGATAAATTAGTCTTTATAATTCTTAGTTATAAACAACAAATCAAATATCGATTGCCAAATAGATACCAAAAGATAGATAGTTGGTACTTGAACCCTAATCCTTGTGGACGATATTCGGTCTTACCAGGACTATATTACTTGTCACGATAACGTGCACTTGCGTTAAAGTGTGTGCATCTTTTCGCGCATCAAGTTTTTGGCGCCGTTGCCGGGGATTAGGCATAGTTCAATATCAAATTTATCTATTTTTAATTTCTAATTTGGTTTCTATTTTATTTTACTTTTACGACTTTTTTTTTTCTTTACATTGTTTATTTTATTTTCCTTTTGTACAAACAAGTGTGCCGTGATTCGTTGTTGGTTTTGATTCATCTCAGGAACCCTTTAGATATGGATTTTTACTGTCAATATGATAGAGAGCCAACCATAGAGGAAGAGAGGGAGGAATTACGAGAAGCTATACTCAGTTTCACGAGGTACCAAAATCAGTTCATGGACGAAACGAGAATGGCCATGAAGAAGTTGGAAACGCAAATAGCAGAACTCGCGATCATATTCAACAGCGAAACACAAGAAGAGCAATCTGCACCTGGGGTAGGCAATGAGGAAACACAATGTCAGGCAATTGACCTGACGGATACCTAATTAGGGGAGATAGAGAGTTCGCAGCAGCAGCAGCGCCGCGGCGCCGATGAGCAGGGCCGCGGCGCCGAAGATTCTGAGACAGTGCAGGAGAGTGAGCGCCGCGGCGCCCAAGAGCAGGGCCGCGGCGCCCAGAACCCAGAAATCGAGAATTCGGCAGAAGCTGTAGCAACTGCACCCCAGGTGATAATACCATATCCCCAGAAGTTAAAAACATGTACTCTTGACAAGCAATTCTCTAGATTCGTGGAGGTCCTCAAACAATTGCAACTCAATATCCCGTTTGCTGAAGCATTAGAGCAAATGCCGAGCTACGTCAAGTTCATGAAGGATGTGCTTAGCAAAAAGAGGAGGATAGAGGACTACGAAACAGTGATGTTGACTGAGGAATGTAGTGCCATCCTACAGAGACAACTACCTCAGAAGTTACAAGATCCAGGGAGCTTCACCATCCCATGCACCATTGGAAAGTTTGAATGTCAGAAAGCATTGTGTCTTGGGAGCAGGCATAAATCTGATGCCTTATCTAGTTTTCTGCAAACTAGGAATGGGAGAAGTAAAACCTACAAACATCACTTTGCAGTTAGCTGACCGCTCAATAGTTCATCCTAGAGGAGTCATCGAAGATGTATTAGTGAAGGTGGACAAGTTCATCTTTCCCGCCGACTTCGTTATCTTAGACATACAAGATAATGATGGAATCCCCATCATACTTGGCAGACCCTTCTTAGCCACAGGACAGGCTCTCATTGATGTTCACAAAGGGGAGTTGAAGCTTCGAGTAGATGAAGAAGAGGTGATTTTCAATGTCTTTCAAGCAGCAACTTTTCCAGATGCCAAGGAAAACTGCTCAGCCATTGATCTTATCGAAGAAGCAGCGTTAGCCAAAGAGTTCGGACATGATGATACGCTTGAAGAAGTACTGACCAAATGGGATGATGATAGTAGAAACGATCCAGATCTGATGGAGGATGCAAATTGGATGAGTGTTTATGGAAAATGGGATACGAGGAAGTATGAAGAGCTTGGACAGATGCCAGAAAGATCATTACCATCCACAGAGAAGGCTCCAGAGTTAGAGTTAAAAACCCTACCCAATCATCTACAATACCAATAACTAGGTGAGGAGAAAACCTTACCAGTGATCATTTCATGCCACCTATCCACCGAAGAGATTGATAAACCGCAAGAGTAATCGAAGAATCACTGGCGCAATCGGGTGGACATTAGCAGACATAAAAGGGATAAGTCCGTCAACGGTAATGCATAAGATCCGTCTAGATGAGGAGAGCAGACCATCCATCGAAGCCCAAAGGCGATTAAACCCAAACATGAAAGAGGTAGTCAGAAAGGAAATCCTAAAATGGCTCGATGCAGGAGTAATTTACCCTATTTCTGACAGCACATGGGTAAGTCCAGTACAAGTGGTGCCTAAAAAGGGTGGAATGGCAGTGGTAACCAACGAAAGGAACGAACTCATTCCTTCTAGAACAGTCACTGGATGGCGAATCTGCATTGACTATCGCAAGTTGAACAAGGCAACCAGAAAAGACCACTTTCCGTTGCCATTTCTAGATCAAATGTTGGACAGACTTGCAGGGCATAACTACATCGCTTTTGGATGGATACTCAGGGTATCACCAGATTGCAATAGCACCAGAAGATCAGGAAAAGACAACATTCACTTGTCCTTTTGGTACATTTGCATTTAGAAGGATGCCATTCAGACTTTGCAATGCACCTGCAATGTTTCAGAGGTGTATGATGGCAATTTTCTCAGACATGGTGGAGAAGACTATAGAGATCTTTATGGATGACTTTTCGGTCTTTGGAGCATCGTTCGATGAGTGTTTAAGGCACCTAGAAGCAGTGTTAAGCCGATGTGAAGAGTCTAACCTCGTGCTAAACTGGGAGAAGTGTCACTTCATGGTAACAGAGGGGATTGTCTTTGTCACGATCCGACCCCGGGACCGCGACTGGTGCCCTACCTGGGCACCCTTACAGGTAAACATTAGAGAAAATCAGCGGAACATACATGGAACTTATAAATAAAACATCGGAAGTAATACAACAGGTTAGCCGATAGGGCTACCTTCCAGTACATATATAAAAACAACCGAAGCAGTTGCCTCCTTTCTTTTACAAACTGACCCACAATATGTGACTACTGCACTTCAAGAGTGTTAACATAACCATCGTGGCGACAAGGCCCCGCCGCACTGAATATACATAGCCATGACAACTCGGAACATGGAGCCGTCTCAAAATGTGAACCGAGATCCTAAGCTCGCGGATCCATAATCGTACCTAAACTCGGACATTTAACGCAGCTGGCGGGCCGATAACAAAAATTTAATATGGAACAGAAATAACGTACAGTAAATAGATCATAACTGTACAAAAGAATGACAAGGACAAGTATAAAAATACATACCAGATCCTGCCGTGTCATTACCACTTATGAACTTAATTTCACATCAATATCTTTTCCATTCCATTAAGAGTTATAGCCATATCTTACGTACTTACTTAGGAGAAGTCATTAAGTTCATCTCTATCTAACTTACTTATCTTTCATAACATAGTCCGCCCACTACGGAGGGACACATATATTACCCTACCAAACCGACGCGATCGATCACCAATATCAAAGCATGCCCGTGGAATCCCCATCATCGCCGACTAAAAGTGTAAAACATAACCGTGGGTCTCACGCCCATAAAATCAATCAAAACAGTGGTATAACGTCGGGGCTTGCCTCATTTATACTCTTACCCAGAGAAGGTGGTAAAGCGGGTATAACGTCTTGGGGCTTGCCCTCATTTATACTCTTACCCGGAGAAGGTGGTATAACGTCTTGGGATTGCCCTCATTTATACTCTTACCCTATCTCGACCAGGTCAAATAACACATAAAGCAGGTGGTACAAATGTCTTGGGGATTTACCCTCACTTATACTCTTACCCGGAGAAGGTGGTATAACGTCTTGGGCTTGCCCTCATTTATACTCTTACCCTAACTCAACCGGCCATCATACATAACATAAGCACTACCGACTTATCATACATAACATAAGCACTACCGGCTTATCATACATAATATAAGCAAGTTAAGAAATCCCCTAACTTCTTATTAGCCTGTTCATATACACTCTCATTTTTGTTTACTTAAGGCACTAACATGTCATTATAAAATCCGGGAATTTAACCCAACGTACTACGTGCCTCTACTCCTTTAAAATGATTCTCTTTCAAATAAAACTTCCAAGATACTAATAACCGTAGTATCAAGTCATATCTACTTTTCACGACAAGTCACAATACTTTTTAGAAATACAATTATAGGCTTCTAAATCAAGTGACTTCTTTCTTTAAAACCTCAATCAATTGGTACCTTTAAAACAATTTTGCCCTTCTTTATTTCAAATCATTACTTTGCTTACAATACTGAAGAAAACCATTCTTTTAAATCTTCCATAAAGTTGTTATAACCAACTTCCCATAAAGCCGTTATAACTCTTTATTTCTTAGACGAATTCATTCATTTGATAACCAAGAAACTTATACTTCAATTCAAATCACATAGCTTTCAAAATACTTCAAGTCTCTTAACTTTTAGGAAAACCAGTTTCTTAACTTAGAATGACAAGAAATCAATACTTTCCAAATCAAGTATTCTATACTTTTAAATCAATTCATTTCTCCCTTTAAGAATCAAGTCTCATAACTTGAAAAATAAAGTCCCTTAACCTTTTAACAATTTGAGGTCCATAGTCTTAAAACTTCATGCGTAAATTCTTATAAATTAAGTAACATATACTTGGTGCGTTGTGAATAAGTTATACTTATTTATAACTATCTTAATCAAGTAGCCATGATCTAGAAAATGTAATACAATTTTGTCTTATCTTAGCTTCTATGCAGATGGAGAATTCTACTTGTTTTAACACAATTAATTGTCATTACATTTTCCTTTATTAACGCTGCAATGGCTTGTTCGATACTTATTCTTATTCGTGCCGTAAGTTAGCCAAGTCAACTTGGCTCCAAAATACCTCCTAACGACTCTTACCAACATCCCCCATAAGACTTGGTAAGAACTTAGGATAACTTATACATAACCTTTACGTAGAGTAAATCGACATACATACCTCTTAACTTCTAAGAGTAGAAGGAATCATGAAATAGTACTACATGTATATTCCATACATAGAATCATGTCAATAGAAGGAAGAGGTTCACATACCTCGCGACGATTATCGACAAGTAGCAAAAAGCTCCAAAGTACTTCCACCTTGAGCTATTCCATTCTTCAAGTAGGATACGCTATACTTAGTACATCAACCTATAATGGTCACCATACATCCATTAACCTCTTACTTACATCGTAGAATATTCTGTGTTAAGTCGCTAAATTCTACGGAAAATCGGACAGCACCTCCTTTGTTTTTACTAACTTTGCCACCTTTTTCAAGGCCGAATACAATAACCAAACAGCCTCAATTGGCTCACAACAATATAGAAGGTATTCCAATGCAAATGAATAACTAAACAGCCCCAATTGGCTCACAATTTAGAAAGTAGTTCAATACTGAATGAATAACAAACTAAAAGTCCAAATTCGGCCACCTTGAGTTCAACCATACCAATTCTTATCAAATTTCCATTTCAATCCAAATTGGTAGCATAACATGATATCAAGTCGCATTTGATTATAACAATCCATAATCTCTAAGTAGGTAACATGCGACGATTTCTAATAAACGACCAATTAGTAATCCAACTTAACATGGCTTACATACATTTCGAATTTTCCAAGGCTACAATCAATCCATAATCCTTATAAACTTCAACACATATACTACATACTAGCAACATGTAAAGCTAACAACAAAATAAATAATCTTGTAACACTTTCAAAGAACAAGATTATACCTCGACGATTCTTAATCCAAATTCCAATCCGAAGTCGCTCCTTAGTAGTTTAGAACCTCTCCAAGACACTTCAATCTGCTTGTTGAGACCCTTAGAACAACACCAACAATTATCCTTCAAATCCCCAAACAAAACCTAGAAAGACCATTAGGTTTTCACTTTGCGACTAACCCGAAAACTCTCTTTTTCCGGGATTTTTCTATTGAGATATGCTTACACTACCCTCAAGAACCTTGGTTTAAAGTGTGGAGTTGAATGGACAAGGAACAAATTTTTTCTTCTCCCTTAGTAAGTGAACCCGTGAGCCTCCTCTTGAGCTCTCAAATTTTTCATGAAATTTTCTAAGTGTTGGGCACACTCTTGCTACTAGTAATGTTATATAGCACATTGGAGGGTTAAGATAGGAACAATTGGGTGGCTAGGATAAGGTTTTAGCAAATATCAAGCTAGTGGTCCCATTGACTTAAGTCAAACATGTCAAGCTTGCTACTTGCAAGACTTAGTCATCCAAGACTATGGTCAATGACCATTTTGGCCATGCCTATATCGTCCAAGGCATCTCAAGGGGGGGGTGACACGTGTCGCCCTCCCATTCGTCACAAAACTACGTTTTACGACAATTTCATAATTCCGACAAATATTTTTACAAGTCTCAATTTTTAACACTTGCGAGTTCTTACGTACCTTCTTAAAACATGTCCTGTAATTACGGGGTGTAACATTCTTCCCCCCTTAGAAACATTCGTCCTCGAATGTTCTTTCGGAGTCAAACTTATAATTACCGACATAGTTTCCTGTCACAATCCCGACATACCAACAATGCCACACATGGCCCTAATACCTCGCACACGTATAATCGCCCATCATAAGCCCAAAAGAGATTATCCTTTCGTACATCCAACTCATACTAGCATACATACATAACTTCCATACCGATTCTGGCCTCAATCTTTGGAGTCACTCTATAAAACAATATAAGGCCATTTCCGGCTTTCATGACCTGGTTCCGGTGGAACGCGTCCACGAACCCGTAAAACAATTAACTAAACTTGGGCCTTGCGCCCTCGTGACCCTGTCACGTAGCGGAACTACCACCAACTGATCCCACTCCATTCCAGGCCATGGGGAGACCCGTAACAGGTCCTCAACCCGTCTCAGCGTCGCACTTAACTCTTATTCTTCGTCTAAAATAAATCTTTCTACCCGAGAAGACCTTGTACATCTAAGGTCTCAGCGGTCAGCAATATTCTTAGGCTCGCAATTTCCATGCTCCCAGCCTACCTTATCAGTCCCCCCTCCGTAAACGGGTACAAAAAAAACTTCTCATAATACCATAACCATGTTGTCTCGATCACAACAACCATTACTTACTCTATACAGGCCTCATCCGTATAATTCTCTTAAGCATACTACACAGCTTAATCTATTAACATGACATTCCGTTAGGTTCCTTAATATGGCTTCTTGGGGTTCACTACCTTATCGATACTCATCCTTTCCCAATTATCTCGAAATAAAACACAAAACCTTGGCGAAAATTCATTAACTATTCCATACCTTTCCGGTATCTAGTTAGTCTTTACCGATTCCTGGTAATCTAAAATCATTCTAGGCAACACGCGTCTGACTGCATACATAACTCCGTATAGTTGCATGTCACAATACCAACTATACTATAATCGTTACCAACCCGATACGCAATCCACATAGTCATTCCCGAGTCACCGCCGCTTTCGTAGTGCAATCAATATAACTCGTTAGGGAGGACGACCTAACAACACAACTCTATCGCACGATCTCAGTGAGAATAATGAAACCAATCCTAAATGTCCTGCATCCTCCACGATTATAGATGCACAACACACCGATAATCAAGACTCTACTAGACACTGCAGACACTTTCCGAGGACTAAGCGCTCGATACCACTTTTGTCACGACCACCCGGGATCGCGATCGTGCCCTACCAGGCACCCTTACGTAAACATCGAGAAAATCAGCGAACATACATGGAACTTATAAATAAAACATCGAAGTAATACAACAAAGTTAGCCGACAGGCTACCTTCCAAGACATATATAAAAACAACCAAGCGCTTGCCTCTTTCTTTTACAAACCGACCCACAATATGTGACCACGCACTTCAAGAGTGTTAACATAACCATCGTGGACAAGGCCCCGCTGCATTCTAAATATACATAGCCATGACAACTCCTAACATTGGAGCCATCTCAAAATGCTGAACCAGATCCTAAGCTCGCGGATCCATAATCAATACCTAAACTGCGGACATTTAACGCAGCCGAAGCGGCCGATAACAAAAATTGCGAATATGGAATGTAAATAACGTGATAAGAAAGATCATAATCGTACAAAAGAATGACAAGGACAAGTATAAAAATACATACGATCCTCGCCGTGTCATTACCACTTATGAACTTAATTTCACATCAATATCTTTTCCATTCCATTAAGAGTTATAGCCATATCTTACGTACTTACTTAGGAGAAGTCATTAAGTTCATTTCTATCTAACTTACTTATCTTTCATAACATAGTCCGCCCACTACGGAGGGACACATATATTACCCGCCCAAACCGACGCGATCGATCACCAATATCAAAGCATACCCGTGGAATCCCCCATCACTGTCGACAGCTAAAAGTGTAAAACATAACCATGAGTCTCACGCCCATAAAATCAATCAAAACAGGTGGTATAACGTCCGGGGCTTGCCCTCATTTATACTCTTACCACGAGAAGGTGGTAAGCGGGTATAACGTCTTGGGCTTGCCTCATTTATACTCTTACCCCGAGAAGGTGGTATAACGTCTGGGATTGCCCTCATTTATACTCTTACCCTATCTCGACGTCGTCAAATAACACATAAAGCGGGTGGTACAGTCTTGGGGATTTACCCTCACTTATACTCTTACCCCGAGAAGGTGGTATAACGTCTGGGCTTGCCTCATTTATACTCTTACCCTAACTCAACCGCCATCATACATAACATAAGCACTACCGACTTATCATACATAACATAAGCACTACCGCTTATCATACATAATATAAGCAAGTTAAGAAATCCCTAACTTCTTATTAGCCTGTTCATATACACTCTCATTTTTGTTTACTTAAGGCACTAACATGTCATTATAAAATCCGAATTTAACCCAACGTACTACGTGCCTCTACTCCTTTAAAATGATTCTCTTCAAATAAAACTTCCAAGATACTAATAACCGTAGTATCAAGTCATATCTACTTTTCACGACAAGTCACAATACTTTTTAGAAATACAATTATAGGCTTCTAAATCAAGTGACTTCTTTCTTTAAAACCTCAAGCAATTGGTACCTTTAAAACAATTTTGCCCTTCTTTATTTCAAATCATTACTTTTCTTACAATACTGAAGAAAACCATTCTTTTAAATCTTCCATAAAGTTGTTATAACCAACTTCCCATAAAGCCGTTATAACTCTTTATTTCTTAGACGAATTCATTCATTTGATAACCAAGAAACTTATACTTCAATTCAAATCACATAGCTTTCAAAATACTTCAAGTCTCTTAACTTTTAGGAAAACCAGTTTCTTAACTTAGAATGGCAAGAAATCAATACTTTCCAAATCAAGTATTCTATACTTTTAAATCAATTCATTTCTCCCTTTAAGAATCAAGTCTCATAACTTGGAAAATAAAGTCCCTTAACCTTTTAACAATTTGAGGTCCATAGTCTTAAAACTTCATACGTAAATTCTTATAAATTAAGTAACATATACTTGGTGCGTTGTGAATAAGTTATACTTATTTATAACTATCTTAATCAAGTAGCCATGATCTAGAAAATGTAATACAATTTTGTCTTATCTTAGCTTCTATGCAGATGGAGAATTCTACTTGTTTTAACACAATTAATTGTCATTACATTTTCCTTTATTAACGCTGCAATGGCTTGTTCGATACTTATTCTTATTCGTGCCGTAAGTTAGCCAAGTCTACTTGGCTCCAAAATACCTCCTAACGACTCTTACCAACATCCCCCATAAGACTTGGTAAGAACTTAGGATAACTTATACATAACCTTTACGTAGAGTAAATCGACATACATACCTCTTAACTTCTAAGAGTAGAAGGAATCATGAAATAGTACTACATGTATATTCCATACATAGAATCATGTCAAAAGAAGGAAGAGGTTCACATACCGCGACGATTATCGACAAGTAGCAAAAAGCTCCAAAGTACTTCCACCTTGAGCTATTCCATTCTTCAAGTAGGATACGCTATACTTAGTACATCAACCTATAATGGTCACCATACGTCCATTAACCTCTTACTTCATACGTAGAATATTCTAGGTGCTAAGTCGCTAAATTCTACGGAAAATCGGACAACACCTCCTTTGTTTTTACTAACTTTGCCACCTTTTTCAAGGCCGAATACAATAACCAAACAGCCTCAATTGGCTCACAACAATATAGATGGTATTCCAATGCAAATGAATAACTAAACAGCCCCAATTGGCTCACAATTTAGAAAGTAGTTCAATACAAATGAATAACAAACTAAAAGTCCAAATTCGGCCACCTTGAGTTCAACCATACCAATTCTTATCAAATTTCCATTTCAATCCAAATTGGTAGCATAACATGATATCAAGTCGCATTTGATTATAACAATCCATAATCTCTAAGTAGGTAACATGCGACGATTTCTAATAAACGACCAATTAGTAATCCAACTTAACATGGCTTACATACATTTCAAATTTTCCAAGGCTACAATCAATCCATAATCCTTATAAACTTCAACACATATACTACATACTAGCAACATGTAAAGCTAACAACAAAATAAATAATCTTGTAACACTTTCAAAGAACAAGATTATACCTCGACGATTCTTAATCCAAATTCCAATCCGAAGTCGCTCCTTAGTAGTTTAGAACCTCTCCAAGACACTTCAATCCGCTTGAGACCCTTAGAACAACACCAACAATTATCCTTCAAATCCCCAAACAAAACCTAGAAAGACCATTAGGTTTTCACTTTGCGACTAACCCGAAAACTCTCTTTTTCCGGGATTTTTCTATTGAGATATGCTTACACTACCCTCAAGAACCTTGGTTTAAAGTGTGGAGTTGAATGGACAAGGAACAAATTTTTTCTTCTCCCTTAGTAAGTGAACCCGTGAGCCTCCTCTTGAGCTCTCAAATTTTTCATGAAATTTTCTAAGTGTTGGGCACACTCTTGCTACTAGTAATGTTATATAGCACATTGGAGGGTTAAGATAGGAACAATTGGGTGGCTAGGATAAGGTTTTAGCAAATATCAAGCTAGTGGTCCCATTGACTTAAGTCAAACATGTCAAGCTTGCTACTTGCAAGACTTAGTCATCCAAGACTATGGTCAATGACCATTTTGGCCATGCCTATATCGTCCAAGGCATCTCAAGGGGGGGTGACACGTGTCGCCCTCCCATTCTTCACAAAACTACGTTTTCCGACAATTTCATAATTCCGACAAATATTTTTACAAGTCTCAATTTTTAACACTTGCGAGTTCTTACGTACGTTCTTAAAACATGTCCTGTAATTACGGGGTGTAACAGTCTTTGGACACAAAATATCAAGCCAAGGTATTGAGGTGGACAAAGCAAAGATTTCAGTGATAAAAAATCTACCACCTCCAGTATCAACAAAAGGAGTCAGAAGTTTCCTTGGACATGCAGGTTTCTATAGAAGATTCATCAAGGATTATTCAAAGGTCTCAAAGCCTTTTTCCACATTGCTAATGACGGGGGTTGCCTTCGACTTCAATAAAGAATGCTTATCCGCATTTCAGACGCTCAAGGAGAAGCTTATTTCAGCACCCATAGTCATTGCCCCAAACTGGGAGCTCC
This sequence comes from Przewalskia tangutica, assembly GCA_029844215.1. Taxonomy (NCBI): domain Eukaryota; kingdom Viridiplantae; phylum Streptophyta; class Magnoliopsida; order Solanales; family Solanaceae; genus Przewalskia; species Przewalskia tangutica. Next base: position 86,462,726 of record CM056734.1, read on the forward strand.
CATTTGAACTAATGTGCGATGCAAGCGATTATGCAGTGGGAGCAGTGCTTGGACAGAGAATCGACAAGGTATTTAGATCCATTTACTATGCTAGTAAAACTCTAAATGACGCACAGTTAAATTATACAACTACCGAAAAGGAACTACTAGCTATAGTATATGCATTTGAGAAATTCAGGCCATACTTGATTGGGAATAAGGTGATAGTATACACTGACCACTCTGCTATAAAGTACTTAATGACAAAGAAGGATGCAAAGCCTCGCCTTATTCGATGGGTCCTGCTTCTACAAGAATTCGACGTGGAGATTCGTGATAAGAAAGGAACAGAGAATTCAGTTGCAGACCACTTGTCAAGACTGGAGAACAGAGAGAGCCAGAACATCAAGGATGTGCAAATAAATGATCACTTTCCAGACGAACAACTATTTCAAGTAAGTGTGAATTCTAATTTACCTTGGTACGCTGATTTTGTTAACTTTCTTGCAGCTAAGGTACTACCCCCAGACTTGTCAAGACAGCAAGTGAAGAGGTTTTATTCAGAAGTAAAGCATTACTATTGGGAGGAACCTATGTTATACAAACACTGTGCCGATCAAGTCATCAGGCGATGTATACTAGAGGAAGAGATGCACCAGGTTCTCACCCATTGCCACACCCTATCATGTGGCGGACACTTTGGGGCATCAAGAACAGCGGCAAAGGTACTGCAATGCGGATTCTATTAGCCAACACTTTTCAAGGATGCCCATACCTTTGTAAAGAAATGTGATAGTTGCCAGAGAACAGGGAACATCTCAAGACGAAACGAGATGCCTTCGCAAGGGATATTGGAAGTGGAACTCTTTGACGTGTGGGGAATCGATTTCATGGGACCATTCCCGCCATCCTTTGGGAATCAATATATCATTCTGGCGGTAGACTATGTGTCCAAATGGGTAGAAACAGCGGCCACAAAAGAGAACGACAGTAAGACTGTTCAAAAATTCCTTCAAAAGAATATTTTCACAAGGTTCGGCACTCCAAGAGCCATCATCAGTGACGAAGGAAGTCACTTTTGCAACAAGCAGCTGAATTCATTGCTTTCCCGATATGGAGTCTACCACCGCACTACAACTGCCTACCACCCTCAAGCTAATGGGCAAGCAGAAGTGTCAAATAGAGAAGTGAAGAGCATATTGGAAAAGACGGTGAATGGCTCAAGGAAGGACTGGTCTATCAAACCGATGACGACATGGGCATACCGGACATCGTTCAAAACACCAATTGGTATGTCACCTTATAAATTAGTTTTTGGTAAAGCATGTCATTTGCCAGTAGAATTGGAACACAGAGCGTATTGGGCAATGAAGAAGTTAAACATGGACGCCACGGCAGCAGGACAGAGGAGGCTACTACAGCTAAACGAGTTAGAGGAATTCAGGCACAATGCCTATGAGAATGCAAAGATCTACAAGGAACGAATGAAAGCATGGCACGACAAGAAATTGATACCGAAAGACTTTCAAGAAGAACAACAAGTGCTTTTATTCAACTCAAGATTAAGATTATTTCCAGGCAAGTTAAAATCACGTTGGACAGGACCATACACGGTGGTAAGAGTATTCCCATATGGTGCGATTGAAATAAAAGGGAGAGAGGGAGCTTCCTTCAAGGTAAACAGACAGAGGTTAAAACCCTATCTGATCAATGAAATGGAATACATGAACTTAGTAACCTCTCATACCTTAGAATAATAAGGAACGTGCATCCGGCTAAAAGACATTAAAGACAGCGCTACTTGGGAGGCAACCCAACGTTTTTAATTATGTTATTTCAATTCATGTCTTTAGTTTATTTTATTTTGTCTTGAACAGTCTCACGGTCTTGGGTTCTTGTGTCTGTGTTGTGTTGACAGGTGAAAGCCAAGGACTTGGAAGGCAAAAACTGAAGAGAAGCCAAGGATCTCCAGAAAATCGCCAGAGCGCCGCGCCCTGTAAGCGAGGCGGCGCGCCAAAAGATCGAACGCCGAAGTCTGAGTGCCACGGCTCCCATTTGCGGGCGCAGAAGTTCGGACCCAACACAGAGTGCAGCCGCACGCCATTTGCAGGGCCGCGACGCCACAACGGAAAATATGAATTCTGAAAGACGCCCTGATCCGAAGGCCCTGTCGCCAAATCAAACACCAAGAGCTCTCCTCCCCTCACGGAATTCAAAGTACTATCCACCGCCACCGCCACCATTTTAGCCAAAGTCTGTAAGTGTCTTATTTCTTTTATTGTCTTTGAGTCTACACAAATTGGGGACAATATGTGATTTAAGTTTGGGGGTGTTTTATTTGTGTCTTGTTTTATTTGTGTCATGTTATGTTTTATTTAAGTCTTTTGATTGTTTTTATGTATTTTTGAGTCACAAATTTTATTTTTTTGAGTCATAATTGCCTGTCAAAGATCATGTATGTTGTAGTTGCTAGAAACACCTAGTGAAGGAAGGTGGAATAATGTAATGGAATAAAAGCAACTATCTAAACACTTAGGTTAGATATGTCAAAAACTCACAAAATCTGTCTATTTGGAGTTTCTTGCCTAAATTATGCATGCTAAATGATGAAAACTTATGTGTTATGATTGCTTGCTATTTGAGGCGAAATAGTTAGGATATGCATGTTAGGGAGATGACTCAGGCATTTCTTTGATAGCTAATTCTTACCATTCTTTTCTATCCCGGACTTTAAAAGTATCCCTAGTCAGCCCCATTGAGCCTAAAAATTGAAACTTCTTCTTTGACACCCTATATTCCCACAAATTGTGCCATAAGTAAAAATGTGAAGTAGTGGAATAAAATGTGTTAAAAAAGAGACAAAAAGAGTGAATGAGCTTGTTGCATCCCAATAAAAAAGTAATAAGAAATAGGCAAAAGCCTAAGTTTGGGGGTGCTTGTCATTATTATATACTTCACTCTCCCAAAACAAAAGAGGGAAAAGATAGAATCGAAGTGAAGGAAAGAACACAAAGAAAAAGGGAAATACTGAAAAGCTAAAGAGCTTATGGTACACGAAATGAGCCTAAAATGCCTATTTTTACCTACCTATACCTAAGCCTACATTACAACCCTTAGAGTCCTGAAGATCTCTTTTATGCATATCCAGGATTAGTGGAGAATATCAAGTAAGCATGCCATTAAGATTTTTGAATTTATATGCATGATTGAGTATATTGACTTCCATTAAGCATGATGAATATGAGTTTGCGAAATATCTAGCTTAATGTGTTTAATGTGCTAAAAATTTCATGCTATATGTTCCTGCATATTATTCTGCTAACCTTCATGTTTTTCCAGTTAACACTAATGCAGCAAAGTGATCAATGTCAGTGAGTCTTTTATTTTTCGTTTCTTTGAGTCTTTTATTTCTTTCTTTCTATCTTTGCTCGAGGGCGAGCAAAGGTTAAGTTTGGGGGTATTTGATCGGTGTATTTTATATACACTTTTTGAGTCAGTTTTAGTTAGTCTTTTGTCCCTTTTTGTACAAATAAGTGTTGTATTAGGATAGTTTTCCTTTCTTTTGAGTCAAAGTGGTTAAAATGGCCAAATGGCGGAAAAGGAGCTAAAAGAGGGCAAAATAGGAGGTTCCAGAGCTAAAAACGGAGAAAGTGGCGAACGAGGCAAAAGCAGGACCAGCGCGCGCGCCCTCACGATCGAAGCAGGGCCGCGGCGCCCAATATCCAGAGAGGCTGCAGAAGACTCAGCGCCGCGGCGCCTCATGTCAACAGATGCAGGGCCGCGGCGCCTAATCATCAGAGAAGCTACAGAAGTTGCAGCGCCGCGGCGCCCTCAGACAGCAGAAATCAGGGCCGCGGCGCCAAATCACCCGAAGGACCACAGAAGTTCCGGCGCCGCGGCGCCGAAAGCAGGGCCGCGGCGCCGACGCGGGAAAAATCAGGGTTTTGACGATTTTCTGGGCCAGGCCTGCAGGGAAAAGAGAGAGGCGGTTTTTAGCCTATAAAAGGAGAACCCTAGGCAGATTTTAAGGGTTCCCCTTCTTGCACAACACAAGATTTTCTTGCTTGGAGATTGGAGACCTAAACTTAGTAATTTCTTTCCTTTTTCTTTTCTTTATTTCAGTTTTTGCATGATGAACTTTGAATTAGTTCTTGTCATATCTATGGCTAGGAACTAATTCTCTTATAGGGCTTTCCATGTTAATTCTCTAGAAACTTATGTTATGAATTAATGCATGTTTATGGTTATTATTCTTCTTTGAGAGATCTATCCAATAATTGCGTTGAATGCTTGGTAATTAATCGACAACTAATTATCCTTATATGATTTCTAATTTACTTCGAAAGGAGAGATTGTGAATATGCTGTAAGTTGGGTAGACATTCTTGGATTGGGGATGAAAATACCTCAATTATTTATGTAGCGTTAATGAGAGGCTTAAAAACCCTAATTTTGCGCATGGTGCGTGGCGGTTAACTAGGTTTTTGTTCTTAATCCTCCTATAGAGTTATCCTTATCACTGAAAGGTAGGTAAGGTGCAATACTGGGGTTGAGTGTTTATATATCCTTAACGGGAATATAAAACGATTTCGTAAACCTGCTTTCTCCGAGAGAAGAAGTCCATAATTCATTTCATTAATAAATAACATAAGCGGATAGTTGAAGAGACATGGAAGCCCTATTCCCATCACAACTGAAGTAAACTCATTAGATAAATTAGTCTTTATAATTCTTAGTTATAAACAACAAATCAAATATCGATTGCCAAATAGATACCAAAAGATAGATAGTTGGTACTTGAACCCTAATCCTTGTGGACGATATTCGGTCTTACCAGGACTATATTACTTGTCACGATAACGTGCACTTGCGTTAAAGTGTGTGCATCTTTTCGCGCATCAGTGACTTGTTCCTGCTCTCGGTCCTACGGCAAGTTGCTTCAAACAATGGATGCACTCAGCTTTTATTTCTTCCCCTACTCGTTTCCTTGTAAAATTATCCCAAGCTTTTGATGTATGTCTGCTGGTTCGGGGCAAAACAGAAGAATCTACAGAATTAGTTTGCTCTTGACTCTCTTCAATTTCGTCACATTTTCCACCATATTTGGAGTACAACTTGTCGTAGATGGATCTGATGTTGACTTAGTAGTGGCATTACCCTTGCTTGTCATTCTTACCCATGCAATTACATATATACAGATTAGGACACCATTGAAGAAAGTTAAAAATAATCCTTTAGTTCAGATTTTCTAAAACAGATATGACCAGATATCTTTCACGCTTTCTTCGTCAACCAACTTATACATTCTGTCCTCATTGTTAGTAATCCATAAAAACACTTCAAACTTCTTATTATAATGATCTAAGCTTATATTGAAATCATTCAGTGCTATATTTACACAACACTTGCACAAGAAGACAGGACAAAGGGGTACATTTTAACAGAACGCAAACTTGTTCTCAGTAGCAAAGCAGAAATTAGGATCAAATGAAAACAAAGGGGACTAGTGCCCCAACAAACCAGTTATCACATATAACAAGATGCAAGCAGAGATTGAAAATGCCATCAAATAAACCAAAAAGTAGTTGCTACACTCTTGATGAGATAAAGCTCTCGAAAACTATCAAATGCAGAGTAGAAGTAGAAACCAATAATCAATACCTGTTGTTAGAGTCTTAGTCTCTCAGGGACAGGGAGGTGTGACGGTGACGATCGGGAGAGGGAGGAGAGGGTGATGGTGGCTTGAGCGTGAGTCGTGACAGTGTTGAAATGAGAAAAAGAGGGAGAGGAAGGCGGAGGTGTAAGTGAAAGGAATAAAGGAAAGGGAAAACCCTAACTTATGAGGTGGGCGTGAGAACAGAGATAGTGAGATGTGAGAGAGGCTGCAGATGTAATGAGAAGTGAAGGGGAAACCCTATTAACTTATGTACAATTTTTATATTGGGCTTGTATGGGCTTGCGGATTAGAGTAATATTAGACTAGGTTTAGCGGGCGGGTAGACGGGCGGGTATAACTGCCAATCCACCACCTACCTGCCTACCCGTGGCGGGTACATTTTCAATACTCATACCCGCCTACTACCCACCAAAGTTATACCCATACCCGCTCCAACTGGGGCGGGTGCGGTGTGAAATCCGCAAAATTATACCCACCTGCCATCCCTATGTGCCATTCAATATTTAAAGAAAACCAAGTGACCTTTCGTGAACCATCGTGACCGTTCATCAGGCAGTTTTGTTTCATCTTCCTACAGTCTGAAACCGTCGCAGCGCCGCGGCCCCGTAGGGTGGTGCTGAAACTTCAGAGACTCAGCGCCGTCTCAGCGCCGCGGCGCTGAAACTTCAGAGACTTAGCGTCGTCTCAGCGCTGGACCATGGCGCCAAAATCCCGTCGACAGCGCAACGGTGCCGAAACTTCAGAGAGGTCTGACAGAGTTTTAGCGTCGTAGCGCCGCGAGTAGGGGTGTTCACCGGTCCAGAACCGGACCAGAACCGGAATGGACCGAAACCGGAATCCGGAAATGTTTCGGACCGAGGACCGACCGAAAATTCGGTCGGTCCGCTAGACGAGTTGGACCGTTTTTTTGTTAAATGCAATTTATAAATTATAATTTTTTAACAATGTCTTCGTTTATCAATCTCATTAAATATGTTTGTTTTTTTCCTTATCCTTTAATATACTTTATTTCATTAATATGACTAACTTAAAGAAAACCACCAAATGTATTTGGTTCGTATACGAACTACTGAACTACTCATTAATTAAAGTTACACACCACATTTATATTTTCTACTTTCTATTTGGAATTTGGACATTCCTGAAGCATCGACATAAATTATAGGTAGGGAGAGAAGAAAGTACAGTTGTTGTAAATTGATCAAACTTTATATGATCATAACTTTGCGCTCGGACGTTCGTTTCACTTTTTTTTTAATTTCGCGTATTTTTCGTCACGGGGTGGTCAAACCGCCGGGCCAATTTTACGAAAACGCGTTTTTCCCCGCTCAATTTGAATTTCCCCCCAAATTGTTACGTTTTTTCTATTTTCAAAGCTAAATATATCGCGATATACAATAGATTTCAACGTTCAAATTTCATGGTAATGTGTTCGGGAATGTCAATTTCAATATTGAAAATTCAATTTTAAAAAAAAAATCCGGTCCATTCCGGTCTGGACCGGAAAATTCCGGTTTTTACTCGGACCGGACCGGAAAACCGGAATCCACCATTTTGACGGACCGGAGACCGGACCGGTCCGGTCCGGTTTTCCGGTCCGGTCCTGTTTTGTACACCCCTAGCCGCGAGGAAGCGCCGTGGCACCGAGGACGGCGCTAAAGCCAACAGTCAGATTTTTCAATTTAGGGTTGTGACTTTTCTGAAAGGTCTCATCTCTTGACATGAACAGGTATGGCTGTTCAGATATTAATCTATAAAATGATCACTTGATTGGATGAAAATAACACACAATTAATATCACAATCTATAATTTTAACTCAATTAAAAGATTTAAGATTGTGAGTTCTTCTTTTTCTTCTCAAGAACATTTTAATAAAACACTTATAGTAAATTCGTCAGGAGTGGAGTTCTTGTGCTAGAACTATCACTCAGATAGTTGTATCCTCAAGGCAGACGTCCGTTAAACTACAGAACAAGCGGGGACGAATTTCTATCTTAGGACACTGTGTCATTGCAGACCTCTATCTACAACCAAGTTAGATTGTGGTCTTTCCATTGTTGTTGATTTCAATTTAGTTGAATTATCTATATATTTTGTGGTTATTCATTGATGGTCTAGATTGACACTAACAATCCACTTAGTCTTCAATTTAACAAAAGTGCTTATATGAAAGTATCTTGCGATTTGAACCTTCACTTAGCCTCAAAATCCTAACGAAATTAATGGCAGCTGAAAGCTTTTGAGCCAAAATTCCTTATGCTAGAATCAGAGAACTGCACACACAATTATTCTTTTTCATATTCGTATCAAGGTAGCACTATTATGGCCATGTGCTCCACCTGGTTTTGTAGACATTTACAAAAGTTTGACCCGAGACTTTTGTTTAGAAGCGACACCACTTCCTTCTTATGTCCATATAGGTGAAATTCTTCTATTAATTGAATTTCATTAAGAGTATATAACTCACCCTAAAAACATACACTAGAATAATAGTTATACTAGTGTGACCTAATCAGTCATCAACAATTTGATATTACCACATTAAACCTTTTAACCACAGGTATTCATAGAAAAAAAGATTGAGTTTCCATTGTTGCTGATTAATCAAACGGGTCGCAAGCCCATTTCTCGACTTGTTCCATAAACCATTTCCTTTGAAAGTCCTTTAGTAAAATGATCCGCTAAATTGTTACAAGACCTTACATATATCACAGTTATAATCCCGTCGGATATTAACTGTCTCACATAAGCTCAAACTGATGTGTCTAGACTTGCCATTAAAAATTTCATTATAAGCTCTAGACAGAGTTGCCTCACTATCGCAGTGCAAAGAAATAGCTGGCATAGGTTGTGGCCACAACTTTATATCCAATAACATATTTCTCAACCACTCTGCTTTTTTTCCTGCTGCCCCCAAAGCTAAAAATTCGCTTCCATGGTAGAATGTGTAATACATGTTTGTTTCTTTGAGGCCCAAGAAACAGCACCACCACCGAGCATAAAAATCCAACCACTTATGGATTTATTATCTCCATCACTAGATATCCAACTAGCATCTGTATATCATTTAATTACAGCTGGAAAATTTCCATAATGCAAAGCATAATTTTTGGTTCTTTAAAATAACCAAAAATTCTTCCAATTGCTTGTCAATGTTCTGTACTAGGATTACTAGTAAATCTTGAAGTTTGCAAACTGCAAATTCAAATGCATTATCAGGCATAGTATAATGTGTAGCATACATCAAGCTACCTATCGCACTAGCATACTCTAGCTGAGCTACAGATCTTCTACTGTTCACACTAAGTTTGCATGATGTATCATATGAAGTGTTAGCTTCTTTGAAGTTCAAATGCTCATATTTCTTAAGCATCTTCTCAACATAATGAGACTGACTTAAAGAATAACTCCCACTATTTCTTCTAACTTTGATACCCAAAATAGTATCAACCTCATTTAAGTCCTTCATCTTGAAACAGGAACTAAAATAAGCTTTGATTTCATTTATGTCATTTATGTTTGTTCCAAAAATTAACATGTCATCAACATAAAGGCAAAAAATGACACCATAATCTTTAGTAAACTTAGAATATATACACCTGTCAGCATAGTTATGTATAAAACCATTAGATAAAACAGCACAATCAAATTTTTCATGCCCAGGCTTTGGAGCTTTTTTTAAACCATACAATGATTTAACTAGCTTACAAACTTTATGCTCATAACCAGGAAGGACAAAACTTTCAGGTTGTTTCATGTACACCTCTTCATCTAAATCACCATTTAGAAAAGCAGTTTTTACATCCATTTGATGTATATGCAAATCATATAAAGAGGCTAAAGCTATCAACATTCTAATAGATGCAATTCTAGCCACGGGAACATAGGTATCAAAATAATCTACTCCTTCCCTTTGGCTAAATCCTTGACCCACTAGGCTGGCTTTGAAAATTTTAATTGATTCATCATCCACATTCTTTTTTACCCTAAAACCCTACTTACATCCAATAGCTTTGGAACCAGGAGGCAAGTCTGACAAGACCCAAGTCTTATTAGCCATTAAAGACTCCATCTCATCATTTATTGCTTCTTTCCAAAAAGTTGAATTTCTAGACGCCATTGCTTCTTGAAATGTCTTAGGATCATCACTTTCATTCTCAACATTGAGAACAATTGGGATTTTATTGGTAACGATTTCTCTATTTCCTTCCACGAAAAAGGAAATTGCTTGAGAATTTATGAAATCTGGACTCAAATTCTTCTCCTTTCTAACTCCTACACTTCTTCTAAGTTCACTAGAAGCATTAGGATTTAACCTATCATTGTTAGAAAAAGGATTAGAACTCGTTTCTATTTGTGGTATTTGCAAAGACTCATTAATCCTGTTGGAGTTACATCGAAATTTATTCTCAAAGAACTCTACATCTTGAGATTCCACAACGACATTTGAGTCTAAATCCAGAAGCCTATATGCTTTTGAATTTTCTGCATATCCCACAAAAACACTTTTCAAAGCTCTTGGACCTAATTTAGTTTTCTTAGGATCTGGGACCTTATAATAGGCTAAGCACCCCCAAACTCTAAAATAACTAATATTAGGTTTTCTTCTTCTCCAAATTTCATATGGAGACAGTTTGATCTTCTTTGAAGGAATTCTATTATGTACATGACATGCAGTTAGTAAAACTTTACCCCATAAGTTCATAGATAAATTTGAGTTAACAATCATGACATTTACCATATCAACTAGAACTCCATTTTTTCTTTCTGCCACCCCATTTTGTTGAGGTCTATAGGGTGCACTAACTTGATGAACAATGCCTTTATCTTCACAAAATGAAGTAAATTCAGTAGGAAAATATTCTCCACCCCTATCACTTCTCAAGATTTTCAGTTTCTTGCCTTTTTGTGTTTCTACCATAGATTTGTAAACTCGAAACATGTAAGCCTTCAATTCGAACAACTACGCTTAGAATTGAATAGTTCCATGCCTTGTTCCATTCGAACAACTTGATCTTTTGATTTTATTAAATAAACATATGTAAATTTAGAACAATCATCAATAAAAGTAATAAAATACATGTTTCCACCCCTAGTTAAAACACCATTTAACTACAAATATCAGAATGTACAAGTTCTAAGATTTCAGATTGTTTATCAACCTTTGGAAAATGTTTTCTTTTCATTTTCGCTTGGACACAAACTTCACATTTTTCTTTATGCTCATTACTATAAGAAATAATTTCGTTTTTGCCTTTCATTATTTGATAGTTAACATGTCCCAAATGATTATGCCAAAGATTAAAAGTTGTACATTATATATTAAAGTTTAAATAAAAAGATTGCACTCAAGAATAATTAGAACTTTCATCTTTATTGATACTTAGTTTAAACATATCATCAGATACATAACCCTTTCCAACAAAGGCACCAGCCTTAGACAGAATAATCTTATCGGACTCTATTACAACTTTGAGTCCTTTCTTACATAGCACAAAACCAGAAACCAAATTCTTCCTAATTAAAGGAACATGTAATACACCAGTCAAAACAACTTTCTTTCCAAAAGTGAATTGAAGTATCACATTTCCTGTTCCAAGAACCTTGCTAGTATGATAATCTCCCAACAGAATTTCATGGCCATCCACTGCGTCAGTATAATTCTTGAAGAGTGAGCGATTGTTGCAAACATGGGTGGTAGCACCAGAATCATATCACTAATCATCCCTTGTAGCGACTGCAACCATGTGCAATTCTTGGATCATTCCAATATGTATCTCAGAAATCATGGCAATGATCTCGTTGGTGTTTTGTTCAACAACATTTGCAATCGCCTTCTCTTCAGTGTTCTTTTTCTGGTTTTGGTTTTGATTGTGCTCCTTCTTTGGGTTCCTGCAAAAACGTTTGAAATGACCTTTCTTGCCACAATTGTAACAAACAATTCAGACATGTCCTTTTTACCCTTTTTGTTCGGGTTAGAAGCATTGAAGTTATTATTCACCTTTCTCTTACCCTTCTGATTCTTCTGAGTAATATAATTCACTTTAGAACTAGAAGCAACATTCAAAACCTTCTCACGATTTCGAGTTTCCTCTTTAATTCGTAAGTGTTTCTAAATTTGTTCTAAAGTGAATTCCTCAAAAGTATGCAACAACTTTTTCTTGTAATTATTCCAAGATGGTGGTAATTTGGCAATGATTCCTCCCACAATTAATTTTTCTGGTATGGTTATCTCCAGATCTTTAAACTTAGAAATCAATATCAGAAATTCATGCACTTGGTCAAGTATAGAAGTTCCATCAACCATGGAAAATTCAAAGAACTTAAAATTAACAAACTTATCTGCCCCTTATTTTTCTGCCTCATACTTGAATTCCCGGGCCTTCCACATTTCCTTTGCAGACTGAATTGGAGTGTAGAGATCATACAGACGATCAGAGAGGGAATTCAGAATAAACCCTCTGCACAACGTTTCATCTTCGACACACTTCTTGTGTTCTGCGATCTTTCTTAAGTGTCATCGTCTGATGGTTCTGGCAATGTCTCCAAATTCTGATCTAGAACATAGAATATTTTCAAAGCAGTGAGTAGGAATGACATCTTCTCCTTCCATCGTAGGAAATTTGTTCCATCAAAACGATCTAGTTTCACAGTATCATTACCAAACATCTTCATAGTGTTTTCCATAATATTATCCTAAGATTGTTAGAAAATAACTATATAGTAAAAGGAATGAATTACAGAAACTAGATTAGGACAAGATAAGTCTCTGTCCTTAGGATAATATTAGCCCCACTATACTGCTGATGGGATTAACTTGCTAATTTACCCCCAGGATTCCCTAATCTAATAATGAAATTTACAGCATATTATCAATTCTTCATGAACATGATTTGCTTGAAAGAGGAATGTTTTTCTTTATTAGAAGAGATAAAAACCGATGTCTTTAATCATGTGTCATTCAATATTTAAAGAAAACCAAGTGACCTTTCATGAACCATCGTGACCGTTCATCAAGTAGTTTTGTTTCATCTTCCAATAGTCTGAAACCGTCGCAGCGCCGCGGCGCTGAAACTTCAGAGACTCAGCGCCGCGGCGCTGGACCATGGCGCCAAAATCCTGAGACCGAGAAGACACAACACTTGATACAACGTGACTGTTCATTACGAAAACCATCTCTTGGTATTATCCTCTTTAACATATAAATTAATAAAATGACAAAAGATTAAATGTTATTTAAACTCGTGCTAAGTGCTAAGTGCTAGTCTTAATTATTAATTCAATTATAAGCACATCCAAGCCCAATGGATGTTTGGCCCATCTAAATGAACCCATTTCCATTTAATATACAAAACACAAAGGTACTTATAAAGACATCAAACTTTTTGTATTCTTCTAATGTGGGACAAACTCTCATATACAACTTTCTAACAAACACAATTGAAGACTATATATAACATATACTCCTACGACATATAATGTTAGTTAAAGTTGGGTTGTAAGTTGTAACAAGTGGTGGATACACCAGCATGCAGCTGACATGGATGTAGAAATATAGCATATAACATTGTTGTAATTAACCATATTTAGGAGATTATAACTAACTATGGTTACTATGGTTAAATGCTAGTTAGTTAGATATTTGTTAATAGATCTAGATATTTGTTAATAGATCTAGTTGGTTAGATAATTGATAAAAAATAGATCTGTATATATGAAAAGTTGTAGAACTGATACATTATTACATACACAATTCACTTTTCTCTCTCTCTCCTTCCCTTTCTCTCTTCTTTCTCGATCAAATAACTGCTTCTTCTCTATTCTTTACCTTTCTTATTCTTCTTCTTCTTCTTCACCTACCTGCGACATCATGTAGATCTCAACATGGTATCAGAGCCATGTCTGGCGAAAGACCCAAGTACACACATAATTTGATCGACAGTTTTTAGGGTTTTTTCAATCGGAACAGAAATCTGCGCATTCAGACAAGATGATGACATACAATACAATGTGCGAAGGAATTAAGACATCAGAGTGTAGATCTACAACAATGGAAGATGAATTGATTCAATAATTGCAGATTTAAGGTAACATCGACTACGAGTGACAGATTTTAGGGTTTTTAGAATTTGGTGATATTCTGTCGGGATTGAAGGTAATCGAGTTACATGCAACCAAGATAAGATTCAGGAGTACATAACTTTGTTGTTGTAGGTTTTATTGCTGTTGAAATCTGGAAATTTTATAGTCATTTTTCATAGACTAAAGAAATCGAAAGTCTCAGGCATGAATACATCAGGAATCATTGAGGATGGAAGAACGAATGTAGTAGGAGAGGGAACAAATTCGAGGAACATTGTAGATCACAATCATCCTCTTTATTTGTTCCCATCGGATGCACCTGGCTCTCTGTCGATTGGAGTAATTCTGAGTGGAATGGACAATTATACACTATGGAGTAGGGCTATGAAGTTGGCACTACTTGGGAAGAACAAAATAGGGTTCATAGATGGGACAATCAGAAGAGATCATTATAATGATGATTTAGCCAAAATATGGGAAAGATGCAATGCTATCGTGGTATCTTGGTTAATTGGGAATGTTAACAAGAGTTTGTTAACAGGAATGCTCTATAATGTTGATTCACATAGCATATGGGGGGAGTTAAAAGAGAGATTTGACAAAGTTAATAGTTCAAGGGCCTTTCAACTTCATAAAGAGATCTTCACCTTGAGACAAGGAACAATGTCAGTCTCGGGATACTACTCAAAGCTAAAAGATCTTTGGGATGAATACGATTCGATTATGCCTCCACCATCGTGTTGTCCTAGGTCAAAAGAGTTTGCTAATCATCTTCAATATCAAAGACTACTACAGTTTCTTATGGGACTTAATGAAGGTTATAATCAGGCAAGAAGTCAAGTGCTCATGATGCAGCAAGTTCTCAATCTGAACCAAGCTTACGCACTGATTAACCAAGAAGAAAGTCAAAAAATTATGGCAGGAGGAAATAGAGTAATCTGTGACTATGCTGAATCTGCAATGTTTATAGCAAGGAGTGGAAATAACAAGGGAGGATATGGAGGAAATCACAGTCAAAGGAAGCCTTTCAATTCCAATGCTACATGTGATTTCTGTCACATGAAAGGACACTACAGGCTGGACTGCTTCAAATTGATGAAGTGTAACCATTGTGGAAAGACAGGACACTTAGAAGAAGGATGCTATCAGTTAATTGGATATCCGGATGATTTCAAGTCAAAGCAGAAAAAGGCATATGCAGCGACAAGTAGATCTGAGAATGCAGAACAGGTTTTTGGTGGACCACAATCTGGAGTTAAGTTGGTGCAGCAGCAACAACAGGAACATTTTACTCATAGCCAAAGGCAACAAATTCTCAACATGTTGGAGGAGAAGGACAGGAACAGAAACCATAAGGCAAACATGGCAGGTATACATACCGCTGAAGAAAATTTGCAATGGATTGTTGACTCAGGTGCAACTAACCATATGATAAGTGAATCTAAACACTTATTGCATAACCTAATAACAGAAGGAACAGGGAAAGTTCAATTACCAACAGAAGATTCAGCAAATATCTCACATGTTGGTGATTATAAACTAGGAAGAGGTGATGTTCTGAGGAATGTCCTCTGTGTACCAGATTTCAAGTTTAATTTAATGTCTGTTTCAAAGGTGACTAAGGAACTGAATTGCAGTGTCAATTTTTTTCCATCCTGTTGTGTATTTCAGGACCTGTCATCTGGGAAGGTGAGGGGGATTGGTAGTGAGAAGGATGGACTATACATTCTGTGCTTGGATAAACAGAAAGAGGATGTGAAAAGGTGTATGGCTGCAGCTCAACACATAGATGTAGAGACATGGCATAAGAGGCTATGTCATGTGCCTATGGGAGTCTTGAGGAAGATTTCTGATTTCAAGAATAAACCTGAATTTGTTCTAAATAACTGTGATATATGTCCTTTAGCTAGACAAACAAGGTCTCCCTTTCTTGCTAGTACTTCTAGAACAATAAAATCTTTCCAATTGTTGCATTTAGATGTTTGGGGACCATATAGAATTGAAACACATAATGGAATGAAATACTTCATGACCATTGTGGATGATTTTTCTAGGTGGACATGGATTTTTTTAATGAGGTTAAAGTCTGATGTATTCACTGTGTTGAAAAGTTTTTTGGCTAAAGTAAGTACACAATTTGGTTCTAAAATTCAGAAAATAAGATCAGATAATGGAACTGAATTTTTTAATCATAACTGTAGGGAATTATTCAAGTCACTTGGTATTAAACATGAGAGTTCTTGTCCTTACACACCACAACAAAATGGTGTGATTGAGAGAAAACATAGACACATCCTTGAAACAACTAGAGCCATCAAACTTTAAGGTAGTTTACCAGATAAGTTCTGGGGCATGTGTGTGGAGGCTGTTGTGTATATAATTAATAGGATTCCTTCATCAATTCTGATCATGAAGTCACCATATCAAATATTGTACAATAAGTCACCACAATTCAGTCACTTGAGAATAATAGGTTGCTTATGTTTTGCTACTATACTGTACACACATGATAAGTTTAGTCCAAGGACTGTAAGATGTGTTCTATTAGGTTATGCACCTACACAGAAAAGCTACAAACTTTATGACTTGGAGAATCGAAGCATTTTTGTCAGCAGGGATGTATTGTTTAAGGAAGATATATTTCCTTTCCAGAATGACAAATATGAGGAATCTATACATATAAAGGCACATGAGCAATTCTGCTATGAGGAACTGACTAACACCTCTGTATGTGGAGAAAAATTTGCAGGAGAAGAACCTATTACTGATGCATCTCAAGAATTGCAGGTTCCTGAGCAGCTGCTTCCTGATACCAGGAAAGTATATGAAGTTGATACTCAGGTACTGCAGAGAATAGATGAAGCTCAGGAGTTGGAGAACATGACACAAACAGACTTGAATTTAGGAACTACAGTTAGGAAATCAAGGAGAAATAACAAGCCTCCTATATGGCATAAGGACTGCATCACTAGCAAAGGGTCCTCAAATTGCTTATACTCCATTTCTGACAATATTGTTTATACAGGTCTTACTTCTACTTATCAAAAGTTTGTTGCCAAGGTGTCTCTAAACACAGAACCATCTAGATATTCAGAGGCAGCTAAAGATTCTAGATGGATTGCAGCCATGGAGTCTGAAATTAAAGCTCTGGAGGACAATGGTACTTGGGAACTGGTTAAACTACCTGAAGGGAAGAAGGCAATTGGTTGTCGATGGGTTTACAAGATTAAATATAAGGCATCAGGGGAGGTCGAGAGATTCAAAGCAAGACTTGTGGCAAAAGGATATAATCAAAAGGAAGGGATTGACTATCAAGAGACATTCTCCCCAGTGGTTAAAATGGGCACAGTCAGGACAGTTGTAGCTGTAGCAGCAGTGAAGCATTGGACAATACATCAGATGGATGTCTACAATGCTTTCCTTCAGGGTGATCTGTCTGAAGAGGTCTTCATGACAATTCCAGAAGGATTTGATACCAAGTATAGACAAACACATGTGTGTAGATTACTCAAGTCCTTGTATGGTTTGAAGCAGGCCTCTCGACAATGGAACATCAAGTTAACTACAACACTCTTATCAGCAGGTTTTATTCAAAGTCATAGGGATTATTCTCTGTTTACTAAACAACAGGATGAGAAGATTGTGGTGGTCCTAGTTTATGTAGATGATCTACTATTAACTGGAAATGATGCAGAGCTGATTCAATCTACAAAGGAATCTCTCCACTTGGCCTTCAAGATCAAGGACTTAGGGGAGTTGAAGTATTTTCTTGGAATTGAGTTTTCCAGAAGTGCACAGGGAATCTTGATGCATCAGAGGAAATATGCACTGGAGCTCATCTCAGATATGGGATTATCAGGAGCAAAACCCGCCTCCTTTCCCATGGAACCTAATCAGAAACTTACCACTATAGAGTTGGACAAATTGATAGCTACTCAGTCTGGGATTGCACCGAGTCCAGACAGCTTGCTGGAAGATTCAGGAATGTACAGAAGACTAATTGGGAGACTGTTATATTTGACTACCACTAGACCAGATATTACATTCACAGTACATTCACTTAGCCAGTTTATGCAAGCACCTAAGACTTCACACTTAGAGGCAGGTCTTAGGTTGGTAAGATATGTGAAGCAGACCCCGGGAATGGGGATACTCATGTCCAGTTCATCTGACTGCATTCCCAAACTCATAATATATTGTGATGCAGACTGGGGAAGTTGTGTCAACACGAGAAGATCAATCACAAGTTACTTGGCAATGTATGAATTCTCACCAGTTTTGTGGAAATCAAAGAAGCAAGAAACAATATCGAGAAGCTCTGCAGAAGCCGAGTATAGAGCTATGGCCTCTGCAGTATCTGAAGTGGTGTGGTTAGCTGGTCTATTTCGAGAACTGGGAATTGAGGTTTCTCAGCCAGTAGAAGTGCTTTCAGACAGCAAATCTGCCATTCAGATTGCTGGGAACCCAGTCTTTCATGAGAGAACCAAACATATAGACATTGATTGTCACTTTATTCGGGAGAAAGTTCGTGATGAGCTGATCAACACACAATACATATCTTCGAAGGAACAACCGGCTGACATTTTGACATAGGCCTTAAGTCGACATCAACATAACCATCTACTATCCAAGCTAGGAGTGAAAAACATATTCACACATCCTAGCTTGAGGGGGGGGGGGGTGTAGAAATATAACATATAGCATTGTTGTAATTAACCATAGTTAGGAGATTATAACTAACTATGGTTACTATGGTTAAATGCTAGTTAGTTAGATATTTGTTAATAGATCTAGATATTTGTTAATAGATCTAGTTGGTTAGATAATTGATAAAAATAGATCTGTATATATGAAAAGTTGTAGAACTGATACATAATAACATACACAATTCACTTTTCTCTCTCTCTCTTCTCTCCTTCATTTTCTCTCTTCTTTCTCGATCAAATAACTGTTTCTTCTCCATTCTTTACCTTTCTTCTTCTTCTTCTTCACCTACCTGCGACATCATGTAGATCTCAACAATGGATGTGTACTTTATAGATGGTTGCTTCTGGTAAAGAAGTCTATAGTTGAGTATATGAATTCAAAGCAAGAAGATCTTGTAGTCAATGAACATGTCACAGTACTTGAGTCATTTACTGATCTTGATTTCCTCACTGAACACCGATCTTCTACACCTTGGTGGTGATTTTTCTTGAATTGAATATCGAATTCAAGAAGTTTGCGATTTTCTCACGTGAATGGGTTGTTTTCATCTTCTTCGAGTCACCATAAATCTTCAAGGCTCTTGATTTTGTTCTCACGAATCTTCCTCCTCCACATTTGGGAGTTGTCTCTGCAAAATGAACAATAAACAGAGACAAAATGTGAAAGGAGAAGTGGGGGATTGTGGTTGATGCTAATAACGGTGGTGGGTCCAGGGTCGGGTTTAAATGGGTAATCCGTTTGAATAAGGTAATTAAAAGTCAAAATGGCTAATTTTGGCCTGAGAAAACGTTAATAAGGGTAAATTTGATAAATTTCATAACGACGAGGGTAATATTGACCGAATTCAACATTTACACTGAAAGCGGCAGTTTCAAACCATGTATGCATAACATACTGTCAAGGGCTCTCCAAGACAAGTGACTCAGGGACCGATTCGATTCACATGCAATATCCAGGTCATGGATAGCAAAGTTGTGATTCAACTACTATATTTAGGTCATTAGTATGTTATATGCATGATCATGACCTCAACAAATTTGTCCTTGCATTTGTTTCCATTTACGTTTTACAAATTGGTATTGAATCTGCAAGTTGCAGCTATTTTATAATTTAATTTCTTCTAATATTTTGTTCATCTACTAAGATTTGGATGTTCCAAATCATTTTTTAGAGATCCAAGATAAGAGACATAAATTAAAGAAGAAGCCGACTAAATTGTTTTGATTTATTTTAGGTTTCCGCAAATAGAAATATCCTTTTTGTTTCTCCGAAAAAAATCAAAAGTTAAAGGTGTTAACCTTAGGTTGGATATAAGGACTAAAATTACACGCTCTATTTATTTAAAAGTCGAATATGCTTAGTCCAATAGGTAAGTGTTTTCGTCGGGTTCGTACACGCATCGAAATTTAAAAATTTATGTTTCAAACCCGACATAAGCGGTCAAACTGTAGTATGAATGTGTAATGTAAACAAAAACACAAAGTAAATGTAATACTTCGATAGAAGACTTACATTTTGTAGATTACAATCCGCGAAATCCAAGGCTTTGTGTAGTCTGAGGGTGCACACGCAAACGTCCCTCGATTTGCAAGTTCTAGAAAACTTTGATGTAATTTGCCAAGTCTAGAATGCTAGGGATTCCGACATAGCTTTAGAAGAGACTTGTCTCTTGCAATTGGTATATTGAAATGAGAGGAGAAAACCCTCTATTTATAATTAAGAATAGAGGCTTCTAGGCTTTCCATGGGGCCAGGCCCAGCAGAAAACGTACTGGCCAAAATTCGGACTGCCCGAAAATGCCTCGGTACCGCGGCCCAAAATAAGTGGCACCGCGGTGCCTACGCGTATTTTGGCACCGCGGTCCTAAATCAAAGGCACCGCGGTCCTGTCCCAATTTTCAGCCTTGTTCCCATTTCTAATGTCCCGGTCATCAACCGAACATATATTTAATCTCCTTCTAATTACATCCTTCAATCGACGGAACATTTGACTTAGTGTTACCCTTCAGGCCTTTACATATCGTCACTAATTACATTAGGATCTTCACGGAACTCTTAGACTGCGCCGGAAGACGAACCCAATATGTAAAATTTAGCTACATAAAACATGTGATGAACCTCTATGTGGAAAGATAAAATTCTTTCATTCATGACACACTCAATCAAGCTTAGGATCTGTCAAGTGTCTATCCAAATGACTTGATCATTATAACTCATCTATATTAGTTGACAACAGGACCATATCACATACATGTCCATTGCATTGACCAATGACTTAGTCAACCTAATAACATATGAGTACTTAGTCAACCTAATACCATATGAGTAGCTGAGTGTTCGCTTGAATATACATTCAAGGAATGAATCCTAATCTTGGCTCACATACCACCTTTAATCTACTTCGTAATGCACCCAAAACAAGCCGCGTCTCAACATATAAGGCATTTGAGCTTAGGACAGGATCAAAGTACATTACTCTGTAAACAAGGTGATATTGACCTCAAGTCTAAGGACTTCTATCTACCACATGCCGATGACATTATAGACATATAACAAATAGTGTATCAGCAGGGTATATCAATACTTCAACTAGCATCCATATGTCCATCACGAGTTGCCATAACTCGTAGCAAGTGAGACACACTACATCCCCTAAGGATATGATGCAGACCACATGTCGACGTATCACATATCATCGATATCCAAATTTCGATGATCATTAGTCGAGGTAATTTAAGAGTTACGTTATAACATTAATTCTCACAACATTAATAAACATGTAAACTCTAGGGATACATTTATAGAATATTATAAACAATCAACTAATAATTCAACAAATACAAAAGCCATAATATTAATCATCATTAATTTAAGTTCGAATGTGTATAAAGTACATTGTGTCCTAATACAGATTGTCTCTAGGACATACATATACTTTCAATCCCCCACTTGGCCTAGAGCCAATCACCAACATATCTAATGCCCATGTTTTCAAAATGACCATTATGCTTAACCAAGCTTATTTAGTAAACGGGTCTGCTAGATTATTGTCTGTGGGAATATAGTCTATCTTGATATCTTTAGCTTCCACCATCTCGCTCAGAATGTGGTACTTTCTCGGTACATGCTTGTTTCAGTTAGTTGATCTTGATTCCTTTGCCTCTGCAATAGCACTAGTGTTGTCACAATAAATAGTTATTGGACAACCAGCACTCAGAACAACCCCTAGTTCCTTCAGGAACTCAGAAATCACGACTGCTTCCTTAGCAGCTTCCGATCCAGCAATGTACTTTGCTTCAGTAGTCGAGTCTGCAGCAGTAGCTTGTTTGGAACTCTTACCGCTCACTGCTCCTCTGTTGAAAATGAATGTGTAACCAGACTGAGATTTGAAATCATCAACATATGTCTGGAAACTAGCATCGGTATACCCAGTGGAAACCAGCTCATTACTTCCACCATAGACTAAAAAGTAATCTTTAGTATGTCTGAGGTACTTGAGAATACTCTTGACTGCTTTCCAGTGTTCCTCGCCAGGATTCTGCTGGAACTTGCAAGTCATACTAAGTTCAAAGGCCACATCTGGCTTAGTACAAGTCATGACATACATGATCGATCCTATAGCCGAAGCATATGTGATCCTCTTCATGCGCTCAAGCTTAATAGCATTAGAAGGGCAGCCCTTCTTTGATAACTTGATGCCTTGACCCATCGAAAGACCGTCTTTCTTGGAATTCTCCATTGAAAAACGTCTAAGCTCTTTGTCTATGTAGACTGACTGTGACAGCCCCAACAATATAATAGGTCTATCTCTATTGATCCTAATTCCCAGAATGTAGCAGGATTCACCTAAATCCTTCATCATGAAGGTCTTGGACAACCAATCCTTAACTGACTGCATAAGGGCCCCATTGTCTCACATTATCAATATGTCATCAACACATATAATAATGAAGACAATGCCTTCATCCTTGCATTTAATATAAACACAAGGATCCTCTTTTCTTATGACGAAATCAAAAGATTTGATAGCATTGTCAAAGAAAATGTTCCAACTTCTTGAGGCTTGCTTAAGCCCAAAATAGACTTCTGTAGCCTACACACAACATTTGGTCTGAACTCACACGAAAAACCCTCGGGTTGTTTCATATACACTTCCTCAATTAGATTACCATTGAGGAATGCAGTTTTGACATCCATCTGCCAAATGTCATAATCATAATGTGCAGCTATCACAAGCAAAATCCGAATAAACTTTATCTTAGCCACCGGTGAAAATGTTTCATCATAATCTACACCAGGACGCTGAGTAAAACCTTTAGCCACTAGTCTAGCTTTATAAGTCTGAATCTTGCCAGATGTATCAATCTTCTTCTTGAAGACCCATTTACATCCTATGGGTTTAACCCTATTTGGCAAATCAACCAAGTTCCACACCTGATTGATATACATAGATTCCAT
Organism: Przewalskia tangutica; assembly: GCA_029844215.1. NCBI lineage: Eukaryota > Viridiplantae > Streptophyta > Magnoliopsida > Solanales > Solanaceae > Przewalskia > Przewalskia tangutica. The sequence goes on from CM056734.1 coordinate 86,485,628, forward strand.
TTTAGATTTCATGGCTTCTTGCCATCTCTTCGAATCAATGTCTAGCATTGCTTCGTTATCGGTCTAGGCTCGTCATCATCTGGAATATCTAGCTCATTCTTTATTTCCACAAGTAGATTTAGTCTTTCCGGAGGACGATGAGTTCTAGAAGACCTACAGAGTTGATTGTTTTGCAGTTCAGTTACAGGTATGTTCTGATTGTGAGTAGGTTTTTGTGAGCTGGTTGATCCACCAACATTAGAGCTTTCAGGAATATCATTTTCATGTCTTTCCTGAATGGGAGGAAATGCAACTGGTGCACTTGCTCCCAAGGTCTATGCCGGAAGATCTTGCATTTCTGCATTACTCCTCGTAGCACTCCCACTGGCCGAAAGGGGGTACCTTAAATACTCAAACTTTACCAAAAGCTCCCACTGAATTCTTGCCTTCATCATCGGCCAATGATTCAACCTCTATATTACCTTGTTATTGAATTTCTTCAAGTTCTACCTCCGTGCAACTCTTATCCTTGTAGACATATGCATCTTCAAGAAAAGTTGCGTTCCTAGAAACAAATATCTTATGTTCTCCAGGAAGATAGAAATAGTATCCATTAGTTTCATTTGGATACCCAACAAAGTAACATTTCTTACTTTTAAATTTCAACTTATCAGTGATCAACTTCTTGACATATGCAGGACACCCCTAGGGCCTCGTGTGTCTAAGTGATGGCTTCTTGCCACACCATACCTCATATGATGTCTTTTTGACTAATTTAGATGGAACTCTGTTCAGAACATATATTGAGGTCAAAATAGCGTATCCCCAAAGGTATGTAGGAAGAGCTGAAAAGCTCATAATGGAACGAACCATGTCAAGCAAGGTTCGGTTTTTCCTCTCGGCAACACCATTCATCTGTGGTGTTCCAGGAGGTGTCCATTCGCAATGAACTCCATAAAGCTTTAAGTAGTCAAGATATTCTTTACTTAAGTATTCACCCCCACGATCAGATCGGAGAGTCTTGATACTCTTTGAGAGCTGTTTCTCAGCTTCACACTTAAACTCCTTAAACTTCTCAAAAGCCTCGGATTTGTGTCTCATAAGATACACATATCCATACCTTGATAAGTCGTATGTAAAAGTGATGAAGTACGAGAAACCTTATCTAGCTTGAGTCGGAAATGGTCCACATACGTTCGTATGTACCAACTCAAGCACCTCATTGGCACGGATCCCCTTTCTAGAAAGAGGTTTAATGATCATCTTACCCTTCAAACAGGATTCACAGTTACCATAAGATTGTAAGTCAAATGGTTCGAGGTAATTTAATTTCCTCAACCGTTCTATCCTCGTTTGATTGATATGACCAAGTCTGTAATGCCACAAGTAGGTAGAATTTATTCATTTAACTTAGCCCTTTTATTTTGTACATTGAAAATTTCTCCGCGACAGTTTAATGTATACAATCCATTCACAAGAGGCTCAATTCCATACACAACATCATCAAAAGTCAAAACGATATTGCCATTAGACGTGTTTGAGGAAAAACCCTCTGAATCAAGTACATGAATGGAAATAATATTCCTTGTTAAAGAAGGAACATAATAACAATCGTTTAACATCAAAACTTTGCCGGAAGGTAAATCTATCCTATAAGTTCTCACGCGCTCAATAGCAACTCGTGCTCCATTTCCGATACGCAGGTCCACCTCTCGAGGCCCGACCTTCCTGCTATCAGTTAGCCCCTGCACATTTGTACAAATGTGTGAGCCACAAGCGGTATCAAGTACCCAGGAATGAGAATCATTTATAGATAGATTAATTTCAATTACAAACATACCTTGCCTAGTAGAGACTGAAGCACCTGGTGCCATTCCTCCGCCTGGAGCAGTACAATCCTTTCTCAAATGCTCCTTCCTATTGCAATTCATGCAAACATCTGATACCAACAGTTTCTTCTTATTCTTCTTCTTCACCCATCCTTTGGGCTTCATTGCTGCTACCGGAGAAACAACTTTGACCTTCTCCTTCTGTTGTCCCTTACCTTTCGGTTTGGGGCGACTAGAGGAGCCAACCATCAGAATAGGTTTGGTCTTGGAGGTCGAAGATTCAAAAGTTTTCAGCATATTATATAACTCCGGCAATGTCGCTTTAGTTCCATTCATATTATAATTAACAATGAAACTCTCAAACGACCTGGGAAGTGAATGCATGATGAGGGTGGTGGAGACTCTGTCATGTAACTTTATGTCAATGGCGGCCAACCTCTCAATTAACTCAATCATCCTCAACACATGAGGTGAAACTTGGCCCCCTTCATTTAGCCTACACTTGAAGAGCTCTATTAGCAGGTCATACTCCATTGTCTGAGACTGCGAATCATAGAGACTCCTCAAATGGGCTAACATTTCGTTGGGCCCCATAGTTTCATGTTGTCTTTGCAATGGTGGTGACATAGAAGACAACATTAGGCATTGAGCTGAGGTGACATCCTTATAATGTTTCTCGTAAGCAGCCTTGTCGAAGGTTGCATACTCAGCAGAGTCCTCCGCCAGAGCGGTTGGGAATACTTTGTCCAATGTATACTCAATCTGTTCTTGTCTCAGGACAATTTTGACATTCCTGGGACAGTCTTTGAAGTTGGGTCCAGTAAGTCTGTTGGACTCCATAAGCATTTTCAACGAAAAATTTGACATTCTGAAGATCTGAAGATATAAATAGAATAGGAAAATGCAATCAAAATTCATTATCCTAATTTATACACATTCATTATATGCTAATTTAACATGACCTTTTGTTTAATTAGCTCCCACTATTTTGCATACTTCTACGACCCCAAGGTAGAATATGGACCTAAATCAATATAAAGGTCATAATGGGCCAAGATCCAAACATATGCTATATCCTCGTTTTCTTTGGCTGATAACTTCAATATCACACTTTGGTAGGTCCTCAACCAATTGTAAAAAAACTCTACAACTCTTGGTTTGATTAAATATCTTTCATTTTAATCTTACGTCTTTAGACTAGTCCGACACTTTGGCGCCAAGATTCATCCAAACAATCCAACCCCATTATACGACTGTGTTTAAATGCCTAAGTAAATTTAGCCTTTGCAAGCAAACACTTTGGTGTAAATACCTACAAAAGTTTATTATCTACTTTCATTTTAACACATCTATGAAAGGGGTCTCGGCCCTCTTAGACTTAGAGCAAATGCTTTGACATAAATACTCGTATCGCCGAAAAAGATTTAGCACCCTGACAATTATAATGGACGGCGTGTTATAATTAGACTTGTATTTAATGTTTGGGGAACATTTTCAGTTTTTGGGGATTTATTCAAGATCAACAATCAAGTCATACATCATATAACATCCTATCATGCAATTTCTAAACACAATTAGACGGGAAACCATCAAAAACCAATAGGCATGATAACAGATAATTTTAATCACATACTGGGCGTCGTCTACCCAGACAGTTATAGCGGTCATTTGAATTTAAACAATTACTGGGCGTCGCCTACCTAGACAATAATTGTGGACGCTATGCTAATAATTTAAACACTTAACACATTTGTATATTATACAATAATATACTATTAATGATAATCAGGGATCTATTTGTCTAAACTCTACAATCTATGTCAATGCCAAACAGTCCGTAAACATTTTCTGATTTCAAAATTCTGATTTTCAGGAATTTTGCAAACTTTTATTATTTATAGTTTAGTCCCTTAAGAATTTAAAAATTCAATTCTGAACCCCTATAAATTCAGAAAATGCAATTCTAAACCTCAAAAAGTATTTTCAAGTTTCTGGGACCTGTTTGCAATTTCCAAAACCTAAAATCAATTTTCAGAAAACTTTCTTTAATTACATATTTTCCCGAAAGGACCAAATTTGTTCGATTCAAAAAACTTATTTTCAGAAACTGAAACTTTTAAAACTTCAGATTCAGAATCTGAAACTTTTAAGTCTCTGTTTATGATTTTTGATTTTTTTAACAAACTATCGTCTCCACCGCGGTGCCTCTAAGGTAGTGAGCTAATGGAATCTGCAAAATTAATTAGCACCGCGGTGCCTCATAAATTACCGTCATAGGCACCGCGGTCATAACAGGTGGCACCGCGGTGCCTCAAAGGCAGAATGTCCGAAAAATTAATTTTAAGTTTTCTGGATGAACAGCACCGCGACTCCCATGAACAGGACCGCGGTGCCTCTGGCTTCATCTGGGCAGAACCGCGGTGCTTCATCATGGAATCGCGGTGCCGCCTCAAAAACCCTAGAAGCACCGCGGCGCTTCATTATGAAACCACAGTGCCTTATCTCCAGAAACACAAATTCCGAAAATCCAAACTCCTAAAACTGATTTAGGGTCAGATTTTCAGATGTATCACTTGTATATCCATCACCATTAAAATAATATGTTCATCGACCATCAAATCCAATTTTCTTCTCGTTCTTCGTTTCAATGCACCATGCTTTAAAGTCGGATAACGCATATCAACTTAGAAGAGTTATTTATTGGATTGACTTGTTCGAATAAATTATTGCATTAACAGATCTAGGCACAAGGACCATGTGTTCTAAAGATTTAGGATTTCAAAGCTTTTAACAACATAAAATATAGATCTAAACAAATCCTAACTCATATTATCATTAATACACATTACATATCACACGAAACAACTCAGGCTCTGATACCACTGTAGGTGTTTTCATCGGGTTCGTACACGTAGCGAAATTTGAAAATTTATATTTCAAACCCGACATAAGCGGTCAAATTATAGTATGAATATGTAATGTAAACAAAAACACAATAGAGGCTTCTAGGCTCTCCATGGGGCCAGGCCCAACAGTAAAAATGGTGTTGTGGTTCGAACCTGGGACGGGACCTAGGCTTGTCATGCACGGGCCCGTCTCACTTCGACCCGACCCCGCCCCAACCCTATCCCGTCTTGCCCACCCCCCTTTGCAAAACTAGTCGTTGCAACAACGACTACAACGATCATGTTTGCCCTCACTCCCCTCGCCCACCCCATAAACAACCCATACCCCCTTTAATATTTATTTTAACTCATAAGTTAGTATATTACACTTTAACCCTATTTCTCAACTATAATACCACATTTTGCACTTCATTTATATCTCTAATATCTCTCTCTACAACTCTACATTGTCTACTAAATATTATATTTTATTTGCTCATTTGTATAATTGTATCAAAGTTTAAAAATTGGGGGTGAAGTTGGAAACTAGCTTGAGGATCATCCATCGAGCAAAGTTTCAATTTTCAAACCTCGATTACACGTCAATGTTACGTCGGCGTTTGGTACCTTCATTCCTTCTTTAAATTATTATTACTTAATTAATTTTAATTATCACTCTTAATTCATTATCTTTAATTATTTATTTGCATAATTAAAATGGAAGGATTTAGACGTATGATTAAGAGTAAGGGTAAGGGTGCTTCTTCTAGTAGGGGTAACAGGAGTACTTCTTCTAGTAATCATATTCCTAGTCCCGATGATTTAATTGTTTATTTGCATAATTATTTATGATTGTATATCAGTACTTCCACCTTATACTTATCTACCGGGTCGACCCGGTCCATATTCTCAGATTCCGGACATACCGGACCAGACCCTTACCGGATTTTCGGTCGGCCCGTGCGGTTCCGGGTTGAACCGGTAGGATCGGACCAGATTTTCCTTTTTTTTTTAATTTCGAAAATGTAAACTAAGTTCAAATTAAATATGTAATATAATATAGTGTTATATTTTATAGTTTATAACTTTATACTTTATATTGTAGTTATACTTTTATTAATTTATTAAATTAAAAGGCATAAGTTAACAATTAAAAAACAATAAAATAAAAAATAATGATAAGATGTAAACTTTTGAACTTTCATTATTCATAAATCATAATGCTAAAAAGAGTACATAATGAAGTAATAATAATTTTATTTATATATTATGCATTCTTCTAACAAGTTCTTCGTAATTTATAAGTTGATTGAATTGTTGTGGCTTCATAGCCTATAAATCTGGAGTATTAATTCCAGTCCCGCTTCTGCGGTTCCGCCGCAACTTTGCTGTTGTAAAAGTGCTCCATATATCTAAAAATTCATTATCATCGTCTTCATTGAATCCTGCAGATGTAGACACAGAAGCAGAACTAGAACGAAGATTAGTAGCAGAGTTGTTGTTATCAAATAATGTAACTGCAGCTTTATATTTTATACTTAATTTGTTGTTGACCAGTGTGTCGGATGAACTTTCTCTACATGCCTAACTATAGTGTCCGTCCCCCCGTCACCACCCCCTCTCTTATGTTTATAAGTTTGCTCACAAATATTACATCTAACTTTATCAGTGTCCCCAATTCTATCATAAAAGTTCCACACTTTACTCCTTTTTCTCCTACTCGTTATTTCTGGTAAATGAGGTCTACCATTAGTAGTACTAACATTGACATAAGGCACACTAGTAGGTGTACACTACAAGAAAAAAGACCTACGGTGATGGTTATTAACCGTCATCCCGGGGGGTGCATGACAGTTGTTTTAAGTGGCATTGTAGCTGGTGTCACGAATTGATGACAGTTGTAAAAACCGTCACATCTTGTGACGGTTGTTGATGACGGTTATGTGTGACAGATAAAAACCGTCACATCTTGTGACAGTTGTTGATGACAGTTATGTGTGACAGATAAAAACCGTCACACCTTTTGATTTGCAATTTGAATTTTCCCTATTTTTTTTCAAATTTTGCCGCGAATTCTGTGTGACGGTTTTTGGTAACGGTTAAAACCGTCACATCTTTGTATTTCGGATCAGATTTTTAAATATATAATAATAATTAAATATATTTCTCGAATACGCATATTGTAACTAACAATGTACATACTTTACAGAAATTTTCAAATACACTAAATTAAATAACAAAAGTACAAATAATGTTATCAAATTCAACAAATTACATAATATTATCTAAATAAACATAAAAACCATAATATTGTCTGAATAACTCAAATACAAATATCTTTCAAACAATTATGTTGCACGTAGAATCTTTGAGAAGTGCTGCGCCCACTCCATCCGGATCTCATCAGCTCATCTTGTGAAAAACATTATTTTCCATTATAATATCAAACATAATTAGAACATGCTTGTCATTTTTCTTCCAATATAATATCTAATAATATTAAAATAAAAAGTCATTAATAACAAGTAAACGATACGTACTGTGTGATCATTTTGACCAAGTCTTGAGAGAGAGGAGTATTAAGCGAATCAAGGTAGTATACCTAAAATTTTGACACATAAAAAATAACCACTACCCAATGATTCCTACAAATCATGTATATTTAGTTTTTCTCAAACTAATTAAGACAAAAGAGATTTTAGATACAATATATATACATATAAAGAAAACATAATTGACGTACTGAGGATTATATGCCCAATTTCTTCCATTTTTCTCGGGACTCCTTTTCTGCTCTCTTTCAACCTCTTTTTCGCCATTTTTCCATCTTAGAACCGTTGTGACTAAAAAGAACGAAAAACAACTCTACATTATACAAATTTCAAAGAAAAACAAGAAAAATACTAACTAAAAATGACTCAAAAGTGTATACAAAATTGACTCAACAAACACCCCCAAACTGAAACTTTACTCGCCCTCTAGTAAAGCACTAAACAAAAACAAAAATAGAAACAAAGACTCTATGAAATGGATCAGGTAGCTATAGTAACGTTTCTTCAGAATCATGGATGAAAAATGAGATAATATGTTAGAACATACATAACATGAATTTTTAGCAATCTAGAATTTCAAGTTAGATATTTCGCAAATTCAATTATATCATAATCACTGGAAATACAAACACCTAACCTATGCATGTCAATTTCATTCCATCTTTCCAAAAATTCTATAGACTTATTTACTTGATATTCTCCACTAATCATAGACATACACAATAGAGATCATCAAGACTTTTAAGAGTTGTAATGTAGGCTTAGGCAGGGGTAGATAAAAGTAGACATTTTAGGCTCAAATTACGTACCATAAGCATTTTTCATTCAACAAAACAAAATAAGACCCCCCTAAACTTAAAACGATACATTTTCCCCAATGTGTGTAAAGACTAAAAATAAAGGAACAACTTACATACACAAAACAGCGACTCAAAATGATGGTGGTGGTTGGTAAGATGACTGATATGATGGAGGGTGTCCCAAATATTGCTCATCAGGAGCATCATCCACAGACATGTGCTGCATGAATGCAATAATTTGATCGACGCTTTTTACCTCATACTCGTGCCTTTGTTGCCTGAATGTGTTCATGTATTGGTCTGTATGAGGTATTCAGTCTGATGCATCTGGTGTTGCTACATTCGCTCCAAGCGTTATTGAGTTTGTATCATGTTTTGTTGATTTCGGAGCAGTTGTTCCATGATCGAGAGTGGGGGCTCCAAAGCCAAGAGCGGCTGGTGGCTGCTTTCGTTGGGCTCATAGTATGTGGTTGCTTCAGCATCTTCTTCCATCACCCTCAGCCGACGTTTAGGAGGGCCTTGGATGCCTACCTCGACAGTTGTATCTCTTTCACCTTGACCTCTTCTCCTTTCTGCTGGGTTTGCTACAGGGTCAGGGTAGGAATGGACTAGACTTTACGTCACAGGTGGCTGACTCTTCTCAAGAATGTCTGTGGCGAACGTTGGGACTCTATGCCTAGCGCATAAAGCAGTAATGAATGAACCATATCCCAGTCCACCGGTAGTGGTCAGCCTGCTATCTCTCTTATACTCTGCACTATCTCCAACCCGATATCAATAGTCTTGCCCGTCATTGTGCCATATATAAGCTTGATTCTGTCCGTCAGTACATTGGAAAAATGAGTCTACGGAATCAAGTGGGCACTTACAAAATATAGCCAAGCCTTGGCTAGTCTGTTAAACTGACACCGGATAAGTCCCCTGCACTAGTTGCGGGAATAACGAAATTGCGCGCCTGGGTAGCACAGGACATCAACAATTCTATCCCAGGTTATATTGCTGATATCGCTCGACCAACTTTTGAAATAGGCTGGATTGTAACCCTGGTCCCCAACACCAAAGAGTGCGTTCACTTCCTCAGCATTAATGGGCACATACCGCCCTCTTACAAAGCATCTTCCATCACCTTGTTCCGGATAGTTGGCGTAGAACTCTCTAACAAGGCTGATATTTTGTAGCGGAATAGCTTCTGGATCAACGAACATTTCCCAACCGTTTTTCTCAATCATGGCCCTAATGGGCTCGTAGTCATCATCAACATCGTATGGCATGTCCTGATATTCCATTCCCCTCTCTTGTATCACTGCTCTAGCACTTATTCTATTATACCGATCCTCTGCATTCCTGTTGGTGAATCGGGTAACATCATAGTATAGGGCAGGGGGAGTGGAAGAGGTTCTGCTAGTACGTCTTCAGGAGGCCATATTTGGAGATGTTGTTGGAAAAATTTCGACAGGGTTTCCTTTATGTTTCTTATGATTTCCTCAACAACAAATCAACCACAATAACAACTACCCACAACACCCTCGTAACAATAATCAACACTCAACTACGCACAATCACGACACATACAACAATACCCAACAACAATCAACACTCAACTATGCACAAATATGACACATACAACAACACCCAAAAACAATCAACAACCAACAGTGCACCAAATCCGAAATTCAAACCCCACAACAATAATATCCAACCACAACAACAATATCCAACCATAGCAACAACCCACAAAGCTAGTTCAAAAGCGCATAACACCCACACACCGAAAATAGGAATCCTCAACACTCGAAAGTGCTATCACTAACTTGGGGAGAAGATGTTACCTTTTGAAGATTGTTTCTTGTCAAAATACCCTAGTCCAAGTGATTGAGGTGATTGTGGAAGACATTAGGAGTTTTAATAGTAATGGTATGTAGGATTTGGAAGATTTGTGGTGAATTTGTGGAGGATTTTATGGAGAAGGGAGTGTTATTTTTCGGCTCTTTGGAGTAGGAAGAAGAGTTTGTGTGAATGTGGGAAGAGATTGGGGAATTAGGGCTTTTTAATCTTGAAACGCGACTTGGCGCCGTAGAAATCAGAAATTCCGCCTTGGTGCCGCGACCCTACTGGCTGGCGCAGCGGTGCCAAAAGTACTGTAGCCTCCAGGAGTTCCGGCGTCGTGGCCCTGCTGGTTGGAGCCGCGGCATCGGCGACGTGATTTCCCAAAATTCATCATTTTTCGTCCGGACTTCGTCAGATTTCTTTTGTGCTTCCCGGGACTTCTTAGGCTTCATTTCTTAGACTTTTCTTGTGCAATTATATCCTCAAAAGTAGTATTTTCTCCTTTATAACCGTTGTGACACAAACGAAAGAAAAATACACCTAACACTATACTAAACGCAAAATAAAAGAGTAAAATACTAACTAAAAATGACTCAAAAGAGTGTATAAAATACACTCAACAGAACACTAGAATTAGGTTGTTTTGTGTGTATTGGGTTGAGATGGGTCGGGTCGGATATTACATTTAAAAAAATTAAATTATATATTAAAAAACCGCCACAAAGATATGTGACGGTTAAAATAACTATCACGAAATTGTCACAAAGACTGTGACGGTTAAAATAACCGTCACATGATTGTCACAAAGACTGTGACGGTTATTATAACCGTCACACAATTGTCACAAAGTCTGTGACGGTTATTATAACCGTCACACAATTGTCACAAAGTCTGTGACGGTTATTATAACCGTCACACAATTGTCACAAAGTCTGTGACGGTTATAAAAACCGTCACATGATTGTCACAAAGATTGACGGTTATAAAAACCGTCACATGATTGTCACAAAGATTGACGGTTATAAAAATCGTCACATGATTGTCATAAAGACATGTGACGATTATAAAAACCGTCACATGATTGTCATAACTTGTAAATCCGTCACATAAATGTCATAAACGCAGAAAAACCGTCATAACATGTGACAGTTAAAAAAATCGTCACACACATACTGTCATCATAAGTCCTTTTTCTTGTAGTGGTATGAGTTTCAGTTTCAACAATATTATTTATATGAACATTATCATATTCATTATCTTCTATTTCAAAATCTTCTTGCATTTGATCATAATCTATATTTTGATTAGATGATGAAGAACATTTATATTTTGTACCCCTTGAAATAGATTTATCTTTACCCATTGATCTCTTTATCATATCCATTATAAAATATTTAATTTAAATAATCAACAAATAAATATGACATTTAATAAAATAATTAGAGAATGAAACGAGTGTACCAAACTTCGGGATTCAGAATTCAATTGAAACTCGAAGCTCGAAGTCTTGCGTCTTGCTACTTTGAAAATTAATAATAATAATAATAATAATAATACTTGAGAATTGATATTAGAGAGAATTAACAGAGTATGAGGATTGAGAGAATTGTAGAAACAATTGTGTGATAAAAATGAGAAGAATATAGAGTATTTATAGATTTTTAAAGGATAAAAATGTTAATTAATAAAAAATTAATAAACAAAAAAAGGGGCAAAAACGGCCAAATGACCGTTGCCCCCCCCCCCACCTCAGCCCCTGCCCCCCAACGGTAATATTACCGTTGGGCCAACTGTCCTTTGTATTATTTTTTTAACATTACAGACTGAATTTTATTTTTTAATTTTTAATTTTTGAATTTCGAAAATATAAACTAAATTCAAATTAAATATGTAATATAATATAGTTTTATATTTTATATTTTAAAACTTAAAGTTAACTATGTATTTTATAGTTTATACTTTATATTGTAGTTATACTTTTATTAATTTATTAGATTAGAAGACAATCAAGACATAAGTTAACAACTAAATAAATAATACAATAAAAATTAATGATAAGAATTAAGATGTAAAGTGTAAACTTTCGAACTTTCATTTTTCATAATGTTAATAAGAGTACATAATGAAGTAATAATAATTTTATTTACATATTATGCATCCTTTTACAAAGTTCTTCGTAATTTATATGTTGATTAAATTGTTGATGCTTCGTAGCCTCTAAATCTGGAGTATTAATTCCAGTCCCACTTCAGCCACAACTTGTGCTCCCGCTTTCCAAAATATTGTCGATTTCTTCATTTTCCGGAGAGTCAACGTCTACCAATCCTTGATTTCTTCTCTTTGATCTGATCCAATCCCTTAAGCAGACTAACACTTCTAATGTGGTTCCGCCCAATGAGTGACATGTGTCTTCTATTTGATCTCGTGCTTGGATGAATACACTTTCAGAAGCCACTGTTGAGATAGACACATTAAGAACATCCCGTGCCATAACTATAAGTACCGGGAATTGCCTTTTATTATCTTGCCACTATTGTAAAGGTTGAAAGTTCTTCTTCGACTCCGTTGACTTTTGTAAATAAAATTGCATCTCATCACAATTTCGACTTGTGTTTGCTTGTGTTGTAAAAGTGTTCCATATATCTAAAGATTCATTATCATCGTCTTCATCGAATCCTGCATATGTAGACACAGAAGCAAAACTAGAAGGAGTATTAGTAGCAGAGTTGTTGTTATCATGTAATGTAGCATGTTATTCATATAATTTTGTTAAATTAGTATAAAGTTTACTTATGCAATCAATTGAAGATGGAGTTTGTGTTGCACCAACTTTCATATAATTATATAAACTAAATATTAAATTATGACAATATATTTTTTTTAATAGAAGGATTTAAGACTGCCCTAATACAATAAATATCAGAAATAGGAAAAAAATATTTTTTAAACTTTTCAAACATAACTGTAACTGCAGCTTTATATTTTATATTTGATTTTAAACCATAAAGTAAATATGAAATTTCAGCTATATGAGCTAAACCATTACAAACTGTTGGGTAATAAGATCCTGAAAATTCAACAGTAGCAGTGTAAAATTTACGTAAAAAATTTAAAAGTTCAGCAATTGATTTCCAATGTTCATCGGTTAACATATAAATCACGTTCTTACACTGAGCATTTGAAACATATGTTATTGTGTCTTTATACTTATAACATTCTTTTAAAAATAAATAAGTATAATTTCACCTTATAATAATCTCACCTGGCATGAATTTTGGTCTCAAATTAAATTGTTTACATTTTCTTTTAAATTCTATAAATCTATATTTTCTATTATTACCCTGAATAACTCCAACAACTCTTCGGAAAAGAGATAATTCAGTTGAAAATAAATCAAAACCACCTTTAACAATTAAATTATAAATATGACAATCACAACGAACATGAAATATATCAGGAAGTGACGGTTCTAATTCCACTTTTAAAAGATCTACAGCAGCAGTATTATTAGATGCGTTATCAAATGATATACAAAGTATTTTTTTATAAAGATTATAATTTTTGGCATAAGCACAAATAGTTTCGCTTATATATTTTCCAATTTGAATTTAATCCTCGTCATACGAAAGAGCAATAATACGTTTTTCCATTTTAAAATTTTCATCAATCCAATGACAAGTAAATGTTAAATAATCATAACCGTTTAAAGAATGCCCAATGTCTGAAGTAAAATTAACTAGCCATGAAAGGTTAGCGAACAAATATTGTAAATAAATAACATAATCATTATAAAGTCTAAAAATATCGAATCTACAAGTATTACGAGGAACACCTTTAAATAAAGGATTATACACTTATTGAATATAAGTAATTAAATATGAAAAAGAACCGACAACCATTTTTGCTAATTCAATGTGATCTTTCTTTGGATCGTATTTAACAAGGCCCCTCGTTAATGGATTAAGTTGTTATTGACTGGCGTCTAAATCAGAGACAAAAAACCAGTGTGTCGGATGAGCATTCTCTACATGCCTACCTATAATGCCCGTCCCCCCGTCACCACCCCCTCTCTTATGTTATAAGTTTTTCCACAAATATTACATCTAACTCTATCAGTGTCCCCAACTCTATCATAAAAGTTCCACACTTTACTCCTTTTTTTCCTACTCGGTACTTCTGGTAAAGGAGGTCTACGACTATCACTACCAGCACTAATATTGACATAAGGCACACTAGTAGGTGTAGGAATTTTAGTTTCAACAATATTATATGTATGGACATTATCATATTCATTATCTTCTATTCCAAATTTTTCTTGCACTTAATCATAATCTATATTTTGATTCCATGATGAAGAACCTCTAGATTTTTTACCCCTTGAACTAGATTTACTCATTCCCCTTAGCAAATCCATTATATATTTAATTTAAAATTTAATTTAAATAATCAATAAATAAATATGATAATTTAATAAATTAATTAGAAAATAAAACGAGTGTACCAAACTTCGGGATTCAGAATTCAATTGAAACTTGAAGCTCGAAGTCTTGCGTCTTGCTACTTTGAAAATTAATAATAATAATAACTTGAGAATTGATAATAGAGAGAATTAGGAGAGTATGAGAATTGAGAGAATGGTAGAAATAATTGTGTGATAAAAATGAGAAGAATATAAAGTATTTATAGATTTTTTTAAAGGATAAAAATGTAATTAATAAAAAATTAATAAACAAAAAAAAAAGGGCAAAAATGGTTAAATGACCGTTGCCCCACCCAACCCCAATCCCTGCCCCCCAACGGTAATATTACCATTGGGCCAACAACCCTTTGTATTTTTTTAATTTTTATTTTTAACGTTACCGATCCGGACCGGATTGGTCTTATCGGATTTTTTCCTAACCCGTGCGGGTTGGGGTTGGGGCCAAACCAACCCCCAACCCGTTAAGGCTTACCGGACCGGACTGGGTCCCTTACCGGGTCGACCGGTTCGGTTACCGATTAACCCGGACCTGTAGCCACCCATACATAGGACCCCTACAATGTAAATTGATATCCAAAAAGAGAATACATAAAGAAAGGGACATAAAACCTTACCTCCTCACATTATAGATGAGTATTAGGTAATCCCAATACTTTAGACTTTTGGAGATTCCAAACAATAAAGTTTGCAGGTCTATGACCATTCTTGAATGAGAGACTATCTAGTGTGAATTTAATTACACCACTAAACAATATTTCAGAAGTGCATTGCATGCTGGAATTCGTGTATGTTAGCTTACTTGCAAGTAACTTTGTTTTCTTGGGTGATTTTTGATGAAAAAGAGAATTCTGCAATAGAAATGATGGTTGGTGTATGCACGATGAAGCAACTTGCCATTACATAGATATGATTGATCAGACAACACTAGGCCATCAATTTTTAAAGAATGAATTCAATATCACTCCTCATCCAGGATGGCAGATCGATCCATTTGGGCACTCTGTCGTTGTCACGCCCCGACTTTTCCTAAGCCTTTACTTAGGGCGTGATGGCACCTGGACAATTATTTTCCACCAGGAGCACCATTTAATTCTCTTTATTTAGAAATTTAAACTTATATTCAAATACGGAGCTATTAATAAAAATAACAATAAAGAAATCTGTTTATGACTTTATTGAAAACATAACGCGAGCCCATGCTCGTGCAAATATTGTTTCTATATAGACATACTGATAAGGATTATTCTAAGTTGGGAGGGAGACCATTCCACACGGGCATTTCCCGAGACATTGGAACTGACATTTTGAACCTGACGAGTACCAAGCCCGAAGCAATGGACTTGGTATGACAAGAGGCTGCGGGACGATCGCTAGCCTTGGCGTGGAGCCTTTCCTCTATCACGTTTTTTTTGAAACATGTTAAATAAAGAGTCAGCCCTACCATCTGGGGCTGAGTGAGAACCTTACCCTGCAATTCAAAGCAACACCACAATATTCCAAGTGCAATCACATTATAACGTAATAAGCATATTGCAAAAACATATCAGGTTACAACATTTTTAAATATGCAGCAACTCCTCATAGGAAATTCTCAGTCTAACTAACACTTCATTTTATCTCGTATTATACGTTAAGACATTCCCCTGCATTTCCATATGTTTGTTACATTTATATATTTGTGAACTCGTATTCACTTTTCATATTTATATATAGGTGAACATGTATTCGTCTTTCATATTTGTTGCGGCGTGCAACCCGATCCATTGTATTTACGTATTTGTGAACACGTATTCACTTTACGTTTTGTTGCGACGTGCAACCCGATCCATTATGTTTACGTATTTGTGAACGCGTATTCACTTTACGTTTTGTTGCGGCGTGCAACCCGATCCATTATGTTTACGTATTTGTGAACGCATATTCACTTTACGTTTTGTTGCGGCGTGCAACCCGATCCATTATATATTTATATATTTATGTGAACACGTATTCACTTTTCATATTTTTCAGAAGATCGAATAAATACTATTCTCTTTCCTAACATTCTGTCATTCATAATTGTAACGATTATAACATTTTAACCATAACTCCAACTAAGGTGTTTCTCAAGCGGAAACTAAGGCAAGACGGAGATCATTCACTGTACCAAATTTCATTTAAAACTACTTTGGGTAACTAACACAAATTTATCCTCAAAACAACCACATGAAATTTGTTTCGGCAGAATATTTATTCAACAGAACCAAATCTTAGAATAATCATAACTCCTAATCTGTAAACCCGTTCAAGCCCCATAAAATCTCAAAACGACGAGAACAGAGAGCTACACGTCTCCATGTGAACCATACTTTCATATTCTGTACCATTTGGTACAGTTTTACACTTTTATTGGCTGCCCTTCTTGGATCTCGATAGATCCGAGGCAGAAACTTTAAACAGCGATAACTCTCAATCCGTAATTCGGATAGACCTCCGTAAGGTCTCAAAATGTCCACAACAGAGAGATGTAGATCTTTAATTTAGCACCAATTTTCATATTTCCCACGTATTAGTACAGTTTTACGTTTCAACGTCCTGCCCTTCTGGATTCCGATGAATCCGAGGCAGCAACTTCAAACTACAATAACTCTCCACTAGTAAGTCCGTTTTAACCTCTCTTTATCTATATCTGTCCGTAACGGAGAGATTTACAACCATGTAAATTTTCATGTAATTATAATAAGTAAAACTCAACAGAAACAGTCTGTAATTATGTCTTTCCGAATTTCGGCCAAATCTAAGGCAGGAACTTTGAACTATGATAACTTTCAAACCGTATGTCCATTTTACCTCATTTTGGTTCTATATGATCATAATAGAGATGTGTACCATTCTTCTGAATTTCATCAAATTCTAACAATTATAACTCAGTGAAATCAGTTCGTAAAGTTCATGACGCAACTAGTTGTTTAAACAATCAAAGACTCATTATTTATTTTCAACACTCAATTCTTATTCTAACATGTATTGAACTTAAAATAAAGGATGTTACCAAGAATTTCTGAGTGAGAAAACTCACCTTGTAAGCGTGAAAAAGGATTGTGGTTCGGTTGCTACAAGTGGTCCTTGCTCCTTCGTGTTCCCTAATTTTCTTGTTCTCCTTTCTCCCTTGATATTTTCCTGATTTTTTCCTTCTTGTTCACTTGATTTTTTTCCTGATTTATATTCCTTGTACTAGGTACTTTATTTTGTGTCAAATACACTATATAAGTTGAGGTGAGATGATGTGTTTGTATAACCTATGCGAGGTGGAATGACAAGAGTTGGAGGGGAAATGAAGGGGGGGGGGGGGAAGGGGAGGGGCGTGCACAACATGCATCTTGCCCTTTTTTTTTCTTCTTATTTTCATTTTATCTATCTATTTATCCAACTTTAACACTAACTCCATCCCATGCAATTTATTCTTTGTTTTCTTATATATATATTTTTTTATTAAACCAACCAACAACTATTTTTTTTTCCCCGTACTTTACAGTCGTGCAGCTTATCTTCTTGGGGCAGAGGTATTTAACCTTCTCACTGTTGCTACAGAACAGTAATTTGATGTAGTTTAGAGTTTAAGTTCTATGCACTGGAGATATTTACACAAGTAGATCACTTATAAGGTAATCAAATGTAAATCTGTATTATAATCATTAAATGGTAACTAAATTGCTGTCACATGGTAAACTACACTCTTGATAGTGTAATAAACCTTTTTTATTGTCAGTGTATATAATTTAAATTCTTAAATTAATTAATTTGAAGTTTATCATCCTAATCTGACTCAAAATATTTGACCTACTTTCTCTTCTCTCTAAATACTTTCACATGTAGGATTTGATTATGTTCATTTTGCGCGCATTGATTATAAAGATAGAGCAAAACGTAAGGAGGATAAAGCTCTCGAGGTTATATGACGTGCTTCGAGAACATTTGGTTCTTCCTCCAGGTTCATGGAACATTTTTATGCTTTGTTCATTTATTTTATATCATTGCTCACTTGTGATTAACACCATTTTGTGGGTGCTTTGCAGATATTTATCAATGCATTTCCGGTACATTATAGTCCACCAACTGGTTTCCATTTTGAAGTGGATGATGAATTTTTGTTCCAGTCCAGGTTCTATCTGAAAGCAAAAATAAGTCTCTCTATGCTTTATCATGCCTGGTTAATTTTGAGAAGTTACCTTGTTGGATGACTGTGTAATTAGATACAATTCAAGTCCATGCTAATAAATAGAGCTGTCCATAACACCAGCTAATTTCAGTTAAAAAAATCAGACAAATTATATAATGCTTTCCTACTCTTTTTTCTTTCTCTTATGCTTTTTCGAAATGGCTTATTTGTTTTGTTGATTGGTATCCAATTGTATTTGCTTTAACAGGTCAACAATGCTAATCTTATCATACATGATTCCATGGGAAATATGATTGAGTCACAATTTATAGAGCTGGATAACATTACCAGCTACTTGAGAAATTTTATATTGAGGTGTTTCTAGGAATATCACCCAAACAAGCTCCCAAATATTGGCTATTCTTTCGGGTTTCTGTGCCACCTCTTGGCTGGATTACTTATTTTATTTCTAAAGCATCGCAGAAAGGTAACACAAAATGTTCTTTCTCCATGTCTTTTTTCATCACTAATGTGCTCTATCAATGACTCAACTATCAGAAGGCATTGCCTGTTTTCAAAAGCTAAATGATCACAAATTCATCCCTCATCTGCTGAAATTATACATGGAGCTCCACTGGCTATGTTACAAAGATGGACGTTCCACTGAACTGGACTGTTGAAATTAGACCAGGGAACTTAAAGGCGTCCGTTTCCTCAAATCCCAGTCAGTGGAATCTCTTTATACTTCTACTTGTGTTCTATATCCTGGTTTGCATCTCGTTACACCTTGAGCTGAGCTAGTATTGCATTTTATTTCATTTTTTGAGATGCTTCATGTTATTATGTTGCTGCCATATTCTGGGCTTAACTATTGTTGCATTTGAGTTTCTCTCGAACTTGGTTGTTACACTTTGGGCTGTTGTGGTGAAGATATGGATATTACACTTGAAATATCCACTTTGCTATACGGTTTTTGAGGCCAAGAGTTGCTGCCTCTTTGGCAATTCTGTTGCTACCCCTGCTTGCTAATGTTCTGCTGTTGGGAACAACTTGCTACACTTGAATGAAAGAAACATACATCCAGTAATTACTGATGCATTTTTACTGAACTGCTGCAACTCTGAGATGATATTTTGGGTTGAAATCACTGATGTTTTGGCCAAACTACTGCTGCACTTTAGGCAGATTTGAAGCCAAATTGTTGTTGTGTTTTCTTGGCCAAATTTGAGCCAGTTACTGCTATGTTTTGAGTCACACAGCTGCTGTATTTTGAACTAAATAGCTGTTGTTTTCTGGCCACATTTTAACCTGCGTACTGCCGGATTTTTAGAACAGCTACTACTGCGATTTCTGTTACAAGAACAGATTACTAAACTTGATCGATTTCTATGACAAGAACATGATGCTACGCTTAGGCCAATGAAATTGAAATTGAGGCCACGTCCATTCGGTTCTGGTTATTTACTAATTTGAACAAGATACTACACTTAGGCCGATGAGAATGATTAATTTGAGGCCATGACCCTTCCGGAAAGGTTGTCCCTCGATTTGCTTTCCTTCGAAAAAGGGCAATGATGACACTTATGGATCTTTCACATATATATCAGATACCAACATACTTGGCGGGGAGACTAGATTGACTGACGAGTCACTAGTTCACAGTCATGACTTTTTTGGATTGTCCCTTTACAAAAAATATAGATCTGAGTCCGTAATTAAAACTCCTATTTTTTTATACGTATCCGAAGGTTTTACTCGCATTTATTTATTATTTACTAACTCTTTTACTAATGTTTTTGTAGGTACCCGGAGACGCATCCTATAAATTTTGCAGACCCTTAAAATGGAGTTTAATGTTGACTTTATTTGGTTAGATTAAAACTCCTATTGTTTTATACGGATCTAAAGGTTTTACTCGCATTTATTTATTTTTCTAAATTCCTTTCTTTTACACTTTTCGAGGAACATTTGAACAATAAGACATATCAAAGTGAGATTCTACAGAGATGAAGATTTACTGGAATCACACAAGTTTCCAATGGCAGAGATTCTCATATTATATATATATTTTTTTGTATTTGATGATAACATTAGATGTTTTGAAAAACAATTTGTAATATTTCGATTTAATGTATTAGAACAATTTCATTATGTGGGTGACATTTTAGTTATAATATATTTACAATTATAATTTATTTTTATTTAATAAATTAAAATTAAAATATAAAAAAATGTCAAAACCTAATTTTCCCGCCAATTTAAATCAAATTTAATAAAAACATTCCGTCAATTTAAATTACTTTTATTTAAAATTTTCCGCCAAAAAATATTATTTAAATAATAATTTCGCGGATTTTTTTTTAAAAAGGAGGGAAAAGTCAAAGTCAAACATCACATTTTGTGACGGTTTTTATAACCGTCACAACAACCGTCACGAATTTGTGACAGTGCCTACCGTGACACTTAGAAAAACCATCACGAAAGGCCTTTCGTGACGGTTTTTAACCGTCACAGTAGGCCTTTTTTTGTAGTGTATAATCAATAGAAAAAGAGACATCCTTGAGCTCGACATGATTGTTAGCGTAATGACCCGTTCAGTCATTTTGGACTTATTACCTGTTGTGATCCAACTACCCTTTCCGTAGAATCTTTTCGACGTTTGTGACTTGCGGGGATGAGTGACACGTTTTTCGAGGTGAATTGTATAGGTTTCAAGAGGAAAATCTAAGTTACAAGTTTTGAAATGAAAAGTGTTGACTAAAAGTTGACTTTTGGGTAAACGTGTCTATTTTCATATTTTCTCGCTTCCATTAGGTGCGAAAAACTATTTATGACTTAGCCGAGTCTTTGATTCGCTTCCTGAGGCATTCAGGTGTATTTTGAGTTTTTGGTTACTAAATATGAATTTTGGAAATGTTTAGGGTGAGTTGTGGAAACACAAGCCGTAACATTGTCGAATTGATATTTTGAATGCGTGAGCAAGTTCGTATCATCGTTTACACTTGGGTAGCATATTTGGCTTGTATTCGGGAGGTGTCGTTTGAGTTTCTTGTGTTGGATTAAAAATCCCGTGTTTTGTGTAATTGTTTATTCTCGTGTAATTGCACATGCGTGATTGTTTTGTACATGCGGAAGTTAGTCCGCACATGCGAGAGATTGCTAGTTCGGGGAGGTCCGCTTCTGCGGAACCTTTGGCGCAGGTGCATGGCCATATCTGCGGACCTCGACCGCTTCTGCACCCTATTGACCGATAAGTTGAGACTGCTCCTGCGACTATTTCTCCGCAGATGTGAGGCCGCTTCTGCAAGGAATGGTCTGCAGAAGTGGAAATCGCTAAAATCATAACCTTAAATTCTAAGTTCGATTTTTAGACTTCATTCCCCATCCATTTCATTTCTAAGCTCGGTTTTTGTGGAGAATCAAAGGGGTTTTCAATCTTGAATTACTTATTATACCATGTTTTCTTACATTATTTGTGGATTAGAATCATATTTTGGGTAGAAAAGTTTAGGGCTTTAAGCCAAGTTTCTAAAATGGGATTTCATGAAATTTGTGCTAAGATTTAGGCTTTTTATGTTGATTCTTTAGATTTAGATTATGTAATTCATGGGAAACTATTACTGGGCTTGAATGTCTAATTTATATCCACGATTTCTATATGAGAATAAGGGTTCTCCCAAATTGGGGATTTTTGATAAATAGTGCATTTGAAGACCTAATTGTGATTAGTTTCTCATCACATTTAAGGATATGACTATTTAGATTATGGGTAATATATTTTTAAATTATATTTTCTATGTTGCCCTTGTGAGCTCGATCACTTTTGAGTTGCTTATTGGTTTAGAAGCATATTTTTATGGATGTCTTTAGATATGTGTGTTAACGTAGAATATATAATATCTAGACTATGATCGTTTGGAAGCGCTCTGAAAAAGGCAGGAGCTTGACGCATGAGTTCGTGGCATGTGCTCTGCAGTAAGGTAGGCTACTGTTTATTTTTATACTCCGATAGAGAGTATGTATAGCTTATAATCATTGAAGGGTGTTGGGCGTGATGTGGGTTCCACCTTAGTGATTGTGATGAGCACTTGGTGAGTATTGGTGTATTGTGTTGGTAATAATTCCTCTTAGGTTGGTATTAACAACTCTTATGTGGGCTATGATAGCCGTGATTGAACTCCTACCTGATTTGTGAATTGATTTATCTCATTACTCTATGTCTTCTACATGTGAAAAGACTGGTCTTTGGAATCATTGTGAAACTGATGGCATTAAGGCACTTAATTATTCATCTCTTATGTACATGACCTTTCATCTCATAGTTCCATGATAATTGTTTTACTTACTGCATGTATTCTAATACCAATATTATTATTAAAATAAATCTTGATATGATATGTTGTTGGTTGGATGAGACCGGAAAGGAAGGTAAATGAATTGATATGAGATGAATTGATAATGAGATGATTTGATACGAGATGATTTGATATTAGATGAGGCTCTACCAGCTTGAGGGATCATACTAGACGGTCGTGAGCGGTGTATGGATTTTGCGGAGTCCTCCATGGATCATGGTTATATGGAAAAGTTAAATAACATGTGTATACTAGGTTGATGAATGGTGAATTTCATTCATGCATTACATACATCATCGTTTATATATATATTACATGATATATGCTTATCTAATTATTCATGTTCTGAAGTGTTATGTATTACACAAGAAGTAGGTTTATTTGAGAGTTAATTTTGAGGTAGACCCAATCTTTATATGTGTTACATGTTTCTTATTGTCGACCTATGATGCCTACGGGGGTATGTTGTGCACTTATATTACACTTGCTGCATCTTTATTTGGATGAATATACAACTCCTTCTACTAGTTTGAGGCCTCGTGGTTGACGTCCGAGGCTACATCTTTGAGACTTCAAGGTGAGCCTTACCATTTCATCATCAACTCTGGATCTCCCTCTTATTTATTTTTATGTTCTTGTTATCTTTCCAAGACAATGTTATTGCAGACTTGTATTTATTATGTAGATGCTCCTGTACCGATTTAGACAAGGTTTTTGGGATGTAATAATTAGATGATTCCACATTTTTATGACTATTTATATATGGCAAGACAATTTTTAAGTTTTACTTCTCATTATTCTATTTTAAAGTCTTTGAATTGATTAGTTAATTTGGGGATGGTCCGTGTAATGACTCGAAAAGTCATTATACTTATTTTACTTAAAATCTCTATATTATCCTTTCTGAGCCTTTTCTTGTATGGTTGTGACTTGCAGGGATGGGTGACACAGTTTTTGAGGGAGTCGAGCGAGTTTCAAATCCTTTTTGATAAGTTTAGAAATTCCTAAGTTAAGAGAATAAAAGATTTGACTCATAGTTGACTTTTGGGCTAAATGCGTCTTTTTATGGTTTCATCGATTCCATTAGGTCCGAATGATATTTATGACTTAGTCGAGCATTCGGTTTAGTTCCCGAGGCAATTGGATGTGTTTTGGGTGGTTGGTTGAAAATTAGAAAAACAAAAACTTAAGGATAGACTTTGGACAAACTTGAGTTATGAAGACATTTTTTCGGAAATTTTGAGTGCGTGAACAGGTTCGGAATGTATTTTATGATAGAAATGCATATTTGATTTGTGTCCATAGGGTTCCGGATGATTTCCGAATGTTGAGTCGAGAGTTGGCAAAAACTAAAGAAATCTTGTTCAGTTGTTACTGATTTTCTTCTTCGCGTTCGCGAGGAGGGAACCACATTTGCGAAGAGCAAGGACCAGTGGGGTCGCGTTTGTGTTGCAGGGCCCGCGTTCAAGAAGGGGAATGAGAGTTGGGCCGGGTCATCCAACCTATTGCGTTCGTGATGGCCCATGTTACATTCATTTATCCATTTTTAGAGTTATTGTTACACCCCGTAAGTCCAGAACATGTAAAAGAGAATGTACGTAAGGAAACAAGACTTGGAAATTAGTACGAAAGGAAGAATTGTTTTTCCGACGGAAAATCTTCCGAACGTCGGAAAGGAAAAATGTTCGTTATTGAGAATTGGATTCTCAAAATGCATTATTTGAAGAGTATGGAACTTATAAATATTATGGAAATTTATTTTTACGGATTTGGTCACGTGGGGCCCACCCGAGGAATTTTACATTTTTGTGGGGTCCACGAGGGTTACGGAATTTTATGGACGAATGAGAGGGCGACACGTGGCACCCCCATAAGTGGTCTTGGTCGAATTAGAGGAGGGGTATTATGGTCATTGAACCTCTTGGAAGATAAGTCTTCAAAGCTTGACATAATTGACTAGTCAACTTGCCACTTAGGCTTGATCCATGTGATTTTAATCCTAGCCTCACATTTGTTTAAGTCTAAGCCCTCCATTGTGTGTTATAAGGTTAATACTAGTGCAAGACTTGCCATTTAACACTTAGAAAAATTAGAGAACCTTGTGTTCTTCAAGGAAGCTCTCGGGTTCACTATAATTCCCACACAAAAAAATTTAGTTTTTGATCCATTAGCCACAAGACTTTAACCCAATGTCCCCAAGGATATTGTAAGGTTATCTCAATAGAAAGATTTCGGAAAAAACACATTTTTACGTTAGTCGCAAGGCGGAAACTAAGGGAGTTCTTCAACTTTGAAGTTAGAACTTGAAGATGGGTTCTTCATAGGCCTCTAAGGAGTGCTTGGAGCGGATTGGAACCTAAGGAAAGGAGCTAAGAATTGCTAAGGCGCGACTTTGGAATCTTGGAAATTTTAAGGGCTTATAAAGGTATAAATTTTGTCGTTTTGGTAGTTAAGACTTACTTATTGTTGTAGCTATGGATTTTAGCAAGCATGTGTTATATAGTATGAAGTTTGATATGTTTATTGGCAATTGGAACCCTAATCCGAAATCTAGCATGTTTAACTTTAAGATTTCAATTCTAGTCGATTATTAGTCTAAGCGTCGCATGTTGTATAAAGAAGGAAATTGTAGTTGTTGAAGTTGTTTAGACTATATAACATGTTAGACCTTAGAACTTGGAATTGTAAGAAGGATTGAAAAAGACTTAGTGTTGTTCTAGAGGTTGGCCGAGAATGGCTTTTGGCATATTCACTATTTCGTATGAATTGTGGGGCGGAATTTTACACGTATTGTAAGGCGTGTAATCCCCTTTGTTTGGTTGTTGTTTGGAGCCTTAAATGTGGCTTGTTGGTTATTGTATTCGGCCTTGAAAAAGGTGGCAAAGTAAGTAGAAACAAAGGAGGTGCTGCCCGATTTTCCGTAGAATTAGAGATCGTATGTCGCGCCCTTTTTCGGCCGCGGCATTTATTTTCTAAACTCCTGCTCAAATAAAAGGTTAGAAAAATAAAAATAGAAAATGCTATTAATGTTCAAAATGCTTAAAGGTTTTAAAAATGCTAAAAGGATGCTAAAATTGCAAAAGATGCTAAAGTTTGAAAGGGTGCTAAAAATTGCTAAAGGGTGCTTAAATGCTAAGGGTTCGCGGAGTCGCCACCTAATTAGTTTGGGTGAATTAGGACACCTAAATGTTTAACTAGTTTAAAGTAAAACATTAACTCCATTTTATGGTCTGCTAAACTTAGTGAGATTCTGGGTAAGGGTTCTTTATTAATCTAGAGGGAAGGGGTTAGGCACCCTCTAAGATCCGCTAACTTGCGGTTGTCCTGCCAAACCTAGGGTTAATTATTATACTAAAAAATGCATGTTTTGAAGGGTATTTAAGAAAAAATCTTCGTGAGAAAAGAAATGTGTTCTTACTAAGAGAAAGTTGTAAGATTTATCTGCAAAAGCCAAGGTTAGTTTTTACAACCGTGCAATTAGAATGCCTGGATACTATCTTAGTCATAAATATAATAGAAGTAAAATGTATGCAAGTATTCCTTTATCTAAGGGGTATATATTGCTTAGCATGAGGATATAATATTTTTGTGATAAGAGGGAGGACATGTCTATTATGCAAAAGCGATTCTTTTCTTGTATTAATAGGAAATTATACCACGATTTTTAGGATATCTAGGCAAATAATATTTCAAACTTATTATGCAAGTGTAGGGTGCTAAATGATTTATTATAACTATTAAGCAGCGAGGTAAGCCTAGAGTAAGTAAATCAAACTGATTTCTAGCTATTGATTCAAGGTTTAACCATTATAAATACATAATTAATTAATAGCGTTAGACAATTAATTACAATAAATGAATAGGGAGAGGATATGAATTAACAATGGCGACTCGAAGGAAGGCGATGTGATTCACGGAGTTGAAATTCGATGCGGATAGAGAAATGCACATAGATGCGGGTGTTAATTTGCCACGATGAGTCTCAGTGAGACTCTTTATTGCTCCGATGCATGCCATGTAAAAAAAACAAAGAAAGAAAAGGATTAGTAAATATTCCAAAGGATACGAATGAATATGTGCATATCTTAGCTAATATTTAATTAAATCAGTCCCTAAACTAATAGCAGTTGAACAAGAAGAAGGCAGAAATCAATATGCATTTGGACATTACAACAATGTGCATTTAAACTCACAGAGAGTAATGTACATGAGATGTGCAAGGCCATAAAGCCAGAAGGGGTAACATGTCGATCAGGCACATACAGGCCCCATATCGCAAGACAAAAGTTATGTATTTGAGATACAAACAATCACGCATGTGAATATAAACGTATATGACCAGATTTAACTCAAGACCAAAGGAGAAGATAACATGCATTCCAATTTATCCCGCATGGGCGGCGATATTTTTGACACCCGACAAATATGACTCGACTTTTAAAAGTAAAGCGATAACATGTAAAGGGAGGTTTAGCTTGCATATATTATAGATCAATTGGTCCATGTATTATGAGTTCCTTCATGGCCCTACAGCAGCTATTTTCCGGATTGGCTTATCTAGGTTATCCTCTTTGTTTTATATAATTTAGCCATGTCGTTATTAGTGTCTCCTCATTCCGTATCTTACCGATTGCAGAAGAAGGCAGGCAAAATGCGACATAAATAAGCTTGGCCCCAAACACATATCAACAGGAGCACGCAAACAGACAGAAACAGGAGAGTATATATTTTTAAAACAGGCGAAATTAATTAGCAATTCCAGCTAGCTCAACTTACATTCCTATATGCTTGCATGAAATGAAAATGACTCGCAGACACGTATTCTTAAAGAGGCAAACAGAATGCAAATAGAGACATAATGCCAATATGTTTCTTTTTTTAATCAATCTCAAGCAAGGAAGAGGAAAAAACATGCATTTTGATTTACTCAACATGGATGCCATCATGTATAACTCTCGGTTTTCTATTTAATCTTTTAAAAGGAGGACAAAGTAGAAGCCACATAACAGGGATTAATAAAGTGAATACTCATATTAACAAGGAACTGCAAGTATACGGTCATTACAGGAAGAATCATACATAAATCATGCCTTACCACATGAGATGGGATGATTAAGCAGAGACCATGATTCAAAGTAAATGCGGACCTCTAGGTCGAATAAGAAACTGAAGGTGGACTCTATCATTCTAGTTTATATGAAACCAACAGACAAGCAATCGCAGGCTGAACTAGGAACATATATGCCTATCCTTGCGCAGTTTAGGTGGTCAAGTAGCATATTAACCATAACATACATGAAGTCTTCCGAACAAAATCATAAACACTCGAACATACCAGAATGTCGACAGGATTTAAGGGAAAAGCGAGTGAAGAAGCAGATACATAGACCAGTAGGCATTTTGAAACGGGATAAGAAATGAATCAAATGCCCATCTAAGGGAAGCAGGGAATAAAATCATAGCCAAACAGGACCATCACTTATCCAGCAGTTTCAACATGAACAACTTTTTTGCCACTGATACAGTGACATGTACTTCTAGACCACCTAACAATTGAACCAAGCATACACAGACATATATCCCAAATACTTAAACATGCCGACTTATGTAAAGTGAATATATAATCAGTCTAATTTTACTACATGACAGACCAGGATGTCCAAATGGTCGGGATAAGATGGGCATACAGAATTATTTAGGTTAAGTTCAAAGACAATCAGACAAATTACCACTGCAAACGATGTTTGACCAGAATTAAACTCCTAGAAGCAAGGCTAAAGAAATACACAAGGGTTAGACCTATCCCTGAAGAAACGAATGCAGGTACGGATGCGGATAAAGGGGGGCAAGGCATAAAGCTCAAAACTGACTCTTCCCTTTATGTTCGGAATCTTAGTTTACAGTAAATTACGTACAGAAATCTTAAAACAACAGGGTAGTTTTTTTTTTCAAATATATAAAAAAAATATGATTACACCCAGATTTCTATATGTGAGTTGCAGACATTTTTATACAAAAACAAGTCATAATACTATGCCTCTACTTACGCAGTCTCTAAGACAAACAACATCCTCACATAAATATTCAGTCGTCGATAATCGAGAACCAACAGGTAAGGCGAATGACCACTCGCATCTCTTACATTAATTATTTGACAAATCATATTTCAGACTTTCATTAGACAAATACTTGGACAGCAGAATACCCACATATTGTAACAACAAACACGAATGTAACACGAAGCGACAACAAACAGGATAAAACAGGTTTCACATAGTCGACTGCAAAATCAGAGTTTCACGAAGAGGAATGGATTTACCTTCTCCGGATCCTATTTCGCGTAGAATTCTTTCGATTATGGAGACAACTAAATTGATTAACAAACTGGAACAACTAAACTGAATCTTAGAACAACATCTATCACAAAGCATTTCGCAAATAAGTATCTACCATCACAATCAAACAAACAGATATTCACCAAACCGGGACTTCACTATTCGCCGAAATAACCTTGCATTTATCGTAATCCGAGCAGAACTAAACAAATAAATTCTAACATTATACTAGCATGAGACACACGAAAAAATGCAGAAATTCAGCAATGTGACGAAATCAGTAGGGAGTGGAATTTTACCTTCTCTGGCGGCGAACCGAGGCAGCGTATCAAGTGTCGGTCCAATCGACGGGTTTTGGTTTTTGCGATGCGAATAAAAGAGAGAAGGTTTAGTCACTGATATTGGCTGGAATTAAGAGAAGGGTTCGACTGATCCCTGAATCGATGCTATCCCCTGGCTGAACTCTGCTGTGGTGGTGCTTTAACTGCTGCTAAGGGTGAAACGATGGCTATCTCACTGAGCCCTCTCTGACTGAGCTCTTCGACTGACCTAACTGAGCTCTGTATCGATGCTCTCCCCCCCATATTGTGCTCGACTTGCATGTGCTTATATAGCCCTCCCTCGAGTCCTAATAATGGTAAGTAAATGAAGGCGGATTTTGGACGATATTGGTGCTGATTTTGGACTGATTTGTTACTGATTTTAGAACGATTTGTGGTTATGGGAAACTCTGATTTACGCGATTTGGGTCACGATTTTGGAAGGGTTCTTGCTATGGTAGGCTCTAAGAAAGGAAACCTGAGATTTTGGTTGTGATTTGGTGGGATTTAGGGCGTGTGGGTAAGGAGGCGGCGACGGGAATTTAGGGTTCTAGGTTTTCTTTTATGTTCTGTTGTGAGGGAGACGATGAAGAGGGCTGAAGGGTTTGGGCGGATATAGGATAGAGGGGCGAGTGGGCTGGCGGGTCGCGGGTTTGGGCTGGGCAAAAATTAAAAGGTGGGCTGAGTATTAATTAGGTATTTAATTTTAGGAGTTAATTTTAGGTATTTAATTAGTGTTAAATTAATAACATAAATTGCTTATATTATTTAGGTGCTTTATTAAAATTATTACAAGAATAAAATGGGCGTGCTATTTAATTAGTGCTTAATGTTTAGAATGCGACGCTATTATTTTAAAAATCTTATTATTATGCATTATTGCGATGTTAAATTAAAATTAAAATTGAGTCTAGATTAAATTACTTAAATGCTAAATGCGAGTATGATATTTAAGAATCGTTTAAAGCTTTATAAATGCGGTGCTATTAAATGCATATATCAGATTAAAATTGATTTTAAATTACAAATGATTACTAATAAATGCGGCTATGCTACCTGACACGACGTTATTGCTAAATTATTTATTTTATGCATTTATTAATTATTTAAGAATTACGACAAAGCTTAAAGTTAATTAATGCGGGCGCGAGACTCTAAGTGCTTAAAACTCTACGCGATGCCATTATTAAATTGTTTATTTATGCCTGTATTTATGTTCTATTGCTGCATTTTATTATTTTAAAATTATTAGAATTATTGTTGAAAATTAGTGTAATTCTATAGTTAATGACTGGACGGGAGGGTCAAAAATTGGGTGTCAACAGATGTCCCTCTTTGTATGGAGATGATGGAAGAATCTTCGGACAAAGACGTTGACTCATAGCCAATTTTGTCTCGATCTTCAGAATTGCAAAAAATGTTGGGCAGGTAGACAAGGTTGACGCAAAAATCAAAATCTGTCCCAGTGTCGAGTTATGACGACACTGGGATACCATGGTCAAAATATCAAGGCGGGCTAATGCGGACTCAAAGCTGTCCCAGTGTCGAGTTATGATGACACTGGGCTATGGTGCAAAAAGTAAAAGAATATAACTGGCTTGAACACAGGGTGTCTTGCATGGCTTGTGGTCTGGTTCTATGGTGATGTGGGCGAGTGGACGGCGGCTGAGGCGCTACGCGTCGTTGGGAAGGTTGGCCCGGCAGATTGCCGGTTATTTGTAAGAAAATCCACGTTGTGCTCCTGCTGCTGCATGCTAAGACTTGAACAAACGGTTAGTGCATAACTGTTAAGGCAAAATAATGATGCATAATTTTAAAGTAATGCAACTGTGAGTAGAAAAGGTTATCCTGCAAAAATATGATGCCTGCTGTGTTGATGCGATGCTGCAAATGCTGTGATTTCGCCCTTGCACGGACGTGTTGCGATTGTGAATGCGGATACGTTGTCCTTGCTGCAATTGTCCCTGTAGACTAAAGCTCAAGAAAGAGTTAGTGCATAACTGCTAAGACGGAATAATATATGAGAGAAAAAAAAATGCAATTTTGAGAACAGAGAAATCGTCCCTGCGTAGATGTGATATGCTGACTTGTCGTCGTTTTCGGACTTGTCGTCGTTTTCGGACTCGTCGTCGTTTTCGGACTCGTCGTCGTTTTCGGACTTGGCGTCGTTTTCGGACTTGGCGTCGTTTTCGGACCTGGCGTCGTTTTCGGACTTGGCGTCGTTTTCGGACTTGGCGTCGTTTTCGGACTTGGCGTCGTTTTCGGACTTGGCGTCGTTTTCGGACTTGGCGTCGTTTTCGGACTTGGCGTCGTTTTTGGACTTGGCGTCGTTTTCGGACTTGGCGTCGTTTTCGGACTTGGCGTCGTTTTCGGACTTGGCGTCGTTTTGGACTTGGCGTCGTTTTGGACTTGGCGTCGTTTTGGACTTATTCTTCTTTGCTCGCATAGACTAAAGCTCGAGGAAGAGTTAGTGCATAACTTCTAAGAAAAATAAAGCAAGAATGATAAAAATGCAATTTTGAGAAGCGAGAAAATCTTGTGTAGATGTAATATCGCGATGATGGCGTCGTTTTGGACTTCTTTGTCTTGATAACGTCGTTACTGGGCGATATTCTTCTTTGGCGTCGTTGCGTGGACTCATTTGTCTTGCGATCGCGTCGTTACTGGGCGTGTTCTTCTTTGGCGTCGTTGCGTGGACTTCTTGATCACGTCGTTATGCGGGCGTGTTCTTCTTTGGCGTCGTTGCGTAGACTTGTTGTCTTGATAACGTCATTGCACGGGCGTATTCTTCTTGGCGTCGTTGCATGGACTTGTTGATTACGTCGTTGTCTGGACGTGTTGCTGCTGGCGTCGTTGCGTAGACTTCTTTGTCTTGATAACGTCGTTACTGGGCGTGTTCTTCTTTGGCGTCGTTGCGTGAACTTCTTTGTCTTGATAATGTCGTTATGCGGGCGTATTCTTCTTTGGCGTCGTTGCGTGGACTTGCGATCACGTCGTTATGCGGGCGTGTTATTCTTTGGCGTCGTTGCGTGGACTTGCTGTGCTGATAACGTCGTTGCACTGGGCGTGTTCTTCTTGGCGTCGTTGCGTAGACTTCTTTGTCTTGATAACGTCGTTATGCGGGCGTATTCTTCTTTGGCGTCGTTGCGTGGACTTCTTTGTCTTGATAACGTCGTTACTGGGCGTGTTCTTCTTGGCGTCGTTGCGTAGACTTCTTTGTCTTGATAACGTCGTTATGCGGGCGTATTCTTCTTTGGCGTCGTTGCGTGGACTTCGATCACGTCGTTATGCGGGCGTGTTGTTGTTGGCGTCGTTGCGTGGACTTGCTTTGTCGCGATAACGTCGTTACTGGGCGTATTCTTTGTTCGCGTCGTTGCGTAGACTTCTTTGTCGCGATAATGTTACACCCGTAAGTCCAGAACATGTAAAGAGAATGTGCGTAAGGAAACAAGACTTGGAAATTAGTACGAAAGGAAGAATTGTTTTTCCGACGGAAAATCTTCCGAACGTCGGAAAGGAAAAATGTTCGTTATTGAGAATTAGATTCTCAAAATGCATTATTTGAAGAGTATGGAACTTATAAATATTATGGAAATTTATTTTTCACATTTGGTCACGTGGGGCCCACAGGAATTTTACATTTTGTGGGGTCCACGAGGGTTCTGAATTTTATGGACGAATGAGAGGCGACACGTGGCACCCCCATAAGTTGTCTTGGTCGAATTAGAGGAGGGGTATTATGGTCATTGAACCTCTTGGAAGATAAGTCTTCAAAGCTTGACATAATTGACTAGTCAACTTGCCACTTAGGCTTGATCCATGTGATTTTAATCCTAGCCTCACATTTGTTTAAGTCTAAGCCTCCATTTGTGTTATAAGGTTAATACTAGTGCAAGACTTGCCATTTAACACTTAGAAAAATTAGAGAACCTTGTGTTCTTCAAGGAAGCTCTCGGGTTCACTATAATTCCCACACAAAAAAATTTAGTTTTTGATCCATTAGCCACAAGACTTTAACCCAATGTCCCCAAGGATATTGTAAGGTTATCTCAATAGAAAGATTTGGAAAAACACATTTTTACGTTAGTCGCAAGGCGGAAACTAAGGAGTTCTTCAACTTTGAAGTTAGAACTTGAAGATGGGTTCTTCATAGGCCTCTGGGAGTGCTTGGAGCGGATTGGAACCTAAGGAAAGGAGCTAAGAATTGCTAAGGCGCGACTTTGGAATCTTGGAAATTTTAAGGGCTTATAAAGGTATAAATTTTGTCGTTTTGGTAGTTAAGACTTACTTATTGTTGTAGCTATGGATTTTAGCAAGCATGTGTTATATAGTATGAAGTTTGATATGTTTATTGGCAATTGGAACCCTAATCCGAAATCTAGCATGTTTAACTTTAAGATTTCAATTCTAGTCGATTATTAGTCTAAGCGTCGCATGTTGTATAAAGAAGGAAATTGTAGTTGTTGAAGTTGTTTAGACTATATAACATGTTAGACCTTAGAACTTGGAATTGTAAGAAGGATTGAAAAAGACTTAGTGTTGTTCTAGAGGTTGGCCGAGAATGGCTTTTGGCATATTCACTATTTCGTATGAATTGTGGGGCGGAATTTTACACGTATTGTAAGGCGTGTAATCCCTTTGTTTGGTTGTTGTTTGGAGCCTTAAATGTGGCTTGTTGGTTATTGTATTCGGCCTTGAAAAAGGTGGCAAAGTAAGTAGAAACAAAGGAGGTGCTGCCCGATTTTCCGTAGAATTAAAGACCGTATACTTAGTATTATTCTACGTAGAGACTAGAAGTTGATAGTCTTGTTGTGACCATTATAGGTTGACAACTCGTGCACGGCGTAATTCGGCTTAGCTTGTGGATATTAGCCGAAAAGGTATGTGAACTATCTCCTCTTCTAGCATGATTCCTTAGAATAAAGAAAGTAAGTTCTACTCCTTGAATGATCCATTCCTTGCTTGTATTTGGATTGCCTAAAATAGAAATTGTTCTATGTACTTCCTTGAGTGTACTTTGATGTTTAAATTGTAAGTAGTATAATCCATTTCCTTAGGGAAGTTTGGATTCTTAAAAGTGAAGGTATTTTCTTAAAGTACATAGAGGCTTGAAAAGGAAGTGGTTTCCAAATCTTTTGGCTAGTGCCTTAGTTCTAAAACCTAAAGGTCATTATAATGACTTTAGGGGAGTCAAAGGAGTGATTTACTTATTTGATTTAAAAGAGGAGAAATTACATGATTTAAGAGAAGTAACTCGCGTTAAGGGTGAAGTTACTTGAGGTTTAAAAAGTAGAAGAAAACTTGTTTTCTAACTATTAAGAGACTTGAAGTATTTTGAAAGTTAAGAACTTGATTTGTAAGTATGTGATACTTGGTTTTAATAGTATAAGTCTCTTGGTTATTGAAGGAATGGATACGCCTAAAACCATAAAGGGTTATAACGGCTTTATGGGAAGTTGGTTATAACGGCTTTATGGAAGGTTTAGGAAGTTGTCTAAGTGTGCCTTGATAAGTACTTTGGCTTGTTAAAAGAGAATTATTCTATGTATAACTTGATTAGTACTTTGGCTTGATAAATTGAGGATTTGTCTAAGTGTGCCTTGATAAGTACTTTGGCTTGTTAAAAGAGAATTATTCTAAGTATGCATTGATAAGTACTTTGGCTTGTTAAAAGAGAATTATTCTATGTATAACTTGATTAGTACTTTGGCTTGATAAATTGAGGATTTGTCTAAGTGTGCCTTGATAAGTACTTTGGCTTGTTAAAAGAGAATTATTCTAAGTATGCCTTGATAAGTACTTTGGCTTGTTAAAAGAGAATTATTCTATGTATAACTTGATTAGTACTTTGGCTTGATAAATTGAGGATTTGTCTAAGTGTGCCTTGATAAGTACTTTGGCTTGTTAAAAGAGAATTATTCTAAGTATGCCTTGATAAGTACTTTGGCTTGTTAAAAGAGAATCATTCTATGTATGCCTTGATTAGTACTTTGGCTTGATAAATTGAGAATTTGTCTAAGTATGTCGTGATAAGTACTTGGGCTTGTTAATTGAGAATTGCCTATATGTGCTGGAAATAGCCGGTTGTGTGCTATTGGTATATCAGTCATTTCGGGGTCATTCCCCGGGTTTGTGGCATTTGCATAATTCCGTGGATTTGCTACCCACGATGCGAGGAATACCTCATGCGAGTCCGTAGGGCTTATGCGGGTGAAATAGTCCCATGCGGGCGGGTCCAGCCTATGCGAGGAATACCTCATGCGAGTCCGTAAGGGCTTATGCGGGTGAAATAGTCCTATGCGAGAAATACCTCATGCGGGTCCGAAATGGCTTATGCGGGTGAAATAGTCCCATGCGGGCGGGTCCAGCCTATGCGAGGAATACCTCACGCGGGTCCACGCGACCTATGCGGGTGAAATAGTCCCAGGAATAGGATTGCTAAATGATCTTCGCGCGGATGGTCCTGCTGATCATGAGCTTCCTAGTTTATATTGTAAGGATACTCTCGCTTACTCTCATTGTTAGTAAGGCACAATGTGTTGTATTTTGATTATCATATATGTCCCCGGATTTGTTTGTGTTACCCTATGGTCATGTTTTTACGAGGTGGGATTCCGGGGCATGGGACCACGAGGTATTGAGGACACAGGTGGGACTTGGTGTTCATGTATCCTTATTGGTGTTATTACATCGGATCGCCGGCGGTGAGGAAGGATTCCACGCGTACGATTGATATTATGGGCGTGAGACCCACGTGGTTATATTGAGTAATGACTTTGAGGGCTGCGTCACGACTTGATATGATCGCTTATGTGTTATGCTTGTAGGTTGGATATCATACATGTCTCCCGTGTTATTTAGATCGCTATGATTTTATTACGCATTTCATCGCTCACATACTTGGTACATTCTTCGCGACCTCGCCTTCGAAGCTGCGTTCATGCCGCAGTTTTAGGTATGCAGTTCGGTGATCGGCAGGTGTAGGATCCTGCTCAGGGTTTTGGATAAGCTCCTTCTATTCCGGAGTTTATCTTTGGTATATGTCCTTCAGTACAGGCTTTGTATAGTTTTGGGTGCACGGGCCTTGTCGTCATAGTTGATTTAACTCACAAGTCTGTATTCATATGTGGGATTGGACTTATGTACGGTGTAATGTCTTTTGTTTATGTATATATGGCAGCCTTGTCGGCTTTGCCCTTGCACGTACGGTTGTTTTAAAAGAAAAAAAAATGAGGTGTTATTTAATTTCTGCAGTTTACTTGTATTGTTAAGGTAGAAGGGTGCCCAGGTAGGGCACCAGTCACGGGCCCGGGGTTCGGGGTGTGACAGTTATAGACCTCGATTTTGGGTGATTTCAAGAGCAAAATTTAAAGTTTTTCATTGGGGGTAATTTCTAAATCCTAATCTTAGTCTTTTCCATCGATATATTCCTTTAATTTGGGCTTTAATCCATGATTCATGAATGAGAATTGGGGGGGGTTTCACTTAGGACAATGGTTTATTTATTTCATGAAATTG
Source organism: Przewalskia tangutica (assembly GCA_029844215.1). Taxonomy (NCBI): domain Eukaryota; kingdom Viridiplantae; phylum Streptophyta; class Magnoliopsida; order Solanales; family Solanaceae; genus Przewalskia; species Przewalskia tangutica. The sequence goes on from CM056734.1 coordinate 86,522,646, forward strand.
AATTTAGAATTTCATGATTTTTAGGATTTAGATTATATGGGTTATTGATAAGATAATTTTACATTCAATTTTCCATTTTGCCCTTGTGGGTCCGGGGTCCCCTTTTTGGGTTAGCTTGGGGATTCTTAATTAGTATACCAATATGGGTGTTGTTGAATTCGTATGACTATAGAGTATTGTTTTGACCTTGTATAACTTGTATTCACGATAAATTACCATTTTGACCCTCAGGATTTAGGGATGAGGTTTGACCTTTTTAGACCCTAATCCTTTCTTATAGAAAAGTGTGTACCATTAGACTCGTAATCTCATCTAGATACCATATTTGAACAGATTGAGAATGTGCGGATGTTCAATGTAAAGGGAAGGTGCTCGAGTAACTCTTCGACTCCGGAAATAGGCTAGTTAAGACTTACTAGACCTTAATGTATTGTTATGTGTTAGTAACTTAACTAATTAAGGGAGTATAATGGGGATTTGAGGGTCTCATACTCATGAGGTGACGAGCACTTGTGCATGTACCGGTCTACTTAAAAGATAATTAAATAGATAAGTATATTGTACATGACAAATATTATGTGTTTAGCCTTCGGATCATGAGTGTGGTGCATAAATCCACTTAGGTTGGTATGTCTGCTGCTTATTTGAGTTATGTTAGCCATGTTTGATAGATTATTGTCGTTATGATTTATCATGCATTCATCAATCTACATCTCATCTAAATATTAAAAATGAATAGAAAATGCTAAATTCCATTTAATTCAAATATTATTATTGGCATTGAACTGTTGCGATATTGAAAAGGGGCTTGAAAGCTGGTTATTGAATATGGTACATGGTAAGAGTGCTGATTGATGATGATACTATAGTCACAGAGCTGGGGTTCGATGGGACATTCCAAATGGGTATATGGACCTCACAAGTCCCACATGTGTCACGTGACACCTACTGCAGGACCGTGTGTATACCACGTACATATGGCCATTACATTGCATACATATCATTTGAATTGCATCTCATTTATATGTCTTGATGTGTAATATTTATGTCATGTATACTCGTTGATGTAAAGTTGTAGACTTTATGATCATTTTTCTCTTAGTGGAAGAAGTAGTGAAGCTTTACAACTTAATCTTGATTTAAGACTGAATTGTGAGACTTAATGAGACTAGACGCCCTGAGCGGGGTTTAGACTAGGGCTGACCAGTGGGCCGGGCCGGGCACACCGGGATCGGGACCGGCGGGATCGGGACCGGGTCGGGGTGGAGAGAGGCGGGTCGTCGGGCGAGCAAAGTGACCGGACTAGCGACGATATCAGGTCCATCCCGGCCCCGCCCCACAAGGGGCCTGACGGCCTGTCAGCGGTTTTTTTTCCCACTAAATTAAAAATACTAAATTACTAACAAAGTAACATTAACATATAGTCATATAGTGATAGTCATAGACTCATATTATACTATTATAATATTAAAGTATTATAATTATACTCATATATATAATATATTTATAAAGTATAAAGTATAAACTAAATAATTAAACAAAGACAAGAAGAGTGTAAAAAAAACATCCCAATGTTGTTTTTGTGCCTCTTGTATTATTAATTATTTCATTGAAATATACAAGATTCAGAAGTACAACATTGTAGCGTACTGTTGTTGAAAAAATTTGCAAAAGACATAGAAAAATTAAAAAATTGCAATGAAATAAATTACCAATTTGAAAATACTTTTTCTAGTTTCTTTATAATTTCGTGTGGTTCTTCAGTTGGAATTGATATATCTTGGTCAAATTGTTCCACGTCGCTACTCATGCCTTCAGATAAAATGTCGTTGTAGTTTTCGTCTTCTTTTTCGTTAATATCTGGTTGACCGCACCTCCTTCGCTCCGCTCGTATCCAATCTCTGAATAGTATCGCCATCTCCAAGCTGTCTCCGGCTAATGAGTGTCTGTGCTCTCCTATTTGAAATCTGTCTGCAGAAAAAGCGCTTTCAGAAGCGATTGATGACGCTTGAATGTTTAAATATCTCGGGCCATCATTGAAAGTGTCGGAAATGTCTTCTCATTCTGCATCTAATATTTCAGCAAGTCTTCATTTCCTTCTTCATTGATAACTGCTTGGTAAGGTAAATTACCCTGCAAAACAAAAACATCGAACTCGCTAATTTGGTTAGCACTGCTACCACCGCACATTCTATTTCTGAGGCTTTCAATAGAATCTTTACTAGCCGCAAACAAAGATGTCTTTTTTAGGCTGTGTTGAAGAAGAAGATGGTACGAAAGCCGGTTGGTTACTAGCACTTTCTTGCTGGTAATGCCGATATACTTTTTTGCATTCATCTTCTACGTTATTCAACACTTCTTCTAGCGTTTGTTCAATAGGTGACTCAACATTTAAATTTTTGGGAGTTGGAGGTAGTAGTACGTCCATACAGTTATAAATATTTTCAATAAGACTTTATAACCCTCTACTTTAATAGTCGGGTTTAATACATCACCAATAATATAAATAGAGGGAATAAGAATAAAATATTTCTTTAATTTCATAAACATTTTTTAATAGCTGCCTTATAAGCAGGTTTTTCCATATATTCTTTAAGAAGTAAAAATATTATAGCTATATAAAATAACATAGTTGAAATAGTAGGATAATATAAAGTAGAAAATTCTTTTGTTGCTCGTTGAAAATTCTCTAGAAATACAATAAGTTCTTTAATTTTGTCCCAATCATTATCCACAATCATATCATTTGGATTTTGATTATGGGCGTTAAAAAATAAAGTGATAGGTTTTCTATAGTCATAAGCAACAACTAGTTGGTCATATAAAGAATTCCACCTAGTAGGTACTTCTTCGGAAATTTTTCTGTAAGATAGTCCACAATCGTGACAAGTTTTTTTATATTATTTTCTCTGTTGAATTCTATTATTTTTAAAAATAAAGTGTATAGCAAATTGTATTTTTTCAAGAATATCTTGAAAAAGTGAAAGACCATCCTTTACAACTAAGTTATAAATATGGCACACACATTTGATATGAAAATGTTTTGGAAAAGACGGAGTTAAAACTTCTTTTAAAATATAAATAGCAGCATTGTTAGAAGATGCATTATCTAATGTAATACTCATAACTTTATCAGTTATTCCGTAATAATCGCAGACTGAATAAATATTTTCAAATAAACTCACCAAAGGTGCCTACTATCTATATATCTATATGCTAAAATACGTTTTTGCATAGACCATTTATAATCTATCCAATGACAGGTTACCGTTAAATAATCATGACCGTTAGTACTACGACCTATATCAGAAGTTAGAGCGACTTTGCAATTTAAATGATATAATGAATAACACAAATATTGTTGATATTCATGTGCAAATTTAAACACGTCTCTCTTAACCGTTGATCTAGGAAAACCTTTATAAGCAGGATTATACATATCTCTAATATAATTAATAAAACCATGCTATTCATGAAATGAAAAAGCCAAACACTACACAACAACTAATTTTGCTTGTGCTTCACTATCTTTATGTTTATCATATTTAGGGCCTACAACTCCCCCCGTCATAGGGTTAATTTGACCAGACTGTCTCAGACAAGATGTGAACCTTGTCCCCGATTGAGAGGACGTCTGCTCACCATCTTTTCAATAATGTATTGGGCGTACGCAAGGCTTTGTGTTTTTGCAATAGTGTCTTCCTAAACCCCGTCCCACCATGACCTTGTCCAGTTTTAAAAGAATAAACATTTTTACAAGTTTTACATATAGCTACTTGATTCGGTACGTCCCTGTCAAAATATTTCCATACAACTGATTTTAATGGTCGTTTTGCCGGATCTCGTCTCATACTAGGGGGGATAAGAGGCATTTCACTAGTGGGTGTATCATCATCTTCATTAGTAGGTGTATCATCATCTAGAGTGTCATCTAAATTAAAATCTTCTTCATTTTGAGGATAAACATTTGTGTCAAGATCATATGGTATTTCAGGAAACAGTTCAGGATCTATAAAATCATCTTGTCTAGGAATAGCTGGAATACTAGAAGAAGTACCCTTGCCCTTGTTACCCGCCCTACTAGAAGAAGTACTCTTGCCGAAAAGACTTTTTGTTCATTTCATTTTAATTATGATAATAAATAATTAAAGACTTAAAGATAATGAAATTAAATGTGCTAAATGAAATAAAAACAAAATAATAATTTAATGAGGGAACGAATGTACCAAACGCCGACGTAGAGTCGATGTGTAATCGAGAGGTTGAAAATTGAAACTTTGCTCGATAGATTAATCCTCAAGCTAGTTGCCAACTTCACTCCCAATTCTCAAATTAATAAATAGAGTGAATATGTAGTAGACAATGTTGTATATAGAAATTAGAGAAAATGTAGGAAGATTTGTGAGAAATAAGAAGAGAAAATGAGGTATTTATAGTTGGAAAATTGGGTTAAAGTGTAAATATAATAACTTAGGAGTTAAAAATAAATATAAAGGGGGTAGGGGGGGTTGGGGGAGTGGGGGAAGCAAAAAATGGCCGTTGTCTAACGGCCAAAATGTAAAATGGCCGTTAGACAACGGCTATTTTTGGCAAATGGCGGGACTGGGGCGGGATCGGGGCCTGGCGAGTTGGGTCGGGCGGGACCATACCCTGTCCCGCTTTTTTTTTTAATACGGGGTCGTTTCGGGGTCGGGGTCGGGTCGGGACCGGGACGGTGTCGGGTCGGCCCGGCCCACTGGCCAGCCCTAGTTTAGACTGAATCCGATAATATTAAATTGGGTTGACTTCAGTAAATTTGGGAACTTTGGAAAGACTTGTTAATAATGACAATCTTTACGATTAATTGAACTATAGGGTTTTACTGGTAGAGTTGGATATCTAATTTGATTATACATTAGTTAACTAACTAAGTAGAGAAGTATACCGCTATATCGGTCGACGATGTTGTTGGGTACACATATTTCCCGTACTCACTCTGCACTTGTTGCAACGTTATGTGCAGGTACTGATCCAGATTCGAGTGGAACATAGACGCGGTGGTTATATAGCTATCTTAGGACTCCAAGGTGAGATGCAAACACTTTTCCAGCACTGGAACTCCTTTATCTTGTGCTTTACTTTTATGTCCTATATTTTTAAGACAGTATGATGTATTTAAGTTTCAGACACTATATTCTAATTAATAGCTCTGTACTCATGACAACTAAATTTTGGGAGATGATTTATAAGGCCTGTGTATCAAGTATTTTAAGACTTGTCAGAACTTTCGTTGTTCTTTACTTTTCTGCATTTACTATTATTTATTTTGTCATGAATGTAAGGGGTTCGCTTACGGGTCCAGGGTAGGGAAAATATGTATGTGTAAATACTTGGGATATAGAATCATTTGATTACATATTGTTATTATTGAAACTTTAGATAGTTATAAAGTTACCGTTTTTCATCGATGACACTTATTGCAGGATATTTGGGTCCACTCATAAGGGGTCCTTTAAGGCCCATTAGGCTTATTATAGTTAACCCTAATATTTTCTATATAAGCATACTTGCATCATACAATTTAAATATACTTTCTCCAGTATTTTCTAGGTTCTCTACTCTTCTCTACAATAAATAGTTAGGGTTTAGACTGTGATTTAGAGGTTGCTCCGATATATCATGATAATAATTATCACCAAGTAATTTCAGTCGCGGTTCGTCTAGTCTTCCACTTCCGCTACACAGAAACATGTAAGTTCACGTTTATGATTTAATGTATTATGTGTAATCCTTCATTTATGAAAGAATTTTTTATTAAAAAAAATCAAACTTTGGAGTCAACGACATTAAATGAGAGATTATTGTTATATGATTTTATTCAATGAATAAAATAAAAATACGTCCGAAAAATTGAAAATAATAATTAATTACTGAATTTGAGTTACTTCAAGGAAATTAATTTATTTTCCTACCAAAATAAAATTTCGGAAGCCATTTCTCTTAATTGAATTGTTTGTTCTAAAATCTATAAATAGGTAGTAAGAAGAAAGACCTTTATCTGCGGTTTTTTGTCTGTCTGATTTAAATGGCGAGGTATATTAGGTTTTTCTTTTCTTTTATTAAGTTTTCCATTATAGAATTTATGCAATTTATGGCTATTTTTCTTTGATATTTGATTTTTTCTGTTTTTGAATAAATTTGCAAGTGTGGAATGTTATGTGTAATATTAGTTACAAAATGTATGGAATTCTCAATTTGCTCATGAATTTTTGTTTTTAATTTATATGTTGTGTGGAACAAGTTAAGGTCATGGCTAATCAGGTTTAGATCAGAAGTTACCTTTATGTTGATTGATTTAATTTAATATGTGTTAAGAGCTGTAGCGCAGATAGGATTATGTTTTAGAGACTACTCTTATTTATTTTTAATGATTAAAAAATTTGCATCTGCATACACATTCGATTGAGTATTAAATTGTCATATTCGGATATGAGATCTGAGATGTCATATTCGGATATGAGATCTGAGCTCTGAGATCTTAGATATGAGATCACGAATCTGAGAGACCTGAGATCTTAGATCACGGTTCTGATACCTGAGATTTGAGACCTGAGATCTTAGATCTTAGATCACAGATCTGAGACCTGAGATGTGAATAATTCATAAGATTTTTTTTTCAAGACATAATTTATTTTTAATTAAAAATTAATAAATATAAAATTTAAATAAAATATTAAGTTGTAAGGTAGTAGTTTGTGGTGAATGTGTTGTGGTTGTTGTGTGCTACAAATGATGGGATGATTTGATTGACAATGATGATTGTGATGACAGAGGTGTTGTTGGTAGTGGCTGACGATAATGAATTGTATTGGTGCTTAGCAGTGATACTAGCGGTGGTTGGGGTAATTATGATAATGGTCGAGGTTGACGGTCGAGTGTAGGTAATCGGTAATAGTGGGTGGTAGTGGTTGGTGGGCCGGATTTAGTGGCTAGTGTTGGTAATTGACATTGATTATAGTTATGATGATGGAGGTGATTGCTATGGAAGTGATTGACTATGATAACTGGTGGTGTTTGAAGACAGTAGTGGCAGTGACAGTATTAGTAGCTGACGGTTGTGAGTATAGTGGGCACGTATTCCAAAAGAGAAAAAGAAATTAACTCCAGAAATAGACATTAGTACTAATAAAATAAATAATATTAAAAATTTCGAATCGCAAAAAAGTATTTTCTAAATATTAAAAAGAAGAATACTCAATTAATATGAAAATTACATTTATTTCTAAAATTACATTCCCAGAAAGTTGTTTCAAGAGTTTGAATAGGTGTGAACATACTTTGTATCTTAGCTTCTCTATTAGTTGCTTATATTAAAGCCCGAGAACTTTGATATTGCCGTATTAGTTTTCCATAACTTTGAGTTGAAAAAGATCAATTACGAATTACTTATTCTTGATTTTCCATTTTTTAAAAAAATAATAATTGAGCTTCCGATGATTCTCGATGTGGGAAAGGTTATAATTTGAGTTTGTCATCCCAAACTTTATACATGATTATTTGCAACGAGACTACTATTATTTGTCGTACCCAATTAATATTACAATTTTACAGAGGTTGATAAGGGGGTTATGCCACAGAATACGCTCTTTATTCCTCACAGCTACCTTTCTCAGTGCATTCGATGGAGCAAGAGGAAAAACTCCTACGCAAACAGAAAAGACTGGGACTGTCAACTCCAATGTGATGGGGGTAATGCCTCCAAGAGCTCCTAGGCAACGAGGGGATATTGCCTTATTCCTACTCAATGTAGGTCACTCACTGCTCTTATAGTGGGATTTCACTAAGTAAGTCATAGCTCTAAAAGAGTTCTTTTTTTCTTTTTTAGGGATGACACTCCCTGGCTATATGTCTGCGGCTTGTAAATATATGAAATTTTACTATTTATGTCGTGCACTAATTTTTTTTACTTGTTTTGTAACCAGATTAAGGAAGAACCGTGGGAGAACAAATAATCATATTGGTCAAAACTATGTGAATCATTACAATGAAGGATGTGGTATAAATACATATCTGAGTTACCAAAAATGTTATAGATGATATTTTGAACCGCATGACCATCAAAGAAATAGCAAGGTGAGTGTCTTGTTACAAAAGTTGAATCATATATGGTACACACATTCAATCCTTGTGTTTGATTTCCAGTACCATGAGAAAATAAATTACAAAAACCTATTATCATTCCTAGTCACTATTGAGTTCAAAACATTGTCAACAAAATTATCTTGCAACACAATGACCTTATTGTCAAGTTTGTCCTTGACATGTCTAGAGTTGATTTAGACGACTAGGACATCCATCGTTGGCTATAATACGCCTCCAATATTTTTTTGAATTTCTTAACACTTCTATTGGAGAATTTCCAAGATGTTGGTTAGGGCGGGTCAGTGGTCGACTGGTAGACGAAGCTGGAGATGGAGGCCGCGTGATCGGGCTTCTGAAATTTAGTGCATCGGCTTTTTCCATTAATGTACATTTGTTGAGTCAGTGTATCAGATGTTTCTACGGTATAAATAACCTGTTGTTTCAGAGGGAATGGATAATCAATAGTAGAATCTTACTATTGTTGATTAATTGGTATATGACAAAAACACATTTTATGGACGATTCTTTTAACCCAACCATCACCGAATTACCCTTTGAATAGCCTGGAATGCTTTGGCTTGAAGTGCATATCCTTCCACACTTTATGCATTGATACATCATCCTACCAACCTATTTTGTCCCTTTATTTTGAAGATTTTTTTGGTACAATTTTTTATTGTTACTTTTCAAGTGGTGTTCATTATTTTAGGGAATTGCTCATCATTCTGTCTATCATCTATAACGTTTCTTAGACATCTATAACTTTGTTTGGAAGATGATAGATAGAATGATAAATTTCCAAGAAACGTTATAGATGATAGACAGAATGATGAGCAATACCGTAAAAATAATGAGCAATGCTTGAAAAGTAACAACTAAAAGTTGTACCAAAAACTCTTCAAAATGCATGGACAAAATAGATCGGGTAGGATGATGTATCGATGCATAAAGTGTGAAAGAATATTTGCTTCAATCCAAGGCATATCAGGCTATTCAAAGAGTCACTTCGGTGATGGTTGGGTTAAAGGAACCGTCTATAAAAAATGTTTTTGTCGTATACCAATTATCAATAGCAGCACGGTTCTACTACTGACTTGTCAATTCTTCAGCTGCAACAACATGTTGTTAATTCAGCAGCACTGACACTAGCTCAACAAATCCACAATTAATACCAAAAGAAAATGTACATAATTTTGGAAGCCCAGTTGTGCGACCTCTTTCTCCACCTCCGTCTAACAGACAACCACCGGCCGCCCTAACCAACACCCTTGAGATTATCCAATAGAAGTGTTAAGAAATTTGGAAAAACATTGGAGACTTATTGTAGCCAATGATAGATGTCCAGTCGTCTAAATCAACACTTGACATGTCAAAAACAAACTTGGCAATAGGGTCATTGTATTGCAAGAGGATTTTGTTGGCAATGCTTTTGAAGTAACCTTGCCATTGGGATAATTGACAAGGGTGTCTCTGAGAAAAGCCTCACAAGTACCGAGGCTCGTGAAGTAACATTAAAGTAGCATGAAGAACTTGATGGTAAGACTTCTGAACTCAGCCCTGCGAAAAAGAAGAGGAGAAAGAGAATCGTTTTGAAATGGATATGCGGAGGGGATACTCTACCCCTTTGATTGAGTAAGAAAATTATGTCCGGCTAAAAGACGTTAAAGACAACGCTACTTGGAAGGCAACCCAATGTTTTTAATTATGTTATTTCAATTTTAGTTTTAGTTTTATTTTGTCTTGAACAGTCTCACGGTCTTGGTTTCTTGTCTTATATTTTTGGATGACAGATGAAAGGAAAAACTCATTCTGAAGGGGTAACAATGCTGAAAACTGGAGGGCACTAGAATTTTTCAGAGGAATTAGCGTCGCGGTGCATAGGCGAAGACCGCGGCTCCTCACGGGCAGTGTGCACAGTAATTTTTCCTTCTTCCCAAACCTCTGTTATGATCGTTGTGTTGTGTCAGTAAGTTGTCCCTTTATTTTTTTAGTCTTTACACATTGGGGACAATGTGTCGATTAAGTTTGGGGGGGAATCTTATTTTGTTTTGTTGTTGGTTTTGAGTCTTTCGGTAGTCTTTTTGTTTGTTTTATGTATCATGTATGTAGTAGTTGCTTAAGATGTTGAATGAATTAATTGAGATAATGTAATGGAATTAAAAGTAAAAATCTGTGTGCTTAAGTTAAATATGTCAAAAATTCATGACATCTAATTATTTGGATATTTATGTTTATCCTATGTGTTGTCAATTATAGAAAGAAAGGTTAAAAATATATAGAAAACCTGGTTGCTTGTTATTTGAGGCGAAATAGTTAAGATATACATGTTTAAGAAAATGATTCAGGTATTCTTTGATAACCCTTCTTACTATTCATTACCTATTCTGACAAAAATTGTATCACTAGTCAGCCCCTTTGAGCCTAAAATAATATCTTTGTTTGACACCCTATGATTCCTTTGCTGTGCGATAAGTAATAATGAGAAATTATTGGAATGAAAAGTGTTGAAAAAGAAATAAAAAGAGTGAAAATTTGATGCACCCCAATGAAAAATATGCAAAAGTTGAAGTTTGGGGGTGCTTGTTATTTATAATGTGTCACATTTTCTCAAAAGAAAAGAGGGGAGAAAATAGGTATGAGACTAAAAAGAAAGTCAAAAAGAAGAAAAAATGAGTTGAATGAAAAATGCTTATGGTACGTAATTGAGCCTAAACGCCTACTTTTACCTACCCATGCCTAAGATTACATTACAACTCTTGAAAGTCCTGATGATCTCTAATGTGTATGTCTATGATTAGTGGAGATTAACAAGTAAACAGGTTTATAGATATTTGGGAAAGATGGAATGAAATTGACATGCATAGGGGTTATGTGTTTGTATTTTCAGTAATTATGATATAATTGAATTTACGAAATATCTAACTTGAAATTTTAGATTGCTAAATATTCATGTTATGTATGTTCTAACATATTATCTCAGTTTTCATCCATGATTGTGAGAAAACATTGCTATATCTACTTGATCTACTTCATTGAGTCTTTTATTTGATTTTGTTTTTGTTTTTGTTTAATGCTTTACTCGAAGGTGAGTAAAGTGTAAGTTTGGGGGTGTTTGTTGAGTGTATTTTATACACTCTTTTGAGTCCTTTTTAGTTAAGTATTTTCCTCTTTTCGTTTGTGTTTAGTGTAATATTTGATTGTTTTTCTTTCTTTTGAGTCACATCGGTCATAAATGAGGAAATCTCAAATTGAGGATGAAATTTCACAATCAAGGCCCAAGCAATCAATCAAAGAAGCCTTGATAATATCGGGAATCAATTTAAACAAAAAATACACTGTCAACCGCACGGGGTCTACAAGGCTAATTTGCAGAAGTTGCTCGGAGTTAGAGACGCGACACCTAGGCAGAAGGACCGCAGTGCTTGGAGTGAAGCACCGCGGTGCCAAAATGAAGCACAACGACGCAAAAATTCCAGTGACTACCAATTGTTTTCTGCTGAATTAGGGCTGCGGTGCTTGGCATTTTCACCGCGGTGCCGATGCGCGTATTTTCGAGAAAATGTCATTTTTTCAGAAGGGTAAAAGGGTTCGAAGCGAGGTTTTTCTCAGATATAAAAACCCTAAACCCTGTCATACCTCATATCATACATTGGAGAGACAAAAAGAGGCTACAAGCTACAATTGGAGATATCAATTGTTCCAAGTTCTTTTTCTTTCCTTTATTTTAATTTCATTTTATGTTGGATTGTAAATTAGTTCTTAGCATGACAATGTCTAGGAGTTAATCTCTTTAGTAGGGTTTTCCGTCGAATCTTCTTGAAGTTCTTTCATATAGTTAATGCATAATTATTGATTTCTTCTTCAGCTATATTAAGATCTATTCAATATTGTATTGATTGCTTGATAATTAACTGGCCATTAATTGTCATAACTTATATGATTTCGAATCGAGATCCGAGAGGGGAGATTTGAATATGCTGTAGTTGTTTAGACATAGGTTAAAATCGTGGACGAAAGTACCCCGATACTTGTGTAATGTTTAAGTTTATTGCTCTTAATCCTCCTACGTGGTAAAATCTATCATAGAAATATAGAAGGTTTTTGCACAAGGTTTAGTTTTTATATGTCCTAACCGGAATATAGAACAGATTAGTTAACCTGCTATTTTAACAAGAAGAAGAATCATTAGCATTGCATTAACACGTGAAAGAGTGGATAGTTGAGGAGATTGAAAGACTTATTTGCATCATAACTGTTTTAACCCAAAGTATTATCATATTTAGTTTAATTTCTGCACTTTACTATAAATTTAGTCTTAATCATAAATCCAAACAAAAGAACGGTTACTAAATAGATTAGATAATCGGTACTTGACAAACCAGTCTCTGTGGACGATAACCCGATCTTACAAATTTTATTACTTGAACGATACGTACACTTGCGTAAATATCTAGAAATATCGCAACAAGTTTTGGCACTGCGGTGCTTCACTCCAAGCACCGCGGTCCTTCTGCCTGGGCGTCGCGTCTCTAACTCCGAGCAACTTCTGCTGCAAATTAGCCTTGTAGACCTCGTGCGGTTGATAGTGTAATTTTTGTTTAAATTGCTTCCCGAGATTCTCAAGGCTTCTTTGATTGATTTCTTGGGCCATGATTGCGAAATTTCATCCTCAATTCGGTATTTTCCTTCTTTAGGACCGTTGTGACTCAAAAGAAAGAAAAACAACCTAATAATATACTAAACAAAAATGAAAAGAGGAAAATACTTAACTAAAAAGACTCAAAATAGTGTATATAATACACTCAACAACTATTTGTATCATCATTGATGCTGCAGGAAGAACTTTCATGAGCGCCAATGAAACACATGATTTATTAGAAGACATGGTCACCAACAACCATCAGTGATCAAATGAGAGAGCAATGAACAGCAGGAAAGTCGTTGGGGTTCATGAGTTAGATGTTATTACTGCATTGACTGCGCAGGTTGCCACTTTGACAAAGCAGTTGCAGCAGAGTACAATGCCCGTTAATGCTGTCCAGACAACATTGAGTTGTGAGATTTTTGGGGATCCTCATACTTTTGATAGGTGCACAACAGTGGATCTAAACAATGTGCCTTTGGTACAGGTTCAAGCAATTGGGAATTTTCAGAGGCCTACAACAATGCATTCTCCAACACATAATCAGGGGTGGAGAAATCACCCCAACTTTTCGTGGAGGAATGACCAAGGACAACAGCCTCAGTTTCAGGAGCAATATCAACAACCTCAGGGACAGATCCAAAGCGGCCAGTGCCACCATCCCACAAGAAGCGGATGAAATAAGAGAAATAAAAGCAGCATTGGTGACTCTGGCCAACTCCCAGACACAAATGACCGATTCTCAGACCCAGTTCATGACAGAGACTAGGTCATCTATCAGAAATTTAGAGACACATGTGGGACAACTGACGAACATGCTGAACAATAGAGAGCAAGGAAATCTTCCCAGCAATACTGTGGTAAATCCAAGAGAACAGTGCCAGACAATAAGCTTAACGAGTGGTAAGTAGTTACAGCAGGTTGCAACCCAACCACAGGTGGAGAAGAAAGATGAGCTGACAGAGACTTCTGAGGTAGAGAAAGAGGGGGGTTACTGATGACCACCCTTTTCTAGAAAAGGCTCCGCCAGCATTCATGAAGGACTATATAGACAAAGTTCCATACCTCCAAAGATTTGAGAAAATCTCTAGACAAACAATTTTCCAAGTTTTGGAGGTCTTCAAAAAGCTGCACATTAATATCCCTTTCTGTTACACCCCATAATTTTAGTGTATAAATTGAGAGCGTAATTAAGAAAATAAGATTAGAGTGTTGGAAGAAAAGTATATTTGCATATGCTAATACGGAATAATTTTGGATATAACATATGTGGCGACGGGAATTAATACTAGTGGTTGAATTTTTCCAACGGGGTTATGGCTTAATGGCGTGTTATGAAGACTAGCACATTTCAAAATTTCAGGATAAATGAAGTGAGGTCTAGCAAAATTTTCAGATTTTTAACTAAGTGTGGGATTAATTTTAGTGAGGATGAAAAGTGGGGACTAGTGGGTAAAACAAGTGGCACCTTGTGCCCTCCAAGTGGCAAAAAGCATGGCATGCATAGGCTGATTTTCAGCTCATATATCCACACTCCTCTCACTTCCCTCCATTTCGAAAATCAGCCCTTCCAAACATCCTCCATTCTCTCTCTCCCTCCAAACATATTTTTATCTTCCTTCATAGCTAAGTTGAAGCTCTAATTAACCCCTTCCAAGATTAAGTCATCTACAAAGTTCCAAGCCAAGGTAAACTTCCCAAACAGTGGGTCACGACATTCTGGCCGAAACTATCCCAAATTTTAGCCCAGAAACTTTAGAATTGAAGATGATTTTTTTGGAAGAAAAACATGTAAGAAAGATAAGTTTAAGCTTGTAAAGGATGCATGCATGTCATTGTAACTTGAAGAAATGGTCAAATGGCACAAAAATTGTGTAGTGGTCGATTCAGGGACTGTTTGCTTAAGTTAAGGTAAGAACTCTTCTTCTTATAGTGTAATTGGAAGTTAAATGATGTTGTAGTTAAGAGATAAACTCATGTTAAAGAGGAATTGAAAATAAGAGAATGCATGTGATTGTTATTGATTTTGTTGAGTCGAATGGAATTGTTGTTACCGATTATGGGGCTATTTTTAAGTACATTTGGTTAATTGTTGTTGTTGTTATCGTTGTCACTAATTGCATGTTGAAATTGAAGGAAATATTGATATTTAAAGTTGTAATTAGTTACATGAAAGTGTTGGAATATGAAATTGGATTTAAGGAATTATAAGAAGAGTTGTGGTATTATGTTGGGTGTGCCGAGACACCCCTGAAATCGCTGGATATGTTGTGTCGAATTTAGGGGTTGTTTTGTTGAAGTTAGAATGCTGGAAATTTAGTTATAAACATGCATATACATTGCTGTAATTGTGGATATATGTTTTAAAGGAATTGAAGTGTAGAAAGGTGTTATGTTGCAAACTATAAGACTTGCACTCTTGTTGTTGTTGCTAGAAGTATGGATTGTTTTAATATGGATTAAGGGGCTGAATTAACAAGAGAAATAGGTGTATTAGTTACCTTAGTTGCTATGGTTATTGTCTTCCATGAACGTAAGAAGAAAGAATGTATAACGATAGCGTATATGGAGTATTTGGGACTGTTTTGGTTATATCCTTAAGTTGTGACTTGTTATCGATGTTATTGACCTTGTGTGTGAATTGCGGATGTGAGTATAAACAGGGGAATTGCTGCCCAAATTTCTACATAAAAAGAGAATCATTATTCGATATATAACGTATGCTAGTAATCATAGAGTTAATGGTCATGTTATTATTGTTATAGGTTTAAGTGCTAATTGAGTCGAATTCTAAGTATTGAGTTGGTTAATTCGACAATAAGGTATGTGAAACTATCCCTTCTTTCTTTTTGGCATGATTTACATAAATAAGTGTACGACGGACGTACATAGTTCCAACGAATCCTAAATTCCTAGTTATACATTGTATGATTGTACCTTTGATTTTCAGTGATAGTTCACTTTATTTATTCCATTGAGAGTCAAATGATGATTTAATTTGCATATGATTACTCATGATATTCTATTTGTGCTTGATGTGATTATATCATTTCACCGAGTCCCTCGCTAGAGGGTCGGGTACTATATGCATACATATGATAATGTTACCCAGTCCCAGAATGGGCCGGGTACGATATATGTGGACAAACATCCACGAATATGATTATTTCACCGAGTCCCACGATGGGTTGGGTACGATATGTGCGCCGTGGACAGGTATCCACAGATATGATATATGTGGACAGACATCCACGAATATGACTTTATTCATCGAGTCCCAGAATGGGATGGGTACGGTATATGTGGATAGACATCCACGAATATGATATATTATGTGGACATGTATGACTCTCATTTCATAAGGCACAAGTGCATTGATATCTTGATTATTTCGTGTTATCTTTTGGCCAGTTATGATGTTCTTTACATTACTTCATGTTTTATATACTTAGTACATTATTTCGTAATGATCCCCTTTCTTCGGGGGGCTGCGTTTCATGCCCGCAGGTACAGATATTCAGTTTGGTGGTCCTCCAGTCTAGGATTCTGCTCAGCTATTTGGAGAGCTCCATTTTTCCGGAGCCTAGTCATTTTGGTACGGATCTTATGATATAGACTTGTGCACATTCGTGCTAGTCAGGGGTACGACGGGGCCTTGTCCTGTCATAATTCACTGTTATACTCTTATAGGTCTGTAGTCATATGTGGGTTGGTCGTGTGTGGATTATAGTCGTGTTTTGGTCAGCCTTACTGTTGTAACTCATTTTTGATATTCCTGTATATAGTGGCAGCCTCGTCGGCTTGCCTATTTTGATATGGTTTACAGATTTCTACGTTGTCATTTATATCGGTGGAGTTATATGTGACAGGTCAGCATAAGGGTGTTCAAGTAGGGCACAGGGTCGCGACCCATCGGGTCGGGTCGTGACACTTTCATTGAAGACTTGCAGCAAATGCCAGCATATGTCAAATTCATGAAGGAGACCCTCTTTAAAAAGAGGAAGCTGACAGACTATGAGACAATGGTGCTAACAAAAGAGTACAGTGCTATCTTACAGAAGAAACTTCCCCCGAAGTTGAAAGATCCAGGGAGTTTCACCTTACCTTGCACTATAGGGAGGGTGACATGCAAGCAGACTCTATGTGATTTGGGGGAAAGTGTCAACCATATTCCCCTTTTTTGTTTAAAAGACTTGGTTTGGGGAAAGCAAAGCCAACCACTGTTAACCTGCAGCTAGCTGATCGCTCTATCGTACATCCATGTGGTATAATTGAAGACGTATTGGTGAAAGCGGGCAAATTCATCTTGCCTGCTGACTTCCTCATTCTTGATATAGAGGAAGATAAAAATATGTCAATGATCCTTGGGAGACCGTTCCTAGCTACAGGGAGGGCACTGATTGATGTTGAGAAGGGAAAGCTCAAGCTCCGAGTTCAAGATGAGGAGTTGACCTTCATTGTTTTCAAGCCTCCAACTGATTGAAGCAAGGTGCGGAACAGGAGAGTAAGAATTTTGAACTTGTGAATGATGCTGTGAATACTGACCAAGGGGTGAACCTCTCTGAACTCAGCCCTGTGAAAAATAAGAGGAGAAAGGGAATGGTTTTGAAATGGATATGCGGAGGGGATAATCTACCCCCTTGATTGAGTAAGAAAATTGCATTTGGCTAAAAGACGTTAAAGACATCGCTACTTGGGAGACAACCCAATGTTTTAATTATGTTATTTCAATTTTTGTTTTAGTTGTTTTATGTTGTCTTGAATAGTCTCACGGTCTTGGTTTCTTATCTTATGTTTTTGGATGACAGGTGGACTGGAAGCTGACCCCAAGTGGAAAAAGGAAAAAAATGTTGAAAAAGGGAAAAATTGGCAGCAGCGTCGCGACGCCAAAAGTTCAGAGAGCTCGATCGCCTATGCAATTTCCAAAATTTTCTCCCAGACCTCCGTTATGACCGTTGTGTTGTGTCAGTAAGTTGTCCCTTTATTTTTTAGTCTTTAAACATTGGGGAATGTGTCGATTAAGTTTGGGGGAGGGGGGTCTTACTTTGTTTTATTGTTTTTTTAGTCTTTTTGTTGTGTTTTTGTTTGTTTTATGTGTCTGTGAGTCATAATTTTTTTTATGAATCATGTATGTTGTAGTTGCTAAAGATATTGAGAGGATAAAGTGGGATAATGTAATGGAATTAAAAGCAAAAATATGTGTGCTTAAGTTAGATATGCCAAAAATTCATGACATCTTATTATTTAGATATTTGTGCTTAGCCTATGTGTTGTCAATTATTGAAAGAAAGGTTGAAAATGTCTAGAAAATCTGTTTGCTTGTTATTTGAGGCGAAATAGTTAAGATATACATGTTTAGGGAAAGGATTCGGGCATTCTTTGATAGTCATTCTTACCGTTCATTACCTACCCTGACATAAATTGTATCACTAGTCAGCCCTTTGAGCCTAAATAATATCTTTGTTTGACACCCTATGATTCCCTGATTATGTCATAAGTGATAATTGAAAATTATTGAGATGAAAAGTGTTGAAGAAAACAATAAAAAGAGAGTGAAAAATTAATGCACCCCAATGAAAAATATGCAAAAGCCTAAATTTGAGGGTGCTTGTTATTGATAATGTGTCTCATTTTCTCAAAAGAAAAGAGGGGAGAAAATATGTATGAGACTAAAAAGAAAGTCAAAAGAAGGAGAAAGGAGTTGAATGAAAAATGCTTATGGTATGAAATTGAGTCTAAATGCCAACTTTTATCTACCCCTACCTAAGCCTACATTACAACCATTGAAAGTCCTAAAGATCCCTAATGTGTATGCCTATGAAAAGATGGAATGAAATTGACATACATAAGTTAGGTATTTGTATTTCCAGTGATTATGATCTAATTGAATTTGCGAAATATCTAGTTTGAAATTCTAGATTGCTAAAAATTCATACTATATTATAACATATTATCCTAGTTTTCATCCATGATTTTGAGGAAACATTGCTATAGCTATTTGATCTATTTCATAGTCTTTTCTTTGTTTTTATTTTTGTTTAGTGCTTTACTCGAGGGAGAGTAAAATATAAGTTTGGGGGTGTTTGTTGAGTTTATTTTATATACATTTTTGAGTCATTTTCAGTGAGTATTTTCCTCTTTTCGATTGTGTTTAGTATAGTGTTAGGTGTGTTTTTTGTTTCTTTTGTGTCACAACGGTCATAAAGGAGAAATTATTGCTTTGAGGATGAAATTGCACTATAAAAGGCCAAGAAATAAAGCCCAAGAAATCTCGGGAAGCACGAAAGAAATCTGACGAAGTTCGGACAGAAAAATGACGAAAAATCGCAAATTCATGTCGCCAGTGCCGCGACGCCAAAACACATGCGGGCTTTGATTTTTTCGTGCGAAGTAAGAACCGCGACACCAGCTAGTTGAGCCGCGGTGCCGACGCGGAACTGGGCGAGAAAGGTTCAATTTTTCGAAGGGCAAAAGGGTCTGAAACGTGATTTTTACATTTATAAGACCTATGAATTATTCTAAAAGAAGAGATCATACTTTGGAGGCGAAGAAAGGAGGCAAGACACAATTGGAGACTCTTGTTCAAGTTATTTTTCTTTCCCTTATTTTTATTTCAGTTTATGTTGGATTTTTGTATTAGTTCTTAACATGACAATGTCTAGGAGCTAAAGCGACCAAGATTATGCAAAAATCAGTCCGAAACAGATCGCCAAAGAAAACGCCAAACCAGGTCGCCAGCGGCCAGTTACCAAAAATTAAAGAAAATCAGTCCAACATCTAAATGACCAACGGTACCAAAGTAATAGCAAACAGAGGTCACCGGAGTTTTAGAACTCCGGCGAGATATCAAAACACAAAATCAGTCCAAAGTCAAAACAGAGATAAGGGTTACCGAAACAAACCCAAAAATGCCATATCAATACCAACATAAAAATGGGACAGCATAGATGATGAAACAGTGGTTCGCGGAGATGGTGAAGACCGAGGGGGGGCGTCACTTCCACATCTTTAGCCGGAGTGACGCCGCCAGGTGGTGGGAGTCGCCGGAGCAGGCGGTTGACAGCGTCGTTGGGGCAGTGGGGGGTGTCGGGTGAGATATGTGTGTGTGGAGGGACAAGGGGGAATGGGTAAAGAAGATGAGAGGGGTGTTAAGAAGATGAAATGGGTCTTGCGGCACTGATGGTTTGTTCTTGGAACAAAAATGGAGAAGTCTTTGTAAAGGGAAGTGCGACTGACTTGGGTCTAAAAAGAAAAAATGAGGAATGTGACAACGAAGATGGTGAAGCGGTGGTTCGCGGAGATGGTGAAGACCGCGGGGCGGCGTCACTTCCACAACTTTGGCCGGAGTATTAATTCCAGTCCCGCTTCCGCCGCAACTTGTGCTCCCGCTTTCCAAAATATTGTCGATTTCTTCATCTTCCGGAGAGTCAACGTCTACCAATCCTTGATTGTGTCTCTCTGGTCTGATCCAATCCTTTAAGCAGACTAACACTTCTAATGTGGTTCCGCCCAATGAGTGACATGTGTCTCCTATTTGATCTCGTGCTTGGCTGAATGCACTTTCAGAAGCCACTGTTGAGATAGGCACATTAAGAACATCCCGTTCCATAGCTGCAAGTACCGGGAATTGCCTTTTGTTATTCTGCCACAATTGTAAAGGTTGAAAGTTCTTCTTCGACTCCGCTGCCACATTAAGTTCTTCTTGTTACACCCCGTAATTTTAGGACAATAAATTGAGAACGCAATTAAGGAAATAAGATTCGAGTATTGGAAATAAAGTATATTTACATATGCTAATACGGAATAATTTTGGATACAACAAATGCGACGACGAGAATTAATACTAGTGGTTGAATTTTCCCAATGGGGTTAGGGCCTATGCCGTGTAAAATAAAATCTTGACATTGAGAACATGAGGGCTTATCGAAAATTTCAGGATTTTTAACTAAGTGTGGGATTTGAATTTAGTAGAAAGGATGATAAGTGGGAGACTAATGGAAAACAAATGGCACCTTGTTCCCCCACGCGTGGGACAAGTGGCATTAAGCCCCAACATGCATTGGCTTGATCAACCCACATATACCCATGCCTCTCATCTCTCCCTCCATTTTCGAACATTAGCCCTCTCCCTCATCCTCCATCCTCTCTCTTCCAAAACAAATTTTTCTTGACTTTCATAGCTAAGTTATAGACCAAATTAACTCCCATTCCAAGATAAAGTTCCTCTACAAGTTCTAAGCCATAGTAAACTTCCCAAAATAGTGGTGACTTCGGTAATCTGGCCGAGAAAACTGTCCAGAAAATGTTAGCTTTGAAGATGAACTATTTTGGAAGAAAAACATGTAAGTAAGATGAGTTTAAGCTTGTAAGGATGCATGCATGTCATTTTAAGTTGAAGAAATGGTGAAAATGGTGCACATTGGAGCAGTAGGTGTCGACGCAATTTAGGGACTGTTTTGGCTTAAGTTAAGGTAAGAATTCTTCTTTTTATAGAGTATTTGGAAGTTAAATGATGTTGTAGTTAAGAGATAAACTTAGGTTAAAGAGGAATTGGAAATAAAAGAAATGCATGTGGTTGTTGTTGGAGTTATGATTACCGATTTTGGGGTTGTTTTTAAGTACATTGAGTTTGATTGTTGTTGTTGTTATCATTGTCACTAATTGCATGTTAAAATTGAAGGGAGTCCTTGAAAGAAATCTTGATACTTAAAGTTGTAGTTGTTCGTATGAAATATGAATTGGATTTTAAGACTTCAATTGGATTTTAAAGAATTATAAGAAGAGTTGTGGTATTATGTTGGGTGTGCCGAGACATGCATGAAATTGTTGGACATGTTGAGTTGTATTTAGGGGTTGTTTTGTTAAAGTTATAATGCTGGAAATTTAGTTACAAATATGCATGTACATTGTGGTAATTGCTAACGTATGTCCTAAAGGAATAAAGGTATAAAAAGGTGTAGAAAAACTTCACATTTCACTCTCGTTGTTGTTGAAGTATGGACTATTTTAGTATGGATTAAGGGGCTGAATTAATAAGAGAAATATGTGTATTAGTCACCTTGGTTGTTGTGGTTGTTGTATTACACAAATGTAAGAGAAAGAGTGTATAACGATGGCGTATATGGAGTATTTGAGACTGTTTTGGTTATATCCTTAAGTTGTGAGTTGCGGATGTGAGTATAAACAGGGGAGGTGCTGCCCAAATTTTTACATAAAAAGAGAGTCATCATTCGCTATATAACTATGTTAGTAATCATAGAGTTGATGGATATGTTATTATTGTTATAGGTTGAAGTACTAATTGAGACGAGTTATAATTATTGAGTTGACATAGATGATAAGGTATGTGAAACTATCCCTTCTTTCTTTTGACATGATTTACATAAAATGAGCGTACGGCGGACGTACGTAATTCCATTGAATCCTAATTCCTAGTGATACTTGATATGACAGTTCATTCTACTTATTCTATTGACAGTCAAATGATGATTTAAACTGCATACGGTTGCTCATGATAATCTATTCGTGATTGATGTGATTATATCATTTCACCGCGTCCCTAGCCGGAAATGTTCGCGCGCAGTTCCTTGCACTGTTAACCGTGTCCCTCACTAGAGGGCCCGGTATGTATATATATATATGATGATTTATATGTGGACAGGCATCCACGGATATGAGATATGCGGACAGACATCCGCGAATATGATATATGTGGACAGGCATCCACGGATATGACTATGTGTACACATTATATGTTTCACCGAGACCCTCACTACGGGGTCGGGTATGGTATATGTGGACATGCATCCACGAATATGATTTTACCGAGTCCCATGATGGGCCAGGTACGGTTTATGTGGACAGGCATCCACGAATATGACTTATTTTATATGGACATGTTTTGACTCTCATTTCATAAGGCACATGTACATTGATATCTTGATTATTATACTTATCTCGTGTTATCTTTTGGTCAGTTATGATCTTCTTTACAGTACTTCATGTTTTATATACTCATTACATTATTTCGTACTGACCCCCTTTCTTCGGGGGGCTGCGTTTCATGCCCGCAGGTACATATATTCAGTTTGATGGTCCTCCAGTCTAGGATTCTGCTCAGCTATTTGGAGAGCTCCATTGTTCCGGAGACTAGTCATTTTGGTACGAATCTTATGATATAGACTTATGCATCTTCGTGCTAGTCAGGGGTACGGAGGGGCCTTGTCCCGTCATAATTCATTGTTATACTCTTATAGGTCTGTAGTCATATGTGGGTTGGTAGTGTGTGGATTATAGACGTGTTTTGGTCGGCCTTACTGTTGTAATTCATTTTGGATATTCCTGTGTATAGTGGCAGCCTCGTCGGCTTGCCTATTTTGATATAGTTTACAGATTTCTACATTGTCATTTGTGTCGGTGTGATTATATATGACATGTCAGCATAACTGTGTTAAAGTAGGGCACTGGGTCGCGGCCCGTGGGTTCGGGTCGTGACAAAATTTATGCTAAGATTTAGGCTTTTTATGTTGATTCTTTAGATTTAGATTATGTAATTCATGGGAAACCATTACTGGGCTTGAATGTCTAATTTATATCCACGATTTCTATATGAGAATAAGGGTTCTCCCAAATTGGGGATTTTTGATAAATAGTGCAATTGAAGACCTAATTGTGATTAGTTTCTCATCAAACTTAAGGATATGACTATTTAGATTATGGATAATATATTTTTAAATTATATTTTCTATTTTACCCTTGTGAGCTCGATCACTTTTGAGTTGCTTATTGGTTTAGACGCATATTTTTATGGATGTCTTTAGATTTGTGTGTTAACGTAGAATCTATAGTATCTAGACTATGATCGTTTGGAAGCGCTCTGAAAAAAGGCAGGACCTTGACGCGTGAGTTCGTGGCATGTTCTCTGCAGTAAGGTAGGCTACTGTTTATTTTTATACTCTGATAGAAAACATGTATAACTTATAATCATTGAAGGGTGTTGGGCGTGATGTGGGTTCCACCTTAGTGATTGTGATGAGCACTTGGGTGGGTATCAGTATATTGTGTTGGGAATAATTCCTCTTAGGTTGGTATTAACAACTCTTATGTGGGCTATGATAGTCGTGATTGAACTCCTACCTGGTATGTGAATTGATTTATCTCATTACTCTATGTCTTCTACATGTGAAAAGACTGGTCTTTGGAATCATTATGAAACTGATGGCATTAAGACACTTGATTATTCATCTCTTATGTACATGACCTTTCATCTCATAGTTCCATGATAATTGTTTTACTTACTGCATGCATTCTAATACCAATATTATTATTAAAATAAATCTTGATATGATATGTTGTTGGTTAGATGAGACCGAAAAGGAAGGTAAATGAATTGATAATGAGATGATTTGATACGAGATGATTTGATATTAGATGAGGCTCTACCAGTTTGAGGGATCATACTAGACGGTCGTGAGCGGTATATGGATTTTGCGGAGTCCTCAATGGATCATGGCTATGTGGAAAAGTTTAATAACACGTGTATACTAGGTTGATGAATGGTGAATTACATTCATGCATTACATACATTATCGTTTATATATATATTACATGATATATGCTTATCTAATTATTCATGTTCTGAATAGTTATGTATTAGACAAGAAGTAGGTTTATTTGAGAGTTAATTGTGAGGTAGACTCAATCTTTATATGTGTTACATGATTCTTATTGTCGGCCTATGATGCCTACGGGGGTACGTTGTGTACTCATATTACAATTGCTGCATCTTTATTTGGAAGAATATACAACTCCTTCTACTAGTTTGAGGTCTCGTGGTTGACGTCCGAGGCTACATCTTTGAGACTTCAGGGTGAGCCTTACCATTTCATCATCAACTTTGGATCTCCCTCTTATTTATTTTGATGTTCTTGTTATCTTTCCAAGACAATGTTATTTCAGACTTGTATTTATTATGTAGATGCTCTTGTACCGATTTAGACAAGGTTTTGGGGATGTAATAATTAGATGATTCCACATTTTTATGACTATTTATATATGGCAAGACAAGTTTTAAGTTTTACTTCTCATTATTTTATTTTAAAGTCTTTGAGTTGATTAATTAATTTGGGAATGGTCCGTGTAATGACTCGAAAAGTCATTATACTTATTTTATTTAAAACCTCTATATTATCCTTTCTGAGCCTTTTCTTGTATGGTTGTGACTTGCAGGGATGGGTGGCACAGTTTTCGAGGGAGTCGGGCGAGTTTCAAATCCTTTTTGATAAGTTTAGAAATTCATAAGTTAAGAGAATAAAAGATTTGACTCATAGTTGACTTTTGGATAAACGCATCTTTTTATGGTTTCATCGATTACATTAGGTCCGAAATGATATTTATGACTTAGTAGAGCATTTGGTTTAGTTCCCGAGGCAATTAGATGCGTTTTGGGTAGTTCCCTAGGATAAGGAATTTGTATCATTCTTCCATTTTTCGAATTAGGTCAGATCATGGAAAAGAAATTGAGAATAATATGTTCTCAACATTTTGTGAGAAAGAGGGTATTTTCCATGATTTTTTTGCTCCCAAGACTCCTCAACAGAATGGTGTAGCAGAGAGGAAAAATAAAACTTTACAAGAGATGGCTAGAGTCATGCTGAGTTCTAAAAATTGTCAAAACGTTTTTGGGCCGAAGCCTTGAATATTGCAAGTCACATAACAAATAAAGTCTATCTTAGGCCTGGAACTAAAATGACACCCTACGAGCTTTTAAATGGAAAGAAACCAAATCTGCGTTACTATCATGTTTTTGAGTGTGTGTGTTACATCTTAAATGATAGAGAACAACTAGCCAAGTTTGACTCTAAAAGTGACAAAGGAGTCTTTGTCGGCTATTCTCAAAATAACCATGTTTATCGTGTGTATAATCTTAGAACCAAAACTGTACAAGAGTCTGTTAACTTTGTTTTTTATGACTGTTCTGATCTTGCAGGAAAATGCCTGAAAATTACGTTGTGATTACAATGGAGAATGAGCAGAATGCAGAAGATTTAGGTGTTGCCCCAAATGTCATAACATCTAAGTCAGAACCCGAGAACACAGAAGGTGCAGATGAGGAATCAAATACTGAATTACAAGACCCAATATGCAGGGATCCCTCATCTAGGATTAGAAAGAACCATCCTACAGGTCAAGTGATAGGAGAAGTGTTTGAAGGTTTAAGAACAAGAAAGAAAGAGCCTCAGAATTACAGAGATACGGTTAGATATGTGTGTATGTCTACCATGTATCAAAAGGTAAGTCTTTCTTGTTATGTATCTACTCTAGAACCAAAGAATGTTGGAGAAGCACTGAAGGACAATTGTTGGATACAAGCTATGCAAGAAGAACTTGAACAGTTCACGAGAAATGATGTTTGGGATTTAGTTCCTAGTTCAAATGATACTAATGTTATTGAAACTAAATGGATCTTTAAAAACAAGATAGATGAATTTGGAACTGTTGTAAGAAACAAGGCAATACTAGTTGCTCAAGGATACACGCAGGTCGAAGGAATCGACTATGATGAAACCTTTACTCTTGTTGCCAGAATTGAGTCGATTAGGCTATTACTTGTTGTAGCTTGCTGTCTGAAGATCACTCTCCATCAAATGGATGTTAAAGGTGCCTTCTTGAATGACTATCTTGACAAAGAAGTCTATGTTGAACAATTCAAAGGATTTGAAGATCCTCACCATCCTCGGTTAGTATACAAGCTCAAAAAGGCTTTGTATTGATTGAAACAAGCACCTCGAGCATGGTATGGTCGTTTAACTCAGTTTCTTCTTGAATTTGGTTTTAAACGTGGTGAAGCTGATTGTACTTTGTTTATAAAACATCATGGAGTAGATATGATCATTGCTCAAATTTATGTAGATGACATAGTCTTTGGTTCGACATCACAATCCCACCTTGAGACATTTGTTGAAGCTATGTCCTCCACATTTGAGATGAGCATGATAGGGGAATTAACCTTTTTCTTAGTCTTGCAGATAAAGAAAATGAAGATGGAATCTTCATCTCCCAGAGTAAGTACGCCAAGAATTTGGTTAAGAAGTTTAGTTTGGAGAATGCTAAACAGATGAGGACTCCAATGGGATCAACACAGAAGATATGCAAAGACGATGTTGGCGAAAATGTCGACCAACATTGTATCGATCTATGATAGGTAGTCTCTTGTATCTCACTGCAAGGCATTCTTATCTAATGTTTAGTGTTTGTGTTTGTGCTCGATTCCAAACTATCCCAAAATCTCCCACTTAAATGCCTTAAAACGTGTCATCCGATATGTTGCTGGCACATGTGAGTTGGGATTTTGGTATTCCAAAGACACTAATCCCAATTTAATAGGGTATAGTGACTCAGATTGGACTGGTGTTGTGGATGGCAAAAAGTGTACGAGTGAAGGATGTTTTTACCTTGGCAATAATCTAGTATCTTGATATAGTCGCAAATAAAACTGTGTCTCACTTTCAACTGCTGAATTTGAATATGTAGCTGCTGGAAGTTGTTCTCAATTGATATGGTTAAGATACATGTTAGACGACTATGACTTTTCAAATAATATCTTAGTGTATTGTGATAACTTGAGTGCAATAAATATTTCGTAAAATCCTGTTCAGCACTCTCGTACAAAACATATAGATATTAGACATTTTTTTTAAGAGATTTGGTTGAAAAACAACTAGTTCAAATTGAGCATGTTGACACTATTCATCAACTAGTTGATATTTTTACAAAAGCTTTGGATCATGAGAGATTTTCAAGTTTGAAAAACTCTCTTGGTCTCTGTAATCTCTGAATCGACACTGATGGGTGAATGCCAGCTGAAATGTCTCTAACATTTTGGGTGACATTTGCCTCTGTAGTATCAAAATCTAATTGTGTTTACTGTTTTTGATGGTTTTAATTTTGTATTCACTCATGTATGATCCTAAAATAAGAACATGTTTTCAAAAAGCGATACCGTTCTCTGCAATGATATTATATATCATAAAAAAGGAGTATTAAAATAAAGCAAAGCCTTTTGTGAATTGATTGACAACTGTGCGAATGAGCAAAGCTCTTTGAAAAATGATATTGTTCCTATTCTATAGGAGTATCAAGTGCTTACACACGAAATTATGATGATGCTGAATAAGTATTCTTATTTTTTGACACAAAAATTAAATTTTGTATGTGGTTTATGATTAGATCAAAGACAATGGGAAAATGTTACATTGATCTGGAGGTTAAACTCATAAAATCACATATAAAATGTGTCTTGATTTGTTGCCAAAACAAAAGAATTCTTGTAGGATCATAATACATGTGTCATCCAAAATGTTTCCAACATTACAGTTGACATTCTCATATAATGGTATTTGTTGGGATACTGTTTGTAATTGATTTTTGAAAATTCAGTTATTTTTCCTTATTTTTTTGTGTGTCGTTGTTTTCTACTTTGTTGATAAAATCAAATGTTGATATCTATCCTTTTCATAAATTTAGGTGTAAGTATTTGATTACAACTCAAACACCTAAAACCAAGATTTTGTGGCCAAAGTATAAATTCTTCCTCTTTAATTCTTCCTTTTGTCTTCCGTTGGTTGTTTCTGAATTATTTAAAAAAAAGGGAAGCAAACAATTACATCATCTCGGTTTACTTCAAGCCGATGGACTCTTCTACTTTCTCTTCATCTTCCAAAACCCCAAAAACCCTAAAACCCCTTGAATCATCTTCTCACTATTCACCCATGAATACTAGCCCAATGTCACCATCCATGACCTCCAACATCTACGACAACACACCAATGAGTACAAGCCCTCCTATGTACACAGACATAGTGGTCAGTGAGTTTCAAAAACCTCTTGAAATTGCATATATAGGTGATACCAACAATCCCATGATGTAGATGAAAATACCGATGTCTCTATCTTAGGGAAGAGAGAAAACACTTCTCAGTTTCATACTAGAAGGTCGAATAGAGTGTTTGAGAGAACTTTTGATTCTCAACCAACAGTCAAGAAATCTAGGTTTGAAGCTCAAGTTCCTGCTTGTTCAAGCAGTAATACAGGTGATACAGACTACAACCTATTTTTTGAAACTACTGAGGAAGAAGAGACCCCTTCTGTTGAAATAGAAACTGCTGCCCCAGCCTCTCCATCTCATTCTGAGCCCTCTGTTTCTGTTGCTCAAAAGTTGTCTGATGAAGAAGACATTCCTGATGATACACCACTGAAGAGATTCTTTCAAAAGGGAATGACTCACAGAACCAGACATCATGCTGATGAAGATGTTGCTCCAGATGTCACAAATCTCTGACAACATTTTATTCGACTTCTGGAGAAGCAGGTTCTCCTATTTCCCCCAATAGTCCAGATTCTGCGAATCCTGACTTATATGAGTCAGAGAATGAGGTAACTGCTTTTTCTACCAGATTCTATACTAAAGAAAAGCATGATAACTGGATTTTTTTTAGAAATAGGGTGATTAGGCCATAAAAAGAGTTAGATGTTGATGATTGTAGTAAGTATGGTATTGTTGAGTTTCTGAAGGACAAACGGTTGTTAGTATCTGTCACTGACAAAGAACCTTATGTTGATGAGGTTGTAAGGCTATTTTATGCTAATTTGGAATCTGATATAGAGAATACCTCTTCTAAGAAATATGTAAAGGTTTATCTCTATAATAAAGTTTACTATTTCATCCCTTCAATCACAAATGAATGCATGTGATTTAGTGAAGAGCATGTGAGAGAAACAGAAAGAGGAGTTGCTAATAATGATACAATGATAGAATATCTCACAGGAGGTATACTTAAGAAATAGATTTCTCAATGCCCAGCGTCAAAACTCACTGCTCTATTTTCAACTCTCCACAAATTAGTCGTTCATAATTGGCTCCCCTCCCTAAATGAATCTATTGTCACAATGGAACAAGCCTCCCTGCTTTTCAAAATAGGAAAAGGATTCAAAGTTGATATAGGCAAGATAGTCTTCTATCAGGTTTCCAAGCTAGCAGAAAAACATCAACTTCAATCCTACCTTTTCCCTCTCTAATTTTCAAAATCTTAACTAGCCAAGGCTTAGAACCTTTGAGAGAAGATATTTTGAGAAAAGTTGCAAAACTGTACACTGTCAACAAAGCTATACTAAAGAGCAAAGAGAGAGTGACTGACCTTTCCTGGTCAAAAGAGGCAGATAGAAAAAATGTTGTCAGAAATGTTCCTAACATCCGGGGCAACACTGGTCCAAGACATGATGAACTGTCTACTCATTGGCTAGAGGAACAAATTACTAAAATCAACTTACAAATTGCTAGAGTTGATAATGCTAGAGAAGCACTAGTGCAAGCAAGGGATCATTTCCTACTTTTTCTTTCTTCACAAAAAGGAGGAGAAAAAGAAGATGTTGAGGGGGAACAGATGATGGATGGTGAAGGCACAGGTCGTGGAGATGCTGTTGTTAATGTTGAAGAAGTTGTTAATGCTGTCATGCAGAGAGAATAAGCAGTTGGAAGAAAAGTCTTGCTGACAAGACTAAGGCTTCGTGCAGAAACTGAAGCTGCAAGACAAAGAGCTGAAGCTGAAACTGCCAGATTGAGAATAGAACATGCATAAGTGTTGATATGAATGCTGATATAAGAAAAGGGATACTAACTGGATATTTTATTTTGGGCATGTGCTTAAAAATGGTGCTTACTGATTGGTCACTTTTTGATGTTGTGATCTAACAATTTTTTATTTTTGGGATGCAAGTATTTGACTATATTTTTGGGTTCATCTAATCCTATGTATGAATAGCATATATATTGTTTTGTATATATTTTTTGTATGCTATCACAGGTTAAGGGGGAGCATTAATAGTTGTCATAGGTCACTCGCACTAAAAATGTTTATTTTGTGAAGAAAGACAAAAAGGGGGAGAATGTTAATGTTGGGTTTTATGTTATGACATTTTTTCTAACATAACATTTTTAGTACTAAGTTAAAAACCAAAATGTTGAAACAAATGTCTTGACATTCGGACCAACATTCTGATAACAGTTTTGCCCCTTCTTCACGGACTGAAGCTTATCTTGTGGGATTTTTACCACAATGGTAAAGTGACATGGCAAGGAACTTGTTGAGTTGATTATACACGTGGGGAGACCAAGTCCAAGGCGTTGATAAACTTGGGGAACAAGTCCAAGAGGTTGGAGGATTTTTCTCCACATTCGTCTCCAACAAATCTGGTCAAGCTGCCCACTTTTTGCTCAACTTCCACAACGACTCATTGAGAATTTCAAGGAAGACTCTCTACTATAAATAGAGAGGCTACATCAAGGAATCGATATCCAAAAATTAAAAGAGAAAAAAGATCAAGAGAGAGCTCTCAAAAAGATCACGATCTGAAACTGGATCACTGTGTTGCCTGAGCGTTTCGACGACATTTTGTCCAACATTATAGTTGCTACCTAGATTCTAGATTAGTTCTTTATTGAAGCAATTATAATGAGATGTTGTCTATATCTACTTAGTTAGATTTTTCAGGCATGTAAGTCATCTGCGACTTCACCATTTTTATTCCTTTGTATTATTTTGTAAATATTGTAAGAGAAGGAATATATTCAATTGAATATATATACAATACTTTTGGTCATTGACCATCATAGGCTATATTAATATATAACCTATGTAAATTTAAACTTTTGTGTCTTTATTATTTTCGCTGCAATTTAACTCTTCAAAGGTTTTTCTGATTTTATCTAAGTGTCGTCAGTTCTGCCAGACGACATTGTTAACGACATTTGCAAACTGTTTCAGCGTACAAGCAATTTTACTTACTGTTTGTTTTTTATTATTCCATACTATAACCCCCGGGACCCAACATTATCTTCCCTTATATACTCGAGGTGTAATCAACTACCCTCTTAACCGACTTAACTGATTTGTACTAACTCCCAGCTACTCGAATTACTTCTTATAACTGCTAACTAACAAAATTGACTAATATACCCTTTACATTTATTTGACACATAACACAAACCGTAAACACCACTAGTCACAATGTAAAATTTTAAATAAAGTTAGATTTGATTCAACTAGTGGAGTGATGGATTTATTTTAAGTTTTAAATTAGGAATCACATCAATTTATTTAGAAATCTGGATCAGTCTCTAAATGAAAAAATATCTTCGAGCATTTTTGTGCAAATTAATAATTCGAACAAATACTTTTTGAAAATGTATATAGTTAAAGATTATTGCTTTTGAATAAAAATATTATAGTAATTGACGATAGAGGACCACATGCAACACACGTATCTAGAAACTAATATACCTTAATGAATTGAAGTGGATAAAGCTCATCATTTCTCTAATTTGAATCAGAAATTGCTTTGAGAGATACATTTGGTTGACAACAACTTTTACTTAGATACCTATAATTGGCAACATCAAATATACATGTCTATCGGGTCGACCCGGTTCGGACCGGTTGATCGGTACCGAGTTGAACCGGTTATCGGTCCGGATTCTCAGATTACCGGGCCTAACGGACCGGTCCCTTACCGGATTTTCGGACGGCTCGTGCGGTTCCGGGTTGAACCGGTCGGACCGGATCGAATTTTCCTTTTTTTTTTTAATTTCGAAAATGTAAACTAAATTCAAATTAAATATATAATATAATATAGTTTTATATTTTATAGTTTATAACTTTATACTTTATATTGTAGTTATACTTTATTAATTTATTAAATTAGAAGACATAAGTTAACAAAACAATAAAATAAAAATTAATGATAAGATGTAAACTTTCGAACTTTCATTATTCATAAATCATAATGCTAAAAAGATTACATAATAAAGTAATAATAATTTTATTTATATATTATGCATCCTTCAAACAAGTTCTTCGTAATTTATAGGTTGATTGAATTATTATGGCTCCATAGCCTCTAAATCTGGAGTATTAATTCCAGTCCCGCTTCCGCGGTTCTGTCGCAACTTGTATTGTTGTAAAAGTGTTCCATATATCTAAAGATTCATTATCATCATCTTCATTGAATCCTACAGATGTAGACACAGAAGCAGAACTAGAACGAAAATTAGTAGCAGAGTTGTTGTTATCAAATAATGTAACTACAACTTTATATTTTATACTTAATTTGTTGTTGACCAATTTGTCGGATGAACTTTCTCTACATGCCTAACTATAGTGCCCGTCACCACCCCTCTCTTATGTTTATAAGTTTGCCCACAAATATTACATCTAACTTTATCAGTGTCCCCAATTCTATCATAAAAGTTCCACACTTTACTCCCTTTTCTCCTACTCTTTACTTCTGGTAAAAGAGGTCTACCACTAGTAATACTAACATTGACAGAAGACACACTAGTAGGTGTATGAGTTTCAGTTTCAACAATATTATCTATATGAACATTATCATATACATTATCTTCTATTTCAAAATCTTCTTGCATTTGATCATAATTTATATTTTGATTAGATGATGAAGAACCTTTAGATTTTATACCCCTTGAAATAGATTTACCTTTACCCATTGATCTATTTATCATATCCATTATAAAATATTTAATTTTAATTTTAATTTAAATAATCAACAAATAAATATGACAATTTAATAAAATAATTATAGAATGAAACGAGTGCACCAAACTTCGGGATTCAGAATTCAATTGAAACTCGAATCTCGAAGTCTTGCGTCTTGCTACTTTGAAAATTAATAATAATAATAATAACTTGAGAATTGATAATAGAGAGAATTAAGAGAGTATTAGAATTGAGAGAATTGTAGAAATAATTGTGTGATAAAAATGAGAAGAATATAGAGAATTTATAGATTTTTTAAAGGATAAAATGTAATTAGTAAAAAATTAATAAAAAATGGGCAAAACGGTCAAATGACGGTTGCCCCCCACCCCAGCCAGTGTCAAAAGCAAATAGGGAGTTCGGCGGCGTCACTTCCGCGGCGAAGTACGTCGGAGCGACGCCGCCATAACAGTGGTATGAGTGTTGCGGAGCAGTGGCGAGGGTGATGGTGGTGTTCGAGGGGGTATGGGGTTTTCATTGTTCGAACTCTGGCGGTGTGACTTCGTCGGAGTTATGGCGGTGTAGGTGTGTGAGAGAAGGTTGTCACCGGAGCAGAGCTCCGGCGGGATTGGGGCGGCGGCGTCGGACGAGAAAGGGAGAGGGGAGGGTCCTTTCAAAATGAAATGAGGAGTATGAAAATATAAGGGAGGGGGAGAATTTAACCAAAATAAAAAGGGGTGGTCCTCTATTTTTTAGGGTGCTGCCACTGTTGATGGAGTGATGGGTAGTGTTTATTATATAGAGGTAGGATTAGGGTTTAGTTTTTTTAGGTTTGGTTTTGGGGGGGAAATAAACGGGTGTTTATTGGGCCTTATTTTTTGGGCGTCGATTTGGGTCTCGATTTTGGCGGAATAGACTGATCCGGATTGAGTCTCGGACTGGACTGGTTTGACAAAAATGCAAAACGGGATAATTATTTAAAAGAAAAATTATTTAAAAGATGTAAAATTATTAAAATGCAAATGTCGATGCAATAATAATAAAATACAATATTTAGCAAATATTTAATGTCTAATTAAAAATTAAAACGGGATGTCAATTAATTATTTAAAGAGATGCAAATATTATTAAAATAAACGATGGTGTAACAATAATAAAAACATAATATTAACAAAGACATAATGCTTAATTTAAAATAAAAAGATAAAAATGCAAAAAATGATGATTAAAATGCGGTGTCCTAAAACACATAAAATTGCAACAAATATACGAAAACGGGTCAAAATTGACTGTCAACAGCATGTCCCTCTTTGTACGGAGATGATGGAAGAGTCTTCGGACAAAGATGTTGACTTGTAGCCAATTTTGTCCTGTTTTATAAACTAGAACTCAAAAATGGGGCTGATGCAGATTTAAAAATGTTCCAGTGTCAAATTATGAGGACACTGGGTTGCTGCAATGCTAAAATTATGGAAGGACGAATACCGATTCAAAAATATGTCCCAGTGTCGAATCTTGATGACACTGGGTTACAATTGCGATGAGATGCTGGAAAAAACGGGGTGTTTGTTCCCTGAAATACCTCTAGGGTGTTTGTTCCCGAGGTCAAAATGCAAAGGAAATGAAGATGGCGTCATTTCTGGACGCAGTGCAGATGTTCGTCGTTTCTGGACAAAGATGACGTCATTTTCGGACGCAATGCAGATGTTCGTCGTTACATAGATGAAACATAGATTAAGTCGTTTCATAGATGCGGTGCAGATGCTCGTCGTTACATAGACGAAACATAGATGAAATCGTTGCATAGGCTTAGATGAAATGACGTCGTTGCATAGACGCGATGCAGATGTTCATCGTTGCATAGATGAAGCCATTGCATAGGCTTAGATGAAATGGCGTCGTTGCATCGACGCGATGCAGATGCTCGTCGTTGCATAGACAAAACATAGATAAAGCCGTTGCATATGCTTAATGAAATGGCGTCGTTTCATAGACGCGATGCAAATGCTCGTCGTTGCATAGACGAAACATAGATGAAGCTGTTGCATAGGCTTAGATTAAATGGCGTCGTTGCATAGACGCGATGCAAATGTTCGTCGTTGCATAGACGAAACATGGATGAAGTCGTTGCATAGGCTTTTATGAAATGCGTCGTTGCATAGACGCGATGCAGATGATCGTCGTTGCATAGACGAAACATAGATGAATTCATTGCATAGGCTTAGATGAAAGGGCATCGTTGCATAGACGCGATGCAGATGCTCGTCATTGCATAAACGAAACATAGATGAAGCTGTTGCATAGGCTTACATGAAAGGGCGTCATTGCATAGATGCGATGCAGATGCTCGTCGTTGCATAGACGAAACATAGATGAAGCCGTTGCATACGCTTAAATGAAATGACGTCGTTGCATAGACGCGGTGCAGATGTTCGTCGTTGCATAGACGAAATATAGATGAAGCTGTTGCATAGGCTTAGATGAAATAACGTCGGTTTATGGGCGTACCTGCTTTGTGACCCGTCTGGGTTGAGATAGCGTCATTGCATAGACGTTGTGTGTTTGTAACCCGCATGGGCTTATTGTTGTACTCTCGCCTTTGCTGATATGAAGATCCTGTACTCAAAAGAAACTAGTGAGTTTTTAGGAAATGAGTGGTTGATTAGCGTCGACTTTGTAGCTTTGGCTCTTGACGCTTGCATTCTCAGATTGGTTTGGACTGAAAACCTAGTTGGCCTGCTTTTTCCCTGTCTATTGCCATTTTCTTGCAGCGAATCCTTAAAATGCCCCAGTTTCTGGTAAATGAAGATGTTGAACTTTCAACTGGGTAAGGTTGAGTCTTGACGCTATCAAGGTGATCAGGTAAGCAATTTTTTTTTATCATGAATGAAAAGCTAATGCGAGAATATGGACAATGTACAATTGAGTAGATGAGAATGCAACCCTCAAAATATGCCCTAGTCAGGTGTAGGTAGTCATGGATGCAAAACATATGAGGATGTTAAACTCTCCAATGGACAAAATCGAGTCCTGTGCAAAACAAAGAAGAAATATTTCTAATGGTGTGACCGAAGCTGATGTGGCTGCCTACATATCCCGCTGAGGGAATCAGGTCAGAGTGTAGTTCGTGATGCAAAAATAAGGATTTTTAAGATTTTAAAATGATGTGGGACCGAAGCCAATGTGGCCGCCTACGTATCTCATCTTTGACGAGAATCAGGCCAAGACGTAGTTCGTGATGCAAAAAGTGATTGTACAATTTTCAAAAAAATGACCCCAGAGCCAATGTAGACGCCTACGTATCCCGCTGAGGGAATCAGGTCAAGACGTAGTTCGTGATGCAAAAAATGATTGTACAATTTTCAAAAATGAGACCGAAGCCAATGTGGCCGCCTACGTATCCCGCTGAGGGAATCAGGTCAAGACGTAGTTCGTGATGCAAAAATGATTGTACAATTTTCAAAAATGAGACCGAAGCCAATGTGGCCGCCTACGTATCCCGCTGAGGGAATCAGGTCAAGACGTAGTTCGTGATGCAAAAATGATTGTACAATTTTAAAAAATGAGACTGAAGCCAATGTGGCCGCCTATGTATCCCGCTGAAGGAATCAGGTCAAGACGTAGTTCATGATGCAAAAAATGATTGTACAATTTTAAAAAATGAGACTGAAGCCAATGTGGCCGCCTACGTATCCCGCTGAGGGAATCAGGTCAAGACGTAGTTCGTGATGCAAAAAATGATTGTACAATTTTCAAAAATGAGACCGAAGCCAATGTGGCTGCCTACGTATCCCGCTGAGGGAATCAGGTCAAGACGTAGTTCGTGATGCAAAAAATAAGAATTTTATGTAATATGCATTTTGTTGTTTTTTTTTCTGAAAAAGTGGAAGACAACCTTACGTTCTGACTTCAGTTGAATACCAACAATAAGTATTGTGCATAAGGATTTTCGTTTATTGCTTTCAGTCTAACCGAGATTGACTCCAGTGTAATTCACACAGCTTCAGATGGTACCTCAGACATAACTGAGTGTCGACACACCTGCTTGCAGCCAAGGTTTCGAACTACACGTAATCTTATGTTTCAAATGCCCTCACTGAAGAAAGTCCCATTTCTCACATATATTCCAGTATTTTGAATTTTGGGACGTTTAGAGAAGTACGCTCACACTCAAAAGGATGTTCAATGCATGCAATTGTGATACCATAGGTGTAAAATCCGGAAAATAATAATAATATATAGTTGTTGGTTGAGTTAATAAAAATACATATATATAAGAAAATAAAGAATAAATTGCATAGGATGGAGCTAGTGTTAAAGTTGGATAAATAGATGGATAAAAATGAAAATAAGAAAATAAAAATAAAAAACAAAAGAAAAACAAAAACAAACAAACAAAAAAAAAAACAAAAAAAAAGAGTGTTGGGCAGTGGCACGTCTGGACAGTGGAACATCCCTTCCCCCTCCCCCCCTTTTCATTTCCCCTCCAACTCTTGTCATTCCACCTCCCATAGGTTATAGAAAACTCTCCACTTATACACTGTATTTACACACAAATAAAGTACATAGCATAAAGGTTAGAAAATCAGGAAAAAAACAAGTGAACAAGAAGAGGAAAATTCTGGAAAAAAAACAAGAAAGCAAGAAGAACAACAATAAAAGAAATACTAGGGAGCAAGAGTCTCTTGTAGCAACCGAATAACAATCATTTCACACTTACAAAGTGAGTTTTCTCACTCAGAAATTCTTGGTAACATCCTTTATTTTTAGTTCAATACATGTTAGAATAAGAATTGGGTGTTGAAAAGAAATATTGAACTTTTGATTGTTTAGACGACTAGTTGCGTCATGAACTTTACGAACTGTTCTCACTGAGTTATAATTGTTAGAATTTGATGAAATTCGGAAGAGTGGTACACCTCTCTAATATGATCATATAGAACCAAAAATGAGGTAAAATGGACATACTGTTTGGAAGTTATCATAGTTCAAATTTTCTGCCATAGATTTGGTCGAAATTCGGAAAGACATAATTACAGACTGTTTTTATTGAGTTTTACTTATTAGAATTATATGAAAATTTACATGATTGTAAATCTCTCTGTTACGGACAGATATAGATAAAGAGTTATTAAAACGGACTTACGAGTTGAGAGTTATTGTAGTTTGAAGTTGCTGCCTCGGATTCATCGGAATCCAGAAGGGCAGGACGTGGAAACGTAAAACTGTACTAATATGTGGGGAATATGAAAATTGTTACTAAATGAAAGTTATATATCTCTCTGTTTTGGACATTTTGAGACCTTACAGGGATCTATCCGACTTACGGATTGAGAGTTATCGCTGTATAAAGTTTCTGCCTCGGATCTATCGAGATCCAGGAAGGGCAGCGAATAAAAGTGTAAAACTGTACCAAATGGTACAGAATATGAAAGGATGGTTCACATGGAGATGTGTAGCTCTCTGTTCTCGTCATTTTGAGATTTTATGGGGCATTAACGGGTTTACAGATCAGGAGTTATGACTATTCTAAGATTGGGTTCTGTTTAATAAAAATTCTGCCGAAACAAATCTCATATGACTGTTTTGAGGATAAATTTGTGTTAGTTACCCAAAGTAGTTTTAAATGAAATTTGGTACAGTGAAAGATCCCTGTCTTACCTTAGTTTCCGCTTGAGAAACACCTTAGTTGGAGTTATGGTTAAAAAGTTATAATCGTTACAAGTATGAATGACAGAATGTTGGAAAAGAGAATATTATTTATTCAATCTTCTGAAAAATATGAAAAGTGAATACGTGTTCACATAAATATATAAATATAAACATAATGGATCGGGTTGCACGCCGCAACAAAACGTAAAGTGAATACGTGTTCACAAATACGTAAATATAATGGATCGGGTTGCACGCCGCAACAAAACGTAAAGTGAATACGCGTTCACAAATACGTAAACATAATGGATCGGGTTGCACGCCGCAACAAAACGTAAAGTGAATACGTGTTCACAAATACGTAAATATAATGGGTCGGGTTGCACGCCGCAACAAAACGTAAAGTGAATACGCGTTCACAATTACGTAAATATAATGGGCCTGCCGCACGCAACAAAACGTAAAGTGAATACGCGTTCACGAATACGTAAACATAATGGATCGGGTTGCACGCCGCAACAAAACGTAAAGTGAATACGTGTTCTCAAATATGTAAATATAATGGATCGGGTTGCACGCCGCAACAAATATGAAAGATGAATACATGTTCACCTTTATATAAATATGAAAAGTGAATACGCGTTCACAAATATATAAATGTAACAAACATATGAAAATGCAGGGGAATGTCCTAACGTATAATACGAGATAAAATGAAGTGTTAGTTAAACTGAGAATTTCCTATGAGGAGTTGCTGCATATTTAAAAATGTTGTAACCTGATATGTTTTTGCAATATGCTTATTACGTTATAATGTGATTGCACTTGGAATATTGTGGTGTTACTTTGAATTGCAGGGTAAGGTTCTCACTCAGCCCCAGATGGTAGGGCTGGCTCTTTATTTAACATGTTTCAGGAAAACGTGATAGAGGAAAGACTCCACGCCAAGGCTAGCGATCGTCCCGTAGCCTCTTGTCATACCAAGTCCATTGCTTCGGGCTTGGTACTCCAGTCCGAATGTCGATTCTGATGTCTCGAAATGCCCATGTGGAATGGTCTCCCTTCCAACTTAGAATAATATTTGTCAGTATGTCTATGTAGAAATAATATTTGCACGAGCATAGGCTCGCGTTATGTTTTCAATAAAGTCATAAACATATTTCTTTATTGTTATTTTTATTAATAGCTCCGTATTCGAATATAAGTTTAAATTTCTAAATAAAGAGAATTAAATGGTGCTCCTGGTGGGAAATAATTGTCCAGGTGCCATCACGCCCTAAGCAAAGACTTAGGAAAAGTCGGGGCGTGACAAGTTGGTATCAGAGCTAAACCATGTTAGGAGATTCTAGGAAGTTTCTTCGAGTTGGGTGTTTGAACGGTTACTTATTGCGACGGTGTGCGCGCCACCTTAGTAATAAGTAAACGGAATAACATCCTAAAGTTTCCCTTCTTTCGTACTCTTCTCGTGCCTACCTTGAGTCTTTTCAAAGACTTGATTTTTTGTACTACCTCCTTCACACGGGTTAGAAAAGGGGATTGTACAACGTTATACTGACTAATATGATTTGTGTAGATGACGATTATAAGGCGAGTTCCAACAAAGAGGGAAGTACTCATGGAACAGGCAAAGAGAATGAGAACTCAGATGAAGTTCATGCGTCGTAAGATGGACTCAGAAGAAAATGGTGAATTCACAAATCCCGGGGGCTCAAGAGGAGGTTCATCACGAAGCTCATGTACCTCCAGTTGACGTAGTGGTGTCCAAGGAGCGGAGAAAATGTCGAGAAAATGTTGGAGAACGAGTCAAATGGCCCAAGAAACGGTGGGACACAAACTAGATAGACTCATAGAGTTAATGACAGCTGCAATTCCACACATGGTTCCGCCCGCACCTAGTGTCTCTGTCATAGCCCCAACCGTAACGGATGGCCCGAGACCGACAAGCGATCGCACCACGACGAGAGTGTAAGCTCAAGCGACTGATGGGCTATGGGCAA
This sequence comes from Przewalskia tangutica, assembly GCA_029844215.1. Taxonomy (NCBI): domain Eukaryota; kingdom Viridiplantae; phylum Streptophyta; class Magnoliopsida; order Solanales; family Solanaceae; genus Przewalskia; species Przewalskia tangutica. The sequence continues at coordinate 86,563,607 of CM056734.1, forward strand.
ATTTTATGAGGAGAAGAGAACCATCAGACTCGGGGAAGGACCCCAAGGCCGACCCGATAGTATTCCTCGATGAAGTTGAAGACTTAATGTTCACATTGGGATGCGTGGAGACGCAGGCGCCAACTTGGTAGCGCAGCGACTAGTGGATGATGCAGGGGTGTGGTGGAGAAATTTTAGGAAAAATCGTCCCCCGATGTCACCACCAATGACTTGGGGAGGGTTCAGAGCGGCATTCATTGAGAAATTTATGCCTAATACGCGCAAGGATGCGCTCAGACGGGAGTTTGAACAATTGAAGCAAGGTGACCGCAATGTACAAGAATATGATACATAGTTCGTGAGGTTATCGGCATACAACACACATGTCGTCCCTACAGAAATGGATAGAGTCAAGAGATTTGTAGAGGGTTTAAACCCGAACATAGCAAATGGGCGTGGCATTAGCCAACGATCGAACTTATCTTCAGATTGTCGATATGACTTTGAGGGTAGAAGGTTTCGCTAAAGCAAAAATAGAATATTCGCAGAAGAGATTTCGGACGTCAGGATCATTTAACCAGAGTCAAAATCAGAAGCAGGAGTTTAGTAAGGGATCTTCAGGACCAAACCAATCTGTGGGCCAGTCTTATTTCAAGCCTAAGGGGCACAATTGGTCTAATTACCAAGGTAGCAAGGACAAGGCCACCAACCCTAACACAGGAGGTGACAAACCGATTTGTAAGATTTGTCAAAGGAAACACACTGGAGAATGTCGGCTCTTAACGAAGACATGTTATAACTGTGGAGAGTCAGGCCACTATGCCAGGGATTGCAAGAAAAGGACCCAAACTCAATCTATTCAGGGGAGGTCAGAAGCAACCACAACTGCCTACAGGGGAAATCAGGGAAACCAACCCCGCCAGAGTCAGGGAGGTCAACAACCCAACAATTCTAATCGGCTCTACGCTTTGCCCCAGAGGAATGAGGTAGAAGCATCTAATGCGGTGGTCACAGGTATTTTGCTAGTCTCGAGTATTCCTGCATTTGTATTATACAATCCCGGCTCTACATTTTCATATGTGTCAATGGACTTTGCTAAAAATTTACACGTAGAACCTTCTTATTTAAGTGAACCTTTTGAGGTTATGCCACCAGTAGGGGCCTCAATTTGGGCCTCTCGGGTGGTAAATAATTTCCCATTAGAAGTGAATGGCAGGGGAACAATGGTGAACCTAGTACTACTTGATATGGTAGACTTCGACGTCATTTTGGGTATGGATTGGTTGTCGGCATGTTATGCCATGTTAGATTGTCGGCGAAAGATAGTGAGATTAACTTTTTCCGGAGAACCGTGTTGTTATAAGGGTAGGATTGGAATATCCTCAGTCGCTTTATTTCCTACATTGGGGCTCAAAAGTTATTGAGAAGTCACGGTGGAGTATGCATATCGGCTAATATAGTGGATACCCAAAAGGAATCCACAGCATGAATGATGTTCCTATTGTTCAAATTTTCCTGAGGTTTTTCCTGAAGATCTCGGGCCTTCCTCCGGATAGAAGTGGAGTTTGCTATAGAGTTAATTCCGGTACAAGACCCATTCCTATTCCTCCATATCGAATGGCCCAGTGAATTGAGGGAGTTAAAAGACCAATTGAAGGATCTTCTGGATAAAGGCTTTATAAGGCCTAGTGTTTCCCCTTGGGGTGCACCAGTCCTGTTTGTGAAAAAGAAAGACGGATCGCTCGAATGTGCATCGACATCGGCACTCAATAAGGTCACGATCAAGAACCGATACCCATTACCAAGAATCGATGATCTTTTGACCAACTTCGCGAGCTAGCTATTTTTCCAAGATTGATCTCCGTCGATATCATCACCAAAATAAATCCGGATGATATACCAAAAACAACCTTTAGAACACTATACGGCCATTATGAGTTCTTGGTCATGTCTTTTGGTTAACCAATGCCCCAATGCTTTTATGGATTTAATGAACAGAATCTTCAAACCATTCATAGACTTGTTCGTGATTGTGTTCATAGATGATATCCTAATCTACAGTAAGAGTGTTGAAGAACATGAAGAGCATCTGAGGGTAGTGCTTCAAGTCTTGAAACAGAGAAACTATATGCTAAATTTTCAAAGTGTGAATTTTGGTTGGAAAAGGTAGCCTTTTTGGGTCATGATGTGTCAAGGGATGGAATTATGGTAGACCCCAGAAGATAGAAACAAGAAGAATCGCCAAACCGACCACTCCGGCAGGTTAGAAGTTTCTTGGTTTGGTGGGTATTACGTAAGATTCGTAAAGGTTTTTCTAGTCTTGCCGCTCCTCGACCCGGTTGACTCAAAAGCGGTTATACCAAATGGTCGAAACATGTGAAGCAAGTTTTCGAAACTAAAGGAATTGTTGACTCATCGCACTCCCTAACCTTACCATCGGGACAAGAAGGGTTCACAGTCTATTGCGATGCCTCTAGAGTTGGGTTAGGATGTGTCTTGATGCAGTTTGGAAAGGTTATTGCGTATGCATCGAGACAATTGAAGATACATGAGAAGAATTACCCAACTCATGACTTGGAATTAGCTACGGTGGTGTTTGCCTTACAAATATGGAGACATTATTTGTATGGTGTGCATGTGGACATATTTACAGATCATAAGAGTTTGCAGTACATAACCACGCAGAAGGATTTGAATCTCCGACAAAGAAGATGGTTAGAGTTGCTTAAGGATTATGACCTTAGTATTCTTTACCATCCTGGGAAAGCCAACGTGGTGGCTGACGCACTCAGTAGGAGATCAATGGGCAGCTTGGCCCATTTGGCAATACAAAATAAGGGTATTGTTCGGGAGGTACAAAGATTGGGAAACCTCGGGGTTAGCTTAACTGAGATCGGTGAAGGTAGGGTGGTGGTACATGATACCTCGCATGCCTTTAGCTTCGTAAATAAAAGAAAGTCATTTGAGGATACGAAGTTTGTTGGATTTCGGAGAGGATCCAACAGGAAAACCTTCACGCTTTACATTGGGAGATAATGGCGAACCCTTCGGTATAAGGGTAGGTTATGTGTTCCTAAGGTAAAGGATCTAAGGAGGAAGATCTTAGATGAGGTCACAACACAAGATATTCCATTCATCCGTGGTCAACAAAATGTATCGGGACCTCAAGGCAAATTGCGGTGGGAAGGGATAAAGAAAGACGTTGCGGAGTTTGTCGAGATGTCTTATATGTCGCAGTGAAAGTGAACATCAAAACTCAGCGGATTACTTCAGACATCGAGTCCCCATGTGGAAATGGGAGGCGATTCATATGGATTTTGTAACTGGTCTACCGAAAACTCGAGAAGGGTATGATTCTATTTGGGTGATTGTTGATCGACTTACAAAGTCAGCCCATTTCTTACCGGTCAATACTACGTATCGCGCACCACAGTACGCACAGATTTATTTGAAGGAGATTGTGCGGTTACACGGGATTCCTTTACAAATTATTTCAGATAGGGGTTCCCATTTCACCTCACACTTTTGGCAAAGTTTCCAGCAGGGTCTCGGGACAAAAGTTAAGTTAAGCACGGCTTTCCACCCGCAAACAGATGGGCAAGCTGAGCGAACAATTCAAACACTTGAGGACATGTTGCGATCTTGTGTGTTAGATTTTCAGGGAAACTGGTTGGACCATCTATGTCTAATTGAGTTCGCCTACAACAATAGTTTCCACTCTAGCATACAAATGTCCCCGTTTGAAGCATTATATGGACGAAAATGTAGGTCTCCACTTGGATGGTTCGAGGTGGGTGAGACGCAACTGTTCGGACCTGAAGTCATTCAGAAAACAAATGATAAGGTACAAATGATTCGGGAGCGGATCAAAACAGCTCATAGCCGTCATAAGTCCTATGCGGATCATCGGAAAAGAGATCTTGAATTCCAAGAGGGGGAGAAAGTATTTTTAAAAGTGTCCCCAATGAAGGGAGTGATGCGCTTTGGTAAGAAAGGTAAATTGAGCCCAAGGTTTATTGGGCCATATGAGATCTTGCGAAGAGTGGGGAATGTGACTTACGAATTAGCACTTCCACAAGAGCTGGAAGCAGTGCATCCGGTATTTCATGTGTCAATGTTACGAAAATACTTGCACGATCCAAGTCACGTCATCCTTCCCCAGGAGATAATTCTTAATAAGGAGCTTCAATATAAAGAAGTTCCGGTGGAAATACTTGATAGGAAGGTTAAACGCCTTAGAAATAAAGATATTGCTTCCGTGAAAGTCCTATGGAGGAATCACTCCACAGAGGAAGCCACCTGAGAAGCTGAAGATGCGATGAAAGTCAAATATCCATTCCTATTTGACTAAGGTAATAAAAAAAATGTGTTACATAGTACTTCATGTGTGTGCCATTTGCGTGTCTATATGCATGTGTTACAACCTTATTCCCATTCGAGGACGAATGCTTCTTAAGGAAGGGAGAATGTGAAGCCCCAAATTAGTGTTACAATAACAATAAACATTATTGTGTCTATGTGATTATGTTATTTACCTTATTCACATTCGAGGACGAATGTTGCTTAAGGAGGAGAGAATGTAAAATCCGGAAAATAATAATAATATATAGTTGTTGGTTGAGTTAATAAAAATACATATATATAAGAAAATAAAGAATAAATTGCATAGGATGGAGCTAGTGTTAAAGTTGGATAAATAGATGGATAAAAATGAAAATAAGAAAATAAAAATAAAAAACAAAAGAAAAACAAAAACAAACAAAAAAAAAACAAAAAAAAAGAGTGTTGGGCAAGGCACGTCTGACAAATGGAACATCCCTTCCCCCTCCCCCCCTTTTCATTTCCCCTCCAACTCTTGTCATTCCACCTCCCATAGGTTATAGAAAACTCTCCACTTATACACTGTATTTACACACAAATAAAGTACATAGCATAAAGGTTAGAAAATCAGGAAAAAACAAGTGAACAAGAAGAGGAAAATTCTGGAAAAAAAACAAGAAAGCAAGAAGAACAACAATAAAAGAAATACTAGGGAGCAAGAGTCTCTTGTAGCAACCGAATAACAATCATTTCACACTTACAAAGTGAGTTTTCTCACTCAGAAATTCTTGGTAACATCCTTTATTTTTAGTTCAATACATGTTAGAATAAGAATTGAGTGTTGAAAAGAAATATTGAACTTTTGATTGTTTAGACGACTAGTTGCGTCATGAACTTTACGAACTGTTCTCACTGAGTTATAATTGTTAGAATTTGATGAAATTCGGAAGAGTGGTACACCTCTCTAATATGATCATATAGAACCAAAAATGAGGTAAAATGGACATACGGTTTGGAAGTTATCATAGTTCAAAGTTTCTGCCATAGATTTGGTCGAAATTCGGAAAGACATAATTACAGACTGTTTTTATTGAGTTTTACTTATTAGAATTATATGAAAATTTACATGATTGTAAATCTCTCTGTTACGGACAGATATAGATAAAGAGTTATTAAAACGGACTTACGAGTTGAGAGTTATTGTAGTTTGAAGTTGCTGCCTCGGATTCATCGGAATCCAGAAGGGCAGGACGTGGAAACGTAAAACTGTACTAATATGTGGGGAATATGAAAATTGTTACTAAATGAAAGTTATATATCTCTCTGTTTTGGACATTTTGAGACCTTACGGGGATCTATCCGACTTACGGATTGAGAGTTATCGCTGTATAAAGTTTCTGCCTCGGATCTATCGAGATCCAGGAAGGGCAGCGAATAAAAGTGTAAAACTGTACCAAATGGTACAGAATATGAAAGGATGGTTCACATGGAGATGTGTAGCTCTCTGTTCTCGTCATTTTGAGATTTTATGGGGCATTAACGGGTTTACAGATCAGGAGTTATGACTATTCTAAGATTGGGTTCTGTTTAATAAAAATTCTGCCGAAACAAATCTCATATGGCTGTTTTGAGGATAAATTTGTGTTAGTTACCCAAAGTAGTTTTAAATGAAATTTGGTACAGTGAAAGATCCCTGTCTTACCTTAGTTTCCGCTTGAGAAACACCTTAGTTGGAGTTATGGTTAAAAAGTTATAATCGTTACAAGTATGAATGACAGAAAGTTGGAAAAGAGAATATTATTTATTCAATCTTCTGAAAAATATGAAAAGTGAATACGTGTTCACATAAATATATAAATATAAACATAATGGATCGGGTTGCACGCCGCAACAAAACGTAAAGTGAATACGTGTTCACAAATACGTAAATATAATGGATCGGGTTGCACGCCGCAACAAAACGTAAAGTGAATACGCGTTCACAAATACGTAAACATAATGGATCGGGTTGCACGCCGCAACAAAACGTAAAGTGAATACGTGTTCACAAATACGTAAATATAATGGGTCGGGTTGCACGCCGCAACAAAACGTAAAGTGAATACGCGTTCACAATTACGTAAATATAATGGGTCGGGTTGAACGCCACAACAAAACGTAAAGTGAATACGCGTTCACGAATACGTAAACATAATGGATCGGGTTGCACGCCGCAACAAAACGTAAAGTGAATACGTGTTCTCAAATATGTAAATATAATGGATCGGGTTGCACGCCGCAACAAATATGAAAGATGAATACATGTTCACCTTTATATAAATATGAAAAGTGAATACGCGTTCACAAATATATAAATGTAACAAACATATGAAAATGCAGGGGAATGTCCTAACGTATAATACGAGATAAAATGAAGTGTTAGTTAAACTGAGAATTTCCTATGAGGAGTTGCTGCATATTTAAAAATGTTGTAACCTGATATGTTTTTGCAATATGCTTATTACGTTATAATGTGATTGCACTTGGAATATTGTGGTGTTACTTTGAATTGCAGGGTAAGGTTCTCACTCAGCCCCAGATGGTAGGGCTGGCTCTTTATTTAACATGTTTCAGGAAAACGTGATAGAGGAAAGGCTCCACGCCAAGGCTAGCGATCGTCCCGTAGCCTCTTGTCATACCAAGTCCATTGCTTCGGGCTTGGTACTCGTCAGGTCCAGAATGTCAGTTACAGTGTCTCGGGAAATGCCCATGTGGAATGGTCTCCCTTCCAACTTAGAATAATATTTGTCAGTATGTCTATGTAGAAATAATATTTGCACGAGCATAGGCTCGCGTTATGTTTTCAATAAAGTCATAAACATATTTCTTTATTGTTATTTTTATTAATAGCTCCGTATTCGAATATAAGTTTAAATTTCTAAATAAAGAGAATTAAATGGTGCTCCTGGTGGGAAATAATTGTCCAGGTGCCATCACGCCCTAAGCAAAGACTTAGGAAAAGTCGGGGCGTGACAATAGGCTTGGGCATTATGTAAGTATCCACTAATGTGAGAACCCTCAGTATAAGATCATGTAGGGCTTGTCACGGATTTGTAATGTAGGTTTGGGGAAAGGGATGGATATCATTTGGGTAAAAGTGACTAATCCTTCCTCGAGCGTCCGTGCTTGATATTTGTGCACTTTAATGTTGACCTGCTTTCTTGTTGTCTCAGTTTTTTGTATTTACTTCTTTTGAATCTTTCATTTGGAGCCCATTTTTTTCGGAGTTATATATTCCCCTTTTTATTTTTTTATTTTTTTATTATCGGGCCTTTTGATTTCCTCTTTGTGTGAAGTCATCTCTGCTTTTGTTTTCTTTTCCTTTTGGAACTTTGACAACTTTTGTCTTTGGAAACTTCAGCTAGAATTTTGTCAGTCACTTGCACATTTCTAAAGCACTCAAGGAGGTCGGGCCAAGAGAGGAATAGTGCGTACGCACTCAGAAAGGGTATAGGTGTAATATGCGATTATCGAAAGAAATAAGTTTAGGCTCAAAGGGGTGTACTAGGGATAATGTTATTTGGTAGGCTGAAAAGGCTCAAACGGGTCAAATAAAGCCTACGATCATTTCCTACACCGAGTGTTACTCAGGATTTCGCCTCAACAAACATTCAGGCCAAGTTCTAGATCACAATGCAATGCAATTGAACTTATTCAAAAAGTCACCACATAATGCATATGAAACGATGAGGTTGGTTTCATTCTATCTTGAAAAACATGCAAGACCATGTCATTTACGAGTGTGAATAAGAGGTACCAAAAGAATCTATGGTTTACCACAGAATCAACTCATACTGATTATTACCCTTTTTTTAAATTATTTTTTTTATGCACACTCCTAACTGTGTTGGTATCAACAAATTCAAACAATAATACTTAAAAAAATGTTTTTGTATTTTAGAATAACATTTTTTTTTGTATTTTTTGAATAAATAGTACCGAACCCGAATAGGGCTGTCTACGTATCCCGCCGAGGGAATCAGGTGCGCGTAGTTCATTCAAATATGTTATAAAATGTATGCTTGAAAAGAATTTATCAATGAAAGGATAGCAATATAAAGCTGTGCAAAAGAAATGATTGTCCACTGTGGACGAATGCAAAGTAAAATGAAAGTAACGGAAAAATGAATGCCCGAAAACATGATGAATGGGATGCATGAGTGAGAAAAATATGCTTCTTTATTATTATTATTATTTTTATTTTTTATTTTTGTGGTGTCGAACCCAAAATGGGTTGTCTACGTATCACACCGTGTGGTGAGAATCAGACGCGTAGTTCGGGATGATTATGCTGTAAAATGCATGAATTATGTAATAAACACTAGACATATCAATTGAATTTGCAAATATGTATAAAGATACAAAATATAGAAGAACTTAGAGCGATGTCTCGTTGAATCTAGTATAAACTGACTTCTATTAGTCAACATAACTCCCGCTCATTCTTGTGATGATTTTTTTCTTTTTTCGACCGCCCTCAGCTGTTTGCGAGGACGACCTTCCTGCAAAAATATGAGAAATGGGTGAGTAGGAAAATGACAAAAATAATGAAAATGCAGAGATGTGACAATATAGTCAAAGACTCCCCTGATTGGTTCGACCGGAGTGAAGGTTGACGCTTCACAAGGTCCAAGTCGTGATGTTCAAGAATAATTTATTCAGTATAGGTCCTGGTTGCAATGTGACAGCAGAAAGTGCAAAAAATGCAAATGCACGTGCCCGAAGTTATAAGCCCATGACATGATATGTAAGAGTTTAAAAGGGTAATTATTACTTTAAATAATATGTACAGAGTTGCTAGCGACAAACAATAGTAAACAAAAAGCCTGCAAACCAAGCGCGCACCCTTATATGCTTGGGACCTCACTTATGCCAGAGGTGGACTTAAACGCCAGATATGCGAGATTATGATAAATAGGTCCAAGCCATTAAACTGCAATAGTTCGTTGGAAATGACGACCAAATGACGGTGCATTTTTTCCAATTTCGGCTTGTCATGATCAGGCTTGGATCCGTCTATCATCATCACGCTACACACATATGCTTATTGGTCGTCGGGTTGTGAAACCCAACGACAATTTGGTATATTTCCTAATCGTGGAGACGATACCAAGGATCGACCCACCTAGGGTGTATGCATGCATGACTTAAAATAAAAGGGCGGTATAGCTCTATCTTAAATTTTCTAAACTTTGGCTTACTAGACACAATGGTTCCCGAGCGGACTACTCGAGTGAGAAGGCTACGCGGCCACCGGATGGTCCGGATGCTCCTGCGCCTTTGCAAACTCGCCTATATTTTGGTATTTGAAAGAAATTTGCGGGTGCGCCAGCACACCTCGCGTGTAGTGTGTGATAGTGTCAATTTTCCAGAATGGAGGAAATATGAGCGGAATGACAATTTAAGGAAAGCAGTAAAAGAATGTAGCAATTAAAGTAGTTAATTATAAAATAAAAGTAAACAATATAAACCATTTACAACAAATATAAAAGCAAAATAAAGCGCAATATTTAATTAACCTGAGTTTGCTATGATCAAGAACGTGATATCCCCAGTGGAGTCGACATGCTGTCGCGTCCGTTTTTTTACCTCGGAGTCTGAACGGTATCCGCAACATTGCTCTTTGGCGCGGTTCCCTGGATGGAGCAATAATGTTGATTTTGAGGAGTCGCCACCTAATTAGTTAAGTGAATTAGGACACTTGATTTATTGCAATAAAAATACTGCAATTAATCTCCATTTAATGGTTTGCGAAATTAATGAGATTCTGGATCAGGGTTCTTTATTATCCTAAAGGGAAGGGGTTAGACATCCTTTAAGATCCGCTAACTTGCGGTTATTCGTTCAAACCTAGGTTAATTATTTATTGCCTATTTTATTCTATATATTTTAAGCAGTTTTCATAATTTACAATTACAATGGAATGCAATACAGAATAATAAAGCTAAAATCGAATAAAACTCCGGGACATCTTTTAGCCCTTTTTAGGCTTTCTGCACAAGATGATCACCGGGTACCTGCATAAACAATTAGTAAAAGTGTTAGTAATAGAATAAATAATTTTAACGTAATGACAGGAATTAATAAGTAAAGCCAAAAATAAATCCGTCTTTTGTACAGGGGAGGCCTTGGAAATCAGACGGAGATTCCTTCATCGGCCAATATTGTTAGAAATAATAAAATAAATAAAACCTTCAAATCCGCGCCAAAACAGTAATAGTTTTAAACACGGAGGGCTCAAATATATAAAATAAAGTGGGACATCCTAAACAAGTCCGGCTGTGAAAATTCGCCCCGCTAGCGCATATTGGTTATCCTGTGTAAGTAAAAGAAATCATTAACGCCCAGAAAGCTTCATTTTATTTTATTTTCCGTCTTTACAACTGTGGAGGCCTCAAAAATCGACGGATAACTTTTTCATTGGCCAAACTGTAGTATCCGTTCAAAATCAATTTAATAAAAGGAACAAAAGGGGGAAAAATCGTCCAAAACTAATATGGAACAACAAAAACAGTAGCAATACCACAAATATAGCAGCAGCGCGATAATGCAACCACAAAACAACAACATATCAACAAAATAACTCAGAAACCAGTGGAAACGAACAGCAAATGCGCCGGAAAATAGAGTGTCACCGGAGTTCTAAAGAAAACTCCGGCCAGACCCCCTTATAACTGTGTAAGCTCAAACCAACAAAACTGAAAAACAACCAACAATACAAAAATAAAGCCGAAGGAGGTCGCCGGAGTCTTCAAAACTCCGACAGACACAAAAACTCCAAAAGAACAGTCCGAACAAACAACAAATCGGATCCCAAAGAAGATAAATCCGATGGAGTATCAAAATAATAGCTAACAGCAACCAAACGTCACAAAAAATCAGTCCATAACCAAGGTCAACCACAGATCCATTCAACAAAAGTATATAACCGTAAGAGAGAGATGAACAACCATTGTCGCCGGAGTTCAATCTCCGGCCAGTGTCAAAAGAAAATAGGGAGTTCGGCGGCGTCACTTCCGCGGCGAAGTACGTCGGAGCGACGCCGCCATAACAGTGGTATGAGTGTTGCGGGGCAGTGGCGAGGGTGACGGTGGTGTTCGAGGGGGTATGGGGTTTTCATTGTTCGAACTCCGGCGGTGTGACTTCGCCGGAGTTATGGTGGTGTAGGTGTGTGAGAGAGGGTTGTCACCGGAGCAGATCTCCGACGGGATTGGGGCGGCGGCGTCGGACGAGAAAGGGAGAGGGGAGGGTCCTTTCAAAATGAAATGAGGAGTATGAAAATATAAGGGAGGGGGAGAATTTAACCAAAATAAAAAGGGTTGGTCCTCTCTTTTTTAGGGTGCTTCCACTGCTGATGGAGTGATGGGTAGTGTTTATTATATAGGGGTAGGATTAGAGTTTAGTTTTTTTAGGTTTGGTTTTGGGGGGAAAATAAACAGGTGTTTATTGGGCCTTATTTTTTGGGCCTCGGTTTGGGCCTCGATTTTGGCAGACTAGATTGATCCGGATTGTGTCTCGGACTGGACTGGTTTGACAAAAATGCAAAACAGGTTAATTATTTAAAAGAAAAATTATTTAAAAGATGTAAAATTATTAAAATGCAAATGTCGATGCAATAATAATAAAATACAATATTTAGCAAATGTTTAATGTCTAATTAAAAATTAAAACGAGATGTCAATTAATTATTTAAAGAGATGCAAACATTATTAAAATAAACGACGGTGTAACAATAATAAAAACATAATATTAACAAAGACATAATGCTTAATTTAAAATAAAAAGAATAAAAATGCAAAAAATGATGATTAAAATGAGGTGTCCTAAAACACATAAAATTGCAACAAATATACGAAAAATGGGTCAAAATTGACTGTCAACAGTACCGGTAAGCATGATAGGCCAACAATGATTAGATAACGCATGAAAAAGTTGAAACCAACAAGTAGCACATAGAGCACACAGGCACAATCACATCTCATATACACGTAAAGTGCAAAGAAGTCAAGAATCTATCAAGACAGATATAGTTCACCAATGATCAGTCAAATATAGGAGTGGAGTGAGAGAGGTGACTATTGCATTGCATTTCATTCATCCACTCTTATATTTGACTGATCATTGGTGAACTATATTTGTCTTGATAGATTCTTGACTTCTTTGCACTTTACCTGTATATGAGATGTGACTGTGACTGTGTGCTCTATGTGCTACTTATTGGTTTCAACTTCTTCATCCGTTATCTAATCATTGTCGGCTTATGATGCTTACCGGTACTAGTGTTATACTGATACTACTCTTACTGCACTTTTATTAAGTGCAGAGTACGATCCAAGTTCCGGCTCTACGCCCCGTGGCTGATTCGCGAGGGTGATATCTTTTAGTCATTCAGGGTGAGCTACTTGATCATCCGTGGCCCCTGAAGGTCTTCCTAGTTAATTACATTTACTCTTGTTAGTTGACAGACAGTATGTAGCCTTCGGGCCTTTCCAGACTTTTATTCCGGATCATGTTTAGTGCTCTTGTACCCGTTTGACCAGATTTTGGGGAATTTCGTATTTAAGACTTATTAATTTCTTTTCGTTATTTTATTTTTCGTTGATTAACTTGTTATTGAAAATGTGGTTCGCCTACTCGGGGGAATAGGGTAGGTGCCATCACGACTCGTGAGTTGGGTCGTGACAAAGTTGGTATCAGAGCTTCTAGGTTAATCGGTCTAATGAGTACAAGAGAAATGTCTAGTAGAGTCTTGCGGATTGGTACGTAGACGTCCGTACCCATCCTCGAGAGGGTATAGGACATTTAGGAAGCATTACACTTCTTTTCTCTTTTCGTGCAAGTTCAATCCGATTGGTATCTGGTTCATTCCTTTCGTGCTAGTTCAGTCTGATTGGTATCTGGTTCATTCTTTTCGTGCGAGTTTAATCAAATTGGTATTTTATCCTCGTTCTTCTGTTTTCTGACTGATAGTGGGGACATGTTTTGGGTTTAGACATGAGGAGTAAATTGTGACTTTGCTTGATTTGGAAAGTGTGTTTCAGTGTGGATGACACTTGATTAGATCCAAACCAGTGGGGTGGATTTATGGTTCTGACTCTTTGGTTTAGTGATATTCTTGAGAATGGTAGTGGCAGTGCAAAGTATTGCATTAATCGACATACCCTCCAACTCTAGTTACTTGGGTGTTGGGGGAGTGTTCTATGGCTTAAGGGTTATTGAGGAGTGAGCTGACAATTTTAAAGGGCATAGTCAGCGGGATAACAATGTTATGAGTGTTGTGACTTTGTATATTCTGCGTGAGAGGTTTGGCACACCATAATTAATTGGGATTCTAATAAATAGTGGGATTTTTTTTAGACAGAAAGTGGCATCCTCTATGACCTAATTCTTCATATTAATTGCAAAAAATATGTGTATGACTACGTAGGTTCATTATGATAGGTACCTCTACATAGATTTGGTTGAAAACAGTAACTTAGAATCAAAGGCAGTAGCAAAAACCTTGTTGCTTGCATCTCTATTTACTTTTACAAGTTGGATATTTGGTTTTCAGATAATCAGTGACCGACTAATAGAATTGACTATAGCGATGGATGAGTAGTTTGAATTTAGTTACTTAAAGAGTTATCATTTGTTGCACCTAAATTAGAGAAGAAGTGTTGATGTTGTATAGGCGATGCATTAGACTTAGAGGAGTGCTCAGTTTTAATGTTCGAGTGCGGCAAGGAAAATATTCAGATATTCAAGGTTGTGGTTTAGTACTACCTCCACGATTGACTTAGATATTTTACAAAATTTATGATATTTTTATCCATCCCATGAGTGGATTTGAGTGATTCTGGTGGATGATAAGGAAAGTGATTTTGAATAAAATATGGAAACTGAAGAATTAAGATAAAAGGTATCATACTATCAGTTTTAGAGGATTAAGGTTTAAAAAAAATGGATTTAAAAGGTGTGACCACTCAATCATGTATGAATTACGGTGGCATCATATTATATCATTCTAATAAGGTATAAAGGTGATAACTATGATTGAAGAAGGAATACTAGGGATGATTTGACTTAGCGTATGGCAAGTGCCAACGAGACATTGCAATTGAAGAATTGATGAGGAGGTAACTTATGCAGTTCCAAGATGTGGCCCTTAAATGGACAAGCTAGAGTTGGCTGAAATCTCTTCAATTGCTAAGTGCGTAATAAGGTGTTGCATTAAGAAATTTTATGGCTTTGAAAAGTGGTTTACGAGGCCATAGGCCTTATGTTGGAGTGTTAAATGGGATGAACGAGTTTAGTGAAAATAATAGGATGAGAGTTTGATGTAATTAGATTCAATAAAGTTTATCGTATTTGGATGAATAGTGCGAGTTGACAAACCTGAAGATTTAAAGTCATAAGGTATAGTTCATCGGTACCCGATCGATCGACAACTTGGGAAATTTTAGTTCTTGAAGACTAGAGTGACAACACCGGATTGTGTATTCATGAGAAAATGGATGAGATGGATCAACACAGACTTATGGAAGACTTACTACTTATTTTATAAAGATATGGAATTAGCTGGGGTGACTATTAGTAATAGTTAGAGAATTGTACATCTTGCATCAAGTTGAATGTACTATTAGTGATATTTGGAGTCTTTGAAATGATCAGTTTATTTGTACAGAGTTGACATGGCAAGATGATCACTAGGGTAATAAGCATAGTATGTTATCTGAAAGGTTAAGAGAAATTAGACGATGAGGGTTGACTCGGTAGTTTCAGCTCATCGAAAAAAAACTATATAGATTTGAAATTTGCACAATTGGCTTGGATAAGGACAATTTTTTCCAGAAGTACTTACAATTGGCTCTGAAAAATAAGAGAAGATATGGGCATCACTTAAGGACCCTCGAGCGAGGTGTTAGTCAATAAGAACATTTAAGTGGTAGATCAAAGTTACATCTTAGTTAATTCAAGTTGTGAAGAGCATTTTGGAAATTGAATTAAGGATTAGTAATATCGGTTGAGGCCAAGAGAAGTGAACTCACTATAGGACTTCCAACATGGATATTGAGTTAGGTATGGATTATGGCGGCGTTGTCATGCGTCATTTGGTTAGAGTGTAATTGATAAATATGACTGAAGAGGGAAGTCTATGGAACTTGACCAAGTGTTATGACGAAGTGTCATGGTGTTTTGCGATTGGTGACTGGTGAGGTGTAATATTCAGATGACAAACATGATAAGATTGATGGAAAGACGATGTGTTGTACCAAGATAGGTAATTTCCTAGTATTATTGAATTGATGGGCTAAAGTCGATAAATAAGAGGAAATATTGGAATCTCTGCAACTCGTAGTTGATGTATATTTTGAGGTGAAATTGTGTCATGATAGTAGACAATGTCTGTCGCGCCCGATTTCGACCGCGACATTTAAAAGCGAATCTCCTGCTTAATAAAGGTTAGAAAATAAATAATAAATGCTAAAGTGCAAAAAGGGTGCTAAAATATTAAAAGTAGTGCTAGGGGGCTAGAAATGCTAAAAAGTTAAAGATGCTAAAGTTTAAAAGCAAAAGGGGCTAGAAATGCAAAAGGATTCGCAGAGTCGCCACCTAATTAATTGGGTGAATTAGGACACCTAAATGTTAACTAGTTTAAAGTAAACATTTACTCCATTTTAATGGTCTGCTAATGTTACACCCCGTATTTACAGGACATGTGTTAAGAACGTACGTAAGAACTCGCAAGTGTTAAAATTTGAGACTGTAAAATTTTTTAACGGAATTATGGAATTGTCGGAAAACGTATTATTGTGACGAATGGGAGGGCGACACGTGTCACCCCCTTATGTTGTCTTGGACGAATTGAAGCATGGGCACAATGGTCATTTGACCTTTGGTTGGATGATTTAGTCTTGCAAGTAGTAGCATGAGTAAATTGACTAAGTCAATGACCCCACTTAGTCTTGATATTTAGCTAGAGCTCATCCAAACCACCCAATTGGTTGCATCTTAACCCTCCATGTCCCTATATTTAATACTAGTAGCAAGAGAGGACTTAACACTTAGCAAAATTTCACAAAATTGAAGACTACACTAATGGTGCTCTCGGGTTCACCATGGAGAAGAAAGGAAAAATTTTCGTTGCTTGTTCTTTAAGCTCCACATTTTAAACCAAGGTTCTTGAGTGTTATGTAAGTGTATCTCAATAGAAAAATCCGGAAAAAGAGAGTTTTCAGAGTAGTCGCAAAGCAAAACCTAGTTGTCTTTCTAGGTTTTGTTTAGAAGTTTGAAGGAAAATTGTCAGTTGTTCTAAGGGTCTCAAGGAGCGGATTGAGGTGTCTTGAAGAGGCTCTAGGTTGCTAAGGAGCAACTTCGGTTTTGAAGATTGGATTACAATTCATGAGGTATAATCTTGTTCTCTTTAAGTGTTACAAGATTATGTAATTGTTGTTAGCCTTACATTTTTACTAGCATGAAGTATATGTGTTGAAGTTTTATAAGTATTATGGATTGTTGTAGCTTAAAATCCGAAATGACATGTAAGTCATGATTAAGTTGGATTACAATTTAATCGTTGTTAGAATCGTCGCATGTAATTGACTTGAAGATTACGGTTGTTATAATCAAATGCGACTTGATATCATGTGAGGCTACCAATTTGGATTGAAATGGAAATTGGATAAGAATTGGTATTGTTGTATTCTTTATGGCCGAAAATTGGACTTGTAGTTTGTTATTCATTTGTTTTGGACTACCTTATAGATTGTGTGAGCCAATCGGCTGTTTGGTTATTGTATTCGACCTTGAAAAAGGTGGCAAAGTAAGTAGAAACAAAGGAGGTCGTCCGATTTCCGTAGAATTTAGTGACTTAGCACCTAGGATATTCTACGTTGAAGTAAGAGGTTAATGGACATATCGTGACCATTATAGGTTGAAGTACTTTGGAGCATTTTGCTACTTGTCGACAATCGTCGCGAGGTATGTGAACCTCTTCCTTCCTTTGGCATGATTCTATGTATGGAATATACTTGTGGTATCATTTCATGTTTCCTTCTACTCTAGAAGTTAAGAGGTAGTTGTGTGATCTACTCTATGTAGAACTTTTCCTATCTTTGAGCATGACTAGTTGCACGATGTAGTACGGAAGACGATAACACCTAGATATCCTTTACTAATTTTATGAATAGCCAAGTCGGGTGAGTTAGGGATTAACTCACTTCTTTGAAAGAATAAAGGATGTCTTGAGTTTTATTAAGTTAAGGGACTTGAAGAGTTTTAAAGTATGTGATACTTGTTCCGGTTTAAACGTATAAGTCCCTTGGATAGGAAATTGTTTTTGGCTAAGATATAAAGTGAATATAACGGCTTTATGGGAAGTTAGTTATATTTGCTTTATGGAAAGATAAATGAATTGATTTTAGTGAAAAGGCAACTTGTTTTTAAGGCATTAATTGCCTAAGGTTTTATATAAAATGAGTCACTTGTTTTCTAAAGGTTAAGAGACTAGTAGTATTTTTGAAAGGTATGAGAATTGATTTGAAAGTATTTAATACTTGGTTTCAAAAAGTAGAAGTCTCTTGGTTATAAAAGGAACGTGTTGGTCTAAACCATAAAGGGTTATAACGGCTTTATGGGAAGTTGGTTATAACGGCTTTATGGAAGGTTAAGAGAATAGTTTTCTCTAATAAAGTAATCAAAGAAATAACTTGTATTAAGGAACGGCAAATTGGTTTAAAGGTACCAATTGCTTAAGGTTTTTAATAAAAGAAGTCACTTGATTTAGAAGCCGGTATTTGCATTTCTAAAAAAGGTATTGTGACTTGTCTTGAAAGGTGAATAGGACTTGATACTACGGGTGTTAGTATCTTGGAGCTTTACATAGAAAGGAGTCTTTTATAAAAGAATGTACGTATGTAGTACTTTGACTTGTTAAAAGAGAATTATTCTATGTATGCCTTGATTAGTACTTTGGCTTGATAAATTGAGAATTTGTCTAAGTGTGCCTTGATAAGTACTTTGACTTGTTAAAAGAGAATTATTCTATGTATGCCTTGATTAGTACTTTGGCTTGATAAATTGAGAATTTGTCTAAGTGTGCCTTGATAAGTACTTTGACTTGTTAAAAGAGAATTATTCTATGTATGCCTTGATTAGTACTTTGGCTTGATAAATTGAGAATTTGTCTAAGTGTGCCTTGATAAGTACTTTGACTTGTTAAAAGAGAATTATTCTATGTATGCCTTGATTAGTACTTTGGCTTGATAAATTGAGAATTTGTCTAAGTGTGCCTTGATAAGTACTTTGACTTGTTAAAAGAGAATTATTCTATGTATGCCTTGATTAGTACTTTGGCTTGATAAATTAAGAATTTGTCTAAGTGTGCCTTGATAAGTACTTTGACTTGTTAAAAGAGAATTATTCTATGTATGCCTTGATTAGTACATTGGCTTGATAAATTGAGAATTTGTCTAAGTGTGCCTTGATAAGTACTTTGACTTGTTAAAAGAGAATTATTCTATGTATGCCTTGATTAGTACTTTGGCTTGATAAATTGAGAATTTGTCTAAGTGTGCCTTGATAAGTACTTTGACTTGTTAAAAGAGAATTATTCTATGTATGCCTTGATTAGTACTTTGGCTTGATAAATTGAGAATTTGTCTAAGTGTGCCTTGATAAGTACTTTGACTTGTTAAAAGAGAATTATTCTATGTATGCCTTGATTAGTACTTTGGCTTGATAAATTGAGAATTTGTCTAAGTGTGCCTTGATAAGTACTTTGACTTGTTAAAAGAGAATTATTCTATGTATGCCTTGATTAGTACTTTGGCTTGATAAATTGAGAATTTGTCTAAGTGTGCCTTGATAAGTACTTTGACTTGTTAAAAGAGAATTATTCTATGTATGCCTTGATTAGTACTTTGGCTTGATAAATTGAGAATTTGTCTAAGTGTGCCTTGATAAGTACTTTGACTTGTTAAAAGAGAATTATTCTATGTATGCCTTGATAAGTACTTTGGCTTGGTTAATTGAGAACTTGCCTATATGTGCTGGTAATAGCCTTTGAGTGCAAGTATTATGTTTTATTAAGTTGTCGCGACTCTCGGTTGAAGGTCGGATGTCTTGTTGTAAGTTCTTCGACGCATCGACGGTGATGTGGGATTCCACGTATGCTTGCTACTTGTAGTACTGGGTTAAATTCCGGATTTTTATGAAGACACGGTAGTGCTTATGTCTTGTTGATGGTCGGTCGAGATAGGTAAGAGTATAAACGGCGGCAAGCCCCAAGCGTTGTACCACCTTCTCCGTGGTAAGAGTATAAGTGAGGGTAAACCCCAAGACGATGTACCACCCGCTTATGTGTTGATTGTCAGGTTGAGATAGGGTAAGAGTATAAATGGCGGCAAGCCCCAAGACGTTGTACCACTTCTCCGTGGTAAGAGTATAAACGGCGGCAAGCCCCAAGACGTTATACCCCCGCTTACCACCTCCTCCGGTAAGAGTATAAATGGCGGCAAGCCCAAGACGCTATACCACCGCTTTGATTGGTATTACGGGCGTGAGACCCATGGTTATGTTTACACTTATAGTATCGGCAGTGATGTGGGATTCCACGGCAGAGATATATGTATGTATTGTGTATGTGTACGCCGACGTGAGGTGGGATGCCACGGCGCGTCACGGTTATATTTTACACTTATACCGTGGCAGTGAGGGGGTATTCCACGGGCACACTTTGCTATTTGTGTGACTTGATCGCGTCCCAGATTGGGTCGGGTAGTATATGTGTCCCTCTGTAATGGGCCGGACTATGTTATGAAAGATAAGTAAGTTAGATAGAGATGAACTTAATGACTTCTCCTAAGTAAGTACGTAAGATATGGCTATAACTCTTAACGGAATGTAAAAGATATTGATGTGAAATTAAGTTCATAAGTGGTAATGACACGCAGATCCGTATGTATTTTTATACTTGTCCTTGTCATTATTTTGTACGATTATGATCATTTCTTATCACGTTATTTCATTCCATATTCGCAGTTTGTTATCGACTTTCGGTGCGTTCATGCCCGCAGGTTTTAGGTACCCAGGTTTGTGATCATTGCTCTTAGGATCTCGGTTCAGTTTTTAGAGAAAGCTCCACTTGCTCCGGAGGCTTATCTCTTGGAACGGTTTTCTCTGAGGTAGAAGATTCATGTATATTCAGGGGTATGGCGGGGCCCTGTCCCGCCACAGTTGTTATTCCTAGAGGTCTGTAGTCACATATTGTGGGTCAGGTTGTAAAGGAAAGGAGGCAACCGTTTATGTATGACGTTCGTGAAGGTAGCCTATCGGCTAACCTGTTGTTTTATTACTGTTGTTTTTATTTTATAAGTTTCATGTATGTTCCGCTGATTTTCTCTGATGTTTACGTAAGCGTGCCTGTGTAGGGCACGATCGCGATCCGGGTCGGTCGTGACAAAAGTGGTATCGAAGCGATTAGTCTCTGAAAGTGTCTACGCATCGTGTCTAGTAGAGTCTTGATTATCGGTGTGTTGTGCACCACATCTATAATCGTGAGGTCGCAGGACATTTAGGATTGGTTTCATTCTTCTCACCGTCGCGATAGAGTCAGATTGTTGTGGTCGCCCTCCCTAACGAGTTATGTTGATCAGCCTACGAAAGGCGCAGATGACCGGGAATGGCTATGTGGATTGCGCATCCAGGTTGGTAATGATTACAGTATAGTTGGTATTGTGACATACATCTATACGGAGTTATATATGAGGGTCAGACGCGTGTTGCCTAGAATGATTTTAGATTACCAGGAATTGGTAAAGACTAACTAGATACCGGGAAGGTATGGAATAGTTAATGAATTTTCGCCAAGGTTTTGTGTTTTATTTCGAGATAATTGGGAAAGGATGAGCTGTCTGATAGGGTAGTGAACCCTTAAGAAGCCATATTAAGGAACCTAACGGAATGTCATGTTGATAGATTAAGCTGCGTAGTAGGCTTAAGAGAATTGTACGGATGAGGTCCGTATAGAGTAAGTAATGGTTGTTGTGATCGAGACAACATGATTATGGTTTTATGAGAAGTTTTTGTACACATCGGGGATTGATAAGGTAGGCTTGGAGCGTGGAAATGCGAGCCTAAGAATATTGATTACTGCCGAGACCTTAGGTATATAAGGCTTTCTCTGGCAATAAGATTTATTATAGACCAAGAATAAGAGTTAAGTGCGACGTTGAGTCGGGTTGAGGACCTGTTGCGGGTCTCCCCATGGCCTGGAATGGAGTGGGATCAGTTGGTAGTAGTTCCGCTACGCGACAGGGTCACGAGGGCGCAAGGCCCAAGTCTAGTTAGTTGTTTTACTGGTTCGTGGACACGCTCCACCGAACCAGGTCGTGGCCTAAATGGCCTTATTCTGTTTTATAGAGTGATTCCAAAGATTAGAGGCCAAAAATTGGTATGGAAGTTATGTATGTATGTTAGAAGGAGTTGGAAGTACGAAAAGGTAATCTCTTTTGGGCTTATGATGGACGGATGTGCGTGTGCGAGGTATTAGGGCCATGTGTGGCATTATTAGTATGTCGGGGTTGTGAAAGAAAACTATGTCGCTAATTATAAAGATTGACTCCGAAAGAACATTCGAGGACGAATGTTTCTAAGGGGGGGAGAATGTTACACCCCGTATTTACAGTGATACGTGTGTTAAGAACGCACGTAGAACTCGCAAGTGTTAAAATTTGAGATCGTAAAAACTTTTAACTAATTATGGAATTGTCGGAAAACGTATTATGATTTAATGGGAGGGCGACACGTGTCACCCCCTTATGTTGTCTTGGACGAATTGAAGCATGGGCACAATGGTCATTTGACCTTTGGTTGGATGATTTAGTCTTGCAAGTAGTAGCATGAGTAAATTGACTAAGTCAATGACCCCACTTAGTCTTGATATTTAGCTAGAGCTCATGCAAACCACCCAATTGGTTGCATCTTAACACTCCGTCTCACTGTAATTAAAACTCGTAGCAAGAGAGGACTTAACACTTAGCAAAATTTCACAAAATTGAAGACTACACTAATGGTGCTCTCGGGTTCACCATGGAGAAGAAAGGAAAAATTTTCGTTGCTTGTTCTTTAAGCTCCACATTTTAAACCAAGGTTCTTGAGTGTTATGTAAGTGTATCTCAATAGAAAAACCCTAAAAAGAGAGTTTTCGTAGTAGTCGCAAAGCAAAACCTAGTTGTCTTTCTAGGTTTTGTTTAGAAGTTGAAGGAAAATTGTCTAAGGGTCTCAAGGAGCGGATTGAGGTGTCTTGAAGAGGCTCTAGGTTGCTAAGCAAGAACTTTTTGAAGATTGGATTACAATTATGGAGGTATAATCTTGTTCTCTTTAAGTGTTACAAGATTATGTAATTGTTGTTAGCCTTACATTTTTACTAGCATGAAGTATATGTGTTGAAGTTTTATAAGTATTATGGATTGTTGTAGCTTAAAATCCGAAATGACATGTAAGCCATGATTAAGTTGGATTACAATTTAATCGTTGTTAGAATCGTCGCATGTAATTGACTTGAAGATTACGGTTGTTATAATCAAATGCGACTTGATATCATGTGAGGCTACCAATTTGGATTGAAATGGAAATTGGATAAGAATTGGTATTGTTGTATTCTTTATGGCCGAAAATTGGACTTGTAGTTTGTTATTCATTTGTTTTGGACTACCATAGATTGTGAGCCAATCGGATGTTTGGTTATTGTATTCGACCTTGAATAAGGTGGCAAAGTAAGTAGAAACAAAGGAGGTGCTGTCCGATTTCCCGTAGAATTTAGTGACTTAGCACCTAGGATATTCTACGTTGAAGTAAGAGGTTAATGGACATATTGTGACCATTATAGGTTGAAGTACTTTGGAGCATTTTGCTACTTGTCGACAATCGTCGCGAGGTATGTGAACCTCTTCCTTCCTTTGGCATGATTCTATGTATGGAATATACTTGTGGTATCATTTCATGTTTCCTTCTACTCTTAGAAGTTAAGAGGTAGTTGTGTGATCTACTCTATGTAGAACTTTTCCTATCTTTGAGCATGACTAGTTGCACGTATGTAGTACGGAAGACGATAATACCTAGATATCCTTTACTAATTTTATGAATAGCCAAGTCAAAGTGAGTTAGGGATTAACTCACTTCTTTGAAAGAATAAAGGATGTCTTGAGTTTTATTAAGTTAAGGGACTTGAAGAGTTTTAAAGTATGTGATACTTGTTAACATTTAAACGTATAAGTCCCTTGGATAGGAAATTGTTTTTGGCTAAGATATAAAGTGAATATAACGGCTTTATGGGAAGTTAGTTATATTTGCTTTATGGAAAGATAAATGAATTGATTTTAGTGAAAAGGCAACTTGTTTTTAAGGCATTAATTGCCTAAGGTTTTATATAAAATGAGACACTTGTTTTCTAAAGGTTAAGAGACTAGTAGTATTTTGAAAGGTATGAGAATTGATTTGAAAGTATTTAATACTTGGTTTCAAAAAGTAAGTCTCTTGGTTATAAAAGGAACGTGTTAGTCTAAACCATAAAGGGTTATAACGGCTTTATGGGAAGTTGGTTATAACGGCTTTATGGAAGGTTAAGAGAATAGTTTTCTCTAATAAAGTAATCAAAGAAATAACTTGTATTAAGGAACGGCAAATTGGTTTAAAGTTACCAATTGCTTAAGGTTTTTAATAAAAGAAGTCACTTGATTTAGAAGCCGGTATTTGCATTTCTAAAAAAGGTATTGTGACTTGTCTTGAAAGGTGAATAGGACTTGATACTACGGGTGTTAGTATCTTGGAGCTTTACATAGAAAGGAGTCTTTTATAAAAGAATGTACGTATGTAGTACTTTGACTTGTTAAAAGAGAATTATTCTATGTATGCCTTGATTAGTACTTTGGCTTGATAAATTGAGAATTTGTCTAAGTGTGCCTTGATAAGTACTTTGACTTGTTAAAAGAGAATTATTCTATGTATGCCTTGATTAGTACTTTGGCTTGATAAATTGAGAATTTGTCTAAGTGTGCCTTGATAAGTACTTTGACTTGTTAAAAGAGAATTATTCTATGTATGCCTTGATTAGTACTTTGGCTTGATAAATTGAGAATTTGTCTAAGTGTGCCTTGATAAGTACTTTGACTTGTTAAAAGAGAATTATTCTATGTATGCCTTGATTAGTACTTTGGCTTGATAAATTGAGAATTTGTCTAAGTGTGCCTTGATAAGTACTTTGACTTGTTAAAAGAGAATTATTCTATGTATGCCTTGATTAGTACTTTGGCTTGATAAATTGAGAATTTGTCTAAGTGTGCCTTGATAAGTACTTTGACTTGTTAAAAGAGAATTATTCTATGTATGCCTTGATTAGTACTTTGGCTTGATAAATTGAGAATTTGTCTAAGTGTGCCTTGATAAGTACTTTGACTTGTTAAAAGAGAATTATTCTATGTATGCCTTGATTAGTACTTTGGCTTGATAAATTGAGAATTTTTCTAAGTGTGCCTTGATAAGTACTTTGACTTGTTAAAAGAGAATTATTCTATGTATGCCTTGATTAGTACTTTGGCTTGATAAATTGAGAATTTGTCTAAGTGTGCCTTGATAAGTACTTTGACTTGTTAAAAGAGAATTATTCTATGTATGCCTTGATTAGTACTTTGGCTTGATAAATTGAGAATTTGTCTAAGTGTGCCTTGATAAGTACTTTGACTTGTTAAAAGAGAATTATTCTATGTATGCCTTGATTAGTACTTTGGCTTGATAAATTGAGAATTTGTCTAAGTGTGCCTTGATAAGTACTTTGACTTGTTAAAAGAGAATTATTCTATGTATGCCTTGATTAGTACTTTGGCTTGATAAATTGAGAATTTGTCTAAGTGTGCCTTGATAAGTACTTTGACTTGTTAAAAGAGAATTATTCTATGTATGCCTTGATTAGTACTTTGGCTTGATAAATTGAGAATTTGTCTAAGTGTGCCTTGATAAGTACTTTGACTTGTTAAAAGAGAATTATTCTATGTATGCCTTGATTAGTACTTTGGCTTGATAAATTGAGAATTTGTCTAAGTGTGCCTTGATAAGTACTTTGACTTGTTAAAAGAGAATTATTCTATGTATGTCTTGATAAGTACTTTGGCTTGGTTAATTGAGAACTTGCCTATATGTGCTGGTAATAGCCTTTGAGTGCAAGTATTATGTTTTATTGTTGTCGCGACTCTCTGAAGCGGTCGGATGTCTTGTTGTAAGTTACCGGACGCATCGACGATGATGGATTCCACGTATGCTTCCGCTACTTGTAGTACTAGGTTAAATTCTGATTTTTATGTAAGACATACGGTAGTGCTTATGTCTTGTTGATGGCCGAGATAGGGTAAGAGTATAAACGGCGGCAAGCCCCAAGGCGTTGTACCACCTTCTCCGTGGTAAGAGTATAAGTGAGGTAAACCCCAAGACGCCGTACCACCCGCTTTATGTGTTGATTGTCGGCCGGTGAGATAGTGGTAAGAGTATAAATGAGGCAAGCCCCAAGACGTTGTACCACCTTCTCCAGGTAAGAGTATAAACGGCGGGCAAGCCCCAAGACGTTATACCCCCGCTTACCACCTCCTCCGGTAAGAGTATAAATGAGGCAAGCCCCAAGACGCCATACCACCTGCTTTGATTGGTATTACGGGCGCGAGACCCATGGTTATGTTTTACACTTATAGTCGACGGTGATGTAGGATTCCACGCGTGAGATATATGTATGTATTGTGTATGTACGCCGACTGAGGTGGGATGCCACGCGTCACATGGTTATAGTTTACACTTATAGCCGCTGGCGTTGATGGGGTATTCCACGCACACTTTGCTATTCATGTGACTTGATCGCGTCCCGCATTGGGTCGGGTAGTATATGTGTCCCTCCGTATTGGGCCGTAGTATATGTGTCCCTCTCAGAATGGGCCTGACTATGTTATGAAAGATAAGTAAGTTAGATAGAGATGAACTTAATGACTTCTCCTAAGTAAGCACGTAAGATATGGCTATAACTCTTAACTGAATGTAAAAGATATTGATGTGAAATTAAGTTCATGTGGTAATGACACGCAGATCCGTATGTATTTTTATACTTGTCCTTGTCATTCTTTGTACGATTATGATCTATTTATCAGACGTTATTTCTTCCATATTCTGCACTGTTATCGATTTCTGGGCCGCTCACGTTACCCGCAGGTTTTAGGTACCCAGGTTGGTGATCCTTGCTCTTAGGATCTCGGTTCAGTTTTGAGAGAAAGCTCCACTTGCTCCGGAGGCTTATCTCTTGGAACGGTTTTCCCTGTGGTAGAAGATTCATGTATATTCGTGGTATGGCGGGCCTGTCCCCGCCTTGTTATTCCTGAGGTCCAGAGTCACATATTGTGGGTCAGGTTGTAAAGGAAAGGAGGCAACTGCTTCGTTTATGTATGTACGTTCAGGAAGGTAGCCCTATCGGCTAACCTGTTGTTTTATTACTGTTGTTTTTATTTTATAAGTTTCATGTATGTTCCGCTGATTTTCTCTGATGTTTACTCGTAGGGTGCCTGTGTAGGGCACGATCCGCATCGGTCGGGTCGTGACAGCTAAACTTAATGAGATTCTGGGTAAGGGTTCTTTATTAATCTAGAGGGAAGGGGTTAGGCATCCTCTAAGATCCGCTAACTTGCGGTTGTCCTGCCAAACCTAGGGTAATTATTATGTTAGAAAAGGGTGTATTTAAAACGCTTAAGCGGCAGAGTATAAAGTATACTTTCTAAAAATATTTTTGCAAGGCTTGTGTATGAAAGTCAAGGTTAGTTTTGAAAAATATGCAATTAGGATGCCATATAGGTAAAACAGGAGTAAGATGTATGCAAGTATTCTTCTACCTAAAGAGTATATATTGCTTAGTATGATAATGTGATATTATTTGTGATAAGGAAAAAAACGTGGCATATTATGCAACTGCAGTATTTCTTATTCTGTTTTAATAGGAATTTGCAACACGGTTTTAAGAATGTTTTGGCAAATAATATCCCAGCTTATTATGCAAGTGTAGGGTGTTAAATGATTTATTATAACTATTCAACAAGGCGAGGCAAGCCTAAAGTAAGTGAATCAAACTAATTTCTAGCTATTGGTTCAAGGTTTAACTATTCTAAATGCTAATTAATTAGTATAGCGTTAGACAATTAATTTACAACAAATAAATGAGGCAGAATAAAGAATAAGTAAGGAGGACTCGAAGGAAAGGCGGTGTCATTTCGCCTATGGTTTGGAGTTTGTGATGCGGAGAGGATGAAGCAAATAAGATGCGGGTCTTCATTTGCTGTGGCTTTGTGATGAGTCTCACCATGAGACTCTTCATTTTTGCTCCGATGCGTTTCATGTAAGAAAATAAGAAAAGATAAAGATTAGCATATGCGCAAAACTTTGTCCATTAATAAATAAGCATTTAGCAAACATAATTCATATCAAACCCAATGTACCTATGAATAACAGTGAGGATCAGTAGCAGCGGGCAATAAACAACGAGAAGCAAGCAGGACTTAACCCCAATAAATAAGCATTTAACAAAACATAATTCATATCAAAACCTAGTGTATCCATGAATAAAACAACAGGATCAAGAGCTAGCAAGAAATAACGAGAAGCAAGCGTAATGGACTTAATAAACTCGGCAAAGAAACATACATCATAGACACACACAATTTTAGGTCTATCATATGGTAATATGTAGAGGAAGGTAAAGAAAATAGGCCTACGCAACGGTCTGTGTTTATTAAAGGCAGTTTGGCCCAGATAGTTTCCACCTGACGACAATCAAACAGTGGGCCTCAACAAGAAACTAATATGCAGAGAAAACAAAGACTGATGCACATAAGACATTCCAAGCATATAAGAAATATTAAGAGGCATATCTGGGCATACAATCAATTTGTGATACACTCTTACTCATTTATGAATAATCTAGATAAACTGTCAGGATCAACATATGTGTCTTCATGCAGTCATGCATGTACTATGTTTCGGATAGTAGATTGCAGTCGTAGCCTAAGTCTAATCGTATTGACAAAATAAGTTCATACAAGGCAATTACTGAATAAAAATCAAATTAAAGCCTAATCTCAAGCCATTTTACAAACATACTAACACTTAAGATATCATGCCATTAAAATGGATGTAGAATCTAGGGGACATGGCTGGGATCTATCATAGCATGGGTGACATAATTTCAAGCTTAGACTAAAGACTAAATGATCATTTTTAGTTAGATAGATGCAAACAGGCAAATTAACCCCTCAGGTCAACAGGCATGATTCAACTTAATTCCTTCAATTACTGATTATTCGTCGAAGCACTTTCAACACTGATTTCGGCAAATAAACATGTCAATTCAAACCAGCAACAAGTTATCTAGAACATGTATTAACCAAACCGGAGATCTAATGCCCTATAACATGTAACTTTTAGAGATACATTTACTAATCCTATTTCCCCTACTTCATAAAAAACACTCCTACATTTTATCTAAACAGAATTGAACATGCTCGAGACGTAATAGCAGGCTATAATCAAGGATGTAAACACATAAGCGCATAGAGCGACACAAAAGAACTGAGAGGAGTTTGGATTTCCTTAAAGAGGAGCCTATTTCGTATAGAGTTCTTTCAATTATGAAGGCAACTAAGCAGATTAACAAACTGGGACGACTAAGCTGAATCTTAACAAACATGCAGTCCCACCGAATATACAGAAATACAGAAAAACATGAGATCAGTCATCGACATCAATTTAACGCGTGCTCAAACAGTAGCGCTAAGCATATATTTCACATGTAATATCGAATGGCATTTTAAGACGAAAAGGGTGATAGATTACCTTCTCCGGGCAGCGAACCGGGGCAGCGTATCAAGTCGTCGGTCCACTTGAGTTTTGGTTTTATGGCGAATAAAAGGGCGAGGGTTATGTGCGGATTTCTTGGCTGGATTTGGAAGAAAGGGTTTCAAATTTCCTATTTGTACGATGCTAATTCTCTGGGTGCTGAGCCTTGGCTCTTTCCCCGATGTTCACGCTGCTGTGCTCTGATCGTCTTCCCGAATGAGCTCGCTTCATCATGTGCTCCTCCCTGAACTCTGCGCCTCAATGTTCTCTTGCATGTGCTTATATAGCCATGGTTCGAGTTCTAATGTTGGTAAGTAATAAAGGCTGATTTTGGACGAGATTTGGGCTTGATTCGTAAGTGATTTTGTGTGATGTAAATGGCAAGGATATATTCTGGTTATGGCAAGAAGAGTTGGCTGGGTGTGCGTGGGTAAGGAAGGTAAGGGAGCCGGATTTTTAGCCGAAAATCCGGCGAGAATATCGGGTTTTCGACGAAGGCGGCGGTGGAAACTTCTAGGGTTAGGTTTAAGGGGAGTGTTTTATCGTTTTCGACGACGGGGATGGCGGCGGTCGAGGTATAGGTTTTCTTGGCGGGCTGGGTCGATAAGGGAAACTAAGGGTCGGGCCTCATGCGCTGGTCCGGCGACGTAACGCTGGCTAATAAGGGTAGTGTTATAATTTAGGTATGGAGTGGGCTGGGTTAGTTAGTTAATATTTAATTTTAGGTGCTTAATTAGTTAATTAGTGGTAAATTAATAAATTGTGATTAAATTATCTAGGTGCTTTATTAATCTAATTGTTATAATAATAAATGCGGGTGTGCTATTTAATTAGTGCTTAATATTTTAGAATGCGGCGCTATTATTTAAAATCTTATTATTGTGCATTATTATTTAAAATAAGTTATGAAATTGCTTTGCGTATTAATAAATGCGACTATGCTACTTGACACGACGTCATTGCTAAATTATTTATTTTATGTATTTATTATTAAGAATCATGACAGGGCTTAAAATTAATTAATGTGGGCGCGGGACTCTAAGTACTTAATACTCTACGTAAGATGCGGTGCCATTATTAAATTGCTTATTTATGTATGTATTTAATGTTTTATCGCTGCATTTTATTATAAAAAATCATAAAAATTATTTTACAAAATTAGTCTAATTTTATAGCTAATGACTGGACGGGAGGGTCAAAATTTGGTGTCAACATATTCCTCTTTGTATGGAGATGATGGAAGAATCTTCTGACAAAGACGCTGACTCATAGCCAATTTTGTCTCGACCGCACTAGAATGTTGGGCAATTGCGCCGACGCAAAATCAAAATATGTCCCAGTGTCGAGCTATGACGACACTGGGCTGCCAGGGTCAAATACCAAGGCGGGCTAACGCGGACTCAAAGCTTGTCCTAGTGTCGAGTTATGACGACACTGAGCTACCATGGTCAAAACACCTGCCGCTAACGCAGATCAAATTTGTCCCAAATGTCGAAGTTACGATGACATCGGGCTGGTGCAAAAAGCAAAAATAAAAGTAATCCGCTTAAACTCGGGCGATCGCCACGCTTACGGTGGCCGGGTTTTATGGTGATGGAACGAGTGGACCGACGCTGAGGTCGCTTCGCCATTCATCGTAAGCGTCGCCCCCAACAAATTGTCCCGTCACAGAAGAGAAAATCCACGCCAGGTTTCGCTTCCCGCACGCTAAGACTTAAACAAACGGTTAGTGCATAATCGCATAAGGCAAAATGATGATGCATAATTTTAAAAGTAATGCGATCGTGAGTAGGAAATGTTATCTCGCAAAATGCGATGACGTGTTATTGATGCGACGCCAAATGTTGTGATTTCGCCGCACACGTGACGCGCGATTGTGAACGCGGATATGTTGTCCTTGCTGCACCGCCTCAGACTAAAGCTCAAGAAAGAGTTAATGCATAATCGCTAAGACGTAATAATAAAGCACGGAATAAGAAACGCAATTTCGAGAGTAAAATCGCCTCGCGCGACGCCGGCGATTTTTTGGGCTTGTCAGGCCGATAGCGCCGCCGCTGACGTGTTGCCGGCGCCGCCAAGGCGACGCATTGGCCGGGCGCCGCTGTACGGACGCATTGTTGCCGGGCGCCGCTGCTGCAGACGATCGGGCCGGGCGCCGCCGCGCGACGACGGCCGGGCGCCTGGCGCGACGATGACGCCGGGCGCCGCTGGACGGACGAGTCGCCGCCCCGCGCGACTTGCCGTGCCGAGCAACGCCGCTGCTCGGACGTGTTGTCGCCGGGCGCCATCAAGGCACTTGGCGCCGATAACGCCGCTTCGGACGCTGCCGCCGGGCGCCATCAAGACTTGCCGTACCGATAACATCGCCGCCGACACGCTGTCGCCGGGCGCCATCGGCAGACTTGCCGCGGCCGATAACGCCGCCGTTCGACGCAGCCATCGCCGACGCCATTGCTTAGACTTGCCGCTACCGATAACGCCGCTGTTCGGACGTGTCCGCCGGGCGCTATCGTGACTTGACGGCCGATAACGCCGCTGCGGACGCGGTTGCCGGGCGCTATCAGAGACATAACGCCGATCACGCCGCTCGACGATTGCACCGGGCGCCGCGCGGAATTATCGTGGCCGATAACGCCGCCGCCGACGCGGTTGGTCACGGCGCCATTACGATTTGCCGCGCTGATAACGCCGCGCTCGGACGTGTTGCCGGGCGCCATCGCGTAGACTTGTTGGCCGATAACGCCGCTGTTCGGACGGTTGCCGCCGGGCGCCATCGCGTAGACATAACGCCGATCACGCCGCTGTTCGACGATTGCCGGGCGCCGCTGCGACTTGCCGGGCCGATAACGCCGCCGCTCGACGTGCCGCCGCCGGGCGCTATCGCAGACTTGCCGGCCGATAACGCCGCCGTTCGGACGGTTGCCGCCGGGCGCCATCGCGTAGACTTGCCGCGGCCGATAACGCCGCTGTTCGGACGGTTGCTAGCGCCATTGCGGTAGACCTAACGCCGATCACGCCGCCGTTCGACGATTGCCGCCGGGCGCCGCCGCGGACTTGCCGTGGCCGATAACGCTGCCGCCGACGCTGCCGCCGGGCGCTTGCGCAGACTTGCCGATCACGCCGCTGTTCGACGTATTGCCGCCGGCGCCGCT
Source organism: Przewalskia tangutica (assembly GCA_029844215.1). Classification (NCBI taxonomy): domain Eukaryota; kingdom Viridiplantae; phylum Streptophyta; class Magnoliopsida; order Solanales; family Solanaceae; genus Przewalskia; species Przewalskia tangutica. The sequence continues at coordinate 86,595,991 of CM056734.1, forward strand.
GCAGACTTGCCGCGGATGATAACGCCGCCGCTCGACGTGTTGGCCGCCGGGCGCCATCAAGACTTGCCGCGGCCGAGCTGCCGCCGCTCGGACGTGTTGCCGGGGCGCCGCTGCAGACGCACGCCGATGATGTCGCTGCCAGACATACGCCGATAACGCCGCCGCTCGACGACATTCGCCGGGCGCCGCTATGCAGACGCACGCCGATAATGTCGCCGCTCGACATACGCCGATAACGCCGCCGGACGATTACGCCGCCTCGTAGAATAAATGCTCCCGCAAGCTGCTGAGAAAACATTAGTGTATACCTGTTTAAATGAAATGATAAACACATACGAGAAGTGCAATTTTATGGGTAGAGATGTCGTCCCTGATACGCCAGATGAATACTTAGATGTTGTCCTTGCACGGACATGCTAAATGTTGCAACTGACGAATTTCCATGATGCCTTTGCTGGGTGTGATGCGTTGGTTGCAAATTTGACTTTATGCCCGCGCTGATGCGCTAGCCCTTGTTGCGGAATTCGCATTTGACCTGATTGTCGATGCCTTTTCTCGCTTCACGCTTCGACGGACTTTGAATTTTGGATTTTTGTCATATCCTCCGCTTTTGTCGCTTTTCTCGCTGCGAAGAAACTTCTACGTATTTTCGCTTCGCCATTGCACTTTCTCGCTTCAATATGAAAAGACTGCGCCAAAGAAAATTTGTGAGTTTTGGGGGTCGATTCGTATTTGACTTCGCCGCCTTGTCCTCGATATCCGCGTGCACGCCTGCTTGGACTTGCAATCCGCCCGTTTCCTACATTGTCCCGGGAAAAGTGCGGTGTCCGCCTAAAGTGAGTCTCAATGTAGTTGCCAGATGTTACGTGTACTCTTGTTATTTTCGTAACGGCGGAAAGTTTCCTAATGGTACGACCGGCCGATTTAGGCCGCCACGATCCCCAATACGAGGAATCAGTCATGACGTAGTTCATTACAAGCAAATTTTGGGGTGAAATTAAAATTTCTAAACGTGGGACCGAGGCCGATGCGCGCCACGATCCGCTGGCGGAATCAGTCGAACGTAGTTCATTGGTGTAAAAGAGAAATTGGGATTTTCTAAAAGGTGGGACCGAAGCCGATATGGCCGCCTACGTATCCCCACGAGGGAATCAGGTCACACGTAGTTCCAACACATGAAAACTTAAGCAAAACATTAAATATGAGTCTTCAATTATTCTGCTAAACTAAATTTCTCTTTCCTATCCGGGCTCTAGGCGGGCCAGAACAAGGGTGCAAATCCAACCAATATGCCTTCCTGCTCTGCATCGTGGTTGGTTGGGTCTTCATGCTCTGCTATCCGTATCTCCTTCTTTTGGCTTCTGCGTGGTGCATGCTTGGATAAATGATCGATTCAAGCGGGACGGGCTCTGGCCAGGGAACATCTCTATTCCTTTGGGGTTCATTGTACTCATCGGGCAGCCTCCTCCACCGAATGACTCCTCCTGATCGCCTCCCTTACTTTGTCTCGAGTGTATAACACCTTCCCATGTCGTGTCCGATGGCTCCAGAATGGTATGCACAACTCGCTCCCATCACGAGCTTTGGACTGGATTGGGCACATTCTTTGAATTGGTCGAGTATCCTCAAACCTCAACCTCTCGCACAACCGCGACAAAGGCTCGCTAAACGGGTGTATACTTTGGTGGCCTTTCGTGGCATTTAGGCGGTGCGAAGATGTTTGGTGGGCGGAGCTTTTGTGGCGTATACACGCGCTGGTATCGCAAAGGGTTGTCATATGTATTGCGTAAATAGGTTTGTGGTGGCCTTTGGTTTGTGTTTAGCTGGAGTACGTTAGGCATTCGGTTTTGTGTGGGATATATGGGTGCATTGTATATTGGCTGAATGGGATATGTAGTAAGCGGGTACTGGTAATAATTTGGAGGGTTTTGACTGTTTTGGTTATTTGCAGTGACGAGTGCTCTGGTGAGGTTCTTGAGCCTTTTGATTTCGGCCTGCAGGGTTGCCATTTGCTGTGGTAATTGGGCGAGGTGTTCGATCGGATCTACGCTGCTTTTCTTTCGAGACCCTCGCCGTCCATAGGAACCAAGACAGTTCCACTGCTCGCTTCAAATGCCCTTGAATCAGCCATTTGGACCGTGCCTTTGATCTTGTGAAATATCGATGCTCTGTCATTGCTTAGTCAAATACAAATCGACCTTTGGGGGAGATGATAAATCCTTTAGACAACATGTAGCAAACTGCGTTAGTGTAAAGCACGTGATTTTGCAAAAGTGTCAATAACATTTAGCAAGTATATGTTGCACACAGATTATCACATTGCAAGCGAGTCCTAATATGCATGGGGATCCCTTTATGCCAGAGGTAGGCCTAAACGTCACATATGCGAGGTCATGATGGATTTGTCCAAGCCGCCCAATCAGAATGCTTTGTTGGAAATGGCGACCAAATGACGGTGCACTTTTTCCAATTTCAGCATGACATGATTGGGTTTGGATTTGTCTATCATTGTCACGCTACACATAATATGCTGGTTGGTCGTTGGGTTGAGAAACCCGTCGACAAGTTTGGTGTCTTCCTAATTGTGGTGTCGATGCCAAGGATTGACCCACCTAGGGTAAATGCATGCATGCCCTAAAATAAAGGGTGGTATAGCTCTATCTTAAGTTTCTAAGATTTGGCTTTTCTAGACGCAAGGTTCCCGAGCGGACAACTCGAGTGAGAAGGCTACGCGGCCACCGGTTAGACCGGACACTCCACGTATGTTACCAACTCTCCTAAATTTGGGGTTTGAAGAAAGAATTTTGCTGATGCACCAAGCGCACCTCGCATGTAGTGTGTGATTGTGTGAATTTTCCAGAGTGGAAGAAATATGAGCGGAATGCCAGTTTAAGGAAAGCAGTAAAGCATGTAGCAATTAAAATAACAAAACAAAATACATCACACAAAATTTAAATGCAAAAAGTAATGCCAAATAATAACCCTAGGTCTGTCGTGGTTAAGAACCTTAATCCCCAGCGGAGTCGCCATTTCTGTCGCGCCCGATTTCGACCGCGACATTTAAAAGCGAATCTCCTGCTTAATAAAGGTTAGAAAATAAATAATAAATGCTAAAGTGCAAAAAGGGTGCTAAAATATTAAAAGTAGTGCTAGGAGGCTAGAAATGCTAAAAAGTTAAAGATGCTAAAGTTTAAAAGCAAAAGGGGCTAGAAATGCAAAAGGGTTCGCAGAGTCGCCACCTAATTAATTGGGTGAATTAGGACACCTAAATGTTAACTAGTTTAAAGTAAACATTTACTCCATTTTAATGGTCTGCTAAACTTAATGAGATTCTGGGTAAGGGTTCTTTATTAATCTAGAGGGAAGGGGTTAGGCATCCTCTAAGATCCGCTAACTTGCGGTTGTCCTGCCAAACCTAGGGTAATTATTATGTTAGAAAAGGGTGTATTTAAAACGCTTAAGCGGCAGAGTATAAAGTATACTTTCTAAAAATATTTTTTGCAAGGCTTGTGTATGAAAGTCAAGGTTAGTTTTGAAAAATATGCAATTAGGATGCCATATAGGTAAAACAGGAGTAAGATGTATGCAAGTATTCTTCTACCTAAAGAGTATATATTGCTTAGTATGATAATGTGATATTATTTGTGATAAGGAAAAAAAACGTGGCATATTATGCAACTGCAGTATTTCTTATTCTGTTTTAATAGGAATTTGCAACACGGTTTTAAGAATGTTTTGGCAAATAATATCCCAGCTTATTATGCAAGTGTATGGTGTTAAATGATTTATTATAACTATTCAACAAGGCGAGGCAAGCCTAAAGTAAGTGAATCAAACTAATTTCTAGCTATTGATTCAAGGTTTAACTATTCTAAATGCTAATTAATTAGTATAGCGTTAGACAATTAATTTACAACAAATAAATGAGGCAGAATAAAGAATAAGTAAGGAGGGCTCGAAGGAAAGGTGATGTCATTTCGCCTATGGTTTGGAGTTTGTGATGCGGAGAGGATGAAGCACATAAGATGCGGGTCTTCATTTGCTGTGGCTTTGTGATGAGTCTCGCCATGAGACTCTTCATTTTTGCTCCGATGCGTTTCATGTAAGAAAATAAGAAAAGATAAAGATTAGCATATGCGCAAAACTTTGTCCATTAATAAATAAGAATTTAGCAAACATAATTCATATCAAACCCAATGTACCTAGAATAACAGTGAGGATCAGTAGCAGCGGGCAATAAACAACGAGAAGCAAGCAGGACTTGACCCCAATAAATAAGCATTTAACAAAACATAATTCATATCAAAACCTAGTGTATCCATGAATAAAACAGTGAGGATCAGTAGGCTGCCAAAGAAATAACGAGAAGCGGTAATGGACTTAATACCCGGCAAAGAAACATACATCATAGACACACACAATTTTAGGTCTATCATATGGTAATATGTAGAGGAAGGTAAAGAAAATAGGCCTACGCAACGGTCTGTGTTTATTAAAGGCAGTTTGGCCCAGATAGTTTCCACCTGACGACAATCAAACAGTGGGCCTCAACAAGAAACTAATATGCAGAGAAAACAAAGACTGATGCACATAAGACATTCCAAGCATATAAGAAATATTAGGAGGCATATCTGGGCATACAATCAATTTGTGATACACTCTTACTCATTTATGAATAATCTAGATAAACTGTCAGGATCAACACATGTGTCTTCAAGCAGTCATGCATGTACTATGTTTCGGATAGTAGATTGCAGTCGTAGCCTAAGTCTAATCGTATTGACAAAATAAGTTCATACAAGGCAATTATTGAATAAAAATCAAATTAAAGCCTAATCTCAAGCCATTTTACAAACATACTAACACTTAAGATATCATGCCATTAAAATGGATGTAGAATCTAGGGGACATGGCTGGGATCTATCATAGCATGGGTGACATAATTTCAAGCTTAGACTAAAGACTAAATGATCATTTTTAGTTAGATAGATGCAAACAGGCAAATTAACCCCTCAGGTCAACAGGCATGATTCAACTTAATTCCTTCAATTACTGATTATTCGTCGAAGCACTTTCAACACTGATTTCGGCAAATAAACATGTCAATTCAAACCAGCAACAAGTTATCTAGAACATGTATTAACCAAACCGGAGATCTAATGCCATATAACATGTAACTTTTAGAGATACATTTACTAATCCTATTTCCCCTGCTTCATAAAAAACACTCCTACATTTTATCTAAACAGAATTGAACATGCTCGAGACGTAATAACAGGCTATAATCAAGGATGTAAACACATAAGCGCATAGAGCGACACAAAAGAACTGAGAGGAGTTTGGATTCCTTAAAGCGGAGCCTATTTCGTATAGAGTTCTTTCAATTATGAAGGCAACTAAGCAGATTAACAAACTGGGACGACTAAGCTGAATCTTAACAAACATGCAGTCCCACCGAATATACAGAAATACAGAAAAACATGAGATCAGTCATCGACATCAATTTAACGCGTGCTCAAACAGTAGCGCTAAGCATATATTTCACATGTAATATCGAATGGCATTTTAAGACGAAAAGGGTGATAGATTACCTTCTCCGGGCAGCGAACCGGGGCAGCGTATCAAGTCGTCGGTCCACTTGAGTTTTGGTTTTGCGATGCGAATAAAAGGGCGAGGGTTATTTGCGGATTTCTTGGCTGGATTTGGAAGAAAGGGTTTCGAATTTCCTATTTGTACGATGCTAATTCTCTGGGTGCTGAGCCTTTGCTCCTTCCCCGATGTTCTGCTTTGCTGCTCGTGCATGCGTTCCCGAATGAGCTCTGCTCTACTGTGCTCCTCCCCGCTGAACTCTCTGCCCTCAATGTTCTCTTGCATGTGCTTATATAGCCATGGTTCGAGTTCTAATGTTGGTAAGTAATAAAGGCTGATTTTGGATGAGATTTGGGCTTGATTCGTAAGTGATTTTGTGCGATGTAAATGGCAAGGATATATTCTGGTTATGGCAAGAAGAGTTGGCTGGGTGTGCGTGGGTAAGGAAGGTAAGAGAGACGGATTTTTAGCCAAAAATCCGGCGAGAATATCGGGTTTTCGACGAAGGCGGCGGTGGAAACTTCTAGGGTTAGGTTTAAGGGGAGTGTTTTATCGTTGTCGACGAAGGGGATGGGCGAAGGGCTGAGGTATAGGTTTTTCTTGGCACCGGTGGTCGATAAGGAAACTAAGGACTGGCTCATGTGTTGGGTCAAGCGATGGGTAATGTGGACTGATAAGGGTAGTGTTATAATTTAGGTATGGAGTGGGCTGGGTTAGTTAGTTAATATTTAATTTTAGGTGCTTAATTAGTTAATTAGTGGTAAATTAATAAGTTGTGATTAAATTATCTAGGTGCTTTATTAATCTAATTGTTATAATAATAAATGCGGGCGTGCTATTTAATTAGTGCTTAATATTTTAGAATGCGGCGCTATTATTTAAAATCTTATTATTGTGCATTATTATTTAAAATAAGTTATGAAATTGCTTTGCGTATTAATAAATGCGACTATGCTACTTGACACGACGTCATTGCTAAATTATTTATTTTATGTATTTATTATTAAGAATCATGACAGGGCTTAAAATTAATTAATGCGAGCGCGAGACTCTAAGTACTTAATACTCTACGTAAGACGCGGTGCCATTATTAAATTGCTTATTTATGTCTGTATTTAATGTTTTATCGCTGCATTTTATTATAAAAAATCATAAAAATTATTTTACAAAATTAGTCTAATTTTATAGCTAATGACTGGACGGGAGGGTCAAAATTGGGTGTCAACAATGTCAAAACGTTTCTAGCTTGATAACGTGATTGTACATTTTAAGTATGAATAACATGGGGATATTGGGGTGAGACACGTAAAAATTTTAAGATTGGGTACTTTTGGATTTTGTAAGGGTGTAATGAGACATCGCACTCAGAGTTGTTACGGTTGTGAAGGGTAGGAGGCCAAAAACCATATATCAAAGTATTCGGATTGGTGAATGAGATAAGTGAAAGAACAAAAAAGAGGACTTGAAGTATTTTGATTTTATAAGGATTTAACAAATTTGTACTAGCTATAATCACTCTTAATACACATTAGGATAACTAATTGTGTGTTGAGTGTCTACGATACTAGATCGACGCAGTTTAATCACGTGTTCTAAAGTTATAAAATATGTGACCTTACTAATCATTAGCTTGGTGTACAATGGTTAGCTAGCTTCACTCCTTTATTGGTTGTTAGTGTATGCTTTGGTAAATAGAAGCCTAACATGTTAGCTTAAGGGATGTTTCTAGGAACGTATAAGTCATCTAATATATATTAACACCTAGATTAAGGCTTTTTTAAATCTGTTTAAATGGTTAGAAAGTAACATGGGTTGGTTTAGTCTAATATTAATTTATTAAACTAAGAGATGTTCAAAGATAATGTTAGTTCAAAATTGGTTAGTTGAATGGGCATAGTATATGAGTCTGTTTTCATTAGTGTGGGTGTGATTCATGTTAATATAGTGTTTGTAAAGCTAATGAATGAACTGTAAAAATTAGTTTGCCTTTGCAAAATGGCTAGGTTGGTTCCTGAGTGTCACATTTAGTCTGAACATGCGTTAAATGTTGCAGTACGTTAGTTAACTTCTATGTAAGACTAAAATGATTAAAACTATTTGATAATGGTTCAGTAAGCCTATTTGATTTAAGATAACTGAGACTATTACAGCTATGTTAGACCATCTAATGATTTTGGAATGGATAAGTATCTTGTTTAAGCTAGCACCATATTTAAAATGACGGCTTAGGAGCTTATCAGGGGTTTACATGATCTATTCTAGCTAACTTGTGTGTCACTTGTACCAATTTGAGTCATGTTTAAGTTAAAAGAAACTGTTAAGGATTAGTATATACTTGATGTACATATTCGTATCTCTACTCTTGTAGGGGATTCGGGGTAGTAGATCGAGTCTTTAGGTCTTGTGTGGTCACGTTTATGGGGTATGATACTTGTGAGACCGAGGCGGATATGCGGAGTAGATATCCTCAATTGTTCGATAGTTCAAGTACATATTTTTCTCCACCCCTACCTTGTCGCTCGAGGACGAGCGATTGTTTGATTGGTATCTAATGTAACGACCTGTTTGGTCGTTTAGCACTTTAATACTACGAAAAGAATATGAGACTATAGGGTAAGAAAATACCATGTTTTTAATATACAAGTTGTGCAGAATTTTAGTTAAGTAAATAAAGTGGGCCAAGCCCACTACCCTTGGTAGGGAAACGCAGCAAAACAAAAGGGGAAAGAGGGGAAAAGACGCGGATGAACAGTAAACCTATTCGGGTGAACAGTGTTTTTTCCGGAAAACCATGAATTCCGGCCAACACGAGAATCCAACAGGGGCGAGACATATACCATTAGCTTCATCTCGTCGATCCCGTCATTTCCATACCCAACACCATCGTCGATTCTTCCATAATCTCCGGCAATTTCAGTTCAAAGTTTCGACGCACACTGTTCATCGTCTCCACGACGGTTTTCTGCAAATTCCGGCGTAAAGGGATAGAATCGACGGACGTGGGTTATATCATAGTGACCGGCTTCTCACAACGGGCATGTTTACACCAATGATGTTCACTAACTCAACCCCTAACGTCCCGTCGACCAGATCGCGAATAGCTGAAACCCTAGGCGTCGTTTTGCATTTTCCGGCGAGCACGGGTGAAATCGAGCCTCGTGGGTGGTGTCAATGGGTTTGCCTTGACCTTAGCTACAATTTGCACCCACCCCCGTTGTCCAATTCAACGCCAAGACACCGGTCGATCAAGTCATCTTCTCCGATCGTGATTTTGATTTTTCGCCAAGACAGGTTCGACGACGCCGCGAGTGATACCATTGTGTTTGTCTTGCTCCTAGCTACAAGTTCATACCAACGCCATGCCTTAATTCTTAGTATTTCAGATTTCACCATTGTTGCCTTGAAGCTCATCAGAAAAGGCAACATGGTAATGACGCGATCGAAGCCTCCGCTGAGGTTTTCCACTACTCACTAAATTTCCGATGTTACCACATCCCCAACGCAACAATTCATTGCTGTTGGATCAAAATGGAACTTTCCGGCAAATAATTCCGGCAATCGACGGCGGCGCAGAGGCGGTTTTGCCACCAATGGCAGCAGTGGAGACTGCTCAACCATCTGGAAATGTTCCACAGTATACTCATGCAGTCCGGGCATCAATTCAAATAGCTGGATATTTTGCAACAAACGTGGGCCCCATTTCTACTCAATACAGTCATACAATTGAAATGGTAAAAATATGGTTAATATAAATATAACAATATGGGTGTCCTTAGATTTGTATTATAACGTAGTTCACATATTTTCTAGATGTTAAGCGTTCAGAGGCTCTACGCAAGGGGAAGACATTGATTTGATTGTTCGTGGCACCCGCTCGGCATTGAGGTAGGTTATGATTTACTTTAGTTAGACTCTGATTAGAGAATCGTATGTAGTTGTAGGAATTGACAGGGATAACACGATAGGCCTTCGGGCATAAAGCGGAGATGAATTACAATTACGTTGGTTCCGTCAGCTGTTATGTGGGCTTGTCGTCATATGTGTTATTTTCTGTGATTATCACCTGATTGTATCTCCGTTGCATAATGGCTCACTTGCCTTGTGAAATAAAAGAATTGTGATGTTGATAATTGAACATAGGACATTGGTATGACTTGTACTCGTCGATTATATACTTGTGATATGTGTTGAGACTGATATCATGTCTGTCATATTTCTTTTATATTATTGTGTTGATGATATTGATAAACTCCAAGGTTTCTGCCGATTTACAGTGATTGATAAACTCTGAGGTTTCTGCCGGAGATTGAGAGTGATTGAGCAACTCCGAGGTTTCTGTCGGAGATTGAGAGTGATTGATAGCCTCCGAGGTTTATGCCAGAGAGCACGGCTGACTCCGAGGTTTATGTTGGAGGGCACGATTGGTACATGGACTCCGCGGGTCCCCCCGGAAAGTTCCATTTTGATCCAACGTCAATGAATTGTTGCGTTTGGGATGTGGTAACATCAGAAATTCAGTGGAGAGTGACTGGACAACCTCAACGGGAGGTTTCCCAGTCACAGCAGCTGCTATGGCCGCCATCTACAGTGAGCTTCAAGGCGGTAACAATGGTGGAATTCGAAATACTAAGAATTAAGGCATGGCGTTGGTATGAACTTGTAGCTAGGAGCAAGACAAACACAATGGTATCACTCACAGACGTCATCGAACCCTGTACTGGCCGGAAAATCAAAATCACGATCGGAGAAGATGAGTTGATCGACCGGTGCCTTGGCGTTAAATTGGAAAACGGGGGTGGGTGCAAATTGTAGCTAAGGTCAAGGCAAACCCATTGACACCACCCACGAGGCTCGATTTCACCCGTGCTCGCCGGAAAATGCGAAACGATGCCTAGGGTTTCAGCTATTCGCGATCTGGTCGACGGGACGTTAGGGGTTGAGTTAGTGAACGACATTGGTGTCAAAATGATCGGTGTGAGACGCCGGTCACTATGATATAACCCACGTCCATCGATTCTCGCCCTGTACGCCGAAATTTGCAGAAAACCATCGTGGAGATGATGAAAAGTGTGCGTCGAAACTTTAAACTAAAATTGTCGGTGATTATGGAAGAATCGACGATGGTGTTGGGTATGTAAATGACGGGCTCGACGAGATGAAGCTACTGGTATATGTCTCGCCCCTGTTGGATTCTCGTGTTGGCCGAAATTCGTGGTTTTCTGGCAAAAACACTGTTCACCCGAATAGGTTTACTGTTCATCCGCGTCTTTTCCCCCTCTTTCCCCCTTTTGTTTTGCTGCGTTTCCCTACCAAGGGTAGTGGGCTTGACCCACTTTATTTACTTAACTAAAATTCTGCACAACTTGTATATTAAAAACATAATATTTATTTACCCTAGAGTCTCATATCCTTTTCGTAGTATTAAAGTGCTAAACGACCAAACGGGTCGTTACATTTCTCAACCTGTGGCTGGGGTGCCACCTGCTCTATTTGTTTGCCACTACTCAAGGTGATTTCCTGACACTGCTCCCTTGGGTTCATCACTGTGTTGCTAAGGAGATTCCCCTGCGGTCTGTCATTCAATATTTCTGCTAACTGCCCTATCTGAGTTTCCAAGTTCCTAATAGAGGACCTGGTTTATGTCATGAATGATACGGTCTCTGCCATAAATTATGTCTAGGTATTGGCCAAGGATGAAAGTGAGGACCTGGTTTCTGTCATGAATTGAGTCTGGGAGTTGGCCAGGGTTGAAAGTGATGACCCGGTCTCTTTTATGAATTGTGTCAGTACTGTCTTTATTCCTCTTATTTCATCTGACTTCTCTTGTGGGGCTGGTGAGCTGAACTGTTGTGAGGCCGATGTTGGATTCAAGGATTGTTGTGGACTGCTCTGTTGATACTGCCCCTGAAATTGAGATTGCTGCCCTTGATCATTCCTCCATGAAAAGTTGGGGTGATTTCTCCACCCCTGATTATAAGTGTTGGAGTATGCATTGTTGTAGGTCCTCTGAAAATTCTCAATTGCTTGGACCTGCTCCATAGACACATTGTTTGGATCCACTGATGTGCACCTATCGAAAGGATGGAGACCCCCCATAGATTTCACAACTCACTGGTGTCTGAACTGCATTAACGAGCATAGTAACCTGCTGCAACTACTTTGTCAAAGTGGAAACCTGGGCAGTCAATGCAGTGATAGCATCTAGCTCATGAATCCCAGCTACTTTCCTACTGTTCATTGCTCTCTCATCGGCCCCCTGATGGTTGTTTGTGGCCATGTCTTCTAGCAAATCATGTGCCTCATTGGCACTCTTTCTTATGAACGTACCTTCTTATGCAGCATCAATAATGGTACGAGTTGTCCCACACAACGCATTGTAAAATATGTGGACTGACATCCACTTCTCAATCCCATGATGCGGACACTTTCTCTGCAAATCTTTAAACCACTCTCATGCATCATATAGTGATTCTCCTTCCAGCTGATAAAAGTTATTAAGCTCACCTCTAAGTCTTGCTGCTTTGGTTGGAGGGAAGAATTTGGCAAGAAACTTTTGCGCCAAGTCTTGCCATGTGGTAATGGAGTTCGCCTATAATGAATTCAACCAGCTCTTTGCTCTATCCCTGAGTGAGAATGGGAAGAGTCTCAACCGGATGACATCATCAGTAACACCATTGTACTTAAGCGTTGCACACAATTCCAGAAAATTTGCTAGATGCAAATGGGGATCTTCAGACAATAACCCCCCAAATTGAACTGAGCCTTGAACCATGTGCAAGATTGTTGGTTTGATTTCAAAATTATTGGCTTCAACAGCTGGAAGCCTGATGCAAGTCTGCACTGCTGTAATTGTCGGCATCACATAGTCCCCCAAGCGGACTTGTCTTAAGACAGGCAATAACTCATCATTCACCAAATTGTTGTTTTGCTGATCTTCCATCGCTAATAAATCAGCAATTCTCTTTTCTTTCCTGTTCTGTCTGAACAATCTCTCAATTTTAGGGTTCAAAGGGATAAGAGTGTCTGCTCCTCTCCTACTTCACATAAACAACTTTCCTGAAACTAATCAAAAACAACAAACAGATCAAGGCAGAATGTTCTAAAATAAAAATAGTAATAATAAAAAGACAGAAAATAAAAACCAAATTAGAAATAAGAATAGACAATTCGATATTAACAGTACGTCAATCCCCGGCAACGGCGCCAAAAACTTGTTGCGATATTTCTAGATGCTTACGCAAGTGTACGTATCGTTCAAGTAATAAAGATCTGTAAGACCGAGTTTATCGTCCACAGAGACTGGTTTATTAAGTACCGATTATCTTTTCTATGGTATCTATTTGGTTGACGTTCTTTGGTTTGAGATTTAAAACTAAGAATTATAACTAAGTGCAGAAATTAAACTAAAGATGATAATAATTTGGGTTTTAAATAGTTATGAAGAAAATAGGGTTTCCAATCTCCTCAACTAACCACTATTTCACGTGTCAATTCAATGCTAATGATTGTTCTTCTTATTAAGATAGCAGGTTAACTAATCTGTCATTATATTCCGGTTAAGACATACAAGAGCTCAACCTTGTGCAGAAGCCTTCTATATTTCTATGATAGATTTTACCACACAGGAGGATTAAGAACAATAACTTTAAATACTACACAAGTATCGGGGTACTTTCGTCCACGATTTTAACATATGTCTAAATAATTACAGCATATTCAAATATCACCTTTCAGACTTTTGATAAGAAATCATATAAGTTATGACAATTAATGGTCAGTTAATTATCAAGTAATCATAACAATATTGAATAGATCTTAATATGCTGAAGAAGGAATCAATAACTATGCATTAACTATATGAAAGAGTTTCAAGAAGATTCGACGGAAAACCCTACTAAAGTAATTAGCTCATAGACATTGTCATGCCAAAAACTAATTCATAATCCAACATAAACTGAAATTAAAATAAAGGAAAGAAAAGAACTTGAACAAGAGTTGTCTCCAATCTTGTGTTGTAGCCTCCTTCTTGCCTCCACAAAGTATGATTTTAGGTATGGTATATGGTCCCTCATAATGAGCATGTTTTTAGGGATTTATAGCTGAGAAAAATTGCCTTTCAGACCCTAAAAACGTTGTCAAATTTGGCCCAGAACGTCAAGTTTCCGCCTCGGCGCCATGGCCCTGCATTCTGGCGCCATGACACCGAAATTCCTACAGCTCTCTGAACTTCTGGTGCCATGGCCCTGCATTCTGGCGCCATGGCGCTGAAACTTCTGCAGTTCTTATTTTCCGAAATTTCTTCATTTTGGTGTCCGGACTTCGCCAGATTTCTTCTATTCTTCTTGGGACTTCTTAGGCTTCATTTCTTGGGCTTTTCTTGTGCAATTTCATCATCAAAAGTAGTATTTTCTCCTTTAAGACCGTTGTGACACAAACGAAAGAAAAACACACCTAACACTATACTAAACAAAAACTAAAAGAGTAAAATACTGACTAAAAATGACTCAAAAGAGTGTATACAATACACTCAACACCTTATAAAATACATGATGTTTCTGCTGCTGGTATTAAAAGTCTTAGAAATAAAATATTTAGTGGTTCCAGTTCTTCAACAGTTAGCGAGTTTGATATTTTTATTTTACATGTGTTATACCGTACCAAGCAATTCTCAATGGCCTGAGATGTGTTGAATATTCAAGCGTCATCAACATCGTCTGAAAGCGCTTTTTCTGTCGGAAGATTTCAAATATGAGAGTACAGATACTCATCAGCGGGAGATAGCTTCGAGATTGCAGTTTTATTCAGAGATTGAAGCGGAGCATAGAAGGTGTGGTCAACCAGAGATGAATGAAGAACACGACGAAAACTACAACGAAATCTTGCCCGAAGGAACAGAAAGCGACGTCGAACAATTTGACCAATAAATTCCAATTCCAACCGAAGAACCTCAAGACATTGTGAAAAAATTAGAAAAAATGTTTTTAACTGTGTTATTTTTTAATTGTAATTTTACTATGTGATTTGCAACTTTTGAACACCACCACAAAGTTGCAATTTTGAAATTGTATTACAAAAAAATAATATTTCTATTAAATAATATAAGAGACACAAAAAAATATTGTAATGTTTTTATTACACTATCTTGTTTAATTATTTAATTTTTTATATTCACAACTTTTTTGAAATTAAGTGTCTAAAAAAATAGTGAAACTCCGCTACCGAATCCGACCCCACCTCACCAACACTGGTCCCCTTTTCCGGTGGGACTAGGGATGGGACGTGACATATTCCTGTCCCGTCAGTCCCACCGGAGAACCAATCCCGACCATTCCCCTCGTCCACCGGGTCTCATCCCGGCGGGACCCGCCTCGCCCCGACCCGACCCCTTGGTTCTAAGAGCCAGCTGCTTGCCTCCATTATTTTTTTCATTTCCCTCCATTATTATTTTCCCTTCCCTCCATTATTATTTTTTCATTTCCCTCGTATTTTAGAAACCGTCTTTTTAGTGATTTGATAAAAACCGTCTATGAAACTTGTCTCGCCTTTTATTTTATTGGAACTCATATCCGCCTCTCACTAAATCTCTCAAGGTACGTAATAGTTTTCTCACCAATTTTGAGAGATTAGCTCAAATTTAATGCTTCTTTCTACTTTAATTTTCTAAGAATTGAGTTTTTCTTCGATTTTCATATAGCAGTGGAAAAAGCATATCTATCACTCACTCTGGCATAGAAATCGACAGGTATCAGTTTCAATCTACAAATTGGTCTTTCATCTTCCCCATTTTGGGTATTGGTTTCCATGTTTTTTAATTGCATGTGGTTTTTAATTTTATTTCCATGCTTTTGAATTGCATGAGTCTTTCATGTTACCCATTTTGTTTTATTTGAGATTTCTTTGTTGAATTGGTGTTGATATTATATATTGACTCTTTTTCTTATCCTAACTTTCTCCAAAACAAATTAGTTTGGGTTTTAGGGCATTCAATAAGGCTTGGAAAGAACGTTTCCTTTATGGAATTTGTATAGTTTCCAGAAATGCCATCTGGTTTTACTATAGCCTTTTTGTTTCTTTAGAAGCTTCTGCAGCATTATAGCATTGACAAAGAGAAGCATAGAATGTGAGTAATATAGAAAATAAGTGGGAAGACACATTTTGCTGCAATATATATGTTATACTAGAAAATTAAGAGGTATGGATAAAATATGTTTCCTTTGATCTCTGCATCAGCTGTATATTTTCTATTAATGTAGCTTTTGTTGTCCAGATTGCAAGGGGTGAGTTTTTTTATCTTAACTTATTACATAAACAAACAGTGTTATTTTAAACAAAATGATCTATGTTCTGATGTACACTTGATATACTTGATCTATGGGAAGGTCTGGTGATTTTATCCTTTACCTTATGAGCAAATTAAGAGGAATTAGTTTTGTCTGCATATGTCACATATTTTTGTTGATAAGGGAACCCGCAGCCGCTATCCGTAGGTGCGCTCTGGGTAAACTCCGGACTGACGCATAGCCTGCAAACCACGTCAGCCAGATTAATCACACTAGGCAAGTCAGGTGTGACAAGTGTTGATTGATGTAATTATACTTTTCCTTTTTTTCGCTGTTACTTACCATGTGAATAGTTTCTTCTAGTATCTGTACTAAACCAATATGCGACACTTCACATTATAAGGTACTAATATATCCGTTGTTTCTATATATTTTGGTGTCTTACTTGTTACAATTTGTGTTACTTAAGTAATAAACTAAGCATTTTGGTGAAAAGTTTGGTTGTGTTTATGGGTATGGTTGTTATATTGACAAGTGTAGAATTGGCACTTGGTTACTTGGACATCACTGTTAAAATTAAGGATACAACTAGATGATTTTCCTCATATTTTCCATTTACAAAAGTCTTAATATATACAAATATAGGGGGAAGATTATTAGTCTTAATCTTCTCATTACTAATCAAAACTATCCTAATATAATTGTACTACTTACCTTTCATAAACGATTCTATCTTAATTACAATAATAATACATAAATGAATTATTAATTCTAGATTATTCTAATTCTAGAATATTCTCTAACACTCCCCTACAGTCGAAACGGGAGGTGGAGGGATGCTGAGATTATCCTGAAATTCATCAAATAAAATCAGCGGAAGCCTTTTAGTGAAGATATCGGCTATCTGATGACGTGTCAGAACATGTAATATCCGATTTTGTCTGCGAGCCACATTCTCACGGACAAAATGAATATCTAACTTAATATGCTTTGTGCGCCGGTGATTGACTGGATTGCCCGAGAGATAGATTGTATTTATGTTGTCACAATACACTAGTGTAGCCTTTGGCATTGGGCAATGAAGTTCAAGTAATAGATTCTGAAGCCAACATGATTCAGATACTACATTGGCTACAACACGATACTTTGCCTCAGCGCTAGAACGAGATATTGTGGGTTGCCATTTGGAGGACCAGTAGATCAGATTGTCACCAAGAAATACACAATATCCTGACGTGGAGTGTCGGGTATCTGGACAGCCTACCCAATCTGCATCTATATAGGAGATCAATTTGGATGTAGGAGATAAATATAAGTGTAATCCATACTCTAGCGTGCCCTTGATGTATCTCACAATCTGTTTGAGGGCATGCATATATTCCTCCATAGGGTTGTGCATAAAAAGATAGACTTGTTGAACTACATTTGAGATATCTGGCCTGTTGAATGTCAGGTATTGAAGTGCCCCTGTCAAGCTTCTGTAGAGGGTGGAGTCTTCAAATGGTTTACCAAATACACCACTCATCTTTGATTTAGTGTCTATCGGAGTGATTGATGTTTTACAGGAAGACATACTAGCCCATTCTACAATTTCTGCAGCATATTTCTTTTATGATAAAAAAAAACCACCTGAATGATGCGTGACAGCAATCCCGAGAAAGTAATGAAGAGGACAGAGATCCTTCATAGCAAACTTCAAACCTAGCTTGTGACATGATAGACTGACGAAGAGTATCTGATGAGGTGGTTAGTATTATATCATCCACATATAAAATAAGATAGGCAATATTATTACCCTGACGGTAAATAAATAAAGAATGATCCGACTGGCTATTTGAAAAACCCAGTTTTGATACAAACTTTTTGTACCAGGCCCGAGGCGCTTGCTTCAAGCCGTATAAGGATTTTTTAAGTAAGCACACATGGTCCGGAAACTTAGAGTCCCTGTAGCCTAAATGCTGATGCATATAGACCGTTTCATGGAGATGTCCATGAAGAAATACATTCTTGACATTCAACTGACGAAGTTACCATCCTTTGGAAAGAGCCAGGCTGAGTACCGTCCTAATGGTAGCTAGTTTCACCACTGGACTAAATGTCTCCCTATAGTCCACACCTACCTGTTGTATTTTGACATCACCTATAAGACATACTTTATACCACTAAAATGTGCCATCAGATTTTTCTTTGTAACTAAAAATGCACATAGACCGAATAATATTAGCATTAGATGAACGGGGTACTAACTCCCATGTCCTATTTTTAATTAAAGCATTGTATTTCTCATCCATGACCATTTTCCAATTTAGGTCACGTAGGGCAGACACATGGTTTCGGGGTAATGGTGATTTCGTGACATGGGTGTGCAAACTATATTTTGTGTTGGGCTTGAGTATACCATGTTGGCTTCGGGTTATAGGGCGATAGACACTGGTTTGTGGATCAGTTAGATGGACGGTATATGGTGTCGGGTCAGTGGGCTGGACGTCACTGGCCCGTGAGTGATTTCCACTGTGACGGAAAAATGGGCCAAAGAGAGTTGGCCCAATCCCTGAAACTACTGGGTCATTTAATGGGTGACTGGATGTTTGGGATGTCAGTCCAGTAGCTGATGGGCTGGAATGGACGAGAGACGGTGTCGGGTCAGTGGGATGGGAAGATGGGCCAGAGAGGGTTGACCCAATCCCTGACGTTGTTGGGTCTGTTTCTAGGTGACGAGCTATTTGAGTTGGCTGTTGTGATAGGACCGGGTAAAAAGATGGATATATCCTGGTATCCAGAAACTCATATGTCGGAGATCGCGACTCATGAATTTTTTTGAACGAGAATTGTGATTCATCAAAGAGTACATGCGGCTAATAAACATCCTATTTGAGGATATATCATATCATTTGTATCCCCGATGATGTGATGGGTATCCCAAAAAAATACATGGAGTCGACTTTGGTTGTAGTTTGTGGATGGTGGTAGATGGGAATAATGAATAACATAAGCAGCCAAAAACCCGTAGATGAGAATAAGAAGGTTCTCGGAGGTAAAACAATTTAAGGGGTGTTTGGTTGGTCGTATTTTTGTTGGTTATGATATTCAACAAATAAATAGCCACTTGAAGTGCATGATGTCAAAAATTAGGGGACAGAAAGGCATGAGCAAGGGATGTCCTAACAATGTTGTTTATGGTTCGGATTTTACGTTTCACCTTTCTATTTTGGGATGATGTGTGGGGACATGAAAACCTGAAATTCAAACCGTTTGTTTTGCAAAAATCCCAAAATTGTCTATTATCAAACTCCCGCCCATTATCACATTGGATGTTTTTGATATCCCTTTCAAATTGTTTTCGACGAATGCTCTAAAAATGAGGAAGGTTGAAAACACTTGTGATTTTTTCGAGAGGGGAACTGTCCACAAGAAATTAGAGTAGTCATCTAAAACAAGCAAGTAATATCTATGTCCTGAGGAGCTTAAAACAGGGGATGTCCAAATATCACAATGGATAATGTCAAAAGGCATAAATGTGCAATTATACGAAGACTCAAATGGTAATTAAATATGTTTACCCAAAGGACACAACTGACACTTGTTAAAAGTCCGAGTACAGGAAATAAAGTTATTACGTTTGAGAGAGTTCAAAACAAACTCTCCCGGATGTCCCAAACGCTCATGCCACAAATTAGAATTAAAAACAACAAAATTAAAATGTTTCTTTTTCGGATGGAGAAGTGAAGTGACTGGATAAAGATCTCTCTGGCTATCACTTCTCAATAATCGCGCCCCTGTCTGAAAATCATACGCATAGAAACCAAAGGGATCAAAAGCTACTGTAACCCAGTTATCAGTTGTAAACTTTCGAACGGATATCAAGTTTTCAATCAATTGTGGAGCATGAATAATATTTATCTGAACACTTCAACTAGCTTTGATTCATCATCCGAAACTTCTACCTATTTGCATCAAAAGGTTGTGTGTTTGGTGTCCCAATTAGAAGGAACCTTGACCGAAGGATTACATAATATCCAATGAAGGAGGGGCTCCTGAAGAATTTGACAATATGTTTGCTCCTCAACCACAAGTAAGAACATTGGAATTTCTATTTTGTGTTATATGTTTTCTCCATCAGATTCAGATACCCCTGAATTAAATATTCCACCTTCTTCCAAACGTTCATTATAATTATTGGCAAATGTTATTGTCCATGTGTTCTAGTAAAAGAGGGACACACTAGAATTAAAGAACAGATGAATAAATCTTTGTTCTATGAATTGACTCTCAAGTGTTGGTGGGAGCAAATATTTTCTTGTGAGAATGAAAAAAAAATAGAGCACACGTGGAGGTCGATGCACGTGTGAGAAAGTTGTTAACTTTAATCAGTGGGACGGAAGTTGTTAAAGATGAAGAAGGAAGTGGAGGGGTTGTTTGGTTTAGAGTGAAAGAGGATTTTAGAAAGAAATGTATATTGGAGAAAGTTGGTTTGAATAGTGTTGTTATTGAGAAAATGAGATGGATACATGAAAGAATGGGATGATTTGATGGAGGAGAAAGTGATGTAAGAGTGGAAGGTGTAAAAGAAATAGAAAGTGAGAATGGGTATTGGAGAAAGTTTAGTTGTTATGTTTTGGTGGATAGCTTTGTGTTTAGGAGAATGGATGGGAGTTTGTTAATCAACTTTAATTTCAAGAACACTCAAAAAATTGTGTGCCAGTGGGAATGAGGATATATCTGCAAGAACTAAAATATGTTGAATTTGTACATGTTAAGGTGTTGGTGACTTCTACTCCTATATGGCTATATCTAGTGTAAATATGTTTCAGTTAAGGCTTAGTTAAGGCTTATATGCTTTATTTGGATTGCATTTTGAGTATTAATTTATTTTAATCTTAATTGAAAAAAATACATATCCTGTTAAATTTGATTTAGTTTCCATGGAACTTAAATGGGCAAAATCTAAATAGTTCCATAAGCTCATATGTATAGACTACTTAGATTGAGTAGTGACTACTTATATACAGTAGAAACTCTATAAATTAATGCTACCACCAAATTTATTAATTAAAAGATATATGAATTATGCTTTAAAAAGATACATATCAAATGAAGTATGTACCAATTTAAAAAGCACCCTTCAATCTCACTTTATTATGCTTCTTGTGTTCAATGTAATACTTTATGGATATTAAAAAATATTTCCTATATAAACACAAGATCAAATCATGCTAACACAAACAAATCATACACAACATGGCTTCTCATCTTAAAGGTGTGAAAAAATCAACAATGACTGATGAAATTCGAAGAGCATTATGCAAGCACAACAAGGATAATCCAAGTGTCACTCAAAAAAAATTACAAGAATGGGTTTCTAGTAACTATGGTTTGCAGGTGAGTCAAGGGACAATATCGAATACAATTAAGCGTTCTTCAAAGTATCTCTCACTTGCTCCTAAAAGAGGTGATGTTAAGCGACACAAACCGGTAAAATTCCATGACCTAGAAAAATCTCTCTATGAGTGGATTCTTCAATATCAAGAACATGTGAATATGACAGGAGAGCTAATCATCGAAAAGGCGAAAAAGTTCATGAAGGATATGTATCCTACGGATACTCCAGACTTTACTTTTTCTATAGGTTGGCTTGGAAAGTTCAAATCAAGATATGGAATTAAAAAAAATCGGCGTTTCGGAGAGAGTGGATCAGTTGAAATGGAGGGCATTGAGAACAAATTAAAATCCATAAGAGACAAAATGGATCAGTTTGAAATGAAAGACATCTTTAATATGGATGAAACATGTTTTTTTTATTATTATTTTATATGTTTCTTTTGTACTTTAGCGATGTAATTATTTACATGTTTTAATCTTAAACAAGTTTATTTTTAGACTTCAACCGGATCATTCACTTGCAACAAAGCAGCTTGAAGGGAAAAAACAAGACAAGGAAAGACTAATTGTCGCTGTTTGTTGTAATGAGGACGATTTAGAGAAAATTCCTTTATGGATTATTGGAAAATATGCTAAACAAAGGTACTTCAAGAATGTAAACTTGAACAGTTTGAACTGTGAGTATTGTGCTAACAAACGAGCCTGGATGACTGGGGCGTTATTTGAAGAATATGTTCGCCAACTTGATAAAAAATGGTTGCAAGAAAAAATCTCTTTATTGTGGATAATTGCCCTGCTCATCCAAAAATTATTGAAGGATTGCAAAATGTTGAATTATTTTTTTTTCCACCAAACACAACTTCAAAAATTGAACCCTGTGACACGGGGATTATACGAGCTTTTAAGATGCATTATAGTCGTCGATATAGAAGTGGGCTATGAATTAGGGGCACCAAATTCATAGAAAATAAATGTTAGATGCAATGAATCTTTTAATTTCAGCATGTACTATGGATGTATGTGAAAATACAACTGTGAGCTGCTTTCATCATTGTAAACTTCGATTAACAGATAACATGGCTTTTGAGAACTCAGATGAACAGTTAGATGGTGAAAGCACTCAAGAACTACAAAATTTGATCGAAATTTGGGTTATCACAATGCAATGAATGTTGAACATGTCCTGAACTACCCAAAAGAAAATGTAGATGCACAGTTGTTGACTGATGAAGAAATAATTTAGAGCGTTATGCGAACTGACAAAGGTGATGAAGATGATGATGAAAGTTCTACAGTAGAGCCCCCTTCGCGAAACGAGGTTATTAAAGTGACAATCACATTGAATACTTTCTTGTTGAGCTATGAGAAAACAACATCAGAAATTCTTACAATGATAAGAAAAATTAGAGATGAGATTCAATGTGACATTGATTTCAACAAAAAACAAAAGACAATTGAGTCATTTTTCAAGAAGTCTTCATAAATCACTCATGTATGATGTAGTATATAAGAAATTATTAGTTTATATTTTACATGAGGTCTATATGAGTAATCAAAAATGTATTATATTATAATTTTAGCGAATTATTAATTTAGCACGTTATCTCCGAGTCGGGACCGACCAAAAATATTAGCTACGAGAGTTTATTAAATAATCGAATATTAATTAATGGAGTTTCTACTGTATGTCTAATTCTCTTCTTTCCTTTACCGAATGCTCCATTTATCATGATTTAGTTAATGTATTGCATATTGATTTCTAATTAGTTAGACGTTAGCTTTAAAATTCTCATCGAATATGCTTTTTTAGTATTTCAGTCTAGCGGTGATGTCGGGAGTGAATCTGAATATAAGAGGATCACTGTGTGACATCAATGGAAATGATCAAGCAAATAGTTAGAATTTTATTTATTTCAATATGAAACCACTTTTGCTTCTATGAAATAGTAGTAATGTTTAGCATACATTAGTTTATATTGCTTCAGTTTCTTAGGTAGTAAAGTATTTGAATTTGTGACTCTTGCTATTATGGATTATTTTTATGAAATTTGATTTATGTTATATATTATTAAGTAAACTATTTATTTGATATGCATGTTGTTATACAAGCTTGATCTTATTTAATCACGCAATGATTTTTTAATGAGAAGAAAACACATTTCAATAATCATTTTGTGATGATAATTGACCCCCATAAATTAAATTTTATAAAATAATGAAATTATATTGTGGAGATTGTAGACCCCAGCATATTAAAATATTTTTAAATATAAAGCTTATATTGTGGCGATTGTACAACGCCACTAATTATTTAAAAAAAAAATCAAATCATACTGCGACAATTAAAAATTCCCATAAATTATATATCTTGGAGTATTAAAATTATGTTGTGGAGGTCGAAGAAGGAGGAGCCTGTGAACTAGAATAAAACGACAAGTCCAGGTTATTAGGAAGACCACCCCTAAGTTGACTTTAAAACCCCCACTAATTACACTTTCAATTTGTGGAGGTCATCGTGGAGGTTTTCTAAAATCGCCACAAAATGCGTCGTGGCGCATATAACCTTGGCGTTTTTTAAAACCTCCACAATTCCATTTGTGGAGGTCGCAAATCGCCACAAAATTAAGAAAAAAAACTCCACAAAATAAGTCTTTTCTTGTAGTGAAAAGGCTCAACTCTATTCAAAAGATTATTCAATGATGTCAACTAATGCAGTTGGGCTCAATCCCATACTACTAAAACTGAATAAAAAAGTCAATCTTAAACCAACATGGTCAAACTCAAAACGAATTTCATGTTTGGGGTACCCATAACCCCACGAATTTAAATTTATAATTAAATTTTCATTTTGAGTTCATTTACTAGCTCTAATCATCGATTTACCAATATCGCTTAGTCCAAAAAAAAAAATCAAATTCCATATTTTAATGGCTAGCTAGACTTTCAAATAAAATCATGCATAATCATTATGAATATGTGTAGAATCATTTGAAAGTATATATGTCCTAGAGACAATCATTTTAGGACATATGTACTTGAACACATTTATATTATTAATGAGATTAATATATTTATGTCATTTGCAATTATTGAATTGTTATTTGATTGTTTGTATCATTCATTAATGTGCATCCCTTGAGCTTACGTTGTCATTGATAGCGTGATATATTAAAGATAGAGTGTAGTTCTTAAAGAAGTCTCAACTGATGATCAATGAGAATGAGATATCAATGATATATTATAAGTCGACAGGTGGTCTGCATCACATTCTTAGAGAATGTAGTATGTCTCACTTACTACTAGTAATGGTTGCTAGTGATGGACACATGAATACTCTTATAGGGTATTGACACGCCCTGCTGATAAATTGTTTGTTATACATGTCTAGAGTATTATCAGCATGTGGGAGATAGAGGTCCTTCGACTTGAGGTCAATACACACCTAATTTGCAGAGTAATGTACTTTGATCCTGTCCTAAGCTTAAATTGCTTATAGGATAAGACATGACTTGTATTGGGTACATTCAATGATGCAAACTAAGGTGGTAGTTGAGCCAAGAATAGGATTCATTCCTCAATTTGATATTTGAGAGAACACTCAGCTTCTCAAATATTTGGTCGATCAAGTCATTGGCCAATGCAAGAGACATATTTGAGATATAGTCTAATTGTCGACTAATAAAGATGAGATAAAGTGATCAAGTCATTTGGATAGACACATGACAGATCCTAAGCTTGATCGAGGGTGTCGCAAATGAAAGAAATTTATCATCGCACATAAATGTTATGTTTGCTAGTCTTATAAACGTTTTTCACATATTGAGTTCGTCATGTGGCGCAGTCTAGGAGTTCTCTGTGAATCTTAATTTGATTAAGTGTCGATGTGTAAAGGCCTAAAAGGTCACACTAAGTCGATTATCTGTTCGGTCTAAGGGTATATTGAGAGAATATAAAATATTTGATTTAGAATCGAGATATTTTAATCAATAATAAATTATGGGATAATTTTATTTGATGGAAATTATTTAATTAAGTCAAAAATTAGATTTTAGATTTAATTAAAATTAAAACGTGCTGAAACATTAAAATAAAAGGCGTATGCGACGCCTCTTAAGGTGAGCCGCGGCCGGTACTCTGATGGGCGATCCAATCGCCCATCGATGCGCGAAAAGATGCACACACTTTAACGCAAGTGCACGTTATCGTGACAAGTAATATAGTCTTGGTAAGACCGAATATCGTCCACAAGGATTAGGGTTCAAGTACCAACTATCTATCTTTTGGTATCTATTTGGTAATTGATATTTGATTTTGTGGTTTATAACTAACAATTATAAAAGCTAATTAACTATAGTGTTTACTTCAGTTGTGATGGGAATAGGGCTTCCATGTCTCCTCAACTATCCGCTTATGTTATTTATTAATGCAATGAATTATGGCTTTCTTCTCTCGGAGCTAGCAGGTTTACGAAATCGTTTTATATTCCCGTTAAGGATATATAAACACTCAACCCCAGTATTGCTCCTTTCTACCTTTCGGTGATAAGGATAACTCTATAGGAGGATTAAGAACAAAAACCTAGTTAACCGTCACGCACCATGCGTAAAATTAGGGTTGTTAAGCCTCATTAACGCTACATAAATAATTGAGGTATTTTCATCCCCAATCCAAAATATGTCTACCCAACTTACAGCATATTCACAACCTCCTCCTTTCGAAGTTTGATTAGAAATCATATAAATAATGATAATTAGTGATCAATTAATTACCAAGCATTCAAAGCAATTATTGGATAAATCTCAACAAGAAGAAGAATAACCATAACATGCATCAATTTATAACATAAGTTTCTAGTGAATTAACATGGAAAGCTTATAAAAGAATTAGTTCTAGTCATTGACATGACAAGAACTAATTCAAGGTTCATCATACAAAAGCGAAATAAAAGAAAGAAAAGAAAAGAAAATTACTAAGTTTAGGGTCTCCAATCTTCAATCCAAGAAAACCTTGTGTTGTGCAAGAAAGGAACCCTTAAAATCGCCTAGGGTTCTCCTTTTATAGGAAAACCGCCTCCAACTTTTCCTTCAGCCCGACCTGCATTTCGTCTAAAACACGATTTTCCGCGTCGGCGCCACGCTTCGGCCGCGCCGGAACTTCGATGCCGGGTGATTTGGCGCCGCGCCGATCTCTGCATGCATGGGCGCGGCTGGAACCTCTGCAGCCTCTCGATGATTAGCGCCGCGACCGCTTCTAATCGCAGGAGGCCGCGCTGATCCGGGTTTCTGCCTCGTTCGCCACTTTCTCGTCTTTTAAACTCTAGAACCTCCTCTTTTGCCCTCTTTTAGCTCTTTTTCCGCCATTTGGCCATTTTAACCACTTTGATTCAAAAGAAAGAAAAACTATCCTAATACGACACTTATTTGTACAAAAAGGGACAAAAGATTAACTAAAAATGACTCGAAAGTGTATATAAAATACACCGATCAAATATCTCCAAACTTAACCTTTGTTCGCCCTCGAGCAAAGATAGAAAGAAAGAAATAAAGGACTCAAGAAAACGAAAAAAATAAAAGACTCACTGACATTGATCACTTTTGCTGCATTGATGTTATCTAGAAAAACATGAAGGTTAGCAGAATAATATGCAGGAACATATAACATGAAATTTTTAGCACACTAAACACATTAAGCTAGATATTTCGCAAACTCATTTTTATCATGCTTAATGGAAGTCAACGTACTGAATCATGCTTGTAAAATTCAAAAATCCTATGGCATGTTTACTTGCTATTCTCCACTAATCCTGGATATGCATAAAAGAGATCTTCAGGACTTTAAGGGTTGTAATGTAGGCTTAGGTATAGGTAGGTAAAAATAGGCATTTAGGCTCATTTTTTTGTGTACCATAAGCTCCTTAGCTTTTCCATTTTTCCCTTTTCTTTTGATTCATTCCTTCACTTCAAATCAATCTTTCCCCTCTTTTGTTTTGGAAGAGTGAAGTGTATAATAATGACAAGCACCCCCAAACTTAGGCTTTTGCCTATTTCTTATTACTTTTTTATTGGGGTGCATCACAGTTGTTCACTCTTTTTGTCTCTTTTTTAACACAATTTATTCCACTATTTCACATTTTTACTTATGACACAATTTGTGGGAATATAGGGTGTCAAAGAAGAAGTTTCAATTTTTAGGCTCAATGGGGCTGACTAGGGATACTTTTAAAGTCAGGGATAGAAAAGAACGGTAAGAAATGGCTAACAAAGAAATGTCTGAGTCATCTCCCCTAACATGCATATCCTAACTATTTCGCCTCAAATAGCAAGCAATCATACACATAGGTTTTAATCATTTAACAATGCACAATTCAAGCAGAAACCCCAAATAGACAGATTTCATGAGTTTTTGGCATAACTAACCTAAGTGTTTAGATAGTTACTTCTAATTCCATTACATTATTCAACTTTACTTCACTAGGTGTTTCTAGTAACTACAACATACATGATCTTTTGACAGGCAATTATGACTCAAAAGAAAAAATTTGTGACTCAAAAATACACAAAAAACAACAAGAAAAACTTAACATACTTATAACAAGACACAAATAAAACACAAATAAAACACCCCCAAACTTAAATCACACATTGTCCCCAATGTGTGTAGACTCAAAGACATTAAAAGAAAACAGGATACTTACAGACTTGGCTAAAATGGTGGTGGTGGCGGTGGCATGGGATAGTGCATGGACCACTGGTTGAACAAGGAACTCATCTCATTGATTTGTTGCCGCGTTTCTTGATGTCCTTGTATCACTGTGTCAAAACTTTGCATCATCCTCATCTGATTCTGAAGCAATTGCTCCATCATGGGCACTGAGGGTTCTGAATCTGTGGTTGGCTGGTGGCTAGGCCCTGCTGCATATTGAGCCTCTATTTCAGGCTCATCTTCGTTCATTGCGACCTCGGCTGCTGCTGCTGCTGGTGGTTGTGCCCTTCTTCTTGCTGCTGGGGGACTTGGGTCTGGGAAAGAGTACACTATCCCATATGTCACAGGCAGTTGATTTCTCTCATGAGTATCAGTGGGTAGGACTGGGAGCCCATTCATGTGGCATAAACTGGTGATAAGTGAGCCATGTCCCAATCCACCTGTTGTCACCAACCTGTTGATTTCTTCAATGCTCTGCACTATCTCTTTCCCCACATCAATCGTCAACCCCCTCATAATTCCATATATCAGCTTAATCCTATCTTCTGGCACTCTGGTGAAGTGCGTGGATGGAATCATGCGGGCACTGACGAAATATAGCCAACCCTTGGCTGCTTTGTTGAATTGGCACCTGCTCAGTGCTCTTGACCCATTTCTCGCAATATCAAAAGCAGCCCCAGGGTAGCTCACTGTGTCTGCGACGGTATTCCAGTTGATGTTGTCGGTGCTCCTAGACCATGTTCTAAAATGGCTCCAATCACCAATTCCTCCTTCAACATCAACTGTTTTTAGAGTCATATTTATTGCTTCTGCCGTCACAGGCATATATCTTCCCCTTACAAAGCATTCGTTGTCCACCCTCTCCGGAAAGTTAGCATAGAATTCACGCACCATTGTTGTGTTCATTGGTGCTATCTTCTCCGGATTTACAAATCTCCTCCACCCCATTATCTCAATCATTGCCCGAATGGGCTCATAAACATCCTCTTCCCCAAACGACTCCCTTTGATAGTCCATTCCCCTTTCAGGGATTAAGGGCCTAGTACTAAGCTTTTTGTATCTTTGGAAGACTTGGTAGCTCACAAACCTAGTATCATCGTAATGTGAAATGAGGTGGATGTGGAGGCTCTTCTCTCTCAAGTGACATGGTTAAAACACTTTCTGCAGCTTACAACTTATTAGCACAAATGTTCCCCAACACAATCAACAATTTAGCAGCTAAAACACAAACACCCCCAAACTTCAACTCTACTACCCAATACCCACACCCTCCTTGTCTACTCCTTCTCTAAACTTCACAACCAATTTTTCAAGACTTAACTACTTCACAATGCAACACTTCTCCAAACTACTACCTTCTTTTAACTACTGAAAGCTTTCAAGAAAAGATGAAGATTACCTTTTTATGGTGTTCTTCAAGGTGTTCTTGCTTCTAATGGTGATATGAGGCAATGGGATGGAGTTTTGTTGTTTGAGATAGCTAAGGGTTTTAGGAATTTAAGAGTTTTGGTTGTGGTTGGGTTTGATTTGTGGGTAAATTTTGGATTTTCGTCTGTTTTGTGGAGGAGAGGGGTTAGGTTTTGGTTTTGAATTTGGGGAAAATCTGATTTCTGGGCGTCTTTTAATTTATGGATTTCCGCTTCGGCGCCGCGGCCCTGCTTTTGGCACCGCGGCGCCCAATGTTCTGCACTCCAAGGGACTTATACTTTTAAAATGAAACAAGTATCATATACTTAAAACACTTCAAGTCCCTTAACTTTGAAAATTTAAGACATTCTTAATACTTTTAGAGAAATGAGTTAATCCCCTTACTCACCCAACTTGGCCATTCTTAAAACAAGTAAGGGATATCAAAGTCTTGTACGTCTACCGTACTATATAAGTGCAAGTATTCATGCTCAAGAGATAGGAAAGTTCCACATACCTCTTCGGGTCAATCCACTCGCAAGTCCAATATACCGCACGTAGTATGTTAACCTATAATGACCATAATACGTTCATTAGCTTCTAGCTTCAACGTAGAACATTCTAATTGAAAAGCTCCTTATTCTACGGAAAATTGGACATCACTTCCTTTGTTTCTACATACTTTTCCACCTTTTCAAGGTCCAATATCAACTACTAAACGCCACATTTAAGGCCCAACAATTCAGCAATACAAGGGGATTACACGCCTAACTTGGACGTGTAAAATTCTGCCCCACAATACAACATAAACAATCCAATAAGTTTAAAGTATTATCTTGGCTATAACATGTTCACATATCACCCTTATCCAATCCTTTCAAATCCAAATTGTATTTCCTACATGCAATATATCTAAGAGCAATATTGACAACTATAAGTCCTTTCTTCCACACATGCAACACGATTTACTAGCAAAAGAGAAAGGATTGTTACCTTAGAGCTTACCCAAATTAGTCCAACAAATTTCACTTGCCTTCTTTCCACAATCACCCCCACAAACCTCCTACAAGCTTGTCAACATGTTTCCTTCTTGCCACCTTTTCTGAAATTTTCCTCTAGGCCTTGGTTTCTTCTTGAATTTCTAGAGAGAATGGAGAGGAATTTTAGAGAGAAGGAAGAGAGATTTTTTTTGAAAGAAGGAGCTTTGAAGAATGACCAAGTCTTCAAGACTTGGTCAAATAAATAGCATTTCCACTAACTCAGGTGGGAGGGACACTTGTCACCCTCTCATGGCCTTTTAAAATAAAAATATCTTATTTTTCCCCCAGTATTCGCAAAAATCCCGGCTCGGCGCCGCGGCCCTGCAGCCGGTGCCGCGGCGCTGAAACCCCCGAGAATTTTCAGTACTTCCGGCGCCGCGGCCCTGCATTCCGGCGCCGCGGCGCTGCAACTTCAGAGAATTTCAGCATATCCGGCGCCGCGGCGCTGTGGCCCCTGACCGAAAATGTTTTTCTGCTCGACTGCGCACTGAACTTGTAACTTCCATAACTTTCTACTCCGATGTCCTATCGACGAACGGTTTGTTGCGTTGGGAACTAGACTCAACGAACTACATACTAGGCCTTTGAACCACCTACGAACTCCTAATGTAACTGGGCATAAACCGCCTCAAAGTTGACTAAAAACCCGTCCGACACATTCTGCCAACCTATCTTTCTAAATTTAAGTCTCAATTCCTTTCGTACGTTATCAAAAGCATGACCTGAATTACGGGGTGTATCACAAAATTTAATCCATGATTATTATTACACAATATGTTGGTATACTGTTTACGTGCTAAATGATCGTCATTTACTTTACTAAGTTTTAGAGTCCGCAAATCATGTTTGGGTAGGCGACACCCAAAACTAGTCTAGAGTCTGCAATTCATGCTTGGGTAGGCGGCGCCCAAAACCAGTTTAGAGTCTGCAATCATGCTTGGGTAGGTGGCGCCCAAATACACATTTTTAAATACTTTGAGTAATGTTTGAAACATGTGATAGTTGATCTTGAATATAACCCTGAATTAAAATGTTCCCCTAAATTTAATACAAGTCTCATTTAAAAATGAATGCGTCGTCCGTTATAATTGTTTGTGGTGCAAAATTCTTTTCGTCGAGATGAGTATTTATGCCCCAGCATTTGCTCTAAGTCTACGAGGACTCAGATTCTTTCATAGATGCATATAAATATTATAGTAGGTGATAAACCTTCATGAGTATTTACACCCCAGTGTTTACTCGATGAAGGCAAATCCCACTTAGATACATAATTACAGTCGCATAACGGGGTTGGCTTGCTAGGCTGTCTTGGCACCCATTATCGGACAGCCGAGAACGCATATCGTATTGTTCAGAACATTCGGTCAACCAAGAGTTGCAAATTGTTTGTAATTGTTTTAGAGACCTACCGGATCATGTTGTTAAAGTTATCAGCCTCAGCAAACGCAGAGACAACATGAGTCTGGATCTTGGCCCATTATGACCGTATTTGATATGAGTCTGTATTCTTTCATGGGGTAAAAAAGTATGTTAAAATAGTGGGAGCTAATTAAACAAAAGACCATGTTAGTTAGTTAATGAAT
The DNA here is from genome assembly GCA_029844215.1 of Przewalskia tangutica. Taxonomy (NCBI): domain Eukaryota; kingdom Viridiplantae; phylum Streptophyta; class Magnoliopsida; order Solanales; family Solanaceae; genus Przewalskia; species Przewalskia tangutica. The sequence goes on from CM056734.1 coordinate 86,627,971, forward strand.
GTGTTCAATAGAAATTATGTTAGAATGTTAATTTCAAGTCTATCTTTTCTTCAGTTACAATGTCCAATCTGTCACTTAAAATGTTGCTTGAAACGAACAAGCTGAATGGGGACAAGTTTTCTGACTGGTTAAGAAATTTGTGTTTGGTGTTGCGATTAGAAAAGATTGAGTATGTATTAGATACATCACTCCCTACAATCCCTGCTGAAGATTCTGAAGCATACACCCTGTTTGACAAGGCAGCCTATCAGAAATATCTTGATGATGCTATTGCGGCAATGTGCCATGTTATCTTCTATGACTCCAAGTTACAAAGATAGTATGAAAATATGGGCCCTGACGAGATGCTGGAACATCTGAAGAATCTCTATGACTCACAGTCTCAGATTATTGAGTATGAGCTGTTGAGAGACCTCTTCAAATGTAAGTTGTACGAAGGGTGTCAGGTGTCGCAACATGTTTTGAAGATGATTGGATTAATTGAGAGATTGGCTTCGATTGGAATGAAGTTGCCCATAAATGTTTCCGTTAATCTAATCTTGAACTAGCTTCCTAGTTTCTTTGAGAACTTTATTGTGAATTACAACATGAATGAAACCAAAGCGAGTCTCCCAAAGCTTCATAATATGTTGAAGATCTTCGAATCGTCCACCTCCAAAGGTAAGGTTGTGCTTATGGTGGACTCGTCTAGCAAGTTCAAGCCTAAGGGTAAGAATGTGTAGAAGAAGAAGGGTAAGGCGGTTGCCGCCACACCCACAACTATGAAACCTCGTGGAGTTGTTCATAAGAAGGCCAAGATAGCTGATGATGTTTGCCTCAATTGCAAGAGAAAGGGGCATTGGAAGAAAGATTGTACAGCCCCAGGGGAAGACAAAGCACAAGGTGCTTCTGGCCCTGCTAGACAAGGTATGTTTGTTATTGAAATAAATATGTATATAACTAATTCGAACTGTTGGGTATTAGATACCGCTTGTGGCTCGCTCATTTATAACAATGTGCAGGGGCTAATTGACAACACAACGGTTGGACCTTGGGAAGTACATCTACGCGTTGGAAACGGAGCAAGAGTTGATGTTGAACGCGTGGGGACTTATAGACTAGATTTACCTTCAGGCTTTTGTTTAGAATTCAATAATTGTTATTTTGTTCCCTCGTTAACGAGTAATATTATTTTTGTCCCTATGTTAGGCATTGAGGGGTTTTCTTCATTTATTACCTATGAAAATTATGTTTTATCTTATAATGATTTTATTTTTGGAAATGCACCGCTTGTGGATGGATTGTATGTTTTAAACTGTAGCCATGAAATTTTCAATATTCAAAATAAACGAGCTAAAATAAGTAATCCTAGAAATCCCACCTACTTATGACATTGTAGACTTGCTCACAACAATGAATCAAGGATAGCAAGATTGAGAAAATTAGATTACCTAGAACCATTTGACTTAGAGTCATATGGTAATTGTGAATCTTGCTTAAGAGGAAAGATGACAACCAAATCACTTTCTGGGAAAGGGGTACGTGCCAACAGTTAGAAGTCCTTAGACTTGAGATCGATACGCACCTTATCTATAGAGTAATGTACTTTAATCTTGTACTAAGATCAAATGTCTTATAGGTTGAGATACAAGTTGTATTGGGTACATTACGATGTGGATTAAAGGTGGTAGTTGAGTCAAGATTAGGATTCATTCCTCGAATGTATATTCGAGAAAACACTCAGATTCTCATATGATATTAGGTTGACTAAGTCATTGACCAACCCAGTAGACATATCTAGGATATGGTCTTGTTGTCAACTAATATAGATGAGATATAATGATCAAGTCATTTGGGTAGACACTTGACAAATCCTAAGTTTGATTGAGTGTGTCGTGAATGAAATGGTTTTATCTTCCCACATAGAGGTTCAATTTACCAGATTCATGTAACTATACTTCACATATTGAGTTCATTTTCCGGCGCCATCTAGGAGTTTCGTGTAGACCCTAATATGATTAGTGTCGATATGTGAAGGCATGTAGGTAACACTAATTCAAATGTTACGTCGATCTAAGGATGTAATGAGAGAATATAAATGTTCAATTTATGATCGAGACATTTGAATGTATAATGATTATTTAATTAAGTCGAGATTGGATTTCAGATTTAATTAAAATGAAAACGAGGCAAAATTAGATAAGGGTCGCGACTCATGGGACCCAGGGCTGCGGTGCCACACACTTACCCTCGCGGCGCCACCTTGGCAGTGGGCCAATCAGACTGACCATGCATCTCGTTTTCTAGGTCAGGCCCAAGTGTAACCCTAGCTGCGTTTTAGGGTTAAAATGCAACTATAAATACAGACCTTAAGATCATTATTCATACACTTGATCTCACAAATCATTTTAAGTCTTTAAGACCTAGTCTTAAAATATTCTCTTGAACCTCTGTCAAATTTCCTAGTTGTTCGAATGAGGAATTACATAGGAGTTCTTGGAACTTGCAATCGGGGATCAATTGCGTGCGCACCCTCGAGCGGATATACAAAAAGATTTCAGATATAATAAAATCGTAAGTTCACTGTCAATATGTTACGGTTATACATGTTATATGATTCACATGTTTTATCATTACATAATCATCATGTAGTTCCTCGTTTGTTAAGTTTGAAACTAAAAAAATTCAAATTTCGCTGCGTACACGAACCCAATAAAACCCTACAGTGGTATCTGAGCCTGGGTTGTTTTGTCTGATTATGTAATGATTGTTAATGATAATATGAGTTAGGGTTTGTTTAAATCTAAATTTTATGTCGTTTAGAAGCTTTAAAATGTAATGTATTTAGAACACATAATCCTTGTCTCTTGAACTGTTGAACAATGATGTGTCGAGGAAGTCATTCCAATCTAATTCTTCTAAGTTGATGTGCGTAATCGGTTCGTTACGAACATGGTGCACTGAGACGATAACGAGAAGGGATTGAATGATGGTCGATGAACGTGTTGTTTGATGGTTAAGGGGTACGAGGATGAATCTGCAAATCCGGCCCTGAACCAGTTTTAAGGTTTCAGAAATGCAGATTTTGTGTTTCTGGAACAGAGGCGCAGTGGCTCCACGATGGATCGTCGCGACGCCTGCTAGGGTTTTAGGGCGGCGCCGCAGTGCTGTTCATCCCAAGAGCTTAAAATTAATTTTTTCGACTCACTGCCTCTGAGACGCCGAGGCTTCAGATTTAAAAAAAATCTGAAATCAGAAACTGAAGTTTTAAAGATTTCAGATTCAGATTCTGAATTTTGAAAGTTTCAGAATCTGAAATTACTTTTTAAAATAGGCAGATTTGGTCCTTTGGGGCAAATCTGTAATTAAATAAAGTTTTTGAAAATCAGATTTTTAAAATTCGGAAATTACAGACAGGTCCCTGAAACCTGAAAATGTTTTCTGAGAATCAAAACTGAATTTTCTGAATTTAAAGGTGTTCAAATTGAAATGTTAAATTCTTGATGGACTAAACTATAAATTCTGAAAAGTTTAGAATTTACAGAAATATCCTGAAAATCAATTTTTAAAATCTGAAAAATGTTTAAGGGACTGTTTGGTATAGACTAAATTTTAGAGTTTAGAAGAATTAACCCATGATTATCATTAATTGTATATTATTGAATAATATACGAAAATATGCTAAGTGTTTTAAATGCATGCATTTAATTATTAGCATAGTGTCTGCTTAATTGTCTGGGTAAGTGGCGCCCAGTAATTGACTAAAACCATCTTATATCATGCCTATAGGATTGATGGTTTCCCAACTAAATGTGTTTTATTAATTGCATGATAAGATGTCGTATAGGATATGACATAGAATGTTGATCTTGGTTTAAATCCCCAAAACTGAAAATGTTCCCCAAATTTTAAATACAGGTCTAAATTAAAACAGTCGTCCATTATAATTGTTAGAGTGTAAAATCCTTTTCGGCGATACGAGTATTTATGCCAAAGCATTTGCTCTAAGTCTACGAGGACTCAGACTTTTTCATATATGTGTTTTAAATGTAAAAGTACATGATAAACTTTTGTGGGTATTTACACCAAAGTGTTTGCTCACAAAGGTCAAGTTTACTTAGATACATAAATGTAGTCCTATAATGTGGTTGACTTGCTTAGACAAATCTTGGCGCCAAAATATCGGACTAATCTAAGAAAGCAAGATTAAAATGAAATATTTAATCAACCAAGAGTTGCAAATAAGTTTTGCAATTGGTTTAAAACCTACCAAACGTGTTATTAAAGTTATCAGGCAAAGCAAACACGGAGATAATATAAGATTGGATCTTGGCGCATTATGACCTTAAATACATCTAGGTTCGTATTCTACCATGGGGTCGTAGAAGTATGCTAAAATAGTGGGAGCTAATTAAACAAAAGACCATGTTGATTAGTCTAAATGAATGTGTATAATAGGAAATAAATTTGATTGTAGTTTCATGTCTATCTAAACTCTTCGGATTATCAAAATGTCGAGCCTATCATTGAAATGAACAAACTCACCAGACCAAACTATCTAGACCGGCTTAGCAATCTGAGAATTGTCCTAAGGCAAGAAAGGATAGAATATATGTTGGACAAAGTAATCCCCACAGTGCCTGCCATAGATTCTGAGAAATATGCCATATTTGATAAGGCATCCTACCAGAAACACCTAGATGACGCCACTTCAACGCAATGCACGATGTTGTCTTACATGTCAGTGGAGCTTCAGAGACAACACGAGAACACGGGCCATAACGAAATGCTCGAACACTTAAAAGTCTCTATGACTCTCAGTCCCAAACTATGGGATATGAAGTGGGCCCAAGTATTTTTGGCACGTGTTGAAGATGATAGGGTTGATAGAAAGGCTAGCCTCGATTAGTATAAAGATGCATAATAACGTCGCTTCCACCCTCATCCTAAACTCCTTCCCTCGGTCTTTCGAGCTTTTTTTATTGTAAACTACAATATGAAAGGAACGAAGGTGAGTCTGTCGGTGCTGCATAATATGCCCAAGACTTTTGAATCTTTAACTACCAAAGGCAAAGTTGTGCTCATGGTGAGCTCTACCAGCCGGCCCAAGCCGTAAGGCAAGGAATGGCAGAAGAAAAAAGGCAAATTAGTTGATGTGCCCTCAGCTATGAAGCCTAAGGGAGGTGTGAAGAAAAAGGTGAATCCATCCAAGGATGTATGCCTCAATTATAACATGAAGGGGCATTGGAAGAAGGACTGCACTGCACCAGGAGGAGGAAAAGCACCAGGTGCTTCTACCTCTGGTGAACAAGGTATGTACGTCGAGAAATTTTCAATGTACAAAACAAACGAGCTAAGACAAGTAATAGAAACTCAACCTACATATGGCATTGTTGTTACACCCCGTAATTCAAGAACATGATTATAGAATTAAGATTGGAATGTCGAAAGGAAAGGATTTTTACATTTCCTTATACGGAAAATTTTCGAGTTTAATGTGATGACAAGAATTAATTCTAGTAATGGAATTATTTTTCATTAGAATTATGGACTTAGTGGATTTATTAAGTCTTGGTATACTATGTTACATGTCCATCGAAATGGGATGAAAAATAACTAACTGTGGATGAAATATTTTGTGAAGAAATACTTGGCCAATAGGAGGTTAGCAAGTGCCCTCCCCACTTGTCTTGTGAAGACTCCACACACCTTTATATAGATAAATCTTGAAGACTTAGAACAAATGATATTCATCCATACAAACCCTCATCTCTCCAAAAACCTAGAGCAATTCGAAATCCCCATATCCAAAGACAAGATCAAGATCAAAGTATTTTTTTCCAAGATTAAGCACCATTAACCCCTAAATCTAGGTTGGGCCGAAAATAGAATGAAACCCTAGGGGTTTTCCGTCGACTTTTTGGAAGCGAAACGTGAAGAAAAGTTGATCCTAAGGTTGTAGGGGATACATATATGTGATTGGAACTTGAAGAAGTGGAGGCGAAAGCAGCTGCGGACCAATAAAGACCGGACTGTTTTGGGGCGTTTTTGGGCAAACAATGAGGTAAAAGTTCTTCTTCTTTTAAAGTAATTGGATATTACTTATTGTTATAATGTATGGATGAACGTTTGTTAAAAAGAATGAAGAATAAAAAGCGTTTGAGCCATTTTTTGGGGCTAAAACCGATTTGGGACAGATTTGGTTTAAATGGAATTCGTTGGTTATTGTTGTTGTTATATTCACCTATTGCATGTTATAATGGATTAATATTGTTGTTAATAAGTTGTTATAACTTATGTAGATGTTTTGGAACTCGAATTGGAATAAAAAGGATTAAGGAAAGAGTTATCGGATTTTAGTTGTTGCCGTAGAATCTATAAAACTGTTGGATATTGTCGTGCAGTTTTTAGGGACTTCTTTAGACGTGTTGTATGCTGGAAAATCAGCCCCTATATTTCATGTTTAATGTAGTAGATTGCTAATGAAAACCCCGAAGGAATAAAGGTGTGGAAAGGCGTTGAAAGGCCTCACATTCCACCCTCGTTATAGTAATTATGGACTGTTTTAGGGGCTGTTTTAGGGGCTGTTTTGGTATGGTTTTGGGGCAGAATTTTACACGTCCTGTTAAGGCGTGTAATCCCCTTTGGTTAGCTGAATTGTTGGGCCTTAAATGTGGCGTGTTTGGTTATTGAATTCGGCCTTGAAAAAGGTGGCAAAGTATGTAGAAACAAAGGAAGTGCTGTCCGATTTTCCGTAGAATTTAGTGACTTTGCACTTAGAATATTTGATCGGTGTATTTTATATACACATTTTGAGTCAGTTTTAGTTAGTCTTTTGTCCCATTTTGCACATATAAGTGTCGAATTAGGATAAATTTTCTTTCTTTTGAGTCAAAGTGGTTAAAATGGCCAAATGGCGGAAAAAGAGCAAAAAGAGGGCAAAAGAGGAGACGCCAGAGCTGGAAACAGAGAAAGTGGCAAACGAGGGAAAAATCAAGACCGGCGCCGTGGCGCCTCCTGCGATCAAGCGAGGGCGCGGCGCCCATCATTCAGAGAAGGTGCAGAAGATCCAGCGCCGCGGCTAAAGCGAACGCGACGCCCGGCTATCCGGAGGGCAGAAGATACTGGCGCGCGGCTCGCACGACCAAAGCGGGCGCGGCGCTACACATCAGAAGCCACGGGAATGCAGCGCGCGGCTCTCGAACATCGAACATCGGGCGCGCCGAAACAACTGACGGATTGCAGAACTTCCGGCGCCGCGGCCCTGATGTTGCGCATTGTGCGTGACGGTCAACTAGGTTTTTGTTCTTAATCCTCCTATAAAGTTATCCTTATCACCGAAAGTTAGGTAAGGTGCGATACTGGGGTTGAGTGTTTATATAACCCTAACGGGAGTATAAAACGATTTCGTAAACCTGCTTTCTCCTAAAGAAGAATACCATGAGTTAATGCATTAGTAAGTAGCATAAGCGGATAGTAAGGATACATGGAAGCCATATTCTCATCACAACTGAAGTAAAATTTATGTTTATTTTGAGTCACCAAAATTTTTTCTTTTTGAGTCATAATTGTCTGTCAAAGATCATAATTGCTGTAGTTGCTAGAAACACCTAGTGAAGTAAGGTGAAATAATGTAACGGAATTGAAGCAACTATCTAAACACTTAGGTTAGATATGCCAAAAACTCACAGAATCTGTCTATTTGGAGTTTCTTGCTTGAGTTATGCATGTTAAATGATAAATACTTATGTGTTATGAGTGCTTGCTATTTGAGGCGAAATAGTTAGGATATGCATGTTAGGGAGATGACTCAGGCATTTCTTTGATAGTCAATTCTTACCATTCTTTTCTATCCCGTACTTTAAAAATATCCCTAGTCAGCCCCATTGAGCCTAAATTTGAAACTTCTTCTTTGACACCCTATATTCCCACAAATTGTACCATAAGTGAAAATATGAAATAGTGGAATACATTGTGTTAAAAAAGAAACAAAAAGAGTGAATAAGTCTGTGCACCCCAATACAAAAGTAATAAGAAATAGGCAAAAGCCTAAGTTTGGGGGTGCTTGTCATTATTACATACTTCACTCTCACAAAACAAAAGAGGGAAAAGATAGAATCGAAGTGAAGGAAAGAACAAAACGAAAAAGGGAAATATTGAAAAGCTAAAGAGCTTATGGTACACAAAAATGAGCCTAAATGACTATTTTTATCAACCCCTACCTAAGCCTACATTACAACCCTTAAAAGTCCTGAAGATCTCTTTTATGCATATCCAGGATTAGTGGAGAATAGAAAGTAAGCATGCCATAGGAATTTTTGAATTTATATGCATGATTTAGTATATTGACTTCCATTAAAACATGATAAATATGAGTTTGCGAAATATCTAGCTTCATGTGCTTAGTGTGCTGAAATTTCATGCTATATGTTCCTGCATATTATTTTGCTAACCTTCATGTTTTTCTAGTTAACGATGCAAAGAAAAGTGATCAATGGCAGTGAGTCTTTTTATTTTTTGTTCTTTGAGTCTTTTATTTTATTTCTTTCTATCTTTGCTCGAGGGCGAGCAAAAGTTAAGTTTGGGGGTATTTGATCGGTGTATTTTATATACACCTTTTGAGTCAGTTTTAGTTAGTCTTTTGTCCCATTTTGCACATATAAGTGTCGCATTAGGATAGTTTTTCTTTCTTTTGAGTCAAAGTGGTTAAAATGGCCAAATGGCGGAAAAAGAGCAAAAAGAGGGCAAAAGAGGCCGGAAAGCAGAGAAAGTGGCGAGCGAGGAAAAATCAAGGCCGGCGTCGCGCGCCTCCTGCGATCAGCGAGGCGCGGCGCCATCATTCGCAGAAGGTGCAGAAGATCCAGCGCGCGCTAAAGCGAGCGCGGCGCCTACTATCGAAGGGCGAAGATACTGGCCGCGGCTCTCGACCAAAGCGGGGCGCGGCGCACATCCGAAGCCACAGAGATGCAGTACGCGGCTCGCATGCCGAACATCGGCCGCGGCGCGAAACAAGCGGACGGAATTGCCGGCGCCATGCTGCGAGGCGCCGACGCGAAAAAAATAGCTTTTCAGACGGATTTTGGGCCAGGCCTGCAGGGAAAAGTTGAGGCGGTTTTCAGCCTATAAAAGGAGAACCCTAGGCAGTTTTTGAGGGTTCCTCTTCTGGCACAACACAAGACTTTTGACTTGGAGATTGGACACCATTAATTTAGTACTTTCTTTTCCTTTTCTTTACTTTATTTCAGTTTTTGCATGATGAACTTTGAATTAGTTCTTGTCATCTTTATGGCTAGGAACTAATTCTCTTATAGGGCTTTCCATGTTGAATTACTAGAAACTTATGTTATAAATTAATGCATGCTTATGGTTATTTTTCTTATTGAGAGATCTATCCAATAATTGAGTTGAATTCTTGGTAATTAATTGACAACTAATTATCACTATATGATTTCTAATCAGATTCTGAAAAGGGGGGATTGTGAATATGATGTAAGTTGGGTAGACATTCTTGGATTGGGGATGAAAATACCTCAATTATTTATGTAGCGTTGATGAGAGGCTTAACAACCCTAATTTTGCGCATTGTGCGTGACGGTCAACTAGGTTTTTGTTCTTAATCCTCCTATAAAGTTATCCTTATCACCGAAAGTTAGGTAAGGTGCGATACTGGGGTTGAGTGTTTATATAACCCTAACGGGAGTATAAAACGATTTCGTAAACCTGCTTTCTCCTAAAGAAGAATACCATGAGTTAATGCATTAGTAAGTAGCATAAGCGGATAGTAAGGATACATGGAAGCCATATTCTCATCACAACTGAAGTAAACCTTTATTGTTAAATAGCTTTTATAATTCGTAGTTTTAAACAACCAATCAATCATAAATTTACCAAATAGATACTAGAAAATAGATAGTTGGTAATTGGACCCTAATCCTTGTGGACGATATTCGGTCTTATCAAAGACTATACTACTTGTCACGATAACGTGCACTTGCGTTTAAAGTGTGTGCATCTTAACGCGCATCAATATTCTACGTTCGAAGCTAAAGGTTAATGGACGTATTATGGCCATTATAGGTTGAAGTACTAAGTATAGCGTATTCTACTTGAAGGATGGAATAGCTATCAAGGTTGAAGTACTTTGGAGCATTTTTCTATTTGTCGATAATCGTCGCGAGGTATGTGAACCTCTTCCTTCTTTTGACATGATTCTATGTATGGAATATACATGTAGTACTATTTCATGATTCCTTCTACTCTTAGAAGTTAAGAGGTATGTATGTTGATTTACTCTACGTAAAGGTTATGTCTAAGTTATCCTAAGTTCTTACCAAGTCTTATGGGGGATGTTGGTAAGAGTCGTTAGGAGGTATTTGGAGCCAAGTTGACTTGGCTAAGTTACGGCACAAATGAGAATAAGAATCGAACAAGCCACTGCAGTGTTAATAAAGGAAAATGTAATGACAATCAATTAAGTTAAAATGAGTAGAATTCTCCATCTGCATAGAAGCTAAGATAAGACAAAATTGTATTACATTTTCTAGATCGGTATTACTCGATTAAGATCGTTATAAATAAGTATAACTTATTCACAACGCACCAAAGTATATGTTACTTAATTTATAAGAATTTACGTATGAAGTTTAAAGACTATGAACCTCAAATTTTTAAAAGGTTAAGGGACTTTATTTTTCAAGTTATGGGACTTGATTCTTAAAGGAAGAAATGAATTGATTTAAAAGTATAGAATACTTGATTTGGAAAGTATTGATTTCTTGCCATTCTAAAGTTAAGAAACTTGTTTTCTTAAAAGTTAAGAGACTTGAAGTATTTTGAAAGCTATGTGATTTGAATTGAAAGTATAAGTTTCTTGGTCATAAAAGGAATGAATTTGTCTAAGACACAAAGAGTTATAACGGCTTTATGGGAAGTTGGTTATAACAACTTTATGGAAGATTAAAAGAATGGTTTTCTTCAGTAATGTAAGCAAAGAAATGATTTGAAATAAAGAAGGGAAAATTGTTTTAAATGTACCAATTGCTTAAGGTTTTAAAGAAAGAAGTCACTTGATTTAGAAGCCTATAAATGTATTTCTAAAAGGTATTGTGACTTGTCTTGAAAAGTAGATATGACTTGATACTACGGTTATTAGTATCTTGGAAGTTTTATTTGAAAGAGAATCATTTTAAAGGAGTAGAGGCACGTAGTACGTTGGGTTAAATTCCCGGATTTTATAATGACATGTTAGTGCCTTATGTAAACAAAAATGAGAGTGTATACGAACAAGCTAATAAGAAGTTAGGGGATTTCTTAACTTGCTTATGTAATGTATGATAAGCCGGTGGTGCTTATGTTTTGTATGGTAAGTCGGTGGTGCTTATGTTATGTATGATAAGTCGGTAGTGCTTATGTTATGTATGATAAGCCGATAGGGCTTATGTTATGTATCATGGCCGGTTGAGTTAGGGTAAGAGTATAAATGAGGGGTAAACCCCCAAGACGTTATACCACCTTCTCCAGGGTAAGAGTATAAATGAGGGGTAAACCCCCAAGACGTTATACCACCTTTTTCAGGATAAGAGTATAAATGAGGGGTAAACCCCCAAGACGTTATACCACCTGTTCCGTGGATTTGCTACCCATGATGCGAGGAATACCTCATGCGAGTCCTTATGGGCTTATGCGGGTGAAATAGTCCCATGCGGTAGTCTGACCTATGCGAGGAATACCTCATGCGGGTCCACAGGACCTATGCGGGTGAAATAGTCTCAGGAGTAGGATTGCTTATCGATACTACGGGCGAGGGACCCTGTTTTGATCTTGAGCCTCCTATTTTTATGCAGTATATCTTTATGGGCAGACTTATGTGATTCTATCGCGTCCCAGATTGGGTCGACAGTATAGGCGTTCCTCCATAAAGGGACGGATTAGGTTATGCAAGATACGTAAGTTATATGTTTATGAACTTGATGAGTTTTCTTAAGTATCTACGTAAGAATTTGACTATACTCTTATGGAAAAATGGGAAAAGATAATAAGGTACGATTAAGTTCACGAGATGGAAATGACACGGTAAGATCTGGTATTTACCCTTTCTTTATACTTGCCCCTGTCATTCTTTTGTACAGTTATGATTTGTTATTGTACCTTATTTTTCATTCCATATTCTAAATTTTTGTTATCGACCCCGCCCGGGGTTGCGTTCATGTCCGCAGGTTTAGGTACACAGTTGTGGATCTGCGAGCTTAGGATCCCGGTTCAGCATTTTGAGATGGCTCCAATGTTCCGGAGCTTGTCGTCATGGTTATGTATATTCAGGGGTACGGCGGGGCCCTGTCCCGTCATAGCATTGGTCCAAATCTTAGAGGTCTGTATTCATCTGTGGGCTGGACTGACTAGAGTTGTTTTTACATTGTTAAACAGTGTAGACCCTTTTGGGTAATTTTTATGTTATGACAGTCTTATCGGCTTGGCCTTAGTTTTAAAAAAAAGTGTTATTTATCTTCCGCAGTTTATTTTGTTATATGAGTATAAGGGTGCCCAGGTAGGGCACCAGTCGCGGCCCGGGGTCGGGTCGTGACAAAAGTGGTATCAGAGCAGTTAGTCCTCGGAAAGTGTCTACAGACCGTGTCTAGTAGAGTCTTAATTCTCGGTGTGTTGTGCACCACATCTATAATCAGGAGGCTACAGGGCATTTAGGATTGATTTCCATTCTTCTCACTCTGAGATCGTGCGATAGAGCTGTGTTGTTAGGGTCGTCTCTCCCTAACGAGTTATGTTGATTGCAGCTACGATAAAGCGGCGTGACCGGGAAGGACTATGTGGATTGCGTATCCAGTTGGTAATGATTATAGTATAGTTGGCATTGTGACATACAGTATCTGGCGTTATGTATGAGGGTCGACGCGTGTTGCCTAGAATGATTTTAGATTACCGTGAGTTGGTAAAGACTAACTAGATCTGGGAAGGTATGGAGCGATTAATGAATTCTCGCCAAGGTCTTATGTTTTATTTTGGGATAATTGGGAATGGATGAACCCATGCGATAAAGCGATGGACCCTTAGAAGTCATGTTAAGAAACTTAATGGAATGTCGTGTTAATAGATTAAGCTCGTGGTGTGCGTAAGAGGATTATGCGGATGAGATCCGTATAGAGTAAGTAAGGGTTGTGGTGATCAAGGCGACACGATTATGGTATTGTGAGAAGTTATTGTACGTTTGCTGAGGGATCGTAAGGTAGGCTTGGGCGTAGGGAATTGCGAGCCTAAGAATATTGATAACTGCCGAGACCTTAGATATATAAGGCTTTCTCTGGCAATAAGATTTTAAGTCAGACCAAGGATAAGAGTTAAGTGCGACGCGGAGTCGGGTTGAGGACCTATTACGGGTCGCCTCATAGTTTGAAATGGAGTGGGATCTGTTGGTAGTAGTTCCACTACGTGATAGGGTCACGAGGGTGCAAGGCCCAAGTCTAGTTAATTGTTTTACGGGTTCGTGGACGCGTTCCACCGGAACCAGGTCGTGGGAGTCGTAAATGGCCTTATGTTGTTTAAAAGAGTGACTCCAAAGATTAGAGGCCAGAATCGGTATGGAAGTTATGTATGTATGCTAGTACGAGTTGGAAGTACGAAAATAGTACGACCAGTAAGAAAGATAACAACCAAGTGTAAAGGAATAGAGCCTGAATCCATAAGAACCTTTCGAGGTAACTACACCCGTGAGTGTGTGGGGTGGTAGCTGAGCGGGAATATGAGATTTTTCCGGTGATGATACAGTCGTCAGACCCTAGTAGACCTAATAGAGAGGATTATGACAAACTTTGAGGTCATTATGAGTATGGTCTAGTTGGCTTCGTGAGTGCCAAGGTTGACATTTTAGTATAAGTATTGTTATGTGGCCATGGGTGGCATATGTTGTATGAAGGGTGGAAGAATGTTACACCCCGTAATTCAATTGGACTCTGAAAGAACATTCGGGGACGAATGTTTCTAAGGGGGGAAGAATGTTACACCCCGTAATTCAAGAACATGATTATAGAATTAAGATTGGAATGTCGAAAGGAAAGAGTTTTTACATTTCCTTATACTAAAAATTTTCGAGTTTAATGTGATGACAAGAATTAATTCTAGTAATGGAATTATTTTTCATTAGAATTATGGACTTAGTGGATTTATTAAGTCTTGGTATACTATGTTACATGTCCATCGAAATGGGATGAAAAATAACTAAGTGCGGATGAAATATTTTGTGAAGAAATACTTGGCCAATGGGAGGTTAGCAAGTGCCTTCCCCACTTGTCTTGTGAAGACTCCACACACCTTTATATAGATAAGTCTTGAAGACTTAGAACAAAAGATATTCATCCATACAAACCCTCATCTCTCCAAAAACCTAGAGCAATTCGAAATCCCCATATCCAAAGACAAGATCAAGATCAAAGTATTTTCTTTCCAAGATTAAGCACCCTTAACCCCTAAATCTAGGTTGGGCCGAAAATAGAATGAAACCCTAGGGGTTTTCCGTCGACTTTTTGGAAGCGAAACGTGAAGAGAAGTTGATCCTAAGGTTGTAGGGGATACATATATGTGATTGTAACTTGAAGAAGTGGAGCGAAATGAAAACTGCGGACCAGTAAAGACCGGACTGTTTTGGGGCGTTTTTGGGCAAAAAATGAGGTAAAAGTCCTTCTTCTTTTAAAGTAATTGGATATTACTTATTGTTATAATGTATGGATGAACTTGTGTTAAAAATAATGAAGAATAAAAAGCGTTTGAGCCATTTTTTGGGGCTAAAACCGATTTGGGACAGATTTGGTGTAAATAGAATTCGTTGGTTATTGTCGTTGTTATCTTCACCTATTGCATGTTATAATGGATTAATATTGTTGTTAATAAGTTGTTATAACTTATGTAGATGTTTTGGAACTCGAATTGGAATAAAAAGGATTAAGGAAAGAGTTATCGGATTTTAGTTGTTGCCGTAGAATCTATAAAACTGTTGGATATTGTCGTGCAGTTTTTAGGGACTGCTTTAGACGTGTTGTATGCTGGAAAATCAGCCCCTATATTTCATGTTTAATGTAGTAGATTGCTAATGAAAACCCCGAAGGAATAAGGGTGTGGAAAGGCGTTGAAAGGCCTCACATTCCACCCTCGTTATAGTAATTATGGACTGTTTTAGGGGCTGTTTTAGGGGCTGTTTTGGTATGGTTTTGGGGCAGAATTTTACACGTCCTGTTAAGGCGTGTAATCCCCTTTGGTTAGCTGAATTGTTGGGCCTTAAATGTGGCGTGTTTGGTTATTGAATTCGGCCTTGAAAAAGGTGGCAAAGTATGTAGAAACAAAGGAAGTGCTGTCCGATTTTCCGTAGAATTTAGTGACTTTGCACTTAGAATATTCTACGTTCGAAGCTAAAGGTTAATGGACGTATTATGGCCATTATAGGTTGAAGTACTAAGTATAGCGTATTCTACTTGAAGGATGGAATAGCTATCAAGGTTGAAGTACTTTGGAGCATTTTTCTATTTGTCGATAATCGTCGCGAGGTATGTGAACCTCTTCCTTCTTTTGACATGATTCTATGTATGGAATATACATGTAGTACTATTTCATGATTCCTTCTACTCTTAGAAGTTAAGAGGTATGTATGTTGATTTACTCTACGTAAAGGTTATGTCTAAGTTATCCTAAGTTCTTACCAAGTCTTATGGGGGATGTTGGTAAGAGTCGTTAGGAGGTATTTGGAGCCAAGTTGACTTGGCTAAGTTACGGCACAAATGAGAATAAGAATCGAACAAGCCACTGCAGCGTTAATAAAGGAAAATGTAATGACAATCAATTAAGTTAAAATGAGTAGAATTCTCCATGCATAGAAGCTAAGATAAGACAAAATTGTATTACATTTTCTAGATCATGGCTACTCGATTAAGATCGTTATAAATAAGTATAACTTATTCACAACGCACCAAAGTATATGTTACTTAATTTATAAGAATTTACGTATGAAGTTTTAAGACTATGAACCTCAAATTTTTAAAAGGTTAAGGGACTTTATTTTTCAAGTTATGGGACTTGATTCTTAAAGGAAGAAATGAATTGATTTAAAAGTATAGAATACTTGATTTGGAAAGTATTGATTTCTTGCCATTCTAAAGTTAAGAAACTTGTTTTCTTAAAAGTTAAGAGACTTGAAGTATTTTGAAAGCTATGTGATTTGAATTGAAAGTATAAGTTTCTTGGTCATAAAAGGAATGAATTTGTCTAAGACATAAAGAGTTATAACGGCTTTATGGGAAGTTGGTTATAACAACTTTATGGAAGATTAAAAGAATGGTTTTCTTCAGTAATGTAAGCAAAGAAATGATTTGAAATAAAGAAGGGCAAATTGTTTTAAAGGTACCAATTGCTTAAGTTTTAAAGAAAGAAGTCACTTGATTTAGAAGCCTATAAATGTATTTCTAAAAGGTATTGTGACTTGTCTTGAAAAGTAGATATGGCTTGATACTACGGTTATTAGTATCTTGGAAGTTTTATTTGAAAGAGAATCATTTTAAAGGAGTAGAGGCACGTAGTACGTTGGGTTAAATTCCCAGATTTTATAATGACATGTTAGTGCCTTAAGTAAACAAAAATGAGAGTGTATATGAACAAGCTAATAAGAAGTTAGGGGATTTCTTAACTTGCTTATGTAATGTATGATAAGCCGGTGGTGCTTATGTTTTGTATGGTAAGTCGGTGGTGCTTATGTTATGTATGATAAGTCGGTAGTGCTTATGTTATGTATGATAAGTCGGTAGTGCTTATGTTATGTATGATAAGCCGGTAGGGCTTATGTTATGTATGATGGCCGGTTGAGTTAGGGTAAGAGTATAAATGAGGGGTAAACCCCCAAGACGTTATACCACCTTCTCCAGGGTAAGAGTATAAATGAAGGGTAAACCCCCAAGACGTTATACCACCTTCTTCAGGGTAAGAGTATAAATGGGGGGTAAACCCCCAAGACGTTATACCACACATTAGTGGATTTGCTACCCATGATGCGAGGAATACCTCATGCGAGTCCTTATGGGCTTATGCGGGTGAAATAGTCCCGTGCGGTAGTCTGACTATGCGAGAATACCTCATGCGGGTCCACGGGACTATGCGGGTGAAATAGTCGGGAGTAGGATTGCTTATCGATACTACGGGCGAGGGACCCTGTTTTGATCATGAGCCTCCTATTTTTATGCAGTATACCTTTATGGGCAGACTTATGTGATTCTATCGCGTCCCAGATTGGGCCGACAGTATAGGCGTTCCTCCATAAAGGGACGGATTAGGTTATGCAAGATACGTAAGTTATATGTTTATGAACTTGATGAGTTTTCTTAAGTATGTACGTAAGAATTTGACTATACTCTTATGGAAAAATGGGAAAAGATAATAAGGTACGATTAAGTTCACGAGATGGAAATGACACGGTAGGATCTGGTATTTACCCTTTCTTTATACTTGCCTCTGTCATTCTTTTGTACAGTTATGATTTGTTACTGTACCTTATTTTTCGTTCCATATTCGGTACCTGTTGTACTGACCCCCTTCGGGGGGCTGCGTTCATGTCCGCAGGTTTAGGTACACAGTTGTGGATCTGCGAGCTTAGGATCCTGGTTCAGCATTTTGAGATGGCTCCAATGTTCCGGAGCTTGTCGTCATGGTTATGTATATTCAGGGGTACGGCGGGGCCCTGTCCCGTCATAGCATTGTTCCAAATCTTAGAGGTCTGTATTCATCTGGGCCGGGTGGCTAGAGTTGTTTTACATTGTTAAGCGGTAGACTTTTCTGTAATTTTTATGTTATGGCAGCCTTATCGGCTTGGCCTTAGTTTTAAAAAAAAAGTGTTATTTATCTTCCGCAGTTTATTTTGTTGTATGAGTATAAGGGTGCCCAGGTAGGGCACCAGTCGCGGCCCGGGGTCGGGTCGTGACAATTGTAGACTTGGTCATATCAATCAAAAAAGGATAGCAAGGTTAAGGAAATTTGACTACCTCGAACCATTTGACTTGGAGTCTTATGGTAATTGTGAGTCCTGCTTGAAAGGTAAGATGACCAGCAAACCCCTTTCTGGGAAAGGTGTGCGAGCTAAGGAGGTGCTTGAGTTGATACATACTGACGTATGTGGACCATTTTCGACTCAAGCTAGAGGAGGTTTCCCTTACTTCATCACTTTTACCGACGACCTGACAAGGTATGGATATATATATCTTATGAAACACAAATCCGAGGCTTTCGAAAAGTTCAACGAGTACAAGTGTGAAGTGGAGAAACAACTCATAATGAGTATCAAGACTCTTCTATCTGATCGAGGGAGTGAATACTTCAGTAAAGAATTTCTAGATTACTTGAAGCTACATGGAGTTCATTCAGAATAGACACCTCCTGGAACACCACAGATGAATGGTGTTGCCGAGAGAAGAAACTGAACCCTATTAGATATGATTCAATCCATGATGAGCTTCTTAACTCTACCATCATACCTTTGGGGATATTCTATACAGACCTCAATATATGTTCTGAACAGGGTTCCTTCCAAATTAGTAGAAAAGACACCATATAAGATATGGTGTGGCAAGAAGCCAACTCTTAAACATATGAGACCCTGTGGTTGCGCTGCATATGTTAAGAAGATGCTCACTGATAAGTTGGAATCCAAAAGTGAGAAATGTTACTTCGTGGGGTATCTAAAGGAAACTAAGGGATACTACTTCTATCTTCCTGGAGAATATAAGGTCATTGTTTCCAGGAATACAACTTTCCTTGAAGAAGAATATGTCTACAAGGAAGAGAATTGCACAGAGATAGAACTTGAAGAAATTCAAGAACCACGAGATAACATAGAGGTTGGATCCTTGCCGAATGACCAAGGCAATAATTCAGTGGGAGTTTTTGGCGAAGATTGGGTACTTCGAGTACGCCCTTCAGCCAGTGGGAGTGTTACGAGGAACAATGCATAAATGCAAGATCCTCATACATAGCCCTTGGGAGTAAATACATTAGTTGCACCTACTCCCATTCAGGAAAGACATGAAAATGATATTCCTGAAAACTCTCAAGGTAGTGGATTATCCAACACACAAGAACCTTCTCACAGTCAGAACATACCTAGCACTGAACTGTAAAACAATCAACTCCGTAGGTCCACTAAGACTAATCGTCCTCCTGAAAGACTAAATTTACTTGTGGAAACACACAGTGAAATAGATATTCCTGATAACAATGAGCCTACAACCTATAGCGAAGCAATGTTGTCCATTAATTCGTTGAGATGGCAAGAAGCCATGAAATCCGAGATGATATCTATGTACGTCAATCAAGTGTGGAACTTGATTGATTTGCCAAGTGTGGTTAAACTCATAGGATGCAAATAGATCTTCAAGAAGAAGATTGATACATTTGGCAAAGTACAGACTTATAAAGCATGACTGGTGGCTAAAGGTTATAATCAACGACCGGGGTCGATTATGATGAAACCTTTTCACCTGTTGCTAAGATTAAGTCCATTCGGATTTTGCTTGCAATAGCTACATATTATGATTATGATATTTGGCAGATGAATGTCAAAACTGCTTTCCTCAATGGTAATCTAATTGAGGAAGTGTATATGAAACAACCCGAGAGTTTTTCATCTGAGTCCAAACCAAATGTTGTATGAAATCTACAGAAGTCCATTTATGGACTTAAGCAAGCCTCAAGGAGTTAGAACATTTGCTTTGACAAGGCTATCAAGTCATTTGATTTCGTCAGAAGAAAAGAGGATTCTTGTGTTTACAGTAACGCAAGGATGGGAGTGTTGCCTTCATTATTATATGTAAATGACATATTAATAATGGGAGACAATAAAACTCTCATGCAGTCAGTCAAGGAGTAGTTGTCTAGTAACTTCATGATGAAGGATTTAGGTGAAGTCTGTTATATTCTGAGAATTAAGATCTATAGAGATAGACCTAATAGATTGTTTGGGATGTCACAGTTGGTCTACATAGACAAAGTGCTTAGACGTTTTTAGATGGAGAATTCCAAGAAAGATGGTCTACCTATGGGTCAAGGCATCAAGTTATCTAAGAAGGATAGTCCTTCTAATACTATAGAACTTGAACGCATGAAGATGATCCCATATGCTTCAGCTATAGGATCGATCATATATGTCATGACCTGTACTAGGCCGGATATGACCTTTGTACTTAGTATGACTTGAAAATTCCACCAGAATCCTGGGGATGAACATTGGAAAGCAGTCAAGAGTATTCTTAAGTATCTTAAATGAACTAAAGATTAATTCTTGGTCTATGGTGGAGAATAAAAGCTAGTTGTTACTGGGTACACTGATGCTAGCTTCCAGACAGATATTGATGAGTTCAAATCTCAGTCTAGTTACACGTTCATTTTCAATGGTGGAGCAGTGAGCTGGAAAAGTTCCGAAAAGGCTACAACTGCCGATTAGACAACTGAAGATGAGTACATTGCTGGATCGAAAGCTGGTAAAGAAGCTATCGCGATTTCTGAGTTCCTGAAGGAACTAGGGGTAGTTCCGAGTGCTAGTTGTCTAATAACTATTTATTGTGACAACACTAGTGCGATTGCACAGGCTAAGGAACCAAGATCAACAAACAGAAACAAGCATGTACCAAGAAAGTACCACATACTCAGAGAGATGGTGGAGACTGAAGAGATTAGATTAGACTATGTTTCCACAGACGATAATCTAGTTAACTCGTTCACTAAACCATTAAGCTTAGTTAAGTATAATGGTCATTTTGAGAATATGGGCATTAGATATGTTGGAGATTGGCTCTAGGAAAGTGGGAGATTGAAAATATATTTATGTCCTAGAGACAATCTGTATTAGGACAAATGTACTTTATACACATTCTTATTATTATTAATGGAGATTAATATTATGGCATTTGCAATTATTAAATTATTAGTTGATTGTTTATAATATTATATAATATGCATTCCTAGAGATTACGTAGTTATTAATAGCGTGAGATATTAATATTATAATATAACTCTTAAAACAACCTCGACTAATGATCATCTAGAATGAGATATAGATGATATGTGATATGTCAACACGTGGTCTGCATCACATCCTTAGAGGATGTAGTATGTCTCACCTGCTATGAGTAATGGTTACTCGTGATGGACACATAGATACTTTAGAAGTATTGGTATACCCTACTGATATACTGTTTGTTATACAATTTCTAAAGTATGATGAGTGTGTGGGAGATAGAAATCCTTAGACTTGAGGTTGATACACACCCTGTCTACAGAGTAATGTACTTTGATCATGTCCTAAGCTCAAATGTCTTATAGTTGAGATACAACTTGTATTGGGTACATTACGATGTGGATTAAAGGTGGTAGTTGAGCCAAGATTATGATTCATTCCTCGAATGTATATTCGATAGAACACTCAGATTCTCATATGATGTTAGGTTGACTAAGTCGTTGGCCAACGCAATAGACATATCTAGGATATGGTCTTGTTGTCAACTAATATAGATGAGATATAATGATCAAGCCATTTGGATAGACACTTGGAAGATCCTAAGCTTGATCGAGTGTGTCGTGAATGAAAGAATTTTATCTTTCCACATAGAGGTTCAATTTACCAGATTCGTGTAACTATACTTCACATATTGAGTTCGTCTTCCGGCGACGTATAGGAGTTCTGTGTAGACCCTAATATGATTAGTGTCGATATGTGAAGGCTTGTAGGGTAACACTAAGTCAATTGTTCTGTCGATCTAAGGATGTAATGAGAGAATATAAATGTTCGATTTATGATCGAGACATCTGAATGTATAATGATTATTTAATTAAGTCGAGATTGGATTTCAGATTTATTTAAAATAAAAATGAGTCAAAATTGGATAAGGGCCGCAGCTCATCCCAGGGTCGCGACACCATCCACTTTGCGTCGCGGCGCCGCCTTGGCAGTGGGCCAGTC
Source organism: Przewalskia tangutica (assembly GCA_029844215.1). Taxonomy (NCBI): domain Eukaryota; kingdom Viridiplantae; phylum Streptophyta; class Magnoliopsida; order Solanales; family Solanaceae; genus Przewalskia; species Przewalskia tangutica. The sequence goes on from CM056734.1 coordinate 86,649,941, forward strand.
AGACTGACCCATTACATCTCGTTTTCTAGGTCAGGCCCAAGTGTAACTCTAGCTACGTTTAAGGGTTAAAATGCAACTATAAATATTCACCTTAAGATCATTGTTCATACACTTGATTTCACAAATCATTCTAAGTCTTTGAGACCTAGTCTTAAAATATTCTTTCGAACCTCTGCCGAATTTCCTAGCTGTTCGAATGAGGAATTACATCAGAGTTCTTGGAACTTGCAATCGGGGATCAATTGTGTGCGCACCCTTAGACGGATATACGAAAAGATTCCAGATATAATAAAACTGTAAGTTCACTATCGATGTATTACGGTTATTACATGTTATAGGATTCACATGTTTTATCATTATATAATCATCTTGCAGTTCGTCGTTTGTTGGATTTGAAACTAAAAAAATTCAAATTCCGCTTTATACACGAACCCAATAAAACCCTACATTTTTTACATAGTTTAAGCTGGGAGCCGAGGAAGTATTGGGTGTGTTTCGACACAATTTTAGAAATTTGGTTTAACTATAGATAGATAAATAGATAGATACTTCTTAGCCTTAGCCTATGTAGGTATAACTCGGGAAGTAGATTTGAGTGGATATATATTGAAAGAAACGCATGCATGTATGCTTTTCTCAATATTCAAACAGAGCGTTAGATTAAAACCAAAGTGAAAATGGTGCCTGCATGTCCACTATCAACTCTCAATAAAGCAAAGACATGCTAAATATTCTAAAAAGAAGTTCTGTTTTGTGAGTGCACCATGCACTATCTTTGGTTCCTACTTTCTCTTTTTCATCATGTCAAGATTGCTTTCTCTCTTTTTTATTTTCTTCATCTTTCCAGAACAAATCATCGTGCAGCTTTATTATCTTTTCTTTTGTCTCACTGTCAAATCCACCTTTCTCTTATTACTATATAGTATCATCGTTTATGTTTTAATTTAGTAGTAAAGGAGATTTTAGATTTAAAATATGTGTAATGTAACAAAATATTTTTTTGAGTTTTATGATCTTAAATATATCATGTGATATATTAGAATTAAGAAATTAATAATTAATATAAAAAGTGATATTTTTTAAAATAGATTAACCATGAAGTAAGACTAATAAATTAAATTAATTGAGTATTGTATTCTCAATTGTTTATCCGGAAATCGGTACAGTTAAATTTTTAGACGTAGTCAAGGACACGCGGATCAATGCAACCAAAATTATGAAATAAATTAGCAATAGCAAGTAATATTATTAGAATGAAACCAAGTACTGTTAAAGTAAATAGTCTGAGTCTTGATGAAGTAGTGAGCTAGGGGTCCGAGCGAGCTATGCACCAAAGCTTTCTCAAGAACAAGAATAAAAATAATAACAAGAATACGAACAAGAATAAATTGCTTAAGAGTTCTTGTTTTCTATTGAATTTCAGATGATCCTTTACAATAGAATGAGAACCTCTATTTATACTAGAGTTATAGGGTGCATGATCCACAAATCATGTCGTCTTTACTACCAATATTAATGTTATGACAATGAATATTGTAGTAAAGGGAAATAATGCACAATAAAGGGTAATAATACATATTTAAGACCAGAGGAAGTCTTGCGGTTTCTTGTAACGGTTGCACATTGAATGACGTTTAACTGATGAGTTGGCATGCTTCTCCGGACCACTTCTAATTTTGGTCTCCGAAAGCGGCTGCCAAGTTACTTCTCCAGAGTGTCGTATGATTTTTCGATGCCCCTCGTTTGCTGACTCGAATCTGATCTGTCACCATCATCACATGTCATCTTTTGATACGTCTACAAATTTTTCAATTTCAGTTACTCGCTGAGATGTGATCGGGAAGTGGAAAATTTTCTCCTTCTTACCGGGAAGTCAGGTAATCATCCTCGCGACTGCCTCATTAAAAATTTTGTCGGTAAAACCCAATTGGGACAAAAATTGGGTGAAGAAAAAAAGAGTGCATGACTTAGAGATTCAGATGACAACTCTGCCACTGATTTTTCTATTGCCAATGGTTGATTGGCCTGCAAAAGTACCCATATTGCTGAAAGTTTGATCTCCAGTTTTTAGTGTTCACCAGAAACTTTTTCAAGTGTTAACTCTTGGGGTTTCAGTTTCTCCCAAAAACTTTCAATTTTAGAGTTTTGACTATAGGGTTTTAAAAATCCAAAATTGTTTAGAGTCTTGAATCCAGGATTTTTAGTTATACCCAAAACTGTTTAGAGTTTTGACTCTATGACTTTTAGTTATACTCTTATCTTTATAACCTCACAGCCTTGGAAGTTGGGATGTTAATGACCATGAATTTTTGTCTTCTTGATCTAGTAAAGTCCGAATATAACATGTCCGGTTAATTTTATGACCGAAAAACAAAGCATCCGGCCTTTAGCCATTTGACTGAATGACTTATAAGAGAGGGCCCTTATTTTTCGGTGTTTATGAAGAGGGCGTCTCCTATTCAACTTGACATAAATTTTTTATATGTCATTAGGTGATATTCATGTGATATCTTAGCATTCCGCGGCAAGAATTTATCACAAAAAGAAAATTTTCATTAATACATTTTACTTACAAATGTAAATTCAATTGTAAGAAATTATCAATTGCCATCTAGCGTGGTCATTCCTATAACAGGTGTAAATTATTTCACCCTATGGGCAGTCCCGATATTGACATGCTTTAAGAATAATTTTATTTCATTCAGACGTATATAAGAATTTTTAGAAGGTGCAAGTTTTGCTTCATCATATTCCTTGAACTAGAACGTACATAAGTGTTTATAACTTTGCATATACGACAACTTTCAAGGGATGAATAAAAATTCAATGCAAGAGAATTTCGATTGTGCTGACATCTATTGGGTCTAGCCAGTTTTTTATTCTGGTTCCTTCTAAAAAAAATCTCGCGGCTGATCTGGCAGTCACCAATTATTTTCCTGAGCCAGTTCAGGCTATCTCCGAACATGATGCCATTGGGCATAATGCTTTTTTTTTCTACTGTCGAGGACTTCTTCAGATATTTTCGATACTTATTGTTATGATTTTTGTTGGTTTGGCATGACAGTACTCAGTGTTTGCAGACATTACTGCTCTTCGTGTAAGCTATGTTTTGGCAACTCACTCAGGAAATACTTCTACCTTTTATCGTTCTGTGGTTTTGACGGATGTGGTTCAAATCAGTATTTGTAATGGCTCCGATCAAAGTTTCATTGACCTTGATTCTGGGATGTAGAAGATGTTGATATATTTACCTGATTATCTTCTACGCGAACCTTTGATGTTTACTGGTTGTGAATATCTTCCCACATTGTTTTTTGGAACTCTAGCAGGTTATCCATTAGATTATGTGAGGCATCCAAACTCAAAGGATTTAGACCAATGGTGAAAGCTTTAGTGGTCAATTCATCTGGTACTGCTGGCAACTGCATCCGTCCCTTTTGGAATCGGGTGACGAAGTCCCGGAGCCACTCAGACTCCCCTTGTGAAATGCGGAATATATTTGCCTTTCACATTCGCACCTTCAGAGCTCCAGCATGTGCTTTAATAAAATATATTTGCGAGCATAGAAAATGAATCAATTGAGTGCTCAAGTAAAAGAGAATATCAAGTTAGGGCCCCTTTAGTCAATGTCTCATCGAATTTCTTGATCAGGATCGATTTCATCTCGTTCGGTTTCAGGTCATTTCCTTTGACAACCGTGGTGTAGGCCATTATGTGCTCCTGCGGATCTGTCTTCCCGTCATATTTGGGGATGTCCGACATATCAAATTTCTTTGAGATCAACTCCGAGGCAGCTTCTAGTTTGTAAGCTAACTGAATATATTTTTTTGCATTTGAACCCTTAAGTACCTACTGTTAGGCGATTTACAAATGCTCACGCAAGTGCACGTATCGTTCACAAATAATATAGTCTGTAAGACCGAATATCGTCCACAGAGACTGGTTATCAAGTACCGAACTTTTAAACTTTGGTTCATATTTGGCAATTGATAAATTGTTTGGTTTTATAACTAAGAACTATAATTAAAGTAAAGTGCAGGAAACTAAACTAAGATTGATAATACTATAGGTTTATAATAGTTATGAAGGGAATAGGGCTTCTAATCTCCTCAACTATCCACTCTTTCATGTGTTAATGCAATGTTAATGATGCTTCTTCTTATTAAGATAGCAGATTAACTAGTCAGTCATCATATTCCGGTTAGGATATACGAGAGCTCAATCTTGTGCAGAAACCTTCTATATTTCTATGATAGATTTTACCACACAAGAGGATTAAGAACAGTAACCTTAAACACTACACAAGTATCGGGGTACTTTCGTCCACGATTTTAACCTATGTCTAAACAACTATAGCATATTCAAATCTCTCCTCTCGGTTCTCAATTCGAAATCATATAAGTTATGACAATTAATGGTCAGTTATTTATCAAGCAATCGAAGCAATATTGAATAGATCTTAATAAAGTTGAAGAAGAAATCAATTAACTAATGCATTAACTATATGAAAGAGTTTCAAGAAGATTCGATGGAAAACCCTACTAAAGTAATTAGCATACATTGACATGCTAAGAACTAATACAAAATCCAACATAAACTGAAATAAAACAAAGAAAAGAAAAAGAACTTGAACCAAAGTTGTCTCCAATTTTGTGTTGTATCCTCCTTTCTTCCCCCCCCCCCCCCAAAGTAGAATGAATAAAATGACCTAGGGTATAGGGTTTTATACTTATAAAATATATTGCTTTGGACCCTTATACCCCTATCCAATATCGGCTCGGATCTGCAAAATTCCGCATCGGCACCGCGGTGCCGGAAGTCCTGTAGCCAACCCGAACTTGCAGATCTTTTGGCACCGCGGTCCTGCTGGATGGCACCGCGGTGCCGTAAGTCCTGTAGCCAGATTTTTCTGATTTTTATCATTTTCTCGTCCGGACTTCGTCTGATTTCTTCTATACTTTCCGGGACTTCTTAGGCTTAATTTCTTGGCCCTTTAAGTGTGCAATTCCATCTCAAATAAGCTCATTTCATCTTCTTTTTGACATTTCTCCATTTATGACCGATGTGACTCAAAAGAAAGAAAAACGACCATAATACTATACTAAACACAAACGAAATGAGTAAAATATTAACTAAAAATGACTCAAAAAGTGTATATAAAACATGCCTAACAAACCCCCAAACTTAAACTTTACTCGCCCTCGAGTAAAGCAAAAAATAAAAATGAAAACAAAACAAACGAAGACTCTATGAAATGGATCAAGTAGCTATAGCAATGCTTCTACAAAATTATGGATGAAAGATGGGATAATCTGTTAGAACATATATAGCATGAATAATCAGCAATCTAGAATTTCAAGTCAGATATTTCGCAAATTCACTTAGATAATGGTCAATGGAAATACAAACACCTAACCTATGCATGTCAATTTCATTCCACCTTTCCCAAAATGCTATAGACCTGTTTACTTGTTATTATCCACTAATCATAGACATACACATTAAAGATCATCAGGACTTTCAAGGGTTGTAATATAGGTTTAGGCAGGGGTATGTAAAAATAGGCATTTAGGCTCAATTACGTACCATAAGCTTTTTTTCATTCAACTCATTTTCCTTCTTTTTGATTTCCTTTTTAATCTCATACCTATTTTTTCCCTCTTTTATTTTGAGAGAATGAGATACATTATAAATGACAGGTACCCCCAAACTTAGGCTTTTGCATTCTTCATTGGGATGCATCAAATTTTTTAATTCTCTTTTTTGTTTTTTTTTCAACACTTTTCACCCCACTAACTTTCAATTATCACTTATGGCATAAATAGGGAATCACAGGGTGTCAAACAAAGATCTTATTTTAGGCTCAAAGAGGCTGACTAGTGATACAATTCATGTCAAGGTAGGTAATGAATAGTCGGAAGGGCTATCAAAGAAATGCATGAATCATCTCCTTAAACATGTACATCTTAACTATTTCGCCTCAAATAACAAGCAAACATATTTTCTAGACATTTTTCATCTTTTCTTTCCATAACTGACACACATAGGCTAAGCACAAATATCTCAAAGAATTAGATGTCATGAATTTTTGGCATATCTAACTTAAGCACACAGATTGTCGATTTTAATTCTATTACATTATCTCACTTTATCCACTCAATATCTTTAGCAACTACAACATGCTTGATCCATAAAAACAAATTATGACTCAAAGACACATGGAACAACACAAAGACAAGTCAAAAAGACTAAAAAACAGAAACTCAAAACAAACTAAGATCCCCCCCCCCCCACACTTAAGCAACACATTGTCCCTAATGTATGAAGACTAAAAATAAGGGACAACTTACTGACGCAACACAGCGATCATAACGGAGGTCTGGGATGAGATTCTGGAAATTGCAATCTTTTGGGCTATCTGAAGTTTCAACGCTTTTGATTCTTTCCCCTTTAGGGTCAGTCCCTAGTCCACCTTCCATCAAAACATAAGATAAAACCCAAGACCGTGAGACTTTTCAAGATAAAATAAAACAAACTAAAACAAAAATTAAAACAACTTAATTAAAAACATTGGGTTGCCTCCCAACAAGCGCTGTCTTTAACGTCTTTTAGCCGGACGCAGTTAACCTTTACTAGTGCCCAGTGGATCCTTCTGCGAACGGCTTGTAATCCGAATAATTATTTTTGTCGGCCTCACTTCACCTACACCATTTCTATAGAACACAAAAAAGGGTAGTACTTTTATGCTTGCCCCCAAATCGCCCAATACTTGCTTGCATTCAAAATTCCCTGAAGTGCATGGAATAATGAAACTTCATGGATCTCTAGACTTTTGGGGGTTCCCTTGAGGGTATGGACTTTCTGGTTGAGGGTCAGCAAAGACATCTGGTGGTGTTTCTTCTGCAATGGGTACAACAAAAAGGAACTCCAAGGAATCCAAAGAAGTGAAAAATTGGATTCCAGTAACCCATTCTTTCTTTATACCAACCACCTTTCTCAATTTCTCAACAGCTTGGTGTGGTTCAGGTTCCTCATTCTGCTTATCACCCCCCACAACTGTGTCGCTAGGCAGATTTAGATTTTCTTGCGGTACATTGATCACCATATCCATCAGCTGCCCTATTTGTGTCTCTAAATTTTTTACGGACACCCTGATCTCAGCCATAAACTGAGCCTTGCATTTGGTGAGCCTGAGTATGGCTGCCTGCAACTCATTTCTATCTTCCTGTGGAACATGTGGGTTAGGCTGTTGCTGATGAATCTGCTGCCCCTGATAGTATTAGTAGTCCATGTGCCCTGGGGTTTTTTTACTCTAGCTTTACCTACAAAATAAGAAAAACAACAAAAACTGATAAAAAGATGCTCGCAGAACAAGTTAGAAACTTGTTCATTGAGCAACCAAATTAGAAATAAGAATAGATAATTCGATATTGAAAGTACGCCAGTCCCCGGCAACGGCGCCAAAAACTTGTTAGGCGATTTACAAATGCTCACGCAAGTGCACGTATCGTTCACAAGTAATATAGTCTGTAAGACCGGATATCGTACACAGAGACTGGTTATCAAGTACCTAACTTCTAAACTTTGATTTCTATTTGGCAATTGATAAATTGTTTGGTTTTATAACTAAGAACTATAATTAAAGTAAAGTGCAGGAAACTAAACTAAGATTGATAATACTATAGGTTTATAACAGTTATGAAGGAAATATGGCTTCCAATCTCCTCAACTATCCACTTTTTCACGTGTTAATGCAATGCTAATGATTCTTCTTCTTATTAAGATAGCAGGTTAATTAGTCTGTCATCATATTCCGGTTAGGATATACGAGAGCTCAATCTTGTGCAGAAACCTTCTATATTTCTATGATAGATTTTACCACACAAGAGGATTAAGAACAGTAACCTTAAACACTACACAAGTATCGGGGTACTTTCGTCCACGATTTTAACCTATATCTAAACAACTACAGCAAATTCAAATCTCTCCTCTCGATTCTCGATTCGAAATCATATAAGTTATGACAATTAATGGTCAGTTAATTATCAAGCAATCGAAGCAATATTGAATAGATCTTAATAAAGTTGAAGAAGAAATCAATTAACTAATACATTAACTATATGAAAGAGTTTCAAGAAGATTCGATGAAAAACCCTACTAAAGTAATTAGCTCCTAGACATTGACATGCTAAAAACTAATACAAAATCCAACATAAACTGAAATAAAACAAAGGAAAGAAAAAGAACTTGAACAAAAATTGCCTCCAATCTTGTGTTGTAGCCTCATTTCTTCTCGTCCCAAATTATAATGAATAAAATGACCTAGGTTATAGGGTTTTATACTTATAAAATATATTGTTTTGGATCCTTATACCCCTGTCCAATTTTGGCTCTCTGACCAAAATTCGCACTGGCGACTGCTGCTTGTGACTGCGCGGAAGTCCCCGCACCAACCCGAACTCTCAGATATTTTGGCACCTCGGTCTTGCTGGATGGCACCGCGGTGTCGTAAGTCCTGTAGCCAGATTTTTCTAATTTTTGTTATTTTTTCGTCCGGACTTCGTCTGATTTCTTCTATACTTCCCGGGACTTCTTAGGCTTTATTTCTTCGCCCTTTAAGTGTGCAATTCCATCTCAAATAAGCTCATTTCATCCTCTTTTTGACATTTCTGCATTTATGACCGTCGTGACTCAAAAGAAAGAAAAACGACCATAATACTATACTAAACACAAACGGAATGAGTAAAATACTAACTAAAAATGACTCAAAAAGTGTTTATAAAACATGCCTAACACCTACATAGCCCCCCCACCCACCCACCCACCCGAGATTTGATCTGTACGGGCCTGAAGCTCCTTCACGTTCTTTTTCTTTTCTTTAGCGCTTTTGTTCACCTTATTAGTGATGTCCTTCATAAACTGTAAGACTCGTGCTCGGAAGGGATCATCTGGGACGGACTAGCTCCTGGATGCATCTTTAATCCCAATGGTTCTAGCCTCAATTTGTTCTCCACTGATTGTATTATTTCCGATAGTTGGCATCGGAGGAGTCCCCTGGGCCTTTTAACTATGGCGTTTGAGATTTTAGAAAGTAATGAGATAAGTTTCCTTATCAATTTCATCTCCTCCATTATTGACCGTTGCTACTCCCTCGATCTGCATTGTTTCTTTTGGGGTTTCGTCAGTAGGCGCTGTAACCTGTTGATTTAGACCATTTTCTGGGGAAATTGCTCCATCGTTATTTTCGGTAGTGAGATGAATCTGGCCATTAGTAGTGTTTGTCATATCTGCAGCAATTGAATCTAACAACAAGATCTAAAGAGAATTAGTATAATTGACAGGGTCAAAATGATACCACAATTGTCCTAGCCTCACGGTGGGCACCAAATTATTTATCCGAAAATCAATATAGTTGAATTTGTAGATATAGTCAATGACACATGAATCAATGCAATCAAAGTTGTGAGATAAATTAGCAATAGTATGTAAGATTATTAAAATAAACCTCTATTTATACTAGACCTATAGGGTGCATGATCCACAAATCATACCCTCTTTACTACCAATATTAATGATATGACAATGAATATTGTAGTAAAGGGCAATAATGCATAATAAAGGGTAATAATACATATTTAAGATCGGAGGAAGACTTGGGGTTTATTGTAATGACTGCCCATTGAATGACGTTTGATTAGTGAATTGACATGCTTCTCCGGACCACTTCTAATTTCTGTCTCCGGAAGCGGCTGTCAAGTTACTTCTCCGAAGCGTCGTATGATTTCCCGGAATCCCTCATTTGCGGACTCGAATTTGACCATCGCCACATATCATCTTTTGATATGTTTCCTTGGTGTCTACGGATTTTGCCATATATATCAATGCCAGTGAAAATGAGCTATGGAGTTAACACTCTCAACTTTGGTTAGACAACTCTCTTTTAAAAAAATTATAAATTCTCTAACAAAATATTTAATATATGTTTCTAATGTAAGTGAGAATATTTTTGAAGAAAAATATATTCTTAATAATAATTTTATTTTCTTAAAATATTAAAAAAATTGAAACAAATTCAGTTCAGAAAAAGCACAATTAATACTTCCTTCGTTCCTTTATGACTTGTCCTTTGTTGATTTGGAACCCTTAAGAAACTTGTTATTAACGGTTTGTGTTACTAAATTATTCTTAGTAACTTTATTTTGAATCAAATTTGACTACTAATATTTTAGATAGTTACTTAATGATAAGGGTGACACTAGAAGAAAATTATAAATCTTTCTTGATTTGACAAAATAGATAAGTAAGAAATAAATTTACTTTTAGTATAAGGAACAAATAAAAAGGAACGGAGAGAGCATAGATAAAAAGTAGAGCGAAGTGCACTGAAAGAAATAATCCCTTGATTATTTTCACTAATGAAAGGGATATATATACAAGTTACATAAGGAAAATCTTTTTCCTATTCTACATCTAAAACTCTATTCTATTTGGAGACTAATTATACAATTATGGTAAGATTACAAGACTAATTAATGTACAAGACTAATATACACATTGTATACAAAATCAGCCCAACTGTGGGCCCTGCTATAGTAAATCCAAGATAATATTCATCTGATATACACATGTATATTGTGTATATCGGATGTATATTTAACACACACCCGCAGTCATAGCGGGCGGTCTTCGAACGCTGAGACTGTCCTTAAAATCTTCAAAAAGGACCGAAGGAAGACCTTTTGTAAAGATGTCTGCAATTTGATACCTAGAAGGGACATGGCAGACGCATACTTGTCCATGAGCTACCTTTTCTCGAATAAAGTGAATGTCCATCTCGATATGTTTAGTGCGCTGGTGCTGAACCAGATTACCAGAAAGATAGATGACACTAACATTATCACAATAAACTAAGGTAGCTTTCTGAATAGGACAATGAAGCTCTAAAAGAAGATTACATAACCAACAGGATTTAGAGACCACATTGGCTACTCCTCAATACTCGGCCTCTACACTAGAGCGGGATAATGTCGACTGACGCTTTGCCGACCATGAGACCAAGTTATTACCAAGAAACATACAATAGCCAGACGTAGACCATCTGGTGTCCAGAAAGCTATCCCAATCAACATATGTATACGAGACAAGTGTAGACGTCGACGACGGATATAAATTTAAGCCATAGTAAATTGTCCCCTGGATGTACCGAATGATGTGTTTGAGCGCATTCATGTGTTCAACTCTGGGATCATGCATAAATAAACACACCTATTGTACGACATACGTACTATCTGGTCGCGTGAATGTAAGATATTGAAGGCCCCTTCAAGACTGCGATAGTAGGTCGGATCCTCATAAGACAAGCCAGCCGCAGCACCTAACTTGGGTTTAGTATCAACCGGAGTGGAAGTGGACTTACAAAAAGACATCACAGCCCTCTCAATGATCTCAGCTGCATACTTTCTCTTGGATAAGAACAACCCACATGTATGACGAGTGACAGCAATCTCCAAAAAGTAACTCAAGGGCCCCAAATCTTTCATATCAAACTAATAACTGAGCATTGTCATGATAGACTGTCATAATGCATCGGAGGAGGTAGTCAAGATAATATCATCCACATATAATAGTATATAAGTCAAGGACGAACCACGATGATATATGAACAATGAATTATCCGACCTACTGTGAGTAAATCCAATAGTCGAAACATAGTCGGCAAACCTCTTATTATAGGCCCGTGGAGACTGCTTAAGCCCATATAAGGACATTATCAACAAACAAACATTATGAGGATATTTGGGATCCCTAAACCCCAAGGGTTGATGCATATAGGCTGTCTCCTTGAGATCACCATGTAAGAAAGCATTCTTCACATCTAACTGATAAATGGGTCATGCTTTCGAAAGAGCCAAACTGAGCACATTGCGAATGGTAGCCGACTTGACCACCAGACTAAACGTCTCACCACAATCCACACCAACCTGTTGAATCTTACCATCACCTACAAGTCGAGCCTTATGCCTTGCAAATGAACCATCAGAATTATCCTTATGAGCAAAAATCCACATAGACCGGACAATATTAACACCAGATGGACAGGGCACCAACTCCCAAGTCTTATTATCAATAAGAGCATTATATTTGTCGATCATAACAATTTTCCAATTCGGGTCATTTAAAGCAGAGACATGATTACAGGGTAAATGTGATTTAAGAATATTAGAAGTTAAATTAAAATATATTTTTGGTTTAAAAATACCCTGTTGACTACGCGTGACTGGTCTATGACTCGGGGGAGAATTTGGTAAATTTTGGGAAATATCAGGACATGTGACGGATGGACTGAGCCTGTACAATCGAGCATCGCCAACGCCCAAAATAGGTGGCCGAATCGCACTGGAGCCAAAATAGGATTTGGGCTGGATAGACGACCCAATCGCTGGACCCAGACCTGGAGGAGGCAATGTTACTGGAGGGCCAGCGGGAAGTGGGCCCGCTGGTGGATAATATATGGGGAGATACCGTTATCTAAAAAATTATACGAACTAGGCTCGGGACTACACAATTTTGCATATGGGAATTGAGACTCATAAAAAATAACATGGCGATCAATGATGATTTTATTGGATGATAAATCAAAACATTTGTAACCAGGATGATTTTGCGGATAACCCAAAAACACACACGGGGTAGAACGGGCATGAAGTTTGTTAATTGTGGTGGACGAAAACAATGGATAGCATAAGCACCCAAAAACCCTAAGATGTGAAAACGAAGGCGTTTTATCATATAAAATTTGAAGAGGGGATTAATATGTCAAACTTTTAGAAGGAAGAATGTTAAGAATATCTGTAGTCATTTGTAGAGCATGATGCCAAAACGATGGGGGTACGGAGGCATGAACCAATAAAGTTCGGACAATGTTATTAATGGTACAAATTTTGCGTTCGACTTTCCCATTTTGTGAAGACGTATGAGGACAAAAAAAATAAAAATTGATCCCATTGTTTGCACAAAATTCCTGAAACACCCCATTGTCATATTCTTTGTCATTATCACATTGAATATTTTTTAGTTTCCCGTTCGAATTGAGTTCTAATGAATGCTCTAAATTTTAAGAAGATGGAGAACACTTGAGATTTTTTCGCTATCGGAAAAGTCTATAAAAAGTTAGAATAATCATCCAAAAATAGAACATAATACTGATGACCCAGAGAACTAAGAACAAGAGACGTCCATAAATCACTATGAATAATATCAAATGACATTAAAGTATGAGAATTAGAGTCTACAAATGACAACTTAACAATTTTTCCTAAAGAATAAGATTGACAATTCGGAGTACTACGCGTACCCTTATAAGAAATAAAATTGTTTTTTATCTAAGATAGACAAAATAGACGATCCCGGATGACCTAGACGAGCATGCCACAAGGACGGAGCAAGAGCTGCAAAAGTTGAAGGTGTGGCTTGACTCGAGAAACCGAGACTTGGTGTGATTGAATAAAGATCTCCTCAACTATCACACCTCATAAGAGGGTTCCCCGTCTTGAAATCCTTCACAAAAAATCCAAAAGGATCAAAATTAACAGAAACTCAATTATCAGTTGTGAATTTACTGACAAACATCAAATTTTAATCAATTTTGGGGCATGAAGGGTATTTTTCAAGAGAAGTGGTGGATGTGGGGGAGACAAAGTTTATGACCATAACCCCGAATTGGAATTGAATTACCATTACCAACAATTATACCACGATTACTGCTCAAATTGAAATAAGACGAGAGAGTGCCTTGGTCTGATGTTATGTGGGTAGTGGCTCCGGTGTCCATGTACCAATTTAGGTCCGGAGGAGTTAATCCTAGAGTGTGCATTGCGGCTTCAATATTTGTTGGAGAAGGAACGCACGTGGGCCCCTCAGCCACAAAGGCCTTCTTTGGCCAATGCCCAACTGGCCGGGACCCACCAGCGCCTCGCCCTCCGCCGCCGCCATTATTACCACCACGTCCACCACATTTATTTTTATTTTTATGATTTTGACCTTTCTTGTCGCCACCATCGTTACGATTTTGTCCTGAATTGTCAAAATATGCTGGAGAATTATTTGACGTGGCTATAAAGTTGGAGTTAGTGCCAGTAGCCGCCTTTTTAGCCAACCCTGCCTCCTCTAATGTAAGCATAGACCAGGTTTGATAAAATTACGGTAGAGGGTTACTCTGACATCTGCAAAGCCAACAACGGGCACAGTCGATCGTAGATCCCGCATGATGCTTTGTACCCTCACCCAACCTTGTCTCTCGCTTGTCAAAGTATCGCTGCAACGCCGTTATAGACCTCAGACATGCCTTCAACCATCTGTAGAATGAGAAGATTATTGCTAACAGGAGCACCCACGTTGCGAAGTTGGTCCGCTAATTCCTTGAGTCGTTTACAATAGGATGAAACGTTCTAAAAAAATTCCATAGCAACTTGGAAAAATTCATGTTCAAGGGTAACAATGCGGGAATGGTTGTTATCCTGGACTATATCACACAATCTATTCCAAGCAGTCATGGTTGTAGAGTTAGGTTCCATTATCGTCTGTAAGAGGTCGAGGGAGATAATGGCATAAATCCACTAGAGAGCCTTAGCATCAAGAGTAGTCCATAATTTAGGATCTTCCTCCTTGGTGGGCACCCTCTCCGTACCAGGAGTCGAAGGGATTATGTGGTGGAGAACTTGATGTGCTAGTGCATGAATCTTGAACAACTCTGTCCACGTCCCATATTGAACGTTTTCTAAGTCAAGAACAATAGGAAGAACGCTTTTGATGTTAGAAACTGTTAGGGCAGGATGAAACATGTTCTTATCAGTCATAGTGAATATAACAAGAAGATTTGGAGAAGAAATTTTTTTAGGGAGGGTCTCGGGTTTTAGGAAGAAAGAAAAAAACGGAGAAGGGTCTCGGGTTGTGTTGGGACAAGGAAACCGAGAAGACTTTTGCGGAAGCAAGCAAGGAAAAAATAACCTAGACTTGTGATACCATGAAAGAAATAATCCCTTGATTATTCTCATTAATGAAAGGGGTATATATACAAGTTACATAAGGAAAATATTTTTCCTATTCTACATCTAAAACCCTATTCTATTTGGAGACTAATTAATGTACAAGACTAATATACACATTGTATACAAAATCAGCCCAACTGTGGGCCCTTCTACAGTAAATCTGAGACACTATTCATTCGATATACATATATATATTGTGTATATCGGATTTATATTTAACATGCACGAACAATTACTTTTGCTCTTTAGATTTCATCCAGGATTTAAAAATTATTAGAAGTTTAGCCGATCACTTAAAATAGTAATCCTATGTTTCTCCTCCTCCTCCTACGTCCCTTAATTATTTCACCGCTTCACAAAACATTCTCATTCTCTTCAGTTTCACAAATTGTTACATCTCTGTTTAGGTATATCATCATGGATGAAAGATTTCACTTTCTCTCTTATCGCATCGCATCCGAACTCCTCTTTCCGTCACAACGAAAGCTTGGAGATGTTGACTTTAACTATTTTACAAAATAGAGATATACGAGTTTAAAATTTGAACTATACCGTTCCAACTTTAGAATATCGTGTCTGGAAAATTAAATTCCAGGACACAATGTCACTAACGTTAATTTTTAACTGAAAAAATTGAACTTGTGAAAATCATTTAAGTTTAAAATTGAACAACTAACTTAAAGACACAATGTACTAGTAACAACACCAAACAACAGTATACCCAATTGTAAAACACAATGTCCTAAGGCATTGAACATATAAATTTGAACTTAAGGAGTTAGAGAGAAGTTTCTCTCACTAAGGAAAACGCTCTCAACGTTTTTCCTTGGTTGCTCCTTACGGTTTCGGTCCTTCCCTCTCCTCCTAAACTCACACTCACAATTGATTCTTCAATAATCGAAGTTTAAAGTTCATGACATGAGAAAGACAAAGCGTTTTACACGCTCTAGCAATGATTCCGGGGGTTCCGGAGACTCTTCGAAATCTAGATCCAAGAAAAAGAAAAAGAATGGTGGAAGTCCAACCATTGTTAAAGAGAACTTAATTCCAGCAATCTCAGATCCCACGGTGTTAGTACATGTCACGCCTAATATGCGTATTCCACTAGAACATGTGGTGGATGATATTACGCTACAAAAGATTCATGATTGGGGGAAAAGTATAGATGTTAATAGCCTGGACAGAAGCATGTTTGAAGGTGAAGAAACTATGAAGGATACTCCTATCACTGTTCACAAGCCTATGGAAAATGCTCCCTCCAAAGCTTCCGGCAATACTTTAGAAGTTCAGACAACTATAGACACTCCATCCACTACTAGGAATGGCGATACAAACGCGGGTAATTTGGTGAACTCCGGGACTACAACGGAAGATAATGGCAATCACGGGAGCATAAAAATCTCATCACTTAGAGGTAAATTGCCCAGACAATCCGGAAAAGCTAGAAATTCTGGGACTGGAATTACAATCGACAAAACTTTGCATGAAGGCATCCTCGGGTCTAAACCGGGTCGGGCGGCGGGTCAGGAGGGAATCCATGGGTCTATGATTTCTACTGGAGCTCGAGGTACAATGCATGATGTGGATACCGAAGGGTCATCTATTCCCAAGGAGCCTAGTAACTTTCCTTTCTTAATTAGCGCGGGAGTCAAAGAGCCTATTGTCTTTAATGGGCAGCTTACATTCGCGGGTACCAAAGAGTCACACAACTCTAATAATCAGCATTCTTTGAGTCCATCTAGAACCACGAACCATTCCTTCCCCACCCTAACCAGCTTTCTAAACGGACTTCAACATAAGAATCCCAATATCCCATTTTCATTTACTTCTTCCTTGGACATTGGAAACGATAAGAACTTTCCACCTCTCTCCTCATCTACTTCCTCAATACTTCCCAGATTTCATAATGACACACCCCCACCTCCTTCCAAAATATCACTCCCACCCGAAATGCCCGATACTTTCCCTACCCTCCCAAATGGCACTCGCATACTATCTCCAGATGCGGGCCCAAGCTCTACCCCCTCTAACCCTATCCCTCAGTCTACATTACCAAGATGTACAGCAGGTAACATACCCACTGACAATTCTAGAATTCATCATGCGCATCCACCCGGTGAGGCATCAAAGGGAGAAGTACCCCCCTCTCAACGCAATGGTCCCAATACGCAAAAGAAAACCTATGCGGGAGTCTTTGCGGGTTCCAGACTTGAAGCAAAAGGAATGAAACTTCAATTCATTGAACAACAAGGAGAAGATGTAGAACTAGAAGCTACGGATGAAGTCCCCTTCATCAAACCCGGGATATTGTCTTATAGTCGCTTCACTGTCCTTTCCCGGGAAGAGAGGCGCTGAACTCTATTGTTAAGGGGTGGGGAGTGAAGTGTCGTATCATCCCATACGGCAAAGGATGGACAATATTCAAATTCATGACGGAGGAGGAACACACGAATGTGCTCCACGGAGGCCCTTATATGGTCTTTGGCAAAACTATGATGTTAAAACCAATTGATAAAGGAGTATTACTAACGGATGACTTATTCATGGATATCCCGATATGGGTCACTTTCCATGACATCCCCCTTTCGGTTTGGAGTGCATCAGGCCTTAGTAAGATTGCATCGCGTGTGGGGAAACCTCTATACACGGATCAATTTACCAAGGAAAGGTCTAAGATGAACTATGCAAGAGTCTTGGTAGAAGTTGATGTTAGTAAAGAGTCGGTCACAGAATTTGGTGTTAAACTGCCCGACAATCGAAGATACATCCAAAAGGTGAAATATGAGAACTACCCTGATTTTTGTTATCATTGCGCCTCTTTTGGTCACAACCATATGAAGTGTAAGAAACTGATGCAAGACACCAACACTCATGAAGCATGGAAATCCGACAACCCATTGGTACCGCTTTGTAATGGAGGCGTTTCTTCTAGCTCCGGAACTGCTATGGTTGCGGGTCACACTGGTCCTTCTAACACTGATCCACCACCCCCTCAACATCCCGTGGGTAGTGATAACTTGATGGACGTTGAGAATATTGTGCAATCTCTGTCGCATATTCCCGGAAGTGTTGGGGAGGCTCTGGACCTTCAAATCCCTCCGGTTGCGGGTCTTCCTGGCTCTTCGTGCTTACGGGTATCACTTGAGGGGTCCTCTAGCCAGCACCCCTATACTGGTCTTGTGCAACACGAGAGGCTGAGTAAGGATACTTTGCAAACTGAAAAGAACACGCCACCTGACCCGCAGTCTCCTCTAGATGTGGGTACTTGTAGGAGTACTAAAGAAGAGCTTATCCTCGCAACAAGTTGCATAAACTTTGAGCGCGGTGAACATAGCCTAATTGAGACCCCTGCCTTGGCTTCTAACAACAAGGAAGAGGGATGGAAATAAGTTATTTCAAGAAAGAATTTCAGTTTGGCAAGAAATGCGAAGCGCAGAGGTGCTACTAAATCCTCCATTGTTTCCTAATGAAAATTCTTTGTTGGAATGTCCGAGGTCTTTGCGGACAGAGGGATAGGGCAGCCACACAAACTCTTGTGTGTAGGCTTGCAAAGCAGCATGATGTGACATTGGTCTGCCTAATAGAAACTAAATTCAACCGAATGCGGATGGACTCTTTTACTTCTCAAAGATTCCAAGCTTGGAAATTTTGCTCCAACATAGATTTCATTGATGGCGGCAGAATGCTAGTACTATGGGACCCCTCCAGAGTTAGTTGTGATGTGCTTGGAATGGACTCTCAACATATCCATGTCCAAGCACGTTGTAACATTTCTCAAGTGTCCTTCCTTGCTACGTTTGTGTATCCGGTCTATAGCATTCCGGAACGAAGGAAACTTTGGAATCATCTCACCCACATAGGCACGGGTATTGTCATGCCTTGGATGATCATTGGAGACTTTAATACTTATTGCCACCCTCAATACAAGGTCGGTGGTCCTCCACTCACGCCTTATGCACTTAGGGACCTCGGGGAATTCAGAATTGCTCACGGACTTGATGACACTCCTTCTAAGGGGTCCTTCTACACTTGGACGAATGGCTTAATTTGGTCCAAGCTAGATAGAGTGTTAATGAATCAGCATTGGAGTGACTTGAACCTAGAATGCTCAGCCAAATTTTTTGCCTATGGAACCAGTCTCGGACCATTGCCCCGTGATTGCTTCGGTAATCGCATCTTGTGGTATTGGGAAACGACCTTTCAAGTTTATGAACATGTGGCTCTCACACCCCGCCTTTGAGAACATCCTAACTTCATGCTGGAGACAGCGTGTCTTTGGAACTGCCCAATTCACATTGGTCACAAAATTGAAGTCGTTAAAGAAGCCATTGCGGGATTTAAACTCTAGTGAATTCGGGAGTATTGAACAAAGAGCAAATGCGGCTAACATGAAATTTAAGGAAGCTATAAATGAGCATATGGAGAATCCCTTTGATGAAGACTTAAAAGCCAAGGTCAAGTCCTTAAGAGCTAAAGCCAATCACCTCCTTGAATCCGAGAGACACTTCTTAAGACAAAAGGAGAGGCAAAAACATTTGATTGGAAGCGATAAGTGCTCCAAATACTTCCATAGTTTGATCAAGAGAAGCAATGTTAAGAACTCGATTACTTATCTTGTAAAAGACAACGGCAATACCACAACATCTCCCGGTGAAGTAATAGGCATGATGGTTGAGTTCTATAAAGTACTTCTTGGCTCCTCTCGACCCGTAACAAGCATCGACCTTGCGGTACTTGATTGTGGTCCGAAGCTAGGGGAGGAGGATGGCTCACTCCTTTTACATCCTGTCTCCCCAAAGGAGGTTTGGGATGCTCTATCCGATATTGACAATGACAAAGCACCTGGCCCGGATGGTTTTTCAGCCGCCTTCTTCAAGAAAAGATGGAAGGATGTGGGACATGATGTAGTAAGGAGTATACAAGAATTCTTCTCTTCCGGTGTGCTCTTGAAGCAAGTGAACCATACAATACTCACCCTTCTACCCAAAACAGATCGGGACCCCAAGGTGAGTGACTTTAGACCTATTGGATTGACAAATGTGGTATACAAGATCATTACTAAGATCCTAGCTAACCGGATGGCAAGGTTTCTTCCTACATTAGTTGATAAATGCCAAGGTGCTTTTGTGAAAGAAAGAAACATGGTTGAAAATGTCTTCATTGCCCAAGAACTCGTGAGAGGCTATAATAGAACTAGAGTATCGCCAAGGTGTATGCTCATGGTGGATCTTCGGAAAGCTTTTGACACAGTCTCCTGGAATTTCCTCGAATCGGTACTAAAAGGTCTCAAGTTCCCGGACAGATTTGTAAGATGGATTATGGAATGTGTAAGCTCAACTTCTTTCTCGCTTTCAATCAATGGAGAGTTGCATGGCTACTTTACGGGTAAACGCGGCTTGAGGCAAGGTGATCCTATGTCTCCTATGCTCTTTATCCTATGCATTGAATACCTTTCCAGATTGCTCAAGCTTAAAACTTCGGATAGAACCTTTTCTTTTCATCCAAAGTGCAAGAGACTAGGCATCTCTCACCTTGCCTTTGCGGATGATCTCATGCTTTTTGCCAAAGGGGATTTATCTTCGGTTGGTGTCCTTATGGATTGTCTTGAAGATTTGGAGGCGGCTTCTGGCCTCACACTTAACCCGTCAAAATCTTCCATCTACATTGCGGGAGTGCAAGATTCTATCCGCGACTTGATCTTGGCAAGAGTTGGATGTCTTTTAGGAGTCTTTCCCGTGCGGTACTTAGGGGTCCCTTTGTCTCCAATTTCTGTCTCTGTGGATCAGTTTGCCCCTTTCACTAGTGCAATCTCGGGTTACATTCAGAAATGGGGACACCACTCACTCATACGCGTAAATTGGAACTTATCAGATCGGTTGTTCAGGGGGTCGAGAGCTTTTGGTTTCGAGCTCTACCCATTAGCTCTTCAGTGCTCAACAAGGTTCGCTCTGCTTGCATCCAGTTTTTATGGGGTGGCAAGCCACCAAGAGTCGCTTGGGATGAAATTTGTGTGCCTCAATCTGAGGGAGGCTTAGGCCTCATGGACATCAAAGTATGGAATCACGCCTTACTCTCTCGGACCATCTGGCAAGCTCACACTAAGGCGGATACATTATGTGTTCAATGGATTAATAGCTACTACTTGAGAAATCAATCCATTTGGTATTATGAGGTACGCACTAGAGATTCCCCTTTATTCAAGAAGCTTTGTTGCATCCGTGACACTTTCATAAGCATCTTTGGGAATCAAGGAAACATTATTGCCGACTTGGAGAAGTGTTGCATCAATGGGAGATTTGATTCGGGTCTTGTGTACGACGTCTTGCGCACCCCGAGAGAACATAAGCTTTGTATGTCTCAAATTTGGAAAGGTTACATTCCTCCTAAATTCTCATTCACGGTTTGGCTCACTTGTAGGAAGCGTCTTGCTACTAAAGATACTCTCTCCTTCCTAAACTTGGAAGACAAGACTTGCGGATTCTGCAAGCGTGCCAATAAGACAAGGGCTCATCTCTTCTTTTCTTGCACCTTCACTCACAAGATTTGGAAGCACACAAAAGAATGGTTGAGAATTAGAAGAGAAATGACAACAATTGAAAGCGCACTCAAGTGGATCAAGAAGGAACACCGCGGGACTAGCATTCGATCCAAAGCCATCCTACTTGCCTTTTGCATAGTGGTATATGATATTTGGAGAACAAGAAATGAATTGCTATTTGCGGGCACTAGCTCAACAGCGGATGAGGTTGTGGAAAAAGTTAAAACAACAACATATAGAGTTCTTTATGATTTAATCCCCTCTTGTAACGTCACCTCTGAGTGAACGCCCCTTCCCTCCTTCATTTCTTGCTTTATGTTACGTTGAGGATTGAGAACCCTCAATGATTGATTGTAAGTTCCCAGTTTCTTTCTTAGTAATAAATATTACCATTTACCCGGAAAAAAAAATCTAAACTTAAGGACAATATAATATATCCTAAAGCTTTTACTCCCTCGGCCCAAAAAAAATTGGCTTAATTTGATTTGACGCAAAGTTTAAGAATAAAGGAAGACGTTTGAAATGTATGGTCCAAAATAAATTTTATATATTTGTGTGACTGTAAGTGATCTCATAAAGTTAAATTATTTCTAAATATATAAATGAATCAATCTTTTTTAGACAAACTAATAAATAAAATATGTCAATTTTTTAGAACGGAGAAAGTAATTAAGAAGCTGAACCTTAAAAACATTTAGTATTCTCAAGTTTTGAACTAAAAAAATGAATGTCGGGATATTCATAGTGTCCTGAAGTTATGAAATTAAACTTCGTCCTGAAGTTCGACGAATCAAAAGAAGCACATCAAACCCTTTTTTAAAGCTAAAGCTAAACATTAAATAATTTACAAGTACTGAATAAACTTAAATAACGGTCTTAAAAGTAACTAACTGAATAAGCTAAACATTTTAACTATCGTTTTAGCCCAAAAATATTATTTCAAAGTAATTGTTACATTAGAAATTCAAGATTTATTAATTAACTATAACTTAGTACTATATTTTGTATTTATTATTTTTTAAATATGCGTGAAATGAATTGAAGTGTGACAGTTAAATTGTGACCGGCAGGTAGCATACTTGTGTGTTTTGTTGTCCAATAGAAGTCTAGTGTTAATTCCACAGCCAAGTTCCCGTAGCTGCATGGTCCATCAATTCTTGCGTCAATCCATACTTTGGACTTATCATGCCATAAATGCTTTGGCTTTCTTCAAGATATTTGTGTCTTCATATTTTTCTGGTGGTGGGGTAAATTAAGTCTGGCGTAGGGAGGGTAGGTTATAGCTAGTTTTCTACAAGGTTTTAGAAGATTCTGTAATTAAGAACACTAGATAATATAAATCCACATAACTATAATTAGACTCAACAAATATTAAATGAAGCGATTAAAATTGTTAAAATCCTAGTAATAGTACCAACAGGTTAGGTTTATCTTGGGCCCAGCACCATTCATGAGACCTGTGCATGCCAGAGATGGAATTTCAAGACAACTCATTTTAGTTATCTAAATCACATGGCTTTACACTTTAGTAAGATCAATATCAAACTTAATTAATAAATATTACCCACCACGCTCTTCTCCTTTTTCTCTTTCTCTTATCTTAATACAAAAAAGAACAAATTGATAGTTCATCATTTGAAGAGTATTGAGCATGTTAACATTATCTAGCAACCTAGAGTTATATTTCATCAATATTGTTTAATCTAATAGGTGTGTAGAGTTGAAGAAGTCCAAAGCCTACTGAAAACTAATGATGTTTCTCTATTTTTTTTTTTATAAGAGTCTCATATCGCAAATGAAATGAGAACATGGACTCCACATGGACAATCCTCACCCTATAAATTAATTTTGAGGTTGAGTTAGGCTCAACATCCATTCTTTCCGGAAGTGACAT
Organism: Przewalskia tangutica; assembly: GCA_029844215.1. NCBI lineage: Eukaryota > Viridiplantae > Streptophyta > Magnoliopsida > Solanales > Solanaceae > Przewalskia > Przewalskia tangutica. The sequence goes on from CM056734.1 coordinate 86,673,420, forward strand.
TGTCTTAAGATAAAGACACAAACCAGTGTTAGGTCCTGCCTAGTTTTGCAATACATATCATGAAAAGTCATATTCCTTGCAGAATGCACCAAAGGCATTAGTGCTTGTCTGAACATTTTGTCCGAAAATGCACTAACTGGCAGTCTGGCACATCCACTTTCAAAAATTTGAACTTGGAAATCTATACATCTTGCATTCATTTGAATAAATAGGAGCAGATTGCAGGAGTCAAATGTTAAGGAAATGCCAAAAAGAAAGAAAACTGTAATAATAACCATATGAGTCCAACACTGGACCAGGTGAAAAGGAATCCAGTAACCATGAGTGGCATAGAGAAGCAATAACAAATGCTGTAATGCAAAGGACTAAAAGATGAAAAGGAGAGATTTTATTACAATTAAGAGCAAATTCTACAACAACAAATTCAGACTTCTCTTAATAAATCAACCGGATTCTTCTTCGCCAGGATGAGACATTTATAATGCCATTTCTTACAATCTCTATCTGTCTAGTCAAACATCATACAAGTTCATCCTGGCCATGTGAAGGACATCGGATCAGCTCCAAAATGTTAACGACTTCTGCCATATCAGGCCGGTTGGATGGAACTTGTGATGTGCAGATTAATCCTAACTTCATGACAGGAATCACCTCATCTGCTGGAAATTTTCCTTGCAGCCTTGCATCTATACAGTCTTCTACCCTGCCTTCTTCTAATGCTCCTCGTACCATGTCACACAATACTACCACATCGTCCTCCATATACTCAACTGGCCTCTTTCCAGTGACTACCTCCAGAACAAGAACTCCAAATCCATACACGTCACACTTGTCGGTTATCTTCACAGTTTTGCATGCAAATTCAGGTGCCATGTAACCGAGTGCACTCTGAATTTTGCTACTCAAGACATATCGATCAAGCATGGGTAACAGTCTTGCTAAGCCATAATCTGCAACTTTAGGTTCACCTGAGCTATCAATCAGGATATTGCTGGACTTTAAGTTGTAGTGGATTACATTCATTTGGTGCAGGTGAGCCAAGCTTTTAGCTGTCCCAAGAATGATGTTGAACCGCTCATTCCATGAGAGGAAACACCCATCAGATCCCTCATGGAGATGCTTGTACAAATTTCCACCAGCCACAAATTCATATATAAGTAACTGTAAAGACGGTGTCCAATAATAACCCTCAAGGGTGACAAGATTATGGTGACCGACTTTTCCCAATTTCCTAACCTCCCTCTCAAAATCTTCCTGAGACTTAACAAGACTGGAGACGGTAAGCTTCTTAATGGCCACTGGATGACCATCCCCAAGGACGGTTCGGTACACCGCTCCAAAACCACCTCGTCCAAGCTCACAATCCTTGTTAAGCAGAGCATGTGCACCTGTGCTGAAATCAGGATCACCTGAAAACATGACAAGTTTACCAGAATTGGCATCCGTAGATGGAGAACAGCTAAAATCGTCTCCACCAGAAAATGTAAGGGCTGCAGCAGCAGAGCGTGATGTCGTGGACCGGACACGAATATTGAGCACAGTAATGGCAATCACGCCAACAAAAATAACAGCAGCTGCACCAATAGCAATGAGGGCAGAGATGCTTAGGATTTTCTTCTCATGGCGAATACTCTGAGGGACAATGCTGGGAGTAGAATCAGTGGAGTTGGGATTCAGAACAATTGGCTTGGGCATGACAGTAGAACAAGACCTATTGACAGCAGCCCCACATAGAGACGGATTTACTGACACAGAATAAGGAGAAATAGTATTAAAAAAACCATTAGAAGGTAATTCACCCTGTAGCTGGTTGTGTGAAATGTTGAATGAAGAGAGATGGCCAAGATCTCCAAGCTGCTTTGGTAAGGTTCCGGTTAATTTGTTAAAGGATAAGTCAACATTTTGAAGGTAAGTCAGTTTAGCTAGGGCTTCAGGTACAGGACCAGTTAGACCGTTATGTGATAAAGACCTGCAAAGTTGGTTGAAGCAAAACATTAACTAATTGTAGCAAAAAGTTCATACTCTACACACAAGGAAATACATGATATAGATAGCTGGAACATAAAGGCATTGAGAGCCTAGCAATCTGATATTGTTGTTACTTCATGCATATATTACTGTCATAACCACTTATAACTTATTCAACACACATCCTCATAAATATTATGCAACTAGCTTTTATAACAGAAGCTATAGTTTTTATTATAACTGTAAACTAGCTCTATATGATTACTAGAACCACCAAATTTCAGCAGAAAATGACTGAGAATATCAAGCATGGTTTCGTAATTTGAGCTTGCCTCTAACACAACCCTTCCTAGCCTGAAAACTAAAAAGAACATAAACACTAGATCAAGATAATACCACTTGTGTCCTCTTAAGAATCTTCAAGCAGAGAAGGGCAATGTCCAACGACGAATTAATGAAACATAAAGAGATTCAAGAACTTACAAGGACTCTAGTGAAGAACAATTTCCAATTGAACTAGGAATTTCTCCCGTCAAGGCATTTTTCTCCAGCCTAAGATCCACGAGAGATGTTGTCCCTCCGACTTCCACAGGGACAGTACCATATAAGAGATTTTCACTCAAGTCAAGAATACCCAAGGATTTCAACTGCCCGACAGTCTTAGGAATGGTGCCTGCAAGTGAAGTTTCATAGAGTTAATTAAATTTCACCAGATAACTCTCATTTCTAGACATATCGAGTGCGAGAAGCTTGTGACAAGAGTTCTCCAGCAATGAAACAAAAGAATTATTTAGACTGACAGTTAATTTAAATGCCCAAGTAGGAAAATTACCCGCCAAAGAGTTATGACTAACATCCAATGCCAGGAGCTCAACACAACTGCTCAAGGACTCTGGAAAGCTTCCAGAAATCGCATTATGTGACATGTTTAATACTTTCAGGGACTCAAGTTTACCTATTGAAGTTGGAATGTTACCGGAGAATTTATTCTCAGAAAAATCAAGAATCTCAAGGCTTTTCATTTCTCCAATCCATTCTGGTACAATGCCCACAAAAGCATTACCTCTCAAAATGAATTCATTACACAAGCTAAGCTTGTGCATTGTGCTTGGAAGCTCTCCAGTGAGAGAATTTTCACTCAAATCAATTGACCTCAAAAGCAAACAACCTCCAATTCCATCTGGAATTTCACCCTTAAAATGATTTCGCCCCAAGTTTATCGCTCTCAAATTACTCAGACCCTCAATGCCTACTGGAAGTTCACCATCCAACAAGTTATCTGACAAATCAAGAGACCTTAGTCCATTCAAAGACCAAATCCCAGAAGGCACCAACCCTGAAAACTGGTTAGACGATAAATTAAGCGAAGCAAGCGTCGCACAAGAGCTCAAACTCTCTGGGATCTGTCCTGAAATCTTGTTCTTGGCCAAAGAAATTGATCTCAAAGGCCCACATTGTTGAAAGTAATCACCAGGAATGCTACCAGATAAGTTGTTTTCACTCAAATCAAGAAACCTTAGATAAGCAAGTTGAGCAAGACTAACACTAATGCTTCCAGTAAGCTTGTTCTTTACAAGCGAAAGCTTTCTAAGAAACTGTAAGCGTAAAAGACCTCTACTTATCCTTCCAGATAGACCAAAACCATCAAGAACAACTTCAGATACCCTATTGGATCTAGGGTTGCATTTAATTCCATTCCAGTTACATGGACTATCATCTTCTTCATTCCAAGATGTTAGCTTTCCATATGGATCTTGAACATCCGATTTGAATACAATTAATCCTAGTACATCATCATTCAAAGATGGATTCAATGCTTCCACAAAAATGGGCACCAACACAAATAAAACAAACAGCTTTCTCATTTCCAACAAATACAAAGCAATGTATTGCTTATAATTCCATAGACAAGTACGAGGTTAGCTTAAAACAATGTTGAAAGACCCTACTTGTCTTTCAAGAAAATGTTTTGTTTGGTTTGCTATGAGCACAAGAAAACTAACTTCCAAAATAGGAGTTGAGATGACCAGTTAATCCAAACAGTTCTTCAAAGGAAGAACCAAAACCCAAGAATTCTAAAATACAGCTGAAACTGGAAAAGGAACCAAAACGGAAAAAAGAGTAAACTTTAAGGACCAAAACGGAGAAAAGAGAAAAATAAAAGGGCATAAAGAGCAAAAGAATTAAACTGGAAACCCGCCGGAGGGAAAATGAGTTTTCCGGTGACGGCGACGGGGAGTCAGTGAAGCATTTAAAGTGCTGTCTTTCTCTCTCATTTGTCTGAGTGGGAGACTTTAAAAAGAAGGAGAAGAGGGATGTGTCTTTATTATATTCGACACGTGGCGATGTGCAGTGGGTTGTTTAGAGTCTGATGTGGATTACACGTAGGATAATACTTGAATTGTTAGAAAACGTTAATTGAATCCTAAAACAAAGGGCAAAATTCACCTGAACTAAGAGGGATTCAGTAATAAATAAAGTGGATAATTAATAGCAGTCAACAGACACCCACTGCTAAGGAAACAAATTAAGTAATAACTGCACTGCAAATCTATGATATTCAATGTTAATTGACTTCTAATCTAATCAATGAGTAAAAGGAGGAGAATATATTTTGAAGGAATTGCTAAGACAACACGATAAGAAGTCGTTTGGTCGGTAAACAAGTTATATCGAAATTATAATATAAAAATTAATAATTATAAGAAAATTTAGTGAATATATTTTTATTAATAGATATTTAATTCACTGGACTAAAAATAGAATAATAAGGTTATAATATAAAAAATGTATATATTTGGTTTACATTAGATAAACTGTTTAAGCTTTTATTTCTAATTAACCTTAGATTTTATAAGGACTTTCGTGAGATGAGTCTTGAGAAAGGGCATCTTGGTCATTTTAGTGTTTTATCTTAGGATTAATAATTTTAGATTTGTTATCTTACATAGAAGATGATTAAAAAACAATATCACAGTGATGATATAACTAATCACAAAATTGCTCATCTCAAAATCAAAATTTCAACCAAATATAATCTCAGAATTTATGTCAAGATTATTATCCTCTATCTCAAAATTGACAGTTTTCTGATGTGGCAAACATTATGATACACGTTATAAGAATATTTTCCTCAATAGTAATTGATAATGTTGAGTTTGGTGTTGTGAAATTTAGCCCAACATATCGTTTTTAATACTAAGTTGAAATTAAGAAATGTTGGAACAAATGTCACAACATTCGGACCAACATTTTATGTCAAACAGTTTTGTCTTACTTCACGGACTGAAGCAACACTCGTAGAATTTTTACCAAGATGGAGAAGTGGCTTGGCAAGGTAATTAGGAGCTGATAAAACGTGTGGAAGAACAAGTCAAAATCGTTGCTATGCTTGGAAAACAAGTCCAAGAAGTTAGAGGATTTTGCACCATAATCTTCTCCAACACACACACAATAAGTTGCCCACCTTTCTCTCAACCATCACAACGATTCAATGAGATTTTCAAGGAAGACCCTCTAGTATAAATAAAGATGTTGCTACATTGAATCGATATTTAGAAACAGATTGCAAAAAAATCAAGAGAGCTCTCAGAAATATTAGTAAAAAAACTGGATCACAAATGTTGTCTGAGCGTGGCGACAACATTCTGTCCAACATTATAATTGCTTCCTAGATTCTAGATTTGTTCTTTATTGAAAAAATTGTAATGGGATGTTGTCTATGTCTATTTAGATAGATTTTTCAGGCAGAAGTCATCTGCGACTTCACCATTTTTAATTCATTTTCTTGTATTTTGTAATATTATAAAGAAAGGAATTTATTCTATTATATCTAATATATACAATACATTCGGTCATTGACCGTCATAGGTTATATAATATATATATATATAACCTATATAAATTTAATAATCTTTGTGTCATTTAATTTCCGCTTCTTTTTACTCTTCAAAGGTTTCTGTTTTTACTACTGTTTTGTTACCGTTGTCAGACGACATTATTCTTGACATTCGAAAACAGAATTGGCGTTCCAGTTTGATTTAGTTTATTTGCTTTTTATTTACTATCTATAGCCCCCGGGACCCAACAAGTGGTATCAGAGCCGACACTTAACACAATAAGTGATTGATCTTGTTATTTACAATTATGGATCTGGCTAATACAACAATTGGTAGACTTCTTATTTTAGATGGTTCAAACTATGCATATTGAAAGATTCTCCTACATTCTCACATCAAATCAATTGAGGTTAGAGCATGGAGATCTATAACCAATGGATATGTTGTTCCTATGTTACCACCGGATGAAGAAAGTGATATTCTTGCTAAACCTGAATCCGAATGGACTGCAGAAGAAACCAATAATGCAAGCTTCAACGAGAAAGCCTTGAATGCAATTTTTGGATGGGTTGATCTTTACATGTTCAAACACATACAAAACTGCTCTACGACTAAAGACGCATGGGATACTTTACAAACTCATTGTGAAGGTAGCTCTAGTGTTCGTCGGACGATGCTTTGTATGCTCATGAGTAGATATGAATGTTTAAGGATGGAAGAAACAGAAGACATTAAAACCTATTTTGAAAAGTTGATTGACATCTCTAATGAATGTCAAGTGCTTGATGCTCCTTTAACCAACACTCAACTTGTGGAAAAGGCACTCCATTCTCTTTCTGAAAAGTTTAATATAAGGATTTGTGCGATTGAAGAAGCTCATAATCTTGCTTCAATGGACCTTCATACCTTAATGAGTATTCTCAAAACATATGAGATGAACATTGAGAATTAAAGGGAATTGTACAAGAAAAATAATGTAGCACTTCAAGTCAAATCCTTGGAGAGTCAAATCGAAGAAGAGGATGAGAATCTTGAAGAAGTTGGTGATGGTGCAAATGTTGTCTTCCTTACTTGAAAATTCAATTCGATGGTAAGTAAGTTCAAGAATGATAGAAATAAGTTCAAATCCAAAGAGCACCAAAACCAAGACTTCAATCAAAAGTTCACTAAATCCCTTCTAATAGTACAAAAAGGAAATCAACTAAAGAGAACCAACTCAGATGGAACCAAATTTGATCCCAAACAACTTGAATCCGTACAATGTCATGCATTCTCGGGATAGGGTCATTATGTCAATGAATATGCAAATACCTTGAGGAACTTTGGTAAAAATCTATGAGGTTCTCTTGGTGACGACGAAGGAGAAGATGAAGGAGATCTAGAGATAGAGTCACAAGCAATGCTGGCTAAAGTTCGTGAACAATCTTTATCAGATGATGAAAATGTCATCGACAGTGTCATCCCAAATGTCACACCATTTGCGTCAACATCAGCTACGACATCTACATTTTAGCAGCATTCGAGAAGTACGAATTCTTTAATTATTCTGATGTTAATTGCTTTAGTGATTTTATTTCTAGTAGTGAGACAGATTGTGAGAATCAAGTTGACACCAAAGATGACATGATTAAGGAATTACAAAAACTTTGTAAAGACTTAATCATAGAATCCAAGCAACTTGACACAAATATAAAATCTTTAACTCTTGAGAATTCATATTTAAAAGGCATGATAACCCGTTTAGAGGTTTCACTTATCAAAAAAGATATTTAATTTGGTAAGATCAGTGCAAAATTGATCTAGCTAAAGCAACATTCCGTAAGCTCAACACGGGGACTTCAAAATTGAATGAGATACTCAACCTTAGTAAACCTACATATGCAGGTATCAGATATGAAAACTCTCTTAAAACAATAAGCTCAAACATCTTTGATAAAAATGAAAAAATAAGCTTTATAAAAGAAAAAGGGGTAAAGAATAGTGTTACACCCCGTAATTCCAGGACATGTATATAAAAACGTACGTAAGAAAATATGACTTTAAGATTTGAGACTCGTAGAATTTACCGAAATTATGGAAATGTCGGGAAACAAAACATTATGGATGAATGGGAGGGTGACACGTGTCACCCCCCCCCCCATACACACACTTGGTCTTGGACGAATTGACAAGGTCAATTGGTCAAGTCTTGAAAGCCAAGGCTTGACATTATTGACCAAGTCAATAAGCCCACTTGATACTTGATATTTAAATCTTCTTCATCCTATCCCCACAAGTGTTTTAATCTTGAACCTTAGTTTTATTATATATTCATCCTAGTAGCAAGACAAGTCTCAACACTTAGAAAAAAATCAAGAAACTTGAGCTAGACATTGAGAGCTCTCGGTTTTGCCCATTTCTCCACACAAAAAATTTTCGTTTGTTGTTCATAATTCACAATACTTCAACCCAAGGTTCCTAGAGGTATTATAAGGATATCTCAATACAAAGATCCCGGAAAAGCTACGTTTTTACATTAGTCGCAAGATGAAAACCTAAGTTGTCTTCATAAGTTTTGATTGGAAATTGATAGGAAAGTTGTTTATGAACTTCTAAGGGCTTCAAATAGCGGATTGAAGCGTGAAGGAAAGGAGCTAAGTTGCTAAGGAGAGACTTTGAATCTTGGAGTCATATTAGGGCTTATCAAGGTAACAATCTTGTCGTCTTAGTGATTAAAGATTACATATTGTTGTAGTTATGGATGTAAACAAGCATGAGATATATATAATGAAGGTTGATAAGTGTTATGAATATTGGAACCACTAATCCGAAACTAGCATGTTTAGCCTTTGAGATTGAAATTCAATTTGGTTATTAGTTTAGTCGTCGCATGTTATATAAAGAAGGAATTATAGTTGTTAAAGTTGTTTACGACTATATAACATGTTAGACTTAACAACTTGGATTGAAAAAGAATTGGAAAAGACTTTACATTGTTGTTGCACCTATTAGCCAAGAATGGCATTGGCTAGTGAACTACTTGGTATTAATTGTGGGGCAGAATTTTACACGTCCTGTAAGGCGTGTAATCCCCTTTGATTGGTTGGTGTGTTGAGCCTTAAATGTGGCATATTGGTTATTGATTTCGGGCCTTGAAAAAGGTGGAAAAGTATGTAAAAACAAAGGAAGTGCTGCCCAATTTTCCTTAGAATAAGTGACTTTACACTTAGAATATTCTACGTTAGAAAGTTAGAAGTTGATGGACGTATTATGGTAATTATAGGTTGACATACTGATGCGCGTTAAGATGCACACACTTTAAACGCAAGTGCACGTTATCGTGACAAGTAATATAGTCTTAGTAAGACCGAATATCGTCCACAAGGATTAGGGTCCAATTACCAACTATCTATTTTCTAGTATCTATTTGGTGAATTTATGATTGATTTGTTGTTTATAACTACGAATTATGCAAGCTATTTTAATATAAAGATGTACTTCAGTTGTGATGAGAATAAGGCTTCCATGTATCCTTACTATCTGCTTATGCTACTTACTAATGCATTAACTTATGGTATTCTTCTTTAGGAGAAAGCAGGTTTACGAAATCGTTTTATACTCCCGCTAGGGTTATATAAACACTCAACCCCAGTATCGCACCTTACCTACCTTCTGATAAGGATAACTTTATAGGAGGATTAAGAACAAAACCTAGTTGACCGTCACGCACAATGCGCAAAATTAGGGTTGTTAAGCCTCATCAACGCTTACATAAATAATTGAGGTATTTTCATCCCCAATCCAAGAATGTCTACCCAACTTACAAAGATATTCACAATCCCCCTTTTCGTAACTGATTAGAAATCATATAGTGATAATTAGTTGTCAATTAATTACCAAGAATTCAACTCAATTATTGGATAGATCTCACAATAAGAAAAATAACCATAAGCGTGCATTAATTCATAACATAAGTTTCTAGCAATTCAACATGGAAAGCCTATAAGAGAATTAGTTCTAGCCATAAATATGACAAGAACTAATTCAAAGTTCATCATAAAACCAAATAAAGTAAAGAAAAGGAAAAGAAATTACTAAACTAATGGTATCCAATCTCCAAACCAAAGTCTTGTGTTGTGCAAGAAGGGGAACCCTTAAAAACTGCCTAGGGTTCTCCTTTTATAGCCAAAGCCGCCTCTTTTTCCTTCGTGCCCGCCTGATTTTCGTCAAAAGACCTAATTTTTCCGCTCGCGCGGCGCACGGAAGTTCTGCGATCCCGGTGTTTTGGCGCCGCCCCGATATCTGCTTCAGGCGCCGCGGCGCAGTATCTTCTGTAGCTCCTCGGAGGTTTAGGCGCGCGCCCGCTATTGTCGAGGCGCCGCACAGTCTTCGACCTCTCGGATAATGGCGCCGCTACCGCTGATCGCAGGAGGCCGCGCTACCGGGTCTTGATTTCTCCTTCGCTCGCCACTTTCTCTGCTTTCCACTCGACATCTCCTCTTTTGCCCTCCTTTAGCTCTTTTTCCGCCATTTGGCCATTTTAACCACTTTGACTCAAAAGAAAGAAAAACTATCCTAATACGACACTTATATGTGCAAAATGGGACAAAAGACTAACTAAAATCGACTAAAAGGTGTATATAAAATACACCGATCAAATACCCCAAACTTAACCTTTGCTCGCCTCGAGCAAAGATAGAAAGAAATAAAATAAAAGACTCAAAGAACAAAAAATAAAAGACTCATCGCCATTGATCACTTTTGTCGCATTAGTGTTAACTAGAAAACATGAAGGTTAGCAAAATAATACGCAGGAACATATAGCATGAAATTTCAAAGACACTAAACACACGGCTAAATATTTCGCAAACTCATATTCATCATGCTTAATGGAAGTCAATATACTAAACCATGCATATAAATTCAAGAATTCCTATGGCATGCTTACTTGCTATTCTCCACTAATTCGATATGCATAAAGAGATCTTCGTGACTTTTAAGGGTTGTAATGTAGGTTTAGGTATAGGTAGGTAAAAATAGGCAATTTAGGCTCATTTCGTGTACCATAAGCTCTTCAGCTTTTCAGTATTCCCTTTTTTTCTTTTTATTCTTTTCTTCATTTCGATTCTATCTTTCCCCTCTTTTGTTTTGGGAGAGTGAAGTATATAATAATGACAAGCACCCCCAAACTTAGGCTTTTGCCTATTTCTTATTACTTTTGTATTGGGGTGCAACAGACTTATTCACTCTTTTTGTCTCTTTTTTAACACAATGTATTCCACTATTTCATATTTTCACTTATGGTACAATTTTGTGGGAATATAGGGTGTCAAAGAAGAAGTTTCAAATTTAGGCTCAATGGGGCTGACTAGGGATATTTTTAAAGTACGGGATAGAAAAGAATGGTAAGAATTGACTATCAAAGAAATGTCTGAGTCATCTCCCTAACATGCATATCCTAACTATTTCGCCTCAAATAGCAAGCAATCATAACACATAAGCATTTATCATTTAGTATGCGTAATTCAAGCAAGAAACTCCAAATAGACAGATTCTATGAGTTTTTGGCATATCTAACCTAAGTGTTTAGATAGTTGCTTCAATTCCGTTACATTATTTCACCTTACTTCACTAGGTGTTTCTAGCAACTACAGCAATTATGATCTTTGACAGACAATTATGACTCAAAAAAGAAAAAATTTTGGTGACTCAAAATAAACATAAAAACAATCAAAAAGACTTAAGTAAAACATAACATGACACATAAAGAAAATAAAACACAAATAAAACACCCCCAAACTTAAATCACACATTGTCCCCAATGTGTGTAGACTCAAAGACACTAAAAGAATTAAGACACTTACAAACTTTGGCTAAAATGGTGGTGGTGGCGGTGGATAATGCATCGACCATTGGTTGAATGCGAACTCAACTCGTTGATTTGTTGCCTTGTTTGCCGCCCTTGTACCATCGCGTGTCCAAGGTCTGCATCATCCTCATCTGATTTTGATACAATTGCTCCATTGTGGGCGTTGGAGGTTCTGCTCCTGTAGTTGGCCTGTGGCTAGGTCCTGCCTCATATTGAGCCCCTATTTCAGGCTCATCTTCGTCCATGGCGGCCTCTGCTGCTGTTGCTGCTGCTGGTTGTACTCTCCGTCCGCCGCCGGGGCTTGGAGTGCAGGAAAGAGTGCACTATCCCATAGGACACGGGCAGTTGGTTTCTTTCATGAGTGTCAGTGGGTATGTTTAGAACCGCACTCATGTGACATAGCTTGGTGATAACTGAGCCATGTCCCAATCCGCCTGTTGTTACCAACCTGCTGATTTCCTCAATGCTCTGCACTATTTCTTTCCCACATCAATCGCCAACCCTCATAATTCCATATATTAGTTTAATCCTATCTTCCGCACTCAGTGAAGTCGTGGATGAAATCACGCGGCGATGAAATATAGCCAACCTTTGGCTACTTTGTTGAATCGCACTGCTCAAGCTCTTGACCCATTTCTTCCAATATCAAAAAAACAGCCCCACGGTAGCTCACTTGTCGCAACGACATTCCAGTCGATGTAGTCAATGCTTCTAGACCATGTTCTAAAGTGATTCCAGTCACTTCTTTCTTCAACATCAACTGTTTTCAATTGTATATTTATATCCTCTGCTGTCACAGGCACATAGCGTCCCCTTACAAAGCATCCCCTTTCCACCTTCTCCGGAAAATTGGCATAAAATTCACGCACCATTGTTGTGTTTACTGGTGCTATCTTCTCTGGGTTCACAAATTTTCCCCACTCCCTTAACTCAATCATCGCCCGAATGGGCTCATAAACATCTTCTTCCCCATATGACTCCCTCTGGTAGTCCATTCCCCTTTCTGGTATTATGGGTCTGGTATCAAGCTTTTTGAATCTTTGGAAGGCTTCGTAACTCACAAACCTATTTTCATCGTATTGTGGGGTTGGGGTGGATGTGGAGCCTCTTCTCTTCCTGGTGGCCATGGTTTAAAATAGTTTTATGGAGCTTTTCAATTTAGTGGCACAAATGTTTCCTACACAATTGACAACTAGCAGCGAACACAATACCCCCAAACTTCAACTTTTCTACTCAGTACCCACACTCTTTTTCTACTCTCTTCTCCAAACTTCACAATCAACTTTTCAGTACCCAAACTACTTCAACTACAATACTCCTTCAACTACTACCTCTTGTGACTTTAGTAAAGGTTTCAAGAACAGAAAAAGATTACCTTTTTATGAGAAACTTCAAGCTTGTTCTTGTTTCAATTGGTGGTTTGAGGCTATGGAATGGAGCTTTGTTGGTTGAGATTGTTACACCCCGTACTTACAGGACATGTTTTAAGAACGTACGTAAGAACTCACGAGTGTTAAAATTTGAGACTTGTAAAAATTTATCGGAATTATGGATATTGTCGGAAATCGTATTATTGTGACGTATGGGAGGGCGACACGTGTCACCCCTTATTTGATGTCTTGGACGATTACATGGGCACGCGGTCATTTGACTTGTTAAGAAGACAAGTCTTGCTAAGTAGTAGAGCTTGACATGTTTGACTTAGTCAAGGGGACCATTAGTCTTGAGATTTGTAAGACTTCATCCAAACCACCCATTTGTTTGCATCTTGACCCTCCTTTGTGCTTTATAATACTACTAGTAGTGAGACTTAGTCCAACACTTAGAAAAAATTGAAGAGAATTGGATGAACTCCACTTTGAGCTCTCGGGTTCAAGGCCACTTGAAGAGCAAGGTTCATGAGTGTTATGTAAGTGTATCTCAATAGAAAAATCCCGGAAAAAGAGAGTTTACGTATTAGTCGCAAAGTGAAAACCTAGTGGCTTTCTAGGTTTTGGATTGGACGTTTGAAGGAAAGTTGTTGGTATGGTGCTAAGGGTCTCAACAAGCGGATTGAAGTGTCTTGGAGAGGTTCTAATCTACTAAGGAGCGACTTCGGATTGGAATTTGGATTAAGAATCGTCGAGGTATAATCTTGTTCTTTGAAAGTGTTACAAGATTTTTTATTGTTGTTGTTAGCTTTACATGTTGCTAGCATGAAGTTGATATGTAGAGGTTTATAATGATTATGGATCGATTTTAGCCTTGGAAATCCGATATGTAATGTAAGCCATGTTAAGTTGGATTACTAATTGATCGTCTATTAGAATAGTCGCATGTTAAATTACTTGAAGATTACGGTTTATATAGTCAAATACGACTTGATATCATGTTATGCTACCAATTTGGATTGAAATGGAAATTTGATAAGAATTGGTAGGTTGAACTCGGTGGCGAATTTGGACTTTTAGTTTGTTTTTCATTTGTATTGGACTACTTTCCAAAATGTGAGCCAATTGGGGTTGTTTAGTTTTTATTTGTATCGAGTACCTTATAGAAATTGTGAGCCAATTGGGGCTGTTTGGTTATTGTATTCGCCTTGAAAAATGTGGCAAAGTAAGTAGAAACAAAGGAAGTCTTGTCCGATTTTCCGTAGAATTTGGCGACTTAGCACTTAGAATATTCTACGTTTGAAGTAAGAGGTTAATGGACGATTGTGACCATGATAGGTTGAAGTACTAAGTATAGCGTATCCTACTTGAAGAATGGAGTAGCTCAAGGTTGATGTACTTTGGAGCAATTTGCTACTTGTCGACAATCGTCGCGGCGATGTGAACCTCTTCCTTCTTTTGACATGATTCTATGTATGGAATATACATGTAGTACTATTTCATGATTCCTTCTACTCTTAGAAGTTAAGAGGTATGTATGTTGATTTACTCTACGTAAAGGTTATGTCTAAGTTATCCTAAGTTCTTACCAAGTCTTATGGGGGATGTTGGTAAGAGTCGTTAGGGGGTATTTGGAGCCAAGTTGACTTGGCTAATTTACGGCACGAATGAGAATAAGTATCGAACAAGCCATTGCAGCGTTAATAAAGGAAAATGTAATGACAATTAATTATGTTAAAACAAGTAGAATTCTCCATCTGCATAAGCCAAGATAAGACAAAATTGTATTACATTTTCTAGATCATGGCTACTTGATTAAGATAGTTATAAATAAGTATAACTTATTCACAACGCACCAAAGTATATGTTACTTACTTTATAAGGATTTACGTATGAAGTTTTAAAACTATGGACCTCAAATTGTTAAAAGGTTAAGGGACTTTATTTTTCAAGTTATGAGACTTGATTCTTAAAGGAAGAAATGAATCGATTTAAAAGTATAGAATACTTGATTTGGAAAGTATTGATTTCTTGCCATTCTAAAGTTAAGAAACTTGTTTTCTTAAAAGATAAGAGACTTGAAGTATTTTGAAAGCTATGTGATTTGAATTGAAAGTATAAGTTTCTTGGTCATAAAAGGAATGAATTTGTCTAAGACATAAAGAGTTATAACGGCTTTATGGGAAGTTGGTTATAACAACTTTATGGAAGATTAAAAGAAGGGTTTTCTTCAGTAATGTAAGCAAAGAAATGATTTGAAATAAAGAAGGGCAAATTGTTTTAAAGGTACCAATTGCTTAAGGTTTTTAATAAAGAAGTCACTTGATTTAGAAGCCGGTAATTGTATTTCTAAAAAGGTATTGTGACTTGTCTTGAAAGGTGGATAGGACTTGATACTACGGTGGTTAGTATCGGGGAAGTTTTATTTGGAAAGGAGTCTTTTGAAAAGAATGTACGTACGTAGTACTTTGGCTTGGTTAATTGAGATTTAGCCTATATGTGCTGGTGATAGCCTTTGAGTGCAAGTATTATGTTTTATTACGTTGCCGCGACTCTCGGTTGGAGGGCCGGCTGTCTTGTTATAAGTTACTTGAACGTACCGACAAAGCTGATGGGATTCCACGTATGCTTAGCTATTTGTAGCACTTCGTTAAATTCGGATTTTATAAAAGACATGGTAGTGCTTATGTCTTGTTTGATGGTCATCGAGATAGGGTAAGAGTATAAACGGCGTGGCAAGCCCCAAGACGTTATACCACCTTCTCCAGGGTAAGAGTATAAGTGAGGGGTAAACCCCCAAGACGCTGTACCACCTGCTTTATGTGTTGTTTGACGACCGGTCGAGATAGGGTAAGAGTATAAATGAGGGGCAAGCCCCAAGACGTTATATCACCTTCTCCAGGGTAAGAGTATAAATGAGGGGCAAACCCCAAGACGTTATATCACCTTCTCCAGGGTAAGAGTATAAATGAGGGGCAAGCCCCAAGACGTTATACCCCCTGCTTTACCACCTTCTCCAGGGTAAGAGTATAAATGAGGGGCAAGCCCCAAGACGTTATACCACCTGTTTTGATTGATATTATGGGCGTGAGACCCATGGTTATGTTTTACACTTTTAGCTGTCGACAGTGATGGGAGATTCCACGGGCATGCTTTGATATTGGTGTGACTTGATCGCGTCCCAGTTTGGGCCGGGTAGTATATGTGTCCCTCCGTAGTGGGCCGGACTATGTTATGAAAGATAAGTAAGTTAGATAGAAATGAACTTAATGACTTCTCCTAAGTAAGCACGTAAGATATGGCTATAACTCTTAATGGAATGGGAAAAAGATATTGATGTGAAATTAAGTTCATAAGTGGTAATGACACGGCAGGATCTGGTATGTATTTTTATACTTGTCCTTGTCATTCTTTTGTACAGTTATGATCTGCTTATCAGACGTTATTTCGCTCCATATTCGCACTGTTGTAATCGACTTTCTTCGGGCCGCTCATGCCCGCATGTTTTAGGTACCATGTTGGTTATCCTTTCTCTTAGGATCACGGTTCAGTTTTTTAGAGGAAGCTCCATTTTCTCCGGAGGCTTAGCTCTTGGTACGGTTTTCCCGAGGTAGTAGATTCATGTATATTCAGGGTATGGCGGGCCCCGTCCCGCCACGGTGGTTATGTTAAACTCTTAGAGGTCAGTAGTCACATATTGTGGGTCGATTTGTAAAAGAAATGAGGCAACCTTGGTTGTATTTATATATGTTCGGAAGGTAGCCTACTCGGCTAACCTGTTGCTTTACTTCCGATGCTTTATTTATAAGTTTCATGTATGTTCCGCTGATTTTCTCGATGTTTACTCGTAGCGGTGCCTGTAGGGCACGATCGCGGCCCCGGCCTGGTCGTGACAAAAGTGGTATCGAGCGATTAGTCTCTGAAAGTGTCTACGCATCGCGTGTCAGTAGAGTCTTGATTATCGCTGTTGTCGCACCACATCTATAATCGTGAGGTCGCAGGACATTTAGGATTGGTTTCATTCTTCTCACTCCGAGATCGTGCCATGTAGCCGTGTGTTGTTGGTCGCTCTCCCTAACGAAAGTTATGTGATCGCAGCCACGAAAGCGCAAAGCGATGACCAGGAAGGACTATGTGGATTGCGTATCCGTGTTGGTAATGATTGTAGTTGTCACGACCGCCCGGCCCGCGTGATCGTGCCTACGGCACCCAAGTAGTCATACATCGAGAAATCAGCGGAAATATAAAACAAGACATGAAACAGCTTTATAAAATAAGACACGCTTTATGTGAGAAAACACCGCCTTTCGGCATATATATATAATCATAGTTCAAAGATTACATCCGACATCGTGCAACATGACTACAGCACTCTAAGGAAATATACAACTATGGCGACAGTGGCCCCGCCATACCCTCGATCATAAAACTATCTACAACAGGAGATCATACCAAAAGTAGAGCCTCGGAAGAGATGGAGCTCCCGACACCAACGTAGAGATCCTAAGAATGCGGATCTAGCACTGCTTGCCCTTACTGCGGCATGAACGCAGCCCCGGCGAGGTCGACAACAGTACTAAGTATGCGAAATCAGAAAGTACTTAAATGAAACATATCATTTTAAAACCAGTTTACAAATATGTATGAAACAACCACTTTAAACCGCACATAGTGCCACATCACAAACAAGAGCAACAATAGGTAATCAGAATGAGTCTTGTCTAGGCCGCGAATGATCGAAACAGGCCACTCGCCCCATCATCATTCTCGCAGCCTAATCTCGACTCGAGTCCGCATAGGCCACTCACGGGCCCGCATGGTATAACCCGCATCGAGGTAGCTACTCCTCGGCATCGCCCCGACTCACTGTCCGCATGGCCACTGCATCGCATGAGGTATAACCCCGCATACTAACCTCGAACTCGTAGCTCCGCATAGGCCCTCGACCCGCATGAGGTATTCTCGAATCATGGTCCTGCATCACCTCGAAGTCTACCCCGCATCGGAGGGCAGCTTAACCCCCGGTATCATCTCAAGAGGTGAGTGATAGTATAACAACTTATCTTTAAACAACATAAGCACAACAAGGATACTCACCTATACAAACGTTTACAAGATACTAACACACATAGCATCATATCATGTCTATTTATCAAACCATCTTTATTATTCTTTCACAATACAAGTCCATTATAAACACATAGCAAACTTGTTTCTTTTATAAATCTTAAGTGGTTATACTTACTTCCCATAAAGCTAGTATAACTCTTAAGCTTCGCTTTAAAACCAATTAGTTCTCTTCTTTAATATGATTCAGAGTCTTTTGAAATGTTTTCATTCTTATTATTCAAAGCTTAAGCGTGAGGCATTCGCGTAAGTATTATTCGGGCTTAAGCGAGGCATTGCCGTAAGTATTATTCAGCTTAAGTCAAAGACATTGCCGTAGTTATATTGTAAAATATCATGCTTTAGGAAGAATCACATACCTTCTCAAATAAAACCACCCGCTAAGTCAATATGTCGCAGAGTCACCTATAATAGTCACAGATATCTATTAAAGACTACTCAAGGTCATTCTAAACAGGGGTTCATAATTCTACTGGTAAGTCGCAAGACTTCCTACCCGGTGAGCTATATAAGTTCATCGTGAAAATAAATTCCTATGTAAGTACAGTTTGATTATTCTTCTTTAAACCCTTCTAAGTGATTAACACTTCAATTCTATTCGTGATATACTTCTAAGTATTTATACTTATTCTTATACTATAACAAAGTATTCTCTAATTCAAAAGAGGTTAGGATTATTACCTCGGTAAGCCCAATAATATCCTAGAAAAGTCACCTGAGCAAGGTTTTGCTCCTAAGTCAGATGCTCCAGTTAACCTTAGAAGTTCTTCACAACTTCTACTAAGTACTAAGGTATTTGGGCTAGGGTATTTTGGGCATTATAACGATACAAGAAGGTAACTTTTCTACCAAGGAGGGGTAGATTTTTGGCTAGGCTAGTGGTATTCTACGAGGCCTTCACAAGGAGGGGAGGTGTTGGACGAAAAGAGCTACAAAGGGAGAGGAGAGGATTTTCAAGACTTGAAAGCTTTGTGGATGAAGAACTCTTCATCTTAAGGGGGTATTTATAGGTCAAGAAGTTGGCCAACCAATGGCCAAGATTTAGACAAGTGCAAGGCAAGTGTAGGGTGAGGATTAACTATACACAAATATCCTACCAACTCCTTGACTTTGAGCAAGGCACCAAAACGTGCCAATCCCATTCCAATTGGCCCCATGGACGATTCACATCCACCAATCGGAGGTGCCAAGTGTCGCCTCCCGTTGGTCCAAAATGTTTCGCCTCTGAAAAATCCGCAAAAATAGAAATGGCATAGCCGAATTTACCCTACGAAAGTCGTGGAAACGCTTCATCGGAAAACTATTCGCTTTGTGAGTTGTGCCCAAAAAAATCGCCCAAGCCTAAACTTTAAGGCTAAACTTTTAGACGTATTCCCTTACGTACATACTCCGAAATACGGTATAACATTCTCCTCCTTAGAAACATTCGTCCGAATGTTCCTTCCAAGACAGTTAACGATAAGATTCTTCATAACTTAAACAGTTGCAAATGCCACACACGGCCACAAAACAACACTTAGGCATAAATGATAATGAAAATTTACAAGTAGGAAAGTGAATTACCTGGAGGTGTGGGGAATAGGTGAGGATACTTCGCCTCATGTCCTCTCGCCTCCCACGCCATCTCCTCCCCGAGCTCGTTCGCCATAAGACTTTGACTGCCACGCCCCGTCCGCAGACGCCTAACCCGACGATCGACTATCGCTATGGAATCTCTCATACGATAACCCCTGGCACACCGACATCGCCAATCGGTGTACCCTAGATGGATCCCCGATACATCTCCTCAAAGATAGATACGTGAAAAACCGGATGCACGCCTCCGGACGGACGGCAGATCCAACTCATAGTAACCTTGCCTACCTCGGACAACTGAAACGCCCCAATGTACCTGAGTTTCCTTCTTCCCGAATCTCATCACACCCTTCATGGGTGACACTTTAGGAAAACCCAATCATGAACCTCGAACTCAAGATGCCGACGACGATGATCTCGCATATGACTTCGCCGACTCAGTCATTAATAGCCTCTCTGATAAGCCTCACCTTATCCATCGTCTTGTACCAAATCTGGTCCCACTAGCCGCCGCCCACATCGAACCAACCTATAGGCGATCCGCACTTCCTCCCATACAAGGCCTCATAAGGCGCCATCTGAATACTGGAGTGGTAGCTATTATTATAAGCAAACTCAACTAGAGGCAAATGATCCTCCCAACTACCACTAAAGTCAATAACACAGGCTCGCAAAGATATCCTCAAGAGTCCGGATAGGCGCCGCTCGCCCGTCTGGCTCGTGGATGGAATGCAAGACTCGTGCTCACTCGCCCCTAAACCCTCTGGAAGGACTCTCGAGTTAGCCGTAAACCGGGCTCCTGCTCGATATGATCGAAGTAGGGACTCCATGCGATCGACGATCTCTGATGTAAAGTCGGCATAATCCTCACTAAAAGTCGCCCCGACGGAAGAAAGTGGGCTGATTTCACACCCCGACGATAACCCATATAGAATCATGTCTCCTCCGAGTGCGAGGTAATCCGCGATGAAGTCCATGTTGATTACCTCCCACTTCCGTGTCGGGATCTCAATCGTCAGAATAAACCACCGTGCCTCTCGTGCTCTACCTTCACCTGCTGACAACACGGGCACTGAGCTACGAACTCTGCAACGTCCCTCTTCAAGCCATCCCACCAATACATTGATCTAAGGTCGTGGTACATCTTGGTCGACCCTGGATGGATAGAGTAACGCTACGCGTGCTTCCCCAAGAACTCACAAGTCCTCAAACATCCGAACACATACCGCTCAAACCTTAGCACCCCATCAGGTGCTACTCAAAGGACCCTTGCCTCACGTAAGAGTCAGACACGATATCGAATCAAAGCCGATCCTCGAATCGTTGCCTCTTCACCTCCTCGACGATGGAAGACTCGGCAACCTCACGAACTCTAACCCCATCGCTATCGTAATCAATCAACCGACACCAAGGCTCGCTAACCGATGCAAATCACGAACCATGTCCTCCTCTCTAGTCGCACATCCGATAGGCTCCCATCGACCTACGACTCGTGAGCATCCGCCACAACATCGCCTTCCCCGGGTGGTATAGATATCAACATCGTAATCCTTAAGCAACTCTAACCACCGCTCTCGTCGTAAGTTCACTCCTCTGGTCAAGATATCTGGAGGCTCTTGTGGTCTGTATAAATATCCACGTGAACCCCATACAAATAGTGCCTCCAGATCTTCAAAGCGTGAATCACGCCGCTAACTCCAAATCATGGGCGGGTAGTTCTCTCGTGTTTCTTCACCGTCGACGATATGCTATAACCCCGCCATGCCGCATCAATACACATCCCAACCCGATGCCCGACGATCACAATACACAACATAACCATCCGACCCTCCGAAGAGTAAGAACGGGGCGGTCGCCTCTCTTTCAAGAATCGAAACCCCGCCACAAGCATCACCATCAAACTTGGCCGCTTCCGAGTCACCTAGTCAATGGTGCGAAGATAAGCAAACTTCTCCACGAACCGATAATAACTCGCAAGGCCCAAATCGCGAACCTCGCCGAGTAGTAGGTCTCGCCAAGTCTCGATCGCCGATTCGCCAGATTAACTCGAATGCCATCACCGGCAATATGCCCAAGAAACGCCATCAAGTCAACCAAAACTCACATTTGGAAAACTTGGCGATAACCGCTGGTCTCGAGAACTCACAAGATAGCCTCAACGCTCCGCATGCTCCCGCCTGAGCGAGAATAAACCAAGATATCATCAATGAACACTATCACAAACGTGTCCAAAATGGTTTGAACACTCGGTTCATCAAATCCATGAATACCACGAGCATCGTCAACCCAAAAGACATGACCGAACTCATAATGCCCGTCACGTCCGAATGCGATTCTAGGACATCCACCTCTCGACTCGCACTGATGATAGCCCGATCGCAGATCAATCTTGAGAAACATCTCGCACCGCAATCGTCGAACAAATCATCAATCCTCGAGAGGGTATCGTTCTTAATGGTCACTTGTTGTTACCGTAATCAACATTACGCTGCGCCCCGCCCTTCTTCTTCACGAACAATACCGGCGCTTCTGGAGAAACACCGGGCCTAATGAAGCCCTTCTTCAGCAAATCCCTGCCGATCCTTCACTCTCTCAATCCCTAAGAAAGCATTCTGTATGGCGGAATGGAAATAGCCGAGTATCCGCAATATGTCAATACAAAACTCAATCTCCTCTCGTGAGGGATACCCGAGGTCATCCGAAACACGCCCGGGAACTCACGACTACGGAATCGATCAAAACTGTACCGCAGCCTCGAGATCAAACACCCGAACTAGATGGTAGATATACCCTTCGCACTATCTTCCTAGCCTCGAGGTAGGAAATAAACTACCCCTGCGATACCGTGCTCCTCCCACTCAACAACCGGCCTCGTGAAACTGGAACCGCATTACTCTCTCTCGCAGCCTACATTGGCATAGCAAGAGGCTAGCCAATCCATCCCCATAATCACGTCGGTCAATCATCTCCAACTCTATCAAGTCGGCAGGTCCGACGATCAGAATGGTCACAGACAAGCCCTATATACCCGCCGAGCTACCACCGAATCACCCATCGCGTAGCTACTCGAAAGTGGTCTATGGACTCGTGCTCTATCCCTATCCTACTAGCAACAAGGGAGATATATAGGATGCAGTAGAACCCGGATCTATCAAGGCATAAACATCAAACCCAGAACCGATAAGGTACTGTGACGACATCGGTGAGGCCTCCCGATCCCGCTTACCGACAAAGCATAAATGCGTTCAAGACCGCTAGAATCGACTCGAGCCACGACCGCCGCGACTCCGACCCACGAGCACTCGCCCGGGCGAGTAATCAGAGGAGATGATGAAGCCGCCACGTAACCCGGCGTCGGGCCCTACCACCGCCACGCCCGGCCTGACAACCCGCAGTGACCGCCGCCACAATCAGAACAAGATCCATAAGTAGTACCACACTTCCCGTAATGGGATCTACCGACGGCCACACCGGGGTGGTCCCGATCGCCGCACTCGCTATTCGACGCCCAAGCCCCGGGCCCCGGTCCGCCTCGAAAACTCGGGCCGTGGCCGGCGACGCGGTGCAGAGTGCTCAGCCGGCCGTGGTGCGACCTAGATCGCCGAGGCCGCCACCACGATAACCACCGTAAGACCTCCCGCCCCGCCTTCTTCTCGCCGTCATCGCCCACTCGCCGACCTCGCGCCTCGCATCCAAGCGGCGCGTGAGCTCGCACGCGGTAATGTCCATACCCTACCGGGAGAGAAACCCCGCACATGACTCGCCATATAGTCGCTTCAGCCCTGACATAGCGGTGTACCCTATCCTCCATATCTCGCTACTAACGCCGGGACATATCGAGCCAATGAATCAAACTCGACATTGTACTCCCGACAAGGCGTCCTCTCGCCAAGCAGAAAATCTATCACCCGCGCCTCCTCATCCGCGAGGCAAGAAGTGAGCGAGGAAGCCTCTCGAGAACTCATCCCGTAGGCTGGGACGCTGCTCTCCACGATAACTCCCATGAATCAAACCAATCGATCGCGTATCACGCACTTATGAACCAAAGATCACGACCGGTCTCCGACGCCCGATCACTCTCAAAATCCTCTCGACCGACGGATGAACTCGCGGATCATCCTCCCGCCGACCCATAAAACTCCGGCTACAACTCAAGAAGTCTCGTAGCCTCAAACTCTCGCCTCGGTGAACAACGGTACGACCGAGCTGAGCTGAACCGCCAGATCCAGCCTCTCTCAGACGGGCCACAACTTTAGCCAAAAGTCGGGCATCTCTCAGACCTAACTCTCCGCCCGTGCCGCGGGATGCGAGTGCTGGTACTGTGGTCTCAGGCTGGGCCGGGCGGCCACGTAACTCGCTGCCTCGTATAGATCGGGCCCGAGCCCTCGTGACTGGGTGTCTCGCTAGCGCCTCCTGCCGCTTTGCCCTTCCGGGCCCGGTTGCTTTACGCGAGGCATAATCAGCATAAGAAAGGAATACGTTAGAGGGTCCAACCTATAACACACTCTAAAGCACGATCTCGTAATGAGAAGAATGGAAACCAATCCTAAATATCCTATAGCCTCTCGATTATTGGTGTGGTGCACAACACACCGATAATCAAGACTTACTAGATACGGTCAGAGACACTTTCCGAGGATTAATCGCTCGATACTACTTTTGTCACGACTGCCCGGTTCGTGGATCGTGCCTTACCGGCACCCAAGTAGTCATACATCGAGAAATCGAAATATAAAACAAGACATGAAACAGCTTTATAAAATAAGACACGCTTTATGTGAGAAAACACCGCTTTTCTAGCATATATATATAATCATAGTTCAAAGAAGCATCCGACATCGTGCAAATATGACTACATGCACTTAAGGAAATATACAACTATGGCGACAGTGGCCCGCCATACCTCGATCAGACAAAACTATCTACAACAGGAGATCATACCAAAAGTAGAGCCTCCTAAGAGATGGAGCTCCCGACACCAACGTAGAGATCCTAAGAATGCGGATCTAGCACTCGCTGCTTACCGCGTGATGAACGCAGCCCCGGCGAGGTCGACAACAGTACTAAGTATGCGAAATCAGAAGTACTTAAATGAAACATATCATTTTTAAAACCAGTTTACAAATATGTATGAAACAACCACTTTAAACCGCATATAGTGCCACATCACAAACAAGAGCAACAATAGGTAATCAGAATGAGTCTTGTCTAGGCCGCGAATGATCGAAACAGGCCACTCGCCCCATCATCATTCTCGCAAGCCTAATCTCGACTCCCGAGTCCGCATAGGCCACTCACATGGGCCCGCATGAGGTATAACCCCGCATCGGTAGCTACTCCTAAGATCGCCCCGACTCGGTCCGCATGGCCACACGCATCGCATGAGGTATAACCCCGCATACTAACCTCGAACTCGTAGCTCCGCATAGGCCCCCGACCCGCATGAGGTATTCTCGAATCATGGTCCTGCATCACCGAGTCTACCCCGCGACGGAGGCGCCTTAACCCCTGATCATCTCAAGAGGTGAGTGATAGTATAACAACTTATCTTTAAACAACATAAGCACAACAAGGATACTCACCTATACAAACGCTTACAAGATACTAACACACATAGATCATATCACGTCTATTTATCAAACCATCTTTATTATTCTTTTCACAATACAAGTCCGTTATAAACACATAGCAAACTTGTTTCTTTTATAAATCTTAAGTGGTTATACTTACTTCCCATAAAGCTAGTATAACTCTTAAGCTTCGCTTTAAAACCAATTAGTTCTCTTCTCATAATATGATTCAGAGTCTTTTGAAATGTTTTCGCTTCTTTATTATTCAAAGCTTAAGCCGAGGCATTCTGTAAGTATTATTCAAGCTTAAGCCAGGCATTGCCGTAAGTATTATTCAGCTTAAGTCAAAGACATTGCCGTAGTTATATTGTAAAATATCATGCTTTAGGAAGAATCACATACCTTCTCAAATAAAACCACCGCCAAGTCAATATGTCGCGCTACAGAGAGTCACTATAATAGTCACGGATATCTATTAAAGACTACTCAAGGTCATTCTAAACAGGGTTCATAATTCTACTAAGTCGGGCAGCACTTCCCTACCCATGAGCTATATAAGTTCATCGTGAAAACAAATTCTATGTAAGTACAGTTTGATTATTCTTCTTTTAACCCTTCTAAGTGATTAACACTTCAATTCTATTCTGTGATAAACTTCTAAGTATTTATACTTATTCTTATACTATAACAGTAAGTATTCTCTAATTCAAAAGAGGGTTAGGATTATTACCTCGGTAAGCCCAATAATATCCTAGAAAAAGTCGCTACCGAGCAAGGTTTTGCTCTAAGTTGTATGCTCCAGAACCTTAGAAGTTCTTCACAACTTCTACTAGGTACTAAGGTATGTGGGCTCGGGTATTTTGGGCATTATCACGATACAACAAGGGCACTTTTCTACCAAGGGAGGGGGGTAGATTTTTGGCTAGGCTAGGGGGGGTATTCGGCCGAGGCCTTCACAAGGGGAGGGGGAGGAGTGTTGGACGAAAAGAGCTACAAAGGGAGAGGAGAGGATTTTCAAGACTTGGAAAGCTTTGTGGATGAAGAACTCTTCATCTTAAGGGGGGTATTTATAGGTCAAGAAGTGGCCAACCAATGGCCAAGATTTAGACAAGTGCAAGGCAAGTGTAGGGTGAGGATTAACTATACACAAATATCCTACCAACTCCTTGACTTTGAGCAAGGCACCAAAAACGTGCCAATCCCATTCCAATTCGTCCCATGGACGATTCACATCCACCAATTGGAGGGTGCCAAGTGTCGCCCTCCCGTTGGTCCAAAATGTTTCGTCTCTCGGAAAAATCCGCAAAAAATAGAAATGGCATAGCCGGAATTTACCCTACGAAAGCTGTGGAAACGTTTCATTGAAAACTATTCGCTTTGTGAGTTGTGCCCAAAAAAATCGCCCAAGCCTAAACTTTAAGGCTAACTTTTAGACGTATTCCTCACGCATACTGGAAATACGGTATAACAAGAGTATAGTTGGTATTGTGACATACATCTATACGGAGTTATGTATGATGAGGGTCGACGCGTGTTGCTTAGAATAATTTTAGATTACCAGAATCGTAAAGACTAACTAGATATCGGGAAGGTATGGTATAGTTAATGAATTTTCGCCAAGGTTTTGTGTTTTATTTTGAGGTAATTGGGAAAGGATGAGTTGTCTGATAGGGTAGTGAACCCTTAAGAAGCCATATTAAGGAACCTAACGGAATGTCATGTTAATAGATTAAGCTGCGTAGTAGGCTTAAGAGAATTGTACGGATGAGGTCCGCATAGAGTGAGTAATGGTTGTTGTGATCGAGATAACATGGTTATGGTTTTATGAGAAGTTTTTATACCCGTTATTGGGGGATTGGTAAGGTAGGCTTGGAGCATGGAAATTGCGAGCCTAAGAATATTGATAACTGCCGAGACCTTAGATGTATAAGGCTTTCTCTGGCAATAAGATTTTAAGTCAGACCAAGGATAAGAGTTAAGTGCGACGAAGTGGTTAAGGACTACACGGGTCTCCCATGGCCTGGAATGGAGTGGGATCAGTTGGTAGTAGTTCCGCTATGTGACGGTCACGGGCGCAAGGCCCAAGTCTAGTTAATTATTTTACGAGTTCGTGGACGTTGCTCCACCTAACCAGTCACGAAGCCTAAATGGTCGATTTTTGTCTTAAAGAGTGACTCCAAAGATTAGTGGCCAGAATCGGTATGGAAGTTATGTATGTATGCTAGTATGAGTTGGAGTTACGGAAAGAGTACGACCAGTACGATGGATAGCAACCAAGTGTAAAGGAGTAGAGCCTGAATCCATAAGAACCTTTTGAGAAACTACACCCGAAAGTGCGGGCGGTAGTTGAGTGGGAATATGAGGTTTTCCCGGTGATGATACAGTCGTCAGACCCTAGTAGACCTAGTAGTGAGGATTATGACATACTTTGAGGTCATTATAAGTATGGGCTAGTTGGCTTCGTGAGTGCCAAGGTTGACATCTTAGTATAAATATTGTTACGCTGGGTGGCGTATGTAAAGGAGGGTGGTATAAGGAAACTATGTCGCACTTTAATTAGATTGGACTCCGAAAGAACATTCGAGGACGAATGTTTCTAAGGGGGGAAGAATGTTACACCCCGTACTTACAGGACATGTTTTAAGAACGTACGTAAGAACTCACGAGTGTTAAAATTTGAGACTTGTAAAAATTTATCGGAATTATGAATATTGCCTAAATCGTATTATTGTGACGTATGGGAGGCGACACGTGTCACCCCCTTATTTGATGTCTTGGACGATTACATGGGCACAAGCGGTCATTTGACCATGTTAAGCAGACAAGTCTTGCTAAGTAGTAGAGCTTGACATGTTTGACTTAGTCAAGGGGACCATTAGTCTTGAGATTTGTAAGACTTCATCCAAACCACCCATTTGTTTGCATCTTGACCCTCCTTTGTGCTTTATAATACTACTAGTAGTGAGACTTAGTCCAACACTTAGAAAAAATTGAAGAGAATTGGATGAACTCCACTTTGAGCTCTCGGGTTCAAGGCCACTTGAAGAGCAAAAATTTTCGTTGCTTGTTCTTTAAGCTCCACACTTTAAACCAAGGTTCATGAGTGTTATGTAAGTGTATCTCAATAGAAAAATCCCGGAAAAAGAGAGTTTACGTATTAGTCGCAAAGTGAAAACCTAGTGGCTTTCTAGGTTTTGGATCGACGCTTGAAGGAAAGTTGTTGGTATGGTGCTAAGGGTCTCAACAAGCGGATTGAAGTGTCTTGGAGAGGTTCTAATCTACTAAGGAGCGACTTCGGATTGGAATTTGGATTAAGAATCGTCGAGGTATAATCTTGTTCTTTGAAAGTGTTACAAGATTTTTTATTGTTGTTGTTAGCTTTACATGTTGCTAGCATGAAGTTGATATGTAGAGGTTTATAATGATTATGGATCGATTTTAGCCTTGGAAATCCGATATGTAATGTAAGCCATGTTAAGTTGGATTACTAATTGATCGTCTATTAGAATAGTCGCATGTTAAATTACTTGAAGATTACGGTTTATATAGTCAAATACGACTTGATATCATGTTATGCTACCAATTTGGATTGAAATGGAAATTTGATAAGAATTGGTAAGGTTGAACTCAAGGTGGCCGAATTTGGACTTTTAGTTTGTTTTTCATTTGTATTGGACTACTTTCCAAAATGTGAGCCAATTGGGGCTGTTTAGTTTTTATTTGTATTGGAGTACCTTATAGAAATTGTGAGCCAATTGGGGCTGTTTGGTTATTGTATTCGGCCTTGAAAAAGGTGGCAAAGTAAGTAGAAACAAAGGAAGTGCTGTCCGATTTTCCGTAGAATTTGGCGACTTAGCACTTAGAATATTCTACGTTTGAAGTAAGAGGTTAATGGACGTATTGTGACCATGATAGGTTGAAGTACTAAGTATAGCGTATCCTACTTGAAGAATGGAGTAGCTCAAGGTTGATGTACTTTGGAGCATTTTGCTACTTGTCGACAATCGTCGCGAGGTATGTGAACCTCTTCCTTCTTTTGACATGATTCTATGTATGGAATATACATGTAGTACTATTTCATGATTCCTTCTACTCTTAGAAGTTAAGAGGTATGTATGTTGATTTACTCTACGTAAAGGTTATGTCTAAGTTATCCTAAGTTCTTACCAAGTCTTATGGGGGATGTTGGTAAGAGTCGTTAGGGGGTATTTGGAGCCAAGTTGACTTGGCTAATTTACGGCACGAATGAGAATAAGTATCGAACAAGCCATTGCAGCGTTAATAAAGGAAAATGTAATGACAATTAATTATGTTAAAACAAGTAGAATTCTCCATCTGCATAGAAGCTAAGATGAGACAAAATTGTATTACATTTTCTAGATCATGGCTACTTGATTAAGATAGTTATAAATAAGTATAACTTATTCACAACGCACCAAAGTATATGTTACTTACTTTATAAGGATTTACGTATGAAGTTTTAAAACTATGGACCTCAAATTGTTAAAAGGTTAAGGGACTTTATTTTTCAAGTTATGAGACTTGATTCTTAAAGGAAGAAATGAATCGATTTAAAAGTATAGAATACTTGATTTGGAAAGTATTGATTTCTTGCCATTCTAAAGTTAAGAAACTTGTTTTCTTAAAAGATAAGAGACTTGAAGTATTTTGAAAGCTATGTGATTTGAATTGAAAGTATAAGTTTCTTGGTCATAAAAGGAATGAATTTGTCTAAGACATAAAGAGTTATAACGGCTTTATGGGAAGTTGGTTATAACAACTTTATGGAAGATTAAAAGAAGGGTTTTCTTCAGTAATGTAAGCAAAGAAATGATTTGAAATAAAGAAGGGCAAATTGTTTTAAAGGTACCAATTGCTTAAGGTTTTTAATAAAGAAGTCACTTGATTTAGAAGTTCGTAATCGTATTTCTAAAAAGGTATTGTGACTTGTCTTGAAAGGTGGATAGGACTTGATACTACGGTGGTTAGTATCGGGGAAGTTTTATTTGGAAAGGAGTCTTTTGAAAAGAATGTACGTACGTAGTACTTTGGCTTGGTTAATTGAGATTTAGCCTATATGTGCTGGTGATAGCCTTTGAGTGCAAGTATTATGTTTTATTACGTTGTCGCGACTTCTACTTGGAGGGCCTACTCTTGTTATAAGTTACTTGAACGCATCGACGGTGATGTGGGATTCCACGTATGCTTCCGCTATTTGTAGCACTGGGTTAAATTCGGATTTTATAAAAGACATGGTAGTGCTTATGTCTTGTTTGATGGTCACGAGATAGGTAAGAGAGTATAAATGGCGGCAAGCCCCAAGACGTTATACCACCTTCTCCGTAAGAGTATAAGTGAGGGTAAACCCCAAGACTGCACCACCCGCTTTATGTGTTGTTTGACGACCGGTCGAGATAGGGTAAGAGTATAAATGAGGCAAGCCCCAAGACGTTATATCACCTTCTCCGGTAAGAGTATAAATGGCGGCAAGCCCCAAGACGTTATATCACCTTCTCCGGTAAGAGTATAAACGGCGGGCAAGCCCCAAGACGTTATACCCCCCGCTTACCACCTTCTCCGGTAAGAGATAAATGGCGGGCAAGCCCCAAGACGTTATACCACCTGTTTTGATTGATATTACGGGCGTGAGACCCATGGTTATGTTTTACACTTTTAGCTGTCGACAGTGATGGGGGATTCCACGCATGCTTTGATATCGCGTGATTTGATCGCGCCCCATTGGTCGTAAGATATGTGTCCCTCCGTAGTGGGCGGACTATGTTATGAAAGATAAGTAAGTTAGATAGAAATGAACTTAATGACTTCTCCTAAGTAAGCACGTAAGATATGGCTATAACTCTAATGGAATGGGAAAAGATATTGATGTGAAATTAAGTTCATGTGGTAATGACACCAGGATCCGTATGTATTTTTATACTTGTCTTGTCATTCTTTTGTACGCTTATGATCCGCTTCATCAGACGTTATTTCTGCTCCATATTCGCACTGTTGTAATCGACTTCTTCTGGGCCGTTCATGCCCGCAGTTTTAGGTACTGTGTTGGTGATCCTCGCTCTTAGGATCTCGTCGCTTTTTATAAGCTCCATTTGCTCCGAGGCTTAGCTCTTGGTACGGTTTCCCGAGGTAGTAGATTCATGTATATTCGTGGTATGGCGGGCCCCGTCCCGCCACAAGTTGGTTATGTTAAACTCTTAGAGGTCCAGTAGTCACATATTGTGGGTCGCTTTGTAAAAGAAATGAGGCAACCGCCTTGTTGTATTTATATATGTTCGTGAAGGTAGCCCTATCGCTAACTCCGCTGCTTTACTCCGATGCTTTATTTATAAGTTTCATGTATGTTCCGCTGATTTTCTCGATGTTTACTGTAAGCGGTGCCTGTGTAGGGCACCGGGCCGCGTCCCGGGTCGTCGTGACAAAAGTGGTATCGAGCGCTAGTCCTCGGAAAGTGTCTACGCACCGTGTTCTAGTAGAGTCTCGATTATCGCTGTTGCGCACCACATCTATAATCGTGAGGCTGCAGGACATTTAAGATTGGTTTCCATTCTTCTCACCCGAGATCGCCATAGTAGCCGCGTGTTGTTAGGGTCGCCTCTCCTAACGAGTTATGTGATTGCAGCCACGAGAAAGGCAAGTGACCCGTAGCGACTATGTGGATTGCGTATCCAGGTTGGTAATGATTGTAGTATAGTTGGTATTGTGACATACATCTATACGGAGTTATGTGTCACACCCCGAAATTCGGGCCCGTGACTGGTGCCTTACCCCGGGCACCCTAGTGATACAACATCAGAGAAAATCAGCGGAACATACAACATGAACATGAAATAAGAGATAATATAAATAAACCGGCCAACCAAAACAGCTTGCCTCAGATTTACATAAAAACCCGAACAGCTTATCCTTTACAAACCCCGCCCACAATAAAGGCTGCACTTAAGAGAGAATAACAACCTATGACGGACAGGGCTCGCCATACCCCGAATGTACAAGAACCTACAACTCGGAAACCTACCAAAGATAAGCCTCAAGGAACTGAGCTTCCCAAAACGCTAAACGTGATCCTACTGTCGGGATCGACACCAATGTATTTCTACCGCGATGAACGCAGCCCGAAGGAGGTCAAGCATAACAGTACCAAGTATGTGAAATCAGAATATCGCAGCTTAAATCATAACAGTATATATAAAGCAGGAGACATGTATGATAACCAAAATACAGTACGCAACATAAAAGCAGTCAAAGTCACCACTCAAATATAACTATGGGTCTCACGCCCATCACATCCATCATGTTCGCATCATGGCCACATGCCCTGAATCGTGACGGTGTAGACATGTCCATGATGCAACACACAATAAGGCCGCATGGCCACATGCCCCGGACATCAGACGGTAGACATGCCCATGTAACCTCAATAACAATATATCGGGTGGTCAACCGCCGCACGGCCACACGCCCGAATATCAGATCGGTAGACACGCCCATGTTGCGCAATAACCATATATCGGTAATCAACCTACCGCATGGCCGCATGCCCCCTAATCGCGACGGTAGATACGCCCATGTAACATCAACAACAAGACAGAAATCAAAATGGAAACATACCCGTGGAATTCTCCATCACCGCCAAAGACGCCCAAGTAAGTTCTCAATAAGTCAACCGCCTCTATCGAGACGCCAGAATACGTAAATACCACACTTGCACAACAAAGGCTATCATCACAAGCATAGGCAAGTTTCACAACAACAAGCATAGGCAAGTTTCACAACAACAAGCATAGGCAAGTTTCACACAATTCAAAGTACTTTCATTTTATACAAAGTCCGGTTTTCAACCCCAAAATACTACATACGTTAAGTTCTTTTAAAAGAGATCCATTACTTTTATAAACGCTACCCGATACCCGTAGTATTAGAATGACCAACCCACATTCCTTTTCAAAATCAAGTAACAACATTCTTTCCTAAGTTCCGCTTGCCTAGTTTCAATTACTCAAGCTTCTCATTTTCAAATGGTTTCATAGTTCCCAAACTTAATCACTGATTCCTTTTAGAACAATTGAGTAATATATGTCTCACGCGAGAGTAGGTTATTCTTGTTTACAACATTCTTATTACAATGCATGATCTAGAAAATGTAATATCATTTTGTCTCATCTTAGTTTCTATGCAGATGGAGGTTTCTACCGTTTTAATACGATACATCATTATTCAATACATTTTCCTTTATTAACGCTGCAGTGGTCTGTCGATACACATTCTGATTTCCAAAATCAGTAAAAACATTATCCCTTTAAATAAAACCAAGTACTCATTACTCACGAATGAGGTTTCACACAAACATTCACATTAAAACAAATAAGTTAAGTCTCTTATCTCATAAGATCAAGTCTCTTAACTTCTAACATCAGTAAACCATTTTCTTTACCTTTCTTAAGACATTATACCTAACTCCACATAAAGCTAGTATAACTCTTTTTAAAACCTTTAAAACCAAGAGTTACTCTCCCTTCAAAACGATTTATAAATCTTTTGAAATACATCAAGTTCTTTATTATAACTAGCCGCTATAATTCACATCGCTACCTTTAAAACCACGAGTATTTTCTTACCTACATAAAGTCGTTATAACCAACTTCCCATAAAGCCGTTATAACACTTTATGTTTTACAACAATCAAATACAATTAACACACGTACGCTCACCGCACTACATAGTTCACACATATCATGCTAGAAGAGATGAAGAGGTTCACATACCTCGCGACGATTTAACGACAATAAGCAAAATGCTCCAAGTACTCCAACCTTGCTAGCCCTTTCCACTCCTCGAGTAGAATACGCTACTCTTAGTACTTTCACCTATAAAGGTCACAAACGTCTATTAACCCCAAAACACAAGTTTCTATCTTTCTACGTAAAATTGGCAAAGACTTCCGCAACAGAAATCTCCTCCTCTATCGAGGCCGCTATCAAGCCAACCAGTGGGTTAACACATCTAACCTGACGAGTACAATTCTACCACACAAGAATGCTACACAAGTCTCATCAGACATACCCCATGTAAATACAGCTCAGCTTCTTCAGCTTAAGTCAAAAGACATTGCCACAATCCAACGTTTAGTTCTATATATAGCATACTTCAACTATATAATCAACAAATGTAAACTCCAATTACAATAGGGACAAGATTATTTACCTCGATAAGCCCAAAATTATCCGAGATAAAAGTCGATCCCGAGCAAGGTTTAGCTCCTACTCCGAGTGCTCCAATCCGCTCCAAACAACCCTTAGAAGTTCTAACTAACTTCTACTCAAATCCTTCAACTAACAATGAAGATTTCCTTAGGGTTTCGGTTTGAGACTAAAGGACAAAAGGTAGTATTTCCTGACTCTACGTGATAGAGGTATCTTTGGAAAACTACAAGGTATAAGGCTAAGGTATTTTGGGCATTATAACAATACTGGAGGAGTATTTCAATACCACAAAGCGGTGTATTATACGAAACAACTAGGCTAGTGGTACCCTACCGCCAGACCTCACAAGTGGAGTGGAGACCTCACCCGCCAAAGGCCACTTTCTGGGGAGAGGAGCTCTTGGACGAGTCAACAAGAGGAGGAGGAGGGATTCAAGACTTGGAAACATTTGTGGACGAATGAAGTCTTCACAGCGTGGTATTTATAGAAACCCAAACGCCAACCAACGGCCAAGATCAAGCCACGCGTGCAAGGCAGTGTAAGGCCTTGATCAAGCCAAGTGCACCCTAACCCCTACTCCACAAAACATGGCACAAGACAAGCCACAAACAAGGCCAAAACAAGGCACAAAACAAGGAACCAATAGGCCAAAAACGCGAGCCACAATATCAATCCAATTCGCGGAACCAATCGCCCACTGACGCCACAAGCTTCAATGCGAGGGTGACACATGTCACCCTCCCGTTGGTCCAAAATGTTTCGCCACCCTAAAAATCCGCAAAATTAAAAAGGACATAGCCGGAATTTTCCCTACGAAAGTCGTGGAAACGCTTTCGCCTGAAAAACGACTTAGTCGGCACTTGTGCCCAAATTTCGAACCAAAGCCTAACTTAAGGCTCAAATTTTCTACGCACGCCCCACGCATATACCGAAATACGGTATAACATTCTCCCTCCTTAGAAACATTCGCCCCAATGTTCCTTCTCAAGTCTCAACACAAACACGCGCTAGTATAGCCTTTCATCGCTATACGCACGAAAACGATCATGCCACACCTGGCCATAAAAATAACAAACGCACCAATACTTAAACCCAAGTCAACGAGGAAACACCTCTAATCATCACAAAAACCCCTTACCTGAGGTCTAAAATATACTTCCTTCGCACCTACATTTCACAAAAGAAACGATCACACACGTTCACTTCTCCCCTATCTCGTCGTACCCTTCTCGAACACTCGAGCTCTTTCTAGTATCCGTACCACACTTCCGTCAACGCTTCGCTTTCCAACCCTCGAGTTACTACCTCCAAACTTGGTCATCTTACTACCCTCGATTTCCTCTAAGGCCATTCTCGCCTTCACGAACCGATTCTCGCCGAACGATCCACAAACTCATACGACGGTCATCTAAACTGGGCCTAGCACCTCGTGACTCGCCACCGCGACCACCCGTAGCTGACCTTCCTCGAACGGACGCCGGTTGGCCCGCAACATGGCCCCAACCCGACCCACCGTAGCGCCAACTTCCGCCTCTCGACACGAACACACGGAAGCTACCACCTCCATCTCACACTAACCAGATTTTTAAATCACACTATAGCACAAAGCTATCCGAACATAACACTTAACACATCATTAACATCAATACATACAAGTATCTACAGGTTAAGGATATACTGAAACTAGGCGTTCAAGGACCGCTAAAATCGAACTTCCACCGCGACTTACCGTGGCCCGCAATCGCCTAAGAGTCAGGCTATCCTACCGCTACCCTCGCTCGGACAGCCTTCGCCATATGGCCCCGCTGGCCGCAAGAATAACAAGCTCCTCGTACTACGACACTTCCCGAAATGCGGTCTACCACATCGACCACACCGAGGTAGGGTGATCGTGATCCGCCAACACCCCTACTCCCGAACATTCAAACTCGGGAGCCCCGACCGCCTCGAATATCCTGGCGGTCCCGGCGTCGCGGAGGACCACTCGCAATGGCGAGGTACATAACTAGTTCACTGGCCGAGGCGGTCCGCCTCGAAGTCGCCAAAATATCCGCCGCCTTGGCCTTCTTCTCGCGAAAGCCGTCCACCTGCCGACCGCGCCTCGCACCCAAGTGCATGAGCTCGAACGCGGCAATGTCCATGCCCGCCAAGAGAAACACCCGCACAAGACTCGGCCATATAATCATCTAGCCCGACGTAGCGACGCACCCTATCTTCCATATCTGCAACTAGCGCAGGACATATCGAGCCAAAGAATCGAACTCGACATTGTACTCCCGACAGCGCGCCTCTCTGCCTCAAGAATAAAAATCGTTTACCGCGTTCTCCTCATCTCGCGAGGCAAGAAGTGCGTGAGAAAAGCCCCCAAAACTCATCCCATACCGGAGGCGCATGCTCTCCCGAAAGCTCCCACGAATCAAACCAATCGATCGCGTATCACGCACCGATGCGAACCGGCGTCACAGACTCGGCTCAAGCCTCGATCACCCGTGACGATCCTTCAGAATCGACGGATGAACTCCTCGCGGATCATCCTCGTGCCTCACCCATAAAACTCGCGGCTGCAACTCGTAAAGTCCCGTAGCCTCAAACTATTCGCTTCGTGCACTACAGTGTCTGAACTGAACCGCCGCATCCACTGCCTCATATCCGCCACAACCTCGCCAAAATCGCCATCTCTCGCGACCATCTCTCCCCGCCTGCATCATGGATCGAGGCTCGTGTATCAGAGTCTCGCAGCCCATCGCCGCGCTTAAACTCTTTGGCTGGCGGCGCCGCAAAACTCGCCGTCAAGCACTACTCGTATTGACCGCTCGCGCTCGCATTCTTCTCAATCCTACTAGCAGCCTCGCCGCTTTGCCCTTCGGGCCTCGTTTTCGCAGAGGCATAATCGTAAAACGAAACACGCCGCAGGGTCCAACTTATAACACGCCTCTAAGGCACGATCTCGTAATGAGAAGAATAGAAACCAATCCTAAATGTCCTATAGCCTCCGATTATAGATGTGGTGCACAACACACCGATAATCAAGACTTACTGTAGACACGGTCTCGTAGACACTTTCCGAGGACTAATCGCCTGATACCACTATGTCACACCCCGAAATTCGGCCCGTGGATCGTGCCTTACCCTGCACCCTAGTTATACTACATCAGAGAAAATCAGAGTAACATACAACATGAACATGAAACAAGAGATAATATAAATAAACCGCCAACCAAAACAAAGCTTGCCTTCAGATTTACATAAAAACCCGAATAGTTATCCTTTTACAAACCCCGCCACAACAAAGGCTGCACTTCTAAGAGAATAACAACCTATGACGGACAGTGGCCCCGCCATACCTCGAATGTACAAGAACCTACAACTCTGGAAACCTACCAAAGATAAGCCTCCGAAGGAACGGAGCTTCCCAAAACGCTGAAACGTGATCCTACAAGCGGGGATCGACAGCCAATGTATTTCTACCATGCAGATTGAACGCAGCCTCAAGGAGGTCAAGATAACAGTACCAAGTATGTGAAATCAGAATATCGCAGCTTAAATCATAATTCATATAAAGCAGAGACATGTATGATAACCAAAATACAAGACGCAACATAAAAGCACCAAGTCGTGACTCACGCCTCAAAGTCACCACTCAAATATAACTACGGGTCTCACGCCCATCACATCCATCATGTTCGCATCACGGCCACATGCCCCTATCATCGCAGACGGCAGTAGACATGATGCAACACACACAAGCCACATGCCCCTGGACATCAGACGGCAGACATGCCCATGTAACCTCAATAACAATATATCTGGTGGTCAACCCCGCCGCACGCCACATGCCCCGAATATCAGACGGTGTAGACACGCCCATGTTGCAATAACCATATATCGTAATCAACCCGCCGCACGGCCGCATGCCCTAATATCGCAGACGGTATACGCCCATGTGACATCAACAACAAGACTAAATCAAAATGGAAACATACCCGTGGAATTTCCATCACCGCCAAAGACGCTCCAAGTAAGTTCTCAATAAGTCAACCGCCTCTATCGAGACGCCAGAATACGTAAATACCACACTTGCACAACAAAGGCTATCATCACAAGCATAGGCAAGTTTCACAACAACAAGCATAGGCAAGTTTCACAACAACAAGCATAGGCAAGTTTCACACAATTCAAAGTACTTTCATTTTATACCAAAGTCCGGGTTTTCAACCCCAAAAATACTACATACGTTAAGTTCTTTTTAAAAGAGATCCATTACTTTTATAAACGTCACCCGATACCCGTAGTATTAGAATGACCAACCCACATTCCTTTTCAAAATCAAGTAACAACATTCTTTTCCTAAGTTCCAGTTTGCCTAGTTTCAATTACTCAAGCTTCTCATTTTCAAATGGTTTCATAGTTCCCAAACTTAATCACTTGATTTTTAGAACAATTGAGTAATATATGTCTCACGTGAGAGTAGGTTATTCTTGTTTACAACATTCTTATTACAGCAGCCATGATCTAGAAAATGTAATATCATTTTGTCTCATCTTAGTTTCTATGCAGATGGAGGTTTCTACTGGTTTTAATACGATACATCATTATTCAATACATTTTCCTTTATTAACGCTGCAGTGGTCTGTCGATACACATTCTGATTTCCAAAATCAGTAAAAACATTATCCCTTTAAATAAAACCAAGTACTCATTACTCACGAATGAGGTTTCACACAAACATTCACATTAAAACAAATAAGTTAAGTCTCTTATCTCATAAGATCAAGTCTCTTAACTTCTAACATCAGTAAACCATTTTCTTTACCTTTCTTAAGACATTATACATAACTCCCCATAAAGCTAGTATAACTCTTTTTAAAACCTTTAAAACCAAGAGTTACTCTCCCTTCAAAACGATTTATAAATCTTTTGAAATACATCAAGTTCTTTATTATAACTAGCCAGTTATAATTCACATCAGTTACCTTTTAAAAACCACAGAGTATTTTCTTACCTACATAAAGCTGTTATAACCAACTTCCCATAAAGCCGTTATAACACTTTATGTTTTACAACAATCAAATACAATTAACACACGACGCTCACCGCACTACATAGTTCACACATATCATGCTAGAAGAGATAGGAAGAGGTTCACATACCTCGCGACGATTTAACGACAATAAGCAAAATGCTCCAAGTACTCCAACCTTGCTAGCCCTTTCCACTCATCGAGTAGAATACGCTACTCTTAGTACTTTCACCTATAAAGGTCACAAACGTCTATTAACCCCAAAACACAAGTTTCTATCTTTCTACGTAAAATTCGGCAAGACTTCCCCGCAACAACAGAAATCTCCTCCTCTATCGAGGCCGCCATCAAGCCAACCAGTGTGGGTTAACACATCTAACCTGACGAGTACAATTCTACCACACAAGAATGCTACACAAGTTCATCAGACATACCCCATGTAAATACAGCCTGGGCTTCTTCAGCTTAAGTCAAAAGACATTGCCACAATCCAATGTTTAGTTCTATATATAGCATACTTCAACTATATAATCAACAACAGGTAAACTCCAATTACAATAGGGGGACAAGATTATTTACCTCGATAAGCCCAAAATTATCCGAGATAAAAGTCGATCCTGAGCAAGGTTTAGCTCCTACTCCGAGTGCTCCAATCCGCTCCAAACAACCCTTAGAAGTTCTAACTAACTTCTACTCAAATCCTTCAACTAACAATGAAGATTTCCTTAGGGTTTCGGTTTGAGACTAAAGGACAAAAGGTAGTATTTCCTGACTCTACGATAGAGGTATCTTTGGAAAACTACAAGGTATAAGGCTAAGGTATTTTGGGCATTATAACAATACTGGAGGAGTATTTCAATACCACAAAGGGGTGTATTATACGAAACAACTAGGCTAGTGGGTACCCACTGCTAGACCTCACGCTTGGAGTGGAGACCTCACCCGCCAAAGGCCACTTTCAAAGGGAGCGGAGCTCTTGGACGAGAGAAACCAAGAGGGAGGGGCGTGATTCACGACTCGGAAACATTTGTGGATGAATGAAGTCTTCACAAAGGGGGGGTATTTATAGCAAACCCAAATGCCAACCAATGGCCAAGATCAAGCCATGTGCAAGGCAAGTGTAAGGCCTTGATCAAGCCAAGTGCACCCTAACCCCTACTCCACAAAACATGGCACAAGACAAGCCACAAAACAAGGCCAAAACAAGGCACAAAACAAGGAACCAATAGGGCCAAAAACGTGAGCCACAATATCAATCCAATTCGTGAACCAATCGTCCACTTGGACGCCCACAAGCTTCCAATGTAAGGGTGACACATGTCACCCTCCCGTTGGTCCAAAATGTTTCGTCACCCGGAAAAATCCGCAAAAATTAAAAAGGACATAGCCGGAATTTTCCCTACGAAAGCTGTGGAAACGTTTCGTCGGAAAACGACTCTAGTCGGCACTTGTGCCCAAATTTCGAACCAAAGCCTAACTTAAGGCTCAAATTTTCTACGTACGTCCTTACGTACATACTCTGGAAATACGGGGTATAACATTATGTATGAGGGTCAGACGCGTGTTGCCTAGAATAATTTTAGATTACCAGGAATTGGTAAAGACTAACTAGATATCGGGAAGGTATGGTATAGTTAATGAATTTTCGCCAAGGTTTTGTGTTTTATTTTGAGGTAATTGGGAAAGGATGAGTTGTCTGATAGGGTAGTGAACCCTTAAGAAGCCATATTAAGGAACCTAACGGAATGTCATGTTAATAGATTAAGCTGCGTAGTAGGATTAAGAGAATTGTACGGATGAGGTCCGCATAGAGTGAGTAATGGTTGTTGTGATCGAGACAACATGGTTATGGTTTTATGAGAAGTTTTTATACCCGTTATTGGGGGATTGGTAAGGTAGGCTTGGAGCATGGAAATTGCGAGCCTAAGAATATTGATAACTGCCGAGACCTTAGATGTATAAGGCTTTCT
The DNA here is from genome assembly GCA_029844215.1 of Przewalskia tangutica. Taxonomy (NCBI): domain Eukaryota; kingdom Viridiplantae; phylum Streptophyta; class Magnoliopsida; order Solanales; family Solanaceae; genus Przewalskia; species Przewalskia tangutica. The sequence goes on from CM056734.1 coordinate 86,714,925, forward strand.
CTGCAATAAGATTTTAAGTCGCACCAAGGATAAGAGTTAAGTCGCGACGCCGAAGCGGGTTAAGGACTCGCACGGTCTCCCATGGCCTGGAATGGAGTGGGATCAGTTGGTAGTAGTTCCGCCATGTGACGGTCACGGGCGCAAGGCCCAAGTCTAGTTAATTGTTTTACGAGTTCGTGGACGTTGCTCCACCGAACCGTGTCACGGAAAGCCTAAATGGTCGTATTTTTGTCTTAAAGAGTGACTCCAAAGATTAGTGGCCAGAATCGGTATGGAAGTTATGTATGTATGCTAGTATGAGTTGGAGTTACGGAAAGAGTACGGCCAGTACGATGGATAGCAACCAAGTGTAAAGGAGTAGAGCCTGAATCCATAAGAACCTTTTAAGGAAACTACACCCGCGTGAGGCGGTAGTTGAGTGGGAATATGAGGTTTTCCCGGTGATGATACAGTCGTCAGACCCTAGTAGACCTAGTAGTGAGGATTATGACATACTTTGAGGTCATTATAAGTATGGGCTAGTTGGCTTCGTGAGTGCCAAGGTTGACATCTTAGTATAAATATTGTTACGTGGCCATGGGTGGCGTATGTTGTAAGGAGGGTGTGGTATAAGGAAACTATGTCGCACTTTAATTAGATTGGACTCCGAAAGAACATTCGAGGACGAATGTTTCTAAGGGGGGAAGAATGTTACACCCCGTACTTACAGGACATGTTTTAAGAACGTACGTAAGAACTCACGAGTGTTAAAATTTGAGACTTGTAAAAATTTATCGGAATTATGGATATTGCCTAAATCGATATTAGGACGTATGGGAGGGCGACACGTGTCACCCCCTTATTTGATGTCTTGGACGATTACATGGGCACAAGCGGTCATTTGACCTTTGTTAAGAAGACAAGTCTTGCTAAGTAGTAGAGCTTGACATGTTTGACTTAGTCAGGGGACCATTAGTCTTGAGATTTGTAAGACTTCATCCAAACCACCCATTTGTTTGCATCTTGACCTCCTTTGTGCTTTATAATACTACTAGTAGTGAGACTTAGTCCAACACTTAGAAAAATGAAGAGAATCGATGAACTCCACTTGAGCTCTCTGTTCAAGGCCACTAAGAGCAAAAATTTTCGTTGCTTGTTCTTTAAGCTCCACACTTTAAACCAAGGTTCATGAGTGTTATGTAAGTGTATCTCAATAGAAAATCCCGAAAAAGAGAGTTTACGTATTAGTCGCAAAGTGAAAACCTAGTGGCTTTCTAGGTTTTGGATCGACGCTTGAAGGAAAGTTGTTGGTATGGTGCTAAGGTCTCAAATGCGGATTGAAGTGTCTTGGAGAGGTTCTAATCTACTAAGGAGCGACTTCGATTGGAATTTGGATTAAGAATCGTCGAGGTATAATCTTGTTCTTTGAAAGTGTTACAAGATTTTTATTGTTGTTGTTAGCTTTACATGTTGCTAGTACGGTTGATATGTAGAGGTTTATAATGATTATGGATCGATTTTAGCCTTGGAACTGATATGTAATGTAAGCCATGTTAAGTCGATTACTAATTGATCGCCTATTAGAATAGTCGCATGTTAAATTACTCAAGATTACGTTTATATAGTCAAATACGACTTGATATCATGTTATGCTACCAATTTGGATTGAAATGGAAATTTGATAAGAATTGGTAAGGTTGAACTCAAGGTGGCGAATTTGGACTTTTAGTTTGTTTTTCATTTGTATTGGACTACTTTCCAAAATGTGAGCCAATTGGGGTTGTTTAGTTTTTATTTGTATTGAGTACCTTATAGAAATTGTGAGCCAATTGGGGTTGTTTGGTTATTGTATTCGCCTTGAAAATGTGGCAAAGTAAGTAGAAACAAAGGAAGTCTTTGTCCGATTTTCCGTAGAATTTGGCGACTTAGCACTTAGAATATTCTACGTTTGAAGTAAGAGGTTAATGGACGATTGTGACCATGATAGGTTGAAGTACTAAGTATAGCGTATCCTACTGAAGAATGGAGTAGCTCCAGGTTGATGTACTTTGAAGCATTTTGCTACTTGTCGACAATCGTCGCGAGGTATGTGAACCTCTTCCTTCTTCTGACATGATTCTATGTATGGAATATACATGTAGTACTATTTCATGATTCCTTCTACTCTTAGAAGTTAAGAGGTATGTATGTTGATTTACTCTACGTAAAGGTTATGTCTAAGTTATCCTAAGTTCTTACCAAGTCTTATGGGGGATGTTGGTAAGAGTCGTTAGGGGTATTTGGAGCCAAGTTGACTTGGCTAATTTACGGCACGAATGAGAATAAGTATCGAACAAGCCATTGCAGCGTTAATAAAGGAAAATGTAATGACAATTAATTATGTTAAAACAAGTAGAATTCTCCATCTGCATAGAAGCTAAGATAAGACAAAATTGTATTACATTTTCTAGATCATGGCTACTTGATTAAGATAGTTATAAATAAGTATAACTTATTCACAACGCACCAAAGTATATGTTACTTACTTTATAAGGATTTACGTATGAAGTTTTAAAACTATGGACCTCAAATTGTTAAAAGGTTAAGGGACTTTATTTTTCAAGTTATGAGACTTGATTCTTAAAGGAAGAAATGAATCGATTTAAAAGTATAGAATACTTGATTTGGAAAGTATTGATTTCTTGCCATTCTAAAGTTAAGAAACTTGTTTTCTTAAAAGATAAGAGACTTGAAGTATTTTGAAAGCTATGTGATTTGAATTGAAAGTATAAGTTTCTTGGTCATAAAAGGAATGAATTTGTCTAAGACATAAAGAGTTATAACGGCTTTATGGGAAGTTGGTTATAACAACTTTATGGAAGATTAAAAGAAGGGTTTTCTTCAGTAATGTAAGCAAAGAAATGATTTGAAATAAAGAAGGGCAAATTGTTTTAAAGGTACCAATTGCTTAAGGTTTTAATAAAGAAGTCACTTGATTTAGAAGTTCTGGTAATTGTATTTCTAAAAGGTATTGTGACTTGTCTTGAAAGGTGGATAGGACTTGATACTACGTGGTTAGTATCGGGAAGTTTTATTTGGAAAGGAGTCTTTTGAAAAGAATGTACGACGTAGTACTTTGGCTTCGTTAATTGAGATTTAGCCTATACGTGTGGTGATAGCCTTTGAGTGCAAGTATTATGTTTTATTACGCGTCGCGACTTCGGTTGGAGGGCCTACCGTCTTGTTATAAGTTACTTGAACGCACGACAAAATGATGGGATTCCACGTATGCTTCCGCTATTTGTAGCACTGGGTTAAATTCCTGATTTTATAAAAGACATGGTAGTGCTTATGTCTTGTTTGATGGTCACGAGATAGGTAAGAGTATAAACGGCGGCAAGCCCCAAGACGTTATACCACCTTCTCCGTGGTAAGAGTATAAGTGAGGTAAACCCCAAGACGCTGTACCACCCGCTTTATGTGTTGTTTGACGACCTACGAGATAGGTAAGAGTATAAACGGCGGGCAAGCCCCAAGACGTTATATCACCTTCTCCGGTAAGAGTATAAACGGCGGGCAAACCCCAAGACGTTATATCACCTTCTCCAGGTAAGAGTATAAACGGCGGGCAAGCCCCAAGACGTTATACCCCGCTTACCACCTTCTCCGTGGTAAGAGTATAAATGGCGGGCAAGCCCCAAGACGTTATACCACCGTTTTGATTGATATTACGGGCGTGAGACCCATGGTTATGTTTTACACTTTTAGTCCGCCGGTGATGGGAGATTCCACGCATGCTTTGATATCGCGTGATTTGATCGCGCCCCGCCAGTCGGTAGTATATGTGTCCCTCCGTAGTGGGCCGGACTATGTTATGAAAGATAAGTAAGTTAGATAGAAATGAACTTAATGACTTCTCCTAAGTAAGCACGTAAGATATGGCTATAACTCTTAATGGAATGGGAAAAAGATATTGATGTGAAATTAAGTTCATAAGTGGTAATGACACGGCAGGATCTGGTATGTATTTTTTATACTTGTCCTTGTCATTCTTTTGTACAGTTATGATCTGCATCAGACGTTATTTCGCTCCATATTCTACTGTTAGAATCGACTTCTTCTGGGCCGTTCATGCCGCAGTTTTAGGTACTGTGTTGGTGATCCTTGCTCTTAGGATCTCGCTCGCTTTTTATAAGCTCCATTTGCTCCGAGGCTTAGCTCTTGGTACGGCTTTCCCGAGGTAGTAGATTCATGTATATTCGTGGTACGGCGGGCCCCGCCCCGCCACAGGTTATGTTAAACTCTTGAGGTCCTGTAGTCACATATCAGGTCAGCTTTGTAAAAGAAATGAGGCAACCGCTTGCTTGTATTTATATATGTTCGTGAAGGTAGTACTCTGGGCTAACCCGTTGCTTTACTTCCGATGCTTTATTTATAAGTTTCATGTATGTTCCGCTGATTTTCTCGATGTTTACTCGTAGGGTGCCTGTGTAGGCACTGGCCGCGGCCTGGGTCGTGACAGAGATGGCTAAGGGTTTTTGGGAATTTAAGAGTTTAGGTTGTGGCTGGGTTGGATTTGTGGAGGATTTGTGAGCAAATTTCTGGAATTTCGTGGGTTTTTGGAGAGGGAAGGTTAGGTTTTTGAATTTGGAATTGGGAAAAATCTGATTTTTGGGCGTTTAAAGTTCTGGATTTCGCCGGCCATGCGCCTAAACTTGGCCAATTTTCTGGGATTTTGGCGCCGCGCCGCTTCCCTGGCCGCGCGCTTAAACTGCTCGCTGCTTCTTCGCCGCGCATGCTCGCTCTGGCGCCAAGGCGCTACCCGCTTTTCGAAATTCGCTTTTCTTCGCTTTTTCGCCGCTTATTCCTCAGACCTATCAATCACAAAGACAAACACAAGAAACCAAGACCGTGAGATTGTTTCTGCATAAAATAAAATAAACTAAAGATGTAAATTAAAATAACATAATTGAAAACGCTGGGTTGCCTCCCAAGTAGCTGCTTTTAACGCCTTTAGCCGGACGCAGTTCCTTAGCCTTAATAACCCAGGGTGGATTGAGCCCCAACCTATCCATTTCCTCCACATTTGGCGTTTTCTTCTTTTCTTCTTAGCATTATCGGAAGGGGAGTTCAGAATACTTACCTCCTTTAGTGGCATTTCAAAGAAACCATGCCCGCTTGGGCTCATCGCTCTTTGGTTGACTTGTATTGGCTCGCATGGGGTTTGATGGTGCTGATTGCAGCACCCACTCCTTGTTGGTGGCTCAATAACGTGTTTAAAACTTTAAACACCATTTCTTCGAACTCCACCCTTAGTGTTAATTCTCCTCTTTCAACATCAATCAAAGCTCTCCCGCTGCTAGGAATGGCCTCCCAATATGATAGGGATTGCGCCTTCTTCCATATCTAGAATGAGGAAGTCCGCAGGAAAGAAGAATTTTCCTACTTTCACAATCACGCCCTCGATCTTGCCTCGATGAACCATCGCCCGCTTCGGCCACCGTAGGCTTATCGTGGTTGGTTGGCCTCACCCAACTCTAATCTTTTAAAACCGATAAGGGCATCGATTTATACTCGCCTAAATCATACAAGGCTCATGCAGTCACCCCGCCCATCGCAAGGTAGTGTAAATCTTCCGTGATCCTTTAGCTTTGGTGGTAACTTTTTCTGCAAGATAGCACCACACTCTTCTGTTAGTGCTACTATTTCATACTCTGCCAGCTATTCTTCTTCCCCAAAATCTCCTTCATAAACTTGAAATAAGAGGGCATCTGCTCTAATGCTTCTATGAAAGGTATGTTGATATGCAGCTTTCTGAATGTCTCCAAAAATTTGGAGAATTGTTTATCAACAACCTTTCGCTGTAGTCTCTGGGGGAAAGGGATCTTCTATGTATACTCCTTCTCCGAGTTTTCTCTTTGTTGGGCTAGGCTCAATCACCTTCTCTTTTCTAACTCGCTTTCTCAACCATCTGGCCGGCGCGATCACGCCCAATCGTCTTCCACTTTCAATCGCATCGCTCGACATCGCTTCCCTGATTTACCTGTATTGCTTCGCAATGTCCCCGTGGCTCTGCTTGCTCTGCTTTGCTAGCCGACCCACCTGGTTCTCAAGTTTCAACGAGGATCTAGCTTCGCTATGAATCGCGTCTGGCGCTGGGTGCGCCGCTACAATGCCACTATCCGCTTTTCTTTCAACCGGTGCATTGAATCGCTGAGGCCGCGGGCTTGAATGGCGGTTGCCGATTCTCGCTCACGATTCGCATCGCCCCTATACGATTCTCACGCTCGACATCGGGTTCTCACGCTCGACATCGGTTCTCGCGTTGGTATTGGTTCTGCTGGTTCTGGTGCTGATTCTGCTGCCCCTGGTCTCCTCTCCATGAGAAATTTGGGTGGTTCCTCCACCCTGGTGTTATACCCCGTATTTCCAGAGTATGTACGTAAGGACGTACGTGGAGAATTTGAGCCTTAAGTTAGGCTTTGGTTCGAAATTTGGGCACAAGTGCCGAATAGAGTCGTTTTCCGACTAAACGCTTTCCAGCTTTACGCTGGGAAAATTCCGCTATGTCATTTAGTATTTTTGCGAATTTTTCCGAGAGACGAAATGTTTTGGACCAACGGGAGGGTGACACTTGTCACCCTGCCGGCGTTGGGTCGCCGATTGGGTCACGCTTCTATGGCCTATCGCTCCTTGTTTTGGCCTTGTTTTGGCTTGTTTGGTGCCATGTTTTGTGCCTTGTTTTGTGGAGTAGGTTTAGGTGCACTTGGCTTAATCTTGTCCTTACACTTGCTATACACTTGGAAGGATCTCGCCCTTGGTTGGCCTTTGGTTTTGCTATAAATACCCCTAAATGTGAAGACTTCATCCATTCCAAAACTTCCAAGTCTTGAAACCCTCTCCTCCCCTTTGTGAGCTCTAAACCGAGAGCCTTCCTCCCCTTTCGTGTGGCCTTTGGCCGAGAACACCCTCCCCTAGCCTAGTGTGCTAGCCGAGCCTACCCCCTTGGTAGAAAGTTGTCTTCCAAGTATTGTTATAATGCCCAAAATACCTTAGCCTTGTACCTTGTAGTATTCCAAAGATACCTCTATACGTAGAGCCCAAAATACTACCCTTTTGTCCCTTTAGTCTCAAACCGAAACCCTAAGAAAATCTTCGTTGATTGATTGAAGTATTTAAGTAGAAGTTGGTTAGAACTTCTAAGGGTTGTTTGGAGCGGGATGGAGCACCGAGTCGAGCTAAACGTTGCTAAGGATCGACATTTAACTTGGATAATTATGGGCTTATCGAGGTAATTATCTTGTCCTCTATTTGTAATTGGAAATTACATGTTATTAGAATATATAGTGAAGTATACTATATATAGAACTAAGCTTAGTCGCGGCAATGTCTTTTGACTTAAGCTCAAGAATAAAGAAAAGAATCGCATCGTATTTACATAGGGTGTATTGCAAGAGACTTGTGTAGTATTATTGAGTAGAATTGTACACGCCCGTTAGACGTGTAAACCCCGGTTGGCTTGATGGCCGGCCTCGATAGAGAGGAGATTTACGCCATGTGAGAGTCTTCAATTTTCTCAGAGAAATGGAACCTTGTGTTTTGAAGTTAATAGACGTTTGTGACCTTTCTAGGTGAAAGTACTAAGAGTAGCGTATTCTACTGCGAGTGGAAAGGGCTAGCAAGCGTTGTAGTACTTGGAGCATTTTGCTTATTGTCGATACTCGTCGCGAGGTATGTGAACCTCTTCCTATCTGCTCTAGCATGATATGTGTGTAGCTATGTAAGACGTGGACGACAGTGCTAAGTGTATTTGTTTGTTTAAACATAAAGTGTTATAACGGCTTTATGGGAAGTTGGTTATAATACTTTATGTAGGTAAGAAAATGGTTTATCGATGTTAGAAGTTAAGAGACTTGATCTTATAAGATAAGAGACTTAACTTATTTGTTTTAATGTGGATGTTTGTGTGAAACCTCATTCGTGAGTAATGAGTACTTTTTAAAGGGATAATATTTTACCGATTTGGAAATCGTAATGTGTATCGACAGCACCACCGCAGCGTTAATAAAGGAAAATGTATTGAATAATGATGTGTTGTATTAAAACCGGTAGAAACCTCCATCTGCATAGAAGCTAAGATGAGACAAAATGATATTACATTTTCTAGATCACGGTCATTGTAATAAGATCGTTATAAACAAGAATAAACTACTCACATATATGACATATGTTACTCAATTGTTTTAAAAGAGATTAAGACTATGAGTTATGAAACCTTTCTAAAATAAGTGACTTGAGCATTTGAAAATGAGAAGCTTGAGTAATTGAAACTAGGCAACCGGAACTTAGGAAAAGAATGTTGTTACTTGATTTTGAAAAGGAATGTGGGTTGGTCATTCTAATACTACGGGTATCGGGTGACTTTTATAAAAGTAATGGATCTCTTTTAAAAGAACTTAACGTATGTAGTACTTTGGGGTTAATGTTATACCGTGGTTGTTCGCTGGACCGCGGTCGGGTCTGCGCGCCGCGAGGTCGGCCGCGCGCCATGCGCGTGATTGTAGGTCGCGCCGAAAGTCGTGGCCGCGCCCAAAGAATCGAGGGTCGCTGAAGTTTCAGCGCGCGCCGGAAGCAGGCCGCGCGCCAAAAGATCCGAGGTCCGCAGAGCAGCGCCGCGCCGGGAAGCGTGGCGCGCCGAGGCGGAAATTTGGGCGGAAAAACTTAAAGTCTGATTTTTGTTTTAAAAAAGGCCATGGGAGGGTGACAAGTGTCCCCCCCCATCTGATTTCTGCTACATGCATTATATTGACCAAGACTTGGTCATTCTTCCCATCTTTCATCTTCACACTCTCTCTCCCTCTCTCTAAAATCTGCTCCTCCTTCTCTCTAAGAAAACCCAAGAAAATCTGAAAGTTAAGAGCAAGAAAAGGAAGCTCAGAGCTAGCTTGTTGGCATTGTTGTGGTGGTGTTCTTGGCAAGGAAGCTAGCAATAGTTGGAATAAGTTTTGGCTAAAACTTTAAGGTAACATTTCTTCCTTTAGAATTAGTTCTAAGTGTTGCATGTTTAGAAGAAAGAACTTGTGGTAGTAAATAATGCTTCTAGAATCTTTGCATGTTAGAAATGTGGTTTGGGTATGAAAGAAATGGCTAAGAAGTGATTATGAGCATGTTGTAGCCTAAAAACTACCTTAGAAGTGATAAGTGAATTGTTGTAACTAGTGTGGCAGAATTTTACACACCCAAGTATGGATGTGTAATCCCTTTAAAATGTTGGATTGTTGAGCCTTAATTGTGGTGTTTGGATGATAAATTCGGCCTTGAGAAAAGGTGGCAAAGTGAGTAGAAACAAGGGAAATGCTGCCCAATTTTCCATAGAATTTAGTGACTTAGAACTTGGATTGTTCTACTTTGAGATTAGAGGTTAACAAGCGTATCATGATTATTTTAGGTTGATATACTACGTGCGGTAAATTGGACTTAGCTTGTGGATTAACCGAAGAGGTATGTGGAGCTTTCCTATCTCTTGAGCATGATTAGTTGTACCTATGTAGTACGGTAGACGTACAAGATTTGAAAATCTTCGTTTGTTATAAGCATTTGATACTTGCTTCGTTTTAACAGAAAAGTATAAAAATCCCTTGGACTTAAGGGAATGTGTTTTACTATTGTTAACTCTAATATAACGGCTTTATGGGGAGTTGGTTATATTAGTTGGTGAAAGTTTAATGGAGAAAGGTTTTGATGTTTTGAACTTGTGGAAGGAAAATGGTTTTAAGGCATGAATTGCCTAAGGTTTTACAAGAAATGAAGTCACTTAATTTAGAAGCTTGAGATAGTTTTAAAAGGGAAATGTGACTTGTTTTGAAAAGAAACCGTAACTTGATACTATGGTGATTAGTATCTTGGAATTTTTGGTATAAAAAGAGTTATTCCTTAAAAGGTTAGAGGTACATGATACTTGGGTTAAATTCCCGGATTTTTATTAAAAGACATGATCGTGCCTTAGGTATACTAAAATGAGAGGATGTATTAATACTATTAATAAGAAGTTAGGTGATTCTTAACTTGCGTAAGTTATGATAGGCCGGTAGTGCTTATGTTATGATATGATAGGCCGGTAGTGCTTATGTTATGTATGATAGCCGGATGAGCTATGTTATATATATATTGTTACGGGTAAACCCCGGGTTATTGTTTATGCCATGGATTTGCTACCCATGATGCGAGTGCGCTTGTACTACGCGATCGGACCATAGGATCCATGCGGGTGAAATAGTCCCATGCGAGTACGCGATGGTACTCATGCGGATCCACAGGATCCATGCGGGTGAAATAGTCCCATGCGGGTGAAATAGTCCTATGACGAGGCGGATGACCTCATGCGGGTCCACAGGACCCATGCGGGTGAAATAGTCCCAGGAGTAGGATTGCTCGATGATACTACGGGCGAGGTACCCTGTTTTGATCGTGAGCCTCCTATTTTTATGCTATAAAACTTATACTTATTACTCTCATTGTTAGTAAGGCACAGTGCAACATAAATTGATTTTATCTATAACTTCAGTATATTTTTGGACTTATGATATTACTACAGTATTTTCCAGTTTTACATACTTGGTACGTTGTGTACTGACCCCCTTCCTCGGGGGCTGCGTTCATGCCGCAGGTAAGGGAAAGCTGGTGGTAGATCCTCATTCATAGGATCTTTACTCAGGTGTCAGGAGCTCCATTTCTTCGGAGGCTCGACTTTTGGTATGGTTCTCCCTGGTGTTGTTGCTGTTTTGTACATTCAGGGGCATGACGGGGCCCTGTCCCGTCATAGTGTTACTCATTCTTAGAGGCCTGTAGTCTTGTCAGAACTTGGTTCGTTTAAGGATGTAACTGTTCGGTTTTTATGTACTTTTGGGTTAGCCATTTTGGGCTAGACTATTCTATATCTTATGGTTGTTTATCTTGAGTTTATATTCCGCTGGTTTTCTCTGATGTTGTGTCACTAGGGTGCCCGGGTTAAGGCACCTGGCCACGGATCCGGTTCGGTCGTGACAAAAGTGGTATCGAGCGATTAATCCTCGGAAAGAGTCTACAGGCCGTATCTAGTAGAGTCTTGATTATCGGTGTGTTGTGCACCACATCTATAATCAGGAGGCTGCAGGATATTTAGGATTGGTTCCCCTTCTTTTACTCTAAGATCGTGCAATAGAGCTGTGTTATAGGTTGAATTTCCTCTGACGTATTTTTCCCTGACGCTTATGTCTCCGCCAAGGCAACCGCAGCCCGTAAGGGCAAGGCAAGAGAGGAACTACCGTAGGGCACCGAGGTCACCAGGCACGTGCCCTGGCCCTTACCAGACGAGGTATTTGGACGGCGAAGTTCTACGACGCCGCCAAATTTCAAAGAGTCGGGGCGCAGCGAACCATCGAGACCGCGATACCGAGCCCCTCATCCAAAGAGGCGGAGGATATGGGCTACAAGGAGATAGTTCGCCATCGCCGTGATCGTGGCTGCAGGAGGATAGGTTGAGACGGCAGCCCGGCCAGACTCAGAGTTCAAGACAGAGTCGCTAGCTCGAGACTGAGGGACTTTTTGAGTTGTAACCCACCAGAGTTTTACGGTCGAGACTCGAGATGATCTCGTGGAGTTTATCCGACGATTGCAGCGATCATGGCGTGGATCGGCTTCGAGATCGAGCCGTGCTGAGTTCGCATCGGCTGCGGGATACGGCAGTTGACTGGTACGATTTGTGGAGACTGTCCCGGAGGGAGCATGCGCTTCCAGCCGTTTGGGACGAGTTCTCAGAGGCATTCCTTAGCCATTTCTTGCCTCCGCAGATGAGGAGGGCTCGGGCCGATAGATTTTTGACGCTGAGACAGAATGGGCGGACGGTCCGAATACAACGTGGAGTTTGATTCATCACAGGTATGTGCCCGCATTGGTAGCAGACATGGAGGACAGGGTGCACCGCTATGTCACAGGACTCGATGATCACTTGGCCGAGAGTTGCTCGGGGGTGGCTCTCCAGCCGGGCATGGACATTGCCCGCATGCAGGCACATGCTCTCGGGTGTGAGGAACGCAGGGGCCGACGGATCGATGTGTATCGGGCCGAAGAGGGCCAGACGCAGGTCCTCTGGTAGTTTTAGGGTAGGCAACCCCAAAGAAGAAACCGTATTTGCACCACGCTCGGCCCGCAGCGCCCTCCACCATCTTCGGACGTCTGAGTATTCGAGGAGCGGGACAGGTTCCGTGGCTTCGGTTTCGCAGGACCGAGTTCGGCCGATGAGGCCACCTATGCCTCGGTGTGGTCGATGTGGTGATTGCCATTATGGGGTGTCGTGTTCCTCCGTGAGCTTGTTATTCTTGCGGCGGCAGGCCATTTGAGAGAGATTGTCCGTCCGAGGTGGCGGGAATATGATGGCTCACCGACAGCGGTCGATGGCTGGTCTTCATCGATGGCGATGCGCCCGAGGCGTGGTGTTCACGACGATAGGCCGCGGCGGGGTCGTGGTAGAGGTTCAGCCCACGTCCTCGTAACCGCATTTATGCTATGTCCACCGCCAGACCGGAGGCGTCACCCGATGTCGCCACGGTACATTGTTGGTTTCTTCTTTGTGATGTTTATGCTTTGATAGATCCGAGTTCTACCTTGTCCTATATATCTCCTCATATTCTTTGGTAGAATAGGGATGAGCCCGAGTCCATAGAATCTTTGAGGTGGCTACGCCAGTAGGTGCTTCGTGTTAGGCGAGCGTATATAAGGCTTGCCCAGTGACTATAGATGGTCGCCGACGCCAGCCGACTTGATAGAGTTGGATATGACGGACTTGATGTGATTATGGGTATGGATTGGCTAGCGTCTTGCTATGCCAATGGACCGCAGAGAGGTTAGTTCGGTTCCGGTTTCTGGGAGCCGGTATCGAGTGGAAGGGAATACCTTGCATCGCCGGCGGTAGGTTTATTTCTTACCTCGGCTAGGAAGATGGTGCGAAAGGGTATATTTACCATTTGGTTCGTATTCGAGCATCGAGGTGAGGTGCCGACCTTGATCGGCCCGGTGGTTAGAGAGTTTCAGACGTTTTCCCGACGAAGCTTCCGTATCCTCCCGAGAGGAGATTGAGTTTTGCATCGATTTGGCACGGACACTCGACCGATATCTATTCCGCCATACGAATGGCACCGCCGAGTTGAGGAATGAAAGACCACCAAGGACTTGCTAGAAAAAGGCTTTATTAGGCCTAGTGTTTCTCCCCGGGAGCGCCGGTGTTGTTTGTAAAGAAGAAAGATGGGGCGTTGCGTATGTGTATTGATTACAAATGAATAAGGTAACCATCAAAAATAGATATCCTCCCCGAGATTGATGATTTGTTTGACGATTCGCAGGTGCGAGATGTTTTTCCAAGATCGACTGCGATCCGTTATCATCAGTGCGAGTTAGAGAGGCAGATATCCCAAGACCGCATTCGGGACCCTATGGGCACTATGAGTTCGAGGTAATGTCTTTTAGGTTGACAACGCTCCATGTATTCATGGACTTGATGAATAGGGTGTTCGAGCCATTCCTGGATATGTTCGTTATAGTTTTCATCGATGATATCTTGGTGTATTCGCGCACGAGCAGAGCATACGCATCATTTGAGGCGATCTTGAGTCCTCGAGGACCGGCAATTGTATGCCAAGTTCTCAAATGCGAGTTTTGGCCGCTTCAGGCTTTCTTAGGACATGTTATCTGAGCCGATGGTATTCGGGTTGATACAAAGAAAGATTGAGGCGATCAAGACTTGGCCTAGACCCACTACACCGGCAGTATGCGCGGCTTTGGGGCCTTGCAGTTATTATCGGAGGTTTGTGGAGAAGTTTGCTTCTATTTCAAAGACTTTGACTAAGCCGACTGTATGCGCTATGTTCGCGGACGGATACTTGTGAGGAAAGTTTTCTGCTAAAGGAGAAGTTGACGACCGCCCGTTCTTACTCTTCCGGAGGGTTTAGATGGATATGTGGTTTATTGTGACGCCAGTGTCGGACTTGGGTGCGTCTCGATGCGGACGGCAAGGTTATAACTTATGCATCTCGGCTTAGGAAGCATGAGAAGAACTATCCCACACATGACTTGGAGTTAGCGGCAGTGATTCATGCCTTCAAGATCCAGGCATTATTTATATGGAGTTCATGTGACATTTACAGCACCACAAGAGTCTCCAAGACATCTTCACCGGAGGAGCCGAACTTGCGCAGAGACGTGGTTGGAGCTACTTAAGGATTACGATGTTGATATTACGTACCACCCGGGGAAAGCCAATGTAGTGGCGTATGCCTTAGTCGCAGATCGATGGGTAGTCTATCCGATGTTCGCATGCAGAAAAGGGATATGGTCCGAGAGCTACACCGCCAGCAAGCCTTGGGGTTCGTTTGGTTGATTCCGTTAGTAACGGAATTGGTTCGAAGGTCGCCAGTCTTCCATCGTCGGTGAGAGGCAAGAGGCGATATGAGGATCCGATTTTGGTACGGCATCGAGACGCAGCCTCTCGAAGAGAAGAGTCTATTTGAGGTAGCACCGATGGGTGCTAAGATTCGAGGGCCGGTTGTGTGTTCCCGATGTGGACAGACTTCACAAGAGATTCTCGGGAGGCACACAAAGGCTCGTTATTCGATTCATCCGGTCGACTAAGATGTACCATGACCTCAGTGTGTATTGGTGGGATGGTTTGAAGAGGACGTTGCGGTTTGTTGCCCAGGTCCTAATTGTCGAGTTAAGGTTGAGCACGAAGCGGTGGGCTATTACAGCTATTGATATTCCGATGGAAGTGAGGTGGTCAACATGGACTTTATTACAGGTTACCTCGCACCCGCAGGAGACATGATTCCATTTGGGTTATTGTTGACAGGCTGACGAAATCAGCCCACTTTCTTCCAGTCAGGACGACGTTTTCAGCCGAGGACTATGCCAGGTTATATATTAGAGATATTGTGAGATTGCACGAAGTCCCGGTGTCGATTATATCGATAGAGAGCCCGATTCACGGCTAACTTCCGAGGTCCTTCCGAAGGGATTAGGACACAGTGAGTCTCAAGACGGCGTTTCATCCTCGAGACGGACGGACAGCCGAGCGCACTATCCGCACACTCGAGGATATGTCATGGCTTGTGTTATTGATTTCGGGTAGCCGGAGGATCATTTACCTCTTGTGGAGTTTGCTTATAACAACACTACCATTCTAGTGTTCGGATGGCGCCTTATGAGGCCTTATACGAGGAAGTGCAGTCACCCATAAGGTTGGTTTGAAGTGGGAGAAGGCGATTAATCGGGCCGATTTGGTTCACAGCAGTGGATAAGGTGAAGCTTATCCAGAGCGGTTATTAGCGACCAGTCGATGTAAATCATATCAGATCATCGCGCCGACACTTAGAGTTTGAGGTTAATGATTGGGTCTTTCAAAGTGTCACCCATGAAGGGTGTGATGAGATTTGGGAGGAAAGGAAACTTCCAAGGTACATTGGGCGTATCGATTGTCCAAGAGTGGGCAAGGTTGCCTATGAGTTGGATCTGCCGTCCGATCTTGTGGCGGTACATCCAGTTTTCATGTGTCTATGTTGCGGAAATGTGTTGAGATCCGTCTGCAGTACACCCGATTCAGGATGTCCAGTGATGAGAAGTTATCGTATGAGGAGAGTCCCATAGCGATACTCGATCGTCGGTTAGACGACTTCGACGGGACGTGGCTTCCGCAAGTCTTATGGCGAACGAGAACAGGAGGAAATGACGGGAAGCGAGAGGATGACATGATGAAGAAGTATCCTCACTTATTCCCTACACCTCCAGGTAACCCACTTTGCTGCTGGGTCGGTTTGAGTTAGGTGATTATGCTTGAGTAGTGTGGTGGCTCGGGGAGCCTTCTTAGTTGCAAAGGAATAGTTAAGAAGATCTGTTGCTATTGTGTTTTGTGTAAGGCTAGAAGGAACATTCGGGACGAATGTTTCTAGCGGAGAATGTTATACCCGTGGTTCGCCCGACCGCGGTCGGGTCTCAGCGGCGCCGAGGTCGGCCAGCGCCAAGCGCGGTGATTGTAGGCCGCGGCGCGAAAGTCGGCCGCGCTCGAAAGACTGGCGGTCGCTGTTTCAGCGGCCGCGCCGGAAGCGAGGCCGCGGCGCCAAAAGATCCGGCGCCGCAGGAGTTGCCACGCCGAAGGCGGAAGCGCGCCGAGGCGGAAATTGGGCGGAAAAACTTAGAAAGTCTGATTTTTGTTTTAAAAGGCCATGGAGGGTGACAAGTCCCCCATCTGATTCTGCATGCATTATATTGACCAAGACTTGGTCATTCTTCCCATCTTTCATCTTCACACTCTCTCTCCTCTCTAAAATCTGCTCCTCCTTCTCTCTAAGAAAACCCAAGAAAAATCTGAAAGTTAAGAGCAAGAAAAGGAAGCTTGTAGCTAGCTTGTTGGCATTGTTGTGGTGGTGTTCTTGGCAAGCTAGCAATAGTTGGAATAAGTTTTGGCTAAAACTTTAAGGTAACATTTCTTCCTTTAGAATTAGTTCTAAGTGTTGCATGTTTAGAAGAAAGAACTTGTGGTAGTAAATAATGCTTCTAGAATCTTTGCATGTTAGAAATGTGGTTTGGGTATGAAAGAAATGGCTAAGAAGTGATTATGAGCATGTTGTAGCCTAAAACTACCTTAGAAGTGATAAGTGAATTGTTGTAACTAGTGGGCAGAATTTTACACACCCAAGTATGGATGTGTAATCCCCTTTAAAATGTTGGATTGTTGAGCCTTAATTGTGGTGTTTGGATGATAAATTCGGCCTTGAGAAAAGGTGGCAAAGTGAGTAGAAACAAGGGAAATGCTGCCCAATTTTCCATAGAATTTAGTGACTTAGAACTTGGATTGTTCTACTTTGAGATTAGAGGTTAACAAGCGTATCATGATTATTTTAGGTTGATATACTACGTGCGGTAAATTGGACTTAGCTTGTGGATTAACCAAAAGGTATGGAGCTTTCCTATCTCTTGAGCATGATTAGTTGTACTATGTAGTACGGTAGACGTACAAGATTTGAAAATCTTCGTTTGTTATAAGCATTTGATACTTGCTTCGTTTTAACAGAAAAGTATAAAAATCCCTTGGACTTAAGGGAATGTGTTTTACTATTGTTAACTCTAATATAACGGCTTTATGGGGAGTTGGTTATATTAGTTGGTGAAAGTTTAATGGAGAAAGGTTTTGATGTTTTGAACTTGTGGAAGGAAAATGGTTTTAAGGCATGAATTGCCTAAGGTTTTACAAGAAATGAAGTCACTTAATTTAGAAGCTTGAGATAGTTTTAAAAGGGAAATGTGACTTGTTTTGAAAAGAAACCGTAACTTGATACTATGGTGATTAGTATCTTGGAATTGTTGGTATAAAAAGAGTTATTCCTTAAAAGGTTAGAGGTACATGATACTTGGGTTAAATTCCCGGATTTTTATTAAAAGACATGATCGTGCCTTAGGTATACTAAAATGAGAGGATGTATTAATACTATTAATAAGAAGTTAGGTGATTCTTAACTTGCGTAAGTTATGATAGGCCGGTAGTGCTTATGTTATGATATGATAGGCCGGTAGTGCTTATGTTATGTATGATAGCCGGATGAGCTATGTTATATATATATTGTTACGTAAACCCCGGGTTATTGTTTATGCCATGGATTTGCTACCCATGACGCGAGCGCGGCGCTTGTACTCGTGCGGATCCGACCATAGGATCCATGCGGGTGAAATAGTCCCATGCGAGTACGCGATGGTACTCATGCGGATCCACAGGATCCATGCGGGTGAAATAGTCCCATGCGGGTGAAATAGTCCTATGACGAGGCGGATGACCTCATGCGGGTCCACAGGACCCATGCGGGTGAAATAGTCCCGGAGTAGGATTGCTCGATGATACTACGCGAGGTACCGCTTTGATCGTGAGCCTCCTATTTTTATGCTATAAAACTTATACTTATTACTCTCATTGTTAGTAAGGCAGGTCAACATAAAATTGATTTTATCTATAACTTCGATATTTTTGGACTTATGATATTACTACGATTTTCCGATTTACATACTGCACGTTGTGCATCGACCCTTCCTGGGCCGCGTCATGCCGCAGTAAGGGAAAGGCGGTGGTAGATCCTCATTCATAGGATCTTTACTCAGGTGTCAGGAGCTCCATTTCTTCGGAGGCTCGACTTTTGGTATGGTTCTCCCTGGTGTTGTTGCTGTTTTGTACATTCAGGCATGGCGGCCCCGCCCCGTCATAGTGTTACTCATTCTTAGAGGCTGTAGTCTTGTCGAACTTGGTTCGTTTAAGGATGTAATCGCTCGGTTTTATGTACTTTTGGGTTAGCCATTTTGGGCTAGACTATTCAATATATTATGGTTGTTTTATCTTGAGTTTATTTCCGCTGATTTTCTCTGATGTTGTATCACTAGGGTGCCCGGGGTAAGGCACCAGTCACGGGCCCGGGTTCGGGTCGTGACAGTTAAAAACCCGGACTTTGGCATAAAATGAAAGTACTTTGAGTTGTGTGAAACTTGCCTATGCTTGTTGTTGTGAAACTTGCCTATGCTTGTTGTTGTGAAACTTGCCTATGCTTGTTGTTGTGAAACTTTCCTATGCTTGTGATGATAGCCTTTGTGCAAGTGTGGTATTTCGTATTACCGCGTCTCGATAGGCGGTCGACTTATTGAGAACTTACTTGGACGTCTTTGGCGGTGATGGAGAATTCCACGGGTATGTTTCCATTTTGATTATCGCTTGTTGTTGATGTCACATGGACATGTCTACACCGACGCAGATTCGGCACGCGCCACGCGGCGGGTTGATTACCCGATATATTGTTATTGTGATTACATGGACATGTCTACACCGAGGTAGAATTCGGCATGTGGCCACGCGGCGTGGTTGATCACCCAAGATATTATTGTTGATGTCACATGGGCGTGTCTACACCGAGGTAGAATTCCGGCATGGCCACGGGCATTGGTATTATTGTTGCATCATGGACATGTCTACACCGATGCAGAATCCGGGGCATGCGGCCATGATCGCGAACATGATTGATGTTGTGGGCGTGAGACCCATAGTTATATTTGAGTGATGACTTGAGGCGTGAGTCCACGATCGACATGATCGCTTTATGTTGGAATCGTAGTTTGGTTATCATACATGTCTCCTGCTTTATATAGACTAGTATGATTTCATTCTGATATTTTACATTTCACATACTTGGTACTGTTATCGACCTCCTTGGGCCGCTCATGCCGCAGTAGAGGTACATCGGTCGTGGATCCTCGCTCTTAGGATCTCGGTTCGTTTTGGGAAGCTCCGTTTCTCCGTGGCTTATCTTTTGGTATGTGTTCCACGAGTTGTAGGTTCTGTACATTCGGGGTATGGCGAGGCCCTGTCCGTCATAGTTGTTGTAAATCTTAGAGGTCTGTAGTATCTTTGCAAGCGGGGTTTGTAAAAAAGGATTAAACTGCTCGTTTTGTAAGAGTTGTATTTATATATGTTATTGGAAGGTAACCGTTGGGTTGGCCTGTTTATGATCATATATCTTGTTTCTTGTTTAAAGTTTTATTTTCCGGTTTTCTCGATGTTGTGTCACTAGGGTGCCCGGATAAGGCACCGCACCCGCCCCGGACGTCGTTACACTGGATTATAAGTGTTGGAGTAGGGTTGTTGCTGTTTCCGATAATTACCTATGGCTTGACACTCTGCTTCCATTGGTATATTATTGGGATCCGAAGGACACCTATCAAATGTATGTGGCCACCACATATCTCATGACTTTTAGGCATCCGTATCGCATTCATCGACATTGTATGTTCTTGCAATCGCTAGGAGGGCCACTGGGCATTCAAGGCGAATAGCATCTATTTCATGGACTCCCACTGTTCTTCTCCCATTTGTCGATCTCTCTTCCGTGGCATGGTTGTTAGTGGCCATGTCTTCTAATAACTCATGAGCGTCGTGGGTTGTTTTCCTCATGAATGCTCCACCCGCTGCTGCATCTATGATAGTTCTGTTGTCAGCTTTCGCCCCGTTGTAGAAGATGTGGACCAAGTTCCACAACTCAATGCAATGGTGTGGGCACTTTCTCTGTAGATCTTTGAACCTTTCCCAAGCTTCATATAAGGACTTCCCATCTGCTTGGTAGAAGTTGTTCAACTCCCCTCTTAGTTTTGCTGCTTTACACGGAGGAAAAAACTTGGCTAAGAATTTCTGTGCCAGCTCGTGCCATGTGAAAATCGAATCGTACGTGGAATTCAACCATACTTTTGCTCTATCCCTGAGTGAGAAGGGAAAGAGCCTCAATCTGACGGCATCATCAGTAACGCCGTTATATCTAAAAGTTGCACATAGCTCCAAGAAATTAGCTATATGCATATGTGGATCCTCCGATGGCAGTCCTCCGAATTGCACTGTATGCTGTACCATGCTCAGAATCGTCGGTTTTATGTCGAAGTTGTTGGCTCCTATTGCAGGGAGCCTAATGCATGTCTGTGCTCCATTCACTCTTGGTAGCACATAGTCTCCCAAACTCCTTTCTGGCTGGTTGCAATCCGCTGATTCTTTCTGTTCTGTTTGCAGGTTTTCTCAATTTCTGGATTGAAGGGAACAAGAGTGTCTGCTCCTCTTCTCCTTCGCATAAACTGACTTCCTGAAATAGATCAAAAACAGACAACAAATCACAGCACCTCGAATTTTCAAAAGAAAAACGTAAAAATTAAAAATTAAAATAAAAACCAAATTAGAAATTAAAAATAGACAAATTTGATATTGAACTAATGCCTAATCCCCGGCAACGGCGCCAAAAACTTGATGCGCGTTAAGATGCACACACTTTAAACGCAAGTGCACGTTATCGTGACAAGTAATATAGTCTTAGTAAGACCGAATATCGTCCACAAGGATTAGGGTCCAATTACCAACTATCTATTTTCTAGTATCTATTTGGTGAATTTATGATTGATTTGTTGTTTATAACTACGAATTATGCAAGCTATTTTAATATAAAGATGTATTTCAGTTGTGATGAGAATAGGGCTTCCATGTATCCTTACTATCTGCTTATGCTACTTACTAATGCATTAACTTATGGTATTCTTCTTTAGGAGAAAGCAGGTTTACGAAATCGTTTTATACTCCCGCTAGGGTTATATAAACACTCAACCCCAGTATCGCACCTTACCTACCTTTCGGTGATAAGGATAACTTTATAGGAGGATTAAGAACAAAAACCTAGTTGACCGTCACGCACAATGCGCAAAATTAGGGTTGTTAAGCCTCTCATCAACGCTACATAAATAATTGAGGTATTTTCATCCCCAATCCAAGAATGTCTACCCAACTTACAGCATATTCACAATCCCTCCTTTTCAGAATCTGATTAGAAATCATATAGTGATAATTAGTTGTCAATTAATTACCAAGAATTCAACTCAATTATTGGATAGATCTCACAATAAGAAAAATAACCATAAGCATGCATTAATTCATAACATAAGTTTCTAGCAATTCAACATGGAAAGCCCTATAAGAGAATTAGTTCCTAGCCATAAATATGACAAGAACTAATTCAAAGTTCATCATAAAAAGCGAAATAAAGTAAAGAAAAGGAAAAGAAATGAGTAAACTACTGGTATCCAATCTCCAAGCCAAAGTCTTGTGTTGTGCAGAAGGAACCTCAAAACCGCCTAGGGTTCTCCTTTTATAGTCAAAGCCGCCTCCTCTTTTCCTTCGTTCGCCCGATTTTCGTCAAAAGACCTAATTTTTCCGTCGGCGCCGCGCTGCGCAGACAGGCGCGCCGAAGTTCTGCGATCCTTGGGTGTTTTGCGCCGCCCCGATATCTGCTGCGCCCGCGCGCTGTATCTTCGTAGCTCTCGGATGTTTAGCGCCGCGGCCATTTTTGCTCGGTAGCCGCGCCGAAGTCTTCGACCTCTCGATAATGGCGCGCGACCGCTGATCACAGGAGGCGCCGCGGCGCTGGTCTTGATTTCTCCTTCGTTCGCCACTTTCTCTGTTTCCAGCTCTGACATCTCCTCTTTTGCCCTCCTTTAGCTCTTTTTCCGCCATTTGGCCATTTTAACCACTTTGACTCAAAAGAAAGAAAAACTATCCTAATACGACACTTATATGTGCAAAATGGGACAAAAGACTAACTAAAACTGACTCAAAAGGTGTATATAAAATACACCGATCAAATACCCCCAAACTTAACCTTTGCTCGCCCTCGAGCAAAGATAGAAAGAAATAAAATAAAAGACTCAAAGAATAAAAAAAATAAAAGACTCACTGCCGTTGATCACTTTTGCTGCATTAGTGTTAACTAGAAAAACATGAAGGTTAGCAAAATAATATGCAGGAACATATAGCATGAAATTTCAGCACACTAAACACATGAAGCTAAATATTTCGCAAACTCATATTCATCATGCTTAATGGAAGTCAATATACTAAACCATGCATATAAATTCAAGAATTCCTATGGCATGCTTACTTGCTATTCTCCACTAATTCTGGATATGCATAAAAGAGATCTTCAGGACTTTTAAGGGTTGTAATGTAGGCTTAGGTATAGGTAGGTAAAAATAGGCAATTTAGGCTCATTTCGTGTACCATAAGCTCTTCAGCTTTTCAGTATTCCCTTTTTTTTTCTTTTTTTTCTTTTCTTCATTTCGATTCTATCTTTCCCCTCTTTTGTTTTGGGAGAGTGAAGTATATAATAATGACAAGAACCCCCAAACTTAGGCTTTTGCCTATTTCTTATTACTTTTGTATTGGGGTGCAACAGACTTATTCACTCTTTTTGTCTCTTTTTTAACACAATGTATTCCACTATTTCATATTTTCACTTATGGTACAATTTTGTGGGAATATAGGGTGTCAAAGAAGAAATTTCAAATTTAGGCTCAATGGGGCTGACTAGGGATATTTTTAAAGTACGGGATAGAAAAGAATGGTAAGAATTGACTATCAAAGAAATGTCTGAGTCATCTCCCTAACATGCATATCCTAACTATTTCGCCTCAAATAGCAAGCAATCATAACACATAAGCATTTATCATTTAGTATGCGTAATTCAAGCAAGAAACTCCAAATAGACAGATTCTATGAGTTTTTGGCATATCTAACCTAAGTGTTTAGATAGTTGCTTCAATTCCGTTACATTATTTCACCTTACTTCACTAGGTGTTTCTAGCAACTACAACAATTATGATCTTTGACAGACAATTATGACTCAAAAAAGAAAAAAATTTGGTGACTCAAAATAAACATAAAAACAATCAAAAAGACTTAAGTAAAACATAACATGACACATAAAATAAAACACAAATAAAACACCCCCAAACTTAAATCACACATTGTCCCCAATGTGTGTAGACTCAAAGACACTAAAAGAATTAAGACACTTACAAACTTTGGCTAAAATGGTGGTGGTGGCGGTGGATAATGCATCGACCATTGGTTGAACAAGGAACTCAAATAAAACACCCCCAAACTTAAGCATGCATTAATTCATAACATAAGTTTCTAGCAATTCAACATGGAAAGCCGTATAAGAGAATTAGTTCCTAGCCATAAATATGACAAGAACTAATTCAAAGTTCATCATAAAAACTGAAATAAAGTAAAGAAAAGGAAAAGAAATTACTAAACTAATGGTATCCAATCTCCAAGCTAAAGTCTTGTGTTGTGCAAGAAGGGGAACCCTCAAAAACTGCCTAGGGTTCTCCTTTTATAGGCTGAAAGCCGCCTCCCTCTTTTCCTTCAGGCCTGGCCCAGATTTTCGTCAAAAGACCTAATTTTTCCGCGTCGGCGCCGCGCCTCGCATGGGCCGCGCCGGAAGTTCTGCGATCCCGGTGTTTTGGCGCCGCCCCGATATCGCTGTGCGAGGCGCCACGGCAGCCATCTTCTGTAGCTCCTCGGATGTTTAGGCGCCGCTCTATTTTGTCATGCGAGGCGCGCCACGAGTCTTCTGACCTCTCTGGATAATGGGCGCCGCGCCCCGCTGATCGCAGGAGGCCGCGCGCTGGTCTTGATTTCTCCTTCGTTCGCCACTTTCTGTTTCCACTCGCATCTCCTCTTTTGCCCTCTTTTAGCTCTTTTTCCGCCATTTGGCCATTTTAACCACTTTGACTCAAAAGAAAGAAAAACTATCCTAATACGACACTTATATGTGCAAAATGGGACAAAAGACTAACTAAAACTGACTCAAAAGGTGTATATAAAATACACCGATCACATACTACGTGCGGCATATTGGACTTAGCAAGTGGATTGAACCGAAGAGGTATGTAGAACTTTCCCTATCTCTTGAGCATGAGTTTTATAAATGTATAGTACGGTAGACGTACGAGTTTTAAAGGAATTCGGTTTTGTTTTGATATCATTAACTTGATATAAGAATGTCTAAGTTTGGTTGAGTTAGATAATTAACTCACTTGAGTTTTAAAGAATGAAAATGTCTTAGTTCCTAAAGCATAAAGTTAGTATAACGGCTTTATGAGAAGTTGGTTATAACAACTTTATGGAAAGTTAAAGGAATGATTTTCTCTAGTAAGGTAAACAAAGATAAATGACTTGAAATAACGAAGGACAATTTGATTTAAAGGCATCAATTGCTTAAAGGTTTAAGGTAAAAGTCACGTGGTTTAGAAGCCTAAAAATGTATTTCTAAAGGTATAGTGACTTGTTTTGAAAAGTAGATAAACCTTGATACTACGGGTGTTAGTATCTTGGGGGTTTTATACGAGAAAGAGTCATTTTAAAAGAAAAGAAGTACGTAGTACTTTGGGTCAAATTCCCAGATTTTTCATGATATGATAGTGCCTTAAGTTAAATAAAATGAGAGTGCATGCTAATTAAGTCTAATGAGAAGTTAAGGAATTTCTTAACTTGATTATGTTATTTATGGTAGCCGGTTGTGTTTTTGTTATATTATTCTTTACGGGGTCATTCCCCGGGTATGTTGCATTTTACATATTCCGTGGATTTTCTCCCCACGATGCGAGGAAGTTACCTCATGCGAGTCCGTAGGGCTTATGCGGGTGAAATAGTCCCATGCAGGGCGAATCAGTCCTATGTGAGGAAATTACCTCATGCGGGTCCACATGACCTATGTGGGTGAAATAGTCCCAGGAGTAGGATTGTGTGATAATACTACGGGCGGATGGTCCCAGATAAATCACAGGCTTCCTATTTTAAGAACCGGAAATGTTTATTTTGTTACTCTCATTGTTAGTAAGGCACAGTATACTGTTAATTTGATTATCATACATGTCTCCATCTTTATTTTAGACTTATGATGTAAATTACAGTATTTCCAGTTTTACATACTTGGTACATATTTTATCGACCCCTTTCTGGGCTGCGTTAAATGCCGCAGTAGGGTAGCGAGTTGCGGATCCTCACTCTTAGGATCACTGATCAGTTGTCAGAAGCTCCATTTCTCCGGAGGCTTGTCTTTTGGTACGGTTTCCCTGATGTTGTAGATTTATGTACATTCATGGGTATGGCGGGGCCCTGTCCCGTCGCAGTTGTTATGTCAAAACTCTTAGAGGTCTGTAGTTATATCTTATGGGTCAGTTTGTAAAAGAAATGAGGTAACTGCTTTCGGTTATGTATTTATATATTCAGGGAGGTAGCCTTATCGGCTAACCTGTTGGTTATTCCTTATTGATTTTTTTTATTATTAAGAGTTGTATGTATGTTCCGCTGATTTTCTCTGATGTATACCTCTAAGGGTGCCCAGGTAGGGCATCAGTCGCGGGCCCGGTGTCGGGTCGTAACAAAAGTGGTATCAGAGCAGTTAGTCATCGGAAAGTGTCTACAGACCGTGTCTAGTAGAGTTTTGGTTATCGGTGTGTTGTGCACCACATCTATAACCAGGAGGTTGTAGGACATTTATGATTTGTTTCCATTTTCTCTCTCTGAGATCGTACAGTATAGGTGTCTTATTAGGTTGAATCCTCTCTGATCTATTCTTATGTATCAGTTATGCCTGCACGGAAGGCGATCGGGCCCCAGAAGGGCAAGGCAGCAGCAGGAGCTGCTAGTGGTACACAGAGGGTTACTAGGACTCAGGCCCAGACTATGCCTGAGGTTGTAGGCCAGCGCGAAGTTGATTCTGTTGGCAGTATTAGAAGAGCCGAGAGCAGCCTAAGCTCCAGAGGTTCCGATACCTGAGTCTCCAGTCCCTCATCCAGGGGAGGAGTATAGAGATTATGGAGAGCAGATCAAGTTATTAACTAGCATAGTGGCAGGGCAGCACCGACAGGAGCAGGTAGCTAACCCTAGAGCCGATAGTTTGAGAATTCAGGATTTTCTGGGTTGTAATCCACCCGAGTTCTATGGTTCGAGATCTGAGGATGATCCTCAGGAGTTCATTCGGCAAATACAAAGGACTATGCAGGTACTTAAGGCCTCATAGACCGAGTCTGTGGTGCTAGCTTCTTACCGGTTGCGCGATATTGCGTTGAACTGGTTTGAGTCATTGGAACTGTCTAGGGGTGTGGATGCTCTTCCAGCTGTTTGGGATGAGTTCACAGAGGCCTTCCTTGATTACTTTTTGCCTCATGAGATGAGGAGAGCCCGCGTTGATAGGTTCTTGACATTGAGACAGAATGGGAGGACCATCAGAGAGTGCAACCTGGAGTTTGACTCATTGGCCAGGTGTGCGCTCACTATTGTGGCTGACATGGCTGATAGAGTTCATCGCTATGTGATGAGGCTAGACCGCTACATGGTTACTGCATACCTGGGAGTGGCCCTTCAGCCAGGTATGGATATTGCCAGGATGCATGCTTATGCACAGGGGATTGAGGACAGAGAGAGAGAGGACCAGCCAGACCCATGCCAGCCCAAGAGGTCCAGGACTGCAGGGTTTCAGGGTAACTTTCGAGGCGGACAGCCTCAACAGTAGGCTAGATCTACATTTCAGCCAGCACAGAGTCCTCCTTCCCGGTTTTCTGGCAGGAGGTTTGATCAGCCGGGTTATTCGGGAGTAGGTCAGGGCTCCAGGGCTTCGGGGTTTCAGGGAGGAAGAGATCTTAGCCGATCGAGACCACCCTTATCTCTGTGTGTTCGATGCGGTAGATCCCACCCTGGTGAGTGTCGTACTGCTTCGGGATCTTGCTTCTCTTGCGGCCAGCAGGGCCATATAAAGAGGGATTGTCCGACCAGAAGTGGCATGAGTGGTATGGTTCAGCCTACAAGGTCAGTTGTTGGGTCTTCATCTTCTGTGACTATGCGCCCCGGAGGGCAGGGTGTTCACGGGCCAGCAGGCCGCGGCAAAGGTCGTGGCAGGGGTCCTAGTTCTAGCGGTCCACAGAATCTCATATATTCCTTAGTCAGTCGGCAGGACCAGGAGACTTCACCGGATGTCGTCACAGGTATATTGTTGATTTCATGTTGTGATATTTATGCTTTAATAGATCCAGGTTCTATACGTGTCCCTTCTTATTGCTGGTAGAATAGGGATATAGCCGGTGTCGATAGAGCCTTTTGAGGTAGCTACACCAGTGGGTGATTCGGTGTTAGCTGAGCGGGTGTACAAAAATTGCCCGGTGTTCATATACAGTCGCCAGACCCTAGCATACTTGATAGAGTTGGAGATGACAGATTTTGACGTCATTATGGGTATGGACTGGTTGGCTTCTTGTTATGCCAATGTTGACTATAGAGACAAGTTGGTCCGATTCCAGTTTCCCGGTGAGCCGGTTATCGAGTGGAAGGGCAACACAGTGTCGCCGAGAGGTAGCTTTATTTCTTACCTCAAGGCTAGGAAGATGGTTCAGAAAGGGTACATCTATCATCTGGTTCGGGGTTTCGATACAGGGGCTGAGGTGCCAGTTCTTTAGTCAGTTCCGGTGGTTAGAGAGTTTTCGGATGTATTCCCAGATGATCTCCCAGGTATTCCTCCAGAGAGGGAGATTGAGTTTTGTATTGATATGCTGCCAGACACTCGGTCTATATCTATTCCGCCGTACAGGATGACACCTGATGAGTTGAGGGAATTGAAGGACCAGCTGAAAGATTTGTTGGAAAAAAGACTTTATTAGGCCTAGTATTTCTCCATGGGGAGCGCCGGTTTTGTTTGTAAAGAAAAAGGATGGGACGCTGCGTATGCGTGTTGACTACAGGCAGCTGAATAAGGTAACCATCAAAAATAGATACCCCCTCCCCAGGATTGATGATTTGTTTGATCAGTTGCAGGGTGCGAGGTGTTTCTCCAAGATAGACATGCGGTCCGGTTATCATCAGGTGCGAGTTAGAGAGGCAGATATCCCGAAGACTGCATTCAGGACCCGGTATGGGCATTATGAGTTCAGGGGTGATGTCTTTCGGTTTGACTAACGCTCCAGCAGTATTTATGGATTTGATGAACCGGGTGTTCAAGCCATTTATGGATACGTTTGTTATAGTATTCATTGATGACATCCTAGTTTATTCTCGCATAGAGCAGGAGCATGCAGATCATTTGAGGACGGTACTTGGAGTCCTCCGGAGCCGACAGTTGTACGCCAATTTCTCCAAGTGTGAGTTTTGGTTGGCCTCAGTGGCATTCTTGGGGCACATTAGCGGGGCCGACGGTGTTTAGGTGGATACGACAAAGATTGAGGCAGTCATGACTTGGCCGAGACCTACTACTCCAATGGAGGTGCGCAGCTTCTTAGGGCTGGCAGGTTATTACCGTAGATTTGTGGAGCAGTTCGCTTCGATATAAGCGCCTTTGACTAGGCTGACTCAGAAAACGACTAAGTTCCAGTGGACGAAAGCTTGTGAGAAGGGCTTCCAGTTATTCAAGAAAAGTTGACGACGACTCCAGTTCTTACTCTTCCCGAGGGATTAGAGGGTTATGTGATTTATTGTGATTCCTCGGGTATCGGGATAGGGTGCGTATTGATGCAGCACGACAAGGTTATAACCTATGCTTCCCGGCAGCTACGGAAGCATGAGAGGAATTACCCTACTCACGACTTAAAGTTGGTCGCAGTTATTCATGCCTTGAAGATTTGGAGACATTATTTATACGGGGTTCATGTGGATATTTATACAGACCACAAGAACCTCCAGTACATCTTCAGGAAGAGGGAGCTGAACTTGCGGCAGAGACGGTGGTTAGAGTTGCTGAAGGATTATGATGTTGATATCCTATACCATCCGGAGAAAGCCAACGTGGTTGCAGATGCTCTGAGTCGTAGATCTATGGGGAGTCTGTCAGAGGTACAACCAGATAGACAGGACATGGTCCGTCAGATCCATCAGCTAGCGAGCCTTGGGGTTCGGTTGGTCGATACCGATGATAGTGGGGTACGGGTTCGAGAGGTTGCCGAGTCTTCCATCATTGAGGAGGTGAAGAGGCGACAGTATGAGGATCCAGTTCTGATACGGTATCGAGATACGGCTCTTCGAGAGGAGAAGAGTTTATTTGAGGTAGCGCCTGATGGGGTGCTAAGATACGAGGGCAGATTGTGTGTTCCCGATGTTGCAGGACTTCGTCAGCAGGTTCTAGGGGAGGCACACAGTGTCCGTTACTCTATTCATCCGGGGTCGACTAAGATGTACCATGACCTCAGATGTATGTATTGGTGGGATGACATGAAGAGGGACGTAGCAGAGTTTGTTGCTCAGTGCCCGAATTGTCAGCAGGTTAAGATTGAGCACCAGAAGCCCGGTGGGCTATTGCAGGCGATTGAGATTCTGACATGGAAGTGGGAGGTGATCAATATGGATTTTGTTACAGGGTTACCTCGTACTCAGAGGAAGTGTGATTCCATCTGGCTTATTGTAGACAGGCTGATGAAATCAGCCAACTTTCTTCCAGTCAGGACTACGTATTCGGCTGAGGATTATGCTAGATTGTATATTAGGGAGATTGTGAGACTGCACGGAGTTCCTATATCTATTATATCAGACAGGGGAGCCCAGTTTATGGCTAACTTCTGGAGGTCTTTCCAGAAGGTGTCAGGGACACAGGTGAGTCTCGATCGCGTTTCATCATCGATCGACGACAGCGTAACGCATCATCCGCATAACGAGGATATATTGCGGGCCTGTGTTATTGATTTCAGGGGTAGCTGGGAGGATCATTTTCCTCTTGTTGAGTTTGCATATAACAACAGCTACCATTCTAGTATTCAGATGACGCCATATGAGGCTTTGTATGGGCGGAAGTGTAGGTCGCTGATTGGTTGGTTCGACGTGAGCGAGGTTCAGCTAGTTGGCCCAGACTTGATTCAGCAGGCTGTGGATAAGGTTAAGCTTATCCAGGAGAGACTTTTAGCAGCTCAGAGTCGACAGAAGTCTTATGCAGATAATCGGCGCCGACACTTGGAGTTTCAGGTTGACGATTGGGTCTTCTCGAAGGTATCACCCATGAAGGGTGTAATGAGGTTCGGGAAGAAGGGGAAGCTTAGCCCAAGGTACATTGGGCCTTATCAGATCCTCTGTAGAGTAGGCAAGGTTGCCTATGAGTTGGAACTGTCGTCCGACTTGGAGGCAGTACATCCGGTCTTTCATGTTTCTATGTTGCGGAAGTGTATCGGAGATCCATCGAGAGTTTTCCCAGCTAGTGATTTCCAGGTGACAGAGGGATTATCGTACGAGGAGAGTCCCATTGAGATACTCGATCGCCAGGTCAGGCGACTGCGGACCAAGGATGTGGCTTCCGTCAAAGTCTTGTGGCAAAATAATAATAGAGAGGAGATGACTTGGGAAGCAGAGGAGGACATGATGAAGAAGTATCCTCACTTATTCCCTACACCTTCAGGTAATTCATTTCCCCTTACTTGTCAGTTTTAATTGACGTATTTGTTTAAATGTTATTATGTGGCCAGATGTGGCATAATTGGTATGTACGGGTTGTAAAAGGAGACTATGTCGCTATCTAATTAGTTTGACTCCGAAAGAAAATTCGGGGACGAATGTTTCTAAGGGGGGAAGAATGTTACACTCCGTAATTTCAGGACATGTATATAGGAAAGTATGTTAGAAAATAAGACTTTAAGATTTGAGACTCGTAGAATTTACCGAAATTATGAAAATGTCGGGAAACGAAACATTATGGACGAATGGGAGGGTGACACATGTCACCCCCCCCCCCACACTTGGTCTTGGACGAATTGACAAGGTCAATTGGTCAAGTCTTGAAAGCCAAGGCTTGACATTGTTGACCAAGTCAATAAGCCCACTTGATACTTGATATTTAAATCTTCTTCATCCTATCCCCACAAGTGTTTTAATCTTGACCCTTAGTTTTATTATATATTCATCCTAGTAGCAAGACAAGTCTCAACACTTAGAAATAAATCAAGAAACTTGAGCTAGACATTGAGAGCTCTCGGGTTTGCCCATTTCTCCACACAATTTTTTTCCGTTTGTTGTTCATAATTCATAATACTTCAACTCAAGGTTCCTAGAGGTATTATAAGGATATCTCAATACAAAGATCCCGGAAAAGCTACGTTTTTACATTAGTCGCAAGATGAAAACCTAAGTTGTCTTCATAAGTTTTGATTGGAAATTGATAGGAAAGTTGTTTATGAACTTCTAAGGGCTTCAAATAGTGGATTGGAGCGTGAAGGAAATGAGCTAAGTTGCTAAGGAGCGACTTTAAATCTTGGAGTCATATTAGGGCTTATCAAGGTAACAATATTGTCGTCTTAGTGATTAAAGATTACATATTATTGTAGTTATGGATATAAACATGCATGAGATATATATAATGAATGTTGATAAGTGTTATGGATATTGGAACTACTTATCTGAAACTAGCATGTTTAGCCTTTGAGATTGAAATTCAATTTGGTTATTAGTTTAGTCGTCGCATGTTATATAAAGAAGGAATTATAGTTGTTAAAGTTGTTTACAACTATATAACATGTTAGACTTAACAAGTTGGATTGAAAAAGAATTGGAAAAGACTTTACATTGTTGTTGCACCTATTAGCCGAGAATGGCATTGGCTAGTGAACTACTTGGTTAATTGTGGGGCAGAATTTTACACGTCCTGTAAGGCGTGTAATCCCCTTTGATTGGTTGAAACAAAGGAAGTGCTGCCCAATTTTCCTTGGATAAGTGACTTTACACTTAGAATATTCTACGTTAGAAAGCTAGAAATTGATGGACGTATTATGGTCATTATAGGTTGACATACTACGTGCGGCATATTGGACTTAGCAAGTGGATTGAACCGAAGAGGTATGTAGAACTTTCCCTATCTCTTGAGCATGAGTTTTATAAATGTATAGTACGGTAGACGTACGAGTTTTAAAGGAATTCGGTTTTATTTTGATATCATTAACTTGATATAAGAATGTCTAAGTTTGGTTGAGTTAGATAATTAACCCACTTGAGTTTTAAAGAATGAAAATGTCTTAGTTCCTAAACCATAAACTTAGTATAACGGCTTTATGGGAAGTTGGTTATAACAACTTTATGGAAAGTTAAAGGAATGGTTTTCTTTAGTAAGGTAAACAAAGATAAATGACTTGAAATAACGAAGGGCAATTTGATTTAAAGGCATCAATTGCTTAAAGGTTTAAGGTAAAAGTCACGTGGTTTAGAAGCCTAAAAATGTATTTCTAAAGGTATAGTGACTTGTTTTGAAAAGTAGATAAGCCTTGATACTACGGGTGTTAGTATATTGGGGGTTTTATACGAGAAAGAGTCATTTTAAAAGAAAAGAAGTACGTAGTACTTTGAGTCAAATTCCCGGATTTTTCATGATATGATAGTGTCTTAAGTTAAATAAAATGAGAGTGCATGCTAATTAAGTCTAATGAGAAGTTAAGGGATTTCTTAACTTGATTATGTTATTTATGGTAGCCGGTTGTGTTTGTGTTATATTATTCTTTACGGGGTCATTCCCCGGGTGTGTTGCATTTTGCATATTTCGTGGATTTGCTCCCCACGATGCAAGGAAGTTACCTCATGTGAGTCCGTAGGGCTCATGCGGGTGAAATAGTCCCATGCGGGGCGGACCAGTCCTATGCAAGGAAATTACCTCATGCGGGTCCACATGGCCTATGCGGGTGAAATAGTCTCAGGAGTAGGATTGTGTGATAATACTACGGGCGGATGGTCCCAGGTAAATCACAGACTTCCTATTTTAAGAACCGGAAATGTTTATTTTGTTACTCTCATTGTTAGTAAGGCACAGTATACTGTTAATTTGATTATCATACATGTCTCCAGCTTTATTAGACTTATGATGTAAATTACAGTATTTCCAGTTTTACATACTTGGTACAGATTTTGTACTGACCCCCTGTCACAACCCGACCAAGCTCGCGATCGTGCCCTACCCAGGCACCCCCGCTGTATACATCGTGAGAATAGCAGCGGAACATACACAACATACAAAAAAACTTAGACAGTAACCAACAACAGGCTAGCCGATAAGGCCACCTTCCGTAAAATATACTCAATCCAGAAATAGAACAGTACATTTTTCTTTTCTTTACAGCCCAATCCACAATTTGACTCTGGACTCTAAGAATAACAACTCAAGGGACGGGGCCCCGCCATACCCTGAATGTACAACAACCGACAATACGGGGATAAGCCTCCGAAATGAAGGAGCTTCTCAACGGTGAGCAGTGATCCTAAGGCGAGGATCGAACTCAGACTTTACTCATGCGGCGTGAACGCAGCCCCAAGGAGGTCGATAACATGTACCAAATATGTGAAGCTGAAATCGTAATGAAATCATAAGTCTAAAATAAAACCGAGACATGTATGATTACTCAATTAACGATTAATCGTGCCTTACTAACAATGAGAGTAAATATGAGTATACTTACAATATAAAGTAGGAGGCTCACGATCAAAGCAGACCACCCGCCCGCAGATCGTTAAGCAATCCTATTCACAGGACTATTTCACGCGTAGATCGCGTGGACCCGCATGAGGTATTCCTCGCGATAGTCAGACTACCGCGTGAGACTATTTCACCCGCGTAAGCCCATAAGGACTCGCGTGAGGTATTCCTCGCATCATGGGTAGCAAATCCACTAAACAGGTGGTATAACGTCTTGGGGGTTTACCCCTCATTTATACTCTTACCCTGAAGCAGGTGGTATAACGTCTTGGGGGTTTACCCCTCATTTATACTCTTACCCTAGCTCAACCGGCCATCATACATAACATAAGCCCTACCGGCTTATCATACAATAAATAAGCAAGTTAAGAAATCCCCCTAACTTCTTATTAGCCTTATTCATATACATTCTCATTTTAGTTTACTTAAGGCACTAACATGTCATAATAAAATCCGGGAATTTAACCCAAAGTACTACGTATTTCTATTCTTTTAAAAATGACTCTTTTTCATATATAACTTCCAAGATACTAATAACCGTAGTATCAAGTCATAACTACTTTTCAAGACAAGTCACGATACCTTTTAGAAATACATTTAGGCTTCTAAATCAAGTGACTTCTTTCCTTTAAAACCTTAGGCAATTGATGCCTTAAATCAAATTGCCTTTCAATAAATCAAGCCATTTATCTTTCCATAAAGCCAATATAACCAACTCCACATAAAGTCGTTATATTCACTTTATGCATTAGTCAAGTACAATTTCCTATCCAAGGGACTTATACGTTTAAAACGAAACAAGTATCGCATACTTTAAAACTCTTCAAGTCCCTTAACATACTTAAATTACTTAGAGTAAACCACTCTTTAAACTTTCCATAAAAACAAGTATCAAAATACTTTCAACATACTTAAAGTCTCTTAACTTTGAAAACCAAGATATCCTTAACATTTAAACAAGTGAGTTAATTCCTAACTCAATCAACTGGACATTCCTAAAATAAGCCAAGGATGTCAAATGGACTAGATTGTCAAAATCTTGTCGTCTCACCGTACTATATATACGTGAAACTAGTCATGCTCGAAAGATAGGAAAAGTTCCACATACCTCTTCGGTCAAACCACTTGTCAAGTACAAATTCCAGTAGTATGTCAACCTATAATATTCACAATCGTCCATTAAGGCCTTACTTCAAACGTAGAATATTATAAGTGTTAAGTCTCTAAATTCTACGGAAAATCGGACAAGACCTCCTTTGTTTTTACTAACTTTGCCACCTTTCCAAGGTCGAAATACAATAATCAAACAAATTTCCGATTGGCTCACAACAATATAGAAGGTAATCGATGCCAATGAATAACCAAACAGCCCCAATTGGCTCACAATAATATAGAAGGTAATCCAATGCAAATGAATAACCAAACAGCCCCAATTGGCTCACAATAATATAGAAGGTAATCCAATGCAAATGAATAACAAAACAGCCCCAATTGGCTCACAATACTATAACAATACCAATTCTTATTCAATTTCCATTTCAATCCAAATGGTTTAGTATAACATGATATCAAGCCGCAATCGATTACAACTACTACAATTCTCAAGTAGGTAAACATGCGACTATTCTAAATTAACGACCAAAATTGCATTTCAATTTCAAAAGGCTAATCATGTCATTTTCGGTTCTAGGATTCTACAATCCATGTCACTTATCAAACTTCATAACACAAATCACATGATCACTTCTAACTTATAATAACGTGGAATCTTCAATTACAAAAGTAAAACGAAGATTATACCTCAATTAGCCCAATTATGATCCAAGATCACAAGTCGCTCCTTAGCAACTTTAGCTCCTCATTTCGACGTTCCAATCCACTCCAAGCAACCCTTAGAAGCTTAAGAATAACTCATCTTCAAGTTCCAACTTCAAAGTTGAATAACCCTTTAGGTTTTCGCCTTGACTAATACAATGCCTCTTTTCCGAAATATTTCTTTTGAGAAAACCTTACAATACTCTTAGGAACCTTGGTTTAAAGTGGGGGAATTATTGGACAAGAATTGGAAATTTTCCTCTTGGAAACTTGTCAAAACCGTGAGCTTCCATAGTGAGCAAGACAAGATTTCAATTTTTTTTCTAAGTGTAGAGAATGACAAAGTCTTGCTACTAGTAAGCTTATATAACAAAATGGAAGGTCTAGATTAGTACATATGGATGGCTCGGATGTGTTTCACATGGATCTTGCCCAAGTGGCCCTTGGACTTTTAGTCAACAATGTCAAGCTAAGTCATTTGCAAGACTTGTCTTCCTAACAATGGTCAAATGACCCTTTTGTCCTTGATAAATTTCGTCCAAGACAACATAAGGGGTGACACGTGTCGCCCACCCATTCGTCACAATATTTCGTTTTCCGACAAATCCAAAATTCGATAAATTTTACTGCCTCAAACCTTAACATTTGAGTTCTTACGTGCGTTCTAAAAACATATCCGGAATTTCCGGTGTAACATTCTTCCCCTTAGAAACATTCGTCCCCGAATGTTCTTTCGGGAGTCCAACTTAAAGATAGCGACATAGTCTCCTTACAACCCCTACATACCAATAATGCCACAGGTGGCCACATACTAAAATGCCAACCTGAACCCCATGTGTCAACGTCGGTTATCTGCATAAAGCTTCACGACTCTAAGCTTACAAATAATCTTTCCGGATAAGCTTCGCTTATCCACACCAATGAATCAAGTCGGACCAAATAATCAACTCGCCATGCCGAACCCACCAACCGACGATCTACACTTTCTACATACAAGGCCTCATACAGGTCATCCGAATCTGGAAGGGTATCTGTATTGTACTCAACACAACAAGAGACAATTAACCTCCCGCTATTTCGAAATCAAGAACACAGCCCGCATCCTATCCTCAGTGCTGGATAGTACGCCTTTGCCTGTCCGGCCCGAGGGTGTAATGCAACACCGAGACTCACTGTGTCCCTAATCCTCCTGAAAAACCTCCGAAGTTATCCAGAATCGAGCTCATCCGCTGGTCATCATAAACGTAGGAACCCGTGCGATCTCACAATCTCTCTGCTATACAAGCAAGCATAATCCTCACCGAGTAAGGGTCCCAACCGAAAGAACACGATGGTTTCGCCACTAATTACCATGACCCCTGTGAGTCGCACTTCCTCCGAGTGCGATGCCACCTCAGAACAAGATCTATATTAATTACCTCTCATATCTAGGTTGGGATTTCAATCGCTGCAATAGCCCACCGGGCTTCGGTGCTCAACCATGACTGCTACTATCTCGGACACTAGCGAGAACTCGCTATGTCCCTTTTCCGGTCATCTTACCCATACATACTGAGGTCACGACACGACTTAGTCGGCCCCAAACAATTAGGGCAATAAGCACGTGTGCCTCGCAAACTCTGGCGACTAGTCCTGCGACCTGGGTACACGCAATCTATCCTCATCTCACAAAGACTTATCCGTGCTACTCAACGTGCTCTTCTCTCCTCGAAGAGTCGTATCTCGATACCGTATCATAACTGGATCCTCATACTGTCGCCTCTTTACTTCCTCAACGATGGAAGACTCGGCAATATCTCGGATCTGAACTTCATTAACCTTGGAAACCAATAATCGAACCCCTAGGCTCGGTAACTGAAGAATCTTACGGACTACATCCTCGCCTATTTGGTGCCCATCCGGACTACCCTTAGGTCCATCACAAAGAGTATATGTAACTGTCTTGGCTTTCCCCGGATGGTATAGGATATCAATATCACAATCCTTGAGTAACTCTAACCACCATCGGTGTCGCAAATTCTACCGCTCACTGCAGATATACCGAGGCTTTGTGGTCCGCACAAGTATCCACATGAAGTATGTATATACGTCATACCCCAAATCTTCAAGGCATGATTTAACTGCCGCCAACTCTAAATCGTGAGTGGCGCAATTTCCTTTCCCGCTTCCCTAACTACCGGGAAAACATAGGTTCTAACCTTATC
This sequence comes from Przewalskia tangutica, assembly GCA_029844215.1. Classification (NCBI taxonomy): domain Eukaryota; kingdom Viridiplantae; phylum Streptophyta; class Magnoliopsida; order Solanales; family Solanaceae; genus Przewalskia; species Przewalskia tangutica. The sequence goes on from CM056734.1 coordinate 86,752,744, forward strand.
GGGTTGCGTCAGCACACAACCTAGCCCAACACCCAACGTGTTATCATCAAAACCTAACCCTCTAGTCTTTCAGGAGGAGTTAGAACTGTAGTCGTGGTCAACTTGTCTTCCAATAACTGAAAGTCTTTCTCATTCCTGCGAAATATTCGGGTATCCTTAATCTCACTTATGGTTCCTGTTTCCCTTTTTTGTTGCAACCAAACTTGGTCACTAAACTTAGACTTAATTCCTTTGCTTGCCTCATGGCTAAGACTTACTGTCAATCACAATTTAGGGGGGGAGGTTTCCTTGATCTCGTCAAGTAGTAACCCGGTTTTCCTTTCCCAGTTTGTAGAGCCTATAACTAGGTGTTACCACATTTTCTCGAAATGTTCTTACCTCCCATTATTTACTAATGGTCTTTACACTAGTCTGGGGTAAACATATCTCGTGCAACCTATTTTTAACCATAGTCGTATTCTCCTTTATTATTCTGGTCATATCCTGCGTCTAACAACATGGGTACATGCAACCCCATAATACGCAAACTGTCCTTTTTCGTGGGGAAGAGAACTTATCTCCCTATCTTGAACTTTCCTTGGAGTCACAACCCTACTCATTGGGTCCTCTTGCGGTCCAGTAATTAGCTAATCATCACGCCCCGCCTTTAAGTTCGTGTAGATTTTTCCAACCTACCAAAGATGCCTCACTTTCATGGCGACTCGTACTTATTTTTATTCTTGCCTTGTACATTTTCCCCGAATTATCCGGAAGGTCGTGGCCCTGACCGCCACACCAAACCAACTCCAAGTACCTCCAAGGGCACTTAAAATAACTTCCTCCAAATTCAATTATTACATACTTCCTGCGTCAATTTACCCCAAGTAAACAAGTCACACAGACTTAAAAAGAAAACAATGTCAAAGAAGGAAGGATAATTCACTGGTTACCACCACTTCTCTTCCTTTCCACTCGATGGCAAACTGCCACGAACCGTACCGAATCAATCTCTTATGTAGTCCACGTTGGCATAAAAAGAGTCCAACTAGCTCTAACTCATAATGACCTCGATATGCGTCATAACTCTGCTTTGGGTCCAGCGACTTTATCGTTCTGGTCGATTATTATCTAACCGCTCAGCTACCACCCAACACTCACGGGTGTAGTCACCTCGAAAGGTCCTCATGGATTCAGGTTCCATTTCCTTATTCTTGGTTGCTCTCTTTCTTACTGGTCGTACTCTTCCCGTACTCCCAAACTTATCTAGCGTACGTACATAGCCTTCATACTGTTTCGGGCCTCAAATATCTGGAGTTACTAAATTAAACAATACAAGGCCCATTCCGGCTCAACTGGTTCGGTGGAACACGTCCACGAACCCGTAAAATGACTAACTAAACTTGGGCCTTGCACCTCGTCACCTGTCACATAGCGGGACTACTACTAAGCGATCCCATTTCCTTTCAAGTTATGGGCGACCTAAATAGATCCCCAACCACTCGGCCGTCTTAACTCTTTTCCTAGGTCTGCTTTAACTTTACTACCCGAGAAGGCCTTATATACCTAAGGTCTCGGTGGTTATCAACATTTTTAGGCTCGCAATTTCCATGCTCCAAGCCTATCTTATCAGCCCCCCGTAACCGGGTACAAGAACTTCTCGTAATATCATAATCGTGTTGTCTTGACCACAACAACCATACTTTCTTCGTCCGGATCTCGCCCGTACAATTCCCTTAAGCATACCACGTAGCTTAAGTTGCTAACATAGTCTTCCACTTAGTCTCTTAATTAACTTCTTAAGTGTCCATTACCTTTTCCGATAACTCATCATTTCCTAATTATCTCAAATTAGCACGTAAAACCTTGATGAGAATTCATTAAACTGTTTCATACCTTCCCGGTATTTATTTAGTCCCTTCCAAATCCTGGTAATCTAAATCATTCTAGGCAACACGCGTCTGACCCTCATACATAAATTCTCATAGTTGTATGTCACAATACCAACTACAACCATTACCAACCTGGATACGCAATCCACGTAATCCTTCCTGGGTCATCACGCTTTCTCGTAGTGCAACAATCATAACTTGTTGGGAGAGACGACCCTAACCATACTGACTCTATCGCACGATCTTAGAGTGAGAAGAATGGAAACCAATCCTAAATGTCCTGCCTCCTCGATTATAGATGTGGTGCACAACACACCGATAATCAAGACTCTACTAGACACGGTCTCAGACACTTTCCGAGGACTAAGCGCTCGATACCACTTTGTCACAACCCGACCGGGCGCGCATCGTGCCCTACACAGGCACCCCGCTGTCGTATACATCGAGAGAATAGCAATGAACATACACAACATACAAAAAACTTAGACGAATTAAACAACAAAGAGCCGATAAGGCCACCTTCCGTAAAATATACTCGATCCGAAATAGAACGATGCATTTTTCTTTTCTTTACACCAATCCACAATGTGACTACTGCACTTAAGAATAACAACTCTGGCGGGACGGGCCCCGCCATACCCTGAATGTACAACAACCGACAATACCGAGGATAAGCCTCGAAATGAAGGAGCTTCTCAACACCGAACAGTGATCCTAGAGCGAGGATCAAGAATCTGCACTTTACTGCGGCGTGAGCGCACCCGGCGAGGTCAAGCACAACATGTACCAAATATGTGGCCGAAATCGCTGTAATGAAATCATAAGTCTAAAATAAAGCGGAGACATGTATGATTACTCGATTAACGAGACATCAGTGCCTTACTAACAATGAGAGTAAATATGAGTATACTTACAATATAAAGTAGGAGGCTCACGATCAAAGCAGGACCACCCGCCCGCAGTATCATTAAGCAATCCTATTCCTGGGACTATTTCACCCGCATAGATCGCGTGGACCCGCGTGAGGTATTCTCGCGATAGTCGACTACCGCGTGGGACTATTTCACCCGCATAAGCCCATAAGGACTCGCGTGAGGTATTCCTCGCGTCATGGGTAGCAAATCCACGAAGCAGGTGGTATAACGTCTTGGGGTTTACCCTCATTTATACTCTTACCCAGGCGGTGGTATAACGTCTTGGGGGTTTACCCCTCATTTATACTCTTACCCTAGCTCAACCGGCCATCATACATAACATAAGACCTACCGGCTTATCATACAATAAATAAGCAAGTTAAGAAATCCCCCTAACTTCTTATTAGCCTTATTCATATACATTCTCATTTAAGTTTACTTAAGGCACTAACATGTCATTATAAAATCCGGGAATTTAACCCAAAGTACTACGTATTTCTATTCTTTTAAAAATGACTCTTTTTCATATATAACTTCCAAGATACTAATAACCGTAGTATCAAGTCATAACTACTTTTCAAGACAAGTCACGATACCTTTTAGAAATACATTTAGGCTTCTAAATCAAGTGACTTCTTTCCTTTAAAACCTTAGGCAATTGATGCCTTAAATCAAATTGCCTTTCAATAAATCAAGCCATTTATCTTTCCATAAAGCCAATATAACCAACTCCACATAAAGTCGTTATATTCACTTTATGCATTAGTCAAGTACAATTTCCTATCCAAGGGACTTATACGTTTAAAACGAAACAAGTATCGCATACTTTAAAACTCTTCAAGTCCCTTAACATACTTAAATTACTTAGAGTAAACCACTCTTTAAACTTTCCATAAAAACAAGTATCAAAATACTTTCAACATACTTAAAGTCTCTTAACTTTGAAAACCAAGATATCCTTAACATTTAAACAAGTGAGTTAATTCCCTAACTCAATCAACTTGGACATTCCTAAAATAAGCCAAGGATGTCAAATGGACTAGATTGTCAAAATCTTATACGTCTACCGTACTATATACGTGAAACTAGTCATGCTCAAAAGATAGGAAAAGTTCCACATACCTCTTCGGGTCAAACCACTTGTCAAGTACAAATTCCAGCCCGTAGTATGTCAACCTATAATATTCACAATACGTCCATTAAGGCCTTACTTCAAACGTAGAATATTATAAGTGTTAAGTCTCTAAATTCTACGGAAAATCGGACAGCACCTCCTTTGTTTTTACTAACTTTGCCACCTTTTCCAAGGTCGAAATACAATAATCAAACATTTCGATTGGCTCACAACAATATAGAAGGTAATCGATGCCAATGAATAACCAAACAGCCCCAATTGGCTCACAATAATATAGAAGGTAATCGATGCAAATGAATAACCAAACAGCCCCGATTGGCTCACAATAATATAGAAGGTAATCGATGCAAATGAATAACCAAACAAATTTCGATTGGCTCACAATACTATAACAATACCAATTCTTATTCAATTTCCATTTCAATCCAAATGGTTTAGTATAACATGATATCAAGCCGCAATCGATTACAACTACTACAATTCTCAAGTAGGTAAACATGCGACGATTCTAAATTAACGACCAAAATTGCATTTCAATTTCAAAAGGCTAATCATGTCATTTTCGGTTCTAGGCTTCTACAATCCATGTCACTTATCAAACTTCATAACACAAATCACATGATCACTTCTAACTTATAATAACGTGGAATCTTCAATTACAAAAGTAAAACGAAGATTATACCTCAATTAGCCCAATTATGATCCAAGATCACAAGTCGCTCCTTAGCAACTTTAGCTCCTCCTTTTGACGTTCCAATCCACTCCAAGAAACCCTTAGAAGCTTAAGAATAACTCATCTTCAAGTTCCAACTTCAAAGTTGAATAACCCTTTAGGTTTTCGCCTTGCGACTAATACGAAAACGCCTCTTTTCCGAAATATTTCTTTTGAGAAAACCTTACAATACTCTTAGGAACCTTGGTTTAAAGTGGGGGAATTATTGGACAAGAATTGGAAATTTTCCTCTTGGAAACTTGTCAAAACCGTGAGCTTCCATAGTGAGCAAGACAAGATTTCAATTTTTTTTCTAAGTGTAGAGAATGACAAAGTCTTGCTACTAGTAAGATTATATAACAAAATGGAAGGTCTAGATTAGTACATATGGATGGCTCGGATGTGTTTCACATGGATCTTGCCCAAGTGGCCCTTGGACTTTTAGTCAACAATGTCAAGCTAAGTCATTTGCAAGACTTGTCTTCCTAACAATGGTCAAATGACCCTTTTGTCCTTGATAAATTTCGTCCAAGACAACATAAGGGGGTGACACGTGTCGCCCACCCATTCGTCACAATATTTCGTTTTCCGACAAATCCAAAATTCCGATAAATTTTACTCGTCTCAAACCTTAACATTTGAGTTCTTACGTACGTTCTTAAAAACATATCCTGGAATTTCCGGGGTGTAACACCCCCTTTCCTCGGAGGCTGCGTTCATGACGCAGGTAGGGGTACGCAGGTTGCGGATCCTCACTCTTAGGATCACTGATCAGTTGTTAGAAGCTCCATTTCTCCGGAGGCTTGTCTTTTGGTACGGTATCCCTGATGTTGTAGATTTATGTACATTCGGGGGTATGGCGGGTGATGCGCGAAAAGATGCACACACTTAAACGCAAGTGCACGTTATCGTGACCAGTAATATAGTCCTAGTAAGACCGAATATCGTCCACAATGATTAGGGTTCAAGTACCAACTATCTATCTTTTGGTATCTATTTGGTGATTGATATGTGATTTTTGTTGTTTATAACTAAGAATTATAAAGACTAAGTTTAACTAATAAGTTTACTTCAGATGTGATGGGAATGGGTCTTCCATGTCTCTTCAACTATCCGCTTATGTTATTTATTAATGCAACGAATTATGGTCTTCTTCTCTGAGAAAGCGGTTTCTGAAATCGTTTTATACTCCCGTTAGGTTATATAAACACTCAACCTCGATTGCACCTTACCTACCTTTCGGTGATAAGGATAACTCTATAGGAGGATTAAGAACAAAAACCTAGTTAACCGTCACGCACCATGCGCAAAATTAGGGTTTCTAAGCCTCTCATTAACGCTACATAAATAATTGAGGTATTTTCATCCCAATCCAAGAATGTCTACCCAACTTACAACATATTCACAATCTCTCCTTTCGAAGTAAATTAGAAATCATATAATGATAATTAGTTGTCAATTAATTACCAAGCATTCAACACAATTATTGGATAGATCTCTCAAAGAAGAATAATAACCATAAACATGTATTAATTCATAACATAAGTTTCTAGTGAACCAACATGGAAAGCCCTATAAGAGAATTAGTTCCTAGCCATAGATATGACAAGAACTAATTCAAAAGTCATTATACAAAAACTGAAATAAAGAAAAGAAAAAGGAAAGAAATTACTAAGTTTAGGTCTCCAATCTCCAAGCAAGAAAATCTTGTGTTGTGCAAAAAGGGGAACCCTTAAAATCTGCCTAGGGTTCTCCTTTTATAGGCTGAAAACCGCCTCTCTCTTTTCCCTGCAGGCCTGGCCCAGAAAATCGTCAAAACCCTGATTTTTCCCGCGTCGGCGCCGCGGCCGGAACCTGTGGTCTCGGGTGATTTGGCGCCAGCCGATTCTCTGCTGCGAGCGCGGCCATACGCAATCTGTAGCTTCTCTGATGATTAGGCGTCGCGGCCCTGCATCTGTTGACATGAGCCGCGCCGAAGTCTTCGCAACCTCTACGGATGTTGGCGCCGCGCCCGCTTCGATTGCAGGAGGCCGCGCGCTGAGTGCAGGTTTTGCCTCGTTCGCCACTTTCTCTGTTTTTAGCTCTGGAATCTCCTCTTTTGCCCTCTTTTAGCTTCTTTTCCGCCATTTGGCCATTTTAACCACTTTGACTCAAAAGAAAGGAAAACTATCCTAATACAACACTTATTTGTACAAAAAGGGACAAAAGACTAACTAAAACTGACTCAAAAAGTATATATAAAATACACCGATCAAATATCCCCAAACTTAACCTTTGCTCGCCCTCGAGCAAAGATAGAAAGAAAGAAATAAAAGACTCAAAGAAACGAAAAATAAAAAACTCACTGACATTGATCACTTTTGCTGCATTAGTGTTAACTAGAAAAACATGAAGGTTAGCAGAATAATATGCAGGAACATATAGCATGAAATTTCAGCACACTAAACATGTTAAGCTAGATATTTCGCAAACTCATATTTATCATGCTTAAATGGAAGTCAATATACTAAATCATGCATATAAATTCAAAAATTTTATGACATGCTTACTTGCTATTCTCCACTAATCCTGGATATGCATAAAAGAGATCTTCAGGACTTTAAGGGTTGTAATGTAGGCTTAGGTATAGGTAGGTAAACATAGGCATTTTAGGCTCATTCTTTGTACCATAAGCTCTTTAGTTTTTCAGTATTTCCCTTTTATTTTTGTTCTTTCCTTCACTTCGATTCTATTTTTTCCCTCTTTTGTTTTGGGAGAGTGAAGTATATAATAATGACAAGCACCCCCAAACTTAGGCTTTTGCCTATTTCTTATTACTTTTTATTGGGGTGCAACAGGCTTATTCACTCTTTTTGTCTCTTTTTTAACACACAATGTATTCCACTATTTCACATTTTTACTTATGGCACAATTTGTGGGAATATAGGGTGTCAAAGAAGAAGTTTCAAATTTTAGGCTCAACGGGGCTGACTAGGGATATATTTAAAGTCCGGGATAGAAAAGAGTGGTAAGAATTGGCTATGAAAGAAATGTCTGAGTCATCTCCCTAACATGCACATCCTAACTATTTCGCCTCAAATAGCAAGCACTCATAACACATAAGTATTTATCATTTAGCATGCATAATTCAATCAAGAAACTCCAAATAAATAGATTTTGTGAGTTTTTGGCATATCTAACCTAAGTGTTTAGAGAGTTGCTTCAATTCCGTTACATTATTCCACCTTACTTCACTAGGTGTTTCTAGCAACTACAACATACATGATCTTTGACAGGCAATTATGACTCAAAAAAGAAAAAAAATTTGGTAACTCAAAATAAACATAAAACAATCACAAAGATTTAAATAAAACATAACAAGACACAAATAAAACAAGACACAAATAAAACACCCCCAAACTTAAATCACACATTGTCCCCAATGTGTGTAGACTCAAAGACAGTAAAAGAAATAAGACACTTACAAACTTCGGCTAAAATGGTGGTGGTGGCGGTGGATAATGCATCGACCATTGGTTGAACAGGGAACTCATCTCGTCATACTGCTGGTGCAACTGTTGCTGCTCCTGCCTCAATTCTTGTTGCCCTTGTCGCAACTCATGTTGTCCCTGTCTCAACTCATTTTGTCCTTGTATCATTGTGTCGAAATGTTGCATCATCATTCTCTGGTTCTGGAGCACTTGCTCCATCATAGGCACTGGAGGTTCTGATTCTGTGGTTGGCTGGTGGCTAGGTCCTGCCTCATATTGAGCCCCTATTTCAGGCTCATCTTCGTTCATTGCGGCCTCTGCTGCTGCTGCTGCTGGTTGTACTCTTCGTCTGGCTGCTGGGGGGCTTGGGTCTGGGAAAGAGTGCACTATCCCACAGGACACCGGCAGTTGGTTTCTCTCATGAGTGTCAGTGGGTAGGGTTGGGACCCCTCGGAAGGCGCATAGATTAGTGATAAGTGAGCCGTGTCCCAATCCACCTGTTGTCACCAACCTGCTGATTTCTTCAATGCTCTGCACTATCTCTTTCCCCACATCAATCGTCATTCCCCTCATAATTCCATATATCAGTTTAATCCTATCCTCTGGCACTCTGGTGAAGTGCGTGGATGGAATCATGCGGGCGCTGACGAAATATAGCCAACCTTTGGCTGCTTTGTTGAATTGGCACCTGTTCAGTGCTCTTGACCCATTTCTTCCAATGTCAAAAGCAGCCCCATGGTAGCTCACGGTGTTTGCAACGACATTCCAGTCGATGTGGTCGGTGCTTCTAGACCATGTTCTAAAGTGATTCCAATCACTTCTTTCTTCAACATCAACCGTCTTCAATTGTGCATTTACATTCTCTGCTGTCACAGGCACATAAACTCCCCTTACAAAGCATCCCCTTTCCACCTTCTCCGGAAAGTTGGCATAGAATTCACGCACCATTGTTGTGTTCACTGGTGCTATCTTCTCCGGATTTACAAATCTCCTCCACCCCCTTAACTCAATCATTGCCCGAATGGGCTCATAAACATCTTCTTCCCCATATGACTCCCTCTGGTAGTCCATTCCCCTTTCCGGGATTAAGGGTCTGGTATCAAGCTTTTTGTATCTCTGGAAGGCTTGGTAGCTCACAAACCTAGTATCATCGTAATGTGGGGCTGGGGTGGATGTGGAGCCTCTTCTCTTCCTGGTGGCCATGGTTAAAACAATTTCTGCAGCTTACAACTTAGTGGCACAAATGTTTCCCAACACAATCAACAACTAGCAGCTAAACACAACACCCCCAAACTTCAACTCTACTACCCAATATCCACACCCTCCTTTTCTACTCTTTCTCCCAACTTCACAATCAATTTTTTCAGCACCCAAACTACTTCACAACTACAATACTCCTTCAAACTACTACCTCCTGTGACTTCAATAAGGATCTCAAGAACAGAAAAAGATTACCTTTTTATGAGAAGATTCAAGCTGTTCTTGTTTCTAATGGTGGTTTGAGGCTATGGAATGGAGCTTTGTTGGTTGAGATAGCTAAGGGATTTTAGGAATTTAGGAGTTTTGGTTGTGGTTGGGTTGGATTTGTGGGCAAATTTTCGGATTTTTCGTGGGTTTTGTGAGAAGAAGGGTTAGGTTTTTGAAATTGGAATTGGGGAAAATCTGATTTTTGGGCGTTTTAAGTTTCTGGATTTCCACTTCGGCGCCACGCTTTTAGCGCCGCTACGCTGATGTTCTGCACTCCTTCGGGACTTTCTGCCATGGCATTCTGGTATACGCGGCTAAACTTGGTATTTTTCTGGATTTTGCGCGCCACTGCTCTGACTTCATGGCGCTTAAACTTCAGCGCCTTTTCAGTTCTTTTGCCGCCGCGGCGCTTACCCGCTTTTCTGGAAATCCTTGTTTTTCTTCAGTTTTTCGCCCTTCAATGTATTTGCCTATACCTGTCAATCACAGCACAAACACTACCTCCGTGAGACCGTTCTTAATAAAAACTACTATATTAAAATAAAATAAACTGAAATACTTGGGTTGCCTCCCAATGTAGCTGTCTTTAACGTCTTTTAGTCGGACGCAAGTTCCTTAGTGTTAATGTAAATAGGGTGGATCAAGCCCCAACTAATCCATTTCTCCACATTTTGCATTTTCTTTTCTTCTTTCTTCTTAGCATTATCGGTAAGGGAGTTCAGAACACATACTGCGTCGGTGGGGTTTGGCAAACCATGCCTTTCTTGGTTCATCTCCCTTTGGTTGACTTGTAATGGCTCACAGGGGGGCTTGATGGTGCTGATTGCAAAGCACCTGCTCATGGTTGGTGGCTCGATGACATGTTTAAAAACCTTAAACACCATTTCTTCCTTCTCCACCCTTAGTGTTAGCTCCCCCCTTTCAACATCAATTAAAGCTCTCCCCGTTGCTAGGAATGGTCTCCCTAATATGATAGGGATTTCCGCATCTTCTTCCATATCAAGAATGAGGAAGTCTGCAGGAAAGAAGAATTTTCCTACTTTCACAATCACGTCCTCAATTTTTCGTCTTGGATGAATCACTGTCCTATCGGCTAGTTGCAGACTCACAGTGGTTGGTTTGGCCTATCCCAACTCCAATCGCTTAAATACTGATAAGGGCATCAGGTTTATACTTGCTCCTAAATCACACAAAGCTCTGTTGCAAGTCACCCTGCCCACTGTGCAAGGTAGTGTAAAGCTTCCTGGATCATTTAGTTTTGGTGGCAATTTCTTCTGCAAGATCGCACTACACTCTTCTGTTAGTGCTACTATTTCGTATTCTGCCAGCTTCTTCTTCTTCCCCAAGATCTCCTTCATGAACTTGAAATAGGAGGGCATCTGCTCTAATGCTTCTATGAAAGGTATGTTGATATACAACTTCCTGAATGTCTCTAAAAATTTGGAGAATTGTTTATCAACCGCCTTTCGCTGTAGTCTCTGGGGGAATGGGATCTTCTCTGTATACTCCTTCTCTGGAGTTTTCTCTACTACTGGGCTAGGCTCAATCACCTTCTCTTTTTCTATCTCTGCCTTCTTCTCAACTACTGGCTAAGGTGACTGCTGCTCCAACTGTTTGCCGCTTCTCAATTGCACTGCCTGACACTGCTCCCTCGGATTTACCTCTGTATTGCTTGGCAATGTACCCTGCGGTCTGCTGTTTGTCTGCTTTTCTAGCTGACCCACTTGTGTTTCCAAGTTCCTGAACGAGGATCTAGCTTCTGTCATGAACTGAGTCTGGGCATTGGCGAGTGTTGTCACATCTGCTTTCAGCTCGTCTGGCTTTTCTTGCTGAATCGGTGCATTGAATCGCTGAGGCCGCGGGCTTGGATGAAGCGGTCACGACTGCGGTTCTGCTGGTTCTGCATCGCCCTCGTATTGATTCTGCCGCTCAGTATTGATTCCCGCTCGGTCTCCTCCATGAGAAATTTGGGTGATTCCTCCACCCTGGATTATAAGTGTTGGAGTAGGGGTTGTTCTGTTGCCTCTGATAATTACCCACGGCCTGACACGCTGCCTGCTCCATTGGTATGTTATTGGGATCAGCTGAAGGACACCTATCGAATGTATGTGGGCCACCACATATTTCACAACTTTTAGGCATCTGCACCGCATTCACTGACACTGTATGTTGCTGCAACTGTTTTTCTAGAAGGGCCACTTGGGCATTCAAGGCAGCAATAACATCTATTTCGTGGACTCCCACTGTTCTCCTCCCACTTGTCAACCTCTCTTCTGTGACATGGTTGTTAGTGGCCATATCTTCTAATAACTTATGAGCGTCGTGGGCTGTTTTCCTCATGAATGCCCCACCTGCAGCTGCATCTATGATGGTTCTGGTTGTACTGCTCAGCCCGTTGTAGAAGATGTGGACCAAGTTCCACAACTCAATGCAATGGTGTGGGCATTTTCTCTGCAAGTCTTTGAACCTTTCCCAAGCTTCATATAAGGACTCTCCATCTGCTTGGTAGAAGTTGTTCAACTCCTCTCGCTTTCGCTTTGCATGGGGGAAAGAACTTGGCTAGGAATTTCTGCGCCAACTCGTGCCATGTAAAAATCGAATCAGCCGGCAGGGAATTCAACCATACTTTTGCTCTATCCCTGAGTGAAAAGGGAAAGAGCCTCAATCTGACGGCATCATCAGTAACGCCGTTATATCTGAAAGTTGCACATAGCTCCAAGAAATTAGCTATGTGCATATGTGGATCCTCCGATGGCAGTCCTCCAAATTGCACTGTATGTTGTACCATGCTCAGAATCGCCGGTTTTATCTCGAAGTTGTTGGCTCCTATTGCAGGGAGCCTAATGCATGTCTGTGCTCCATTCACTCTTGGAAGCACATAGTCCCCCAAACTCCTTTCTGGATGGATTTGGACTCTCTCCTCTACGTATATTGGTACTTGCCGAGGTATTCCTTGATTGGGCTGATTTTCACCTAACCCTTCTCTCATCATGTTGTTGTTCTGTACGCCGTACATCTCTATCAAGGTTGCAATCCGCTGATTCTTTACTCGTTTCTGAGTTTTCTCAATTCGGATTGAAGGGAACAAGAGTGTGCGCCTCTTCTCCTTCGCATAAACCGATTTCTGAAATAGATCAAAAGCACAACAAATCACGCACTCGATTTTTACCAAAAATAACGAAAAACGTGAAAATTAAAAATAAAAATAAAAACCAAATTAGAAATTAAAAATAGATAAATTTGATATTGAACTAATGCCTAATCCCCGACAACGGCGCCAAAAACTTGATGCGCGAAAAGATGCACACACTTAAACGCAAGTGCACGTTATCGTGACAAGTAATATAGTCCTAGTAAGACCGAATATCGTCCACAAGGATTAGGGTTCAAGTACCAACTATCTATCTTTTGGTATCTATTTGGTGATTGATATGTGATTTTTGTTGTTTATAACTAAGAATTATAAAGACTAAGTTTAACTAATAAGTTTACTTCAGATGTGATGGGAATGGGTCTTCCATGTCTCTTCAACTATCCGCTTATGTTATTTATTAATGCAACGAATTATGGTCTTCTTCTCTCGGAGAAAGCAGGTTTACGAAATCGTTTTATACTCCCGTTAGGGTTATATAAACACTCAACCCCAGTATTGCACCTTACCTACCTTTCGGTGATAAGGATAACTCTATAGGAGGATTAAGAACAAAAACCTAGTTAACCGTCACGCACCATGCGCAAAATTAGGGTTTCTAAGCCTTTCATTAACGCTACATAAATAATTGAGGTATTTTTATCCCCAATCCAAGAATGTCTACCCAACTTACAACATATTCACAATCTCTCCTTTCGAAGTAAATTAGAAATTATATAATGATAATTAGTTGTCAATTAATTACCAAGCATTCAACACAATTATTGGATAGATCTCTCAAAGAAGAATAATAACCATAAACATGTATTAATTCATAACATAAGTTTCTAGTGAATCAACATGGAAAGCCCTATAAGAGAATTAGTTCCTAGCCATAGATATGACAAGAACTAATTCAAAAGTCATCATACAAAAACTGAAATAAAGAAAAGAAAAAGGAAAGAAATTACTAAGTTTAGGTCTCCAATCTCCAAGCAAGAAAATCTTGTGTTGTGCAAAAAGGGGAACCCTTAAAATCTGCCTAGGGTTCTCCTTTTATAGGTCAAACCGCCTCTCTTTTCCTGCAGTTCGCCCGGAAAATCGTCAAAACCTGATTTTTCCAGCGCCGGCCGCGCTGCTCGCTTCGCGCCAGCGCCGAATCTGTGGTCGCCGGGTGATTTGGTGGCTGCGCCAGTTCGATTCTGCTTCGAGGCGCCGCGCCGCAACTTCTGTAGGTTCTCTGATGATTAGGCGTCGCGGCGCTGAGTCTTCTGCAGCCTCTCTGGATGTTGGCGCCGCCCGCTTCGATCAGGAGGCGCCATGCGCTGGTGCAGCTTTTGCCTCGTTCGCCACTTTCTCTGTTTTTAGCTCTGGAATCTCCTCTTTTGCCCTCTTTTAGCTCCTTTTCCGCCATTTGGCCATTTTAACCACTTTGACTCAAAAGAAAGGAAAACTATCCTAATACAACACTTATTTGTACAAAAAGGGACAAAAGACTAACTAAAACTGACTCAAAAAGTGTATATAAAATACATCGATCAGCGGGGCCCTGTCCCGTAGCAGTTGTTATGTCAAAACTCTTAGAGGTCGGTAGTCATATCTTATGGGTCAGTTTGTAAAAGAAATGAGGTAACTGCTTTCGGTTATGTATTTATATATCCAGGGAGGTAGCCTTATCGGCTAACCTGTTGGTTATTCCTTATTGATTTTTTTTATTATTAAGAGTTGTATGTATGTTCCGCTGATTTTTTCTGATGTATACCTGTAAGGGTGCCCAGGTAGGGCATCAGTCGCGGGCCCGGGGTCGGGTTGTGACAAATAGGTTCTCATAAATGTCAAAGAATATGAAGTTTTTGTGTCATTACGGTAACTCCCCTAGACACTTAAGACCATTCTATTTCAAACTTCAAAATTCAGTGAGCAAAATGTTGTCCAAAAAGTTGTCTAACATACCTGATAACACTAAAGACAATATTTTTTAACCAAAAAGCAGGATTTAATTTAAGAGAGTTTGAGTTCCTAAAAAGGATAATGTTTGTAATGTTGTCATAACTGCATTAAGAACTAACATTTCAGGTTCTTGATACTTTGATAGTGGATGTTCTCGCCACATGACAGGTATAAAAGGAGTTTCTAAGGGATGAGTCATTCAATAGAGGTAACGTGACTTATGGAGGTGGCAGTAAAAGTAAAATAATTGGAAAAGGGATCTTGAATGTTCCTGGATTTTTAGCCCTAAGAAATGTCTTACATATTTAGGGTTTAATGGCGAATCTTATTAGTATAAGTCAACTATGTGATGACAATCTTGAAGTAAAGTTTAACAAGAATGTCTGTGAAGTTATGAATGAAGCTAATATGTGTGTCATGACAGGTACAAGAACAAGAACAAGTGACAATTGCTATCTTGTTGAAAGACAATAAATATGCAATAATGTTAGGATCGATGATACAACATTATGACATCAAAAGTTAGGACATGTCAAATACCGCAATTTAGAAAGATTAATCTCATATGAGGTGGTAAGAGGTATTCCTAAATTGAGTCCTAAATGTAACACATTGGTCTGTGAAGATTGCATGAAAGGTAAGCAAACTCGTGTTTCTCATAATGTTGTTCATAATGACGGACAATATTCAGGTACGTCTCACTGTTTTCAATTATTACACATGGATCTTATGGGTCCAATTGAGGTAGAGAGCTTAGGAGGCATGAGGTATTTCTATGTGATCGAGATGAATTTTCTAGATATTCATGGATATATTTTTTGAAAGAATTTGAAAATAGCTCGTGTTTCCATTCTCTTATTTTTCGTATTAGATCTGATCATAGAGAAGATTGCATGAAAGGTAAGAAAACTCGTGTTTCCATTCTCTTATTTTTCGGATTAGATCCGATCATGAAAAAGAATTTGAAAATAGCTCATTCACAAAATTGTGAGAAAAAAGGTATTTTCCACGAATCTTCTGCTCCCAAAACTTCTCAGCAGAATGGTGTAGTAGAAAGGAAAAATAGAACACTACAAGAAATTGCTAGAGTTATGCTTAGTTCTAAGAAATTGTCAAATTATTTTTGGGCTGAAGCCTTGAACACTACATTTCACATCACTAATATAGTCTACTTAAGGTCAGGTACAAATACAACACCCTATGAATTAATAAATGAAAAGAAACCTAGCTTGCGTTACTTTCATATTTTTGGGTGTATTTGTTACATTTTAAATGATAGATATCATTTGGCAAAGTTTGATCCTAAGAGTGATAAATGATTTTTTTGTGGTTATTCTCAAAATAGTCATGCTTACCGAGTATACAACCTGATATCTAAAACTGTACAAGAGTCCGTTAATGTTATTTTTGATAATTTTAATGATCTTTCAGGAGATACAACTGAAAATAACATTATAGTTGCAGTGGAAAATAAGCAGACTACATAAGAATCAGATGTTGCCCCAAATTTTGTCACACCTGAAGCAACATCTGAACCAGAAACTGAGAACACGGATGTCGTTAATGAGGAATCAAATGCTGAATTGATTGATCAAGTGCAAAAGGATCCCTCATCAAGGATTGGGAAGAATCATCCAATGGGCCAGGTGATAGGAAGAGTTTTTTTAGGAAATTAGAACAAGAGGGAAAAAACCACTCAATTACAGAGACATGGTAAGGTATATGTGTATGTCTACCATATACTAAGAGGTTAGTCTTTCTTGTTTTATATGTACTTTAGAACCTAAGAATGTTTCAGAAGCACTTAATGATAATTGTTGGATTCAAGTAATGTAAGAAGAGCTTGAACAATTTTATCGAAATAAAGTCTGGGATTTAGTTCCTTGCCCATATAATACTAATATAATTGGAACTAAATGGTTGCCAAAATGAAGAATTCTTATGGGATCAAAATACTTGTGTCATCCAAAATATTGCCAACATTATTGTTGACATTTTCAGAACATGATATGTGTTGGGATATTGATCTTAACTGATTTCCGAAAATTCAAATATTTCTTACCTTTTTTATGTTATGTTTTAATTGGAATTCGAATTTTAAGGATAAGATTAAATTCCAAATATGATGTTTATTGCTTTATCTCAAAAAAATTAGGTGTAAGTATTTGTATAGATATCAAACACCTAAAATTAAGGAATTTATAGTGTCCTTAAAAGTCGCCAAGAGTATAAATATCTACTTCATTTGTTTTTCTTTTTAACATTCTTGTTTTTTCCTTAAATTTAATAAAACAAAGAGAGGGAAATCAAATCACACCTCGGGTTTATCCCCACCTACCCGATGGAACAATCACCATTCCAAAACTCAAACCCTAATTTCCCGCAACATTCTCCTCAAACCTCACCAATGGATACCTCCCCTATGTCAACATCCATGTCAGCCAACACACCGATCAATACTCTCATGAGTACTAGCCCTCTTTTATACACTGAATCATCCAACCCAAATGAACCGCAACAACATTGTCAATCATCTTCTTCACAATCCACAGAGGACTTATCGAAGGGCGTAATATTTAAAATTTTAGAGGAATCTTTAGATATAAGCTATGCAGGCAATGACAACAACCCGATAGATGTTGATGAAACATCTGATATTTCAACCCTAGGCAAAAGACCAAGCTCCCCCACCGTCTCTACTCGTCGGTCGAGTAGAGTATTTGAGAGAACAATTCATGCGTAACTGAGAGACAAAAGGTCCAGATTTGATACGTCTACATCTGCTTGTTCAAGTAGTGACAGTGAGGAAACAATCTTTGAACTCTCAACTGAATAAAGTGGAGAAGAACAACTGCTTTTGTACCACAAAATGTGCCTCTGGAAAAGGAAATCCCAGATGAAACCACATTAAAACAATTCTTTCCAAATGGAGTTCCTAGGACTACAAGGCCAAGTGCTGCTCAAAATGTTGCCACAGATACCACAACGTCTCAGGCAACATTCCAGCCAACACAGAAGAGGCACACACCCCAACTTCCTCCAATAGTTCAGCCAAGTCTAATTCGGAT
Source organism: Przewalskia tangutica (assembly GCA_029844215.1). Lineage (NCBI taxonomy): Eukaryota > Viridiplantae > Streptophyta > Magnoliopsida > Solanales > Solanaceae > Przewalskia > Przewalskia tangutica. Next base: position 86,770,458 of record CM056734.1, read on the forward strand.
CTTCAGGTATCTATCTACTCAGACAAATTATATTCAAAAACTAATTCTGATAATTGGGACTAGTACAAAAATAAAATTATTAGGTCTGAAAAAGTGTTAGACATTGCCTCATGCTCAGAATATAGTTTGATAGAATTCTTAAAATAAAGACATATTTTAGGATCTGTTACTGAAAAGGGACCATATATTGATAAAATACTTAGGTTATTATATGCTAATTTAAGTACTGCTATATGGGATACCTCCTTAAAAAAGTTTGAGAAAGTATATATCTATAATAGAGTATATTATTTCACACATGCTATTATAAACCAATGTATGGGAGTAAATATTGAAAAGGATGTTAGAGAAGCAGACTCTATGGTGGACAATAGAGATGAAGTAATTGAGTACCTCACATGAGGTATAATGCATAAGTGGATCTCTAGGTGTCATGCCTCTAAATTAACAGCCCTGTTTGCAATCCTTCACAAAATTGCTATATACAATTGGCTTCTTTCGATTAATAAGTCAATTGTAACTACAAAACGAGCCACCCTACTGTATATAATAGGGAAAGGGTTGAGAGTTGATCTTGGCACAATAATCTTCCATCAAGTTGCCAACTTGGCACAGAAAGAATCAACCTTAATCCTCCCTTATCCCTATCTGATATTCAAAGTTTTAACTACCTAAGGTCTTAAGCCTAAGAGAGAAGACACATTAGGGAAGGATTCTAAGCTGTACACAGTAAATAAAGTAGTTTTGAAGAGTAGAGATAGAGTCATTGATCTGCCCTAGAATAAGGAAATAGTACATATGTTGATAGGAATGTCACCAATATTTTTGGCAACACTGGTCCCAGACAGTATCTAATGTCTACTGAATAGCTTGTTAATCAAATTGCAAAGATCACCAATAAATTTCTAAGGTTGATGCTATGCGGAATGCTATGATTCAAGTCAGAGACCACTTCATGTTACTGCTTTCTTCACAAAAAGAGGGAGAAAATGATGAAGTTGCTGAAGCAAGAGGAAGTGCTAATACAGGGGGAGAATAGGAAGTTGAGAAAGCTGATGCAAGGGGAGCAGAGGAAGAAGGCTAGAGACTGTTGTTCTGTGTAGAGAAATATTGCAGAGGTAGAAAGTTGTTGGAAGTTGTTGCTGCTGCATAATGAGTAAAGGAGGAGTTGTTGTTGTTGATGTATTTATTGGCTAATGTCTTTATGGATTGTTTTCCTTAATTGGTTGATATGGATGATTATCTTGACAATGGTTATTTGTACAATATTTCTTTTGTGGATGTCATATATATGATGATATAGATTTCTAATCCTATGACTTGTTATACATAAGTTTTGGTTATATGCCATCACAGATTTAGGGGGGAACATAATTGTAATCATAGATGTTGGCACAACATTTATGACATTGTCTTAAAGCACTCGCATAGATTAGAATAGGTTTTGTGAAGAAAGGCAAAAAGGGGAAGAATGTTAATGTTGAGTTTAATGTTGTGATATTTTGGCCAACATATCGTTTTTAGTACTAAGTTGAAATTAAGAAATGTTGGAATAAATGTCACAACATTTAGACCAACATTTTATGTCAAACAGTTTTGCCTTACTTCACGGACTGAAGCAATACTCGTGGAATTTTTACCATGATGGAGAAGTGACTTGGCAAGGTAATTATGAGTTGATAAAACGTATGGAGGAACAAGTCAAAGTCATTGCTATTCTTGGGGAACAAGTCCAAGAAGTTAGAGAATTTTGCTCCATAATTTTCTCCAACAAACACAATCAGCTGCCCACTAAACCATCACAACGATTCAATGAGCTTTTCAAGGAAGAGTCTCTACTATAAATAGAGAGGCTGTTGTAGTGAATCGATATCCAAAAACAGATTGCAAAAATATCAAGAGAACTCTTAGAAATATTAGTAAAAAAACTGGATCACAAATGTTGTCTGAGCGTGTCGACAACATTCTGTCTAACATTATAATTACTGCCTAGATTCTTGATTTGTTCTTTATTGAAGAAATTGTAATGGAGTGTTGTCTATGTCTATTTAGGTAGATTTTTCAGACAGAAGTCATCTGCGACTTCACCATTTTTTAATTCTTTTTTGTTGTATTTTGTAATATTGTAAAGAAAGAAATTTATTCAATTGTATATAATATATACAATACATTCGGTCATTGACCGTCATAATTATATAATATATATAACCTATGTAAATTTAAAAGTCTTTGTGTCATTTAATTTCCGCTGTTTTTTACTCTTCAAAGGTTTATGTTTTTACTACTTGTTATTACCGTTGTCAGATGACATTATTCTTGACATTCGGAAACAGAATTTGCATTCCAGTTTGATTTAGTTTATTTACTTTTTATTTATTGTTTCATAGCCCCCGTGACCCAACAGTAACGTTCCAAAAGTGTGGTAATTATACCAAAAATACAACATCATCTAAGTCGAGGATTAATATATAATTAGGCTAGGATTGTGCTATTAGTTGACTAACTAATCTACCTACCATATACATATGATCCTAATATCAATTACAATTATTACTAAATAATTACAAAAATATGTTATTTATTATAATTAGTATATCACACCCCCGCAGTCGAAGCGGGAGATAGGCGTATGTTGAGACTGTCCCAAAGATCTTTAAATAACACTAGTGGAAGACATTTAGTAAATATCTGAAATCTGATAGCTTGACGGGACATATAAGACACGCACTTGTCCTTGAGAGACCATTTCGCAAACAAAGTGAATATCTAGCTCAATATGTTTAGTGCGTTGATGGTTAACTGGATTCCCAAAGAGATAAATAGCACTAGCATCAACGTACACCAATGTTTCCTTCAGAACCAGATAGTGGAGCTCTAGAAGAAGGTTTCAGAGCCAACAAGATTCAGACACTACATTGGAAATAGCTCAGTAGTCTGCTTCAGCACTAGATCAGGACAACGTAGCTTGCCGTTTGGAGGACCAAGATACCAAATTATCACCAAAGAATATACCATAACCAGACGTAGAGCGTCTAGTGTCTGGACATCCTCCACAATCAGCATCCATGTAGGAAACAAGGGTGGATGTTGACGATGAATATAAATGCAAGACACACTCTAGAGTACCCTGAATATAACACACAATGCGTTTGAGAGCATGCATGTGATCCTTCATCGGGTTATGCATGAATATGCAGACATGTTGAACAATATAAGAAATGTCTGACCTTGTGAATGTGGGATATTGCAGGGCCCCTACAAGGTTGTGGTACTATGTCGGGTCGGCATATGGCTTATCGAAGGAGCGTTCAACTTGGTTTTAGTATCAATCAGAGTTGCCGATAGCTTATAGGATGACATGTCAGCATGTTCAACAATCTCTGATGCGTACTTCTTTTGGGATAAAAATAAATCACATGCATGACGTGTCATATATATCCCTAAGAAGTAGCTTAGTGGTCCTAGATCTTTCATAGTAAACTCAGAGCCAAGTAGTGACATGATGGACTTGCGAAGAGCATCAGATGAGGCAGTCAATATAATATCATCCACATATAAAATAAGGTAAGCAATATTATTACCCTGATGGTAGATGAACAAAGAGTGATTAGAACGACTGTTAGAAAACTCAATATGTGAAACATAATCCGCAAACTTCTTGTACCAGGCCCTAGTGGCATGTTTCGGCTCATATAATAATTTTTTTAGCATGCACACATGTTTTGGATATGTGCAGTCCTTGAATCCCAAAGGATGGTACATATGTACTGTTTCATTTAACTCTTCATAAAAGAATGCATTTTTTACATCTAGCTGATGAAGCGGCCATGCCTTCAAAAGAGCCAAACTAAGAACTGTTCTTATAGTTGCCGATTTTACCACCGGACTGAACGTCTCACCGCAATCCACACCAACCTGTTGTGTATTCCCATCACCTACAAGAAGGGCTTTATGCCGCTCAAAAGTACCATCAGATTTTTCTTTGTGATTGAAAATCCACATAGACCGAATTACATTAGCATTAGGAGGAGGGGGACCAACTCCCACGTCTTATTTTTAATAAGAGCATTAAAGTTATCATCCATAGCCATTTTCCAATTCAGGTCATTAAGAGCAGACACAGGAACGAGACAATGGTGATTTTGTAACACGATTGTGGAGGCTATATTTGGTGTTAGGTTTGACAATGTCGTGTTGACTACGGGTGATTGGATGCTAGATTGTTAATGGAATTGGGCCAGCGGGAGGGACGGAACTGCCTGGCAGTGGGCAGTGAGTTGGTCCATGACCCATACTGCCAGGTATTGGGTAGTGACCCAAGCCACTGCCAGAAAATGGGATGTTTGGCATTGGGCTGCCAGGCAGAGGCCCATTATTCCCGGTAGTGGTTGGGCTCAAGCACAAAGGCCCAGACCCCGGTCAGTGTTGGGTTGTAGCTGGGCCACTGTTTCTGGGCCTAATTCTCCCAAATTTTCTGGGCTGGCCGAAATAGTGGATTTGGGATGGTAAAAAAATATTGGGTCAAATATGGGGGTATGTCATCATCTTGGAAATCATAGGTAGGAGGTCCGGACCCATGCATTTTGGTAAATGGAGAATTTGTTTCATCAAAGATTATATGACAACTCACAACGATTTTATTGGAGGATAGGTGTGAGGACATGAAAGGCAAAATGTTAAACCATTAGCATTGCAAAAATCCCAAAAACATCAAATTCCCTACCATTATCACATTAAATATTTTTAATATTCCATTCAAATTGATTTCGGATGAATGCTCTAAAAGTGAGAAATGTGGAGAAAACTTGTAATTTTTTGACAATGGAAACGTCCACAAAAATTAGAGTAATTGATGCGCGATTTATACACACGCTAAACGCAAGTACACGTATCGTGACAAGTAATATAGTCTAGAAGACCGAGTTATCGTCCTCAGGGATTAGTGTTCAATTAACAACCTCTATTCTATTCTATAGTATCTATTTGGTGACCGATAATTTGATGATTTGTTTATAGCTATGATTATAAATGCTAACTAAATTATTTTACTTTACTTCAGATATGGTGGAAATAGGGCTTCCAAATCTCCTCGACTATCCGCTCGCTTTACTCGTTAATGCAAATAATAAGGTTCTTCTTCTATGTTGAGATAGCAGGTTAACTAAGCTGTTTTATACTCCTGTTAAGGTAATATAAACACTCAACCTCAATGTAGAACCCTTCTATATTTCGATGACAAGATTGACTACAAATGAGGATTAAGAGCAATAACCTATTAAGCTACACAAGTATCGGGGTACTTTCGTCCACGATTTAAACCTATGTTTATTCAACTATAGCATATTCACAATCTCCCCTTTCGGATTTCGATTAGAAATCATATAAGTGATGATAATTAGTGATCAATTAATTATCAAGCAATCAAAACAATTATTGAATAAATCTCAACAATAATAAGAAGAAACCAAAATCTTGCATTAATTCATAAAACGAGGTTCAAGCGATTCGACATGGAAAGCCCTAAATTAAGTTAGTTCCTAGCCATAAACATGCCAAGAACTAAAATAGTATCCAACATATACTAGAAAGAAATAAAGTAAAGAACAAGAAATTACTCAAAAATAAGTCTTCAATCTTGATCTAATGTTGTGATGAATGGTAAGGTGTGGAACTCTCAAAACTGACCTAAAAAGGTCCTTTTATATCACCCAAAACGTGTAAAACATTTTCCTCTTTGGCTTTGGCCCAATCCTATTCGGATTTGTCAAATTTTCCGCGCTACGCCACTTCCGGCGCCAAGCGCGCGCGGCAAACTTCTGCGGCTGGTCTGCTTCTTGGGCGTCGTGGCTCCGCTGCTGCTGATGATCTGGCGTCGCGGCACCGCCCTGTTTCTCGCCCGGGTTGCCAACTTTTCAGCTTTTTGAGCTCTGGAACATCTGTTTCTGCCCTCTTTTCGCTCCTTCTCACCAATGTGCCACTTTAAACCACTGTGACTCAAAAGAAAGAAAATTTATCCTAACACGACACATATTTGTACAAAAATGGGCAAAAGACTAACTAAAAATGACTCAAAAGGTGTATATAAAATACACCGATCAAACACCCCAAACTTAACCTTTGCTCGCTCTCGAGTAAAGATAAAAAATAGAAACAAAGACACGAAAGAAAAGAAAATAAAATGACTCAAAGACATTGATCAATTTGCTGCATCATTGTTACTTAGAAAAGCATGAAGGTTAGTAGAATGATATGCAAGAACATATAACATGAATTTTTAGCATTCTAAACACTCAAGTCAGATATTTCGCAAATTCAATTCAATCATGCTCAATGGATGTAAAAATACCTAACTATGCATGTCAATTTCAAAATCCTATGACATGTTCACTTGCTATTCTCCACTAATCATGGATACACATATTAGAGATCTTCAGGGATTTTCAGGGTTGTAATGTAGGTTTAGGCAGGGGTAGGTAAAAATAGTCATTTAGGCTCAATTTTACGTACCATAAGCTCTTTTGCTTTCAATTCTTCTCTTTTCTTTTGATTTCCTTTTTAACCTCATACCTATCTTTCCCCTCTTTTGTTTTGAGAGAATGAGGTGTCTGATGAATAGTAATACCCCCAAACTTAGGCTTTTGCCTATTTATGATTACTTTTCATTGGGGTGCATCAAAATTGTTCACTCTCTTTTTGTCTCTTTTCAATAATTTATTTTCCAAACACATCAATTTCTTCACTTATGACACAAGTATAAAATTATAGGGTGTTAAAGAAAGATCTTATTTTTAGGCTCAAAGGGCTGACTAGGGATACAATTTTAATGTTAGGGATAGGCAAAGAATGGTAAGAAAGGGCTAACAAAGAAATGTCTGAGTCATTTCTCTAGCATACATATCCTAACTATTTCGCCTCAAATAGCAGGCAAGCAGACACATAGGTTTAATCACTAACAATGCATAAATCAAGCAAGATACCCCAAATAGTTTGATTTCATTAATTTTTGGTATATCTAACCTACGTGTTCAGATGGTTGCTTCTAATTCCATTACATTATTCAACTTTACTTCACTAGGTGTTTCAAGTAACTACAGCATGCATGTTCATAAAAAAAAAATTAGACTCAAATAAACATAGAAAATAACACAAAAAGACTCAAAAACACATAAAAAATAATAAGAACTCCCCCAAACTTAAATCACACATTGTCCCTAATGTGTGCAAGACTCAAAAATAAAAGAAATACGGGACAACTTACAGACTTGGTTTAAAATGGTGGCGGTGGATAATGCATGGCAGATAACGGCAGAAATCCCGTTGGAAGAGGGAAATTGTTTCTAGGGCTCTTTATTTTCAGATTTTTTATTGCGGCGCCATGGCCTTGAGACCGGCGCCATGGCGCCCAAACCTCTGCGACCCTCTGAACTTCTGGCGTCGTGGCCCTCTGTGGGGCTCTGTGGCGCCGAGCCGATTTCCTTCATCTCTCACGTTTTTCGTCCTCCACTTTTTAGCCCTGTACCTGTCATCACAACATGCAAACAATACCTCCCGTGAGACTGTTCTAACTAAAACTAAATTACATAAATTTAAAAACCTTGGGTTGCCTCCCAAGTAGCGCTGTTTTTAACATCTTTTAGCCGGACGCAGGTTCCCATTCATTTTGGAATGAGATAGGTCACTAGGATCATGTATTCCATTTCGTTGATCAAATATGGTTTCAACCTCTGTCCGTTTATCTTAAAAAGGGCTTTCTCTCTCCCTCTCACTTTAACTGCATCATAGGGGAATGCTCTTAAAACAGTGTACGGTCCTGACCAACGCGATTTGAGCTTGCCTGGGAACAACCTCAACCTTGAGTTGAATAAAAGCACTTGTTGTCCTGCTTGGAAGTCTTTTGGGATCAACATCTTATCATGCCATACTTTGGTTCGTTCCTTGTAGATTCTTGCATTCTCATAGGCATTGTGTCTGAATTCATCCAACTCGCTCAGTTGTAGCAACCTCTTCTGCCCTGCTGCCTTGGCATCCGTGTTCAGCTTCCTCATTGCCCAATAAGCCCTGTGTTATAACTCTACTGGCAGGTGGCATGCTTTACCAAAAACTAACTTATATGGTGACATTTCAATGGGGGTTTTGAATGCTGTTCTGTATGCCCATAGTGCGTCATCCAATTTGATAGACCAATCCTTCCTTGAGCCATCCACCGTCTTTTCCAATATGATCTTTACTTCCCTGTTTGAAACTTCTGCTTGCCCATTCGCTTGAGGGTGATAAGGCAATGTGGTGCGGTGGTAGACTCCATATCGGGAAAGCAGTGTATCAATCTGCTTGTTGCAAAAATGGCTTCCTTCATCACTGATGATGGCCCTGGGAGTACCAAACCTTGTGAATATATTCTTTTGGAGGAACCTTTGGGCGGTCATCATTATTTTCTTTAGTGGCTACCGCTTCTACCCATTTGGACACATAATCCACTGCAAGAAGAATGTACTGATTTCCAAAGGACGATGGGAATGGACCCATGAAGTCGATCCCCCATACATCAAATAGTTCCACCTCCAAAATCCCATTCGAAGGCATTTCATTTCGTCTTGATATGTTTCCTATTCTTTGACAACGATCACAGCTCTTCACAAAAGTGTGGGCATCCTTGAAGAGGGTTGACCAATAGAACCCACTTTGCAGTACCTTTGCAGCTGTTCTTGATGCCCCAAAATGTCCACCACATTGTAAGGTGTGACAATGGGTGAGAATCTGGTGCATCTCATCCTCTGGTATACATCTCCTGATGACTTGGTCGGCGCAATACTTGTATAGCATTGACTCCTCCCAATAGTAGTGTTTTACTTCAGAGTAGAACCTCTTCACTTGCTGTCTTGTCAACCCTGGGGGTACTACCTTGGCTACGAGAAAGTTAACAAAATCAGCGTACCAATGTAACTTAAAGACAACACTTACTTGAAATAATTGCTCATCTGGGAAGTGATCATTTATTTGCACATCCTTGGTGTTCAGGCTCTCTATGTTTTCAAGCCTCGACAAGTGGTCAGCAACTGAGTTCTCTGTCCCCTTCTTGTCACGGATCTCCATGTCAAATTCTTGTAATAGCAGAACCCATCGGATAAGACGAGGTTTTGAATCCTTCTTTATCATCAAGTACTTTATGGCAGAGTGGTCAGTGTATACTATCACCTTATTCCCAATTAAGTATGGCCTGAATTTCTCGAATGCATACACTATTGCTAGCAATTCTTTTTCTGTAGTGGCATAATTCAACTGTGCATCATTAAGAGTTTTACTATCATAGTAAATGGATCTGAATACCTTATCGACCTTCTGCCAAGCACTGCTCCCACTGCATAATCATTTGCATCACACATTAGTTCAAATGGGAGCTCCCAGTTTGGTGCAATGACTATGGATGTTGAAATAAGCCTCTCCTTGAGTGTCTGAAAAGCAGTCATGCATTCCTTATTGAATTCAAAAGAAACCCCAGTCATTAGCAAGGTGGAAAGAGGTTTTGAAACTTTTGAGAAGTCCTTGATGAATCTTCTATAAAAACCGGCATGCCCAAGGAAATGTTATACCCCGTATTTCCAGAGTATATATGTAAGGACGTACGTACAAAAGTTCAAGCCTTAATTAGGCATAAGGGACGAAATTTGTGCACAACTAGCGAAAAAGATTGTTTTTCCGACGAAAAATTTTCCGAACCTTGTAAGGGAATTTTGCGTGTTCAATAATTTAATTTTTGCAGATTTTTCCGAGAGATGAAATATTTTGGACCAACGAGAGGGCGACATGTGTCACCCTCAAGTGGACGGTTTGGAGGGTCAATGTTTGGCACGTTTTTTGTGTTTAAAAGGGCTAAAACATTTAGTCAATGTTTGCTAGATATTTGTGGAGTAGATAGATAAGGTTGCACTTGTCCAAATCTCCACCACACACTTGCTTGAATCTTGGCCTTTGAAGGTCCTATAAATACCCCCCCTAAGTTGGAAGAATTCTTCATCCACAAAACATTTTCCAAGTCTCAAAATCCCTCCCCTCTCTTAGTAAGTTTTCGTCCAAGCCCTCTCCCCCCCCCCCCCCTCCTCTTGAGTGTTCTAGTCAAACACCCCCTTGGTAGAAAAATCTCTCCAAAGTATTGTTACTATTCCCAAATACCTTAGCCCAATCCCTTGTAGTATTTCCAAAGTCACCTCTATACTAAAAGCCCGGAAATACTACTTTATATCCATTAGTCACAAAACGAAACCCTGGGGAAATCTTCATAGTTGGTTGAAGTATTAAGTAGAAGTTGTTTAGAAACTTCTAAGGGTTTCTTGGAGCTATCGGAGCGTGCAAATTAGGAGCTAAACGTTGTTCAGGATCGACATTTAAACTTGGATAATTTTGGGCTTACCGAGGTAAATATCTTGTCCTTCTATTGTAATTGGAGATTACATACTGTAGTAGTATAGAAATGAGTATAAGATATATAGAAGGATATTAAAGAAGAGAATTGAACTATAATTGCATATATAGAAGGATGGTATAAGAGAAGAGAATTGAACTGTACTTACATAGGGCTGTATTTACAGTAGACTTGGGTAGTTTGACGGGTAAGGAAGTGCTGCCCAATTTTCCGTAGAATTAAGAACCTTCTGCTTAGAATATTCTACAGAGTAGTCTAGACGTTGATAGACGTATTTGACTATTATAGGTTGATACTCTGCGCGCGACATATTCGACTTGGCAGGTGGATTTCGCCGAGGAGGTATGTGATTCTTCCTATCCTCTTGAGCATGATATTTTAAAATATATATATATTACGGTGGACGTACGTGTGTTAACTGAACATGGTTTTACTTGACGTCTTTTGACTTGAGTCTAAATAATAAGAATCTTGAAGTATTTCAAAAGAATTATGAATCATTTTTTAAAGAAGAGTAATACTTGGTTTTAAAACAAAAGGCTTAAGAGTTATACTAGCTTTATGGGAAGTTAGGTATAACGACTTAAGAAAGATAAAAGGAACGGTTTACTTATGTGTTTATGAAAGACTTGTATTGATTTCTGGAAAGTATAGTAAGATGATTTGATGAGTAGACATATTATGATGCTACGTGTGTTAGTGTCTTGTAACGTTTGTATAAAGAGGTTATTCTTATTGTGCTTATGTTGTTTTGACGATAAGCCGTTATGTTAGTATTGTACCACTCACCTCTTGACATGATATACCGGGGGTTAAGCTGCCCCCCGATGCGAGGGATGCCTCATGCGGGTCCAGGGGACCTATGCGGAGCTACGAGAGTTCCAGGTTATTGTGCGGGGAATACCTCATGCGTCTATGTGGCCTGCGGACTACGAGTCGAGGACAATGCCGGGAGTAGCTACCGTCGCGGGAATACCTCATGCGGGCCTAGGTGGCTATGCGATCATGAGTCGAGGATTAGGCATGCATAATGATACTATGGGCGATTGGCCTTGCTTGATCATTCGCACCTAGAAAAGACCTCATACCTTACCTATTATTGCTCTTGTTTGTGATGTGGCACTATGTGCGTTACATTGGTTGTTTCGCATATATTTGTAAAATTGGTTTTAAAATGATATGATTTCATTTAAAGTACTTTCTGATTTCACATACTTGGTACATGTTATCTTGACCTCCTTCGGGCTGCGTTCATGCCGCAGTAAAGGAAGGTAGCGGATCCTCGCTTTAGGATCTTTTCTGCGTGTCGAGCTCCATTTCTCGGAGGCTCGACTTTTGGGTATGATATTTACGTCATTGTAGATATTTTGTACATTCGTGGTATGGCGGGCCCTGTCCGCTATAGTTGTTTACTTCCAGAAGTGCATTGTCACGACCGAACTGGCCGTGGATGGTGCCTTACCCGGGCACCCTAGTGATACAACATCGAGTAATCAGGAACATAAAACACATACATGAAACAAATGAAGTACAAAACAAGAATTTGAGGAAAACTTGCCTTCGACATATATATAAATAACAACTCTTACAAATGAGCAGTTTAATCCTTTTACAAACCCCGCCCACAACAAGATTACAGCACCTCTAAGAAATTATACAACAACAATGGCGGGACGGGGCCCGCCATACCCTGAATGTAAACACCTACAACAACAGGGACTATACCATCGCTAAGCCTCCGAGAAACGGAGCTTTCCCAAACGCCGAATTGTGACCCTAAGAGCGAGGATCAATGATCGGTGTACCTTTACTGCGGCATGAACGCAGCCCGGGAGAGGTCGATCAAAAATTTAGTATGTGAAATCGAAAATAAATCTCGTAAATGAAATCATAGTAGTCTATACAAAGCGGAGACATGTATGATAACCAAACTACGATTTAAAATAAATAAGCGATCATGTAGCCGGGGACTCACGCCTCAAAGTCATCACTCGATAATAACTATGGGTCTCACGCCCACAACATCAATCATGCCCGTGGAATACCTTCCTCATCGCCGCGATTTATGATATAAAAGCACCAAGGAACACATGAACACGGTCCCACTGTGCCATAATAACACCGTCTGGTAAGTGCGAAGGCATAGCCGACTACTAAGACCCACGCACCAACAAGGTCATGAATCGTATCATAAGATCTGTCTGCACCGTCACATGATCAAAGCGGCCACTTGCCCGCAGATCTAATGTGCGCGTCTAGCCTGGAACTTTCCGCGACTCCGCGTAGGCCAATCTCATCGCCCGCGTGAGGTATAACCCCGCATCGAGGGTAGCTACTCCCGGATCGCCTGGACTCGCGATCCGCATGGCCACATGCACCGCATGACCATAAAGGCCGCACACTAACACGAACTCTCGTAGCTCGCGTAGGCCCCGGGACCCGCATGAGGTATTCTCGAATCATGGTCCTGCATCGCTGAGTCTACCCCGTGACGGAGGGCCTTAACCCCGGAAACACGGTGAGTGGTATAATACCAACATAACGGTTTAACGTTTAAACAACATAAGCACAATCGAGGAAAACCCCTTTACACAAACATCACGAATACTAACACACGTAGCATCCTAATATGATTACTTATCAAATCAACACGAAGGTATTACAAGGCTATCACAAACCAATACAATCAAGTTATTCACACATAATGTACTTTCTACTATGTGTCAACATGTTCGGTTTCTATACCCAAAGTACTTCATACATTAACTTTTTTTAAAAGATCGTTACTTTCACAAAAGTCACACAATACGTAGTATATGAAAATAGAGTGATTATCTTTTGAAGTGAATCAAAACACTTATCTTTGTAAAATCAAGTAACAACATTATTATCCAAGCGCCCAAGTTTGCCTAATTTCAAATGTTCACGTTTCTTATTTTAGAAAGGTTTCGTAGTTCATAGTCTTATTCATTTAAGAATATAATTCTCTCTTTAAACTATCCGAGAACATAAGCCTTATATGTGAGTAGGATATTCTCGTTTATAACAATCTTATTACAAAGAACCATGATCTAGGAAATATCATTTTGTCTCATCTTAGCTTCTATGCGGATGGAAGTTTCTCTGGTTTTAATAATACTTAACTGTTAAAACATTTCCTTTTATTAACGCTGCGATGGTTTGTCGATACACATTCGATTTCGAAATCGAAGAAACATTCTTAAGCCGTTATACCTAACTTCCCATAAAGCTAGTATAACTCTTAAGTTTTCAAAACCAAGTATTACTTCTTCTTTCAAAATGATTCAAAAATCTTTTGAAATACTTCAAGTTCTTTATTAACACATAACAAGCCGCTTATAGTTCAAACCATTACCTTAAAAACCACATGTATTTTCTTACCAACATAAAGTCGTTATAACCAACTTCCCATAAAGCCGTTATAACACTTTATGTTTTACACCAATCAAATACATTTAGCACATGCGCTCACCGTACTACATAGTTCACACATATCATGCTAGAAGAGATAGGAAGAGGTTCACATACCTCGCGACGAGTATCGACTAATAGCAAAACGCTCAAGTACTTCAAACCGTCGGCTACTCCTTAGCCATGATCGCGCCATACGTAGTACTTCAACCTATAAGGCCACAAGGCGCTTATTAACATTTAGATCCCTTCAGAGAACATTCTACGTAAAATTCGACTCTCCTCCCGCAAACAGTAAATCTCCTCCTCTATCGGGGCCGCTATCAAGCCAACCAGGGGGTTCATACATCTAACCGGACGCACAATTCTACCTCGCGAAAAGCTACACAAGTCTCATCGTAATACCCTATGTAAAACAACAAGATTTTCTTTCGAAAGGTTTCTTATTATTCAGCTTAAGTCAAAAGACATTGCCGATAACAACGTTGATTCTATATATAGTATACTTCAACTATAGTCTAACAATCATGTAATTTCCAATTACAATAGGACAAGATATTTACCTCGATAAGCCCATAATTATCCAAGTATAAAGTTGATCCGAAATCGTTTAGCTCGACTCAGGCGCTCAACCGCTCTAAACCACCCTTAGAAGTTCTAACCAACTTCTACACAATACTCCAACGGACTATGGAGATTTTCCTAGGGTTTCGGTTTTGTGACTGACGGGAAGTATAATAGTATTTCTGGGCTTTTCGTATAAGTATAACCTTAGAATACTACAAGGTATACGACTAAGGTAATTTGGGCATTATAACAATACTTTTGAGAGTATTTCTACACCACAAAGGGGGGTATTATACGAAAACAACTAGGCTAGGGGTTCTCGGTGACCACTAGGAGGGGAAGAGGGCTCGGCCAGGGGCCTTTCAAAGGGGGAGGGCTCTTGGGCGAGAGTCAACAAGAGGGAGAGGAGGGATTTTAACACTTAGAAGATTTGTGGGAAGGATGAAGAATTCATCAAAGGAGAGGGTATTTATAGCCAAGCCAAGGCCAACCAATGGCCAAGATCTTGCCAAGTGCATAGCAAGTGTAGGGCGAGATCAAGCCATGTGCACCCTAACCCTACTCCACAAAACACTCCACAAACAAGGCACAAAACAAGGCACAAATCAAGGCCATAAAGTAGCCCAATTCGCCAGGGTTGCCGCTCGCTTCGATGTGAGGTGACACATGTCACCCTCCCGTTGGTCCAAAATGTTTCGTCTCTCGGAAAAATCCGCAAAAATTAAAAATGACATAGCGGAAATTCCCTACGAAAGTCGTGGAAACGTTTTAAAAAACGACTCAAATCGGGTGTTGTGAACAAAAGAATTCGCCAAGCCTAAATCACAAGTTCAAATTTCTACGCACGCCCCTTACGCATATACCGAAATACGGTATAACATTCTCCTCTCAGAAACATTCGTCCCGAATGTTCCTTCTAAGTCTCAAACAACGCGGCGCCAAGATAGTCTTCACTACTATACTTACGAACCAACTCGCCACATCCGCCACGAAACACCCGCGCATAAAAACTTACATCCAAGTCCACGAGAAACACCTCTAACATCACCAAAATGATACCACTTTTGTCACTTTGTCGCGAGCCTTGCTCCGACGACCCAACAAATGGTACCGGCCGCGTGCGATCATCGCCGTGACACTCGAACCCTTACCACATTTCTGATACTGCTTTAGTTTCCAAAACTCGCGGTTACAATCTCTTTACGTGGGCATCATTAACTGGGAACATTCTGGATGGATCTTGATACCTTCCCGAATCATAACAATACGAAAGACCGGACGTCCTGCCTCCTAAGTCGGACGGCAAATGCTAACATATAGGCAACCTGGCCTATTCTTCACATGAACTCTCAAAGGCCCAAAGTAACTCGGGCTAAGTTTCCTCTGTTTTCCAAAGCTCGTCACACCATCCCGGTGGTACTTTCAAGAAGACCGACCAACTCGAACTCTAAGCGTCGCCGATAATCCGCATGATTCCTCTGCCGCCAAAACCTCTTTCTAGATAAGCTTCACCTATCCACAGCCTGTTGGAACAAACCTGAACCAACTATCTGAACCTTGCCAACATCGAACCAATCGACCGGCAACTTACACTTTCGCCCCTACAAGGCTTCATAAGGAGACATCCGAACACTGAAATGGTAGCTAACAACACTTCCTTCAACAGGAGACAACAAACCTTGCAACTACCCCTGAAATCCAAACACTGGCCCGAGGGCGAATGTGATTCTGAGACTCACCTGAGTTCTTAACACATGTTTGGTAAAACTTCCGAAACAAAACAGCCGCACTGGCTCCACTGCGCCATAAGGTGAAGGTAGGCACCTGCAGCCTTACAACCTTCGTTAAAACAACATCGCCGAGTGAGCGGTCCCGACCAAGAACACGATGGGTTGCCCCCATCGCCCAACCACCGGTCGAACGCGTCCACGAACTCGTCTGTTGGTCAACTAAACTGGGCCTAACACCCTCGTGACCCTAACACAAGACGACCACCACAAACCGACCCCACCACCAAACCTCGCCGGGTTGACCCGCAACGTGGCCTCAACCCGACCCGCAACGCGCACAATGCTAGCTCACGAAGGAAAACTCACTAATCACGCTACGAAAACCTGGCGGTCTTCTTAGCTCAACTACCCCTTTCATTCCACACTACTTGGGACCTATCCCAAACGTAGCTCACGTGCACTATGCACTTCCGATCTGGATCAAACATAACACTACACCTTTCTCGAGATGGCCTCACCTCTAAGGTCTCTACGTATAAAACTCTAAGGCTCACACCTTCTCTATCCCCCAAATCTTACTTGGTTAACTAACCAAGATTTCTAATCACAATATTAACACACTTCTATCAAAACATAGCACTTATGATATACCCATCTTATCACACATACCGAACTCTGAGGTTAAGGATATGCACGAATCTGCTTCACTCCCTAGTCGTTTAATCAAACCCGCCTGTAGGCGCGATAGCTAAGGAAGGTGACGAACTACCCACCGATCCTGAAGGCTAAGTCCTTCTACCAGGACACTCTTTCGACATCAGACCCTGACGGTCATAGGTACAACAAGTACCAACTAAAAGACGACATTCCCGATGGCGTCATCAACCGCGGAACTAAGCCCTGAGTTCTAAACAACTCCTGCATACCCCGAACGTCCTGAAATGCGTGGAAGACCACTCTGCACTGGTGGATGTGCAAATCTAATCTGTTGGTGAGGCGACTCGCCTCGAAAGTTACCAAAGGACCTTGCTGCTCTGGCCCTCTTCTACTGTCCTTCGTTAACCCGTCGATCTACATCGTCTCGCCTGCGCAAAAAGCCCGCATACGTGCCATGATCAAGCCTAATCAAGAACTTACTTGCACAACCTTTTCGTTGATATTCATCAAGACTCGCGCATACCGGTATACTCTCTGGTAGTCAAATCCATAGTTAGTAATGTGGTCGCCCTTGAAATCTATATTCTCTGCTTCGGCCGTGAACCGGGTTCACATATCATGGCCGCAGAGAATCGCCGCCGCCGCGTCTTAAACTCACTGGGCTAGTGGCGTCGCAGAAATCCCGAATGAAGCATTACCCTAGGTAATGATTGGGCCTGTGCCCACGTAACCCTCCGAACTCTACTCGCGGCTCCGCCGCTTTGCCTTCCGGGCCGGGTTGCCTACGCGAGGCATAGCGGTAAGTGGAAAGAAATACGTGAGAGGTCCAACTTACAACACAACTCTAAGGCACGATCTCGAGTGAGAAGAATAGAAATCAATCCTAAATATCCTATAGCCTCACGATTATTGGTGTGGCACAATACACCGATAATCAAGACTCTCATCAATACGGCCTCAGACACTTTCCGAGGATTAAGCGCTCGATACCACTTTTGTCACGACCGAACTGGGCGTGATCGTGCCTTACCGGGCACCCTAGTGATTCAACATCGAGTAATCAATGAACATAAAACAGACATGAAACAAATGAAGTACAAAACAGTAATCTGAGGAAAACTTGCCTTTCGACATATATATAAATAACAACTCTTACAAATGAACAGTTTAATCCCTTTTACAAACCCTGCCCACAACAGTACTACAGACCTCTAAGAAATTATACAACAACAATGGCGGGACAGGGCCCCGCCATACCACGAATGTAAACACCTACAACAACAGGGACTATACCATCGCTAAGCCTCCGAGAAACGGAGCTTTCCCAAACGCCGAATCGTGACCCTAAGGCGAGGATCAATGATCGGTGTACCTTTACTGCGGCGTAACGCAGCTTCGGGCGAGGTCGATAACAAAAGTGCAGTATGTGAAATCAAAATAAATCGTAAATGAAATCATAGTAGTCTATACAAAGCAGGAGACATGTATGATAACCAAACTACAGTTTAAAATAAATAAGCAGTCATGTCAAGCCAGGGACTCACGCCCTCAAAGTCATCACTCAATAATAACTATGGGTCTCACGCCCACAACATCAATCATGCCCGTGGAATACCTTCCTCACTGCCGGCAGTTTATGATATAAAAGCACCAAGGAACACACATGAACACCAGGTCCCACCTGTGCCATAATAACACCGTACGGGGTAAGTACGAAGGCATAGCCGACTACTAACACCCACAGTACCAACAAGGTCATGAATCAGATCAAGATCTGTCTGCAGTCACATGATCAAAGCCGCCACTTGCCCGCAGATCTAATGCGCGCGTCTAGCCACGAACTTTCCGCACTCCGCATAGGCCAATCTCATCGCCCGCATGAGGTATAACCGCATCGGTAGCTACTCCCGCATCGCCCCGACTCGCATCCGCATGGCCACATAGACCGCGTGACCATAAAGGCCGCACACTAACTGGAACTCTCGTAGCTCGCGATAGGCCCCCGTGACCCGCATGAGGTATTCTCGAATCATGGTCCTGCATCGCCGAGTCTACCCCGCGTCGGAGGCGCCTTAACCCGGAAACACGGTGAGTGGTATAATACCAACATAACGGTTTAACGTTTAAACAACATAAGCACAATCGAGGAAAACCCTTTACACAAACATCACAGAATACTAACACACGTAGCATCCTAATATGATTACTTATCAAATAAACAAGAAGGTATTACAAGGCTATCACAAACCAATAAAATCAAGTTATTCACACATAAGGTACTTTCTACTATGTGTCAACATGTTCGGTTTTATATCCCCAAAGTAATTCATACATTAACTTTTTTAAAAGATACGTTACTTTCACAAAAGTCACACAATACCGTAGTATATGAAAATAGAGTGATTATCTTTTGAAGTGAATCAAAACACTTATCTTTGTAAAATCAAGTAACAACATTATTATCCAAACGTCCAAGTTTGCCTAATTTCAAATGTTCACGTTTCTTATTTTAGAAAGGTTTCGTAGTTCATAGTCTTATTCATTTAAGAATATAATTCTCTCTTTTAAACTATCCGAGAACATAAGCCTTATATGTGAGTAGGATATTCTCGTTTATAACAATCTTATTACAATGACCATGATCTAGGAAATATCATTTTGTCTCATCTTAGCTTCTATGCGGATGGAAGTTTCTCCGGTTTTAATAATACTTAACTGTTAAAACATTTCCTTTATTAACGCCGCAGTGGTTTGTCGATACACATTCGATTCAAATCAAGAAACATTCTTAAGCCGTTATACCTAACTTCCCATAAAGCTAGTATAACTCTTAAGTTTTCAAAACCAAGTATTACTTCTTCTTTCAAAATGATTCAAAATCTTTTGAAATACTTCAAGTTCTTTATTAACACATAACAAGCGATTATAGTTCAAACCAGCCTTAAAAAAACCACATGTATTTTCTTACCAACATAAAGTCATTATAACCAACTTCCCATAAAGCCGTTATAACACTTTATGTTTTACACCAATCAAATACATTTAGCACATGCGTCTACCGTACTACATAGTTCACACATATCATGCTAGAAGAGATAGGAAGAGGTTCACATACCTCGCGACGAGTATCGACTAATAGCAAAACGCCCAAGTACTTCAAACCGCTTCGGCTACTCCTTAGCCATGAGATCGCGCCATACGTATTACTTCAACCTATAAGGCCACAAGGCGCTTATTAACATGTAGATCCCTTCGTAGAACATTCTACGTAAAATTCGGCAAAGACTCCCCGCAACAACAGAAATCTCCTCTCTATCTGGCCGGCTATCAAGCCAACCAGGGGGTTCATACATCTAACCGGACGTGCAATTCTACCTCACGTAAAAGCTACACAAGTCTCATCTGATACACCCTATGTAAAAACAACAAGATTTCTTCTTTCAAAAGGTTTCTTATTATTCGTGCTTAAGTCAAAAGACATTGCACGATAACAACGTTCGATTCTATATATAGTATACTTCAACTATAGTCTAACAATCATGTAATTTCCAATTACAATAGAGGGACAAGATATTTACCTCGATAAGCCCATAATTATCCAAGTATAAAGTCGATCCTGGGCAATCGTTTAGCTCCAACTCCGAGCGCTCCAACCCGCTCTAAACCACTCTTAGAAGTTCTAACCAACTTCTACACAATACTCCAACGGACTATGGAGATTTTCCTAGGGTTTCGGTTTTGTGACTGACGGGAAGTATAATAGTATTTCTGGGCTTTTCGTATAAGTATAACCTTAGAATACTACAAGGTATACGGCTAAGGTAATTTGGGCATTATAACAATACTTTTGAGAGTATTTATACACCACAAAGGGGGGGGGTATTATACGAAAGCAACTAGGCTAGGGGGGGGGGTTCTCGGCCGACCACTAGGAGGCGGGAAGAGGGCTCTCGCCAAGGGGACTTTCAAAGGGAGAGGGCTCTTGGACGAGAATCAACAAGAGGGGAGAGGGAGGGATTTTAACACTTAGAAGATTTGTGGGAAGGATGAAGAATTCATCAAAGGGAGAGGGGTATTTATAGCACAAGCCAAGGCAAACCAATGGCCAAGATCTTGCCAAGTGCATAGCAAGTGTAGGGCCAAGATCAAGCCATGTGCACCCTAACCCTACTCCACAAAACACTCCACAAAACAAGGCACAAAACAAGGCACAAATCAAGGCCATAAAGTAGCCCAATTCGGCCAAGGGTTGCCGCCCCTTGCTTCCAATGTGAGGGTGACACATGTCACCCTCCCATTGGTCCAAAATGTTTCGTCTCTCGGAAAAATCCGCAAAAATTAAAAATGACATAGCCGGAAATTCCCCTACGAAAGCTGTGGAAACGTTTCGTCGAAAAACGACTCAAATCGGGTGTTGTGAACAAAAAGAATTCGGCCAAGCCTAAATCACAAGTTCAAATTTCTACGTACGTCCTTACGTACATACTCTGGAAATACGGGGTATAACATCTGTAGTCCTGTTGTAAAGTTGGGATGTAACTGTTCACTTTTGATATGTATATATATGCCGAAAGGCAACTTTTTCTCAGATAAACTATTTCTCTTTTCATGTCTTGTTTTTATATTCCGCTGATTACTCTGATGTATGACTACTTGGGTGCCCGGGTAAGGCACCAGTCACGGGCCCCGGAACGGGTCGTGACAAAAGTGGTATCAGAGCAGTTAATCCTCGGAAAGTGTCTACGCATCGTATCTAGTAGAGTCTTGATTATCGGTGTGTTGTGCACCACACCAATAATCAGGAGGCTATAGGATATTTAGGATTGGTTTCCATTCTTCTCACTCTGAGATCGTGCCTTAGAGTTGTGTTATAAGTTGGACCCCTCTAACGTATTTCCTTTTCTGTACCAGTTATGCCTCCGCGCAAGGCAACCCGGGCCCAGAAGGGCAAGGCAGCCGAGGGAGCTGCTAGTAGGACACAGAGGGTCACGAGGGCCCAGGCCCAGTCTATACCCGAGGCGATACCTCAGACGGCGAGTTCCACGACGCCGCCAGCCCCAGCAGGGTTTAGAGCCGCAGCAGTGGAGATGGGTTACAGAGAGATGGCCCAGTTGCTAGCCAGGATTGTGGCCAGACATGAGGATAGGCTGGATGCAGCAGTTCCAGCTCCAGCAGTACCCGTGGTTCACCCGAGGTCGGATAGTTTGAGGCTACGGGATTTTCTGAGTTGTAGCCCGCCAGAGTTCTACGGGTCGAGGCCTGAGGATGATCCGCAGGAGTTCATCCGGCGATACGGATCATGAGAGTGATCAAGGCTTGGAGACCGAGTCCGTGATCTTCGAGCCGATCGATCGCGTGATACCGCAGTCGACTGGTTTGATTCGTGCGAGCTATCCCGGGGAGAGCATGCGCCTCCAGCAGTATTGGACGAGTTCTCGGAGGCATTTCTCACTCATTTCTTGCCGTCACAAATGAGGAGAGCACGGGCCGACAAGTTTTTGATGCTGAGACATAGAGGGCGCACAGTTAGGGAGTACAACGTGGAGTTCGACTCGTTGGCTCGATATGTCCCTGCGTTGGTAGCAGATATGGAGGACAGGGTGCACCGCTACGTCACCGGGCTAGATGATTATATGGCAGAGTCCCGCGGTGTAGCTCTTCACCGGCATGGACATTGCCGCACGCAGCTCGCGCTTGGATGCGAGCGTAGCGTGAGCCGACGGGTGACAGACAAAAAAGGCCGGGGCGGCAGGTCTTTTGGTAGATCTCGGGTGGGCGACCTCAGCGATCTAGATTTGCACCACCGGCTCAGAGCACTCCTACACCGTCTTGAGGCGGACTGGGCCCCGGGACTTGGACGTCGAGTAGCAGAGGTGCTAACCGATCGGGACCACCCCACCCCCCTCAGTGTGGCCGATGCGGTAGATCCCATTACGGGAATTGTGGTCCTACTTCACGAGTTTGTTTCACTTGCGGCCAGCAGGGTCACTTTGCGAGATACTGTCTGACCAGAGGCAGCGCAGATGGTAGGGGTCAGCCTGCAGGGTCTTTCGCCGGGTCTTCATCTCCTATAGTTACTCGTCCGAGGCGTGGTACTCGGGCCGCCAGGTCGCGAGAGGTCGTGGCGCGGGTCGATTCTAGCGGTCCTCGAACCGCATATATGCCTTGTCCACCGGCAGACCGGGGAGGCGCCGGATGTCGCCACGTACCTTATCGGTTCTTGTTGTGACGTGTATGCCTTGATAGATCCGGGTTCTACTCTGTACTATATATCTCCCCTTATTGCCAGTAGGACAGGGATAGAGCCTGAGTCCATAGACCCTTTCGAGGTAGCTACGCCAGTAGGTGATTCGGTCGTAGCTCGGCTGGTATATAGGGCTTGCCCAGTGACTTTATGCAGTCGTCAGACCTTAGCCGACTTGATAGAGTTGGATATGACTGATTTCGATGTGATCATGGGTATGGATTGACTAGCTTCTTGCTACGCCAATGTAGACTACAGGGAGAGAGTGGTACGGTTCCAGCTCGGGAGCCGTTATTGAGTGAGGAACACCGTGTCGCCGTAGGGTAGGTTTATTTCCTACCTCAAGGCTAGGAAGATGGTGCGAAGGGTATATCTACCATCTCATTCGGGTATTCGAAATCGAGGTGCCGTACCAGATTTTCGATGGCCCAGAGTCGAGAGTTCCCGGATGTGTTTCCGGACGACCTCGGGTATCCTCCCGAGAGGAGATAGAGTTTTGTATCGATGTCTTTGCGGACACTCGGCCTATTTCCATTCCGCCATATAGAATGGCACCTGCCGAGTTGAGATAGTTGAAGGACCAGCTGAGAGATTTGCTGGAAAAGGGCTTCATCAGGCCTATTGTTTCTCCCTGGGGAGCGCCGGTATTGTTCGTGAAGAAGAAGGACGGGATGCTGCGCATGTGTGTTGATTGACGGTGAACAAGGTGACTATTAAGAACAGATACCCCCTTCCCAGGATTGATGATTTGTTCGACCAGTTGCAGGGGGCGAGATGTTTCTCCAAGATTGACCTGCGATCGAGCTATCATCAGGTGTGAGTTAGAGAGGAGGATGTCCCTAGGACTGCATTCCGGACCCGGTACGGGCACTATGAGTTCAGGGTTATGCCTTTCGGTTTGACAATGCTCCGGCGGTATTTATGGATTTGATGAACCGAGTGTTCAAGCCATTTTTGGATACGTTTGTGATAGTATTCATCGATGACATCTTGGTTTATTCTCGCTCAGAGCAGGAGCATGCGGAGCATTTGAGCGATCAGGCTTCGAGTTCTCCAGGACCAGCAGTTATACGCCAAGTTTTCCAAATGTGAGTTTTGGTTGGCTTCGGTGGCTTTTCTTGGGCACATTGTAGGGGCTGATGGTATTCGGGTGGATACGGCCAAGATCGAGGCAGTCAGGAGTTGGCCTAGACCTACTACTCCGACAGAGGTGCGCAGTTTTCTGGGCCTTGCAGGTTACTATCGGAGGTTCGTGGAGAAGTTTGCTTCTATTTCGGCACCTTTGACTAAGCTGACTCAGAAGGCAGCTAAGTTTGATGGGTGATGCTTATGGCGGGGTTTCGATTCTTGAAGGAGAGATTGACGACCGCCCAGCTTACTCTTCCGAGGTCTAGACGGCTATGTCGTGTATTGTGATCGTCGGCATCGGGCTTGGATGTGTGTTGATGCAGCAGGCAAGGTTATAGCATACGATCCCGACTTAAGCATGAGAGGAACTACCCCACCCATGATTTGGAGTTGGCAGCGGTGATTCACGCCTTGAAGATCTGGAAGCACTATTTGTATGGGGTTCATGTGGATATTTACACAGACCACAAGAGCCTCCAGTATATCTTCAGCCAGAGGGAGCTGAACTTACGACAGAGACGGTGGTTAGAGTTGCTCAAGGATTATGATGTCGATATCCTGTACCACCCAGGGAAGGCTAATGTTGTGGCAGATGCCCTTAGTCGTAGGTCGATGGGGAGTCTATCAGATGTGCATCCAGAGAGGAGGGGCATGGTCCGCGAGTTGCATCAGTTAGCGAGCCTTGGAGTCCGATTGATTGGTTCTGATAGCAGTGGGGTTCGAGTTCGAGAGGTTGCCGAGTCTTCCATCGTCGATGAGGTGAAGAGGCAACAGTTTGAGGATCCAATTTTGACGCGGTATCGTGATACGGCTCTTCGTGAGGGGAAGGGTCCTTTTGAGGTAGCACCTGATGGGGTGCTAAGGTTTGAGGGCAGGTTGTGTGTTCCAGATATTGCAGGACTTGACGGCGAGTTCTAGGGGAAGCACACGTAGCGTTACTCTATCCATCCGGGTCGACAAAGATGTACCACGACCTCCGATCCGTATTGGTGGGATGGCTTGAAGAGGACGTTGCGAGTTTGTGGCTCGCCCGTGTTGTCGCAGTGAAGGTAGAGCATCAGAGGCCGGGTGGCTTATTGCAGACGATAGAGATCCCGACCTGGAAGTGGGAGGTGATCAACATGGACTTTATCACAGGATTACCTCGCACTCAGAGGAAGCATGATTCTATCTGGGTTATCGTCGACAGGCTGACGAAATCATCCCACTTTCTTCCCGTGAGGACGACTTTTTCTAGAGGATTATGCGGACTTTACATCCGAGAGATCGTCGATCGCATGGGTCCCTATTTCTATCATATCGTGCGGAGGAGCCCGGCCAACTTCTGGAGGTCTTTCCGAAAGGGATTAGGACGCAGTGAGCACAGTCGCATTCCATCCTCAGACAGACGGACAGGAAGAGCGCACTATCCAGACTCTTGAGGATATGCTCGAGCCTGTGTTATTGACTTCGTGGTAGCCGAGGATCATTTGCCTCTAGTAGAGTTTGCGTATAATAATAGCTACCACTCCGATTCGATGGCGCCTTATGAGGCCTTGTATGAGGAAATGCAGATCGCCGATAGGCTGGTTTGGCGTGGCGAGGTTCATTGGTTGGGCGGACTTGATACAAGAGCGATGGATAAGGTGAAACTTATCCGCACGCGATTATTGATAGCTCGAGTCGCATGTAAGTCGACGCAGATCATCGTCGGCATCCGGAGTTTGAGGTTGATGATTGGGTTTTCTGAAGGTGTCACCCATGAAGGGTGTGATGAGATTTGGGAGGAAAGGGCTCACCAAGGTACATTGGGCCTTATCAGATTGTCTGCAGGGTAGGCAAGGTTGCCTATGAGTTGGATCTGCCGTCCGATCTGGAGGCAGTGCATCCGGTTTTTCATGTTTCTATGCTGAGGAGATGTATCGGGGATCCATCTAGGGTACCCCCGATTGACGATGTCCAGGTGACCGAGGGGTTATCGTATGAGGAGAGTCCCATAGCGATACTCGATCGTCAGGTTAGGCGGCTGCGGACGAAGGATGTGGCTTCCGTCAAGTTCTTATGGCGGAACGAGAACAGGGAGGAGATGACGTGGGAAGCAGAGAAGGACATGAGGCAGAGGTATCCTCACTTATTCCCCACACCTCCAGGTAACTCACTTTCCTACTTGTTGATAAAATTGACTTATATGCTTAAGTGTTGTTTTGTGGCCATGTGTGGCATTTGCAAACTGTTTAAGTTATGAAGAACCTTATCGTTATCTGTCGGGGGAAGGAACATTCGGGACGAATGTTTCTAAGGAGGGGAGAATGTTATACCCCGTATTTCCAGAGTATGTATGTAAGGCCGTACGTACAAAAGTTCAAGCCTTAATTAGGCATAAGGGACGAAATTTGTGCACAACTAGCGAAAAAGATTGTTTTTCCGAAGAAAAATTTTCCGAACCTTGTAAGGGAATTTTGCGTGTTCAATAATTTAATTTTTTCGGATTTTTTCGAGAGATGAAATATTTTGGACCAACGAGAGGGCGACATGTGTCACCCTCAAGTGGACGGTTTGGAGGGTCAATGTTTGGCACGTTTTTTGTGTTTAAAAGGGCTAAAACATTTAGTCAATGTTTGCTAGATATTTGTGGAGTAGATAGATAAGGTTGCACTTGTCCAAATCTCCACCACACACTTGCTTGAATCTTGGCCTTTGAAGGTCCTATAAATACCCCCCCTAAGTTGGAAGAATTCTTCATCCACAAAACATTTTCCAAGTCTCAAAATCCCTCCCCTCTCTTAGTAAGTTTTCGTCCAAGCCCTCTCCCCCCCCCCCCCTCTTGAGTGTTCTAGCCGAAACACCCCCCCTCCTTGGTAGAAACATCTCTCCAAAGTATTGTTACTATTCCCAAATACCTTAGCCCAATCCCTTGTAGTATTTCCAAAGTCACCTCTATACTAAAAGCCCGGAAATACTACTTTATATACATTAGTCACAAAACGAAACCCTGGGGAAATCTTCATAGTTGGTTGAAGTATTAAGTAGAAGTTGTTTAGAAACTTCTAAGGGTTTCTTGGAGCTATCGGAGCGTGCAAATTAGGAGCTAAACGTTGTTCAGGATCGACATTTAAACTTGGATAATTTTGGGCTTACCGAGGTAAATATCTTGTCCTTCTATTGTAATTGGAGATTACATACTGTAGTAGTATAGAAATGAGTATAAGATATATAGAAGGATATTAAAGAATAGAATTGAACTGTAATTGCATATATAGAAGGATGGTATAAGAGAAGAGAATTGAACTGTACTTACATAGGACTGTATTTACAGTAGACTTGGGTAGTTTGACAGGTAAGGAAGTGCTGCCCAATTTTTCGTAGAATTAAGAACCTTCTGCTTAGAATATTCTACAGAGTAGTCTAGACGTTGATAGACGTATTTGACTATTATAGGTTGATACTCTGCGCGCGACATATTCGACTTGGCAGGTGGATTTCGCCGAGGAGGTATGTGATTCTTCCTATCCTCTTGAGCATGATATTTTAAAATATATATATAGTACGGTAGACGTACGTGTGTTAACTGAACATGGTTTTACTTGACGTCTTTTGACTTGAGTCTAAATAATAAGAATCTTGAAGTATTTCAAAAGAATTATGAATCATTTTTGAAAGAAGAGTAATACTTGGTTTTTAAACAAAAGGCTTAAGAGTTATACTAGCTTTATGGGAAGTTAGGTATAACGACTTAAGAAAGATAAAAGGAACGGTTTACTTATGTGTTTATGAAAGACTTGTATTGATTTCTGGAAAGTATAGTAAGATGATTTGATGAGTAGACATATTATGATGCTACGTGTGTTAATGTCTTGTAACGTTTGTATAAAGAGGTTATTCTTATTGTGCTTATGTTGTTTTGACGATAAGCCGTTATGTTAGTATTGTACCACTCACCTCTTGACATGATATACCGGGGGTTAAGCTGCCCCCCGATGCGAGGGATGCCTCATGCGGGTCCAGGGGACCTATGCGGAGCTACGAGTTCCGAGTTAGTGTGCGGGAATACCTACGCGTCTATGTGGCCGTGCGGACTACGAGAGTCCGGGGCGATGCCGGCGAGTAGCTACCCTCGATGCGGAATACCTCATGCGGGCCTAGGTGGCCTACGCGATCGCGGAGTCGAGATTAGGCATGCATAATGATACTATGGGCGATTGGCCTTGCTTCGATCATTCGCAGCCTAGAAAAGACCTGTTACAGCTTACCTATTATTGCTCTTGTTTGTGATGTGGCACTATGTGCGGTTACATTGGTTGTTTCGTACATATTTGTAAAATTGGTTTTAAAATGATATGATTTCATTTAAAGTACTTTACAGTTTCACATACTTGGTACTGTTGTGATCGACCTCCTTGCCGTGCGTTCATGCCGCAGGTAAAGGGAAGCAGGTAGCAGATCCTTAGTTTTAGGATCTTTTCTCTGGTGTCAGGAGCTCCATTTCTCCGGAGGCTCAACTTTTGGGTATGATATCCCTGTCATTGTAGATATTTTGTACATTCATGGTATGGCGGGGCCCTGTCCCGCCATAGTTGTTTACTTCCTTAGAGGTATGTAGTCCTGTTGTAAAGTTGGGATGTAACTGTTCACTTTTGATATGTATATATATGCCGAAAGGCAACTTTTTCTCAGATAAACTGTTTCTCTTTTCATGTCTTGTTTTTATATTCCGCTGATTACTCTGATGTATGACTACTTGGGTGCCCGGGTAAGGCACCAGTCACGGGCCCCAGAACGGGTCGTGACAGGAAACTTCTGACCCCTTTTGTTGATACTGGAGGTGGTAGATTTTCGATTACTGAAATCTTTGCTTTGTCCACCTCAATATCTTGGTTGGATATTTTGTGTCCAAGGACAATCCCATCTTTTACCATAAAGTGACACTTCTCCCAATTCAGCACAAGGTTGGACTCTTCACACCGTTTCAACACTGCTTCCAAGTGCCTCAAACACTCGTCGATCGAGGACCCAAAAACCGAGAAATCATCCATGAAAATTTCTATAGTCCTCTCCACCATATCAGAGAAAATTACCATCATACACCTCTGAAAGGTCGCATGTGCATTGCAAAGCCCAAATGACATCCTTCTGAATGCAAACGTACCAAAGGGGCAGGTGAATGTTGTTTTTTCATGATCTTCTGGTGCTATGGCAATCTGATGATACCCTGAGTAACCATCCAAGAAGCAGTAGTAATTGTTCCCTGCAAGTCTATCCAACATCTGATCTAGAAATGGCAACGGGGAGTGGTCTTTACTGGTTGCCTTGTTCAACTTGCGATAGTCAATGCAAATTCTCCACCCAGTAACTGTTCTAGATGGAATGAGCTCATTTCTTTCGTTGATCACTACTGTCATACCACCCTTTTTGGGCACCACTTGCACCGGACTCACCCATGTACTGTCAGAGATAGGATAAATTACCCCAGCATCAAGACATTTCACGATTTCTTTTCTGACTACCTCTTTCATGTTTGGATTCAGTCTCTTCTGTGCCTCAATGGAGGGTCTACTCTCCTCATCTAGACGGATCTTATGCATCACTGTTGACAGACTTATCCCCCTTATGACTGCTAATGTCCACCCAATGGCATGTTTGTGAGCCCTCAGTACTCTCAGCAGCTTCTCAACCTCCACTGTGGATAGATGACATGAAATGATCACTGGTAAAGATTGATTCTCACCTAGATATCCGTACTGAAAATGATCTGGTAGTCTTCAACTCTAACTCTGGAGTTTTTTTTGTGGATGGTACTGATCTCTCTGGCATCTGCCGAAGCTCTTCATATCTATTCTTATTACACTGCTCATAAGAATTCATCCAATTTGCATACTCCATCAGATTCGGGTTATTGCCACTACTCTCATCCCATCGTGTCAGCACTTCTTCAAGTGCATCAGCATTTCTGAACCCATTTTCTGACACTACTTCTTCGATCACATCAATGGCGAAGCAGTTGTCACTCGCCTCTTGGAAGATTGCTGCTCGAAAAACATTGAAAATCACCTCTTCTTCTTCCACACGAAGTCTCAACTCACCTTTTCGAACATCAATGAGTGTTTGTCCTGTGTCTAGGAAGGGTCTGCCAAGGATATGTCATTATCTCTCATGTCTAAGATGATGAAATTAGCGGAAAAGATGAACTTATCCACCTTAACCAACACATCCTCGATGACTCCTCTAGGGTGGACGATGGAGCGGTCAGCTAGCTGCAAAGTGATGTTTGTAGATATGGCTTCTCCCATTCCAAGTTTGCAAAACACCAGATAGGGCATCAAATTTATACCTGCCCCCAGATCACACAACGCCTTCTGACACTCAAACTTTCCTATAGTGCATGGGATGGTGAAACTTCCGGATCTTTCAACTTCTGAGGTAGCTTTCTCTGTAGGATGGCACTGCATTCTTCAGTCAAAACCACTGTTTCGTAGTCATCTATCCTCCTCTTTTTGCTGAGAATCTTCTTCATGATCTTTACATAGCTCGGCATCTGCTCTAGTGCCTCAGCAAACGGGATGTTGAGTTGCAATTGTTTGAGAACTTCCAGGAATTTAGAGAATTGTTTGTCAAGAGAACTTGTTTTTAGCCTCTGGGGGTATGGTATCTTCACCTGGGGTGCGTCCACAACTGCTCCCGAAATCATTGTACCTTCTGAGCCCTGGGCGCCATGACCCTGAGATTCGGCGCCGTGGCGCCCAAACTTCTGCAATGTCTCAGGATTATCGGTGTCGTGGCGCTTTTCAATGGCGTCGTGGCGCTGCAACTTCTGCGATAAATTTGGGCCCTTCTTTTCTGGACACGGTGGTGGTGAGTTTGCTTCCACTGGTTCGCTATTTCTTAGGTCAATCGCCTGGCATTGCTCTTTTATATTCTCCTCAATATGTTCAGGGTGATTTCCTTGTATTCTGTTGCTTAGCATGCCCGCGAGTTGTCCTATTTGTGTTTCCAAATTTTTTAGGGACACTCTCGTCTCATCCATGAACTGAGTTTGGTGCCTAGTTAGCCTGAGTATGGCTGCTCGTAGCCCATCTTGCTCTTCCTGTGGGGCATGGGGGTTACATTGCTGTTGATAGTTTTGTAACCCTTGATGGTGGTAATCCATGTTTGCAGGGTCCCTGAGATGAATCAAAACCAACAAACGGATCACGGCGCACGGTTCCACAATAAAATAAAATAACAGAAAAATAAAAACCAAATTAGAAATTAAGAATAGAAAGATTGATATTGAACTACGCCAACCCCGGCAACGACGCCAAAAACTTGATGCGCGATTTATACACACGCTAAACGCAAGTGCACGTATCGTGACAAGTAATATAGT
Organism: Przewalskia tangutica; assembly: GCA_029844215.1. NCBI lineage: Eukaryota > Viridiplantae > Streptophyta > Magnoliopsida > Solanales > Solanaceae > Przewalskia > Przewalskia tangutica. The sequence goes on from CM056734.1 coordinate 86,801,975, forward strand.
CTAGAAGACCGAGTTATCTCCCTCAGAGATTAGTGTCCAATTACCAACCTCTATTTTGTAGTATCTATTTGGTGACCGATAATTTGATGATTTGTTTATAGCTATGATTATAGATGCTAACTAAATTATTTTACTTTACTTCAGATATGGTGGAAATAGGGCTTCCAAATCTCCTCGACTATCCGCTCGCTTTACTCGTTAATGCAAATAATTAAGGTTCTTCTTCTATGTTGAGATAACAGGTTAATTAAGTCGTTTTATACTCCTGTTAAGGTAATATAAACACTCAACCCCAATGTAGAACCCTTCTATCTTTCGATGACAAGATTGACTACAAAGGAGGATTAAAAGCAATAACCTATTAAGCTACACAAGTATCGGGGTACTTTCATCCACGATTTAAACCTATATTTATTCAACTATAGCATATTCACAATCTCCCCTTTCGGATTTCGATTAGAAATCATATAAGTGATGATAATTAGTGATCAATTAATTACCAAGCAATCAAAACAATTATTGAATAAATCTCAACAATAATAAGAAGAAACCAAAATTTTGCATTAATTCATAAAACGAGGTTCAAGCGATTCGACATGGAAAGCCCTAAATTAAATTAGTTCCTAGCCATAGACATGCCAAGATCAAAAATAGTATCCAACATATACTAGAAAGAAATAAAGTAAAGAACAAGAAATTACTCAAAATAAGTCTCCAATCTTGATCTAATGATGTGATGAATGGTAAGGTGTGGAACTCTCAAAACTGACCTAAAAAGGTCCTTTTATATCACCCAAAACGTGTAAAACCTTTTCCTCTTTGGCTTTGGCCCAATCCTATTCGGATTTGTCAAATTTCCCGCGTCGGCGCCACGACCCTGTAACATGAACCGCGGCGCCGAAACTTCTGCGGCTGGTCTACTTCTTGGGAGCCGTGGCTCCGCTGCTGCTGATGAACTGGCGCCGCGGCGCCGCCCTGTTTCCCGCCCCGGTTGCCAACTTTTCAGCTTTTTGAGTTATGGAGCTTCTGTTTCTGCCCTCTTTTCGCTCCTTCTCACCAATGTGCCACTTTAAACCATTGTGACTCAAAAGAAAGAAAATTTATCCTAACACGACACATATTTGTACAAAAATGGGCAAAAGACTAACTAAAAATGACTCAAAAGGTGTACATAAAATACACCGATCAGTAATCATCTAGTAAGAGCATGTAATATCTATGGCCCGAAGAGCTCAAAATGGGTGATGTCCAAATATCACAAAGGATAATATCAAAAGGAATAAGTGTGCATGAATTAAAAGAAACAAATGGAAATATAACATGTTTACCAAGTTGACATGAACAACACATGTTTGAATTATGTATTGGAATACATGAAATAAAATTATTTTATTTGAGGGAAGCCAAAACAGGTGCTCCCATATGACCCAAACATTCATGCCACAATAAAGGTGCTAAAGCTGCAAAGGTGGATGGTAACTTGGCTCGATAATTAGGTGTGGTGATTGGATAGAGCTCGCCCTGACTATCACATCTCATTAGATGCATCTCTGTTTGAAAATCTTTCACAGAAAATCCAAAAGGGTCAAAATCAACAGACACCCAATTATCTATAGTAAACTTTCTAACCGAAACCAAGTTTTTAATTAATTGTGGAGCATGAAGGACATTCTTTAAAAATAATAGTGGGTTTGGTGAGACAATTTGGTAGAACCATAACAAATTGGAATAAAATGACCATTTTCGACAATTATACCATTATTTTTGCTCAAATTAAAATAGGACGAGAGATTATCTTGGGAAGACAACATATAAGACGTAGTTCCGGTGTTCATGTACCAATTTGTGCCGGGCGTATTAAGTCCAAGAGTGTGCTTGGAGGAATCAATATCAGATGGGCTAACCACTACCAATGGGCCTCTTGCCACTAGTTCGGCAGTGGCCCAAAAGCTGCTGAGCTGCGTCCAACGTTACTGGGCCCAAATCCAGTGGGCTGCTGGCTAGCAGTGTGCTAGCAGTTTGCCTTGGACTGGGCATGGCCCAATTTCCTGAAGGAAATGGGCAGGGTGGCATAGACCAAGGCCATTACCATGCCCACTGTGGTGTTTTGCTGCCCCAATGGGCTCCGGGCTACCACTGATGGCCAGAATTTTGCTGGTGGCCGCCACCCGTTCCGCCACTTTCGAAATTCTGGCGGCCTCCACCTTTGCCACTACCGCGACCACCACCATAATTTTTACCATCATTTCATCCTTTTTGTCCTCGGTTTGGTGGCATATTTTCAAAATGTGTATTAGCTTCATTGGACGAGGTGGCAACCATGGTGGAATTCGATACGGTAGTAGTCTTTTTGACGAAACCCGCCTCTTCTAGAATAAGCATAGAGCGAGTTTGGTAAAAAGATGGTAGAGAATTACTATGACGGATGAGCGTACCCACGCCACTATATGTGTCGGTAAGACCGACAACCAATTGTAAAATCAACCGATTGTTTGTAACCAGCGAACCAACGTTCTTGAGTTGATTCGATAAAATTTTAAGGCGTTGACAATAAGCGGATGCATTCGGAAATTTTGCCATCTCAGTGGTGGAGAATTCTTGCTCCAGAGTGACGGCTCAGGAATTCTTATTATCTTGGAAGATATCCCGTAAGCGATTCCAAGCCTCCATCGTTGTGGAATCAGGTTTCATAATTGTATGCAATAAATTACTTGAAATGGTTGCATAAATCCATGAAAGAACGATCGCATCTAGTGTGAGTCATAGTTCTTTTTCATCATCGGTGTTCAACACATTTTTCTTGCCTTTTTCCGGTGGGATTATGTGATGAATAACCCACTGGGAGCGGCAACAAATTTTAAAGAGTTCTGCCCAAGTTGCAAAATGACCATTTTCCATTTGAAGAGTGATGAAAATATGAATTTTGATGTTGGAAACGGTAAGAGCGGGATGAAATATGAATTTAGAGTCAGACATTGTTGACGGGAAAAAGAAAACAAGAAGAGGAAAAAAAATTGGTGGTCGGCCGGTTGGTCGGAGGGGATGGTGGAGGGTATAATTTTTAGGCTATGATCGTTTTCCTAAATTCTTGATACCATGTAAGAATAGTTTCCTCAATTGTAACATTCAAAAAGTGTGGACATCAGCTAAAGCTAGAATTAAGATATGATTAGGCTAGGGTTGTGCTATTAGTTGACTAACTAATTTATCTACCATATACACATGATCCTAATATCAATTACAATTATTACTAAATAATTACAATAAATATGCTATTAATTATAATTATTCTATCCTCTATCTCAAAATTGACAGTGTTCTGATGTGGCAAACAATATGATGCACGTAAAAATATTTAAAGAGGGTACCCAGTGAAATTTGATAAAGTCTAAGAAATTAATATGTTTGATGTAAATGTAAAGTTCTAGAGTCAAGTTCATGGCCATAGCGAGCATGGCGCTGGCACACCATCCCTCTTCGTTTACCCACACAACAAAAATTCTCAAGGTATCATTCAAACTTAAACATTTTGTCGACCTATATTCTCTACAATCCACTTTAATTGTTTTATTGTGTATGTCCTTTAAGAAAATATTAATAAGAAGGATTATTTGACTATTATATTTTTATTTATATCTTTAATAAGTAGAATATATTTATAAAAATAAATTGAGTTAATCTAAACAATCATAACATTATGTGTACTTACTCTTCACATTTAGGGTTTCTATGCTAAATAATAAATATTTATTACTTTTAAAAATAATTAATATCAAGGATAAAATAGAAAAAAAAATTAATTATATCTTAATTTTCTAAAATGATAATTATTCTGGACCATTTATTATTAATAAGCACGAGAACTAAAATAGATCGAATGGAGTACAAAAATATGGATTGAATGATATATATATATATATATATATATATACCATAAACAACAAAAACATACCAGTGTAATCCCACAGAGTGAGGTCTAATGTACAGATCTTACCTCTACCTTTGTGGGGCAAAGATGTTATTTCTTATAGACCCTCGGCTAAAAAAGAATGTAGTCAATGCAAGATTGCAAGAAAATTTAATCAACAAAAATATGACAACAAAATATATAGATATAGAATATATGGGTAAGACACACAGGGATAATGCTCTATATGATACCTAAATACTACTCCTTCAGTCCCAATTTAAGTGTCTCACTTTTCTTTTTGGTATGTCTAAAAAAGAGTGTCTCTTTTTTATATTTAGTAAATTTTCCAATTCCAACATCCTACATGGCAAATGTAAGACCACAAGATTTAAAGGACTACACACATCTTTTATTTAAGACCACAAGATTAAAAAATCTCCATTTATTTTTTAAGCTCCGTGTCAAGTCAAGCTAAGACACTTAAAATGGAACGGACAGAGTACTACTTAAGGAAAAGAGAAGAGGAGATGGAGAAGTTAGCCCCCGCCTCTCTCACACATCGCAACAAAACTCAACTACCTACTAACTTTTTATCCTAATCCTCGACCTCTAAATCTTCCTATCTACGATCATGTCCTCAGTATCTAGAGTAGCGTCATGTCCTGTCCATCACCTCCCCTCAGTTATTCTTCGGTCTACCCCTATCTCTCTTAACTCCTGCGACCGCCAATCTCTCACACCTCCTAACTGGCGCATCCTCACACTTCCTCTTCACATGTCCAAACTATCTCAGTCGTGTCTCTCTCATCTTATCCGCCATGGATGTCACTCCAACCTTTTCCCGTATAACTTCATTTCTAATAATTTCTCTCCTAGTATGACCACACATTCATTTGAGCATCATCATCTATCTTCTGAACGTGAGTGTTCTTGACTTGACAACATTTTGTGTCATACAACAATGGCTAGATAATGTAGTGAAATGTTAGTTGTGTTGTATAAGGTGCTGGGACGGATTTTGGTGGTAAGTTGGGTTGTTCTTAAAGTAAGGAGATGATGAATGTGTTGTTGTATTTGTGTATATGTATATTGTTGTTACTGCTACAAGGTTAAAGGAGATTAGGCAAATATATATGTACTAGAATCATGTTAGAGTGGAATTGTCGTTCATTGGTTACTTAGTAAGTTCCTTTATGTTGATAATATTAATGTTTTCTTGGTTGTAGCTTAACTTGTGGAAAGAGTTGATTTCGTTATCGTCGTGGAAGGATCGACTTAGAGGTATGTAAGGCTATTCTTTATTTTCTTCTTTGGCATCAATCCACAGTAAGCCCCCTCTTTCGAAAATGAGCCCAAAAATGGAACTTTTAAAGAAAATATATTCATGTATTGTATGGATTCATATGCTCCTAATTAATGTCACTTTAATAAGCCAAGTTCCAGGAATAATTGATAGTAGTACATGTTTCTTCAAGATGTGTAATTGAGCTATAGTAGTCCCTCGTATAGGTCTCCTAGTGCGATGATTATTAGTGCAAGTGCTCCATTCATGTACCAGTCAGTTTCACACATTCCTAAATTGATATGTTTCAATGAAGTGAGTCTTACATGGCTCTTAGCAGCCTTATGCTAATATCAGAAAGTTTACTCGAGCGACAACGACTCCCTTATAAGAACTTATGGCAACTAGCAACTACTAGTAAGAGTTATCAATTTCATGCGCTTGATGTAAGGATTTGTTGGGTGAAAAACACACAAGTAAGGCACAATGGAAGTTTAAAATTTTGTTTACTTACTTGCTCCAACAAAGGTCGTCTGGTATGATTATGCGATAATTCAAATCAAGAAGACAGAAGAAAACTTACGCTTTAAGCTTTGTTAGTCTTTACTAAAGGAGCGCACGCGATTGTCAATCCGTGCAAGCCTTGCTTGGTATATTCCTTTGCCCAAAAGCTAGGAAATCTTGCAGAGGTTTGAGAATTTTATTTTCAACTCGAGTTCGTAAAGTGAAAAGTGAGTTCTTCCAATTATGAGTTAAGTGCCAAATATATAGTGGAGGAAACCCTAAACCAAATCATATTTGGATCAGGCTTCAAGACCTGACCCAAATCCAAATTGCAGTGGTCACGAATCGCCCATCACATCGCCTCTATTTATTTTCTGCACGTTTTAGTTCTAATTAAATCCAAGATTTAATTTTGACTTAATCATATAATTTTCATCAAATGAAAATTATCTCATAATTTATTATTAAATAAAATATCTTGATTCTAAATCCGATATTTTACATTCTCTCAATATACCCTTAGACCGAAAAGACAATCGACTTAGTGTGACCCTTTAGGCCTTCACACATCGGCACTTGATCAAATCAAGGTTCACACGGAACTCCTAGACGGCGCCGGTGACGGACCCAATATGTGAAGTACGTTTACAAGACTCAAGTAAACAGACCACTATGTGAGATGATAAATTCCTTTCATTCGTGACACACTCGATCAAGATTAAGATTTGCCAAGTGTCTATCCAAATGGCTTGATCACTTTATCTCATCTATATTAGTATACAACTAGACCATATCCTAGATATGTCTCTTGCATTGGCCAATGACTTGGTCGACCTAACATCTCTGAGAAGCTGAGTGTTCTCTCGAAATTTCAATCGAGGAATGAATTCTATTCTTGGCTCAACTACCACCTTCAATCTACTTCGTAATGCACCCAACACAAGCCGCGTCTCAACCTATAAGGCATTTGAGCTTAGGACAGGATCAAAGTGCATTGCTCCGTAAACAAGGCGATATTGACCTCAAGTCTAAGGACCTCTATCTCCCACATGCTGATAATACTCTAGACATGTATAACAAATAGTTTATCAGCAGGTGATGCGCGATAAATGCACACACTAACGCAAGTGCACGTGTCGTGTCAAGTAATATAGTCTAGAAGACCGAGTTATCGTCCTCAGGGATTAGTGTTCAATGCTCAAATTCTATTCTATGATATCTATTTGGTAACCGATGATTGATAAATTGTTTATGACTATAATTATGAAAGCTAATTAAACTACGTTGTTTTACTTCAGTAATGGTGGAAATAGGGCTTCCAAATCTCCTCAACTATCCGCTTAACTTACTTATTAATGCAATTAATTATGGTTCTTCTTCTGTTTTGAGATAACAGGTTATCTAAGATGTTTTATACTCCTGTTAAGGTAATATAAACACTCAACCCCAATATAGAACCTTTCTACCTTTCGGTGATAAGATTGACCGTAAAGGAGGATTAAGATCAATAACCTATTAATACTACACAAGTATCGGAGTACTTTCGTCCACGATTTAACCTATGTTTATTCAACTATAGCATATTCACAATCTCCCCTTCCGGCTTTCGATTAGAAATCATATGGATTATGATAATTAGTGATCAATTAATTACCAAGCAATCAAGACAAATATTGAATAAATCTCAACAACAACAAGAAGAACCAAAACATGCATTAATTCATAAAGATAAGTTTCAAGTGAATTGACATGGAAAGCCCTAGATTAAGTTAGTTCCTAGCCATAGACATGACAAGAACTAAATTAATATCCAACATAAACTGTAAAGAAATAAAACAAGAAACAAGAAATTACTAAGATAGGTCTCCAATATTGATCTCCAAAAGTTGTGTGACTTCGCAAGAAGAAGAACCCTTAAATCTGACCTAAAGTCCTCTTTTTATAGTCTCCAAAACGTGATGCAGGTTTTCCTTCAGGCCTTGGCCCATTGTCATTCGAATTTGCCAATTTTCCCGCCGCGGCGCCGGAACTACTGCAGTTCTCTGAATATTGGGCGCAGTGGCGCTCTGACCCTGCTGGCTGGAGGCGCCGCGACGCTGCCCTGTTTTGTGCCCGGTTCGCCAACTTTCTCGCTTTTTGAGCTCTGGAACCTCTGTTTCTGCCCTCTTTTTGCTCCTTTTTTCGCCAATGAGCCACTTTAAACCAATATGACTCAAAAGAAAGAAAATATATCCTAAGACGACACGTATTTGTACAAAAATGGACAAAAGACTAACTAAAAATAACTCAAAAGGTGTATATAAAATACACCGATCAACAGGGTATGCCAATACTCCTCTAAGAGTATCCATGTGTCCATCACTAGCATATAAACAATACCTCCGTGAGACTGTTCTAAGTAAAAACTAAACTGCATTAAATTGAATAAATTAAAATAACCTTGGGTTTCCTCCCAAGTAGCGCTGTCTTTAACGTCTTTTAGCCGGACGCAAGTTCTTTAATCAAGAGGAGTGGGGTAGATTAACCCCATAGCCTATCCATTTCATCAACATTTTCCGTTTTCTCCTTCTGTTTTTCTTTTCCTTTTTAATTTCAAGAGGAGGTTTTGCATTACTTACCTGTTTTTGCGGGCTTATCTCCTCACGTGGCTTGTACTGCTCAAACGGTTCGATGCTAATTACAAAACACTTGCTCATGACTGGGGGTTCAATAATGTGTTTGAACACTTTGAACACCATCTCTTCACTTTCCACTCTAAGTGTCAGCTCACTCTTCTCTACGTCAATTAGGGCTCTCCCTGTTGCCAAGAACGGTCTTCCCAATATGATCGGGATCTCCTCATCTTCCTCCATATCAAGGATGAGGAAGTCCGCAGGAAAGAAAAAATTTCCCACCTTAACTAGGACATCTTCAATCTTTCCCATGGGATGCACCACCGTCCTATCTGCTAACTGCAAGCTCACAGTGGTTGGTTTGGCTTCACCTAACTCCAACCTTTTAAAAACAGACAAAGGCATAAGATTTATACTAGCCCCCAAGTCACAAAGGGCCCTATTACATGTTACTCACAATCAGGTGCAAGGTGTGAAGCTCCCTGGATCCTTGAGTTTAGGGGGCAATTTATTCTGCAAGATGGCACTGCATTCCTCTGTCAGTGCCACCATCTCATACTCCACCAACTTCTTCTTCTTTTCCAGAATTTCCTTCATAAATTTAAAGTAAGTAGGCATTTTCTCCAATGCCTCAATGAACGGAATGTTGATGTGTAACTTTCTGAATATCTCCAAAAACTTGGAGAATTGCTTATCAACCACTTTCTTTTGCAATCTTTGCGGGAAAGGAATCCTCTCAGTGTACTCCTTCACCGACCGCTTGAGCTTTCTCTGATATCGGGCGGTCTTCAACAACCCTCTCCCTCTCTGCATCTACTCTCTGTTCAACCACAGGCTGGGGTGTAAGTTGTTCTAACTGTTTTCCACTCCTCAGCTGCACCGCTTGGCACTGTTCTCTGGGGTTCATCTCTGTATTGCTAGGCAAGGTACCCTGTGGTCTGTTGTTTGCCATCTTCGCTAGTTGCCCCACCTGTGTCTCCAAATTCCTGATAGAGGATCTGGTCTCTGCCATGAACTGGGTCTGTGAGTTGGTGAGTGTCAACAGGGCTGCTCTCAACTCATCTGGCTTCTCTTGTTGAGCAGGTGCACTGAATTGTTGTGAAGATGAGGCCTGAGTGAATGGTTGCTGATTTTGGTACTGGCCTCGAAATTGGCTCTGCTGCCCTTGCTCACCCCTCCATGAAAAATTAGGGTGATTCATCCACCCTGGATTGTAGGTATTCGAATAGGGGTTGTTCTGGGGCCTTTGATAATTTCCTACTGCTTGGCACTCTGCTTTCTCGATCGAAATATTGGTAGGATCAGCTGATGGGCACCTATCAAAGGTATGTGGACCTCCACATATTTCACAACTCAATGGCATTTGCACTGCATTTACAGACACTGTATTTTGTTGCAGTTGATTGGTCAAGAGAGCAACTTGGGCATTTAGTGCAGTGATGACATCAATCTCATGAACTCCTATTGTTATTCTGCCACTCACCCTTCTGTCCTCTGTTACATGATTATTGGTGGCCATGTCTTCCAATAAATCATGAGCTTCGTGTGTTGTTTTTCTCATGAAAGTTCCACTTGTGGCTGCGTCAATGATCGTTCTGGTGGTCCCGCTTAACCCATTGTAGAAAATATGGACCAAATTCCACAACTCAATGCTGTGATGTGGACACTTTCTTTGCAAATCTTTGAATCTTTCCCAAGCTTCATAGAGTGACTCTCCATAAGCTTGATAAAAATTGTTCAACTCCCCTCTCAGCTTAGCGGCTTTGCATGGTGGAAAGAACTTAGCTAAAAACTTCTGTGCTAACTCTTGTCATGTGAATATCGAATCTGTTGGCAAGGAATTCAACCAAACTTTCGCTCTATCCCTGAGTGAGAAGGGAAAGAGCCTCAATCTGATGGCGGCGTCAGTAACGCCATTGTACTTGAAGGTTGCACACAACTCTAAGAAGTTCTCTATGTGCATGTGAGGATCTTCCGACGGCAACCCTCCGAACTGAACATTATTCTGCACCATACTTAAGATCGCAGGCTTGATTTCAAAATTATTTGCTCCTATTACTGGGAGCCCGATGCAAGTTTGTGCTCCATTCACCCTTGGCAGCACATAATCTCCCAAGCTTCTCTCAGCTTGGACCTGGACCCTCTCTTCTACATCCATAGGCAATCTACGGGGCATCCTTAGGTTAGGTTGATGATCACCTAACCCTTCGTTCATCTCATTGTTGTTCTGTAATCCCCCCATCGCTATTAAGGCCAAGACTCGTTGGTTCCTTCTGTTCTGTTTGTACGTCTTTTCGATTTTCGGGTTGAAGGGAACAAGTGTGTCTGCTCCTCTTCTCCTTCGCATAAACTATATGCCTGAAACAGATCAAAATAAACAAACGGATCACGGCACACTGGTTTTCACAAAATAAAAAAAAATAAAAAATAGTAATAAATAAAAACAAAAATAAAAACCAAATTAGGAATTAAGAATAGGTAAAATGATATTGAACTACGCCAATCCCCGGCAACGGCGCCAAAAACTTGATGCGCGATAAATGCACACACTAACGCAAGTGCACGTGTCGTGTCAAGTAATATAGTCTAGAAGACCGAGTTATCATCCTCAGGGATTAGTGTTCAATGCTTAAATTATATTCTATAGTATCTATTTGGTAACCGATGATTGATAAATTGTTTATGACTATAATTATGAAAGCTAATTAAACTACGTTGCTTTACTTCAGTAATGGTGGAAATAGGGCTTCCAAATCTCCTCAACTATCCGCTTAACTTACTTATTAATGCAATTAATTATGGTTCTTCTTCTGTTTTGAGATAGCAGGTTAGCTAAGCCATTTTATACTCCTGTTAAGGTAATATAAACACTCAACCCCAATATAGAACCTTTCTACCTTTCGGTGATAAGATTGACTGTAAATGAGGATTAAGACCAATAACCTATTAATACTACACAAGTATCAGGGTACTTTCGTCCACGATTTAACCTATGTTTATTCAACTATAGCATATTCACAATCTCTCCTTTCGGCTTTCGATTAGAAATCATATGGATTATGATAATTAGTGATCAATTAATTATCAAGCAATCAAGACAACTATTGAATAAATCTCAACAACAAGAAGAAGAACCAAAACATGCATTAATTCATAAAGATAAGTTTCAAGTGAATTGACATGGAAAGCCCTAGATTAAGTTAGTTCCTAGCCATAGACATGACAAGAACTAAATTAATATCCAACATAAATTGTAAAGAAATAAAACAAGAAACAAGAAATTACTAAGAATAGGTCTCCAATCTTGATCTCCAAAAGTTGTGTGACTTCGCAAGAAGAAGAACCCTTAAATCTGACCTAAAGTCCTCTTTTTATAGTCTCCAAAATGTGATGCAGGTTTTCCTTCAAGCCTTGGCCCATTGTCATTCGAATTTGCCAATTTTCCCGTCTCGGCCATGCCAGAACTAGCCGCGCGCTGAACTCTGCAGCTCTGAATATTGGGCACCGTGGCGCTCGACCAGTGGCTGGAGGCGCATGGCCGCTCGCTTTGTGCCCTGCCGCCAACTTTCGCTGAGCTCAAAACCTCTGTTTACGCCTCTTTGCTCATTTTACGCCAATGAGCCACTTTAAACCAATATGACTCAAAAGAAAGAAAATATATCCTAAAACGACACGTATTTGTACAAAAATGGACAAAAGACTAACTAAAAATGACTCAAAAGGTGTATATAAAATACACCGATCAACAGGGTATGCCAATACTCCTCTAAGAGTATCCATGTGTCCATCACTAGCAACTATTGCTAGTAGTAAGTGAGATATACTACATTCTCTAAGAATGTGATGCATACCACATGTCGACTTACAACATATCATTGATATCTCATTCTCAATGATCATCAGTCTAGGCTATTTTAAGAACTACATTCTATCATTAATATCTCACACTATCAATGACAATGTAAGTTCAATGGATGCACATTAATGAATAATATAAACAATCAAATAATAATTCAATAATTGCAAATGTCAAGTACATATTAATCTTATTAATAATATGAATGTGTTCAAGTACATCTGCTCCTAAAATGATTGTTTCTAGGACATACATATTTTCAATCTCCCACTTGGCCTAGAGCCAATCACCAATGTATCTAATGCCCATGTTTTCGAAATGACCATTATGCTTGACTAAGCTTAATGGTTTAGTAAATGGGTCTGTTAGATTGTTATCGGTGGGAATGTAGTCTATCTTTATTTCTTCTGTCTCCACCATCTCCCTGAGTATGTGGTATTTCCTTGGTACATGCTTGTTTCTATTCGTTGTTCTTAGTTCCTTAGCTTGAGCAATCGCACCAGTGTTGTCACAATAAATCGTTATTGGACAACTGGTACTTGGAACAACCCCTAATTCCTTTAAGAATTCGGATATCGCGACAACTTCTTTATCAGCTTCCGATCCAGCAATGTACTCGGCTTCTGTTGTCGAATCGGCAGTTGTAGCTTGCTTGAAACTCTTCCAACTAACTACTACACCATTTAAAATGAAGGCATAACCAGACTGAGATTTGAAGTCATCAAGATCTGTCTGGAAGCTAGCATCAGTGTACCCAGTAGCTACTAGCTCTTCTTGTCCGCCATATACTAAGAAGTATTCTTTAGTTCGTCTAAGATACTTAAGAATACTCTTGATTGCTTTCCAGTGTTCCTCCCCAGGATTCTGCTGGAATTTGCAAGTCATGCTAAGTGCATAGGCCACATCTGACCTTGTACAGGTCATGGCATACATGATTGATCCTATAGCTGAAGCATATGGGATTCTCTTCACCCTGCCTGTTCGCAGAACTGTGGAAGGACAATCCTTCCTTGACAACTTGATGCCTTGACCCATAGAAAGATTCCATTTCTTGGAATTTTCCATAGAGAAACGTTTTAGCACTTTGTCTATGTATACGGACTGTGACAGCCCCAACAATCTATTAGGTCTATCTCTGTAGATTCTAATTCCAATAATGTAGCAGGCTTCACCCAAGTCCTTCATCACGGCGTTCGATAACCATTCTTGATCGATTGCATGAGAGCCTTATTGTCTCTCATTATCAATTTGTCATCTACATATATAACAATGAAGACAATGCTCTCATTTGTGCGTTTACTATAAACGCACGGTTCTTCCTTGCTTCTAACAAAGTCAAACGATTTGACTGCTTTGTCAAAACAAATGTTCCAACTCCTTGAGGCTTGCTTAAGTCCATAAATGGACTTTTGTAGTTTGCATACTGCTTTGGGTTGAGTCTTGGATGTAAAACCCTCCGTTGTATCATATACACCTCTCAATTAGATTACCATTGAGGAAGACACGCTTTAACATCCATTTGCCAAATATCATAATCATAGTATGCCTATTGCAAGCAAAATCCTAATGGACTTAATTTGCAACAAAAGGTTTCATCATAATCGACCTCGGCCGCTGATTATAACCTTTAGCCACCAATCTTGCTTTATAAGTCCGTATTTTGCCATATGCATCAATCTTCTTCAAGACTCATTTGCATCCTATGGGTCTAACTTTGTCACGACCCGATCCTGCTCGCGATCGTGCCCTACCCGGGCACCCTTTCTGTGATACATCGAGAATAGCAATGAACATACACAATCGATAAAATGCTTGAACATAAAAATAGCAACAAAGTTAGCCGATAAGGCCACCTTCCGCATAATATACGCAATAAAACCGTACACCTTTTTTTTTTCTTTACAACCCAATCCACAAATGTGACTATGCACTTCAGAATAACAACTTTGGACAGGGCCCCGCCATACCCCGAATGTACAACAATCGACAATACCAGTGGATAAGCCTCCGAATAAAGGAGCTTCAACACCAACAAAGGATCCTAAGAGCGAGGATCAAGAATCAGACTTCCACTGCGCATGAACGCAGCCCGGCGAGGTCAAGACAACATGTACCAAATATGTGAAATCAGCATCAGAATGAAATCATAAGTCTAAATAAAACTGGAGACATGTATGATGACTCAATTAACAGTACACTGTGCCTTACTAACAATGAGAGTAAATAGGAGTATACTTACAATATAAAGTAGGAAAGCTCACGATCAAAGCAGGACCACCCGCCCGCAGTGTCATTAAGCAATCCTATTCCTGGGACTATTTCACCCGCATAGATCCAGTGGACCCGCGTGAGGTATTCCTCGCATGGGACTATTTCACCCGCATAAGCCCTTACGGACTCGCATGAGGTATTCCTCGCATAGGCTGGACCCGCCCGCATGGGACTATTTCACCCGCATAAGCCCTACGGACTCGCATGAGGTATTCCTCGCATCGTGGGTAGCAAATCCACGGAAATATACAATGCCACAAACCCGGGGAATGACCCCGCAACAAATAATATATCACTAGCACAACCGCATTACACATAACATAAGCACTACCGGCTTATCATACAATACATAAGCAAGTTAAGAAATCCCCTAACTTCTTATTATTCTTGTTTATATACACTCTCATTTTAGTTTACCTAAGGCACTATCATGTCTTTTATAAAAATCCGGGAATTTAACCCAAAGTACTACGTACTTCTATTCTTTTAAAATGACTCATTTCATTATACCACTTCCAAGATACTAATAACCGTAGTATCAAGTTACAATTACTTTTCAAGACAAGTCACAATACTTTTTAGAAATAAAATTAGGCTTCTAAATCAAGTGACTTCTTTTCTTGTAAAAACCTTAGGCAATTGATGCCTTTAAAACAAATTGCCTTTCAAAATAAATCAAGCCATTTATCTTTCCATAAAGCCAATATAACCAACTCCCCATAAAGTCGTTATATTCACTTTATACCTTAGTCAAGTACAATTTCTTTCCAAGGACTTATACGCTTAAAATGAAACAAGTATCACATTCTTTAAAACTCTTCAAGTCCCTTAACCTACTTAATTTACTTATAGTAAATCACTAGTTAAACTTTCCATAAAGCTATTATAACCAACTTCCCATAAAGCCGTTATACTAGCCTTATACATTAGCAAATTACATTCTTTCCTTATAACCAAGAGACTTAAACTTTCCCACAAAACAAGTATTAAAATACTTTCAACATACTTAAAGTCTCTTAACTTTTGAAAACCAAGATATCCTTAATATTTAAACAAGTGAGTTAACTCCCTAACTCAAACAACTTGGACAATCTTTAAAAGAAGCCAAGGATATCAAATAGACTAGATTGTCAAAATCTCAGACGCCTACCGTACTATACATTTACAACTTAATCATGCTCAAGAGATAAGAAAGTTCCACATACCTCTTCGGTTTAATCCACTTGCTAAGTCCAATCGCCGTACGTAGTATGTCAACCTATAATGGCCATAGTACGTCTATTAATTTCTAGTTTCAAACGTAGAATATTCCAAGTGCAAGTCACTAAATTCTACGGAAAATCGGACAGCACTTCCTTTGTTTTTACTAACTTTGCCACCTTTTTCAAGGCCGAATACAATAACCAAACAGCCCCAATTGGCTCACCACAATTTATAAGGTAGTTCAATACAAATGAATAACCAAACATTTCAATTGGCTCACCACAAATGATAACAAACTAGTCTAAACTATAATGTCCATTCGACAATTAGCAACAATACAAATCGTTTCCACTTTCTTTTAATCCAAGTGGTTTAGTATAACATGATATCAAGCCGCAATCGACATAACTACTACAATCCTCAAGTAGGTAAACATGCGACGATTCTAATTAACGACCAAAATTGTATTTCAATTTCATAAGGCTAATCATGTCATTTTCGGTTCTAGGCTTCTACAATCCATGTCACTTATCAAACTTCATAACACAAATCACATGATCACTTATAACTTATCATAACATGAAATCTTCAATTACAAAAGTAAAACGAAGATTATACCTCAAATAGCCCAATTATGATCAAGATCACAAGTCGCTCCTTAGCAACTTTAGCTCCTCCTTTCGACGTTCCAATCCACTCCAAGCAACCCTTAGAAGCTTAAGAATAACTCATCTTCAAGTTCCAACTTCAAAGTTGAATAACCCTTTAGGTTTTCGCCTTACGACTAATACGAAAACACCATTTTTCCGGGATCTTTCTATTGAGAAACACTTACAATACCCTTAGGTACCTTGGTTTAAAGTGGGGGAATTATAAGACAACAATTGAATTTTTTTTTTCTCTTCTTGAACCCTCAAAGCCGAGAGCTCCTATGAGTTTCTTCAAACATTTCTTGAAAAAATGACTAAGTGTGGGAACTAGTCATCCTACTAGTAAGCTTATATAACACAAGGAAGGGTTATGATTAAAACAAATGGGTGGCTTGGATGCATTTCACATGGATCAAGCCCAAGTGGCCTTTGACTTAGTCAACTTTGTCAAGCTTCAAGACTAGCAAGACTTGGTCATTTAATTTATGGTCAAATGACCATTCTAACCATGACAATTTCGTCCATGACCAAAAGGGGGGGTGACCCGTGTCGCCCTCCCGTTCGTCGTAATATTTCGTTTTCCGACAAATTCCAAAATTCCGATAAATCTTTACTCGTCTCAAATCTTACCATTTGAGTTCTTACGTACGTTCTTAGAAACGTATCCTGGAACTTCCGGGGTGTAACATTCTTCCCCCCTTAGAAACATTCGTCCCCGAATGTTCTTTCGGGAGTCCAACTTTAAGATAGCGACAAAGTCTTCTTTTACAACCCCTACATACCAATAATACCACACGAGGCCACGTAACAATACTCATACCAGAATGTCAAACTGAACCCCACGTGTCAACATTGGTTATCAGCATAAAGCTTCACGACTCGAGCATTAGTAATCTTCCTGGATAAGCTTTGCCTTATCCACACCCACAATCAAGTCCGCTCAAATAATCGAACCTCGCCTATGTCAAAGTATCCAACCGCGATCTACACTTTCTACATACAAGGCCTCCTGCAGGCCATCTCAATACTAGAAGGGTGTCTATAACACAACGAGGCAATAACCCTCCCGCTATCTGAATCAAGAACACAGCCCGCAACCTATCCTCGTGCTCGATAGTACGCTCGCCGTCTGGCCGTCGAGGGTGTAATGCAACACCGAGACTCACCGTGTCCTAAAACCCTTCTCAAAACCTCCGATGTTACCCGTAATCGAGCTCATCGGCCGACATCATAAACGTAGGACCCCATGCGTCTCACAATACCCCGCTATACAAGCTAGCATAATCCTCACCAGTAAGTGGTCCCAATTGAAAGAACACGGATGGTTTCGCCAAATTTAATTACCATGACCCCGAGTCGACTTCCTCCGAGTACGATGCCACCCCGTAACAAGATCCATATTAAATACCTCTCATGTCCAGTTGGGATTTCAATCGCTCGCATAGCCCACCGGGCTTCGTGCTCAACCACGACTGCTACTAACTCTGACACTAAGCAAGAACTCCGCTATGTCCCTTTTCCTGGTCATCTTACCCATACATACATCCGAGGTCACGACACGACTTAGTCGGCCCCAAACAATTAGAGCAATAAGCACCGCGTGCCTCCTAAAACTCGGACTAGTCTCGCAAAGACCGGTACACGCACTATCCTCATCTCACAAAGACCTCATCCGTGCTACTCAAACAGCTCTTCTCCTGAGAGTCGATCTCGATATCAGATCATAATCGATCCTCATACTGCCGCCTCCTTACCTCCTCAACGACGGAAGACTCGCAACCTCTGATCAAACTTTAACCTTCGAAACAAATAATTGAACCCTAGGCTTGGTAATCAAGAATCTCACTGACTACATCCTGCCTATATGGCTGCCCATCCGCGTACTACCCTAGGTCCACGACAAAGAGTATCTCAGAATCGTCTTGGCTTTCCCGGATGGTATAGATATCAATATCACAATCCTCGAGTAACTCTAACCACCATCGCTGCCGCAAATTCTACCGCCTCGATCAGATATACCGAGGCTTTGTGGTCCGCATGTATCCACATGAAGTCTCAGATATACGCTATGCCCCCAAATCTTCAAGGCATGATTTAACTGCCGCCTGCTCTAAATCGTGAGTGGCGCAATTTCCTTTCATGCCTCCCTAACTACCGGAAAACATAGGTTCTATCCTTATCTGTCATACAAGACACAACCTAGCCCAATACCCAACGTGTTGTAATAATAACCTAACCCTCTAGTTTCACAGGAGGGGTTAGAACTGTAGTCGTGGTCAACTTATCTTCCAATAACTGAAAGCCTTTCTCATTCCTGCGAAATATTCGGGTATCCTTAATCTCACTTATGGTTTCTGATTCCCTTTTTGTTGCAACCAAACTTGGTCACTAACTTAGACTTAATTCCTTTGCTTGCCTCACGGCTAAGACTTACTGTCAATCACATTCTAGGGGGGAGGTTTCCTTGGTCTCGTCAAGTAGTAACCCGGTTTTCCTTTCCTAGTTGCAGAGCCTATAACTAGGTGTTACCACATTTTCTCGAAATGTTCTTACTGCCCATTATCTACTAATGGTCTTTACACTAGTCTGGGGTAAACATATCTCGTGCAACCTACATTTATATCTTTACGATACTTCTTCGACCAATTCGTACGTCGTTCTTTATTACCCCAACCCAATACTTTTTCCACGGTTATCCACAACTGTAACCTATGGCATGACGATACCGAAGACCTTACCCGTCTTATATCCTTCGTCTAACAACATGGATACACGTAACCCCATAATACGCAAAACTGTCCTTTTACGTGGGGAAGAGAACTTATCTCCCTTACTTAAACTTTCTCGAGTCACAACCCTAATCACAGGGTCCTCTCGCGGTCCAGTAATTATATAATCATCACGCACCGCCTTAAAGTAGTGTAGATTTTCAAAACCTACCAAAGATGCCCTCGACTCAAAGACTGCATCATTTTTATTCTTTCCCCGCATTTCCCGAAATTATCCGGAAGGTCGTGGCTCTGACCGCCACACCAAACCAACTCCAAGTACCTGCTAGGGCACTTAACATAAATTCCTTCATATTCAATTATGTCAAAGAAGGAAGAGTAATTCACTAGTTACCACTTCTTCTCTTCCTTTCCACTGATAACCGCTTATCGAAACCGTACCGAATCAATCTCTCTCAGAGTCCACGTTGGCATAACAAGAGGCCAACTAGTCCGTATCGTAGTAACCTCAATGTCTGTCACAGCTCGCTAGGTCTGCTAGTGGTCCAACGATCAGACGTTACGGTGAATTATTATCTACCCGCCGCCTACCACCCAACACTCCCGTGTAATCTCTCGAAAGGTTCTCATGGATTCGGGCTTTATTTCTTTACACTTGGTTGCTTTTGTCACCGGTCGCATTTCTTCCCGCATTTCCAAACTTATACTAGAATACGCATAAAATTCCATACTAATTACGCCTCAACTCGTTGAAGTTACTAAATTAATCAATACAAGGCCCATTCCGCTCACAACTGGTGGTGGAACACGCCCACGAACCCGTAAAATGACTAACTAAACTGGCCTTGCACTCGTGACTCGCCACGAGCGGACTACTACCAACCGATCCCATTTCATTTCAAGTTATGGGGCGACCTTAATAGATCCCCAACTCGACTTCGGCCGCACTTAACTCTTACCCTTGGTCCGACTTAACTTTTCTACCCGAGAAGGCCTTATATACCTAAGGTCTCGACTTGTTATCACATTCTCGTGCTCGCAATTTCCATGCTCCCACCTAACTTATCACCTCGTAACCGGTACAAAACTTCTCGTAATACCATAATCGGGTTGTCTTGTCCACAACAACCATACTTACTCCATACGGATCTCACCCGCACCATTCTCGAAATCCTTCTACGTAGCTCAATCTATTAACATAGTCTTCCATTTATTCCCGAATAATAAGCTCTTGGGTCCATTTCTTCTCGCATTTCATCATTTCCTAATTATCTCAAATTAGTACGTAAAACTTGATGAGAATTCATTAAACTGTTTCATACCGCCTGTATTTATTTAGTCCTTACCAAATCTCGTAATCTAAAATCATCCCGCAACACATATGTGACTTCAGACATAAATTTGTATAGTTGTATGTCCCAATACCAACTATACTACAAACATTACCAACCCGATACGCAATCCACATAATCTTTCCCTGGTCATCACGCTCTTCTCGTAGTTGCATACAACATGACTTGTTAGGGAGAGACAACCCTAACCATACAACTCTATCGCACGATCTTAGAGTGAGAAGAATGGAAACCAATCCTAAATGTCTTGCAGCCTCCTGATTATAGATGTGGTGCACAACACACCGATAATCAAGACTCTACTTAGACACGGTCTGTAGACACTTTCCGAGGACTAACTGCTCTGATACCACTTTTGTCACGAACCGATCCTGCTCGCGATCGTGCCCTACCTGGCACCCTTTCAGATACATCGTGAGAATAGCAATGAACATACACAACTGATAAAATGCTTGAACATAAAATAATAGCAACAGGCTAGCCGATAAGGCCACCTTTCGTACAATATACGCAATAAAACAGTACACCTCCTTTTTTTTTTCTTTACAACTCAATCCACAAATGTGACTACAGACCTCTAAGAATAACAACTTTGGCATGACAGGCCCCGCCATACCCTGAATGTACAACAATCGACAATACGAGGATAAGCCTCCTAATAAAGGAGCTTCTCAACACCAACAGTGATCCTAAGAGCGAGGATCAAGAACTGCACTTCACCGCGGCATTTAACGCAGCCCCCGGCGAGGTCAAGACAACATGTACCAAATATGTGAAATCAGTATCAGAATGAAATCATAAGTCTAAATAAACTGAGACATGTATGATGACTCAATTAATAAAGATAATCGGCCTTACTAACAATGAGTAAATAGAGTATACTTACAATATAAAGTAGAAAGCTCACGATCAAAGCAGACCACCCGCCCGCAGATGTCATTACAATCCTATTCCTGGGACTATTTCACCCGCATAGATCCAGTGGACCCGCGTGAGGTATTCCTCGCATGGGACTATTTCACCCGCATAAGCCCTTACGGACTCGCATGAGGTATTCCTCGCATAGGCTGGACCCGCCCGCATGGGACTATTTCACCCGCATAAGCCCTACGGACTCGCATGAGGTATTCCTCGTGATCGCGGTAGCAAATCCACTAAATATACAATGCCACAAACCCGGAATGACCCGCAACAAATAATATATCACTAGCACAAATCCGCATTACACACATAACATAAGCACTACCGGCTTATCATACAATACATAAGCAAGTTAAGAAATCCCCTAACTTCTTATTATTCTTGTTTATATACACTCTCATTTTAGTTTACCTAAGGCACTATCATGTCTTTTATAAAAATCCGGGAATTTAACCCAAAGTACTACGTACGTCTAAACTTTTAAACTGACTCATTTCATTATACCCCTTCCAAGATACTAATAACCGTAGTATCAAGTTACAATTACTTTTCAAGACAAGTCACAATACTTTTTAGAAATAAAATTAGGCTTCTAAATCAAGTGACTTCTTTTCTTGTAAAAACCTTAGGCAATTGATGCCTTTAAAACAAATTGCCTTTCAAAATAAATCAAGCCATTTATCTTTCCATAAAGCCAATATAACCAACTCCCCATAAAGTCGTTATATTCACTTTATACCTTAGTCAAGTACAATTTCCTTTCCAAGGGACTTATACGTTTAAAATGAAACAAGTATCACATTCTTTAAAACTCTTCAAGTCCCTTAACCTACTTAATTTACTTAGAGTAAACCACTCGTTAAACTTTCCATAAAGCTATTATAACCAACTTCCCATAAAGCCGTTATACTAGCCTTATACATTAGCAAATTACATTCTTTCCTTATAACCAAGAGACTTAAACTTTCCCACAAAACAAGTATTAAAATACTTTCAACATACTTAAAGTCTCTTAACTTTTGAAAACCAAGATATCCTTAATATTTAAACAAGTGAGTTAACTCCCTAACTCAAACAACTTGGACAATCTTTAAAAGAAGCCAAGGATATCAAATAGACTAGATTGTCAAAATCTCAGACGCTCACCGCACTATACATTTACAACTTAATCATGCTCAAGAGATAAGAAAGTTCCACATACCTCTTCTGGTTTAATCCACTTGCTAAGTCCAATCGCACGTAGTATGTCAACCTATAATGGCCATAAGACGCCTATTAATTTCTAGTTTCAAACGTAGAATATTCCAAGTGCAAGTCACTAAATTCTACGGAAAATCTGACAAAGACTTCCTTTGTTTTTACTAACTTTGCCACCTTTTCAAGGCCGAATACAATAACCAAACAGCCCCAATGGCTCACCACAATTTATAAGGTAGTTCAATACAAATGAATAACCAAACAGCCCCAATTGGCTCACCACAAATGATAACAAACTAGTCTAAACTATAATGTCCATTCGACAATTAGGCAACAATACAAATCGTTTCCACTTTCTTTTTAATCCAAGTGGTTTAGTATAACATGATATCAAGCCGCAATCGACATAACTACTACAATCCTCAAGTAGGTAAACATGCGACGATTCTAATTAACGACCAAAATTGTATTTCAATTTCATAAGGCTAATCATGTCATTTTCGGTTCTAGGCTTCTACAATCCATGTCACTTATCAAACTTCATAACACAAATCACATGATCACTTATAACTTATCATAACATGAAATCTTCAATTACAAAAGTAAAACGAAGATTATACCTCAAATAGCCCAATTATGATCAAGATCACAAGTCGCTCCTTAGCAACTTTAGCTCCTCCTTTCGACGTTCCAATCCACTCCAAGCAACCCTTAGAAGCTTAAGAATAACTCATCTTCAAGTTCCAACTTCAAAGTTGAATAACCCTTTAGGTTTTCTCCTTGCGACTAATACGAAAACACCATTTTTCCGGGATCTTTCTATTGAGAAACACTTACAATACCCTTAGGTACCTTGGTTTAAAGTGGGGGAATTATAAGACAACAATTGAATTTTTTTTTTCTCTTCTTGAACCCTCAAAGCCGAGAGCTCCTATGAGTTTCTTCAAACATTTCTTGAAAAAATGACTAAGTGTGGGAACTAGTCATCCTACTAGTAAGCTTATATAACACAAGGAAGGGTTATGATTAAAACAAATGGGTGGCTTGGATGCATTTCACATGGATCAAGCCCAAGTGGCCTTTGACTTAGTCAACTTTGTCAAGCTTCAAGACTAGCAAGACTTGGTCATTTAATGTTATACCCCGTAGTTCCAGGGTATGTATGCGAGGACGTACGTACGAGAATACGACAGAAAGATTGGAAAGGAAGAAAGAGGTGATTTTTTTCACGGAAAAGTTTCCGGTTTTTGTGAAGGAAAAAGGTTCGTTAATGGGAATTGGATTCCCAGATTTGGTTTTTGGACTTCTTAGATTATATTAGAATTATGGAATTTTATTTTCGGAAATGGTCACGTGGGGCCCACGGGAGAAATTTACGCTTGTGGGCCCGCTTTGATTTTGAGATTTTGGCCATATGGATATTTTCAAGACGAAATATTTTGATTTAATCGGGGCGACACGTGTCACCCCACGTGGCACCCGGGGAAATATGTTTGTGCACAACACCCGGTTAGAGTCGTTTTCGACGAAACGCTCTACCTAACTTACGGCGGTAAATTACGGCTATGTCATTTAGTATTTTTGCGGATTTTTCCGAGAGACGAAACGCTTTGGACCAACGAGAGGCAACACTGGCACCCTCTCGTTGGTGGACTGAAGGGCGTTAGGGCCGATTGGATGGGCGCGGTTGCTAGATATTTATGTAGATATTTCAGAGGTTTTAAGAGTAGGGTCTAGGGGCACTTGGGCATATCTTGCCCTCCACTTGCCCCACTTGGCTAGATCTTGGCCATTGGTTGGCCTTTGCTGGCCTATAAATACCCTCCCTTTGAAGACTTCTTCATCCATTCCATAATTTCCAAGTCTTGAAAACCTCCTCCTCCTTGTTGGTTTCGTCCTCCTCTTCCTTTGTGAGGCCTTGCCGGCGGGTACACCCTCCCATAGGCCTCGCCGAGTGGTACACCCTCCTAGGTGTCTTAGGTACCCCTCTTGGTAGGAAATACTTTCCAAGTATTGTTGTAATGCCCAAATTACCTTAGCCGTATACCTTGTAGTATTCCAAAGAAACCTCTATACGAAGAGTCTAAATACTACCAGTATGTCCTTTTTGTCTCAAACCAAAGCCTAAGGAAATCTTCGTTGAGTGATGAAGTAATTAAGTAGAAGTTGGTTAGAACTTCTAAGGGTTGTTTGGAGCGTGTTTGAGCAACCGTAGTATTAGCTAAGCGTTTCTAAGCATCGAAATTTATACTTGTATAATTATTTACTTATCTAGGTAATTATCTTGTCCTCTATTTGTAATTGGAAATTACATGTTGTTAGATTATATAGTTGAAGTATACTATATATAGAACTAAGCTTAGTATCGCGCAATGTCTTTTGACTTAAGCTCAAGAATCGAATCGAATCAGTAATTACATAGATCAGACATGAGACTTGTGTAGTAATCTTGTGAGTAGAATTGTACCCGTTCGGGTTAGATGTATAACCCACGCGGTTGGCTTGGTAGCCCCGCCGTTAGAGGAGGAGATTTACGCCATGTTGCGGGAGGTGCCGAATTTTCTCAGAATGTTCTACGATAAGATCTTGATGTTAATAAGCGCCTTGTGGCCTTATAGGTTGAAGTACTACGTGTGGCGCGTTACTACTTGGCAGGAGTAGCCGGTTGGAAGTACTTGAGCGTTTTGCTATTAGTCGATACTCGTCGCGAGGTATGTGAACCTCTTCCTATCTCTTCTAGCATGATATGTGTGAACTATGTAGTACCGGTAGACGCATACGTACTAAATGTATTTGATTGGTGTAGAACATAAAGTGTTATAACACTTTATGGGAAGTTGGTTATAACGGCTTTATGTTGGTAAGAAAATACATGTGGTTTTTAAAAGGTAACTGAATTGAACTATAACTGGCTTGTTATGTGTTAATAAAGAACTTGAAGTATTTCAAAAGAGTTTTGAATCATTTTGAAAGAAGAAGTAATACTTGGTTTTGAAAACTTAAGAGTTATACTAGCTTTATGGGAAGTTAGGTATAACGGCTTAAGAATGTTTTACTGATTTCGGAAATCAGAATGTGTATCGACAAACCACAGCAGCGTTAATAAAGGGAAATGTTTTGATTAATTAAGTATTAATAAAACCAGTAGCAACTTCCATCCGCATGAAGCTAAGATGAGACAAAATGATATTTCCTAGATCATGGTCTTTGTAATAAGATTGTTATAAACAAGAATATCCTACTCACATATAAGGCTTATGTTTCTCAGATTGTTTAAAAGAAAATTTTATTCTTAAATGAATAAGGCTATGAACCACGAAACCTTTCTAAAATAAGAAACGTGAACATTTGAAATTAGGCAAACTTGGACGTTTGGGAAATAATGTTGTTACTTGATTTTACAAAGGTAAGAGTTTTGGTTTTCTTAAAAGGACGGTCACTCTATTTTATACTACAGGTATTGTGTGACTTATGTGAAAGAAACAGATCTTTTAAAGATTTAATGTGAAGTACTTTGGGGTTAGATAACGAACTTGTTAGTAGAAAGCACCTTGTGTGAATAACTTGATTGTATCGGTTTGTGATAGCCTTATAATACTTTCTTGTTGATTTGAGAAGTAAACATGTTAGGATGCTACGTGTGTTAGTATCTTGTGATGTTAGTGTAAAGGGGTTTTCCTCATTGCGCTTTAAAGTTGTTTGACTATCACCGTTATGTTGGTATTGTACCACCACCTTGACTTGTGTCCGAGGTTAAGCCGCCTCCGTCGCGGGTAGACTCGGCGATGCAGGACCGTGATTCGAGGATACCTCATGCGGGTCCAGGATCCATGCGGAACTACGGAGTTCCGTGTTAGTTTACGCCCTTGTGGTCATGCGGTCTTTGTGGCTACGCGGATCGCGAGTCCGCGATGCCGGAGTAGCTACCGATGCGGGTTATACCTCATGCGGGCCTATGAGGTTGGCCTATGCGAGTCGCGGAGAGTTCCGGGGCTAGACGCGCACATTTGATATCTGCAGGCGAGTGACCGCCTTTTATCATGTGATGCTTGCAGATATCATGACACATTTTATGACCTTGTTGATCGTAGGTGTTAGTAGTCGGCTATGCCTTCGCATTTACCCTGCATCGTTTTATTAGGACACAGTGGACCCGTGTTCGTATGTATTCCTTGGTGTTTGTATCATAACCGCCAGCGATAAGGTATTCCACGCACGATTGATGTTGTGGGCGTGAGACCCGTTGGTAAAATTGAGTGATGACTTGAGGCGAGTCCCCGACTTGACATGATCGCTACTTATGGTGAATCGTAGTTGGTTATCATACATGTCTCCCGCTTTGTATAGACTACTATGATTTCATTTACGTGATTTATTTTCGCCACATACTTGGTACTGTTGATCGACCTTCGGGGCTGCGTCATGCCGCAGTAAAGGTACACCGCCATCGATCCTCGCTCTTAGGGTCACATTCACATGGGAAAGCTCCGTTTCTCCGAGGCTTATCAGTGGTATAGTCCCTTGTTGTAGGTGTTTACATTCGTGGTATGGCGGGCCCTGTCCCGCCATTGTTGTCGTATCATTTCTTAGAAGTCCGTAGTACCGCCAAAGGTGGTTTGTAAAAGGGATTAAAACTGCTCATGTTGGAAAAAGTTGTTATTTATATATATGCCGAAAGGCAAGTTTTTCTCGATTATTGTTTCATATTTCATAATATGTCTCGTATTGTTTTATGTTCACGATTACTGCGATGTTGTATCACTAGGGTGCCCGGTAAGGCACGACCACGCCCGAATCGGGTCGTGACAAAAGTGGTATCAGAGCGATTAATCCTCGGAAAGTGTCTACGCATCGTATCCAAGAGAGTCTTGATTATCGGTGTGTTGTGCACCACGCCAATAATCGTGAGGCTATAGGATATTTAGGATTGGTTTCTATTCTTCTCACTCTGAGATCGTGCCTTAGAGCCGAGTTGTAAGTTGGACCTCCGATGAAATTCTTTCCTTATCGTTATGCCTCCGCAGGGCAACCCGCCCGTGAGGGCAAGGCGGAGCGGCGAGCAGAGTTCGAGGGTCACGAGGGCACAGCCCAATCATTACCTAGGGTAGTGCTTCATTCGGGATTTCGCGACGCCACTAGCCCAGAGTTTAGCACGCGATCGCAGCCTCTGCGTCCATGATATTTGAACCTTCGCCCACGGCCGAACAGTGAATATAGATTGCAAAGAGGCGACCTGTACATTAGCCATGGATTTGGCTACGGAGATTATACCGATGTACCACGAGTCTTGATGACTACCTAAGAGAGGTTGTGCAAGAGTAATTCTTGATTGGTTGAGCATGGCCTGTATGCGGGCTTATGTACAGCAGCCGAGAAACGTAGAGATCGACGGGTTAACCAAGGACAGCGGGAGAGGCGAGCAGCAAGGTCCTTCTAACTTTCAAGGTGAGTATACCTTAAGTGCTATGTTCGATAGCGGTGTGTTAGTTGTGATTAGAAATCATGGTGGGTTAACCGAGTAAGATTTGGGGATAGAGGTGTGAGCCTTAGAGTGTTATACGTGGAGACCTTAGAGGTAAGGCCATCTCAAGAAAAGGTGTAGTGTTATGTTTGATCCTTATCGGTGCATAGTGCACGTGAGCTATGTTGGGATAGGTCCCTGGTAGTGTGGAATGAAAGTGGGTCGAAGTGAGGCCACGCCGCGGGTCAACCCGCGCGTTTGTGGTGGGTCGGTTGTGGTGGTCCCGCCTTGTGTTAGGGTTGTGAGGGTGTTAGGCCCAAGTTTAGTTAACCAAACAGACGAGTTCGTGGACGCGTTCGACCGTGGTCGGGCCGATGGGCAGCCCATCGTATTTTTCACGGGACCGTTTACTCTACCGTGTTGAGTTATCTAAAAGGTTGTAAGGCTGCACGGTGCCTACCTTCACCTTATGACAAGCAGTGGAGCCAGTGGTACGCTGTTTTGTTTCTCGAAGTTTTACTGTGCAGGTTAAGAACTCGCGTGAGTCTCAGACCGAATTCGCCACCGGGCGGTGTGGATTTGTGGGTAGTCGTTGGGATTGTTGTCTCTCAGAGAGAAAGTTCTAGCTACCTTTTCAGTGTTCGGATGTCGCTTTATGAAGCCTTGTAAGGGCGGAAGTGTAAGTTGCCGGTCGATTGGTTCGATGTTGGCAAGGTTCAGACAGTTGGTTCAGGCTTGTTCCAGCAGACTGTGGATAGGGTAAAGCTCGTCTAGAAGAAGTTCTGGCAGCTCGAGGAATCGTGCGGATAATCGGCGACGACGCCAGAGTT
Source organism: Przewalskia tangutica (assembly GCA_029844215.1). Lineage (NCBI taxonomy): Eukaryota > Viridiplantae > Streptophyta > Magnoliopsida > Solanales > Solanaceae > Przewalskia > Przewalskia tangutica. The sequence continues at coordinate 86,830,753 of CM056734.1, forward strand.
CAGTTGTGATCGGTCTTCTTGAAAGTACCACCCCGGACAGGGTGTGACGAGTTTTGGAAACAGAAGGAACTTAGCCCGAGTTACTTTGGGCTTTTTGAGTTCATGTGAAGAATAGGCCAGGTTGCCTATATGTTAGCAATTGCCGTCCGACTTAGGAGGCAGTACGTCCGGTCTTTCGTATTGTTATGTTCGGGGGGCTGAGCGTATAAAGAGGCTGAGCTCTACCACGGAACAGACCAACCGTGGCTCTCCGTATGGCACATCCGAGAAGGCCGAAGCGTACGCCGAGGATCGCAGCACCGGTACCATTTGTTGGGTCGCCGAGCAAGGCTCGCGCAAAGTGACAAAAGTGGTATCGATCGAGGAAGTATATTTTGACCCCGAAGAGGTATTTGTGGTGATATAGAGGTGTTTCTCGTGGGCTTGGATGTAAGTCTTTGCGCAGTGTTTCGTGGCCAGTGTGGCGTGATTGTTCTCATAAGTATAGTAGAGACTACATCGACGCTTGGATGTGTGGGGACTTAGACGGAACAATCGGCACGACTGTTTCGAAGGGGAAGAATGTTATACCCGTAGTTCCGTGGTATGTATGCGAGGGCGACGCGTGAGAATACGCAAAAGATTGGAAAGGAAGAATGAGGTGATTTTTTTTTTCACGGAAAAGTTTCCGGTTTTTGTGAAGGAAGAAGGTTCGGTAATGGGCCTTGGATTCCCAGAGGTGGTTTGTGGACTTCTTAGGTTATATTAGAAGTATGGAATTTTATTTTGGAAATGGTCACGTGGGCCCACGGAGAAATTTACGTTTTGTGGGGCCCGCTTTGATTTTGAGATTTTGGCCGTTATGGATATTTTCAAGACGAAATATTTTGGGCGAATCGGGGCGACACGTGTCACCCCACGTGGCATCCTTGGGCGAAATATGTTTGTGCACAACACCCTAGAGTCGTTTTTAAACGTTCTACCTAACTTACGAAGGGTAAATTACGGCTATGTCATTTAGTATTTTTGGATTTTTCCGAGAGACGAAACGTTTTGGACCAACGAGGGCAACACTTGGCACCTCTCGTTGGTGGACTGAAGGGCGTTAGGCCGATTGGATGGGCAAGGGTTGCTAGATATTTGTGTAGATATTTGTGAGGGTTTTAAGGAGTAGGGTCTAGGGGCACTTGGGCATATCTTGGCCTCCACTTGCCCCCACTTGGCTAGATCTTGGCCATTGGTTGGCCTTTGCTTGCCTATAAATACCCTCCCCTTTGAAGACTTCTTCATCCATTCCATAATTTCCAAGTCTTGAAAACCTCCTCCTCCTTGTTGGTTTCGTCCTCCCCTCTTCCTTGTGAGGCCTTGCCGAGGGTACACCCTCCCTGAGGCCTTGGCCGAGTGGTACACCCTCCTAGTGGTGTGCCGCAGGTACCCACTCTTGGTAGGAAATACTTTCCAAGTATTGTTGTAATGCCCAAATTACCTTAGCCAGTATACCTTGTAGTATTCCAAAGAAACCTCTATACTGAAGAGCAGGAAATACTACCGTATGTCCTTTTTGTCTCAAACCAAAGCCTAAGGAAATCTTCGTTGAGTGATCAAGTAATTAAGTAGAAGTTGGTTAGAACTTCTAAGGGTTGTTGGAGCGGGTTGGAGCACCGGAGTAGGAGCTAAGCGTTGCTAAGGATCGACATTTATACTTGGATAATTATGGGCTTATCGAGGTAATTATCTTGTCCTCTATTTGTAATTGGAAATTACATGTTGTTAGATTATATAGTTGAAGTATACTATATATAGAACTAAGCTTAGTATCGCGCAATGTCTTTTGACTTAAGCCCAAGAATCGAATCGAATCAGAATTACATAGGGTGTATCAGACTTGAGACTTGTAGTAATCTTGTGGAGTAGAATTGTACCCGTTCGGGTTAGATGTATAACCCCACGGTTGGCTTCGTAGCCACCGTTAGAGAGGAGATTTACGCTGTCATGTGAGGTCTTTGCCAATTTTCTCGTAGAATGTTCTACGATAAGATCTTGATGTTAATAAAGCGCCTTGTGGCCTTATAGGTTGAAGTACTACGTGTGGCGCTCTACTTGGCTTAAGGAGTAGCCGGTTGGAAGTACTGAGCGTTTGCTATTAGTCGATACTCGCGAGGTATGTGAACCTCTTCCTATCTCTTCTAGCATGATATGTGTGAACTATGTAGTACTGACGATACGCATGTACTAAATGTATTTGATTGGTGTAGAACATAAAGTGTTATAACGGCTTTATGGGAAGTTGGTTATAACGGCTTTATGTTGGTAAGAAAATACATGTGGTTTTTAAAAGGTAATCGAATTGAACTATAAGCGCTTGTTATGTGTTAATAAAGAACTTGAAGTATTTCAAAAGATTTTGAATCAGTTTGAAAGAAGAAGTAATACTTGGTTTTTGAAAACTTAAGTGTTATACTAGCTTTATGGGAAGGTAGGTATAAGGGCGTAAGATTGTTTTCTTGATTTCGAAATCGTAATGTATCGACAAACCACAAGGCGTTAAAGGGAAATGTTTTGATTAATTAAGTATTAATAAAACCGAGAGCAACTTCCATCTGCATAGAAGCTAAGATGAGACAAAATGATATTTCCTAGATCATGGTTGCTGCAATAAGATTGTTATAAACAAGAATATCCTACTCACATATAAGGCTTATGTTTCTCAGATTGTTTAAAAGAAAATTTTATTCTTAAATGAATAAGGCTATGAACATGAAACCTTTCTAAAATAAGAAACGTGAACATTTGAAATTAGGCAAACTTGGACGTTTGGGAAATAATGTTGTTACTTGATTTTACAAAGGTAAGAGTTTTGGTTTTCTTAAAAGGACGGTCACTCTATTTTATACTACGGGTATTGTGTGACTTATGTGAAAGAAACAGATCTTTTAAAGATTTAATGTGTGAAGTACTTTGGGGTTAGATACCCGAACTTGTTAGTAGAAAGCACCTTGTGTGAATAACTTGATTGTATCGGTTTGTGATAGCCTTATAATACTTTCTTGTTGATTTGAGAAGTAAACATGTTAGGATGCTACGTGTGTTAGTATCTTGTGATGTTAGTGTAAAGGGTTTTCCTCGATCGCGCTTAAAGTTGTTTGACTATCACCGTTATGTTGGTATTGTACCACTCACCTTGACTTGTGTCCGAGGTTAAGCCGCCTCCGTCGCGGGTAGACTCAGCGATGCAGGACCGTGATTCGAGATACCTCACGCGGGTCCGAGGATCCATGCGGAACTACGGAGTTCCGGGTTAGTTTACGCCTTGTGGTCACGCGGTCTGTGGCGCTACGCGATCGCGAGTCGGGGCGATGCCGGAGTAGCTACCGATGCGGGTTATACCTCATGCGGGCCTACGAGGTTGGCCTATGCGAGCTGCGGAGAGTTCGGGGCTAGACGCGCACATTTGATCTGCAGGCGAGTGACCGCTTTTATCATGTGACGGCCAGATGGATATCATGACACATTTTATGACCTTGTTGCATCGCTGGTGTTAGTAGTCGGCTATGCCTTCACTTACCCTGCATCGTTTTATTAGGACACAGTGGGACTGGTGTTCATGTGTATTCCTTGGTGTTTGTGTATCATAAATCGCTGGCGCTGGAGGAAAGGTATTCCACGCACGATTGATGTTGTGGGCGTGAGACCCATTGGTAAAATTGAGTGATGACTTGAGGCGTGAGTCCACGACTTGACATGATTGCTACTTATGGTGAATCAGAGTTTGGTTATCATACATGTCTCCCGCTTTGTATAGACTACTATGATTTCATTTACGATTTATTTTCGCCACATACTTGGTACTGTTGTTATCGACCTCTTCGGGCTGCGTTCATGCCGCAGTAAAGGTACACCGCCATTGATCCTCGCTCTAGGGTCACGCCAGCGTGTGGAAAGCTCCGTTTCTCGGAGGCTTATCGATGGTATAGTCCCTGTTGTTGTAGGTGTTTACATTCGGGGTATGGCGGCCCCGCCCCGCCATTGTTGTCGTATCATTTCTTAGAGGTCCGTAGACCGCCAAGCGTGGTTTGTAAAAGGGATTAAAACTGTTCATGTTGGAAAAGTTGTTATTTATATATATGCCGAAAGGCAAGTTTTTCTCAGATTATTGTTTCATATTTCATAATATGTCTCGTATTGTTTTATGTTCCGCTGATTACTCTGATGTTGTATCACTAGGGTGCCCGGGGTAAGGCACCAGTCACGGGCCCGGAATCGGGTCGTGACATTTAATTTATGGTCAAATGACCATTCTAACCATGACAATTTCGTCCATGACCAAAAGGGGGGGTGACCCGTGTCGCCCTCCCGTTCGTCGTAATATTTCGTTTTCCGACAAAATCCAAAATTCCGATAAATCTTTACTCGTCTCAAATCTTACCATTTGAGTTCTTACGTACGTTCTTAGAAACGTATCCTGGAACTTCCGGGGTGTAACATTCTTCCCCCCTTAGAAACATTCGTCCCCGAATGTTCTTTCGGGAGTCCAACTTTAAGATAGCGACAAAGTCTTCTTTTACAACCCCTACATACCAATAATACCACACGAGGCCACGAACAATACTCATACTAATGTCAAATCGAACCCCACGTGTCAACATCGTTATCGCATAAAGCTTACGACTCGAGCTTACTAGTAATCTTCCCCGATAAGCTTTGCCTTATCCATGCACTCACAATCAAGTCCGCTCAAATAACTGAACCTCGCCTATGTCAAAGTATCCAACCGGCGATCGACACTTTCTTACATACAAGGCCTCCTACAGGGCCATCTGAATACTCGAAGGCTGTCTCTAATACAACGAGAGGAAATAACCTCCCGCTATCTCAAATCAAGAACACAGCCCGCAACCTATCCTCGCGCTCGGATAGTACGCTCTGCCTGTCCGCTGGCCGAGGTGTAATGCAACACCGAGACTCACCGTGTCCCTAAAACCCATCTCAAAACCTCCGTGGTTACTCGTAATCGAGCTCATCGGTCTGACATCATAAACGTAGGGACCCCGTGCAGTCTCACAATACCCCTGCTATACAAGCTAGCATAATCCTCAGCCGAGTAAGTGGTCCCAATCCGAAAGAACACGGCTGGTTTCGCCAGCCTAATTACCATGACCCCCAGGGAGTCGCACTTCCTCTGAGTACGATGCCACCCTGTAACAAGATCCATATTAAATACCTCTCATGTCCAGGTTGGGATTTCAATCGCCTGCAATAGCCCACTGGGCTTCTGGTGCTCAACCATGACCTGCTACTAACTCGGACACTAAGCAGTAAACTCCGCTATGTCCCTTTTCCGGTCATCTTACCCATACATACATCTGAGGTCACGACACGACTTAGTCGGCCCCAAACAATTAGAGCAATAAGCACTGCGTGCCTCCCCTAAAACCTGCGGACTAGTCTGCGCAAAGACCGGTACACGCAATCTATCTCATCTCACAAAGACTCATCCGTGCTACTCAAACGCTCTTCTCTCTGAGAGTCGTATCTCGATACATCAGATTAATGGATCCTCATACTGTCGCCTCCTTACCTCCTCAACGACGGAAGACTCGGCAACCTCTCGGATCAAACTTCGTTAACCTTGGAAACAAATAATTGAACCCCTAGGCTTGGTAACTGAAGAATCTCACGGACTACATCCTGTCTATATGGCTGCCCATCTGGCAGACTACCCTTAGGTCCACGACAAAGAGTATCTGTAACTGTCTTGGCTTTCCCCGGATGGTATAGGATATCAATATCACAATCCTTGAGTAACTCTAACCACCATCTGCCGCAAATTCTCTCGCCTCACCGCAGATATACCGAGGCTTTGTGGTCCGCATGTATCCACATGAAGTGCAGATATACGTCATGCCCCCCAAATCTTCAAGGCCTGATTTAACTGCCGCCAGCTCTACAGCGTGAGTGGCGCAATTGCCTTTCTGCCTCCCTAACTACCGGGAAAACATAGGTTCTATCTCATCGTCATGCAAGACACAACCTAGCCCAATACCCAACGTGTTGTAATAATAACCTAACCTCTAGTTTCACAAGAGAGGTTAGAATCAGAGTCGTGGTCAACTTATCTTCCAATAATCAAAGCCTTTCTCATTCCTGCGAAATATTCGGGTATCCTTAATCTCACTTATGGTTCCTGATTCCCTTTTTGTTGCAACCAAACTTGGTCACTAACTTAGACTTAATTCCTTTGCTTGCCTCACGGCTAAGACTTACTGTCAATCACATTCTAGGGGGGAGGTTTCCTTGGTCTCGTCAAGTAGTAACCCGGTTTTCCTTTCCCAATTGCAGAGCCTATAACTAGGTGTTACCACATTTTCTCGAAATGTTCTTACCGCCATTATCTACTAATGGTCTTTACACTAGTCCTGTAAACATATCTCGTGCAACCTACATTTATATCTTTACGATACTTCCTCGACCAATTTGTACGTCGTTCTTTATTACCCCAACCCAATACTTTTTCCACGGTTATCCACAACTGTAACCTATGGCATGACGATACCGAAGACCTTACCCGTCTTATATCCTTCGTCTAACAACATGGATACACATAACCCCATAATACGCAAAACTGTCCTTTTACGTGGGGAAGAGAACTTATCTCCCTTACTTAAACTTTCTCGAGTCACAACCCTAATCACGAGTCCTCTCGCGTCCGAGAATTATATAATCATCACGCACCGCCTTAAAGTAGTGTAGATTTTCAAAACCTACCAAAGATGCCTCACTTTCTGCAAAGACTGTACTCATGTTTATTCTTGCCCTGCACATTTCCCTGAAATTATCCGGAAGGTCGTGGCTCTGACCGCCACACCAAACCAACTCCAAGTACCTGCTAGGGCACTTAACATAAATTCCTTCATATTCAATTATGTCAAAGAAGGAAGAGTAATTCACTGGTTACCACCTCTTCTCTTCCTTTCCACTCGATAACCGGCTTATCGGGAAACTGGTACCGAATCAATCTCTCTCTCAGAGTCCACGTTGGCATAACAAGAGGCCAACTAGTCCGCATGTAGTAACCTCAATGCTCACATAACTCTGCTAGGTCTGCTAGGGTCCAACGATCGTATCGTTACCGTAATTATTATCTACCCGCTCGCCTACCACCCAACACTCCCGTGTAATCTCCTCAAAGGTTCTCATGGATTCAGCTTTATTTCTTTACACTTGGTTGCTTTCTTTGTCACCGGTCGCATTTCTTCCCGCATTTCCAAACTTATACTAGCATCGTGCACAAAATTCCATACTAATTCGCCTCAACTCGTTGAAGTTACTAAATTAATCAATACAAGGCCCATTCCGGCTCACAACTGGTTCGTGGAACACGCCCACGAACCCGTAAATAGACTAACTAAACTTGGGCGTTGCACGCTCGTGACTCGCCACGTGGCGACTACTACCAACTGATCCCATTTCCTTTCCAGTTATGGGGAGACCCTTAATAGATCCCCAACCCGACTCGGCGTCGCACTTAACTCTTACCCTTGGTCTGACTTAACTTTTCTACCCGAGAAGGCCTTATATACCTAAGGTCTCGACGGTTATCACATTCTCAGGCTCGCAATTTCCATGCTCCCAGCCTAACTTATCAGTCCCCCGTAACCGGGTACAAAAACTTCTCGTAATACCATAATCGGGTTGTCTTGTCCACAACAACCATACTTACTCCATACGGATCTCACCCGTACCATTCTCGAAATCCTTCTACGTAGCTCAATCTATTAACATAGTCTTCCATTTATTCCCTGAATAATAACCTCTTAAGGGTCCATTTCCTTCTCAGACAGCTCATCATTTCCTAATTATCTCAAATTAGTACGTAAAACCTTGATGAGAATTCATTAAACTGTTTCATACCTGCCCGGTATTTATTTAGTCCTTACCAAATCCTGGTAATCTAAAATCATCCTGGGCAACACATATGTGACCCCCGTACATAAATTTGTATAGTTGTATGTCCCAATACCAACTATACTACAAACATTACCAACCTGGATACGCAATCCACATAATCTTTCCTGGGTCACTGCTGCCCTTCTCGTAGCTGCATACAACATGACTTGTTAGGGAGAGACAACCCTAACCATACAGCTCTATCGCACGATCTTAGAGTGAGAAGAATGGAAACCAATCCTAAATGTCTTGCAGCCTCCTGATTATAGATGTGGTGCACAACACACCGATAATCAAGACTCTACTTAGACACGGTCTGTAGACACTTTCCGAGGACTAACTGCTCTGATACCACTTTTGTCACGACCCGATCCCGGGCCCGCGATCGTGCCCTACTCCGCACCCTTTCAGATACATCGTGAGAATAGCAATGAACATACACAACTGATAAAATGCTTGAACATAAAAATAGCAACAGGCTAGCCGATAAGGCCACCTTCCGTACAATATACGCAATAAAACCGTACACCTCTTTTTTTTTTCTTTACAACCCAATCCACAAATGTGACTATAGACCTCTAGGAATAACAACTTTGGCGGGACAGGGCCCCGCCATACCCCTGAATGTACAACAATCGACAATACCAGGGATAAGCCTCCGGAATAAAGGAGCTTCTCAACAGCTGAACAGTGATCCTAAGAGCGAGGATCAAGAACTCAGACTCTACCTGCGGCATGAACGCAGCCCCCCGAAGGAGGTCAGTACAACATGTACCAAATATGTGAAACTGAAAGTACTGTAATGAAATCATAAGTCTAAATAAAACTGGAGACATGTATGATGACTCAATTAACGATCATCGTGCCTTACTAACAATGAGAGTAAATAGGAGTATACTTACAATATAAAGTAGAAAGCTCACGATCAGCGGACCACCCGCCCGCGATGTCATTAAGCAATCCTATTCACGACTATTTCACCCGCGTAGATCCGGTGGACCCGCGTGAGGTATTCCTCGCGTGGGACTATTTCACCCGCATAAGCCCTTACGGACTCGCATGAGGTATTCCTCGCATAGGCTGTACCCGCACGAATGGGACTATTTCACCCGCATAAGCCCTAAGGACTCGCATGAGGTATTCCTCGCATCGTGGGTAGCAAATCCAAGGAAATATACAATGCCACAAACCCGGGAATGACCATGACAAATAATATATCACTAGCACAAATCCGGCTACTACACATAACATAAGCACTACCGGCTTATCATACAATACATAAGCAAGTTAAGAAATCCCCTAACTTCTTATTATTCTTGTTTATATACACTCTCATTTTAGTTTACCTAAGGCACTATCATGTCTTTTATAAAAATCCGGGAATTTAACCCAAAGTACTACGTACTTCTATTCTTTTAAAATGACTCATTTCATTATACCCTTCCAAGATACTAATAAGCGTAGTATCAAGTTACAATTACTTTTCAAGACAAGTCACAATACTTTTTAGAAATAAAATTAGGCTTCTAAATCAAGTGACTTCTTTCTTGTAAAAACCTTAGGCAATTGATGCCTTTAAAACAAATTGCCTTTCAAAATAAATCAAGCCATTTATCTTTCCATAAAGCCAATATAACCAACTCCCATAAAGTCGTTATATTCACTTTATACCTTAGTCAAGTACAATTTCCTTTCCAAGGACTTATACGTTTAAAATGAAACAAGTATCACATTCTTTAAAACTCTTCAAGTCCCTTAACCTACTTAATTTACTTAGAGTAAACCACTCGTTAAACTTTCCATAAAGCTATTATAACCAACTTCCCATAAAGCCGTTATACTAGCCTTATACATTAGCAAATTACATTCTTTCCTTATAACCAAGAGACTTAAACTTTCCCACAAAACAAGTATTAAAATACTTTCAACATACTTAAAGTCTCTTAACTTTTGAAAACCAAGATATCCTTAATATTTAAACAAGTGAGTTAACTCCCTAACTCAAACAACTTGGACAATCTTTAAAAGAAACCAAGGATATCAAATAGACTAGATTGTCAAAATCTTGTACGTCTACCGTACTATACATTTACAACTTAATCATGCTCAAGAGATAAGAAAGTTCCACATACCTCTTCGGTTTAATCCACTTGCTAAGTCCAATCGCCGTACGTAGTATGTCAACCTATAATGGCCATAGTACGTCTATTAATTTCTAGTTTCAAACGTAGAATATTCCAAGTGCAAGTCACTAAATTCTACGGAAAATCGGACAGCACTTCCTTTGTTTTTACTAACTTTGCCACCTTTTTCAAGGCCGAATACAATAACCAAACAGCCCCAATTGGCTCACCACAATTTATAAGGTAGTTCAATACAAATGAATAACCAAACAGCCCCAATTGGCTCACCACAAATGATAACAAACTAGTCTAAACTATAATGTCCATTCGACAATTAGGCAACAATACAAATCGTTTCCACTTTCTTTTTAATCCAAGTGGTTTAGTATAACATGATATCAAGCCGCAATCGATTACAACTACTACAATCCTCAAGTAGGTAAACATGCGACGATTCTAATTAACGACCAAAATTGTATTTCAATTTCATAAGGCTAATCATGTCATTTTCGGTTCTAGGCTTCTACAATCCATGTCACTTATCAAACTTCATAACACAAATCACATGATCACTTATAACTTATCATAACATGAAATCTTCAATTACAAAAGTAAAACGAAGATTATACCTCAAATAGCCCAATTATGATCAAGATCACAAGTCGCTCCTTAGCAACTTTAGCTCCTCCTTTCGACGTTCCAATCCACTCCAAGCAACCCTTAGAAGCTTAAGAATAACTCATCTTCAAGTTCCAACTTCAAAGTTGAATAACCCTTTAGGTTTTCGCCTTGCGACTAATACGAAAACACCATTTTTCCGGGATCTTTCTATTGAGAAACACTTACAATACCCTTAGGTACCTTGGTTTAAAGTGGGGGAATTATTGGACAACAATTGAATTTTTTTTCTCTTCTTGAACCCTCAAAGCCGAGAGCTCCTATGAGTTTCTTCAAACATTTCTTGAAAAAATGACTAAGTGTGGGAACTAGTCATCCTACTAGTAAGCTTATATAACACAAGGAAGGGTTATGATTAAAACAAATGGGTGGCTTGGATGCATTTCACATGGATCAAGCCCAAGTGGCCTTTGACTTAGTCAACTTTGTCAAGCTTCAAGACTAGCAAGACTTGGTCATTTAATTTATGGTCAAATGACCATTCTAACCATGACAATTTCGTCCATGACCAAAAGGGGGGGTGACCCGTGTCGCCCTCCCGTTCGTCGTAATATTTCGTTTTCCGACAAAATCCAAAATTCCGATAAATCTTTACTCGTCTCAAATCTTACCATTTGAGTTCTTACGTACGTTCTTAGAAACGTATCCTGGAACTTCCGGGGTGTAACACCCCTGTTGGCAAGTCAACCAAGTTCCATACTTGGTTTATGTACATAGACTCCATTTCGGATTTCATGGCTTATTGCCATCTCTGTGAATCAATGTCTAACATTGCTTCGCTGTAGGTAGTAGGCTCATCATCATCAGAAATATCTATCTCATTATATGTTTCAACAAGGAGATTAAGTCTTTCAGGTGCACGATGAGTCCTAGTGGTCCTACGGAGTTGAACATTCTGCGTTTCAGTGTTTGCTGTATTTTGATTTTGAGAAGATGTTTGTGTGTTGGACAATCCACCACTTTGAGAACTTTCAGGAATATCATTTTGAATAGGATGATGCACAACTATTGTGTCATCTACCATTGGTTGTGCATGAGGGTCTTGCATTTCTGCATTATCCCTCACAACACTCCCACTGGCTGAAGGGCGTACTCTAAGTACCCAATCATCATCAAATACTCACACTGAATCCTTGTCTAGGTCATTTGACAAGGGGTCATTCTCTACATTATTTTGTACTTCTTGAATTTCTTCAAGTTCTATCTTGTTGCAACTCTGTTCCTTGTAGACATAGTCTTTTTCAAGGAAAGTTGCATTTCTGGAAATAATTACTTTATGTTCCTCAGGAAGTTAGAAGTAGTACCCTCTTGTTTCCTTAGGATACCCTACAAAATAATATTTCTCACTTTTAGATTCAAATTTGTCAGTGACCAACTTCTTTACATATGCAGGGCACCCCCAGGCTCGCATGTGTCTAAGTTCTGGCTTCTTGCCATTCCATATCTCATATGGAGTTTTCTCTACTGACTTTGATGGAACTCTATTCAAAATATAGATTGAGATTTGCAATGCATATCCCCATAGGTATGTTGGTAGAGCTGAGAAGCTCATCATGGATCTAACCATATCTAATAAGGTACGATTTCTCCTCTCAGCAACACCATTCATTTGTGGCGTTCCGGGAGGTGTCCATTCTGAATGGACTCCATGAAGCTTCAAGTAATCTAGAAATTCTTTACTTAAGTACTCACCTCCTCGATCTGATCGAAGAGTTTTAATACTTGTTTCAAGTTGCTTCTCTACTTCTGACTTGTACTCCATGAATTTCTCAAAAGCTTCAGACTTATGTTTCATAAGATACACATGCCCAAACCTTGAGAAATCGTCTGTAAAAGTGATGAAATAAAGAAAGTCTCCCTTAGCCTGAGTTGAAAAGGCCCACATATATCGGTATGGACTAACTCAAGCACCTCTTTGACACGTACTCCTTTTCCAGAAAGTGATTTGGTTGTCATCTTTCCTCTTAAGCAAGATTCGCAATCACCATATGACTCTAAGTCAAATGGTTCTAAGTAATCTAATTTCCTCAATCTTGCTATCCTTGATTCATTGATGTGACCAAGTCTGCAATGCCATAAGTAGGTGAGATTTTCTTTGATTACTTATTTTAGCTCTTTTATTTTGTATATTGAAAATTTCATGGCTACAGTTTAGAACATACAATCCATCCACAAGCGGAGAATTTCCACAAATAAAACCATCATAAGATAAAACATAATTTCCATTGGTGATATGTGAGGAAAACCCCTCAATGTCTAACATAGGGATAGAAATAATATTTCTCGTCAAAGACGGAACAAAATAACAATTATTAAGTTCTAAACAAAAGCCTGAAGGTAAATCTAGTCTATAAGTCCCCACGCGTTTCGCATCAACTCTAGCTCCATTGCCAACGCGTAGATCTACTTCCCAAGGTCCAACCTTTCTGCTGTCAATTAGCCCCTGCACATTATTACAAATGTGTGAACCACAAGCGATATCCAATACCCAACAGTGAGAATTAGTTATAGACATATTTATTTCAATAACAAACATACCTTGTCCAGCAGGGCCAGCACATTGTGCCTTGTCTCCCCTGGGGCTGTACAGTCCTTCTTCCAATGTCCCTTTCTCTTACAATTGAGGCAAACATCAGCAGCTATCTTGGCCTTCTTTCGAACAACTCCTTTAGGTTTCATAGTTGTGGGTTTGGCGGCAACCGCCTTACCCTTCTTCTTCTGCATATTCTTACCCTTAGGTTTGAACTTGCTAGATGAGCCCACCATGAGCACAGCTTTACATTTGGAGGTGGACGACTCGAAGTCTTCAACATATTATGAAGTTTTGGGAGACTTGCTTTCGTTCTATTCATGTTGTAATTCACAATGAAGTTCTCAAAGAAACCAGGAAGCAAGTTCAAGATTAGATTAACAGAAACATTTGTAGGCAGCTTCATTCCAATCGAAGCCAACCTCTCAATTAATCCAATCATCTTCAAAACATGTTGTGACACCTGACCCCCTTCGTTCAGCTTACACTTAAAGAGATCTCTCAATAGTTCATACTCCATTGTCTGAGACTGTGAGTCATAGAGACTCTTCAAGTGTTCTAGCATCTCGTTGTGGCCCATATTTTCATGTTGTCTTTGTAACTCTGGAGTCATAGAAGATAGCATAACACATTGTCTTTGCCGCAACAAAGATCATCAAGATATTTCGATAGGTTGCTTTGTCAAACAGAGCATACTCTTCGAATCTTCACAGGATCGTAGGAGTGATGTATCCAATACATACTCAATCTTTTCTAATCGCAGTACCAAACGCAGGTTTCTTAACCAGTCAGGAAAATTGGCTCCATTCAACTTGTTCGTTTCAACCAACATTTTAAGTGACAGATTCGATATTGTAACTGAAGAAAAGATAGACTTGAAATTAATACTTTAATATAATTTCTATTGAACACATTCATTAACTAACTAACATGGTCTTTAGTTTAATTAGCTCCCACTATTTTAACATACTCTTTTACCCCATAAAGAATACAGACTCATATCAAATACGGTCATAATGGGACAAGATCCAAACTCATGTTGTCTCCGCGTTTGCTGAGGCTGATAACTTCAACAACACAATCTGGTAGGTCTCTAAACCAATTGCAAACAATTTGCAACTCTTGGTTGACCGAATGTTCTAAATAATTCGATCTACGTCCCTCGGTTGTCCGACACTGGGGCGCCAAGACAGCCTAACAAGTCAACCCCGTTATGCGACTGCAATTATGCATCTAAGCGGGCTTAGCCTTCATCAAGCAAACACTGGAGTGTAAATACTTACGAAAGTTTATCACCTACTACAACATTTATATGCATCTATGAAAGGGTCTGAGTCCTCGTAGACTTAGAGCAAATGTTGGGGCATAAATACTCATCTCGCCGAAAAGGATTTTGCACCACAATCAATTATAACGGACGACGCGTTCATTTTAAATGAGACTTGTATTAAATTTGGGGAACATTTTAATTCAGGGTTATGGCCAAGATCAACTATTATATCATACATCATATGACATCCTATCATGCAATTTCTAAACACATTTAGATGAGAAACCATCAAACACAATAGGCATGATATAAGATGATTTTAATCACATACTGGACGCCGTCTACCCAGACAATTATAGCGGTCATTGAAAGTAAACAATTACTGGACGCCGCCTACCCAGACCATAATTGCGGACTAACAAATACTGGGCGTCGCCTACCCAGACATATATATGCGGACTCTATTCTAATTATTTAAATGACAATCAATTAAATAATTAAGACAAAAAATAATAATTTGTGCACACATCATCAAATAATATGCTAAATAACAATAATTGTGGGTTAATTAATTTGTTTCAATTTAGAAAATATTTAAATTCAAAATTTAAACTCAATTTTCAATTTTCGGAATTTTCTGCTCATCCAAACAAATTCCTTAATAATTCGAAAATAAAATTTAATTTTCAGGGTATTTCGCAATTTTAGAACCTTAAAATATTTACTGATTTACCCAGGACCAAATCGCTTTTCGAAATTTACAGATTGAATTGTGTGGATCGAATCGATTTTAAAACTTTTAAAATTTCAGAAAATATCTCACGGACTAATTTGTAATTTTCAGAACTTAAAATATTTTCAGATTTCTTTAAGGACCAATCTTCAATTTTAAAACCCTAATTTTAATTGCAAAAAGGTACTCAAACTATTTTAAATTTTCAAAATCAATTCCAACTCCAAATCAAATTTGGGATTTGGATTTCGGGGCGAAATTGACTGAATTAAAACCTACCAAACGATGGCACACATCGGGACGAACTCACCGGTGGTTTTCACCACCGATTTGGTGGCCCACGGTGGCCGGAATCCGAGACGCCGCCGACGGTTTCTAAAATCTTCGGTGGTGCTCCTTTTCCGGTCATCGTTGTCATGTAACACTACCATCATTAGATTCCTCTCGTAGATACGAATACGATGATATTATTACTTTATGATTTCGTCGTCTGTGGTGGCCGAAAATAGTCCCGCCGTCGGAGGTTTCCGGCGACTTTTCCGGCGACTTCACCGTATTCCGCTACCTCTCAACACCATTATCGACCATCTTTAAAAGTGGATTTTTCGATAATAGTGGATACAATGTTGGTACACGTCGAATCACCCAAAATTTCACCGGAACCGCCAATGTTCACGTCGGAACAGTGACGGTACTGTTCACTGCCCAATTTTTTTTTTTTTTTTTTTTATAAATTATCGAAAATCAGTTTTAAATCAAAACAATTAATTATCCCACATATCGTTATTAAAGATTATCGTATAATCATTAAACCATCCTGGGCTCTAATACCACTGTAGGAATTTGTTGGGTGTAAAACACACAAGTAAGACACAATGGAAGTTTAAAATTTTGTTTACTTACTTGCTCCAACAAAGGTCGTCTGGTATAATTATGCGATAATTCAAATCTGCAAAGACAGGAAAAATATTTACAGTTTAAGCTTTGTTAGTCTTTACTAAAGGGAGCGCACACGATTGTCAATCCGGGTGCAAGCCTTGCTTCGGTATATTTCTTTGCCCAAGAAAGCTAGGAAATCTTGGCAGAGGTTTGAGAGAATTTTATTTTCTGAACTCTGAGTTCAGAAAGTGGAAAGTGAGTTCTTCTGAAATTATGAGTTAAGTGCCAAATATATAGTGGAGGAAACCCTAAACCAAATCAGATTTGGATCAGGCTTCAAGACCTGACCCAAATCCAAATTGCAGTGGGCCAGTCGAACTGGGCCCACTGTTGTGCGGCTCCTCTATTTATTTTCTGCACGTTTTAGTTCTAATTAAATCCAAGATTTAATTTTGACTTAATCATATAATTTTCATTTGATGAAAATTATCCCATAATTTATTATTAAATAAAATATCTTGATTCTAAATCCGATATTTTACATTCTCTTAATATACCCTTAGACCGAAAAGACAATCGACTTAGTGTGACCCTTTAGGCCTTCACACATCGGCACTTGATCAAATCAAGGTTCACACGGAACTCCTAGACGCGCGGTGCACTCCAATATGTGAAGTACGTTTACAAGACTTAAGTAAACAGACCACTATGTGAGATGATAAATTCCTTTCATTCGCGACACACTCGATCAAGCTTAAGATTTGCCAAGTGTCTATCCAAATGGCTTGATCACTTTATCTCATCTATATTAGTCTACAACTAGACCATATCCTAGATATGTCTCTGATCGCCAATGACTTGTCGACCTAACATCTCCGAGAAGTGAGTGTTCTCTCAAATTCCAACCGAGGAATGAATCATATTCTTGGCTCAACTACCACCTTCAATCTACTTCAGAATGCATCCAACACAAGCCGCCTCAACCTATAAGGCATTTGAGCTAGGAGGATCAAAGTGCATTGCTCCGTAAACAAGGCGATATTGACCTCAAGTCTAAGGACCTCTATCTCCCACATGCTGATAATACTCTAGACATGTATAACAAATAGTTTATCAGCAGGGTATGTCAATACTCCTCTAAGAGTATCCATGTGTCCATCACTAACAATTATTGCTAGTAGTAAGTGAGATATACTACATTCTCTAAGAATGTGATGCAGACCACATGTCGACTTACAACATATCATTGATATCTCATTCTCAATGATCATCAGTCTAGGCTATTTTAAGAACTACATTATATCATTAATATCTCACACTATCAATGACAATGTAAGTTCAAGGGATGCACATTAATGAATAATATAAACAATCAAATAATAATTCAATAATTGAAAATGCCAAGTACATATTAATCTTATTAATAATATGAATGTGTTCAAGTACATCTGCTCCTAAAATGATTGTTTCTAGGACATACATACTTTCTCTTGACAGTGTCACCTATATTCCCCTTTGTAGTACCCGGTGAGTCTGGTTCAATATGTTTGTTAGATGCTCCATGACCTTATTCAGAAAGAAGCTACGAATTAAAGTAGTTCTCTTATGGAAACTTCTATATTGTGACAACTGCTAGTCGGGCACTTGAAAGTCTTAGTTATTGACGATTGCTAGTGATAATGAGATGAGACTTCTACTTGTTTGATGTTGTTGTTTTGAATCTATGGATAAGTACATTGAACAGGTCCAGAAACCTAGTAGTACAAGTGTGCTAGCCTGACATATACGAGTATTTAAACACCTTAATACTCGTTGTACATCATTACTCTTCAGTTATACTTTCATTTGATTACAGTTGCTTTAGATACTCGGTAGATTAGTTCGTACTGACGTCCCTTTGTCGGGGGCGCTGCATTTCATGCTGCAGGTTCAGATAGTAAGTTTTATGAGCCTCAAGAATATAGAGTTTTAGCTCCAGCAGTTGATTAGCGAGACTCCTTTTCATTCAGAGTGCAACTGAGTCTAGAGGTTATCCGAATTTTGTTATGTACATATACTTATAGGTAGGTCGGAGCCTTGTCCCGACTATGTTATGCCAGTAAAGTATTCTTATTGTTCTTTTTAGACATATGTATACTGTGGCCAAGTTCAGTATGTTGGTTTACTGTTTGTTTGTACATGTTGAGGCCTTGTAGGCCCATGCAAATGGTATATATATATATATATATGAGATTTCTGCTTATAGGTGTTTAAATGCTGAAAGTTAATCATTTTTATAAGATGGATAGTTCATGTAACGTAAGTAAGGCACTAGGTGTATATACACCTTATCTTGTTGGGGTGTGATACAAAACTAGCAAGAGGCAAGGCGATTCAATTGAATATTGTTCGTCGGAAAATTATATTTATGCAAATAGGGTGAAAATAGAGGGAAAATGGTTAATGTAAGAAATAATCTTTTGATTATTTTTATTAATGAAAAGAATATATATACAATTTATAATTTCTATAATAGGAAAATTTTATTTCTAAACTACTCCTAAAACCTTATTCTACTCCCAAAATCTTATTCTACTTGTACAATTATACAATTATGGTAAGTGTACTAATTTAATACAAAATCTATGTTACCAAATATACACCAAACTTATTTATCAGTTAATTTACCCCCTCTACTTTTAGAATTAATTTACATTTAACCTCAGTTATACTTTTCGAACAAATTTGCCCTCGTTGTTAGCTTTTTATTCAAATAACGAAAGATACATGCAAAGTATTGGGTAAATTTGGCCCTCTCCCAGAAGTACACAGTTAAATATTCTCTCTTAGGTATATTTTTTTAAAATTTTTCTTTCCTCACATATTTCTTCACGTAAAATTCTTGAGATGGCTTATTTAACTGTCTTCAAAAATATTTAAGTTTCAAATCTAGTAAGAATAGATACGTAATAAATGGTGGGAATCTCACTTGAGTTAACTCGGTTCCTTCTCGATTTGGACGAAGAAACCAATCAAATTAATGTTAGAATTCATATAATTTATGTATCCTTATAAGGCAATAACAAGAGTAAAGAAAAGAGAATAAGAATATTATTGATAGTGAATTGGTAAGTTAAAGAAAATCAACTACATCCCTTTATATAGGGAGGAACATCAAAAGATAATATTCTCTTGTCCGATGTGGGACAAGAGGGATGTAAACATCCCCTCTCAAGCTCGCGATGGTGTAGAGAGAAACATCGAGAGTTTGTCAAGAAAGAACCGGTGACGCTGTAAGGTATGTGCTTTTGTGAAGAAATATGCAAGTTGCATCGAAGATGAGACAAATAACAAGGATAGAGTGTCTTGTTGAAGATGATATCGAATAATATGACAATCAATCTCAATATGCTTGGTACGTTCATGAAAGACTGTGTTGTGTACAATCTGAATAGAACTCTTATTATCGCAGTACATCGGTGTCAATGAGGAAATAGAGACACTCATATCAGTCAATAACCAACGTAATCATACAATCTCACACGTAGTAGAAGTCATACCACGATACTCTGCCTCGGTTGAAGAGCGAGAAACAACATCTTGTTTCTTACTTTTCCATGAAATGAGTGAATCTCCTAAAAATACACATAACGGCAGCCCAATGTACAGATGTAGGAGAACAAACAAACTGACTGACAATGTGAACAACATATGCAATGTCAGGGCGAGTAAGTAAGATACATCAGGCTACCTACAATTGAACGATATAAAGTGGGATCAGGAAGAGGATCCCCGTCAGTAGGGGTATAACGAACATTGACCTCAAGAGGAGAGTCAACAATACGAGTATCTGTGAGACGAGCCCGCTCAAGAATATCTGCAGCGTACTTAGACTGAGAGAAGATACCCCTTCTCAGAATAAGCTACCTCAATGCCTAAAAAGTAACGTAGATGACCTAAATCTTTCATCTTAAAGCGACGAGACAAAGTGGATTTTAGGTTTGTGATCCCATCAATATCATCACCTGTAATGATCATATCATCAACATACAACAATAACAAAATATGTCCTGTCGGGGATGATCTAACAAATAACGCTGAATCATGAAAGCTGGAAATAAACCCAAGAGAAGATACTACAGTGGAAAACGTGTCAAACCAAGTTCTTGGGGCTTATTTGAGACCATACAAAGCCTTCTTAAGTCTGCATTGTCCTGAATTATGTGACACACCAGGTAGAGGGACCATGTAGACTTCTTCTTAAATATCCCCATTCAAAAAGGCATTTTTAACATCTATTTGTGATATATGTCAATGACGAACAGAGGCTA
The DNA here is from genome assembly GCA_029844215.1 of Przewalskia tangutica. Classification (NCBI taxonomy): domain Eukaryota; kingdom Viridiplantae; phylum Streptophyta; class Magnoliopsida; order Solanales; family Solanaceae; genus Przewalskia; species Przewalskia tangutica. The sequence continues at coordinate 86,851,202 of CM056734.1, forward strand.
CTGCAATAAGAACCCGGACATATGTCATCTTTGCAGTAGGTGCAAAAGTCTCTTCATAATCCATACCATGCTCTTGAGCAAAGCCCTTTGCAACCAAACTAGTTTTATATCGTTCAATAGAACCATCAGACTTGGTTTTAATCTTGTACATCCATTGAGAACCAATAGTTTTCTTACTAGATGGTAGAGAAACCAAATACCAAGTACCAGTTCTGTCCAAAGCAGACAATTCCTCACTCATAGCCTTTTGCCAAAGATGATCACGAGCTTCCTCAGAGTAAGAGGTAGGCTCACAAAGATAATTAATAGAAACTAAAAAAGAGCCGAATGATGGAGAATAACAAGAATAATCATAATCGAATACCTAGGTAGAGCGAGTAGTGCGTTTAGGATAGAGAGGTGAATCTGGATCTGCAATCACAAGAGGTTCTGAAACAGTCGTAAGAGGGGGTGAGTATCAATATCATGGGACCTTCCAGAAGACTGAGAAGGAATAGACGATATAGATATAGATTCAGATGGATAATCAGTAGTAAAAGGATCAATATCAACAAGGTCAGATTTTGATATGTCATGTGAAGTAGATGGGATGGAGAAAAAAGGAACATGCTCAATAAAGGAAACATTACGAGAAACATACAATTTTCCAGAAACTGGATCATGACAACGATAACCTTTTTGTCCAATCACATATCCAAGAAAAACACAAATAGCGACACGAGATGATAACTTAGTACGCTCTGCATGTGGACGTAGAACAAAACATGTTGAGCCAAAAACTCTCAAATGAGAATACAGTGGGGTGTGACCAAATAGTCTAGCATACAGAGAAATCCCAGAATTATGAGAGGTATAAATCCTATTAATAAGATAAACAGATGTTAGGACATCTTTTCCCCAAAATTCGCTAGCAGACAAAAGCATAGATCGAGCGGTCTCAATAATATGCTTATGCTTTCTCTCGGCTATCCCATTTTGTTGTGGGGTATTAATACAAGAAGATTGATGTATTGTACCATCAGCTTTGAAAATACTAGAAAGATCTCCACTTGCATATTCACCCCATAATTCAGCTCGAAAATATTTAATAGTGGCAGAATATTGAGTTTTTACATAGGCTTGAAACTCAGTATAAATATGAACAAGATCAGAACGTCGTTTTAGCAAATAAACCCAATAATAACGAGTATAATCATCAATAAAAGAAACATAATATCTGGAGCCCCCTTAGTAGGGATAGGTGTCGCCCCCAAACATCAGAATGAACTAGATCAAATGGTGCAGAAGAAGTTGAAGTACTGAGATTAAAAGGCAAAGCGGAAAATTTTCCAAGTTTACATCCACTACAGTCAGAAATATCATCGAATTGTAAATCACCAAAAATACCAGAAGTACACATAACATTTAGGCGAGAGCCTGATATATGACCGAGTCTAGAGTGCCACAAATAAAATTTTGAAGAAGAAGAAGTCAAATGGAAAGAAGACAAATTAACAGGCATAGCCGTTGCATGAGTAGGAAGATGCATATCCAAAACATATAGACCTTTCCCCTTCCTACGCCCTGTCCCAATCACTCTCTTAGATTTTAGATCCTGCACATAACAAGAATTGGGAAAAAGGCCAATAAAACATCCAGAGTCACATATTTGACCAGCATAAGCAACATTCATATGTAATTTGGGAATGCAATAAACATCAGGTAAAGATATAGTAGATGTATAAATGGTACCAATGCCTGTCAATGGCATAGGTGTGCCATCAACAGTTACAACAGAAGTGGATGGGGGGTCACAAGACATAGATATAAAAGCAGAAGAATCAGGAGACATTTGATTTCCAGCTCCAGAGTCCAAAATTCAAGAAGACGAATTGATACAACCAATAGATGGTGATAAACCAGAAGGAGCAGAAAGAGCATAGGACTGTGGATTACTTTGAAACTGTTGGAAGACGAGTAACTTCTTAAATTGGTCAGCTACAGAATCAGTACTGGGACTCACATGAGTTCCTGAAGCTGAGTGATCAATAGAGGGCACAAAGGCAGCCTGAATATGTGGATATGAGTTATGTGATTGACCCCAGAGTATGACTTTTGTTGCCCGCTATGATATTGTTGTGGAGGCTTTCGTTCTTGTGACCTTGACTGTGGATGCTTCCAACCTTGAGGCTTCCAACCTAACGTTTTTCGTAGCTCATGATATTGATTTTTCCAGTGTCCTGGTTCTTTGAAATAATTACAATGACCTATGGAAGATGTTTTATAATGGTTTGTAGGAGGTGCAAAGACTGATGTAGATGGAGAAGCTGTAAAGACGGAGGTAGAAGCAGTATGCACCCCCTTTAGAGTCTTCAAACAAGTTTCTTCGGTCATGAGTTCATTTACCACATCTTCAACATATGGTAAGAGTTTGCGGTGCAAAAGGCCTGAACAATAATTTTTAAATTATGAGCGAAGACCCATCAATAGCTTAACAAGACGGTCTTCATCTCTACATTTAATATAAGCACCACATGCTCGTCAAAGCTAATTGATCCCAAAGAGTAGTCATTGCACAAAAAATCTTGAATACTCAAATCATTTTGTACTAGTGCACGAATTTCAGATTGTAATTGATATTTAACAGCAAAATTATTCTGCACAAACAGTCTTAACAAGTTATCCCAAATCTCTTTAGCATTTTTGAACTTAGCCAATTGGACACCAAATCTTTGTTCACCAGAGTTATTGATTCAAGTAATAATTTTTGAATTATTGGTCTCCCAAATACGAAATAATTCATCAAAATTTTCATCTTCAATTTTAGGACATTTGACTTTTCCAGAAATATAGTCCCAAAGTCCCTTACCCTTCAAAAAAATTATCATTACATAACTCTAATATGAATATTTTTTCCATCTAAACAAACACCAATAGATTGTAATGAATCGTCGCCTCCAGCCATCGAAAATAATTTAAACAGAAAAATCTCAAATAACAAGCAACAATCTCAATCTCAATCTCACCAATCAAAATGCGGAAGTGGTGGAACCGATCAGAAGAACGAACACAAATAGCAAAAACAAGATAGACAATAAAACCGACCAATATTATAATGCAATATTTATGTAATAGGCGGTAGAACCGACCAATATCATAATGCGATAATTTATATAATAGGCGGTAGAACCGGCCAATAATTTAAAATAATATTAATTTAGAACTAATATTATTTTATTCTCTCTGATACCATGTTAGAATTCATATAATATATGAATCCTTATAATGCAATAACAAAAGTAAAGAAAAGAGAATAAGAATATTATTGATAGTGAATTGGTACGTTAAAGAAAATCAACTACATCCCTTTATATATGGAGGAATATTAAAAGATAATATCCTCTTGTCCGATGTGGGTGTTAGGCATATTTTATATACACTTTTTGAGTCATTTTTAGTTAGTATTTTTCTTATTTACTTTGAAATTAATGTTGTGTTAGGGTCGTTTTTCTTTCTTTTGAGTCACAGCGGTCCTAAATGGAGAAATGGCAAAAAGAAGATGAAATGAGCTTAATTGAGGTGTAATTGCACAAGAAAAGGCCAAGAAATAAAGTCTAAGAAGTCCCTGAAAGTATAGAAGAAATCAGACGAAGTCCGGAAGAGAAAATGATGAAAAATCGGAAAACTGAAAAAATCACGCCACAGGCGTCGCGGCGCTAAATGTCCTGCGAGTTCTGATTTGGCTTCGCAATTCATGGCGCCACCAGTATTACTGCACGACGCAGAAAAATCGATTTTTGGTCGAATTTCAGAAAGACAAAAGGGTCTGAAACACAATTTTTCCCAACTATATAATCCCTAAACCCTAACCTTATTCAGGGATCTTAGATCTTGTACGTAATTCTACATTTTACTTTGGAGAGGAGACGACATATCACAACCTTGAAAACTTGGAGACATTAGTTTTAAGTATTTATTCATACTTTTAGAGAGGGCCAAATTTACCTCTATACTTTGCCCGTACCCTTGACTCCGTTACGGCAAGGCGTATATATATGAACAATTGGCTAACGATAAGGATAAATTTATTCGAAAAGTATAATAGTGGTAAAATACTTTTTAGTGTAGTGATATAAATGAGATTCGAACTTTATTTTAAATCACAAGTTGAAAGTTCAATTATCTCATTTAATAAATTATTGGTTGCTGACATAATAATAAAAAGAAATAGCTTGGGGACATTTACGTTGAGGGATGGTTGGTGTGAAAGTGAAAGAAGTAAGGAGGGAAAGGTTGTTGGAGAAGAGAGAATGAAAATGTGAGTAATAAATAAAGAAGAAAATGAGAGTAACATACGCCTCAGATTTTGCAGGACAATCAAAGCCTCCAACCATAAACATCTCTCCCGGACCCCTCAAATTAATGTACTTTTAAGGGGAAAAGATTAAATAAAATAAAAATGTATTTTAAGAAATCTTTATGTCCATAATAGTAATTTTCATTTTTAAAGCCAATTCTAAAATATTTTTGAATTTGAATTGAAGTGGTTTACTATGTATATGCATATGGACTAAGGCACGCCACCATATACAAGCACACAAATTTCAGCCATTTCATCAAGAATCTTTTACCTTTCATTAATGTAAATATCAGATAATTTTATCTACCAAAAAATTATCCAATATTTCTTATCTCTACTGGAATTAGTATCTTGATATCCAGTTGTATCCAAATCACTATCCATTATACCACACCGTACATTGGGTGAAAACTCATAAAAGCTTAATAGAATTTATTATTTCCGTCTGAATTTATATGAAGGTGTTTGAACAGCATAAGTTTAGTTGGACCATGTGATATCCATTCACCTCATACATACTTAATTAAAGAAAAAATTACTGCGAAACAGCATAAGTTTAGTTGGACAGAGGAAAAATGAAGCACAAGAAATTTGAAGACAAAATGTACATCTCATTATCCTAAGCTTTTATATCACATGTCCTGCCTTTTCTCCAAATGCATGTGAACTTTATATCCTAAATGAATTAACCCTTTTATAGGCAGAAGGGTTAATTCATTTTAATTTAACCCTTCTGCCTTTGGGACGGTAACTTTAAATTTCAACTAGTACCTGGACGGCAATAAAAAAAAAGGATAAAATCTAGCAAAACACTATAGAAATGAGAAGTGGGAGTTAGGGGATCAAAGGAGAATTTAGGATTTCAAGAGGATGTGTGCATTATTGTTTTTAAAGATAAGGATAAAAAAAATTATAGTATAGTAAATTGGGTTTGATCCATTGATCCTTAAGAATTACGCCCAACATCTTAACTATTGCATCACTCAATCTCTTTTTACCATGGTTCCTTTAGATAATTTTAGACATATTTAAAGAATTATATACATAATATATCGAGTTTAGTCGGATGACTATGAGTTCACGTGACCCAATTTTTGCACCTAAAATTTTCCCTGGGTGGGGGTTGGGACGTTGAGTGGGTAGGGAGGAGACAATGAACTTTGAATATCACATATGTAATTTGTTTTTTCTACTTTCATTAAGAAAGTCGTTTTTCTCATTTTTGAGGAACATGTTTTCTTATAGAAAATGTTACATTTTGATCAACCAAACATGAAAAAAATGAAAAACATTTTCTCCATACCAAACACACCCTAAGAAAAAAGGTTATTTTTTAAAAGGAAACAACTCCCGGTAATATCACCCACAGAAGTTTTGTTGAGAGAAAGTGTAAGTGGTAAAAGAGGCATTTCAAAGAAAAAAGAACCCAATCCTCATGAAATTACTCATTACGTTTTCTTTTAGTTTCTCCGACATCCATTACATTGTTTATAAGAGAAAGTATTAAGTACTAAAGTAAACATGCCCTGTGGTGTTTGCTTCAAACGTAAAAATTATTTATCCAAGCAAACATCCAAATTGGAAAAGCAATAATTTGAATTGAACATTTTCATAATTTTGAATCAAACGTCACGTATTCCTGTCAAGGTGCCAGCCAATTTTCACACTGCAAGGGGCTATAAGTCACACAGGTAAATAAAAATTAGTGTTCAATTTCATAAACAAAAAGAAGTTGACAGCTAAAGAAAGTGAAAATACAGTGTGTTTAAAGTAGGGGTGTCCAGTGGCCTGGGACGGCCCGATCCCCCCCGGCCCGTCTCCCCCCCCCCCCCCCCCCCAAAAAAAAACCGGAATGTCTACCGTCGGTATAGGGGATCGAACTCGGGACAGGACTAGGGGTCGTCTCACCTGTCCCGATCCCGCCCCCCCCTCCCCCCTTTAGAAATAGCCGTTGCACAAAAATTTTGATTTTAGCTGTTGACAACAGCTAATAACGATCATTTTGCCCCCCATAAACCCCCACCCTTAATATTTATTTTTAACCACTAAGTTAATGTATTTACACTTTAACCCTATTTCTCAACTATAAATATCTCATTTTTCTCACAAATCTTCCTATCATCTCTCTAATCTCTCTCTCTCACTCTACAAGTCTACATTTCACACTAAATATTATATTTTATTTGCTAATTATATCAAAGTTCAAAATTGGGAGTGAAGTTGACAACTAGCTTGAAGATCATCGAGCAACGTTTCAATTTTCAACTTCGATTACACGTCGGCGTTTGGTACCTTCGTTCCTTCTTTAAATTATTATTGTTAATTTTAATTATCGTACTTAATTTCATTAACTTTAATTATTTATTTGCATAATTATAATGGAATGAAGTTGACACTTTTTCTGGTAGAGGTACTAGGGGTAACATGGGCAAGAGTGCATCTTCTAGTAATCCTAATTACGATGATTTCACTCACGTAGATGAAACTGATTTTTTAATGTTAATATTAATATACCATTAAATCATGAGGTATATTCTGCATCTGAACCAGACTTTAATTAGAAAATGAATTAGAAGATAGTTTAGATAACACACCCACTAGTGCACATCCAACTCAGGCTCAGACTCAGGCTGAAACTGGAATGCCTCCTATTCCCCATAGTATGAGTCGAGGACAAAGACAACGAAAATTAAAATCACCTGCATGAAATTTTTTGGGACATTCCTAATCAACTAGCTATTAGTAAAATTTGTCGCGAAGTTTATAAATTTAAATCTGGAGAAGGTCAAGATAGAACGGGAGGTTTAATGAGACATGTAGAAAATTCTCACAAAGCAAGGTATAACAAATACTTGGTTGAAAAATTGGGTGTGAAAATGCCTTCTGAGTCGGGAGAAGGTTCACATAGTGTCCCCGACCAAGTACAAAGCCAAATTAACCTGATGACGGGGAGAGTTATAGGTCCTAAATATGATAAACACAGAGATAGGGAAAATATAGCAAAACTAGTTGTTGTGGAGGGTTTGCCTTTTTCATTTTCTTCCTCTCCTGATTTTATTCATTACATTCGAGAAACATACAATCCTGTTTTTAACTGTTTTCCTAGATCAACTGTTAGAAGAGACATTTTAAAATTTGCTCATGAATATCAACAATATTTACGTTATGCATTGTATCATTTTAATGACAAAATGACTATCATTCCTGACATAGGCTGTAATACTAACGGTAATGATTATTTAGTTGTTACATGTCATTGGATATATCAGAATTGATCTATGCAAAAATGTATATTAGCATATAGATATATTGATGAAAGGAAAAATGGAGATTTTCTTTCAAAAAATATTCATGAAATTAGAGAATATTATAGAATTACTGATAAAATTATGACTATTACATTAGATAATATTTCTTCTGATGATTGTGCTGTAAACCTTTTAAAAACTCGATTTACTCCATATTTTTCATATTAGATGTGCATGTCATATTTATAACTTATAAATGATGGCCTAAAACTTTTTAAAGATATCTTTGATAAAGTACAATTTGCTACAAACTTTATTTTTAAAGGTAATAAATACAAAGACGCAAAGAGTATAAAAAACTTCCAATTCCAACAGAAGATCCTCAGAGATTGTGAGGAAATTAGAAAGAGTATGGTTGAATATGTAATTTTTTTAATGGCAATTTTACTATGTAATATGCAACTTTTGAACTACGAAACAAAGTTGCAATTTTGCAATTATATTACAAAAAAATCATATTTCTATTAAATAATATAAGAGGCACAAAAATAGCATTGAGATGTTTTTATTCACTATCTTGTTAAATTATTTAAGTGTTTAAATATATATATATATATATATATATATATATATATTTTAAATTAAGTGTCTAAAAATATTTAAAATCCCCCTACCCAACCCGTCCCCCCAAAAACGTCCCCTCTTCCGGCGGGATGTGGAACGGGACGAGACATATTCCCGTCTCCCCTATCCCGGCCCGCATGGCCCGCCAAGTCCCGATCTCGACCCCCACCCTGTCCCCCCAAATTCCGGCTCGTCCCGCCCCGACCCGTCCCACTGGCCACCCCTAGTTTAAAGTCAAATGTCGTGGCAGCAGCCCATCGAAAGTTTTTTCACAGCCTAAAAAAGATGTAAGAGGTTGTTTGATACGCGGGATAAGGTGAATATTTTATGATTAAGTCTGAAATTAAATTTCTATTATAATTGGTTGATGGTATAAATTTATACCGTCAAACAAACACAATATAAATTTAATCAGAGATTTAATTCTAAAATATTCACCCTACCTCATTAAATGTGGAATAAATTAATTTAAAAATTATAATTTTAGAAATAATTATTTAGTCCGCAAATGATACGAACCTTAACAGTATAAGAAGGTTGACAAAAATAAAAGGACAAAAGCCAGAGTGCCGTTATGTGACTTTTCCTCGGTCTCTACTTTCTACTATACGTAGCCACTAAACAAAGGTAGTCATAGAATGGCTGTAAAAAGATTTTGGCAGAGGTCATGCTAAGGTCAATTCAGTGTGGACCTCTCTTATTAGGCTAATAATGTGCACATTTTGATTTGGAGGGTTGTGTTAGTTTTCGGCTTCTAGTGAAAATGAAGAAACTTATGTAAAAAATAGTTTCCCTCTTAGTGACTTTTATGTCTTGTAAATCTGAATTAATCGGGTTAATATATGTTGAATAACAGATAGTTATAAAAAACAAAATTCTCATGCAGTTATATGTGATGTTTTTTTAATAGCATGATGTCTGAGCTAATTTGGACTATCTACTAACTCTAACAAGTATAGGCATAAACGTGATAGTTATAAAATTCCCATACTAACTATATGTGATATCTTCGTATATGTGTAAGTACTCTTCAACGATAAAATTACAGATAATGATCAAAAATATATTTGAACTATTACGTTATTGTGGGTTTTATACCTCAACTATCAGTTGTTCCCTTTTTCTACATGAACTATCATCATCTATGTATTAACACACACATAGGCGATAGTTCGATAGGAAAATGAAATAATTGATAGTTGGCCTAATCAGCTTCGATGTGTATTTTTAATACATAGATGGTGAAGTTCAGGTAGGAAAAGGAAACAACTAGTAGTTGGAGTGTAAAACTCGCAAAAAAATTATAAAATGATAATTTAAGTTTATTTTTTATCATTAATTCTAACTAATTACACAAAGTTACTTTTTAAATGATTCAATATTGAAATCCTTTGTGAAGAGTGGATCTTGGTTCTAACTCAACCCCACAAGCTAGCTTATAGGGTGAGGATTGTCCAAGTCCATATAAGAAATTCATGTTTCCATTCCATATCCGATGTGAGATTCTTAACACTCCCCGCACACCCAGACTTTATTAACTGGAGCATGAATAATATAATTTGAGGGTCCAACATCAATAAACAAAAAATTGAAATGAATCTGACTTTATACACTATGTCATAGCATATCAGTCCGCTGTCTATCTGATTATTAAAATGAAGAAAATGTAAACGTGTATATAGACATTATTTCATTCCTACCTCATAATTAGAATATATTACATACTAGAATTCCTCTTTTGTATATGCTTAGGATGCTTAGGATTCCTATTGTATAAGGGATGAATATTGTACTCCATATATACTTTGATATTAATGAGAAGACTCCCCAAGGGAGATTAATATCATCTTACATGGTATCAAGAGCCTAAAACAGCCGGCCCCCCTCCTCGGGCATCTCGTCGCGACGCTCCTCCCCTCCCCTCCCTTCCCAAAATTATTGGGTTTTCTTCTTCCTTCCTCTCTTCTCTAAATGGATACTCAGGATCCTTCCAATAATTCTGACGCTTCTACCTCCACAAATCCCACCACCAAGTCGTCACCCTTTTTTCATCCCCCCTAACTATTACAAACATCAAGAACCATATCCTCATCCTTCTTGATCAGGAAAACATTCAGTATTCTCCTTGGGTTGAACTGTTTCGCAATCATGCATGTCTCTACAACGTGCTTGATCATATTGATGACACCATTCCGCGCCCTCCGGAGGTTGATGATTCTACTTGGCATCGTCTCGACGCCGGCGTCAAACAATGAATATATGGTAGTATTTATCAGGATCTACTTCTTACTATCATGAAATCTGACTCCACAACCCGTGACTTGTGGAATCATTTGGAGGAAATTTCAGGACAATAAGCACACTCGTGCTGTGTATTTAGAGGAGCAATTTAACCATACACGTCTTGAAAACTTTTCCAATGTGGATCAATCTCGCAAAAGTTAAAGCTCGACGGATCAACTTTGTCGCCGACTACTTATTATCGACACCAAACTGGTGTTAGAGTTAATTGTTGACCTCCCTAAAGGCGAATATGATACATTGGTCACTATGATTCAACAGGCAGATCTGTTACCCAACTTTAACAAAGCTCGCTCGCAGTTGTTGCTCGAAGAGACTCGACATGCTAAGCAGGATAATCACAATCAGAAGGCGTTAGCTATCGAAACACGCCCTCAAGATGCAACGCCACCAGAAAACTCTCAACCGCAGCAGGGACGAGGTGGAAAGGGCGGAAAGGGCCGCGGCAGAGGAGATCTTGGTCGTGGAAAGGGTCGCGGAAAGTAGAACCACAGCAGCAACAACAAGGCCCGCAGATCGATTCAGCCACGGCGCCAACAAGCACTCTGATCACGCGCCGCCAGCCCAACGCCAAAGAACCCTATAACCAGTTCTCCCACCACGATTTGTTGGGCCCTGCTCTAGCCCCTCGGCAAGTCCAGTATCCGCAACAAGCCCACTTCATGCACGACCAGTTCCAACAGCCATCATCCAGCATGACACCCACTGAGTTGGGTCAGACCTTCAACAGTCTCAATATACAATAGCCTGACAACAACTGGTACATGGACTCCGGAGCCACTTCTCACCTCACCCGGTCTGCAGGTAATATTCCCAAACTATTTGGTTTAAAGCATCCTCAATTTGTGACAGTTGGTAGTGGCCACCACATTCCAGTAAAGGGTTATGATACATCCTATACACCACCTCCTAATCCATTCCCCCTTCAAAATACCCTATATGCCCCACATATGATTAAGAATCTAATCTCTATCCGCAAATTCACTCGTAATAATTTTGTCTCTGTTGATTTTGACCCTTTTGGTTTCACTATGAAGGATCTTCATACGGGGACACCTCTTACAAGATGCAATAACACGGAGTATCTTTATCCATTCATTTCCACCTCCGCTGCCAGATCTAGCTCTCCCGTCTCTCTAGCGGCAATTTCTTCTTCAACATGACATAATAGGCTTGGTCATCCAGGAGCCTCAGTTTTTAATTTTCTTAGATGAAATAATTTCATTACTTGTAATGAGAAGCTTGCCCAAAACTGTGTTTCTTGTTCTTTAGGCAAACATAATCGTCTTCCGTTTAACTCATCTACTAGTGTTGCTTTTGCACCCTTTGATATTATACATGCCGATTTATGAACATCACATGTTGCTAGTTCTCTCGTTCATAAATACTATCTTATCCTACTAGATGATTTTTCTCACTTTGTTTGGTTGTATCCTCTCAAATTTAAATCGGAAGTGTTTGCCAAATTTCTTGAGTTTCGAACATTCATTCAAACACAGTTTGAAAAATGTATAAAATCTTTTCAGTGCGATAATGGTCGTGAATTCAACAACTCTATGTTTCACCGGTTTTGTACTAATAATGATATGGTTTTTTGCTTCTCCTGCCCCCACACCTCCCCTCAAAACGGTAAAGCTGAAAGAAGCATCCGCACCATTAACAATATGATTCACAAACTAGCTCCTCGGTCTACTCCATGTGTCTACCTAGGCTTCCCGCCGAATCATAGGGGCTATATATGCTATGAATTGTCCACTAGTCAAATTCACATATCTCATCACGTCACATTCGACGAGACCACATTCCCGTTTTCGAATCTTAAAAAGTTCTAAAAACCGGATTACTCTTTTCTTGACGAGCCTGTCATCTCTCTCATTATTCTTGAACAACTCACCTCTCTCCCGTCATCAGCGCCGCGGCCCCAAATTTCCAGAGAACACTGTCCGTCGACAGCACCGCGACGCCAAATTTCCAGAGAAGACTGTCAATCCAGCGCCGCGGTCCCTGATCCCAACGCCGCGGCGCCGCCGAAAGTTTCGCCCCCTCCTTCCCCTTACCCAACAATGCCTTCTGTTTCAGATACCACCACTCAGACTCCGCAGTCCACAAGTGTCCCCACTCACCCAATGGAAACTCGTGCCAAGCATGGAATCTTCAAACCCAAAGTCCAATTTAACTTGTCTGCCCAAACCATTTCTCCAATTCCCAAAACCCTATATTGGCCAAACAAGACCCTAATTGGAATGTGGCTATGTCTGAGGAATTCAATGCTTTAACTAAACAACACACATGAGATTAGTACCTAGACCTGAGGGGGTGAATGTGATTTATTGTCAGTGGCTATTTCGTCACAAATTCAGAGACAGTGGAGATCTTGAGAGGTATAAGACACGAATTGTGGTCAATGACACAAATCAGCATGAGGACATTGATTGTGGTGAGACCTTCAGCCTAGTTGTCAAACCGGCTACCATTCACACAGTTTTGAGCATTGCCATGGGCAAACACTGGTCGATCCATCAGCTTGATGTGAAGAATGCATTCTTACATGGGGATCTGAGAGAGACAGTCTACATGCATCAACCACCAGGGTTAACTCATCCAGCAGTTCTTCACTATGTGTGTTGTTTCCGTAAGCCATTATATGGCCTAAAACAGCCCCCCGTGCGTGGTATGATCATTTTGTCAGGTATATCTTGCATATTGGGTTTGTATGCAGCAAGAGTGATACATCACTCTTCATTTTTTATCGAGGTAGTAGAACTGCTTACTTATTACTTTATGTGGATGATATTGTTTTTACTGCCTCATCCGACGGGTTGAAAAATGGGATTATTGCCTTGCTTAAGTCCGAATTTGCAATGACTGATTTGGGGAAGCTGAGTTATTTTTTAGGGATATCAGTGACCAGGTCTGCCAACAACATATTCTTGTGTCAGCTTAAGTATACAGAGGAGATCGTGTACAGGGCTAAGATGGCGAATTGCAAAGTTTCACCTACTCCAGTTGATTCGAAATCTAAGCTCAGTGCTATGGATGGTGCTCCAGTCTCCGACCCTACTCTGTATAGAAGCCTTGCAGGTTCACTTCAGTACCTCACATTTACAAGGCCAGACATTGCTTATGTTATTCAGCAGGTATGCCTATTCATGCATGCCCCCAGAGAGTCTCATTTCACTGCTCTGAAGCGTATCATCCGATACATTAAGGACACACTTGATTATGGTTTGCACATATACCCCTCTGCACCAAACATGTTGCTATCTTATACGGATGCAGATTGGGCAGGGTGTCCGAACACGCGACGCTCCACCTCCGGCTTTTGTGTATTTTTAGGGGATAATTTGATTTCTTAGTTTGCCAAGCGACAGGCTACCCTATCTCGTTCCAGTGCCGAGGCTGAGTACAGAGGCGTTGCAAATAAGGTAGCTGAGATTTGTTGGCTCAAAAATTTACTGTTAGAACTTCAGTGTCCTTTGCGTCAGACATCTATTGTCACTACAAGAAAAACACCCTACGGTGATGGGTAAAAACCGTCATCTGACGCCTAAGATGACGGTTCCTGTAAGTGTCATCTTTGCCACTGTCACAAAAGGATGACGGTTCTGGAACCGTCACACCACAAAAGGATGACGGTTATTACCCATCACACAAATATCACACTACATGTGACGGTTTTTACCCGTCACACAATTGTCACTTAAATTTAAATTTTGATTCAATTTTTTTTTTTAAATTTCTATTAAATTAATAATTTATTTTTTGGCGGGAAAATTAAATTTGGTTGTTTTTTTTTTTAAAATTTAATTTCAATATTGCAAATTGAAATTACAACAATGAAATGAACTAATAATTTAAATAACACAAAAAATATACATTAAATAGCTAGAATTTGTACAAAGTACTGTTCCTAAAATGACAGTTTTCCAAAATAGCTAGAACTTAAAAACTGACGGTTTCTCTAGAAAAACATTCAACATACAGAGAGATGCAACTACTCAAACCATAGAGACTTGCTATGATATACATAATCCTCTCTTGATTGGGAGCTTGTAAGTCAGTAAGACAGCCAACCAACGCAATGCCAACTGCGTTAGAGGACTTCAAAATATCCTCTGCAACACATTCTGTACTGTCGAACGATGAATCAAAAACGTGAGTGAAACCTTGGTGGAAGTTCTCTATGCTCACATTCTCACCCCTGCAATATTGACACATAAATTACATTTCAATACTTGCATGAACTTCAAGAAAACAGAAACTAAAATCACACTCAACTATAATCATAAGATTGGCAAGAGTCACTATCAAGTGCTCAAGGTCTTTGAAAAAACCTTCCTTTTCTAATGATAATTGCATTCATCAGTTCCAGACATAACTAATTTAAACATGAAAAACCTCATTTAAGCAAAAAAATGGTCAATCTTTATTGGAAGGCTTCAATCCACTCCTAAGATGTCACATTATTGATTACAGAGGGTACCATGGCT
Source organism: Przewalskia tangutica (assembly GCA_029844215.1). Taxonomy (NCBI): domain Eukaryota; kingdom Viridiplantae; phylum Streptophyta; class Magnoliopsida; order Solanales; family Solanaceae; genus Przewalskia; species Przewalskia tangutica. Next base: position 86,866,204 of record CM056734.1, read on the forward strand.
CAAATATCTAGTTAACATCGTAAGGATTATACTACAGGGCATAGCTGGTAACGAGCACATGATATCTTTGACAATCTAACTAAACTAAATTAATCAGTAAAATATCGAACTAAACACTTAATAATACAAACCAAAATTGATATGCTGAAATAAATCCAAGTTAATTAAGATAGTAGGTATACAAAAACACGAATTTGGAAAGAAAAAACTAAAGGAAATATAATTAGCTTTCTTTGGTCAAGAATGAAGTTGGGGAACATTGAGAAACTCAACGTTTATCAAAATATTCTCGATACCTATATGACAGAAGAAGATTTCAATAAATTAGAAGAAGAAAGCATGCAAAGACTTGCAGGGATTGGTCCAGTTAAGTCATTAAAATCAAGAATCAAATTCTCCAAAGCCCTGCAAATACATAAGCTCTTGTGGGATTTCACATGTAAGCTGATTCAACCAAAGGATAAGATCTTTCAGCTTTGATAATGACCCTAAACTAGATGGTATTTTCCCAGTCAAGTAATTAAAGATCTCACCAATTGTGAACAGTTGCTTAAACTGTCAGGTATAGGGCCTGTAAACAAATTATTCTGAAGGTATAACACTTTGAAGCTATTCATAGGATCTTTGCAAATCTCAGAAGGAATAAGCCCTGTGAGATTATTAGAACTCACATCCAAAGTCTCCAATTTCAGCATATTGAATGGTAAAACCATAGTCTTCAAATTACTCAACTTTAAGAGGGTATCAACAAACAACTTATCAGAGAAATTGTTATTGAAAATATCAAGAAGTTCCAAACTAGAACAACCACCAAGGCTCTCAGGAAGCATACCTCAGAAATTGTTGAAAGACAAGCCATACTTTTGCACAAATCAGTAACCTGGTTTGAAAAAACACCTTGAAAATCATTCCCCCTTAAGTACAAAAACTGCAAACTTTCACTTGGAAACTTAGGGACCAAACCAGCTAACTGAATATTAAGTGCATTAAGATAGACACATTAGATCTGAAACAGTGTAGCTTTGACATGTTACTTAACATTGTTGTGGCTTAATTTAACGGTAGCATTTTAACTCTCCTACAATTGAATTTACCAGGTCAAAGATTAAGTTGCAGACAAGCACAACTAAAATTCATACCTGATAGATTTCAATTTTAAGACCCTGCACAAGGAAAGTACAGTAATATCATTGAATAAACTTAAAGCCGACGGTCTCATTCAGAACCACCAAGCTGATAAGAAAATATACAATATAAATACCTTTTTAGTATAAATCCAGTTGCAGCTGTACCGAAGACACCAGCTAGCACACCAGCAGTATTGGATAATCCCAACAACACTCCCTGCGGGAGGGGAGTATACTAAAGTTTCAAACACTGCAAGAAAAGTGCCACCGTCATTCAGTTAAATACTGTTTAGAATGCCTAAACCTGGATACCAAAAGAGGCACAATTTTTACCTCCTCCCATAGTTTATGTAAATAGATGATGTCCTAAAGAAATTGATGTCAGTCATACCATGGCTGAATTTACCAATTACAACCAGTTTTAATTCTTGTTGGTCAATCAATACATCGATTTCAGATTCTTCAAACATAAATGTAGGTTCACCGTGTAAGAATTGAACCTGTTTTGATGCAACTGAAGGTGGAAATGGCTTGGTAGAATGCATATGCGAACCAACAGTATTTGCAAGCCACGCATTTGCTGGTTGTTGTACTACTGTATTAGTATTTTCAAATAGCCGGAGAGCTCCTATAGCCTGAGTAGCAATTTGACAGTGAGAATTGTGTTGTTGGTTGTTGATTAATGGAGGAAAGGTGATGTTATAACCCTGAACTTTCTCTTTCGGAGATCATCCAGTGCTCGTCGACGACATAGCCGACGGAAAACACAGCAAGCTTTCAACAATGACGGAGGGGTATTTTCGTTCAACTAATTTTCTAGCAAAATATGAGGAATGGAAATGGTATAGAAATGTAAAGCAGATGAAGATGAGTCCAATGGTACTAGCCTCGACCTTCGACAATGGCACAAGTGGCGAAAAAATGAAGATGGCGGCTAGGGTTAGTTGAAGTTTCAATTTGGGTGTTGTGGCTGTTGGGGTTTGCCCCCCATTCTCCAAGAATAAGGAAGATCCTTTTCAAGTTTGAATTTGTTCATTTGGAATCTGGGTTCTTCTACTTCATATGGTTAGTATGGAAATGACGGACTTGACGAGACGAAGCTATTGGTATATGATTAAGGGATTCAGGTGTTTTTTTAAAGTGTTGGTAGTTTTAGTATTTTATTTTATTTATGGGTTGTGGTTTAAAATAATTTATTATGACACTTAAAAAAAATCGTCACACAAATGTCATAATTTTATGACACTTAAAAAAATGTCACACAAATGTCATAATTTTGTGACACTTACAAAAACCGTCACATGAATGTCAAGAAAAGGCAGAAATTTAGTAAAAAGATGTGACAGTTGCATTTATGTCACACGAAAACTGTCACCGTAGGCTGTTTTTCTTGTAGTGTGTGTACTGTGATAACATCTCTGCCATCTATCTTTCTCATAATCATGTTCAACATCAGCGAACCAAGCACATTGAGATAAATCTACACTTCGTTCGTGAGAAAGTTGCGCTAGGCCATGTCAGAGTGTTACATGTTCCGTCATCCTATCAGTATGCAAACATATTTACCAAAGGACTTCCTGCATGCTTATTTTTTACTTGATCCGCCTCGTCCGCCTCCTTTCGCTTCGACTGAGGGGGTGTGTAAACATGTATATAGACATTATTTCATCCCTACCCCATAATTAGAATATATTCCATATATTGTGTAAATATAATTATGGTAAGACTAGGATTCCTCTTTTATATAGACTTAAAATTTCTATTGTATAAAGAATAAATATTATACTCTATATATACTTTAATATTAATGAAAAAACTTCTCAGAGTAGATTAATACATCTTACACAAAAAAAAAACAAATTGGAATAAGAGACTGACTGAAAAATAGATGTACCAATAAGTCCAGACATTTGCGTTTGGCATTAACTAATTAGAGGATTATATGCATTTGCTTTTGATAGGTGCATTTCGTTTGTTTGCTGACTAAGATAACGTGAGATTTTAATTTTAGTACCAACAGATTGTGGCGATGGGCTTGTTAGTGAGGGTATCATGGATATTTTTGGACTAATGTTGTCATATGTTTGGTTTTGGGGAGTATACAGGTGGAAGTATGGAACTGAATTTTCGTGACAATATCTTTTTGTGTGCAAATTAACTCATAATATTTTTTTGTCAAATAATATAAAAAAATAACTTATATTAAGTGTCAATTGATATCCTTCAGCACACACTTACAGAAATAATACATAACATGTTAGGTGGACACCAACTCATATTTCAATTAAAATAATATTTTTGGGTATAAACACCTCTACCTTGACTTTGTAACACACTTGGTCAATGCTTCATTTGCTTTCAAGACAAATGTTATATCATAGTAAAATTGACGAATACCTATGAGGCCAAAGTTTAAATATATTTTCAAAAGTTATTATAGAAGAAAAATTGTATAAGTAAATGCCTTCCTTAAAAAAATATAGCTCAAAAACACTTTTATACAATATTATACATTTATATACATTTATATACATTTATATACAAAAGACATGTACATTATGTATACATTCTGTATATGAGTGTATAAAAATGTATAATAATGTATAAGAGGTGTGTATACACCCATATATATACAATTATACATAAAATAACATCAACACCACTAACTCCCATATACACCACCAACCCCAAATCTATAGCTCTATATACACCCATATACACCAGTGAAAGAAATAATCTCTTGATTATTTTCATTGATTGAAAGACAATATATACACTTTACAAATATGAGAATCCTATTCCTATTCTACTCATTTATCCATATTCTATTTGGAGACTAACAATACATTTATGATAGAGTGTATAAGACTAATTAAGGTACAATACTAATATACAATATTTACCAAATCTTTCTGCCTTGACTACTTTGACCGAGACTAACAATACGGGCTGGACCACTCCTTCTCGGCTTTGTATGGATATCCAATATAAATATAATATACATGTATATTTTGTGTATATTGTATGTATATCTAACACACCTCCGCAGTCATAGCGGCCGGTCTTCGAACGCTGAGACTGTCCCTAAAATCTTCAAAAAGGACCGATGGAAGACCTTTGTAAAAATGTCTGCAATTTGATACCTGGATAGGACATGATAGACACGTACCTGTCCTCGAGCCATATTTTCTCAAACAAAGTGAATGTACATCTCTATATTTTAGTGCGCTGGTGCTGAACCGGATTACCAGAAAGGTAGATGGTACTAACATTATCACAATACAAGTAGCTTTCTGAATAGGACAATGGAGCTCTAAAATAAGATTACGTAACCAACATAACTCAGAGACCACATTGGCTACCCCTCGATACTCGGCCTCTGCACTCGAACGTGATGACGTTGAGTGACGCTTGGCAGACCATGAGACCAAGTTATTACCAAGAAACATACAATAGCTAGACGTAGACCATATGGTATCCGGACATCCACCCCAATCAACATCTGTATATGATACAAGTGTAGATGTCAACGAAGGTTACAAATGCAAGCCGTAATCAAGTGACCCCTGAATGTACCTAAGAATGCGTTTGGGCGCATTCATGTGCTCAATCCTAGGATCATGCATAAACAAACACACCTGCTACATGACATATATAATATCAGGTTGCGTTAACGTAAGATACTGAAGGGCTCCTGTAAAACTGCGATAGCGGGTCGGATCCTCATATGGGGAGCCAGCCGCAGCACCTAACTTAGGTTTCATATCAACTGGATTGAAAGTGGACTTATAGGATGAAATCTCAGTCCTCTCAATGATCTCAAATGTATACTTCCTCTGTGATAAGAATAATCCACTTGCATGACGAGTGACAACAATCCTCAAAAAATAACTCAAGGGTCCCAAGTCTTTCATAGCAAACTCAGAACTGAGCATTGTCATGATAAACTGGCGTATGCATCAGATGAAGCAGTCAAGATAATATCATCCACATATAAAAGTATATAAGCAAATGATGAACCACGACGATAGATAAATAACGAATTATCATACATGCTGTGAGAGAACCCAATAGTCGACACAAAGTCTACAAACCTCTTATACCATGTCTGTGGGGACTGCTTAAGCCCGTATAATGACTTTTTCAACAAACAGACATGATGTGGATATTTGGGATCTCTAAAACCCAAGGGTTGATGCATATAAACTGTCTTCTTGAGATTACCATGTAAGAGTATTTTTCACATCCAACTGATGAATGGGTCATGCTTTCGATAGAGCCAAGCTGAGCACTATGCAGATGGTAGCTTACTTGAGCATCAGACTAAATGTCTCACCACAATCAACACCAACCTGTTGAGTCTTACCATTACCTACAAGACGAGTCTTATGCCTCGCAAATGAACCGTCAGAATTATTCTTATGAGCAATAATCCACATAGACCGAATAATATTAACACCAGATGGATGGGGTACCAACTCCCACGTCTTATTATCAATAAGAACATTATATTCATCGGTCATGACAATATTCCAATTTGGGTCATTTAAAGCAGACACAAGATTACGGGGTAAATGTGATTTAAGAATATTAGAATTTAAATTAAAATATCTTTTTGATTTAAAAATACCACATTAGCCTCGGGTGACTGATCCATGACTCAAGGCTGAATTGGGTTAATTTTGGGAATTTTTGGGATACGTGATATGCTGGCCAACAGATAGTGGGCCTGCTAGCCCATCTCGGGAAACTACCGACGCACGAACTAGACCAGTTCCAGTATTGGGCTGGATTGGCCCAAACTCGGAAGCTGGCCAAGTGACGGCGAGCGATGGGTCGAGGCGATGGCGTGGGACCAGGCGATGGGCATTGGAGAATTTTGGGTGCGGGATATTTTTGAAAAATGGTGAATAATATATGGGGATATACCATCATCCAAAAATTTATACGAACTAGGCACAAAACTATTTACTTTAGCAAACGGAAATTGGGACTCATCAAATATTACATGACGACTAATAATGATTCGATTAGATGATAAATCAAAACATTTATAACCACGGTCTTTGGAATGAAGAATGTTAAGAATATCTGTAGCCATTTGTAGAGCATGATGACAAAATGGTGGGGGTACGGAAGCTGAAGTAATAAAGTTCAGACAATATTATTAATGGTACGAATTTTGCGTTCGGCTTTCCCATTTTGTGAAGACGTATTAGGACAAGAAAAACGAAAATTGATCTCATTATTAGCACAAAATTTCCGAAACACCCCCATTGTCATATTCTTTACCATTATCACATTGAATATTTTTTATCTCTCGGTCGAATTGAGTTCGAATAAACGCTCTAAATTTTGGGAAGATGGAAAAAACTTGAGATTTTTATGCTATTGGAAACGTCCATAAGAACTTAGAATAATCATCCAAAAATAAAACGTAATACTGATGACCCAAAGAGCTAAGAACAGGAGACGTCCATAAATCACTGTGAATAATATCAAATGACATTAAAGTATGAGAATTAGAGTCTACAAATGTCAACTTAACAATTTTTCCTAAAGAACACGATTGACAATTCGGAGTACTACGCGTATCCTTACAAGAAATAAGATTATTTTTATCTAAGACAGACAAAATAGACGATTCCGGATGACCTAGACGAGCATGCCACAAGGAAGGAGCAAGTGCTGCAAAAGTTGAGGGCATGACTTGACTCGAGAAACCGAGACAAGTGGTGGATGGGGAAGAGACAAAGTTTTATGATCATAACCCTTAATTGAAATTGAATTACCAACAATTATACCACCCCTTAATTGGAATTGAATTACCAACAATTATACCACCCCTTAATTGGAATTGAATTACCAACAATTATACCACGATTACTACTCAAATTGGAATAAGACGAGAGAGTACCTTGATCAGGTATCATGTGGGTAGTTGCACCGGTGTCCATGTACCAATTTGGGTCAGGTTGATTTAAACCAAATGTGTGCATTGCGGCTTCAATGTCGGTTTGTGTGGGTCCCGCTGTGTGATGGGCTTGAGGGGGCCGAGGCCCAAGTACTCTGGACTGTTTCCCTAGCCCATATCTTTGGCTCAAACACGAGCGGACAGAAAGCTGGGCTGGCACGGCGTAATCGGGGCCCGCTTCGGGTAAATCGTCCATCAGGTAGCCCATCTTGCCGCCATCGCCATTTTCATGGGGGCCTGCGCCGCCTTCTTCTTCTTGATTGCCGGAGGCACCACCGCCATCGCCACTATTTCGGGTGCCGCCTGTGTTGCCACCGCGATTCTTGCCATTATTCTTCTGATATCTACCCCTTTTAACACCATCGTTGTTGCGATTTTTGCTCGCGTTGGTGGAACCGAAAAGAGGAAAATTGTTCTCAATCATCATGACGACGGGACTAGTCCCGGTAGCCGCCTTTTTAGCTAGGCCTGCTTCTTTGAGTGTAAGCATAGAGCGGACTTGATAGAATTATAGAAGAGGGTTACTTTGACGAAAGATCGAAGCAACACTGTTATAGACCTCAGACAGGCCTGCAACCATCTGGAGAATGAGACGACTATTACTAACAGGAGCACCCACATTGCGAAGTTGATCCGCCAAGTCCTTTAGTAGTTTGCAAGAAGATGAAACGTTCGAAAAATTCTCCATTACGACTTGAGAAAATTCTTGTTCAAGGGTGACAATGCGGGAATGACTGTTATCCCGGAATATATCACGCAATCTCTTCCAATCCTCCATAGCTGAAGAGTTAGGTTCCATAATCGTCTGTAAGTGGTCCAGGGAGATAGTGACATAAATCCACTGGAGAACTTTTGCATCAAGAGTGATCCATAATTTTGGATCGTCCTCTTTGGTGGGCACATCAAGTTCATCCATACTAGGAGCCGGAGGGATTATGTGGTGGAGAACTTGATGTGCCATCGCATGAATCTTGAACAATACCGCCCACGTCCCATATTGGACGTTTTCTAGGTCAAGAACAATAGGAAGAACGCTCTTGATGTTAGAAACTGGGAGGACAAGATGAAAGATGTTCTTATCAGTCATAGTGAATAGAACAAATTTGGACAATAAGGAATTTTTGCCTCGGGTTTAGTGAGTAAACCGAGAGAGGGGGGATTTTGTCACGGAAATCGAGAAGAAAGTCGAGAAAGAAGAGAGTAGCGGAAGCAAGGAAAATAACCTAGACTTTTGATACCATGAAAGAAATAATCTCTTGATTATTTTCATTGATTGAAAGACAATATATACACTTTACAAATAGGAGAATCCTATTCCTATTCTACTCCTAAATCCCTATTATATTTGGAGACTAACAATACATTTATGGTAAAGTGTACAAGACTAATTAAGGTACAATACTAATATACAATATTTACCAAATCTTTCTATTTTGACTACTTTGACCGAGACTAACAATACGGGTTGGACCACTCATTCTCGGCTTTGTATGGATATCCAATATACATACAATATACATGTATATTTTGTGTATATTGTATGTATATCTAACAACCAGAATATGCGACCAGTCAACGCCGTAGAAGAAGTGCTTGCAGTAACTTGCGAGTATGATAACGATGACATTAGGGTTTTTGATCGACGACGGAGCGACAAAAACTATCAGCCATCGCCGGAGATCACGTCGGAGCTCCGGCTCACCACCACCAGATCCGAGAGAGAGAGAGAGGAGGAGGATAGAGAGTGCAGCCACTCACCGAACGATGCCGCGGCGACGAGACGATGGTGGTGCTGAGAGAGAGAGACAGAGATGAGGTAGAGAGAGAGACAGAGAGGAGGCAGAGAGAGAGTGATACAGAGTAGGAGAAAAAATGGGTAATTTTTTGTAAGATTTTTAAAAATGTGTCAATTTTGGTAGCATTGTTACTCTAATTAACATACAACGTAATTAAGTCTAAAAAATACTCCTAGCATGCTGGAAATAGTTTAAATTATGCCCTCCTCCCACCTGTTGGATCCTAATTTTTCTTAACGTTAATTTTCTGAATATAACTACCCTGCACTTGTTGGATCCAATTGTCCTTTACGGTTAAAAATGCCCTTTTCTTTTAACGGAATTATGAGATAACATATGTGAGACTTTAATTATATTGGTGGTATCAATATACTGGTCCACGTGGATATAATTACAGTTCAAAAGAAGAAAACATTATTATCTTTAAATCCAATCAGTTGCAAAACGTGAACATCAAAGAAATTGGGTACGAAAAATAGTTTCTAGTTGTGGATCGAGTTATTTATGATTGGAGACTTGGAGTCACATGAATCAATAAATAAGTATCTCCTATTTAAGTAAAGTTCATTATGTGTCATCTCATAATTCCGTTAAAAGGAAGAACATTTTTAATTCAAAAATTAATGTTAAATTCAATTAGGTCCAATAAATGAAAGAAAGAGTATTTTTAACTTGAAATTAATATTAGGAGCAATTGGGCCAACAAGGGGAAGGTAGAGTAATTCAGAAAAGTACATTCACCGACTTATATTGTAAAAATATAGTCCAAAACTTATATTGCAAAAATATAGTTCAAAAATATTTTTATATAATATTATACACTTATATACAAAAGGCACGTACAGTATGTGTATAGATGTATGAAAGTGTATAATGTGTAGGTATATACACTACAAAATTATAATTATACACGAAAATACGCACTTATACAATATTATATAAGTAGATATAAAACATAGATATGGACTGATTTTGAATAAGAATTGCACTTTTATACAAGACATATACATTATGTATATAAGTGTATAAAAATACATAATAATATATAAGAGGTGCGCACTATTATACACCCACTACCCAGCACTTACCGATTTCTCCACCACCGGTACTTCATCTTCGTCAACTGTGTTCCACCACCGGCCAAATCTAGCAAATTAGGTTTCAATTTTTTTCTCTTTCTCTATTTTCCGGCTAGGATGTACAACGAAATCGTACTACAAACGCCGCAAGGTTCCAACACCAATGACTACACTCAAAGCAACTCTGAAATTTTCGGCGTGGTGTTATGGCTACACTCAAAGCAACTCTGAGATTTCCGGCAATGGTGTTTTGGGTGTTTGTGTATGTGATATCTTTGGTGACGGCGGATGTGCAGTGGTGAGGAAGTGGTGCGGCAGAGAGAGGAGGCAGAGAGAGCAAGAGAGAGAGGAGGCTGAGTCATATTTTTGTAAGATTTAAAAATGTGGGTCAATTTTAGTATCACTGTTACATAATTAACATACTGCGTAATTAAGTTTAATTTTTAAACCGAAAAGAATATAAGGGCCAATGGGGTCTAATAGGTAGATGAAGAACGAATTTAAGCCATTTCCATCACGTTAAAAACATTTTAATCCTTTTTTATTTATTTATTTAGGTTTATAAGATCTCATGAACTACCGCGCATATCAGATTCTTCTTCTTGAGTCAAGTAGGTAATATATTTTTTTTTAATTAGTGATCTTCAGTGTTTACACTAAATCAATACTCCACAATTTATCATGGTTAAATGATTTAATAAAGGGAGGGTCAATGCTGATTGCTTCTTCCCTAGAAAAGTTTCAGCCCTCAGGCATGCATTCAGCCATCGTTTATAGACCAGTTTTTCCAAAATGCTAAACCTATTACTCTGCATCCTTTCCACTTGTTTTAGACAGATCTTTGTTTACATCCCTCAATTTACTTATCTCTTCCTCAACTTTGGCTATCAATTTCTCATGCTAAAACTATTTTTTATTGATTGAGCTAACTTTGAATAAGAAAATCTCTCTGTTACATTGTGTCCTCCTTTCATCAGAACTGCCTCTTAAACTTGGCCAACATCCCAAAATGTCAAGACATTAAATTGAAACGAAAAACACGACATGAATACTTTCTCCTAACAAGCTAAGGATGTTATGGAAAGCAACCAGCTATTCACCTTTGATACAGCCATATAGGAGACGGACAAATAGCAAAGAGGCGTGAAAGCTGACAGTGCCTAGCATGAGAAAGACGCCATAGCTAATGCAAGCCATATATCCAAAAAAGAATGAGGTTTGCATGACACCATTCATGTTTGACCGCTCAAAGTAATAGTAGAAGGAATAACCAAATAAGTACAAGCCAGTCGATCCACCACAAAGAAAAGACCTGTTTCAAGTGAGCAATTAGCCAGCAATAAAGGCATAGCAAATTATTTCAAATGCATATCAATCAGTGCTAACTGCTGAAGTTCAAGCATTTATAGGAGACTAAGACAATCCTCTCGCAAAGATAATATTACATGAAAAAAGTTGGATATGAAGATAAGTACACCCTGCAAGACTTAAACTCGGTGCGCTACTGTCCTCGTGGAACTAGCAGGGAGTTCCTATAGTACATAGTTAAGGTTATGCTTCCAATAAGCCAAATGGCTGAGATACATGACTAAATAAGGATATCTTCAAGAACCACTATAAGGTAGTCCAAGATTCCGGCACCTCTTGTACAACCCTAGCAGAAAGGTAGATATTCAGGGTGACTTCAATATACAATTACTTAGAAAAGTTTACTCACATTTTTAGAAAGTATAAAAGCAAACAAAGACAAAGAGCTTCTTAGCATGCTGGTTAAGCCCCTCCCTTCTCTAAGAGAGGTCGAGGGTTCGAACCTCAATAGCTGTATTTTGGGGGGGAAATACGTACAAATGAAGATTAGGGAACTCTCCTGTAGATTAAGACTGGAAGAATCACAAACTAAACTAAACACGCTAGTATGGCACTTAAATTCAGACAAATGCTCACTACTGGCTTTGTTTCAAGAGACAAGGGTTTGAAGGGAGACCTTAAACAGAAGTTAGAAATTAAAATTTTAGCGCAAATGAATCTGCTTTGGATAGGAGATCAACGATAATTTACACCTTATGAAAAGCAAGCAATATATAGTAACAGAAGCATCATAGTAATAAGATGAGAAGCCGCACCTCCACCACCATTGATGATCTTCTCTTGCAAGTTGGAAGTATGTCATAGCAACAGAGACAAGAACAGTTGTAATCAGAAGGAGAATGACTACAACAAAAAGAATACTATATATTGTGTATATCCTGTGACCCCAAACACTTGCAAATATGTAATATAGCTCAATATAGATGACAGCGAAAGGTAAAACTCCTGCCAACGCCATTTGGGTTATGACACCCCTGTACCAATGCTGTGACGGAACCTCACGAGGACACTTTGTAGTGTGACAAGGAGCTTGAAACTCAGACCTTATTCTCTTCCCAGAAACCCCACCTAACAGAAGTGAAGGTAACGCTAGCAAAACCCAGAGGAGAAGTATAACCACAATTGTGTCCAAAGGAAGTGCTGCAGTAGACCCATAGTTGAGGGCAACGGTGTTAAGGAAGAAAAAGGTTAGCAACAAGGGGCAAGAGAATATTCCTCCCGTCAGCAACAGAACTCTTAGCTGTCATACCAAAAACAAGCTAATAAGGTTATCTCTACAATATTCTCTTAAAAGCTCAATTTGAGTGAAGAGTTAAAGGTAGGAAAAAATCCTGTATTTTCATACCCAGTTGCTTCCTTCGAGCTGATGATAGAAAGACACAGCAGAAAATCCAGCAACTGCAGAAGTTATCGCATATATTATGACCAAAGCAGTGGGTAAAACTCCTCGATCATACGGTTGAAAAACACCAAGCACGCCTAAACTTAGAATGGCCACCATGCTGCATAAACATGATCAAGAGAGAAATTCTAATGAGCATAAATTTTCACAAATAGTTCATGCTGGACTTTTGCTTCTTCTTTAAACAAGATGATCTCAGAAATTACTGACACTGCCAACATCTGTGTTCCACAACCAAGCGCTGAAGAAAGCAAATACTTGAACTTTGGATATCGGAAGACATCACCATGGAGGCTTTTCCACCCAGTTTCTTCTTGGTTACCAGAAAATTCCTCATCCTGTGCAAGCCTTTACAAGATTGAGGAAAAAAGAGTATCTTTAGTCTGATACTAAGATCAAACTATATCATACTAAAAGCACAAAATGGATATATCTTCTTACGTATAAATATCTCTCCTCAGGACACGCAAGTAAACTGTTCCCAGACATGACACCAAGATGAAAATTGTCACACAAGAGTTCAAAATTGAGAACCAGTGAATTTGTAAGTGATGGGGCAGAGAAGAATACATCGTGTATTTGTCCATTCTCTTTTCAAATGGGATGTTAGTTTCTTTCCACACCACTGTGTACCTGAACTCTACATCAACTTCCTCATCATTTGTTACATCAGTTGCAAAAGATGTATCGGTTCGAAGATCGATCTCAATAACACGGTCCTTGTTGTAATAAATGTCAAATTGATAAAACGTATAAATGTGATATTTGTATTCATTAGGATCATTGTTTCTCTCCTTCTCGACCTTCCCAAGGAATGCCCATATTGGCAAGTCATCAAAGTACATCTGGACGAAGTAATCCAATGCAACAGCGGTTCTGAATTGTACAATTTCCTCCTTAGTCAACCTTTTCTTACATGTAACGTTGGCATGTTTGTCCACTAAAAACTCGAGCTTATATGGAGTAAATGTAAGGCGATCTCCATTCAATACTTCACACAAAGATTCGTTCTTCTTTTCCAATTTATCTGACAATGTTTCAGCACAATAGGTAACAAATAAGATCAATAAGAAGATTGACAAAAACAAACGAAAGGTAAGAACAGAAAAAGATTAATGTGCGATAAGAATAGTGGATTCAGAGTAATAGACAATGAAGGACTTAATATAAGTGAAGAAGAAAACCTGGTCGACAAAATGGAAGTTCGAAATAAGCATAAGTTTCACTGCAATTGGAAAAATGAAATATATTATGGAAGCAAAGAAAAACAGTAAGATACATTAGAGAAATATTTCATTTTATTGGCTACATTAAAATGCCTAACAAGATTGTCTGAGGCGACAAAGAGATACATATGATTCATTAAATTGTATTTTGTTCGTTTTCTATTGACCAGTTCCAAGGGTTTTAGCAGATTTGTATAATCAGGTATATTCGACATCTGACCAAGCTAACCATCTACCTCAAGCAGAAAATAGTATATTAATAAAATTGATCAGAAAACAATTGTAGGAGTATGATTTATCAATATGTATGCCACAATGAAGAAAGTGTCTTCAAATTAGAAACTAGGTGGACGGGGAATTCTTGGGGAAAGGACAGGTATTTCCTTGTTTTTACGTGATGCCGGAGTGTTGATGAAGTGATTCTTTTAGAAAGAGAGCTAAACCAATTAATGAAATTATATTTATCTGACACAAACTGAAGCATGGATGATATTTCTTGAAAGACATATGACAAAAGCATCAAATACATAGTGCTGGAGATGTTTAAGGTATTTACCTGGGATTAAAGTATGGACCAACCTTGTTTGCATAGAGAGGGACTTCATCTCCACCTTTATACCGATGTGTAGAGGCATCTGATTGTACTAGGCATTCAAGACTCATAATTACAGTTGTAAAAATGAGTATTACCACAGGTTTCTCCATTCTTCTTTGGATTTTATGAAGATGAAAAATATGAAGTCAAATAAAATGACTGCTGACTGGCATCAAGCTGAAAAAGAGCATGAAAAAGAAAAGATGATGCAGTCCCATTTATTGACTAGATATATATAAAACATGAGAAAGTATATGTGCTTAATGTGTTGGTGTTATTTGTATTAAGCTAAGAGAGCTTTGGTAACAAGAGGAGTAGGAACCTTGTACTTATGCTAACAAGTGAAACATGCCTTAACTTTAAATATGCACAAGTCTTAATCTATAAAGAATTGATAATGGCTTATGAAGAAAACTTGTAACCCCTGGAGTCTAGTTTCCAACTGTTCAGACAGTTTGCCGATTGGGCAAAGTTATGACCATTTAGTGAAGGTGCACACCACTGAGGGATAACCCTTGATGCAGCACAATTGAAAAAGTTGATGTTGTGCGTTAGAGGCCATTTTGGCCAAGAAACTCTATGGAAAGCTTGATGCGTTGTGTCAAAGGCTTCAGGTGGCGAAGCTTTGAGGGTACTTAGGCCATTTCTAGTTTGTCTGAACCCTCTACTTATATAAACCACAACTCCCATCCATTTCACAATGTTAGCACGACCTAAGGATGGGAAAAACACCTTTATCTCACACCACACATATCAAATAGGATTTATCCCCAGGACACGGCTTCCAGCAGCGGCTACAAAGGTTGAGATACTAACGCACGGAGTTGCAGCCTAAGCGAGAAAAGGAGAGTAAAACTAGATCCAATGCCATTGATTCTGTTGGAGGAAGATCTGCAGGAAAGAGAATTCTTTTGCTGAAGAAGCAACAATAAAATAAGCTCTTGCTCACCAAATTTTGGAGAGGGATTGAAGAGGTTAACATCCCATCAAGATTCCCCATATGAAATCAAGTTTACACTTAGAAAGAGTTATTCTCACTTAGGTTTATTCCGAGTTTAACCATAGGAATGTTTGAGGTTTATTCCTAACCCTGTTTTAAGATTTTAACTAGATCATTGATGAGTTACCAATTTTTAAGTATTTGTGATTATCGTTTCTAGCATAGACATTGTTGCATAGTAGAGAGGTGTTTCTCAAGGTTTGGTCTAATAAAGAGGTTAGAATTAAGTGATGATTGTAACCTTAGCCTCTTTAGAATATGGAAATGGTCTGTGTGGTATATATCCATCTTTGTATGATGGCAGTGTGTATGTAGACTGGTAACAATTTATGAACTCTTCAACTAGTCTCTTAAATTTGGAAGTATATACTTGGTTTTGGGACATATTATGTGGTTTAAGTATAAGGCTTTATGCATATTGTTGTTGTACGGGATTTAGCTAAGACATGAAATCATGGATAGATCTATAAACAGGGGAAACACATCCCAATTTCCTGTAAGATATTGACGATGCTTGCTAATCAGTTGGCTAAACTGTTATGGTTCGCCTAATGGAGTTAAACCTATTGGATGCTGATCACGTCCCAATTTTTAGATGTGACATCTTTATATGTTTCGATAGATGAATCTTCCATTTCCTACCAATTTTTGGAAATTCGGAATCTCAATATTCCTTTGACCTAAATACCAGTTAAATGCAGGCTGCTAATTGAAATTTTTTGACGGGAATTGAATACGAAGAGGGCATGTACTGGAAAAGCTAATACATCTCCAGTGAGATCAAGAAATGAGCAGAGCACACATAAGGTTGGAGTCCGAGTTTGAACTAGTGCTCATGGTGAAACTGTGAGTGCTAGATGCATCAATGGCAACAATTTTAAAATGTTCAAGATTCCATCAGATAGAGCACAACCGTAACTTACAAATATATATCAGCTTTTTTTGGCATCCACTATCTGCCTATTTTTGTGAGTGTCATAAGCAATAGAAAATGTTGTATGGAGTAGGGATAAATCACCAAACATCATACTTCCAACTATTACTTGTTTTTTTTTGTGATAAGGTAAATTCACTTCCCAGTATTACCTCTCAATATGACTTGCCCTAGTGAGTACTGACACCTGATGGCTAGAGAACCATTATCCCTCCATACGATCTTCTAATTATTCGTACTGCTCATCTATATTTACCATTATTGAATTTCAACAATCACCAAAATAGTCAAGAAAACGGAGTTTCTTGTTAACTTCCACAGTTGATATGCACCATTGAGAAATCAAAACACACTAGAACCTCATTACTAAGCATGCAAAGAATGACACAGATAGTAAAATATGTAACATTAAATGGCCACATCTATAAGCTGTTGTTTAGATTCAATAGATTTGATAAGTTTTAATTTAACTAATCAAAGTCAAGTACAAATGGCATTAATGAAGTTAGCAAACTAAACCGAAGGAAGGAACAAATGAATGAATCCACAATTTCCCCCTCACTAGTTACTAACAAATTATCATAAATTTACAATCTTCTGGCCTGATATTATTGCAAGGATGCAAAATGTATATCATAGATAATCAGTTATAATTTCAGCGAACAACAAGAATTTATCATTGTGACTAATTAACTACATCTATCAAGAAACCAACAAAAAGGCACACAAATTTTCGAACTGAAACATTGTGCTTATCAGAAATAACAGCAAACCATCAAAGTAAAAGGAAGTGAATGTTGACTGGAAATTCTGGGACATAAGTAAACGAGTAATTTTTGCTGCAGATAATAAGTAACAGAGCCAAAAAGATTCAGAATTCCTTACAGAGAATGTCCAAGAAGCAATTGCAGATAGGGAGGAGCAAGCAATTGGATATCCTTTACTCTCTCTCTACATGAAAACAATAAGCGTGGTCGCTAATTGACTCAGTCCAAACGGAATAGTCAATGGTCCAATATAAAAAAATGGTCTTTATTTCCATCAAAGTTTAAAAATGATCAAAACCATTATAATTAGATTTGTAATTGTAAACAAACGGGGTGATAGAAAATAAATAAATATTCTTCATATATTTTGTAATTATTATTCTAGTATAATTAGATAAAGTAGAAATCCTTATATAATAAGGTTTATAATTATAAACACCTATATATATTGCATAAATGAGAAGTTTCAACAAAGGAAAATTACGCTATTTTATATGATATCAGAAGCCAAACCCACCATGCCCTAAAATTATACTCGGTCGCCACCCCCATCTATTTTATTATTTTCCGGCGGCAACCCCCAAACCCTAAAAATATTTCGCCGCCACCCACCTCTCCTTCATTGCTTTCGGCGACCACACGACTTCTCCCGCTTCCTCCTCCACCCACGACGACACACATCATCCTCATACTCCCCCTACTAACACCTTTGATCCGACCTTTGCCGTAACGAATATCAAAAACTTTATCCCTCTAATTCTTGATCAAGAGGATGGACAATACTCATCGTGGGTCGAATTATTTCAATTACATGTTTGTGCTTACAATGTCCTTGATCACATCGATGCCACCACCCTCCGTCCACCCGACATTGATAATCCGACATGGAAGCGGCTTGATGCTATCGTCAAACAATGGATATATGGCACCATATCCAAGGATCTACTTCATACTATTATGAAGACATGTGTCTCAGCACACGAATTATGGACACGACTAGAGGAAATTTTTCAATACAACAAACATACACGTGCCGTCTATTTGGAGAAGCAATTCACCAACACTCGTCTTAAGAACTTTGCCAACATTTCAGACTATTCTAAACAACTAAAATTGGTTGACAATCAATTGTTTAATGTTGGCACTCCGATTTCTGAAACAAATATGTTTTTACAACTTATCAATGGTTTGTTGAAAGGTGTGTATGATACACTTGCGACGATGATCCAACAAGTTGATCCCATCCCTAGCTTCAAGAAGGCATGTTCACAATTGTTGTTGGAGGAGACTAGACGAGCCAAACAGGACGAGCACACTCCACAAGCATTGGCGGTTGTTGTAACACCAACTGCCAACACACCCGTCGATCCTCTACAACCTACAGACCACCAACCTCAATGTGGTGGCCAAGGAGGCGGAAGGGGACACGACCACGGAAAGCGAGGCGGCGGCAAGGCCCACTTCTCCATGTCCGAGTAGCAGGCCTACCACCCCTACCGATCTGAGTCAGTCTTACAACACTATGAATCACTAACAGCCCGATGACACATGGTACATGGATACATGTGCCACATCCCACCTCACTCGCAACTCTAGTAATCTCCCTCACCTGTTCAATTTGAACAATCCTCAATTTATTTTTGTCGGCAATGGCAATCACATTCCTATTCAAGGCTATGACACCACTCAAACACAACCACATCACCCACAATTTACCCTAAAAAATGTCCTATATGCTCATAACATCATTAAAAAATTTAATCTATGTTAGGAAATTTGCTAGTGATAACTTCGTATCTATTGAGTTTGATCCTTTTGGTTTTTCTGTAAAGGACCTATGTACGGGTACAACTCTTACGAAAATGCAATAGTGTGGGGTTATTTATATCATTTCTCATCCAATGCTGTTGTAACTGTCAATCCACCAACCTCTCTAGCTTCCATCTCTCCATCCACTTGGCACAATAGACTCAGACACCTGGGAGCACTAGTTTTTAATTTCTTAAAAGTCAGAATTTCATTCAATATAACAACGACAAATTTACCCCCGCTTGCTACTCTTGTCCTTTAGGAAAACATGTTAGACTTCATTTTCAATCTTTAAGTGTAACGTTTTCTCTTTTTGATATTATTCATGCGGATTTATGAACATCTCCCATTACTAGCAATCTGGATCACATATATTATTTGATATTTTTTTATAATTTCTCTCACTTTCTTTGGGTGTATCCTCTAAATTATAAGTCTCAAGTTTACACAGTCTTTCTTGAATTTCAAGCATATGCTCAACCCCAATTTGAAAAGACCATCAAAACTTTTCAATGTGATAACGGTCGTGAGTTTGACAACCTTCTCTTTCATAAATTTTGTGTGGACCACGACATGGTGTTTCAATTTTCTTGCCCCTATACCTCTCCTCAAAACGATAAAGCCGAAAGAATCCTACGCACCATGAATAATAAGATCCACACTATGCTCTTCCATGCTTACATCCCCCCTTCTTTTTTAGTGTACGCCTTACACATGGCGGCATACCTCCTTAATATATTACCAATATGAACACCTCAAAATAAAAATCCAACCGAAATTTATTTCGTCGAATCCCTCTTATGATCACTTTCGGATTTTTGGTTGTCTATGCTACCCGAATCATCTCTCCTCCACGGCCCCTCACAAATTAGCACCTAGAACTACTCCTTCTGTCACGACCCGAGCCGACGGGTTCGCGACTGGTGCCCTACCTGGGCACCCATAAACCCACATATCACATATAACCAGCGAAAGCTTATGAAAAACTCATAATTATAAAACAAAGGGATCCTGTCCCCAGAACTGTCATATAATAAAATAGGCAAGCCGACAAGGCTGCCATTATATACACAAATCTGAAATGAACTACAACTATACATGTCCAACCCACACATGACTACATATATCTAAGAGTAAGACAGTAACTATGACGGGATAAGACCCCGCCGTACCCCTGAATATACATAAGCCATAATGGAAGGACTGTACCAAAATGACTAGGCTCCGGGACACTGAAGCTATCCCAAAACGCTGAGCAGGGATCCTAAACTCGAGGATCACCAAACTGTGTATCTATACCTGTGGGCATGAACGCAGTGCACACACTTTAACGCAAGTGAACGTTATCGTGACAAGTAATATAGTCTTGATAAGACCGAATATCGTCCACAAGGATTAGGGTTCAAGTATCAACTGTCTATCTTTTGGTATCTATTTGTCAATTGATGTTTGGATTTGTTGTTTATAACTAAGAATTATAAAGACTAATTTAACTAATGAGTTTACTTCAGATGTGATGGGAATAGGGCTTCCATGTCTCCTCAACTATCCGCTTATGTTATTTATTAATACAACGAATTATGGTCTTCTCTGGAGAAAGCGGGTTTCTGAAATCGTTTTATATTCCCGTTAAGGATATATAAACACTCAACCCCAGTATTGCACCTTACCTACCTTTCGGTGATAAGGATAACTCTATAGGAGGATTAAGAACAAAAACCTAGTTAACCGTCACGCACCATGCGCAAAATTAGGGGTTTTAAGCCTCTCATTAACGCTACATAAATAATTGAGGTATTTTCATCCCCAATCCAAGAATGTCTACCCAACTTACAGCATATTCACAATCTCTCCTTTCGAAGTAAATTAGAAATCATATAAGGATAATTAGTTGTCAATTAATTACCAAGCATTCAACGCAATTATTGGATAAATCTCTCAAAGAAGAATAATAACCATAAACATGTATTAATTCATAACATAAGTTTCTAGTGAATCAACATGGAAAACCCTATAAAAGAATTAGTTCATAGCCATTGACATGACAAGAACTAATTCAAAGTTCATCATACAAAACTGAAATAAAAGAAAAGAAAAGAAAAGAAAAGAAAATACTTAAGAACGAGTCTCCAAGCCTTCTAACATCCAAGGATTGTGTTTGTGGAATATTTACAAGATGGATTGGTGGAAGGATGGATGTAGAGTGGTGAATGGTGGAATGGAGAATCAATAATTCTTCTAATGATGTAGAGTATTTATAGCCAAAGAATCCTTTTGGTGAAAGGTTAGGGATTTTGTAGGTAGGAAAGGTTATTAGAATCCTTTTAGGTAAGGGTTTTTAAGGTAGGAAAAGTTATCCCTTTAGGAAGGAAAAGTTATCCCTTTAGGATTCTGAAAACATGTCAAATTCGGCCCAGCACTTCATAATTCCCGCGTCGGCGCCGCGGCCTGACAGCGCGCGGCTGAAAATCGTAGATCCTTGGGCGGCCAGGTGGTGGCCATGGCCTGCTGCCGCGCCAGCGGCTCTAGTGTGAATTCTTCCGATTTTCGTTTCTTCGTCCTTTGTTCGTCCGGTCTTCGTCGATCTCCTCTATAATTCCTAACTTCTTAGACTTATTTCTTGGCCCTTTTTGTGTGCAATTCCATCTCAATTAAGCTCATTTCTCTTCTTTTCGCCATTTCTCCATTTCGACATTGTGACACAAAAGAAAGGAAAACGACCTAATACTATACGAAACATAAACAAAATGAGTAAAATACTAACTAAAATTGACTCAAAAGTGTATATAAAATACACCGATCAAACACCCCAAACTTAACCTTTGCTCGCCTCGAGCAAAGATCAAAAGAAAGAAATACGGACTCAAGGAAACGAAAATAAAAGACTCAATGACATTGATCACTTTCTTTGCATTGGTGCTACTTGGAAAAACATGAAGATTAGTAGAATAATATGCAGGAACATATAGCATAAAATTTCAGCATTCTAAACACATTAAGCTAGATATTTCGCAAACTCATGTTTATCATGCTTAATGGAAGTCAATGTACTAAATTATGCATATAAATTCAAAAATTCCTATGGCATTTTTACTTGCCATTCTCCACTAATTCTGGATATGCACACAAGAGATCTTCAGGACTTTTAAGGGTTGTAATGTAGGCTTAGGGTATAGGTAGGTAAAAATGGGCATTTAGGCTCATGTGTGTACCATAAGCTCTTTAGCTTTTCAGTGTTTTCCTTTTCTTTTGATTCTTCTTTTCACTTCAATTCTATCTTTCCCTCTTTTGTTTTGGGAGAGTGAAGTATATTTTTAAAAACAAACACCCCCAAACTTAGGCTTTTGCCTATTTCTTATTATTCTTTTATTGGGGTGCATCACTTTTGTTCACTCTTTTTGTCTCTTTTTAACACAATTTATTCCAACTATTTCACATTTTTACTTATGGCACAATTGTAGGAATATATGGTGTCAAAGAAAAGTTTCATGTTTTTAGGCTCGATAGGGTGACTAGGGATATTTTTAAAGTCGGGATAGAAAAGAGTGGTAAGAATTGGCTAACAAAGAAATGTCTGAGTCATCTCCTGCATGCATATCCTAACTATTTCGCCTCGAATAGCAAGTAATCATAATCGATCGGTGTATTTTATATACACATTTTAGTCGATTTTAGTTAGTCTTTTGTCCGTTTGCACATATAAGTGTTGTATTAGGATAGTTTTCCTTTCTATTGAGTCAAAGTGGTTAAAATGGCCAAATGGCGGAAAAGGAGCTAAAAGAGGGCAAAAGAGGAGATGCGAGTTGAAAGCAGAGAAAGTGGCGACGGTGAAATCGGACGGTAGCGGCGCCTCGCAGCCAGCGGGCCGCGACGCCACTATCCATGAGGTCGGAAGAGTCGGCGCCAGGCTCTCGAACAAAGCGGGGCAGCGCGCGCTAAACATCCAGAGCTACTGAAGATGCGGCCGCGGCTGCATAACAGATATCGGCGCGGCGCCAAAACACCGACGGATTGCAGAACTTCGCGCGGCCATTGCGGCGCGCATGCGGCACGCGGAAAAATTAGGTCTTTTGAAATTCGGGCCAGCCGAAGAAAAGAGAAAAGAGGCGGCGGTGAAATAAAAGAGAGAACCTGGCGTTTTGAGGTTCCCTTCGCACAACATAATACTTTTTCTTGGAGATTGGATACCATTAGTTTAGTAATTTCTTTTCCCTTTCTTGTTCTTTATTTCGATTTTGTATGATGAACATGGAATTAGTTCTTGTCATATCAATGACTAGGAACTAATTCTCTTATAGGGCTTTCCATGTTGAATTGCTAGAGACTTATGTTATAAATTAATGCATGCTTATGGTTATTTTTCTTATTGTGAGATCTATCCAATAATTGAGTTGAATTCTTGGTAATTAATTGACAACTAATTATCACTATATGATTTCTAATCAGTTAGAAAGGGGATTGTGAATATCTTTGTAAGTTGGGTAGACATTATTGTATAGGGGATGAAAATACCTCAATTATTTATGTAGCGTTGATGAGAGGCTTAACAACCCTAATTTTGCGCATTGTGCGTGACGGTCAACTAGGTTTTTGTTCTTAATCCTCCTATAGAGTTATCCTTATCACCGAAAGGTAGGTAAGGTGCGATCTTTGAGGTTGAGTGTTTATATAACCCTAACGGGAGTATAAAACGATTTCGTAAACCTGCTTTCTCCAAAAGAAGAATACCATAAGTTAATGCATTAGTAAGTAACATAAGCGGATAGTAAGGATACATGGAAGCCCTATTCTCATCACAACTGAAATAAACCTTTATATTTAAATAGCTTTCATAATTCGTAGTTATAAACAACAATTCGAAATATCAATTTACCAAATAGATACAAAAAAATAGATAGTTGGTACTTGAACCCTAATCCTAGAGGACGATATTCGGTCTTATCAAGACTATACTACTTGTCACGATAACGTGCACTTGCGTTTAAAGTGTGTGCATCTTACCGCGCATCAAGTTTTTGTTGCCTCTTTCTTATTACTTTTTCATTGGGGTGCATCAAACTTATTCACTCTTTTTGTCTCTTTTTTAACACAATTTATTCCAACTATTTCACATTTTTACTTATGGCACAATTGTAGGAATATATGGTGTCAAAGAAAAAGTTTCATGTTTTTAGGCTCAATGGGGCTGACTAGGGATATTTTTAAAGTCAGGGATAGAAAAGAGTGGTAAGAATTGGCTAACAAAGAAATGTCTGAGTCATCTCCCTAACATGCATATCCTAACTATTTCGCCTCAAATAGCAAGTAATCATAACACATAGGTTTTAATCTTTTAACAATGCACAAATCAAGCAAGATACTCCCAATAGACAGATTTCATGAGTTTTTGGCATATCTAACCTAAGTGTTTAGATGGTTGCTTCTAATTCCATTACATTATTCAACCTTACTTCACTAGGCAATTCAAGTAACTACAGCATGCATGATCTTAAAAAAAAATTATGACTAAAAAATGACTCAAAAATACACAAAACAATTCAACAAGACTCAAAAACAATAAAACATCCCCACAAACTTAAATAACACATTGTCCCCAATGTGCAAGACTCAAAGAAAATAAAAGAAAAAGGACAACTTCGACACAACACAATGGTCATAACGGAGGTCTGAAGGAAAAATTCGGAATTTGCGGAAATATAGCTCTGAAGTTAGCGCGCGGCACGATATTCAGCGCCGCTGCTAATCTTGTGGCCTGCAGGTTCGGCGCGGCCGATTCGCGCCAGGCGTGACGCGACTTTTCCTTTTTCCAGCGTTTTGCTCATTTTTCCTCGGTTTTAGCTTTCCAGTCCACATCCAACAACACAAAACAAGAACCCCGAGTGAGACTGTTCAAGACAAAATAAAATAAACTAAAGACAGAAATTAAAATAACATAATTAAAAACATTGGGTTGCCTCCCAACAAGCGCTGTCTTTAACGTCTTTTAGCCGGACGCAATTAACCTTTCCGAGTGCCCATTGGATCCTTCTGCGAACTGCTTGCAATCCACAGAGTTATTGTTGCAGGTCTCACTTCAACTACAACAATTGCTTCAAACAAGGGCCTCAAATTTACGATTATCCCCCAAGTGCACAAGACGTGCTTGTCTTTTAGGCTCTCTCTAATGTAGGGATCAGTGAGATTCCCAACATCTCTCTACTCTAGGGGGTGCCCTTGATGGTATGGACCTTTTGTTTGAAATTCGACATTGGCGGTGGTGGTGTTTCTTCTACAATAGGTACAAGAAAAATAATTTCCACAGAATCCAAGAAGGTGAATAATTGGATCTCCGCGCTCTTTTCCTTCTCTACACCAACTATCTTGACAGATTCCTCAATAGCTGGGTGTGGTTCAGGCTCCTCAATTTGCTTGCCACCTCCCACAGGCGCAGATTGCTTTTCTTGCGTTTCGTTGTTCAAGATGACCGCGAGTTCTTTTATTTGCGTTTTCAGCTTTCTGAGGGACTCCCTTGTCTCAGCCATAAACTGAGCCTGGCACTTGACGAACATAAGTATGTCTGCCTGCAACTCATTTCGATCTTCCTCTGACATATGTGGGTTAAAACTGTTGATGACTTTGCCTCTCGATAGTAGTAGTCATGTGTGTCTGATTTATTATATATATATATATATTTTTTTTTTGTTTTTTTTTCTTCCTGAATTTAACCTGAAAAATAAGAAAAACAACAAAAGGTGATAAAAAGATGCTCGCAGAACAAGTTAGTTCTTGGAGCAAAAACAAATAAAAATAAAAACAGAAATAAAACCAAATTAGAAATTAAAAATAGATAAAATTGATATTGAACTATGCCTAATCCCCGGCAACGGCGCCAAAAACTTGATGCGCGTAAAGATGCACACACTTTAACGCAAGTGCACGTTATCGTGACAAGTAATATAGTCTTGATAAGACCGAATATCGTCCACAAGGATTAGGGTTCAAGTATCAACTGTCTATCTTTTGGTATCTATTTGACAATTGATGTTTGGATTTGTTGTTTATAACTAAGAATTATAAAGACTAATTTAACTAATGAGTTTACTTCAGATGTGATGAGAATAGGGCTTCCATGTCTCCTCAACTATCCGCTTATGTTATTTATTAATACAACGAATTATGGTCTTCTCCTGAGAAAGCGGGTTTCTGAAATCGTTTTATATTCCCGTTAAGGATATATAAACACTCAACCCCAGTATTGCACCTTACCTACCTTTCGGTGATAAGGATAACTCTATAGGAGGATTAAGAACAAAAACCTAGTTAACCGTCACGCACCATGCGCACAATTAGGGTTTTTAAGCCTCTCATTAACGCTACATAAATAATTGAGGTATTTTCATCCCCAATCCAAGAATTTCTACCCAACTTACAGCATATTCACAATCTCTCCTTTCGAAGTAAATTAGAAATCATATAAGGATAATTAGTTGTCAATTAATTACCAAGCATTCAACGCAATTATTGGATAAATCTTTCAAAGAAGAATAATAACCATAAACATGTATTAATTCATAACATAAATTTCTAGTGAATCAACATGGAAAGACCTATAAAAGAATTAGTTCCTAGCCATTGATATGACAAGAACTAATTCAAAGTTCATCATACAAAACTGAAATAAAAGAAAAGAAAAGAAAAGAAAAGAAAAGAAAATACTTAAGAACGAGTCTCCAAGCCTTCTAGCATCCAAGGATTGTGTTTGTGGAATATTTACAAGATGGATTGGTGGAAGGATGGATGTAGAGTGGTGAATGGTGGAATGGAGAATCAATAATTCTTCTAATGATGTAGAGTATTTATAGCCAAAGAATCCTTTTGGTGAAAGGTTAGGGATTTTGTAGGTAGGAAAAGTTATTAGAATCCTTTTAGGTAAGGGTTTTTAAGGTAGAAAAAGTTATCCCTTTAGGAAGGAAAAGTTATCCCTTTAGGATTCTGAAAACATGTCAAATTCGGCCCAGCACTTCATAATTCCCGCGTCGGCGCGACCATGACCCAGCGCGGCTGAAAAATCAGAGATCCTTGGGCGGCTTGGTGGTGGCGCGCTGGCCTGCTGCCACGCGCGGCTCTAGTGTGAGAATTCTTCCGATTTTTCGTTTCTTCGTCCTTTGTTCGTCTTCGTCGATCTCTCTATAATTCGAACTTAGACTTCCTTTCTTGGCCCTTTTTGTGTGCAATTCCATCTCAATTAAGCTCATTTTCTCTTCTTTTCGCCATTTCTCCATTTCTGACCGCTGTGACACAAAAGAAAGGAAAACGACCCTAATACTATACTAAACATAAACAAAATGAGTAAAATACTAACTAAAATTGACTCAAAAAGTGTATATAAAATACACTGATCACCAACCCACACATGACTAAAGATATCTAAGAGTAAGACAGTAACTATGACGGGATAAGGCCCCGCCGTACCCCTGAATATACATAAGCCATAATGGAAGGACTGTACCAAAATGACTAGGCTCCGGGACACTGAAGCTATCCCAAAACGCTGAGCAGGGATCCTAAACTCGAGGATCACCAAACTGTGTATCTATACCTGTGGGCATGAACGCAGCTCTCCGAAGGGGGTCAGTACAACAAGGTACCAAGTATGTAAACATAAAGTACGGTAAATAAGATCATAAATGGCCAAAAGATGACAGGGACAAGTATGAAAATCAAATACTAGATCCAACCGTGCCATGTAAAATAAGAGCCAACTGTACCTTGTATCACTGTACCACTTTACTACTTTACCACTGTATCACTGTACCACTGTATCACTGTACCACTGTATCACTGTACCACTGTATTACTGTACCACTGTATCACTGTACCACTGTACTTTATAAAAATGAGAGTCAACTGTGCCTTTTAAAAATATAAAATCAACTATATCATTTCAAAATATGAAAGTCATGTCAAAATTAGGGACACCTGCCCATAGAATCATTATGCATATCTTATTCATGGGAATCGAACCCGCATTGGTCTGTATACCCGCATGAGTATCTATACTCGAATCACGGATCTTGTCCGTGGAGTCATATACATATAATATTCATGGGAATCGAACTTGCATGGGTCTTTATACCCGCATGAGTATACTATACTCGCATCATGGGTTGCAAGTCCATAAAATCATATACATATAAATATTGTCGGACATTATGGGACTCGTTGTGAAATGGAATAAAATCAAGGTACCATCATATCATGTACCAAACATTAAAATGAACTTTTCATTTTAAAAACACCAAGGTACCAACATATCATGTACCAATCATTAAAATGAACTTTCACTTTAGAAAAACCAAGGTACCAACATATCATGTATCAATCATTAAAATGAATTCTCATTTTAGAAAAACCAAGGTACCAACATATCATGTACCAATCATTAAAAAGATTTCTCATTAGAATAAATAGAATGAACTTCCATTTTTGGAAAATCAAGACACTATCATATCATGTAATATTAGGGACTTGAACCCAAAAGTACCATGTACGTCCTCCGTACATTCATTTTATAAAAAGAGTCATATCATGTATCATTAGGGACTTGAACCCAAAAGTACTATGTACGTCCTCCGTACATTCATTTTATAAAAAGAGTCATATCATGTATCATTAGGGATTATGATCCAATAGAATAATAAATATAATGAACCATTACTTGTAACATCAAGGCACTAGCACTTGTAACATCAAGGCACTTTCACTTTTAAAGTCAAAACACTTACACTTTCAAAATCAAGTCACGTACACTTTTAAAATCAGGTCACGTACACTTTTAAAATCAGGGCACTATTACCTCATGTACCACAAGAAATCTGGACTCATTTAAGATACGTACATCCACGTACACTCATTTTATAAAGATCATGCCAAAAGAAGAAAGGATAGTTTCACATACCTTATCTGCTATACCAACGCGACAAGTAGAATACGTCTCAACTAGTACTTCAACCTATAATAACAATAACACGTCTATCAACTTCATGCTTACTAGTGTAGGTCATATACCAAGTAATAGTTCTCTTTTCATATAAAAATTTGGGCAGCACTTCCCATATTTATACATACTTTTCCACCTTACAAATAAGACCAAATACACCAATAACCAAGCATCAATTAAGGGCACAACTAAACAGTTAACCAAGGTGATTCACACACCTATTTCTCACGTAAAACAATGCCTTAATTCTTACTAAAACAGTACACGGAAACAATCCCTATTCCAACAACAATGAGGGTAAGATATGAAGCCTTTCTACACCATCGTTCCTTTAGGACATACGTTAGCAATTACCACATCTAAACATGCATAAACAATGACTAAATTTCCCGTATATAAAAGTATAAAATAGCCCTTAAAACAACACGACAATATCCAACCATTTATATGAAGTTCTCGGCCACAACAAGACTTCAAGCCAAGACCCTTTTTCACAACTCTTTATAATCCAATTCGTTACAACACTTTCATATAAACAATTTATACTTTCCATACCAAGATTTCCTTCATCTAACGACATGTTGCAAGTGGTGATAACAACAACAATAACGAACGAATCCAAGTAATGAAAAATAGCCCAGAATCGACCAACATGCTAACAACAACCACATGCATTTTATTACTTCCAATCCTTCTAAATACATGCTCATCCATTAACTATAACATCATTTATCTACCAATAACTTATTAAGAGGAAGAACTCTTACCTCAACTTTAGCCCAAGTAGTCCTTAGGTTTTCGGCTCACACTTCACTTCCACACCACTTCTTCACGCTACAACCACATGCACGTATCCTTTACAAGCTTGTAACCATCTTCCTTTCTTATTTTTCTTCCAAAAAGTTCATCTCCAACTTAGGGTTTTGTTAGGGCAGAATCGGCCAACCAAGATAACCCACTATTTTTGGAGAGTAATATTGGTTTAGAGCTTAGTCAGGGAGCTTGATCTTGGAAAATAAGTTGATCTTGTCTTCTTGGCTTAAGGGATTTCGAAATTTGAGAGTGAAAGAAGAGATAAGGGTTTGAAGGAGAAGATATTTTGTGTCACAAAGTCTTACATACATATCTATATATTGTGCAATCTTGCAAGACAAGTGGGGAGGACACGTATGCATCCACGACCGAACCGGGCCGTGGTGGTGCCTTACCCCGGGCACCCTAGTGATACAACATCAGAGTAATCAGCAGAATATAAAACAACAATGACGGGACAGGGCCCCGCCATACCCCTGAATGTAAGTACCTACAACGACAGGGGACTATACCACTGATAAGCCTCCGGAGAAACGGAGCTTCCCAAACGCCGTGACCACATGGCGAGGATCAACATCGGTGTACCTACCTGCGGCATGACGCGGCCCGAGGTCGATAACAGTACCAAGTATGTGAAACTGTAAATGAAATCATAATAGTCTATATAAAACAGAAGACATGTATGATAACCAAACTATAGTTCACAATAAATAGCGATCATGTCAAGTCGTGACTCGCCTCAAAGTCATCACTCAAATATAACTATGGGTCTCACGCCCACAACATCAATCATGCCCGTGGAATACCTTCCTCACCTGCGTCGATCCATGATATAAAAGCATCGGAATATACATGAACACGTGTCCACGCGTGTCATAATAAAACCGTCTGGGTAAGTGAAAGGCATAGCCGACTACTAAAACCACGATACCAATAAGTAATAAAGCGTATCACAAGGTCTTTCTGACGCCACATGATCGGCCGCCACTCGCGCGATATCAAATGTGCGCGTCTAATCCTCGAACTTCCCGCACTCGCATAGGCCACACATAGGCCGCGCAGGTATTCCCCGCATCGGTAGCTACTCCGGCGTCGCCTGGACTCGCGATCCGCGTAGCCACAGCATGCGCACTAACACGGAACTCGCGACTCGCATAGGTCCCCTGGACCCGCATGAGGTATTCTCGAATCATAGTCCCAGACTACCTGAGGTATACCCCGCATCGGAGGGCAGCTTAACCCCCGGTATCATGTCAAGGGGTGAGTGGTGCAATACTAACATAACGGCTTACCGTTAAACAACATAAGCACAACAAGGGAAATACCTTTACACAAACATCACAAGACACTAACACACGTAGCATCCTAACATGTTTACTTATCAAATCAACAAGAAAGTATTACAAGGCTATCACAAACCAACATAGTCAAGTTATTCACACAAGGTACTTTCTATTTCATGTCAACAAGTTTGGGTTTTTATCCCCAAAGTACTTCATACATTAACTCTTTTAAAAGATCCATTTCTTTCACAAAAGTCACACAATACCCGTAGTATAAAAATAGAGTGACTATCCTTTTAAGTAAACCAAAACACTTCCCTTTGTAAAATCAAGTAACAACATTCTTTTCCAAACGTTTCAAGTTTGCCTAATTTCAAATGCTCAAGTTTCTCATTTTCGAAAGGTTTCGTAGTTCATAGTCTTAATTACTTAATAATATAATTCTCCTTTAAAACAATTTGAGAAACATATGCCTTATGTGTGAGTAGGTTATTCTTGTTTATAACAATCTTATTAAAGCAGCCATGATCTAGGAAGTGTAATATCATTTTGTCTCATCTTAGCTTCTATGCAGATGGAGGTTTCTACTGGTTTTAATAATACTTTATTAGTCAATACATTTCCCTTTATTAGCGCCAGCGTGGTTTGTTCGATACTTATTCTCATTTCCGAAATCAATATAAGGCGTTCATAAACAATTAAGTAAACCGTTCCTTTTATCTTTCTTAAGTCGTTATACCTAACTTCCCATAAAGCTAGTATAACTCTTAAGCTCTTAAAACCAAGTATTACTCTTCTTTAAAAACGATTCTTAATTCTTTTGAAATACTTTAAGATTCTTATTATTTAGACTCAAGTCAAAAGACATCGCAATAAAACCACGTTCAGTTAACACACGTACGTCTACCGTACTAAATATATTCTTTTAAAATATCATGCTCAAGAGGATAGGAAGAATCACATACCTCGCGATGATTACCGACAATTAGCAAAACGCTCCACCGCTATAACCCGGCTAGCCTTGTCCACCTTTCAAGTAGAACATGCTACTCGCAGAACTTTCAACCTATAAAGGCCATATACGTCTATCAACGTCTAGACTACTCTGTAGAATAAATCTAGATACAAGATTCCTTATTCTACGGAAAATTGGCGATACTTCACTGCAGTCAAACTACACAAGTCTCATAACTACGGTCACATGTAAATCTGATTCAAACTTCTTTAATATTCTTCTGACGTGATTTCAGTTTAATTCTCTTCTGTAATATCCTTCTATTACAGTTCAATTCTCTTCTGTAATATCCTTCTATGTATCTTATATTCATTTCTATACTACTACAGTATGTAATTTCCAATTACAATAGAAGGACAATAGTACTTACCTCGATAAGCCCAAAATTATCCAAGTTTAAATGTCGATCCTGAGCAATGTTTAGCTCCTACTCTGGGTGCTCCAACCCGCTCCAAACAACCCTTAGAAGTTCTACGCAACTTCTTCTTAATACTTCAATGGTATGAAGATTTTCCTTAGGGTTTCGTTTTTGTAGTGAAGGGAAGTATAATAGTATTTACGGGCTTTTAGTATAGGGTAACCTTGGAATACTACAAGGTATTTGGGCAGGTATTTTGGAATAAGTAACAATACTTGGAGAGTATTTTCTACCAAGGGGGTATGTTTGGGCGAGAGCAACTCGAGGAAGGGGTGTGGCGGACGAAACTACTACAAGGGGAGGGGGAGGACTTGGACGAGAATTTCACTACAAGGGAGGGAGGGATTTTTAAGACTTAGAAGTCATTTGAGGGATGAAGAAATCCTTCAACTAAGGGGGGTATTTATAGGGCCTTCAATGGCCAAGATTAAGACAAGTGGTGGGCAAGTGGAGGGTGAGGATTTGGGCAAGTGTACCTTATCCATCTACCACACAAAATATCCTACCTACTCCATGACTTGAAATCGTGCAAATAACGTCCACAAATCCGCCAACTTGAGGGTGACAAGTGTCGCCCTCTCGTTGGTCCAAAATATTTCATCTCTCGGAAAAATCCGCAAAAATAATAAACGTCGCAACCGTAATTTTCCCTTCGCAAGTTTTGGAAAACGTTTCGTCGGAAAACAATTCTTTTCGCTAGCTGTGCACAAATTTCGTCCCTAATGCCTACTTAAGGCTTAAACTTTTATACGTACGCCCTCACGTACATACTCTGGAAATACGGGGTATAACAATG
Organism: Przewalskia tangutica; assembly: GCA_029844215.1. Taxonomy (NCBI): domain Eukaryota; kingdom Viridiplantae; phylum Streptophyta; class Magnoliopsida; order Solanales; family Solanaceae; genus Przewalskia; species Przewalskia tangutica. Next base: position 86,899,585 of record CM056734.1, read on the forward strand.
TCGCTCTCTAATTGGGCATATATTCTCTTCACATAAAATATCTTCCACACTTAGCCAAATTCTTAAAATTTTCGATTGGCCCAAAAAATTGTGAAATTTTCGGTGGACCCCATATTATCAAAGACAAGACTTCATAATACACTATTAAGTCGATAAATCCATTGGAAAGAATTTAACTACTCGTTAAAAATTCTCGTCGTCACATTTGTCTCGAAAATTTTCCTTATAAGAAAACGTAAAAATACTTTTCTTCCAACATTCAAATCTTATTTCCATAAATATGTTCTCAATTAAATGCCCTGGAATTACGAGGTGTAACATTCTTCCCCCCTTAGAATCATTCTTTCCCGAATGTTCATAATATGTCTCAAGCTATACAAACTTCGGCATAGTCTCCTTTAACTATTCCAATCAACATAAACTCGTTAGTGTCGACATCGCGGTCCTGCACATTGGCACCGCGGTTCTAGAATTTCTGCCGCCACTCTGAAGTTTCAGCACCGCGGTGCTGTGCCTGAATTTCACAGCTCGCATTTTGATCACTTAACCTCTTCTTCTTCTACAAGTTTCAACCATACTCAGCAAACCCAAAGATGCCACACAGGGCCACAATATAACACATAGTCTCATTCATGGGCTGAAATGAATCTCTCTTTTTCTTTCATATCTTCTCACTATTCGTAATTATAAACAACTTCAATTCTTTTGACACTTGTTCACTCATTTTCTTACTTGTCGTACTCTTCATAATTCCAAAATATTATGGTGTACCTACGTAACCTCAAACATTGCTCCTGATTCCAATCCTTGGCGTTACTACCCCTTAAGGGATGAATTGATAACTTATTCCCTTATCCAATACGAAGAAGACTCTGAAGAATTGAATTACATGATGTTGATCTACCATCTCCACACCTGGTCAATGTACTTAAATTCAAATTCCTTCACTTTCCTCATGGCTAAGACTTTCTGTCAGTGGAATTTTAGGAAAAGATTTCCTTGATCTCGTTAAGTAGTAAACCCATTACTTTACCTATCTCGTAAAACTTTTGGTCAGTTCAAAATACTCATAGACATCTGTGTTTGCCTGACATTTTATCTACATTAATGTCATCATATTTTGACATATATCTTTAATGTCTACCTTATACTTATATCCATCGGCGCCATTGGCCTCTTTTCAACTGCTTAGGTGCTAATCTCGAGCTTTACTCATTGTTACTTTCGTTTACACACTTTCTGAACGGTATGACTGCATATGTTGTGGAACCGATGCTTCATATGTTTGGATCCAATTCACGGTGTTACATCATCCAATGGCTCGTCAAGCTTTCTTGTCTTTTCATTACTAGGTCTCTCATCGACTGAATGCCTATTCGTCTTACCTTTACATTTCCATTTCAAGTTGCCTTGGGGGTTTCTTATCTCAATTATTTCTCATACTATCTTCCTGAACATCAGATATTCGTTACCTTTGGCCGACGAGTTCTTACTGTCCATCCTCTACTATCGGTCCTTACTCTATCCCGGAGTAATCATACCTTGTGAAACCTACATAACTATAGTTTCATTCACCTTTATCATTCTTGTCATAATCCTTCATTCTACTCATTATTAAACAAAATATCTCTACCTTGATACTCGATCATATAGTTCCATTCATACTTATTAACTGCTTTCATATTCTCACAACACCTCTTCGATCATTTCATAGTGTCGTCCTCAATTACCCCCAACACACTATTCTTATTCCAAGGTTATGTAAAATTGTAACATGTTGCTCAACGTAGCCGAAGCCAAGGACCTTACCAGTCCAATATCTATAACATACCTTATCTTACTAACCTTGATACCTGTAATTCTTAATAATACGCAATATCGCCTTTTATGTGAGGAAGAGGGATTATCTCTCTCTCATAATCTTCCCTTCTAGCATTGTTCTCTGTTCCTCACTTACCCCTTTTGAAGCTCTTTGTTCCCAGCAAGTTAACGTAGAATTTCACATATGCACATTGTACTTCCTTTGTAATCACAACCACATTCATAGGGTCTTGTTACAATTCCCTCTAGAATTCTAATCATCAAGCGTCACCTTAAAACGTGTAGATTTTCATAACCTACCAAATCTTCCAATGATGTCTTTTGTTTTTCATTTGTATCACTTACACTCATCTTATCCTGCGTATCAACTTGGGATACTCCAAAAAATTATGGCCATGATTGCCACACCAAACCAACCTCATGTACCTCTTACGGCACATTCCAGCAACCTGGTGAACATTTAAAACCCAATACACTTGCCATATTGTGCATTTAATTGCAAACAGAGGTAAAATACCCAATTCATGAAGGCCTAGTGATTTCTTAGATCATATACACATATTCATTTCATTTAGACATGGGGCACACTAAGGAATAATCACAACCAATATACTTCATATCTTCATAACATTAAGTAATACAACAATCTTATCATTTCATATACCATACACCTCCACCAAGCTCAAACATGAAAGCTTTTACTCAAGAAGGCCTTGTATATGTAGTGTCTCAACAATTATCTAGTATTCTAAGGTTCTCCAACATTCCATGTCCCAAGCTTACATTATCTCTCTCCGTATACGGGTAAGATAGCTTCTCATAATTTCAAAATCATGTTGTCTTAACCATAACAAACCTATTTACTCCATACAAAAATTATTCCTTCATATAACTTAAGCATTCAACATAGCTTCATATAGTAACATAGTATGCCATTAAGTCAATTAAACATGATCTTTTAAGAGTTCATCATAATCTCAGACAGCTCATCACCTCCTAAATATTCCAAATTAGCACATATATTATGCCTTGATGTGGATTCATCAAACTGTTACATACCTTCCAAGCAATATTAAAGATTAACCAACTCATGATAACCCGTAATAACTTCAGACATCACACACATGACCCCAAATAAATACGTTCGTATAGATGCACGTCATCATTATACCAACTATACAACAATTTTACCAACCTGTATACAAGGTCCATATATTCCCCTCCTGGACCGCTATCGCTTTCTTTGGAGGCATAGTTGTAACCATAATAATACGTTAGGGAAGGACTACCCTAACAACACAACTCTATCGCACGATCTTAGAGTAAGGAAAATAGAAACCAATCCTATTGCACAACACATCGATAACCAAGACTCTATTGCACACGGTCTGTAGACATTCCGAGGACGAACTGCTCTGATACCAGTTTTGTCACGACCCGAGCTGATGGGTCCGCGACTGGTGCCCTACATGGGCACCCTTATACCCACACATCACATATAACCAGCGGAAGCTTATGAAAAACTCATAATTTTAAAACAAATGGATCCTGTCCCCAGAACTGTCATATAATAAAATAGGCAAGCCGACAAGGCTGCCATTATATACACAAAATCCAAAATGAACTACAACTGTACATGTCCAACCCACACATGATTACAGACCTCTAAGAGTAAGACAGTAACTATGACGGGACAAGGCCCCGCCGTACCCCTGAATATACATAAGCCATAATGGAAGACCTGTACCAAAATGACTAGGCTCTGGGACACTGGAGCTATCCCAAAACGCTGAGCAAGGATCCTAAGCTCGAGGATCACCAAACTGTATACCTATACCTGCGGGCATGAACGCAGTCCCGAAAAGTCGATGCATAACAAGGTACCAAGTATGTAAACATAAAGTACAGTAAATAAGATCATAACTGGCCAAAAGATGACAAAGACAAGTATGAAAATCAAATACCAGATCCAACCGTGCCATGTAAAATAAGAGCCAACTGTACCTTGTAATACTGTACCACTGTACTACTGTACCACTGTATCACTGTACCACTGTATCACTGTACCACTGTATTACTGTACAACTGTACCACTGTACTTTATAAAAATGAGAGTCAACTGTGCCTTTTAAAAATATAAAATCAACTGTATCTTTTCAAAATATGAAAGTCATGTCAAAATCAGGGACACATGCCCATAGAATTATTATGCATATCCTATTCATGGGAATCGAACCCGCATGGGTATTTATACCCGCATGAGTATCTATACTCGCATCACAGATCTTGTCCGTGAAGTCATATACATATAATATTCATGGGAATCGAACCCGCATGAGTATACTATACTCGCATCATGGGTTGCAAGTCCATGGAATTATATATATATAAACATTGTCGGCCCATTATGGGGCTCGGTGTGAAATGGAATAAAACCAAGGTACCATCATATCATGTACCAAACATTAAAATGAACTTTTCATTTTAAAAATACCAAGGTACCAACATATCATGTACCAAACATTAAAATGAACTTTTCATTTTAAAAACACCAATGTACCAACATATCATGTACCAATAATTAAAATGAACTTTCCTTTAGAAAAACCAAGGTACCAACATATCATATACCAATCATTAAAATAAATTCTCATTTTAGAAAAACTAAGGTACCAACATATCATGTACCAATCATTAAAATGAATTCTCATTAGAATAAATAGAATGAACTTCCATTTTTGGAAAATCAAGGCACTATCATATCATGTAATATTAGGGACTTGAACCCAAATGTACTATGTACGTCCCCCGTACATTCATTTTATAAAAAGAGTCATATCATGTATCATTAGGGACTTCAACCCAAAAGTACTATATACGTTCTCCGTACATTCATTTTATAAAAAGAGTCATATCATGTATCATTAGGGACTTGAACCCAAAAGTACTATGTACGTCCTCCGTATATTCATTTTATAAAAAGAGTCATATCATATATCATTAGGGATTAGGATCCAATAAAATAAGAACTAGAATGAACCATCACTTGTAACATCAAGGCACTAGCACTTGTAATATCAAGACAATTTCACTTTTAAAGTCAAGACACTTACACTTTCAAAATCAAGTCACATACACTTTTAAAATCAGGTCACGTACACTTTTAAAATCAGGTCACTATTACCTCATGTACCATAAGAAATCTAGACTCATTTAAGATACGTACGTCCACCGTACACTCATTTTATAAAAATCATGCCAAAAGAAGAAAAGATAGTTTCACATACCTTATCGGCTATACCAACGCGACAAGTAGAATACGTCTCAACTAGTACTTCAACCTATAATAACAATAACACGTCTATCAACTTCATGCTTACTAGTGTAGGTCATATACCAAGTAATGGTTCTCTTTTCATATACAAATTTGGGCAGCACTTCCCCTATTTATACATACTTTTCCACCTTACAAATAAGACCAAATACACCAATAACCAAGCACCAATTAAGGGCACAACTAAACAGTTAACCAAGGTGATTCACACACCTATTTCTCACGTAAAACAACCCCTTAATCTTTACTAAAATAGTCCACGAAAACAGTCCATATTCCAACAACAATGAGGGTAAGATATGAAGCCTTTCTACACCTTTCTACACCCTCGTTCCTTTAGGACATACGTTAGCAATTACCACATCTAAACATGCATAAACAGTGACTAAATTTCCAACATATAAACGTATAAAGTAGCCCTTAAAACAACACGACAATATCCAACCATTTATATGAAGTTCTCGGCCACAACAAGACTTCAAGCCAATGCCCTTTTTCACAACTCTTTATAATCCAATTCATTACAACACTTTCATATAAACAATTTATACTTTCCATACCAAGATTTCCTTCATCTAACGACATGTAGCAAGTGGTGATAACCACAAAAATAACGAACGAATCCAAGTAATGAAAAATAGCCCAGAATCGACCAACATGCTAACAACAACCACATGTATTTTATTACTTCCAATCATTCTAAATACATGCTCATCCATTAACTATAACATCATTTATCTACCAATAACTTATTAAGAGGAAAAACTTTTATCTCAACTTTAGCCAAAGTAGTCATTAGGTTTTCGACTCACACTTCACTTCCACACCACTTCTTCACGCTACAACCACATGCACATTTTCTCTACAAGTTTGTAACCATCTTCCTTTCTTGTTTTTCTTTCAAAAAAATCATCTCCAACTTAGGGTTTTGTTAGGGCAGAATCGGCCAACCAAACTTTTGCTCTATCCGTGAGTGAGAAGGGAAAGAGCCTCAATCGGACGACGTCGTCAGTAACACCATTATACTTGAAAGTTTCACACAACTCCAAGAAATTCGCTATGTGCATATGAAGATCTTTAGATGGAAATCCTCCGAATTGAACTGTATTCTGCACCATACTCAGGATCGCAGGCTTGATTTCGAAATTATTTGCTCCTATTATTGGGAGCCTGATGCAAGTTTGTGCTCCATTCACCCTTGGCAGCACATAATCTCCCAAGCTTCTCTCAGCTTGGACCTGGACCCTTTCTTCCACATCCATTGGTAACCTTCGGGGCATCCTCTAGTTAGGTTGGTGATCACATAACCCTTCGTTCATCTCATTGTTATTTTGCAAGCCTCCTATTGCTATTAAGGCCAAAATTCGTTTGTTTCTCCGGTTCTGCTTGCAAGTCTTTTCAATCTCCGGGTTGAAGGAAACAAGTGTATCTGTTCTTCTTCTCCTTCGCATAAACTAGATGCCTGTAACAGATCAAAATCGACAAACGGATCACGGCGCACGGTTTCACCAAATAAAAATAATAATAATAATAATAAAAAAAAAGTAATAAAAAGAAAAATAAAAACCAAATTATAAATTAAGAATAGATAGAATGATATTGAACTACACCAATCCCCGGCAACGGCGCCAATAACTTGATGCGCTATTTATGTACATACTAAACGCAAGTGCACGTGCCGTGACAAGTAATATAGTCTGGAAGACCGAGTTATCGTCCTCAGGGATTAGTGTCCAATTATCAACTTCTATTATGTAGTATCTATTTGGTAACCGATAATTTGATGAATTGTTTATAGCTATGATTATAGATGCTAACTAAACAACTTTATTTTACTTCAGATATGGTGGAAACAGGGCTTCCAAATCTCCTCAACTATCCGTTCGCTTTACTCATTAATGCAAATAATTATGGTTCTTCTTCTATTTTGAAATAGCAGGTTAACTAAGCCGTTTTATACTCATGTTAAGGTAATATAAACAATCAACCCCAATGTAGAACCCTTCTATCTTTCGATGACAAGATTGACTACAACGGAGGATTAAGAACAATAACCTATCAAACTACACAAGTATCGGGGTACTTTCGTCCACGATTTAACCTATGTTTATTCAACTATAGCATATTCACAATCTCTCCTTTCGGATTTCGATTAGAAATCATATAAGTTATGATAATTAGTGATCAATTAATTACCAAGCAATCAAAACAAATATTGAATAAATCTCAACAATAATAAGAAGAAACCAAAACATGCATTAATTCATAAGAACGAGGTTCAAGTGATTCGACATGGAAAGCCCTAAATTAAGTTAGTTCCTAGCCATAGACATGCCAAGAACTAAACTAATATCCAACATAAACTAAAAAGAAATAAAATAAAGAACAAGAAATTACACAAAAGTAAGTCTCCAATCTTGATCTCCAAGTTGTGATGAATTGTCAAGTGTGGGATCCCTCAAAACCTGACCTAAGGGTCCTTTTTATACCACAAAAAACGTCCAACAACTTTCCTTCTTGGCCTTGGCCCATTCCAATTCGGATTTGACAATTTTTCCGCCTTGGCGCCGCGGCCAATCAGCCGCGGCCCAAAAACTCTGTGGCTCTCTGTTCTTTGGCGCGTGGCTCTGCTGCTTCTTTGGTTGGTGGCGCCGCCCTGTTTCTCCCCCGGGTTGCCAACTTTTTAGCTTTTTGAGCTCTGGAACCACTGTTTCTACCCTCTTTTCACTCCTTTTCACAAATGTGCCACTTTAAACCATTATGACTGAAAAGAAAGAAAATCTATCCTAAGACGACACATATTTATACAAAAATAGGCAAAAGACTAACTAAAAATGACTCAAAAGGTGTATATAAAATACACCGATCAAATACCCCCAAACTTAACATTTGCTCGCCCTCGAGTAAAGATCAAAAGAAAGAAATAAGATACGAAGGAAACAGAAAATAAAATGACTCAAAGACATTGATCACTTTGCTGCATCATTGTTACTTAGAAAAGCATGAAGGTTAGTAGAATAATATGCAGGAACATATAACATGGATTTTTAGCATTCTAAACACATCAAGTCAGATATTTCGCAAATTCACTTTAATCATGCTCAATGGAAGTAAGAATACCTAACTATGCATGTCAATTTCAAAATCCTATGGCCTGTTCATTTGCTATTCTCCACTAATCATGGATACACACATTAGAGATCTTCAGGGCTTTTCAGGGTTGTAATGTAGGCTTAGGCAGGGGTAGGTAAAAATAGGCATTTAGGCTCAATTTATGTACCATAAGCTCATTTGCTTTCGATTCTTCCCTTTTCTTTTGATTTTCTTTTTCAACCTCATACCTATCTTTCTCCTCTTTTGTTTTGAGAGAATGAAATGTATTATGAATAGCAGGCATCCCAAACTTAGGCTTTTGCCTATTTATTGTTACTTTTTCATTGGGGTGCATCAAAATTGTTAAATCTCTTTTTGTCTCTTTTCAACACTTTATATTCCAAACAACTCAAATTTTCACTTATGACACAAATATGGAATTATAGGGTGTCAAAGAAAGGTCATATTTTTGGCTCAATGGGGCTGACTAGGGATACAATTTGAATGGCAGGGATAGGTAAAAATGGTAAGAAAAGGCTAACAAAGAAATGCCTGAGTCATCTTGTTACACCCCGTAATTCCAGGATATGTTTAAGAGAAGGTACGTAAGGAAATAAGACTTAAAAATTTGAACGAAAGAAAGAATTGTTTTCCAAGGAAAAATCTTCCGAACCTCGGGAAGGAAAAATTGTTCGTTAATGAGAATTGGGTTCTCAGAACTTTTTAATTGAGACTGTTGGAATTTATCGGAACTATGAAATTTTATTTTCAGAGTTGGATACGTGGGGCCCACCCGAGAAATTTTACGTTTTTGTGGGACCCACGAGGTTTCCGATATTTTATGGACGAATGGGAGGGCGACACGTGTCACACCCTCCCCACATGGGCTTGCTCGAAATTGGACCACGGTTAAGTGGTCAAGTGACCAAGGTTAAGTGTGACCAAGGTTAGTAGTCAAGTGGATGACAAGCTTGAGATAATTGACTAAGTCAATGAACCCACTTGGCTAGATATTTAATCCTCTTCATCCAAACCCCACAAGTGTTTTAATCTTGACCCTCCATTGTTTTATATATGCACACTAGTAGTAAGACAAGTATCCACACTTAGAATTTTTTTAGAGAAACTTAGAGCAAGACTTGAGGTGCTCTCGGCTTTGAGCTTTGTCCACACAAAAAAAAATTCGTTTGTGGTTCATAATTCACCATACTTTAACCCAAGGTTCCTAGGGGTATTGTAAGGATATCTCAATAGAAAGATCCCGGAAAAACGACTTTTTCACGTTAGTCGCAAGGCGAAAACCTAAGGTGTTCTTCAACTTTGAAGTTGGAAATGAAGGGAAGTTGTTTGTGAACTTCTAAGGGCTTCAAATAGCGGATTGTAGCGTGAAGGAAAAGAGCTAAGATTTTTAAGGAGCGACTTTAAATCTTGGAGTTATATAAGGGCTTATCAAGGTAACAATCTTGTCGTTTTAGTGATTAAAGATTACTTATTGTTGTAGTTATCGATATAACAAGCATGAGATATTTATATTGAAGATTGATAAGCGTTATGGATATTGGAACCACTAATCCGAAACTAGCATGTTTAGCCTTTGAGATTGCAATTCAATTTGGTTATTAGTTTAGTCGTCGCATGTTATATAATAAAGGAATTATAGTTGTTAAAGTTGTTTACGACTATATAACATGTTAGACTTAACAACTTGGATTGAAAAGAATTGGAAAAGACTTTGTGTTGTTGTACATTGTTAGCCGAGAATGACATTGGCTATGGAACTACTTAGTATTAATTGTGGGGCAGAATTTTACACGTATTGTAAGGCATGTAATCCTCTTTGATTGGTTGATGTGTTGAGCCTTAAATGTGGCATATTGGTTATTGATTTCGGGCCTTGAAAAAGGTGGAAAAGTACGTAGAAACAAAGGAAGTGCTGCCCAAATTTCTGTAGAATAAGAGACCTAGCACTTAGTATTATTCCACGTTGATAAGCTAGGAGTTGATAGACATGTTATGATTACTATAGGTTGAAGTACTACGTATAGCGTATTCTACTTGAAGGGTGGAATAGCTAACAAAGTTGAAGTACTTTGGAGCATTTTGCAACTTGTCGATAATCGTCGCGAGGTATGTGAACCTCTTCCTTCTTTTGGCATGATCCTACGTATGAAATAGCCATGTGATATTATTTCATGATTCCTTCTACTCTTAGAAGTTAAGAAGTATCCACGTTGTTGATTCTAAGTTAAAGGTATGTCAAAATTATCCTAAGACCTTACCAAGTCTTATGAGAGATGTTGGTAAGAATGGTTAGGAAGTTATGAGGTTTGATTTAAAGCTATGTGCCTTGATTTATTTGAAGTAAGTAAGTTGATTTTATATTTGAAAATGACTTGAATTTATAATTGAAAAGGGACTTGTTTTTATAAGTGAAAGTTATATGATTTTAAAGAGGATAAGTTACTTGGTTTTGGAAACATATGAAACTTTATTTTTCAAGTTATGAGACTTGATTTCTAAAAGTATAGATGGCATGATTTTACATGTATAAGTGACATGATTTTAAAGAATATATGATACGAGGTTTTAAGACTAATAGCCTTGAGTTTATAAGTGGAAATGACTTGATTTAAAAAGTATGGCTTCTTAATTTATTTCAAAAGTTAAGAAGATTGATTTCAAAAGAGTATGTGACTTGGGTTTTAAAAAGAAAGGAGTTTTATGATTCTTTTTAAGTATGTATGTACGTAGTACTTTTGGGTTTAGTCTCCCCAATGTGATAAGAAATAAAAGTGCCTAAAGTTTTCTAAAATAAAAGGTTGTTGTAATAGCTTTACGGGAAGTTGTTATAACGACATAAGAAGAAGTAAAAGGGTGGTTTAAAATATTATGTAAGGAAAATCACACCGAGCCCCACAGGCGGGCCGAATTATGCTACATGATTCCACAGTACACCGAGCCCCACAGGCGGGCCGGATTATGCTACATGATTCCACAGTACACCGAGCCCCACAGGAGGGCTGGATTATGCTACATGATTCCACAGTACACCGAGCCCCACAGGCGGGCCGGATTTTGCTACATGATTCCACAGTACACCGAGCCCACAGGCGAGCCGGATTATGCTACATGATTCCACAATACACCGAGCCCCACAGGCGGGCCGGATTATGCTACATGATTCCACAGTACACCGAGCCCCACAGTTGGGACGGATTATGCTACATGATTCCACAGTACACCGAGTCCCACAGACGGGCCGGATTATGCCACCTGATTCATCAGTACACCGTGTCCCGCAAATGGGCCGGATTACGTTATCACGTATGGATAATCAAAGTAAGCTCCCAAATAAGAAGTCCCTCCATAAAGGACCGAATTGTGTTATGTAAGATATGTAAGTTATGTGAAAAAACTTAATCGAATTCTTAAGTATGTATGTAAGGATGTGAGGTTGATTCTTATTGAAAGAAGGAAAAGAACGGTTAATGTACGATTGATTTCATGAGTTAAAATGGCACGGTAGGATCTGGTATTTCATTTTTATACTTGCCCCTATCATTCTTTTTATCTGATTATGATTTGGTTCTTGTACCTTATTTCCGTCCCATACTTTTGTTGTTATGGCCAGCCGAAGTGCGTTAAATGCCAGTGTTAGGTACACAGGTTGGTGATCCTTGCTCTTAGGATCTCTGTTCAGTCTTTGGGAAGAAACTCCATTTACTCCGGAGGCTTGTCTTTTGGTATGGGTCCATGTTGTTGTAGATTTATGTACATTCAGGGGTATGGCGGGGCCCTGTACCGTCACAGTTGTTATGTCAATACTCTTAGATGTCTGTAGTCATATCTTGTGGGTCAGCTTGTAAAAGAAAAATGATGTAACTGCTTTTGGCTACATATATATATATATATCCAGAGAGGTAGCCTTATCGGCTAACCTGTTATTTATTTCTTGTTGATTTATGTTATAAGTTTGATGTATGTTCCGCTGATTATCTCTGATGTATACCTGTAAGGGTGCCCAGGTAGGGCACCAGTCGCGGCCCGGGGTTGGGTCGTGACAAAAGTGGTATTAGGGCAGTTACTCCTCGGAAAGTGTCTACAGACCGTGTCTAGTAGAGTATTGGTTATCGGTGTGTTGTGCACCACATCTATAATCAGGAGGCTGCAGGACATTTAGGATTGGTATCCCTTCTTCTCACTCTGAGATCGTGCAATAGAGCTGTGTCATTAGGGTAGTCTCTCCCTAACGTGTTATGTTGATTGCAGCTATGAGAAAGGCAGCAGTGACACAGGAATGATGATATGGATTGCGTATCCAGGTTGGTAAAATTGTCGTATAGATGGTATTATGATGATGTATATCTGTACGAGCGTATTTACTTGGGTTCATATGTGTGTTTCCTATTATGACTATGAGTTACCATAAGTTGGTAAAGTCTTGATAAATACTTGGAAGGTGTGAAACAGTTTATTGAATCCACAACTAGGCTTTATGTATGTACTGACTTGGAATAGTCATAAGGGAATGAACGGTCTGAGATTGTGATAGACTCTTAAAAGAGATCATGTTTTATTGATTTGAGAGCATACCATGTTGTTAGATTAAGCTGTGTTGTACGTTAAGTGATTATGTGAATAATAATGGTATGGAGCAATTAGAGTTGTTGTGAGTGAGACAACGTGATTATTCGATATTAAGAAGCTACATTTCCTGTATGTGGGGACTGATAATGTAGGCTAAGGACATAGAATAGTTGTGAACCTTACTATATTGATGACCGCTGAGACCTTAGATGTATAAGACCTTCTCGGGCAGTAAGATTTATTTTAGACCAAGAATGAGAATTAAGTGCGACAATGGATCGGGTTATGAGCTGTTGCGGGTCAACCCGTAGCCCGGAATAGAATGGGGTCAGTTGGAGGTAGTCCCGCTATGTGATAGGGTCACGAGGGTGTAAGGCTCAAGTTTAGTTAGTCGTTGTACGAGTTCTTGGACGCGTTCCACCGGAACCGGGTTGGGAGAACAAAAAAATGACCAAGTTGGATATAGTAACCCCAAGGAATTGAAAACAGAAGCGATGATTGATATTATGTACGTATGCTAGAATAAGTTTGGAAGTACGAGAAGAATACGATAAGTAAGAAAAGGAGAGAACAAGGGTTGAAAGAATTGAAGTGTTTATAGTTATGACTAAGGAAAAGTTCGAAAAGAGAATCCTTATTGGCCATGAATGGGAGTAAATAGTGATGATGCACACTTTGGATTTGATTCCTCGTTTGGCTTATGATGGATGGATATGCATGTGCGATGTATTAGGGCCATATGTGGCATAATTAGGTTTCATTAAGTGTAGTTTTATGAGACTATACCGAGAAATGTTTAGATGGAGCTTCGAAAGAACATTCGGGGACGAATGTTTCTAAGGGGGGAAGAATGTTACACCCCATAATTCTAGGATATGTTTAAGATAAGGTACGTAAGGAAACAAGACTTAAAAATTTGAACGAAAGAAAGAATTGTTTTCCAAGGAAAAATCTTCCGAACCTCGGGAAGGAAAAATTGTTCGTTAATGAGAATTGGGTTCTCAAAACTTTTTATTTGAGACTGTTGGAATTTATCGGAACTATGGAATTTTATTTTCAGAGTTGGATACGTGGGGCCCACCCGAGAAATTTTACATTTTTGTGGGGCCCACGAGGTTTCTGATATTTTATGGACGAATGGGAGGGCGACACGTGTCACCCAACCCCACCCCCACCCCCCCCCCCCACATGGGCTTGCTCGAAATTGGACCATGGTTAAGTGGTCAAGTGACCAAGGTTAGTAGTCAAGTGGTTGACAAGCTTGAGATAATTGACTAAGTCAATGAGCCCACTTGGCTAGATATTTAATCCTCTTCATCCAAACCCCACAAGTGTTTTAATCTTGACCCTACATTGTTTTATATATGCACACTAGTAGCAAGACAAGTCTCCACACTTAGAATTTTTTTAGAGAAACTTAGAGCAAGACTTGAGGTGCTCTCGGCTTTGAGCTTTGTCCACACAAAAAAAATTTCGTTTGTGGTTCATAATTCACCATACTTTAACCCAAGGTTCCTAGGGGTATTGTAAGGATATCTCAATAGAAAGATCCCGGAAAAATGACGTTTTCACGTTAGTCGCAAGGCGAAAACCTAAGGTGTTCTTCAACTTTGAAGTTGGAAATGAAGGGAAGTTGTTTGTGAACTTCTAAGGGCTTCAAATAGCGGATTGGAGCGTGAAGGAAAGGAGCTAAGATTTCTAAGGAGCGACTTTAAATCTTGGAGTTATATAAGGGCTTATCAAGGTAACAATCTTGTCGTTTTAGTGATTAAAGATTACTTATTGTTGTAGTTATGGATATAAACAAGCATGAGATATTTATATTGAAGATTGATAAGCGTTATGGATATTGGAACCACTAATCCGAAACTAGCATGTTTAGCCTTTGAGATTGCAATTCAATTTGGTTATTAGTTTAGTCGTCGCATGTTATATAATGAAGGAATTATAGTTGTTAAAGTTGTTTACGACTATATAACATGTTAGACTTAACTTGGATTGAAAAGAATTGGAAAAGACTTTGTGTTGTTGTACATTGTTAGCCGAGAATGGCATTGGCTATGGAACTACTTAGTATTAATTGTGGGGCAGAATTTTACACGTATTGTAAGACGTGTAATCCCCTTTGATTGGTTGATATGTTGAACCTTAAATGTGGCATATTGGTTGTTGATTTCGGGCCTTGAAAAGGGTGGAAAAATACGTAGAAACAAAGGAAGTGCTGCCCAAATTTCTGTAGAATAAGAGACCTAGAACTTAGTATTATTCCACGTTGATAAGCTAGGAGTTGATAGACATGTTATGATTACTATAGGTTGAAGTACTACGTATAGTGTATTCTACTTGAAGGGTGGAATATATAACAAAGTTGAAGTACTTTGGAGCATTTTGCTACTTGTCGATAATCGTCGCGAGGTATGTGAACCTCTTCCTTCTTTTGGCATGATCCTACGTATGAAATAGCCATGTGATATTATTTCATGATTCCTTCTACTCTTAGAAGTTAAGAAGTATCCACGTTGTTGATTCTAAGTTAAAGGTATGTCTAAATTATCCTAAGACCTTACCAAGTCTTATGGGAGATGTTGGTAAGAATGGTTAGGAAGTTATGAGGTTTGATTTAAAGCTATGTGCCTTGATTTATTTGAAGTTAGTAAGTTGATTTTATATTTGAAAATGACTTGAATTTATAATTGAAAAGGGACTTGTTTTTATAAGTGAAAGTTATATGATTTTAAAGAGGATAAGTTACTTGGTTTTGGAAACATATGAAACTTTATTTTTCAAGTTATGAGACTTGATTTCTAAAAGTATAGATGACATGATTTTACAGGTAGAAGTGACATGATTTTAAAGAATATATGATACTAGGTTTTAGGACTATAAGCCTTGAATTTATAAGTGAAAATGACTTGATTTAAAAAGTATGGCTTCTTAATTTATTTCAAAAGTTAAGAAGATTGATTTCAAAAGAGTATGTGACTTGGGTTTTAAAAAGAAAGGAGTTTTATGATTCTTTTTAAGTATGTATGTACGTAGTACTTTTGGGTTTAGTCTCCCCAATGTGATAAGAAATAAAAGTGCCTAAAGTTTTCTAAAATGAAAGGTTGTTATAATAACTTTATGGGAAGTTGTTATAACGACTTAAGAAGAAGTAAAAGGGTGGTTTAAAATATTATGTAAGGAAAATCACACCGAGCCCCACAGGTGGGCCGAATTATGCTACATGATTCCACAATGCAAGGCCACAAAGGGCCGAATTATGCTACATGATTCCACGATGCACCGAGCCCCACAGCGGGCGGATTATCTTACATGATTCCACAAGACAGAGCCCTACAGGCTGGCGGATTATGCTACATGATTCCACGATGCAGAGCCCCAGCGGGAGGCGGATTATGCTACATGATTCCACAAGATGCTGAGCCCACAGCGGGCGGATTATGCTACATGATTCCACAAGATAGGCCCAGCATGCGGGCCGGATTATGCTACATGATTCCACAGTACACCGAGCCCCATAGGCGGGCCGGATTATGCCACCTGATTCATCAGTACACCGTGTCCCACAAATGGGCCGGATTACGTTATCACGTATGTATAATCAAAGTAAGCTCCCAAATAAGAAGTCCCTCCATAAAGGGCCGAATTATGTTATGTAAGATATGTAAGTTATGTGGAAAAACTTAATCGAATTCTTAAGTATGTATGTAAGGATGTGAGGTTGATTCTTATTGAAAGAAGGAAAAGAACGGTTAATGTACGATTGATTTCATGAGTTAAAATGGCACGGTAGGATCTGGTATTTCATTTTTATACTTGCCCCTGTCATTCTTTTATACAGTTATGATTTGGTTACTATACCTTATTTCCGTCCCATACTCGGTACCTATTGTACTGACCCCCTTCGGGGTGCTGCGTTCATGCCCGCAGGTGTTAGGTACACAAGTTGGCGATCCTTGCTCTTAGGATCTCTGTTCAGTCTTTGGGAAGAAGCTCCATTTACTACGGAGGCTTGTCTTTTGGTATGGGTCGCTGTTGTTGTAGATTTATGTACATTCAGGGGTATGGCGGGGCCTTGTCCCGTCACCGTTGTTATGTCAATACTCTTAGAGGTCTGTAGTCATATCTTGTGGGTCAGCTATTAAAAGAAAAAAAATGTAACTGCTTTTGGCTACATATATATATATATATATATATATATATATATATATATACGTCCAGGGAGGTAGCCTTATCGGCTAACCTGTTGTTTATTTCTTATTGATTTATGTTATAAGTTTGATGTATGTTCCGCTGATTATCTCTGATGTATACCTGTAAGGGTGCCCAGGTAGGGCACCAGTCGCGTCCCGGGGTTGGGTCATGACACATCTCCCTAACATGTATATCCTAACTATTTCGCCACAAATAGCAAGCATGCAGACACATAGGTTTAATCATTAACAATGCATAAATCAAGCAAGATACCCCAAATAGTTCGATTTCATGAATTTTTAGCATATCTAACCTAAGTGTTCAGATGGTTGCTTCTAATTCCATTACATTATTCAACCTTACTTCACTAGGCGTTTCAAGTAACTACAACATGCATGATCTTAAAAAAAATTATGACTCAAAAATACTCAAAAACAAACAAAACAAATCAAAAAGACTCAAAAACAATAAAACACCCCCCAAACTTAAATCACACATTGTCCCCAATGTGTGCAAGACTAAAAAATAAAAGAAAAATGGGACAACTTACAAACTTGGTTTAAAGTGGTGGCGGTGGATAATGCATGGCAGATAACATCAGAAATCCCGTCAAAATGGAAGAGGGAAATCGTTTCTAGGGCTCTTTTATTTTTCAGATTTTTCGTTGTGGCGCTGTGGCCCTGAGATCGGCGCCGTGGCACCCAAACATTTGTGCCCCTCTGAACTTCCGGTGACGTGGCGCTCTGATTTGGCGCCACGACACCCAAACATCAGAGACCTTCTGAACTTTCGGCGCCGCGGCCCTGCATCCGGCGCCGTGGCGCCCAACCTCCTACGCCTTTCTGCTTCTCGGTGCCATGGCCCTCTGCTGGGCGCCGTGGAGCCGAGCCGATTTTCTCTTCTCTTAACGTTTTCGTCCTCCAGTTTTTGGCCCTGTACCTGTCATCACAACATGCAAACAATACCTTCCGTGAGACTGTTCTAACTAAAACTAAATTGCATAAAATAAAATAACCTTGGGTTGCCTCCCAAGTAGCGTTGTCTTTAACGTCTTTTAGTCGGACGCAAGTTCCTTATAAAGAGGCATGGGGTAAATTAACCCCACAGCCTATCCATTTCATAAACAATTTTCTCTTTCGCCTTCTGTTTTTCTTCTTCTCTTTTTTCTTAAGAGAAGGTTAGCGTTCTACTTTATCTTGTGGTGATTTCCTTTGCTTTGGCTGTCTTTGGCTCAACCGATGTCTTGTGATTGCTAACTGCAAAACACTTGCTTATGACTGGGGGTTCAACGATGTGTTTAAATACCTTGAACACCATCTCTTCATTCTCAACTCTAAGTGTCAGCTCGCCCTTCTCCACATCAATCAGGGCTCTCCCAGTTGCCAAGAATGGTCTTCCCAAGATCATAGGGATTTCATCATCTTCCTCCATATCAAGGATGAGGAAGTCCGCAGGAAAGAAAATTTTTCCCACCTTAACCAATACATCTTCAATCATTCCCCTGGGATGCACCACTGTCCTATCCGCCAACTGCAAGCTCACAGTGGTTGGTTTGGCTTCATCCAAACCCAACTTTTTGAAAACGGACAAAGGCATGAGATTTATGTTGGCCTCCAAATCACACAGGGCCCTGTTACATGTTACTCTACCAATTGTGCAAGACAATGTGAAGCTCCCTGGATCCTTGAGTTTGGGGGGCAATTTCTTCTGCAATATGACACTGCATTCCTCTGTCAATGCCACTATCTCATACTCAGCTAGCTTCTTCTTTTCCCCCAGAATTTCCTTCATAAATTTGAAGTAAGTAGGCATTTGCTCCAATGCCTCAATGAACGGAATGTTAATGTGCAGCTTTCTGAATACCTCCAAGAACTTGGAGAATTGCTTATCAACTGCTTTCCTTTGCAATCTCTGAGGGTAAGGAATCTTCTCTGTGTATTCCCTCACTGGAACTGTTGGAACCTTCTCTAACATAGGGCGGTCCTCAGTAACCCCCTCCTTCTCTGCATCTACTCTCTATTCTACCACAGGATGGGGTGTAGGCTGTTCTAGCTGCTTTCCACTTCTCAGCTGCACTGTCTGGCACTGCTATCTGGGATTCATTTCTGTATTACTAGGAAGAGTGCCCTGTGGCCTGTTGTTTGCCATCTTTGCTAGTTGTCCCACCTGCGTCTCCAAATTCCTGATAGAGGATCTTGTCTCTGCCATGAACTGGGTCTGTGAGTTGGTGAGTGTCAACAGGGCTGCTCTCAACTCATCTGGATTTTCTTGTTGAGCAGGTGAACAGAATTGTTGTGAAGATGAGGCCTGAATGAATGGTTGTTGACTCTGGTATTGACCTCGGAACTGGTTCTGCTGCCCTTGATCACCCCTCCATAAAAAGTTAGGGTGATTCCTCCACCATGAATTGTAGGTATTTGAATAGGGGTTGTTCTGGGGCCTTTGGTAATTCCCCACTGTCTGACATTCTGCTTGCTCAATAGAGATGTTGTTGGGATCTGCTGATGGGAACCTATAAAAGGTATGAGGACCCCCACACATCTCACAACTCAATGGCATATGAACTGCATTCACTGACATTGTGTTCTGCTGCAGTTGCTTGGTCAAGAGAGCAACCTGCGCATTTAACGCGGTGATGGCATCAATCTCATGAACTCCTATTGCTCTCCTTCCACTTACCCCTCTGTCATCTGTCACATGGTTATTTGTGGCCATGTCTTCTAGCAAATCATGGGCCTCATGTGCTAGGTTCCACCTGCAGCTGCGTCAATGATGGTTCTTGTGGTCCCGCTTAGCCTATTGCAGAAAATATGGATCAAATTCCACAGCTCAATGCTATGATGTGGACACTTTCTCTGCAAATCTTTAAATCTCTCCCAAGCCTCATAGAGTGACTCTCCATCAGCCTGGTAAAAATTGTTCAACTCTCATCTCAGCTTAGCTGCTTTGGACGGTGGAAAGAACTTTGCTAAGAACTTCTGTGCCAACTCCTGCCATGTGAATAAAGAATTTGTCGGCAGGGAATTCAACCTAACTTTTGCTCTATCCCTGAGTGAGAAGGGAAAAAGCCTCAATCGGATGGCGTCGTCAGTAACGCCATTATACTTTAAAGTTGCACACAACTCCAAGAAATTCGCTATGTGCATATGAGGATCTTCAGATGGCAATCCTACGAATTGAACTGTATTCTGCACCATACTCAGGATCGCAGGCTTAATTTCAAAATTATTTGCTCCTATTACTGGGAGCCTGATGCAAGTTTGTGCTCCATTCACCCTTGGCAGCACATAATCTCCCAAGCTTCTCTCAGCTTGGACCTGGACCCTTTCTTCCACATCCATTGGTAACCTCCGGGGCATCCTCTGGTTAGGTTGGTGATCACCTAACCCTTCGTTCATCTCATTGTTATTCTGCAAGCCTCCCATTGCTATTAAGGCCAAAATTCGTTTGTTTCTCCGGTTTTTCTTGCAAGTCTTTTCAATCTCCGGGTTGAAGGGAACAAGTGTATCTGCTCCTCTTCTCCTTCGTATAAACTAGATTCCTGCAACAGATCAAAATTGACAAACGGATCACGGCGCACGGTTTCACCAAATAAAAAAAAAAGTAATAAAAAGAAAAATAAAAACCAAATTAGAAATTAAGAATAGATAGAATGATATTGAACTACGCCAATCCCCGGCAACGGCGCCAAAAACTTGATGCGC
This sequence comes from Przewalskia tangutica, assembly GCA_029844215.1. NCBI lineage: Eukaryota > Viridiplantae > Streptophyta > Magnoliopsida > Solanales > Solanaceae > Przewalskia > Przewalskia tangutica. Next base: position 86,920,321 of record CM056734.1, read on the forward strand.
GATTTATGCACACACTAAACGCAAGTGCACGTGTCGTGACAAGTAATATAGTCTAGAAGACCGAGTTATCGTCCTCAGGGATTAGTGTCCAATTATCAACTTCTATTCTGTAGTATCTATTTGGTAACCGATAATTTGATGAATTGTTTATAGCTATGATTATAGATGCTAACTAAACTACTTTATTTTACTTCAGATATGGTGGAAATAGGGCTTCCAAATTTCTTCAACTATCCGCTCGCTTTACTCGTTAATGCAAATAATTATGGTTCTTCTTCTATTTTGAAATAACAGGTTAACTAAGCCGTTTTATACTCCTGTTAAGGTAATATAAACACTCAACCCCAATGTAGAACCCTTCTATCTTTCGATGACAAGATTGACTACAAAGGAGGATTAAGAACAATAACCTATCAAACTACACAAGTATCGGGGTACTTTCGTCCACGATTTAACCTATGTTTATTCAACTGTAGCATATTCACAATCTCCCCTTTCGGATTTCGATTCGAAATCATATAAGTTATGATAATTAGTGATCAATTAATTACCAAGCAATCAAAACAAATATTGAATAAATCTAAAAAATAATAAGAAGAAACCAAAACATGCATTGATTCATAAGAACGAGGTTCAAGTGATTCGACATGGAAAGTCCTAAATTAAGTTAGTTCCTAGCCATAGACATGCCAAGAACTAAACTAATATCCAACATAAACTAAAAAGAAATAAAATAAAGAACAAGAAATTACACAAAAGTAAGTCTTCAATCTTGATCTCCAAGTTGTGATGAATTGTCAAGTGTGGGATCCCTCAAAATCTGACCTAAGGGTCCTTTTTATACCACAAAAAACGTCCAACAACTTTTCCTTCTTGGCCTTGGCCCATTCCAATTCGGATTTGGCAATTTTCCCGCCTTGGCGCCGAAACTCCTGCGGTTCTCTGTTCTTTGGGCACTGTGGCGCTCTGCTGCTGCTGGTTGGTGTCGCCGCGGCGCCGCTCTGTTTCTCGCCCGGGTTGCCAACTTTTTAGCTTTTTGAGCTTTGGAACCTCTGTTTCTGCCCTCTTTTCACTCCTTTTCACCAATGTGCCACTTTAAAACATTATGACTCAAAAGAAAGAAAATCTATCCTAAGACGACACATATTTGTACAAAAATGGGCAAAAGACTAACTAAAAATGACTCAAAAGGTGTATATAAAATACACCGATCAGTCTCCATTCCAGTAACTTCCAGTGATTTTTCAGCCAATTAGCACCTAGGTGCCTCTCAGAAGAACCGTGGTGCCGACACATATTTTTCAGGTTTCCTGGGCGGAATTGGAGAGGGTTTTTATGGTCCGAAAGACAACTTTTCTCAAGTATAAAATCCCCAGACCCTGCTCATATACGGGATTCTATACCATATTCTAAACACAACTTTGGAGAGGAGAAAATGAGGCAAGACACAATTGGAGACATCTCATTGTTCAAGTTATTTTCTTTCCTTTACTTTATTTCAGTTTATGTTGGATTATAAATTAGTTCTTGACATTGCAATGATTAGGAGCTAATTACTTTAGTAGGATTTCCATCGAATCTTCTTGAAACTCTTTCATATAGTTAATGCATTGTTATTGATTTCTTCTTCATCATATTAAGATCTATTCAATATTGTTATGATTTCTTGATAATTAACTAGCTATTAATTGTCATCACTTACATGATTTCGAATCGAAAGTCTGAAAGATGAGATTTGAATATGTTGTAATTGTCTAGACATAGGTTAAAATCGTGGACGAAAGTACCCCGATACTTGTGTAGTAATTAAGGTTAATGTTCTTAATCCTCATGTGTGGTAAAACTTATCATAGAAATATAGAAGGTTTCTGCACTAGGTTGAGCTCTTGTATGTCCTAACCGGAATATAATGACAGATTAGTTAACCTGCTATCTTAATAAGAAGAAGAATCATTAGCATTGCATTAACACGTGAAATAGTGGATAGTTGAGGAGATTGGAACCCTATTTCCTTCATAACTGTTATAAACCCAAAGTCTTATAATCTTTAGTTTATTTCCTGCACTTAGTCATAATTCTTAGTTATAATTCTCAAACAAAATAACGGTTGCCAAATAGATACCATATGATAGATAATCGGTACTTAATAAACCAGTCTCTGTGGACGATAAACTCGGTCTTACAAATCTTTATTACTTGAACGATACGTATACTTGCGTAAACACTTAGAAATATCGCAACAAGGTTTTGGCGCCATTGCTGGGGACTGGCGTACTGTTAATATCGATTTATCTATTCTTATTTCTAATTTGGTTTTTTTATTTTCAGTTTTTTTATTTTTATTTTTGCTTTAGTGTTGTTTGCCGTGATCTATTTGCTGTTTTTGATTAGTCTCAGGAACTTAGTTTATGCGAAGTAGGAGAGGAGCAGACACTTCTATCCCTCTGAACCCTGAGATTGAAATATTATGCAGATAGAACAGGAAAGAGAAAAGAGCAGCTGATTCCTTAGCAATGGGAGATCAGCGAAAAAACAATTTGGTGGATGATGAGTTACCGCCTGTCTTAAGACAAGTCCCTGCAGAAAGGAGCTTGGAGGACTATGTGATGCCTACTATTATAGGGGTGCAGACTTGCATCAGGCTTCCAGCTGTTGAAGCCAATAATTTCGAAATCAAACCAGCAATCTTGCACATGGTCCAAGGTTCAGTCCAGTTTGGGGGATTACCGTCTGAAGATCCTCATTTGCATCTAGCAAATTTTCTGGAGATGTGTGCAACCTTTAAATACAATGGTGTCACTGATGATGCCATACGGTTGAGACTCTTCCCATTCTCACTCAGGGATAGAGCAAAGTGCTAGCTGCACTCATTACATGCAAAATCCATCACTACATGGCAAGACTTAGCCCAAAAGTTCCTTGCCAAGTTCTTCCCTCCATCTAAAGCAGCAAAGCTCAGAGGAGAGCTTAATAATTACTATCAGATGGATGGAGAGTCACTCTATGATTCATGGGAGGTGTTCAAAGATTTACAGAGGAAGTGCCCACATCATGAGATTGAGAAGTAGATGCTAGTCCACATATTTTACAATGGACTGAGTGGTACAATTCATACCATCATTGATGATGCAGCAGGAGGTACGTTCATGAGAAAGAGTGCCAATGAGACACATGATCTGTTAGAAGACATGGCCACAAACAACCATCAGGGGGCATATGAGAGAGCAATGAACATCAGGAAAGTGGCCGGGATTCATGAGCTAGATGTTATCACTACATTGACTGGACAGGTAGCCACTTTGATAAAGCAGATGCAGCAGAGTACCATGGCAGTTAAAGCAGTTCAGACACCAGCTAGATGCGAAATTTGTGAGAGTCCCCATACTTTTGATAGATGCACAACAGTGGACCCAAACAATGTGCCTATGGAGCAGGTTCAGGCAGTGGAGAATTTTCAGAGACACTACAACAATCCATTCTCCAACACATATAATCTAGGGTGGAGAAATCACCCAAATTTTTCATGGAAGAATGAACAAGGGCAGCAACCACCATTTCAGGCATCATCCTCACGACAATTCAGCCCACCAGACCCACAAGAGAAGCCAGATGACATAAAAGCAGCATTATTAACCGTGGCCAATTCTCAGACTCAATTCATGGCAGAAACTAGGTCTTCAATTTCATCATTAGCCAATACCTAGGCACAGTTTATGACAGAGACCAAGCAGTTCATGACAGAAACAAGATCCTCCATTAGGAACTTGGAGACTCAGAACGGGCAGTTGGCAGGGAAGTTGAATGACAGACCTCAGGGAACTCTCCCTAGTGATACAGTGATGAACCCTAGGGAGTAATGCCACCCAAGCAGTGGTTGAAAAGGAAAAGGATGTGGGGCAGACAATTGAAATAGTAAAGGAGGGGGTTACTGCTGACCGCCCTACTTTAGAGAAGGCTCCACCTGCTGTTAGCGATATTTCGACTTCTCACGCAAGCGTACACATCATAGTCTGTAAGACCGAATATCATCCACAGAGACTGATTTCTAAGTACCGTTCATCTATTTTATGTTATCTATTTGACAATCGATATTTGATTGAGGTTGTTGTTTAACTACTAGAATAGTTGCAAGATTTAAACTAATAAAGTTGTAATCAGTTATGAATGAATTAGGGCTTCCAAAATCCTCGACTATCCACTTTATTCAATCCTTACTGCGATTAGAATGATTCTTCTTCTTCGTTAAGATAGCGGTTAACTAGACTGTCTTATATTCTGGTTAGGACATATAATCACTCAACCCCAGTGTAGAACCATTCTATATTTCTATGATAGGATTTACCACATAGGAGCATTAAGAACAGTAACCTATAATGCTACACAAGTATCGGGGTACTTTCTTCCGCGATTTTAACCTATGTCTAGTCAATTACAGCATATCCAATTCTCACCTTTCAGAATTTTGATTCGAAATCATATAGGTTATGATAATTAGTGATCAATTAATTATCAAACATTCATACCAAATATTGACTAAATCTTAATCAAGTGAAGAAGAAATCAAACTACTGCATTAATTCATGAATAAAAGTTTCAAGCAATTCATAAGGAAAGCCCTAATAGAGTGTTTAGCTCCTAGCCATAGTCACACTAAGAACTAACACAATATTCATACATAAACTGAATTAAAAACTAAAGAAAGGAAATTATGTAGAACAAAGTCTCCAATTGTAGCTCCAAATCCGACTTGTGTTGTGTTGTTTTGTAGAATAACCAACCTCCTTCACTAAACCAATCCCTAAGGCTTAAATATCCTCTAATTTTCGTGCTCTATGGACCAATCTGCCCTTAGCCAATTTTCCTTCAGAACTGAAATTTTCCGCTGCCACTACACCGCACAATCGCGGTCAAACTCCTACAACTTCTCAAAGACAAATGGTACCGCAGATCGTTTCAGTGGCTCCGCGGTGCTGAAAGTCCTGTGGCTCCTCGGTAATTATGGCACCGCGGTTCTGCAGAGTGGCACCGCGGTGCTGCCTTCATTCGCTCTAAGTTGCCAACTTTTGTCCTTTTCGCCTCGGGAGCACCTTTTCTGCCCAGTTCTCATTCCTTTTTGCCATTTTGCCTTTTTTGCACCGCTGTGACTCAAAAGAAAGAAAAACAAACCTACTACTATACTAAACACAACAAAATGAGTAAAATACCAATTAAAAATGACTCAAAAGGCGTATATAAAATACGCCTAACAAATACCCCCAAATTTAACCTTTGCTCGCCCTCGAGCAATGATCATAACAAAACAAAGACACAAAAACAAAAGACTTAATGACTCAAATCAAACAGTTGCACAAGGTTACTTAGAAACACATGAACATCAGTTGGGATAATATGTAGGAACATATATAACATGAATTTAGCAATCTAGAATTTCAAGTAAGATATTTCGCAAATTCATTTCAATCATAAGTAATGGAAGAATGAATACATAACCTATGCATATCAATTTCATTTAGTTCTATGGGTCTGTTTACTTGCTATTCTCCACTAATCATAGACATACATACTAGATATCCTCAAGACTTTTCAGGGTTGTAATGTAGGCTTAGGCAAGAGTAGGTAAAAATAGGCATTTAGGCTCAATTACGTACCATAAGCATTTTCTCATTCAACCGTTTTGTCCTTCTTTTTGGTATTCTTTTCAGTTCATACCTATCATTCCCCTTTTCTCTTTTTGAGAGTATGAATCCATTTATATAGGCACCCCCTAACTTAAGCTTTTACAACAATTTTTTTTATTGGGGTGCATCACTTTTTACTCTCTTTTTGTATTCATTTTTCATCCCAATTTTTCAATTACTGCTTATGGCACACGAGGGAATCATGGGGTGTCAAAGAAAACAACTTATTTTATGCTCAAAGGGGCTGACTAGGGATACATTTTAGTGCAAGGTAGGCAATGAATGGTAAGAAGGGCTAGCAAAGAAATGCCTGAATCATCTCCCTAACATGTATATCTTAACTATTTCGCCTCAAATAACAAGCAAGCATACATTTTTCAATTGACAACACATAGGCTAAGCCTCAAATATTCCAAATAATCAAATTTTCATGAATTTTTGGCATATCTAACTTAAGCACACTGATTTTAGCCTCTCATTCCACTACATTATCCCACTTAGTTCACTAGACGTTCCAAATAAGCACAACATGCTAATTTTTTTTGACTCATATAAAACACAAAAACAAACAAAAGACTCAAAAGTAGACACAAAAATAAAAATAAGATAAGAACTCCCCCCAAACTTAAACTACACATTGTCCCAAATGTGTAAAAGACTCAAAAATTAAAATGGGATGACTTACAGACATACAGCGGTTCAAAATGGTGATGGTGGCGGCGGATACTGCATAGTGACGATATTTGTGGGAGGAGATTTGGCGATTCAGGGCCTTTTTTATTTTTTTCGGAAGTCGCTAATCGGCCCGTTTGCATAGTGGCACGCGATGCCTAAAATCTTGGTTCAAATTTCAGACCATGATCCTGTAGAATGACACCGTGGTGCTGACACAATTTCGTGTTTTCAGCGTCTTTTTGTGCTCCCTTTCCACTTTGTTCACCTGCCATCACAACACCATAAAAATACCAAAAGTGATACTGTTCTAAGTAAATTAAATTGCATAATTTAAAAAAATTAGGTTGCCTCCCAAGTAGCGCTGTCTTTAACGTCTTTTAGCCGGACGCAAGTTCCTTATTAAATCATTGGAGTAAATTAACCCCACAACCTATCCACATAAGGATCATTCTCCTCTTTCTCACTCTGTTTTTCTTTTTCACAGGAGGGGGTTCAGTAGGTTTTACATGTTTGTCAGCTTTAATGTCATCTACTTTTGTTGCAGCTTTCTTGCTGACCTGTGGGTTCACCGTTGTAAGAATTATCTCCCTAGCTTTGGCCTGTGTTGGCTGAACTGTTGTGTCAGCTGTGCTGACTGCAAAACACTTGTTGATGGCTTGGGATTCAATTGTGAAACCACGTAATTCCAGGACGAGTATATAATAATCTACGTAAGGAAACAAGACTTAAAAATTTGATCGAAGGAAAGAATTGTTATTTTTAAGGAAAATCCTTCCGAACCTCGGGAAGGAAAAATGGTTGTTAATGAGAATTGGGTTCTCAAATTCGTTATTGAGACTTATGGAATTTATCAGAATTTTATTTTCGGATTTGGTCACGTGGGGCCCACTCGGGAAATTTTACGTTTCTGTGGGGCCCACAAGGTTTTTGATATTTTGACCAATTATGAAAATTTTGGGAAATGAAATATTTTAGACCAATGGGAGGGCGACACGTGTCACCCTCCACATGGGCTTGTTGGATGAAAAAAAATGGACCAAGTCAACTAGACAAGTGGGAGCTTGATATAATTAACCTAATCTTAGCCATCCATATGTTTTAATCATAGCCATTGGTTGTATTATATATATCTACATACTACTAGTTCAAGACTAGAATTCCATACTTAGAAAAAAAAATCAAGAACCTTGTGTGCCTAAAGTGAGGCTCTCGGCCAAGCTCTCAAACAAGAAAAGAAATTTTTCAATCTTGCTTCATAAATCCCAATATTCAAACCCAAAATTCCTAAAGGTATTCTAAGGATATCCCAACACAAAAATCCCGGAAAAACTACGTTTTTACGTTAGTCGCAAGATGAAAATCTAAGCTGTTCTTCAACTTTGAAGTTGGAAATTGAAGAGAAGTTGTTTAAGAACTTCTAAGGGTTGCTTGGAGTGGATTGAAATGTCAAGAAGAGGAGCTAAAGTTGCTAAGGATCGAGTTTAGGTTTTGGATTGTATTCGGGATTAAAAGAGGTAATAATCTCCGTCTTGCTATTGTAATTCAAGATTTCATGTTGTAGTAGTTGATAGATGAGCATGTGATATTTAGAATGAAGATTGATAAATGTTATGGAAATTGAAAGCTTAAATCAGATTGGCATGTTAGCCATTAAAAATTAGAAATCAATTTGGTCGATAGTTATAATCGTCGCATGTTGTATAAGAAAGGGATTATAGTTGTTATTATTGATTGCGACTCTATAACATGTTAGAATAACAACTTGGATTGAAAAGGAATTGGAAAAGAATAGATGTGGTGTTATCCTTGTGATTGCCGAAAATGGCTCAAGTTATTGGACAGTTTTACTTTAATTGTGGGGCAGAATTTTATACGTCATGTTAGACGTATAATCCCCTTTGAATTGCTGGTTTGTTGCGCCTTAAATGTGGCATGTTGGTTGTTGATTTTGGGCCTTGAAAAAGGTGGAAAAGTACGTAGAAACAAAGGAATTGCTGCCCAAATTTCTGTAGAATAAGAGACCTAGCACTTAGTATTATTCCACGTTGATAAGCTAGGAGTTGATAGACATGTTATGGTTATTATAGGTTGAAGTACTACGTTTAGCGTATTCTACTTGAAGGGTGAAAAAGCTAACAAGATTGAAGTACTTTGGAGCATTTTGCTACTTGTCGATAGTCGTCGCGAGGTATGTGAACCTCTTCCTTCTTTTGGCATGTTCTACGTATGAAATATACATGTGGTGTTATTTCATTATTCCTTCTACTCTTAGAAGTTAAGAGGTACGTATGTTGATTTACTCTATGTAAAAGGTATGTCTAAGTTATCCTAAGTTCTTACCAAGTCTTATGGGGTATGTTGGTAAGAGTCGTTAGGAAATATTTGGAGTCGAGTTGACTTTGCTAATTTACTGCACTAATGAGAATAGGTATCGAACAAGCCATTGCAGCGTTAATAAAAAAAATGTATCGACAATCAATTATATTGAAATAAGTAGAATTCTCCATATGCATAGAAACTAAGATAAGACAAAATTGTATTACATTTTCTAGATCATGACTGCTTTAATAAGATCGTTATAAACGGGTATAACCTATTCACAGCTCACAAAAGTATATGTTACTTAATTTAAAGAGTTTATGTTATGAAGTTTTAAGACTAAGAACCTTGATTTCTTAAAAGATTATGACTTTATTTTTCAAGTTATGGGACTTGATTCTTAAAGAAAGGAATGACTTGATTTAAAAGTATGGTTTCCATGATTTATTTCAAAAGTTAAGAGGCTTGATTTCAAAAGAGAATGTAACTTGAGTTTTCAAAAGAAGAAGTTTATTGATTTAAAAGAGAAGGTGTGGCATGAATCTCTTATAAGTATGCATGTACGTAGTACTTGTGGGTTTAGTTTTCCCTAATGTTGTAAGAAATGAAAGTGCCTTAAGTTCTCCAAGATGAAAGGTTGTTATGATAGCTTTATGGGAATTTGTTATAATGACTTAAGAAGAAGTAAGAAAAGATGGTTTAAAATGTTATGGATATGATTTACCGCGTCCCAGAATGGGCTGGCAATATACCTTTATAGGAAGACTTATGTGACTTTACCGCGTCCCAGAATGGGCCGGGCAGTATGCCTTTATGGGCAGACTTATGTGACTTTACCGCATCCCAGAATGGGCCGGGCAGTATACCTTTATGGGCAGACTTATGTAACTTTACCGCGTCCCAGAATGGGCCAGGCATTATACATTTATGGGCAGACTTATGTGACTTTACTGCGTCCCAGAATGGGTCGGGCAGTATACCTTTATGGGCAGACTTATGTGACTTTACCACGTCCCAGAATGGGCCGGGCAGTATACCTTTATGGGCAGACTTATGTGACTTTACCGCGTCCCAGAATGGGCTAGGCAGTATACCTTTATGGGCAGACTTATGTGACTTTACCGCGTCCCAGAATGGGCAGGACAGTATACCTTTATGAGCAGACTTATATGGCTTTACCGCATCCCAGAATGGGTCGGGCAGTATACATTCGTGGGAAGACTTCTTATGATTTCACCGTGTCCCATAAATGGGCCGGGTTACGTTATCACGTATGGATAATCAGAGTGAGCTTCAAAATGAGACGTCCCTCCATAAAGGGCCGGATTATGTTATGAAAGATACGTAAGTTATATGTTTATGAACTTGACGATTTATCCTAAGTATGTATGTAAGAATTTGATTATAACTCCTATTGAAAATTGGAAAAGATAATAAGGTGCGATTAAGTTCATGAGTTGTAATGGCACGGTAGGATCTGGTATTTACTTTTTATACTTGCCCCTGTAATTTTTTTGTACAATTATGATTTATTTACTGTACCTTATTTCCATTCCATACTCACTGTTATCGACCTTCGGGCTGCATTCATGCCCGCAGGTATTAGGTACACAAGTTGGTGATCCTTGCTCTTAGGATCTCTGTTCAGTTTTTGGGAAAAGACTCCATTTACTCCGGAGGCTTATCTTTTGGTATGGATCCCTGTTGATGTAGATTTATGTATATTCAGGGGTATGGCGGGGCCCTGTCCCGTCACAGTGATTATGTCAAAATTCTTAGAGGTCTGTAGTCATATCTTGTGGGTCGGCTTATAAAGAAAAATGATGTAACTGCTTTTGGCTTTGTATATATATATATATGTCTAGGGAGGTAGCCTTATCGGCTAGCCTGTTGTTTATTTCCTGTGAATGTATGTTATGAGTGTCATGTATGTTCCGCTGATTTTCTCTGATGTATACCTGTAAGGGTGCCCAGGTAGGGCACCAGTCGCGGGCCCGGGGTCGGGTCGTGACATCAATGGTGGATTTGAACACTTTGAACACCATTTCTTCCTCCTGAACCCTTAGTCTCAGTTCTCCATTTTCTACATCAATTAGAGCTCTTCCCGTTGCAAGGAAAGGTCTCCCCAAAATGATGGGTATTTCATCATCCTCCTCCATGTCAAGAATGAGGAAGTATGCAGGGAAGAAGAACTTTCCCACCTTGACAAGCACATCTTCCACTATGCCTCTATGGTGCACCACGGTTAGGTCAGCCATCTGCAGATTTACTGTGGTTGGTGTGGCTTCCCCCAAATCCAATCTCTTGAACACAGACAGAGGCATGAGATTGATACTAGCCCCTAAATCACACAATGACATGTTGCATGTCACCTTACGAATAGTGCAGGGCAAGGTAAAGCTTTCTGGATCCTTCAGCTTTGGAGGCAGTTTCCTTTGCACGATGGCACTGCACTCTTCTGTCAAAGATATTGTCTCATACTCCGCCAACCTTCTCTTTTTTCCAAGTATATCCTTCATGAATTTAAAGTTTACTGGCATCTGTTCTAGTGCTTCAATGAAGGGTATATTTATGTGAAACTTCTTAAACACCTCCAAAAACTTGGAAAACTGCTTGTCAATTGCCTTCTTTTGTAGCCTCTGATGGTAAGGGATTCTATCGACGTATTCCCTCAAAGGTGCTGGTGGAGCTTTTCCAACTTTAGGGCGGTCTTCAGTGACCCCCTCCTTCTCTTCCTCAACTACCTTATCACTTACCATCAGGTGGGAGCAACCTGCTCCACTGCTTCACTCTTCAACAAAGATCGCTGACATCGCTCTAGGATTTACCTCTGTATTGCTTGGGAGAGTGCCCTGAGGCATGTTGGTTACCATATTTGCAAGTTGGCCAACCTGTGTTTCCATGCTCCTGAGAGAGGACATTGTTTCAGACATAAACTGATTCTGCGAATTGGTGAGTGTCAGCAATACAACTCTCAGCTCATCAGGCTTCTCCTGTTGTGTAGGTGGTCTAACCTGCTGGGATGAAGTAGCCTGATTCTATGCTTGTTAGTTCTGATAACCACCTTGATATGACTGTTGCTGAGGTTGATCGTTCCTCCACGAAAAGTTATGGTGATTTCTCCACCCTGGGTTGTATGTGTTGGAATTATAAGGCCTCTGAAAGTTCCCAACCGCCTGTACATGCTCCATTGTCACATTATTAGGGTCCACCGTTGTGCATCTGTCAAAGGAATGTAGTCCACCACAAATCTCGCAATTCACCGACATCTGGACTACATTCACAGACATGGTGTTCTGCTACAGTTGCTTCGTCAGAAGGGCTACCTGTGCGTTCAAGGCAGTGATGATGTTTATTTCATGTATGCCCAAAGTCTTCCTGCTATTCACTGACATGTCATCTGCCCCTTGATGATTGTTGGCAGCCATGTATTCTAGTAAGTCATGTGCCTCATTGACACTCTTTCTCATGAACGCTCCACCTGCTGCAGCATCAATGATGGTACGAGTAGTACCACTCAATCTATTATAAAAAATATGGACCATCATCCACTTCTCTATGCCATGATGTGGGCACTTCCTTTGCAAATCCTTGAATCGCTCCCATGCATCATAGAGCGACCCACCATCCACCAGGTAGTAATTGTTCAACTCTCCCCTTAACTTTGCAGCCTTGGAAGGAGGGAAGAACTTTGCTAGAAACTTGTTTGCTAGGTCCTGCCAAGTAATGACGGAGTTGGAAAGCAGTGAGTTCAACCATCTTTTGGCTCTATCCATCAGTGAGAATGGGAAGAGTGGCACACAACTCCAGAAACGTCATTGTATTCGAAAGTGGCACACAACCAGGTAATGACAGAGTTGACGGAGCCTCAGTCTAATGACATCGTCAGTAACGCCATTGTATTTGAAAGTGGCACACAACTCCAGAAAGTTTGCAATATGCATGTGGGGATCTTCAGATGGCAGTCCCCCAAATTGTACTGTGTTCTGGACCATACTTAGGATGGCTGGCTTGATCTCAAAGTTGTTGGCCCCTATAGTTGGGACCCTGATGCAAGTCTGTGCACCTGTAACCGTAGGAAGAACATAGTCCCCCAAACTTCTCTCTGCTGGGACCTGTACTGGCTCTCCTGCATTCCTAGGAACCTCATTGTCCTCTCCATTCTGATTCGGTTGTTGGTTGTTCATGGTCAATGACTCAAATATCCTTTTATTTCACCTGTTTTGTTTCCAGGTTTTCTCAATTTTAGGGTTGAAAGGAACAAGTGTGCCTGCCCCTCTTCTTCTTCGCATAAACTAGATTCCTGAATCAGATCAAAATCAACAAACAAATCAAGGCACACGGTTCTAACAGTAAAAATTAAAATTAAAATTAAAAACAAAAAATTAAAGACAAAGTAGAAATAAGAACAAATGATTCGATATTAGATGTACGTCAGTCCCCGACAACGGCGCCAAAAACTTGTTAGCGATATTTCGACTGCTCACGCAAGCATACACATCGTTCACAAGTAATATAGTCTGTAAGACCGAATATCGTCCACGGAGACTGGTTTCTAAGTACCGTTCATCTATTTTATGTTATCTATTTGACAATCGATATTTGATTGGGGTTGTTGTTTAACTACTATAATAGTTGCAAGATTTAAACTAATAAAGTTGTAATCTGTTATGAATGAATTAGGGCTTCAAAAATCCTCGACTATCCACTTTATTCAATCCTTAATGCGACTAGAATGATTCTTCTTCTTCGTTAAAATAGCGGTTAACTAGTCTGTCTTATATTCTGGTTAGGACATATAATCACTCAACCCAGTGTAGAACCCTTCTATATTTCTATGATAGAATTTACCATATAGGAGGATTAAGAACAGTAACCTATAATGCTACACAAGTATCGAGGTACTTTCGTCAACGGTTTTAACCTATGTCTAGTCAATTACGGCATATCCAAATCTCACCTTTCAGAATTTTGATTCGAAATCATATAGATTATGATAATTAGTGATCAATTAATTATCAAACATTCATACCAAATATTGACTAAATCTTAATCAAGTAAAGAAGAAATCAAACTACTGCATTAATTCATGAATAAAAGTTTCAAGAGATTCATAAGGAAAGTCCTAATAGAGTGTTTAGCTCCTAGCCATAGTCACGCTAAGAACTAACACAATATCCATACATAATGTTACACCCCGTATTTACAGGATATGTTTTAAGAACGTACGTAAGAATTTGGGAATTTAATTTTAGAAATTTGGTCTCGTGGGACCACCCGAGAAATTTTGTATATGTTGGGGAGTTTGGGAAGGCAAAACGCAGAACAAAAATACCCAAAACGTGTATGAACAGTGAAAACCCGTCCATGAACAGTGTTGTTCGATGAACGTTGTTCGAAAACGCCATTTCCGCCAAACCAGAATCACGGCGAGACATATACCAAAAGCTTCGTCTCATCGAGCCCGCCACGCCCATACCAACCGCCACCGCCGATTCTCCGGAATCGCCAGCTTCAGATCGGTTTGCCATCGCTCATCCATCTTCCCGCTCGGTTTTTCGATTTTTCCACCAACCGAGGTGCAATCGACGGAGTGGAGTATACCATCGTAACCACCATCTCCTTGCCGTCATTTCCATGTAAACCGGGACCTCGATTCTTGCTCAAACTCGTCGACCGGATCGATTTTTCGTCGAAACCCTCGTCGTCGACGAGCATTTTCCGGCCACCACAGGTAGAGTCGACGGTCGTGGCTAGTGTAGAAACATTCAGGGTGGAAAGGCCGACATTTTGGCACCACCCACGACCTCCAATTCAACCCAGATCGTCGGGTCAACCAAAACCCTTTTTTCGATCGGAAGTTGGAAGATTCCGATCGATTCCAGTACAGTTGAGGGCTAAGGCGTATACCGTTGTGTTCAGATTGATCTTAGCTACGCTTTGCAACCAATCCCGAGCCTCAATTCTCGTGATTTCGAATCCGCCATTGATGCCGCCAGCTCGCTGCCGTGTGCGGCGCCAAGCAGACCACCAAAGAACGCCGCAGACCACCCAGACTCAAAATTGTTTTCCTCCATTAATTCATCCACGCAACAACAATTCGATGAATTCACTTCCACCAGATCAACAATGTAATTTTCCGGCGAACAATTCCGAATAGCGGCGCGATGGGAATTTCGCCACAAATGGCGGTAGTTCAGCCGCTAACCACACACGTAAATATTCCACAAGACTCTCAGCAAGTCCGGACAACAATTTTCCAATCACCTGCGTTGTCTACTTAGCGTGTGGATTAGCCAAGAGGTATGTAAACTTCTTACTTCTTTTGACATGAATTTGATAAGTCTGTAGGATCGAAGTACTTTGGTAAGTCTATGTGACTTGATTCTTGGAAGTAAGTAAATTGATTTTCAAGGTTATGGACGATTGTGACCATTACGGGTCAAGTACTAAGTATAGCGTATCCCATCGGAGAGTGGAATAGCTATCAAGGTTGAAGTACTTAGGAACATTTTGTCGCGTGTCGATAATCGTCGCGAGGTATGTGAACCTCTTCCTTTCCTTTGGCATGATTCTATGCATGGAATATACTTGTGGTATCATTTCATGTTTCCTTCTACTCTTAGAAGTTAAGAGGTAGTTATGTGATTTACTCTATGTAGAACTTTTCCTATCTTTTGAGCATGACTAGTTGCACGTATGTACGGTACGTCTGACAAGACTATGATATTCTTTACTTGTTTTATGTAATGCCAAGTCGGGTGGGTTAGAGATTAACTCACTTCTTTGAAAATAGTAAGGATGTCTTAAGTTGATTTTAAAGTTAAGGGACTTCAAGAGTTTTAAAGATGTGATACTTGTCCGCTTTAAACGTATAAGTCCCTTCGATAGGAAATTGTTTATGGCTAAGGTATAAAGTGGATATAACGGCTTTATGGGAAGTTAGTTATATTTGCCTTATGGAAAGATAAATGACTTGACTATGTAAAAGGCAACTTGATTTTACTGCATCAATTGCCTGTGGTTTTATAATAAAAGGAGTCACTTGTTTTCTAATGGTTAAGAGACTAATTGTATTTTTGAAAGTTAAGAGAATTGATTTGAAAGTATTTAATACTTGGTTTCAAAAAGAAGTCTCTGGTTATAAAAGGAATGAGTTGGTCTAAAAACATAAAGGGTTATAACGGCTTTATGGGAAGTTGGTTATAACGGCTTTATGGAAGGTTAAGAGAATGGTTTTCTAGTAAAGTAATCAAAGGAATAACTTGTATTAGGTAAGGCAAATTGGTTTAAAGGTACCAATTGCTTAAGGTTTTAATAAAGAAGTCACTTGATTTAGTTGGTAATCAGATTTCTAAAAGGTATTGTGACTTGTCTTGAAAGGTGGATAGGACTTGATACTACGTGGTTAGTATCGGGAAGTTTTATTTGGAAAGGAGTCTTTTGAAAAGAATGTACGCACGTAGTACTTTGGCTTGGTTAATTGAGATTTAGCCTATACGTGTCGTGATAGCCTTTGAGTGCAAGTATTATGTTTTATTACGCTGTCGCGACTCTCGGTTGGAGGGCACTGCCTTGTTATAAGTTACTTGGACGCATCGACGCTGATGTGGGGTTCCACCGCATGCTTCCGCTATTTGTAGCACTTGGGTTAAATTCTGATTTTATAAAAGACATGGTAGTGCTTATGTCTTGTCCGATGGTCGGCCGAGATAGGGTAAGAGTATAAATGAGGCAAGCCCAGACGCGTTATACCACCTTCTCCAGGTAAGAGTATAAGTGAGGGTAAACCCCAAGACTGTACCACCGCTTATGTGTTGTTTGACGACCTCGAGATAGGTAAGAGATAAATGCGGGCAAGCCCCAAGACGTTATACCCCGCTTTACCACCTTCTCGTGGTAAGAGTATAAATGAGCAAGCCCAAGACGTTATACCCCGCTTACCACCTTCTCCGTAAGAGATAAATGAGGCAAGCCCCAAGACGTTATACCACCGCTTTGATTGATATTACGGGCGTGAGACCCATGGTTATGTTTACACTTTTAGTCGGCGATGATGGGGATTCCACGCAAGATACCTTTACGGGCGCACTATATGACCTTATCGACCCAGAACGGGCGGCAAGATACCTTTACGGGCGCACTATATGACATTATCGACCGTGAACGGGCCGGCGAGATACCTTACGGGCGCACTATATGACATTATCGACCCAGAACGGGCCGGCAAGATACCTTACGGGCGCACTATATGACATTATCGACCGTGAACGGGCGGCAAGATACCTTACGCGCATCAGATGACATTATCGACCGTGAACGGGCGGGCAAGATACCTTACGCGCACTAGATGACATTATCGACCGTGAACGGGCGCAAGATACCTTACTGTAGACTACGTGACCTTGATCGCGTCTAGATGGGTCGGGTAGTATAGTGCCCTCTCCTTACAGTGGCCTGTTATACTTATGAGAGATAAGTAAGTTATATAGTAATGAACTTAATGATTTTTCCTAATCATGCGTAAGAACGTGGTTATAGCTTTTATAGAGAATGAAAAAGATAATAAGGTGCGATTAAGTTCATAAGTGGTAATGACACTACAGATCGGTATGTATTTTTATACTTGTCCTTGTCATTCTTTTGTACGCTTATGATCGCATTTCAGACGTTATTTCTGCTCCATATTCTGCATGTTGTCTTGACCCCGGGCTGCGTTCATGCCCGCAGTTTTAGGTACCAGTTGGCAATCCTCGCTCTTAGGATCTCGGTTCGCTTTTGAGAAAGCTCCATTTGCTCCGAGGCTTATCTCTTGCACGCTTTCCGAGGTAGAAGATTCATGTATATTCAGGGGTATGGCGGGGCCCTGTCCCGCCACAGTTGTTATTCCTAGAGGTCTGTATTCACATATTGTGGGTCAGTTTGTAAAAGAAATGAGGCAACTGCTTCGGTTGTATTTATATATGTTCAGGAAGGTAGCCCTATCGGCTAACCTGTTGTCTTACTCCCGATGTTTATTTATAAGTTTCATGTATGTTCCGCTGATTTTCTCTGATGTTTACCTGTAAGGGTGCCCAGGTAGGGCACCAGTCGCGGTCCCAGGGTCGGGTCGTGACACATAAACTGAATTAAAAACTAAAGAAAGAAAATTACGTAGAACAAAGTCTCCAATTGTAGCTCCAAATCCGTCTTGTTTTGTGTTGTTTTGTAGAATAACCAACCTCCTTCACTAAACCAATCCCTAGGGCTTAAATATCCTCTAATTTTCGTGCCATATGGACCAATCTGCCCTTAGCCAATTTGCCTTCGGAACTAAAATTTCCCGCGTCGGCACCGCGGTTCTGCACATCGGCACCGCGGTGCCGAAACTCCTGCAGCTTCTCAGCACAAATGGCACCGCGGTACTATCTAATGGCACCGCGGTGCTAAAAGTCCTGTGGCTCCTCGGTAATTATGGCACCGCGGTTCTGCATAGTGGCATCGCGGTGCTGTCTTCATTCGCTCTGAGTTTCCAAATGGTACCGCTTTCATTGAAGCCTTGGAGCAAATGCCATCGTATGTGAAGTTCATGAAGGACATCCTTTTTAAGAAGAGGAAGCTGGTAGATTATGAGACAGTGGTGCTGACAGAGGAGTGCAGTGCCATATTGCAGAAGAAACTTCTCTTAAAGTTGAATGATCCAGGGAGTTTCACCATACCTTGCACCATAGGGAGTACGACATGCAAGCAAGCCTTATGTGATTTGGGGGAAAGTGTCAACCTAATTCCCATCTCTGTGTTCAAAAGACTTGGTTTGGGGGAGGCAAGGCCAACCACAGTCACCTTGCAGCTAGCTGATCGCTCAGTTGTGCATCCCCAAGGAATTATTGAAGATGTGCTGGTACAAGTGGGTAAATTCATCCTTCCTGCTGATTTCCTCATTTTAGACATGGATGAAGATGAAAATATGCCCATGATCCTTGGGAGACAATTCCTAGCCACAGGGAGAGCCCTTATTGATGTTGAAAAGGGGGAGTTAAAGCTCAGAGTTCAAGGTGAGAAAATGGTGTTTAAAGTTTTCAAGCCGCCCAATGAACCTCAAGTCGATGCTAGATGCGTTGCTGTTGGTGTAGTTGATAAAAAAGCTCCTCATGAAAGTTCCAAGGGTACTGATGCCCTTGATGGTAAGAATTTTGTACCCGTAAATGATGTGGTGGATAAGAACAAGGGAATGAACCCTCCTGAAATGAGCCCTGTGAAAAAGAAAAGGAGATGAAGGAGGAAAATGGTGCTAAAGTGGATATGTGGAGGGGACACTCTACCCCTTGATTTAGTAAGTAACCTGCGTCCGGCTAAAAGACGTTAAAGAGCGCTACTTGGGAGGCAACCCAATGTTTTAATTATGTTATTTCAATTTTTGTTTCAGTTTATTTTATTTTATCTTGAACAGTCTCACGATCTGGTATGCTAGTGTTTTTGGTTGACAGATGAAGGGCAGGAATCACTCCGAAGGGCGAATGGTTAACAATGCAGAAAACTGAAGACACTGGAATTTTTTGGCAATTAGCATCGTGGTGCTTGGAGCAGAACCGTGGTGCCTCCTTCGACTTTGTGTACAGTAATTTGGTCTTCCTCCCAGACCTCCGTTATGACCGCTGTGTTGTCTCAGTAAGTTATCCCTCATTATTTTTTGTCTTCACACATTGGGGACAATGTGTCGATTAAGTTTGGGGGTATCTTATTTTGAGTCATTTTATTGTTTTTATTTGTTTTTAAGTCGTAATTTTTTTTATGGATCATGCATGCTTTAGTTGCTAACGATACTGAGTGGATAAAGTGGGATAATGTAATGGAATTGAAAGCAACAATCTGTGTGCTTAAGTTAAATATGCGAAAAATTCATGACATCTAATTATTTGGGATAGTGGTGTTTAGCCTATGTGTGTCAGTTATGGAAAGAAGGGTTGAAAAATGTCTAGAAAATCTGTTTGCTTGTTATTTGAGGCGAAATAGTTAAGATATACATGTTTAGGGAGATGATTCAGACATTTCTTTGATAGCCCTTCTGACCATTCATTACCTATCCTGACATAAATTGTATCACTAGTCAGCCCCTTTGAGCTTAAAATAAGATTTTTCTTTGACACCCTATGATTCCTGATTTGTGCCATAAGTAATAATTGAAATTATTGGGATGAAAAGTGTTGAAAAAGAATAAAAAAAAGAGTATAAATTTTATGAAAAATCTGCAAAAATCTAAGTTTGGGGGTGCTTATTATTTATAATATATCTCATTCTCTCCAAAGAAAAGAGGGGTGAAAATAGATATGAAATTGAAAATAAAGTCAAAAAGAAGAAAAGGAGTTGAATGAAAATGCTTATGGTACGTAATTGAGCCTAAATGCCTATTTTTACCTACCCCTGCCTAAGCCTACATTACAACCAGTGAAAGTCCTGATGATCTTAAATAAGTATGTCTATGATTAGTGGAGAATAGCAAGTAAACAGATCTATAACGTTTGGGAAAGATGGAATGAGATTGACATGCACATGTTAGATATTTGTATTTCCAATTGATCATGATCTAAGTGAATTTGTGAAATATCTAACTTGAAATTCTAGATTGCTAATAATTCATGCTATATATGTTCTAACATATTATCCTGACTTTCATCCATGATTTTGAAAAAGCATTGTTATAACTACTTGATCCATTTCATTGAGTCTTTTATTTTATTTTATTTTGTTTTTGTTTAGTGCTTTACTCGAGGGCGAGTAAAGTGTAAGTTTGGGGGTGTTTGTTGAGTGTATTTTATACACTCTTTTGAGTTAATATTTTACTCTTTTATTTTGCGTTTAGTATAGTATTAGATATATTTTTCTTTCTTTTGTGTCACAGAGGTTATAAAGGAGAGAATACTACTTTTGAGGATGAAATGAGCTTAACTGAGGATGAAAATTGCACAAGCACAACCCAAGGAATGAAGCTTAAGAAGTGCCAAGAAGAACAGAAGAAATCTAGCAGATTTCGGACAAAAACCAAAGAGGCACCACGGTGCCTGACCAAGTAGCACTGTTGTGCCATTGAACCACGGTCAGGAAAATTAACATCGAGGCATAAAAATTGCCGAAAGTATCAAACTAAATCACCGTCAAAGGCACCTAGGTGCCAGATAGAGGAATCAGGGTGCCTGGCAGAGGCATCTAGGTGCCTGACAGAGGAACCGCGGTGCCTCCATTCCAGTAACTTCCAGTGATTTTCAGCCAATTAGCACCTAGGCATGGCAAGACATGCTTTCCCGTGGTCTACCAAATGGCAAGACATGTTTTCCCGTTCGAGTGCAGAAACAAAATATAGAGGCGTTGCGAACGTTGTTGCCGAGATCTGCTGGCTCCGAAACCTTCTTCTAGAGCTTCATTGTGCCTTACGTATATAAGGAATCTCTTGTCTACTGTGATAACATATCAGATGTTTACTCATCTCATAGCCCGATTCAGCATCAACGAACCAAACATATTGAGATGGATGTTCATTTTGTTCGTGAGAAGGTTGCCATGGGCCATGTTCGGGTGTTACATGTTCCTTCTTCTTATTAGTATGCATATATCTATTTACTAATGAACTTCCTCGGCAGCTGTTCCTTGACTTCAAATCTAGTCTGAGCGTCCGACCTCCTTCCGCTCCAACCGAGGTGGTGTGATAGAGAATAAATAAATATTCTTCATATATTATGTAATTATTATTCTAGTCTAATTAGGTAAAGTAGAGATACTTATACAATTAGGTTTGTAATTGTAAACACCTATATATATTGCATAAATTAGAAGCCTCCAACGATGGAAAATTACGTTATTCTACACTGGGTCTACCATAACCGAAGATAATGATGTCCTCTTTCAACATTTTCCATAGCAAGTCTTCAACTATTTAGTTTCAATCAATGTTGAACTCAAATTTTCATGCAAGTTAATGAGTTCCAATTTTACAAATAATCTTTCTGCTTATTTTTGAGGCGCTCTTTAAAGCATCCTGAAATTATAACCAAAAGTAGTACACTTGCCTTTGCGCGGTGTTAAAAAATAAATTCAAACTATAGTTAAATATTAACGTTAATTTTTTTGAAATTTACTACTAATTCATAATTTAATATATTTCATCTTTTTTCGGATTAATTCTTTGATAGAAAGAATTTACTAGAAACATTTTTCATTTTTAATCGAAAGAATGTGTTACAAACATTTCACTTTCGTTAGAGACTTTTCAATTTAATCGGAAAACAAAAATTAAATGGAAATATGAAAAAGGACAAAATTAATACTATTAGGGATGGCAATTAGGGCGGGGCAGGTCAAACTCTTGATAGGGTAGGACAGGAGAAGATTTAAAAAGAGCGGGGCAGGGCAGAACAAATTTTTGAAAAACTATAATGGGGCAGGGCAGGATAAATTAAGATAGGTGAAGCTCCTATCTTGAAAATCAGTTTACCATTTTTCCCTTAAACCAAGTCAAGATTTAATTAAATATTTAAGAATACCCAATATAATTACTAAACCCTTAGTACCTATACCTATAATTACTACCTATATATATATATATATATATATATATATAAAGTTAGTTAGGCCGAGGATCTAAAGAGGATAATAAATAGGGAAGAAACTGGTATATAAGGGATTGAATAATGAAAAGATAATAGAAAAATATAGTAAGTAAAGAAAGATTAACTTACAAACTAAGGTTTCAAGTTATGGAAACCATAATGCAAAGGTTCTGCAGGAATTTAAATAAAGTAGGTGGTAGAACCAACCATGTATTTAATAAAGTAGGTGGTAGAACCAATCATGTATTTGATGCAGGAATTTAAAGAATTTAAAAGCATGAATTTAAAAGAGCATGAAGTATTTAAAATATTTAGGAGGTAGTACCATCCATAATCATATTTATTCAAAAACTTAAATACTTATAAAGATTTGAAAACATTCAAGGAGAACCTTGGGAGTTTGCAAGGTATTTGGGAATTTCGGGTAAGGTATTTGGATGAGAGAAGTTGATGTTCATATGATATGAGTCATATGAAGAATTGGTGAGGAATTTTGGGATTTAATCCTAACTAAGGGAATTGTTAGAGAGAGACTCTCAACTATTACAAATCTGAAAATTATTTCTAAGGAGAGAAGGAAGAGAAAATTAGGAAAGAAAAAGCTTGCTTAACTAAGGGAGATGGGGTCTCCTTTTATAGGAGAATTACAAAGTGCGATTTAACAATTACAAATAATAATTAATAATTTAACTATTCATCCGAGTGGAGAGTGACGTCATCCATGACGTCATTGTTTTTGTCTTCATCTTGAATTATTGCTGGAATTTTTTCTTTAACTGTTCTGGCATTTTCTTTTGTCGGGTATCTGATTTTGTCGGAATTTTGACTAATCTCCATTCCGGGCATTTTGTCTTTTTTTGGCAACTTTCAGAATCCACTATTGCCAAAAACCGCACTATCTTCGTTCTCAATTTCAGAATCCACTATTGCTAAAAACTGGACTGTCTTCGGTGTCAATTTCATGTCCTTCTAAACAGGACGATTTGCTGGCATTTTGAAACTGTCTCAACACCTGATTTTAAATTTTCTTTGGACAGTTGTATTTATCTTCTGCAAACCATATGAATACTCATGGCCAAATGGAATTTTATGTGCAACAAGTGTAATGACACAAAAAGGAATTGAACCAAGCTTGTTGGTAATCCCAGTATTTAAAAAGAATTTTTTTAGAAAAATAGTTTGGTAAAAATATGGGGGTTTTAAAATGTCCCATGATTTGTAAAACCATTTGTCTAAAAATTTATTTTAAAGTAACTTGTATTTACTATAAGTTAGAAATTTAGAAAATGTTTTGAGAAAGGGTTTTGAAAATTCTTCTTTCTCTATTTTTGGGAAAACTCTTAGTTTAATCATCTTTTGTACTTTGGACGATCCTTTGTTGAAGTTCGGATGATCCTTTGTTTATGAACCAGTAACTGTATCAACTTTCTTTGTAGTTTTGGGGGATTTGTGAAGGAGTAAGAGGGGTTTTTAGGTATTTCCTCTATCTTGGAGGAATTCGCGGGTTAGGAAATCTGGAATGGAATTTGTTTGTCCTTTAATATATTCAATATCAAAATAAAAAATACTGAGAATTGCTTTCCATCGTGCAAAAATTTGTTTTGATGCAAGGTTTTGAACATCGCATAAGACGATGCTCAAAATTTCTTTTTTAATGATAGAATAGTTTTTCTGGGTATCATTCCAATGGGCAGAGGTGTACTGGACTATACATTCTTTCCCCCCTGATTTTTGTTTCAAGATCCCCGTATCCTAATTCTGAGGCGTCTGTCTCTACTATCTTAGGTAGGTGAGAGCATGCTATATGGAGACACGGTATTTCTAGTACATTTTTCTTGATTTTCTGGACACAGATAGTATGGTTGCTAGTCCATGGAGCAGGGTTTTTTCTTAGTCTATCATGGAGTAGTTTTGCCATTTTATTGATTTCCGGACAAAAATCTAAAACATAATTTAAGCTGCCTAAGAATCTTTGCAACTGAGTTTTATCAAGGATTTTGTCAGGGAATTTGCTTGCAAATTCTAAGGATCTTTCTAGGGGGGCGATTTTACAGTGGGATAGATAATGTCCTAGAAATCTTATCTTAGTTTGAAACAGACTCATTTTTTACTTGGATACTACCAATCCATTTTTCTTAGTCACATAAAAGAATGTCTTAAGATGTTTGAAATGTTCTTTTATGGTATTTGAGAAGATTAAAACATCATCAATATAAATTATGCAGAATTTGGAATAATCGTTGAAGATATCATTTATTATTCGTTGGAATTCTGAAGGGGCATTTTTAAGACCAAAAAACATTACATTCCATTCGTATTGCCCAAAGGGTACCATAAAAACAGTTTTATAACGATCTTTCGCAGAAATTTGGATTTACCAAAAAACCTGATTTCATGTCGAATTTTGAGAATATTAAAGCAGAATATAGTTTTTGTAACAAGTCTTTTTTGTTTGGGGTTGGGTATCTAATCCATTTTAGGGTTGTGTTCAAGGGATTATAATTTATTACCAATCTAGGAATTCCTCTTTCTTTTTCGGAATTTTTGTTTACATAGAAAGCATCACAACTCCAAGGAGATCGAGATTTGGAAATTAGTTTTTTATTTTCAAGATCTTGAATATCTTTTCTGCAATGTTGTTCGAGGTCACTATTCATTTGAATAGATCTAGCTTTTGTTGGAATTTGTCTTTCGTCAAAATCCTTTTCATAAGGGAGATATACTATGTGTTGTTTTCTGCTCCAAAAAGCATTTGAGATCTCGGAACATACTTCGGTTTCTAAAGTTTTTTGGAGTTTAGAAATTTGTTTTTAACTTCGGGTATTTCTAATTGGGTATTTAATTTTTTTAAAGAAAAATCTTTTTTCAGTTCTTGTAGGTGGTATGATTTTCCTTGTATTTTTGCGTTGATACTATCTTTGTGTATAGAACATGCTCTTATTAGGTTTAGATTTCTTATTTTTGGTTTTGTTATAAAATGGAATTTTAATTTCTTTTTATTGAACTTAAAAGATACGGAATTACTGTCTATTTTATAAGGAGTGATGAGATTTATAAACGGTGTTCCTAGAATGATGGAACTATGTATGTATCTCTTTGTGTACGGAATTGAGAATTTAAGAGTTATTTTTATTAGGTATCTCTTTGTCGTGATTTGTCTTAAGACACTAAGGAAGTTTTCTGGAATTAAGACACTGAGAAAGTTTTCTGGAATTTCTTCTAAATTATTTGGTTCTATGGATTTTGCTGGATCAGATTCTTTGTTATTAGAGCTTTGTGGTAGTGGTTTTGAAAGGATTACTTTTATTAATTTAGAATCTTGTTTTTTTTCTTTCAATTGTTTTATCTGTAATTTTAATTCTTTTATTTCTTTTTGTAATTTTTGAGTTGTTATTACTTTGTTAGCCTTTGTTATTATTCCTTTATCGTTATTTTTTTTAATTTTTTTTAAAGCACTTCCAGGACTCGCGGCCCAGGCGGTTTTTTATTTATCGAAAATAAAGATACAGGGGGCCCCAGAAGGGAAAAGTGCAGTAGATGAAAAGAAATCACCTACCTGACTAGTCCTACTGAGGCACACAGACCTCGCTAGCAAGTGTGCAAAAAGTTACTAGATGCCAAAATCAAATAAGTTATGATCATCACAGAGTTTATAACATACTCTGTGATGATATTACATAAGATGATACTGAAAAATTGAAAAACTAATATAAGATCAAAAATATTACTCTCTGATCTTATATAATCTTCAATTTTTTGTACCTTTTCTTCCTCGTGTACCAAGTACTCTAGAAATTTGATCATTTAGTTTGGATCTGTTGGATTTGTTGATGTAGCTGGAGCCTTTTCTTTGGTCGTCCTCTTGGTTTTTTTTACAAATGTCAAGTCACAGATTGCTATTTCTGAACCAATAGGCCAAGTATCCTCTGTCCACTTTGTAATTCTTTCATAGCTTTCCTCCGTTATATGTCGTTCATACAAACGATGCATATCATTTTCGGCATTCTCACCTATATCATCCTCCATTACTACATCCGAGTTATCATCTTCATCTAAAATCACTTCAGGGTCTGAGTCAAACTCCTCTTCTTCATCTTCCTCTCCATCTCCCTTAGTGGGGACAACATTTGAAGCTGCATTTAAACAAGCACCAACGATCTCACAAACAACAAGATCCTGCCTTGCATCATTAACCACTTCAACACAGACAAGAGCAGCAGTTGCGTCCGCAACACCAGCTGTTGTGTCGCGATCAAATTCAGCAGCAACCTCCTCAGTTACAATCAAACCAGCATCAGCAGGTATGACCTGTAGATCTTGAGCAGCACCAACATTAGATGTCACAGTCACACACTTTTCCTCAGTTGTAGCAGCATCAGTTGTTGTAGCAAAATCAGCTGCAGCCTAAAAAACAGCAACAACAATCGGTACAGACCCAGGGGCAACAAAAGCCACATTTTTCTCAGCAACCACAACTTCCAAGACAGTAGCCACAATAGCTGCATTTTCTACAGTCGCATAAGCTTCATTAAAACTAGTAGCAATAACATCGTTCCCTGCTATAACCGAATTCACAGTCTCAACATTTGTAGCCTCGACATGTGCATGCACTTCAGCAGCCGATCGCTCTTCCACAACTAAACCGAGAGCCTCGGCCATTACATCCAAAATAGCAGTAGCCACAACAATTTCAGATGTAGATGGAGCAACAACATTATCAGCAGGTGCAACAGTAATCACATAATCTGCAGCCTCAACCACAACATCTGCCGCTGGCTCTGCATCCGTATGTGAGATCTCAACAATGACCCCAACATCCTCAACCATATCAACATCATCACAATTAGAACCATCATCTCCAGCCAACACATTAAAGATGTTAGATTCTTTAGGAATTGATATTGGAATCAGGTTCTATTTTTGAATACTTTCTTGTTTTTGTTGTTTTGGACAGTTAGCCATTCCATTTAATTTTCTCGACCCTTCCCTTTTTGTTGAGTTTTGGTTGGAACAGGGTCCGCTACTTGTTTTGAGGTGTTGGGATTGGTATTTGGATGGCTTGGTTTAATAATGGGGGAAGGATTTTGGCAACCCACCTTCTCTTTAGTTGGTCTCAATAACGGATTGATCTTCCAACAACCGTGTACTTTATGCCCTTGCAATCTATAATTGGTGCAATACTTGGGGAGGAAATCAAACTCGATTTTATAGGACTTAGTTTGAATTGCTCCCCCTTTAACGACCCGAATTTGAAACTGTTTTGGATGTTGACGCAATAAATCAAATTCAACCTTAGCTTTCACACAACTAGGCCTTGACATATTCTTTGTCGCAGCATCAACACAAATAGGTCTCCCAACAGAAGATGAAAACGACAACAAAACAGACTCTTCAAAGTAGTTCGGGGGCAGGTTTGGAAAAGAAATCCAAGTCCAAGCGATACTAGTCTCTTCAGTTGGGTTGAAATATATGTCCCATTTCATAGTGCGCATTGGATATGACATATTCTTCTCTTTAATGTCAAAGTAAGAGGTATTAGACATCAAAACATCATAATCTTCATCAATAGTGCATCAAATAAGAACATGACGACTTCTCAGATAACCAATCCTAACCTCAGCTTTCAATTTTCATTGCTTAGGTATTTCAGTTCTCAAAAACTTGATGTTAGGCATACCATGACTGAATTTACCTATTACATCCAATTTTAACTCTTATCGCTCAACCAGCACATCGATTTCAGATTTATCAAAACTAAAGGTAGGTTCACCATGTAAGAATTGAACATGTTTCAATGGCAAAGGTGGAGGCATTGAGCTGTTCGGTTTAGCCGATGTGTTGGCATTGTTGCTACTGCCTCCAGCAATTCCATTTGTCCCCATCGCTATCAATACCTGTGAGTAAGGTTATGTTGTTAAAGCTGGGATTTTCGTCGTCGCCTCAGAGACCTTAAGGACGCCATTACTGTTTGAAGTAGCCAATGAAATTGGAATTTGAGAATTGGGGAGATTGGGATGAATTAAAGGTGGATGAGAAGTGTTGTAGAACTGGACGACCTCATGAGGAGGCCGTCCAGTCGACGTTGCCATCATGTCAACTCAAAAGCTGAAGCTCGTCAATAATGAAAATACCAAAAATTGACAACCTATTTGGAGTTGAATCGAGTCAAAGTACTTATTGTATAATGAAGAGGGGAGAGAACTGAACCTAATGGAACCACTCCTAAGCTTCAATTGCCACGGTGGTCACCGGAAACTGGAAAGCTGCGCCTAGGTTATTCGATCGGCAAATCGTCAAATTGAGAAGACAATGTGAGAATCGAGGGTTGTAGGTGATATATAATTGAAGAGGAAGATGAGACGAGAAGAATGGTGGTGGTCTCGTCCCTTATGGCTGTCGGAGTTGGCCGAAAAAGGCACAAATTCGGTGGTTGCACTCTAGCAGCGGCGAAATCGCCTTCTAGAGAGAGAATACACCCGTAACAACTCTTGACTTCCTTTATCGTTATTAGTTAACACACATATGTGTTTTTCTATTTCAGATTCTTCAGACAAACTAGTTGTAACCAACTTATCTATTTGAAGGGATTTACTAATAAGAGAAGAAATATCAGGTCCTGTCCTGGTGTTTGAATTATGTAATTTCATTTTACAATATTTTGATGCATGTCCATATTTAGATTTATACCTTTTAGGATTTTCATTACTATGGAATTGTTCTAAATTTTATTATTATGAGTTAAAATTGTTATTGTTTTTCCAGTAGACTGTGGTGTATCTGGAACAATGGCCTCTGTATTAGAACTATTGGATGTTCCAATTTTACTTAATTGGTCTTGTATAGCCTGAACAAATTCAGACTTACCTTGTTGGATATTTTTAACACTATCTTTGGATACTTGAAAAGGTTTGAAGATTGGGCTTTTTAATTTTATTTTCTTAGGTGTTTCTGGGGAACCTATAGTGACTATAGGGTGGGTTTTATGTGATTTTCAATTCTATCTAATTGTTTTCCTATGGTATTTAAATTAACATTAGTAAAATTATTTTGTGCAAGGATGTTTCTTGTATTAGTTTTTTCATCCTCTGAATGAGTCTTAAAAGGAATTGCGTCTATAGAGCGTCCATGGACGTCAAGCTTAATTCCTTGAAGAGGAGGGTGATTGGATTGGGTTTTCCTAGAATCAGTTAGGGTTTCTCATTCCTGTGTTTTATTCCTAGTTGTAACAGGATTTATTGATTTAGAAAAAGGGAATTCTATGGAGTTTTGAGAGGAATATATTTAAAATCAGTCAAAAAAGGGAATATTTATTGTATTCTCTTTTATAAACTTATAGAATTTTTCTTGTATTTGTTTCCGCGTATTTAAGAAGTTCTTAAAGAACCAAATCCTTTTTTTTAGGTTTTGTTTTTCATAAAATTCTTTATGAAATAATTTTTTATCAATCTGAAATTCCTCAATATTATTGTGAGAGTTATTCATGATTAAAGGAATTTTTGGGAGTCTTTCTTTCTCTAGGTTTCCTATGGAATTTTGTTTATCTATCTCAGAATGAGAAGTTGACATGTTAAGTACATTTGAGCACCAGTCTATCTGCCTTTGTTGGATAGAAATGTTTAAATCAAGTTTATATAGTCTATGATATAGATCAAAGATTTTATCTAAAATTATTTTTTCATCAATATCCCTACTATAGCTATCCAACGATCCGATTGGTACTATTTTTGAGTAATATTAGCTTATTATTTTTCGAACTCGCTTTCTTTCCTTTAGGAACTTTCTTTTGATTTTTGAGTGTAGCCACTTGGTTGAATTATCATGTTTTATGCTACTAAATGAGGGATGAGTATTCATAGATATCTCATTATGAGATCTTCTTTGAATATTGGTATTTTAGGGATTTAGAAATTGTTCTAACATTCTTAGAATTGAGTTGCAGACCAACTCAGGACATAGTCTGCGTTATCAATCTGGTTTCCAATACTGGACATACAATATCTAATATGGTCATTTTTTTTGTATAGGCTTACTATTGTCTTGACAATTATGTGTCTAACTATTGACCACAGTAAGGATCTAGTGACTAAGAAGGTACTAGAGTTTTATGATAATTTAATTCTTTTAACGTTTGATTGCGTTGTTTTATGAGCTTATTCTTTTGTATCACACAATTTATCTTCATATAATTAGCATCTCTAATTGTTTCGAATGAAGGATGAGTTTTCATATATAGAAACATGTTTTGAATAATGGTATTTTGGATTTTGTAAATTTGATCTTAGTAATTACTTTCGGTATTTCTCAATTATCAATCTACTATTCAAAATCCTATATGACGATTTCTTCGGAATTTATTATCTTCTTTGAATCCATGGAAGAAGATGATCCAAAATCATAAGAAATAGTTCTATAGAGAAAAGGATCCATGTATATGGAATCCAAATTTAAATACCCTTACCTTTCTATAACCCACACCGAGACTGTATACCCCGGGTATTCATCTGCCTTACACACGAGGACTTACTGTAACCCTATGGCTTGATCGCTCGGAATTCTAGGCCGAGGATCTAAAAGAAATAATAAACATGGAAGGAACTGGTATATAAGGGATTGAATAATGAAAAGATAATAGAAAAATATAGTAAGTAAGGAAAGATTAACTTACAAACTAAGGTTCCAAGTTATGTAAACCATAATTCAAAGGTTCTGTATGAATTTAAATAAAGTAGGTGTAGAAACAACCATGTATTTAATAAAGTAGGTGGTAGAACCAACCATGTATTTGATGCAGGAATTTAAAGAATTTAAAAGCATGAATTTAAAAGAGCATGAAGTATTTAAAAGATTTAGGAGGTAGTACCATCCATAATCATATTTATTCAAAAACTTAAATACTTACAAGGATTTGAGAACATTCAAGGAGAACCTTGGGAGTTTGCAAGGTATTTGGGAATTTCGGGTAAGGTATTTGGATGAGAGGAGTTGATGTTCATATGATATGAGTCATATGAAGAATTGGTGAGGAATTTTGGGATTTAATCCTAACTAAGGGAATTGTTAGAGAGAGAGACTCTCAACTATTACAAATCTGAAAATTATTTCTAAGGAGAGAAGGAAGAGAAAACTAGGAAAGAAAAAACATCCTTAACTAAGGGAAAGGGGGTCTCCTTTTATAGGAGAATTAAAAAGTGGGATTTAATTATTACAAATAATATTATAATAATTTCACTATTCATCCGAGAGTAGAGTGACGTCATCCATGGCGTAATTGTTTTTGTCTTCATCTCGAATTATTGCTTGAATTTTTGCTTTAACAGTTCTGACATTTTGTTGTGATATTTGTAGGTGCTTACGCAAGTG
The DNA here is from genome assembly GCA_029844215.1 of Przewalskia tangutica. Taxonomy (NCBI): domain Eukaryota; kingdom Viridiplantae; phylum Streptophyta; class Magnoliopsida; order Solanales; family Solanaceae; genus Przewalskia; species Przewalskia tangutica. Next base: position 86,951,933 of record CM056734.1, read on the forward strand.
TACATATCGTTCAAGTAATAAAGATATGTAAGACCGAGTTTATCATCCACAGAGACTGGTTTATTAAGTACCGGTTATCTATTCTATGGTATCTATTTGGTTGACGTTCTTTAGTATGAGAATTATAACTAATAATTATGACCAAGTGCAGAAAATAAACTAAAGATTATTATACTTTGGGTTTATAACAGTTATGAAGGAAATAAGGCATTCCAATCTCCTCAACTATCCACTATTTCACGTGTTACTTCAATGCTAATGATTTTTCTTCTTATTAAGATAGCAGGTTAACTAATCTGTCATTATATTCCGGTTAGAACATATTAAAGCTCAACCTTCTACAGAAACCTTTTATATTTCTATGATAAGTTTTACCACACAGGAGGATTAAGAACAGTAACCTTAATTACTATACAAGTATCGGGGTACTTTCGTCCACGATTTTAACCTATGTCTAAACAACTACAACATATTGATATCTCACCTTTCAGACTTTTGATTCGAAATCATATAAGTGATGACAATTAATAGCTAGTTAATTATCAAATAATCATAACAATATTGAATAGATCTTAATACGTTGAAGAAGACATCAATAACTAATTCTCTAACTATATGAAAGAGTTTCAAGAAGATTTGATGGAAACCCTACTAAAGTATTTAGCTCCTAAACATTGTCATGTCAAGAACAAAATTATAATCCAACATAAACTGAAATAAAGTAAAGGAAAGAAAAAGAACTTGAACAAGAGTCTCCAATTGTAGCCTCTTCTTGCCTCCCAAAAGTATGATTTGTAATATGGTATAAGGTCTAGTTTAATGAGCAGGGTTTTAGGGTTTTATCGCTGGAAAAAGTTGCCCTTTCGGACCCTTTTAACCCTCTGAAATTCGGCCCAGAAACTGTAAATCCCACGTCGGCGTCGTGGCCCTGCAGGCTGGCGCCATAGCGCCGGAACTCCTGCAGCAAAATCCGGGTCCACAGTAGTTTGGGCGCCGTGGCCCTGCAGGCAAGTGCCACGGCGCCGTCGACGTCCCGGGTAGGGTTTTCGTCATTTTCTCATCCGAACTTCGTAGGCTTCATTTCTTGGACTTTTCTTGTGCAATTTCATCCTTAAAAGTAGTATCTTCTCCATTATAACCGATGTGACACAAAAGAAAGAAAAACACACTTAACACTATACTAAACGCGAAATAAAAGAGTAAAATACTAACTAAAAAAGACTCACAAGTCTATACAAAATACACTTAACAAACACCCCCAAACTTACACTTTACTCGCCCTCGAGTAAAGCACTAAACATAAACAAAAACAAAAACAAACAAAGATTCTATGAAATGGATCAAGTAACTGTAATAATACTTCTTCAAAATCATGGATGAAAGTTGAGATAATATGTTAGAACATATATATCATGAGTATTCAGAAATCTAGAATTTCAAGTTAGATATTTCGCAAATTCACTTAGATCATGATCAATGGAAATACAAACACCTAACCTATGCATGTCAATTTCATTCCATCTTTCCCAAAATTCTATAGACCTGTTTACTTGCTATTCTCTACTAATCATAGATATACATATTAAAGATCATCAGGACTTTCAAGGGTTGTAATGTAGGCTTAGGTAGGGGTAGGTAAAATTAGGCATTTAGGCTCAAATTATGTATCATAAGCAATTTTCATTCAACTCTCTTTCCTTCTTTTTTGATTTCTTTTTAATCTCATACCTATTTTTCTCCTCTTTTCTTTTGAGAGAATGAGATACATTATAAATAACAAGCACCCCCAAATTTAGATTTTTGCATATTTTTCAGCATCAAATTTTCACTCTCTTCTTGTTTTTTCCCCAATACTTTTCATTCCACTAACTTTCAATTATTACTTATGGCACAACACATGGAATCATAGGATGTTAAAGAAAGACCTTATTTTAGGCTCAAAGGGGCTGACTAGTGATACATTTTATGTCAGGGTAGGTAATGAATGGTCAGAAGAGCTATCAAAGAAATACCTGAATCATCTCCCTAAATATGTACATCTTAACTATTTCGCCTCAAATAACAAGCAAGCAAATTTTCTAGACATTTCTTTCCATAACTGACACACATATGCTAAGCACAAATATCCCAAATAATTAGATGTTATGAATTTTTGGCATATAACTTAAGCACACATATTGTCGCTTTTAATTCCACTACATTATCCCTCTTTATCTACTCAATATTGTTATCAACTACAACATACATGATCCTAAAAAAAATTCTTGACACATAAACTAATACAAAGACAATTAAAAAGACTCAAAAACAAAACAATGAAACAAAATAAGACACCCCCCAAACTTAATCGACACATTGTCCCCAATGTGTGAAGACAAAAATAGGGACAACTTACTGACAAAACACAGCGGTCATAAAGGAGGTCTGGGAGAAAATTCTGGAAATTGCACAACATCTGGGCTCTCTGAAGTTTCAGCGCCGTGGCCCTGCATTTTGGCGCCACGGCGCTGTGCTCGATTTGTGTCTTTTCCAGCGTTTTTGATCCTTTTCCACTCAGGGTCAGTCCCTAGTACATCTGCCATCAAAACATAAGACAAAACCCAAGACCGTGAGACTGTTCAAGATAAAATAAAATAAACTAAAACAAAAATTGAAATAACATAATTAAAAACATTGGGTTACCTCCCAAGTAGCGCTGTCTTTAATATCTTTTAGCCGGTCGCAGGTTACTTACTAAATCAAGGGGGAAGAGTATCCCCTCCGTATATCCATTTCAGAACCATTTTCCTCATCCTTCTCCTTTTCTTTTTTCACATGGCTCATTTCAGGAGGGTTCATTCCCTTGTTCTCATCCACAACATCATTCACGGGTGTAGAATTCTTACCTTGTTGTAATGGTCTCCCACAAGAATCATTACTTGTGAGACTGTTCTCAGCTACACCCTTGTCAGCTATCCCAATGGCAAAGAACTATCATTTACTTGAGGTTCAGTGGGTGGTCTGCAAACTTTGAATACCATTTCCTCACCTTGGACTCTACTCTCCCTTCTCAACATCAATAAGTGCCCTCCATGTGGCTAGAAATGGTCTCCCAAGGATCATGGGAATGTTGTCATCTTCCTCCATATCAAGAATAAGGAAATCAGCAGGAAGGATGAATTTACCCACTTGCACCAAGACATCTTCAATTATTCCTCGGGGATGTACGACTGAGCGATCTGCTAGCTGCAAAGTCACTGTTGTCGTCCTTGCTTCCCCAAAACCAAGTCTTTTGAACACCGAGAGGGGCATAAGATTGATACTTGCCCCTGATGCGCGGTAAGATGCACACACTTTAAACGCAAGTGCACGTTATTGTGACAAGTAGTATAGTCTTGATAAGACCGAATATCGTCCTCTAGGATTAGGATTCAAGTACCAACTATCTATTTTTTTGGTATCTATTTGGTAAATTGATATTTCGAATTGTTGTTTATAACTATGAATTATAAAAGCTATTTAAATATAAAGGTTTATTTCAGTTGTGATGAGAATAGGGCTTCCATGTATCCTTACTATCCGCTTATGCTACTTACTAATGCATTAACTTATGGTATTCTTCTTTTGGAGAAAGCGGGTTCTGAAATCGTTTTATACTCCCGTTAGGGTTATATAAACACTCAACCCCAGTATCGCACCTTACCTACCTTTCGGTGATAAGGATAACTCTATAGGAGGATTAAGAACAAAAACCTAGTTGACCGTCACGCACAATGCGCAAAATTAGGGTTGTTAAGCCTATCATCAACGCTACATAAATAATTGAGGTATTTTCATCCCCAATCCAAGAATGTCTACCCAACTTACATCATATTCACAATCCCCCCTTTTCGGAATCTGATTAGAAATCATATAGTGATAATTAGTTGTCAATTAATTACCAAGAATTCAACTCAATTATTGGATAGATCTCACAATAAGAAAAATAACCATAAGCATGCATTAATTTATAACATAAGTCTCTAGCAATTCAACATGGAAATCCCTATAAGAGAATTAGTTCCTAGCCATTGATATGAAAAGAACTAATTCCATGTTCATCATACAAAATAGAAATAAAGAACAAGAAAGGGAAAAGAAATTACTAAACTAATGGTATCCAATCTCCAAGAAAAATCTTGTGTTGTGCAAGAAGGGGAACCCCCAAAAACTGCCTAGGGTTCTCCTTTTATAGGCTGCAAACCGCCTCCCTCTTTTCCTTCAGGCCTGGCCCAGAATTTCGTCAAAAGACCTAATTTTTCCGCGTCGGCGCCGCGGCCCTGCAGACAGGCGCCGCGTCGCGCTGCCTGCAGACGGCGCGCGCAAGTTCTGTCCGTCGGGTGTTTTGGCGCGCGCCCGATATTCGTTGTATGCGAAGCGCCACTGCATCTTCTGTAGCTCCTCGGATGTTTAGGCGCCGCGGCCCTGCTATTGCTCGGTAGGCGCGCGGCCAGTTCTTCTGACCTCTCTGGATAGTGGGCCTCGCGGCCCTGCTTTTGACTGCAGGAGGCGCCGCGGCGCTGGTCTGAATTTCACCCTCGTTCGCCACTTTCTCTGTTTTCAGCTCTGGCATCTCCTCTTTTGCCCTCTTTTAGCTCCTTTTCCGCCATTTGACCATTTTAACCACTTTGACTCAATAGAAAGGAAAACTATCCTAATACAACACTTATATGTGCAAAACGGGACAAAAGACTAACTAAAACTGACTCAAAAGGTGTATATAAAATACACCGATCAAATACCCCCAAACTTAACCTTTGCTCGCCCTCGAGCAAAGATAGAAAGAACGAAATAAAAGACTCAAAGAAATGAAAAATAAAAGACTCGCTGCCATTGATTACTTTTGCTGCAATAGTGTTAATTAGAAAAACATGAAGGTTAGCAAAATAATATGCAGGAATATATAGCATGAAATTTTCAGCACACTAAACACATGAAGCTAAATATTTCGCAAACTCATATTCATCATGCTTAATGGAAGTCAATATACTAAATCATGCATGTAAATTCAAGAATTCCTATGGCATGCTTACTTGCTATTCTCCACTAATTCTGGATATGCATAAAAGATCTTCGTGACTTTAAGGGTTGTAATGTAGTCTTATGTAGGGGTTTGTAAAAATAGGCATTTAGGCTCATTTTTGTGTACCATAAGCTCTTTAGCTTTTCAGTATTTCCCTTTTCTTTTTGTTCTTTTCTTCATTTCGATTCTATCTTTCCCCTCTTTTGTTTTGGGAGAGTGAAGTATCTAATAATGACAAGCACCCCCAAACTTAGGCTTTTGCCTATTTCTTATTACTTTTGTATTGGGGTGCAACAGACTTATTCACTCTTTTTGTCTCTTTTTTAACACAATGTATTCCACTATTTCATATTTTCACTTATGGTACAATTTGTGGGAATATAGGGTGTCAAAGAAGAAGTTTCAAATTTAGGCTCAATGGGGCTGACTCGGGATATTTTTAAAGTACAGATGTAAAAGAATGGTAAGAATTGGCTATCAAAGAAATGCGAGTCATCTCCTAACATGCATATCCTAACTATTTCGCCTCAAATAGCAAGCAATCATAACACATAAGCATTTATCATTTAGCATGCATAACTCAAGCAAGAAACTCCAATAGACAGTTACGTGAGTTTTGGCATATCTAACCTAAGTGTTTAGATAGTTGCTTCAATTCCGTTACATTATTCCACCTTACTTCACTAGGTGTTTCTAGCAACTACAACATACATAATCTTTGACAGGCAATTATGACTCAAAATTTTTTTGGTGACTCAAAAATAAACATAAAACAATCAAAAAGACTTAACTAAAACATAACATGACACAAAGAAAATAAAACACAAATAAACACCCCCAAACTTAAATCACACATTGTCCCCAATGTGTGTAGACTCAAAGACAGTAAAAGAAATAAGACACTTACAAACTTTGGCTAAAATGGTGGTGGTGGCGGTGGATAATGCATCGACCATTGGTTGAACAAGGAACTCAACTCGTTGATTTGTTGCCTTGTTTCTTGCTGTCCTTGTACTACTGTGTCCAAGGTCTGCATCATCCTCATCTGATTTTGAAACAATTGCTCCATCGTGGGCGTTGGAGGTTCTGCTCCTGTGGTTGGCCGGTGGCTAGGTCCTGCCTCATATTGAGCCCCTATTTCAGGCTCATCTTCGTCCATGGCGGCCTCTGCTGCTGCTGCTGCTGGTTGTACTCTCCTTACCGCCTTTGGGGGCTTGGAGTGCAGGAAAGAGTGCACTATCCCACAGACACCTGGATTGGTTTCTCATGGGTGTCCGTGGGTAGGATTGGGACCGCACTCATGTGACATAGCTTGGTGATAACTGAGCCATGTCCCAATCCGCCTGTTGTTACCAACCTGCTGATTTCCTCAATGCTCTGCACTATTTCTTTCCCCACATCAATCGTCAACCCTCATAATTCCATATATCAGTTTAATCCTATCCTCTGGCACTCTGGTGAAGTGCGTGGATGGAATAATGCGGGCGCTGACGAAATATAGCCAACCTTTGGCTACTTTGTTGAATTGGCACCTGTTCAGTGCTCTTGACCCATTTCTTCCAATATGAAAAACAGCCCCATGGTAGCTCACGGTGTTTGCGACGGTATCCTAGTTTATGTTGTCGGTGCTCCTAGACCATGTTCTAAAATGGCTCCGATCACCAATTCCTCATTTAACATCAAGCTTTCAATTGTATATTTATATCTTCTGTGACACAGCACATAGTGTCCCACAAGCATCCCCTTTCCACCTTCTCCGAAAGTTGGCATAAAATTCACGCACCATTGTTGTGTTTCGGTGCTATCTTCTCCGGATTCACAAATTTCCTCCACTCCCTTAACTCAATCATCGCCCGAATGGGCTCATAAATATCTTCTTCCCCATATGACTCCCTCTGGTAGTCCATTCCCCTTTCTGGTATTATGGGTCTGGTATTAAGCTTTTTGTATCTTTGGTAGGCTTGGTAGCTCACAAACCTATTTTCATCGTATTGTGGGGTTGGGGTGGATGTGGAGCCTCTTCTCTTCCTGGTGGCCATGGTTAAAACAGTTTCTGGAGCTTACAATTTAGTGGCACAAATGTTTCCTACACAATTAACAACTAGCAGCGAACACAACACCCCCAAACTTCAATTCTTCTACCCACTACCCACACTTCTTTTATACTCTTTTCTCCAAACTTCACAATCAACTTTTTAGTACCCAACTACTTCAACTACAATACTCCTTCAAACTACTACCTCCTGTGACTTCAGTAAAGGATTCAAGAACAGAAAAAAGGATTACCTTTTTTATGAGAAGATTCAAGCTTGTTCTTGTTTCAATTGGTGGCTTGAGGCTATGGAATAGAGCTTTGTTGTTTGAGATAGCTACGGGTTTTTTTTAGGAATTTAAGAGTTTTGGTTGTGGTTGGGTTGGATTTGTGGGCAAATTTTCGGATTTTCGTGGGTTTTGGAAAGGAAGGGTTAGGTTTTTGAAATTGGATTTGGGGAAAATCTGATTCTGGGTGTTTTAAGTTCAGGATTCCCGCCTCGGCGCCGCGGCGCCCAATCATCTGCGCTCCTTCGGGACTTCTTGCGCCACGGCCCTGTTTCGTAGCCATGGCTAAACTTGGCATATTTTACGGATTTACGCGCATGTCCCGCTCACGAGGCGGCGCTTAAACTTCTGCGCTGTTCGCTTTTTGGCCGCGCCTGCTCACTGGCGCATGGCTTACCACCTCGAATTCTGGCTTTTCTTGATTTCGCCGCCCTTACATTTTATTGCTTGTCCTGTCAATCACAGCACAAACACTAGACCCCAAGACCGTGAGACTGTTCTTAGACAAAATAAAAATAAACTAAAGACAGAAATTAAAATAACATAATTGAGAACGTTGGGTTGCCTCCCAACAAGCGCTGTCTTTAACGTCTTTTAGCCGGACGCAAGTTCTTTAGCCTTAATAACCCTGGGGTGGATTAAGCCCCCAACCAATCCATTTCCTCCACATTTGGCGTTTTCTTTTTCTTCTTTTCTTTTTAGCATTATCAGTAAGGGGGAGTTCAGGGATACTTACCTCCTTTAGTGGCATTTCAGCAAACCATGCCTGCATTTTTGGGCTCATCGCTCTTTGGTTGACTTGTATTGGATCGCATGGAGATTTGATGGTGCTGATTGCAAAGCACCCACTCATTGTTGGTGGCTCAATGACGTGTTTAAAAACTTTAAACACCATTTCTTCATTCTCCACCCTTAATGTTAACTCTCCTCTTTCAACATCAATCAACACTCTCCCCGTTGCTAGGAATGGCCTCCCCAATATGATAGGTATTTGTGCATCCTCTTCCATATCGAGAATGAGGAAATCTGCAGGAAAGAAGAATTTTCCTACTTTCACAATCACGTCCTCAATCTTGCCTCGTGGATGAACCACTGTCCGGTCGGCCAGCTGTAGGCTTACTGTGGTTGGTTTGGCCTCATGACTCGATCTTTTAAAAAGCGGTAAGGGCATCGATTTATACTCGCCCCTAAATCACACAAAGCTCATTGCAAGTCACTCGCCCATGTGCAAGGTAGTGTAAAGCTTCCAGATCCTTTAGCTTTGGTGGCAACTTTTTCGCAAGATAGCACTACACTCTTCTGTAGTGCTACTATTTATCTTTCTGCCCGACTTTTTCTTCTTCCCCAAAATCTCCTTCATAAACTTGAAATAGGAGGCATCTGCTCTAATGCTTCTATGAAAGGTATGTTGATATCTGACTTCACTGAATGTCTCCAAAAATTTGGAGAATTGTTTATCAACCGCCTTTTCTTTGTAGTCTCTGGGAAAGGGATCTTCTCTGTATACTCCTTCTGCGAGTTTTCTCTCGTTGGGCTAGGCTCAATCACCTTCTCGCTTTCTAACTCTGCTTTCTTCTCAACTCTTCGGTGAGGTATTTCGCTCAATGTCTTCCACTTCTCAACCGCATTGCACATCGCTCCCTCAGATTTACCTCTGTATTGCTTGGAAATGTCCCCTGCGGCCTGCTGTTTGCCTGTTTTGCTAGCTGACCCACCTGTGTCTCCAAGTTTCTGAACGAGGATCTAGCTTCTGTCATGAACTGCGTCTGGGCATTGGCAAGTCTTTGTCCAATGCCACTTCGACTCATCCGCTTTTCTTCTTTGAGCAGGTGCATTGGTATTGAGGTGTGGGGCTTGAATGAAGGGTTGCTGATTATGGCTCTGCTGGTTACGTCATCGCCTATCTGGTTCTGCTGCCCGTAGTGCAATTTTTACGCCCTTCGTACCAATTTTGCTGCCACTCTCCTTCCATGAGAAATTTGGGTGATTCCTCCATCTGGATTATAAGTGTTAGAGTAGGGGTTGTTCGTTGCCTCGATAATTACCTATGGCTTGACACTGCTGCTCCATTGGTATATTGTTGGGATCCATTGAAGGACACCTATCAAATGTATGTGGGCCACCATATCTCACGACTTTAGGCATCTGTACCGCATTCACTGACACTGTATGTTGCTGCAACTGTTTCGCTAGAAGGGCCACTTGGGCATTCAAGGCAGCAATAGCATCTATTTCGTGGACTCCCACTGTTCTTCTCCCATTTGTCGACCTCTCTTCCGTGACATGGTTGTTAGTGGCCATATCTTCTAATAACTCATGAGCGTCGTGGTCGTTTTCCTCATGAATGCTCCACTCCACTGCATCTATGATGGTTACGGTTGTCTTGCTTTCGGCCGTTGTAGAAGATGTGGACCAAGTTCCACAACTCAATGCAATGGTGTGGGCACTTTCTCTGTAGATCTTTGAACCTTTCCCAAGCTTCATATAAGGACTCTCCATCTGCTTGGTAAAAGTTGTTCAACTCCCCTCTCAGTTTTGCTGCTTTACACGGGGGAAAGAACTTGGCTAGGAATTTCTGTGTCAGCTCTTGCCATGTAAAAATCGAATCGGCCGGCAGGGAATTCAACCATACTTTTGCTCTATCCCTAAGTGAGAAGGGAAAGAGCCTCAATCTGACGGCATCATCAGTAACGACGTTATATCTGAATGTTGCACATAGCTCCAAGAAATTAGCTATGTGCATATGTGGATCCTCCGATGGCAGTCCTCCGAATTGCAGCGTGTCTTTGTACCGTGCTCGATTGCGGTTTATCTCGAAGTTGTTGGCTCCTATTGCAGGGAGCCTAATGCATGTCTGTGCTCAATTTATTCTTGGCAGCACATAGTCTCCCAAACTTCTTTCTGGCTGGACTTGGACTCTCTCTTCCACGTCTATTGGCGCTTGCCTAGGTATTCCTGGATGGGGTTGATTCTCTCCTAACCCTTCTCCCATCCCGTTGTTGTTCAACGAGCCGTTCATCTCTAACAAGGTTGCAATCCGTGATTCTTTACGCTCGTTTGCGGGTTTTCTCAATTTACGGATTGAAGGAACAAGAGTGTCGCTCTCTTCTCCTTCGCATAAACTGACTTCCTGGAATAGATCAAAAACAGACAACAAATCACGGCACCTCGAATTTTCAAAGAAAAACGTAAAAATTAAAAATTAAAAGAAAAGTTAAAAACCAAATTAGAAATTAAAAATAGACAAATTTGATATTGAACTATGCCTAATCCCCGGCAACGGCGCCAAAACCTTGATGCGCGGTAAGATGCACACACTTTAAACGCAAGTGCACGTTATCGTGACAAGTAGTATAGTCTTGATAAAACCGAATATCGTCCTCTATGATTAGGGTTCAAGTACCAACTATCTATTTTTTGGTATCTATTTGGTAAATTGATATTTCGAATTGTTGTTTATAACTACGAATTATAAAAGCTATTTAATTATAAAGGTTTATTTCAGTTGTGATGAGAATAGGGCTTCCATGTATCCTTACTATCCGCTTATGCTACTTACTAATGGATTAACTTATGGTATTCTTCTTTTGGAGAAAGCAGGTTTATGAAATCGTTTTATACTCCCGTTAGGGTTATATAAACACTCAACCCCAGTATCACACCTTACCTACCTTTCGGTGATAAGGATAACTCTATAGGAGGATTAAGAACAAAAACCAAGTTGACCGTCACACACAATGCGCAAAATTAGGGTTGTTAAGCCTCTCATCAACGCTACATAAATAATTGAGGTATTTTCATCCCCAATCCAAGAATGTCTACCCAACTTACAGCATATTCACAATCCCCCCTTTTCGGAATCTGATTAGAAATCATATAGTGATAATTAGTTGTCAATTAATTACCAAGAATTCAACTCAATTATTGGATAGATCTCACAATAAGAAAAATAACCATAAGCATGCATTAATTTATAACATAAGTCTCTAGCAATTCAACATGGAAATACATAAGAGAATTAGTTCTAGCCATTGATATGACAAGAACTAATTCCATGTTCATCATACAAAATAGAAATAAAGAACAAGAAAGGAAAAGAAATTACTAAACTAATGGTATCCAATCTCGAAAAAGTCTTGTGTTGTGCAGAAGGGAACCCCCAGCGCCTAGGGTTCTCCTTTTATAAGCCGAAACCGCCTCCTCTTTTCCTTGATCCTGGCCCGAATTTCGTCAAAGACCTAATTTTCAGCGTCGGCGCCGCGTGCAGACAGCGCCCATGGCAGCTGAAGTTCTGCAATCCGTCGGGTGTTTTGGCGCGCGCCCGATATCTGCATGCTGGCGCCGCGCTGCATCTTCTGTAGCTCGTCGGATGTTTAGGCACCGCGGCCCTGCTTTCTTTGCTCGGTAGCGCCGTGAAGTCTTCGACCTCTGGATAGTGGCGTCGCGGCCTGCAGGAGGCGCGCGTGCTGGTGCAGATTTCACCTCGTTCGCCACTTTCTCTGGCATCTCCTCTTTTGCCCTCTTTTAGCTCCTTTTCCGCCATTTGACCATTTTAACCACTTTGACTCAATAGAAAGGAAAACTATCCTAATACAACACTTATATGTGCAAAACGGGACAAAAGACTAACTAAAACTGACTCAAAAGGTGTATATAAAATACACCGATCAAATACCCCCAAACTTAACCTTTGCTCGCCCTCGAGCAAAGATAGAAAGAACGAAATAAAAGACTCAAAGAAATGAAAAATAAAAGACTCGCTGCCATTGATTACTTTTGCTGCAATAGTGTTAATTAGAAAAACATGAAGGTTAGCAAAATAATATGCAGGAATATATAGCATGAAATTTTCAGCACACTAAACACATGAAGCTAAATATTTCGCAAACTCATATTCATCATGCTTAATGGAAGTCAATATACTAAATCATGCATGTAAATTCAAGAATTCCTATGGCATGCTTACTTGCTATTCTCCACTAATTCTGGATATGCATAAAAAAGATCTTCAGGACTTTAAGGGTTGTAATGTAGGCTTAGGTAGGGGTTGGTAAAAATAGGCATTTAGGCTCATTTTTGTGTACCATAAGCTCTTTAGCTTTTCAGTATTTCCCTTTTCTTTTTGTTCTTTTCTTCATTTCGATTCTATCTTTCCCCTCTTTTGTTTTGGGAGAGTGAAGTATCTAATAATGACAAGCACCCCCAAACTTAGGCTTTTGCCTATTTCTTATTACTTTTGTATTGGGGTGCAACAGACTTATTCACTCTTTTTGTCTCTTTTTTAACACAATGTATTCCACTATTTCATATTTTCACTTATGGTACAATTTGTGGGAATATAGGGTGTCAAAGAAGAAGTTTCAAATTTAGGCTCAATGGGGCTGACTAGGGATATTTTTAAAGTACAGGACAGAAAAGAATGGTAAGAATTGGCTATCAAAGAAATGCCTGAGTCATCTCCCTAACATGCATATCCTAACTATTTCGCCTCAAATAGCAAGCAATCATAACACATAAGCATTTATCATTTAGCATGCATAACTCAAGCAAGAAACTCCAAATAGACAGATTCTGTGAGTTTTTGGCATATCTAACCTAAGTGTTTAGATAGTTGCTTCAATTCCGTTACATTATTCCACCTTACTTCACTAGGTGTTTCTAGCAACTACAACATACATAATCTTTGACAGGCAATTATGACTCAAAATTTTTTTGGTGACTCAAAAATAAACATAAAACAATCAAAAAGACTTAACTAAAACATAACATGACACAAAGAAAATAAAACACAAATAAACACCGCCAAACTTAAATCACACATTGTCCCCAATGTGTGTAGACTCAAAGACAGTAAAAGAAATAAGACACTTACAAACTTTGGCTAAAATGGTGGTGGTGGCGGTGGATAATGCATCGACCATTGGTTGAACAAGGAACTCAACTCGTTGATTTGTTGCCTTGTTTCTTGCTGTCCTTGTACTACTGTGTCCAAGGTCTGCATCATCCTCATCTGATTTTGAAACAATTGCTCCATCGTGGGCGTTGGAGGTTCTGCTCCTGTGGTTGGCCGGTGGCTAGGTCCTACCTCATATTGAGCCCCTATTTCAGGCTCATCTTCGTCCTTGGCGGCCTCTGCTGCTGCTGCTGCTGGTTGTACTCTCCTTCTGGCTGCTGGGGGGCTTGGGTCTGGGAAAGAGTGCACTATCCCACAGGACACCGGCAGTTGGTTTCTCTCATGGGTGTCCGTGGGTAGGATTGGGACCGCACTCATGTGACATAGCTTGGTGATAACTGAGCCATGTCCCAATCCGCCTGTTGTTACCAACCTGCTGATTTCCTCAATGCTCTGCACTATTTCTTTCCCCACATCAATCGTCAACCCCCTCATAATTCCATATATCAGTTTAATCCTATCCTCTGGCACTCTGGTGAAGTGCGTGGATGGAATAATGCGGGCGCTGACGAAATATAGCCAACCTTTGGCTACTTTGTTGAATTGGCACCTGTTCAGTGCTCTTGACCCATTTCTTCCAATATGAAAAACAGCCCCATGGTAGCTCACGGTGTTTGCGACGGTATCCTAGTTTATGTTGTCGGTGCTCCTAGACCATGTTCTAAAATGGCTCCGATCACCAATTCCTCCTTCAACATCAACTGTTTTCAATTGTATATTTATATCTTCTGCTGACACAGGCACATAGTGTCCCCTTACAAAGCATCCCCTTTCCACCTTCTCCGGAAAGTTGGCATAAAATTCACGCACCATTGTTGTGTTTACTGGTGCTATCTTCTCCGGATTCACAAATTTCCTCCACTCCCTTAACTCAATCATCGCCCGAATGGGCTCATAAATATCTTCTTCCCCATATGACTCCCTCTGGTAGTCCATTCCCCTTTCTGGTATTATGGGTCTGGTATTAAGCTTTTTGTATCTTTGGTAGGCTTGGTAGCTCACAAACCTATTTTCATCGTATTGTGGGGTTGGGGTGGATGTGGAGCCTCTTCTCTTCCTGGTGGCCATGGTTAAAACAGTTTCTGGAGCTTACAATTTAGTGGCACAAATGTTTCCTACACAATTAACAACTAGCAGCGAACACAACACCCCCAAACTTCAATTCTTCTACCCACTACCCACACTTCTTTTATACTCTTTTCTCCAAACTTCACAATCAACTTTTTAGTACCCAACTACTTCAACTACAATACTCCTTCAAACTACTACCTCCTGTGACTTCAGTAAAGGATTCAAGAACAGAAAAAAGGATTACCTTTTTTATGAGAAGATTCAAGCTTGTTCTTGTTTCAATTGGTGGCTTGAGGCTATGGAATGGAGCTTTGTTGTTTGAGATAGCTACGGGTTTTTAGGAATTTAAGAGTTTTGGTTGTGGTTGGGTTGGATTTGTGGAAGATTTGTGGGCAAATTTTCGGATTTTCGTGGGTTTTGGAAAGGAAGGGTTAGGTTTTTGAAATTGGATTTGGGGAAAATCTGATTAGGTGTTTTAAGTTCAGATTCAGCCTCGGCGCGCTGATCATCTGCGCTCGCCCGGGACTTCTGCGCCACGGCCTGTTTCGGAAGCGCGGCTAAACTTGGCATATTTTACGGATTTACGCGCGCGGTCCTGCTCGCAGGAGCCGCGCGCAAACCTGCGCTGTTCAGTTTTTTTGGCGCGGCCAGATCTGGCGCATGGCCTACCCGTTTTCGAATTCACGGCTTTTCTTGATTTTCGCCATACATTTGTGCTTTGTCACATCGTCAATCACAGCACAAACACTAGACCCCAAGACCGTGAGACTGTTCTTAGACAAAATAAAAATAAACTAAAGACAGAAATTAAAATAACATAATTGAGAACGTTGGGTTGCCTCCCAACAAGCGCTGTCTTTAACGTCTTTTAGCCGGACGCAAGTTCTTTAGCCTTAATAACCCTGGGGTGGATTAAGCCCCCAACCAATCCATTTCCTCCACATTTGGCGTTTTCTTTTTCTTCTTTTCTTTTTAGCATTATCAGTAAGGGGGAGTTCAGGGATACTTACCTCCTTTAGTGGCATTTCAGCAAACCATGCCTGCATTTTTGGGCTCATCGCTCTTTGGTTGACTTGTATTGGATCGCATGGAGATTTGATGGTGCTGATTGCAAAGCACCCACTCATTGTTGGTGGCTCAATGACGTGTTTAAAAACTTTAAACACCATTTCTTCATTCTCCACCCTTAATGTTAACTCTCTCTTTCAACATCAATCAACACTCTCCCGTTGCTAGGAATGGCCTCCCAATATGATAGGTATTTACGCATCCTCTTCCATATCGAGAATGAGAAATCTGCGGGGAAAGAAGAATTTTCCTACTTTCACAATCACGCCCTCAATCTTGCCTCGTGGATGAACCATTGTCGGTCGGCGGTGTGGAAGCTTCGTGGTTGGTTTGGCCTCACCTAACTCGATCTTTTAAAAGCGATAAGGGCATCGATTTATACTCGCCCAAATCACACAAAGCTCTGTTGCAAGTCACTCGCCCATTGTGCAAGGTAGTGTAAAGCTTCCAGATCCTTTAGCTTTGGTGGCAACTTTTTCGCAAGATAGCACTACACTCTTACATTAGTGCTACTATTTAAATACTCTGCCCACTTTTCTTCTTCCCAAAATCTCCTTCATAAACTTGAAATAGGAGGCATCTGCTCTAATGCTTCTATGAAAGGTATGTTGATATCTGACTTCTGAATGTCTCCAAAAATTTGGAGAATTGTTTATCAACCGCCTTTTCTTTGTAGTCTCTGGGAAAGGGATCTTCTCTGTATACTCCTTCCTGGAGTTTTCTCTCTTGTTGGGCTAGGCTCAATCACCTTCTCGCTTTCTAACTCGCTTTCTTCTCAACCTCTTGTGAGGTGATCTTTGCTCAATCGTCTTCCACTTCTCAACCGCTGCGACGCGCTCGCCAGTTTACCTCTGTATTGCTTGGAAATGTCCCTGACTCTTTGTTTGCTGTTTTGCTAGTGACCCACTGTGTCTCAAGTTTACGAGCGAGGATCTAGCTTCATCATGAGCTGCGTCGGCATTGGCAAGTCTTTATCCTGTTCTTTCAGCTCATCTGGCTTTTCTTGCTGAACCGGTGCATTGAACTGTTGAGGCTGTGGGGCTTGAATGAAGGGTTGCTGATTCTGGCTCTGCTGGTTCTGGTACTGGCCCCTATACTGATTCTGCTGCCCCTGGTACTGGTTCTGCTGCCCATGGTACTGATTCTGCTGCCCCTGGTCTCCTTTCCATGAGAAATTTGGGTGATTCCTCCATCCTGGATTATAAGTGTTAGAGTAGGGGTTGTTCTGTTGCCTCTGATAATTACCTATGGCCTGACACTCTGCCTGCTCCATTGGTATATTGTTGGGATCCGCTGAAGGACACCTATCAAATGTATGTGGGCCACCACATATCTCACAGCTTTTAGGCATCTGTACCGCATTCACTGACACTGTATGTTGCTGCAACTGTTTCGCTAGAAGGGCCACTTGGGCATTCAAGGCAGCAATAGCATCTATTTCGTGGACTCCCACTGTTCTTCTCCCATTTGTCGACCTCTCTTCCGTGACATGGTTGTTAGTGGCCATATCTTCTAATAACTCATGAGCGTCGTGGGCTGTTTTCCTCATGAATGCTCCACCTGCTGCTGCATCTATGATGGTTCTGGTTGTACTGCTCAGCCCGTTGTAGAAGATGTGGACCAAGTTCCACAACTCAATGCAATGGTGTGGGCACTTTCTCTGTAGATCTTTGAACCTTTCCCAAGCTTCATATAAGGACTCTCCATCTGCTTGGTAAAAGTTGTTCAACTCCCCTCTCAGTTTTGCTGCTTTACACGGGGGAAAGAACTTGGCTAGGAATTTCTGTGCCAGCTCTTGCCATGTAAAAATCGAATCGGCCGGCAGGGAATTCAACCATACTTTTGCTCTATCCCTAAGTGAGAAGGGAAAGAGCCTCAACTGACGGCATCATCGATGACGTTATATCGAATGTTGCACATAGCTCGAAATTAGCTATGTGCGTATGTGGATCCTCGATGGCGATCCTCCGAATTGCAGTGTCTTTGTACCATGCTCGATTGCGGTTTTATCTCGAAGTTGTTGGCTCTGTGCGGGAGCCTAATGCATGTCTGTGCTCCATTTATTCTTGGCAGCACATAGTCTCCCAAACTTCTTTCTGGCTGGACTTGGACTCTCTCTTCCACGTCTATTGGCGCTTGCCTAGGTATTCCTGGATGGGGTTGATTCTCTCCTAACACTTCTCCCATCCCGTTGTTGTTACGAGCCGCTCATCTCTAACAAGGTTGCAATCCGATTCTTTCATTACGTTTGCGAGTTTTCTCAATTTCTGGATTGAAGGGAACAAGAGTGTCTGCTCCTCTTCTCCTTCGCATAAACTGACTTCCTGAAATAGATCAAAAACAGACAACAAATCACGGCACCTCGAATTTTCAAAAGAAAAACGTAAAAATTAAAAATTAAAAGAAAAGTTAAAAACCAAATTAGAAATTAAAAATAGACAAATTTGATATTGAACTATGCCTAATCCCCGGCAACGGCGCCAAAACCTTGATGCGCGGTAAGATGCACACACTTTAAACGCAAGTGCACGTTATCGTGACAAGTAGTATAGTCTTGATAAAACCGAATATCGTCCTCTAGGATTAGGGTTCAAGTACCAACTATCTATTTTTTTGGTATCTATTTGGTAAATTGATATTTCGAATTGTTGTTTATAACTACGAATTATAAAAGCTATTTAATTATAAAGGTTTATTTCAGTTGTGATGAGAATAGGGCTTCCATGTATCCTTACTATCCGCTTATGCTACTTACTAATGGATTAACTTATGGTATTCTTCTTTTGGAGAAAGCAGGTTTATGAAATCGTTTTATACTCCCGTTAGGGTTATATAAACACTCAACCCCAGTATCACACCTTACCTACCTTTCGGTGATAAGGATAACTCTATAGGAGGATTAAGAACAAAAACCAAGTTGACCGTCACACACAATGCGCAAAATTAGGGTTGTTAAGCCTCTCATCAACGCTACATAAATAATTGAGGTATTTTCATCCCCAATCCAAGAATGTCTACCCAACTTACAGCATATTCACAATCCCCTTTTGAATCGATTAGAAATCATATAGTGATAATTAGTTGTCAATTAATTACCAAGAATTCAACTCAATTATTGGATAGATCTCACAATAAGAAAAATAACCATAAGCATGCATTAATTTATAACATAAGTCTCTAGCAATTCAACATGGAAAGCCCTATAAGAGAATTAGTTCCTAGCCATTGATATGACAAGAACTAATTCCATGTTCATCATACAAAATAGAAATAAAGAACAAGAAAGGGAAAAGAAATTACTAAACTAATGGTATCCAATCTCCAAGAAAAAGTCTTGTGTTGTGCAAGAAGGGGAACCCCCAAAAGCGCCTAGGGTTCTCCTTTTATAAAGCGTGAACCGCCTCCTCTTTTCCTTGATCCGGCTGCATTTCGTCAAAGACCTAATTTTTCAGCGTCGGCGCCGGCGTGCAGACAGCGCGCCGTAGCGCCGGAAGTTCTGCAATCCGTCGGGTGTTTTGGCGCGCGGCTCGATATCTATGCTGCGCGCCACGTTGCATCTTCGTAGCTCGCCGGATGTTTAGGCACCGCGGCCACGCTTTTCTTGCGAGCGCCGTGCCAGGTCTTCTGACCTCTCTGGATAGTGGGCGTCGCGGCCCTGCTTTTGACTGCAGGAGGCGCCGCGGCGCTGGTCTGGATTTCACCCTCGTTCGCCACTTTCTCTGTTTTCAGCTCTGGCATCTCCTCTTTTGCCCTCTTTTAGCTCCTTTTCCGCCATTTGACCATTTTAACCACTTTGACTCAATAGAAAGGAAAACTATCCTAATACAACACTTATATGTGCAAAACGGGACAAAAGACTAACTAAAACTGACTCAAAAGGTGTATATAAAATACACCGATCAAATACCCCCAAACTTAACCTTTGCTCGCCCTCGAGCAAAGATAGAAAGAACGAAATAAAAGACTCAAAGAAACGAAAAATAAAAGACTCACTGCCATTGATTACTTTTGCTGCAATAGTGTTAACTAGAAAAACATGAAGGTTAGCAAAATAATATGCAGGAACATATAGCATGAAATTTTCAAAGACACTAAACACGTGAAGCTAAATATTTCGCAAACTCATATTCATCATGCTTAATGGAAGTCAATATACTAAATCATGCATGTAAATTCAAGAATTCCTATGGCATGCTTACTTGCTATTCTCCACTAATTACGGATATGCATAAAAAGATCTTGAGGACTTTAAGGGTTGTAATGTAGGCTTAGGTAGGGGTTGGTAAAAATAGGCATTTAGGCTCATTTTTGTGTACCATAAGCTCTTTAGCTTTTCAGTATTTCCCTTTTCTTTTTGTTCTTTTCTTCATTTCGATTCTATCTTTCCCCTCTTTTGTTTTGGGAGAGTGAAGTATCTAATAATGACAAGCACCCCCAAACTTAGGCTTTTGCCTATTTCTTATTACTTTTGTATTGGGGTGCAACAGACTTATTCACTCTTTTGTCTCTTTTTTTTTTTTTAACACAATGTATTCCACTATTTCATATTTTCACTTATGGTACAATTTGTGGGAATATAGGGTGTCAAAGAAGTTTCAAATTTAGGCTCAATGGGTGACTAGGGATATTTTTAAAGTGCAGACATGAGAAAGAATGGTAAGAATTGGCTATCAAAGAAATGCACAGTCATCTCCTAACATGCATATCCTAACTATTTAGCCTCAAATAGCAAGCAATCATAACACATAAGCATTTATCATTTAGCATGCATAACTCAAGCAAGAAACTCCAAATAGGCAGTTACGTGAGTTTTTGGCATATCTAACCTAAGTGTTTAGATAGTTGCTTCAATTAGTTACATTATTCCACCTTACTTCACTAGGTGTTTCTAGCAACTACAACATACATAATCTTTGTGAGCAATTATGACTCAAAATTTTTTGGTGACTCAAAATAAACATAAAACAATCAAAAGACTTAACTAAAACATAACATGACACAAAGAAAATAAAACACAAATAAACACCGCTAAACTTAAATCACACATTGTCCCCCGATGTGTGTAGACTCAAAGACATAAAAGAAATAAGACACTTACAAACTTTGGCTAAAATGGTGGTGGTGGCGGTGGATAATGCATCGACCATTGGTTGAACAAGGAACTCAACTCGTTGATTTGTTGCCTTGTTTCTTGCATCCTTGTACTCTGTGTCCAAGGTCCGCATCATCCTCATCGATTTTGAAACAATTGCTCCATCGTGGGCGTTGGAGGTTCTGCTCTGTGGTTGGCGGTGGCTGGGTCCTACCTCATGTGAGCCCTATTTCAGGCTCATCTTCGTCCTTGGCGGCCTCTGCTGCTGCTGCTGCTGGTTGTACTCTCCTTCTGGCTGCTGGGGGGCTTGGGTCTGGGAAAGAGTGCACTATCCCACAGGACACCGGCAGTTGGTTTCTCTCATGGGTGTCCGTGGGTAGGATTGGGACCGCTCGTGTGACATAGCAGTGATAACTGAGCCATGTCCCAATCCGCCTGTTGTTACCAACCTGCTGATTTCCTCAATGCTCTGCACTATTTCTTTCCCCACATCAATCGTCAACCCCCTCATAATTCCATATATCAGTTTAATCCTATCCTCTGGCACTCTGGTGAAGTGCGTGGATGGAATCATGCGGGCGCTGACGAAATATAGCCAACCTTTGGCTACTTTGTTGAATTGGCACCTGTT
Organism: Przewalskia tangutica; assembly: GCA_029844215.1. NCBI lineage: Eukaryota > Viridiplantae > Streptophyta > Magnoliopsida > Solanales > Solanaceae > Przewalskia > Przewalskia tangutica. Next base: position 86,973,108 of record CM056734.1, read on the forward strand.
CAGTGCTCTTGACCCATTTCTTCCAATATCAAAAACAGCCCCATGGTAGCTCACGGTGTTTGCGACGGTATCCCAGTTTATGTTGTCGGTGCTCCTAGACCATGTTCTAAAATGGCTCCGATCACCAATTCCTCCTTCAACATCAACTGTTTTCAATTGTATATTTATATCTTCTGCTGTCACAGGCACATAGTGTCCCCTTACAAAGCATCCCCTTTCCACCTTCTCCGGAAAGTTGGCATAAAATTCACGCACCATTGTTGTGTTTACTGGTGCTATCTTCTCCGGATTCACAAATTTCCTCCACTCCCTTAACTCAATCATCGCCCGAATGGGCTCATAAATATCTTCTTCCCCATATGACTCCCTCTGGTAGTCCATTCCCCTTTCTGGTATTATGGGTCTGGTATTAATCTTTTTGTATCTTTGGTAGGCTTGGTAGCTCACAAACCTATTTTCATCGTATTGTGGGGTTGGGGTGGATGTGGAGCCTCTTCTCTTCCTGGTGGCCATGGTTAAAACAGTTTCTGGAGCTTACAATTTAGTGGCACAAATGTTTCCTACACAATTAACAACTAGCAGCGAACACAACACCCCAAACTTGATTCTTACCCACTACCCACACTTCTTTTCTACTCTTTTCTCCAAACTTCACAATCAACTTTTTGTACCCAACTACTTCAACTACAATACTCCTTCAAACTACTACCTCACGTGACTTGATAAAGGATTCAAACGAGAAAAAGGATTACCTTTTTTATGAGAAGATTCAAGCTTGTTCTTGTTTCAATTGGTGGCTTGAGGCTATGGAATGGAGCTTTGTTGTTTGAGATAGATACGGGTTTTTTTTAGGAATTTAAGAGTTTTGGTTGTGGTTGGGTTGGATTTGTGGAAGATTTGTGGGCAAATTTTCGGATTTTCGTGGGTTTTGGAAAGGAAGGGTTAGGTTTTTGAAATTGGATTTGGGGAAAATCTGATTCTGGGCATTTTAAGTTCAGGATTCCCCGCTTGGCGGCCAGCTTTTAGCGCGCGACGCCAATCATCTGCGCTCGCCGGGACTTCTTGCGCGGCCATTTGGCGCCGCGACGCTAAACTTGGCATATTTTACGGATTTACGGCGCGCGGCCCTGCTCAGGAGCGCGGCGCTAAACTTCTGCGCTGTTCGATTCTTTTGGCGCGTGCCCTCTCACGCGTATGGCCTACCGTTTCGAATTCTGGCTTTTCTTGATTTCGCCATACATTTTATTGCTTTGTCATCAATCACAGCAAAAACACTAGACCCCAAGACCGTGAGACTGTTCTTAGACAAAATAAAAATAAACTAAAGACAGAAATTAAAATAACATAATTGAGAACGTTGGGTTGCCTCCCAACAAGCGCTGTCTTTAACGTCTTTTAGCCGGACACAAGTTCTTTAGCCTTAATAACCCTGGGGTGGATTAAGCCCCCAACCAATCCATTTCCTCCACATTTGGCATTTTCTTTTTCTTCTTTTCTTTTTAGCATTATCAGTAAGGGGGAGTTCAGGGATACTTACCTCCTTTAGTGGCATTTCAGCAAACCATGTCTGCTTTCTTGGGCTCATCGCTCTTTGGTTGACTTGTATTGGCTCGCATGGAGGTTTGATGGTGCTGATTGCAAAGCACCCACTCATTGTTGGTGGCTCAATGACGTGTTTAAAAACTTTAAACACCATTTCTTCATTCTCCACCCTTAATGTTAACTCTCCTCTTTCAACATCAATCAACGCTCTCCCCGTTGCTAGGAATGGCCTCCCCAATATGATAGGTATTTCTGCATCCTCTTCCATATCGAGAATGAGGAAATCTGCAGGAAAGAAGAATTTTCCTACTTTCACAATCACGTCCTCAATCTTGCCTCGTGGATGAACCACTGTCCGGTCGGCCAGCTGTAGGCTTACTGTGGTTGGTTTGGCCTCACCCACCTCCAATCTTTTAAAAGCGATAAGGCGCATCGATTTATACTCGCCCCTAAATCACACAAAGCTCTGTTGCAAGTCACTCTGCCCACTGTGCAATGTAGTGTAAAGCTTCCAGGATCCTTTAGCTTTGGTGGCAACGTTTTCTGCAAGATAGCACTACACTCTTCTGTTAGTGCTACTATTTCGTACTCTGCCAGCTTTTTCTTCTTCCCCAAAATCTCCTTCATAAACTTGAAATAGGAGGGCATCTGCTCTAATGCTTCTATGAAAGGTATGTTGATATGCAGCTTCCTGAATGTCTCCAAAAATTTGGAGAATTGTTTATCAACCGCCTTTTGCTGTAGTCTCTGGGGGGAAATGGATCTTCTCTGTATACTCTTTCTCTGGAGTTTTCTCTACTGTTGGGCTAGGATCAATCACCTTCTCGTTTTCTAACTCTGCTTTCTTCTCAACTACTGGCTGAGGTGACTGCTACTCCAACTGTCTTCCACTTCTCAACTGCACTGCCTGACACTGCTCCCTCGGATTTACCTCTGTATTGCTTGGCAATGTCCCTGCGACTCTTTGTTTGCTGTTTGCTAGCCGACCCACTGTGTCTCAAGTTTACGAGCGAGGATCTAGCTTCGCCATGAATCGCGTCTGGCGTTGGCAAGTGTTGTCACTTGCTTTCATCCGCTTTTCTTGCTGAACCGGTGCATTGAACTGTTGAGGCTGTGGGGCTTGAATGAAGGGTTCTTGATTACAGCTCTGCTTGGTTACATCGGCCTATCTTTGGATTCTGCTGCCCGTGATGCAATTTTCTTGCCGCTTGGTACAATTTTCTTGCCCTCGGTCTCCTTTCCATGAGAAATTTGGGTAATTCCGCCATCCTGGATTATAAGTGTTAGAGTAGGGGTTGTTCTGTTGCCTCTGATAATTACCTATGGCTTGACACTCTGCCTGCTCCATTGGTATATTGTTGGGATCATTGAAGGACACCTATCAAATGTATGTGGGCCACACATATCTCACAACTTTAGGCATCGTACCACATTCATCGACCTTTGTATGTTCTGTAACTATTTCGCTAGAAGGGCCAGGCATTCAAGGCGCATAAGCATCTATTTCGTGGACTCAACATTCTTCTCCCATTTGTCGACCTCTCTTCCGTGACATGGTTGTTAGTGGTCATATCTTCTAATAACTCATGAGTGTCGTGGGCTATTTTCCTCATGAATGCTCCACCCGCTGCTGCATCTATGATGGTTCTGGTTGTACTGCTCAGCCCGTTGTAGAAGATGTGGACCAAGTTCCACAACTCAATGCAATGGTGTGGGCACTTTCTCTGTAGATCTTTGAACCTTTCCCAAGCTTCATATAAGGACTCTCCATCTGCTTGGTAAAAGTTGTTCAACTCCCCTCTCAGTTTTGCTGCTTTACACGGGGGAAAGAACTTGGCTAGGAATTTCTGTGCCAGCTCTTGCCATGTAAAAATCGAATCGGCCGGCAGGGAATTCAACCATACTTTTGCTCTATCCCTAAGTGAGAAGGGAAAGAGCCTCAATCTGACGGCATCATCAGTAACGCCGTTATATCTGAACGTTGCACATAGCTCCAAGAAATTAGCTATGTGCATATGTGGATCCTCCGATGGCAGTCCTCCGAATTGCACTGTGTGCTGTACCATGCTCAGAATTGCCGGTTTTATCTCGAAGTTGTTGGCTCCTATTGCAGGGAGCCTAATGCATGTCTGTGCTCCATTTACTCTTGGCAGCACATAGTCTCCCAAACTTCTTTCTGGCTGGACTTGGACTCTCTCTTCCACGTCTATTGGCGCTTGCCTAGGTATTCCTGGATGGGGTTGATTCTCTCCTAACCCTTCTCCCATCCCGTTGTTGTTCTGAACGCCGTTCATCTCTAACAAGGTTGCAATCCGCTGATTCTTTCTGTTCTGTTTGCAGGTTTTCTCAATTTCTGGATTGAAGGGAACAAGAGTGTCTGCTCCTCTTCTCCTTCGCATAAACTGACTTCCTGAAATAGATCAAAAACAGACAACAAATCACGGCACCTCGAATTTTCAAAAGAAAAACGTAAAAATTAAAAATTAAAAGAAAAGTTAAAAACCAAATTAGAAATTAAAAATAGACAAATTTGATATTGAACTATGCCTAATCCCCGGCAACGGCGCCAAAAACTTGATGCGCGGTAAGATGCACACACTTTAAACGCAAGTGCACGTTATCGTGACAAGTAGTATAGTCTTGATAAGACCGAATATCGTCCTCTAGGATTAGGGTTCAAGTACCAACTATCTATTTTTTTGGTATCTATTTGGTAAATTGATATTTCGAATTGTTGTTTATAACTACGAATTATAAAAGCTATTTAAATATAAAGGTTTATTTCAGTTGTGATGAGAATAGGGCTTCCATGTATCCTTACTATCCGCTTATGCTACTTACTAATGCATTAACTTATGGTATTCTTCTTTTGGAGAAAGCAGGTTTACGAAATCGTTTTATACTCCCGTTAGGGTTATATAAACACTCAACCCCAATGTCGCACTTTACCTACCTTTGGTGATAAGGATAACTCTATAGGAGGATTAAGAACAAAACCTAGTTGACCGTCAAGCAAAATGGGCAAAATTTGGGTTTTTAATCCTATCATAAACGCTAAATAAATAATTTTGGTTTTTTCATCCCCAATCCAATTATGTTTACCCAACTTACAGCATTTTAAAAATCCCCTTTCTAATCTGATTAGAAATCATAAAGTGATAATTAGTTTTCAATTAATTACCAAGAATTCAACACAATTATTGGATAGATCTCACAATAAGAAAAATAACCATAAGCATGCATTAATTTATAACATAAGTCTCTAGCAATTCAACATGGAAAGTCCTATAAGAGAATTAGTTCCTAGCCATTGATATGACAAGAACTAATTCCATGTTCATCATACAAAATAGAAATAAAGAACAAGAAAGGGAAAATAAATTACTAAACTAATGGTATCAATATCCAAGCAAAAGTCTTGTGTTGTGCGAAGGAACCCCAAAAGCGCCTAGGGTTCTCCTTTTATAAGGCCGCAAACCGCCTCCTCTCTTTTCCTTCAGTTCGCCCAATTTCGTCAAAGACCTAATTTTTCAGCGTCGGCGCCATGCGCAGTGCGCGCCATGCCGGCAAGTTCTGCAATCCGTCGGGTGTTTTGGCGCGCGGCCCGATATCTGTTGTGCAGCGCCCGCGCTGCATCTTCTGTAGCTCTCGGATGTTTAGCGCGCGACCACTTTTCTTTGTCACGAGGCGCGCGGCAGGTCTTCGACCTCTACGGATAGTGGCGCGCGGCCACGCTGATCACAGTGCGAGGCGCCGCGCTGGTCCGATTTCACCTCGTTCGCCACTTCTCTGTTTCACTCTGGCATCTCCTCTTTTGCCCTCTTTTAGCTCCTTTTCCGCCATTTGGCCATTTTAACCACTTTGACTCAATAGAAAGGAAAACTATCCTAATACAACACTTATATGTGCAAAATGGGACAAAAGACTAACTAAAACTGACTCAAAAGGTGTATATAAAATACACCGATCAGCCCCCAAATCACATAAAGCCCTTTTACAAGTAACCTTCCCTATGGTGCAAGGTAAGGTGAAACTCCCTGAATCGTTCAACTTTGGGGGAAGTTTCTTCTGCAATATAGCACCGCACTCCTCTGTCAGCACCACTGTCTCATAATCTTCCAGCTTTCATTTTTTAAAAATGATGTCTTTCATGAACTTCACATATGCTGACATTTGCTCCAACACTTCAATGAATGGAAGATTGATATGCAGTTTTTTGAAATTCTCCAAAAATTTTGAAAACTGCTTATCCAAGACCTTCTTCTGCAGTATTTGAGGGTAAGGAATTTTTTCTGTGTACTCCATCATCACTGCGCGTGGAGCCTTCTCTAGAATAGGGCGGTCATCAATAACCCCCTATTTTTCTGCATCCGTTGTCTTCTCCACATCATTCTCCTTCTCAGCGGTTGGGGTGCAACCTGCTCTAACTGTTTACCACTTCTCAGGTTGATTGCCTGACACTGCTCCATTGGGTTCATCACTGTGTTGCTAGGGAGGTTTTCTTGCGGTCTACTGTTCAGTGTGTGTGCCAGCTGTCCCACCTGTTTTTCTAAATTTCTGATAGAAGATCTAGTCTCTGTCATGAAATACTGGGTCTCTGTCATAAATTTTGTCTGAGTATTGGCCAATGATGAAATTGAGGGCCTGGTTTCTGCCATGAATTGAGTCTGAGAGTTGACCAAGGTCAACAGTGCTGCTTTTATGTTATCTGGCTTCTCTTGTGGGTCTGGTGGGCTGAACTGTTGTGAGGATGATGCCTGGAATTGTGGTTGCTACCTTTGTTCATTCTTCCATGAAAAATTTGGGTGATTTCTCCACCCCGGATTGTATGTGTTAGAGTAGGGGTTGTTGTAGGGCCTCTGAAAATTTCCCACTGCATGAACTTGCTTCATAGGCATATTATTTGGGTCCAATGTTGTGTATCTATTGAAAGTATGACCCCCATAGATTTCATATCCCACTGGTGTCTGAACCGCTTTAACTTCCATGGTGCTCTGTTGCATCTGTTTTGTCAAAGTGGCATCCTGCGCAGTCAATGCAGTGATATCATCCAACTCATGAATCCCAGCCACTTTCCTGTTGTTCACTGCTCTCTCATCGGCCCCCTGATGGTTGTTTGTGGCCATGTCTTCTAATAGATATGTGCCTCATTGGCACTCTTTTTCATGAATGTCCCCCTGCTGCAGCATCAATAATGATATGAGTTGTACCACACATCCCATTGTAAAATAATTGGCCTAACATCTACTTCTCAATCCCATGATGTGGGCACTTCCTCTGCAAATCTTTAAACCTCTCCCATGTATCATATAATGGTTCTCCCTCCAGCTGATAGAAGGTATTAAGCTCACCTCTAAGTCTTGCTGTTTTGGCTGGAGAAAAGAACTTGGCAAGAAACTTTTGGGCTAAGTCTTGCCATGTAGTGATGGAGTTCGCCTGTAATGAGTTTAGCTAGCACTTTGATCTATCCCTGAGTGATAATGGGAAGAGTCTCAACCGAATGACATCATCAGTAATACCATTGTACTTAAAAGTTGCACACAACTCCAGAAAATTTGCTAGATGCAAATGGGGATCTTCAGACGATAGTCCCCCAAACTGAACTGAGCTTTGAACCATGTGCAATATGGCTGGTTTGATTTCAAAATTATTGGCTTCAACAACTGAAAGCCTGATGGAAGTCTGTACCCCTATAATTGTATGCATCACATAGTCTTCCAAGCTCTTTTCTGCAGGAACTTGTCTTAAAACAGGCGGTAACTCATCATTCACCAAGTTGTTGTTTCGCTGATCTCTCATTTCTACAGAGTCAGCAGTTCTCTTATTTTTCATGTTCTGTCTGCACAATATTTCAATCTCAGGTTCAAAGGGATAGGAGTGTCTGCTCCTCTCCTACTTTGCATAAACTAAGTTTCTAAGCAGATCAGGGAAAAACGTTCTAAAATAAAATAAAATAAACAGAAATAAAAACCAAATTAGAAATAATAATAGATAAGACCGATATTAACAGTACTCCAATCTCGGCCAAAAACTTGTTGCGATATTTCTAGGTGCTTACACAAGTGTACGTATCGTTCAAGTAATAAAGATCTATAAGACCGAGTTTATCGTCCACAGAGACTGGTTTATTAAGTACCAGTTATCTATTCTATGGTATCTATTTGGTTGACATTCTTTAGTTTGAGAATTATAACTATGACTAAGTGCAGAAAATAAACTTAAGATTATTATACTTTGGGTTTATAACAGTTATGAATGAAATAGGGCATTCCAATCTCCTCAACTATCCACTCTTTCACGTGTTAAGGCAATGCTAATGATTCTTCTACTTATTAAGATAGCAGGTTAACTAATCTGTCATTATATTCCGGTTAGGACATACAAGAGCTCAATCTTGTGCAGAAACCTTATATATTTCTATGATAAGGTTTACCACACAGGAGTACTAAGAACAGTAACCGTAATTACTACACAAGTATCGGCGTACTTTCGTCTACGATTTTAACATATGTCTAAACAACTACATCATATTCAAATCTCACCTTTCAGCCTTTTGATTCGAAATCATAAAAGTGATGAAATTAATAGCTAGTTAATTATCAAGCAATAATAACAATATTGAATAGATCTTAATATGCTGAAGAAGAAATCAATAACTAATGCATTAACTATATGAAAGAGTTTCAAGAAGATTTGATAGAAACCCTACTAAAGTATTTAACTCCTAAACATTGTCATGTCAAGAACTAAATTACAATCCAACATAAACTGAAATAAAGTAAAGGAAAGAAAAAGAATTTGAACAAGAGTCTCCAATTGTAGCCTCTTCTTGCCTCCCAAAAGTATGATTTGCAATATGGTATAATGTCTGGTTTAATGAGCAGGGTTTTAGGGTTTTATAGATGAGAAAAGTTTCCCTTTCGGACCCTTTTAACCCTATGAAATTCGGCCCAGAAACTGAAAATCCCGCGTCGGCGCCATGGCCCTGCAGGCTGGCGCCACGACGCCGTAACTGTTGTGATATTTCTAAGTGCTTACGCAAGTATACGTGTCGTTCAAGTAATAAAGATCTGTAAGACTGAATTTATCGTCCACAAAGACTGGTTTATTAAGTACCGATTATCTATCCTATGGTATCTATTTGGTTGACGTTCTTTTATTTTGAGGATTATAAACTACGAATTATGAATAAGTGAAGAAAATAAACTAAAGACTATAATACTTTGGGTTTATAACAGTTATGAAGGAAATATGGTTCGAATCTCCTCAACTATCCACTCTTTCACATGTTAATGCAATGCTAATGATTCTTCTTCTTATTAAGACAGCAGGTTAACTAATCTGTCATTATATTCCGGTTAGGACATATAAGAGTTCAACCTAGTGCAGAAACCTTCTATATTTCTATGATAAGTTTTACTACACAGGAGGATTAAGAACAGTAACCTTAATTACTACTCAAGTATCGGGGTACTTTCGTCCATGATTTTAACCTATGTCTAGACAATTACAGCATATTCAAATCTCCCCTCTCGGATCTCGATTCGAAATTATATATGTTATGACAATTAATAGCTAGTTAATCATCAAACAATCAAAGCAATATTGAATAGATCTTAATGTGCTGAAGAAGAATTCAAAAACTATGCATTAACTATATGAAAGAGCTTCAAGAAGATTCGATGGAAACCCTACTAAAGTAATTAGCTCCTAAACATTGTCATGTCAAGAACTAAATTAAAATCCAACATAAACTGAAATAAGTCAGGTAAAGAAAATAACTTGAACAATAAGATATCTTCAATTATAGCTTGTATCCGTCGTTCTCTTCTCCCAAATAATGATTTTAGGTTATGGTTATGGTCTATAATAATGAGTTGGGTTTTAGGATTTTATAGCTGGGAAAAGTTGTCTTTCGGACCATAAAAAAACCCTGTCCAATTTGGCCCAGGAAACCTGAAAAAATGCGCGTCGGCACCGCGGTGCCTCTTCCTAGCACCGCGGTGCTAATTCCTCACGAAATAACTGGAGCTTACTGAAAACATGGCACCGCGGTGCCTTCGACGGTGTTTCAGTTTCAGACTTTTGTTAGGAATATTTTATATGCACTTTTAGAGTCATTTTTAGTTAGTATTTTGTCCATTTTCACTCAAATATGTGTCGTGTTACGGTAGTTTTTCTTCCTTTTGAATCACAGTGATTTAAAAAGGTAAAGTGGCGAAAAAGAGCAAAAAGTGGGCAGAAAAGAGTTTTCCGAGCCAAAATTGACGAAAGCTGGAAATCCAGACAAAGGCGAAGCAGCGCCGTGGCGCAGGAATGCAGGGCCAAGGCACCCAAAGTTCAGAGGCTACAGATGAATTACGCCGCGCGGCTCAGGCTGCGCGGGCAGGCGGAAAAGCGATCCAGTCTGAATGGGAATTGGCGAGGCGGATTTCAGGCACACGCTTTTGGTAGCTTATAAAAGGCCCTTTGGGCAGATTTTTTAAGGGTTCCACAATCCTTTCTTGACAACACAACCTAGTTTCTTGGAGGCCACAAGATTGGAGACTTGTTCAAAAGTATTTTCTTTTCTTTGCTTTATTTTGATTTAGTTTATGTTGGATATTAATTTGGTTCTTAGCATGTCTATGGCTAGGAGCTACACTTTTAATTAGAGCTTTCCTTTCGAATCACTTGAACCTTGTCTTTATGAATTAATGCAGTATTTTGGTTTCTTCTTCATATAGTTAAGATTTATTCAATATTTGGTTTGATTGTTTGATAATTAATTGATCACTAGTTATCATCACGTATATGATTTCGAATCGAGATCCGAGAGGGGAGATTTGGATATGCTATAATTGAATAAACATAGGTTAAAATCGTGGACGAAAGTACCCCATACTTGTGTAGTTTTATAGGTTATTGTTCTAAATCCTCCTATGTGGTAAAATCTATCATATAAATATAGAAGATTTTTGCATTGGGGTTGAGTGTTTATGTATCCTAACCGGAATATAAAACAGTCTAGTCAACCTACTATCTTAACATAGAAGAATAACCTTTATTGTTGCATTAAGGATTAAAGCGAGTGGATAGTCGAGGAGATTGGAAGCCCTATTTCCACCATAACTGATTCAAATAAAGTATCTTAGTTAATTTCTGCAATTACTTCAGTAGTTTATAGATAAAACCAAAACAAAATATCGATAGTCAAATAGATAACGTAGGATAGATGTTTGGTAATTGAAAACAAGTTCCTGAGGATGATATTCTGTCTTACCAAGACTATATTACCTGTAACGATACGTACACTTTCATTAAGCGTGTGGAAAATCGCTAACAAGTTTTTGGCGCCGTTGCCGGGGATTGGCGTAGTCTCAATATCTAACTATCTATTCTTAATTTTTAATTTGGATTTTATTTTCTTTTTATTATTTTCTTTTATTTGTGGAACTGTGAGCCATGATTTGTTTGTTGGTTTTGATCCATCTCAGGGACCCAGCGAACATGGACTACCACTATCACGGGCTACATAACTATCAACAGCAATGCAACCATCATATCCCACAGGAAGATCAAAATGGGTTGCAGGCGGCCATACTCATGCTCACTAAGCACCATACTCAGTTCATAGATGAGACAAGAATGTCCCTCAAAAATTTGGACACAAATAGGACAACTCACTGGCATGCTGATAAACAGAATACAAGGGAACCATCTTGACAATATTGGGGTGAATCCGAAAGAGCATTGCCAGGCGATTGATCTAAGAAATGGCGAACTAGTGGAAGCTAGCTCACCACCACCGTGTTCGGAGAAGGAAGAATCAGAAGGCTCTCAGGATTTATGGAGCCGCGACTCCACTGAGCAGGGCCGCGGCGCCGATACATCAGACGACGTAGTGGTTGCTGGAGACCTTCATCCAAAACAAAAAACACTGTCAACAGTTTTTGATGCACCCCAGGTGAAGACACCATATCCCTAGAGGCTAAAAAAAGTTCTCTTGACAATTAGTTTTCTAAATTTCTGAAAATCTTCAAACAACTTAAAATCAACATTCCATTTGATGAGGCTCTAGAGCAGATGCCGAGTTATGTAAAGTTTATGAAGGAGATTCTCAGTAAAAAAAGGAGGTTAGATGACTATGAAGCAGTGGTGTTAACTGAGGAATGCAGTGCCATCCTAAGGAGGAACTTACCTCAGAAATTGAAAGATCCGGGGAGATTCACCATCCCTTGCACTATAGGGAAGTTTGAATGTCAGAAGGCCTTGTGTGATTTGGAGGCAGGTATAAATTTGATGCCCTATTCGATGTTTTGCAAACTTGGAATGGGGAAGCACGACCTACAAACATCACCTTACAGCTAGTCGATCACTCCATCGTCCACCCTAGAGGAATCATCAAAGATGTGTTGGTTAAGGTGGACAAGTGTATCTTCTCTGTTGATTTCATCATCTTAGACATGGAAGAAGATAAATTGATTCCCATTATCCTTGGCAGGCCATTCCTAGCCACAGTACTGGCACTCATTGATGTTCAAAAAGGTGAGCTGAGACTTCGTGTTTAGGAAGAAGAGGTGATTTTCAATGTATTCCGGGAAGAAACCTTCCCAAAGGCAAGTGATAATTGTTATGCTATTGATATGATTGAAGAATCAGTTTCTGAAAGTGAGTTCAGGAGTGCAGATGCTCTTGAAGTAGTGCTGACACAAGGGGTTGGGGGTAATGTGGATGACGCGAAATTGATGGAGTATGCGAGTTGGTCGAATTCCCTTGAGCCATGCTATAAAAAGAAATATGAAGAGCTAAGAACCATGCCAGAGAGACCAGTGCCATCCATAGAGAAAGCTCCAGAACTAGAGTTAAAGACTCCGCCAGATCATTTGCAGTATCGATATATAGGTGAGAACCAATCCTTACATGTAATCGTTTGTCATCTATCCACAGTGGAGGTTGAGAAACTGTTGAGAGTATTGAGGGCTCACAAGCATGCTATTGGGTGGACATTGGCGGACATAAGAGGGATAAGTCCTTCAACAGTGATGCATAATATCTGTCTAGAAGATAAGAGCAGATCTTCCATTGAGGCACAGAGGAGACTGAATCCAAACATGAAGGAGATGGTGAGAAAAGAGATCATGAAATGGCTTGATGCTGGGGTAATTTATCCTATCTCTGACAGTGCATGGGTGAGTCCTGTACAAGTGGTGCCCAAGAAGGGTGGTATGACTATGGTGACCAATGAAAAGAACGAGCTCATTCCATCTAGAATAGTTACAGAATGGAGGATTTGCATTGACTATCGCAAGTTGAACAAGACAACCAGAAAAGACCACTTTACATTGCCCTTCCTAGATCAGATGATGGATAGGCTCGCATGGCACAACTATTATTGCTTCCTCGATGGTTTCTTAGGGTATCATCAGATTGTCATATCACCATAAGATCAGAAAAAGACGACATTCACCTGCCCCTTTGGTACGTTCGCTTTCAGAAGAATGCCATTCGGGCTCTGTAATACACCTGCTACATTTCAGTGGTGCATGATGGCAATCTTCTCTGACATGGTGTAGAGGACCATAGAGATTTCATGGATGAATTTTTGGTTTTTGGGTCTTCTTTTGATGAGTGTTTGAAGCATTTGGAAGCAGTGTTGCAACGGTGCGAAAAGTCCAACCTCGTGCTGAACTGGGAGAAGTGTCATTTTATGGTAAAAGAAGGTATTGTTCTTGGCCACAAAATATCCAGCCAAGGAATTGAGGTGGACAGAGCGAAGATTTCAGTGATTGAAAATCTGCCATCTCCAGTGCCAGTAAAAGGGGTTAGAAGTTTCCTTGGGCATGCTGGTTTCTATAGAAGATTCATCAAAGAATTCTCAAAAGTTTCGAAACCCCTTTCCACCTTGCTGATGAGCGGAGTTGCTTTTGAATTTAATGAGGAATGCATGACCGCTTTCCAGACATTCAAGGAGAGGCTAATTTCAGCACCTATAGTCATTGCGCCGAACTGGAAGCTCCCATTTGAACTAATGTGTGATGCAAGTGATTATGCAGTGGGAGAAGTTCTTGGGCAGAGAGTTGATAAGGTATTCAGATCCATCTACTACGCTAGCAAAACTCTTAATGATGCACAATTAAATTATGCCATAATAGAGAAAGAGTTGCTAGCGATAGTATACACATTTGAGAAGTTCAGGCCATACCTGATTGAGAATAAGGTGATACTATACACCGACCACTCTGCTATAAAGTACTTGATGACAAAGAAGGATGCAAAATCCCATCTTATCCGATGGGTGCTGTTATTACAAGAATTCGACATGGAAATCCGTGATAAGAATGGAAAAGAGAACTTGGTTGCTGATCACCTATCAAGACTTGAAAACAAGGAGAGCCAGAACACCAAGGATGTACAGATAAATAATCACTTCCCAGATGAGCAATTGTTTAAGGTAAGCACTGGTTTTAATTTACCTTGGTACGCTAATTTTGTTAATTTTCTTATAGCCAAGGTAGTACCCCCCAGGATTGACAAGACAGCAAGTGAAAATGTTCTATTCAGAGGTAAATCACTACTACTGGGAGGAGCCGATTCTCTACAAGCACTGCGCCGACTAAGTCATTAGGAGTTGTATACCAGAAGATGAGATGCACCAGATTCTCACCTATTGTCACACCTTACAATGTGGTGGGCACTTTGGAGCATCATGAACAACCGCCAAATTACTACAGAGTGGGTTTTAATGGCCATCCCTATTCAAAGATGCCAACACAATTGTGAAGGGATGTGATCGTTGTCAACAAACTGGGAACATATCAAGGCGAAATGAAATGCCCTTGAATGGGATCTTAGAAGTGGAGCTGTTTGATGTTTGGGGAATCGACTTCATGGGACCATTCCCGTCATCCTTTGGGAATAAACATCCTTCTTGTAGTGGATTATGTGTCCAAATCGGTAGAAGCAGTAGCCACCAAAGAGAATGAAAGTAAGACTGTCCAAAAATTCCTCCAGAAGAACATATTTACCAGGTTTGGTACTCCCAGAGCTATCATCAGCGATGAATGAAGCCATTTTTGCAACAAGCAGCTTGATACGCTACTTTCCCGCTATGGAGTCTACCACCGTACCATATTGCCCTACCACCCTCAGGCAAATGGACAGGCCAAAATTTATAACAGGGAAGTGAAAAACATACTTGAAAAGACAGTGGATGGCTCAAGGAAGAATTGGTCTATCAAGTTGAATGATGCACTCTGGGCGTATAGAACGACGTTCAAAACTCCCATTGGAATGTCACCATATCAGTTAGTCTTTGGGAAAGCATGTCATCTGCCAGTGGAGTTGGAACATAGGGCTTATTGGGAAATGAAAAAGTTGAACATGGATGCCAAGGCAGCAGGGCAGAAGAGGCTTCTACAGCTGAGTGAGTTAGATGAATTTAGATACAACGCCTATGAGAATGCAAAGATCTACAAGGAAAGAACCAAGGCATGGCATGATAATAACTTGATCCCAAAAGACTTCCAATCAGGACAACAAGTGCTCTTATTCAACTCTAGGTTGCGACTCTTTCCAGGAAAGTTTAAATCTCGATGGTCAGGCCCTTTCACTGTTGAAAGAGTATTCCCCTATGGTGCAGTTGAAGTAAGAGGAAGAGAGGGAGCCCCATTCAAAGTGAACGGACAGAGATTGAAAACTTACTTGATAAATGACATGGAACATGTGAGCTCTGTGATCCATCTCAATCTAATGTAAAGAGGGGCCTGCGTCCGGCTATAAGACGTTAAAGACAACGCTTGTTGGGAGGAAACCCAACACTTCAGAAATTTTGTTAATTTTTCTCTTGAACAGAATCATAATCTTGTAATCCCAGGAAGATCATGGACTAGAAACAGAAGGGTAAAGAAAAGGGAGCTACAAAAAAAAATAGCATCGTGGCGCTAGATAGCAGTGTCGCGGCGCAGAAAGACCAGAGAACCTGCAGGAGTTTGGGCGCGACGGTGCCAAAATACAGGGTCGCGGTGCCTATGCCACCGCCACCATTTTAAACCGTAAAGTCTGTAAGTCGTCCCGTCTTTTTATTTTGAGTCTTGTACACATCAGGGACAATGTGTGATTTAAGTTTTTTTTGGGGGGGGGGGGGGGTTGTTAGTTTATTTTGGTTGTCTATTTTGTGTCTATTTGATTTTTTTTTTTATGTTTTATATGAGTCAATTTTTTTTACGATCATGCATGTTGTAGTTACTTGAAACGCCTAATGAAGTAAGTGGGATAATGTAATGGAATTAGAAGCAAAAATCTAAATGCTTAAGTTAGATATGCCAAGAATTCATGAAATCAAATTATTTGGGGTATCCGTGCTTAATTTATGCGTTGTTAATGATAAAGTCTATGTGTCTGCTTGCTTGTTATTTGAGGCGAAATAGTTAGGATGTACATGTTAGGGAGATGACTCAGGCATTTCTTTGTTAGCCCTTCTTACCATTCACTGCCTATCCCTGATAATAAAATATATCACTAATCAGCCCCTTTGAGCCTAAATAAGATCTTTCTTTGACACCCTATGATTCCATGATTGTGCCATAAGTGAAAATTGAAGATTCTTGGAATAAAAAGTGTTGAAAAAGAAACAAAAAGAGAGTGAAAAATTTATGCACCCCAATGAAAAATATGCAAAAGCCTAAGTTTGGGGATGCATGTTATTTATAATGTATCACATTCTCTCAAAACAAAAGAGGGAAAAATAGGTATGAGATTAAAAAAGAAATAAAACAAAAAAAAAGAAAAGGAGTTGAATGAAAATAACTTATGGTACGCAAATTGAGCCTAAATGCCTATTTTTACCTACCCCTGCCTAAGCTACATTACAACCCTGAAAAGTCCTGAAGATCTCTAGTATGTATGTCTATGATTAGTGGAGAATAGCAAGTGAACAGGCCATAGAATTTTGAAATTAACATGCATAGGTTAGGTATTCTTACTTCCATTGAGCATGATTGAAATGAATTTGCGAAATATCTGACTTGAAAGTTTTAGAGTGCTAAAAATTCATGCTATATCTGTTCCTGCATATTTTCCCAACCGACACTCATGTTTTTCTAGAGACATTTGTGCAGCAAGTGATCAGAGTCTTAGAGTCTTTTATTTTCTTTTCTTTTGTGTCTTTGATTCTGTTTTGATCTTTACTCGAGGGCGAGCAAATGTTAAGTTTGGGGGTATTTGTTAGGCATATTTTATATGCACTTTTAGAGTCATTTTTAGTTAGTTTTTTACCCATTTTCACAAAAATATGTGTCGTGTTAGGGTAGTTTTTCTTCCTTTTGAGTCACAGTGGTTTAAAAAGGTAAAGTGGCGAAAAAGAGCAAAAAGTGGGCAGAAAAGGAGTTTCCCGAGCCAAAATTGACGAAAGCTGGAAATATGGACAAAGGCGAAGCAGCGCCGTGGCGCAGGAATGCAGGGCCAAGGCGCCCAAAGTTTTGAGAGGCTATAGTAGTTACGTCGCCGCGGCGCCGGTCTGTAGGGCCGCGGCGCCATGACGGAAAACAATCCAGATCCGAATGGGAATTGGCCAAGGGCAGGGATTTCCAGGGCACACCTTTTGGGGAGCTTATAAAAGGCCCTTTTGGGCAGATTTTTTTAAGGGTTCCACAATCCTTTCTTGACAACACAACCTAGTTTCTTGGAGACCACAAGATTGGAGACTTGTTCAAAAGTATTTTCTTTTCTTTGCTTTATTTTGATTTAGTTTATGTTGGATATTAATTTGGTTCTTAGCATGTCTATGGCTAGGAGCTAAACTTTTAATTAGGGATTTCCTTTCGAATCACTTGAACATTATCTTTATGAATTAATGCAGTATTTTGGTTTCTTCTTCATATAGTTAAGATTTATTCATTAGTTGGTTTGATTGTTTGATAATTAATAGATCACTAGTTATCATCACGTATATGATTTCGAATCGAGATACGAGAGGGGAGATTTGGATATGCTATAATTGAATAAACATAGGTTAAAATCGTGGACGAAAGTACCCCGATACTTGTGTAGTTTTATAGGTTATTGTTCTAAATCCTCCTATGTGGTAAAATCTATCATAGAAATATAGAATATTTCTGCACTGGGGTTGAGTGTATGTATCCTAACAGGAATATAAAACAGTCTAGTCAACCTGCTATCTTAACATAGAAGAAGAACCTTTATTGTTGCATTAAGGATTAAAGCGAGTGGATAGTCGAGGAGATTGGAAGCCCTATTTCCACCATAACTGATTCAAATAAAGTATCTTAGTTAATTTCTGCAATTTCTTCAGTAGTTTATAAATAAAACCAAAATAAAATATCGATAGTCAAATAGATAAGGTAGGATAGATGTTTGGTAAATTAATACCAGTCCCTGAGGACGACATTCGGTCTTACCAAGACTATATTACTTGTAACGATACATACACTTGCGTTAAGCGTGTGGAAAATCGCTAACAACTTTCTGGAAATTTTACTCTGCGATGCTAATTCACTTGACCGCGGTTCCTCTGGCATCGCGGTGCTCTTGGCCAGGCACCGCGGTGCCTCTTTGATTCCTGTCCGGTTCCGCCTGATTTGTTCTATTCTTCGTGGCACTTTTTAGGCTTCATTCCTTGGGCTGTGCTTGCTCAATTTGCATCTCAATTAAGCTAATTTCGTCCTCAAAAGTAGTATTCTCTCCTTTATAGGTGTTGTGACACAAAAGAAAGAAAAACACACCTAACACTATACTAAACGCAAAATATAAGAGTAAAATATTAACTAAAAAGGACTCAAAAGAGTGTATAAAATAAACTCAACAATAACTCCTGCAGCAAAATTAAGGTCCACAGTAGTTTGGGCGCCGTGGCCCTGTAGGCTGGCGCCACGGCGCCGTCGACGTCCCGGGTCGGTTTTTTAGTTTTTTGTCATTTTCTCGTCCGGACTTCGTAGGCTTCATTTCTTGGACGTTTCTTGTGCAATTTCATCCTCAAAAGTAGTATATTCTCCATTATAACCGCTGTGACACAAAATAAAGAAAAACACACCTAACACTATACTAAACGTGTAATAAAAGAATAAAATACTAACTAAAAAGGACTCAAAAGTGTATACAAAATACACTTAACACATTTTCTTTTGTCAGGTATCTTCTTTTGTCCGATCTTTACTCAAGTATTTTTGTCATTCTTTGGCAATATTTGTTCAGCATCCATTATTGGTAAAAACTGGATTGTCTTCGGTGTCACTTTATATCCTTCTAAGCATTTAACACGACTTGCTGGTATAATGAAACTGTCTCATTATCTGATTTTAAATCTTTTTTGGACAGTTGTATTTATCTTCTGCACACCATATGAATAATCATGGCCGATGGAATTTTGTGTGTAACAAGTAAAATGGCATAAAAAGGAATTGAACCATGATTGTTGGTAATCTCAGTATTTAAAAAGGAATATTTTTAGAAAAAATAGTTTGGTAAAAATATGGGTTTTTTTAAATGTCCCATGATTTGTAAAATCATTTTGAAACAAGGGGTTTTTAGAAAATGTTTTGAGAAAGGGTTTTGAAAATTTATCTTTCTCTATTTTTGGAAAAACTCTTAGTTTAATCATCTTTTGTACTAAACGGATGAATATACATTGATCTTCGGACGATCCTTTGTTTATGAACCAGTAACTGTATCAACTTTTTTTTGTAGCTTTGGGGTTTTTGTGAAGGAGTAAGAGGGGTTTTTAGGTATTTCCTCTATCTTGGAGGAATTCACGTGTTAGGAAATTTGGAATGGAATTTATTTCTCCTTTAATATATTCAATATGAAAATAAAAAATACTGAGAATTGCTTGCCATCGTGCAAACAATTGTTTTGATGCAAGATTTTGAACATCCTTTTGTAAAACATCTTTAGCGCTTTTGCAGTCGACTCTAAGTAAAAATTATTGGTTTAGTAAATCACTTTTAAATTTTTGTATGCATAAGACGATGCTCAAAATTTCTTTTTTAATAGTAGAATAGTTTTCCTGGGTATCATACCAATGGACAGAGGTAAACTGGATTATACATTATTTTCCCCTGATTTTTGTTTCAAGATTCCCCCGTATCTTAAGTCTGAGGCGTCTGTCTCTACTATCTTAGGTAGCTGAGGGTCGGCTTTATGGAGACACGGTATTTCTAGTACTTTTTTCTTGATTTTCTGGACACAGATAGTAAGGTCACTAGTCCATGGAGCAGGTTTTTTTCTTTAGTCTATCATGGAGTAGTTTTGCCATTTTATTGATTTCCAGACAAAAATCTAAAACATAATTTAAACTGCCTAAGAATCTTTGTAACTGAGTTTTATCAAGGATTTTGTCTGGGAATTTGTTTGTAAATTCTAGGGATCTTTCTATGGGGGTGATTTTACCCTGGGATAGATAATGTCCTAGAAATCTTATCTTAGTTTGAAACAGACTCATTTTTTACTTGGATACTATCAATTCATTTTTCTTAGTGACATAAAAGAATGTTTTAAGATGTTTGAAATGTTCTTCTATGGTATTTGAGAAGATTAAAACATCATCAATATAAACTATGCAGAATTTGGAATAATCGTTGAAGATATCATTCATTATTCGTTGGAATTCTGAAGGGGCATTTTTAAGACCAAAAGGCATTACATTCCATTCGTATTGCCCGAAGGGTACCGTAAAAGCGGTTTTATAATGATCTTTCGCAGAAATTTGGATTTGCCAAAAATCTGATTTCATGTCGAATTTTGAGAATATTAAAGCAAAATGTAGTTTTTGTAACAAGTCTTTTTTATTTGGGATTGGGTATCTAATCCATTTTAGGGCTGTGTTTAAGGGTTTATAATTTATTACCAATCTAGGAATTCCTCTTTCTATTTCAGAATTTTTGTTTACATAGAAAGCAGCACAACTCCAAGGGGATCGATATTTGGAAATTAGTTTTTTATTTTCAAGATCTTGAATTTCTTTTCTGCAATGTTGTTCGAGGTCACTATTCATTTGAATAGGTCTGACTTTTGTTGGAATTTGTCTTTCGTCAAAACAGGGTGGCTTACAGTGCTGGTGGAAAACATGGATGTTGATTTAAAGGCAGAACATTTAGAGATCCACTTATGCATTATACCTTCTGTGAGGTACTCAATTAATTCATATCTATTGTTCACTGCAAGGTCTGCTTCTCTAACATTCTCCTCAGCATTTAATTCCATACATTGATTTATGATAGTAGGTGTAAAACAAATACTCTATTTTAGAGATATACCTTCCCAAATTTCTTTGAGTTGGTATCCATTATAACAGAACTCAAAATAAGCACAAAACAACCTGTCTATTTTATCAACATACAATTTTTTTTTTCAGTAACAGATCTTAGGAGCTGTATTTCTTTTAAGAACTCTACCAAATCATATTCTGAACAGGAGGCAATATCTATTACTTTTTTAGACCTAACAACTCTATTCTTGTACCAGTCCTAATTATGAGAATTAGTTTTAGAATAGAATTTATCTGAGTAGATACATACCTGAAGGTCTGAATCAGATTCAATTTTGTTGGAGGATGTTGGAGTTTGCGTCTCTTCTGATGTTGGCTAAAATGTTGCCTGAGATGTTGTGGCATCAGTGGAAACATTCGGAGCAACACTCGATTTGGCATATCTGGAAATTTCCTTTGGGAAGGATTGCTTCACTGGAGTTTCATCAGGAACTTCCTTACTTTCTTGAGACACATTTTGCAGTATAGAAGTAGTTGGTTCTTCTTCACTCTCTTCTGTTGAGAACACCAAGTTCGTGTCGTCACTGTTACTACTCAAGCAAGCAGGTATAGAAGTGTCACATCTGGACCTGGACCTGTTGTTGCTTGTATGTGCACAAACTATTCTTCTCAAACAATCTACTCGATCGACAAGTAGGGAAGGTGGAGGATCTTGGTCTCTTACCCAATACTTTAGCTTTAGACAAGTCCTCTGTGAATGGTGATGAAGAAAATCGGTGGGGTTGCTATGGTTCAACATGATCAGAAGATTTAGTGTTCATTGGAGGGCTAGTACTCATAGGAATGTTGGTTAGTGTGTTGGCTGATATGGCGTTGACATTGGAGAGGGTTTTGAGGATGGAGTTTGGAATGGTGATGATTCCATTGGGTAGATAGGATTATGCCCGAGGTGTGATTTTTTTTTAAAAATCATAAATGAAAAAAATAACAATTTTTTTTTTTATATTTTATATAGGGAAAATCAGAGATGATAAAAAATAACAAATGAGAGGAATATGTATATACATGGTAGATCTTTCTAAGCAACAAAAATCCCTTAGATTTAGGTGTTTCAATTTTACACAACAACTTACACCTAAAATATTGGGATAAACTAACTAGACATCAAAGTAGGAATGAAAATTAATCTTATCGGTTTAAAGTTTGAAATTCCTATTAAAACAAGACACAAAAATAGGGAAAAATAACTGAATTTTCAAAATTAGTTACACATCGCATCCCAACAAATATCATTATCTGAAAATGTCAACAGTAATGTTGGCAACATTTTGTATAACACAAGTATCATGATCCTTCAAGAACATCTTCCTTTCGGCAACAAATCAAGACACGTTTCATATATGTTTTTATTAGTTTAACCTCCAGACCAATGTAACATTTTCCCATTGAGTCCTAGATCTAATCATAAAACACATACAAAATTCATTTTCGTGTAAAAAACAAGAATACTTATTTAGCATCCTCATAATTGTCTCTTTGTTTAAGCACTTTGATACTCCTATAGTATAAGAACGATATCAATTCAAGGCCTTTGCCCATATTGTACAGTTGCCGAGAATTATAAAGGTTTTGCCTTATTTTGATACTCCTTTTTTATGATATCTAATATCATCGCAGAGAACGATATCACATTAAAAGAATGTTCTCATTTGGAAATCATACCTGGTTGAACAAAAATCAGTCGTTACAAGTACTGAAAATCAGATTATGATATTACAAGTGTAAATGTCACCCGAAATATTAGAGACATTTCAGCCGGCATTCGTCCAACAGTGCCTATTTCAGAGATTACAAAGACCAATAGATTTTTCTTTTCAAACTAGAAAATCTCTCATGGTCCAAAAACTTTTATAAAAGTATCATCTAGTTAATAAAGAGTGTCAACATGTTCAATTTGAACTAGCTGTTTTTCAATCAAATCTCTTAAAAAATGATGTCTAATCATACTACAAAATTAAAATGTTGCTAGTAAAACCATAGTCATTTAACATGTGTCTCAATCATATTCAGTGAGAGCAACAACTTTCAACTGCTACAGATTCAGATTCAACAGTTGAAAGTGAGACACAATTTTATTTACGACTCTACCAAGAAACAAGATTATTGTCAAGATAAAAATATCCTCTACTTGTACACTTTCTGTCATCCACATCACCAGCCCAATCCGAGTCACTATATCCTATTAAATTAGGATTAATGTCTATAGAATACCAAATTCCCAACTCACATGTGCCGGCAACATATCTAATGACACGTTTCACGACATTTAAGTGGGAAAATTTGGGATAGGCTTAGAATCATGCACAAACACAAACACTGGTTCTAAAGCAGCTATAAAACAAGAAAGACAAACCTCTTGGTATATGGTAGACATACACACATGCATTACCATGTCTTTGTAATTTAGTAGTTCTTTGCTTCTTGTTCTACTTCCTTCAAACACTCCCTCTATCACCTGACATGTTGGATGATTCTTTCTAATCCTTGATGAGGGGTCCCTTTGATCTAGAAATTCAGCATTTGACTCCTCATCCACACCCTTTATGGTCTCTGGTTTAGGTTCAGATGTTGCTCTGAATGTGGTAACATTTGAGGCAACATATGGTTCTTCAGCAGTATACTCTTGTATAATTTTTGTCCTTCGATTGTACACTCGGTAAGCATGACTATTTTAGAAATAGCCAACAAAATTCCTTTCACTCTTAGAATCAAACTTAGCCAGATAATCTCTATCATTTAAAATGTAACAAATACATCCAAAAAAAAGAAAGTAACACACATTAGCTTTCTTTTCATTTATAATTTCATAGGATGTCATCTTTGTTATAGGCCTTTAGTAGACTCTATTAGTGATGTGACAGACAATAAAAAAAACTTTGACAATTTGTTAGAATTAAGCATAACTCTAGTCATTCCTTGCCATGTTCTATTCTTCATTTGTGCTACCCATTATGTTAAGAAGTTTTTGGGAGCAGAAAAAACTCATGGAAAATTCCTCTTTTTTCACAAAATTTTGTGAAGGATATGTTTTCAAATTCTTTTCCATGGTCGGATATAATCCAAAAAATAGGTGAATAGAACAAGTTCCTAATTCTAGAGTATAAAATTTTAAACATGTCAAAAGTTTGTGATTTTTCTTTCAAAATATATCCATGAGTACCTAGAAAAATCATCTACAATCACATAGGAATACCTCATGCCTCCTAAACTGTTTACCTCAATTAGACCTATAAGATCCATGTGCAATAATAGACAACAGTGAGACATACCTGAATGTTGTCGTCATTCTGGACAACATTATGGAAAACATGTGTTTGCTTACCTTGGAGACAATCTGCACAGACTGTTTTACCATTATGACTGAAGTTGGGTAAGCTTCTAACCGCTCCATATGAGACCAATTTTTCCAGATTGCGGTAGTTGACATGTCCCAACTTTTGATGCCATAGTGTTGTGTCGTCTTTCTTGACATTATTGCTTGTTTTTTGTCTTGCAACAAGATAACAATTGTCACCTGTTCTAGTACCTGACATGACACATTCACTAACTTCATTCGTAACTTTACAAGCATTCTTATTAAGTTTTACCTCAAAATTGTCATTACACAATTTACTAATACTCATCAAATTAGTCATTAAACCTTCAATTGTGTAAGTTGGAAGTCCAGGAACATCCAAGATTCCTTTTCCAATTCTTTTGCTTTTACCGTCATCTCCATAAGTTACGTTACCTCCATTGAATAACTTACAGTTCTTTAGAAACTCCTTTGCACATGTCATGTGGCGAGAACATCCACTATCGAAGTACCAAAAACTTGCAATGTTAGTCCTTAAAGAAGTTATCGCAATATTACAAGTTACAGCCATTTTGGGAATCCAGACTCTTTTAATTTTTTTTTTTACCTTTCAGCTCAGAAATGTTGCTTTGAATGTTGTCAGAAATGTTAGACAACATTTTAGGCAACATTTCGCTCACAGAATTCTGAAGTTTGAAAACAGTACGTTTTTTTTAAAAAAAAATCAGGGGAGTTACAATGACGGCACACAAACTTCATATCCTTTGACATATATGAGAACCTATTATATAATCTTTTTTCTTTTACAAATCACATTTTATCATTTTTGTCAAATAAACTAGAGCATATTGTTTTAAGAGAGTTTTAGTACACAATACCTGCATGCGAAAGTTTACTAAAAACTGAGTATCTCATTCAATTTAGAAGTCCATGAGTAGAGCTTATGGAAGGTTATTTTGGCTAAATCCAATTTTGAACAAATCTTACCAAATGCAATATCCTATTTGGTACGTGCAACCTCTAGTCGGGTTATTGTGCCTTTTAGATCTACATTCTCACGAGTTAAAGATATTACCTTTGTCTCAAGTTGCTTGGATTCTATGATTAATGTTTTACAAATGTTTTGTAATTCATTAATCATGTCATATTTGCATTAAATTTGATCGATACTCTCAGCCTCGCCACTATAAATAAAATCACTAAAGCATTATGTAATGACCCGTTTGGTCGTTTAGCACTTTAAAACTACGAAAAGAGTATGAGACTATAGGGTAATTAATTACATGTTTTTAGTATATGAAATGTGCGGGAAATTTTAATTAAGTGAGTAGGTGGACCAAGCCCACTACCCTTGGTAGGTCATGACATTTATAAAAAAAAAGGGGGGGGGGGGGGAGGGGGAACAAACCAAATGCAGTCAGCAGCAGGAGCAAAAGAAAAACAAAGGAAAGAAAACCCTAGTAACTAGAAGACAAGGAGGAAGCGCTCAATTAAGTTCAGGTTAGATTCTATATTATATGGTTGAGTAATCCATTCATGATTCTTATAACAATGTGTTGTAGAATGAAATCAAAATTCAAGAAGTCATTACATGGCTATTTCCACAATCCACTTGAATAAGAGAAACTTGAGGGATGTAACATGGCATAATGATTACAACAGCATATTAAACGTGAATACTGTATAAATACGTAAAGAATATAAAAGTATGGGCTGAATGAAAGTTGTATATTACTCTGTTCCCGTCAGTTTAAGATCTTACGGAGATAAATCCGACTTATGGTTTGAAAGTTATGACTGTCTAAAGTTTCTGCCTCGTTTTACCAAAA
The DNA here is from genome assembly GCA_029844215.1 of Przewalskia tangutica. Lineage (NCBI taxonomy): Eukaryota > Viridiplantae > Streptophyta > Magnoliopsida > Solanales > Solanaceae > Przewalskia > Przewalskia tangutica. The sequence continues at coordinate 86,999,035 of CM056734.1, forward strand.
CCCAGGCGACACAGCATATAAAACGTGAAAACTGTACAAATCCGTAAGGAATATAAAAATATGGGTTGAATAAAAGTTTTATATTACTCTATTACCGTTAGTTTGATATCTTACGAAGATAAATCCGACTTATGGTTTGAAATTTATGACTGTTTGAAGTTTCTACCTTGTTTTACCAAAACCCAGGCGACACAGATTTCATAAGGCTGTTTCTTTCGTAAATTTTCACCAACTACACTAAGTAATGTCATATGGGATTCGGTATAAAAATATATCCTAGTGTTTCCTTCGATGTGGTATAATAAACACATGATTTGGAGTTACGAATTTAATGTTATATCCTTTATAAGCGAGAGATACGAGAAAGTTGAAAGAAAAGAATGTTATTTGAAATTCCTGAAGTTATGCTAATATTTTTATATGTGTAGGGGTGTAGTCATACAATTGAAATGGTAAAAATATGGTTAATATAAATATGAGTGTCCTTAGATTCGTATTATAACATAGTTCGCATATTTTCTAGATTTTATGCGTTCAGAGGCTCTACGCAAGGGAAAGGAATTGGCTTGATTGTTCGTGGCACCCGCTCGACATTGAGGTAGGTTATGGTTTACTTTAGTTAGACTCTGATTAGAGAATCGTATGTAGTCGTAGAAAATGACGGGGATAGCATGATAGGCATTCGGGCAGGAAGTGTAGATAAAATTACTATTACGTTGGTTCCGTCAGCTGTTATGTGGGCTTGTCGCCATATGTGTTATTTTCTGTGATTACCACCTGATTTGACTTGTACTTGTTGATTGTATATTGGTGACACGTGTTGAGACTTGATATCATTCCTGACATACTTTCCATATTATTTTGTGATGATGGGGAGGTGAGAGACTGAGAGTGAGTGATAGCCTCCGAGGTTTCTGCCGGAGAGCGGGAGTGATTGCCTCCGAAGTTTCTGCCAGAGAGCGGGAGTGATTGCCTCCGAGGTTTCTACCGGAGAGCGGGAGTGATTGCCTCAGAGGTTTCTGCCGGAGAGTGGGAGTGATAGCCTCCGAGGTTTTTGCCGAAGAGCGGGAGTGATAGCCTCCAAGGTTTCTGCCGGAGAGCGGGAGTGATTTCCTCCGAGATTTCTGCCGGAGAGCCGGAGTGATTGTCTCTGAGGTTTCTGCCGGAGAGCAGGAGTGATTGCCTCTGAGGTTTCTGCCGGAGAGCGGGAGTGATTGCCTCCGAGGTTTCTGCCGGAGAGCGGGAGTGATTGCCTCCGAGGTTTCTACCGGAGAGCAGGAGTGATTTCCTCAGAGATTTTTGCCGGAGAGCGAGAGTGATAGCCTCCTAGGTTTCTGCCGGAGAGCGGGAGTGAGAGAGGTGACATTGCATTGCATTTCATTCATCCACTCATATTTTGACTGATCATTTGGTGAATTATGTCTGTCTTGGTTGATTTCATGATTTCTTTATGCTTTACTTGTATATGATACGTGACCATGCCTGATGGCTCTATGTGCTACTTGTTGGTTTCAACTTCTTCATACGTTATCTAATCACTGTCGGCCTATGATGCTTACCGGTACAAGTGTTGTACTGATACTACTCTTGATGCACTTTTGTTGAGTGCAGAGTACGATCCAGGTTCCAGCTCTACGCCCCGTGGCTGATTCGCGAGGTGGACATCTTCTAGTCATTCAGGGTGAGCTACTTGGTCGTCCGTGGCTCCTGAAGGACTTCTTAGTTAATTCCATTTTTCTTTGGGTAATGACAGGCAGTATGTAGCCTTCGAGCATTCTTTAAAACTTCTATTTTTTAGACTTGTTAGTGCTCTTGTACCCTTTTGACCAGATTTTGAGAAATTAAGTGGTTTTAGACTTGATAACTTCTTTTGCGTTTATTTTTCCGCTATTTAATCTGTTATTGAGAGTATGGTTCGCATACTCGGGGGGATAGTGTAGGTGCCATCACGACTCGTGATTTGGGTTGTGACAAAGTTGGTATCAGAGTTTCTAGGTTAATCGGTCTAATGAGTACAAGAGCAATGTCTAGTAGAGTCTTGCGGATTGATACGTAGACGTCCGTACCCATCCTCGAGAGGCTATAGGACATTTAGGAAACACTTCACTTCTTTACTCCTTTCGTGCTAGTTCAATCCGACCGGTATCTGGTTCATTCTTTTCATGCGAGATTGTTCAGATTGGTATCTTAAACTCATTTCTATGTTCTCTCACAAATAGTAGAACTCTGGTGTTGTCAATTACTTTGTGAATTTGATTGGCAGCGATGCTAGATTGATTAGGCTATTCGTTAGACCCTCCTCCACTAGGTTTGGAACAATATTGTGGTGTTCCAAGTGTGCTACTACTTGTTCCTGCTCGTTCCAAGTTGGTAGGATATGGGCAATGGGAAAATGTTTCTAGTAGGTGTGGGTTCATGGTGTTGTAGTTTTGTCGAAAGGTGTGAAAAGGTTTGTTAGGTGCTTGAATACAAGATTATGGAGACATAAGGAGGAAATTCTAGTATTTGAGGGAATTGAAAGGGGTTGTAAGAGTAGCTTGTCATTGAGAGCCCCACTGGTGTCGAAATGAAATTGAACTGGTGTCAATGGTTGTTTGGTAGGGGAAATTGGGGAAACTAGACATTGTTGTTGTATGGGTATGGTTATAAGAGAGAGTCATTTTGAACTATGAGCATGTTAATTTTGTGATACTACTCTGGGTAATGAAGTGGATACTAAAGGAACATGAATTGAATTGTAAGTTTTTGACTACGCCATAGGATTCTGGGGAATCAGTGACCGACTAATAGAATTGACTATAGCGATGGATGAGTAGTTTGAATTTAGTTACTTAAAGAGTTATTAGTTGTTGCATCTAAATTGGAGAAGAAGTGTTGATATTGTATAAGCGATGCATTAGACTTAGAGGAGTGCTCAGTTTTAAGGTTCGAGTGCGGCAAGGAATATATTCAGATATTCAAGGGCGTGGTTTAGTACTACCTCCATGATTGGCTTAGATATTTTACAAAATTTATGATATTTTTATCCATTCGATGAATAAAATTAGAGTACCTTACGGCTACATGTTTGACAACGGGTTGTAGTTTGGGCTAAAATATTATGGCGACTTTAATAAAAGAATTTTGGAATCAACCAATTGCGTTCAGAGTTATTGTTACACCCCGTATTTTCAGGACATGTTTTAAGAACGTACGTAAGAACTCACAAGTGTCAAGAATTGAGACTTGTAAAAAAATATTTGTCGGAATTATGAAATTGTCGGAAAACGTAGTTTTGTGACGAATGGGAGGGCGACACGTGTCACCCCCCTTATTGATGCCTTGGACGAAAATGTCATGGCCAAAATGGTCATTGACCATAGCCTTAGGATGACTAAGTCTTCCAATTAATTAGCTTGACAAAATTGACCAAAGTCAAAGGTCCCACAAGTCTTGATATTTAATTAGAGATCATCCAAACCACCCAATTGTTTGCATCTTGACCCTCCAAGGTTCTATTTAACACTACTAGTAGCAAGACCAAGTTTGACACTTAGAAAAATTTCCAAGAATTTCAAGAATCCTTTGGGGTGCTCTCGGGTTAGGCTAGCTTCCCACAAGAAATTTTTTTGTTTGTTATCCAATAATCTTCCCACTTTAAACCAAGGTCCCTATGTGTATTGTAGGCATATCTCAATAGAAAAATCTCGGAAAAAGATAGTTTTCGGGTTAGTCGCAAAGTGAAAACCTAGTGGCTTTCTAGGTTTTGGATTGGAGGTTTGAAGGAAAGTTGTTGGTGTGGTTCTAAGGGTCTCAAGGAGCGGATTGATGTGTCTTGATGAGGCTCTAGGTTGCTAAGGAGCAACTTCGGTTTTGAAGATTGGATTACAACTCGTTGAGGTATAATCTTGTTCTTTGAAAGTGTTACAAATTATTATATTGTTGTTGTTAGCTTTACATGTTGCTAGCATGAAGTTGTTAAGTTGAAGTTTATAAGTATTGTGGATTACTTGTAGCTTAAGTTCGAAATGAAAGTAAGTCATGTTAAGTTGGAATACAATTTGATCGTTATTAGAATCGTCGCATGTAATTGACTTGAAGATTATAGTAGTTATAATTGGTTGCGACTAGATATCATGTTATGCTACCAAGTTGGATTGAAATGGAAATTGGATAAGAATTAGTATTGTTGAACTCAAGGTGGCCGAATTTGGACATGTAGTTTGTATTAGTTTGTTATTTATTTGTATTGAGCTACCTTCTATTTTGTGGTGAGCCAATTGGGGTTGTATAGTTAACTATTTGTATTGGACTGCCTTCTATATTGTTGTGAGCCAATTGGGGTTGTTTGGCTATTGTATTTGGCCTTGAAAAAGGTGGCAAAATGAGTAGAAACAAAGGAGGTCTTTGTCCAGATTTTCCGTAGAATTTAGCGACTTAGCACCTAGAATATTCTACGTATGAAGTAAGAGGTTAATGGACGTATGGTGACCATTATAGGTTGATGTACTAAGTATAGCGTATCCTACTTGAAGAATGGAATAGCTCAAGGTGGAAGTACTTTGGAGCTTTTTGCTACTTGTCGATAATCGTCGCGAGGTATGTGAACCTCTTCCTTCTTTTGACATGATTCTATGTATGGAATATACATGTAGTACTATTTCATGATTCCTTCTACTCTTAGAAGTTAAGAGGTATGTATGTCGATTTACTCTACGTAAAGGTTATGTATAAGTTATCCTAAGTTCTTACCAAGTCTTATGGGGGATGTTGGTAAGAGTCGTTAGGAGGTATTTTGGAGCCAAGTTGACTTGGCTAATTTACGACACGAATAAGAATAAGTATCGACCAAGCCATTGCAGCGTTAATAAAGGAAAATGTAATGACAATTAATTGTGTTAAAACAAGTAGAATTCTCCATCTGCATAGAAGCTAAGATAAGACAAAATTGTATTACATTTTCTAGATCATGGCTACTTGATTAAGATAGTTATAAATAAGTATAACTTATTCACAACGCACCAAGTATATGTTACTTAATTTATAAGAATTTACGTATGAAGTTTTAAGACTATGGACCTCAAATTGTTAAAAGGTTAAGGGACTTTATTTTTCAAGTTATGAGACTTGATTCTTAAAGGGAGAAATGAATTGATTTAAAAGTATAGAATACTTGATTTGGAAAGTATTGATTTCTTGCCATTCTAAGTTAAGAAACTGGTTTTCCTAAAAGTTAAGAGACTTGAAGTATTTTTGAAAGATATGTGATTTGAATTGAAGTATAAGTTTCTTGGTTATCAAATGAATGAATTCGTCTAAGAAATAAAGAGTTATAACGACTTTATGGGAAGTTGGTTATAACAACTTTATGGAAGATTTAAAAGAATGGTTTCTTCAGTATTGTAAGCAAAGTAATGATTTGAAATAAAGAAGGGCAAAATTGTTTTAAAGGTACCAATTGCTTAAGGTTTTAAAGAAAGAAGTCACTTGATTTAGAAGCCTATAATTGTATTTCTAAAAAGTATTGTGACTTGTCGTGAAAAGTAGATATGACTTGATACTACGGTTATTAGTACCTTGGAAGTTTTATTTGAAAGAGAATCATTTTAAAGGAGTAGAGGCACGTAGTACGTTGGGTTAAATTCCCGGATTTTATAATGACATGTTAGTGCCTTAAGTAAACAAAAATGAGAGTGTATATGAACAAGCTAATAAGAAGTTAGGGGATTTCTTAACTTGCTTATATTATGTATGATAAGCCGGTAGTGCTTATGTTATGTATGATAAGTCGGTAGTGCTTATGTTATGTATGATGGCCGGTTGAGTTAGGGTAAGAGTATAAATGAGGGGCAAGCCCCAAGACGTTATACCACCTTCTCCAGGGTAAGAGTATAAGTGAGGTAAATCCCAGACGCTGCACCACCCTTTATGTGTTATTTGTGACCAGTCGAGGTAGGGTAAGAGTATAAATGAGGCAAGCCCAAGACGTTATACCACCTTCTCCGTGGTAAGAGTATAAATGAGGGCAAGCCCAAGACGTTATACCCCTGCTTACCACCTTCTCCGTGGTAAGAGTATAAATGAGGCAAGCCCCGCACGTTATACCACTGTTTTGATTGATTTTATGGGCGTGAGACCCATGGTTATGTTTTACACTTTTAGCTGTCGACAGTGATGGGGGATTCCACGGGCATGCTTTGATATTGGTGTGACTGATCGCGTCCCAGTTTGGGCCGAGTAGTATATGTGTCCCTCCGTAGTGGGCCGGACTATGTTATGAAAGATAAGTAATTTAGATAGAAATGAACTTAATGACTTCTCCTAAGTAAGTACGTAAGATATGGCTATAACTCTTAATGGAATGGAAAAAGATATTGATGTGAAATTAAGTTCATAAGTGGTAATGACACGGCAGGATCTGGTATGTATTTTTTTTTACTTGTCCTTGTCATTCTTTTGTACAGTTATGATCCATTTCTTATGCGTTATTTACATTCCATATTCGGTAATTTTTGTCTTGACCCCCGGGCCGCGTTCATGTCCGCAGTTTAGGTACGATTATGGATCCGCGAGCTTAGGATCCTGGTTCAGTCTTTGAGAGAAAGCTCCATTTGCTCCGGAGGTTTAGCTCTTGGTACGGTTTTCCCTGAGGTAGTAGACTCATGTATATTCAGGGGTATGGCGGGGCCCTGTCCATACGCTTGTAATTCTTAAGTGCAGAGTCACATATTGTGGGTCGCTTTGTAAAAAGAAAGGCAAGCTTCCGGTTGTTTTATATATATCTTTGGAAGGTGGCCTATCGGCTAACTGTTGTATTACTTCGATGTTTTATTTATAAGTTTCATGTATGCGTTCGATTTTCTCGATGTTTACAGTAAGGGTGCCTGTGTAGGGCACGATCGCGATCCGGGTGGTCGTGTGATTATAGTTGTAATAAAAATTCAAGTATTTCAAGTGGAGTATCAAATCAGGAGAATCGGACTATCGAGAGTAAAGGAAGATTATGAGGATACGCGAGTAGATATCCTCGCTTGTTAAACGATTCAGGTACCTCCTTTCCTCCACACATACCCTTGTCGCTCGAGGACGAGCGATTGTTTGATTGATATCTAATGTAACGACCCATTTGGTCGTTTAGCACTTTAAAAGTACGAAAAGAGTATGGGACTATAGGGTAATTAATTACATGTTTTTAGTATATGAAATGTGCGAGAAATTTTAATTAAGTGAGTAGGTGGGCCAAGCCCACTACTCTTGGTAGGTCACGACATTTATAGAAAAAAAAAGGAGGGAACAAACCAAACGCAGCCAGCAGCAGGAGCAAAAGAAAAATAAAGGAAAGAAAACCCTAGTAACTAGAAGACAAGGAGGAAACGCTCAATTAAGTTCAGGTTAGATTCTATATTATATGGTTGAGTAATCCATTAATGATTCTTATAACAATGTGTTGTAGAAAGAAATCAGAATTCAAGAAGTCATTACACGGCTATTTCCATAATCCACTTGAATAAGATAAACTTGAGGGATGTAACATGGCATAATGATTACAACAACATATTAAACGTGAAAACTATATAAATACGTAAAGAATATAAAAGTATGGGTTGAATGAAAGTTGTATATTACTATGTTCCTGTCAGTTTAAGATCTTACGGAGATAAATCCGACTTATGGTTTGAAAGTTATGACTGTTTAAAGTTTCTGCCTCGTTTTACCGAAACCCAGGTGACAAAACATATAAAACGTGAAAACTGTACAAATCCATAAGGAATATGAAAATATGGGCTGAATGAAAGTTGTATATTACTCTGTTACCGTCAGTTTTATATCTTACGAAGATAAATCCGACTTATGGTTTGAAAGTTATGACTGTTTGAATTTTCTGCCTTGTTTTACCGAAACCCAGGCGACACAGATTTCATAAGGTTGTTTCTTTCATAAATTTTCACCAACTACACTGAGTAATGTCATATGGGATTCGATATAATAATAGTTCCTAGTGTCGTCTTCGATGTGGTACAATAAACACCTGATTTGGAGTTACGAATTTAATGCTATATCCTTTATAAGCGGACGAGAAAGTTGAAAGAAATGAATGTTATTTGAAATTCCTGAAGTTATGCTAATATTTTTATATGTGTAAGGGTGTAGTCATACAATTGAAATGGTAAAAATATGTTTAATATAAATATAGCAATATGGGTGTCCTTAGATTCATATTATAACATAGTTCACATATTTTCTAGATTTTAAGCGTTCAGAGGCTCTACGCAAGGGAAAGGCATTGACTTGATTTTTCGTGGCACCCGCTCGGCATTGAGGTAGGTTATGGTTTACTTTAGTTAGACTCTGATTAGAGAATCGTATGTAGTCGTAGGAAGTGACGGGGATAGCATGATACGCCTTCGGGCAGAAAGTGGAGATGAAATTACTACTACGTTGGTTCCGTCAGCTGTTATGTGGGCTTGTCGCCATATGTGTTATTTTCTGTGATTACCACCTGATTTGACTTGTACTTGTTGATTGTATATTGGTGACACGTGTTGAGACTTGATATCATTCCTGACATACTTTCCATATTATTTTGTGATGATGGGGAGGTGAGAGACTAAGATTGAGTGATAGCCTCTGAGGTTTCTACCGGAGAGAGGGAGTGATTGCCTCCGAGGTTTCTGTCGGAGAGAGGGAGTGATTGCCTCCGAGGTTTCTGTCGGAGAGCGGGAGTGATTGCCTCAGAGGTTTCTGCCGGAGAGCTGGAGTGATAGCCTCCGAGGTTTCTGTCGAAGTGCGTGAGTGATAGCCTCCGATGTTTCTTCCAGAGATCGGGAGTGATTGCCTTCGATGTTTCTGTCGGAGAGCGGGAGTGATTGCCTCAGAGGTTTCTGCCGGAGAGCCGGAGTGATTGCCTCTGAGGTTTCTGCCGGAGAGCGGGAGTGATTGCCTCCGAGGTTTCTACTGGAGAGCGGAAGTGATTGCCTCCGAGGTTTCTGTCGGAGGGCGGGAGTGATTGCCTTCGAGATTTCTGCCGGAGAGCATGAGTGATAGTCTCCGAGGTTTCTGCTGAAGAGCGGGAGTGATAGCCTCCGAGGTTTCTGCCAGAGAGCGGGAGTAAGAGAGGTGATATTGCATTGCATTGCATTCATCCACTCATATTTTGACTGATCATTTGGTGAATTATGTCTATCTTGGTTGATTTCATGATTTCTTTACGCTTTAATTGTTTATGATACGTGACCATGCCTGATGGCTCTATGTGCTACTTGTTGTTTCAACTTCTTCATGCGTTATCTAATCACTCTCGGCCTATGATGCTTACCGGTACAAGTGTTGTACTGATACTACCCTTGCTGCACTTTTGTTGAGTGCAGAGTACGATCCAAGTTCCATCTCTATGCCCCGTGGCTGATTCGCGAGGTGGACATCTTCTAGTCATTCAGGGTGAGCTACTTGGTCGTCCGTGGCCCTTGAAGGGCTTCTTAGTTAATTCTATTTTTCTTTAGGTATTGACAGACAGTATGTAGCCTTCGGGCATTCTTTCAGACTTCTATTTTTCAGACTTGTTAGTGCTCTTGTACCCTTTTGACCAGATTTTGGGAAATTAAGTGGTTTTAGACTTGATAACTTCTTGCATTTATTTTTCCGCTATTTAATCTGTTATTGAGAGTATGGTTCGCCTACTCAGGGGGATAGTGTAGGTGCCATCACGACTCGTGATTTAGGTCGTGACACATTAACATCAGAATAGTTATAGAATATATACCTTTCAGATGTTGCTGGAGATGCAGATGCAGATGTCATTGCAGATGTTGCCTGAAATGTCGTGACACCTGAGGCAACATTACAGACGACATTTTCATTTTTCAGTCAGGAACTGTTCATAAACAGTGGCCAGCATTGCTTGTGATTCGACTTCTTGATCTCCTTCCTCTTCTCATTCTTTTTGCCTTTCTTTTTGAGTAATTGGAAGGAATTTGGTGGACTTTTGATTGAAGCCTTGGTTTTGATGCCTTTTAGATTTAGATTGATTTCTCTCATTGTTGAACTTCCTCGCCATCAAATTGTATTTTCGAGTGAGTAAGACAACATTAGCACCTTCACTAATTTCTTCAAGATTCTCATCCACTCCATCAATATGATTCTCTGAGGATTGAACTTGAAGTGTCACATTCTTGCTCTAATATAGTTCCCTTTGATTCTTAATGTTCATCTCATTAGTTTTGAGAATGCTCATCAAGGTATAAAGGTTCATAGTAGCAAGATGTGAGCTTCTTTTAATAACACAAATCTTTAAATTGAACTTTTTAGGAAGAGAACAGAGAGCCTTTCAAAATAAGATTTAATATCATCCGCTTCTTCCATCCTTAAATGTTCATATTTGTTCATGATCATATGTTGCTTTGTTCGACGAATACTTGATCTACATTCACAATGAATTTTTAAAGTGTCTCATGCATCCTTAGACGTTGGGCAGTTTTGAACGAGTTTAAACATGTAAAGATCAACCCATCCAAAAATTGCATTTAAGACCATTTGTTAAGCTAGTATTATTGGTTCTTCCGCCGTCCATGTGGATTCAGGTTTAACAAGAATTTCACCTTCCTCATCCGGCGGCAACATTTGGAACAACATACCCATTGGTTATAGATCTTCATGCCCTAACATCAATTGATTTGATGTGATAACGTAGGAGAATCCTCAATAGATAGATTGAACCATTTAAAATGGAAAGTCTACCAATAATTGGATTAGTCGGATCCATAGTTAAATAAAAGGACCAATCACTTATTGTGTTAAGTGTCGGCTCTGATACCACTTGTTGGGTCCCGGAGGTTATGCTATGGAATAATAAAAACAAACTGAAAGTAAAATCAATTCGAATAATGGAACAGTTTGCAAATGTCGGCGATGATGTCGTTCGACACTACTGACAACATTTCAGGAAACAGTAAAAACAGAAACTTTAAGTAGTAAATTGCAGCGGAAATAATAAAGACACAAAAATTTAATTTACATAGGTTATATAATATAACCTATGATGGACAATGACCAAAAGTATTGTATATATATATATATATATATATATATATATATATATATATATATATATACAATTGAATATATTCCTTTCTTTACAAGATTTACAAGATAATACAAAGGAATAAAAAAGGTTAAGTCAAAGATGACTTATGCCTGAAAAATCTATCTAAATAGAATTGAACCACATATCATTACAATCGCTCCATACAAAGCTAATCTAGAATCTGAAACAGCGATTGTAATGTCACACATAATGTCGTCACAAACACAGGCAATATTTCGTGATCCAGATTTCTGAGATGAAATCCCGAGAGCTCTCTTGGTATTTTTACATTTTGTTTTTGGATATTGATTCACTCTTCTGTCCTCTCTATTTATAGTTGAGAGTCCTCCTTGAAAAGCTCATCAATTGGTTGTAGAGGTTGAGAAAAATTGGTCACGTGAAGCAGTAGCTTGAGGCATGAAAATAGGAGTTGATCAAGGATATCATTGTCACGACCCGACCTCGGGCCCGCGACTGGTGCCCTACTTGGGCACCCCTTCCAGGTATACATCAGAGAATAGCAGCGGAACATACACAACTCAAAAACATCAGTTACATTTTCTTTTTTCTTTACAACCCAATCCACAAGACATGACTACAGACCTCTAAGAATAACAATTGTGATGGGACAAGGCCCCGCCATACCCCTGAATGTATAACAACCGACCATACCATGGATCTGAACCAAGGATAAGCCTCCAGAGTAATGAAGCTTCCCAACAGCTGAACAGTGATCCTAAGAGTGAGGATCAGCAACCTGTATACTCTACCCGCGGCATGAACGCAGCCCCCCGAAGGAGGTCAGTACAACATATACCAAGTATATGAAACTGAAAGTACTGTAATGAAATCATAAAGTCTAAAATAAAGCTGGAGACATGTATGATAACTCAAATAACAGTACACTGTGCCTTACTAACAATGAGAGTAAATAAGAGTATACTTTACTGCATAAAAATAGGAGGCTCATGATCAAAGTAGGGCCACCCGCCCGTAGTATCATTAAGCAATCCTACTCCTGGGACTATTTCACCCGCATAGGCCGTATGGACCCGCATGAGGTAATTTCCTCGCATAGACTGTATCCGCCCGCATAGGTCGTGTGGACCCGCATGAGGTAATCTTCTCGCATAGGACTGGTCCGCCCCGCATAGGACTATTTCACCCGCATAAGCCCTACGGACTCGCATGATGTATTCCTCGCATCAAGGGTAGCAAATCTACGGAATATGCAAATGCCACAAACCCGGGGAATGACCCTATAATGAACAACATATCACTAGCACAACCGGCTATCATACATAACATAATCACTACCAGCTTATCATACATAACATAAGCACTACCGGCTTATCATACATAACATAAGCACCACCGGCTTATCACAATTATCATAAGCAAGTTAAGAAATCCCCTCACTTCTTATTAGCCTTATTCATATACACTCTCATTTTAGTTTACTTAAGGCACTAACATGTCATTATAAAATCCGTGAATTTAACCCAAAGTACTACGTACTTCCATTCTTTTAAAATGACTCTTTTTCATATAAAACTTCCAATATACTAATAATCGTAGTATCAAGTCATATCTACTTTTCAAAACAAGTCACAATACCTTTTAGAACTACATTTAAAGACCTCTAAATCAAGTGACTTTTTACTTTAAAACTTTAAGCAATTGATGCCTTCAAATCAATTTGCTTTTCTTCCTTTCAAGTCATTTTTTTTTATTTACTTCACTAGAGTAAACCATTCTTTTAACCTTCCATAAAGTTATTATAACCAACTTCCCATAAAGCCGTTATACTAACTTTATGCTTTAGCCACTTCCATTCTTTTTTTATAACCAAGAGACTTATACTTTCAAAACCAAGTATCCTATTCTTTTAAAATACTTCAAGTCTCTTAACTTTAGAATAGCTCAAGGAATCAATACTTTCCAATCAAGTATTCTATACATTTTCAAGTCAAGAAACCCGTATTTACCTTATTAGAATAAACCATTCTTTTTACTTTCCATAAAGTTATTAACCAACTTTATGCTTTTGAAGCCAATGCATTTCTATCCTTTAAAAACAAGTCAAGGATATCAAATGAAACTAAATTCATTTAAATCTCGTACGTCTACCGTACTATACATTTACAACTACTCATGCTCAATAGATAGGAAAGTTCCACATACCTCTTCGGTTCAATCCACTTGTTAAGTCCAATATGCCGTACGTATTATGTCAACCTATAATGACCATAATACGTCTATTAACTTCTAACTTCAAACGTAGAATATTCTAAGTGCAAAGTCAATAAATTCTACGAAAAATCGGACAACACTTCCTTTGTTTCTACATACTTTTCCACCTTTTTCAAGGCCCAAATTCAATAACCAAACACGCCACATTTAAAGCTCAACAATGTAGTTAACAATAGGGGATTACACGCCTAATAGGACGTGTAAAATTCCGCCCTACAATTGATATCAAACTAGTCCAAAAGACAATGTCATTTTTGGCAATTTGAGGGACAACAACACAAAGTCTTTTCCAATTCCTTTTCAATCCAAGTTGTTTAGTATAACATGTTATCAAGCCGCAATCGATTATAACTACTGCAATCTTCAAGTAGATAACATGCGACGATTCTAATTACCGACCAAATTGTATTTCAATTTCAAACGGCTAATAATGTCATTTCGGATTTAGGCTTCCAATATCCATAACACTTATCAATCTTTAATACATATACTTCATTCTAGTTAAAATGTAAGGCTACAACAATATGTAATCTTATAACACTTAAGAGAACAAAATTGTTACCTTAACGAGCCTTAATCCAACTTCAAGATCCGAAGTCGCTCCCTAGCAACTTAGAGCCTCTCCTTGACACTCCAATTCGCCACTTGAAGCCCTTAGAAGATCACAAACAACTTTCCTTCAATTTCCAATCCAAACCTAGGAAAGTGACTTAGGTTTTCACCTTGCGACTAATACAAAAATGACACTTTTCCGGGATCTTTCTATTGAGATACCCTTACAATACTCTTAGGAACCTTGGTTTAAAGTGTGGAGATTATTGAACAACAAACGAAAATTCTTGTCTTGCTAAGAGTCTCAAACCCGAGAGCAACATAGTGAAAGAACAAGTTTTCTTGAAATTTTTTCTAAGTGTGGGAACTAGTCTTGCTACTAGTATGCTTAAATAACACAATGGAGGGTCAAGATTAGCACATATGGATGGCTTGGATCCAATTCATTTAAAAATCTAGTCAAGCTCTTAGCCTAGCAAGACTTGGTCATCTTAACATTGGCCAAATGACCATTTTAGCCTTGGTCCATTCGACCATGACTATCCAAGGGGGATGACACTTGTCACCCTCCCGTTCGTCGCAATATTTCATTTTTCGACATTTCCATAATTCCAATAAATTTTTACTAGTCTCAAATCTTAACATTTTTGAGTTCTTACGTACGTTCTTAAAAACATGTCCTGGAATTACGGGGTGTAACATTCTTCCCCCCTTAGAAACATTCGTCCCCGAATGTTCTTTTGGAGTCAATCTTATGGATAGCGACATAGTCTCCTTTTACAACCCCTACATACCAATAATTCCACACGTGGCCACATAACAATACTTATACTAAAACGTCAACCTGAACTCCAAGTGTCGACATCGGTTATCTGCATAAAGCTTCTGTCGACTCAGAGCTTGCTAATAACCTTTACTGGATAGGCTTCGCCTTATCCACAACCCGCTTAATCAAGTCTGGGCCAACTAACTGAACTTCGCCTACGTCGAACCAACCAACCAACCAGCGATCTACACTTCCGCCCATACAAAACCTCATATGGCGTCATCTGAATGCAAGAATGGTAGTTGTTGTTATAAGCAAACCCAACAAGAAGGAAATGATCCTCCCAGCTACCCCTGAAATCAATAACACAGGCCCGCAGCATATCCTCAAGTGCCTGGATAGTATGCTCTGCCTGTCCATCAGTCTGAGGGTGTAATGCAACACTGAGACTCACCTGTGTCCCTAACCCCTTCTGGAAAACCTCCAGAAGTTATCCGTAAACTGAGCTCATCTGTCTTACATCATAAATGTAGGAACCCCGTGCAGTCTCACAATCTCCCTGCTATATAAACTAGCATAATCCTCAGCCGAGTAAGTGGTCCTAACCGGAAGAACACGGGCTGGTTTCGTCAGCCTGTTTACTATGACCCTCAGGGAGTCGCACTTCCTCTGAGTACGATGCCACCCTGTAACAAAATCCATATTAATTACCTCCCATATCTAAGTTGGGATCTCAATCGCCTGTAGTAGCCCACAGGGCTCCCGGTGTTCCACCTTGGCCTGCTACTAACTCGGACACTAAACAACAAACTCCGCTATGTCCCTCTTCAGGTCATCTTACCCATACATACGTCTGAGGTCATGTTACATCTTAGTCAACCCGGGTGAATAGAGTAACGAGCACTGTGTGCCTCCCCCCATAATCTGCTGACGAAGTCCTGCAACATCGGGAGCACACAATCTGCCCTCGAATCTTAGCACCCCATCAGGCACTACCTCAAATAAACTCTCCTCCTCTCGAAGAGCCGTATCTCGATACCGTATCATAATTGGATCCTCATATTGTCGCCTCTTTACCTCCTCAACGACGGAAGACTCGGCAACCTCTCGGATCTAAACTCCATTAACCTTGAAAACAAATAATCGAACCCCTCAGCTCGGTAGCTGATGAATCTCACGGACCACGTCCTGTCTATCTGGCTGCCCATCTGACAGACTACCCATAGATCCATGACCAAGAGCATCTGTAACCGTCTCGGCTTTTCCCGGGTGGTATAGGATATCAATATCACAATCCTTGAGTAACTCTAACCACCGTCTCGCTGCAAATTCAGGCCTGCGTGCAAGATATACCGGAGGCTCTTGTGGTCTGCACAAATATCCACATGAAGTCTATATAAGGACTGCCTCCAAATCTTCAAGGTACGATTAACTGCCGCCGACTCTAAATCGTGAGTAGCGTAATTCCTTTCATGCTTCCCTAACCGCCGGGAAACATAGGCTCTAACCTTATCGTGTTACGTCAGCACACAACCTAGACCAACACCCAAAGTGTTACAATAATACTCTAACCCTCTAGTCTCTCAGGAGGGGTTAGAACTGTAGTCGTGGTCAACTTATCTTCTAATAACTGGAAGCCTTTCTCATACCTGCGAAATATTCGGGTATCCTTAATCTCAATTATGGTTCCTGTTTCCCTTTCTCTATTGCAACCAAACTTGGTCACTAACTTAGATTTGATTCCTTTGCTTGCCTCATGGCTAAGACTTCTTGTCAATCACAATTTAGGGGGAGAGATTTCCTTGATCTCGTCAAGTAGCAATCCTATTATTCTCTCCCAGCTCGTAGAGCTTATAGCCAGGTGTTCAACCTCAATTCATGGTATTACATAATCCAATGACTTGTCAAGATTTCTTATCATTCGAGTGTCCACTCGTCTTTCCTTTATATGTTATTTCAAGTTGTCCTGGGGTCCCTTACCCCCCCCCTCCCCCCCGTATTTTCCTACTATATTTCTCGGCAGTACATATATTACCACATTTCCTCGAGGTGTTCTTATTGCCCATCATTTACTAATGGTCTTTACACTAGTCTAGGGTAATCATATCTCGTGCAACTTACATAACCATAGTTGTATTCTCTTTTATCATTCTGGTCATAACCCTTCCTTATGCTTATTATTAGCAAAAGTATTTCTATCTTGATTCATAATCGTACAGTTTCATACATGCGTACTACCTGCATTTATATCCTTACGACACTTCCTCGACCATTTCGTAACGTCGTTCTCAATTACCCCAACATAATACTTTTCCCACGGTTATCTAAAATTGTAACCTATGGCATAACGATACTGAAGACCTTACCAGTCTCCTATCCTTCGTCTAACAACATGGGTACACATAACCCCATAATACGTAAAACTATCCTTTTACGTGGGGGATAGAACTTATCTCCCTTTCAAAATCTTAATCATCAAGCGCCACCTTATAATCGTATAGATTTTCAAAACCTACCAACGATGTCTTCTGTTTTCCGCAGGCAGCACTCGTACTTATCTTATTCTTGCTTGCGCGCTTTCCTGAAGTTATCTGGAAGGTCGTGGCCCTGACCGCCACACCAGACCAACTCCAAGTACCCCCAAGGGTACTTAACATAAAACTCCTTCAAATTCAAGTATTGCTTACCTTCTGCCTCAATTCACCTCAAATGAACAAGTCACACAGACTTATTAAAACAATGAAGTCAAAGAAGGAAGGATAATTCACTGGTTACCACCACTTCCCTTCCTTTCCACTCGATAATCGGCTTACCGGAAAACTGGAATCGAATAAATCTCTCTCTGCAGTCAACGTTGGCATAACGAGAGGCCAACTAGCCCGTACCCATAATGTCCTCAAAGTCTGTCATAACAGTAATGCTAGGTCTGCTAGGGTCCGACGACTGTATCGTCACCGGGCAATTATTATATACCCGCTCAGCTACCACCCATCACTCACGGGTGTAGTCACCTCGAAAGGTCCTCATGGATTCAGGCTCTATTCCTTTACACTTGGTTGCTCTCTTTCTCACTGGTCGTACTCTTTCCGTACTTCTAAACTTTATACTAGCATACGTACATAACTTCCATACTAAATCTGGCCTCCAATCTTTGGAGTTACTAAATTAAAAAATATAAGGCCATTTCCGGCTCTCACAACCTGGTTCTGGTGGAATGCATCCACGAACCCGTAAAACAATTATCTAGACTTGGGCCTTGCACCCTCGTGACCCTGTCACGTAGCGGGACTACTACCAACTGATCCCATTCCATTTCAGGCTATGGGGCGACCCTTAATAGGTCCTCAACCCGACTCGGCGTCGCACTTAACTCTTATCCTTGGTCTGACTTAAATTTTTACTACCCGAGAAGGCCTTATATACCTAAGGTCTCGGCGGTTATCCATATTCTTAGGCTCGCAATTTCCATGCTCCAAGCCTACCTTATCATTCCCCCGTAAACGGGTACAATAACTTTTCATAATACCATTATCGTGTTGTCTTGATCACAACAACCATACTTACTCCATACGGGTCTCATCCGTACCATTCTCTTAATCATACCACGTAGCTTAGTCTATTAACATAGTCTTCCATTAAGTCCCTTAATTATAACTTCTTAAGGGTCCATTACCTTCTCAGACAGATCATCATCTCCTAATTATCTCAAATAAAATATAAAACATTGGCAAGAATTCATTAATTGTTTCATACCTTCCCGGTATCTATTTAGTCCTTACCAAATCCTGGTAATCTAAAATCATTCTAGGCAACACGCGTCTGACCCTCATATATAAATCTGTATTGTTGTATGTCATAATACCAATTATACTACAATTATTACCAACCTGGATACACAATCCACATAATCCTTCCTGGGTCATTGCTGCCTTTCTCGTAGCTGCAATCAACATAACTCGTTAGGGAGAGACGACCCTAACAACACAGCTCTATCGCACGATCTCAGAGTGAGAAGAATGGAAACCAATCTTAAATGTCCTGCAGCCTCCTGGTTATTGATGTGGTGCACAACACACCGATAACCAAGACTCTACTAGACACGGTCTATAGACACTTTCCGAGGACTAACTGCTCTGATACCACTTTTGTCACGACCCAACCCCGGGCCCGCGACTGGTGCCCTACCTGGGCACCCCTTCCAGGTATACATCAGAGAATAGCAGCGGAACATACACAACTCAAAAACATCAGTTACATTTTCTTTTTTCTTTACAACCCAATCCACAAGACATGACTACAGACCTCTAAGAATAACAACTGTGACGGGACAGGGCCCCGCCATACCCCTGAATGTATAACAACCGACCATACCAGGGATCTGAACTAAGGATAAGCCTCTGGAGTAATGGAGCTTCCCAACAGCTGAACAGTGATCCTAAGAGTGAGGATCAGCAACTTGTATACTCTACCTGCGACATGAACGCAGACCCCCCGAAGGAGGTCAGTACAACATGTATCAAGTATATGAAACTGAAAGTAATGTAATGAAATCATAAAGTCTAAAATAAAGCTGGAGACATGTATTATAACTCAAATAACAGTACACTGTTCCTTACTTACAATGAGAGTAAATAAGAGTATATTTTACTGCATAAAAATAGGAGGCTCATGATCAAAGTAGGGCCACCCTCCCATAGTATCATTAAGCAATCCTACTTCTGGGACTATTTCACCCGCATAGGCCGTATGGACCCGCATGAGGTAATTTCCTCGCATCATGGGTAGCAAATCCCCAGAATATGCAAATGCCACAAACCCGGGGAATGACCCCGTAATGAACAACATATTACTAGCACAACCGGCTATCATACATAACATAAGCACTACCATCTTATCATACATAACATAAGCACTACCGGCTTATCATACATAATATAAGCAACACCGTCTTATCACAATTATCATAAGCAAGTTAAGAAATCCCCTCACTTCTTATTAGCCTTATTCATATACACTCTCATTTTAGTTTACTTAAGGCACTAACATGTCATTATAAAATCCGGGAATTTAACCCAAAGTACTACGTACTTCCATTCTTTTAAAATGACTCTTTTTCATATAAAACTTCCAAGATACTAATAATCGTAGTATCAAGTCATATCTACTTTTCAAAATAAGTCACAATACCTTTTAGAACTACATTTAAAGACCTCTAAATCAAGTGACTTTTTACTTTAAAACTTTAAGCAATTGATGCCTTCAAATCAATTTGCTTTTCTTCCTTTCAAGTCATTTTTCTTTATTTACTTCACTAGAGTAAACCATTCTTTTAACCTTCCATAAAGTTATTATAACCAACTTCCCATAAAGTCGTTATACTAACTTTATGCTTTAGACACTTTCATTTTTTTTATAACCAAGAGACTTATACTTTCAAAACCAAGTATCCTATTCTTTTAAAATACTTCAAGTCTCTTAACTTTAGAATAGCTCAAGGAATCACTACTTTCCAATCAAGTATTCTATACATTTTCAAGTCAAGAAATCCTTGTTTACCTTATTAGAATAAACCATTCTTTTTACTTTCCATAAAGTTATTAACCAACTTTATGCTTTTGAAGCCTAGACATTTCTATCCTTTAAAAACAAGTCAAAGATATCAAATGAAACTAAATTCATTTCAATATTGTACGTCTACCGTACTATACATTTACAACTACTCATGCTCATGAGATAGGAAAGTTCCACATACCTCTTCGGTTCAATCCACTTGCTAAGTCCAATATGTCGTACGTATTATGTCAACCTATAATGACCATAATACGTCTATTAACTTCTAACTTCAAACGTAGAATATTCTAAGTGCAAAGTCACTAAATTCTACGGAAAATCGGACAACACTTCCTTTGTTTCTACATACTTTTCCACCTTTTTCAAGGCCCAAATTCAATAACCAAACATGCCACATTTAAGGCTCAACAATGTAGTTAACAATAGGGGATTACACGCCTAATAGGACGTGTAAAATTCCGCCCCACAATTGATATCAAACTAGTCCAAAAGACAATGTCATTTTCGGCAATTTGAGGGACAACAACACAAAGTCTTTTCCAATTCCTTTTCAATCCAAGTTGTTTAGTATAACATGTTATCAAGCCTCAATCGATTATAACTACTACAATCTTCAAGTAGATAACATGCGACGATTCTAATTACCGACCAAATTGTATTTCAATTTCAAATGGCTAATAATGTCATTTCGGATTTAGGCTTCCAATATCTATAAAACTTATCAATCTTTAATACATATACTTCATTCTAGTTAAAATGTAAGGCTACAACAATATGTAATCTTATAACACTTAAGAGAACAAAATTGTTACCTTAACGAGCCTTAATCCAACTTCAAGATCCGAAGTCGCTCCCTAGCAACTTAGAGCCTCTCCTTGACACTCCAATCCGCCACTTGAAGCCCTTAGAAGATCACAAACAACTTTCCTTCAATTTCCAATCCAAACCTAGGAAAGTGACTTAGGTTTTCACCTTGCGACTAATACAAAAACGACACTTTTCCGGGATCTTTCTATTGAGATACCCTTACAATACCCTTAGGAACCTTGGTTTAAAGTGTGGAGATTATTGAACAACAAACGAAAATTCTTGTCTTGCTAAGAGTCTCAAACCCGAGAGCAACATAGTGAAAGAACAAGTTTTTTTGAAAAAATTTCTAAGTGTGGAAACTAGTCTTGCTACTAGTATGCTTAAATAACACAATGGAGGGTCAAGATAAGCACATATGGATGGCTTGGATCCAATTCATTTAAAAATCTAGCCAAGTAGCCCTTGGATTTAGTCAACAATGTTACACCCCGTAGTTCAGGTCAGGCATGTGAGAGCGTACGAAAGGGAGTAAGACTTAAAATTTTAGAAGGACAGGTTGATAGATTGTTTCGGATGGGTTTTTGTCAACTTTGAGGCGGGTTATGACCCGTTACGTTGAGAGTTTCTAGGTGTTTCAAAGGCCTAGTGTGTAGTTCATTGAGTCTAGTTTCCAACGCAACCAACCGTTCGTCGATATGACATCGGAGTAGAAAGTTATGGGAGTTACAAGTTCAGTACACAGTCGGGCAGAAAAGGTGTTTCGGTCAGGAGCATCAGGGCCGCGGCGCCGGATGCAGGACCGCGGCGCCGGATATTCTGTGGGAACGCTGAAGTTGCAGCGCCGTGGCGCCGGAAAGCAGGGCCGCGATGCCGGAAGTTCTGAGGGGTTGCAGGGGTTTCAGCGCCGCGGCGCCGAGGCGGGATTTCTGGCGAAAAAACTGAGGAAAAGTCAGATTTCTCTTTTAAAAGGCCATGGGAGGGTGACAAGTGTCCCCCCCCCATCTGATTTTGCATGCACTACTTATTGACCAAGTCTTGAAGACTTGGTCATTCTTCAAACTCTCATCTCTCTCTAAAAATAAAGCTCTTCCTTCTCTCTAGAATTTCAAGAGGAAATCAAAGCTTGAGGAAATCTAAAAAAGTGTGGCAAGAAGAAAGCTTGTTGACTAGCTTGTAGGAGTATTGTGGTGGTGTTCTTGGAAAGGAGGATAGCAAAGTTGTTGGAATAATTTTGGCTAAAACTCTAAGGTAACCATTCTTCTCTTGTAGCTAGTTATTTGTGTTGCATGTGAAGAAGAAGGAACTTGTAGTAGTAAATAATGCTCTTAGATTCATTGCATGTAAGAAATGTGGTTTGGATATGAAAGGATTGGTTAAGAAGGTTATGTGAGCATGTTGTAGCCTAAATACTACCTTAAACTTGTTAAGTTAGTTGTTGCACATTATGGGGCAGAATTTTACACATCCAAGTTTAGGTGTGTAATCCCCTTTGAAATGTTTGGATTGTTGGGCCTTAAATGTGGCGTTTGGATGTTGAATTCGGCCTTGAAAAAGGTGGCAAAGTATGTAGAAATAAAGGAAATGCTGCCCAAATTTCCATAGGATTTAGTGACTTTGAACTTGGAATATTCTACCTTGAAACTAGAGGTTTATAAACGTATTATGGTCATTATAGGTTGACATACTACGTGCGGTGTTTTGGACTTAGCAAGTGGATTGACCAAGGAGGTATGTGGAACTTTCCTATCTCTTGAGCATGAATGGTTTTACCTATGTAGTACGATATACGTACAAGGTTTGATATCCCTTACTTGTTTTAAGGATGTCTTGAGTTTTCAAAGTTAAGGGACTTGATGTGTTCAAGTATTTGATTCTTGTTTTCCTTTAAAAAGTGTAAGTCCCTTGGGTTTTAGGAAAATGTATTTGACTAAGGTATAACATTAATATAATGACTTTATGAGAAGTTGATTATATTAGCTTTATGAAAGGATAACAAAGAAAGATTTATTCTAAGTAAAATAAGTACGGATAAATGATTTGAGGTTGTGAAAGGCAAATCCCACAAGTTTTATGTGAAAAAGAGTCATTTTTAAAAGAGTGGAAGTATGTAGTACTTTGGGTTAAATCCTCGGATTTTCTCTTTATTTATATTATGTATGATGACCGGTTGAGCTAGGGTAAGAGTATAAATGAGGGGTAAATCCCTAAGACGTTATACCACCTTCTCCAGGGTAAGAGTATAAATGAGGGGTACATCCCCAAGACGTTATACCACCTTCTCCAGGGTAAGAGTATAAATGAGGGGTACATCCCCAAGACGTTATACCACCTGCTTCAGGGTAAGAGTATAAATGAGGGGTACATCCCCAAGACGTTACACCACCTTCTCCAGGGTAAGAGTATAAATGAGGGGTACATCCCCAAGACGTTATACCACCGGGCCGTGGTAAGAGTATAAATGAGGGGTAAATCCCCAAGACGTTATACCACCTATTCCGTGGATTTGCTACCCACGATGCGAGGAATACCTCATGCGGGTCCACATGACTCATGCGGGTGAAATAGTCCCAGGAGTAGGAGTGCTTAATGATACTGCGGGGCGGATGACCTTGCTTTGACCATGAGCTTCCTATTTTCATGCAGTATTGTATATGTTTGATATTCTCATTATTGGTAAGGCACAGTGTTCTGTAAACTGATTTTTATACATGTCTCCAGTTATTTTATACTTATGAGGTATTTTCAGTATTTTCCAGTTTCGCATACTTAGTACGTATTGTGTACTGACCCCCTTCCTCGGGGGCTGCGTTCATGCCGCAGGTAGAGGTAAGCAGGTGGTGGATCCTCATTCTTAGGATCATTGTTCCGGTGTCAGAAGCTCCATTCCTCCGGAAGCTTGTTTTGTTGGTACGGTTCTTCCCTGATGCTATAGGTATTGTGTACATTCAGGGGTATGGCGGGGCCCTGTCCCGCCACAGTTGTTATTCTTAGAGGTCTGTGGTCACATTTGTGTTTTGGGCTGTAAGAACAAGTTGTACTTTTGATTAAGTATACTTTTATGGAAGGCAGCCTTATCGGCTTGCCAGTGATGTTTACTTTATACAGGTTATGTGTCATGTATGTTCCGTTGCTATTCTCTGATGTATACCTGACGGGGTGCCCCGGTAGGGCACTAGTCGCGGCCTCGGGGTCGGGTCGTGACAAAAGTGGTATCAGAGCAGTTAGTCCTCGGAAAGTGTCCACAGACCGTGTCTAGTAGATTCTTGATTATCGGTGTGTTGTGCACCACATCTATAATCAGGAGGCTGCAGGATATTTAATATTGGTTTCCATTCTTTCTCTCTAAAGATCGTGCAATAGAGCTGTGATATAGGTTGAACTTCCTCTGATATTTTCCTTTATGTACCAGTTATGCCTCCACGCAAGGCAACCGCGACCCAGAAGGGCAAGGCAGCGGAGGGAGCTGCCAGTGGGACGCGGAGGGTCACGAGGACACAGGCCCAGTCCTTACCAGAGATGATGTTTCGGGCGGCGAGTTCCACGACGTCGCCGCCGGCAGCGAGTTCGGCGGCGGCAAGCTCATCGAGACGCGATGCGAGCCTCCATCCACGGCCGGTGAGTATAGAGATTACGGGGAGCAGATCCGGTTATTGACCAAAGATAGTGGCGGCGGCGACGAGAGCAGCGGCCAACCTACGGTGCGATTTGATTCGGATTTCTGGTTGTCATCCACCCGAGTTCTATGGTTCGAGGTCCGAGGAGGATCCTCAGGAGTTTGTTCGGCAGTTACAGCGGACTATGCAGGTGCTTAGGTCCTCGGAGACTGAGTCCGTCATATTAGCCTCTTACCGGTTACGCGACATTGCGTTGAACTGGTTTGAGTCATGGGAGTTATCGAGAGGTGAGGATGCTCTTCCAGCCGTTTGGGAGGAGTTCACAGAGGCTTTCCTGGATCACTTCTTGCCTCCTGAGATGAGGAGAGCCCGCGTTGATAGATTCTTGACCTTGAGGCAGAACGGGAGGACTATCACGGAGTACAGCCTGGAGTTTGACTCCTTAGCCGTATCATCGCACACCATTGTAGCGGCATGGCGAGCGAGGTTCATCGATATGTGATGGGCTGGACTGTCACATGATTACTGCCAGGAGTGGCTCTTCACGAGATGGATATTGCGGAGATGCAGCGTATGCGCGAGGGATTGAGGCGAGAGAGAGGATCAGCTAGACTTAGGCGGCCAAGAGGCCGTGACAACAGGTCTCAGGCGATTTTGGCGGCGGCCTCGGCAGAACTAGGTCCACTTTTCACCGGCCAGACAGAGTGCTCCTTCTCGATTTTACGCGGGAGTTCCGATCAGCCAGTCATTCGAAGCGGTCGTGGCTCCAGGACTTTGGGGTTTCAGGGAAGCAGAGACCGCTACCGATCGAGACCACCCCCATCTCAGTGTGCTCGATGCGGTAGGTCTCACCCAGACGAGTATTGTTTTCCTTCAGGAGCTTGTTACTTTTATGGCCAGCAGGGCCATTTGAGGAGATATTGTCCTTCCAGAGGCGGCGTAAGTGTGATGGTTCAGCCGACAGGGTCAGTTGCTGGATCTTCGTCTTCGACGGTTATGCGCCCCGGAGGGCAGGGTGGTCACGGGCCAGCAGGCCGCGACAGAGGTCGTGGTAGGGGTCCCAGTTCCAGCGGTCCTCAGAACCGCATTTATGCTATGTCCAGCCGCCAGGACCAGGAGGCATCACGGATGTCGTCGTCACAGGTACATTATTGGTTTCTTGCTGTGATGTATATGCTTTGATAGATCCAGGTTCTACCTTGTCCTATATATCTCCTCATATTGCTGGTAGAATAGGGATAGAGCCCGAGTTCATAAAACCTTTTGAGGTGGCTATGTCAGTGGGTGATTCGGTGGTAGCTGAGCGGGTATATAAGGCTTGCCCAGTGACTATAGACAGTCGTCAGACTCTAGCCGACTTGATAGAGTTGGATATGATGGACTTTGATGTGATTATGGGTATGGATTGGCTAGCGTCTTGCTATGCTAATATGGACTGTAGAGAGAGATTAGTTCGGTTCCAGTTTCCTGGTGAGCCGGTTATCGAGTGGAAGGGGAATACTGCGTCGCCGAGGGGTAGGTTTATTTCTTACCTCAAGGCTAGGAAGATGGTGCGGAAGGGGTATATCTACCATATGGTTCGGGTATTCGATACTGAGGCTGAGATACCAGACCCTCAGTCAGTTCCGATCGTTAGATAGTTTTCAGACGTATTCCCAGACGAGCTTACGGGTATCCCTCCTGAGAGGGAGATTGAGTTTTGCATTGATTTGGCGCCAGACACTCGACCGATATCTATTCCGCCATACAGGATGGCACCTGCCGAGTTGAAGGAATTAAAGGACCAACTGAAGGACTTGCTGGAGAAAGGCTTTATCGTGCCAGTGTTTCTCTGCAGGAGCGCCGGTGTTATTTGTAAAGAAGAAGGATGGGACATCACGTATGTGTATTGATTACTGAGCGGTGAACAAGGTAACTATCAAGAAGATATCCCTCCCGTGATTGATGATTTGTTTGACCATTGCGAGTGCCGTGTTTCTCCAAGATAGACTGCGATCCGTTATCATCAAGTGCGAGTTAGAGAGACAGATATCCCAAAGACTGCATTCAGGACCCGATATGGGCACTATGAGTTCAGGGTGATGTCTTTCGGGTTGACCAACGCCCCAGCAGTATTCATGGATTTGATGAACCGGGTGTTCCATCCATTCTTGGATATGTTCGTTATAGTATTCATTGATGATATCCTGGTTTATTCGCTCACAAAGCGGGAACATGCGGATCATTTGAGGACGGTATTGGGAGTCCTCCGAGACCGGCAGTTGTATGCCAAGTTCTCGAAATGCGAGTTTTGGTTGGCCTCAGTGGCTTTCTTAGGGCATGTTATCGGGGCCGATGGTATTCAGGTTGATACAGCAAAGATTGAGGCAATCAAGACTTGGCCCAGACCCACTACACCAACAGAGGTGCGCATCTTTTTGGGCCTTGCAGGTTATTATCGGAGGTTTGTGGAGAAGTTTGCTTCCATTTCAGCACCTTTGACTAAGTTGACTTAGAAGACAGCTATGTTCCGGTGGACGGATGCTTGTGAGGAAAGTTTCCAGTTACTGAAGGAGAAATTGACGACCGCCCCAGTTCTTACTCTTCCTGAGGGTTTAGACGGATATGTGGTTTATTGTGATGCGTCAGGTGTCGGGCTTGGGTGCGTGCTGATGCAGCACGGTAAAGTTATAGCTTATGCATCTCGACAGCTCAGGAAGCATGAGAAGAACTATCCCACGCATGACTTAGAGTTGGCAGCAGTAATTCATGCCTTGAAGATCTGGAGACATTATTTGTATGGAGTTCATGTGGATATTTACACAGACCACAAGAGTCTCCAGTATATCTTCAGCCAGAGGGAGCTGAACTTGCGGCAGAGACGGTAGTTGGAACTACTTAAGGATTATGATGTTGATATTCTATACCATCCAGAGAAGGCCAATGTAGTTGCAGACGCCCTTAGTCGCCGATCGATGGGTAGTCTGTCAGGTGTGCAGCCAGAGAAGAGGGACATGGTCCGCGAGTTACATCAGCTAGCGAGCCTTGGGGTTCGTTTGGTTGATTCTGATAGTGATGGAGTTCGGGTTCGAGAGTTTGTCGAGTCTTCCATCGTCGAGGAGGTGAAGAGGCGACAGTACGAGGATCCGATTATGGTACGGTATCGAGATGCATCTCTTCAGGAAGAGAAGAGTCTATTTGGGGTAGCACCTGATGGGGTACTAAGATTTGAGGTCCGGTTGTGTGTTCCCGATATGACAGGACTTCGTCAGCAGATTCTGGGGGAGGCACACAATGCTCGTTATTCTATTCATCTGGGGTCGACTAAGATGTACCATGACCTCAGATGTGTGTATTGGTGGGATGGCCTGAAGAGGAACGTTGCAGAGTTCGTGGCGCGATGCGGTGTCGGCCAGTCAAGGTTGAGCACCAGAAGCTCGGTGGGCTGTTGCAGGCTATTGATATTCCGACTTGGAAGTGGGAGGTGGTAAATATGGATTTTATTATAGGGTTACCTCACACTCAGATGAAGCATGATTCCATTTGGGTTATTGTCGACAGGCTGACGAAATCAGCCCATTTTCTTCCAGTCAGGACGACTTTTTCGGCCGAGGATTATGCTAGATCAGATATCGAGAGATTGTGAGATCGCACGGAGTTCCTATATCGATTATTTCGACGAGGAGCCGGTTCACGGCTAACTTCCGGAGGTCTTTCGTAAGGATTAGGGACACAGTGAGTCTCGATCGCGTTTCACCTCGAGGCCAACGGACGGTGAGCGTCTTATCGCACCTCGAGGATATCTTTGCGGGCTTGTGTTATTGATTTCAAGGGTAGCTAGGAGGATCATTTACCTCTGGTGGAGTTTTTTTATAACAACAGCTACCATTCTAGTATCCAGATGGCGCCTTATGAGGCTTTATACGGGAGGAAGTGCAGGTCACCGATAGGTTGGTTTGAGGTGGGAGAAGTTCACTGGTCGGGCGCACTTGATTCAGTGAAGATGGATAAGGTGAAGCTTATCCAGAGCGGTTGTTGGCGGCTCGAGTCGGCGAAGTCGATCACGGATCATCGACGTCGACACTTGGAGTTTGAGATAGATGATTGGGTTTTCCTGAAGGTATCTCCCATGAAGGGCGTGATGAGATTTGGGAAGAAAGGGAAACTCAGCCCAAGGTACATTGGGCCTTATCAGATAGTCCGTAGAGTAGGCAAGGTTTCCTATGAGTTGGATCTGCCGTCCGATCTGGAGGCAGTACATCCAGTTTTCCATGTGTCTATGTTGCAGAAATGTATTGGAGATCCATCTAGAGTGCACCCGATTTGTGATGTCCAGGTGATAGAGGGGTTATCATATGAGGAGAGTCCCATAGCGATACTCGATCGTCAGGTTAGGCGACTTCGGACAAAGGATGTGGCTTCCGTCAAAGTCTTATGGCGGAACGAGAACAGGGAGGAGGTGACGTGGGAAGCGGAGGATGACATGATGAAGAAGTACCCTCACTTATTCCCTATACCTCCAGGTAACCCACTTTTCCTGCTTATTAGTTTTATTTGGCAATTATGCTTAAGTATTGTTGTGGAGCGTCTTTATTTGCAAGGGAATAGTTAAGAGGATCTATGTCGAGATTGTGGATTGAGTGAGCCTAGAAGGAACATTCGGGATGAATGTTTCTAAGGGTGGGGGGGGGGGGGGGGAGAATGTTACACCCCGTAGTTCAGGTCATGCGTGTGAGAGCGTACGAAAGGGAGTAAGACTTAAAATTTTAGAAGGACGGGTTGATGGATTGTTTCGGACGGGTTTTTGTCAACTTTGAGGCGGGTTATGACCCGTTACATTGAGAGTTCCTAGGTGTTTCAAAGGCCTAGTGTGTAGTTCAATGAGTCTAGTTTCCAACGCAACCAACCGTTCGTCGATAGGATATCGGAGTAGAAAGTTATGGGAGTTACAAGTTCAGTAAGCAGTCGGGCAGAAAAGGTGTTTCGGTCAGGAGCCTCAAGGACGCGGCGCCGGATATTCTGTGGGAACGCTGAAGTTGCAGCGCCGCGGCGCCGGAAGTTCTGAGGGGTTGCAGGGGTTTCAGCGCCGCGGCGCCGAGGCGGGATTTCTGGCGGAAAAACTGAGGAAAAATCAGATTTCTCTTTTAAAAGGCCATGGGAGGGTGACAAGTGTCCCCCCCCTCCCCCATCTGATTTTGCATGCACTACTTATTGACCAAGTCTTGAAGACTTGGTCATTCTTCAAACTCTCATCTCTCTCTAAAAATAAAGCTTTTCCTTCTCTCTAGAATTTCAAGAGGAAATCAAAGCTTGAGGAAATCTGAAAAAGTATGGCAAGAAGAAAGCTTGTTGGCTAGCTTGTAGGAGTATTGTGGTGGTGTTCTTGGAAAGGAGGATAGCAAAGTTGTTGGAATAATTTTGGCTAAAACTCTAAGGTAACCATTCTTCTCTTGTAGCTAGTTATTTGTGTTGCATGTGAAGAAGAAGGAACTTGTAGTAGTAAATAATGCTCTTAGATTCATTGCATGTAAGAAATGTGGTTTGGATATGAAAGGATTGGTTAAGAAGGTTATGTGAGCATGTTGTAGCCTAAATACTACCTTAAACTTGTTAAGTTAGTTGTTGCACATTATGGGGCAGAATTTTACACATCCAAGTTTAGGTGTGTAATCCCCTTTGAAATGTTTGGATTGTTGGGCCTTAAATGTGGCGTTTGGATGTTGAATTCGGCCTTGAAAAAGGTGGTAAAGTATGTAGAAACAAAGGAAATGCTGCCCAAATTTCCATAGGATTTAGTGACTTTGAACTTGGAATATTCTACCTTGAAACTAGAGGTTTATAAACGTATTATGTTCATTATAGGTTGACATACTACGTGCGGTGTTTTGGACTTAGCAAGTGGATTGACCAAGGAGGTATGTGGAACTTTCCTATCTCTTGAGCATGAATGGTTTTACCTATGTAGTACGATATACGTACAAGGTTTGATATCCCTTACTTGTTTTAAGGATGTCTTGAGTTTTCAAAGTTAAGGGACTTGATGTGTTCAAGTATTTGATTCTTGTTTTCCTTTAAAAAGTGTAAGTCCCTTGGGTTTTAGGAAAATGTATTTGACTAAGGTATAACGTTAATATAATGACTTTATGGGAAGTTGATTATATTAGCTTTATGAAAGGATAACAAAGAAAGATTTACTCTAAGTAAAATAAGTACGGATAAATGATTTGAGGTTGTGAAAGGCAAATTGGTTTTAAGGCATCAATTGCCCACAAGTTTTATGTGAAAAAGAGTCATTTTTAAAAGAGTGGAAGTATGTAGTACTTTGGGTTAAATCCCCGGATTTTCTCTTTATTTATATTATGTATGATGACCGGTTGAGCTAGGGTAAGAGTATAAATGAGGGGTAAATCCCTAAGACGTTATACCACCTTCTACAGTGTAAGAGTATAAATGAGGGGTACATCCCCAAGACGTTATACCACCTTCTCCAGGGTAAGAGTATAAATGGGGGGTACATCCCCAAGACGTTATACCACCTGCTTCAGGGTAAGAGTATAAATGAGGGGTACATCCCCAAGACGTTATACCACCTTCTCCAGGGTAAGAGTATAAATGAGGGGTACATCCCCAAGAAATTATACCACCTGCTTCAGGGTAAGAGTATAAATGAGGGGTAAATCCCCAAGACGTTATACCACCTATTTCGTGGATTTGCTACCCACGATGCGAGGAATACCTCATGCGAGTCCGTAGGGCTCATGCGGGTGAAATAGTCCCATGCGGGTGAGTACAGCCTATGCGAGGAATACCTCATGCGGGTCCACATGACCCATGCGGGTGAAATAGTCCCAGGAGTAGGAGTGCTTAATGATACTGCGGGGCGGATGACCTTGCTTTGACCATGAGCTTCCTATTTTCATGCAGTATTGTATATGTTTGATATTCTCATTATTGGTAAGGCACAGTGTTCTGTAAACTGATTTTTATACATGTCTCCAGTTATTTTATACTTATGAGGTATTTTGGTATTTTCGATTTCGCATACTTAATGCGTATTGTGTCTCGACCCTTCCTCGTTGGCTGCGTTCATGCGGTAGAAGAGCGGTGGTGGATCCTCATTCTTAGGATCACCGTTCGGTGTCGAAGCTCCATTCCTCGGAAGCTTGTTTTGTTAGTGCAGTTCTTCCTTGATGCTATAGGTATTGTGTACATTCGTGGTATGGCGGGGCCCGTCATACGCTTGTTATTCTTAGAGGTCTGTGGTCGCATTTGTGTTTTGGGCTGTAAGAACAAGTTGTACTTTTGATTAAGTATACTTTTATGGAAGGCATCCTTATCGGCTTGCCAGTGATGTTTACTTTATACAGGTTATGTGTCATGTATGTTCACCGCTATTCTCGATGTATATACGATGGGGTGCCGGTGAAGGCCGATCAGCGACCCGTTTGGTCGTGACAAACAATGTCAAGCTCTTAGCCTAGCAAGACTTGGTCATCTTAACATTAGCCAAATGACCATTTTAGCCTTGGTCCATTCGACCATGACTATCCAAGGGGGGGTGACACGTATCACCCTCCCGTTCGTCGCAATATTTCGTTTTCCGACATTTCCATAATTCCGATAAATTTTTACTAGTCTCAAATCTTAACATTTTTGAGTTCTTACGTACGTTCTTAAAAACATGTCCTGGAATTACGGAGTGTAACAATCATATCTCTACCCTTTATGACTCTGATACCAAGGTAGGCCGAGGATCTAAAGAGGATAATAAACAGGGAATGAATTGATATATAAGGGATTGAATAATGAAAAGATAATAGAAAAATACAGTAAGTAAAGAAAGATTAACTAACAAATTAAGGTTCCAAGTTAAGGAAACCATAATTCAAAGGTTCTGCAGGAATTTAAATAAAGTAGGTGGTAGAACCAACCATGTATTTAATAAAGTAGGTGGTAGAATCAACCATGTATTTGATGTAGGAATTTAGAGAATTTAAAAGCATGAATTTAAAAGAGCATGAAGTAGTACCATCAATAATCATATTTATTCAAAAACTTAAATACTTACAAAGATTTGAAAACATTCAAGGAGAACCTTGGGAGTTTGCAAGGTATTTGAGAACTTCGGGTAAGGTATTTGGATGAGAGGAGTTGATGTTCATATGATATGAGTCATATGAAGAATTGGTAAGGAATTTTGGGATTTAATCCTAACTAAGGGAGTTGGTAGTAGAGAGAGACTCTCAACTATTACAAATCTGAAATTTATTCTAAGGAGAGAAGGAAGAGAAAACTAGGAAAGAAAAAACTTGCTTAATTAAGGGAGAGGGGTCTCCTTTTATAGGAGAATTACAAAGGGGGATTTAACTATTACAAATGATATTTTAATAATTTAAATATTCATCTGAGTGGAGAGTGACGTCATCCATGACATCATTATTTTTGTCTTCATCTCGAATTATTGCTGGAATATTTGCTTTAACTGTTCTGGAATTTTCTTTTGTCGGGTTTCTGCTTTTGTCGGAATTTTAACTAATCTCCATTCCGGGCATTTTGTCTTTTCTTGGCAACTTTAAGAATCCACTATTGCCAAAAACCGGACTATCTTCGTTCTCAATTTCAGAATCCACTATTGCCAAAAATTGGACTCTCTTCGTTTTCAATTTCATGTCCTTCTAAACAGGACGATTTGTTGGAATTTTGAAACTGTCTCAACACCTACCTGATTTTAAATTTTCTTTGGACAGTTGTATTTATCTTCTGCAAACCATATGAATACTCATGGCCCAATGGAATTTTGTGTGCAACAAGTGTAATTGCACAAAAAGGAATTGAACGAAGCTTGTTGGTAATCCCAGTATTTAAAAAGGATTTTTTTAGAAAAATAGTTTAGTAAAAATATGGGGGTTTTAAAATGTCCCATGATTTGTAAAACCATTTTTGTCTAGAAATTTATTTTAAAGTAACTTGTATTTACTATAAGTTAGAAATTTAGAAAATGTTTTGAGAAAGGGTTTTGAAAATTTTTCTTTCTCTATTTTTTTGGAAAAATCTTAGTTTAATCATCTTTTGTACTTTGGATGATCCTTTGTTGAACTTCGGATGATCCTTTGTTTATGAACCAGTAACTGTATCAACTTTCTTTATAGCTTTGGGGGATTTGTGAAGGATTAAGAGGGTTTTTTAGGTATTTCCTCTATCTTGGAGGAATTCACGGGTTAGGAAATCTGCAATGAAATTTGATTCTCCTTTAATATATTCAATATCAAAATAAAAAATACTGAGAATTGCTTGCCATCGTGAAAAAATTTGTTTTGATGCAAGGTTTTGAACATCCTTTTGTAAAACCTCTTTAGCACTTTTGCAGTCGACTCTAAGTAAAAAAATTGATTTAGTAAATCACATGCATAAGAAGATGCTCAAAATTTATTTTTTAATGGTAGAATAGTTTTTCTGGGTATCATTCCAATGTGCAGAGGTGTACTGGACTATACATTCTTTTCCCCCTGATTTTTGTTTCAAGATCCCCCCGTATCCTAAGTCTGAGGCGTCTGTCTCTACTATCTTAGGTAGGTGAGGGTCTGCTATATGGAGACACGGTATTTCTAGTACCTTTTTCTTGATTTTCTGGACACAGAGAGTATGGTTGCTAGTCTATGGAGCAGGGTTTTTTCTTAGTAAATCATGGAGTAGTTTTGCCATTTTATTGATTTCAGGACAAAAATCTAAAACATAATTTAAGCTGCCTAAGAATCTTTGCAACTGAGTTTTATCAAGGATTTTGTCAGGGAATTTGCTTGCGAATTCTAAGGATCATTCTATGGGGGCGATTTTACCCTGGGATAGATAATGTCCTAAAAATCTTATCTTAGTTTGAAACAAACTCATTTTTGACTTGGATACTACCAATCCATTTTTCTTAGTGACATAAAAGAATGTCTTAAGATGTTTGAAGTGTTCTTCTATGGTATTTGAGAAGATTAAAACATCATCAATATAAACTATGCGGAATTTGGAATAATCGTTGAAGATATCATTCATTATTCGTTGGAATTTTGAAGGGGCATTTTTAAGACCAAAAGGCATTACATTCCATTCGTATTGCCCAAAGGGTACCGTAAAAGCGGTTTTATAACGATCTTTCGCATAAATTTGGATTTACCAAAAATCTGATTTCATGTCGAATTTTGAGAATATTAAAGCAGAATGTAGTTTTTGTAACAAGTCTTTTTTGTTTGGGATTGGGTATCTAATCCATTTTAGGGTTGTGTTCAAGGGTTTATAATTTATTACCAATCTAGGAATTCCTCTTTCTATTTCAGAATTTTTGTTTACATAGAAAGCAGCACAACTCCAAGGGAATCGAGATTTGGAAATTAGTTTTTTTATTTTCAAGATCTTGAATTTCTTTTCTGCAATGTTGTTCGAGGTCACTATTCATTTGAATATGTCTGACTTTTGTTGGAATTTGTCTTTCATCAAAATCCTTTTCATAAGGGAGATCTACTATGTGTTGTTTTCTGCACCAAAAAACATTTGACATCTTGGAACATACTTCGGTTTCGAAAGTATTTTGGAGTTTAGAAATTTGTTTTTTAACTTCAGGTATTTGTAATGGGGTATTTAATTTTTTAAAAGAAAAATCTTTTTTTAGTTCTTGTAGGTGGTATGATATTCCTTGTATTTTTGCGTTCATTCTATATTTGTGTATAGAACATGCTCTTATTAGGTTTAAATTTATTGTTTTTGGTTTGGTTATAAAATGGAATTTTAATTTCTTTTTATTAATTTTAAAAGATACGGAATTACTGTCTATTTTATAAGGAGTGATGAGATTTATAAACGGTGTTCCTAGAATGACGGAACTGAGTATGTTATCCGTTAAAACAAATGGTGTTGTTATAGAAACTCCGTCATTTTCAATTATCGCATTGGTTTTTGAATCTATTTTGATTTTAGTGTCATTAGCAGCTTTTACTCTCTCATGTGTAAACTTTTCTGGTACTATGTCTATTTTTTTTAGGTTAAATCTGCACCTGTATCAAAAAGTGCAATTGTTTGGATTTTAAAGTTATCTGAGAATTTAAGAGTATTTTTATTAGGTATCTCTTTGTCGTGATTTGTCTTAAGACACTAAGGAAGTTTTCTGGAATTAAGACACTGAGGAAGTTTTCTGAATTTCTTCTAAATTATTTGGTTCTATGATTTTGCTGGATCAGATTCTTTGTTATTAGAGCTTTGTGGTATTGGTTTTGAAAGGATTACTTTTATTAATTTAGAATCTTATTTTTGTTTTTCTTTCAATTGTTTTATATCTAATTTTACTTCTTTTAAATCTTTTTGTAATTCTTGAGTTGTTATTACTTTGTTAGCCTTTCTTATTATTTCTTTATCATTATTATTTAACACACATATGTGTTCTTCAATTTCAGATTCTTCAGAAAAACTAGTTGTAACCAACTTATCTATTTGAAGGGATTTACTAATAAGAGAAGAAATATCAGGTCCTGTCCTGATGTTTGAATTATGTAATTTCATTTTACAATATTTTGATGTGTGTCCATATTTAGATTTATACCTTTTAGGATTATCATTACTCTGGAATTGTTCTAATTTTTATTATTATGAGTTAAAATTGTTATTGTTTTTCCAGTAGACTGTGGTGTATCTGCAACAATGGACTCTGTATTAGAACTATTGGATGTTCCAATTTTAGTTA
Organism: Przewalskia tangutica; assembly: GCA_029844215.1. NCBI lineage: Eukaryota > Viridiplantae > Streptophyta > Magnoliopsida > Solanales > Solanaceae > Przewalskia > Przewalskia tangutica. Next base: position 87,035,358 of record CM056734.1, read on the forward strand.
ATTGATCTTGTATATCCTGAATAAATTCAGACTTACCTTGTTGGATATTTTTAACACTATCTTTGGATACTTGAAAAGGATTGAAGATTGGGCTTTTTAATTTTATTTCCTTATGTGTTTCTGGGGAACCTATAGTGACTATAGGGTTGTTTTTTATGTGATTTTAAATTCTATCTAATTGTTTTCCTATGGTATTTAAATTAACATTAGTAAAATTATTTTGTGCAAGGATGTTTCTTGTATTAGTTTTTTCATCCTCTGAATGAGTCTTAAAATGAATTGCGTCTATAGGGCGTCCATGGACGTCAAGCTTAATTCCTTGAAAAGGAGGGTGATTGGATTGAATTTTCCTAGAATCAGTTAGGTTTTCCATTTCTGTGTTTTATTCCTAGTTGTAACAGGATTTATTGATTTAGTAAAAGGGAATTCTATGGAGTTTTGAGAGGAATATATTTCAAACCAGTCAAAAACTGAATATTTATTGTATTCTCTTTTATAATCTTATAGATTTTTTCTTGTATTTGTTTTCGTGTATTTAAGAAGTTCTTAAAGAACCAAATCCATTTTTCTAGGTTTTGTTTTTCATAAAATTCTTTATGAAATAATTTTTTATCAATTTGAAATTCCTCAATATTATTGTGAGAGTTATTCATGATTAAAGGAATTTTTGGGAGTCTTTCTTCCTCTAGGTTTCTTATGGAATTTTGTTTATCTATCTCAGAATTGAGAAGTTGACCTGTTGTTAAGTACATTTGAGAACCAGTCTATCCGCCTTTGTTGGATAGAAATGTTTAAATCAAGTTTATCTAGTCTATGATATAGATCAAAGATTTTATCTAAAATTATTTTTCAATCAATATCCCTACTATAGCTATCCAACGATCTGATTGGTACTATTTTTGAGTAATAGCTTATTATTTTTCGAACTCACTTTCTTTCCTTTAGGAACTTTCTTTTGATTTTTGAGTGTAACCACTTTGTTGAATTAACATGTTTTATGCTACTAAATGAGGGATGAGTATTCATAGATATCTCATTATCAGATCTTCTTTGAATATTGGTATTTTAGGGATTTAGAAATTGTTCTAACATTTTTAGAAATGAGCTGCAGACCAACTCAGGACATAGTCAGCGTTATCAATCTGGTTTTCAATACTGGACATACAATATCCAATATGGTCATTTTTCTTGTATAGGCTTACTATTTTCTTGACAATTATTTGTCTAACTATTGACCGACAGTAAGGATCTAGTGACTCAAAAGGTACTAGAGTTTTATGATAATTTAACTCTTTTAACGTTTGATTGCGTTGTTTTATGAGCTTATTCTTTTGTATCACACAATTTATCTTCATATAATTAGCATCTCTAATTGTTTCGAATGAAGGATGATTTTCCATATATAGACCGACAGTAAGGATCTAGTGACTCAGAAGGTACAAGAGTTTTATGATAATTTAATTCTTTTAACGTTTGATTGTGTTGTTTTATGAGCTTATTATTTTGTATCACACTATTTATCTTCATATAATTAGCACTCTCTAATTGTTGAGGTCCTAAGATTACGGAATTGTGAATTTCTTTTACTAGAACAAATGTCGTAGCTATAAAAATTTCATCTTTTATGATTGACGCTTTGTTTTAGACTTAATTTCTAATTTGGAATTATTAGATGCTGCTAACGAATCTTGTGTTTCTTCAAGGAATTTTTCAGATATTATACCTTCTTTTATACAATTTAAGGCTTCTCATGTGTCAAAGAGAGCAATAGTGGTTATTTTAAAATTATCTGAAAATTTTAGTAATATTTTTATTAGGTATTTTTTCGTTGTGATTTGTCTTAAGACCGTTAGAAAATCTTCTGGGACTTCTTTTGGATTATTATCTGGTTCTATGGGATTTTCTGAATTAAATTTTCCCGAGTCAGAATTTTCAGGACTGGGGTTTTGTTTTGTACTATTTGAAAGCACAATTTTAATTAATTCAGAATCTTTTTTCTGTTTTTCTTTTAATTCTTTATCTTTAATTTTACCTGAATGACTTGTTTTTGTAATTCCTGAATTGTTATTTCTTTTATCTTCTTACCTTTTTCTAGGATCTTTGTTAAGTCGTATTTTCTAGAATTATTTGGTAAGACGATACTTTTAATATCTTTCTTTTCTTGTGAAAAAGTTTTAGGAGTTTATTTAAGTATTCTTTTTGGTGTTGGGTATCTATGTGTTTAATCATATCTAGCATAAATTCTTGATCTTTGGTTAAGACACATATTCGTTTTCCTTTTTCTTTTTCAGATTTTTCAGTTGAACTACTTGTGACTAATTCATCTACTTGGATGGGTTTATTATCTTCTGACGAAAGAGAAAAATAGTCAGGGTCTGACTGGTTTGACTCAGAATCAGAGGAATCTGTTGGGAGATTAGATATTTTTTGAGTTACATCTTTTTCGAGTTTTATTTCTTGTAATTTCTTATTCATTTTGCAGTATTTTGATGTATGTCCTTTTTTATTACATTTATAACATGTTAAATTTTTGTAATTAGATTTTTTTTAGGATCTCTGGTATTCCTGTAACGATTATTTTTATAATAATCATCGTTAGTTCTATAGTTTTTATAGTCTTTTGTTGGTTTTTTGTGGGATTTATAAGTTTTACCACAATCTCCTGTGCAGGTTTGGGAATTTTCCGTAGAATTTGTTTCAAATTGTTTGCAAAAAGTACCTAATTCGCATTTCGTTCTTTTTAGTTCCTTTTTAAGGTGTTTTTGTAATTTTTGGTCTTGACAGATTTTTAATCCCTCTTGTTGAGTTATACAAACTAATTATCCGTATGTAAACTCATCGTAGGGTATTATTTATTTTCCACAATTTTCTTTAATTTTATTCCTAACCTTTTCTCCTAAAAGGGTTGGTAATCCAGCTAAGAATTTTTCTTTCCAGAATGGTTGGCTAGAATCTTCCCTAACCATTATTCTAGTTAAGAATGTATTTTTATACCATTGAAAATCACTTAGTTTTTTGCATTTTAAATTTGAAAGTAATTCAACATTTTTATCATTTAGATGTGTAGAATCACCTATGAAATTTAAAGATATTGTTAGTATCAAAGTTGCTACTGCATCTTGTATGGGTTCTCCTAATTCATCTAGTATTGTTATTCCTTCTTCATCGGTTTTATAAAATTTAAGATGTCTTCTTTTGTTGGTCAGTGAGATAATGATCCCACCATCCTTTTAGTTGACCAGAGAATCCTGCGATTAGCAGTTCTGTAGAGGTCTTATAAATGACATCCTTTTGTGTTTGATAGGCATTAGCTTCCATTGTCATTAGTTGGAGGAAACTAAGGATATTGTATTCAGTCATTCCATCTAGGTTCCAATCGTAAATAGAAGAGGCATTATAGCGGGATTGAGCTAGGAGTTTTATTATTCCTAGGTCTGGAGCAGGTATTATTTATAACCCTGGTACGGGTTGTTCCCAATTCATATTATTAATGAAGGGTTTTTTGAATTGTTCTTCGGTATCACTGCTATCGGATTTATATGTTAATGTTGTTATTTTATTATTAATAGTGGGGTCTACTAATTTAGAAAAGGGGTATCCTATGGAGTTTTGAGAGGAGTATATTTCAAACCAATCAAAAAAGGGAATATTAATTTTATTTTCTTGAACAAATTCATAGAATTTTTCTTGTATTTGTTTTCTCGTATTTAAGAAATTTTGAAAGAACCAAATTCTTTTTTCTGAATTATGTTTTTCATAGAATTCTTTTTGTAGTAATTTTTTATTCACTTGGGATTCTTTTTCTAAACCATACATTCATTTGCTAATTCATCTCGGGTGGTTATTGATGAATATGTTGGACTTGTAGGTTCTTGGTCATCTATCTTTTCTTTAATCGTGGAATTTATATATACCGGTTTGGTTATTTGATTAGTGTAGTCTACGTTTGTTAGATTTGGTAAATCTGACGTAGAGTATCTAGGTTTTATTTTAACTGGTGTATTTGTTACCGAATGAATTTGTGAGACTCTTCCTAAATCTAGGGTCTCTTCGGAACTTGTATCTTCGTATCTATTACTCATAGATCTTCTAAAAAATGAGAGGTTCACTTTACCATCTTGGTATTGAGTTATTTCTCTAAGATGGGTATTTAGTTGGTCAGATTCTAAGGGTTTCGATTTAACTACCCCTTCCAGGATCCATTCTTCTGGTAGGGTAATAACCTTCCACCTAATAGATCTTGGTATTACTGTGTTAGATCTGGAAAGATCTGTTTGTAAAAGAAGGGTTTCACATTTCTTACTGTGGTATCTGATTTTTGAGGCAAAAGAAGATGACATGGCTTTATAATGAATTCTAAAAATTAATTCTACAGGAATAGATCCTTCAAGCATTTGGTAATTGTGTGTCTTAATCTGTAAGACCATGCATTTTTGGATATTTTTATCATTTAAAGAAACTGAGAAATTCGGGTAACAATCAAAATAGATTGGTCCTGTGCAGATACTGGACTCAATCGAACTTAACAGAGAATCTTCAAAGTTTGTGAAAATTGCATCTCTTAAGATATCAAGGATTGAAGTGTGTAGTCCTTCCTTAGTAAGGAGTTTTATCCCTACTTGGACTAAGCCAATATGAATGTATTTGTAGTTTCTTTATCTATGTTTTTTCAAGGACATTTGAGAAAGTAATTGAATTGTTTCAAAAGGTTTTACTAATTGGATATCTCTTTCTTCTGTTTTAATAGTGAAATCTGTTTTGAAAAATTGGTATTTGGAATTTTTGTAAATTTGATCTCTGTTTACTTTTGGTATTTCTCAATTATCTATTGATTTTTCAAAATCTTGTATAACGATTTCTTCAGAATTTATTATCTTCTTTGAATCCATGGAAGAAGATGATCCAAAATCATAAGAAGTAGTTCTACGGAGAAAAAGATGCATGTATATGGAATCCAAGTTTCAATACACTTACCTTCCTACAACCCAAACCGAGATTGTATACCCTGGGTATTCGTATGCCTTACACACAAGGACTTACTGTAACCTTATGGCCTGATCGCTCGAAATTTTAGGATTTAACCAACTCAGAAGGTTCACCCGTGGGTGAATTTATCCGGGAATCTAAACAGGGATTTCACCTGATCTGGATATCATATATCTCTATATCTCTACCCTTTATGGCTCTGATATCAAGTTAGGCCGAGGATCTAAAGGGGATAATAAACAGGGAAGGAACTGGTATATAAGGGATTGAATAATGAAAAGATAATAAAAAATACAGTAAGTAAAGAAAGATTAACTTACAAACTAAGGTTCCAAGTTATGGAAACCATAATTCAAAGGTTATGCAGGAATTTAAATAAAGTATGTGGTAGAACCAACCATGTATTTAATAAAGTAGGTAGTATAACCAACCATGTATTTGATGCAGGAATTAAAAGCATGAATTTAAAAGCATGAATTTAAAAGAGCATGAAGTATTTAAAAGATTTAGGAGGTAGTACCATCCATAATCATATTTATTCAAAAACTTAAATACTTACAAAGATTTGAAAACATTCAAGTAGAACCTTGGGAGTTTACAAGGTATTTGGGAATTTCGGGTAAGGTATTTGGATGAGAGGAGTTGATGTTCATATGATATGAGTCATATGAAGAATTGGTGAGGAATTTTGGGATTTATCCTAACTAAGGGAATTGTTAGAGAGAGAGACTCTCAATTATTTCAAATCTGAAAATTAATTCTAAGGAGAGAAGGAAGAGAAAACTAGGAAAGAAAAAGTTTGCTTAACTAAGGGAGAGGGGGTCTCATTTTATAGGAGAATTACAAAGTGAATTTAACTATTACAAATAATATTATAATAATTTAACTATTCATCTGAGTGGAGAGTGACGTCATCCATGGCGTCATTATTTTTGTCTTCATCTCGAATTATTTCTTAAATTTTTGCTTTAACTATTCTGGCATTTTCTTTTGTCGGGTATCTTCTTTTGTCCGATCTTTACTCCGGTATTTTTGTCATTCTTTGGCAACCTTTGTTCAGCATTGTTGCATGTATTTTGGTACACTCTTTTGAGTCATTTTTAGTTAGTATTTTACTCTTTTCGTTTGTGTTTAGTTTAATATTAGGGCTGCTTTTCTTTCTTTTGAGTCACAGCGGTTCCAAAGGAGGAAATACAGAATTGAGGATGAAATGAGCTCAATGACGATGAAATTTGCACAAGCACATCCCAATGAATGAAGCCTAAAATGTCTCAAGAAATAGAAGAAATCCGGACGAAAACAGGTCAAGGGCCGCGGCGCAAGGCAAGGAAGGGTCGCGGCACAGATAAGTCGCGGCTGAATGAATTAGGGTCACGGCGTTAAAATTCCAGAGATCAAGAAAAATATTCACCATGCCAAGAGTCGCGGCTCCTGGACGAAGGGCCGCGGCGCCGCAGAAGTAGAATGCTTCGGTGATTTTTGTCGATTAAAGCCGCGACGCCTAGACGAAGGGCCGCGGCTCCTCAGAAGAAGAAACTGCCAGTGATTTCGAGCCATTTAGGGACGCGGCTCTCGGCAGCAGAGCCGCGGCTCCGACGCGGGATTTCCGGATTTTTGGGCCGAAATTTGACCATGGTAAAAGGGTCCGGAGCAAGGTTTTTCTCAGTTATAAATACCCTAAACCCTGTCATACTTTAGAACATACTTTGGAGAGGAGAACGGGGGCTACAAGCTACATAATTGGAGACTTTTGTTCAAGTTCGTTCTCTTTTCTTACTTTAATTCAGTTTATGTTGGATTGTAATTTAGTTCTTAGCATGAAAATTTTTAGGAGCTAATTACTTTCGTAGGGTTTTCCGTCGAATCACTTGAAACTCTTTCATATAGTTAATGCATTATTAGTGATTTCTTCTTCAGTCATATTAAGATCTATTCAATAATTGTTTTGATTGCTTGATAATTAACTGATCACTAATTGTCATCACATATATGATTTCGAATCAAAATTCTGAAAGGTGAGATTTGAATATGTTGTAGTTGAATAGACATAGGTTAAAATCATGGACGAAAGTACCCCGATACTTGTGTAGTGTTTAGGGCTATTGTTCTTAAACCTCTTGTGTGGTAAAATCTATCATAGAAATATAGAAGGTTTCTGCACATGATTGAGCTCTTGAATGTCCTAACTGAAATATAATGACAGATTAGTTAACCTGCTATCTTAATACGAAGAAGAATCATTAGCATTTGCATTAACGCGTGAAAGAGTGGATAGTTGAGGAGATTGGAAACCCTATCTCCATCATAACTGATTTAAATCCCAAAGTATTTTCAATATTAGTTTAATTTCTACACTTTATTTTAATTCGTAGTTATAATTGTGAAACAAAATAACGTTAACCAAATATATACCATATAATAGATAATCGGTACATGACAACCAGTCTCTGTGGACGATATTCGGTCTTACAGACTATATTACTTGAAGCGATACGTACACTTGCATAAGCACGTAGAAATAACACAACAAGTTTTTAGCGCCGTTATCGGGGACTATCGTACTGTTAATATCGATCTATCTATTCTTATTTATAATTTGGTTTTTATTTTCATTTTATTTTTTATTTATTTATTTTGCTTTAGTGCTGTTTGTCGTGATCTGTTTGCTGTTTTTGATTAGTCTCAGGAACTTAGTTTATGCGAAGTAGGAGATGAGCTGACATTCCTATCCCTCTGAACCCTGAGATTGAGAGATTGTGTAGATAGAACAGGAAAGGGAAAAGAGCAGTTGATTCCTTAGCAATGGGAGATCTAGAAACAATAATTTGGGGAATGATGAGTTACCGGCTTTGATGAGACAAGTCTCGCATCCTGCAGAAAGGAGCTTAGGGGACTATGTGTTGCCTACTATTACAGGTATGCAGACTTGCATCAGGCTTCCAGCTGTTGAAGCCAATAATTTTGAAATCAAATCAGCAATCTTGCACATGGTCCAAGGTTTAGTCCAATTTGGGGGATTACCGACAGAAGATCCCCACTTGCATCTAACAAACTTCCTGGAGCTGTGTGCAACGTTTAAATATAATGGTGTTACTGATGATGTCATTCGGTTGAGGCTCTTTCCATTCTCACTTAGGGAGAGAGCAAAGTGATGGTTGAATTCATTATAGGCGAATTCCATCACTACATGGAAATACTTAGCCCAGAAGTTCCTTGCCAAGTTCTTCCCTCCATCCAAAGCAGCAAAGCTCAGAGGAGAGCTTAATAATTACTATCAATGGATGGAGAGTCACTCTACGATGTATGGGAGCGTTTCAAATATCTACAGAGAAAATGTCTTCATCATGGGATTGAGAAGTGGATGTTAGTCCACATATTCTATAATGGACTGTGTGGTACAACTCGTACCATTATTGATGTTGCAGTAGGAGGAACGCTCATGATAAAGAGTGCCAATGAGGCACATGATTTTCTATAGGACATGGCCACAAACAACCATCAGGGGGTCGATGAGAGACCAGTGAATGGTAGGAAAGTAGCTGGGATTCATGAGCTAGATGCTATCACTGCATTGACTGCACAGATAGCCACTTTGACAAAACAGATGCAGCAGAATACCATGTCAGTTAAAGCGGTTCAGACACCTGTGAGTTGTGAAATTTGTGGGGGTCCCCATACTTTTGATAGGTGTACTGCAGTGGACCCAAATAATGTGCCAATAGAGCAAGTTCAGGCAGCGGGGAATTTTTAGAGGCCCTACAATAATGCATTCTCCAACACATATAATTCGGGGTGGAGAAATCACCTAAATTTTTCATGGAAGAATGACCAGGGGCAGCAACCACGGTTTCAAGCCTCATCTTCACAGTAGTTCAGCCAACCAGCACCACAAGAGAAACTAGATAACTTGGAAGCAGCACTATTAGCCATGGCCAAAACCCAGAACCAATTCATGGCAGAGACCCAATCCTCACTTTTGACCCTGACCAACTCCCAGAATCAGTTCATAATGGAAACAAGATCATCGATTAAAAATATGGAAGTTCAAATAGGACAGCTGACGAACACACTGAACAAAAGAGAGCAAGGTAATATCCCCAGTAATACAGTGATGAACCCAAGGGTGCCATGCCAGGCAGTTAGCTTGAGAAGTGGGAAGCAGTTAGAGCAGGTGAGATCTCAACTAGTGAGGAAGAAGGAGAATGAGGTAGAGAAGACAGATGAGGGAGAAAATGAGGGGGTTACTGATGACCACCATTTTTAGAGAAGGCTCCGCCCGCAGTTATGAGGGAATACACAGACAAAATCCCTTACCCTCAAATGTTGTAGAAGAAGTCCTTAGATAAACAGTTTTCAAAAAATTTGGAGGTATTTAAAAAACTGCACATTAACATTCTCTTCATTGAAGCATTGGAGCAGATGCCAGCTTATGTGAAATTCATGAAAGACATCCTGTTTAAGAAGAGAAAGCTGGAAGACTATGAGACAGTGGTGCTCACTGAAGAATGCAGTGTTATTTTGCAGAAGAATCTCCCACCAAAGTTGAGAGATCCGGGAGTTTCACCTTACCTTGCACTATAGGGAATGTGACATGTAAAAAGGCTTTGTCTGATTTAGGGGCTAGTATCAACTTGATGCTTCTCTCCGTATTCAAAAGACTTAGGTTGGGAGAAGAAAAGCCGACCACAGTCAACTTGCAGCTAGCTGATCGCTCAGTCGTGTATCCCAAAGGTATAATTGAAGATGTGTTAGTAAAAGTGGGTAAATTCATCTTCCCTGCTGATTTCCTCATTCTTCATATGGAGGAAGATGAAAATATGCCCATTATCCTTGGGAGACCATTCCTAGCGACAGGGAGAGCTCTTATTGATGTTGAAAAGGGAGAATTGAAGCTCCGAGTCCAAGATGAGGAGATGACTTTCACTGTTTTCAAACCTTCAACTGATTCACAATTCAATGATAAATGCTTTGCTATTGGTGTAGTTAACAAAAAGACTCCTCATGAAATTTCCAAGGGTACTGATGCCCTTGATGGCAAGAATTTTGGACTTGTGAATGATGCTGTGAATTATGAAAAAGGAACAAAGTCCACTGAACTCAACCCTGTGAAAAAGAAGAGGAGGAGAAAGCGAATGGTGCTAAAATGGATATGTGGAGGGGATAATCTACCTCCTTGAGTGAACATGTATTTGCGTCCGGCTAAAAGACGTTAAAGACATCGCTACTTGGGAGGCAACCCAATGTTTCAGTTATGTTATTTCAATTTTCATTTTAGTTTGTTTTAATTTTGTCTTGAACAGTCTCACGATCTGGTATGTTTAGTGTTTATGGATGACAGATAAAGAGCAGGGACTAACTCTGAGGAGAAAAGGGCGAAAAATGCTGAAAACTGGAAAAATTGAAACTTCAGGGAGTTAGGGCCGCGGAGCACGTTCCAAGGGCCGCGGCTCCTCCGTCGGCTTTGTGCACAATGATTTTTCCATCAACCTAGACCTCCGTTGTGACCGATGTGTTGTGTCTGTAAGTGTCCATTTTTTTGTCTTTACACATTGGGGATAATGTGTCAATCAAGTTTGGGGGGATCCTACTTCGTTTTGTGTTTTGTTTTGAGTCTATTTGTTTTCTTTTTGTTTGTTTTATGTGTTCGTGAGTCATAATTTTTTCTATGGATCATGCATGTTGTAGTTGCTAAAGATATTGAGTGGATAAAGTGGGATAATGTAATGGAATTGAAAGCAACAATCAGTGTGCTTAAGTTAGATAAGCCAAAAATTCATGACATCTAATTCTTTGGGATATTTGTGCTTAGCTTATGTGTGTCAGTTATGGAAAGAAAAGTTGAAAAATGTCTAGAAAATATGTTTGCTTTTTATTTGAGGCGAAATAGTTGGATGTACATGTTTAGGGAGATGATTCAGACATTTCTTTGATAGACCTTCTAACCATTCATTACCTATCCTGACATAAATTGTATCACTAGTCAGCCCCTTTGAGCCTAAAATAAGATCTTTCGTTGACACCCTATGATTCCCATTTTTGTGCCATAAGTAATTATTGAAAAGTAGTGGGATGAAAAGTGTTGAAAAAGAAACAAGAAGAGAGTGAAAATTTGATGCACCCCAATGAAAAATATGCAAAAAAGTAAGTTTGGGGGTGCTTGTTAATTATAATACATCACATTCTCTCAAAAGAAAAAGAGGGGAGAAAAATGGTATGTGATTGAAAAGAAAGTCAAAAAGAAGGACAAAGAGTTGAATGAAAAATGCTTATGGTACGTAATTTAAGCCAAAATGCCCACTTTTACCTACCCCTGCCTAAGCCTACATTACAACCCTTGAAAGTCCTGAAGATCCTTAATGTGGATATCTATGATTTGCGGAGAATAGCAAGTAAACAGATTTATAGCATTTTGGGAAAGATAAAATGAAATTGACATGCATAGGTTAGGTGTTTATGTTTCCATTAATTATGATCTAAGTGAATCTCCGAAATATCTAACTTGAAATTCTAGATTGCTATATACTCATGCAATATGTTCTAACATATTATCTCATCTTTCATCCATGATATTGAAGAAGCATTGCTACAACTACTTGATCCAGTTCATAGAGTCATTTTTTTGCTTTACTCGAGGGCGAGTAAAGGTTAAGTTTGGGGGTGTTTGTTGAGTGTATTTTGGTACACTCTTTTGAGTCATTTTTAGTTAGTACTTTACTTTTTTCATTTGTGTTTAGTATAGTATTAGGGTTGTTTTTCTTTCTGTTGAGTCACAGCGGTTCCAAAGGAGGAAATACAAAATTGAGGATGAAATGAGCTCAATGACGATGAAATTTTAACAAGTCCAGCCCAAGGAATGAAGCCTAAAATGTCCCAAGAAGAATAGAAGAAATCAGGTGAAATCCGGACGAAAACAGGTCAAGGGCCGCGACGCAAGGCAAGGAATGGCCGCGACTGAAGAAATTAGGGCCGCGCCATGAAAATCCAGAGAGCAAGAAAAATATTCACCGTGCGAAGAGTCGTGGCTCCTGGACGAAGGGTCGCGACACCGCAGAATCAGAATGCTCCTGTGATTTTTGCCGATTAAGAGCCGCGGCGCCTGGACGAAGGGCCACGGCTCCTCAGAAGCAGAAACTGCTAGTGATTTCGAGGCATTTAGGGTCGCGGCTCTCGGCAGCAGAGCCGCGGCTCCGACGCGGGATTTCTAGATTTTTGGGCTGAAATTTGACAGGGGTAAAGGGGTCCGGAACAAGGTTTTTCTCAGATATAAATACCCTAAAGCCTGTCATACTTTAGAACATACTTTGGAGAGGAGAACGGGGGCTTCAAGCTACACAATTGGAGACTTTTGTTCAAGTTCTTTCTCTTTTCTTTACTTTAATTCAGTTTATATTGGATTGTAATTTGGTTCTTAGCATGACAATATTTAGGATCTAATTACTTTCGTAGGGTTTTCCGTCGAATCACTTGAAACTCTTTCATATATTTAATGCATTATTAGTGATTTCTTCTTCAGCCATATTAAGATCTATTCAATAATTGTTTTGATTGCATGATAATTAACTGATCACTAATTGTCATAACATATATGATTTCGAATCAAAATTCTGAAAGGTGAGATTTAAATATGTTGTAGTTGAATAAACATAGGTTAAAATCATGGACGAAAGTACCCCGATACTTGTGTAGTGTTTAGGGTTATTGTTCTTAATCCTCTTGTGTGGTAAAATCTATCATAGAACTATAGAAGGTTTCTGCACATGATTGAGCTCTTGTATGTCCTAACCGGAATATAATGACAGATTAGTTAACCTGCTATCTTAATACGAAGAAGAATCATTATCATTGCATTAACGCGTGAAAGAGTGGATAATTGAGGAGATTGGAAGCCCTATCTCCATCATAACTGTTTTAAATCCCAAAGTTTTTTCAACATTAGTTTAATTTCTGCACTTTATTTTAATTCATAGTTATAATTGTCAAACAAAATAACGTTAATCAAATAGATACCATAAAATAGATAATCGATACTTGATTATCAGTCTCTATGGACGATATTGGGTCTTACAGACTATATTACTTGAATAGATACGTACACTTGCGTAAGCACGTAAAAATAACGCAACAAGCATCCATTATTGGCAAAAACTGGAATGTCTTCGGTGTCACTTTATATCCTTCTAAGCAACTCAGAAGGTTCACCCGTGAGCGAATTTATCCGGAAATCTAAACAAGGATTTCACCTGATCTAAATATCATATCTCTACCCTTTATGACTTTGATACCAAGTTAGGCCGATGATCTAAAAGGGATAATAAACAGGGAAGGAATTGATATATAAAGGATTGAATAATGAAAAGATAATAGAAAAATACAGTAATTAAAGAAAGATTAACTTACATATTAAGGTTCCAAGTTATGGAAACCATAATTTAAAGGTTCTGCAGGAATTTAAATAAAGTAGTTGGTAGAACCAACCATGTATTTAATAAAGTAGGTGGTATAACCAACGATGTATTTGATGCAGGAATTTAAAGAATTTAAAAGCATGAATTTAAAAGAGCATGAAGTATTTAAAAGATTTAGGAGGTAGTACCATCCATAATAATATTTATTCAAAAACTTAAATACTTACAAAGATTTGAAAACATTCAAGGAGAACCTTGGGAGTTTGCAAGGTATTTGGGAATTTCGGGTAAGGTATTTGGATGAGAGGAGTTGATGTTCATATGATATGAGTCATATGAAGAATTGGTGAGGAATTTTGGGATTTAATCCTAACTAAGGGAATTGTTAGAGAGAGAGAGACTCTCAACTATTACAAATCTGAAAATTATTTCTAAGGAGAGAAGGAAGAGAAAACTAGGAAAGAAAAAACTTGCTTAACTAAGGTAGAGGGGGTCTCCTTTTATAGGAAAATTACAAAGTGGGATTTAACTATTACAAATAATATTATAATAATTTAACTATTCATCCGAGTGGAGAGTGACGTCATCCATGGCGTCATTATTTTCGTCTTCATCTCAAATTATTGCTTGAATTTTTGCTTTAACTGTTCTGGCATTTTCTTTTGTCAGGTATCTGCTTTTGTCCGATCTTTACTCCGGTATTTTTGTCATTCTTTGGAAACCTTTGTTCAACATCCATTATTGGAAAAACCTGGACCGTCTTCGGTGTCACTTTATATCATTCTAAGCAACTCAGAAGGTTCACCCGTGAGCGAATTTATCCGGGAATCTAAACAAGGATTTCACCTGATCTGGATATCATATCTCTACCATTTATGACTCTGATACCAAGTTAGGTCGAGGATCTAAAGGGCATAATAAACAGGGAAGGAATTGATATATAAGGGATTGGATAATGAAAAGATAATAGAAAAATACAGTAAGTAAAGAAAGATTAACTTACAAATTAAGGTTCCAAGTTATGGAAACCATAATTCAAAGGTTCTACAGGAATTTAAATAAAGTAGGTGGTAGAACAACCATGTATTTAATAAAGTAGGTGGTAGAACCAACCATGTATTTGATGCAGGAATTTAAAAGCATGAATTTAAAAGATTTAGGAGGTAGTACCATCCATAATCATATTTATTCAAAAACTTAAATACTTACAAAGATTTGAAAACATTAAAGGAGAACCTTGGGAGTTTGCAAGGTATTTGGGGATTTCGGGTAAGATATTTGGATGAGAGGAGTTGATGTTCATATGATATGAGTCATATGAAGAATTGGTGAGGAGTTTTGGCATTTAATCCTAACTAAGGGAATTGTTAGAGAGAGAGACTCTCACTATTACAAATCTGAAAATTATTTCTAAGGAGAGAAGGAAGAGAAAACTAGGAAAGAAAAAGCTTCTTAACTAAGGGAGAGTGGGTCTCATTTTATAGAAGAATTACAAAGTGAGATTTAACTATTACAAATAATATTTAATAATTTAACTATTCATCCGAGTGGAGAGTGATGTCATCCATGACGTCATTGTTTTTGTCCTCATCTCGAATTTTTGCTGAAATTTTTGCTTTAACTGTTCTGGTATTTTCTTTTGTCGGGTATCTGCTTTTGTCGGAATTTTGACTAATCTCCATTCCGGGAATTTTGTCTTTTCTTTGCAACTTTGAGAATCCACTATTGCCAAAAACCGGATTATCTTCGTTCTCAATTTCAGAATCCACTATTGCCAAAAACTGGACTGTCTTTGTTGTCAATTTCATGTCCTTCTAAACAGGACGATTTGCTGGCATTTTGAAACTGTCTCAACACCTGATTTTAAATTTTCTTTGGACAGTTGTATTTATCTTCGGCAAACCATATGAATACTCATGGCCAAATGAAATTTTATGTGCAACAAGTGTAATGACACAAAAAGGAATTGAACCAAGCTTGTTGGTAATCCTTGTATTTAAAAAGGAATTTTTTAGAAAAATAGTTTGGTAAAAATATGGGGTTTTAAAATGTCCCATGAATTGTAAACCATTTTTGTCTAAAAATATATTTTAAAGTAACTTGTATTTACTATAAGTTAGAAATTTAGAAAATGTTTTGAGAAAGGGTTTTGAAAATTCTTCTTTCTCTATTTTTGGGAATACTCTTAGTTTAATCATCTTTTGTACTTTGGATGATCCTTTGTTGAACTTCGGATGATCCTTTGTTTATGAACCAGTAACTGTATTAACTTTCTTTGTAGCTTTGGGGGATTTGTGAAGGATTAAGAGGGTTTTTTAGGTATTTCCTCTATCTTGGAGGAATTCACGGGTTAGGAAATCTGCAATGAAATTTGTTTCTCCTTTAATATATTCAATATCAAAATAAAAAATACTAAGAATTGCTTGCCATCGTGCAAAAAATTGTTTTGATGCAAGGTTTTGAACATCATTTTGTAAAACCTCTTTAGCACTTTTGCAGTCGACTCTAAGTAAAATAAATTGATTTAGTAAATCACTTTGAAATTTTTGTATGCATAAGACGATGCTCAAAATTACATTTTTAATGGTAGAATAGTTTTTTTGGGTATCATTTCAATGGGCAGAGGTGTACTGGACTATACATTTTTTTCCCTGATTTTTGTTTCAAGATCCGCCCGTATCCTAAATCTGAGGCGTCTGTGTCTACTATCTTAGGTAGGTTAGGGTCTTCTACACGGTATTTCTAGTACCTTTTTCTTGATTTTCTGGACACAAATAGTATAGTTGCTAGTCCATGGAGCAGGGTTTTTTCTTAGTCTATCATGGAGTAGTTTTGCCATTTTATTGATTTCCGGACAAAAATCTAAAACATAATTTAAGCTGCCTAAGAATCTTTGCAACTGAGTTTTATCAAGGATTTTGTCAGTGAATTTGCTTTCGAATTCTAAGGATCTTTCTATGGGGGCGATTTTACCCTGGGATAGATAATGTCCTAGAAATCTTATCTTAGTTTGAAACAAACTCATTTTTGACTTGGATACTACCAATCCATTTTTCTTAGTGACATAAAAGAATGTCTTAAGATGTTTGAAATGTTCTTCTATGGTTGTTGCGATATTTCTAGATCTTTACGCAAGTGTACGTATCGTTCAAGTAATAAAGATCTGTAAGACCGAGTTTATCGTCCACAGAGATTGGTTTATTAAGTACCGATTATCTATCCTATGGTATCTATTTGGCAATCGTTATTTTTTTGTTTGAGAATTATAACTAAGAATTATGACTAAGTGCAGGAAATAAACTAAAGATTATAAGACTTTGGGTTTATAACAGTTATGAAGGAAATATGGTTCCAATCTCCTCAACTATCCACTCTTTCACGTGTTAATACAATGCTAATGATTCTTCTTCTTATTAAGATAGCAGGTTAACTAATCTGTCATTATATTCCGGTTAGGACATACAAGAGCTCAACCTAGTGCAGAAATCTTCTATATTTCTATGATAAGTTTTACCACACATGAGGATTAAGAACAATAACCTTTAAATGCCACACAAGTATCGGGGTACTTTCGTCCATAATTTTAAACTATGTCTAGTTAATTATAGCATATTTAAATCTCACCCTTCAGACTTTTAATCGAAATCATATAAGTGATGACAATTAATAGCTAGTTAATTATCAAGCAATCATAACAATATTGAATAGATCTTAATATGATGAAGAAGAAATCAATAATCAATGCATTAACTATATGAAAGAGTTTCAGAAGATTAGATGGAAACCCTACTAAAGTAATTAGCTCCTAAACATTGTCATGTCAAGAACTAAATTACAATCCAACATAAACTGAAATAAAGTAAAGGAAAGAAAATAACTTGAACAATAAGATGTCTCCAATTGTTGCTTGTAGCTGTCGTTCTCCTCTCCAAAGTTGTGTTTAGAATATGGTATAAAATATGTGATAATGAGCAGGGTTTTAGAGTTTTATAGCTGGGAAAAGTTGCCCTTTCGGACCCTGAAAACCCTGTCCAATTTGGCCAAGGAAACCTGAAAATTACGCGTCGGTACCGCGGTTCCTCTGCCAGGTACCGCGGTGCTAATTCAGCCAAAATCACTGGAAGTTACTGGAATGGAGGCACCCCGGTTCCTCTGTCAAGCACCTAGGTGCCTCTGCCAGGAACCTAGGTGCCTTCGACGGTGATTTAGTTTCGGACTTTCTGGAAATATTACGCCTCAGTGCTAATTCTTCTGACCACGGAAACAGAACTGCGGTGCCTCTTTGATTCATGTCTGGTTCTACCTGGTTTGTTTTATTCTTCGTAGCACTTTTTAGGCTTCATTCCTTGGGTTGTGCTTGTGCAATTTGCATCTCAATTAAGCTCATTTCGTCATCAAAAGCAGTATTCTATCCTTTATAACCGTTGTGACACAAAAAGAAAGAAAAAAAAAACCTAACACTATACTAAACGCAATATAAAAGAGTAAAATACTAACTTAAAATGACTCAAAATAGTATAAAATACACTCAACAAACACCCCCAAACTTACACTTTCCTCACCCTCGAGTAAAGCACAAGACAAAAACAAAAATAAAAACAAAGACTCTATGAAATGGATCATATAGTTATAGCAATGCTTTTTCAAGATCATGGATGAAAGTTGGGATAATATGTTAGAACATACATAGCATGAATAATTAGCAATCTAGAATTTCAAGTTAGATATTTCGCAAATTCACTTAGATCATGATCAATTGGCAATACAAATACCTAACCTATGCATGTCAATCTCATTCCATCTTTCCCAAAATTCTATAGATCGGTTTACTTGTTATTCTCCACTAATCATATACATACACATTAAAGATCATCAGCGCTTTCAAGGGTTGTAATGTAGGCTTAGGCAGGGGTAGATAAAAATAGACATTTAGGCTTAAATTACGTATCATAAGCATTTTTCATTCAACTCCTTTTTCCTTCTTTTTGACTTTCTTTTCAGTCTCATACCTGTTTTTCCCTTCTTTTCTTTTGAGAGAATGATACACATTATAAATAACAAACACTCTCAAACTTAGGCTTTTGCATATTTTTCATTGGGGTGCATCAAATTTATACTCTCTATTTGATTCTTTTTCAACACTTTTCATCCCAATAATTTCAATTATTACTTATGGCACAAATTGGGAATCATAGGGTGTCAAAGAAAGATCTTATTTTAGGCTCAAAGAGGCTGACTAGTGATACAATTTATGTTAGGATAGGCAATGAATGGTCAGAAGGGCTATCCGAAATTCTTGAATCATCTCCCTAAACATGTATATATCTTAACTATTTCGCCTCAAATAACAATCAAACAGATTTTCTAGACATTTTTCAACCTTTCTTTCCATAACTGACACACATAGGCTAAGCACCAATATCCAAATAATTAGATGTCGTGAATTTTTGGCATATCTAACTTTAGCACACAGATTGTTGCTTTCAATTCCATTACATTATCCCTTTATCCACTCAATATCTTTAGCAACTACAACATGCATGATCCATAAAATAATTACGACTCAAAAACACATAAAAAACAAAAAAAAAACAATAAAAAGACTCAAAACAAAATAAGATACCCCCCAACTTAATCGACACATTGTCCCCAATGTGTGAAGACTAAAAATAATGAGGGACAACTTACTGACACAACACAGCGGTCATAACGGAGGTCTGGGAGGAAGGCCAAATTACTGTGCACAAAGCCGAAGGAGGCACCGCGGTTCTGCTCCAAGCACCGCGGTGCTAATTGCCAAAAAAATCCAGTGTCTTCGATTTTCTGCATTGCTAACCATTCGCCCCTCGGAGTGAGTCTTGCCCTTCATCTGTCATCCAAAAACACTAGCATACCAGATCGTGAGATTGTTCAAGATAAATTAAAACAAACTGAAACAAAAATTGAAATAACATAATTAAAACAGTGGGTTGCCTCCCATATAGCGTTGTCTTTAACATCTTTTAGCCGGACGCATGTTACTTACTAAATCAAAGGGGTAGAGAGTCCCCTCCACATATCCACTTTATCATCATTTTCCTCATCCTTCTCCTTTTCTTTTTCACATGGCTCATTTCAGGAGGGTTCATTCCCTTGTTCTTACCCACCACATCATTTACGGGTGTAGAATTCTTACCATCAAGGACATCAGTACCCTTGGAACTTTCATGAGGAGCCTTTTATCAACTACACCAACAGCAAAGCATCTAACATCGACTTGATGTTCAGTGGGCTGCTTGAAAACTTTGAATACCATTTCTTTACCTTGGACTCTGAGCTTTAACTCCCCCTTTTCAACATCAATGAGGGCTCTCCCTGTGGCTAGGAATGGTCTTCCAATGACCATGGGCATATTTTCATCTTCATCCATGTCTAAAATGAGAAAATCAGCAGGAAGGATGAATTTACCCACTTGTACCAATACAACTTCAATAATTCCCTGGGGATGCACAACTGAACGATCAGCTAGCTGCAGAGTGACTGTGGTTGGTCTTGCTTCCCCCAAACCAAGTCTTTTGAATACAGAAATTGGCATTAGGTTGACACTTGCTCCCAAGTCACACAAGGCTTGCTTGCATATCACATTCCATATGGTGCAAGGTAGGGTGAAACTCTCTGGATCTTTCAACTTAGGGGGAAGTCTCTTCTGCAAGATAGCACTACACTCCTCTGTCAGCGTTGTTGTCTCATAGTCCGCCAGCTTTCTCTTTTTAAACAGGATGGATTTCATGAATTTCACATAAGCTGGTATCTGCTCCAAAGCTTCAATGAATGAGAGTTTGATATGAAGCTTTTTGAAGATCTCTAAAAATTTGGAAAACTGCTTGTCTAAGGACTTCTTTTGCAGTCTTTGAGATTAAGGAATTTTGTCAGTATACTCCCTCATCACTGCGGGTGGAGCCTTCTATAAAATAGGGTGGTCATCAGTAACCCCCTCCTTCTCTGCCTTAGCTGCTTTCTCCAATTCTCTCTCTTTTTCAGCCACTGATTTAGGTTCAACCCGTTCTAACTGTTTTCCTCTCCTCAGGCTTATTTCCTGACACTGCTCCCTTGGATTCACCACAGTATCGTTGGGAAGGTTTCCTTGTTCTCTATTATTCAGCATGCTCACCAGCTGTCCAACTTGTGCCTCCAAATTTCGAATAGATGACCTAGTTTCTGTCATGAACTGGGTCTGCGAATTTGTGAGTGTTAGTAGTGCTACTTTTAGTTCATCAGTCTTCTCTTGTGGCTGTTGGTTCTGGTGTTGGCCCTGAAAATGTGCTTGCTGCCCATGTTCATTCCTCCAAGAAAAGTTTGGGTGATTTCTCCACCCCTGATTATACGTATTGGAGTAAGGGTTGTTGTAGGGTCTCTGAAAATTCCCCACTGCTTGAACCTGCTCCATAGACATATTATTCGGGTCCACTGCTATGTATCTATTAAAAGTATGGGGACCCCCACAGATCTCACAATCTACTGGTGTCTGAACCGCTTTAACTGCCATGGTACTCTGCTGCATCTGCTTTGTCAAAGTGGCTACATGCACAGTCAATACAGTGATAACGTCTAGCTCATGAACCCCAGCCACTTTCCTACTGTTCATTGCTCTCTCATCGTCCCCATGATGGTTGTTTGTGGCCATATCCTCTAGCAAATCATGTGCCTCATTGGCACTCTTTCTCATGAACGTACCTCCTACTGCAACATCAATGATGGTACGAGTTGTACCATACAACCCATTGTAAAATATGTGGACTAGCATCCACTTCTCAATCCCATGATGCGTGCACTTTCTCTGCAAGTCTTTAAACCTCTCCCATGCATCATATAATGGCGCTCCTTCCGTTGATAGAAATTATTCAACTCATCTCTTAGCTTTGCTGCCTTAGTTGGGGGAAGAACTTGGCAAGAAATTTCTGGGCTAAGTCTTGCCACGTAGTGATGGAGTTCGCCTGTAATGAGTTCAGCCAGCATTTTTCCCTATCCCTGAGTGAGAATGGGAAGAGTCTCAACCGAATGGCATCATCAGTAACACCATTATATTTAAATGTTGCACACATCTCCAGAAAATTTGCTAAATGCAAATGAGGAACTTCAGACGGTAATCCCCCAAACTGAACTGAGCTTTGAACCATGTGCAATATTGTTGGTTTGATCTCAAAATTATTAGTTTCAACAGCTGGAAGTCTGATGCAAGTCTGCACCCCAGTAATAGTTGGCATCACATAGTCCCCAAAGTTTCTTTCTGCAGGGACTTGTCTTATGACAGGCGGTAACTCATCATCCACCAAATTATTGTTTCGCTGATCTCCCATTGCTAACAAATCAGTTGATCTTTTCTCTTTCCTGTTATGTCTTCACAATCTCTCAATCTCAGGGTTCATAGGGATAGGAATGTCAGCTCATCTCCTACTTCGCATAAACTAAGTTCCTGAGACTAATCAAAAATAGCAAACAGATCACGGCAAACAACACTAAAGCAAAATAATAATAAAAACCAAATTAGAAATAAGAATAGATAAATCGATATTAACAGTACGCCAGTCCCCGAAAACGGCGCCAAAAACTTGTTGCGATATTTCTAGATGCTTACGCAAGTGAACGTATCGTTCAAGTAATAAAGATCTATAAGACTGTTAGGTGTATTTTGTATACGCGTTTGAGTCATTTTTAGTTAGTATTTTTCCCATTTTCGTTTAAATAAGTGTCGTGTTAGGGTCGTTTTTCTCTCTTTTGAGTCACAGCGGTTCTAAATGGAAAAATCGCAAAAAGAAGCTAAAAGTGGGCAGAAAAGGAGCTCCCGAAGCAAAAAGGACGAAAGTTGGCAGATCCGGACAAAATACTGCAAGACCGCGGTGTCATTCTGCAGGACCGCTGTGTTGATGCGAAAATTTCCAGCCCGAAATAGAATTGGCAAGGGGCAAAAGGGTCCAAGGCACACATTTTTGATAGGATATATAAACCCTTGGGACAGATTTTAGGGAGATATCTTCTTCTCTTGGGTAAAACATAACACAACGCTTGGCGGCTACAATTGGAGACCTAGTTCTAAGTAGTTTTCTTTCTTTTCTCTATTGTAATTCAGTTCATGTTTGGATTTGTATTAGTTCTTAGCATGTCTATGGCTAGGAGCTAAACACTTTATTAGGGCTTTCCTATTGAATCGCTTGAAACTCTCTTTCATGACTTAATGCATTAGTTTAATTTCTTCTTCACTTGATTAGATTTATTCAATATTGGTATGAATGTTTGATAGTTAATTAATAACTAATTATCATAATCTATATGATTTAGAATCAAGAACCGAGATGAGAGATTTGAATATGCTGTAATTGAATAGACATATGTTAAAATCGCGGACGAAAGTACCCCGATACTTGTAGCATTATAGGTTATTGTTCTTAATCCTCCTATGTGGTAAAACCTATCATAGAAATATAGAAGGTTTCTGCACTGGGGTTGAGCGATTATATATCCTAACCGGAATATAAGACAATCTAGTTAACCGTTATTTTAACGTACAAGAAGAAGTCATTCTAGTTGCATTAAGGATTGAAAAGAGTGGATAGTTGAGGATATTGGAAGCCCTAATTCCTTCATAACTGATTAAACCTCAATAATTTAGTTTAATTCTTGCAATTACTCACTAGTGTTAGATAAAAACCAAATCAACTTTTCGTTTGCCAAATAGATAACCTAGAATAAATGTTCGGTAATTAGAAACCAGTCTCTGTGGATGATATTCGGTCTTGACAAACTATATTACTTGTAACGATACGTACACTTACGTGAGCAATTGGAAATCGGAAATTACAGCATATTCAAATCTCACCTTTCAGACTTTCGATTCGAAATCATATAAGTGATGAAAATTAATAGCTAGTTAATTATCAAGCAATCATAACAATATTGAATAGATCTCAATATGATGAAGAAGAAATCAATAACAATGCATTAACTATATGAAAGAGTTTCAAGAAGATTCGATGGAAACCCTACTAAAGTAATTAGCTCCTAAACATTGTCATGTCAAGAACTAATTTACAATCCAACATAAACTGAAATAAAGTATAGGAAAGAAAATAACTTGAACAATGAGATGTCTCCAATTGTGTCTTGCCTCATTTTCTCCTCTCCAAAGTTGTGTTTAGAATATGGTATAGAATCCCGTATATGAGCAGGGTTTAGGAATTTTATACTTGAGAAAAGTTGCCTTTCAGAACATAAAAACCCTCTCCAATTCGGCCCAGGAAACCTGAAAAATACGTGTCGGCACCGCGGTTCCTCTGCCAGGCACCGCGGTGCTAATTCAGCCAAAATTACTGGAAGTTACTAGAATGAAGGCACCCTGGTTCCTCTGTCAGGCACCTAGGTGCCTATGCCAGGAACCTAGGTGCCTTCGACGGTGATGTAGTTTCAGACTTTCTGGAAATATTACACCTCGATGCTAATTCTTCTGACTGCGGTTCTATGGCACCGCGGTGCCTCTCTGATTCCCGTCCAGTTCCTCCTGGTTTGTTCTATTCTTCGTGGCACTTTTTAGGCATCATTCTTTGGGTTGTGCTTATGCAATTTGCATCTCAATTAAGTTCATTTCGTCCTCAAAAGTAGTATTCTCTCCTTTATAACCGTTGTGACACAAAAAGAAAGAAAAACACACCTAACAATATACTAAACGCAAAATAAAAGAGTAAAATACTAACTAAAAAGGACTCAAAAGAGTGTAAAAAATACACTCAACGATGGTATTTTGAGAAGATTAAAACATTATCAATATAAACTATGCAAAATTTGGAATAATCGTTGAAGATATCATTCATTATTCGTTAGAATTATGAAGGGGAATTTTTAAGACCAAAAGGCATTACATTCCATTCGTATTGCCCAAAGGGTACCGTAAAAGCGGTTTTATAACGATCTTTCACAGAAATTTGGATTTGTCAAAAACCTGATTTCATGTCGAATTTTGAGAATATTAAAGCAGAATGTAGTTTTTGTAACAAGTATTTTTTGTTTGGGATTGGGTATCTAATCCATTTTAGGGCTGTGTTCAAGGGTTTATAATTTATTACCAATCTAGGAATTCCTCTTTCTATTTCGGAATTTTTGTTTACATAGAAAG
Organism: Przewalskia tangutica; assembly: GCA_029844215.1. NCBI lineage: Eukaryota > Viridiplantae > Streptophyta > Magnoliopsida > Solanales > Solanaceae > Przewalskia > Przewalskia tangutica. The sequence goes on from CM056734.1 coordinate 87,059,892, forward strand.
CAGCACAACTCCAAGGGGATCGAGATTTGAAAATTAGTTTTTTATTTTCAAGATCTTGAATTTCTTTCTGCAATGTTTTTTGAGGTCAGTATTCATTTGAATAGGTCTGGCTTTTGTTGTATTTGTCTTTCGTCAAAATCCTTTTAATAAGGGAGATCTACTATGTGTTGCTTTCTGCTCCAAAAAGCATTTGGGATCTCGGAACATACATCAGTTTCGAATGTTTTTTGGAGTTTAGAAATTTGTTTTTTAACTTTGGGTATTTCTAATCTGGTATTTAATTTTTTAAAAGAAAAATATTTTTTCAGTTCTTGTAGGTGGTATGATTTTCCTTGTATTTTTGCGTTCATACTATCTTTGTGTATAGAACATGCTCTTATTAGGTTTAGATTTCTTGTTTTGGTTTTGTTATAAAATGGAATTTTAATTTCTTTTTATTAAATTTAAAAGATACGGAATTACTGTCTATTTTATAAGGAGTGATGAGATTTATAAACGGTGTTTCTAGAATGACGGAACTGTGTATGTCATCCGTTAAAACAAATGGTGATGTTATAGAACTCCGTCATTTTCAATTATCGCATTGGTTTTTGAATCTATTTTGATTTTAGTATCATTAGCAACTTTTACTCTCTCATGTGTTTTTCTCTGAACTTTTCTGGTACTATGTCTATTTTTATTAGGTTTAAATCTGCACCTGTATCAAAAAGTGCAATTGTTTGGATTTTAAAGTTATCTGTGAATTTAAGAGTTATTTTTATTAGGTATATCTTTGTCGTGATTTGTCTTAAGACACTAAGGAAGTTTTCTGGAATTAAGACACTGAGGAAGTTTTCTGGAATTAAGACACTGAGGAAGTTTTCTGGAATTTCTTCTAAATTATTTGGTTCCATGGATTTTGCTGGATCAGATTCTTTGTTATTAGAATTTTGTGGTATTGGTTTTGAAAGGATTACTTTTATTAATTTAGAATCTTGTTTTTGTTTTTCTTTCAATTTTTTTATCTTTAATTTTTCTTCTTTTATTTCTTTTTGTAATTCTTGAGTTGTTATTACTTTGTTAGGCTTTCTTATTATTCCTTTATCATTATTAGTTAACACACATATGTGTTTTTCTATTACTGATTCTTCAAACAAACTAGTTGTAACCAACTTATCTATTTGAAGGGATTTACTAATAAGAGAAGAAATATCAGGTCCTGGTGTTTGAATTATGTAATTTCATTTTACAATATTTTTATGTATGTCCATATTTAGATATATACCTTTTAGGATTTTCATTACTCTGGAATTGTTCTAAATTGTTATTGTTTTTCCAGTAGACTGTTGTGTATCTGGAACAATGGCCTCTGTATTAGAACTATTGGATGTTCCAATTTTACTTAATTTGTCTTGTATAGCCTGAACAAATTCACACTTACCTTGTTGGATATTTTTAACACTATCTTTGGATACTTGAAAAGGTTTGAAGAATGGGCTTTTAATTTTATTTCCTTAGGTGTTTCTAGTGAACCTATAGTGACTATAGAGTGGTTTTTTATGTGATTTTCAATTCTATCTAATTGTTTTCCAATGGTATTTAAATTAACATTAGTAAAATTATTTTGTGCAAGGATGTTTCTTGTATTAGTTTTTTCATCCTCTGAATGAGTCTTATAAGGAATTGCGTCTATAGAGCGTCCATGGACATCAAGCTTAATTCCTTGAAGAGGAGGGTGATTGGATTGGATTTTCCTAGAATCAGTTAGGGTTTCCCATTCCTGTGTTTTATTCCTAGTTGTAACAGGATTTATTGATTTAGAAAAAGGGAATTCTGTGGAGTTTTGAGAGTAATATATTTCAAACCAGTCAAAAAAGGGAATATTTATTGTATTCTCTTTTATAAACTTATAGAGTTTTTCTTGTATTTGTTTCAGCGTATTTAAGAAGTTCTTTAAAGAACCAAATCCTTTTTCTAGGTTTTGTTTTTCATAAAATTCTTTATGAAATAATTTTCTATCAGCCTGAAATTCCTCAATATTATTGTGAGAGTTATTCATGATTAAAGGAATTTTTGGGAGTCTTTCTTTCTCTAGGTTTCTTATGGAATTTTGTTTATCTATTTCAGAATTGAGCAGTTGACCTAATAAGTACATTTGAGCACCAGTCTATCTGCCTTTGTTGGATAGATATGTTTAAATCAAGTCTATCTAGTCTATGATATAGATCAAAGATTTTATCTAAAATTATTTTTCCATCAATATCCCTACTATAGCTATCCAACGATCCGATTGGTACTATTTTTTAGTAATAGCTTATTATTTTTCGAACTGGCTTTCTTTCCTTTAGGAACTTTCTTTTGATTTTTGAGTGTAACAACTTGATTTAATTAGCATGTTTTATGCTACTAAATGAGGGATGAGTATTCATAGATATCTCATTATGAGATCTTCTTTGAATATTGGTATTTTAGGGATTTAGAAATTGTTCTAACATTCTTAGAAATGAGCTGCAGACCAACTCAGGACATAGTCTGCGTTATCAATATGGTTTTCAATACTGGACATACAATATCCAATATGGTCATTTTTCTTGTATAGGCTTACTATTTTCTTGACAATTATTTGTCTAACTATTGACCGACAGTAAGGATCTAGTGACTCAGAAGGTACTAGAGTTTTATGATAATTTAATTCTTTTAACGTTTGATTGCGTTGTTTATGAGCTTATTCTTTTGTATCACACAATTTATCTTCATATAATTAGTATCTCTAATTGTTTCGAATGAAGGATGAGTTTTCATATATAGAAACCTGTTTTGAAGAATGGTATTTTGGATTTTGTAAATTTGATCTTAGTAATTACTTCAGGCGAGGCAAAAAAGCCTGCTAACGCCCCTTGCATTTCCCTCTTTGAGTTGGCCTATAAGAAAGTTCTCGCACGACGGAGAGACGCTTTTGGATATTCAATAAGATTAGACTACCAGTCTCCTGGTGGCTCGGTCGAGGTCAAAGTTGACATAATAAGGTGGATGACGCCTCTTGATCCGGAGGGCGATGGGGAGCAACGTGGGGCTCGCGCTCTAGAAAATACGAAACCTAAATGTTAAGTCAGCAACACTTTCAAATGCCACTTCTTCCCGTTCGAGCGATTGCCTTCGCGGATCCAAACGCGCTCACAAGGCGCACAATAAGAATAAGAAACCATTAACATATTATGTTAGGAAAAAAGTACCAGATTTTGTGTGATAAGTAAGGGATTTTTTTTTGGCATTTCTCAATTATCAATCTACTATTCAAAATCCTATATGACGATTTCTATGGAATTTATTATCTTCTTTGAATCCATGGAAGAAGATGATCCAAAATCAAAAGAAGTAGTTCTATAGAGAAAAGAATCCATGTATATGGAATCCAAATTTAAATACCCTTACCTTCCTACAACCCACACCGAGATTGTATACCCCGGGTATTCGTCTGCCTTACACACGAGGACTTACTGTAACCCTATGACCCGATCGCTCGTAATTCTAGGATTTAACCAACTCAGAAGGTTCACCCGTGGGTGAATTTATCCGAGAATCATTACAGTGATTTCACCTGATCTGAATATCATATCTCTCTTTTTATCTCTACCCTTTATGGCTCTGATACCAAGTTAGGCCGATGATATAAAGGGGATAATAAACAGGAAATGAACTGGTATATAAGGGATTGAATAATGAAAAGATAATATAAAAATACAGTAAGTAATTACTAAGATCAAATTTAGTACCAATCGGATCGTTGGATAGCTAGTAGGGATATTGACGGAAAAATAATTTTAGATAAAATCTTTGATCTATATCATAGACTAGATAAACTTGATTTAAACATTTCTATCCAACAAAGGCAGATAGACTTGTGCTCAAATGTACTTAACAGGTCAACTGCTCAATTCTGAGATTGATAAACAAAATTCCATAAGAATCCTAGAGGAAGAAAGACTCCCAAAAATTCCTTTAATCATGAATAACTATCACAATAATATCGGAGGAATTTCAGATTGATAAAAAATTATTTCATAAAGAATTTTATGAAAAACAAAACCTAGAAAAAAGGATTTAGTTCTTTAAAAACTTCTTAAATACACGGAAACAATTACAAGAAAAATTCTATAAGTTTATAAAAAAGAATAGAATTAATATACCCTTTTTTGACTAGTTTGAAATATACTCCTCCAAAAACTCCATAGAATTTCCTTTTTCTAAATCAATAAATCCTGTACCACTAGATATAAAACACATGAATGAGAAACCCTAACTGATTCTAGAAAAATCCAATCCAATCACCCTCCTCTATAAGGAATTAAACTGGACGTCAATGGACGCTCTATAGACGCAATTCCTTTTAAGACTCATTCATAAGATGAAAGAACAAGTACAAAAAATATCCTTGCACAAAATAATTTTACTAATGTTAGTTTAAGCACCATAGGAAAACAATTAGATAGAATTGAAAATCACATTAAAAAAACCACCCTATAGTCACTATATAGGTTCCCCAGAACCTTTAATAATTTGGTATATATGTCTCTGCATAAGACCAATCTCTTTTGATTGTTACCCGAATTTCTAAGTTTCTTTAAATGATAAAAATATCAAAAAATCCCTTGTCTTACAGATTAAGACACACAATTACCAAATGCTTGAAGGGTCTATTCCTATAGCATTAATTTTTAGAATTCATTATAAAGCCATGACATCTGCTTTTGCCACAAAATTCAGATACCACAGTAAGAAAGGTGAAACCCTTCTTTTAAAAACAAATCTTTCCAGATCTAACATAGTAATACCAAGACCTATTAGGTGGAAGGATATTACCCTACCAGAAGAGGATCCTGGAAGGGGTAATTAAACCGAAACCCTTAGAATCTGACCAACCAAATACCCATCATAGAGAAATAACTCAATACCAAGATGGTAGAGTCAGCCTCTCATTTTTTAGAAGATCTATGAGTAATAGATACGAAGATACAAGTTCCGAAGAGACCCTAGATTTAGGAAGAGTCTCACAAATTCCTTCGGTAACAAATACACCAGTTAAAATAAAACCTAGATACTCTACGTCAGATTTACCAAATCTAACAACGTAGACTACACTAATCAAATACCCAGACCGGTATATATAAATTTCACGATTAAAGAAAAGATAGAGCAAGAACCTACAAGTCCAACATATTCATCAATAACCACCCGAGATGAATTAGCAAATGAATGTATGGTTTTAGAAAAAGAATTCCAAGTAAATAACAAATTATTACAAAAAGAATTCTATGAAAAACATAATTCAGAAAAAAGAATTTGGTTCTTTCAAAATTTCTTAAATACGAGAAAACAAATACACGAAATTTTTTATGAATTTGTTCAAGAAAATAAAATTAATATTCCCCTTTTTGATTGGTTTGAAATATACTCCTCTCAAAACTCCATAGGATACCCCTTTTCTAAATCAGTATACCCCACTATTAATAATAAAATAACAACATTAACATATAAATCCGATAGCAGTGATACCGAAGAACAATTCAGAAAACCGCTCATTAATAATATGAATTGGGACCCGTACCAGGGTTACAAATAATTATGATTAAATCCCAAAATTCCTTACCAATTTTTCATATGACTCATATCATATGAACATCAACTCCTCTCATCCAAATACCTTACCCGAAATTCCCAAATACCTTGCAAACTCCCACGGTTCTCCTTGAATGTTTTCAAATCTTTGTAAATATTTAAGTTTTTGAATAAATATGATTATGGATGGTACTACCTCTTAAATCTTTTAAATATTTCATGCTCTTTTAAATTCGTGCTTTTAAATTCTTTAAATTCCTGCATCAAATACATGGTTGGTTCTACCACCTACTTTATTTAAATTCCTGCAGAACCTTTGAATTATGGTTTCCATAACTCGGAACCTTAGTTGGTAAGTTAATCTTTCTTTACATTCTGCATTTTTCTATTATCTTTTCATTATTCGATCCCTTCCCTATCTATTATCCCCTTTAGATCCTCGACCTAACTTGGTATCAAAGCCATAAAGTGTAGAGATATAGAGAGATATGATATCCAGATCAGGTGAAATTCCTGTTTAGATTCCCAGATAAATTTGTCCACGGGTGAACCTTCCGAGTTGGTTGAATCCTAGAATTCAGAGCGATCAGGCCATAGGGTTACAGTAAGTCCTCGTGTGTAAGGCAGATGAATACCCAGGGTATACAGTCTCGGTGTGGGTTGTAGTAATGTAAGGGTATTTAAATTTGAATTCCATATACATGGATCCTTTTTTCTATAGAACTACTTCTTATGATTTTGGATCATCTTCTTCCATGGATTCAAAGAAGATAATAAATTCTGAAGAAATCGTCATATAGGATTTTGAATAGTAGATTGATAATTGAGAAATACCGAAAGTAATTACTAAGATCAAATTTACAAAATCCAAAATACCATTCTTACTAAGATCAAATTTACAAAATCCAAAATACCATTCTTCAAAACAGGTTTCTATATATGAAACATCCTTCATTCGAAACAATTAGAGATGCTAATTATATGAAGATAAATTATGTGATACAAAAGAATAAGCTCATAAACAACGCAATCAAACGTTAAAAGAATTAAATTATCATAAATCTCTAGTACCTTCTAAGTCACTATATCCTTACTGTCGGTCAATAGTTAGATAAATAATTGTCAAGAAAATAGTAAGCATATACAAGAAAAATGACCATATTGGATATTGTATGTCCAATATTGAAAACCAGATTGATAATGCAGACTATGTCCTGAGTTGGTCTGCAGCTCATTTCTAAGAATGTTAGAACAATTTCTAAATCCCTAAAATACCAATATTCAAAGAAGATCTCATAATGAGATATCTCTGAATACTCATCCCTCATTTAGTAGCATAAAACATGCTAATTCAACCAAGTGGTTACACTCAAAAACCAAAAGAACGTTCCTAAAGGAAAGAAATCCAGTTCGAAAAATAATAAGCTATTACTCAAAAATAGTACAAATCGGATCGTTGGATAGCTATAGTAGGGATATTGATGGAAAAATAATTTTAGATAAAATATTTGATCTATATCATAGACTAGATAAACTTGATTTAAACATTTCAAATCCAACAAAGGAAGATAGACTGGTGCTCAAATGTACTTAACAGGTCAACTGCTCAATTCTGAGATAGATAAAAAAAAATCCATAAGAAACCTAGAGAAAGAAAGACTCCCAAAAATTCATTTAATCATGAATAACTCTCACAATAATATTGAGGAATTTCGGATTGATAAAAATTTATTTCATAATGAATTTTATGAAAAATAAAACCTAGAAAATTTGATTTGGTTCTTTAAGAACTTCTTAAATACGCGGAAACAAATACAAAGAAAAATTCTATAAGTTTACAAAAGAGAATACAATAAATATTCCATTTTTTGACTGGTTTGAAATATATTCCTCTCAAAACTCCATAAAATTCCCTTTTTCTAAATCAATAAATCCTGTTACAACTAGGAATAAAACACAGGAATAGGAAACCCTAACTGATTCTAGGAAAATCCAATCCAATCACCCTCCTCTTCAAGGAATTAAGCTTGATGTCCATGGATGCTCTATAGACACAATTCCTTTTAAGACTAATTCAGAGGATGAAAAAATTAATACAAGAAACATCATTGCACAAAATAATTTTACTAATGTGAATTTAAATACCATAGGAAAACAATTAGATAGAATTGAAAATCACATAAAAAAAACCACCCTATAGTCACTATAGGTTCCCCAGAAACACCTAAATAAAATTAAAAAGCCCAATCTTCAAACTTTTTCAAGTATCCAAAGATAGTGTTAAAAATATCAAACAAGGTAATTTTGAATTTGTTCAGGATATACAAGACCAATTAAGTAAAATTGAAATATCCAATAGTTCTAATACAGAGGCCACTGTTCCAGATACACCACAGTCTACTAAAAAAACAAATTGTCCTTCCTTATTTCAAGTCATTTTTTGTTTACATTACTAGAGAAAACCATTCTCTTAACCTTCCATAAAGTTATTATAACCAACTTCCCATAAATCCGTTATACTAACTTTATGCCTTAGCCTAATTCATTCTTTTATAACCAAGAGACTTATACTTTCAAATCAAGTTACATAACTTTTAAAATACTTCAAGTCTCTTAACTTTAGAAATCAAGTTTCTTAACTTAGAATTTCAAGTCTCTTATCTTTAGAATATCAAGAAATCCATAATTTCCAAATAAAGTATTCTATACTTTTAAATCAAGTCATTTCTTCCTTTAAGAATCAAGTCCCATAACTTGAAAATAAAGTGTCTTAACCTTTTAAGAATTCAAGGTTCATAGTCTTAAAACTTCGTACGTAAACTCTTTAAATTAAGTAACATATACTTTCATGCATTGTAAATAGGTTATACTTGTTTATAACGATCTTATTAAAGCAGCCATGATCTAGAAAATGTAATACAATTTTGTCTTATCTTAGTTTCTATGCAGATGGAGGATTCTACTCATTTTAGTTTAATTGATTGTCGATACATTTTCTTTTATTAGCGTTGCAGTGGCTTGTTCGATACTTATTCTCATTCGTGCATTAATTTAGCAAAGTCAACTTGACTCCAAATACCTCCTAACGACTCTTACCAACATCCCCCATAAGACTTGGTAAGAACTTAGGATAACTTAGACATAACTTTCACATAGAGTAAATCAACATACATACCTCTTAACTTCTAAGAGTAGAAGGAATCATGAAATAACACTACATGTATATTTCATACATAGAATCATGCCCAAAAGAAGGAAGAGGTTCACATACCTCGCGACGATTATCGACAAGTAGCAAAATGCTCCAAAGTACTATAACCTTGCTAGCTTTTTCACCCTTCAAGTAGAATACTCTACTCGTAGTACTTCAACCTATAAGAGTCATAATATGTCTATTAACCTCTAGCTTCAAACGTAGAATATTCTAAGTGTAAAGTCACCAAATTCTACGGAAAATCGGACAGCACTTCCTTTGTTTCTACATACTTTTCCACATTTTTCAAGGCCCGAATTCAATAACCAAACACACCACATTTAAGGCTCAACAATGTAGTTAACAATAGGGGATTACACGCCTAACAAGACGTGTAAAATTCCGCCCCACAATTGATATCAAACAATCCAATAATTCCATGCCATTCTCGGCTATAATGTATCATACTACAAAGTCTTATCCAATTCCTTATTCAATCCAAGTTTTTTAGTCTAACATGTTATATAGCCGCAATTGATTATAACAACTACAATCTTCAATTAGATAACATGCGACGATTCTAACTATCGACCAAATTGTATTTCAATTTCAAATGGCTAACAAGTCATTTTGGATTTAGGTCTCCAACTATCCATATCACTTATCAATCTTTAATACATATACTTCATGCTAGTTAAAATGTAAGGCTACAACAATATGTAATCTTATAACACTTAAGAGAACAAGATTGTTACCTTAACGAGCCTTAATCCAACTTCAAGATCCGAAGTCTCTCCCTAGCACTTAGAGCCTCTCCTTGACACTCCAATCCACCACTTGAAGCCCTTAGAAGATCACAAACAACTTTCCTTTACTTTCCAATCCAAACCTAGGAAAGTGACTAGGTTTTCACCTTGCGACTAATACGAAAACGATACTTTTCCGGGATCTTTCTATTGATATACCCTTACAATACCCTTAGGAACCTTGGTTTAAAGTGCGGAGATTATTGAACAACAATTGAATTTTTTTCTCCTTGAAACCCTCTCAAACCCGAGAGCAACATAGAAGACTTCTAAGTTTCTTGAAATTTTTCTAAGTGTAGAAGCTTGTCTTGCTACTTGTATACTTAAATAACATAATGGAGGATCAATATTAGCACATATGGATGGCTTGGATCCAATCTACTAAAAGATCAAGCCAAGTGGCCCTTGGACTTAGTCAATATTATCAAGCTCTTAGCCTAGCAAGGCTTTCTCATCTTTACTTTGGTCAAATGACCATTTTACCCATGGTCAATTTCGACCAAGACCAACCAAGGGGGGTGACACGTGTCGCCCTCCCATTCGTCCATAAAATTTCGTAACCCTCGTGGGCCCAACAAAACGTAAAATTTCTCGGGTGGGCCCCACGTGACCAAATCCGTAAAAATAACTTGCCACAATGATAATAAGTTCCATACTCTTCACATAATGCATTTTGAGAATCCAATTCTCATCAGCAAACATTTTTCCTTTCCGACGTTAGGAAGATTTTCCGTCGGAAAAAGAATTCTTCCTTTCGTACCCTTTTTCAAGTCTTGTGTTCTGGCGTCTATTATCTTATTCATGTCCTGGAATTATGGGGTGTAACATATTTATCATGGCATAATGATTACAACAGCCTGTAAAACGTGAAAACTGTACAAATCCGTAAGGAATATAAAAGTATGTGCTGAATAAAAGTTGTAGATTTCTATGTTCCCGTCAGTTTGAGACCTTACAGAGATAAATCCAACTTATGGTTTGGAAGTTATGAATGTTTAGCATTTCTGCCTTATTTTACAAAAATTATGGCGACACAGATTTCATAGGATTGTTTCTTTCGTAAATTTTCACCAACTACACTAAGTATTGTCATATGGGATTCGGTATAATAATAGATCCTAGTGTTGCCTTCGATGTGGTACAATAAACACCTGATTTGAAGTTACGAATTTAATGTTATATCATTTACAAGCGGAATATACGAGAAAGTTGAAAGAAAGGAATGTTATTTGAATTTTTTGAAGTTATGCTAATATTTTTATATTTGTAGGGGTTTAGTCATACAATTGAAATGGTAAAAATATTGTTAATATAAATATAGCAATATGGATGTCCTTAGATTCGTATTATAAAGTAGTTCGCATATTTTCTAGATTTTAAGCATTCAGAGGTTCTACGCAAGGGGAAGGCATTGGTTTGATTGTTCGTGGAACCCGCTCGGCATTGAGGTAGGTTATGATTTACTTTAGTTAGACTCTGATTAGAGAATCATATGTAGTTGTAGGAAGTGACGGGGATATCTGATGCGCGTTAATATGCACACACTTTAAACGCAAGTGCACGTTATCGTATCAAGTAGTATAGTCTTAGATAAGACCGAATATCGTCCTCTGGGATTAGGGTTCAAGTACCAATTATCTATTTTCTAGTATCTATTTGGTGTTTTAATGATTGATTGGTTGTTTATAACTAAGAATTATGAAAGCTATTTTAAAGTATAAAGGTTTACTTCAGATGTGATGAGAATAGGGCTTCTATGTATCCTCACTATCCGCTTATGCTACTTACTAATGCATTACTTATGGTATTCTTCTTTTGGAGAAAGCAGTTTACAAATCGCTTTATACTCCGTTAGGTTATATAAACACTCAACCTCAAAGATCATTCCTTACCTACCTTCGGTAATAAGGGTAACTTTATAGGAGGATTAAGAACAAAACCTAGTTGACCGCCACGCACAATGCGCAAAATTAGGGTTGTTAAGCCTCTCATCAACGCTTACATAACTAATTGAGGTATTTTCATCCCCAATTCAAGCATGTCTACCCAACTTACAAAGATATTAACAATCCCCTTTTCGTAACTGATTAGAAATCATATAGTGATAATTAGTTGTCAATTAATTACCAAGAATTCAGCTCAATTATTGGATAGATCTCTCAATAAGAAAAACAACCATAAGCATGCATTAAATTATAGCATAAGTTTCAAGCAATTCAACATAGAAAGCCCTATAAGAGAATTAGTTTCTAGCCATTGACATGACAAGAACTAATTCCATGTTCATCATACAAAACTGAAATAAAGTAAAGAAAAGGAAAAGAAATTACTAAATTAATGGTATCCAATCTCCAAGCAAAAGTCTTGAGTTGTGTCAGAAGGGAACCTCAAAACCGCTAGGTTCTCCTTTTATAGCCGCAAACCGCCTCCCTCTTTTCCTTCGTGCCCGCCTAAATTCGTCCAAAACCTAATTTTTCCGCGTGGCGTCGCGCCTCGCATGAGCCGCGCGCCGGAAGTTCTGCACTCGTCGGTGTTTGGCGCCGCGCCGCTATTCTGTCTGCGGGCGCCGCGATCAGATCTTCGTAGCTCTTGGATGTTTAGCGTCGCGCCCTGATTCGCTGCTCGGTAGCCGCGCCGAAGTCTTCGCTTCGAATAGTGGCGCCGCCCTCGCTGGCTGCAGGAGGCCGCGCGCTGTCCGATTTCGCCCTCGGTCGCCACTTTCTCTGTTTTCGGCTCTGGCATCTCCTCTTTTGCCCTCTTTTTGCTCTTTTTTCGCCATTTGGCCATTTTAACCACTTTGACTCAAAAGAAAGAAAAATTATCCTAATACGACACTTATATGTGCAAAACGGGACAAAAGACTAACTAAAACTGACTCAAAAGGTGTATATAAAATACACCGATCAAATACCCCCAAACTTAACCTTTGCTCGCCCTCGAGCAAAGCTAGAAAGAAATAAAATAAAAGACTCAACGAAACGAAAAATAAAAGACTCCCTGTCATTAATCACTTTTGCTGCATAAATGTTAACTAGAAAAACATGAAGGTTAGCAGAATAATATGCAGGAACATATAGCATGAAATTTTCAGCACACTAAACACATGAAGCTAAATATTTCGCAAACTCATATTCATCATGCTTAATGGAAGTCAATATACTAAATCATGCATATAAATTCAAGAATTCCTATGGCATGCTTACTTGTTATTCTCCACTAATTCTGGATATGCATAAAAGAGATCTTCAGGACTTTAAGGGTTGTAATGTAGGCTTAGGTAGGGGTTGGTAAAGATAGGCATTTAGGCTCATTTTTCTGTACCATAAGCTCTTTTGGCTTTTCAATTTTTTTTTTCTTTTGATTCTTTCCTTCACTTCAATTCTATCCTTCCCCTCTTTTTTTTTGGGAGAGTGAAGTGTATTATACAAATAGGCACCCCCAAACTTAGGCTTTTGCCTCTTTCTTATTACTTTTCCATTGGGGTGCATCAAACTTGTTCACTCTTTTTGTTTCTTCTTTTTAACACAATGTACTCCACTATTTCATATTTTTCACTTATGGTACAATTTGTGGGAATATAGGGTGTCAAAGAAAAAGTTTCAAATTTAGGCTCAATGGGGCTGACTAGGGATATTTTTAAAGTACAGGATAGAAAAGAATGGTAAGAATTGGCTATCAAAGAAATGCCTGAGTCATCTCCCTAACATGCATATCCTAACTATTTCGCCTCAAATAGCAAGCAATCATAACACATAAGCATTTATCATTTAGCATGCATAATTCAAGCAAGAAACTCCAAATAGACAGATTCTGTGAGTTTTTGGCATATCTAACCTAAGTGTTTAGATAGTTGCTGCAATTCCTTTACATTATTCCACCTTACTTCACTAGGTGTTTCTAGCAACTACAGCATACATGATCTTTGACAGGCAATTATGACTCAAAAAAGAAAAAAATTTGGTGACTCAAAATAAACATAAAGCAAATAAAAAGACTTAAATAAAACATAACATGACACACAAATAAAACACCCCCAAACTTAAATCACACATTGTCCCCAATGTGTGCAAGACTCAAAGAAAAATAAAAGAAAAAGATACTTACAGATTTTGGTTAAAATGGTGGTGGTGGCGGTGGATAATGCATCGACCATTGGTTGAACAAGGCACTCAGTTCGTTGATTTGTTGCCTCGTTTCTTGCTGTCCTTGTACTACTGTTTGCAAGGTCTGCATCATCTCCCTCTGATGTTGGTACAATTGCCCCATTGTGGGCTCTGAAGGTTCTGCTCCTGTGGTTGGCCGGTGGCTGGGTCCTGCCTCATATTGAGCCCCTATTTCAGGCTCATCTTCATCCATGGCGGCCTCTGCTGCTGCTGCTGGTGGTGGTTGTACTCTCCTTCTGGCTGCTGGGGGGCTGGGGTCTGGAAAGGAGTGCACTATCCCATAGGACACCGGCAGTTGGTTTCTTTCATGAGTATCCGTGGGTAGTTGTGGGACTGCGCTCATGTGGCATAGACTGGTAATAAGCGAGCCATGTCCCAATCCACCTGTTGTCACCAACCTGCTGATTTCTTCAATGCTCTGCACTATTTCTTTCCCCACATCAATTGTCAGTCCCCTCATAATTCCATAAATCAACTTAATCCTATCTTCTGGCACTCTGGTGAAGTGCGTGGATGGAATCATGCGGGCACTGACAAAATACAGCCAAGCCTTGGCTACCTTGTTGAATTGGTACCGCCGGTTTCGATCCATTTCTTCCAATCTCAGCGGCTCACGGTAGCTCACTATCTGCAACGGCATTCCAGTCGATGTGGTCAATGCTTCTAGACCATGTTCTAAAGTGATTCCAATCACTTCTTTCTTCAACATCAACTGTTTTCAATTGTATATTAATATTTTCTGCTGTCACTGGCACATAGCTTCCCCTTACAAAGCAACCCCTTTCCACCTTCTCCGGAAAGTTGGCATAAAATTCTCGCACCATTGTTGTGTTTGCTGGTGTTATCTTCTCCGGGTTCACAAATTTTCTCCACTCCCTTAACTCAATCATCGCCCGAATGGGCTCATAAACATCTCCTTCTCCAAATGACGCCTCGTAGTCCATTCCCTTCTCGTATTAAGGGTCAGTATCAAGCTTTTTGTATCTTTGAGAGGCTTCGTAGCTTACAAACCTACTTTCGTCATATTGTGGGGTTGGGGTGGATGTGGAGCCTCTTCTTTTTCTGGTGGCCATGGTTAAAACAGTTTCTGGAGCTTTCAATTTAGTGGCACAAATGTCTCCTACACACTCAACACTAGCAGCGAATACAACACCCCCAAACTTCAACCTTTCTACTCAATACCCACAACCTTCACAATCACTTTTCAGCACCCAAACTACTCCAACTACAATACTCCTCCAAACTACTACTTCCTATGGCTTCAGTAAAAGGATTCAAGAACAAAGAAAGGGATTACCTTTTTATGAGAGCTTCACGTTGTTCTTGTTTCAATTGGTTGGCTTGAGGGTATGGAATGGAGCTTTGTTGTTTGGGATAGTTGGGGGTTTTGAGAAATTTAAGATTTTAGGTTGTGGTTGTGTTGGATTTGTGGAGGATTTGTGGGCAAACTTCTGGGATTTCGTGGGTTTTTGGAGAGGGAAAGTTAGGTTTTTGATTTTTGGAATTGGGGAAAATCTGATTTTTGGGCGTTTTAAGTTTCTGATTCCCGCCGCCAGCGTTCGCTTTTAGCCGCGCCAAACATCTGTGCTCCTTTGGGACTTTCGCGCCGCCCACATTCTGGCGCCGCAGCGCTTAAACATCAGCACCTCGCCAGATATTTTGGCGCGCCGCTTCCCGGGCGCCGCGCTTTAAACTTCATGTCTGTTCAGCTTTTTGGCGCCATGCCTCACATCAGCCGCAAGGCTTACCTTTTTCTCTGAAATCCTTGCTTGTCTTGATTTATTTCCAGACTGTCAATCACACCAACACAAGCCCCCAAGACCGTGAGATTGTTCTAGACAAAATAAAATAAACAAAAGACAGAAATTGAAATGATATAATTGAAAAACGTTGGGTTGCCTCCCAATTAGCGCTGTCTTTAATGTCTTTTAGCCGGACGCAAGTTCCTTAGCCTTAATAACCTTGGGGAGGATTAAGCCCCCAACCTATCCATTTCCTCCACATTTGGCGTTTTCTTTTTCTTCTTTTCTTTTTAGCATTATCAGTAATAGGGAGTTCAGGAACACTTACCTCCTTTAGTGGCATTTCGGCAAACCATGCCTGCTTTCTTGGGCTCATCACTCTTTGATTGACTTGTAATGGCTGGCATGGGGGGTTGATGGTGCTGATTGCAAAGCACCCACTAATTGTTGGTGGCTCAATGATGTGTTTAAAAACATTAAACACCATTTCTTCATTTTCCACCCTTAGTATTAGTTCCCCTCTTTCCACATCAATCAAAGCTCTCCCCGTTGCTAGGAATGGCCTCCCCAATATGATCGGGATTTCCGCGTCTTCTTCCATATCGAGGATGAGGAAATCTGCAGGAAAGAAGAATTTCCCTACTTTCACAATTACGTCCTCGATCTTGCCTCTTGGATGAACCATCGCCCCCGGCTAGCTGCAGTTTATCAGGTTGGCTTGGCCTCACCCAACTCCAATCTCTTGAATACTGATAGGGGCATTAGATTTATACTTGCCCCTAAATCACATAGCGCTCTGTTGCAAGTTACCCTGCCCACTGTGCAAGGTAGTGTAAAGCTGCCAGGATCCTTTAGCTTGGGTGGCAACTTTTGCAGGATAGCACTACACTCTTACATTAGTGCTACTATCTCATATTCCGCCACTTCTTCTTTTTCCCCAAGATTTCTTTCATGAACTTGAAACAGAAGGCATCTGCTCCAAAGCCTCTATAAAAGGTATGTTGATATGCAACTTCCAATACTTCCAAAATTTGGAAAATTGTTTATCGACCGCCTTCCTCTGTAATCTCCGGGGAAAGGGATCTTTTCTCAGATACTCCTTCTCCGGAGTTTTCTATCACCGGGCTAGGCTCAATCACCTTCTCTTTTCCAACTCGATTTCTTCTCAACTATCGGGCCGAGGTCACGCTTCCAACTGTTTGCCGCTTCTCACCGTGCTCGCTCGACACTGATCTCTTGGATTTACCTCTGTGTTACTTGGCAATGCCCCCTGTGGTCTGATGTTTTCTTACTTTGCGAGCTGACCCACTTGAGTTTCCAGGTTCCTGAATGAGGATCTAGCTTCGCATGAATCGGTCCAGGCATTGGCGTTGCCGCCACAATGCCACTGGCTCGTTTTCTTTTTCGAATCGTGCATTGAATCGCTGATCCGTGGGGTTTGAGTGAAGGGCTGTTGATTCTCGATCTCGCTGTTCGACATCGCCCCTATATCGATTCTGCCGCACGATATTGGTTCTGCCGCTCGTACTGCTTCGCCGCACGATATTGATTCTGCTGGCCCTGATCTCCTTTCCATGAGAAATTTGGGTGATTCCTCCACCCTGGATTATAAGTGTTTGAGTAGGGGTTGTTCTGTTGTCTCTGGTAATTACATATTGCTTGACACTCTGCCTGCTCCATTGGTATATTGTTGGGATCCGCTGAAGGACACCTATCAAATGTATGTGGGCCACTACATATCTCACAGCTTTTAGGCATCTCATGCGGCATTTATCGACACTTTGTGTGTTCTTTCAAGCTGTTCGCTAGAAGAGCCACTTGGGCATTCAAGGCAGAATAGCATCTATCTCGTGGACTCCACGCTTCTTCTCCCACTAGTCGCCTCTCTCTTGATGACATGGTTGTTAGTGGCCATATCTTCTAATAACTCATGGCGCCGTGGGTCGTTTTCCTCATGAATACTCCACTGCTTGCTGCATCTATGATGGTTACGGTTGTACTCGCCACCTTGTAGAAGATGTGGACCAAGTTCCACAACTCAATGCAATGGTGTGGACACTTCCTTTGTAGATCCTTGAACCTTTCCCAAGCTTCATGTAAGGACTCTCCATCAGCTTGGTAGAAGTTGTTCAACTCCCCTCGCAATTTTGCTGCTTTACAAGGGGGAAAGAACTTGGCTAGGAATTTTTGTGCCAGCTCATGCCATGTGAATATCGAATCGGCTGGAATTCAACCATACTTTTGCTCTATCCCCGAGTGAGAAGGAAAGAGCCTCAACTGACGCATCATCGTGAACGCCGTTATATCTGAAAGTGGCACATAGCTCCAAGAAATTAGCTATGTGCATATGTGGATCCTCCGATGGCAGTCCTCCGAATTGCACTGTGTGATGTACCATGCTCAGAATCGCTGGTTTTATCTCGAAGTTGTTGGCTCCTATTGCAGGGAGCCTAATGCAAGTCTGTGCTCCATTTACTCTTGGCAGCACATAATCTCCCAAACTTCTTTCTGGCTGGACTTGGACTCTCTCTTCCACGTCTATTGGCGCTTGCCTAGGTATTCCTAGATGGGGTTGATTCTCACCTAACCCTTCTCCCATCCCGTTGTTGTTCTGAACGCCGTTCATCTCTAACAAGGTTGCACTCACGATTCTTTCTGCTCGCTTGCGTTTTCTCAATTTCTGGATTGAAGGGAACAAGAGTGTCTGCTCCTCTTCTCCTTCGCATAAACTGACTTCCTGAAATAGATCAAAAACAGACAACAAATCACGGCACCTCGAATTTTTCAAAAGAAAAACGTAAAAATTAAGAATTAAAAGAAAAGTTAAAAACCAAATTAGAAATTAAAAATAGACAACTTTGATATTGAACTATGCCTAATCCCCGGCAACGGCGCCAAAAACTTGATGCGCGTTAAGATGCACACACTTTAAACGCAAGTGCACGTTATCGTATCAAGTAGTATAGTCTTAGTTAAGACCAAATATCGTCCTCTGGGATTAGGGTTCAAGTACCAATTATCTATTTTCTAGTATCTATTTGGTGGTTTAATGATTGATTGGTTGTTTATAACTAAGAATTATGAAAGCTATTTTAAAGTATAAAGGTTTACTTCAGATGTGATGAGAATAGGGCTTCTATGTATCCTCACTATCCGCTTATGCTACTTACTAATGCATTACTTATGGTATTCTTCTTTTGGAGAAAGCAGGTTTACGAAATCGTTTTATACTCCCGTTAGGGTTATATAAACACTCAACCCCAGTATCGTTCCTTACCTACCTTTCAGTGATAAGGGTAACTTTATAGGAGGATTAAGAACAAAAACCTAGTTGACCGTCACGCACAATGCGCAAAATTAGGGTTGTTAAGCCTCTCATCAACGCTACATAACTAATTGAGGTATTTTCATCTCCAATTCAAGCATGTCTACCCAACTTACAGCATATTCACAATCCCCCCTTTTCAGAATCTGATTAGAAATCATATAGTGATAATTAGTTGTCAATTAATTACCAAGAATTCAGCTCAATTATTGGATAGATCTCTCAATAAGAAAAACAACCATAAGCATGCATTAAATTATAGCATAAGTTTCAAACAATTCAACATAGAAAGCCCTATAAGAGAATTAGTTCCTAGCCATTGACATGACAAGAACTAATTCCATGTTCATCATACAAAACTGAAATAAAGTAAAGAAAAGGAAAAGAAATTACTAAATTAATGGTATCCAATCTCCAAGCAAAAGTCTTGAGTTGTGCCAGAAGGGGAACCCTCAAAAATTGCCTAGGGTTCTCCTTTTATAGCCGCAAACCGCTCCCTCTTTCCTTCAGCCTGCCCGTAAATTCGTCCAAAACCTAATTTTTCCGCCGGCGCTGCGTTCGCAGATGGCGCCACGCTAAGTTCTGCACTCGGGTGTTTTGGCGCCGCGCCCGCTATTCGCTGTTCATGCAGCCGCGCCACTGTATCTTCAGAGCTTTCGATGTTTAGGCGTCGCGGCAGACCGTCTGGTTCGAGCGCCGCGTGCCAGTCTTCGCTTCGAATAGTGGCGCCGCGCTCGCTGCGCAGGAGGCCATGCTGGTCCGATTTCGCCTCTGGCCGCCACTTTCTCTTTTGGCTCTGCATCTCCTCTTTTGCCCTCTTTTTGCTCTTTTTTCGCCATTTGGCCATTTTAACCACTTTGACTCAAAAGAAAGAAAAACTATCCTAATACGACACTTATATGTGCAAAACGGGACAAAAAACTAACTAAAACTACTCAAAAGGTGTATATAAAATACACCGATCAATATCATGATAGGCCTTCGGGCATGAAGTAGAGATGAATTACACGTTGGTTCCGTCAGCTGTTATGTGGGCTTGTCTTTATATGTTTATTTCCTGTGATTATCATTTGATTGTATGTTAATGATTTGTGTTGAGACTTGATATCATGCCTGATATACTTTCCATATAACTTTGTGATGATGGTGAGGTGAGTGATTGAGAGAGATTGATAGCCTCCAAAATTTCTGCCGAAGAGCACGAGTGATTGATAGCCTCTGAGATTTCTGCCGGAGAGCACGAGTGGTACGTGGACTTCGCGGGTCCCCCATGGGTCATGGCTTTGAGGCACTGCCCTTAGCATGTGTGTACAGGAGTGGAGTGAGAGAGGTGACTATTGCATTGCATTGCATTCATCCACTCTTATATTTGACTGATCATTGGTGAATGTTATATGTCATTGTTGTTTATTGATTTCTTTACACCTTACCTGTATATGATATGTGACCATGCATGTGTGCTCTATGTGATACTTGTTGGTTTCAACTTCTTCATGCGTTATCTAATTATTGTCGGCCTATGATGCTTACCGGTACTATTGTTGTACTGATACTACTCTTGCTGCACTTTTGTTGAGTGCAGAGTACGATCCAGGTTCCAGCTCTACGCCCCGTGGCTGATTCGCGAGGGTGATATTGTTTAGTCATTCAGGGGGAGCTACTTGATCATCCGTGGCCCCTGAAGGGCTTCCTAGTTAATTCCATTTACTTTTGTTAGTTGATAGACAATATGTAGCCTTCGGGCATTTTTCAAACTTCTATTCCAGACTATGTTTAGTGCTCTTGTACCCTTTTGACCAGATTTTGAGGAACGTCGTGACAATTTTAGTGATGATTAGTATTAAGACTTTATGACTTCCTTTTCTTTATTTATTTTTCGTTGATTTAGCTTGGTAATGAGAACGTGGTTCACCTACTCGGGGGAATAGGGTAGGTGCTATCACGACTTGTGATTTGGGTTGTGACAAAGTTGGTATCAGCGCTTCTAGGTTAATCGATCTAATGAGTACAAGAGCAATGTCTAGTAGAGTCATGCGGATTGGTACGTAGATGACCATACCCATTCTCGAGAGGCTATAGGACATTTAGGAAACACTCCACTTCTTTTCTCTTTTTGTACTAGTTCAATCTGATTGGTATCTAGTTCATTCTTTTCGTGCGAGATTGTTCAGATTGGTATCTTAAACTCATTTCTATGCTTTTCCGGGTAGATCAGAAGCTGAGGCCTCTGATGCGGTTATCAAAGGTATTATTTCGGGTTGTCACCGATCAACCTCTATCTTATTTGATCCAGGTTCTACTTTCTCTTATGTGTCCATCTACTCTACGGGTTTGGATATGCTTTGGGATATGATTGATGTACCTATTCGCGTCTATATTGTTGTCGCGGATTTGGGGATAGTAGTCCGAGTCTATAGCTCTTGTGTGGTCACGTTATGGGGTATGATACTTGGAAGACCGAGGCAGATATGCAGAGTAGATATCCTCAGTTGTTCGACAGTTCAGGTACGTCTTTCCTCCACCCATACCTTGTCGCTCGAGGACGAGCGATTGTTTGATTGGTATCTAATGTAATGACCCGTTTGGTCATTCAGCACTTTAAAACTACGAAAAGGGTATGGGACTATAAGATATTTAGTATATGTTTTTAATAGATGATATGGTGCAGGAAATAAATTAAGTGATTAAGTGGGCCAAGCCCACTACCCTTGATAGGGCACGACTGACTACAAGAATGGAAAAGGGGAGGGGAACGAACCCTAGCAGCTAAAAAGAAAAAAAAAAGAAAAACAAAAAAAAGAAACCCTAGTATAAAAAAGAATAGAGGGACGGCAGCAACAAAGGAGAGGGAGAACGTTGCAGCAGTAGGGGAAAAAAGGAAAGAAAGAAAAGAAACGCTAGTAACGGGGGTTCTATGTTATATGGTTGAATTAATCTGTTCATGTTACTTATACTAATGTGTTATTGAATGCAATCAAATTTCAAAGAGTTCATTACACGTAAATTCCACAATCCACTTGAATAGAGAAACTTGAAGGGATTTATCATGGCATAATAATTTCAGTAGCCTGTAAAATGTGAAAACTGTACAAATTCGTAAGCAATATATAAGTATGTGCTAAATAAAAGTTGTAGATTTATCTGTTCCGGTAAGTTTGAGACCTTACGGAGATAAATCCGACTTATGGTTTGGAAGTTATGACTGTTTAGAGTTTCTGCCTTATTTTGCAAAATTTCCGGCGACACAAATTTCATAGGATTGTTTCCTTCGTAAATTTTTACCAACTACACTAAGTAATGTCATATGGGATTCGGTATAATAATAGATCCTAGTGTTGCCTTCGATGTGGTACAATAAACACATGATTTGGAGTTACGAATTTAATGTTATATCCTTTACAAGCGGGAGATACGAGAAAGTTGAAAGAAAGGAATGTTATTTGAATTTCCTAAAGTTATGATAATATTTTTATATGTGTAGGGGTTTAGTCATACAATAGTAATGGTAAAAATATTGTTAATATAAATATAGCAATATGGATGTCCTTAGATTCGTATTATAACGTAGTTCACATATTTTCTAAATTTTATGCATTCAGAGGCTCTACGCAAGGGGAAGACATTGGTTTGATTGTTCGTGGCACCCTCTTGGCATTGAGGTAGGTTACGGTTTACTTTAGTTTGACTCTAATTAGAGAATCGTATGTAGTTGTAGAAAGTGTCGGGGATAGCATGATAGGCCATCAGGCATAAAATGAAGATGAATTACAATTACGTTGGTTCCGTCAGCTGTTATGTGGGCTTGTATTCATATGTGTTATTTCCTGTGATTATCATTTGATTGTATGGTAGTGATTTGTGTTGAGACTTGATATCATGCCTGACATACTTTCAATATTATTTTATGATGATGGTGAGGTGAGTGATTGAGAGAGACTGTTAGCCTCCGAGGTTTCTGTCAGAGAGCACGAGTGATTGATAGCCTCCGAGGTTTCTGCCGGAGAGCACGAGTGATTGATAGCCTACGAGGTTTCTGCCGGAGAGCACCAGTGGTACATGGACTTTGCGGGTCCCCCATGGATCATGGCTTTGAGGCACTTCCCTTAGCATGTGTGTATAGGAGTGTAGTGAGAGAGGCGACTATTGCATTACATTGCATTCATCCACTCTTATATTTGACTGATCATTGGTGAATTTTATCTGTCATGGTTGTTTCTGATTTCTTTACACCTTACCTGTATATGATATGTGACCATGCCTGTGTGCTCTATGTGATACTTTTTGGTTTAAACTTCTTCATGCGTTATCTAATCATTGTCGGCCTATGATGCTTACCGGTACTAGTGTTGTACTGATACTACTCTTGCTGCACTTTTGTTGAGTGCAGAGTACGATCCAGGTTCCAGCTCAACGACCCGTGGCTGATTCGCGAGGGTGATATCTTTCAATCATTCGGGGTGAGCTACTTGATCATCCGTGGCCCCTGAAGGGCTTCCTAGTTAATTCCATTTACCTTGGTTAGTTGATATACAATATGTAGCCTTCGGGCATATTTCAGACTTCTATTCCAGACTATATTAGTGCTCTTGTACTCTTTTGATCAGATTTTGGGGAATGTCGTGACAATTTTAGTGATGATCAGTATTAAGACTTTATAACTTCCTTTTCTTTATTTATTTTCCGCTGATTTAGCTTGGTAATGAGAACGTGGTTCGCCTACTCGGGGGAATAGGGTAGGTGCTATCACGACTTGTGATTTGGGTCGTGACAAAATTGGTATCAGAGCTTCTAGGTTAATCGGTCTAATGAGTACAAGAGCAATGTCTAGTAGAGTCTTGCGGATTGGTACGTATACGTCTGTACCCATCCTCGAGAGGTTATAGGACATTTAGGAAACACTCTACTTCTTTTCTCTTTTCGTGCTAGTTCAATTCGATTGGTATCTGGTTCATTCTTTTCATGCGAGATTATTCAGATTGGTATCTTAAACTCATTTCTATGCTTTTTCGGCTGGACCAGAAGCCGAGGCCTCTAATGCGGTTAACAAAGGTATTATTTCGAGTTGTCATCGATCAACTTCTGTCATATTTGATCCAGGTTCTACTTTTTCTTATGTGTCCATCTATTTCTCTACGGGTTTGGATATGCTTTGGAATCTGATTGATGTACCTATTCGCGTCAATACTCCTGTCGCAGTTTCGGGGATAGTAGGTCGAGTCTATAGGTCTTGTGTGGTCACGTTATGGGGTATGATACTTGGGAGACCGAGGTGGATATGCGGAGTAGATATCCTCAGTTGTTCGACAGTTCAGGTACCTCTTTCCTCCACCCATACCTTGTCGCTCGAGGACGAGCGATTGTTTGATTGGTATCTAATGTAACGACCCATTTGGTCGTTTAGAACTTTAACACTACGAAAAAGGTATGGGATTATAGGATATTTACTATATGTTTTTAATAGATGATATGGTGCATAAAATTAATTAAGTGACTAAGTGGACCAAGCCTACTACCCTTGATAGGGCACGACAGACTACAAGAAGGGAAAAGGGGAGGGGAACGAACCCTAGCAGCTAAAAAGAAAACAAAAAGAAAAACAAAGAAAAACAAAGAAAAGAAACCCTATTATCAAAAAGAAGAGAGGGACGGCATCAACAAAGGAGAGGAAGACTGTTGCAGCAGTAGGAAAAAAGAGGAGAAGGAAATAAAGAAAAGAAACGCTAGTAACGGGACGAGGAGGAATAGCTCAATTAAGTTCAGGTTAGGTTCTATGTTATATGGTTGAATTAATCTGTTCATGATCTTTATACTAATGTTTTATTGAATGCAATCGAATTTCAAAGAGTTCATTACACGGAAATTCCACAATCCACTTGAATAAGAGAAACTTGAGGAATTTATCATGGCTAATGATTACATCAGCCTGTAAAACGTGAAAATTGTACAAATCTGTGTGGAATATAAAAGTATGTGTTGAATATAAATTGTATATTTATCTATTCCCGTCAGGTTGAGACCTTACGGAGATAAATCCGACTTATGGTTTGGAAGTTATGACTGTTTAGAGTTTCTGCCTTATTTGGCAAAAATTTCTGGTGACACAGATTTCATAGGTTGTTTCCTTCATAAATTTTCACCAACTACACTAAGTATTGTCATATGGGATTCAGTATAATAATAGATCCTAGTGTTGCCTTCGATGTGGTACAATAAACACCTGATTTGGACTTACGAATTTAATGTTATATCTTTTACAAGTGGGAGATACGAGAAAGTTGAAAGAAAGGAATGTTATTTGAATTTTCTGAAGTTATGCTAATATTTTTATATGTGTAGGGGTTTAGTCATACAGTTGAAATGGTAAAAATATTGTTAATATAAATATAGCAATATGAGTGTCCTTAGATTCGTATTATAACGTAGTTCGCATATTTTCTAGATTTTAAGCATTCAGAGGCTCTACGCAAGGGGAATGCATTGGTTTGATTTTTCGTGGCACCCGCTCGGTATTGAGGTAGGTTACGGTTTACTTTATTTAGTCTCTGATTAGAGAATCGTATGTAGTTGTAGGAAGTGACGGGGATAGCATGATAGGCCTTCGGGCATGAAGTGTAGATGAATTACAATTACATTGGTTCCGTCAGCTCTTATGTGGGCTTGTCTTCATATGTGTTATTTCCTGTGATTATCATTTGATTGTGTGTTAGTGATTAGTGTTGAGACTTGATATCATGCCTGACATACTTACAATATTATTTTGTGATGATGGTGAGGTGAGTGATTGAGAGAGATTGATAGCCTCCGAAGTTTCTGCCAGAGAACACGAGTGATTGATAGCCTGCGAGGTTTCTGCCGGAGAGCACGAGTGATTGATAGCCTGCGAGGTTTCTGCCGGAGAGCACAAGTGATTGATAGCCTCTGAGGTTTCTGTCGGAGAGCACGAGTGATTGATAGCCTTCGAGGTTTCTGTCGGAGAGCACAAGTGGTACATGGACTTCGCGGGTCCCCCATGGGTCATGGCTTTGAGGCACTGCCCTTAGCATGTGTGTATAGGAGTGTAGTGAGAGAGACGACTATTGCATTACATTACATTCATCCACTCTTATATTTGACTGATCATTGGTGAATTTTATCTGTCATGGTTGTTTCTTGATTTCTTTACACCTTACCTGTATATGATATGTGACCATGCCTGTGTGCTCTATGTGATACTTGTTCGTTTCAACTTCTTCATGCGTTATCTAGTCATTATCAGCCTATGATGCTTATCGGTACTTGTGTTGTACTGATACTACTCTTGCTGCACTTTTGTTGAGTGTAAAGTACGATCCAGGTTCCAGCTCTACGCCCCGTGGCTGATTCGCGAGGGTGATATCTTTCAGTCATTCAGGGTGAGCTACTTGATCATCTGTGGCCCCTGAAGGGCTTCCTAGTTAATTCCATTTACTTTCGTTAGTTGATAGACAGTATGTAGCCTTCTGGCATTTTTTAAACTTCTATTCCAGACTATGTTTAGTGATCTTGTACCCTTTTGACAAGATTTTGGGGAATGTTATGACAATTTTAGTGATGATCAGTATTAAGACTTTATAACTTCCTTTTCTTTATTTATTTTCCGTTGATTTAGCTTGGTAATGAGAACGTGGTTCGCCTACTCGGGGGAATAGGGTAGGTGTCATCAAGACTTGTGATTTGGGTCGTGACAAAGTTATTATTAGAGCTTCTAGGTTAACTTGACCGCAGGGAAAGGAGCTGAAATCAACTCAAATGAATGTGAGAGGCGCGCTCATCCGCTGCTTGTTGCAAGAAAACCAATAATCTCGGGCAAGACAAGAAAGGAACTCACCCTTTGACACCAGGAGGACCGTACTACGTCTCTCATTAGCACTCAGGACGACATTGAAATCCCGGAATAATGCCAAAACAACCCAAGAAGTCTTCGATCAAGGGGTTTTCTTCGGGGACCGAGAGATGGAATAGATAGGGCCCTCGAAAAAAAACCCAAGAGGTCTAACTTAACCCCCAGGGCGGACCCCAACTGGACTTCGTTTTTACGCCAATTCACTCGGAAGGGGTTCTCCACCTCTTCCTCTGACATTTTCTTGCAATCTTCTTCCCAATATCTTGTGAAAGAAACTCGAGCGAATGCGAGAGGAGTTCTTCGCTCCTTTCCCTGCGGTTAAGTTGCTTCACTCCAAAAGTCGTTGTTTTTTGCTGCTTGCAGGCTCGAAAATCTCTCTTTCGCCTCTCCTCCTTGTCTTAATTCTGATTGATTAGCTTATTTTGTGGCACATAATCATTAGGGCTAAAGCTCTGCCTTTGGTCTAATGAGTACAAGAGCAATGTCTAGTAAGGCGGATTGGTACGTAGACGTCCGTACCCATCCTCGATAGGCTATAGGACATTTAGGAAATACTCCACTTTTTTTCTTTTTGTGTGCTAGTTCAATCCGATTGGTATGTGGTTCATTCTTTTAGTGTGAGATTGTTCAGATTGGTATCTTAAACTCATTTCTATGCTTTTCCGGGTAGAACAGAAGTCGAGGCCTCTGATGCGGTTATCACAAGTATTATTTCGGGTTGTCACCGATCAACTTCAGTCTTATTTGATCCAGGTTCTACTTTCTCTTATGTGTCCATCTATTTCTCTACAAGTTTGGATATGCTTTGGGATATGATTGATGTACCTATTCGCGTCTATACTCCTGTCGCGGATTTTTGGATAGTAGGTCGAGTCTATAGGTATTGTGTGGTCACATTATGGGGTATGATGCTTGGGAGACCGAGGCGGATATGCGGAGTAGATAACCTCAGTTGTTCTACAGTTCAGGTACCTCTTTCCTCCACCCATACCTTGTAGCTCGAGGACGAGTGATTGTTTGATTGGTATCTAATGTAGCGACCCGTTTGGTCGTTTACCACTTTAAAACTACGAAAAGGGTATGGGACTATAGGATATTTAGTATATGTTTTTAATAGATGATATGGTGCAAGAAATTAATTAAGTGATTAAGTGGGCCGAGCCCACTACCCTTGATAGGGCACGACTGACTACAAGAAGGGAAAAGGGGAGGGGAACGAACCCTAGCAGCTAAAAAGAAAAAAAAAGAAACAAAGAAAAGAAACCCTAGTATCAAAAATAAGAGAGGGGCGGCAACAACAAATGAGAGGGAGAACGTTGCAGCAGTAGGAAAAAAAGATGAGAAGGAAAGAAAGAAAAGAAACACTAGTAACGAGACGAGGAGGAAACACTCAATTAAGTTCAGGTTAGGTTCTATGTTATATGGTTGAATTAATCTATTCATGATCCTTATACTAATGTGTTATTTAATGCAATCAAATTTCAAAGAGGTCATTACACGGAAATTCAACAATCCACTTGAATAGAGAAACTTGAGGGATTTATCATGGCATAATGATTACAGCAGCCTATAAAACGTGAAAACTGTACAAATCCGTAAGGAATATAAAAGTATGTGCTGAATAAAAGTTGTAGATTTCTATGTTCCTGTCAGTTTGAGACCTTACGGAGATAAATCCGACATATGGTTTGAATGTTATGACTGTTTAGAGTTTCTGCCTTTTTTGCAAAAATTCTAGCGACACAGATTTCATAGGGTTGTTTCCTTCGTAAATTTTCACCAACTACACTAAGTACTGTCATATGGGATTAGGTATAATAATAGATCCTAGTGTTTACTTCGATGTGGTACAATAAACACCTGATTTGGAGTTACGAATTTAATGTTATATCATTTACAAGCGGGAGATACGAGAAAGTTGAATGAAATGAATGTTATTTGCATTTCCTGAAGTTATGCTAATATTTTTATATCTGTAGGGGTTTAGTCATACAATTGAAATGGTAAAAATATTGTTAATATAAATATAGCAATTTGGGTGTCCTTAGATTCGTATTACAACGTAGTTCGCATATTTTCTAGATTTTAAGCATTCAGGGGCTCTACGCAAGGGAAGGCATTGATTTGATAGTTCATGGCACCCGCTCGACATTGAGGTAGGTTACAATTTACTTTAGTTAGACTCTAATTAGAGAATCGTATGTAGTTGTAGGAAGTGACGGGGATAGCATGATAGGCCTTCGGGCATGAAGTGGAGATGAATTACAATTACATTTGTTCCGTCAGCTGTTATGTGGGCTTGTCTTCATATGTGTTATTTCCTGCGATTATCATTTGATTGTATGTTAGTGATTTGTGTTGAGACTTGATATCATGCCTGACATACTTGCCATATTATTTTGTGATTATGGTGAGGTGAGTGATTGAGAGAGATTGATAGCCTCCGAGGTTTATGCCGGAGAGCACGAGTGATTGATAGCCTTCGAGGTTTCTGCCGGAGAGCACGAGTGATTGATAGCCTGCGAGGTTTCTTTCGGAGAGCATGAGTGATTGATAGTCTCTGAGGTTTCTGTCGGAGAGCACGAGTGATTAATAGCCTCCGAGGTTTCTGCCGGAGAGGACGAGTGGTACATGGACTTCGCGGGTCCCCCATGGGTCATGGCTTTGAGGCACTGCCCTTAGCATGTGTGTACAGAAGTGGAGGAGATTGGAAGCCCTATCTCCATTATAACTCTTTTAAATTCCAAAGTATTTTCAACATTAGTTTAATTTCTGCACTTAATTCGTAGTTATAATTGTCAAACAAAATAACGTTAACCAAATAGATACCATAGAATAGATAATCGGTACTTGATAACAAGTCTATGTGGACGATATTCGGTCTTACAGACTATATTACTTGAAGTGATATGTACACTTACGTAAGCACGTAGAAATAGCGCAACAAGTTTTTGGCGCCGTTGTCGGGGACTGACGTAATTTCAATACCGATTTATCTATTCTTATTTCTAATTTGGTTTTTATTTTCAATTTTTATTTTTATTTTTTCTTTTATTTTAGTGTTGTTTGCCGTGATCTGTTTGTTGTTTTTTATTAGTCTCGGAAACTTAGTTTATGAGAAGTAGGAAGGGAGCAGACACTTCTATCCCTCTGAACTCTGAGATTGAAAGATTGTGCAGACAGAACAGAAAAGAGAAAAAAGCAGTTGATCCCTTAGTAATGGGATATCAGCGAAACAACAATGAGGGGATTGATGAGTTACCAGCTTTGATGAGACAAGTCCCGCATCCTGAAGAAAGGAGCTTAGGGGGCTATGTGTTGCCTACTATTACAGAGGTGCAGACTTGCATCAGGATTCCAGCTGTTGAAGCCAATAATTTTGAAATCAAATCAGCGATCTTGCACATAGTCCAAGGTTAAGTCCAATTTGGGGGATTACCGACAGAAGATTCCCACTTGCATCTTGAAAATTTCCTGGAGTTCTGTGCAACGTTTAAATACAATGGTGTTACTGATGATGTCATTCGGTTGAGGCTCTTCCCATTCTCACTCAGGGAGAGAGCAAAGTACTGGTTGAATTCATTACAGGCGAACTCCATCACTACATGACAGGACTTAGCCCAAAAGTTCCTTGCCAAATTTTTCCCTTCATCCAAAGCAGCAAAACTCAGAGGAGAGCTTAATAATTACTATCAGATGGATGGAGAGTCACTCAATGATGCATGGGAGCGGTTCAAAGATCTGCAGAGGAAGTGCCCACATCATGGGATTGAGAAGTGGATGTTAGTACACATATTTTATAATGGGCTAAGTGGTACAACTCGTACCATAATTGATGTTGCAGCAGGAGGTACTTTCATGAGAAAAAGTGTCAATGAGGCACATGATTTGCTAGAGGATATGGACACAAACAACCATCAGGGGCCCGATGAGAGAGCAATGAACAGTATGAAGAAGGTTGGGATTCATGAGTTGGATGCTATCACAGCATTGACGGCACAACTAGCCACTTTGACAAAGCAGATGCAGCACAATACCATGTCAGTTAAAGTGGTTCAGACACATGTGAGTTACGAAATTTGTGGGGGTTCCCATACTTTTGATAGGTGTACAGCAGTGGACCCAAATAATGTGCCTATGGAGCAAGTTCAGGCAGTGGGGAATTTTCAGAGGCCCTACAACAATGCATTCTCCAATACATATAATCCGGGATGAAGAAATCACCCAAATTTTTCATGAAAGAATGACCAGGGGCAGCAACCACAGTTTCAAGCCTCATCTTCACAACAGTTCAGCCAACCAGCACCACAAGAGAAACTAGATAACTTGGAAGCAACACTATTAGCCTTGGCCAAAACCCAAAACCAATTCATGGCAGAGACTCAATCCTCACTTTCGACCCTGACCAACTCCCAGAATCAATCCATAATGGAAACAATATCATCGATTAAAAATTTGGAAGTTCAAATGAGACAGCTGACGAACACACTGAACAAAAGAGAGTAATGTAATTTCCCCAGTAATACAGTGATAAACCCAAGGGAGCAATGCCAGGAATTTAGCGTGAGAAGTGGGAAGCAGTTAGAGCAGGTGGGATCTCAACCAGTGAAGGAGAATGAGGTAGAGAAGACAACTGATGGAGAAAATGAGGGGGTTACTGATGACCGCCCTATTTTAGAGAAGGCTCCTCCCGCAGTTATGAGGGAATACACAGACAAAATCCCTTACCCTCAAAGGCTGCAGAAGAAGTCCTTAGATAAGTAGTTTTCAAATTTTTTGGAGGTATTTAAAAAATTGCACATTAACCTTCCCTTCATTGAAGCATTGGAGCAAATGCCACATATGTAAAGTTTATGAAAGACATACTGTTTAATAAGAGAAAGTTGGCAGACTATGAGACAGTGGTGCTCACTAAAGAATGCAGTGCTATTTTGCAGAAGAAGCTTTCACCAAAGTTGAGAGATCCATGGAGTTTCACTTTACCTTGCACTATAGGGAAGGTGACATGCAAATGGGCTTTGTGTGACTTAGGGGATAGTATCAACTTGATGCCTCTCTCCGTATTCAAAAGACTTGGGTTGGGAGAAGCAAAGACGACCACAGTCAACTTGCAGCTAGTGGATCGCTCAGTCGTGCATCCCAAAGGTATAATTGAAGATGTGTTAGTAAAAGTGGGCAAATTCATCTTCCCTGCTGATTTACTCATTCTTAATATGGAGGAAGATGAAAATATGCCCATTATCCTTGGGAGACCATTCCTAGCGACAGGTAGAGCTCTTATTGATGTTGAAAAGAGAGAATTGAAGCTCCGAGTACAAGATGGATATGTGGAGGGGATAATCTACCCCCTTGAGTGAACAGGTATTTGCGTCCGGCTAAAAGACATTAAAGACAGCGCTACTTGGGAGGCAACCCAATGTTTTAATTATGTTATTTCAATTTTCATTTTAGTTTGTTTTAATTTTGTCTTGAACAGTCTCACGATCTGGTATGTTTAGTGTTTGTGGATGACAGATAAAGAGCAGGGACTAACTCTGAGGAGAAAAGGGTGAAAAAAGCTGAAAACTAGAAAAATCAAAACTTCAAGGAATTAGAGTCGCGTCGCCTGTTGAGAGAGCCGCGGCGCAAGAGAGGCAGTAGCCTCAGTGAATTCTGCCAGGCAATTAGGGCCGCGGCGTACATTCCAAGGGTCGTGGCTCCTCCATCGGCTTTGTGCATAGTGATTTTTCCATCAACCCAGACCTCCGTTGTGACCGTTGTGTTGTGTCTGTAAGTGTCCATTTTTTTTGTCTTTACACATTGGGGACAATGTGTCAATCAAGTTTGGGGGATTCTACTTTGTTTTGGGTTTTATTTTGAGTCTATTTGTTTTCTTTTTTTGTTTTATGTGTTCGCGAGTCATAATTTTTTTTATGGATCAAGCATGATGTAGTTGCTAAAGACATTGAGTGAATAAAGTGGGTTAATGTAATGAAATTGAAAGCAAAAATCTGTGTGCTTAAGTTAGATATGCCAAAGATTCATGACATCTAATTATTTGGGGTATTTGTGCTTAGCCTATGTGTTGTCAATTATGGAAAGAAAAGTTGAAAAATGTCTAGAAAAGTTGTTTTCTTGTTATTTGAGGCGAAATAGTTAAGATGTACATATTTAGGAAAATGATTCAGGCATTTCTTTGATAGCCTTTCTTACCATTCATTACTTATCCTTACATAAATTGTATCACTAGTCAGCCCCTTTGAGCCTAAAATAAGATATTTCTTTGACACCCAATGATTCCTATGTTGTGTCATAAGTGATATTTGAAAACTCTTGGAATGAAAAGTGTTGAAAAAGAATAAAAAAGAGAATATAAATTTGATGCACCCCAATGGAAAATATGCAAAAGCCTAAGTTTGGGGGTGTTTGTTATTTATAATGTATCTCATTCTCTCAAAAGAAAAGAGCGGAGAAAATAGGTATGAAATTGAAAAGAAAGTCAAAAAGAAGGACAAAGAATTGAATGAAAAATGCTTATGGTACGTAATTTGAGCCTAAATGCCCACTTTTACCTACCTCTGTCTAAGCCTACATTACAACCCTTGAAAGTCCTTAAGATCCTTATTGTGTATATCTATGATTAGTGGAGAATAGCAAGTAAACAAATCTATAGCATTTTGGGAAAGATGGAATGAAATTGACATGCATAGGTTAGGTGTTTATGTTTCCATTAATTATGATCTAAGTGAATCTGCGAAATATCTAACTTGAAATTCTAAATTGCTATATATTCATGCTATATGTTCTAACATATTATCCCATCTTTCATCCATGATGTTGAAGAAAAATTGCTACAACTACTTGATCCAGTTCATAGAGTCATTGTTTTTGTTTTTGTTTTTGTTTTTTGTTTAGTGCTTTACTCGAGGGCGAGTAAAGTTTAAGTTTAGAGGTGTTTGTTGAGTGTATTTTGGTACACTCTTTTGAGTCATTTTTAGTTAGTATTTTACTCTTTTCGTTTGTATTTAGTATAGTATTATGGTTGTTTTTCTTTCTTTTGAGTCACAGCGGTTCCAAAGGAGGAAATACATAATTGAGGATGAAATGAGCTCAATGAAGATGAAATTTGCACAAGCACAACCCAAGGAATGAAGCCTAAAATGTCTCAAGAAGAATAGAATAAATCAGGTGAAATCCGGACGAAAACATGTCAAGGGCCGAGGCTCAAGGCAAGGAAGGGCCGCGGCGCAGATGAGCCGCGGCTGAAGGAATTAGGGCCACGGCGTGAAAATTCCAGAGAGAAAGAAAAATATTCACCGTGCCAAGAGCCGCGGCGCCTGGATGAAGGGTCGCGGCTCCACAAAAGCAGAAACTGCCAGTGATTTCGAGCCATTTAGGGTCGCGGCTCTCGGCAGCAGAGACGCGGCTCCGACGCGGGATTTCCAGATTTTTGAGTCGAATTTGGCCAAGGGTAAAAGGGTCCGGAGCAAGGTTTTTCTCAAATATAAATACCCTAAACCCTGTCATACTTTATAACATACTTTAGAGAGGAGAACGGGCGCTACAAGCTACATAATTGGAGACTTTTGTTCAAGTTCTTTCTCTTTTCTTTACTGTAATTCAGTTTATATTGGATTGTAATTTAGTTCTTAGCATGACAATATTTAGGAGCTAATTAATTTATTAAGGTTTTCCGTCGAATCACTTGAAACTCTTTCATATAGTTAATGCATTATTAGTGATTTCTTCTTCAGTCATATTAAGATTTATTCAATAATTGTTTTGATTGCTTGATAATTAACTGATCACTAATTGTCATCACATATATGATTTCGAATCAAAATTCTGAAAGGTGAGATTTGAATATGTTGTAGTTGAATAGACATAGGTTAAAATCGTGGACGAAAGTACCTCGATACTTGTGTAATGTTTAGGGTTATTGTTCTTAATCCTCTTATGTGGTAAAATCTATCATAGAAATATAGAAGGTTTCTGCACATGATTGAGCTCTTGTATGTTCTACCCGGAATATAATGACAGCTTAGTTAACATGCTATCTTAATACGAAGAAGAATCATTAGCATTGCATTAACGCGTGAAAGAGTGGATAGTTGAGGAGATTGGAAGCTCTATCTCTATCATAACTGTTTTAAATCCTAAAGTATTTTCAACATTAGTTTTATTTATGCACTTTATTTTAATTCGTAGTTATAATTGTCAAATAAAATAACGTTAACCAAATAGATACCATAGAATAGATAATCAGTACTTGATAACAAGTCTCTGTGGACGATATTCGGTCTTACAGACTATATTACTTGAAGCGATACGTACACTTACGTAAGCACGTAGAAATAGCGCAACAGAAGCACAATTTATAGTAAATCAGAAGTTTACTACAGTAAATGACTATCATATTGAAGCTATAAATGATTGGATGACTAAATCATAGTGGGTAAGGAATATGTATTTGAAATGTTACCCTCTTTATTCTCCAAATTGTATTGCACAAATATGAGCATGATGAAATCACATGTCATGATAAACCAGATTTATTGTACAAAATAAAATTCATGTTATAGTAAACCAGGAGTTTACTGAAATAAATAGCACATGACATGGAAAACTTGAAGTTTTCTAGTACAAATAATTTTATCAATTGACGTGATAATTTTGGTTGTCCTGATTTAAATTTGATGTGCTAAGTTTGTATTCAAAAATATATTGAAAAACTAGAAGATTCTTCAAGAATTAATTTGCTTGTTTTCATGATAAGTTGATTACACCAG
This sequence comes from Przewalskia tangutica, assembly GCA_029844215.1. Classification (NCBI taxonomy): domain Eukaryota; kingdom Viridiplantae; phylum Streptophyta; class Magnoliopsida; order Solanales; family Solanaceae; genus Przewalskia; species Przewalskia tangutica. Next base: position 87,095,345 of record CM056734.1, read on the forward strand.
CTAATGTTGGGATCGAATTCCCTAAATTCTGAGAATATAAAAGGTGAATAAGGGCTCGTTCACCTGTTATGTGATGTCTTAAATAGATACATCGATAAGACGGTCACATGTGCGTTTATTGTCAACCTGCATTTTGACATTTACAAAGTTGCTTGCTCAAAATAATTGAGTTGATATTATAATTTTCATATTATGTAATTAAAATAATTCATCTTGTTAATGCTGGTTTATATTCAAGTTGGTTTAGTGTTTAATGCCTCTGATAAACAGCTAAACCATTGCGAATGAGAACAAAGCTTCATGTGTTGATCTGAAATATGATATATTGCATACAACTATGTTAGTATGCTTCAGACTAATAAATTATAATAAATTCTCCCCTCATAATTAATTCAAGGTCAGGAACCAAATGTTTTCATCTAATAATTTTATTGTGCGGTATATGATTAATAAATCTACCACGATGCACGCAGATAGATTCCCCAAAGAAGGTGAAAATGTATGTTAGTTTTTCTAACATAAAGGTAGAGATAATAAACAACTAAGAAATATATTGTAAATTATCATCAGTATGATCCTCGTTCAAACAATAATAAATGCTAAAATCATCTGTTGACCCAACTATTCTATATTTCAGCAGAAAGATGCTCCTAAATGTCCCTGAAGGACAAGATTTACAACATGTGTGAAGTATGGTAGACAAATCGATTTCAAACGCAATAATCCTTGAAAAAGAGAGGAGCAAATCATAAAAAAAAGGTAATGTGCTCTTGAAGAGCCTACGACATAATGTTAGGAATATTTTATATACGCCTTTTGAGTCATTTTTAGTTAGTATTTTATCCGTTTTTGTCCAAATATGTGTCGTGTTAGGATAGTTTTTCATTCTTTTGAGTCACGGTGGTTTAAAAAGGATTTGTGAAGAAAAGAAGCAAAAAGAGGGAAGAAAGGGAGGTTCCGGAGCCAAAAGAGACGAAAGTTGGCATCCCGGACGACGCGGCGCTGTGGCGCCAATCCATCAGAGACTGTAGGGCCACGGCGCCCAATGTACTGAGAAGTTGCAGGAGTTTCGGCGCCACGGCACCAGTCTGCAGGGCCGTGGCGCCAACGCGGGAATTTTGCCAAATCCGAGAAGGAATGGGCCAAGTCATAGAAGGAAAAGTGGGAAACATTTTGGGAGGCTATAAAAGTCCCTTTGGACAGATTTTTCAAGGGTGACACAATCTCTAATTCATCACATAACATAATTTCTTGGAGGCTTCAAGATTAGAGACTTGTTCTTAAGTATTTTTCTTTCTTTACTTTATTTACTTTCAGTTTATGTTGGATAATCTTTTGGTTCTTAGCATGTCTATGGCTAGGAGCTAAACTTTATTTAGAGTTTTCCTTTCGAATCGCTTGAACCTCGTCTTTATGACTTAATACATTAATTTGGTTTCTTCTGCATATAGTTAAGATTTATTCAATAGTTGTTTTGATTGCTTGGTAATTAACTGATCACTAGTTATCATCACTTATATGATTTCGAATCGAAATCCGAAAGGGGAGATTTGAATATGCTATACTTGAATAAACATAGGTTAAAATCGTGGACGAAAGTACCCCGATACTTGTGTAGTTTTATAGGTTATTGTTCTTAATCCTCCTATGTGATACAATCTGTCATAGAAATATAGAAGATTTCTACACCGGGGTTGAGTGTTTATATATCCTAACCAGAATATAAAACGGTCTAGTTAACCTGCTATTTTAACATAGAAGAAGAACATTTATTGTTGCATTAAGGATTAAGGCGAGTGGATAGTTGAGGAGATTGGAAGCCCTATTTCCACCATATCTGATTTAAGTAAAGTAATTTGGTTAACTTTTATAATTGTTCAGTAGTTCATAGATAAAAACCACAACAAAATATCGACAGCCAAATAGATACCATAGGATATATGTTTGGTAATTGAACACTAATCCCTAAGGACGATATTCGGTCTTACCTAGACTATATTACTTGTAACGATATGTACACTTGCGTTAAGCGTGTGGAAAATCACTAACAAGTTTTTGGCGCCGTAGCCGGGGATTGGCGTAGTTCAATATCAATTTATCTATTCTTAATTTCTAATTTGGTTTTTCTTTTATTTGTGGAACTGTGCGCCGTGATTCGTTTGTTGGTTTTGACCCATCTCAGGGATCCAGCAAACATGGACTACCACTATCACGGTTTACAGTACTATCAACAGCAATGTAACCCTCATGCCCCACAGGAAGAGCAGAATGGGTTGCGAGCGACCATACTCAGGCTAACTAAGCACCAAACTCAGTTCATGGATGAAACAACTCGCGGGCATGCTGAGCAACAGAATACAAAGGAATCACCCTGAAAATATTAGGACGAATCCAAAAGAGCAGCGTCAGGAAGTTGATCTAAGGAATGGAGAACTAGTGGAAGATAGCCCACCACCACCGTGTTCGGAGAAGGAAGACTCAGAAGGATCGCAGGATTCCCAGCACCGCGGAGCCACTGAGCAGGGCCGCGGCGCCGAAACATCAGACGACGTAATGATTGCTGGAGACCTTCATCCGAAACAAGGGACATTGCCAGCAGCTGTTGGAAATCCTCATGTTAATATACCATATCCTCAGAGGCTAAAGACAATTTCCCTTGAAAAATAGTTCTCTAAATTTCTGGAAGTTTTCAAACAACTGCAAATCAACATCCCATTTGATGAGGCTCTAGAGCAGATGTCTAGTTACGTAAAGTTCATGAAGGAAATTCTTAGTAAAAAAGGGAGGTTAGATAACTATGAAACAGTGGTGTTGAATGAGGAATGCATGACCTCTTTCCAGACACTCAAGGAGAGGCTAATCTCAGCACCTATAGTCATTGCACCAAACTGGGAGCTCCCATTTGAGCTAATGTGTGATGCAGGTGATTATGCAGTAGGAGCAGTTCTTGGGCAGAGAGTTGATAAGGTATTCAGATCCATTTACTATGCTAGAAAAACTCTTAATGATGCACAGTTGAATTATGCCACTACAGAGAAAAAGTTGCTAGCGATAGTTTACGCATTTGAGAAGTTCAAGCCATACCTAATTGGGAATAAGGTGATAGTGTACACTGACCACTGTTGACACCCAATTTTGACCCTCCCGTCCAGTCATTAACTATAAAATTAGACTAATTTCGTAAAATAATTTTTATGATTTTTTACAATAAATGCAGCAATAAAACATAAATACAGGCATAAATAAACAATTTAATAATGGCATCGCGTCTTACGTAGAGTTTTAAGCACTTAGAGTCCCGCGCCCGCATTTATTAACTTTAAGCTTTGTCATAATTCTTAAATAATTAATAAATGCATAAAATAAATAATTTAGCGATAACGTCGTGTCAGGTAGCATAGCCGCATTTATTAGTAATCATTTGTAATTTAAAATCAATTTTAATCTGATATATGCATTTAATAGCACCGCATTTATAAAGCTTTAAACGATTCTTAAATATCATACTCGCATTTAGCATTTAAATAATTTAATCTAAACTCAATTCAATTTTAATTTAACTTCGCAATAATGCAATAATAAGATTTTAATAGCGCCGCATTCTATAGCATTAAGCATTAATTAAATAACACACCCGCATTTATTTTATAACAATTAGATAATTTAATCACAATTTAAATATTTTAATTTATCAATAAATAATACACCTAAGGAATTAAATAACACACCCGCATTTATTTTATAACAATTAGATAATTTAATCACAATTAATTAATTACTTTGTCACTAATTAAAAGCCTAAAACTATTAATTAAATAGCATATTAATTATAACACTAACCTAAAATTAATACCCAATACCTAATTAATACTCAGCCCACCTTTTAATTTTTGCCCAGCCCAAACCCGCGACCCGCCAGCCCACTCGCCCCTCTATCCTATATCCGCCCAAACCCCTCAGCCCAATCCATTTTTCGCCCCTTCAGCCCTCTTCATCGTCTCCCTCGTCCAAAGCCTAAAAAAACACAGAACCCTAAAACCTCTGCTTTCGTCGCCCGGATTTCTCGCAGGAGAATCCGGGCCTTCCTTACCCATGCAAGCGCAGTCGACGTGTTCTTACCATAACCAAAACCAAACTTTCCTTTCTCCAACGACTTCTTACCTTAAACCCATTATCCACTTTCCTTCCTATTGCGAAATCTTCCACGAATCCCGATCGAATCAGCACCAAATCTCGTCCCAATCAGCCTTTAATTGCTTACCAATGTTAGAACCTAGAAGGAGGGCTATATAAGCACATGCAATAGACCAATCAAAGGGGCACCCTTGGCAGCAGTGTCGAACATAGGTCAGAGTCAGACGGCAATACAGAGCTAGAGAGGGTACCCATAGCATCGACGGGGACCTTGAGCAGAGTTTAGAACCCTTAGCCATAGTCAGCAACTCAGAAGGCATCGAACACCCTCGGCAACATTTAAGAAACACAGGGGGTGGAACATATAAGGCAGTGAAGGAAAGACAGACAAGTAGTCGAACAAAGGGCAGCAAGGCAGAGCTCAGGACAGCAGAGTTTAGTCGGGGAGAATCGACAGGCATCGGGAACCAGGGGACTCAGTACCTAGGCTACTAGCATCTCAAGAATAGGTAATCCGAATCCCTTCTCTCAATCTTAGCCAAAAAATCCGCAGACAGCTTTACCTTTTCATTCGCATCGCAAACCTAAAACCCGTCGAGTGAACCGACGACTTGATACGCTGCCCCGGGTCGCTGTCCGGAGAAGGTAAAAATTCACTCCTCCTTGCCTTCAGTTCATTCTGTATTCTTTTGTGCGAATTTGTGTTAATAATGTGTTAGTTCATTCGTGTGATTGTATTTGTTAGATGCTTAAAATGATATTTAGGGACTGATGTTGATAAGTCACAGACCATTAGTGGTTCTGTATGACCTACTGTTTTGTTCTAAGGGGTCATTTAACTATTTATGTATGTTGGCTATGTCTAAAAGGCTGATGATACCCCTGCCCTTTTCTGCTTAAGTATAAACTGCCTCCATGCTAGCATGTTAAGTCCAGATTGCATCATACCTTGATTGTTAAGTGGCCTGCATGCTGTCGAATCTGCCCTGTCTCCTCTGTTAGAATGAAAGGGCAAGTGAGTTTGATTAAGAGCATCTGTGAAATCATGTTTACGGGTTAATTTTAGTCATATGATGCATATAGTTCAACTTGCAGTCCTGTTTATCTTCCACAAATACGTGTGGAGTAATGGAAGTAGTTAAGATAACTGAGGTGGCTTAAAGGGTTCAGAAAATGATATCAGCAACTAATTCCATGCTTCGCTTACCTTGAGTTAAAAAATGCAGTAAAAACATGTAAGAATGTCTTTCTTTTCTTTAGAATAACTGAACAGAAGAGGTTAGTATTCAGTCACCATATGCCCCTGTTCTGCCTCTTACTTTGTCTTTGCCTACTGTTTATACCTGACTGGTGTACTTAGAGCAGATCTGAGCACTTACTGCAACAAGTATACTGATTGCACCATGTCTAACAGTCAAAACTACTAGTGTTAGCATCTCTCGGGTCATTTCCATGCCATATGAACATACGCACTTCGCGATCTCATATTTGAAAGATAATATGGCGGATATAATAGAACATAAGTTAAGAGTATATTGTGTCATTCGCCTCCATATCGGTTTACAAAGACACCTTAAGTCTTTGGAGTTAGTTGGTCCGTTATCCAAAATAGGCAAGATATATCATACTTTTATTATTTTTTAGAACTTGGTCATACATCACATATGTATTCGGTAAATCGCCTGCACATCATATTATGTGGCTATCTGTTAACAGATTTTGTTTCCTTTCTTCCAAATCTGAGCAGTCCATTTCTCTCGCTCCTATTTTGTCGTGTTCTAGACTGATTTGTGTGCCTTAGGTCTGTATTTTCCCTAAGTCCTATCTAAACTGATTTAGCTTCCTATGTGTGTTGATTTTGATTTACTATTAGCTGCCCTGTTTTGTTAAATAATAGATATAGGATATGCATCAAATCACTATTTACTGCTCAACAATTCTCATCTGTAACTCTATGAGTTTAAGGATCAGTATGAGGCTTACTAAAATCTTGAAATAACCCTCGAATCACAGCATACCGATTTGTAACAAGTATACTTGAACGTTCGTGGAAACTAATGTCCTAGAAGGATAGTTTGACTTGATAGGAATTCTAACATGAAATTAGAGTAGTATGTGATAAGTTATAACTAAAGATCCATAGTGCACTCACTGTTTTGAAATGGTATAGCTTGACTAAAGATGGTCCCTGACATGTTTGACCTTAAACCTGTCCATGTTCTTCCCGACTGATAGGATAGATGAATCGTAGTCGAAATGGTTTGTTCCGATACTGGGCCGCTTAAGGAAGACAAATAAGATGTGAGGAATCGCTTGCTTGCTTGAATGCGTAATCTGGACCGTGGAATGGAAGGGAATAGGTTGGAGTTTTGATTATTTCAAACAATTAAAAATGACATTCCGTGCTCGAGACCAATTTTCTTCATTTTTGGCATCTGTTGAGTACTTACGCATACTCTGTTGGTTCCTCTAACATGCTTACCTGCCTGCTGCCTAGTGATCCTCCCTGTTTTTTTTATGGATATTGGGCTTGAGATGCATTATGCTCACTTATTGATTGAGCTTGTTGCTTGCTGTTTTCTGCCCATTGCCATCTGCTTACTGCCTATGCCCCCCCCTGCATACACCCTGTCTGCTGCGTCGTTTCCATGCGCAACTTGGACCAGTCCCCATTTGGTACTTGTCTTTGCGTTGTCATTAGTCCATTGCGTATGCCCTCTGTAAAAATCTGAAAGCTAACATTCTATTGTTGTTTGTTGCGGCCAGTTACCAAGGCCTAATTTGGGCTGAATAACGTTGGGCCCTTGGTCAACTTCTATCATCTTAGAGATTAATTTAATTAAATATTAGCTAGAATATGCACATGTTCACTTATATTGTTTGGACATATACTAATCCTTGTCTTTCTTTATTTTTACATGGCACGCATCGGAGCAAAATAAAGAGTCTCACGGCGAGACTCATCGCAAGTCATTTCAAATGGCAACCCGCATCCGCGTTCGCATTCCCGCTTCAGAAACTCCTAGAAAAACAAATAGGACGGAGTCATCCGCTCCAATCCCTTCACTCTCTTAACTTTCTTGCCTCATTTTATGCCTTTATTTGTTTATTGTAATTTTATTATTTAATTTTGTAATTAATAGGATATCTAGAATTATTAGCCTTTAAACATATAAGTGGGGAGGTAATTCGAAGTTCATCGCTTAACTTACTTGCCTTTAGGACTGTTGAGCATGCCTAAATTCTGCAAAAAAATGATTTAAATGATTTAACTCGCATCATAAAACCAACATTTTTGTTTATTAAAATTCATAACAGATTTTTTCCTAAACCCTCAAGAATCGTCTTTAAGCATCTATAATACTGTACGCAGGTTAGGCAAGATTAATTTAGCTAGCAGTATACACAATTAGTCCGTAAATAATCTTTGCTTGAGCATATAATTAGTCCATAAAGCACCTGTAGCATCTTAGCATTTCTAGCACCTTTTAAGCACTCTTTAACATTTAGCATTCTTTTTGCACTTTTAGCACCATTTACCTTTAAAATTAATCTATAGCACTCTTAAGCACCTTTAGCCTTTTGGCCCCCTCTTAGCACTTTTAGCACCTTAAATATGCTAGCACTCCTTTTTGCACCTTTGACACCTTTCTTTTTAAGCTTTCTAAGCATGTTTTAAAACTTTAGCATTTTTTTAGCATTTTTAACCTTTTAGCACTTTTAATATTTTAGCACCCTTTTAAATACTTTAAGCCTTCCTTTAAACAATTAGCATCTTATTTATTTTTCTAACACTTTTTCTAAGCAGGAGCCCTTCTAGCATTTAATACCTTTAGCAACCTTTTACTTTAAGGCACCTTTTAAACATTTTAACATTTTAACATCTTAGCATTTTATTAAGCAGGTGGAGCTTTATTTTGCATTTTAAAAAAATTTAATAATTACCCTAGGTTTGGCAGGACAACCGCAAGTTAGCGGATCTTAGAGGGTGCCTAACCCCTTCCCTCTAGATTAATAAAGAACCCTTACCCAGAATCTCATTAAGTTTAGCAGACCATTAAAATGGAGTTAATGTTTTACTTCAAACTAGTTAAACATTTAGGTGTCCTAATTCACCCAATTAATTAGGTGGCGACTCCGCGAACCCTTAGCATTCTAGCAACCCTTTAGCATTTTAGCACCCTTTTAAACTTTAGCATCTTTTGCAATTTTAGCACCTTTTAGCATTATTATTTATTTTCTAACATTTGCATTTTGAGCAGGGTTCGCTTTTTAGAAAGTCGCGGTCGAAAAAGGGCGTGACAGAAATGGCGACTCCGCTGGGGATTTTAGGTTCTTAACCACAACAGACCTAGGGTTATTATTTGGCAATTATTTTGCATTTAATTTGTGTGTATTGTATTTTGTTTATTTTTTGCTACCTGTTTTACTGCTTTCCTTAAAATGGCATTCCGCTCATATTTCTTCCATTCTGGAAAATTCACACAAATCACACACTCACGCGCTGGTGTGCTCCGCGCACCCGCAAATTTCTTTCAAAAATATCCAAATTTTAGGAGAGTTGGCGCCTGCGCGGAGTTAGATCGGTTCGTCTGATCAGCCGCGTAGCCTTCTCACTCGAGTTTTCCGCTCGGGAACTCAAGGCCTAGAAAAAGCCAAATCTTAGAAACTTAAGATAGAGCTATACCACCCTTATTTTAGGGCATGCATGCATTTACCTTAGGTGGGTTGGTCCTTGGCATCGACACCACAATTAGGAAGACACCAAACTTGTCGACGGGTTTCTGAACCCAACGACCAACCAGCATATTATGTATAGCGTGGCAATGACAGACAAATCCAAACCCAATCATGACATGCTGAAATTGGGAAAAAGTGCACCGTCATTTGGTCGCCATTTCCAACAAAGGCATTATAGTTGGACGACTTGGACAAATCCGTCATAATCTCGCATAAGTGACGTTTAGGCTTACCTCTGGCATAAAGAGGTCCCCCTGCATGTTAGGAAACGTTTGAATGTGCTATGTGCGATATACCTGCTACATACCTGCAAATTATGTGCTTTATGCTAACACCGTTTGTTGCATTTTTTAGAAAATTTATCATCCTCCCCAAAGGGTCGGTTCGTATTTGACTCAACAATGTCGGAGCATCCACACTTCACCAGGTCCAAGGCAAGAAATGATGATATGGTAGCTCGGGCGCCCGAGCCAAATGGTTTGGAATTATTCACATGGTAGCACAACCTTCGAAGGGAGGAATATCACGATCGGGAAGAATGTATTGCACATTCCGCGACAAATTGTCGATATGCAGTTGAGATGGAGAGGCTACGAATCGACCAACCTATCCATTAGCTTGAATACCCCTATGCCAGATCAAAGGGCCACTACTTCACAAACCATCCCGGATCGACCTCCACCACCACATATCTCCCAGAACTCTCCACAAAGGCCACCAGTCACCGAACAAACCGCCCCTCGCCCAGCCAACCCTCAACCCCACCTTCAAATGACCCTCCTACTACCCATATACCTCGCCGCTTACTTCACCATAATCAGCCCTAATCGCCGTGCCAACCAATACCCACGCACCACACCCATTACCACCAAAGAAACAACCTGCATACTAACTTATGCAATGAAGCCCAGCCTTTTACCGTCCCCGTGCTTCACAAGAAGGGGATCATTACGAAGAAATGGAGAGGGAAGTCCGAGCCAAAATGGACGGGGCGTGGCCAAAGAAATTCATAGTCCGAAAGAAGCGATTCGGGCATGCGATCGGACAAAGGTCACGGGCGACTAGACTACGAGGATCTTTGCATGCATCCGCACGATGGAACCGCCATGGGATACAAGGTGCCGAAGTTTGAACTATTTGATGGAAAGGGAACCCCCGTGCCCACTTGAGGTAATATTGCGACACGCTAATCGGGGTAGGGAAGGACCCAGCGGTCATTATGAAGTTGTTCATTCGAGCTTGACCGTGAGGCACTAGATTGGTATACCACCAAGATCCGCGGAAATAGCACACCGGAATGCATCGCCCGGATTTTGTGAGCGATTCCATTTCAACACGTAAACCGCTGGATAGGTTCTACTTAATGAAGTTGGAGAAGAAGACTACAGAAACATTCAGAGAATACGCCATGAGGTGGCGTTCAGAGGCAGCGAAAGTGCAACCACCCATGGTGGAGAGTGAGATGACCACACTATTCGTGCAATCTTTGAAGGACGCAACCTACTATGAGCGGATGATAAGCGTCATCGGGCGGAATTTTGCGGAAGTTATTAGAATGGGCGACTTCGTAGAAGAAGGTATTAAAACTGGTAGGATTACAAATCTGGCAGCATTACAGGCAACTAATAAGGCGATTCAGTCAGGGACACTTGGGAGTACTTCACAGAGGAAGAAAGAGACAGTTTCCCCTTCCATGTTTGTACAAGAACGCAAACCCGAAGCATTTATGACATACCAAAACCCATCATACTACCCCAACTACCACACACTTATATATAACACTTCACAAGCACCCGTTTATCCTGCCCCGCATAGATCCACCCATCAAGCCCGCCAACAGAATAGAGCACCCAATGCACCCAGAGCAAATAAGAATTTTGAAGGAAAACCACCCAAAGTTCGCACCCCACTAGCTGAACCCATACCTCAAATATATGAAAGGTTGCGAGCTGCAGGCCTAATCCAACCGATTCCAGGAAGGATCCCTGACCCTATCCCAAGATGGTATGATGAGAACAAGCGCTGCGCGTATCACTCCAATGGACATGACACTGAAGGTTGCCACTCCTCGTGACGTAATCGAGGCACCGATCGCAGAAGGTAATTCAGCTAAAGGATCCTGCCCCAAATGTGCATGATAACCCCTTGCCAAACCACGGCCACGTCAATGTGCACCTGATAACCTTAGATGAGGAATACACTCCCCTGCCTATGCCCATTCCGCCCTCGAATCAGTCATTTATCCGAGCATGCACCACGCAGAGGCCAGAAGAGGGAGATAGCAGAGCATGAAGACCCAGCCATCCACGAAGCAGAGCATGAAGGCATATTGATTGGATTTGCACCCCTGTCTTGGTCCGCCTAGAGCCTGGATAGGAAAAGCGATTTATTTTAGCAGAATAATTTATAAACTCATATTTAAGCTTTAATAATGTTTTCTTTCGTTTTGCTTGTAATGAACTACGTTTGACCTGATTCCCTTAGTGGATACGTAGGCGGCCGTCTCGGCTTCGGTCCCACATCTAGAAATTTTAATTTTCCCAATATTCGCTTGTAATGAACTACGTTCGACCTGATTCCTCACGGGATACGTGGCGCCTAAATCGGCTTCCACACCATTAGGAAACTTTCCTTTGCTTTGAAAATGACAAGGATACACATAGCCTACAAGAACTACATCGAGACCCATTTTAGGCCGGACACCTTTTCAAAATCGGGAAAGTGTAGGAAACTGCATGCGGGTTGCAAGTCCAAACAAGCCAGGCACGCAGATATCAAGGAACAAGGCAGCGCAGTCAAATATGAATCGACCCCCAAAACTCACAAATTTTTCTTTCGAGCGCAGTGTCTTTAATATTAATGTATGTAAAGTGCAACACCAAGCGTAAAATACGATGAAAAGTCTCTTCGCATAAGCAGGAAAAGCAGCAAAGGCAGAGGATGACAACAATCCAAAGTCCGCAGCAAGAGCAGCAGCAGCAGAAGCGGCATCAACAATCGGCAATCAAAGTTCGTAGTTCCGCAACAAAACCTAGCGCATCAACTCGAGCATAAAGTCAAATTGGCAACCCACGATCGCACACAAAGAAAGGCATCATGGCAATTCGTCACCGCAACGTTCAAAGATGTCCGCAAAGACAACATCTCGTGGATGACATCTCTACCCATAAAATTGCACTTCTCATATGTATTTGTCATTTCATTTAAACAGTATACACTAACGCCTTTTCTCGCTTAGCTTGCAGGAGCATTTATTCTACAGGAGCAGCAGCGACACATCCAAGCAACGACGTGATCAGCAAGTCCACGCAACGACGCCAAGAAGAACACGCCCGCATAACGACGTAATCGAAGTCCACGCAACGACGCCAAAGAAGAACACGCCCGCATAACGACGTAATCGCAAGTCCATGCAACGACGCCAAAGAAGAACACGCCCGCATAACGACGTAATCAGCAAGTCCACGCAACGACGCCAGCAGCAACACGTCCACACAACGACGTGATAAGCAAGTCCACACAACGACGCCAAAGAAGAATACGCCCGCATAACGACGTAATCGAAGTCCAGGCAACGACGCCTTGAGCAACACGTCCACACAACGACGTGATCAGCAAGTCCACTCAACGACGCCAAAGAAGAACACGCCCGCATAACGACGTAATCAGCAAGTCCATGCAACGACGCCAGCAGCAACACGTCCAGACAACGACGTAATCAGCAAGTCCATGCAACGACGCCAACAGCAACACGTCCAGACAACGACGTAATCAGCAAGTCCACGCAACGACGCCAAAGAAGAACACGCCCGCATAACGACGCGTGATCAGCAAGTCCACGCAACGACACCAGCAGAATACGCCCGCATAAAGAACGCGACAAGACAAAGAAGTCCACGCAACGACGCCAGCAGCAACACGTCCAGGCAACGACGTTATCAGCACAACAAGTCTACGCAACGACGCCAAAGAAGAACACGCCCAGCAACGACGCTTATCAAAGACAACAAGCCCAAAAACGACGCCATCATCAGCATATCACATCCACGCAGGGACGATTTCTATACTCCCGAAATTGCATTTCTTACGCATGCTTTATTATTCTGTCTTAGCAGTTATGCACTAACTCTTTCTTGAGCTTTAGTCTACAGGGGGCAATTGCAGCAAGGACAACATACCCGCGTTCACAATCGCAACACGTCTGTGCAAGGACGAAAATCACAGCATTCGCAACATCGCATCAACACAGCAGGCATCACACTTTTGCAGGATAACCTTTTCTACTCACAGTTGCATTACTTTTAAAATTATACATCATCATTTTTTGCCTTAACAGTTATGCACTAACCGTTTGTTTAAGTCTTAGCATGCAGGAGCAGGAGCATAACGTGGATTTTCTCTACAAATAACCGGCAATTTGTTGGGGCCAACCTTCCCAACGACGCGTAGCGCCTGCCGCCGGCCCACTCGCCCACATCACCGTAGAACCCAGCACCACAAGCCATAGCAGTACACTCCAGTTTCAAGCCAGTTATATTATTTTAATTTTTACAACATAGTCCAGTGTCATCATAACTCGACATCGACAAATTTTAAGTCCGCTAGCCCGCTGATGTTTTGACCAAGGTAGCCCAAAGGTCGCCATAACTCGACACCGGGACAACTTTGAGTCCGCGTTAGCCCGCTCGTGTTTTGACCACGGTAGCCCAAAGGTCGCCATAACTCGACACTGGGACCGCTTTAAGTCCGCGTTAGCTCGCTGGTGTTTTGACTATATTAACCCAAAGGTCGCCATAACTCGACATCGACGCTTTTTATTTTCGGCCACTTGTCCACTTGCCCAACATTTTTTGCAATTCCGGAGATCGAGACAAAATTGGCTATGAGTCAACGTCTTTGTCCGAAGATTCTTCCATCATCTCCATACAAAGAGGGACAGTTGTTGACACCCAATTTTGACCCTCTCGTCCAGTCATTAACTATAAAATTAGACTAATTTCGTAAAATAATTTTTATGATTTTTTACAATAAATGCAGCAATAAAACATAAATACAGGCATAAATAAACAATTTAATAATGACATCGCGTCTTACGTAGAGTTTTAAGCACTTAGAGTCCGGCGCCCGCATTTATTAACTTTAAGCTTTGTCGTAATTCTTAAATAATTAATAAATGCATAAAATAAATAATTTAGCGATAACGTCGTGTCAGGTAGCATAGCCGCATTTATTAGTAATCATTTGTAATTTAAAATCAATTTTAATCTGATATATGCATTTAATAGCACCGCATTTATAAAGCTTTAAACGATTCTTAAATATCATACTCGCATTTAGCATTTAAATAATTTAATCTAAACTCAATTCAATTTTAATTTAACTTCGCAATAATGCAATAATAAGATTTTAATAGCGTCGCATTCTAGAGCATTAAGCATTAATTAAATAACACACCCGCATTTATTTTATAACAATTAGATAATTTAATCACAATTTAAATATTTTAATTTATCAATAAATAATACACCTAAGGAATTAAATAACACACCCGCATTTATTTTATAACAATTCGATAATTTAATCACAATTAATTAATTACTTTGTCACTAATTAAAAGCCTAAAACTATTAATTAAATAGCATATTAATTATAACACTAACCTAAAATTAATACCCAATACCTAATTAATACTCAGCCCACCTTTTAATTTTTGCCCAGCCCAAACCCGCGACCCGCCAGCCCACTCGCCCCTCTATCCTATATCCGCCCAAACCCCTCAGCCCAATCCATTTTTCGCCCCTTCAGCCCTCTTCATCGTCTCCCTCGTCCAAAGCCTAAAAAAACACAGAACCCTAAAACCTCTGCCGCCTGATTTCTCGCAGGAGAATCCGGCCCTTCCTTACCCATGCAAGCGCAGTCGACGTGTTCTTACCATAACCAAAACCAAACTTTCCTTTCTCCAACGACTTCTTACCTTAAACCCATTATCCACTTTCCTTCCTATTGCGAAATCTTCCACGAATCCCGATCGAATCAGCACCAAATCTCGTCCCAATCAGCCTTTAATTGCTTACCAATGTTAGAACCTAGAAGGAGGGCTATATAAGCACATGCAATAGACCAATCAAAGGGGCACCCTTGGCAGCAGTGTCGAACATAGGTCAGAGTCAGACGACAATACAGAGCTAGAGAGGGTACCCATAGCATCGACGGGGACCTTGAGCAGAGTTTAGAACCCTTAGCCATAGTCAGCAACTCAGAAGGCATCGGACACCCTCGGCAGCATTTAAGAAACACAGGGGGTGGAACATATAAGGCAGTGAAGGAAAGACAGACAAGCAGTCGAACAAAGGGCAGCAAGGCAGAGCTCAGGACAGCAGAGCTCAGTCGGGGAGAATCGACAGGCATCGGGAACCAGGGGACTCAGTACCTAGGCTACTAGCATCTCAAGAATAGGTAATCTGAATCCCTTCTCTCAATCTTAGCCAAAAAATCCGCAGACAGCTTTACCTTTTCATTCGCATCGCAAACCTAAAACCCGTCGAGTGAACCGACGACTTGATACGCTGCCCCGGGTCGCTGTCCGGAGAAGGTAAAAATTCACTCCTCCGCCTTCGCTCATTCTCAGATTCTTTGTGCGAATTTGTGTTAATAATGTGTTAGTTCATTCGTGTGATTGTATTTGTTAGATGCTTAAAATGATATTTAGGGACTGATGTTGATAAGTCACAGACCATTAGTGGTTCTGTATGACCTACTGTTTTGTTCTAAGGGGTCATTTAACTATTTATGTATGTTGGCTATGTCTAAAAGGCTGATGATACCCCTGCCCTTTTCTGCTTAAGTATAAACTGCCTCCATGCTAGCATGTTAAGTCCAGATTGCATCATACCTTGATTGTTAAGTGGCTCGTCATGTCGACCGCCTCGCCTCTCTGTTAGAATGAAAGCGCAAGTGAGTTTGATTAAGAGCATCTGTGAAATCATGTTTACGGGTTAATTTTAGTCATATGATGCATATAGTTCAACTTGCAGTCCTGTTTATCTTCCACAAATACGTGTGGAGTAATGGAAGTAGTTAAGATAACTGAGGTGGCTTAAAGGGTTCAGAAAATGATATCAGCAACTAATTCCATGCTTGTCTGTTTACCTTGAGTTAAAAAATGCAGTAAAAACATGTAAGGATGTCTTTCTTTTCTTTAGAATAACTGAACAGAAGAGGTTAGTATTCAGTCACCATATGCCCCTGTTCTGCCTCTTACTTTGTCTTTGCCTACTGTTTATACCTGACTGGTGTACTTAGAGTAGATCTGAGCACTTACTGCAACAAGTATACTGATTGCACCATGTCTAATACCAAAACTACTAGTGTTAGCATCTCTCGTCATTTCCATGCCATATGAACACGCACTCGCCGTGATCTCATATTTGAAAGATAATATGGCGGATATAATAGAACATAAGTTAAGAGTATATTGTGTCATTCGCCTCCATATCGGTTTACAAAGACACCTTAACCTGTTAAGTGCTGGAGTTAGTTGGTCCGTTATCCAAAATAGGCAAGATATATCATACTTTTATTATTTTTTAGAACTTGGTCATACATCACATATGTATTCGGTAAATCGCCTGCACATCATATTATGTGGCTATCTCATAATGATTTTGTTTCCTTTCTTCCAAATCGAGTGCAGTCTGTTCCCGCCTCCTATTTTGTCGTGTTCTAGATCGATTTGTGTGCCTTAGGTCCGTATTTTCCTAAGTCCTATCTAAACCGATTAGCTTCCTATGTGTGTTGATTTTGATTTACTATTAGCTGCCCTGTTTTGTTAAATAATAGATATAGGATATGCATCAAATCACTATTTACTGCTCAACAATTCTCATCTGTAACTCTATGAGTTTAAGGATCAAGATGAGGCTTACTAAAATCTTGAAATAACCCCGAACTGCATGTGCATACCTGATTTGTAACAAGTATACTTGAATCGGTTCAGTGGAAACTAATGTCCTGTAAGGATAGTTTGACTTGATAGGAATTCTAACATGAAATTAGAGTAGTATGTGATAAGTTATAACTAAAGATCCATAGTGCACTCACTGTTTTGAAATGGTATAGCTTGACTAAAGATGTTCCCTGACATGTTTGACCTTAAACTGTCCATGTTCTTCCGATCGATAGGATAGATACCGTAGTCAGAGCTTGTTTGTTCCAAATACTGGGCCGCCTTTAAGGAAGACAAATAAGATGTGAGGAATCGCTTGCTTGCTTGAATGCAGAATCTCGACCGTGGAATGGAAGGGAATAGGTCGAGTTTTGATTATTTCTCAAACAATTAAAAATGACATTCCGTGCTCGAGACCAATTTTCTTCATTTTTGGCATCCGCTGAGTACTTACGCATACTCGTTGGTTCCTCTAACATGCTTACCGCCACGCCTAGTGATCCTCCCTGTTTTTTATGGATATTGGGCTTGAGATGCATTATGCTCACTTATTGATTGAGCTTGTTGCTTGTCGCTTTTCGCCCATTGCCATCCGCATCGCCTATGCCCTCGCATACACCCCGCTCCGCCGCTGCTGCTCGCTCGCAACTCGACCACCCCCATTTGGTACTTGTCTTTGCGTTGTCATTAGTCCATTGCGTATGCCCTCCGTAAAAATCTGAAAGCTAACATTCTATTGTTTGTTGCGCCGCTACTAAGGCCTAATTTCAATAATAACGCTGGGCCCTCGTCAACTTCTATCATCTTAGAGATTAATTTAATTAAATATTAGCTAGAATATGCACATGTTCACTTATATTGTTTGGACATATACTAATCCTTGTCTTTCTTTATTTTTACATGGCACGCATCGGAGCAAAATAAAGAGTCTCACGGCGAGACTCATCGCAAGTCATTTCAAATGGCAACCCGCATCCGCGTTCGCATTCCCGCCTAAACTCCTAGAAAAACAAATAGGACGGAGTCATCCGCTCCAATCCCTTCACTCTCTTAACTTTCTTGCCTCATTTTATGCCTTTATTTGTTTATTGTAATTTTATTATTTAATTTTGTAATTAATAGGATATCTAGAATAATTAGCCTTTAAACATATAAGTGGGGAGGTAATTCGAAGTTCATCGCTTAACTTACTTGCCTTTAGGACTGTTGAGCATGCCTAAATTCTGCAAAAAATGATTTAAATGATTTAACTCGCATCATAAAACCAACATTTTTGTTTATTAAAATTCATAACAGATTTTTTCCTAAACCCTCAAGAATCGTCTTTAAGCATCTATAATATTGTACGCAGGTTAGGCAAGATTAATTTAGCTAGCAGTATACACAATTAGTCCGTAAATAATCTTTGCTTGAGCATATAATTAGTCCATAAAGCACCTGTAGCATCTTAGCATTTCTAGCACCTTTTAAGCACTCTTTAACATTTAGCATTCTTTTTGCACTTTTAGCACCATTTACCTTTAAAATTAATCTATAGCACTCTTAAGCACCTTTAGCCTTTTGGCCCCCTCTTAGCACTTTTAGCACCTTAAATATGCTAGCACTCCTTTTTGCACCTTTGACACCTTTCTTTTTAAGCTTTCTAAGCATGTTTTAAAACTTTAGCATTTTTTTAGCATTTTTAACCTTTTAGCACTTTTAATATTTTAGCACCCTTTTAAATACTTTAAGCCTTCCTTTAAACAATTAGCATCTTATTTATTTTTCTAACACTTTTTCTAAGCAGGAGCCCTTCTAGCATTTAATACCTTTAGCAACCTTTTACTTTAAGGCACCTTTTAAACATTTTAACATTTTAACATCTTAGCATTTTATTAAGCAGGTGGAGCTTTATTTTGCATTTTAAAAAAATTTAATAATTACCCTAGGTTTGGCAGGACAACCGCAAGTTAGCGGATCTTAGAGGGTGCCTAACCCCTTCCCTCTAGATTAATAAAGAACCCTTACCCAGAATCTCATTAAGTTTAGCAGACCATTAAAATAGAGTTAATGTTTTACTTCAAACTAGTTAAACATTTAGGTGTCCTAATTCACCCAATTAATTAGGTGGCGACTCCGCGAACCCTTAGCATTCTAGCAACCCTTTAGCATTTTAGCACCCTTTTAAACTTTAGCATCTTTTGCAATTTTAGCACCTTTTAGCATTATTATTTATTTTCTAACATTTGCATTTTGAGCAGGGTTCGCTTTTTAGAAAGTCGCGGTCGAAAAAGGGCGTGACAGAAATGGCGACTCCGCTGGGGATTTTAGGTTCTTAACCACAACAGACCTAGGGTTATTATTTGGCAATTATTTTGCATTTAATTTGTGTGTATTGTATTTTGTTTATTTTTTGCTACCTGTTTTACTGCTTTCCTTAAACTGGCATTCCGCTCATATTTCTTCCATTCTGGAAAATTCACACAAATCACACACTCACGCTATTTGGTGTGCTCGCGCACCCGCAAATTTCTTTCAAAAATATCCAAATTTTAGAGAGTTACGCCGCGCGAGTTAGATCGGTTCGTCTCGATCACCGCGTAGCCTTCTCACTCGAGTTTTCCGCCGGGAACTCAAGGCCTAGAAAAAGCCAAATCTTAGAAACTTAAGATGAGCTATACCACCCTTATTTTAGTGGCATGCATTTACCTTAGGTGGGTTGGTCCTTGGCATCGACACCACAATTAGGAAGACACCAAACTTGTCGACGAGTTTCTGAACCCAACGACCAACCAGCATATTATGTATAGCGTGGCAATGACAGACAAATCCAAACCCAATCATGACATGCTGAAATTGGGAAAGTGCACCGTCATTTGGTCGCCATTTCCAACAAAGGCATTATAGTTGGACGACTTGGACAAATCCGTCATAATCTCGCATGAGTGACGCTAGGCTTACCTCCGCATAAAGAGGTCCCCGCATGTTAGGAACGCTTGAATGTGCTATGTGCGATATACCTGCTACATACCTGCAAATTATGTGCTTTATGCTAACACCGTTTGTTGCATTTTTTAGAAAATTTATCATCCTCCCCAAAGCGGCCGGTTCAGATTTGACTCAACAATGTCGAGCATCCACACTTCACCGTGTCCAAGGCAAGAAATGATGATATGACTGGCTCTGGGGCGCTCGAGCCAAATGGTTTGGGAATTATTCCCGTCACAAATGTAACCTTCGTAGGAGGAATATCACCAATGTGAAGAATGTATTGCAAACCGCCGCAACAAATTGTCGATATGCAGTTGAGATGGAGAGGCTACTAATCGACCAACCTATCCATTAGCTTGAATACCCCTATGCCGCATCAAAGGGCCACTACTTCACAAACCATCCTGCATCGACCTCCACCACCACATATCTCCTAACTCTCCACAAAGGCCACCACCACCGAACAAACCGCCCGCCCACCAACCTCAACCCCACCTTCAAATGACCCTCCTACTACCCATATACCTCACCCCGCCGCACTTCACCATAATCAGCCCTAATCGCCAAAGTGCCAACCAATACCCACGCACCACACCCATTACCAAATTTCAAAGAAACAACCTGCATACCTAACTTACGCAATGTAAGCCCACCTTTTACCGCCCCCGTGCTTCACCAAGAAGCGGATCATTACGAAGAAATGGAGAGGAAGTCCGAGCCAAATGGACGAGGACGTGGCCAAAGAAATTCATAGTCCGAAAGAAGCGATTCGGCACGCGATCGGACAAAGGTCACGGCGACTAGACTACGAGCATCTTTGCATGCATCCGCACGGAACCGCCATGGGATACAAGGTGCCAAGTTTGAACTATTTGATGGAAAAGGAACCCCGTGCACACTTGAGGTCATATCGACAAGCTAATCGGGGTAGGAAGAACCCAATGGCCATTATGAAGTTGTTCATTCGAGCTTGACCGCGAGGCACTAGATTGGTATACCACCAAGATCCGCGAAATGGCACACCGGAATGCATTGCCCGTGATTTTGTGGAGCGATTCCATTTCAACACGTAAACCGCTGGATAGGTTCTACTTAATGAAGTTGGAGAAGAAGACTACGTAAACATTCGCAGAATACGCCATGAGGTGGCGTTCAGAGGCGCGAAGTGCAACCACCCATGGTGGAGAGTGAGATGACCACACTATTCGTATCCTTGAAGGACGCAACCTACTATGAGCGGATGATAAGCGCCATCGGGCGGAATTTGCGGAAGTTATTAGAATGGGCGACTTCGTAGAAGGTATTAAACCGGTAGGATTACAAATGGCAAAGATTACAGCAACTAATAAGGCGATTCATCAGGACACTGGGAGTACTTCACAGAGGAAGAAAGAGACGCTTCCCTTCCATGTTTGTACAAGAACGCAAACCCAAGCATTTATGACATACCAAACCCATCATACTACCCCAACTACCACACACTTTATATATAACACTTCACAAGCACCCGTTTATCCTGCCCCGCATAGATCCACCCATCAAGCCCGCCAACAGAATAGAGCACCCAATGCACCCAGAGCAAATAAGAATTTTGAAGGAAAACCACCCAAAGTTCGCACCCCACTAGCTGAACCCATACCTCAAATATATGAAAGGTTGCGAGCTGCAGGCCTAATCCAACCGATTCCAGGAAGGATCTCTGACCCTATCCCAAGATGGTATGATGAGAACAAGCGCCAGATCACCCAATAGCCCAGACATGACATCAAGGTTGCCACTCCTCGTGACGTAATCGAGGCAATCGCTCCCGCCTCCTATTTTGTCGTGTTCTAGACTGATTTGTGTGCCTTAGGTCTGTATTTTCCCTAAGTCCTATCTAAACTGATTTAACTTCCTATGTGTGTTGATTTTGATTTACTATTAGCTGCCCTGTTTTGTTAAATAATAGATATAGGATATGCATCAAATCACTATTTATCGCTTCAACAATTCTCATCTCAGAACTCTATGAGTTTAAGGATCAAGATGAGGCTTACTAAAATCTTGAAATAACCTCGAATCCGCTTACAGCATACCGATTTGTAACAAGTATACTTGAACTGGTTCAGAAACTAATGTCCTGTAGGATAGTTTGACTTGATAGGAATTCTAACATGAAATTAGAGTAGTATGTGATAAGTTATAACTAAAGATCCATAATGCACTCACTGCTTTGAAATGGTATAGCTTGACTAAAGATGTTCCCGACATGTTTGACCTTAAACTGTCCATGTTCTCCCGATCGATAGGATAGATACCGTAGTCGGTAGCTTGTTTGCTCCAATACTGGGCCGCCTAAGGAAGACAAATAAGATGTGAGGGAATCGCTTGCTTGCTTGAATGCGTAATCTGGACCAGGAATGGAAGGGAATAGGTCGGAGTTTTGATTATTTCAAACAATTAAAAATGACATTCCGTGCTCGAGACCAATTTTCTTCATTTTTGGCATCCGCTGAGTACTTACGCATACTCGTTGGTTCCTCTAACATGCTTACCGCCACGCTAGTGATCCTCCTTTTTTATGGATATTGGGCTTGAGATGCATTATGCTCACTTATTGATTGAGCTTGTTGCTTGTCGCTTGTCGCTTCGCCCATTGCCATCTTCACGCCTATGCCCCTCGCATACACCCCGCTGCGTCGCTGCTCGCAACTCGACCAGTCCCATTTGGTACTTGTCTTTGCGTTGTCATTAGTCCATTGCGTATGCCCTCTGTGAAAATCTGAAAGCTAACATTCTATTGTTGTTTGTCGCGCCGCTACTAAGGCCTAATTTGGGTAATAACGTTGGGCCCTCGTCAACTTCTATCATCTTAGAGATTAATTTAATTAAATATTAGCTAGAATACGCATGTTCACTTATATTGTTTGGACATATACTAATCCTTGTCTTTCTTTATTTTTACATGGCACGATCGGAGCAAAATAAAGAGTCTCACTACGAGACTCATCGCAAGTCATTTCAAATGGCAACCCGCATCCGCGTTCGCATTCCCGCTTCAGAAACTCCTAGAAAAACAAATAGGACGGAGTCATCCGCTCCAATCCCTTCACTCTCTTAACTTTCTTGCCTCATTTTATGCCTTTATTTGTTTATTGTAATTTTATTATTTAATTTTGTAATTAATAGGATATCTAGAATAATTAGCCTTTAAACATATAAGTGGGGAGGTAATTCGAAGTTCATCGCTTAACTTACTTGCCTTTAGGACTGTTGAGCATGCCTAAATTCTGCAAAAAATGATTTAAATGATTTAACTCGCATCATAAAACCAATATTTTTGTTTATTAAAATTCATAACAGATTTTTTCCTAAACCCTCAAGAATCGTCTTTAAGCATCTATAATACTGTACGCAGGTTAGGCAAGATTAATTTAGCTAGCAGTATACACAATTAGTCCGTAAATAATCTTTGCATGAGCATATAATTAGTCCATAAAGCACCTGTAGCATCTTAGCATTTCTAGCACCTTTTAAGCACTCTTTAACATTTAGCATTCTTTTTTTGCACTTTTAGCACCATTTACCTTTAAAATTAATCTATAGCACTCTTAAGCACCTTTAGCCTTTTGGCCCCCTCTTAGCACTTTTAGCACCTTAAATATGCTAGCACTCCTTTTGCACCTTTGACACCTTTCTTTTTTAAGCTTTCTAAGCATGTTTTAAAACTTTAGCATTTTTTTAGCATTTTTAACCTTTTAGCACTTTTAATATTTTAGCACCCTTTTAAATACTTTAAGCCTTCCTTTAAACAATTAGCATCTTATTTATTTTTCTAACACTTTTTCTAAGCAGGAGCCCTTCTAGCATTTAATACCTTTAGCAACCTTTTACTTTAAGGCACCTTTTAAACATTTTAACATTTTAACATCTTAGCATTTTATTAAGCAGGTGGAGCTTTATTTTGCATTTTAAAAAATATAATAATTACCCTAGGTTTGGCAGGACAACCGCAAGTTAGCGGATCTTAGAGGGTGCCTAACCCCTTCCCTCTAGATTAATAAAGAACCCTTACCCAGAATCTCATTAAGTTTAGCAGACCATTAAAATGGAGTTAATGTTTTACTTCAAACTAGTTAAACATTTAGGTGTCCTAATTCACCCAATTAATTAGGTGGCGACTCCGCGAACCCTTAGCATTCTAGCAACCCTTTAGCATTTTAGCACCCTTTTAAACTTTAGCATCTTTTGCAATTTTAGCACCTTTTAGCATTATTATTTATTTTCTAACTTTTTATTAAGCAGGGTTCGCTTTTTAGAAAGTCGCGGTCGAAAAAGGGCGTGACAACCACTCTATTATAAAGTACTTGATGACAAAGAAGGACGCAAAACCCCGTTTTATCCGATGGGTGATGTTATTACAAGAATTTGACATGGAAATCTGTGATAAGAAGGGAACAGAGAACTCGGTTGCTGACCACCTATCAAGGCTTGAAAACAAAGAGATCCAGAATACCAAGGATGTGCAGATAAATGATCACTTCCCAGATGAGAAACTATTTCAGGTAAGCATTGTCTTTAATTTACCTTGGTACGTTGATTTTGTTAATTTTCTTGCAGCTAAGGTAGTACCCCCAGGATTGACAAGACAGCAGGTGAAGAGGTTCTACTCAGAGGTAAAACATTACTATTGGGAGGAGTCAATCCTATACAAGCACTGAGCCGACCAAGTCATCAGGCGATGTATACCAGAGGATGAGATGCACCAGATTCTCACCTATTGTCACACCTTACAATGTGGTGGGAATTTTGGGGCATCAAGAACAGCCGCCAAAGTACTGCAGAGTGGGTTCTATTGGCCATCCCTTTTCAAAGATGCCAACACCTTTGTGAAAGGTTGTGATCGTTGTCAATGAACGGAGAACATATCAAGGCAAAATGAAATGCCCTTGAATGGGATCTTGGAGGTGGAACTGTTTGATGTGTGGGGGATCGACTTCGTGGGTCCATTCCCGTCGTCCTTTGGAAATCAATACATTCTTCTTGCAGTGGATTATGTGTCCAAATGGGTAGAAGCAGTAGCCACTAAATAAAATGACAGTAAGACAATCCAAAGGTTCCTCCAAAAGAACATATTCACAAGTTTTGGTACCCCTAGGGCCATCATCAGTGATGAAGGAAGCCACTTTTGCAACAAGCAGCTTGATACACTACTTTTCCGCTATGGAGTCTACCACCGTACCACATTGCCCTACCATCCTCAGGTGAATGGGCAGGCATAAATTTCTAATAGGGAAGTGAAAAACATACTGGAAAAGACTATGGATGGCTCAAGGAAAAATTGGTATATCAAGTTGGATGACGCACTATGGGCGTATAGAACAGCGTTCAAAACTCCCATTGGAATGTCGCCATATCGATTGGTTTTTGGGAAAGCATGTCATCTGCCAGTAGAGTTAGAACACAGGGCTTATTAGGCAATGAAGAAGAAGAAGAACATGGATGCCAAGGCAGCAGGGCAGAAGAGGTTGCTACAGCTGAGTGAGTTGGATGAATTCAGATACAACACTTATGAGAATGCAAAGATCTACAAGGAAAGAACCAAGGCATGGCATGATAAGAGCTTGGTCCCTAAAGATTTCCAATTAGGACAACAAGTTCTCTTATTCAACTCAAGGTTGAGGCTTTTTCCAGGCAAGCTCAAATCTCGATGGTCAGGCCCATACACTGTTGAAAGAGTATTTCCATATAGTGCAGTTGAAGTAAGATGGAGAGAGGGAGCCCCATTCAAAGTGAACGGACAGAGGTTGAAACCCTACTTAATCAATGACATGGAATATGTGAGCTGTGTGACCAATCTCAAGCCAATATAAAGAGAAACCGGCGTCTGGCTACAAGACGTTAAAGACAGCGCTTGTTGGGAGGCAACCCAACACTTTAGAAAGTTTGTTAGTTTTTCTCATGAACAGACTCACAATCTTGAAATCCCAAGAAAATTACGGACTAGAAGCAGAGAGGGAGCCGCAGGAAAAATGGCGTCGTGGCGCCAGACATCAGTGTCGCGGCGTCTAAAGATCAGAGATCCCGCAGAAGTTTGGGCGCCACGGCTCCGAAATGCAGGGTCGCGGCGTCTATCGAAGATTCTCTGCCATGCACTATCATCCACCGCCACCATTTTAAACCACAATTCTGTAAGTAGTCCCGTCTTTTTTTTTAGTCTTGTACATATTGGGGACAATGTGTGATTTACGTTTGGGGGGTTCTTAGTTTATTTTGTTTATTTTTGAGTCTTTTTGTTGTTTTTTTTATGTTTTATATGAGTCTAATTTTTTTTATGATCATGCGTGATGTAGTTACTTGAAGCCTAGTGAAGTAAAGTGGGATAATGTAATGGAATTAGAAGCAGAAAAATCTGAACGCTTAAGTTAGGTATGCCAAGAACTCATGAAATCAAAGTATTTGGGGTATTTGTGCTTGATTTATGCATTGTTAATGATAAAGCCTATATGTCTACTTGCTTGTTATTTGAGATGAAATAGTTAGGATGTACATGTTAGGGAGATGACTCAGACATTTCTTTGTTAGCCCTTCTTACCATTCACTATCTACTCCTGACAATAAATTGTATCCCTAGTCAGCCCCTTTTAGCCTAAAATAAGATCTTTTCTTTGACACCCTATAATTCCATGTTTGTGTCATAAGTGAAAAATTGAAGATGTTTGGAATGAAAAGTGTTGAAAAAGAGACAACAAGAGAGTGAACAAATATATGCACCCCAATGAAAATAAATAGGCAAAAGCCTAAGTTTGGGGGTGCTTGTTATTCATAATGCACCTCATTCTCTCAAAACAAAAGAGGGAAAAGATAGGTATGAGGTTAGAAAAGGAAATCAAAGGAAGGAAAAAAGTTGAAAGAAAAAGAGCTTATGGTACGTAATTTGAGCCTAAATGCCTATTTTTACCTACCCTTGCCTAAGCCTACATTACAACCCTGAAAAGTATTGAAGATCTCTAGTATGTGTATCTATGATTAGTGGAGAATAGCAAGTGAACATGCCATAGAATTTTGAATTTGACATGCATAGGTTAAGTATTCCTTCTTCCATTGAGCATGATTGAACTGAGTTTGTGAAATATCTGACTTGAGAGTTTAGAATGCTAAAAATCCATGCTATACATGTTCCTGCATATTATCCTACTAACCTTCATGCTTTTCTAGTGACATTTGTGCAGCAGGTTGACCAGTGTCGTTGAGTCTGTTATTTTCTTTTCTTTTCTTTCGTGTCTTTGTTTCTATTTTTGATCTTTACTCGAGGGCGAGCAAAAGTTAAGTTTGGGGGTGTTTGTTAGACATAATTTATATACGCCTTTTAAGTCATTTTTAGTTAGCATTTTACCCGTTTTTGTCCAAATATGTGCCGTGTTAGGATAGTTTTTTTTTCTTTTGAGTCACAGTGGTTTAAAAAGGCAACGTGGAGAAAAGAAGTAAAAAGAGGGCAGAAAAGGAGGTTCCTGAGCCAAAAGAGACGAAAGTTGGCATCCCGGACGAGAACATGGCGGCGCCATGGCGCCAATCCATCAGAGACTGCAGGGCTACGGCGCCCAATGTACTGAGAAGCTGCAGGAGTTTCGGCTCCACGGCGCCAGTCTGCAGGGCCACGACGCCCAATGTACTGAGAAGCTGCAGGAGTTTCGGCGCCACGGCGCCAGTCTGCAGGGCCGTGGCGCCAACGCGGGAATTTTTCCAAATCAGAGAAGGAATGGGCCAAGGCATAGAAGGAAAAGTGGGACACGTTTTGGGAGGCTATAAAAGGCCCATTGGGCAGATTTTTCAAGGGTGACACAATCCCTAATTCATCACATAACATAATTTCTTGGAGGCTTCAATATTAGAGACTTGTTCTTAAGTATTTTTCTTTCTTTACTATATTTACTTTCAGTTTATGTTGGATAATCTTTTGGTTCTTAGCATGTCTATGGCTAGGAGCTAAACTTTATTTAGGGCATTCCTTTTGAATCGCTTGAACCTCGTATTTATGACTTAATGCATTAATTTGGTTTCTTCTTCATATAGTTAAGATTTATTCAATAGTTGTTTTGATTGCTTGGTAATTAACTGATCACTAGTTATCATCACTTATATGATTTCGAGTCGAAATCCGAAAGGGGAGATTTGAATATGCTATAGTTGAATAAACATAATTAAAATCGTGGACGAAAGTACCTCGATACTTGTGTAGTTTTATAGGTTATTTTTATTAATCCTCCTATATGGTAAAATCTGTCATAGAAATATAGAAGATTTCTGCACCGGGGTTTAGTGTTTATATATCCTAACCAGAATATAAAACGGTCTAGTTAACCTGCTATTTTAACATAGAAGAAGAACATTTATTGTTGCATTAAGGATTAAGGCGAGTGGATAGTTGAGGAGATTGGAAGCCCTATTTCCATCATATCTGATTTAAGTAAGGTAATTTAGTTAACTTTTACAATTGTTCAGTAGTTCATAGATAAAAACCACAACAAAATATCGACAGCCAAATAGATACCATAGGATAGATGTTTGGTAATTGAACACTAATCCCTGAAGATGTTATTCGGTCTTACCTAGACTATATTACTTGTAACGATACGTACACTTGCGTTAAACGTGTGGAAAATCGCTAACACATAACACTTCATAAAACCTCGTACGAGGTTCATGTACCTGAAAAATAATAAAGTGATAAGATCTCAATAAGTTATGTCTAATTACAAACCGATACAAAATGATATCACGTCAACGATATCTTTGACACAATATAGTGCGCAATATTGTATAATATTATGAGGATCTGAATTTTACATCTCTTAAAGCATGTTGATGTAGAAATAATTACCAAGTAGATGCATCTTGGTAAGGATAAATTTACTGGACATGCAGTCCTGACATTAGAAGATGTCATGTAAATGAAAATTATCTCAACTGCTTACGTGACAAAATTTATATGATTTTTTGTTGAAGAATTCAAAATGCCTAAAACATATACAAGTTATTGAAAAACTTGTTTGTAATCATTAAACGGATTAAATGAACTAAGGTTGATATACTGAAATCACCTTAATACATATTTATTGATCAGGGGTACAAAGATGACTCTGTTTACCTTTATCCCTTTACGATATTCAAAGTATTTTATAAGGTTGTGCAAGTTACTGACTTAAATGTGATTGGAGAATTTGAAGAGTTTTCGAAAAGCAGTAGACTACCTGCTAAAAGAAGTTGAAATGAGAAAATTAGATTGGTCCTGAAGTACCATATATTTGTTCAATTAATGCATTTATTTATCTTGCTATAGTTATAAGCATGATATAATTTCTTTCTTACACGGAGATACTGAAATAAGATCAATTGCATATTGTCGATTTGATAGATATTTTTTTCCAAAATTAGGGGAGAGAATAATAAAATAAAAAAGGAAATGTTGTGGAAAAATCCATCATTGTCTCATCTTGATCTACGTGATTCTATTAGTGAGCAAGAGGTCCAAAATATTATTGACTTGCATAAAATAGCAAATCAAATGTCAGACGCATTTACATATTTGAAAAGGATTATTGAATCACATATCCCTACAGAGAATGTCTCAATTCAGATTGATGTCCTTGTAGGACCATCTACTAGTGTCATAGCAAATGAATCCAACAGCACGCCTGAAGCTTTATTGACCATTGTGTTCTAAGGATCGGAATCCTAGAAAATAAAAATAAATGGTCAACGTGACACTAAGAAAGAATCTCATAAAGAAATGCAATATTTTATCAATCCTGATATTCTTGAAGAAATTAATGAGCAGCAAACTCAAGAAAATGAAGAAATATCAATAAATTCAATTGATGTTATGAATATTTGAATTGATTGGAAGTAAATGTGGTTTGAAATACCCACGACCTTATAGGAAGATAATACAACATGCATTGCTCAATTGAAGGGAGGATTCAGAAAAGGAGATAGGACAAAAACATGTTTCACCAAATTTGTTCTTCACACACGAGCTCCAAAGAATGGTGATGTCAAAGTGCAACAGATTCATTCAAGTGATAATATGACTGATTTGTTCACTAAGTCTCTACCAACTGCAACTTTTAATAAGATGGTGCACAAGATTGGAATACGAAGACTCAAGCATTTGGACTGAAGTTCTCATCAGGGGGAGTTAATACATGTTGTACTCTTTTTTTCATATAAGGTTTTGTCCCACTGGGTTTTCCTTGTAAGGTTTTAATGAAGCAACCAAAATGTGTATTGTTAGAAATGTGTACTCTTTTTCCTTCACTAGAATGTTTTCCACGGGTTTTTTCTAGTAAGGTTTTAATGAGACATATTATCTATCAAAATAGACATCCAAGGGAGAGTGTTATGGATAATATTAGAATATTGTGGATGTCTATCTTTAGGAGAGAAATTAGGGCCAATAACTTTGGGACCAAGTCAAATTTCTCTTAAAAATAGAGTTGCTCACATACTTGTATTTCATCCTTAAAAGAAATAAGAGTTCTCTCTTCTCTTTTTCTCTACAAATATTATTGCTTTAGTTTATTGTTTTATAACAGATTCAAATATTTTATATTTTAATTAAAATTCAAGATTTGTTATTTCAATTCAAATTTTTTTATCTTTCAATTAAAATATAAAATTTTATCTCAATTCAAATATTTTTACAACAAACAATAGCAACATACCTAGTTTATTTCCGCAAGTGGAGTCTGTAGTGAGTGAACATACACATATCTGTTGGAAATATTTATTAAATGTGAAATACAGTTAATCCTATTTAATTACGAATCGAACAATTGAGGCCCCACACGTAGGAAATGTTATTTTCACACACGTGACATATAGTGCCAAGGATCAGAATTTCCTTAAATGGAAGAGATATTGGTACGTATAAGAATTGTTTGAAACGTAAGATAATAGACGGTTATTGGCCAAATGACGTTGGTAAATGAAAGGAAGAAATGTGTAAGAGATGAAAACGAATCAGGAAATTTTCCACGGGAAAAAAGGGAGCACCGCGGTGCCACAAGGACAGATACGCGATGCTAGGTGGCACCGCGGTGCCTCCACCTTAGGACCGCGGTGCTTATTCCATTTTCAGTTCCAGTGACTTACTGGAATTTAGGCACCGCGGTGCCCTCCCGTAGGACCGTTGTGCCTCGACATTTTTCAGTAACGTAGTGGGAGAATTGAAACTGATTCTTGGGATGACTTTGGAGCAATTACTCTCCATTACTTGGCTAATGAATTCAGCCATTACTAGGTTGAATTAACCTCAATATCAATGGTCATTACTTGACATTGATGGCCATTCATTTGGTGAATTGAGAAGACCAAATCATCTACCTATAAATTGATGTCTTGGGCACAATTGCAAGATACATTACATATTGACACTTAACCAATTCTCTGAAAATTGTCTTCCTCTCTAGCAATCTAATACACTCAAAGATCTTTCTTATCAAGCGAACACTTGAGTCCCTTTGCTCACTTGTTTGATTGTTGTTTTATCTTGGGAAATAAATTGCTAACACAACCGTTGAAAGGACATACGGGGGCAATATTATCTTAAGGAAAGATTGAAACTTCAATCGACTCAGCAAGACCTTTTACTTATTTAATTTCCAGATTTCTTATTTACTTGTTATTGTTGTTGTTTTCCCATTTTCTTGTAATTTTATATTAATATCCAACAAGTTTAAGATAATATTCACTGCTTTCAACAACAACAATGTCTGTTGAAGATCAAATCAATGCTGGAAATCCGAACACCACTCAAGATAACACCATTGTTTTGGTACCACAAATGTTAATACTAATGCTCAAGGCGTTCCAAACGTCCTTGCTCCTGCTCAAGGAAGCACCACTGCTACAACTCCGGTTGGTTTTCACCATGAACATCCTGAGAAGTTCATGGGTGCACACTTCAAAAGATGGCAACAAAATATGCTATTTTTCTAACGGTTATGGGAATGTCACGTTTCTTAATCGAAGACCCTCCACAAGTTGGGGAAGACAATGACCTTCAGCCAAATGATTTGGAGGGAAGGGGCCAAGGTATCCATGTTGTTGACGACATGAAGTTGGTTCGTGATGCATGGAAACATAGTGATTTCATGTGCAGGAACTACATTCTGAATAGTTTGTACGATCCTTTGTACACAGTATATTGCACCGTCGAGACAGCCGAGGAATTGTGGGACAAATTTTAAAAGAAATACAACACTAAAGATGTGGGTGCTAAAAAGTTTGTCATTGGGAAATTTTTGAAATTTAAAATGGTGGACAACAAAAGTTTGTCATCCCAAGTTCAGGAATTTCAAATGATATTACATCATCTAGACTTGGAAGGATTGAAGCCCAATGAGCAATTCTTGGTTGGGGCGTTAATCGAGAAACTACCTCCCTCGTGGACTGAGTTTATGAATTACTTGAAACTCAAGATGAATGAGATGACACTAGACGAACTTATTGTCAAACTCCAAATTCATGAAGACAATAAGAAGGCCATGTCAAAGGGGAAACAACCCGCCGAGGCTAAGGCAAATCTGACGGAAGTCAAAGGGAACCCAAGCAAAAAGCGGAAGTTCCAGAAGGATGCCCAGTCCCACACAACTGAAAAGTTTAAGGGAACATGCAAATATTGTGGTAAAGTTGGTCATATGACCAAAGACTGCCGCAAGAAAAAATATGATAATGCCAAAGGAAAGGATAAGGTGAACGTCGTCGAAGACACGCTCTTAGACAATATGATTGAAGAATTCTTAGTCGTTGTGCTAGAGGCCAACCTCGTTGAGAATCCAACACAATGGTTGCTAGACACGGGTGCTACCCGCCATATTTGTTCCAACAAAGATGCCTTCTCCACATATACACCAGTTACGGATAAGAAGTTGTTCATGGGCAACAATTCTTTTTTCGAGGTACTGGGGGTAGGAAAGGTAATTCTCAAGATGACGTCCGGAAAGGAGCTGACTCTAAAAGAAGTGATGCATGTCCCAGAAATTCGAAGGAATTTAATTTCACAGACCTGTGTTGGTCAATGCTGGTTTTAGGATAGTATTTG
This sequence comes from Przewalskia tangutica, assembly GCA_029844215.1. Lineage (NCBI taxonomy): Eukaryota > Viridiplantae > Streptophyta > Magnoliopsida > Solanales > Solanaceae > Przewalskia > Przewalskia tangutica. The sequence goes on from CM056734.1 coordinate 87,128,218, forward strand.
AGGCTAACAAGTTTGTAATCACGAAAAATGAATTTTTTGTAGGTAGGGGCTTCGTCTGTGAAGGCCTCTTTAAAGTCAATGCTACTTCTGTAATGCCTTCTACTTAAGGAGATTCACCTGTGAAGGCTCCTTAGGGCAAACACTACACCAACAATGTTTTCTTTAATATCAATAAAATTGAGCCTTACTTTTACATGTTTATGTCTTCTAATTTATGGCACCATAGATTAGATATGTTAACTATCAATTTATACTGAAATTGGTAAAGTTGGAATCTTTGCCTTCTATCAACATAAACCCTCAACGTAAGTGTGAGGTAGGCATAGAGGCAAAGAATCTCCAAAAAGTTTCCATTAGATACGTCTAAAGGGAAACCGCTCCTCTAGGACTCACACATATATCAACATATGTGTCTTGAAGTTCACTCAAGCTAGAGGGGGAAACAAGTACTTTGTGACTTGCTTAGATGATGGCACAAGGTTGTGCTACCTTTACTTACTTAAAAGTAAAGACGAAGCTTAAAGCATCTAATCTCCACAAACCAAAGGTTAAGAACCAACTATGTCAATGGGTCTATATAAATCTAAAGACATCAACACGTATGTTCATAACGCCGTCTTGCGGGATCTTGAAATACATCAAATGAATGTCAAGATAGTCTTTCTAAATGATGATTTGGATGTAGAAACATACATAGACCAACCAGATAGGTATATGGTTCCAAGACAAGAGACAAAGGTTTGTCGGCTTGTCAAATCGTTGTACGGGCTGAAACAAGCCCCTAAACAATGGCATGAGAAATCTGACAGTACCTACTATCAACAGGGTTTACCATTAATAAGTGTGTCAAATGTGTTTACATGAAAGGAAATGTCGATTCATTCGTCATAATATGTCTTTATGTAGATGACTTATCAGTCAGAGGATAATCCTTGAGACTAAGAACATGTTGAAATAATGTTTCGACATGAAAGATATGGGGATCGCAGAAATCATATTAGGGATCAAGATTTCTAAGATATCTAATGGACTGGTCTTGTCTCAATCTCACTACATTAAAGATGTGCTGAAGAAATTTGAGATGCTCGACAGTTCACCAGTAACGACACCATTGGAGAAAAGTCAAAGGATTAACAAGCATCTTGGTGCACCCGTACGCCAGGAGTGATACGCACATGTGATTGGGAGTCTGATGTATATCACAAACTGCACTCGACCTGATATCGCTCATGCAGCCAATAAACTGGCTAGATTCACTCGTAATCCAAGTGAGGATCACTGGAAAGCACTGAATAGGGTACTACAGTTCCTGAAGTTCACGGAAAATTTTGGGTTGCACTATTCGAGACATTCGGCTGTACTAGAGGGGTACAGTGATGAAAACTAGATATCTGATAGCGATGACATCCATTCCACCAGCGGATATGTTTTTACAATCGGAGGTAGAGTTGTGTCTTGGAAATCCTCTAGGCAAACCCTTATTGCCCGATCCACGATGGAGTCGGAATTTATCGTTTTGGACAAAGCGGGAGAAGAAGTTGAATGGCTTCATGGTTTATTAGAGGATGTCCCATGTTAGGATAAACTCGTGTCTTCTGTAATGATCCACTGCGACAGTCAGTCGACTCTAGGAAAAGCACGAAGTTCAATATATAACGGCAAGTCTCATCATATTCGACGGAGACATGAGTTCGTTAGGCAACTGATCACCTCGAGTGTTATTTCCATTGATTACATAAAATCTAAGGAAAATATCGCAGATCCCTTAACGAATGGAATACCCAGAGATCAGATGAACTGTCTGTCTAGGGGAATGGGCTTAAAACCCAATCAATATAGTGGACATCCAACCTTACGGACTGGAGATCCCAGGGATAAGGTTCAATGGGAAAACTAAACTGTAATGGTTCAGATAAGCGCTTCGGTAGAAGCAAAAGCACTTCGGATAATGATTTCTTCTTAAGAAACATAATCCAAAGGCCATTCCCGTGATAGACAAAAATTTCTACCTGTAGAGGGGTAAAGGATAAGTTTCCAAAACATCCTCCAAAATTGAGGTTAGGTTGAGGAAACTTTTAATGGTTCCTAACGCTTGTATAGCTTGGTATTGCAGGATACCTTGTAGGAGACCACCTATTTAAGTGCGAGGACAAGCTACCTCAAATGAACGCACTTAAGAAACCAAGGGTGTCCACGGCCCACGATGGACAAAACACTTGAAAGATTGAGTAGGAAAGATGTTGTGTTGGTATCATTGTCTTGGCATATACTAAACACTGACGGTTCAAGACATCACGTTCACTGCGTAGTAAATATGTCTGATGGTATTCTACTATGGAAGGTTCAAAGCTACGGCTACCTCTCCAGATGCAACGTCGATCCGCCAGATGATTGCTAGAAAGACACCATGTTGTGCGCCAAAATCTCTTTCAAGAGGGGATTGTTGGAAATATTTATTAAACGTGAAATATAGTTAATCCTATTTAATTACAAATCGAACAATTGGGGCCCCACACGTAGGAAACGTTGTTTTCACACACGTGACATATAGTGTCAAGGATCAGAATTTCCTTAAATGGAAGAGATATTGGTACGTATATGAATTGTTTGAAACATAATATAATAGACGGTTATTGGCCAAATGAAGTTGGTTTCACATTGGTAAATGAAAGGAAGAAATGTGTAAGAGATGAAAACGAATCCGGAAATTTGCCACGGAAAAAAGGGGAGCACCGCGGTGCCACAAGGACATAACTGTGGTGCTAGGTGGCACCGCGCTGCCTCCACCTTAGGACCGCGGTGCTAATTCCATTTTCGATTCCAGTGACTTACTGGAATTTAGGCACCGCGGTGCCTCGACGTTTTTCAGTAATGTAGTGGGCGAATTGAAACTGATTATTGGGATGACTTTGGAGCAATTACTCTCCATTACTTGGCTAATGAATTCAGCCATTACTAAGCTGAATTAACCTCAATATCAATGGTCATTACTTGACATTGATGGTCATTCATTTGGTGAATTGAGAGACCAAATCATCTACATATAAATTGATGCCTTGGGCACAATTGCAAGATACACTACGCATTGACACTTAACCAATTCTCTTAAAATTGTTTTCCTCTCTAGCAATCTAATACACTCAAAGATTTTTCTTATCAAGCGAACACTTGAGTCTCTTTGCTCACTTGTTTGATTGTTGTTTTATCTTGGGAAATAAATTGCTAACACAACCGTTGAAAGGACATACGGGGGCAATATTATCTTAAGGAAAGATTGAAACTTCAATCGACTCAGCAAGACCTTTTACTTGTTTAATTTCCAGATTTCTTATTTACTTGTTGTTGTTGCTTTCCCATTTCCTTGTAATTTTATATTAATATCCAACAATATTTTATCTCTACCTTTGTAGGTTGGGAGGTTGTTTATGATAGACCATCCACTTAAAAAGGGGGTTTTCAGAAAAATGATTTGAAAGAAATGCAATAATAAAGGTTGTAATGTTTTTATCTTCCAAAATTCATTTAAACTCAAATTTTAAAATCATATCAGTTCTGCAGTTCATAGTTGTTAGGAATATAACCTATTTTTAAAAAAACAATATATACATATTTGAAAAGATTCAATCTACTCGTCTATTCAGCAAATAAATAGCAGTTTTTTTTACCAAAAAACAAAATAGGGATTGAAGAGATAAATATTTCAGATATTGAATTTATTAACGTAAAATTCATAAATTGGTACTTATATCTATCATATGTGTCTCTAAAATATACATCTACCATATACAGAATATACACAATTATGACTAATTGTAACTAATTATATTATTTCATATTCTATAACACCCTCACAGTCGAAGCGGGAGATCAGCATATGTTGAGACTGTACTAAAAATCTTCAAATAGCACCAGCGAAAAACCTTTCATGAATATATATGTGATATGATAGTGTGACGGGGCATGTAAGACACACTTGTCTACGAGCAACCTTTTGACGAACAAAGTGAATATTCAGCTCAATATGTTTAGTGCGTTGATGTTGAACCAGATTCCCTGAGAAATAAATCGCACTAATATTATCATAATAGACCAATGTCGCCTTCAAAACTGGACAATGGAGCTCTAAAAGAAGGTTACATAGCTAACAAGATTCAGACACCACATTGACAACTCATCGGTATTCTGCTTCGGCACTGGACCTGGACAAGGTAGCTTGTCGTTTGGAAGACCAAGATATCAAATTATCACTGAGAAATATTCAATAACCAGACGCTCCACGTCTGGTATCTGGACATCCACCCCAATTTGCATCTGTGTAAACAATTAGAGTGATGATCGAAGATGGATAAAGATGCAAGTCATGATCGAGAGTGTCCTTAATATAGTGCATAATGCGCTTGAAAGCATGCATATGATCCACCATCGGGTTATGCATAAATAGACAAACTTGTTTCAAAACATAAGATATGTCGGGCCTCGTGAAAGTAAGATATTACAGGGCTCCTGCAAGGCTGCGGTAATGTGATGGATCCGCATATGGCGTGCTAGAAGTAGCACTCAGCTTTGATTTAGTTTTAACTGGAGTGGAGGACGGCTTACACGAGGACATGTCATCTCGTTCAACGATCTCTGTTGCTACTTCTTTTGAGATAGAAATAAACCACATGCATGACGTGTTACAGCTATCTCCAAGAAGTAACTCAATGTCCCTAGATGTTTCATACTAAATTCTAAACCAAGGAGATACATGATAGAATTGCGAAGAGCATCAGATGAAGCAATTAAGATAATATCAACAACATACAATAGGATGTAAGCTATATTATTCCCTAATGATACATGAAGAGAGAATGATCTGACCTGCTGTTAGAAAATCCAATATGAGAAAAATAATCTGCAAACCTCTTATACCAGGCCCGAAGAGTTTGTTTGAGCTCATACAATGATTCTTTAGTAAGAATGCATGATTAGGATAAGTGGTGTATCTGTACCCCATGGGCTAACATATGTATACCATTTCATTGAGTTCTCAATGTAGGAATGCATTTTTCACATCAAGCTGATGAAGTGTTCATGCCTTCGAGAGAGCTAGACTTAGTACCGTGCATATAGTTGTTGGTTTGACCACTGGACTGAAAGTCTCACCACAGTCCACCCCAACCTGTTGAGTCTTACCATCACCTACAAAATGTGTTTTATACCTCTCAAAAGTACCATCATATTTTTCTTTATGACTGAAAATCCACATAGACTGAATCACATTAACATCAGGAGAACAAGGCACCAAATCTCACATCTTATTATTAATAAGAGCATTATATTCATCATCCATAGCCATTTTTTAATTCGGGTCACTAAGGGCAGACACAAGATTACGAGGCAACGGTGATTTGGTAACATGGGTGTGAAGACCATATCTTTTGTTTGGTTTTAAAATCTCATGTTAACTATGAATGAATGGTCGTTGGGCTGGTATTGGAGTTGGTTGGATAGATGACGTGATATTAGGTTGCTGTGAGATGTGTCCGGAAGATGAAATTGTGGTGAAGGGACTACACGAGAGTGGGCCAGTGCGTGATGGGCTGCCACTACCTGAGGCTGGCCCCCTACCTAGTGGGCTGCCAGGCATTGCGCCGCTCGGCAGTGGGCTACCAACGATAGGCACAGCTAGGCTGGCAGCCACTTAGATCAGGTAGGTTAGCCTAGACTGCCTGCATTAGGGCTGAAAAAATTAGGTCGAGTTGCCTGAAGCACCTAAGCCTGGCCGCGGAAAAATTTAGGCTGAGTTGCCCGAATATATAAGGCTAGCCGAACTGTTTTGGCCTGATTGTGAAGATAATTGGTGGACTAAATACAGGGGCATGCTATCATCAAAAAAATTATAGGTAGGAGCTACGAAATAATGTTATTTAGCAAATGGAAAATTTGATTCATCAAACACTACGTGATGACTCACTATGATTTTATTAGATGATAAGTCGTAACATTTTACCCATGATGATTTGACGGATATTTCAAAAAATACACGGAGTGGACCGGGGTTAAAGTTTATTGATGGTAGTGGAAGGAAAAAGTGGATAACATAAGCACCCGAATACCCGTAGGTGAGAGTAAGATATGTCCATTAGGTATAGGATTTTTAGAGGGGGTTGATATGCTAATTATTTGCTCGGAATTATGTTAAGGAGATAAGTTGCATTTGTAATGCATGATGCCAAAATGATGGTGGTATAGAGGCATGGTGAAGTAAAGTTCTAACAATATTATTAATCCGATGCAATCGAGAAAATCAGGAGCAAGAGTACTGGTGAGATACACCAACGAAGTCATAATATTTGAATTTTACGATTCTTACGAAAATAAAATTTTTGCTATTTCCCCATAAATTTTCTCGTACAAAATTTCAGAAACTTCCAGTTATAACTTATATACGACAAATGTGCCTAAAACATCAAATCAATTTTAAGGATATGAATGACACCATCGCTGTCTCTTATAATCTCTTCGCCATCTTTCATTTCGTTTGGTGGTTGATTAGAAAGTAATTATTTATATACTAGTATATGTTAAAAATAGTATAATTAGTATTATATTTAATAGTATTTTAATTGTTATGTATGATATATGAACACAAATTACGGTATTTGATTATTAGTTTATAATAAATAACTAAAATGTAGTATATAAGTTATGAATCAATTTATATATCAATATTTTATGCAGAGTGAAAGATGGAATAATAGTGTAAAGAAATATGTTTCTTGATTTTATTGATAAATGATTTACAATATATATAAGGTTACAAGAATATTTAGTTTGATACAAACTAGTTAACTAATCAACTTAATTACAAAAGGATTATAACTCTATATAAAATAGGAGATATACAATTAATACAATTAATGAAAGAATATTGAGAAATATCCTGTTATACCCCCGCAGTTGAAGCGGGAGGTTATCGAATACTAAGACTAGCTCGAAAATCATCCAATAGTATGCGAGAAAGTCCTTTGGTGAAGATGTCGGCAATATGATATCTGCAGGAACATGAAGAACACAAACTTGACCATGAGCCATTTTTTCGCAAACGAAATGAATGTCCATCTCAATATTTTTAGTGCGCTGATGTTGGACGGGATTGCCGGAAAGATATATCGCACTAATATTATCACAGTAGACCATTGTTTCATTTTGAATCGGGCAGTGAGGTAACGGATCCAACAAGACTCAGAGACGACATTGGCAACACCTATGTATTTTGCTTCTACACTGGATCGGGATAGTGTATGTTGCATTTTAGAAGCCCAAGACAATAGGTTATCTCTGAGGAAAAATACAATAACCAAATGTGGAGTGTCGGGTGTCAGGACATCCACCTCAGTCAGCATCTATAAATAAACAGTGAGACCAGTGAGCGAAAACTTGTATAGATGTAATCCGAACTGAAGTGTACCTTGGACGTATTGTTAGGCATATTTTATATACACTTTTTGAGTCATTTTTAGTTAGTATTTTTCTCATTCTCTTCGAAATTAGTGTCGTGTTAGGGTCGTTTTTCTTTCTTTTGAGTCACAGCGGTCCTAAATGAATAAATGACAAAAAGTGGATTAAATGAGCTTAATTGAGATGGAATTGCATACTAAAAAGGCCAAGAAATGAATCTTAAGAAATCCCGGGAAGCATAGAAGAGATCTGACGAAGTCCGGACGAAAAAAGGACACAAAACCAAAAAACTGGCCAAAGAACGTCACAGGCGCCGTGACGCTAATTATCCTGCGGCGTCTGATTTTGCTTCAGTATTTTCGGCGTCGTGGCGCCAGTCTGCTGGGCCATGGTGCCGACGCAGAAAATCTGATTTTTGGGTTGAATTTCAGAGGATTAAAAAGGGTCCGAAGCGCAAGTTTTCTCAACTGTAAATCCCTAAAACCCGGACCTTATGGAGACATCTTGTACATATTCTTGATTCTACTTTGGGGAGGCTAAGAAATTAGGCATCAACACAAGATTGGAGACAACTTTTGTTCAAGTTTTTTTTGTTTCCCTTATTTTATTTCAGTTTATGTTGAGTTGTAAATTAGTTCTTGACATGACAATGTTTAGGAGCTAATTACTTTATTAGGGGTTTTCATTCGAATCTTCTTGAAACTCGGTCATATAGTTAATGCATAGTTAGTGATTTCTTCTTCACTCGTATTAAGATATATTCAATATTATTTTGATTGCTTGATAATTAACTGGCCATTAATTGTCATCACTTATATGATTTTGAATCGAGATCCGAGAGGGGAGATTTAAATATGTTATAGTTGTCTAAACATAGGTTAAAATCGCGGACGAAAGTACCCCGATACTTGTGTAGTATTTAAGGTTATTCTTCTTAATCTTCCTGTGTGGTAAAATCTATCATAGAAATATATAAGGTTTCTGCACAAGGTTGAGCTCTCGTATATCCTAACCGGAATATGTTGACAGACTAGTTAACCTGCTATCTTAATAAGAAGAAGAATCATTAGCATTGCATTAATACGTGAAAAAGTGGATAGTTGAGGAGATTGGACACCCTATTTCCATCATAACTGTTTTAAACCCTTAGTATCATCACTTTAGTTTATTTTCTGCAATTTACTTTAGTCTAGTTATTAGATAAAAATTCAAACAAATTAACGATCACCAAATAGAACTTATAGCGTAGATAATCGGTACTTGATAACCAGTCTCAGTGGACGATATTCGGTCTTACAGACTATATTACTTGAGCGATACGTACACTTGCGTGAGCATAAGTAAAATCGCTAACACGTATCATAAAATATGTTTGAGGTCATGCATGTGTGCTTCCGTCAGACTATGCATGTGCAAGCATATTTGTTGCACGACTTAGGATATGTCTAATCTTGTGAATGTGAGGTACTGCAGGGCCTCAGCTAGGCTACGATAGTGAGTCGAGTCTGATTATATGAAGCGTCGGAATCAGCGCTGAGCTTAGAATTGGTGTATATAGGCGTGTGAGATGATTTGCAAGATGTCATGCCTGCATGGTCAAGGATCACTTCATCGAACTTCTTCTGAAATAAAAAATACGCCGCCAGAATGTCAAATGATAGAGATTCCCAAGAAATAACTCAGCGGGTCCAGATCTTTCATAGAAAACTCAGAGGAAAGGAGAAATACAATGGACCAGCGGAGAGCATCAGATGATGTGGTGAGGATGATGTCATCAACATATAATATAGATAATCCATGTATGTACCATTGTTGTAGATGAACATGGAATGATACGATCTGTTGTTTGAAAAGCGATAGAGAAGACATAATCGGCGAACCGCTGGTACCGTGCTCAAGGAGTCTGTTTCAGTCCATAGAGCGATTTCTGCATTAGACACATATAATCCGGGTAAATAGGATCCCTAAAACCCATATGATGATACATATATACCGTTTCATGAATATCCCTATGTAAGAAGGCATTCTTGACATCAAGATGATTAATAAGCCAATACTTGGATATGATAATGTTGAGGACGGTCCGGATGGTTGTGGGTTTTATGACCGCGCTGAACGTTTCATCAAAGTCCACTCCTACCTGTTGAGACCTGCCATCACCTACAAGACAATACTTGTACCTCTGGCTTACCGGTAATCTCCCATTCCCGCCGTCGAGGATGGGTGCCTCTCGACAAAAAGAGACTTTTGGAAACTCGTTGCTACCGCGGGCTTTACGCAATCGATCGGATTAGATAGATATCCTCTATTTCACTTCTATTTCATCTGCTATTTTTTAATGCCCATTCGCGAGTGGCTGTTGACACCCAATTTTGACCCATCTTTTAGTCATTTCTTGCAATTTTATGCATTTTAGGACACCGCATTTTAATCACCATTTTTGGCATTTTTGTATATTTTTTACCTAACACTCTATGTTGTTTTATTTATTTTTTTGTAAATTGGCATCATATTTTTTACTTTAATTAGGTATTAAACATTTTCAAATATTATGTTATTATTGTTGTGCGATCATTTTATTTTACTAATTTTGCATCTCTTTAAATAATTAATTGACATTTAGGCATTAAATATTTGTTAAATATTATATTTTTATTATTATTGCATCGGCATTTGCATTTTTTATAATTTTGCATCTTTTAAATATTTTTTCTTTTAAATAATAAACCCGTTTTAAATTTTTGTCAAATCAGTCCAACCCGCCAAAAAACCAAAACCCAAAGCAAACCCTCCTTCTTAAATTTTGGACCAGCCATACCCAATCCCAAGGCCACCTACCACTCCACCCCTAAAAAGGCCCAACATCCCCTTAACCCTCCAATACCCAATATCCAATACCCAAAACCCTAAACATAATCTCACACTATAAAATAAACACTTCACCCCATTTAAAAGGAGGACCCCAGCCGCACACTCCTCTTACCCTCAGCAGCCGCCGCCAACCCCTCAAACCCTTTTCCAGCCGCCTACCCCTCCCTTTCCCTCTCAGCCGTCCAACACACCCTCACCCTCACAACCGCCCTATCTAACCCAACCCTAACCAGCCGCAACACACCCACAGCAGCCCCCCTAGCCACCCAAAAAAACCCTCACCCCTCACCCTCTCTCCTTGTCTCTCCCGTCGCCGCCGCCCTTCGTCGGAGTTCCATCTCCGGCGAACTCCAAACCAACATCACCCTCATCCGCCCCTACTGGAGCAGCCGCACTTCACCTTGCTAAAACCCTCCCTCTCTCCATCTTCATCAACACCCTCAGCCGCCCGACATCTCCAGCCGCCGCACTCTCCTCTTTATACTTAAACCCTCCCTTTCAAACCAACAACCCCAACGAACCACCACCACTCTCCTAGCACCGGCGAAACTACCACCACTATCCCGTCTCTCACGAACCACTGTATCCCATCAACCACTACTGTTCCACCACCTCACTGCTCACTGTCGAACCTCACCACTGCGGTGGCGTTGCTCCGGCGACCTCGTCGTGGAAGTGACGCCGCTGCTCGCTGCCCGCTGTTTGTTTCTATTTTCGTTATTATTATGTATGTTGGTTTGGACTGACTTTATGTTTTGGTTCTTGCCGGAGTTCTGAAAACTCCGGCGACGTTTCGAAAATACGGTGACCTTGGTTTGGTTTCATTTTCGGATTTGATGCCTGTTTTGGGGTTTGGACTGATTTTCTGATTGTTGGTATCTGGCCGGCGATTCGTCGACTGCTGCACGTATTGTTTCGCGAGCCATTCTTGGCTATGTCGCTGTGAACTGTTCTATTGCTTTTGGGTTGTTGTTCCAGATTGGGTTTTGATTTTACCATTTGTTGTGTTGTTCTGCTTTTGAGACTAATTTTGATAACTTCGCCCCTTTATTTTATTAAATCGGTTGAACAGCTGCCACTATTGTTTATTTACTGATTTGAACTGATACTACAATGGCCAATTAAAAAGTTATCCGTCGATTTTTGAGGCCTCCACAGTTGCAAAGACGGAAAATAAAATAAATGAAGCTTTCTGAGAAATGATGATTTCTTCCACTTACATCGGATAACCAACATGGCAGGGCGAATTCTCGCAGCCGCACTTGTTTAGGCTGTTCCGCTTTATTTTTATATATCTGAGCCCTCTGTGTTTAAAACTATTACTGTTTTGGCGCGGATCCGAAGGTTTTATTTATTTTATTGATTCTAGCAATATTGGCCGATGAAGGAATCTCCGTCTGATTTCCAAGGCCTCCCTGTACAAAAGACGGATTTATTTTTTGCTTTACTTATTAATTCTTGCTATTACTTTAAAAATTATTTATTTTATTACTAACACTTTTACTAAGTGTTTATGCAGGTACCCGGAGATTATCTTGTGCAGAAGGCCTAAAAAGGCTAAAAGATGTCCCGGAGTTTTATCTTATGTCGCATTTAATTTTAGTTTTATTATTTTGTATTGCATTTTTTTTTAATTGTAAATTATGTAAAAATGCTTAGAATATGTAGAATAAAAGCCAATATATAATTAACCTAGGTTTGAACGGATAATCGCAAGTTAGCGGATCTTAAAGGATGTCTAACTCATTCCCTTTAAGATAATAAAGAACCCTGATCCAGAATCTCATTAATTTCGCATACCATTAAATGGAGATTAATTGCAGTATTTTTATTGCAATAAATCAAGTGTCTAATTCACTTAATTAATTAGGTGGCGACTCCTCAAAATCAGCATTATTGCTCTATCCAGGGAACCGCGCCAAAGAGCAATGTTGCGGATACCGTTCAGACCCCGAGGTCAAAAAACGGGCGCGACAGCATGGCGACTCCACTGGGAAATATCAGGTTCTTGACCATAGCAAACCTAGGTTTATTATTGCTTGGCTTTATTTGCTTTTATTTGTTTTAAATGCCTTAAAATTGCTTGCTTTAATTTTGTATGCTTAACTGTTTTAATTGCTATTTGTTTTTATTGCTTTCCTTAAATTAGCATTCCGCTCATATTTCTTCCACTCTGAAAAATTCACATTGTCACACACTACACGCGTTGGTGTGCTTCGCGCACCCGCAAATTTCTTTCAAAATACCCAAAATTTAGGAGAATTGGCGCCTGCGTGGAGTTAGATCGGTTCGTCTGATCAGCCACGTAGCCTTCTCACTCGAGTTGTCCGCTCGGGAACTCAAGGCCTAGTAAGTCAAATCTTAGAAAGCTTAAGATAGAGCTATACCACCCTTTTATATTAAGTCATGCATGCATAAACCTTAGGTGGGTTAATCTTTGGTATTAACGCCACAATTAGAAATCCACCAAACTTGTCGACGGGTTTCACAACCCAACGACCCATTAGTATACTATGTGTAGCGTGATGATGATAGACGGATCCAAGCCTGGTTATGACACACCGAAATTGGAAAAAGTGCACCGTCATTTGGTCGTCATTTCCAACAAAACATTGCAGTTTAACGGCTTGGACCTATTTATCATAATCTCGCATATTTGGTGTTTAGGCCGACCTCTGGCACAAGAGAGGTCTCATGCATATTAGGCGCGCGTTTGATTTGCATGCTTTTGTTTACTATTGTTGTCGCTAGCAATTCTGTACATATTATTTAATGCAATAATTACCCTTTTAACCCCTGTACATATCATGATATGTGCTTATAACTCTGGCCACGAGCATTTGCATTTTTGCACTTTTTGTTGTCATATTGCAATCAGGACTTCTACTGCGTAAATCGCTTTTGAACAACGCGATTTGGACTTTGTGAAGCATCAACCACCAGTCCGGTCGAACCAAGAGGGGAGTCTTTGACTATATTGTCATGCCCTTACATTTTACTATTTTTGTGGCTTGCCTACTCTCACCCATTTGTCATATCTTTTGCAGGAAAACCGTCCTCGCAAATAGTCGAGGGCGGCCGGAAGGAAATAAAAAAAAAGGAAGAAGAAGAAGAAGAGAAAAAAAAATCATCACAAGAATGAGCTGGAGTTATGTTGACGGAAAGAAGTCAGCATATACTATATTCAACGAAGCATCGCTCTGGGTCCTATATTTTGTATCTTTTTGCAAATTCAATTGATATGTCTAGTATTGATTACATAATTTTTTATCATGTATTTTACAACATAATCATCCCGAACTACGCGTGTCTGATTCTCACCATACGGTGTGATACGTAGGCAACCCATCTAGGGTTCGACATCACCACATAAAAAAATAAAAAATAAAAAGAAAAAAAGAGGGAAACATATTTGGTTCACCCATTCATTGCATTTATCCAATCACGGACATTCATTATTGCATTTCAATCACTCTATCACATTCATTCATACATTTCATTCATTCTATCACAGCCATTCATTTTTTTTATTACATTCTTTTACTTTGCATTAGTCTTATAGTGAACAATCATTTATTTTGCACAGCTTTTACTTTTGCATTTCTTTCATGAATAAATTCTTTTTAAATCATACGTTTTATAACATATCTGAACGAACTACGCACACCTGATTTTCGTCAAAGATGAGATACGTAGGCAGCCCTACTCGGGTTCGTTACCATTTATTCAAAAAATACAAAAATATTTTATTTTAAAAAAAAAATCAAAAAGAAAGCTATTTTAAGTATCATTGTTTGATTTGGTTGATATCAACACATTTAGGAGTGTGCATAGGAAAGAACGAGTAATAATCAATATGGGTGGACTTCATGGTAAACCATAGATTCTTTTGGTACCTCTCCCGCACACCTGTAATGACATTGTCTTGCATGCTTTCAAGATAAGAACGAAACAAACCTCATCGTTTCATGTGCATTGTGTGGTGAGTTTTAGAATAAGTTCAATTGCATTGCATTGTGATCTAGAACTTGGACCGAATGTTTGTTGAGGCGAAATCTTGAGTAACACTCGATGTAGGAAATGATCGTAGGCTTTCTTTTACCCGTTTGAGCTTTTTCAGCCTACCAAATAACATTATCTGTAGTACACCCCTTTTGAGCCTAAAGCTTATTCTTTTGACAACCGTATATTACACTTATACCCTTTCTGAGTGCGTACGCACTATCCCTCTCTTGGCCCGACCTCCTTGAGCGCTTTAGAAATGTGCAAGTGGCTGACAAAATTCTGCGTCGAAGTTTGCAAAGATAAAAATTGTCAAAGTCCCAAAAGGGAAAAGGAAACACAAATGACGACTTCACAAAAGAAGCAATCAAAACCCCCGGTATTATATAAAAAATGAATGATGAATGAAATGAGAGAATAACTTTGAAAAAAAAAAAGCGGGCTCCAAACGAAAGATTCAAAAAGAAGTCAGTACAGAAAACCTGAGACAAAAAGAAAGCAGATCAGCATTAAAGCACACAAATATCAAGCACGGACGTAGTCCAACGCTCGAGGAATGATTAGTCACTTTTTACCCAAATGATATACATCCCTTTCCCCAAGCCTACATTACAAGCCCGTGACAAGCCCTACATGATCTTATACTGAGGGTCCTCACATTAGTGGATACTTACATGACGGTCAAGCCTATGGTATCACAATTGTATGCATTGAACATCCTTTTGAGTGTGAGCGTACTTCTCTAAGCGTCCCAAAATTCAAAATACTGGAATATATGTGAGAAATGAGACTTTCTTTCAGTGAGGGCATTTGAAACGTGAGATTACGTGTAGTTCGAAACCTTGGCTGCAAGCAAGTGTGTCGATACTTCGGTGTCTGAGGTACCATTTGAAACTATAGGAATTACCCAGAAGTCAGTCTCGGTTAGACTGAAAGCAATAAACAAAAATCCTTATGCACAATACTAATTGTTGGTATCAACTGAAGTCAGAACGTGATGCAGTCTTGCCACTTTTAAAAAAAATGCATATATAAAAATTCTTATTCTTTGCATCATGAACTACGTCTTGACCTGATTCCCTCGACGGGATACGTAGGCGGCCACATTGGCTTCGGTCCACATTGTTTGAAAAACCCATAAAAATCATTTTTTTTTTGCATCACGAACTACGTCTTGACCTGATTCCCTCAGTGGGATACGTAGACGGCCACATTGGCTTCGGTCTCATTTTTTAAAAAATTGTACAATCATTTTTTGCATCACGAACTACGTCTTGACCTGATTCCCTCAGCGGGATACGTAGGCAGCCACACTGACTTCGGTCTCATTTTTAAAAACTGTACAATCGTTTTTTGCATCACGAACTACGTCTTGACCTGATTCCCTCAGCGGGATACGTAGGCAGCCTAAATCGGCTTCGGTCACACCATTAGAAATCTTCCCATTAGCTCGTGTGAATGCGTTTGATTATTCTGAAAAGAGATATGAGCAATTTCCGCCAGAGTTAAGTCTTGCCCATGAGCCCCGCATAACGAAAACTGGGACAATTTTGGGAAATGCACCATGAAGAGATCATAATAAGGATTCTAAAAGCAATCAGCAATCGCAGACCAGCCAAGATTCACAAAGATCCAAAGAAGTCCGCGGTGGCTACATCAAGAATCAAGAATCAACAAAGATTCAAGAAGCATTCGCAGCTGGCCCAAAGAAGCCCGCGCAGAGCATTCAGCAAGCATTCACAACATCCAGCAGGTCCGTGCAGAGACTACATCAGCATTCACAGCATTCAGCGAGTCCGTGCAGAGACTACATCAGCACTCACAACATTCAACAAGCATTCAGAGCATCCAGCAAGTCCGCGCAGAGCATTCATCGAATCGCAGATTCAAAGAAGCATTCGCAAAGATCGCGAAGTCCGCAGAGACTACATCAAGACTCATAGCATCCAAAGAAGCATTCACAAAGATCCAAAGAAGTTCACACAGATCGTGACAAGACTCACATTATTCAGCAAGCATTCACAACATTCAACACGTCCGTGCAAGGACGAAATCTCAGCATTTGCAGCATCACATCAATACAACCGCCACCATGTTTTACAGGATAACATTTCTACTCATACAATTACATTGCTTATAAATTCATGCGTTATCATTTTTGCCTCAACAGTTATGCACTAACCGTTTGCTTAAGTCTGAGCATGCAAGCGTCAAGAGCCAAAGCTACAAAGTTGATGCAGATCTACCACTCCTTTCCTAAAACTCACAAGTTTTCTTTAAAGCAGGATCTTCATATTAGCAAAGGCGGGAGCACAACAGTAAGCTCATGCGGGTTACAAACGCACAACGTCTATGCAATGACGTTATCTTAACCCAGGCGAGTCACAAAGCAGTATCGCCACGACCAACCCCAAGCTCGGATCGTGCCCTACCCGCACCCTTCTACCTTAACAATACAAGTAGATCATGGATCAAATAACACTCTTTTTTTCTTTTAAAACAAACGACGCGTCAAGGGCAAAGCCGACAAGGCCGCCATATATACATAAACAAAAGACACTATACCGCATACGAGTCCAATCCCACATATGAATACTGCACTTAGGAGTTAAATCAACTATGACGGACAAGGCCCCGCCACCCATAAATGTACAAAAAGCCTGCATCATGGAACTATACCAAAATGATAAACTCGAACAAAGGAGCTATCCAAAACCCCGAGCAGATCCTACATCCGCCGATCACCAAACAACAGACTACACTCGCATGAACGCACTTCAAGGAGGTCAAGACGGGAATGTACCAAGTATGTGAATCAAAATATCAGAAACAAATCATAACGATCTAACAAAACAGAGACATGTATGATAATCAAATTACATTCACAATACATAAACAAATATATCCAAGGACGATGCCTCAAAGTCGCATTAAAACATAACCACGGGTCTCACGCCCATAATATCAATCATGCCCGTGGAATCCTTCCTCACCGCTTCATCCATGATATAATATAACCTCAAGTCCCACCGGTGGTATAGCATCTTGGGGGTTTACCCGTCACTTATTCTCTTACCCTGGAGTAGGTGGTAAAGGTGGTATAGCATCTTGGGGTTTACCCTCACTTATACTCTACCCCGGAGAATGGTATAACGTCTGGGCTTGCCTCATTTATACTCTTACCCTATCTCAACCACACAAACAACACATAAAGCAGTGGTACAAATGCCTTGGGGTTTACCCTCACTAATACTCTTACCGAGGAGGTGGTATAACGCCTGGGCTTGCCCTCATTTATACTCTTACCCTATCTCGACCGACCATCAAACAAGACACAAGCACAACCATGTCTTTTATAAAAATCCGAATTTAACCCAAGATTACAATAACGGAAGCATACCCGTGGAATCCCACATCACCGCTTCAGACGTCCATGTAACTTATAACAAGACAAATACTCCAACCGAGAGTCGCGGAACATAATAAAACATAATACTTGTACTCAAAGGCTATCAAGAAGACACATAGGTTAATTCTCAATTAACCAAGCCAAAGTACTTATCAAGGCACAAATAGAATAGTTCTCATTTAACAAGCCAAAGTACTTATCAAGGCACACTTAGACAAATTCTCAATTTATCAAGCCAAAGTACTAATCAGTACACTTAGACAAATTCTCAATTTATCAAGCCAAAGTACTTAATCAAGGCATACATAGAATAATTCTCTTTAACAAGTCAAAGTACTTATCAAGGCACACTTAGACAAATCCTCAATTTATCAAGCCAAAGTACTTAATCAAGGCATACATAGAATAATTCTTTTAACAAGTCAAAGTACTTGTCAAGGCACACTTAGACAAATCCTCAATTTATCAAGCCAAAGTACTTAATCAAGGCATACATAGAATAATTCTCTTTTAACAAGTCAAAGTACTTATCAAGGCACACTTAGACAAATCCTCAATTTATCAAGCCAAAGTACTTAATCAAGGCATACGTAGAATAATTCTCTTTTAACAAGTCAAAGTACTTATCAAGGCACACTTAGACAAATCCTCAATTTATCAAGCCAAAGTACTTAATCAAGGCATACATAGAATAATTCTCTTTTAACAAGTCAAAGTACTTGTCAAGGCACACTTAGACAAATCCTCAATTTATCAAGCCAAAGTACTTAATCAAGGCATACATAGAATAATTCTCTTTTAACAAGTCAAAGTACTTATCAAGGCACACTTAGACAAATCCTCAATTTATCAAGCCAAAGTACTATGTACGTACATTCCTTTATAAAAGACTCATTTCTATGTAAAGCCCCAAGATACTAACACCCGTAGTATCAAGGCGTGTCTATTTTTCAAAGTAAGTTACTACACTTTTAGAAAACTCATTTCAAAGCTTGAAATCAAGTAACTCCAAATTTTCACAATCTAGGCAACTTATGCCGATTTAATCAAAATAGACAACTTTCTAAACCTTCCATAAAGCCGTTATAACCAACTTCCCATAAAGCCGTTATAACCCTTTATGGTTTTAGACGTATCCATTCCTTCAATAACCAAGAGACTTATACAATGAAAACCAAGTATCACATACTTACAAATCAAGTTCTTAACTTTCAAAATACTTCAAGTCTCTTAATAGTTAGAAAACAAGTTTTCTTCTACTTTTTAAACCTCAAGTAACTTCACCCTTAACGCAAGTTACTTCTCTTAAATCATGTCATTTCTCCTCTTTTAAATCAAATAAGTAAATCACTCCTTTGACTCCCCTAAAGTCATTATAATGACCTTTAGGTTTTAGAACAAGGCACTAGCCAAAAGATTTGGAAACCACTTCCTTTTTAAGTCTCTATGTACTTTAAGAAAAATACCTTCACTTTTATGAACCCAAACTTCATCAAGAAAATGGATTCTACAACTTACAATTTAAACATCAAGGTACACTCAAGGAAGTACATAGAACAAATTCTATTTTAGGCAATCCAAATACAAGCAAGGAATGGATCATTCAAGTAGAACTTACTTTCTTTATTCTAAGGAATCATGCTGTAAGAGAGATAGTTCACATACCTTTCGCTAAATCCACAAGCTAAGCCGAATACGCCAGACGAGAAGTGTCAACCTATAATGGTCACAACAAGGCTATCAACTTCTAGTCTCTATGTAGAATAATACTAAGTACTTAGTCTCTAATTCTACGGAAAATCGGGCAGCACTTCCTTTATTTCTACTCACTTTGCCACTTTTTTCAAGGCCGAATACAATAACCAACAAGCCACATTTAAGGCTCCAAACAACAACCAAACAACGGGGATTACACGCCTTACACTACGTGTAAAATTCACCCATAATTCATACGAAATAGTAATATACTTCACTAGCCATTCTCGCCAACATACAACCAACATCACTAAGTCTTTTCCAACCCTTTTCCAAATTCCAAGTTCTTAGGTCAACATGTTATTTAGTCATAGACAACATCAACAACTACAATTTCCTTCTTTATTCAACATGCGACGACTTAAACTAATAACCAACTTGAATTCCAATCTTAAAGCTAAACATGCTAGATTTCGGATTAGGGTTCCAATAGTCAAAATACTTATCAAACTTCATACAATATAACACATGCTTGCTAAAATCCATAGCTACAACAATAAGTAAGTCTTAACTACTAAAACGACAAAATTTATACCTTTCCAAGCCCTTAAAATTTCCAAGATCCAAAGTCGCGCCTTAGCAATTCTTAGCTCCTTTCCTTAAGCTCAAATCCGCTCCAAGCACTCCTTAGAGGCCTATGAAGAACCCATCTTCAAGTTCCAACTTCAAAGTTGAAGAATTCCCTTAGTTTCCGCCTTGCGACTAACGTAAAAATACGTTTTTTCCGAAATCTTTCTATTGAGATATCCTTACAATACCCCTAGGGACATTGGGTTAAATTCTTGTGGCTAATGGATCAAAACTATAAAATTTTTGTGTGGGAATAACATGAAAGCCGAGAGCTTCACTTCTCTCTCTAAGGGTTCTAATTTTTTCTAAGTGTAGAAAATGCCAAGTCTTGCACTAGTAGGATATATATAACACATTGGAGGGTTAAGATTGCAACACATAAGTGGTTAGGATTTAAAATCACATGGATCAAGCCTAAGTGGCAAGTTGACTAGTCAATAATGTCAAGCTAGCAAGACAAATCTTCCAAGGTGGTCAATGACCATTTTACCCTCACTCTAATTTCGACCAAGACCTGGGGTGCCACGTGTCGCCTCTCATTCGTCCATAAAATTCCAGAACCTCGTGGGCCCCACAAAACGTAAATTTCTGTGGGCCCCACGTGACCAAATCCGAACAAAATAAATTTCCATAATAATAAAAAGTTCTATACTTTACAAATAATACATTTTGAGAATCCAATTCTCAACAACGAACATTTTTCCTTTCCGACGTCCGGAAGACTTTCCGTCGGAAAAACAATCCTTCCTTTCGCACTAATTCCAAGTCTTGTGCTCCTTACGTACATTCACTTACACATGTCCTGAACTTACGGGGTGTAACAGGTACGTCCATAAAACGACGGCATCTTATGTAAGTTTATGCAATGATTTCATCCATGTTTCGTCCATACAAGACGACAACGCCCATACAATGCGTCATTTGCATTTCGTCCATACAAGACGACAACGCCCACACAAGGCGTCATTTGCATTTCGTCCATACAAGACGATAACGCCCACACAAGGCGTCATTTGCATTTCGTCCATACAAGACGACAACGCCCACACAAGGCGTCATTTGCATTTCGTCCATACAAGTCGACAACGCCCATACAAGGCGTCATTTGCATTTCGTCCATACAAGACGACAACGCCCACACAAGGTGTCATTTACATTTCGTCCATACAAGACGATAACGCCCACATAAGGCGTCATTTGCATTTCGTGCATACAAGACGACAACGCCCACACAAGGCGTCATTTGCATTTCGTCCATACAAGACGACAACGCCCATACAAGGCGTCATTTGCATTTCGTCCATACAAGACGACAACGCCCACACAAGGCGTCATTTGCATTTCATCCATACAAGACGATAACGCCCACACAAGGCGTCATTTGCATTTCGTTCATACAAGACGACAACGCCCACACAAGGCGTCATTTGCACTTCGTCCATACAAGACGACAACGCCCACACAAGGCGTCATTTGCATTTCGTCCATACAAGACGATAACGCCCATACAAGGCGTCATTTGCACTTCGTCCATACAAGACGATAACACCCTCACAAGGCGTCATGTGCACTTCACCCATGTTTCGTCCATTCAACGACGAACATCTGCATCGCGTCTATGCAACGACGCATTTCATAAAAGCCTATGCAACGACTTCATCCATGTTTCATCTATGCGACGACGAACATCTGCATCGCGTATATGCTACGACGCATTTCATAAAATCCTAAGCAACGCTTTCATCCATGTTTCGTCTATGCAGCGACGAATATATGCATCGCGTTTATGCAACGACGCACTTCATAAAAGCCTAAGCAACGGCTTCATCCATGTTTTGTCTATGCAACGACGAACATCTGCATCGCGTCTATGCAACGACGCATTTTATGTAATCCTATGCAATGACTTCATCTATGTTTCGTCTATGCAGCGACGAGCATCTGCATCGCGTCTATGCAACGACGCCATCTCATCTAAGCCTATGCAACGGCTTCAACTATGTTTCGTCTATGCAACGACGAACATCTGCATCGCGTCTATGCAACGACGCATTTCATAAAAGCCTATGCAACAGCTTCATTCATATTTCGTCTATGCAACGACGCATTTCATAAAAGCCTATGCAACAGCTTCATTCATATTCCGTCTATGCAACGGCGAACATCTGCATCGCGTCTATACAACGACGTCATCTCATCTAAGACTATGCAACAGCTTCATCCGTATTTTGTCTATGCAACGGCGAACATCTACATCGCGTCTATGCAACGACGTCATCTCATCTAAGCCTATGCAACGGCTTCATCTGTATTTCCTCTACGCAACGACGAGCTCTGCATCGCGTCTATGCAACGACGCCATCTCATGTAAGCCTATGCAACGGCTTCATCTATGCTTCGTCTATGCAACGACGAGCATCTGCATCGCGTCTATGCAACGACGTCATTTCATGTAAGCCCATGCAACAGCTTCATCTATGTTTCGTCCATGCAACGACGAGCATCTGCATCGCGTCTATGCAACGACGAACATCTGCATCGCGTCCATGCAATGACGCCATCAGCATCTGCAAACACCATGTCTTTTCCAGCACCACATCACTTGCAACCCAGTGTCAATCATACTTCGACAATATGACAAATTTTGAATTTGCGTCGGCATTGTCTTTAATTTTGCAAAGATCTCAAAGTTTCAAAGGTCATCATGATTCGACATCGACAATTTTGAATTCGGTCACTGCTTTTAATTTTTTGGCATCGCAGAAACCCAGTGTCATCATAATTAGACACTGAGACAAAATTTTGAATTTGCATCAGCTTTTGTCCTTTCTTTTTTCTTGATCTTTGTTTTAATTTTGACGATGGGAACAAAATTGGCTACAAGTCAACGTCTTTGTCCGAAAACTCTTTCATCGTCTTCGGTCAAAGAGGAACAATCTGTTGACACCCAATTTTGACCCATCTTTTAGTCATTTCTTGCAATTTTATGCATTTTAGGACACCGCATTTTAATCACCATTTTTTGGCATTTTTGTATATTTTTTACCTAACACTCTATGTTGTTTTATTTATTTTTTTGTAAATTGGCATCATGTTTTTTACTTTAATTAGGTATTAAACATTTTCAAATATTATGTTATTATTGTTGCGCGATCATTTTATTTTACTAATTTTGCATCTCTTTAAATAATTAATTGACATTCCGTCTTTACTTTTAATTAGGCATTAAATATTTGTTAAATATTATATTTTTATTATTATTGGATCGGCATTTGCATTTTTTATAATTTTGCATCTTTTAAATAATGAACCCGTTTTAATTTTTTGTCAAATCAGTCCAACACGCCAAAAAACCAAAACTCAAAGCAAACCCTCCTTCTTAAATTTTGGACTAGCCATACCCAATCCCCAAGGCCCAACCGGCCGACCCACCCCTCTAAAAAGGCCCAACATACCCTTAACCCTCCAATACCCAATATCCAATACCCAAAACCCTAAACTTAATCCCACACTATAAAATAAACACTCCACCCCATTTAAAAGGAGGACCCCAGTCGCACACTCCTCTTACCCTCAGCAGCCGCCGCCTACCCCTCCCTTTCCCTCTCAGCCGTCCAACACACCCTCACCCTCACAATCGCCCTATCTAACCCAACCCTAACCAGCCGCAAGACACCCACAACAGCCCCCCCAGCCGCCCAAAAAAACCCTCACCCCTCACCCTCTCTCCTTGTCTCTCCCGTCGCCGCCGCCCTTAGCCGGAGTTCCATCTCCGGCGAACTCCAAACCAACATCACCCTCATCCGCCCCTACTGGAGCAGCCGCACTTGACCTCGTCGTGGAAGTGACGCCGCTGCTCGCTGCCCGCTGTTTGTTTCTATTTTCGTTATTATTATGTATGTTGGTTTGGACTGACTTTATGTTTTGGTTCTTTCCGGAGTTCTGAAAACTCCGGCGACGTTTCGAAAATACGGTGACCTTGGTTTGGTTTCATTTTCTGATTTGATGCATGTTTTGGGGTTTGGACTGATTTTCTGATTTTTGGTATCTGGTCGGTGATTCGTCGACTGCTGCATGTATTGTTTCGCGAGCCATTCTTGGCTATGTCGTTGTGAACTGTTTTATTGCTTTTGGGTTGTTGTTCCAGATTGGCTTTTGATTTTACCATTTGTTGTGCTGTTCTGCTTTTGAGACTGATTTTGATAACTTCGCCCCTTTATTTTATTAAATCGGTTGAACATCTGCCACTATTGTTTATTTACTGATTTGAACTGATACTACAATGGCCAATGAAAAAGTTATCCGTCGATTTTTTAGGCCTCCACAGTTGCAAAGACGGAAAATAAAATAAATGAAGCTTTCTGGGCAATGATGATTTCTTCCACTTACACCGGATAACCAACATGCGCTGGCAGAGCGAATTCTCGCAGCCGCACTTGTTTAGGCTGTCCCGCTTTATTTTTATATATCTGAGCCCTCTGTGTTTAAAACTATTACTGTTTTGGCGCGGATCCGAAGGTTTTATTTATTTTATTGATTCTAGAAATATTGGCCGATGAAGGAATCTCCGTCTGATTTCCAAGGCCTCCCTGTACAAAAGACGGATTTATTTTTGGCTTTACTTATTAATTCTTGCTATTACTTTAAAAATTATTTATTTTATTACTAACACTTCTACTAAGTGTTTATGCAGGTACCCGGAGATTATCTTGTGCAGAAGGCCTAAAAAAGGCTAAAAGATGTCCCGGAGTTTTATCTTATGTCGCATTTAATTTTAGTTTTATTATTCTGTATTGCATTTTATTTTAATTGTAAATTATGTAAAAATGCTTAGAATATGTAGAATAAAAGCCAATATATAATTAACCTAAGTTTGAACGGATAACCGCAAGTTAGCGGATCTTAAAGGATGTCTAACTCATTCCCTTTAGGATAATAAAGAACCCTGATCCAGAATCTCATTAATTTCGCAGACCATTAAATGGAGATTAATTGCAGTATTTTTATTGCAATAAATCAAGTATCCTAATTCACTTAATTAATTAGGTGGCGACTCCTCAAAATCAGCATTATTGCTCTATCCAGGAAACCGCGCCAAAGAGCAATGTTGTGGATACCGTTCAGACCCCGAGGTCAAAAAACAGGCGCGACAGTGGCTAAAGGGAAATTTGCTTGTTCTGACTTTTGATTAGATGGATTATATCATCCAAGAGCTTAAACTAAGAGGAAATACTTCAAGGAACGAACTTGCAGGCCTTACCTTATACCTTACCTCAACGAAAAAAGCAAAGAACTATCAGATTTCTTTTTATGTCTAAAAATCCACATATAACGAATAATGTTAGCATCAGGAGGACCAGGTACTAGGTCTCACGTATTATTATCAATAAGAACATTATATTCATAAATCTTTGCGGCTTTCCAAATAGGGTCGGACAAGACATCATTCGGGTTACGAGGAACAGGGGAAAAGACAACTGAAATGGAAAGGTTAAACATCCATTTAGGTTTATGAATTTCGTGCATGGCACGGTTTTCCATGGTCTGAGAGTGTATTTCGGGACACTAGATGAGATGGGGGATTTCCGCAGGACTGTCGTGAAGAGAAGGAAGGGCAGGGGTGACGGTATTGGCTGGTCGAACCTCGATTTTTCGAGAGGTGGTTGTGGAATCACCCCGAGGTGGGCTATTCCAGACTACTATCAGCAGAACCGATGGGCAGCTAGTCCCGGACTAGTCGAGGTAGTGGCGGGTGCCAGGGTCCGGAACGGCAGATGATGTAAGGTGAATTAGAAAATCGTTTAGGCCATCATCTAGGAAGTCGTATGAATGTCGAGATGGTGAGTGTATAGAGGCAAGGAGGAATTGAGACTCATCAAATAAGACATAACGTGAAATAATAATTTTACGACTCGATAAGTCATAGCACGAGTAACCACGATGATTGACATGGTAACCCAGAAATACACATAAGGAAGACTGGGGTTGGAGTTTGTGAGTGGTCGAATGGAGAGAATAACAAAGACATCCAAAAATATGCAAGTGTTGGTCGGAGGGTTCCTATGAAATAGAACTTGGGTGGACGACCGTTGAGCTAGAGACTTGTTTGAAAATATGTTTAGAAGATAGGTGGTCATGGAGAGTGTGTAATGCTAGAATTGATGAGGGAATTGAGATGTGAGCAAGTTGGGCACGGATGATGTTGTTTATGGTTCAGATTTTTTGTTTGATTTTACCATTTTGGAAGGATGTGTGAGGGTAGGAAAAATGAAAGGTAAGACCATTTTTGGAGCAAAACTGTTTGAATTGGTTACTATCGAATTTCATGCCATTGTCACATTGAAAACATTTAATGCTCTTTTCAAATTATATTTTCACGAAAGCACTAAATGAATAAAAAATGGGGTAGACCTGAGATTTATTTTCAATTGGAAAAGTCCATAGAAAGTTGGAATAATAGTCCAAAAATAACACATAATATCGATGGTCAGCCGTACTCAAAATAGGGGATGTCCACAAATCACCATTATGATATCGAAAGACATTAAAGTACAATTTGTGGATGTACAAAATGGTAATTTGACATGTTTTCTAAAAACACAAGATTCAGATATAGGAGTCCTAGAAATACAATTGCAATTAATAAAATTATTTTTTCTAAGGGAGCGTAAAATAGAGTCTCTCGGATGTCTTAATCTAGAGTTCCATAAGGAAGACGAAAGAGTAGCAAAGGTTGAGGGAACTAAGGCTGGATTGTTGACGGCGTTTGAAATATGATAAAGATCTTCGGTGGTGTCACATATCATTATTCGTCTCCCTGTCATAAAATCATTTACAATATAACCAAAATGATCAAAGTCAAGAGAAATCCAATTGTCAGTTGTGAAATGTCGCACTTATATTAAATTCTTAATGAGTTTAGGGCATAAAGGACATTTTTTAAGATTAGTGGTGGATGTGATGGGGATAAGAAGGAAAGATCATAACCACAGATGGGAATACCTTGTCCACTACCGATAATAATATTCCGATTTAAATTACTCAAATTGAAATAAGACAAGAGAGTACCTTATGATGTCATCATGTGCGATGTGGCGCCTGTGTCCATATACCAATTTTTGTATGGAGTGTTGAGTTACATTGTGCTCATAGTTGCCTCAATGTCAGTCGGTGCATAAGTCGATGGTGGGGGCCTGTGCTGTGTAGGCCTGTTGTGTACGTGGGCCAAGTATGTCAAGTTGGGCCTGTCAGTTCTGAAGTGAAGTCCACAAGAATGTCATATACGAGTAAGGAGGGGAGGCCTATGATGGTGGGGCCCATGACGGTGGCTGCTGCCACTATCGCGGCCGCTTCCGGCTGTTTTTGACTGCCTGCTATGGCAATTGTTACGAAAGGAATCAGACTGTTGCGGGTCCTCTGGACGATGATTTTGGTTGCCAAACCAGGATGCCCCTCCGTCGGTGGAGGGCCCGACGGTGATGGTGAGGGCGGCGTCGACAATGTTAGCCTGAGTGGTGTTGCGCTTGATTTTCTGGGTTTCCTCAAGGATGAGCTTCGAACGGGCCTCATAAAATGGAGGTAACAACGTGCATTGCTGAAGGATAGTGGCAACGCCGTCATTTGATTCATTCAAACCTGCAATAAGTTGCATGACTAATCACTGATTAGTCACTGGTGCGCCGACGTTGGAGAGTTGGTTGACAAACATCTTGAGTTCTTGACAATATGCAGAAACATTTGGGAAATCGACCTGATGAACGTTCTTGAACTAATTTCAAGGTATAACGTCCGTTGAGTTCTGTTGTCGTGAAAAATATTGTCCAAACGTTCTCACATTTGGCGGACAGTGGCATCGGTCTCAATGATGACGTGCAACAGATCATTAGATATCATGTCATATATCCACCGGAGGACGACTGTTTTTAAACGAGACCAGAGTGCATCATCAGAAGTCAAAGGCTAATGGTATGTATGTGGACTTCGGTGTGGGAGGGATAATGTGGTCGATAACTTCGTAAACACGACAATGGATCTTAAAAAGCTCCGCACACAAGGAGTATTGACTCTTTTCCATCTCAAGAGTCACAACGATAGAGTTTTTAATGTTGTTTACGGTAAGTGCCAGATGAAATTTGGTTTTGTCAGCCATGAAAGATGAAATTTAGGAGGAGAGGGGGGTAATGGCCGGAAAAACTAGAGTTCCATCGTGGGGAAAAGAAGGGGGGAGAGATCGGCGACTAGGTGTCACGACCCCGATCGCGATCGTGCCCTACCAGGCACCTTACAGTAAACATCGAGATAATCACGGAACATACATGAAACTTATAAATAAAACAACTAAGTAAAACAACAGTCACCGATAGGCTACCTTCCCGACGTATACATAAACGGCTTGCCTCTTTTGTTTTACAAACAGACCCACAATTTGTGACTACGCACTTCTAAGAGTTTTAATATTACAACAGCTGGACAAGGCCCCGCCGCACTTGAATATACATAAACGTGACAACTCCGAACACCGAGCCATCTCAACTTTCGAACCGGATCCTAAGCTCATGGATCCACAATCAGTACCTAAACTCGCGGCATTTAACGCACTTCGGGCGGGCCGCATAACAAAAATTTAATATGGAATGTAAATAACGTGCAAGAATCAAATCATAATCGCATAAAAGAATGTCATTTTTAACTCCCAAATCACTCGTATATTAACTGCTCCATTCCTTCTTTCCATAAGATTTAACATCATATTCTTACATACATACTTAAGAGGTTAATCAAGTTTTCCACATAACTTACTTATCTTACATAACATAATCCGCCCATTTATGACACGGTGCATCATGAATCATGTGACATAATCCGCCCGCTGTGGGCCTTGCATCGTGGAATCATGTAGCATAATCCGCCCGCTGTGGAGCTCTTGCATCGTGGAATCATGTAGCATAATCCGCCCGCCGCGAGCTCGGTGCATCGTGGAATCATGTAGCATAATCCGCCTCCCCGCGAGCTCGGTGCACGGTGACGTAACCCACCCTATGTAGGCTCTGGTAATATGGCGTAATCCGCCTATGTGTAGGCTCGGTGTATCTCATAACGTAATCCGCCTATTTGTAGGCTCGGTGTATCTCATAACGTAATCCGCCTATTTGTAGGCTCGGTGTATCTCATAACGTAATCCGCCTATTTGTAGGCTCCTGTATTTCATAACGTAATCCGGCCTATTTGTAGGCTCGGTGTATTTCATAACGTAATCCGGCCAATTCGTAGGCTCGGTGTATTTTCCTTACATAACATTTTTAAACCATCTTTTCATTTCTTCTTAAGTCGTCATAACAACTTCCCATAAAGCTATTATAACAACCTTTCTTTTTAAAGCTCAAGTCACATACTCTTTTGGAAACCATCTTCTTAACTTTCGAAATAAATTAAGCCATACTTTTAAAAATTAGTCCTTTCCACTTATAATCAAGGCTTATGGTCTTAACACCTCGGAGCAGACACTCTTTAAAATCATGTCGCTTATACTTATAAAATCATGTCATCAATACTTTAGAAATCAAGTCCCATAACTTGAAAAATAAAGTTTCAAAATCCTTCAAAGACAACCAAAGTTCATAGTCTTAAAACTTCATAACATACATTCTTTAAAGTCCATTTACTTATACTTATAAAAAAATATAAAGTTCCATACACTTCCAAAACCAAGTAACTTATTCTCTTAAAATCATATAACTTCCACTTTTAAAATCAATCCCTTTTACATATAAATTCAAGTCATTTTCGAACATAAAATCCACTTACTTACTTTAACCAAATCAAGACACATAGCCTTTAAATCAAATCTCATAACTTCCTAACCATTCTTACCAACGTCTCCCATAAGACCTAGTAAGGACTTAGGACAATTTAAACATACTCTTAACTTAGATTCAACAATGCAAATACTTCTTAACTTCTAAGAGTAGAAGAAATCTTGAAATACTATCACATGGAGATTTCATACGTAGGATCATGCCAAAGAAAGAAGAGGTTCACATACCTCGCGACGATTGTCGACAAGCGAGAAAATGCTCCAAAGTACCTCAACCTTGATAGCTATTCCACTCTCCAAGTAGGATACACTATACTTAGTACTTCAACCTATAATGGTTACAATACGTCCATTAACCTCTTACTTCAAACGTAGAATATTCTAAGTGCTAAGTCGCCAAATTCTATAGAAAATCGGACAAAGACCTCCTTTGTTTTTACTTACTTTGCCACCTTTTCAAGGCGAAATACAATAGCCAAACAGCCCCAATTGGCTCACAACAATATAGAAAGCCAATACAAATAATTAACTATACAATTCCAATTGGCTCACCACAATATGAAGGTAGTTCAATACAATTAATTAACAAACTATTACAAACCACAAGTACAAATTCGCCACCTTGAGTTCAACAATACCAATTCTTATTCAATTTCCATTTCAATCCAACTTGGTAGCATAACATGATATCTAGTCGCAACCAAATATAACTACTACAATCTTCAAGTTAATAACATGCGACGATTCTAATCAATCGACCAAATTGTAATCCAACTAAACATGGCTTACATTACTTTTCGGATTTTCAAGGCTACAATCAATCCATAATCCTTATAAACTTCAATACATATACTTCATGCTAGCAACAAGTAAGGCTAACAACAATATAAATAATCTTGTAACACTTCAAAGAACAAGATTATACCTCAACGAATCTCAATCCAATCTTCAACCAAGTCGTCCCTTAGCAACTTAGAGACTCTCCAAGATACTTCAACTGCTACTTGAGACCCTTGGAACCATACCAACAATTTTCCTTCAAACTTCCAACCAAAACCTAGAAAAGCCATTAGGTTTTCACCTTGCGACTAATACGAAAACTCTCTTTTTCCGGATTTTCTATTGAGATATACTCACAATACACTTAGGAACCTTGGTTTAAAGTGGGAGATTATCGACAACAAACAAATTTTTTCCTCTTATGGATGCCCAACCCGTGAGCCTCCCTCTTGTTCTACAATTTTTGTGAATTTTAGCTAAGTGTGGAACTCTTGTCTTGCTACTAGTATTATATAGGGACATGGAGGGTCAAGGTGTGCACAAATGGTTGGCTAGGATGAGGTCTTAACAAATATCAAGACTAATTGTCCCCTTGACTAAGTCAAACATGTCAAGCTTTCAAGTTGCAAGACTTGTCTTGCTAACAAAGGTCCAATGACCCTTTAGCCCTTGCAAAAAATCGTCCAAGGCATCATCTAAGGGGGGTGACACGTGTCACCCTCCCATTCGTCATAATAATATGTTTTCCGACAATTTCATAATTCCGCTAAATTTTTACAAGTCTCAATTTTCAACACTTGCGAGTTCTTACGTACGTTCTTAAAACACGTCCTGTACACACGGGGTGTAACACTAGGGTTCCAACGTGGGCTAGGTGCCGACGTGGAAAAAGGGTGGCGGCCGAGAAGTTGTATCGGCGACTAGGGTAGCGTTTATAGTTTTAGGCTACTGATATCATAAAAGAATATATTCCTTGATTTTATTCATGACTGATTTACAATATATATAACGTTACATGAATATTTACTTTGATACAAACTAGATAACTAATTAACCTAATTACAAAAGGATTATAATTTTACCTAAATAGGAGATATACAATTAATACAATTAATAAAAGAATATTGGAAATATTCTATTAAAGTAAATAAATAAATTATACATAATTAAACTCTATATTACTACTCCATCTGTCTCAATTTAAGTGTCTTAGTTTGACTTAACACAATTTAATAAATAAATGAAGCATTTTGAATCTTGTGGTCTTTAATTAAAGATGTGTGAGATTTTTTAAATCTTGTGATCTTAAACTTGTCTTGGAATTGAAAAACTTACTAAATATAGAAAGAAATAATCTTTTTAAAATAGATTAAAAGGAAAAATAATATATTTAAATTGAGACAGAAAAAATATTTACTAATTACTAAATAATTATAACCAACAACCAAACTACCGCATATAATATGCCTTCTTAAGTTTTTTTTAATCATTTAGATTCAAAACATACTAGTACTAATTTGATTTTGGTTCACTTTTCAGAAACTCGCACCTTCTTCGAAAAAAAATGAACAATAACAAAAGAGACGAACACTATTTCTTGTCATTCAACACGTCATTCCAGTAGGGACGCAGATTCGGAAAGGATCCTTAGCTCAGCGGCGGATGTAGAATAGGACTTACGGGCATTCACGGGAATTTATTAACATTTATAGATATAAAAAAATTATAAAGGGATCCGTCGGTAGCTGGTTATAGTTATACAGATAATAATAAATATAAGAATTAAGTATGAGAAAATTTATATATTATTTTATATAGAAATTAGTTATTTATATATTAATTATTCATGTATTCATTATTTCACCTTTTATTTTACATAAAATAATATATAGATTCCTTTATATCTTATACATGTATTAGTTATGTGAGTTTCGAAATCGCAAAATAAACACATATTAATTTTATACATGAATAATTTACCTTTTAACCAGCTATCAAACATGATATTACTTATATGAGATTTAATACATGCATAACTCACAACCAAATCAACTGCCAAACGATCTTAAATATCTATAATATTTGAATATAAACTCAATTATTATTATTTATTAAATTATTATTATAAAAATTCATTAACTTCAAATTCTGAATCAGTCTCCTGATCATGTGAAACCATATTTTTTTTATGTACGTGACAATTCCCATGTGCTTTGAGTGCAAAAGTGACGAGTGAAATGAAAAATTGATTGTGGGCAAGCGTGATCACTTGAAGCGTGCTCGTGGGATTTAAGATGTGTATGGCCATCGATATATGTCAGATTGATGGGATATTTTTTTTATATCCAGGTTCATAGATGCGCCAGATTAATTCTGAAAATAATAGTATCGGTTCCTCAACATTACTATCAGTAAGCGAAATGTGCTCCAATAACATGTGAGAACAAAGAATAGAAACAAGGAAATGAGAATATAACAACAACAACAACAAGTATGTAAGAAATCTGGAAATAAACAAATAAGAGGGTTTGCTGAGTCGACTGAATTCTCAATCTATTCTTAAGATAATATTGTCCCGTATATCCTTTCAACGGTGTAATGACAACTTATCTCCCAAGATAAAACAACAATCAAATAAATGAGCAAATGGAACTCATGTGTTTGCTTATGAAGAAACATCTTTGAGTGTTTTGTGATTGTAAGAGAGGAAGATAATTTTCAGAGAATTGTTAAGTGTAAGGTGTATTTGCAAATGTGCCCAAGGCCCCATTTTATAGTATGAAGAAGATGATCTTCCACATAGCCAAGTAATGCCCAATAAAGACCATATAATGTCTTGAATGTGGAGTAATAATCCAGCCAAATAATGGTTGAATTCATGAGCCCTATAATGGAGAATTAATGCTCCAAAATCAGCCCAAAAAGCTTGATCATCTTCCAACGGCTCAAACATCTGCGCAGCCGCTCGCAGCGGCATACAAACTTCAGAGAGTTTCGCGGCGCTGGCCGTTCGCACTGGCGCCACGACTCGCGGCGCGCCGTGGCTGAAACTTCGATATTTTCAGCGTCGCGCGCCACTACTACAGGTGGTGCGCGGTATTTTCAGACTCGTTTCATCTTTTACACATTTCTTCCTTTCATTTACCAACGTGAAACCATTGTTATTTGGCCAATAACTATCTATTATCTTACGTCTCAAACAATTCGTATACGTACCAATATCTCTTCCATTTAAGGAAATTACGATTATTGACACTTTATGTGCACGGGTGTGAAAACCATGTTTCCGACATGCGGGGTCCCAATTGTTCGAGTCATAATTTAATAGGATTAATTTATTTCACGTTTAGTAAATTTCCAACATAACCAGTGTTTGAGAACTGACAACTGATAGCACCTACCAGGATCAACCCCAGAAGAGAGCAGAATGCTCCCACTGGGAATCGATCCCACGCTGTAAGTGTCCATAGCGCCTTAATTATTTTCATTCTTTATCATGTGTAAGCAGTATACATTACGTACCAAAGATAAAGGATGTTCACATGACGGACGAGGCCCAACCCTTCCTTTGACACTTCAGTGGACCAGCAATAACACTCTCAATGGGCTACACCGAGGCCTAGGATGATGTCAGCCTATCCGAAACCTTCTCAAGCAGACCCAAGATGTCAGGCCCACTACACAATGGCCCAACAACAATCGTCCAGCCTTAATCCAATGAATATGGGCCTTACTTTCGGTTCTCTCAAATTGCAGTGGCCTGGAAATGCATGATATATGGATAGAGGCGTCACGTCTCACCTCACCAATAATTATGGTAATCTTCCACAGCTGTGCAATTTAAATACTCATCAATCTATTATTATTGACAATGGTCATCACATTCCAATACAAGGGTTTGGCCATACACTAACCCCACAATCGTATCCCTAATTATCCCTTAAAATGTCCTATATGCCCCTAATATTATCAAGAATCTAGTCTCTGTTAGAAAATTTATCACCGATAAATACGTATCCATCAATTTTGACCAATTTGGGTTTTCTATAACGGACCTACGTACAGGAAAACTTCTTACCCAATGCAATAGTGAGGGAGATCTCTATCCCTTCCTATCATGCACATTGCCCACGTCACTCCTCCCACCACTATAGCTACAATATCTCCATCAATGTGGCATAGTAGACTTGGTCATCCCGGTGCTCATGATTTTTATTCCCTTAGAAACTGCAATCTAATACAATGTCATAACGTGAAACTTTCCCATAGTTGCTCCGTTTTTCATCTAGGGAAACATGTTAGACTTCCATTTACGCCGTCTCTAAGTATTACTTTTTCTCCCTTTGGTATTATTCATGCAGATTTATGGACTTCTCCTATAACTAGCAACCTGGGCCATAAATATTATTTGATATTTTTCAATGATTTCTCTCACTTCTTTTGGGTCTATCCTCTTAAACTCAAATCTCAAGTGTTCTCCAATTTTTTTAAATTTCATACAATGGTTAAAACACAGTTTGAAAAAGACATCAAAACATTTCAATGTGATAATGGTCGTGAGTTCAATAATTTCCTTTTTCATAACTTTTGTGCGGCTAATGTCATGATCTTTCATTTTTCGTGCCCCCATACCTCCCCTCAAAATGGTAAAGCCGAAAGAATTCTCCGCACCATTAATAATATGATTCATGCCTTTTTTTCATGCGTCTATCACCCTACCTTTTGGGTATATGCATTAAAATTGGTAGACCATATTCTTAACATCTTACCTACCCATGCGATTCAAAATAGGACACTCATCGAAATTCTCTACCGTCAGATCCCTACTTATGATCACCTTAGAATATTCAGTTGTCTTTGTTATCCAACTATGACATCCACGACCGCTCACAAATTAGCACCTCGCTCCACCTGTCGTCCTATTGGCACCTACCCATCTCGCAAACTACCGCAACCCAACCACTGATCCCGCACTGCCTCGAAATGACCCACTTCCCAATAAGTGCCAATGACACCCCCAAACCACAATCTGTCACTTCCTGCCTCCATTTTGCCTCTGTCTGCTTCTACCACGCCACTGCCTGCCTCACCCCCGGCACACCCAACTAACTTGTAGTACACAACCACCCATCCCCCAACCCCGCATACCCTCCGTATCCTCCTGCCACCAACTGCCCAGCCCCATCCCGAACCCCTCCTCACCCACTACCACAGACCCCGAGGCTCACTACTCCGTACCCACACACCACATTGAAACTCGTGCCAAACACGAGATATTCAAATCCAAAGTCCACTTTAACCTATCCACCAAATCCATATCACTTTTACCTAAAACCCAAAACTTGCAAAACTTGACCCAAATTGGAATGATGCCATGCGTGAGAAGTTTGATGTGCTTACCTCTCAGCGCACATGGGATCTTGTTCTGAGTTTAGAGGGGGTGAATGTGATTCGTTGTATGTGTCTCTTTCATCATAAGTTCAGAGATAGTGGCGATCTTGAACGTTATAAGACTAGACTTATGGAAAATGGCACAGGGCAGCAGTGGGGTGTTGATTGTTGTGAGGATTTCAATATGGTGGTCAAACCGGCTACTGTTCGTACTGTTCTGAGCATAGCTATGGATAAGAACTGACTGATTCATCATTTGATGTGAAAATACGTTCTTACATGGAGATTTGAAAGAAATAGTTTACATGCACCAACCGCCAGGCTTCGTATAATCAGAGGCTCTTCATTATGTCTCTTGTCTCCATAAGTCCCGTATGGTTTGACACAGGCCCCCAGGCTTGGAATGAGTGCTTCGCTACTTACATTATGCGGATTGGGTTTGTGTGTAGCAAATGTGACCATTTCTTATTCATTATTCATCGAGGTAGTGACATTGTGTACTTGTTATTATATATGGATGATACTGTTCTGACTGCCTCATCTGATGTATTGAAAAATGTTATCATTCGGCTGCTCAAATCCGAATTCTCTATGACTAACTTAGGGAAGTTGAGTTACTTTTTGGGGATTTTTGTGACTAGAACTGCAAATAACATATTCCTATGCTAGCATAAGTATGCGGGAGAAATTGTGTACAAGGCTAAAATGGGGAATTGCAAAATTATGCCTACTCCGATCGACTCGAATGCGAAACTCAGTAATGTTGATGTTGATCCAGTATCCGATCCCACTCTCTACAGGAGTCTTGCAGGTGCACTTCAGCATCTTACATTCAGCAGACATAATATTGCATATGTTGTTCAGCAGGTTTGTTTATTCATGCATGCCCCAGGGAGCCTCACTTTACAACTCTTAAATGTATCATTCAATACATTGAGGGCACTCTTGATTATGAATTACATCTCTTCCCATCTGCACCGACCAAGATGATATCTTACATGGATGTTGATTGGTCAGGCTATCCAAACACGCAGCATTCCACTTCCGACTAATGTGTGTTCTTAGGTGACAATCTTATCTCGTGGTCTGCCAAGAGGCAAGCCACACTATCCTGATCGAGTGCAGAAGCAAAGTATAGAGGTGTTGCAAACTTTGTAGCTGAGATCTGCTGGCTCCGAAACCTCATCTTAGAGCTCTAGTGTCCCTTACGTAAGGCTATGGTCTACTGTGATCACATTTATGTGGTCTATCTATCTCACAACCCGATTCAACATCAGAGAACCAAGCACATTAAGATGGATATACATTTTGTTCGTGAGAAGGTTGTTATAGGTAAAGTTAAGGTGTTGCGTGTGCCTTTTTCGTACCAATATGCAGATATTTTCACAAAGGGTCTTTCTCGGTAGTTGTTCATCGACTTCAGATCCAGTCTCAGCGTCCGACCTCCTCCCGCTCTGAATGAGGGGGTGTATTAGTGAGTATTACAATATATTCACCATATAATTTATAATTAATAGTAGTGTATAATTATGATAAATATAGAATCCTTATTCTATTAGGATTCAACATTGTACACATTATATATATTTGTATTAATGAGAAAGACACACGAAGAGAGATTAATGAAATCTTACAATTTTTACTTGTTCAAAATGTATTTTGTACTCCCTTTAAATATTACTTCTCTCTGTTTCATATTAGTTATCATGTTTTACTTCTCAAAAGTCAATTTAACTAATTTTCTAAGCTATAATAGATTAGATTAGTTTAAAATTTAAAATTTTAAAATTAGAGTTTAGATATTAAAAAACTATACAAAGTACTATAAGTTGTAATTTTTCTCATATCAGTATGGTGTAAAATATATCTTAAAATAATGATCAAAGTTCAAGTAGTCTTATTTGATAGAATATGAAATAATATAATTAGTCATTATTAGTCATAATTGTGTATATTCTGTATATGGTAGATGTATATTTTAGTCATTCATTACCTTAATTCTAGCCTAGGATTATGCTTGTATTATGGGTATATTTACTACACATTTTGAATGAAATAATCAAAGAAAATATTTATTTCATGGTATAAGAGCCTAGGGAAAGTTCCTAAACCCTAATACCTTCTCCTTCAACCGTCGATCGACCCTCCTCATCTCTTTGTGCCGCTGACTCCCTGATCGGTGTATTTTATATACACCTTTTGAGTCAGTTTTAGTTAGTCTTTTGTCCCGTTTTGCACATATAAGTGTCGTATTAGGATAGTTTTCCTTTCTTTTGAGTCAAAGTGGTTAAAATGGCCAAATGGCGGAAAAGGAGCTAAAAGAGGGCAAAAGAGGAGATCCCAGAGCCAAAAACAGAGAAAGTGGTGAACGAGGCTGAAACCCACACAGTACGCGGCGCCTCGCAATCGAAGCGAGCGGCGCCCACTATCCAGAAGTCGAAGACTGGCACGCGCGCTAGCTGTCGCGGCGCCAAAGCAAGGCCGCGCCCTAAACACCCGGTGTTACATGTTGCAGTAGCGCGCGCTTCTCGTGACAGAATCGGCCGCGACGCCAAATCACCCGACGGATTGCTGAAGTTCCGGCGCCGCGGTGCTCAGATGCGCGCGCCGACGCTAAAAATTAGGTTTCAGACGGATTTTGGGCGAGCTGCAGGAAAAGTTGAGGCGCTATAAAAGGAGAACCCTAGGCAGTTTTTAAGGGTTCCCTTTCTTGCACAACACAAGGCTTCTTGCTTAGAGATTGGAGACCATAGTCTAGTAATTTCTTTTCCTTTTCTTTTCTTTATTTCAGTTTTTGTATGATGAACATGGGATTAGTTCTTGTCATGTCAATGGCTAGGAACTAATTCCTCTATAGGGCTTTCCATGTTGAATCTCTAGAAACTTATGTTATGATTTAATGTATGCTTATGGTTATTCTTCTTCTTGTTGAGATCTATCCAATATTTGAGTTGAATTCTTGGTAATTAATTGACAACTAATTATCACTATATGATTTCTAATCAGATTCCGAAAGGGGGGGATTGTGAATATGCTGTAAGTTGGGTAGACATTCTTGGATTGGGGATGAAAATACCTCAATTATTTATGTAGCGTTAATGAGAGGCTTAAAAACCCTAATTTTGCGCATTGTGCGTGACGGTTAACTAGGTTCTTGTTCTTAATCCTCCTATAGAGTTATCCTTATCACCGAAAGGTAGGTAAGGTGCACATCTTTGAGGTTGAGTGTTTATATAACCCTAACGGGAGTATAAAACGATTTAGTGAACCTGCTTTCTCCAAAAGAAGAAGACCATAAGTTATTGCATTAATAAGTAGCATAAGCGGATAGTGAGGAGACGTGGAAGCCCTATTCTCATCATCACTGAAGTAAACCCTTTTAGTTAAATAGCTTTTATAATTCTTAGTCATAAATAACAAATCTAAATATCAATTTACCAAATAGATACCAAAAAATAGATAGTTGGTAATTGAACCCTAATCCTTGAGGACGATATTCGGTCTTATCAAGACTATACTACTTGTCACGATAACGTGCACTTGCGTTTAAAAGTGTGTGCATCTTACCGCGCATCAAGTTTCTGGCGCCGTTGCCGGGGATTAGGCATAGTTCAATATCAAATTTGTCTATTTTTAATTTCTAATTTGGTTTTTAATTTTTATTTTTATTTTTTAAAATTTTTACGTTTTTATTTTTATTTTCGAAAAGTTCGAGGTGCCGTGATTCTTTGTTGGTTTTGATTTATCTTAGATATGGATTTTTATTGTCAATATGATAGAGAACCAACCATAGAGGAAGAGATGGAGGAATTACGAGAAACTATACTCAGTCTCACGAGGTACCAAAATCAATTCATAGACGAAACGAGAATGGCCATGAAGAAGTTGGAAACGCAAATAGCAGAGCTCGCGATCATATTCAACAGCGAAACACATGAAGAGCAATCTGCACCTGGGGTAGGCAATGAGGAAACACAATGTCAGGCAATTGACACAAGGATGCCGAATCGGGAGATAGAGCGCCCGCATGAAGCAGCGGCCAGCGCTGATGAGCGTGGCCGCGGCGAAGTTTCGAGACAATGCAAGAGGCGGCGAAGGTTCGACATCCGAGACAAGCCAGAGAGTGAGCGCCGCAACCCCAAAATGGGCCGCGCGCCGTAACCCAAAAAGCGAGACCGCTACGAAGTTGTAGAAGAATCGCACCCCAGGTGATAATACCATATCCCCAGAAGTTAAAAACATGTACTCTTGACAAACAATTCTCTAGATTCGTGGAGGTCCTCAAACAATTGCAACTCAATATCCCGTTTGCTGAAGCATTAGAGCAAATGTCGAGCTACGTCAAGTTCATGAAGGATGTGCTTAGCAAAAAGAGGAGGATAGAGGACTACGAAACAGTGATGTTGACTGAGGAATGTAGTGCCATCCTACAGAGACAATCGCCGGAAGTTACAAGATCCTCGAGCTTCACCATCCCATGCACCATTGGAAAGTTTGAATGTCAAAAAGCATTGTGCGACTTGGGAGCAGACATAAATCTGATGCCTTATATAGTTTTCTGCAAACTAGAAATGGGAGAAGCCAAACCTACAAACATCACTTTGCAGTTAGCTGACCGCTCAATTGTTCACCCGAGAGGAGTCATCGAAGATGTAGTGAAGGTGGACAAGTTCATCTTTCCACGACTTCGTTATCTTAGACATACAAGATAACGATGGAATCCCCATCATACTTGGCGCACTTTCTTAGCCACAGGACAGGCGCTCATTGATGTTCACAAAGGGGAGTTGAAGCTTCGAGTATACGAAGAAGAGGTGATTTTCAATGTTTTTCGAGCAGCAACTTTTCCAGAGGCCAAGGATAACTGCTCAGCCATTGATCTTAGCGAAGAAGCAGTGTCAGCCAAAGAGTTCGGATATGATGATACGCTTGAAGAAGTACTGACCACATGGGATGATGATAGTAGAAACGATCCAGATCTGATGGAGTATGCCAATTGGATGAATGCTTATGAAAAATGGGATACAAGGAGGTATGAAGAGCTTGGACAGGTACCAGAAAGATCATTACCATCCACAGAGAAGGCTCCAGAGTTAGAATTAAAAACCCTACCCAATCATCTACAATATCAATACCTAGGTGAAGAAAAAACCTTATCAGTGATCATTTCATGCCACCTATCCACCGAAGAGATTGATAAACTGCTAAGAGTACTAA
This sequence comes from Przewalskia tangutica, assembly GCA_029844215.1. NCBI lineage: Eukaryota > Viridiplantae > Streptophyta > Magnoliopsida > Solanales > Solanaceae > Przewalskia > Przewalskia tangutica. Next base: position 87,169,470 of record CM056734.1, read on the forward strand.
AAAATCACAAGCGGGCCATTGGATGGACATTAGCAGACATAAAAGGGATAAGTCCATCAACGGTAATGCATAAGATCCGTCTAGATGAGAGCGGACCATCCATCAAGCCCAAAGGCGACTAAACCCAAACATGAAGGAGGTAGTAAGAAAGGAAATCCTAAAATGGCTCGACGCAGAGTAATCTACCCATATCCGACAAAGACATGGGTAAGTCCAGTACAAGTGGTGCCGAAAAAGGGTGGAATAACAGTGGTGACCAACGAAAGAAACGAACTCATTCCCTCGAGAACAGTCACCGGATGGAGAATCTGCATTGACTATCGCAAGTTGAATAAAGCAACTAGAAAAGACCACTTCCCGTTGCCATTCCTAGATCAAATGTTGGACAGACTCGCAGGGCATAACTACTACTGCTTTTTGGATGGATACTCAGGGTATCACCAGATTGCAATAGCCCCAGAAGATCAGGAAAAGACAACATTCACTTGCCCTTTTGGTACATTTGCATTCAGAAGAATGCCATTCGGACTCTGCAATGCACCTGCAACTTTTCAGAGGTGTATGATGGCAATTTTCTCAGATATGGTAGAGAGAACTATAGAGATCTTTATGGATGACTTTTCGGTCTTTGGAGCATCATTCGATGAGTGTTTAAGGCATCTAGAAGCAGTGTTAAGCCGGTGCGAAGAATCTAACCTTGTGCTAAACTGGGAGAAGTGTCACTTCATGGTAACAGAAGGAATTGTCTTAGGACACAAAATATCAAACCAAGGTATTGAGGTGGACAAGGTAAAGATTTCAGTGATCGAAAATCACCACCTCCAGTATCAACAAAAGGAGTCAGAAGTTTCCTTGGACATGCAGGCTTCTATAGAAGATTCATCAAGGATTTTTTGAAGGTCTCAAAGCCTCTTTCCACATTGCTAATGACGGGGGTTGCCTTCGACTTCAATAAAGAATGCTTATTCGCATTTCAAACGCTCAAGGAGAAGCTTATTTCAGCACCCATAGTCATTGCACCAAACTGGGAGCTCCCATTTGAACTAATGTGCGATGCAAGCGATTATGCAGTTGGAGCAGTGCTTGGACAGAGAATCGACAAGGTATTTAGATCCATTTACTATGCTAGTAAAACTCTAAATGACGCACAGTTAAATTATGCAACTACCGAAAAGGAACTGCTAGCAATAGTATATGCATTTGAGAAATTCAGGTCGTACTTGATTGGGAATAAGGTGATAGTATACACTGACCACTCTGCTATAAAGTACTTGATGACAAAGAAGGATGCAAAGCCTAGCCTCATTCGATGGGTCCTACTTCTACAAGAATTTGACGTGGAGATTCGTGATAAGAAAGGAACAGAGAATTCAGTTGCGAACCACTTGTCAAGACCGAAAACACAGAGCCGTAACACCAAGGATGTGCAGATAAATGATCACTTTCCAGACGAACAACTGTTTCGAGTAAGTATGAATTCTAATTTACCTTGGTACGCTGACTTTGTTAACTTTCTTGCAGCTAAAGTACTACCCCCAGACTTGTCAAGACAGCAAGTGAAGAGATTTTATTCAGAAGTAAAGCATTACTATTGGGATGAACCTATGTTATACAAACACTGTGCCGACCAAGTCATCAGGCGATGTATACCAGAGGAAGAGATGCACCAGGTTCTCACCCATTGCCACACCCTATCATGTGGTGGACACTTTGGGGCATCAAGAACAGCGGCAAAGGTACTGCAATGCGGATTCTATTGGCCAACACTTTTTAAGGATGCCCATACCTTTGCGAAGAGATGTGATAATTGTCAGAGAACAGGGAACAACTCAAGACGAAACGAAATGCCTTCGCAAGGGATATTGGAAGTAGAACTCTTTGATGTGTGGGGAATCGATTTCATGGGGCCATTCCCACCATCCTTTGGAAATCAATATATTCTTCTGGCAGTAGACTATGTGTCCAAATGGGTGGAAGCAGTGGCCACAAAAGAAAACGACAGTAAGACTGTTCAAAAATTCCTTCAAAAGAATATTTTCACAAGGTTCGGCACTCCAAGAGCTATCATCAGTGACGAAGGAAGTCATTTCTGCAACAGGCAGCTGAACTCATTGCTTTCCCGATATGGAGTTTACCACCGCACTACAACTGCCTACCACCCCCAAGCTAACGGGCAAGCGGAAGTGTCAAATAGAGAAGTAAAGAGCATATTAGAAAAGACGGTGAACGGCTCAAGGAAAGACTGGTCTATCAAATTGGATGACGCATTGTGGGCATACCGGACAGCATTCAAAACACCAATTGGTATGTCACCTTATAAATTAGTTTTTGGTAAAGCATGTCATTTGCCAGTAGAGTTGGAACACAGAGCGTACTGGGCAATGAGGAAGTTAAACATGGACGCCACGGCGGCAGGACAGAGGAGGCTACTACAGCTGAGCGAATTAGATGAATTCAGGCACAATGCCTATGAGAATGCAAAGATCTACAAGGAACGAACGAAAGCATGGCACGACAAGAATTTGATACCAAAAGACTTTCAAGAAGGACAACAAGTGATTTTATTCAACTCACGGTTGAGATTGTTTCCAGGCAAGTTAAAATCACGTTGGACAGGACCATACACGGTGGTAAGAGTATTCCCATATGGAGCAATTGAAATAAAAGGGAGAGAGGGAACTGCCTTCAAGGTAAACGGACAGAGATTAAAACCTTGTCTGATCAATGAAATGGAATACATGAACTTGGTAACTTCTCATACCTTAGAATAATAAGGAACCTGCGTCCGGCTAAAAGACGTTAAAGACAGCGCTACTTGGGAGGCAACCCAACGTTTTCAATTATGTTATTTCAATTCCTATCCTTAGTTTATTTTATTTTGTCTTGAACAGTCTCACGGTCTTGGGCTCTTGTGTTTGTGTTGTGTTGACAGGTGAAAGCCAAGGATTTGGAAGGCGAAAACCGAAGAGAAGCAAAGGATCTCCAGAAAATCGCCATAGCGCCGCGGCGCCCAGAAGCAGGGCCGCGGCGCCAAAAAAAAATCAGAAGACGCTCAGAAATCTGAGCGCCGCGGCTCCCATTTGCAGGGCCGCGGCGCAGAAAGTTCAGAACCAGCACAGGAGTTTGGGCGCCGCGGCGCCACAACGGCAAATATGAATTCTGGAAGACACTCTGATCTGAAGGCCCTATCGCCAAATCAAACACCAAGAGCTCTCCTCCCCTCACGGAATTCAAAGTATTATCCACCGCCATCACCACCATTTTAGCCAAAATTTGTAAGTGTCTTAATTTTTTTATTGTCTTTGAGTCTACACACATTGGGGACAATGTGTGATTTAAGTTTGGGGGTGTTTTATTTGTGTCGTGTTTTATTTGTGTCATGTTATGTTTTATTTAAGTCTTTTTATTGTTTTTATGTTTATTTTGAGTCACCAAAAATTTTTCTTTTTGAGTCATAATTGTCTGTCAAAGATCATGTATGTTGTAGTTGCTAGAAACACCTAGTGAAGTAAGGTGGAATAATGTAACGGAATTGAAGCAACTATCTAAACACTTAGGTTAGATATGCCAAAAACTCACAGAATCTGTCTATTTGGAGTTTCTTGCTTGAATTATGCATGCTAAATGATAAATGCTTATGTGTTATGATTGCTTGCTATTTGAGGCGAAATAGTTAGGATATGCATGTTAGAGAGATGACTCAGACATTTCTTTGATAGCTAATTTTTACCATTCTTTTCTATCCCGTACTTTAAAAATATCCCTAGTCAGCCCCATTGAGCCTAAATTTGAAACTTCTTCTTTGACACCCTATATTCCCACAAATCGTACCATAAGTGAAAATATGAAATAGTGGAATACATTGTGTTAAAAAAAGAGACAAAAAGAGTGAATAAGTCTGTTGCACCTCAATACAAAAGTAATAAGAAATAGGCAAAAGCCTAAGTTTGGGGGTGCTTGTCATTATTAGATACTTCACTCTCCCAAAACAAAAGAGGGGAAAGATAGAATCAAAATGAATAAAAGAACAAAAAGAAAAGGGAAATACTTAAAAGCTAAAGAGCTTATGGTACACAAAAATGAGCCTAAATGCTTATTTTTACCAACCCCTACCTAAGCCTACATTACAACCCTTAAAGTCCTGAAGATCTCTTTTATGCATATCCAGAATTAGTGGAGAATAGCAAGTAAGCATGTTGATGCGCGTTAAGATGCACACACTTTAAACGCAAGTGCACGTTATCGTGACAAGTAATATAGTCTTAGTAAGACCGAATATCGTCCACAAGGATTAGGGTTCAATTACCAACTATCTATTTTCTAGTATCTATTTGGTGAATTTATGATTGATTTGTTGTTTATAACTACGAATTATGCAAGCTATTTAACTATAAAGATTTACTTCAGTGATGATGAGAATAGGGCTTCCATGTATCCTTACTATCCGCTTATGCTACTTACTAATGCATTAACTTATGGTATTCTTCTTTAGGAGAAAGCAGGTTTACGAAATCGTTTTATACTCCCGCTAGGGTTATATAAACACTCAACCCCAGTATCGCACCTTACCTACCTCTCGGTGATAAGGATATCTTTATAGGAGGATTAAGAACAAAAACCTAGTTGACCGTCACGCACAATGCGCAAAATTAGGGTTGTTAAGTCTCTTATCAACGCTACATAAATAATTGAGGTATTTTCATCCCCAATCCAAGAATGTCTACCCAACTTACAACATATTCACAATCCCCCCTTCTCAGAATCTGATTAGAAATCATATAGTGATAATTAGTTGTCAATTAATTACCAAGAATTCAACTCAATTATTGGATAGATCTCACAATAAGAAAAATAACCATAAGCATGCATTAATTTATAACATAAGTTTCTAGCAATTCAACATGGAAAGCTCTATAAGAGAATTAGTTCCTAGCCATAAATATGACAAGAACTAATTCAAAGTTCATCATAAAAACTGAAATAAAGTAAGGAAAAGGAAAAGAAATTACTAAACTAATGGTATCCAATCTCCAAGCCAAAGTCTTGTGTTGTGCAAGAAGGGGAACCCTTAAAAACTGCCTAGGGTTCTCCTTTTATAGGCTGCAAACCGCCTCCCTCTTTTCCTTCAGGCCTGGCCCAGATTTTCGTCAAAAGACCTAATTTTTCCGCGTCGGCGCCGCGGCCCTGCAGACAGGCGCCGCGGCGCCGGAAGTTCTGCAATCCGTCGGGTGTTTTGGCGCCGCGGCCCTGATATCTGCTGTCTGAGAGCACCGCGGCGCTGTATCTTCTGTGGCTCCTCGGATGTTTAGGCGCCGCGACCACGATTTTGTTTGCGCCGCGGCCAGCGAGTCTTCGACCTCTCTCGGATAGTGGCGCCGCACCGCTTAATCGCAGGAGGCGCCGCGGCGCTGGTCTTGAATCTTCCCTCGTTCGCCACTTTCTCTGATTCCAGCTCTGGCATCTCCTCTTTTGCCCTCTTTTTGCTCTTTTTCCGCCAATTGGCCATTTTAACCACTTTGACTCAAAAGAAAGAAAAACTATCCTAATACGACACTTATATGTGCAAAATGGGACAAAATACTAACTAAAACTGACTCAAAAAGTGTATATAAAATACACCGATCACATGCCATAGGATTCTTGAATTTATATGCATGATTTAATATATTAACTTCCATTAAGCATGATGAATATGAGTTTGCGAAATATCTAGCTTAATGTGCTGAAATGTCATGCTATATGTTCCTGCATATTATTTTGCTAACCTTCATGTTTTTCTAGTTAACACTAATGCAGCAAAAGTGATCAATGTCAGTGAGTCTTTTATTTTTCGTTCTTTGAGTCTTTTATTTCTTTCTTTCTTTCTATCTTTGCTCGAGGGCGAGCAAAGGTTAAGTTTGGGGGTATTTGATCGGTGTATTTTATATACACCTTTTGAGTCAGTTTTAGTTAGTCTTTTGTCCCGTTTTGCACATATAAGTGTCGTATTAGGATAGTTTTCCTTTTTTTGAGTCAAAGTGGTTAAAATGGCCAAATGGCGGAAAAGGAGCTAAAAGAGGGCAAAAGAGGAGATCCCAGAGCCAAAAGCAGAAAGTGGCGAACGAGGCCGGACACTGCGCCGCGCGCCCCGCAGCGAAGGGCGCGGCCACTATCCGAAGAAGTCGAAGACACAGCGCCGCGGCGCCAACAGCAGCGCCCCGCCGCCTAAACACCCGAAGTTACAGAGGCAGCGCCGCGCTCGCATGCAGAATCGGCCGCGCGCAAATCACCCGACGATTGCAGGTTCGGCGCCGCGCGCAGATGGCGGCGCCGACGCTAAAAATTAGGTTTCAGACGGATTTTGGGCCAGCTGCGAGGAAAAGTCGAGGCGGTTTCACCTATAAAAGGAGAACCCTAGGCGCTTTTAAGGGTTCCTTTCTTGCACAACACAAGGCTTCTTGCTTAGAGATGGAGACCATAGTCTAGTAATTTCTTTTCCTTTTCTTTTCTTTATTTCGTTTTGTATGATGAACATGGGATTAGTTCTTGTCATGTCAATGGCTAGAACTAATTCCTCTATGTGGCTTTCCATGTTGAATCTCTAGAAACTTATGTTATGACTTAATGCATGCTTATGGTTATTCTTCTTCTTGTTGAGATCTATCCAATATTTGAGTTGAATTCTTGGTAATTAATTGACAACTAATTATCACTATATGATTTCTAATCGATTCGAAGGGGATTGTGAATATCTTGTAAGTTGGGTAGACATTCTTGGATTGAGGATGAAAATACCTCAATTATTTATGTAGCGTTAATGAGAGGCTTAAAAACCCTAATTTTGCGCATTGTGCGTGACGATTAACTAGGTTCTTGTTCTTAATCCTCCTATAGAGTTATCCTTATCACCGAAAGGTAGGTAAGGTGCAATACTGGGGTTGAGTGTTTATAACTAACGGGAGTATAAAACGATTTAGTGAACCTGATTTCTCCAAAAGAAGAAGACCATAAGTTATTGCATTAATAAGTAGCATAAGCGGATAGTGAGGAGACATGGAAGCCCTATTCTCATCATCACTGAAGTAAACCCTTTTAGTTAAATAGCTTTTATAATCCTTAGTCATAAACAACAAATCTAAATATCAATTTACCAAATAAATACCAAAAAATAGATAGTTGGTAATTGAACCCTAATCCTTGAGGACGATATTCGATCTTATCAAGATTATACTACTTGTCACGATAACGTGCACTTGCGTTTAAAAGTGTGTGCATCTTACCACGCATCACTCCCTCCCTCTTCCGTTAACCATGTCTGACTGGAAATCAAATTTGCATTCAGCCCTCACAGTTTTAAACATTAAATCCCATATTTCCATTACTCTTGAGATGGAAAACGTCCATTATGCGACATGTGCAGAACTTTTCGAAATTCACTATCACTCATACATGGTTATCCTTCACATCATTCCACCAGAAAAAGGCAAGGAGAATGTACCAAAAACCGATGATAAGTGGAACTATGGTTGAGATATGACACGACGGTTCCCCAGTGGATTTATACCACAATTTCAAGTGATTCGTTGCATACTATTCTTGAGCCCGACTCTACGACTATGGCTATGGAGTTTTGGGAACGATTACGTGACATATTCCAAGATAATAAGAATTCTCGGTTCGTCACACTTGAGCAAAAATTCTCCACCACTGACATATTGTATTTTCCCAATGCGTCCGCATATTATCAACGACACAAGGTTCTGTCGGACCAACTTACGAACGTCGGGGCACCATTAACTAACAATAGGTTCGTGGAGTAGGCAGGTGTTGCGATATTTTTAAGTGCTTACGCAAGTGTACGTATCGTTCAAGTAATAAAGATATGTAAGACCGAGTTTATCGTCCACAGAGACTGGTTTATTAAGTACCGATTATTTATTCTATGGTATCTATTTGGTTGACGTTCTTTAGTTTTAGATTGATGACTAAGAATTATGACTAAGTGTAGAAAATAAACTAAGGATGATTATACTTTGGATTTATAACAGTTATGAAGGAAATAGGGTTTCAATCTCCTCAACTATCCACTATTTCACGTGTTAATGTAATGCTAATGATTCTTCTTCTTATTAAGATAGCAGGTTAACTAGTCTGTCATTATATTCCGGTTAGGCCATACAAGAGCTCAACCTAGTACAGAAACTTTCTATATTTCTATGATAAGTTTTACCACACAGGAGGATTAAAAACAATAACCTTTAATTACTACACAAGTATCGGGGTACTTTCGTCCACGATTTTAACCTATGTCTAGACAATTACAGCATATTCAAATTTCACTTTTCAGACTTTTGATTCGAAATCATATAAGTGATGACAATTAATAGCTAGTTAATTATCAAGAAGTCATAACAATATTGAATAGATTTTAATACGCTGAAGAATAAATCAATAACTAATGCATTAACTATATGAAAGAGCTTCAAGAAGATTCGATAGAAACTCTACTAAAGTGATTAGCTCCTAAACATTGTCATGTCAAGAACTAATACAAAATCCAACATAAACTGAAATAAAGTAAAGGAAAGAAAAATAACTTGAACAAGAGTCTCCAATTGTAGCCTCCTTCTTGCCTTCCCAAAAGTATGAATTGTGATATGGGATAAGGTATAGAATATGAGCTGGGTTTAGGGATTTTATACTTGAGAAAAATTGTCTTTCGGACCATAAAAACCCTCTCCAATTCGGCCCAGGACTTCTGAAAATACGCGTAGGCGCCGCGGTTCCGCTGTCCGACACCGCGATGCTTATTCAGCCGAAATCACTGTATCTTTCTAGAAATATGGTACCGCGGTTCCATGGCCAGGCACCGCGGTGCTTTCGACGGTGTTTCAGTTTCGGACTTTCGGCAATTTTTACGCCTCGGTGCTAATTTTCCTAACCGCGGTTCCATGGCACCGCAGTTCTACTTGGCCAGGCACCGCGGTGCCTCTCTGATTTCTGTCTGAATTGTGCCAGATTTCTTCTGTTATTTTTGGCACTTCTTAGGTTTCATTCCTTGGGTTGTGCTTGTGCAATTTGCATCTTAATTAAGCTCATTTCGTCCTCAAAAGTGGCATTTCTCCTTTATGACCGCTGAGACACAAAAATGAAAGAAAAACGCACCTAATACTATACTAAACGCAAAATAAAAGAGTGAAATACTAACTAAAAAGGAATCAAAAGTGTATACAAAATACTCTTAACAAACACCCCCAAACTTACACTTTACTCGCCCTCGAGTAAAGCACAAAACAAAAACAAAAATAAAAACAAAGGCTCCATGAAATGGATCAAGTAGTTATAGCAATGCTTCTTCAAAAGCATGGACGAAAGTTGGGATAATATGTTAGAACATACATAGCATGAGTAGTTAGCAATCTAGAATTTCAAGTTAGATATTTCGCAAATTCACTTAGATCATGATCAATTGGAAATACAAATACCTAACCTATGTATGTCAATCTCATTCCATCTTTCCCAAACGCTATTGATCTGTTTACTTGCTATTCTCCACTAATCATAGACATACATATTAAAGATCATCAGGACTTTCACTGGTTGTAATGTAAGCTTAGGCAGGGGTAGGTAAAAGTAGTCATTTAGGCTCAATTACGTACCATAAGCATTTTCATTTAACTCATTTTCCTTCTTTTTGACTTTCTTTTCAATTTCATACATATTTTCTCCCCTCTTTTCTTTTGAGAGAATGAGACACATTATAAATAACAAGCACCCCCAAAACTTAGATTTTTGCATATTTTTCATTTGGGTGCATTAAATTTATACTCTTTTTTTTATTCTTTTCAACACTTTTCATTCCAAGAGTTTTTAAATATCACTTATGGCACAACAAAAGAATCATTGGGTGTCAAAGAAAGATCTTATTTTAGGCTCAAAGGGGCTGACTAGTGATACAATTTATGTCAGGATATGTAATGAATGGTAAGAAGGGCTAACAAAGAAATGTCTGAATCATTTTCCTAAACATGTACATCTTAACTATTTCGCCTCAAATAACAAGCCAACAGATTTTCTAGACATTTCTCAACCTTTCATTTCATAACTGACACATATAGGCTAAGCACAAATATCTCAAATAATTAGATGTCATGAATTTTTGGCATATCTACTTTAAGCACACAGATTTTTGCTTTCAATTCCATTACATTATCCCACTTTATCCCATCTGTATCGTTAACAACTATAACATGCATGATCCATAAAAAATATTATGACTCATGAACACATAAAACAACAAAAACAAACAAAAAATAATAATAACACACCCCCCCCCCCCCCCCCCAAACTTAATCGACACATTGTCCCCAATGTGTGAAGACTAAAAATAATGAGGGACAATTTACTGACACAACACAGCGGTCATAGCGGAGGTCTGGGAGGAAGGCCAAATTACTGTGCACAAAGCCGAAGGAGGCACCACGGTTCTGCTCCAAGCACCGCGGTGCTAATTGCCAAAAAATTCCAGTGTCTTCAGTTTTCTACATTGTTAACCATTCACCCTTCGGAGTGAGTCTTGCCCTTCATCTGTCATCCAAAAACACTAGCATACCAGATCATGAGACTGTTCAAGATAAAATAAAATAAACTGAAATAAAAATTGAAATAACATAATTAAAACATTGGGTTGCCTCCCAAGTAGCGTTGTCTTTAACGTCTTTTAGTCGGACGCAGGTTACTTACTAATTAAAGGGGGTAGAGTGTCCCCTCCGCATATCTATTTTAGCACCATTCTCTTTCTCATCCTTCTCTTCTTTTTCACAGTTCTGATTTCAGAAGAGTTCAATTCTTTTTCATCAATAGCTAGTTCAGAAATCTTACCATCAGGTTCTCCATGCTGCTTTGGTGGTACCCCATGAGCATCAGTACTTGTGAGGCTTTTCTTAGGCACAACCTTATCCACTACCCCAAAAGGAAAACATCTAGCATCGACTTGAGGTTCAGTGGGCTGCTTGAAAACTTTGAATATCATCTCCTCACCCTACACTCTGAGTTTTAACTCCCTATTTTCAACATCAATGAGGGCTCTCCCTGTGGCTAGGAATGGTCTTCCAAGGATCATGGGCATATTTTTATCTTCATCCATGTCGAAAATTAGGAAATCAGCATGAAGAATGAATTTACCCATTTGTACCAACACATCTTCAATAATTATTTGGGGATGCACAATCGAGCAATCAGCTAGCTGCAGGGTGACTGTGGTTGGTCTTGCTTCCTCCAAACCAAATCTTTTGAACAAAGAGAGGGGCATAAGATTGATACTTTCCCCCAAATCACATAAAGCCCTTTTGCATGTAACACTCCCTATGGTGTAAGGTAAGGTGAAACTCTCTGGGTCTCTTAACTTATGGGGAAGTTTCTTCTGCAATATAGCACTGCACTCCTCTGTCAACACCACTGTCTCATAATCTGCCAGCTTCCTTTTCTTAAATAGGATGTCTTTCATGAATTTCACATAAGCTGGCATCTGCTCCAAAGCTTCGATGAATGAAAGATTGATATGCATTTTTTTGAATACCTCTAAAAATTTCAAAACCTGCTTATCCAAAGTCTTCTTCGACAGTCTTTGAGGGTAAGGAATTTTGTCTGTATACTCCCTCATCACTACGGGTGGAGCCTTCTCTAAAATAGGGCGGTCATCAGTAACCCCCTCCTTTTCTACCTCAACTGTCGTCTCCACATCCTTCTTCTTTTCAACGACTGGTTGGGGTGACTTCTGCTCTAACTGCTTCCCACTTCTCAAACTGATTGCTTGGCATTGCTCCATTGGATTCATCACTGTATTACTAGGAAGGTTACCTTGCTCTCTATTATTCAACATGTTTGACATCCGTCCCACCTGTGTTTCCAAACTCCTGATGGATGACCTAGTCTCGGTCATGAACTGGGTGGTCTCCTTCATGAATTGAGTCTGGGAGTTGTTGGATTATTTCTGGGATTTAGCCAAGGTCATCAGTGCTGCTCTTATTTCTCTTATTTCATCTGACTTCTCTTATGGGTCTGGTGGGCTGAACTTCTGTGAGGATGATGCCTGAAATTGTGGTTGCTGCCCTTGTACATTCTTCTATGAAAAATTTGGGTGATTTCTCCACCTCGGATTATATGTGTTGGAGAATGGATTGTTGTAGGGCCTCTGAAAATTCCCCACTGCCTGAACCTGCTCCATGGGCATATTATTTGGGTCCACACGTACACCTATCGAGTATGGGGACCCACAAATTTCGCATCTCACCGTGTCCGAATCGCTTAATCGCTATGGCACTCTGCTGCATCTGTTTTGTCAAAGTAGCTACCTGCGCAGTCAATGCAATGATATCATCTAGCTCATGAATCCTAGCCATCTTCCTACTGTTCATTGCTCTCTCATCGGCCCCCTGATGGTTGTTTGTGGCCATATCCTCTAGCAAATCATGTGCCTCATTGGCACTCTTTCTCATGAACGTACCTCCTGCTGCATCATCAATGATGGTACGAGTTGTACCACTCAGCCCATTGTAAAATATGTGTACTAGCATCCACTTCTCAATCCCATGATGTGGACACTTCCTCTGCAAATCTTTGAACCACTCACATGCATCATAGAGTGACTCTCTATCCATATGATAGTAATTATTAAGCTCTCCTCTGAGCTTTGCTACTTTGGAAGGAGGGAAGAACTTGGCAAAGAATTTCTGGGCTAAGTCTTTCCATGTAGTGATGGAGTTTGCCTATAATGAATTCAACCAGCACTTTGCTCTCTCCCTGAGTGAGAATGGTAAGAGCCTCAACCGAATGACATCATCAGTAACGCCATTGTATTTAAATATTGCACACAACTCCAAGAAGTTTGCTAGATGCAGATGGGGATCTTCTGTTGGTAATCCCCCAAACTGGACTGAACCTTGGACCATGTGCAAGATTGTTGGTTTGATTTCGAAATTATTGGCTTCAACAGTTGGAAGCCTGATGCAAGTCTGCACCCCTGTAATAGTAGGCATCACATAGTCCCCCTCAGCTCCTTTCTGCAGGGACTTGTCTTAAGACAAGCGGTAACTCATCATCCATCAAATTGTTGTTTCGCTGATCTCCCATTGCTAAGGAATCAACTGCTCTTTTTTCTTTCCTGTTCTGTCTGCACAATCTCTCAATCTCAGGGTTCAGAGGGATAGGAATGTCAGCTCCTCTCCTACTTCGCATAAACTAAGTTCCTGAGACTAATAAAAACAACAAACAGATTACGGCAAACAGCACTAAAGCAAAATAAAAGAAAAAATAAAAAAAATTGAAAATAAAACCAAATTAGAAATAAGAATAGATAAACCGATATTAACAGTACGCCAGTCCCGGGTAACGGCGCCAAAAACTTGTTGTGATATTTCTAAGTGCTTACGCAAGTGTACGTATCTTTCAAGTAATAAAGATCTGTAAGACCGAGTTTATCGTTCACAGAGATGGTTTATTAAGTATCGATTATCTATTCTATGGTATCTATTTGGTTGACGTTCTTTAGTTTTAGATTGATGACTAAGAAAATAAACTAAGGATGATTATACTTTGGGGTTATAACAGTTATGAAGGAAATAGGGTTCCAATCTCCTCAACTATCCACTCTTTCACGTGTTAATGCAATGCTAATGATTCTTCTTCTTATTAAGATAGCAGGTTAACTAATCTGTCATTATATTTCGGTTAGGTCATACAAGAGCTCAACCTAGTACAAAAACCTTCTATATTTCTATGATAAGTTTTACCACACATGAGGATTAAGACCAATAACCTTTAATTACTACACAAGTATCGGGGTACTTTCGTCCACGATTTTAACATATGTCTAGACAATTACAGCATATTCAAATATCACTTTTCATACTTTTGATTCGAAATCATATAAGTGATGACAATTAATAGCTAGTTAATTATCAAACAATCATAACAATATTGAATATATCTTAATACGCTGAAGAATAAATCAATAACTAATGCATTAGCTATATGAAAAAGCTTCAAGAAGATTCGATAGAAACCTACTAAAGTGATTAGCTCCTAAACATTGTCATGTCAAGAACTAATACAAAATCCAACATAAACTGAAATAAAGTAAAGGAAAGAAAAAGAACTTGAACAAGAGTCTCCAATTTTAGCCTTTTTCTTGCCTTCCCAAAAGTATGAATTATGATATAGGATAAGGTATCGAATATGAGCAGGGTTTAGGGATTTTATACTTGAGAAAAGTTGCCTTTCGGACCATAAAAATCCTCTCCAATTCAGCCCAGGACTTCTGAAAATACGCATAGGCACCTCGGTTCCGCTGTCCGGCACCGCGGTGCTTATTCAGCCGAAATCACTGTAGCTTTCTGGAAATATGGCACCGCGGTGCCTTCGACGGTGTTTCAATTTCGGACTTTCGACAATTTTTACGCCTCGATGCTAATTTTCCTGACCGCGGTTCCATGGCACCGCGGTTCTACTTGGCCAGGCACCGCGGTGCCTCTCTGATTTATGTCTGGATTGTGCCAGATTTCTTCTGTTCTTTTTAGCATTTCTTAGGCTTCATTCCTTGGGTTGTGCAATTTGCATCTCAATTAAGCTCATTTCATCCTCAAAAGTGGTATTTCTCCTTTATGACCGTTGAGACACAAAAATGAAAGAAAATACACCTAACACTATACTAAATGCAAAATAAAAGAGTGAAATACTAACTAAAAAGGACTCAAAAGTGTATACAAAATACACTTAACAGCAGGCTCATCCGCCAAATCAACCCTCTTCCGCCATTTTACCAAGCCCATTCTATGCTCATACTAGAAAAAACCGATTTTGCCAAAAAGGCATCCAATGTGTCAAATTTCACTATGGTTGTCGTTCCCTATGAGATAAATCTTCACAATGTGAAAATTTGCCACCAAATCATGGTCAAAAGGGGTGAAATGGCAATAATGGAGGTAAAACCCATGGTGGTGGCCGCCGGTGGTGGAAAGGGCGGCGACCATCGATGTGGCAAAGGTGGTGGTAGGGGCAGCGACCAGCAGCAACACATCGACCAGTTGCAGTCGAGGCCCAATGGGGCAGTGGGCCGCGCGTGGGCTGCGATGGCAGCAGGTTGTGCCTTTACGCCCTTCCGCCAGGTAATTGGGCGGGCCTATCGAGACCCATCGGTCGTGAACCCAACAACGGCAACCGGGAATTCTTGGGCCCTTTGTCGAACGATGGCGGCGATATTCTACAGTAGCAACCCCGACCGACATCGAGGCCACAATGCACTCTCTTGGGCTTAATCTGCCCGACGCAAATTGGTAAATGGACACCTGAATAACGTCTCGTATGACATCCTCACAACGTAATGTCTCATCCTATTTTAATTTGAGCAATAATCGTGGTATAATTATAAAAAAAATGGTTATTTAATTCCAATTCGTAGTTATGGTACTATAAAAAAATATTCCCCGAACCTACTGTTAACCTTAAAGAATGTCCTTCATGCTCTTCAATTGATTAAAAACTTGATTTTAGTTAGAAAATTTACTGCTAATAATTAGATTTCTGTTGAATTTGATCTTTTTGGGTTTTCCGTGAAGTATTTTCAGACGGGGATGCATTTAATAAAATGTGATAGTCGGGACGAGCTTTATCCAATCATCACAACCACACATCAAGCCACGTTACCAACCACTTTTGCACCTTTATCTCCTTATTTATGACATGAACGTTTGGGTCATCCAGGAGCACCTGTTTTTGTCTCCCTTAAATAAAATAAATTTATTTCGTGTACTAGAACTCATAATTCTCATATTTGTCGTTCATGTCCGCTTGGAAAACATGTTAAATTGCCTTTTGTTGCCTCTAATTCATACACTTTTATGCCTTTTGATATTATCCATTGTGATATTTGGACATCTCCCATTTTGAGCTCTTCGGGCCATCAATATTATCTTATTTTATTGGATGATTACTTTAATTTTTTGTGGACATTTCTTTATCTAAAAAGTCACAAGTTTTTCCACATTTATCTTCTTAAGGGAATTTATCCGCACTCAATTTGAATGAGACATTAAAAATATTCAATGTGATAATGGTAGAGAATTTGATAATGAGTCATTTTGGGATTTTTGCAAAGCTGATGATTTATCTTTTCGTCTCTTTTGTTCACATACCGCACCTCAAATGGAACAGCGGAAAGAAAAATTTAAACCTTTTGATTGCTCGGGAATCTGGATCTTCTACCATTTTTCTTGGGGCAATCTATCACTTTGGAATCAACTGAGCTACGCCTATGCGAGCTTAGGCAAGGATCATGCAAAATAACTCCTTTTGTAATAAAAAAAATTATCAATGTCTACACCGACTTATGTTATTTTATTTAGTTAAAAATAAATTAAAAATAAATATATATTATTTAATTTGATCATAATTAAATGATACATTATATATAATACACTGGGGTCGTTTGATAGCATATTAGAAGCTAAGTTATATTTGTATTAAATTATGCATAAGTAATAGTAGTATTATATTTGGTAACATTTTTTGCTATGTATAAAATTCAATACACCTAATATAAAGATTGATTTACAATTTAGAAAACTGCATTACTAATTCATGTATAGCTTACGAGAAAATCTATATATTATTTTATGCATAATTAAATATGCAATAACTAATAAATGAATAATTAAACCCTGCATAATTAATCTCTTAATAAAATAATAAATAAATTTTCTCATAACAATTTATGTATTACTAATATTTGCATAATTCTAATCAACTACCACACGACCCCTTATTATTTTAACGAAAAAGGGTTAAAATGCCCTTAAACTATGCAAAATTCAACAAAAATGCCCTCCATTTGTAGTTTAAACTATGCAAAATTGAATAAAAATACGCCTATTGTTACTTAATTGGGTAAAAATGCCCTTGTTTCTTTTCTTTTAAAATACTTTTAACTAATAAAAAAGAATGCCATGTACTTTTTTAACTGATAATATAAGTCATATATATAAAATCATATTAACCTCATCGTTAATTTTCATCTAGATAACGATACAATTTTTTCTAATAAAATAAAAAATATTTTTATTTCTTAATCTTTTTTGAATTGAAGTAGGATAAGAATTTGCTGATATAATCCTTGATTTTAAAGTTAAGGTACAACAATCATTATGCATATAAAGCAATAAATTTTATTACATTGCTTCGAATCACAAAATATCTTGGGGACAATCTACTATCCTGAAACTAACTGAGTTACGTCCATGCGGGTACAAAATATCTTTAAGATATTGCCAATGGAGTTATTGTTGACACTTTTTCATTTTTAACTTTAAAACCAAAGATTGTACAACACATCTTTATCCTACTTCAATTTGGAAAAAATTAAGAAATAAATAATTATATATAATTTATCACTTAATTATTTATTAGGAACAAAAAATTATATCGTTATTTAAATGAAATTTAATGATTGCGTTACTATGACTTATATATATGACTTTATTATCAGTTAAAAAGTACATGTGATAATTTTATTTTAATTGATAAAATGAGATTAAGAAGCAAAAAAATACTTTCAGCTTTTTTATTAGTTAAATGGATTTAAAAAGAAAAAAAACAAGAAAATGTTTCTTTAAAAATATATTTATATAAAAATGTGTTTAAAAAGGAAAGACACAATATGTTTATTAGGAAAGTGACATTTTTTACCCAATAAAGTAACAACAGCGGCATTTTTGTTCAATCTTGCATAATTTAAGGACGTTTTTGGATCAAACTATGAACAGGGGATATTTTGTTCAATTTCGATTAGTTTAAGAACATTTTTTATCCACTTTCATTATTTTAATATAGTATTTACACGGAAACTCAAACAAGTTTTTACCTTCTTTTTCTGTTTCGGAGAAATTATCTAATTAACGACATTACTATTATTAGAAGAGTCGGTGATATTTCCCATTAAAGAGAGAGAGATCCAAAACCATACCAAAAAATAAGTATAGAATATAACGGTACACCTATTTTATACAAGCAATAACACGAATGACGAATCATCAATATACTATATGAATTTCTTGCTATTATTTGCAAGAATTAAAGGAATATATTTCTTGATTTTATTGATGAATGATTTACAATATATATAAGGTTACACGAATATTTACTTTGATATAAATTAGGTAAATAAATAACATAATTACAAAAATATTACAATTCTACCTAAAATAGAAGATATACAATTAATACAATTAATGAAAAAATATTGGAAAATATTCTATTACACCCAGCAGTCGAAGCGGGAGGTTCTCGAACATTGAGACTGCCTCGAAAATCATCAAATAGTATGCGCGGATGTCCTTTGGTGAAGATGTCGACAATTTGATATCTGGAATGAACATGAAGGACACGAACTTGACCACGAGTCACTTTTTCGCGAACGAAATGAATGTCCATCTCAATGTGTTTAGTGCGCTGATGTTGGACGCGTATGCCGGAAAGATATATCGCACTAATATTATCACAATAGACCAGTGTTGCCTTTTGAATCGGGCAGTGAAGCTCAAGTAGAAGGTTACTGATGCGCGATTTATGCACACACTAAACGCAAGTGCACGTGTCGTGACAAGTAATATAGTCTAGGTAAGACCGAATATCGTCCTCAAGGACTGATTTTCAAGTACCGATTATTTATGCTTTAGTTTCTATTTGGTTAACGTTAATTGAGTTGAAATTCTAAACTAATAATGCAGGAAATAAACTAATTATGAAAATACTTTGATTTAAATCAGTTATGATGGAGAATTAGGGCTTCCAAGATCATCAACTATCCACTCTATTCAATCCTTAATACAATTAGACTAACTTCTTCTTATACGTTAAGATAGCAGGTTAACTAGACCGTTTTATACTCCTGTTAAGGTAATATAAACACTCAACCCCAATGGAGAACCCTTCTATCTTTCGATGACAAGATTGACTACAAAGGAGAATTAAGAGCAATAACCTATTAAGCTACACAAGTATCGGGGTACTTTCGTCCACGATTTAAACCTATGTTTATTCAACTATAACATATTCACAATCTCCCCTTTCAGATTTCGATTAGAACTCATATAAGTGATGATAACTAGTGATCAATTAATTATCAAGCAATCAAAGCAATTATTGAATAAATCTTTAACAAGTGAAGAAGAAATTCAACTAAAGTATTAATTCATGAATAAGAGTTTCAAGAGAATCACAAGTAAATCCCTAAATAAGTAATTAACTCCTAGTCATAGTCACGCTAAGAACTAATACAATCTCCATACATGAACTGAAATAAACAAAGCAAAAAGAAAGAAAAGAAAATACTTGAAAAGCCTCCAATCTTAGCCTCCTAGTTGTGTTGTATGTACAATGGATGGAATGAATTCTTCTAATGATGTAGTGACTATTTATAGCCCAAAAATTCTTTAGGTAAAGGGTTAGAGATTATGTAGGTATGAAAAGTTATAGAATCCTTTAGGTAAAGGGTTAAGGATTATGTAGGTAGGAAAAATTATAGAATCCTTTAGGTAAAGGGTTAAGGATTATGTAGGTAGGAAAAGTTATAGAATCTTTTAGAACCCTGAAAACGTGTCAAATTGGCTTCGAAATCAGCGTCGTATGGTAGCCTATGATGGCACGCGGCGCTGAAAAACTCTGTGAAATCAACTTTCCGGAACATTCAGTATGCGGCCGAGGCGTTTTTAGCGGATTTTCGTTTGTCGTCTTTTAAATCGGTCTTCGTCGATTTCCTCTACTTCCGGAACTTAGCTTCATTTCTTGGCCCTTTTAGTGTGCAATTCCATCTCATTTATGATCATTGCATCTCCTTTTTGTCATTTCTCCATTTCTGACCGTTGTGACACAAAAGAAAGGAAAACGACTCTAATACTATACTAAACATAAATGAAATGAGTAAAATACTAACTAAAAATGACTCAAAAGGTGTATATAAAATACACCGATCAGTTACTAATCCAACAAGACTCAGAGATGACGTTGGCAACGCCTCTATATTCTGCTTCTCCACTGAATTGAGATAGTGTAGGTTGCATTTTGGAAGACCAAGACAATAGATTATCTCCGAGAAAAATGCAATAACCAAACATGAAGCGTCGGGTGTCAGGACATCCACCCCAGACAACATTAGAATAAGTAATGAGACCAGTGAGCGAAGACATGGATAGATGTAATCTGAAGTGAAATGTACATTGGACGTATCGTAAAATACATTTGAGGGTCTGCATGTGTGCTTCCGTAAGATTGTGCATATGCAAGCAGATTTGTTGCACTGCATAGGATATGTCTGGTCTCGTGAATGTGAGGTACTGCAGGGCCCCAACCCGGCTATGATAGTGAGTTGGGTCTGAATATAAAGGACCAGAATCATCGTTGAGCTTGAAATGGGTGTCTATAGGCATGTGAGATGATTTCAAGATGTCATGCCTGCACAGTCAAGGATATCTTCGGCGTACTTCTTCTGACATAAAAATAGGTCGTCAGAATATCGAGTGACAAAGATGCCCAAGAAATAACTCAGCGGTCCCAGATCTTTCATAACAAACTCAGATGAAAGGAAAGACATAATGGACAATATTTGTACCCTTGTTGTAGATGAACAGAGAATGATAGGATATGCTGTATGAAAAATCGATAGAGGAGACATAATCGGTGAACCGCTGGTACCATGCTCGAGGAGTCTGTTTCAGTTCATAGAGCAATTTTCGCAGTAGACACATATAATTTGGATGAATAGGATCATTGAAATCCATAGTCTAATGCATATATACCGTTTCATGAATATCCTCATGTAAGAAGGAAATTTTGACATCAAGCTGATGAATGGGCCAAGACTTGGATATGGCAACGTTGAGGATAGTCCGGATGGTTGTGGGCTTTACGATCGGGGCTGAACTTTTTATCACAGTTCACTCCCATCCATTGAGACCTGACATCATCTATAAGACGAGTCTTGTACCTTTCAAAAGAACCATTAGATTTCTTTTTATGTCTAAAAATTCATATAGAATGAATAATGTTAGCATCAGGTGGACGGGGTACTAGGTCCCACGTCTATTATCAATAAGAGAATTATATTCATCAATCATTGCGGCTTTTCAATTAGGGTCGGACAAGGCATCCTCCAAGTTATGAGGGACAGGGGAAGGGACAACTGAAACATAAAGGTTAAATAGTCATTTAGGTTTATGAATTATGTGCATGACATGGTTTTTCATGGTTCGAGAGTGTGTCTCGAGACGCATGATGAGAGGGGTAGGGGAATGGGGGTTGCTGCAAGACTATTGGGAAGAGAAGGAAGGGAAGGGGTGATGGTACTGGTTGACCGAACATCAGTTTGCCGAAAGGTGGCTGCGGAATCACCACGAGGCGGTCTATTCAGGGCCACCGTTAGCAGAATCGGGTGAGAAGCTAGTCCTGGACTGGTCGAGGTGGTGGCGAGTACCGGGGTCTGGGACGGCAGACTATGTAAATGGTGAATTAGAAGAGGATTTAGGCCATCTTCTAGGAAGTCATAGGAATATCGAGGTGACGGGTGTAGAGAGACAAAGGGAAAGTGAGACTCATCAAATAGGACATGATGTGAAATAATAATTTTACATCTCAACAAGTCATAGCACGAGTAACCACGATGATTGACAGGGTAACACAGAAACACATACGGAAAAAACCGAAATTGGAGTTTCTGAGTGGTCGGATGGAGAGAGTAACAAAGACATCTAAAAATATGCAAGTGTTGGTTGGATGTAGGCTGCTTCCACTGCCGCGGTGGCTGTTGGCTATTTCCGACCGGCGGGGACTACTTCTTCACACCACAATTGTTGTCAGAATTTCTTCCGTCGCGGCCCTTGCCGGACTGCTTGCTCTAGCGGTTGTTACGGAAGGAAGCGGACTATTGTGGGTCCTCTGGTTGATGATTCTGATTGCCGAACCGGGTGGCCCCACCATCGACGGAGATATAGGAGATATACTATTAATGAAAGAATATTGAGAAATTATATTAAAAGAATTATTATTTTAAATTGAGAAATTATATTAAAAGAATTATAATGAAAGAATATTGAGAAATTCTTTTTAATCTAATTATAAAAGAATTATAATTTTACCTAAAATAGGAGATATAGTATTAATGAAAGAATATTGAGAAGTTATATTAAAGACGAAATCACAAAGTAAGATATACTTACCAAAATGAAACAAACAATTCAACAAATAAGACGGATCCTTGCTGATATCTTGGTTCCTGAAGATGTTATCGACCTTCTACGTATTATATATTTTATATATTGCAGAATATCAAGAAATATATTATGGTGTACCATGACATACTACATAGGGAGATGGAAGTATGACATCTTTTTTTTCATTTCTTTTTTTGGTCCTTGTTGTAGTATATTATAGTTTAAATATATCTGTAGTCATTGTGTTGTAGCTATGAAGCACGGACACCTCATTTAGGGTGAGGTGTCCGTGTCGGACACTGCAAGGGACACGACACGCGGCGGACACGGCTCGGAAACGTGTCCGGGACGTGTCCGCGTGGGCCCAGCCAAAAAAAAAAAAAAAAAAAATTCTCGGACACGGCTCGGACACGGCTCGGACACGTACGGGACACGTTTCGGACACGTACGGGACACGGCTATTACAAAAAAGTGTAAAAAGCTTAAAAATTAAAAAAACCCTAGAATCTTCAATCGTAAAAATCCATTGTTGTCGGCCGCCCTTCGCTGCGATCGCGCTGCGACGGAGCTGCGGCGGAGCTGCGGCTACTGCGACGGGAGATCTTTGGCTGGCTGCGACGGAGGCTGCGAGCTGCGGCTGGTCGAGCTGCGCGATCCGGCGACTTCTGGCTGCGGAGACTGCGGCTGCGACTCTGGCTTCTTTGGTCGAGCTGCGACGTCACTCCACTTCCGCGACTCTGCTGCGAAGTTTCGTGATCGATTTACGAAAATCCTGTATGGAATTTAAGTCTTTATTCTTTAATAATTAATATTTTAATTTTTTTAATTTTATAAGTAAACTTGTATATTATGTATTTTTAGTTTTATTATGGCTTCTAATGTTTTATGTTTATTTGAATTTGGGTCTTGGGACATACTTATGTATTAGTTTATCTTTATGGACTATGGTCTTATGAATTATATTATGTAGTGAGTATTTTGATTGATTGTTACTTTGTTATGAATGTTTCTTTTTAATTTGGTACATATTTAATTTGGTATTTTGGTATATAACAAATTTGAATTAAATTTTATAATTTATTTATGAATGTGAAGCTTTAAAAATATTAATTTTAGTATTTTATATATTATATCATATATATATAAAAATATTTTTTAATTTATTTTTACAGCCGTGTCCCTGCCGTGTCGTGTCCCCTATTTTTCAAAATTGCCGTTTCCGCGTGTCCGTGTCCGTGTCCTATCGGACACCTCTCGCGTGTCCGTGCTACATAGTGTTGTAGTTATAGCATGTGAGACCTTTAATTACTAGTTCATTTATCGAACTGCATGTACTAAAACAATTTGTTACTTAAATATAAAGCTACTGAAAATGCTCATTCACCTAAGACACTTCTCCTGTGACTTCCTCCCCTCCTATTTTGGGGGAAAATAAACTGCAGTTTTTCATTATCATACATTTAATGAGTTCAATAGCTACAACTACCGAAAGGATAAAAAAAAGTTTTAAATATGTTTAGTTGGTAAGTACTTTCTTTGACTCTTAATCCACGGTAGTTTGATTTCTGCTGCTAATGTATTCTTTAGTGTATTTTATTTAACTTATTTAATTGTGTTAGCTACTGTTTTCTTTTGTTCCAATGCACTTTATACTGCTTTAATTCTTTATCTTAGTCTGATTGTTTCTCTTGCTTTACTCTTTATTCTTGTTTTACTTTTTTGTTTTGATTGTCTTACTTGTGATTATGTTTTGTCTTGAGCCGAGAGTCTCCCGAAAACAGTCGCTCTACCTACCAAGGTAGAGGTAAGGTCTGTGTACACTCTACCCTCCCCAAATCCTACAGTGTGAGATTTCACTAGGTATGTTATTGGTGTTGTATTTGTTTGAAATATTTGATTTACAAAAATAAAAACATTTAAATTAAAAAAATCAAATTCACCCGAGTGCTATAATTATTGAAGTATTAACTTAGTGAATATTGCAAAAATGATGAAGAATATTTAGATAAATTATATTAAAGCTACTAAACATCTTTGTTTATACTTTATAGTGTGCAAAATATTTGTTAAATAGTGTCCAGAATATTTGCCCTAGCGTCGCGGCCCTTAGGACACAAGATCTTGCCCCACTCCCGAATTTCCGAATCGGTTACATGCTTTGTATATTAGACTTGTACCTAAATTGGTATTGTAAAATTACCATAATTGTATAGTTAGTCTTCTTATAAAATAGGATTTTAGATGTAAAGTAGGAATATGATTCTCCTATTGTAACTTGTATATATATGCCTTTCATTAATAAGAATAATCAAGGGATTAATTCTTTCATTGTATCAGGAGTCTAGGTTCTTTTCCTTGCTTCCGCTTCTCACTATTTTTCTCTTGTAAACCGTGTTCCCTCCTCGGATATTCATCAATTATCCGATCTTTTCCTCACTTCATCCATCACAAATTTCCTTTTCTGAATCTTGTTGTTTTATTCCCTATGGCTGATAAGAATACTTTTCATCATGCCCTCACAATTTCTAACATCAAGAGTGTTATTCGTATCGTTCTTGACCTAGAAAACGTTCAATATGGGACGTGGATGAAATTATTTAAGATTCATGCTTTGGCACATAAAGTCCTCCACCACATCATTCCTCCAACTCCTCCAAAGGAGGGTGATACTGCGTCTACTTCTACGACGGTTGTGCCCACTAAAGAAGCAGTTCCAGAATTATGGGTCATGCTTGATGTCAAGTTTCTTCAGTGGATTTATGTCACTATCTCCATGGATCTTTTACAGACGATTATGAAACCCAACTCCACAGCTATGGCGACGTGGAATCGATTGCGAGACATATTCCAAGATAACAGTCATTCTCGAATTGTTATCCTTGAGCAGAAATTTTCACCGGTGGCTATGGTGAATTTTCAAAACATTTCTTCTTATTGCAAATATCTCAAGGACTTGGCAGACCAACTCAGCAATGTGGGGTCTCCTATTTCTAATAGTCGTCTAGTTCTTCATATGGTTGCAGGCCTGTCAGAGGCCTATAGCGGTGTTGCTTCGATTATTAGTCAAAGTAACCCCTTGCCAGGATTTTATCAAGCTCATTCTATGCTTACTATGGAAGAAGTCGGATTGGCTAAGAAAGTGGCGATTGGGGCCAGCCCTGTTGTCATGATGACTGCTTCCAACTTTTCTCCTTTCAATCCAACTAACATGACCCAAAATCACAACAACAGGGGTGGTAAGAAGGGCCAAAATCGGAAGAATAATGACAAGAATCGTGGCGGCAACAACGGGGGCAACCGTCGGCGGCATCGATTACGGAGCCCATAAGGCCCCACGGGCGATGGCGATGCGTCCCAGCGCCTCACAGTGTCGCGGCTCAGCCTTACAGCGTCGCGGCTCAGCCTCACAGCGCCGCGGCCCAGCGTCTTCCCAGGTCAGAATCCAGGTTTCAGACCAGCGTATGGGCAGCACCAGCAGTCCAGTATACTTGGGCCTCGCCCCCATCAGGCCCACCACGCAGTGGGCCCCACTCAGACCGACATTGAAGCAGCGATGCACACGCTTGGCTTGACTCAACCAGACCCTAATTGGTACATGGACACCGACGCCACTACCCACATGACATCCGACCAAGGTACTCTCTCGTCTTATTTCAATTTGAGCACTAATCGTGGTATAACTATTGGTAATGACAATTCTGTTCCAATTAAGGGTTATGGTCATAAAACTATATCTCATCCTCATCCACCACTTGTCCTGAACATACCCTTCATGCCCCAAAATTGATTAAAAATTTGGTGTCTGTCCATAAATTCACCACTGATAATTGGATTTCTATTAATTTTGATCCATTTGGGTTGTTCTGTGAAGGATTTCAAGACGGGGAGTCATCTCATGAGGTGTGGCAATAGGGGGATATTTATCCAATCACATCGAGTTTCAGCATCTCGCGTCAAGCTATGCCATTCACTTTTGCAGCTATTGCTCCTTCTTTGTGGCATGCTCGTCTAGGTCATCCAGGGTCGTCTATTTTATCTTCTTTAGATAGACATAAGTTTATTTCTTGTAAGGGTACGCGTAGTACTCCACTTTGTCAATCCTGTGCTTTGGGAAAAAATATTAAGTTACCATTTTTAGCTTCAAATTCTAATACTTCAATGCCATTTGAGATTAGTCAGAGCGATTTATGAACATCTCTGGTTCTCAGTTCTATGGGTCATCGTTATTATGTTTTATTCTTAGATGACTATTCTAAATATTTATGGATGTTTCCAATTGCAAAAAAAATCTCAAGTTTTTTCATTTTCATAAAATTTAGAGCTTTCATAAGAACGCAATTCGAACGGGAATAAAAAATATTCAATGTGATAATGGCAAAGAGTATGACAATGGAGAATTTAGGGAGTTTTGTGCTCAAAATGGGATAAATTTTCATTTGTCTTGTCCTCATAGTCTTCACAAAATGGGAAAGCTGAGCGAAAAATTCATACCATTAATAATATTGTCCGCACTTTATTGGTTCATTCTTCCGTTCTTCCATTATTTTGGCATCATGCGCTACAAATGGCTACCGATCTACTAAATATTTTTCTCTCTAAAGGTTTGACATATTCATCATCTCTCAAAGTGTTATACAATAAGACTTCGTCATATTCTCATCTTAGGGTCTTCAGATGCTTATGTTATCCACTATTTACATCCACTACGATCAACAAACTTCAGGAATGTTCTACTCCTTGTGTATTTTTGGATTTTCCGTCAAATCACCGTGAGTATAAATGCTTTTATTTGTCCTCTAAACGAATCATCATTAGTCGTCATGTTCTCTTTGATGAATTCCAATTTTCCTTTTCTAAAGTAGAAAAACCCGTGCGTAGTTCTTATGATTTTTTGGATGAGGATGTCTTCCCCTATGTTCTCCGTCATTTTTCGGATTCTTCTAAAAAGCAGCGTCGTGTGCCACCCTGCAGGAAGCGCGCGATGCAAAACTTCAAAGAGCTCTGCAGTTCTTCCAGCGCCACGGCTCTTCCGACGGTAATTCCCGAAATTTCTCAAAATTCCTCCAATCCAGCCCAGAGTCATGGTTTAGTCACTCACAGTCAACGGGGTATTTTTAAACCAAAAATACATTTTAATTTGAATTCTAATTGTTACACCTCATAAGTTTAAGACAATAATTAAGAATGTCATTAAGGAAGTAAGATTCAAATATTGGATATAAAATATATTTATATATGCTAATCCGGAAGTTAGAATATGAAGGATGTGATTCCGGAGAGAATTTTGGTTACAACGGGCGTGACAATGGAAATTGAAAATGATAGTTATATAGATATAGCCCGTTATGGATTAGTAACGTATATAAGTTACGACAACGAGAATACGAGGCTTTATGAAACTTCCGGGAACTAAAAGAAGTGGGATCTAAGATTAAATTATTACTTGGGGGATTGATTTAAGTAGACAATAAGGGACCAAAGTGTAATATTTAAGAGACCAAAGTGTAATAATTAATTTTTAGATTTTAATTAAGCTTACTAAACCTAATAGCCTCCATCTTCTCCCATTTCTAATTTAAAGCAAAATCCTCTCTGGCCCTGTGTGGCATCTGTTGGTTTGCTGAATATAGATGGATAGACATAGTTATAAAGGAGACTCTGTCGAAATTTCTAGAACATAAGACATATTATGAACATTCGAGGACGAATGTTTCTAAGGGGGGAAGAATGTTACACCTCGTAAGTTTAAGACGATAATTAAAAACGTCATTAAGGAAGTAAAATTCGAATATTTGATATAAAGTGTATTTATATATGTTAATCCGAAAGTTAGAATATGAAGGATGTGATTCCGGAGAGAATTTTGGTTACAACGGGCGTGACAATGGAAATTGAAAATGATAGTTATATAGATATAAGTCGTTATGGATTAGTAACGTATATAAGTTACGACAACGAGAATACGAGGCTTTATGAAACTTTCGGAAACTAAAGGAAGTGTGATCTAAGATTAAATTATTACTTGGGTGATTGATTTAAGTAGACAATAAGGGACCAAAGTATAATATTTAAGGGACCAAAGTGTAATAATTGATTTTTAGATTTTAATTAAGCTTACTAAACCTAATAGCCTCCATCTTCTCTCATTTCTAATTCAAAGCAAAATCATCTCTTCTCTCCCCCTCCACCAACCGAAACCACCCCTCTTTCCTACAAATTTTTTAGTTTTGTTTCCTCTTCTTAGATTACATGATTCACCAAAATTAGAAGCCAAAAACAACACCCAAAACAGTGGGTAATTCGGCCTCACTGCTGCCGAGATTTAGGCCATGAAATTTCTAGTTTTTGGATAAATTTTTGGGAAGAAAAACGTGTAAGGATGATGGATTAACATTGTAGAACACATGCATGCCACTTTGGAGTTGAAGAAGTGGAAAAATTGGTGAAGAAAAATCAATAAAATAGTGAAGTTCCGAGAAGGGACTGTTTAGACAATTTAAGGTAATATATCCTTCTTCTTATGGTATAATTGAAGTTGCATGTTGTTGTAATTAAGAAATAAACTTGTGTTAAGAGATGAATTTAGATTAAGAGGAAATGGAAGTAAGAAAATGCATGTGATTGTTGTAATGTTGCTATTATAGCCGAGATTAGAGCTATTTTGGTGTATATTAGAGTTGTGTGTTGTTATATTACTGTCACTAATTACATGTTGGAATTGAAGGAAATATTGATATTTAGATTATAGTTGTTCGTAAGGAATTGTTGAAACATGAATTGGATTCTAAGGAATTAAGAAAAGAATTGGTTTTGTGGATGTTGGCCGAAAACTTGTTTGAAATTGTTGGATATTGTCGCGTCGAGTTAGAGGCTGATTTTATGGAGTAATTGGGATTGTTTGGGGTTATATCCTTACGTTGTAATTGTTATTTGGTATTGCTGGCTTGATTTGTAAGTTGTGGATATGCACATAAATAGGGGAAGTGCTGCCCGAATTTCTATAAAAAAAAGAGTCGTCTTTCGTTATAACTTACGTTAGAAATCATAGAATTGACGAACGTATTATAATTTATTATAGGTTGAAGTATTAGACGAGACGTGTTCTAATATTGAGTTGGCTAGTTCGACTAAAAGGTATGTAAAACTCTTCCTTCTTTCTTTTGGCATGATTTATGGAAAATGAACGTACGACGGACATACATGATTTCTACACAGTTTAATTCCTAATGATATTTGTTATGAGATGTGCCTTTGATTTTTACAGTAAAAAGTTATTCTAAATGATTTCATTGAGAGTCAAATGATGGTTTAAATTGCATATGGTTGCTCATGATATCTACTCGTGCTAAATATTATTACTTTACCCCACCGAGTCCCGGGCCGACTTATATTCGTGCACAGTCTTGCATTGTTCACTGAGTCCCTCACTAGAGGTACGACTTATGTAGGATGCATGCATAGATGAGATGATGACTTCACCGAGTCCCAGTATGGATTGGGTTATGATATGATTTCACCGAGTCCCGCACTAGAGGGCCGGATTACGTTATATGTTTATATATGTATACGATGACTATATGGACATGCATTCATGGTTTTGACTTGACTCTCATTTTTATAAGGCACATATGACTCTTATTTGTATACGACACAGTTGGATTTGGATTCTAATTATTATACTATTCTCCTTTTATCTGTTGGACACTTATGATCTTCTTTACAATATTACATGTTTTACATACTCAGTACATTATTTCGTCGACCCCTTTTGAAATTTGCGTTAAATGCCGCAGTAATCTGGTGCTCGGTTGGTGATCCTCAAGTCTAGGATTCATGTTCAGCTGATTGGAGAGCTCGTTTGATTCAGAGCTTTGCCATTTTGGTACAGAACCCTATTATTTTGATTCATGTATATTTAGGGGCACGACGGGGCCCTGTCCCGTCATATGTCATTATCCTTCTCATATAGGTCTGTAGACAATTGTGGGTTGTATATATATGTGGGTTGGTCATATCAGGATTGTAGTTATGTTTTGTTCAGCTGTACTATTGTATTTCGTTTTGGGATGTTCCCATATATAGTGGCAGCCTTGTCGGCTTGCGTCCTTTGTTATATTTGTTTATATGTGACTCCTCAGGAGACAGGGTTATTTGTGTGTAAAGGCAGCCTTGCCGGCTTGCCTATTCGGACATATGTTATGATTGCAGCGTTATGCTACCGAATTTCATATTGTCCTTAGTGTCAGTCTGATTACGTGACAGATTAGTATAATGGCGTCATTAGGGCGCCTAGTCGCGGCCCGTCGGGTCGGGTCGTGATACTAATGTTCTTAAATTCACCTTACCCCGTAATCTTGTGTCTGCCTTAAATGACCCTAATTGGAAAATTGTCATGACCGAGGAATATAATGGTCTTATTGATAATAAGACGAGTGAGTTGGTACCCCGTCCATCTGGTGTTAATATTATTAGGTCTATGTGAATTTTTGTTCATAAGAAAAATTCTGATGGTTCATTTGCAAGGCATAAGGCTAGACTTGTAGGTGATGGTAAGACTCAATAGGTTAGTGTGGATTGTGGTGAGACATTTAGCCCGGTGATGAAGCCGGCTACCATTCGCACCGTGCTCAGCTTGACTCTTTCAAAATCATGGCTCATTCATCAGCTAGATGTGAATAATGCTTTCCTACATGGATATCTTCAGGAGACAATATATATACATCAGCCGTTGGGGTTTAGGGATACTAGATATCCTAATCATGTCTATATATTGAAGAAGTCTTTGTATGAGCTTAAGCAGTCTACACGGGCTTGGTATAAGAGGTTTGTTGACTTTATTTCGACTATGGGTTTTTCTCACAGCAAGTCAGATAGTTCATTATTCATATATCGTCGGGTTCTTTCATGGCATACATTCTCTTATATGTTGATGATATTATCTTGACCGTCTCTTCTGATGCTTTGAGAATGTCCATTATGACACTGTTCAGTTCTGAGTTTGCTAGGAAGGACTTAGACCCATTGAGTTACTTTTTGGGTATTGCTGTGACTCGTCATGCAGGTGGATTGTTCTTATCGCAGAGGAAGTATGCAGCAGAGATCATTGAGAGGGCTGAGATGTCATCCTGTAAGTACACTTCTACTCCTGTTGATACTAAACCCAAGTTGGTGTGCTGCAGCTGGTTCTCCCTATGAGGATCCGACCTGACATTACATATCCGTACAACATGTGTATTTGTTTATGCATGATCCCAGAGTTGAACATATGAATGTACTCAAACGCATTCTTAGGTACATTTAGGGAAAATTTGAGTATGGTTTGCATTTGTATCCATCGTCGACGTCTACACTAGTCTCTATCTGAGATCTTGATTGGGGTGGTTGTCGCGACACGGGCGGTCTACGTCTGGCTATTGTATGTTTTTAGGTAATAACTTGGTCTCATGGTCTGCCAAGTGTCAATCCACGCTTTCACGTTTAAGTGCAGTGACCGAGTATTGAGGGGTAGCCAATGTGGTTTCCGAGTCATGTTGGTTACGTAATCTACTGTTAGAGCTCCATTGTCCTAGTGACAAGGCTAACTTGGTGTATTGTGATAATATAAGTGTCATCTACCTTTCTGGTAATCCAGTTCAACACCAGCGTACGAAACACATAGAGATGGATATTCACTTTGTTCGAGAGAAGGTAGCTAAAGGACAAGTACGCGTCTGCCATGTCCCTTCCAGATATCAGATTGCAGACATCTTTATAAAGGGTCTTCCCTCAGTCATTTTTGAAGATTTTAGATACAGTCTCAGCGTACGAAGACCGCCCGCTATTACTGCGGGGGTGTGTTAAACAGTGTCCAAAATATTTGCCCTAGCGCCGCGACGCCGCCCCGGATTTCCAGAATTCGAATTTACCTGTTTTGTATATTAGACTTGTACCTAAATTAGTATTGTAAAATTACCATAATTGTATAGTTAGTCTTCTTATAGAATAGAGTTTTAAATGTAAAGTAAAAATATGATTCACCTATTGTAACTTGTATATATATGTCTTTCATTAATTAGAATAATTAAGGGATTAATTCTTTCAATATTAAAAGAGAGTTGGCTGCGTAAAACTAATACTAATTCTAGTAGTCACTAGAATGACACGAGCTACCTGTATAAAGAAAGAAATTTACTCTGAAAATACATTCAAAACTTGAACGAGAACAAAATCTGGAAGAGCGTATACGTATTAATTAGCGCAGTGAAAAGACGCACTAAATGCATCTGAATTAATTGGTGAAGTACAGAAATGGGTTACAAAATAAACTCCGTTACTTTGATGAGGGGAAAGTCCCGAAGACGAAACTCCCCACCTGCATCGGAGTCGCCGTCGGTGAGATGTAAATCGAGGATATCATGAATAACGATCGGGCGTCACAGAGGCGACGCCGCCACATACAGGCCCAGAGGCGAAGCCTCCGCCCCAATTTTTTTATTTTTTTTTATGAATGTTTCAAATATTAAGATATGTATTAAAAATGACTCTAATTTTATTAGTGAGATTTGTAGCTAAGTGTTTGAGAGTTCTTCTCAAAAGTTATTTCCTATAGAGGTCGCGAGTTCGAATCCAATGAGCAACAAAAGATTTTTTTGTTTAAAACACAAAAAACAGGGTCCTCCCTCTTTAAACAAATAAGTGTTTACTATACATTTATTAGATGTTTTGATCAATAATTTTTTAATATTGATTAATTAGTTAATTTTAATTTTTAATGTGAATAAAAAATGACCTTTTTTTTTCCGCACAGGGACCTTAAAAGTTAAAAGTATTGGAGCAGTCTGGTGTGACAAATGAGGACGATGAGGCGAACGTGACAACCCTTGCAATATTTCAGCAAAGACTATCATCACCAAGATTCGAACTCGCGACGTCGAAGTGATTATACCCCAATCACTTTATCACTTACCAATTCACCTGTGCCCTGAGGGCTAAATAAACTCCATTACTTGCATAGGCTTACGATGTGTTTGGCCCAAAGGGTAAACAAGTCATTTTAACAACAAGAAGATATTTAAAAATAGTTTCATTAAAAAGGAAAAATTGATTTTCGTCCCTTATATTTGTCTCCATTAGTATATTTGAATGAGAGTATTAACGTGACAACAATAATAATAACTATTCAGTGTAATCTCACAAAATGAAATTTGGGGAGAATAAGATGTATGAGATCTGGGGAGAATATGATGTAAGTAGAAATTAACTCTGAGGATAAAGAGATTGTAGTTTTAACAGTGAATGTGAGATAATTTATTCTGAAAATCCAGATATATTTTCTTTTCTATCAAACACACCTATTTGAGACATCACGTCTTGCTAAGCTAGCTGTATATAAGGATAAAATTTGTTATTGTAACAATGCAAGCAGCCAGATTTGGTCCCCATTTATTAGGATTTAGCAAGATACTCTATCCATTCTTCTCTATTTTGCCTGCACATACTTTGGATCCTATCTTATTCTGCCAATATCAAATACAAAATTTCACACACCTACTTGCCTTGTTTTATTTAATTATTACCCTTTAATTAGCTATCCCCAAAATATAAGTACAAATTTTATTTTTTATTTTTGAAATTACAAAGAATGAGCTGGAGGGAGGATCTGAGGAAACAGTAGCAGATACTGTTACTGATACAATACAAATATATGAAAAATATTTATATATATATAAGAGCAAAAGAGAGGATTTGGGTAGTGGAATGCATCAAATTTGAGATCACCAAACATATGTGACAAAACTTTTGGTTTTAATTTTTGTTGATTCTTTCCCTTAAAACATACATACCCCCAACCCCCACTTGTTGAAAATCTTTTCTACATCTTCCCAAGAAATTTCAAGAATCTTTCTTTTCCTTTCACCCCCTTTAAATACTCACCAATTACATTCTTGACAAAACTTACATTCTTATTTCTTGCATGTGCTTCTTCTAGGCTCTAGCATCTCTTATCCTTATTGTCAAGTGACATATTTTGTGTGGTGAAAAAAAAAAGAATGGATTTTTATTCTTCTTCTTCAACAATTTCAAGAGGAATGGGGGAACCTGATGAACCCCATGTTCTAGCTGTAGATGACAACCTTATTGATCGAAAACTTGTCGAGAAATTACTCAAGAAATCCTCTTGCAAAGGTAATACTTCTATTTCTGTACTAACTGGCACAATATATATGTTTCAATCTCTCTATGATCTTATTCTCTACCCATGTATAAAATTTTGATTTTCACTCCAACCCCTCGGTAAAAAATTACACCGTATAGTGACATCACTCTCTCCCATATGCCTCAAGGAATGGTAATTAAAGAAAAAAAAAATGAGAATAGAAAGGATAAACGTGCAGGAAAAGTAAAATGATACCGATTTATATGACTTTTGGGTCAACCTTTTAGATATGCCAACCTTTTTATGAATTTACGTGATCACACTGTTTCCTTTGTGTTTGGCTGATATCTTTCCGAATCCTTTGATGTAGACTTAGTTTATGCCATTCTCGTTATTTTTATTTTCAAAAAATAGTTCTGCATAGCATTATTTATGAACATACTGTATGTAAAAAAGAATTGCGTCCTAACTAGTTCGGTAGTAAAGATAATTTTATCTACTTCAGATCACACGTACTAGGCCCTGTTTTAATTCGTAAAAGTGGGACCTTAATTGGGCTAAACCCTGCGAATTATGGACTTTTATATAAATTCTGGCCAATACTACTTAATAAAAATGAAAAAAGAACCCTAAATTTTTTCATTTTTCGGAGGACTGGTGCGATAGCACACTCGCACGGATCCAAAGACGGCCCTGTTAACTAAACTATTTTTTTGAATGTTTTTTTCGGCGAGGGAACGTTATACTTCCTTAGTAGTCATATTCCACACAAATCTTGATTAAATTGGGAATAAAATGTTTGAATCGCTTTAGCTCTAACATGCGATTATTAGATGAAAATGGGATCTTTAGTTTCTAAAATTTGTGAGTTTGCTTCAGTGACAACTGCAGAAAATGGCCTGAGAGCCTTGGAGTACTTGGGTTTGGGAGCTGATCAAGAGCACTCTACAAATGGCAATGTAATTGTTTCTTGAATTAATTAATTATCGATCTTTCTATTTGCTTTTCCTTCTGCAGGGGATGTTAGTGCTAATGCTTATGATATTTTTTTGTGTTTATTTCTTCAGGGTTCAAAGGTTAATATGATAATAACAGATTATTGCATGCCAGGAATGACTGGTTATGAGCTGCTTAAGAAAATTAAGGTAGTCTTCAGTTAATAGTTTAACATCCTATGAAGACAAATGTTCTTTCATTATTTTTTTGTCGAGAGGTTTTCTTTGCACACATTTATTTAGTTGAAATGCAAGCAGGAATCGTCGATCTTGAAGGATGTACCAGTTGTTATTATGTCATCTGAGAACATCCCAACTCGAATTGATCAGTAAGTTTATCGATGGCTAACTTTAATTACCTCAAAAATGTTCAAATTTTGAACTCTGTTATTATGATATGTAACTAATCAACTAAATAACAGATGCATGGAAGAAGGGGCTCAGATGTTCATGTTGAAGCCTCTCAAACACTCTGATGTCAAGAGATTACGATGTCAACTAATGCAATGCCAATGATAAAGTGATTCATTTTATCTTCTAAATGAATTGAAGAAAAGAAAAGAAGCTGTGAAATTTTTTGCATAAGTGGGATGATTATGAGAATTCTCAGACTGATATTATAGTATATTATCTGTTGGAATTTGGAGATTCCTGTTTTCACAAGGCACAAATGATTTGTGAGTGGAAGCATATTTCCCCTTTGGCCACCTTAATACCTAACATAACTACGGCCAAACAGACTGTTTGATAACTTTAAATCCGACGTTTTGTTTTCTTGATTGTGGTTCACCAGCATTGTTCATATTCAGTCAACTCTCTGTCGATAAAATAGACCTGACTCCGTCAGCACAAAAAACGATGTGCGGAATCTTATGCTTCAGTGTTTCTTTGTTTTTCTCACCTCTGTTTATTAGAGGCATATCCAAGATTTTAACTTTATGAATTATGGAGGTTAGAATGAGGATAAGAAATAATCTCTTGATTATTCTCATTAATGAAAGACATATATATACAAGTTATAAGGAAGATCCTCTTCCTATTCTACCTAGAAATTCCTATTCTATAAATACTAACTTTACAATTATGATAATATTACACTACTAATTAAGGTACAAATCTAAGTCTAATATTTACCAAATATACAAAGGAAAAGAATCCACTCGGATGGGCCATTCTCGGCTGGGCCAATAAGGTCGATATATTTTAACACACCCATGATGCATGTGACGGTCTTACGTCTGTTGAGGCTCTAAAATCTTCAAAAGGGTGAGGAAGACCGCTGTAAAGATGTCTGCAATTTGATATCTCGAAGGAACATGACAGACGTGTACTTGTCCTTTTGCTATCTTTTCTCGAACAAAGTGAATATCCATCTCTATGTGTTTAGTCTGGCTGGTCTTTGGCTGGATTACCGAAAGGTAGATGACAACATATTATCACAATACACCGAGGTAGCTTTCTCGATGGGACAATGGAGCTCTAAAAGAAGATTTCGTAACAACGTGATTCGAGACCACATTAGCTACCGCCGATACTGGCTCTGCGCCCAGCGTGAAAGCGTAGATTGGCGCTTGGCGGACCGTGAGATCAAGTTGTTACCCAAAACATACAATATCGACGTGGGCGAAATGCGGTGTCGGAACCACCCCGATTAGCATCGTATGAGACGATGTAGACGTTGACGAAGGATACAAATGCAAACCATACTCAAGTGTTCCCTGAATGTACCTAAGAATGCGTTTGAGTGCATTCATATGTTCAACTCTGGAATCATGCATAAACAAACACACCTGCTGTACGGCATATGTAATATCTGGTCGCGTGAACGTCAGACACTGAAGGGCGTCTGCAAGACTACGATAGCTGGTCGGATCCTCATACGGAGAGCCAGTTGCAGCACCCAGCTTGGGTTTAGTATCAACTGGAGTAGAAGTGGACTTACAGGATGACATCCCAGTCCTCTCAATGATCTCTGCTGCATACTTTCTCTGTGATAAGAACAGTCCACTTGCATGGCGAGTTACAACAATCCCCAAAAAGTAACTCAAATGGCCTAAGTCCTTCATGGCAAACTCAGAACTGAGCATTATCATAATAGACTTGCGCAAAGTCTCAGAAGAGGCAGTCAAGATAATATCATCAACATATAACAAAATATAAGTCATGGAAGATCCTCGACGATATACGAATATTGAATTATCAGACCTGTTGTGAGAAAAACTCATAGTCGAAACAAAATCAGCAAACCTCTTATACCAAGCTCGTGGAGAGTGCTTAAGCCCATAAAATGACTTCTTCAATAGACAGACATGATTAGGATATCTAGTATCCCTAAATCCCAAAGGCTGATTCATATACACTGTCTCCTGAAGATCGTCATGTAGGGAAGCATTCTTCACATCTAGCTGATGAATGAGCCATGATTTCGAAAGAGTCAAGTTGAGCACAGTACGAATGGTAGCCGGCTTGACCATTGGGCTAAATGTCTCACCACAATCCACACCAACCTGCCGAGTCTTACCATCACCTACAAGTTTAGCCTTATGCCTTGCAAATGAACCATCAGAATTTTCCTTATAAACAAAAATCCACATAGACCGAATAATATTAACACCAGATGGACGGGGTACTAACTCCCACGTATTATTATCAATAAGAGCATTATATTCCTCGGTCATGACAATTTTCCAATTAGGATCATTTAAGGCAGACACAGGATTACGGGGTAAGGAGAATTTAAGAACATTAGAATTCAAATTGAATGTGTTTTTGGCTTAAAAATACCCCGTTGACTACGAGTGACTGGACCAAGACTCTGGGCTGGATTGAGTGAATTTTGGAAAGTTTGTGAAATGTCAGAAATTTAGTCGGCCGACGAGGAATCGGCGCGCGGCTGAACTCTACGAGGCTCTGGAAATTTTGCGTCGTGGCGCCTATGTGCAGGGCCGCGGCACTTCGCAGGAATTTAGGCGTCGTGGCGCCTCAATGCAGGGCTGCGGCGCTGAGGACGGGTTTAACGTATTTTCTGACAAACCTGAAAAATGACGGAGAATATAGGGGGAGATAGCA
The DNA here is from genome assembly GCA_029844215.1 of Przewalskia tangutica. Classification (NCBI taxonomy): domain Eukaryota; kingdom Viridiplantae; phylum Streptophyta; class Magnoliopsida; order Solanales; family Solanaceae; genus Przewalskia; species Przewalskia tangutica. The sequence goes on from CM056734.1 coordinate 87,207,905, forward strand.
TCATCCAAAAAATCATAAGAAGTAGGTACGGGGTTTTCTAATTTAGAAAAGGGAAATTGGGTTTCATCAAAGAGAACATGGAGACTAATGATGATTCGTTTAGAGGACAAATCAAAATATTTATAACCACGGTGATTTGTCGGAAAACCCAAGAATACACAAGGAGTAGAACGTGCCTGAAGTTTGTTGATTGTAGTCGATGGAAATAGTGGATAACATAAGCATCCGAAGACCCTAAGATGAGTGTAGGACAAAGTCTTATTGTATAATACTTTGAGAGGGGAGGAATATGTTAAACCTTTAGAGGGGAGAATATTTAGGATATCGGAAGCAATTTATAGTGCATGATGCCAAAATAATGGAGGAACGAAAGAATGAACTAATAAAGTGCGGACAATTTTATTAATGGTACGAATTTTTCGCTGAGCTTTCCCATTTTGTGAAGACGTATGAGGACAAGAAAAATGAAAATTTATCCCATTTTAGCACAAAACTTCCTAAATTCCCCATTATCATACTCTTTGTCATTATCACATTGAATGTTTTTTATTTTTCGTTCGAATTGCGTTCTTATGAAGGCTCTAAATTTTATGAAGATGGAAAAAACTTGAAATTTTTTCGCAATTGGAAACGTCCATAAATATTTAGTATAGTAATCTAAGAATAGAACATAATAATGATGACCCATAGAACTGAGAACCGGAGATGTCCATAAATCGCTATGAATAATTTCAAATGACATAGAAGTATTAGAATTTGAAGCTACAAATGGTAATTTAATAATCTTTTCCAAAGCATAGGATTGACAAAGTGGAGTACTACGCGTACCCTTACAAGAAATATACTTATGTCTATCTAAAGAAGATAAAATAGACGACCCCGGATGACTGAAGCGGCGTACCACAAGGAAGGAGTAAGAGCTGCAAAGGTGGATGACATAGCTTGACGCGAGATGCTGAGACTTTGTGTGATTGGATAGAGGTTCCCCCCCCCCCCACTGTTACACCTTATGAGATGACTCCCCGTTTTGAAATCCTTCACATAAAATCCAAATGGATCAAAATTAATAGAAACTCAGTTATCAGTTGTGAATTTACGGACATATACCAAATTTTTAATTAATTTTGGGGCATGAAGGGTATTTTTCAGGACAAGTGGTGGATGAGGAGGGGACAAAGTTTTATGACCAAAACCCTTAATTGGAATAGAATTGTCATTACCAACAGTTATACCATGATTAATGCTCAAATTGGAATAAGATGAGAGAGTACCTTGATCGGATGTCATGAGGGTAGTGGCGCCGGTGTCTATGTACCAATTAGGGTCCGATTGAGTCAAGTCAAGCGTGTGCATCGCTGCTTCAATGTCGGTCTGAGTGTGCCCCATTGCGTGGTGGGCCTGATGGGGGTGATGCCCAAGTATACTAGACTGCTGGGACTGCCCCTACGCTAGTCTGTACCCTGGAATCTAAACAGGGGAGAAGCTGGGCCGCGGTGCGTGTACGGGCTGATATTGAGGCGCCGCGGCGCTGTAAGGTTGTGTCGCGGCGCTGTAAGGCGGAGCCGCGACGACTTGCGGCGCTGGGACCCACTTCCATCACTGCAGGGCCCCGTGGGTTCGGGATTCTTTCTTGCGGTTGCCCCCGTTGTTGCCGCCACGATTCTTGCCATTATTCTTCCGATTTTGGCCTTTCTTACCACCCCCGTTTTTGTGATTTTGAGTCACGTTGGCTGGATTGAAAGAAGAAAAATTGGAAGCAGTCATCATACCGATAGGACTGGCCCCAATATCCACTTTCTTAGCTAATCCGGCTTCTTCCAAAGTAAGCATAGAACGGGCTTGATAAAATTCTGGCAGGGGTTACTCTGACGAATAACTGAAGCAACACCGCTATAGGCCTCTGACAGGACTGCAACCATCTGAAGAACTAGACGACTATTAGAGATAGGAGAACCCACGTTGTTGAGTTGGTCTGCCAAGTCCTTGAGGCGTTTGCAATAAGAAGAAATGTTTTGAAAATTCACCATGGCTACCTGTGAAAATTCCTATTCAAAATCCGAGAATGACTGTTACCTTGGAAGATATCTCGCAATTGATCTCTGCATTTGATTATTGAGTTTTATAGAATTACATAATTCTAATCCAGTTAGATTAACAAAACTAACAAGGTCACCGTATATCATTAGACAGTATGGTGTTTCACCATTGAATTTATTTTTAATAGTGGTTCTTACCTTTTCGGCAAAGAGTTTGGGTAAACCACTAATGAATCTTTCTTTCCAGTAATCATGGTTACAGTCATTCCTGAGCATAACATTGTTAAGGAAGATGTCTTTATACAATTTAAAATCATGCAACTTAGGGCAGGTCAAATTATTTAGGATTTCTAAACTTTTATCTTGAAAGAGCTTAGGTTCTCCTATGAAGTGTTTACCTATACAGTAAAGTAAGGTTGTCGTGGCATCATTACGAACCTCTTTACTAAAAGTATTATCAATATTCCTGATTTGAACTGTGGTAGTGGCATTCATGATTCCACTTCTAATGTCTTCGCTTAGGCAGTTGTCCCACCAGTGTTTTAACATTCCGGTGAATCCTGAAACTAGAACTGTTGCTAGTTGGACATCATCCGAATGTTCTTTTATTTTATAACCAGTAATACAAACTTCCATTTCATGAAGTATCTTGATTATCTGGCCTTCTGACATACCATCAATATTCCATTCATTTATTTCTTCTCCTGAATAGGATGCTCTATATGGGGCAGGTTCTTCGAACTGCATATCCGGAAAAGTGGGTTTTCTATAATAATTTTTTCCACCAAGATTAGAAGATCTTGATATTTATTAATATCACATGTTTCTTTTGAACTAGATCCTTCGGTGAGTACCTTTATTGAATTATATGGGGTGTCTTTGGAGGTGGATCCTTCTGTAACTTTTAGTTCTTTGAACTTTTTACTTATCCTATCTAGTAGACTATTATCGATTTCTTTTCCCAATTTTAGGTGGGCATTCGCCGAAAATTGGGGAATCTTGAACAGAGGTTCAGAGAGTGTACTTTCCTCTGACCGGACTGGTTTACTTCTAAAGGCTGAAGTATTACTAGCTTGGGTAATTTGATTAGAAACAACATGTGACAACTGATTAGTGTAGTTGTTTTGTTGGAGAATTTTATTAATGTCTTCCCTTAAGGGTAGTCTGGAGTGGGGATCCTCCTTTAGGTCTCTTTTAAAAGGGGCTGCTAATAGGATTTCTCCGTCTCAGGGATCTGTCTGTTCTAAAGGTGGAGTTTCAGATTCAATGGTTTTATTTCCTGTATATCATTTCTTTACAAGGGTATTAAGAGATTCTTTATTTTCTAATTGGCCCGTGATTTGGAACCATCTAAAGAATTCAATATTACAACTAACTCTTTTCATATCTTTAATCCATTTTTCTCTGAAAGAACGTCTTTTATCTTCCTCAAAGGTATTTACATACCATTTTCTTTTAAGGGCATGTTCAGGGCTTACCCAAAGCTTATCAAGAAGTTTGAAATCTATTTTAAAATTATATTCTTGTTTAATCATTCCAAGACCGTCGTTATTTAACATTTCGCTTCTTGTAGGGCTATTGGTTTTATCAATGGGATGATAGTGTACTTTGGGTACATCTGTTGTGTAATCTATTCTTCGATTTTTTTTTTCAAGTATAGATTCTTCGGAGTTATCTTCAGAACGCTCCTCCTCTTCCCCCCGTTTTGAATAAGATGTTGTGAAGGAGTATCTTGCAGAGGATTTTGACTTTAGAAATTTTAAGTCAATTGATCCATCCATATATTGGATAATTTGTTCAATATTAGAACTCTCTGGTTCTATTTTTGGTTGGGTGATGGCCTCAAAGTGCCATTCATCTTTTTTGTTAAACTTTCATTCCATTTTAACATTCTGGGAACAAAGATATTGCTATGTTCCTGATTTGCTTTCATTAGCATGGTAGCTCATTTACTACTAACTAATTTAGCTTTTGGAGCTAAAGTTGTTTTCATTAGCCTATAGTACACTCTATATATTATAACAATTTCTCTTGTGTTTATTTTACTATTCATATTTTTTGTTATAATGTTTAACGTTAGGGTATCCATAACGTTTTGGTCATTAATATCAACTGAAAATTATGGATAACAGTTAAAATAAACTGGTCCCCTGGCTAGATTGTTTTGTAAGACTCCGAGCAAGGAATCGTCAAAGTTTAATAGTCTGACATCTCTTAATAAGAGACAGATGAGAGTGTCTAACCCTAAATGATATAAAGGTTTGACTACTACTTGTACCAATCCTACATGTAGGAAGTTGAAATCTTTCTTATACCTGTTTATATCCTGAATAGACAATAGCTTAATAATTTCTTTAGGATTATTAATAGCTATAGTGGATTCACAAGTTTTAATATTCTAATTTCTTATAAAATCAAACTTTTCTGTTTCATATACGGCTCTGAAAGATTTTTTTGGAATATTCCAGTTCTGTAAATCTTTTTCAACCTTAGCAATTTTTGAGGTTGCTAGATTTTCACTATTAATTATACCTGCGTCGTTCATTTAATACTGGGCTGAGTAGAGATTTAGTAAATAACCTGAGATGGACTCTACAGTCCCGAGGTAACAAAGTCTTTCGTCAATCTGAATGACTTCTTTATAAAGATCAACCATTTTATTAATGATTACTTGCCTAACTATAACCCGAGTATATTCGTCCAAACCTTCTGCCGGTTTTGACGTCTTATAGTATTCTAATTCTTTAAGAATTTTCCCTTTAGTAATTAGTAATTTATTTTTATCTATTATGCATTCTAACCTTAGGAGGTTTTCTTTTCTAATATGATAAAAGGAGGGATGGGTTTTCATCTTACGAAAATGGTATTTCAAAGAAAGGGTTTTCTGAGCGTGGAGACTACTATCCTTGGAGATATTGTTCTATGGGTTACGAGGATACTGTTAATTGTTTCTTATTCCTATAACGACTATAGCGGATATCCTATGCTTGCTATCTAACTTCTTATCCTAAAGTACATCGACTACTTCCATGGTCAAACGCGTATTTGGCCGCCTACTGTCGTGCTAATCCAACGGTCGAAGTACTGCACTATGCGTAGATTAGAGAAGATCTTAAGAATAGGATAACAACAAAGTAACTATAGGAACAGAGACAGAGTAACAGAGATTCCTAGTAACTTAAGAGCAATATTTCTCCAGGACAGTAGTATGAGTTTAGCTACTCATTATTTTTAACAACCTGGCTCTGATACCAAAAAGCGGAATTGATAACTATTTAAAGAAACATAAAATAAAGCAGTAAATAAACTTATAGTTCTATGGGTTACTGTAGATTAAGAGAAGATCTTAAGAACAGGATAACAATAACTATAGGAACAAAGACAGAGTAACATAAATTCCTAGTAACTTAAGAGCAATATTTCTCCAGGACAGTAGTATGAGTTTAACTACTCATGATTTTTAACAACCTGACTTTGATACCAAAAAGCGGAATTGATAACGTTTTAAAGAAACATAAAATAAAACTGTAAGTTTATTTACTGCTTTATTTTCTGTTTCTTTAAATAGTTATCAATTCCGCTTTTTGGTATCAGAGTCAGGTTGTTAAAAATCATGAGTAGCTAAACTCATACTACTGTCCTGGAGAAATATTGCTCTTAAGTTACTAGGAATTTATGTTACTCTGTCTCTGTTCCTATAGTTACTTTGTTGTTATCTTGTTCTTAAGATCTTCTCTTAATCTACAGTAATAGGCAGGTACTTCCTGGATCGTTGGATTAGCACGATAGTAGGAAGGGCGGTCTTGTCTTGGACGGTGGAAGTAGCCGATGTACTTTAGGATAAGAAGCTAGATAGCAAGCATAGGATATCCGCTATAGTCGTTATAGGAATAAGAAACAATTAACAGTATCCTCGTAACCCATAGAACAATATCTCCAAGGATAGTAGTCTCCACGCTCAGAAAACCGTTTCTTTGAAATACCATTTTCGTAAGATGAAAACCCATCCCTCCTTTTATCATATTAGAAAAGAAAACCTCCTAAGGTTAGAATGCATAATAGATAAAAATAAATTACTAATTACTAAAGGGAAAATTCTTAAAGAATTAAAATACTATAAGACGTCAAAACCGGCAGAAGGTTTGGACGAATATACCCGGGTTATAGTTAGGCAAGTAATCATTAATAAAATGGTTGATCTTTATAAAGAAGTCATTCAGATTGACGAAAGACTTCGTTACCTCGGGACTGTAGAGTCCATCTCAGGTTATTTACTAAATCTCTACTCAGCCCAGTATTAAATGAACGACGCATGTATAATTAATAGTAAAAATCTAGCAACCTCAAAAATTGCTAAGGTTGAAAAAGATTTACAGAACTGAAATATTCCAAAAGAATCTTTTAGAGCCGTATATGAAACAAGAAAGTTTGATTTTATAAGAAATTATAATATTAAAACTTGTGAATCCACTATAGCTATTAATAATTCTAAAGAAATTATTAAGCTATTGTCTATTCAGGATATAAACATGTATAAGAAAGATTTCAACTTCCTACATGTAGGATTGGTACAAGTAGCAGTCAAACCTTTATATCGTTTAGGTTTAGACACTCCCATCGGTCTCTTATTAAGAGATGTCAGGATATTAAACTTTGACGATTCCTTACTCGGAGTCTTACAAAACAATCTAGCCAGGGGACCAGTTTATTTTAACTGTTATCCAAAATTTTCAGTTGATATTAATGACCAAAACATTATGGATACCCTAACGTTAAACATTAAAACAAAAAATATGAATAGTAAAATAAACACAAGAGAAATTGCTATAATATATAGAGTCTACTATAGGCTAATGAAAACAACTTTAGCTCCAAAAGCTAAATTAGTTAGTAGTAAATGAGTTACCATGCTTATGGAAGTAAACCAGGGACATAGCAATATCTTTGTTCCCAGAATGTTAAAATGAAATGAATTTTTAACAAAAGATGAATGACACTTTGAGGCCATCACCCAACCAAAAATAGGACCAGAGAGTTCTAATATTGAACAAATTATCCAACATATGGATGGATCAATTGACTTAAAATTTCTAAAGTCAAAATCCTCTGCAAGATACTCCTTCGTAGCATCTTCTTCAAAACGGGGGGAAGATGAGGAGCGTTCTGAAGATAACTCCGAAGAATCTATACTTGAACAAAAAATTCGAGGAATAGATTACACAACAGCTATACCCAAAGTACACTATCATCCCATTGATAAAACCAATAGCCCTACAAGAAGCGAAATGTTACATAACGACGATTTTGGAATGATTAAACAAGAATATAATTTTAAAATAGATTTCAAACTTCTTGATAAGCTTTGGGTAAGCCCCGAACATGCCCTTAAAAGAAAATGGTATGTAAATACCTTTGAGGAAGATAAAAGACGTTCTTTCAGAGAACAATGGATTAAAGATATGAAAAGAGTTAGTTGTAATATTGAATTCTTTAGATGGTTCCAAATCACGGGCCAATTAGAAAATAAAGAATCTCTTAATACCCTTGTAAAGAAATGGTATACAGGAAATAAAACCATTGAATCTGAAACTCCACCTTTAGAACAGATTAGGATCCCGGTAGACGGAGAAATCCTATTAGCAGCCCCTTTTAAAAGAGACCTAAAAGAGGATCCCCACTCCAGACTACCCTTAAGGGAAGACACTAATAAAATCCTCCAACAAAACAACTACACTAATCAGTTGTTACATGTTGTTTCTAATCAAATTACCCAAGCTAGTAATACTTCATCCTTTAGAAGTAAACCAGTCCGGTCAGAGGAAAGTACACTCTCTGAACCTCTCTTCAAGATTCCCCAATTTTCGGCGAATACCCACCCAAAATTTGGAAAAGAAATAGATAATAGCCTACTAGATAGGATAAGTAAGAAGTTCAAAGAACTAAAAGTTACAGAAGGATCCACCTCCAAAGACACCACAGATAATTCAATAAAGGTACTCACCGAAGGATCTAGTTCAAAAGAAACACAGGATATTAATAAAATATCAAGATCTTCTAATCTTGGTGGAAAAAATTATTATAGAAAACCCACTTTTCCGGATATGCAGTTCGAAGAACCTGCCCCATATAGAGCATCCTATTCAGGAGAAGAAATAAATGAATGGAATATTGATGGTATGTCAGAAGGCCAGATAATCAAGATACTTCATGAAATGGGAGTTTGTATTACTGGTTATAAAATAAAAGAACATACGGATGATGTCCAACTAGCAACAATTCTAGTTTCAGGATTCACCGGAATGTTAAAAAACTGGTGGGACAACTGCCTAAGCGAAGACATTAGAAGTGGAATCATGAATGCCACTACCACAGTTCAAATCAGGAATATTGAACTTTTAGTAAAGAGGTTCGCAATGATGCCACGACAACCTTACTTTACTGTATAGGTGAACACTTCATAGGAGAACCTAAGCTCTTTCAAGATAAAAGTTTAGAAATCCTAAATAATTTGACCTGCCCTAAGTTGCATGATTTTAAATGGTATAAAGACGTTTTCCTTAACAAGGTTATGCTCAGGAATGACTGTAACCATGATTACTGGAAATAAAGATTCATTAGTGGTTTACCCAAACTCTTTGTCGGAAAGGTAAGAACCACTATTAGAAATAAATTCAATGGTGAAACACCATACTGTCTAATGACATACGGTGACCTTGTTAGTTTTGTTAATCTAACTGGATTAGAATTATGTAATTCTATAAAACTCAATAATCAAATGCAGAAATCCTCCAAAGGTGAATTAGGGAGTTTTTGTGAAGATTTAGGATATGCTAAAATATCTGCTCCTTCCAAAGCAATTAAAAGAATGAAGAAAAGACATAACATATCCCAACCAAAGTCTTCTAGAAGAAAATATAATTCTAAAAGGAAACCTAGCAGAAATTATACCAATAAAACCAAAAGAACCCCTGGGAAAAAGGGAAAATGTTGGAATTGCGGTAAAGCTGGCCACATGGCCAACGCATGCAAAGAACCCAACAAAAGGAAAGATAAGATTAATCTTTTAGCCATTAATTAAGATATAAAAGAAAAACTTTATACAATATTAGATGAAGAATACTCTAATGACACTTCTGAAGATTCTTCAGAGGATTATTACAGCGATGAAGGTTCTTTAGACCTAGACTATAGTTCAGATAGCTCCACCTCCAGCTTTGACTGTGAGTGCACTAGAACAGTCTGTACCTGTAGCAAACAGACTATTAATGTTATCTCAGATAGCAACCAGGAATTCTTTTTTGATATGATTGATCATATTAAGGATAATAATGTTAAAAGAAAATACTTAACATAATTAAAAAAGCTTATCCTCAATCAGAAAAAGGAGAAAAAAGTTGTTGAACCCTTCGACATGAAACGTGTTTTCAACAAATTTAAAGAAGCTAAAACAGATACCACTCTGCAAGATTTGCAAGGAGAAGTATCACTTTTAAAAGAAGAAATCATTGATGTTAAAGGAAGGCTCAAATCTTTAGAAACAGAAGCCTTAGCTAACAGAATATTTAAAGAGGTAGAACCCACTGGAGATATCCACACTCCTATAGGAATAACTACAACTAATTCTGATGAAGAAGAAGGAGATAATACCTCCCAATCGGGATTAAAATTAATCTCCAGAATCAAAGCTTTAAGCTATCACGTCCCCATAAAATTAGTAATTAACAAGAATTTACCCTTAATAAAATAGCATTATTAGATTCAGGGGCAGACCAAACTGTATTTGTGAAGGCTTAATCCATACCAAGTACTTAGACAAAAATACACATAAGCTTTATTCTGCCACCGACGATATAATAAAAATTGATTATAAGCTTTCCAAAGCTCATATGTGTAATGATGGAGTTTGTTTTGTTAACAACTTTATTATTACAAGAAACATAACTGAAGAAGTCATATTAGAAATTTCATTCCTAACACAAATAAAACCTTATACCGCAAAATTAGACGGTATTTACACAACCTCTATGGGAAAATATCTTGTATTCCCATACTTGAACCCTCTTTCGGTCAACCATAGTGATCATGTTAAACAAAGAACAGTTTTTAGAATACAGCTGTTAACCAACCAGGTTAATTTTCTAAAAGACGACATTAAAATTAAGAAGATAGAATCCACTTTAGAAACCCCCGAGGTAGTCAACAAGATAAAAATCTTGCAGAATTCTATAGAAAAGGAAGTTTGCTCAGAATTGACGAATGCTTTTTGGAAAAGAAATAAGCACATGGTAAGCCTACCCTACTCAGACGACTTTAGTGAAAATGACATACCCACTAAAGTCAGACCAATCCAAATGAGCCACGAGCTCATGGAACATTTTAAAAAGGAAATTGATGATCTTCTACAAAAGAAGATTATTAGGCCCTCCAAATCCCAATTGAGTTGTTCATCCTTCTATGTTAATAAGAATGCCGAAAAAGAAAGAGGAGCCCCAAGGCTCATTATCAACTATAAACCTCTTAACCAAGTGTTAAAATGGATTAGATACCCCATTCCTAATAAAAGAGATTTATTAAAAAGAACTTATAATGCTAACATCTACAACAAGTTCGACATGAAGTCAGGATTCTGGCAAATTCAAATCGAAGAAAAGGATAAGTATAAAACAACATTCAATGTCCCCTCTGGACAATATGAATGGAACGTAATGCCATTTGGGCTTAAGAATGCCCCCTCAGAATTCCAAAACATCATGAATAATATTTGGGCTTAAGAATGCCCCCTCAGAATTCCAAAACATCATGAATAATATTTTCAACCCTTATAGTCAATTTTTAATTGTCTATATTGATGACGTTCTGGTATTCTCCGATAATATAGATCAGCACTATAAACATCTAAATACTTTTGTTAACACAGTCAAATATAGTGGATTAACAGTAAGTGCTAAAAAGATAAAGCTCTTTCAAACATCTATTAGGTTTTTAGGCCATGACCTCTACCAAGGTACTTATAAACCGATTTGTAGAGCCATAGAGTTCTCAGCTAAATTTCCTGATGAAATCATAGATAAAACACAGCTCCAGAGATTCTTAGGAAATTTAAATTACGTAGCAGATTTTATTCCTAAGGTCAGACAAATTTGTGAACCTTTGTATAATAGTCTAAAGAAGAATCCAGTCTCTTGGTCAGAAGATCAAACTAAAGCTGTTAGACAAGTCAAAGAAATAGTCCAGAAGCTTCCTTGCCTAGGTATTCCAAATCCGGATGCCTCCATGGTTGTTGAAACAGATGTCTCCGATATTGGTTACGGCGGTATTCTCAAACAGAAAATATCTCCCGAATCTACTGAACAATTAGTAAGGTTCACCTCAGGAGTCTGGAACCAGGCTCAAAAGAATTACAGTACTGTCAAAAAGGAAATTTTATCAATAGTACTATGTATCACTAAGTTTCAAGATGATTTAGTAAACAATTTTTTTTATTAAGAGTAGACTGCAAAGCAGCCAAAGACATTTTGCAAAAAGATGTAAAAATTTTAGTTTCAAAACAGATTTTTGCCAGATGACAAGCTTTATTATCAAGTTTCGATTTCAAAATTGATTTTATAAAAGGAGAAGATAATTCTTTACCAGATTTCTTAACAAGAGAATTTTTACAGGGTAACAATGAGGCCAGGCTACCCGGGCTTATGCCCGATGAAACCTCCATTCCAGAATAAACCAGAGGAAAAGTTAAAACAACCCTTTAAACCAGAAAATTCAGCCAAAGCTATATTACATAAACCAAGCAGACAAAACATGTTCACTATTCTGGAAAATCTCCCAATAGCACCAGTCCTCCCAAAAGGACCAACACAGAAAAAACAGGCGCAACATTTCAAGGCTACGCCATCAGAAACCCAGAATAAAAGTAATTACAAAATGGTTCCTCCAGAATCATATTCAGAAGCTGTCAAGCCAGCAACCCCAGTAAAAAAAGAACTTTCAGCTCCCGTTCTAAAATGGGAATTTATTGAATCACAGGTTTTGCCTCTGATGGCATTGGATAAACAGTATGAGAACTTCAGGGTACATGATCTCTTGAAACCCTGCTATACATACCACCAATATGTGGATTATCAAGATCCTATGAAAACGAGAAAATACTATGAATTTATTTTAGTGGACACAAACTCCATTGAAATAGAACATAAGCATTTTGATAAAACGGGAGGAATTGAATATTCCAAATTCACGATTAAAAAGATTTTAAGTCCTTTTAATTGGTATGTAGATCATCTACAGACACCAATACCATTATCATAAACCCATAGACCCCAGACGTATAATTGGTATGATTATAAAGACGCCTGGTTTAATTTCTTATATGTTCGTTCAAATACTCACACCTGGTTTGTGAAGTATGCCGAAAACATGAAAGATAAGGTAATTCCCCGATGGTTCTATGAATGGTGGAACATGTTCGGAGGAAATTTACAGGTGGTAGCCCCGAGCTTCCAAAATCAGTACATAAGTTTTCAAGAAGAACAACAAATCTCCACTTTACCAGAGCACATTAAATTGTGTAAATTCTTCTTTCATAAACGAATTTCATATATCATAAATTGGACATTCAACATCCAAGAAATAAACACAATCAAGTATTTGAGCAAGACCATCAAAATCAAATGATGGAGTCCCAAGGTAAGAGAAGAAGCTAAACTTAAAAAGAAAGGTTCATCTTCTTCAGAAGAAATCACAACTTCAAAAGCAGAAACCAGAAGAAAGCTCCTAGAAGCTTTGGCAAAATTAGAAGAAGAAGACGTGGCATCTAACCACATTGAAACAGATAACGGAGACATGATGGTCCCCCACAGAATTGCACAGGCCAACGCAGACGCTTATCTACTAGGATAAGGACAGAAAGCATAAAGCAGATAGCAACGCTTGACCCTTCGAAAAAGCAAGGGATAAAGCAGCCAAAAGATAAAGCAAACAACGATATTTGCCCTTTCAAAAAAGCAAAGGACAGAAAGCGACGTTTTGCCCCTTCAGAAAAGCAGGAGACAAAGACAAACGACTCTTCGAAAAAGTAAAAGTCATGTAATCTTAGTCATCCATTTGTTTAATCAGAACCGTACACGTGTTAGGATGAATAGCTTTGTCGAGGCCTATATAAGGTTCTCAAATTGTAACTTAGAAGACATTCGAAAATTCCCTCTCTCTCTCTTTTCCCTGCCCGACCTTATGTACCTTACTGCATTTTCCTTTTGAAATAAAACTGTAAGTTTATTTACTGCTTTATTTTCTGTTTCTTTAAATAAATATCAATTCCGCTTTTTGGTATCAGAGTCAGGTTGTTAAAAATCATGAGTAACTAAACTCATACTACTGTCTTGGAGAAATATTGCTCTTAAGTTACTAGGAATTTCTGTTACTCTGTCTCTGTTCCTATAGTTACTTTGTTGTTATCCTGTTCTTAAGATCTTCTCTTAATCTACAGTAATAGGCAGGTACTTCCTGGACCGTTGGATTAGCACGATAGGCTAGGCGGCCGATCTGCGTACGGTGGAAGTAGCCGATGTACTTTAGGATAAGAAGCTAGATAGCAAGCATAGGATATCCGCTATAGTCGTTATAGGAATAAGAAACAATTAACAGTATCCTCGTAACCCATAGAACAATATCTCCAAGGATAGTAGTGGATTCTTGATACCAAGGATAGTAGTGGATTCTTGAGGAGCGGAAGCGAGGTAAAGAGAACCTAGACTCTTGATATCACGAAAGAATATAAGAAATAATTTCTTGATTATTCTCATTAATGAAAGACATATATATACAAGTTACAAGGAAGATCCTCTTTCTATTCTACCTAGGAATCCCTATTCTATAAGAATACTAACTTTATAATTATGATAATATTACGCTACTAATTAAGGTACAAATCTAAGTCTAATATTTACCAAATATATAAAAGAAAGGGACCCACTCGGATGGGCCATTCTCGACTGGGCCAATATGACCGATATACTTTAACAGCAACTAGTGAACCCACCCCCGCTGCCTATAAGCTGGTAATTTCAGGCCATAAACCAACATAGCAGAGCGTTTAAGTTTTGGTTTATCTTGGAGATAAATAATCATTTTTGTAATTTAGTCAAAACCATTTAATAAGAACAAAATTGATTACAAAAACAAGACAAATGTGGAATTGAGATGTATGGTCTTAAAACCACAAATTCTTATGGGCAAGGACAAAATTGTAGCTGGAAAATACAATGGCTCATACCTGGACTCCATATAATAAGTACCTACCCCAGTCAATCTGAAATTCTGTTCACTTAACCTCAATAACACCTCAACCAAGTACCAAGAAAACAGAATATGATATTTTGGAACCTTCTGATTAATAATTTGTGGCAGCAAATTTCCTTTTGTTTCAACTTAACCAAACAATAACTCAGAAGTAAACTAGCAGAATATAAGGTAAAAAAATACTACCCAACAACCAAAGTTGAAACTTATATTCTTCTAGTTGAAACTTCTAAAAAAAACATTAATGAACCTGTGAATTTCTTGCTATGAATTCAAGACTCAAAAATTGTTTAAAATGTCTATGGTGATGATGTTGATGTCTGTGTTCATCCAATCCAAAGCACTGCAAAACAGGGAAACATGCCACAAAGAGACACCTCTTTAACAGAGAGAATGTAGAAGACACAACATAACAAGGGCAGCAACAACATGCCAAGAATGGTCTATCTCTATTTCCTTTATGGTTGTGGTGCTGCCATTATTCTATTGGCAAAATAACCAACACCCCTTATGAGAACTCTGATAATTGAGCAAAAAGATCAGATCTTTTAAAATATACTCCCTTGTGACCATTTGGATTTCGAGAGTCAATTTTTTTTATTTTAATTGTTTTCGAACATACAATTACTAAGTTTTCTTAAAAATAAATTAAATATTTAAAAATTACATAAAAAATAGAAATACTAAAAGTTACAGAAATCAACAATTTAAAATATTTAAATTGTATACGAATAAAAGCCCGTTAACTATTTTTTTGTTTTTCTCAAAAAATAAAAAATATCATATAAATTGAGAATGAGGGAGTAATACTGGAGCAAAGAGCACAAATTACCTTGAGATATGAACCGCCTCTTTCTTCTTCTAATTCTTAAGGTAAAAGAAAATCAAAGGTGGGAGTAATACAGATTTATGAGGAGGTTAACAGAGGAGATTGGTTGGAAGATGAATAGCTTTATCAAAGCAGCAAAATTGGGAGGAAGACTATTTGTAGTTGAAATAAAAAAGAGTTATAAAGCGTGTGAATTTAGTGTTGGGTCATGGGTGTCACAACTAGTGCTGTTATCGGACCGGCCCGGTCCGGGTATCCACTTATCGGGACCGGTCCGATAAGCTTATTGGTCCGGACCGGGATCGGACCGATAAGGTTTCGGTCCTGGAACGAGATCCGGTCCCGGACCGAAACCTTATCGGTCCGGTTCTCGGTCCGGACCGGTAAGAATTTTCCGGGTCGGGCCGTTTTTTTTTTTTTTTAAAAAATTTTGAATTTTCAATACTGAAATTGACATTCTCGGACGCGGTGCCACGCAATTTTTACGTTGAAATCAATTGTACATCGCGAGATATTTAGATTTGAAAAGGGGAAAAACGTAACGATTTGGGGGAAAAGTGAAATTGAGGGGCAAGATGGACGTTTTTGGAGAAATCGGAGGAATCAAACCGCTCAAAGCTTTGGCCACCCCGTGTCGAACAAATACGAAATCAATTTTTTTAGGTAAAACGGACGTCCGAGCGCAAAGTTATGACCATATAAAGTTTGATCAATTCTTTACAACTAATTAGTGAGGAGTGAGCCGATGCGGGTTGACCGGTGGGTCGGGTCGGGGGGGTGGGAGGTGGGGTGGGTGGGGACCTGGCACGTATTTTACCGGAGCACGGCCCGGCCTCATTCGGCCCTTATTTTTTGGTACTCAGATCCGACTATGTTTTCGGTCCGCTTGGTCGGGTTTATCGGCCCTGCTTTGGTCCGATTCTCGAGTATATCCGAACCACTAACAGCCCTAGTCACAACTATTGTTATTTGGCAAGAAGCATAGTACCCCTACTATATTCAATTTCAACAAATTGGGTGTTCTGGCTTTTGCTACCGTTAATTACAGGTCTAATCCAATTGGACCAAAACTAAGACGTGGCGTTAAGTTGATATTGACAATAATTGGAATATTGAAAAGGGGATATTCTTTTCTCAAAAGGACAGGGAACAATGATTATACTAGTTCGTTAATAGGGTATTACTAGGAATGTCAGTGGGACGGATAAATGCAGGTACCGCCCCGCATCCGTTCCAGTTGAAGTGGGTATGGGGATGGTTTGGTGGGTGATGGGGCAGGTATGAGGTAAATACGGGCACTGCCTCGCTATCGCCCCGCCCCATTGATATCCCTAAGTACTACTGCTTCTGAGGTAGCTTGATATGAGATAAGTGGAAATCTGAGATCCTTTTATTTCTTCTTCTTTCTATTATTTTGAGGATTAGGGAAAGATAATGAGTAAGTGAGAATACACAAACCTATTATATCGCATATTCTTACCGATATCACGATTAGAAGCCTTAGTGGTAAACTAGAAGGGTTTATTTGGTTGAAAAATAAGTTATTTCGAGATTAGTTATTTTGGGATTGTTATTCCACCTTCAATATGGATAAAAATAATACTACAATTCCGGAATAACTTATTCGGGGTAGTTATCGTGATATTTTATCCAATCCAAATGTGAGATAAACTCATCTCAAATATCTCTGAATTAATTATTCTTATCCCTCGTACCAAACGAGCCCTCGATGTCTTTCTTGAATATATTAGTTTAGCTCTTTCAGCGGCCCCAGTGGTTCCCGAACCCTTGCCTGATATTTTTGGCTGGGTGATGGGCTTACTTCGTGCCTCCTATGGTGTTGAGCAGACTTGGAGGGCCATTTCCACCGATAAATGAAGAGGGAAAAGTCATGGTGAGTTCCCTGTCGTCGTCTTTGTGCCTCTATTAATTATATCTTGAGGGGGCTCGGCTAGGAAGATGCCTTCATGGGATGAGGCTCAGACTCGTATTACCAGTGTCGTTGCGGAGGCGAACGAGAGCCGGAAGCGAGTGCTTCCAGATGTGGTCGGGGCTCCTCCTTCGGAATCAGTTCGTGTGTAAGAACGTGTCACTGATTCAACGAGTACCGAAGAGAGGAGATCTAACGGGCGGTCCATGCGGAAGATGATGAAGTAGAGGTTTTAGTGTCTGGGGGTGCGAGGGTCCCTTCCACCGAAGCCGTTAGGGAACCGGGAGTTAGTGAAGGACAACCCGGGAGAATAAAGGGTGATGATGCGGGTGTTGGCCCTTCGGTTCCCTCACCTCTCGATACTGGTTCAAACCTTGGTTTGGAAGCCTCACTGGCCCATCTAGCGGGCATCTTTCTCTAGGTAATATGAGTTTTTTTTCTTTCTTACCCCGAACCATCTGACTTTAGAGCGAGCTCTTGAGTGAGTTTGTTTCACCTGATCTATTTTCAGGGGCATGATGCCGCTTCCTCCTTCATTGATCTTTACAAGAGTACACATTCCTCCTTCCGGGATGTAGAGAGGATGACCGAGGAAAAACTGCATCTCCGGGATGATGTTTCCTAGCTCCAGTCCGAGAATAGAGATCTCTAGAACATAAGGACCACTCTGGGGCTTATATAGGAGCAAGCCAAGTAGGTTCTGGTGGTTCGAGATGACACTTTCCAGACCATGACCCAAGCTCATCAGTTGATGGGAGAGATGTTAGTCTAAGTTGAGCTTGAGCGTGATGCCACTCGGGGATGAGACAAGCGCTTGAGGCTTCGAGCCTGGAACTAGCGCCTAATGCGTCACCTAAAGGCTGATCAGCAGAGGGTCACCTTGCTTCAGGACTATGCTATCTTCCATACCTGGTTCGAGGTCTTGCAAGGCGTGGAGAAGGGGAGGATTGATGTCTCCTCGACTTTTATAGTTGTAGAGGTGGATTTGGGCGCAATTGAGGCAAATATGGATGAAATATTTGAAGAAATGCCTCATTCCTCTGATATCTCTGTTGGTTCCTCAGTTGACGAGGATGCTCCCATCGACTTAGATTTGTGTGTCTTGAGCCTGTGGTAATTGGTTTGGAGGCCTTCCAAGGGTCTGTTCCTACGACTATGATTAGCAGCCCTACCGGTGGTTGGTGCCAATTTTTTCAGCTTGATGGATTTGTGATGGCTTGTGTGCCCTTTGATGAATGTTTTTACGATGGGCATGTGTGCCCTTTGATGAATGTTTCTTTGGTACTATTTTGGCATGTGTGCCATTTTTTGCGTCTGACGAATACTTTCAGGCCTATGCGCCCTTTGCAACTTTGATTTTGAGCCTTTGTGCTCCGTTCTGGGGATCTCTGGGGCCTGCGCGCCCCTAAGAAATGTTTTTCTTGGGTGTTTATACATTTTTTGCTTCCGTTTTGATGATGACTGTTGGTTTGCTCTCAATCTTGTCTTCTTACGCTTTGACATGCGCTTTGTTTTGCAACAATTGTGATCATTTAATGACCTGTTGGTTTTTTAATTTGCACTTAATCGTCGAACAATGACTGTTATGCCCGTCTACTGGAACTATGCTAATATTCGAGCGTTTGTTGTTTAAGTTAATGTATGATGGTCGGTACACATTTATGTTATTTCTGCATTTTGTGTTTGAGGTCATCATTCTTTAACCTAATCCGGAAATGTTATCGCGTAATCGGGATTTAAGACATCCAATTCGAAATAAAAGAGGTCCTCGATTTTTGGTGTTGATGGGAAATACGTCTCAACCCCATATAAAGGCACAAAAAGTTCATGGAACCTGCACGCTCGGAGGCTCTATGGCCATGTCGTGTGTTAGAAGAGGTTTACGGGGCCATGTGGCTTTTGAGATTGGTTTTTCCCTGAACATTTTTTCAATGTTAAGCGAAGAATACCTTGCTAACAAATCAATCGAAAATGAGTAAATATTTTTATTTCGTTCTTGAAGAATGACTCGTCCTGTGAATACATGATCCCCCTTATTTTGGGCCTGTAGCTTTCCCCATCCGACTGCAGTGATTGCCAATAGTCCCAACCCTTGCGAGCCCGACCTCGTATGAGTCTCATGCTTTCGATGTGTGGGTCCACTCTTCTCCCTTCGAAACTTAGGTGCGAGGTACCGAAGAGTCGAGTTTGGAACATAGCTTGGTACGATAAGCTTTCCACGTTTTTGGGTTGTTTCCTCATTAAAAACCTCGCCAGGAAACCCAATTGGGACAAAACCGTGGTCAAGGAAAAGATTGCAACATGTAACCATACCCTCCTCCTTGGGTGATGATGGCAGGGCCTAAGTTTTGGGGCAGTACCTATCACAGAGAGATAGCCAATTAATCGAAAACAAACTATTTACTAAGGATAAGACGTACTTGTTACTAAAGGTAGAATCTCTTTGAGTGAGTGACATTCTAGATATTTTTCAGTTCTTTCCCCGATTCGTCTTTGATTTGATAGGATCCCTTTCCTTCAATTCCTATTATTTGATATAGGGGTGGCCAGTGGGCTGGGGCGGCGCAGGCCGACGGATCCCGAAGGGAAAGCGAAGGGTCGGGATGCCGGCTCTGACGAGATTAGCGGGAAAGAAATAGGTCCAGTCCCGTCCCACATCCCATCGGAAGAGGGTCGGGATTTGGGGGGACGGGACGGATTGGATTGCGCGATTTGTTTTTTTAGACTTAGATTAAAAAAAATATACTGAAACACTTAAATAATTGAAGATAGTGTAATAAAATCCTCCAAAGCTGTTTTTGTTCCTCTTATATTATTTAATAGAAATATGATTTTTTTGTAATACAAGTTCAAAATTGCAACTTCGTTTCGTTGTTAAAAAATTGCAATCACATAATAAAATTGACATTAAAAAATTACATAGTTAACCATACTTTTTCTAATTTTCTCACAATAACTTGAGGATCTTCGGTTGGAATTAGAAGTTGTTAGTTAAATTGTTCGACGTCGCTTCCTGCTCCCTCAGACAAGATTTCATTGTAGTTGTAGTCGTCTTCTTCGTTGATCTCCGGTTGACCACACCTTATACGCTCCCCTCTAATCCAATCTTTGAATAAAACTGCATTCTCCAAACTGTCTCCCGCCAATAAGTGTCTGTTCTCTCCTATTTAAAATCTTCCAGTAGAAAAAATGCTTTCTGACGCTGTTGATGATGCTTGAATGTTCAACACATCTTGAGCCATCTTTGATAGTGTCAGAAATGTCTTCGCATTCTCCCTCCAGTATCTCAACAAGTCTTCACGTCCTTCTTCATTGACAATTGATTTGTACGATACAACACCCTATGTCTTAGAAGGCATTGGCTCATCCAATGTCTTAGCCTGGTATTGATTCCACCTAGTTGTGTGCTCGCCTTGTACATGTCTCAATAAACCTCTCATCCCACCTTGACCTTTTACATTTTTAAATTTATAAACATTTTGACAAATTTTACATCTAACTACTTGTTTATCTTTGTCCCTATCAAAAAAATACCATGCATGTGAATTTAATTTTCATTGTTTGGGGCCTCGACTCACACTATGTGAACCTGTTATCGTTTATGTTTTTAAGGGGGATCGGGCCGACCCGACCCACTGCCCAACCATAATTTGATATGGTCCTTCCCAATTTGCTCCTAGTTTTCCCGTATTCGGATCCCTGGTTGCAAGAGTGAACTTTCGGAGGACGTAGTCCCTGTTAGGACCGTGTCCAATTGCTCACTCAAGTGTACGTATCGTTCACAAGTAATATAGTCTGTAAGACCGATTTTATCATCCAAAACGACTGGTTTCTAATTACCGAACATATATTCTAGATTATCTATTTGGCAAACGATATTTGATTTGGGTTTGTATCTAACTACTAGAATAACTACGAGAAGTAATCTAATTATTGGGGTTTAATCAGTTATGAAGGAATTAGGGCTTCCAAAATCCTCGACTATGCACTCTATTCAATCCTTAATGCAACTAGAATGACTTCTTCTTCTACGTTAAGATAACGGTTAACTAGACTGTCTTATATTCCGGTTAAGATATATAATCGCTCAACCCCAGTGCAGAACCCTTCTATATTTCTATGATAGGATTTACCACATAGGAGGATTAAGAACAGTAACCTATAATGCTACAAAAGTATCGGGGTACTTTCGTCCGCGATTTTAACCTATGTCTATTCAATTACAACATATCCAAATCTCTCATCTCGGTTCTTGATTCGAAATCATATAGGTTATGATAATTAGTGATCAATTAACTATCAAACATTCATACCAATTATTGAATAAATCTTAATCAAGTGAAGAAGAAATCAAACTAATGCATTAAGTCATGAAATAGAGTTTCAAGCTATTCAAAAGGAAAACCCTAATAAAGTGTTTAGCTCCTAGCCATAGTCACGCTAAGAACTAATACAATTTCAAGCATAAACTGAATTAAAAAGAAAGAAAGAAAAGTACTGCGAACTAAAGTCTCCAATTGTAGCTTTCAATCCTTGCCCTGTGATGTATTGTGTGTTAGAATGACCAACTCCCTTCAATAGAATAATCCATATGGCTTAAGTATGTTGCAAATTTCGTGCCCTATGGACCCTTCTGCCCTTGGCCATATTCACTTCGGATCTGAAATTCCCCGCATTGTCACCGCGGTTCTGCAGAGTGGCACCGCGGTGCCGAAAGTCCTGCAACCTCTCAGTAATTATGGCACCGCAGTCCTGTATGAACGACACCGCAGTGCTGAAGACTTTTGTCCTGAATTGCCAACTTTCGTCCTTTTAGCCTCGGGACCCTCCTTTTGTGCCCACTTTTCGCCCTTTTTCGCCATTTTGCCTTTTTGAACCGCTGTAACTCAAAAGAAAGAAAAACGACCCTAACACGACACTTATTTAAACGAAAATGGGAAAAATACTAAATAAAAATGACTCAAAAAGCGTATACAAAATACGTCTAACAAATACCTTCAAACTTAACCTTTGCTCGCCCTCGAGCAAAGATCAAAACAAAATCAAATAAACAGAAAGAACAATGACTCAAAAGACTCTAATCAAACAGTTGCACAAGGTTACTTAGAAAAGCATGAATGTTAGTTGGGATAATATGCTGGATATTTATATAGCATGAATATAGCAATCTAGAATTTCAAGTCAGATATTTCGCAAATTCATTTCAATCACACTCAGTGGGAATATGAACATTAACCTATGCATGTCAACTTTTTTTAGTTTTATGGGCCTGTTTACTTGCTATTCTCCACTAACATAGACATACATACTAGAGATCTTCAGGACTCTTCAGAGTTGTAATGTAGGCTTAGGCAGGGGTAGGTAAAAGTTGGCATTTAGGCTCAAATTACGTACCATAAACGTTTTTCTCATTCAACCATTTTGTCCTTCTTTTTGGTATTCTTTTCAGTTCATACCTATCATTCCCCTCTTCTCTTTTTGTGAGCATGAAACAAATTCACCTAGGCACCCCCAAACTTAAGCTTTTATATTTCTTTATTGGGGTGCATCCATTTTTTTCCACTCTCTTTTGGTATTTCTTTTTTTCACTCTTTTTCATCCCTGTTTTCACTTACTGCTTATGGCACACAAGTGAATCATGGGGTGTCAAAGAAATAACTTTTATTTTAGGCTCAAAGGGGCTGACTAGGGATACAATTTACTGCATGGTAGGTAATGAAAGGTAAGAAGGGCTAACAAAGAAATGCCTGAATCATCTCCCTAACATGTATATCTTAACTATTTCGCCTCAAATAACAAGCAAGCAGACTCATATACATTTTTCACAATTGACAACACATAGACTAAGCACAAATATCCCAAATAATTAGATTTTCATGAATTTTTGGCATATCTAACTTAAACACACAAATTTTAGCTTCTAATTCCATTACATTATCCCACTTAATTCACTAGGCGTTTCAAGCAACTATAGCATGTAAGATCATAAAACAAAAATTGACTCATATAGACACAAAAAGACACAAAAACTCAATCAAAATGACTCAAAAACAGAAACACAAAAATAAAATAAGTAGCCCCCAAACTTAAACGACACATTGTACCAAATGTGTAAAGACTCAAAAATTAAAAAAAGGACAACTTATAGATAATAGCGGTTCAAAATGGTGGAAGTGGCAGTGGATACTGATCGGTGTATTTTATATACACTTTTTGAGTCAATTTTAGTTAGTATTTTACTTATTTTATTTATATTTAGTATAGTATTAGGGTCGTTTTCCTTTCTTTTGTGTCACAGCGGTCAAAAATGGAGAAATGACGAAAATGAGATGAAATGAGCATAAAAGAGATGAAATTGCACACAAAAGGGCCAAGAAATGAAGTCTAAGAAGTTCCGGGAATTATAGAGAAAATCAGACGAAGTCCGGACGAGAAAGACGCATTTAAACGGAATTCGCCAGAAAAATATCACGGCCGTGGCCAGAAGCAGCCGCGCCCAAAGTCTTGAAAGTCCCGAGAGTTGCTGAATTTGCGCCATGGCGCTGATCTATGGCGTAGCGACGCGGAATTGTGAAGTCTTTGGGCCGAATTTGACATGTTTTAATCCTAAAGGGATAACTTTTCCTTCCTACAGGGATAACTTTTCCTACCTAAAGGAAAACCTTTTCCTACCTAAAAACCCTTACCTAAAAGGATTCTAATAACTTTTCCTACCTACACAAATCCTTAACCCTTCACCTAAAGGATTCTTTGGCTATAAATACTCTACATCATTAGAAGAATTATTCATTCTCCATTCCACCATTCACCATTCTACATCCATCCATCCACCAATCCACCTTGTAAATATTCCACAACACAACCCTTGGATGCTTGGCTTGGAGACTCATTCTTAGTAATTTTCTTTTCTTTCTTTTACTTTATTTCAGTTTTGATGTTGGTTATTGAATTAGTTCTTGTCATATTCATGGCTAGGAACTAATTCTCTTATAGGGCTTTCTATGTTGAACTTCTTGAAACTTATGTTATAAATTAATGTATGCTTATGGTTATTTTTCTTATTGAGAGATCTATCCAATAATTGAGTTGAATTCTTGGTAGCTAATTGACAACTAGTTATCACTATATGATTTCTAATCGAGTTACGAAAAGGGGGGATTGTGAATATGCTGTAAGTTGGGTAGACAGGCTTGAATTGGGGATGAGAATACCTCAATTAGTTTTGTAGCGTTGATGAGAGGCTTAACAACCCTAATTTTGCGCATTGTGCGTGACGGTCAACTAGGTTTTTGTTCTTAATCCTCCTATAGAGTTACCCTTATCAGAGAAAGTTAGGTAAGGAACAATACTGGGGTTGAGTGTTTATATATCCCTAACGGGAGTATAAAACGATTTCGTAAACCTGCTTTCTCCAAAAGAAGAACACCATAAGTAATGCATTAGTAAGTAGCATAAGCGGATAGTGAGGATACATAGAAGCCCTATTCTCATCACCTCTGAAGTAATTCTTTAAATTTACTTGTCTTTAATAATTCTTAGTTATAAACAAAACAATCAATCATTAATTCACCAAATAGATACTAGAAAATAGATAGTTGGTACTTGAACCCTAATCCTAGAGGACGATATTCGGTCTTATCTAAGACTATACTACTTGATACGATAACGTGCACTTGCGTTTAAAAGTGTGTGCATCTTAACGCGCATCAAGTTTTTGGCGCCGTTGCCGGGGATTAGGCATAATTCAATATCAAATTATCTATTTTTAATTCCTAATTTGGTTTTAAATTTTTATTTTTATTTTTAGTTTTTACGAAAATTCGAGGTGCCGTGATTTTTTGTTGGCTTTGATTCGTTCAGGAACACTTTAGATATGGATTTTTACTGTCCATATGATAGAGAGCCAACTATAGAGGAACAGAGGGAGGAATTACGAGAAACTATACTCAGTCTCACGAGGTTCCAAGCTCAGTTCATGGACGAAATAAGGTCGGGTATAAAGAAGTTGGAAACGCAAATAGCAGAACTCGCGATCATATTCAACAGCGAACAACAAATTGAGGAGCCCGAACCAAACCCAACTATTGAGGAATCTGGTGAGATAGTTGGTGTAGAAAAGGAAAGGATAGCAGAGATTCAATTATTTACCTTCTTGGATTCTGTGGAAATTCTTTTTCTTACACCTATTACAGAAGAAACACCACTAGCTATCACGACTGATTCCCAATTAGGAAGCCCATACCATCAAGGGTACCCCCTAGAGTTGAGAGATGTAGAGAAGTTCACGGATTCCTACATTATAGAAAGCATAAAAGACAAGCCTACTTGGGGGATAATTGTGTTTTTAAGGCTCTTGTTTGAACAAATGGTTGTAAGGAAATTGAGGCCTACAACAATAAATTTGCGGATTGCAAGCGGTTCGCAGAAGGAGCCAATGGGCACTCGTAAAGGTTAAAGGCGTCCAGCTAAAAGACGTTATAGACAACTTGTTGGAGGCAACCTAATATTTTTAATTATGTTATTTTAATTCTGTCTTTATTTTATTTTATTTTATTTTGTCTTGAAGTCTCACGGTCTTGGGTTCTTGTTTTGTGTTGTTGGATGAGTGGGTGAAGTCAAACCGAGGAAAAAGGAGCAACAAACGCTGAAAAAAAAAAAAGAAGGGAAAAACAGTCGTCAGAGCCGCGACGCCAAAATAAGCGCATGGCCGGAACTCAGAGGGCCACGATTAGCAGCGCCGAATCTCGTGTCACGCGGAACTTCAGAGCCATATTTCCGCAAATTCGAATTTTTCATCCTAGACCTCCGTTATGACCGCTGTGTTGTGTCAGTAAGTTGTCATTTTTCTTTTATTTTCTTTGAGTCTTGCACACATTGGGGACAATGTGTGATTTAAGTTTGGGGGTGTTTTATTTGTGTCTTGTTATGTTTCAATTAAGTCTTTTTTTTTATTATTGTTTTGTGTTTATTTTTGAGTCACAAATTTTTTTTCTTTTTTTTTTCTTTTTTTTTCATAATTGACTATCAAAGATCATGTATGTTGTAGTTGCTAGAAACACCTAGTGAAGGAAGGTGGAATAATGTAATGGAATTAGAAGCAACTATCTAAACACCTAGGTTAGATATGCCAAAAACTCACAAAAATCTGTCTATTTGGAGTTTCTTGCTTAAATTATGCATGCTAAATTATGAAAACCTATGTGTTATGATTGCTTGCTATTTGAGGCGAAATAGTTAGGATATGCATGTTAGGGAGATGACTCAGGCATTTCTTTGACAGCCAATTTTTACCACTCTTTTCTACCCCGAACTTTAAAAGTATCCCTAGTCAGCCCCATTGAGCCTAAAAATTGAAACTTCTTCTTTGACACCCTATATTCCCACAGATTGTGCCATAAGTAAAAATGTGAAGTAGTGGAATCAATTGTGTTAAAAAAGAGACAAAAAGAGTGAATAAGCTTGTTGCACCCCAATAAAAAAGTAATAAGAAAGAGGCAAAAGCCTAAGTTTGGAGGTGCTTGTTATTATAATACTCTTCATTCTCCCAAAACAAAAGAGGGAAAAAGATAGAATTGAAGTGAAGAAAAGAACAAAAAGAAAAGGGAAATACTGAAAAGCTAAAGAGCTTATGGTACACAAAAATGAGCCTAAATGCCTATTTTTACCAACCCCTACCTAAGCCTACATTACAACCCTTAAAGTCCTGAAGATCTCTTTTATGCATATCCAGGATTAGTGGAGAATAGCAAGTAAGCATGCCATAGGATTTTTGAATTTATATGCATGATTTAGTATATTGACTTCCATTAAAGCATGATAAATATGAGTTTGCGAAATATCTAGCTCAATGTGTTTAGTGTGCTGAAAAATTTCATGCTACATGTTCCTGCATATTATTCTGCTAACCTTCATGTTTTTCTAGATAACACTAAATGCAGCAAAAGTGATCAATGTCAGTGAGTCTTCTATTTTTCGTTTCTTGAGTCTTTTATTTCTTTATTTCTATCTTTGCTCGAGGGCGCGCAAAGGTTAAGTTTGGGGGTATTTGATCGGTGTATTTTATATACACTTTTTGAGTCAATTTTAGTTAGTATTTTACTCATTTTATTTATGTTTAGTATAGTATTAGGGTCGTTTTCCTTTCTTTTGTGTCACAGCAGTCAAAAATGGAGAAATGACGAAAAATAGATGAAATGAGCATAAAAGAGATGAAATTGCACACAAAAGGGCCAAGAAATGAAGTCTAAGAAGTTCCGGGAATTATAGAGAAAATCAGACGAAGTCCGGATGAGAAAAGACGACGAAACGGAAATTCGCCAGAAAAATGTCACCGGCGCCGCGGCGCCGGGAAGCAGAGCCGCGGCGCCCAAAGTGCTGAAAGTCCCGAGAGTTGCTGAATTTGGGCCATGGCTGCCTCATAGGCTGACGCCGACGCGGAATTGTGGGTCAATTTTGACATGTTTCAGAATCCTAAAGGGATAACTTTTCCTTCCTAAAGGGATAACTTTTCCTACCTAAAGGGAAACCTTTTCCTACCTAAAAACCCTTACCTAAAAGGATTCTAATAACTTTTCCTACCTACACAAATCCTTAACCCTTCACCTAAAGGATTCTTTGGCTATAAATACTCTACATCATTAGAAGAATTATTCATTCTCCATTCCACCATTCACCATTCTACATCCATCCATCCACCAATCCACCTTGTAAATATTCCACAACACAACCCTTGGATGCTTGGCTTGGAGACTCATTCTTAGTAATTTTCTTTTCTTTCTTTTACTTTATTTCAGTTTTGATGTTGGATATTGAATTAGTTCTTGTCATATTCATGGCTAGGAACTAATTCTCTTATAGGGCTTTCTATGTTGAACTTCTTGAAACTTATGTTATAAATTAATGTATGCTTATGGTTATTTTTCTTATTGAGAGATCTATCCAATAATTGAGTTGAATTCTTGGTAGCTAATTGACAACTAGTTATCACTATATGATTTCTAATCAGTTACGAAAAGGGGATTGTGAATATGCTGTAAGTTGGGTAGACAGGCTTGAATTGGGGATGAAAATACCTCAATTAGTTTTGTAGCGTTGATGAGAGGCTTAACAACCCTAATTTTGCGCATTGTGCGTGACGGCCAACTAGGTTTTTGTTCTTAATCCTCCTATAGATTTACCCTTATCAGCGAAAGTTAGGTAAGGAACAATACTGGGGTTGAGTGTTTATATATCCCTAACGGGAGTATAAAACGATTTCGTAAACCTGCTTTCTCCAAAAGAAGAACACCATAAGTAATGCATTAGTAAGTAGCATAAGCGGATAGTGAGGATACATAGAAGCCCTATTCTCATCACCTCTGAAGTAATTCTTTAAATTTACTTGTCTTTAATAATTCTTAGTTATAAACAAAACAATCAATCATTAATTCACCAAATAGATACTAGAAAATAGATAGTTGGTACTTGAACCCTAATCCTAGAGGACGATATTCGGTCTTATCTAAGACTATACTACTTGATACGATAACGTGCACTTGCGTTTAAAAGTGTGTGCATCTTAACGCGCATCAGATACTGCATTGAGACGGTATCTGTGGGAAGGGATTTGGAGATTTAGGGCTTTTTATTTTCTGAATTCGCGCCCAGGCATCGCGGTCCTGCAGAGTGGCACTGCGGTGCCTAAAGTATTGTGACCTCTCTGAATATTCGGCACCGCGGTCCTGTATAATGTCACCGCGGTGCCGACCTGATTCTGTGTTTTCCATCCTTTTCTTCCTGCTCATTCTCCGCACCTGTCATCACATCACAACAAAAATACCAAAAGTGAGACTGTTCTGTTATACTAATTGCATAATTTAAACATTGGGTTGCCTCCCAAGTAGCGCTGTCTTTAACGTATTTTAGCCGGACGCAAGTTCCTCTTCAATGTGGCTTGAAACGGATAGCAAAGTTGACTTGTTCTATGTCATTCAATAAGTATGGTTTCAATCTCTGTCCGTTCACTTTGAATGGAGCACCTTTTTTCCCTCTCACTTTGACTGCACCATAGGGGAACACTTTCTCCACCACGAATGGCCCTGACCATCTGGACTTTAACTTGCCTGGGAACAATCTAAGCCTTGAGTTGTATAGGAGTACTTGTTGCCCAGGCTGTAGCTCTTTTAGGATCGTTCTTGTCGTGCCATGCTTTGGCCCTTTCCTTGTAGATTTTTGCATTTTCATAGGCATTGTTCCGAAATTCATCTAGCTCATTTAGCTGCAGTAGCCTCTTCTGCCCTGCTGCTTTGGCATCCATGTTCAGTTTTCTCATTGCCTAGTATGCCATGTGTTCCATTTCCACCGGTAGATGACATGTCTTCCCATAGACCATCCTGTATGGTGACATCCCAATGAGAGTCTTGAAAGCTGTCCTATAGGCCCATAGTGCATCATCCAGCTTCGTAGACCAATCCTTCTTTGAGCCATCCACTGTCTTTTCCAGTATGCTTTTCCTGTTTGAAATTTTAGCCTGCCCATTGGCTTGCGGGTGGTATGGCAAGGCAGTCCTGTGGTAGACTCCATAACGTGCCAGCAAGGTGTCAAGCTGCTTGTTGCAAAAATGACTCCCTTCATCGTTGATGAGGGCTCTTGGAGTGCCAAACCTCGTGAATATATTTTTCTAGAGAAATTTCAAGACAGTTTTACTATCATTCTCTTTCGTAGCCACTGCCTCGACACATTTGGACACATAATCCACTGTGAGAAGAATGTATTGGTTCCCAAAGGACGTTGGGAATGGGCCTATGAAATCAATCCCCCACACGTCAAACAGCTCCACTTCTAAGATCCCAGTTAGGGGCATTTCATTTCGCCTTGACATGTTCCCAGTTCTTTGGCAACGATCACAGCCCCTCACGAAGGTGTTGGCATCCTTGAATAGGGTTGGCCAATAGAATCCACTCTGCAATACCTTAGCTGCTGTCCGTGATGCTCCAAAATACCCACCACATTGAAAGGTGTGACAATGAGTGAGAATTTGGTGTATTTCATCCTCGGGTACGCACCGCCTTATGACTTGGTCAGCACAGTGCTTGTAGAGAATTGGCTCCTCACAGTAGTAATGTTTTACCTCTGAATAGAACTATTTCACCTGCTGCCTTGTCATTCCTGAAGGCAATACTTTTGCTGCAAGAAAATTAACAAAGTTAGCGAACCAAGGTAAATTTACACCGGTACTTACCTGAAACAGTTGCTCGTCTGGGAAGTAGTCATTTATTTGCACATCCTTTGTGTTCTGGCTCTCTTCCACTACAAGCCTTGACAAGTGGTTTGCAACCACGTTCTCAGTCCCCTTTTTGTTGCGGATCTCCATGTCAAATTCTTGTAGCAGCAACACCCATCTTATAAGCCGAGGTTTTGCATCCTTCTTAGTCATCAATTACTTAATGACTGAGTGGTCAGTGTACACTATCACCTTATTCCCAATGAGGTATGGCCTGAATTTTTCAAATGCATATACTATGGCTAGCAGCTCTTTCTCTGTCGTCGCATAATTCAGCTGAGCATCATTGAGGGATTTTCTAGCATAGTAAATTGACTTGAATACCTTATCAATTCTCTGTCCAAGAACAGCTCCCACTGCGTAGTCACTTGCATCGCACATCAATTCAAATGAGAGTGTCCAGTCAGGTGCAATGACTATCGGTGTTGAGGTTAGCCTCTCCTTAAGTGTCTGAAATGCAGTCAGTCATTCTTTATTGAATTCAAAAGCAACCCCATTCATGAACAAGGTGGACAGAGTTTTGGAGATCTTTGAGAAGTCCTTGATGAATCTTCTGTAGAAACCAGCGTGCCCAAGGAAAATTCTGATCCCTTTTACCGATACTGGAGGTGGCAGATTGATCGGTGTATTTTATATACATTTTTTGAGTCATTTTTAGTTAGTCTTTTGTCAATTTTTATACAAATACGTGTCGTCTTAGGATAAATTTTCTTTCTTTTGAGTCGAATTGGTTAAAATGGCTCTTTGGCGGAAAAGGAGCGAAAAGAGGACAAAAGTGGAGGTTCCAGAGCTTAAAATGCGAGAAAGTAGCGAACCAGGCACGGACACGAGCCAGCGCCGCGGCGCCTCCATCCAGCAGAACCAGGCGCCCCGGCGCCCAACATTCAGAGGCGTGCAGACGTTCCAGCACCGCGGCGCCTCCAGACAGTAGAGTGCAGCGCCGCGACGCCTAATCATCAGAAAGCTGCAGAACTTCCGGCGCCGCGACGCTGACGCGGGAAAAATCAGGTTTTAGACGAAATTATGGGCCAGGCCTGAAGGAAAACCTTAATGTCGGTTTGGAGGCTATAAAAAGAGAACCCTAGGCAGTTTTAAAGGGTTCCCTTCTTGCCAATAACACAACACATCTTGGAGTTCAAGATTGGAGATCATTATTTAGTAATTTCTTTTCTTTCTTTTACTTTATTTCAGTTTTATGTTGGATATTGAATTAGTTCTTGTCATGTCTATGGCTAGGAACTAATTCTAATATAGGGCTTTCCATGTCAATTCACTTGAACCTTATTTTATGAATTAATGCATGTTATGGTTGTTCTTCTTATTGTTGAGATTTATCCAATAGATGATTTGATTGCTTGGTAATTACTTGATCATTAATTATCATTATTTATATGTGTCACGACCCGGCCCCGGGCCCGCGACTGGTGCCCTACCTGGGCACCCTTACAGGTATACATCAGAGAAAATCAGCGGAACATACATGAAACTTATAAAATAAAACAATAGATGTAAAACAACAGGTTAGCCGATATGGCTACCTTCCTGAACATATATAAATACAACCGAAGCAGTTGCCTCATTTCTTTGACAAACTGACCCACAACATGCGAATACTGCACTTAGGAATAACAATCGAACAATCGTGGCGGGACAAGGCCCCGCTGCATTCTAAATATACATAGCCATGACAACTCCGAACATGGAGCCATCTCAAAATCTTTGAACCAGATCCTAAGCTCGCGGATCCATAATCGTAATACCTAAACTGCGGACATGAACGCACTTCAAGCGGGCCGCATAACAGTACCGAATATGGAACAAAATAACGTGCAAGAATCAAATCATAATCGTAGAAAGAACGCCCTTTAACTCCCAAATCAATCATATATTAACTTCCTTTCTTTTTTCGATAAGATTTAACAACATATTCTTACATACTTACTTAAGATCTTAATCCGCCTTTTTCACATAACTTACATATCTTACATAACATAATCCGCCCATTTATGGACACGGTGTCTTGATGAATCATGTGACATAATCCGTCCGCTCGCTGGCCTGCATCTTGTGGAATCATATAACATAATCCGCTCTTTGTGGGGCTCGGTGTCTTGTGGAATCATGTAGCATAATCCGCCCACCGTGGGCTCGGTGTAAGATGACGTAACGGCTATGTGTAGGCTCGGGGTAATATGGCATAATCCGCCTATGTGTAGGCTCTGTATCTCATAACGTAATCCGCCTATTTGTAGGCTCGGTGTATTTCATAACGTAATCCGCCTATTTGTAGGCTCGGTGTATTTCATAACGTAATCCGCCTATTTGTAGGCTCGGTGTATTTCATAACGTAATCCGCCTACGTGTAGGCTCTGTATTTCATAACGTAATCCGCCTACGCGGTAGGCTCGGTGCGATTTTCCTTACGTAACATTTTAAAACGTATTGTTACCCTTCTTAAGTCGTTATAACAACTTCCCATAAAGCTATTATAACAACCTTTCATTTTAGAGAACTCAAGGCACTTTTATTCTTACAACATTAGGAAACTAGACCGAAAATACCACGCATACGCATTTCAATGTAATCATAAACTTCTTTCTTTTTAAAACTCAAGTCACATACTCTTAAAATCATGTCATCAATACTTTTAGAAATCAAGTCCACAACTTGAAAAATAAAGTTTCATAATCCTTAGAAGACAAAGTTCATAGTCTTAAAACCTTATATCATACATTCTTTAAAATCCACTTACTTATACTTATACAAAACAAATATAAAGTTCCATACACTTCCAAAACCAAGTAACTTATTCTCTTAAAACCATATAACTTTCACTTTTAAAATCAATCCCCTTTTCACATATAAATTCAAGTCATTTTTGAACGTAAAATCCACTTACTTACTTTAAATAAATCAAGACACATAGTTTTAAATCAAATCTCATATTTTCCTAACCATTCTTACCAACATCTCCCATAAGACTTGGTAAGGACTTAGACAATTTAACATACTTATAACTTAGGATAACTTAGACATAACCCTTACGTAGAGTAAATCAACATACATACTTCTTAACTTCTAAGAATAGAAGGAATCATGAAATAATACCACATGTATATTCCATACATAGAACCATGTCTAAAGAAGGAAGAGGTTCACATACCTCGCGACGATTATCGACAAGAGCAAAAGCTCCAAAGTACTTCCACCGAGCTATTCCATTCTTCTAGTAGGATACGCTATACCTAGTACGTCAACCTATAATGGTCACCATACGTCCATTAACTTCTTACTTCATTCGTAGAATATTTTAGGTGCTAAGTCGCTAAATTCTACGGAAAATCGGACAGCACCTCCTTTGTTTCTACTTACTTTGCCACCTTTTTCAAGGCCGAATACAATAACCAAACAGCCCCAATTGGCTCACAACTTCTATAAGGTACTCCAATACAAATGACTAACTAAACAGCCCCAATTGGCTCACAATTTAGAAAGTAGTCCAATACAAATGAAAAACAAACTAAAAGTCCAAATTCGCCACCTTGAGTTCAACCTTACCAATTCTTATCAAATTTCCATTTCAATCCAAATTGGTAGCATAACATGATATCAAGTCGTATTTGATTATAACAATCCATAATCTCTAAGTAGGTAACATGACGATTTCTAATAACAACTAAAATTGTATTTCAATTTCAAAGGGCTAAACATGCCATTTCGGTTTTGAGCTCTTAAAATTCCATAACACTTATCAAACTTCATAACACATATCACATGATCATTTCTAACTTATAATAACATTGAATCTTCAATTACAAAAGTAAGACGAAGATTATACCTCATATTAGCCCAAATATGATCCAAGACTACAAGTCGATCCTTAGCAACTTTAGCTCCTCCTTTCGAAGTTCCAATCCACTCCAAGCAACCCTTAGAAGCTTAAGAATAACTCATCTTCAAATTCCAACTTCAAAGTTGAATAACCCCTTAGGTTCTCGCCTTGCGACTAACCCGAAAACTATCTTTTTCCGAGATTTTTCTATTGAGATATGCTTACTATACCCTTAGGTACCTTGGTTTAAAGTGGGGAGATTATTGGACAACAATTGAAAATTTTTCTCTTGAAACCCTCCTAAAAGTCGAGAGCTCTCTTAATGCTCTTCAAGATTTGTTTGAAAATTTAGCTAAGTGTTAAAAGCATTGTCTTGCTACTTGTACACATATATAATACTATGGAGGGTCAAGATCTACACAAATGGTTGGCCTAGATAAGTTTCACATGGATCCTAGCCAAGTGGACTTGACTAAGTCAACAATATCAAGCTATTAGTCTTTGCAAGACTTGGCAATCCTAAAATTGGTCAAATGATCATTCCATCCAAGACAATTTCGTCCAAGACCACTAAGGGGGGGGGGGGGGTGACACATGTCGCCCTCCCGTTCGTCGCAATATTTCGTTTTCCGACAATTCCATAATTCCGATAAATTTACTCGTCTCAAATCTTAACATTTTTGAGTTCTTACGTACGTCCTTACAAACATATCCTGGAATTTCCGGGGTGTAACAATATGATTTCTAATCAAACTCCGAAAGGAGGAGGTTGTGACTATGTTGTAGTTGGGTAGACATAGGTCGAATTGGGGATGAAAATACCTCAATTACTTGTGTAGCATTAATAGAGTTTTTGCTCTTAATCCTCCTATAGAGTCATCCTTATCACCGAAAGGTAGAAAGGAACGCTATTGGGGTTGAGTGTTTATATAGCCTTAACGGGAGTATAAAACGAATTAGTAAACCTGCTATCTCCAAAAGGAGAAGAACCATAGTTAATTGCATTAATAAGTAATATAAGTGGATAGTTGAGGAGACTTGGAAGCCCTATTTCCATCATCCCTGAAGTAAACACATAGTTAATTAGTCTTTATAATTGTTAGTTATAATCAACAAACTCAACTATCGGTCACCAAATAGATAACAAAGAATAGAAGTTGGTACTTGAACACTAATCCCTGAGGACGATAACTCGGTCTTCAAAGACTATATTACTTGACTCGACAACGTGCACTTGCGTTAAAGTGTGTGCATTAAATCGCGCATCAAGTTTTTGGCGCCGTTGCCGGGGATTGGCGTAGTTCAATATCAATTTTATCTATTCTTAATTTCTAATTTGGTTTTTATTTTTTTATTTTTATTTAATTTTTTTACGTTTTTTTTTTATAATTTTTTTTTGTGAGAACCAGTTGCCGTGATCCGTTTGTCTGTTTCTGATCTGTTTCAGGAACTCAGTTTATGCGAAGGAGAAGAGGAGCAGACACTCTTGTTCCCTTCAATCCAGAAATTGAGAAAACTTGTAAACAGAACAGAAGGAACCAACGGATTTCAGCTGTAAAAGAGATGGAAGGCGCACAAAACAATAACGAGATGAATGAGGGGTTAGGTGATCATCAGCCTAACATGAGAATGCCTCGTAGAGTGCCTATGGATGTAGAGGAGAGAGTTCAAGTCCAGGCAGAGAGAAGCTTGGGAGATTACGTGCTGCCGAGGGTGAACGGAGCACAAACTTGTATTAGGCTCCCAGCAATAGGAGCAAATAATTTTGAGATCAAACCGACGATTCTAAGTATGGTGCAGAACACAGTGCAGTTTGGAGGACTGCCGTCGGAGGATCCTCACATGCACATAGCTAATTTCTTGGAGCTGTGTGCAACATTCAGATATAATGGCGTTACTGATGACGCCATCAGATTGAGGCTCTTTCCCTTCTCACTCAGGGATAGAACGGAAGTATGGTTGAATTCCTTGCCATCTGATTCGATTTTTACATGGCAAGAGTTGACACAAAAATTTTTGGCAAAATTCTTCCCACCATGCAAAGCAGCGAAGTTGAGAGAGGAGTTGAATAATTTCTATCAAGCAGATGGAGAGTCATTATATGAAGCTTGGGAAAGATTCAAGGACTTGCAGAGGAAGTGTCCACACCACAGTATTGAGTTGTGGAACTTGGTACACATCTTCTATAATGGGCTGAGCGGAACAACCAGAACAATTATTGATGCAACAACAGGTGGGACCTTTATGAGGAAAACAGCCCATGAAGCTCACGACTTATTGGAAGACATGGCCACCAATAACCATGTCACAGAAGATAGACAAATGAGTGGAAGAAGAACAGTGGGAGTTCATGAGATAGATGCCATCACTGCCCTGAATGCCCAAGTTGCCCTTTTGACCAAGCAGCTGCAACAACATACAGTATCTGTGAACGCAGTACAAATGCCAAATAGTTGTGAAATGTGTGGTGGTCCACATACATTCGTCAGATGCCCATCAGCTGATCCTAATAATATGCCAATCGAGCAAGCAGAGTGCCAAGCTGTAGGTAACTATCAGAGGCCCCAGAACAACCATACTCCAACACATACAATCCAGGGTGGAGGAATCACCCAAATTTTTCATGGAGAGGTGAGCAGGGGCAGCAGAATCAATTCAGAGGCCAATATCAGAACCAACAACCATTCACTCAGGCCTCATCTTCTCAACAATTCAGTGGCCCTGCCCAACCAGAAAAGCCAGACGAGCTGAGAGCAGCTTTGTTGACACTCACCAACTCTCAAACCCAGTTCATGGCAGAGACTAGATCTTCGCTCAGAAACTTGGAAACACAAGTGGGCAACTAGCAAAGCTATCAAACAACAGGCCACAGGGTACACTTCCAAGCAACACAGAGATGAACCCTAGAGAACAATGCCAGACAGTACAGCTGAGGAGCGAAAAACAGTTGGAGCAGCATGCACCTCAGCCGGTGGTTGAACAAAGGGTAGAAATAGAGAAAGAGAAGGTGGTTGAAGCTCGCCCAGTATTAGAGAAAGCTCCAGAGAAGGAGTATACTGAGAATATTCCGTTCCCACAAAGATTGCAGAGGAAGGTAGTTGATAAACAATACTCCAAGTTTTTGGAGACATTCAGAAAGTTACATATCAACATACCCTTCATAGAGGCGTTGGAGCAAATGCCTTCTTATTTCAAATTCATGAAGGAGATTTTGGGGAAGAAGAAGAAACTAGCAGAATATGAGATGGTGGCGCTGACCGAGGAGTGCAGTGCCATCCTACAGAAGAAATTGCCCCTAAACTCAAAGACCCAGAGAGCTTTACATTGCCTTGCACAGTTGGCAAGGTGACATGCAACAGGGCCCTTTGTGATTTAGGGGCAAGTATAAATTTGATGCCTTTGTCGGTGTTTAAACAGTTGGAATTAGGTGAAGCAAAACCAACCACGGTGAGCTTGCAACTAGCCGATAGAACGGTGGCGCACCCAAGGGGGAAGATTGATGATGTGCTTGTTAAAGTAGGAAAATTCTTTTTTCCTGCGGATTTCCTCATTCTTGACATGGAGGAGGATGTAGATATCCCCATCATATTGGGGAGACCGTTCTTGGCAACAGGGAGATCCCTGATTGATGTCGAAAAGAGGGAGCTGACGCTAAGGGTAGAGAGCGAAGAAATGGTGTTTAAAGTGTTTAAACACGTTATTGAGCCACCGATCATGAGCAGGTGCTTTGCAATCAGCACCATCAGAACCTCCTGTGAGCCAGTGCAAGCAAATCCAAGGGAGATAAGCCCACCAAAGCAGGTACGTGATGCCGAACCTCCGCCAAAGCAGGTATGTGTTCCTGAACCTTCCCTTGAAAATAATTTTAAGAAGAGAAACGGAAGAAGAAAAAGAAAAATGTGGAAAAAATGGATTAGTTGTGGGGTTAATCTACCCCACGCCTCTTGAGTTAAGGAAGTTGCGTCCGGCTAAAAGACGTTAAAGACAGCGCTACTTGGGAGGCAACCCAAAGTATTTTAAATTATTTATTTTAATGCAGTTAGTTTTACTAAGAACAGTCTCACGGAGGTAGTGTTTGTGTTATGTTGACAGGTACAGGGGCCAACAAATTTGGAGGGCGAAAAAACTGGAAAAAAAAAAAAAAGGGATTCCAGAAAATCGGGTTAGCGCCGCGGCGCCTAGGAGCAGGGCCGCGGCGCCAAAAGAGCAGAAAGGCGCTGAAGATTAAGCGCCGCGGCGCCAAAAATCCAGAAAAGAAAAAAAAAGTCTAGCCATGCGCTCAGAGCAGGCCATGGCGCGAAATTCGAAGGTTGATAAATTAGGCGCCGCGGCACCTAGGAGCAGGGCCGCGGCGCCGAGGCAGAAACCCATAAACTAAATAGCCCAGAACCCGATTTTGCCCCAAATTCCAAATAGAAACCTAACCCTTCCTCTCCATAAAAACCCACGAAAATCCACACCTTACCTAAACATCTTCCATAAACCAAACTCAAATACAACCAAAGCTCTTAAATTACCTAAACCCTTAACCATCTCAACCAACAAAACTTCATCCCATAGCCTCAAATCACCATTAGAAGCAAGAAAACCTTGAAGAACACCGTAAAAAGGTAATCTTTTTCTTTTCTTGAAAGCTTTACTGTAGTCAGAGGAGGTAGTAGATTGTAGAAGTGTTGTATTGTTGAAGTTGTGGGGTGTTGAAATTAGTTGTGAAATTTAGAGGAAGAGTATACAAGGTGAGTGTGAGTATTGTGCAGAAGCTTCTTAAGTGAAGTTTGGGGGTGATAGGTGTTGTAGCTGCTAGTGTTGGGTGATAGTGTTGGATAACTTTTGTGATACTTAGGAAACGCTGCAAAAAGTGATCTAAACATGTCTGCCAGAAAGAAAAGAGTTTCCACATCCACCTCAACCCCTCAATATGATGATACTAGGTTTGTCAGCCGAAGAGCTCAAGATAGATACCAAAAACTTAGTACTAGGCCCTTAATCCCTGAAAGAGGAATGGATTATCAAAGGGACTCGCTTGAGGAGGGAGATGTCTATGAGCCCATTCGGGCGATGATTGAGATGAGGGAGTGGAGAAGATTTGTAAACCCGGAAAAGATAGCACCAATGAACACAGTGATGGTGCGTGAATTTTATGCTAACTTTCCGGAGAAGGTAGACAATGAATGCTTTGTGAGGGGAAGATATGTGCCTGTGATGGCAGAAGCGGTAAATGTGTTACTAAAAACAGCAGATGTTGAAAAAATGGGTGATGACCGAAGCTACTTCAGAACATGGTCTAGAAGCACCAACAACATCGACTGGAATATCGTCGCAGACACAGTAAGCTACCCTGGGGCTGCATATGAATTTGCCAGAAATGGGGCAAGAGGATGAGCAGTGTCGGTCAACAAAGCGACCAAGGGTTGGTCAGATTTCGTCGATGCCGTCGATTCCATCAACACACTTTACCAGAGTGCCAGAAGACAGGATCAAATTGATATATGGAATTATGTCGGGGAAGACGATTGATGTGGGAAAGGAGATAGTGCAAAGTATTGAAGAGACCAGCAGGTTGGTAACAACAGGTGGTTTGGGACATGGCTCACTTATTACAAATTTATGCGCCATAAATGGGGTCCCAACCCTACCTAATTATACTTATGAGAGAAACCAACTTCCTGTGTCATACGGGATAGTGCACTCCTTCCCAGACCCAATCCCTCCAGCAGCAGCAAGAAGAAGAGCACCAGACTACTCAAAGCAGCAGCAGAGGCTGCAATTGATGAAGATGAGCCTGAAACAGAGGCTCACTATGAGGCAGGAAGCAACCATCAGCCACCCACAGAATCAGAACCTTCAGTGCCCATGATGGAGCAGTTACTCCAGAATCAGATAAGGATGATGCAGAATTTCGACACGGTGATACAAGGACAACAAGAAATGAGGCAGCAAATTGACGAGTTGAGTTCCTTGTTCAACCAGTGGCCAATGTATTATCCACCGCCACCGCCACCGCCACCATTTTAAACCAAGGCTATAAATGTCTTGTTTCTTTTATTGTCTTTGAGTATTGCACACATTGGGGACAATGTGTGATTTAAGTTTAGGGGGTGTCTTATTTGTGTCTTATTGTTGTAGTATGTTTGAGTCTTTTTGATTTGTTTAGTGTATTTTTGAGTCATATTTTTTTTTTCTTTTTGGGTCATAACTGTCTGGTTACACCCCGTAGTTCAGGTCATGCATATGAGAGCGTACGAAAGGGAGTAAGACTTAAAATTTTCGAAAGATAGGCTGACGGATTGTTTCGGACGGGTTTTTAGTCAACGTTTAGCTGGTGTATGTCCAGTTACCTTGAGAGTTTGTAGGTGTTTCAAAGGCCTAGTGTGTAGTTCGTTGAGTTTAGTTTCCAACGCAACCAACCGTTCGTCGATAGGACAACAGAGTAGAAAGTTATGGAAGTTACAAGTTCAGTGCGCAGTCGGACAGAAAGATATCTCGGTCAGGGGCCACAGCTATGTGATGGGGCTAGACCGTTATATGGTTACTGCAAGTCTGGGAGTGACTCTTCAGCCAGGTATGGATATTGTAAGGATGCAGACGTATGCACAGGAAATTGAGGACAGGGAGAGTGAGGTCGGCCAGTCCCCACCCAAGAGGCCGGGGCGACAGGATTTCGTGATAGCTTTGGTGGATGGACCTCAGCAGCAGGATGGGTCAACATTTTCGCCGACGCAGAGTGCCCCTTCCCGGTCTTCCGGTGGGTGGTTTGACCGCCGGGGATATTCAGGAGCAGGTCAAGGCTCCGGGGCGGCAGGTTCACAGGTGTCCGAAGATAGTATGCAGGGGAGACCACCTTTGCCTCGGTGTGGTCACTGTGGTAGATCTCATTTTGGAGAGTGTCGGACTAGGTCGACAACTTGTTATGCTTGCGGCCAACAGGGCCATTTGGCGAGAGACTGTCCGACCAGAGGTGGCACTGGTGGGATGGCACAGTCTATTGGATCAGTTGCGGGTTCTTCACCTTCAATGGCTAGGCAGGATGTTCATACACCGGCAGGACGCGACAGAGGTCGTGGTAGTGATTCTCAGATTTAGCGGTCCTTTGACCCGCCTATGTGACGTCAGGTATATCTTTGACCCTTTAGAGATTATTAGGCATGATAGGGTTGGGTATGGTGGAATGTCATGAATGGATAATATTAAGGTTATGTATGTATGCTAGCAGTAGGTTGGAAGTACGATAAGAGAATCCTTTTAGGCCTTGAATGGGAGTAAAATAGCGTTGGTGCGCCCTTGGGATCTGTTTCCTTGTGTGATAGTGATGGATGGAGATGCGTGTGTGATATCTTAGAACCATAGGTGGCATAATGAAGTTCCGTTAGTGTAAAGTACGAGGATGTACCGAGGAATAGTAGATTGGCTCCAAAAGAACATTCGGGGATGAATGTTTCTAAGAGGGGGAGAATGTTACACCCCGTAGTTCAGGTCATGCATATGAGAGCGTACTAAAGGGAGTAAGACTTAAAATTTTCGAAAGATAGGCTGACGGATTGTTTCGGACGGGTTTTTAGTCAACTTTGAGCTGGTGTATGTCCAATTACCTTGAGAGTTTGTAGGTGTTTCAAAGCCCTAGTGTGTATTTCGTTGAGTTTAGTTTCCAATGCAACCAACCGTTCGTCGATAGGACAACGGAGTAGAAAGTTATGGAAGTTACAAGTTCGGTCTTGCAATCAGGCAGAAAATTCGGACAGAGCCACGCGCCGCGACACCGGAAGCGTGGCGCGCGCCGGATATTCTGAGGGGTCGCTGAAGTTGCAGCGCCGCAGCACCGAGGCGGGGCGCGCCGGAATTCGGAAGTTCGCGAAGATTCAGCGCCACGGCCGCAGGTCGCGCGCCGAGGCGGTTTTCTCAAGCGAAAACTGAGAAAATCTGATATTTTCTTTTAAAGAGGCCATGGGTGGGTGACAAGTGTCCCCCCCCATCTGATTTTTCATGCACTACTTATTGACCAAGTCTTGAAGACTTGGTCATTCTTCAAGTTCATCTCTCTCTCTAAGATTAAAAGCTCTCCCTTCTCTCTAGA
Organism: Przewalskia tangutica; assembly: GCA_029844215.1. NCBI lineage: Eukaryota > Viridiplantae > Streptophyta > Magnoliopsida > Solanales > Solanaceae > Przewalskia > Przewalskia tangutica. Next base: position 87,250,158 of record CM056734.1, read on the forward strand.
AAATCAAGAAGAACACAAGGCTTGAGAAAAATCTGAAAAGTGGGGCAAGAAGGAAAATTATTTGCAATCTTGTGGGAGTTGTTGTGGTGGTGTTTGTGGAAGAGGAGGCTAGCATTTTGTTGGATTAATTTGGCTAAATCTCTAAGGTAAAGATTCTTCTCTTGTAACTAGTTATTGGTGTTGCATGAGAAGAGGAAGGAACTTGTAGTTATAAATAATGCTCTTAGATTCATTGCATGTAAGAAATATGGTTTGGATATGAAAGAATTGGATAAGAAGGTTATGTGAGCATGTTGTAGCCTAAAATACTACCTTAAACTTGTTAAGTTAGTTGTTGTACATTGTGGGGCAGAATTTTACACATCCAAGTTTAGGTGTGTAATCCCCTTTGAAATGTTTGGATGTTGAATTCGGCCTTGAGAAAGGTGGCAAAGTATGTAGAAACAAAGGAAATGCTGCCCAATTTTCCATAGGATTTAGTGACTTTGAACTTGGAATATTTTACATTGAAACTAAAGGTTTATAAACGTATTATGGTCATTATAGGTTGACATACTACGTACGGTATTTTGGACTTAGCAAGTGGATTGACCGAAGAGGTATGTGGAAACTTTCTTATCTCTTGAGCATGAGTAGTTATAACTATATAGTACGGTAGACGTACGTGTTTTAAATGAGGTAAATCTATTTGTTATACTTGACTTGTTTTAAGAAATTGTCTAAAATGGTTGGGTTAAGAAGTTATCCCACTTGTTCTTGAGGAATGGTTTATCCTAAATAAGGTAGACAAGGATTTCTTGACATGAAGAAGTATAGAGTACTTGGTGTAAAAGTATTGAGTATTGAATTATTCTAAGAATAAGAGACCTAATTTTTAAGGTAAGAAACTTGTTTTCCAAAGATAAGAGGCTTGAAACATTTTGAAAATTGTGTAAATTTGATTTGAAGTATAAGTCTCTTGGTCAATAAAAGAACGAAATCGTTTGAAATATAAGGAGTTATAACGGCTTTATGGGAAGTTAGTTATAACGGCCTTATGAAAGGATAAGAATGTCTAAAGTTTTAAAGCATAAAGTTAGTATAACGGCTTTATGGGGAGTTGGTTATAATAACTTTATGAAAGGTTTAAGAGTTGGTTTTTTTTCTTGAATAAGGTAAACATAGATGAAAGAAATGGAAGTCTAAAGAAGTTATGAGTTTACTGGACGCACTGAAATGATGGAGGATTCCACGGGTATGCTTCCATTGTCTTAGTATGAGTTTACTTGGACGTCTGGCCGGTGATGGAGGATTCCACGGGTATGCTTCCATTGTCTTAGTATGAGTTTACTTGACGCGTCAGTCGGTGATGGAGGATTCCACGGGTATGCTTCCATGGTCTTAGTATGAGTTTACTTGGACATACCGTCAGTGATGTGGGATTCCACGGGTATGCACCTTGGACATGCTTACGATGAGGGATTCCGAGGCATGCGGTATGAAGGGTAAGAGTATAAATGAGGGGTAAGTCCCCAAGATCGTTATACCACCTTCTTCAGGGTAAGAGTATAAATGAGGGGTAAATCCCCAAGATCGTTATACCACCTGTTCCGTGGATTTGCTACCCACGATGCGAGGAATACCTCATGCGAGTCCGTTGAGGCTTATGCGGGTGAAATAGTCCTATGCGGGTGAGTACAACCTATGCGAGGAATACCTCATGCGGGTCCACATGACCCATGCGGGTGAAATAGTCCCAGGAGTAGGAGTGCTTGATGATACTGTGGGGCGGATGACCTTGCTTTGATCATGAGCTTCCTATTTTCATGCAGTATAGTATATGCTTGTTATTCTCGTTGTTGGTAAGGCACAGTGTTCTGTAAACTTATTTTCATACATGTCTCCAGTTATTTTAGACTTATGAGGTATTTTCAGTATTTTCCAGTTTCGCATACTTGGTACCACAGATCGACCTCCTTCCGGGCCGCGTTCATGCCGCAGTTGAGGTATCGTAGCTTGTCGATCCGCACTCTAGGATCACCGCCGATCTTGAAAGCTCCATTTCTCCGAGGCTTTGTCTTTTGGTACGGTTCCACGAGGTTGTAGACTTTTGTACATTCGGGGTATGGTGGGCCCCGTCCCACACGATTGTTATTCTAAGTCTGTAGTCACATTTGTGGTTTGGGCTGTAAGAACAAGTTGTACTGTTATACTTTTGATTAGGTATACTTTTATGGAAGGCAGCCTTATCGGCTTGCCAGTGATGTTTACTTTATATAGGTTATGTGTTATGTATGTTCCGCTGCTATTCTCTGATGTATACTGCTGAGTACCCTGAGGCACGATTCTTGCCCCGGGAGTGTCGTGACATGTCTGTCAAAGATCATGCATGTTGTAGTTACTAGAAACACCTAGTGAAGTAAGGTGGAATAATGTAATGGAATTAGAAGCTACTATCTAAACACTTAGGTTAGATATGCCAAAAACTCATGAAATCTGTCTATTTGGGGTTTCTTGCTTGAATTGTGCATGTTAAATGATTAAAAACCTATGTGTATAATTGTTTGCTATTTGAGGCGAAATAGTTAGGATATGCATGTTAGGGATATGACTCATGCAATTCTTTGTTAGTCCATTCTTACCACTCTTTTCTATCCCTGACGTTAAAAATATCCCTAGTCAGCCCCGTTGAGCCTAAATATTAAACTTTTTCTTTGACACCCTATATTTTCATACTTGTGCCATAAGTAAAAATGTGAAATAGTTGGAATAGAATGTGTTAAAAAAAGAGACAAAAAAAGCGAACAAGTTTGATGCACCCCAATAAAAAAGTAATAAGAAATAGGCAAAAGCCTAAGTTTGGGGGCGCTTGTTATTATAATACACTTCACGCTCTCAAAACAAAAGAGGAGAAAGATAGATATGGAGTGAAGGAAAGAATCAAAAGAAAAGGGAAAAACATTGAAAAGCTAAAGAGCTTATGGTACACAAAATGAGCCTAAATGCTTATTTTTACCTACTCATGCCTAAGCCTACATTACAACCCTGAAAAGTCCTGAAGATCTCTTATATGCATATCCATGATTAGTGGAGAATATCAAGTAAAAATTCCATAGGATTTTTTGAAATTAACATGCATGATTCAGTATTTTACTTCCATTAAGTATGATAAAAATGAGTTTGCGAAATATCTAGCTTAATGTGTTTAGAATGCTAAAATTTCATGCTATATGTTCCTGCATATTATTCTGCTAACCTTCATGTTTTTCTAAGTAACACCAATGCAGCAAAGTGATCAATGTCAGTGAGTCTTTCTATTTTCGTTTTTCATTGAGTCTTTATTTCTTTCTTTTAATCTTTGCTCGAGGGCGAGCAAAGGTTAAGTTTGAGGGTATTTGATCGGTGTATTTTATATACACTTTTTGAGTCATTTTTAGTTAGTCTTTTGTCCATTTTGTACAAATACGTGTCGTCTTAGGATAAATTTTCTTTCTTTTGAGTCAAATTGGTTAAAATGGTTCTTTGGCGGAAAAGGAGCGAAAAGAGGGCAAAAGTGGAGGTTCCAGAGCTTAAAATGCGAGAAAGTGGCGAACCAGGCACGGACAAGGGCCAGCGCGGCGCCCAGCCGTGAGAACCCAGCGCCCGGCGCCAACATTGAGGCGTGCAGAAGTTCCAGCGTCGCGGCGCCTCCAGACAGCAGAGTGCAGCGCCGCGGCGCCTAATCATCGAAGTCAGCAGACTTAGCGCGCGCCGACGCTGAAAATCAGGTTTTAGACGAAATTATGGGCCAGACCTGAAGGAAAACCTTAATGTCGGTTTGGAGGCTATAAAAAGAGAACCCTATGCAGTTTTAAAGGGTTCCCTTCTTGCCAATAACACAACACATCTTGGAGTTCAAGATTGGAGACCATTATTTAGTAATTTCTTTTCTTTCTTTTACTTTATTTTAGTTTTATGTTGGATATTGAATTAGTTCTTGTCATGTCTATGGCTAGGAACTAATTCTAATATAGGGCTTTCCATGTCAATTCACTTGAACCTTATTTTATGAATTAATGCATGCTATGGTTGTTCTTCTTATTGTTGAGATTTATCCAATAGATGATTTGATTGCTTGGTAATTACTTGATCATTAATTATCATTATTTATATGATTTCTAATCAAACTCCGAAAGGAGAAGGTTGTGACTATGCTGTAGTTGGGTAGACATAGGTCGAATTGAGGATGAAAATACCTCAATTACTTGTGTAGCATTAATAGAGTTTTTGCTCTTAATCCTCCTATAGAGTCATCCTTATCACCGAAAGGTAGAAAAGAGCGATACTGGGGTTGAGTGTTTATATAGCCTTAACGGGAGTATAAAACGAATTAGTAAACCCGCTATCTCCAAAAGGAGAAGAACCATAGTTAATTGCATTAATAAGTAATATAAGTGGATAGTTGAGGAGACTTGGAAGCCCTATTTCCATCATCACTGAAGTAAACACATAGTTAATTAGTCTTTATAATTGTTAGTTATAATCAACAAACTCAACTATCGGTCACCAAATAGATAACAAAGAATAGAAGTTGGTACTTAAACACTAATCCCTGAGGACGATAACTTGGTCTTCAAAGACTATATTATTTGACTCGACAACGTGCACTTGCGTTAAAGTGTGTGCATTAAATCGCGCATCACAGATTTTCGATCACTGAAACCTTAGCCTTGTCTACCTCAATGCCTTTGCTGGAAATCTTGTGGCCAAGAACGATACCTTCCTGCACCATAAAGTGCCACTTCTCCCAGTTCAGCACCAGATTCGAGTCTTTGCACCGCTACAACACTGCTTCTAAATGCTTTAAGCATTCATCAAAGAAGGACCCAAAAACAGAAATCATCCATGCAGATGGATGATTTCTATGGTCCTCTCCATCATGTCAGAAAAGATAGCCATCATACAATGCTAAAAGGTGGCGGGTGCATTGCAAAGTCCAAATGGCATTCTCCTGAAAGCAAACGTACCAAAGGGGCATGTGAAAGTTGTCTTCTCCTGATCTTTTGGAGAGATGGATATTTGATGATACCCTGAGTAACCATCCAGGAAGAAATAGTAGTTGTGTCTTGCAGTCTATCAAGCATTTGGTCAAGTAAAGGCAAAGGAAAATGATCCTTCCTGGTTGCTTTGTTCAACTTGCGGTAGTCAATAAACATTCTCCACCATGTAGTTGTTCTGGATGGAATAAACTCATTCTTTTCGTTAGTCACAACAGTCATGCCATCTTTCTTGGGTACCATTTGCACAGGGCTTACCCATGAACTGTCAGAGATAGGATAAATCACCCCAGCATCGAGTCATTTCATGATTTCTTTTCTCACCACCTCTTTCATGGTTGGATTGAGTCTCCTCTGTGCCTCAATGGAGGGTCTGCTCTAATCTTCTAGACAAATTTTGTGCATTACTATAGAAGGACTTATCCCTGCCAGTGTCCACCCAATCGCGAGTTTGTGAGTCATCAATACTCTCAATAGTTTTTTAACCTCCACTTTGGATAGATGACATGATACGATCACTGGTAAGGAGTGGTTCTCACCAAGATATTGATAGTGCAAATGATCTGGCAGAGTCTTCAACTCTAGTTCTGGAGCTTGTTCTGTGGATGTCACTGGTCTCTATGGCATGGTTCCTAGCTCCTCATATTTTATTTTATTGCAGGGCTCATAGGAATTCAACCTATTTGCATAATCTATCAATTTTGTATCATTACCACTATCCTCATCTCATTGTGTCATCACCACTTTAAGAGCATCCGCACTCCTGAACCCATTTTTAGAAACTATGTTATCAACCACATCAATAGCATAACAGTTATCACTTTCCTTTGGGTAGGTTGCTGCCCTGAATACATTGAAAATCACTTCTTCTCCCTGAACACGAAGTCTCAGCTCACCTTTCTGAACATCAATGAGTGCCTGTCCCGTGGCTAAGAATGGCCTGCCAAGAATGATGGGCATCTCATCATCTTCTTCCATGTCCAGGATGATGAAATCAGTGGGGAAGATAAACTTGTCCACCTTAACCAACACATCCTCAATTATTCCTCTAGGGTGGACGATAGAGCGGTCTGCTAGTTGTAAGGTTATGCTTGTAGGTCTTGCTTCCCCCACTCTGAGTTTGCAGAACACAGAATAGGGCATCAAATTTATACTTGCCCCCATATCACATAGAGTCTGTTGACATTCAAACTTTCCTATAGTGAAAGAGATGGTGAAGCTTCCCGAATCTTTCAACTTCTGAGGTAACTTTCTCTGTAGGATGGCACTACATTCCTCAGTCAATGCCACTATTTCATACTCCTCCAACCTCCTCTTTTTACAGAGGATCTCTTTCATGAACTTCACATAACTGGGCATTTGTTTTAAGGCTTCAGCAAATGGAATGTTGATGTGCAATTTTTTAAAGACCTCCAGAAACTTAGAAAACTGCTTGTCAAGAGAATTTTTTTCTAAGTTTCTGAGGATACGGTATCTTCACCTGCGGTGTGTCAACGACTGCTGGTGGTGATATTTGGTCCACAGGAAGATCTTCTATGATTACTGCATCCTCTGACTCCTTCACCTCACTGGGTTCATCCTTTTTTTCTGGACATATTGGGGATGAACCTGTATCCGTTTGTTTGCCACTTCTCAAATCAATTGTTTGGCACTGTTCTTGTGGGTATGCATCAGTATTGCTAGGGCGGTTCCCTTGCATACTGTTTCTCAGCTTGCTAGCTAGCTACCCCAACTACATCTTTAGATTCCTGATGGATGATCTTGTTTCCACATTGAACTGATTTTGGGCATTTGAGAGTGCCCAAAGAACTGCTCCCATGTTATCTAGCTCTCCTGATGGAGCCTGATTCTGTGGTGGATAAGTTAGGCCTTGAGGATTCTGGCACTCGGTGAGCCTGAGTAAGGCTTCCTGCAGCTCATTTCACTTCTCTTGCGGCGCCTATGGTCTAAATCGCTGCGGTGGACAAATGTCATAGTCCTGCAGCCCCTGATAGTGATAGTCCATATACCTATACTTGACACAACAAAAATTGATAAAAAGATGCTCTCAGAACAAGTTAGGAGCGACCAAATTAGAAATTAAGAATAAATGGTTCGATATTAGAAGTACGCCAGTCCCCGACAATGGCGCCAAAAACTTGTTAGGACCGTGTCCAATTGCTCACGTAAGTGTACGTATCGTTCACAAGTAATATAGTCTGTAAGACCGAGTTTATCATCCACAGAGACTGGTTTCTAATTACCGAATATCTATTCTAGATTATCTATTTGGCAAACGATATTTGGTTTGGGTTTTTATCTAACTACTAGAATAATTGCGAGAAGTAATATAAATTATTGGGGTTTAATCAGTTATGAAGGAATTATGGCTTCCAAAATCCTCGACTATCCACTCTATTCAATCCTTAATGCAACTAGAATGACTTCTTCTTCTACGTTAAAATAGCGGTTAACTAGACTGTCTTATATTCCGGTTAGGATATATAATCTCTCAACCCCAGTGCAGAACCCTTCTATATTTCTATGATAGAATTTACCACATATGAGGATTAAGAACAGTAACCTATAATGCTACACAAGTATCGGGGTACTTTCATCCGCGATTTTAACCTATGTTTATTCAATTACAGCATATCCATATCTCTCCTCTCAGTTCTTGATTCGAAATCATATAGGTTATGATAATTAGTGATCAATTAACTATCAAATATTCATACCAATTATTGAATAAATCTTAATCAAGTGAAGAAGAAATCAAACTAATGCATTAAGTCATGAGATAAAGTTTCAAGTGATTCAAAAGGAAAGCCCTAATAAAGTGTTTATCTCCTAGCCATAGTCACGCTAATAACTAATACAATTCCAAGCATAAACTGAATTAAAAAGAAAGAAAGAAAAGTACTGTGAACTAAAGTCTCCAATTGGTGCTTCCAATCCTTGCCCTGTGATGTGTTGTGTGTTAGAATGATCAACTCCCTTCAATAGAATAATCCCTAGGGCTTAAGTATGTTGCAAATTTTGTGCCCTATGTACCCTTCTGCCATTGGCCAAATTTACTTCGGATCTGAAATTCCCCGCATTGGCACCGCGGTTCTGCAGAGTGGCACTGCGGTGTCGAAAGTCCTGCAACCTCTCAGCAATTATGGCACCGCGGTCCTGTATGAACGGCACCGCGATGCTGAAGTCTTTTGTCCTGAATTGCCAACTTTCGTCCTTTTTGCCTCGGGACCCTCCTTTTGTGCTCACTTTTCGCTCATTTTCGTCATTTTGCCTTTTTGAACCGATGTGACTCAAAAGAAAGAAATACGACCCTAACACGACACTTATTTAAACGAAAATGGGAAAATACTAACTAAAAATGACTCAAAAAGCGTATACAAAATACGCCTAGCAGTCCCCAATTTTAAAATGCCTCAAATTTGTCTCATTTTAAAAATACTTTTTTACTCTTTGCTTTTGTGCTGTCAGCATATAAAGGCCAACTCTCTGCGTTCCTCCAACAACTCCAACCCTACTACATGGCTCCATTATTGGATTCCTCGGTCGCCTGTATATATCGAAAGCTGGGTTCCTGAACTTCAACGGGTATTAGAGCCTCGACTTCGTATACCAAGTATAATGGGGTTTCCCTGGTACTGGTTTTAGCCGTGGTCCTATAAGCCTATAATACCCCTGGTAATCCTCCGACCATTGATGCGCGATTAGATGCACACACTTTTTAAACGCAAGTGCACGTTATCGTATCAAGTAGTATAGTCTTAGATAAGACCGAATATCGTCCTCTAGGATTAGGGTCCAAGTATCAGTTATCTATTTTCTAGTATCTATTTGGTGAATTAATGATTGATTGTTTGGTTTGTAACTAAGAGTTATGAAAGCTAATTAAATATAAAGATTTAATTCAGATGTGATGAGAATAGGGCTTCTATGTATCCTTACTATCCGCTTATGTTACTTACTAATGCATTACTTATGGTATTCTTCTTTTGGAGAAAGCGGTTTATTGAAATCGTTTTATACTCCCGTTAGGTTATATAAACACTCAACCCCGTATTGTTCCTTACCTAACTTTCACGATAAGTGGTAACGCTATAGGAGGATTAAGCACAAAACCTAGTTGGCCGTCACGCACAATGCGCAAAATTAGGGTTGTTAAGCCTCTCATCAACGCTTACAAATCTAATTGAGGTATTTTCATCCCCAATTCAAGACCGTCTACCCAACTTACAAGATATTCACAATCCTCCTTTTCGTAACTGATTAGAAATCATATAGTGATAACTAGTTGTCAATTAGCTACCAAGAATTCAACTCAATTATTGGATAGATCTCTCAATAAGAATAATAACCATAAGCATGCATTACTTTATAACATAAGGTTCAAGAATTCAACATAGAAAGCCTATAAGAGAATTAGTTCCTAGCCATGAATATGACAAGAACTAATTCAAAGTTCATCATTAAAACTGAATTAAAGAAAAGAAAAAGAAAAGAAATTACTAATGTTTGGGTCTCCAATCTCCTAGGCAAGAAAACCTTGTGTTTGGCAAGAAAGGAACCCTTGAAAACCGCCTAGGTTCTCCTTTATAGGTTTAAACGTCTCCTTCTTTTCCTTCCAGCTGGCCCAAAAATCCGTCAAAGACCTAATTTTTTCGGCGCGTTGCGCGCCATGGCGCCTAAAGTTCTGCAATACGGTGTTTTGGCGCCGCCCCGATATCTCGCTGTTCGAGGCGCGGGCACTGCAACTCCTGTGGCTTTCGGATGTTTAGGCGCGCGCCCTATTTCTGGTCTTCTGAGCCAGCGCCAGATCTTCTGCGACTTCTTCGAATAATAGGCGCCGCCCCGCTTCGATCTGCAGGAGGCGCGCGCAGTCTGATTTCAGCCTCGTTTGCCACTTTCTCCGTTTTAAGACTCTCCTCTTTTTCCCTTTTCGCTCCTTTTTCCGCCATTTGGCCACTTTAGCCACTTTGACTCAAAAGAAAGAAAATCTATCCTAATACGACACTTTGTATGTACAAAACGGGACAAAAGACTAACTAGACTGACTCAAAAGGTGTATATAAAATACACCGATCAAATACCCCCAAACTTAACCTTTGCTCGCCCTCGAGCAAAGATAGAAAGAAATACAATAAAATGACAGACTCAATAAATAAGAAAATCAACAAAGAAAATAAACAGACTCCCTGCCATTGATCACTTTTGCTGCATGAATGTTAACTAGAAAAACATGAAGGTTAGCAGAATAATATGCAGGAACATATAGCATGGAATTTCAACACATTGAGCTAGATATTTCGCAAACTCATACTTATCATGCTTAAATGGAAGTCAGTGTACTCAAGTATGCATATAAATTCAAAAATTCCTATGGCATGCTTACTTGCTATTCTCCACTAATTCTGGATATACATAGAAGAGATCTTCAGGACTTTGGGGGTTGTAATGTAGGCTTAGGTAGGGGTTGGTAAAGATAGGCATTTAGGCTCATTTTTCCTGCACTGAAGCTCTTTGGCTTTTCAATTTTTCCTTTTCTTTTGATTCTTTCCTTCACTTCAATTCTATCATTCCCTCTTTGTTTTGGGAGAGTGAAGTGTATTATACAAATAGGCACCCCAAACTTAGGCTTTGCCTCTTTCTTATTACTTTTCCATTAGGTGCCTCAAACTTGTTCACTCTTTTTGTTTCTTCTTTTTAACACAATGTACTCCACTATTTCATATTTTCACTTATGGCACAATTTTGTGGGAATATGGGGTGTCAATGAAGAAGTTTCAAATTTAGGCAAATTTAGGCTCAATGGGGCTAACTAGTGATATTTTTAAAGTACGGGATAGAAAAGAATGGTAAGAATTGGCTATCAAAGAAATGCCTGAGTCATCTCCCTAACATGCATATCCTAACTATTTCGCCTCAAATAGCAAGCAGTCATAACACATAAGCATTTATCATTTAGCATACATAACTCAAGCAAGAGACTCCAAATAGACAGATTCTGTGAGTTTTTGGCATCTCTAACCTAAGTGTTTAGATAGCTGCTTCCATTCCTTTACATTATTCCACCTTACTTCACTAGGTGTTTCTAGCAACTACAGCATACATGATCTTTGACAGGCAATTATGACTCAAAAAAGAAAAATTTTGGTGACTCAAAATAAACATGAAACAAATAAAAAGACTTAAATAAAACATAACATGACACACAAATAAAACTAAAACACAAAAACACACCCCCAAACTTAAATCACACATTGCCCCCAATGTGTGTAGACTCAAAGACAGTAAAAGAAAACGACACTTACAAACTTTGGCTAAAATGGTGGTGGTGGCGGTGGATAATGCATCGACCATTGGTTGAACAAGGCACTCAGCTCGTCGATTTGTTGCCTTGTTTCTTGCTGTCCTTGTACTACTGTTTGCAAGGTCTGCATCATCTCCTTCTGGTGTTGGTACAATTGCCCTATTGTGGGCTCTGAAGGTTCTGCTCTTGTGGTTGGCCGGTGGCTGGGTCCTGCCTCATATTGAGCCCCTATTTCAGGCTCATCTTCATCCATGGTTGCCTCTGCTGCTTTGCTTCGCTGGGTTGTACTCTTAAATGCCCGTGCTGGGGCTAGTGCGGAAAAGAGTGCACTATCCCATGGGACACCGCAGCTTGGTTTCTTTCATGAGTATCTGTGGGTAGTTGTGGGACTGCACTCATGTGGCATAGACTGGTAATAAGTGAACCGTGTCCCAATCCACCTGTTGTCACCAACCTGCTGATTTCTTCGATGCTCTGCACTATCTCTTTTCCCACATCAATTATCCGCCTCATGAATTCCATAAATCAACTTAATCTCGCCTTCGCACTCGTGAAGTCGTAGATGGAATCATGCGGCATCGACGAAATACAACAAGCCTTGGTCGCTTTGTTGAATTGGCACTCGCCGTTTCTAGATCCATTCCTTCCGATCAAAAGCAACTGTGGTAGCTCATTTGTTCGCATATTATTCCGTCAATGTTGTTTCGCTCGACCGTGTTCTAAAATGGTTCCAATCGCTACTTTCTTCAACATCAACTGTTTTTTGCGTTGTATTTTTTGCTTCGCGATACAGCATATAATTTCCCTTACAAAGCACCCCTTTCTCGCTTCTCCGGAAAGTTTGCATAAAATTCCCGCACGTTGTTGTATTCATTGGTGTTATCTTCTCCGATTGACAAATCTCTTCCACCCTTAGTTTCAATCATCGCCGATGGGCTCATAAACGCGTCTTCATCCCCATAGATCCGCTTTGGTAATCCATTCCCTTCTCGAATTACGGGTCTAGTATCAAGTCTTTTGTATCTTTGGTAGGCACGGTAACTCACGAACCTATTTTCATCGTATTGGGGTGTTGGGGTGGATGTGGAGCCTCTTCTCTTCCCGTGGCCATGGTTAAAACAGTTCTGGAGCTTTTAACTTAGTGGCACAACGTCTCCTACACACTCAACAACTAGCAATAAAAACAACACCCCAAACTTCAATCTTTCTACTCAATACCCACAACCTTCTTTTCTACTCCTTTCTCCAACTTCACAATCACTTTTCACCTCCGAACTACTCCAACTACAATACTTCTCCAAACTACTACCTCCTATGACTTTTAGTAAAAGGATTCAAGAACAAGGATAGGGATTACCTTTTGATGAGAAGACTCGAGCTTGTTCTTGTTTCAATTGGGTTGAGGCTATGGAATGGAGCTTTGTTGTTTGAGATAGTTGGGGTTTTGGGAATTTAAGAGTTTAGGTTGTGGTTGGGTTGGATTTGTGGAGGATTTGTGGGAGTTTCGAAATTTCGTGGGTTTTGGAGAGGAAGGTTAGGTTTTTTGAAGTTGGAATTGGGAAAGATCTGATTTTTGGGCGTTTTAAGTTCTGGATTTTCCGCTTAGCGCGCCCGCTTCTCAGGAGCCGCGCGCTAAACTCGCCAACTTTCGAATTCCACCGCGCGACCTGCTTCCCGAGCCGCGGCTCTAAACTTCCGAACTGTTCAGATCTTTTGCGCGCCTGCTGGCGCTCTGGCGCGCTACCCGCTTTCTCGAAATCCTTGCTTTTCTTGATTTCGTCCCGGTTTAATTTCTTGTACCACAATCACAAAACAACAAGATCCAATACCGTGAGATCGTTTCTTAGACAAACTAAAATAAAATAACGTGTAAATTAAAATAACATAATTAAAAAAAACGTTGGTTGCCTCCAACAAGCGTATCTTTAACGCTTTTTAGCGGACGCAAGTTCCTTAGACTTACTAGCCCAGGGTGGATTAAGTCCCCAACTAATCCATTTCCGCCACATTTGGCGTTTCCTTTTTCTCCTTTTCTTTTTAGCATTATCGGTAGTAGGAGTTAGAACAATTACCTCATTTAGTGTCATCTCAAAGAAACCATGCTTGCTTTCTTGGGCTCATCATTCTTTGGTTGCATTGCAATGGCTCGCATGGGGTTTGGTGGTGTTGATTGCAAAACACCCACTTACGCTTGGCTCGATGACGTGTTTAAAGACTTTAAACACCATCTCTTCGTTCTCCACTCTTAGCGTTAGCTCTCCTCTTTCAACGTCAATCAAGGCTCTACCCGCTAGGAATGGCCTCCCAATATGATCGGGATTTCGCATCTTCTTCCATATCCGAATGAGGAAGTGCGGGAAAGAAAAATTTTCCTACGCCACAATCACATCCTCGATCTTCCTCGGATGAACCATCCGTCGGCTGGCCAGTTGCGGACTCACGATGGTGGGTTTAACTTCTCCTAACTCCAATCTTTTGAAAACCGATAGGGCATCAAATTTATACTCGCCTAGATCACACAAGGCTCATGGTAAGTCACCCCGCCCACTGTGCATGGTAGTGTAAAGCTTCCAGTCCTTTAGCTTTGGTGGCAATTTCTTTTGTAAGATAGCACTACACTCTTACATTAGTGCTACTATCTCATATTCGCCGGTTTCTCTTTTTCCCAAGATTTCTTTCATGAACTTGAAGTAAGATGGCATCTGCTCCAAAGCCTCTATAAGCGGTATGTTGATGTGCAACTTCCGAATACCTCCAAGAATTTGGAAAATTGTTTATCGACCGCCTTCCTTTGTAATCTCTCGGGAAAGGAATCTTTCTCAGATACTCCTTCTCCGAGTTTTCTATCATCAGGCTAGGTTCATCACCTTATCTTTCTAACTCGCTCTCTCAACTATTGGGCCGGCGGTGTTGCTCCAATTGTTTTCCACTTCAACCGCATGCGCTTACATTGCTCCCGGATTTACCTCGGTATTGCTTGGCAATGTCCACGTGGCACGATGTTTGCTTTGCTTACCGCCCTACTGTGTTTCCAAGTTTCAGCGATGATGTAGATTCTGTTATAAACTGCGTCGGCGCGTGCAAGTCTTGTCATGGTCGCTAAGCTCATCTGGTTTTTCTTGACACTGCAGCCGTTGAATTGGCCGGGGGCTGAGTGAAGCGGTCGTTGATTCTGCACGCTGTTCTGCATCGCCCCTATACCGATTCTGTTGCCACGATATTGGTTTCTGCCCTGTACTGCGATTTTGCTGCCCCGATCTCTCTCCGTAGAAGTTTGGGTGATTCCTCCACCCTGGATTATAAGTGTTTGAGTAGGGTTGTTCTGTTGCCTCGGTAGTTACCTCTGCTGACACTCTGCCGCTTCCAATGGGATGTTGTTGGTATCCGCTGAAGGACACCTATCAAATGTATGTGGGCCGCCACATATCTCACAGTTTTTCGGCAGTTGCACAGCATTCACTGACACAGTATGTTGCTGCAATTGTTTCGCTAGAAGAGCCACTTGTGCGTTCAAAGCAGCAATAGCATCTACTTCATGGACCCCCACAGTTCTTCTCCCACTGGTTGCCCTCTCTTCAGTGACATGGTTGTTAGTGGCCATATCTTCTAATAACTCGGGCGTGGGTCGCTTTTCCTCATGAATGCCCCACCTGCGGCTGCATCTATGATGGTTCTGGTTGTACTGCTCAGCCCGTTGTAGAAAATATGAACCAAGTTCCACAACTCAATGCAATGGTGTGGACACTTCCTCTGTAGATCCTTGAATCTCTCCCATGCTTCATATAAGGACTCTCCATCACGATAGAAGTTGTTCAACTCCTCTTAATTTTCTTTGCTTACGGTGGAAAGAACTTGGCTAGGAATTTACTGCGGCTTCGTGCCATGTAAATATCGAATCAGCTGGCAGGGAATTCAACCATACTTTTGCTCTATCCCTGAGTGAGAAGGGAAAGAGCCTCAATCTGACGGCATCATCAGTAACGCCGTTATATCTGAAAGTGGCACATAGCTCCAAGAAATTTGCTATGTGCATATGTGGATCCTCCATGGCGCCTCCGAATCGCATCGCAGTCTGCACCATGCCTAATCGCCGGTTTTATTTGAAATTGTTGGCTCTGTGAGGGAGCCTAATGCAAATCGTGCTCCATTCACTTGGTAGCACATAATCTCCTGGACTTCTTTCTGCCGATTCGAACCACGTCCTCCATATCTATTGGCACTTGCCGAGGATCTCTGGTTAAGTTGATTTTCACCTAACCCTTCTCTCATCCTATTGTTGGGAGCACCGCCCATTTCTATCAACGTTGCAATTCGATTCTTTCTGCTCGCTTGCGAGCTTTCTCAATTTCCGGATTGAAGGAACAAGAGTGTCGACTCCTCTTCTCCTTCGCATAAAGCGATATCACGAGAAAGATCAAAAACAAACAAAGAATCACGGCACACTGATTTTCGTAGAAACTAAAAATAAATAAAAAAAATGAAAATTAAATCCAAATTAGAAATTAAAAATAGATAATTTGATATTGAACTATTGCCTAATCCCCGGCAACGGCGCCAAAAACTTGATGCGCGATTAGATGCACACACTTTTAAACGCAAGTGCGTTATCGTATCAAGTAGTATAGTCTTAGATAAGACCGAATATCGCCCTCAGGATTAGGGTCCAAGTATCGATTATCTATTTTCTAGTATCTATTTGGTGAATTAATGATTGATTGTTTGGTTTGTAACTAAGAGTTATGAAAGCTAATTAAATATAAAGATTTAATTCGGATGTGATGAGAATAGGCTTCTATGTATCCTTACTATCCGCTTATGTTACTTACTAATGCATTACTTATGGTATTCTTCTTTGAGAAAGCAGTTTACTGAAATCGTTTTATACTCCGTTAGGGTTATATAAACACTCAACCCAGATTGTTCCTTACCTAACTTTGATAAGGGTAACGCTATAGGAGGATTAAGCACAAAACCTAGTTGGCCGTCACGCACAATGCGCAAAATTAGGGTTGTTAAGCCTCTCATCAACGCTACAAATCTAATTGAGGTATTTTCATCCCCAATTCAAGACCGTCTACCCAACTTACGATATTCACAATCCTCCTTTTGAAACTGATTAGAAATCATATAGTGATAACTAGTTGTCAATTAGCTACCAAGAATTCAACTCAATTATTGGATAGATCTCTCAATAAGAATAATAACCATAAGCATGCATTACTTTATAACATAAGGTTCAAGAATTCAACATAGAAAGCCTTATAAGAGAATTAGTTCCTAGCCATGAATATGACAAGAACTAATTCAAAGTTCATCATGCAAAACTGAATTAAAGAAAAGAAAAAGAAAAGAAATTACTAATGTTTGGGTCTCCAATCTCTAGGCAAGAAAACCTTGTGTTTGGCAAGAAAGGGAACCTTGAAACCGCCTAGGTTCTCCTTTTATAGGTTTAAAACGTCTCCTTCTTTTCCTTCCGGGCTGGCCCAAAAATCCGTCAAAGACCTAATTTTTCCGCGTCGCGCATGCGCTGTCGGGCCAGCGCCTAAAGTTCTGCAATACGGGTGTTTTGGCGCGCGCCGATATCTGGCTGCTCGGCGCGGCCTGCAACTCTGTGGCTTCGGATGTTTAGCGCCGCCCTATTCTCGTCTTCGAGGCGCCATGCGCTGAATCTTCTGCAGCTTCTCTGAATAATAGCGCGCCGCCGCTTCGATTGCAGGAGGCCATGGCAGTCCGATTTCACTCGTTTGCCACTTTCTCCGTTTCACTCTAGTACTCATCTTTTTCCTTTTCGCTCCTTTTCCGCCATTTGGCCACTTTAGCCACTTTGACTCAAAAGAAAGAAAATCTAT
The DNA here is from genome assembly GCA_029844215.1 of Przewalskia tangutica. NCBI lineage: Eukaryota > Viridiplantae > Streptophyta > Magnoliopsida > Solanales > Solanaceae > Przewalskia > Przewalskia tangutica. Next base: position 87,267,323 of record CM056734.1, read on the forward strand.
CCTAATACGACACTTTGTATGTACAAAACGGGACAAAAGACTAACTAGACTGACTCAAAAGGTGTATATAAAATACACCGATCAACCATCTACCTTTAGCATTCTCCAACCTTTTCTTGATGCTTTGGATTATCATTTTGTTGGTTGACTTTGCCTGCATATTTGCGCATGAATGATACAGTGACAAAGTGACTCTTTTGATGTTCAGCCCCTCCACGAACTTTGTGACCTTTTTTTCTAGGAATTGATGACTATTGTAACATGCGATCTCTTTTGGTATCTCTAATTGACAAATGATGTGGTCCATGATGAAGGTTATAACCTGCTTTTCTCGGACCTTCTTATAAGCTTTAGCCTCTACCCATTTTGAGAAATAGTCCGTCAAAATAAACAAGAACCTAACCTTCCCAATAGCTCTCTATAATGGCCCCATGATATCTGTTATACCCCGTAGTTCTGGCCATACGTGTGAGAGAGTACGAAAGGGATTAAGACTTAAATTTTAGAAGGATAGGTTGACGGGTTATTTCGGATGGGTTTTTGGTCAACCTTGAGGCGGGTTATGACCCGTTACATTGAGAGTTCCTAGGTGTTTCAAAGGCCTAGTACGTAGTTCGTTGAATATAGTTTCCAACGCAACCAACCGTTCGTCGATAGGACATCGGAGTAGAAAGTTATGGGAGTTACAAGTTCAGTGCGCAGTCGGACATAAAGGAGTTTCGGTCAGGAGCCACAGGGCCGCGGCGCCGGATGCAGGGCCGCGGCGCCAAATGATCTGGGTGTTCGCTGAAGTTGCAGCGCCGCGACGCCGGGAAGCAGGGCCGCGGCGCCAGAAAGTTCTGGGAGTCGACAGAGGTTTCAGCGCCGCGGCGCCGAGGCGGGTTCTACGAAGTTGAGTGGAAAAATCTGAACTGTTTTGTTTTAAAAAAAAGGCCATGGGTGGGTGACAAGTGGCCCCCCCCCCCCCCCCCATCTGATTTTGCATGCACTACTTATTGACCAAGTCTTGAAGACTTGGTCATTCTTCAAGTTCTTCTCTCTCTCTAAAGCTAAAATCTCTCCCTTCTCTCTAGAATTTCAAGAGGAAATCTAAGCTTGAGGAAAATATGAAAAAGTGTGGCAAGAAGGAAGCTTGTTGGCTAGCTTGTAGGATTATTGTGGTGGTGTTTTTGGAAAGGAGGATAGAAAACTTGTTGGAATAATTTGGCTAAAAGCTCTAAGGTAACAATTCTTCTCTTGTAGCTAGTTTTTGGTGTTGCATGTGAAGAAGAAAGATCTTGTAGTGGTAAATATTGCTCTTAGATAAATTGCATGTAAGAAATATGGTTTGGATATGAAAGAATTGGATAAGAAGGTTATGTAAGCATGTTGTAGCCAAAATACTACCCTAAACTTGTTAAGTTAATTGTTATATATTGTGGGGCCGAATTTTACACACCCAAGATTAGGTGTGTAATCCCCTTTGTGTTGATTGGATTGTTGGGCCTTAAAAATGGCGTTTGGATATTGAATTCGGCCTTGATAAAGGTGGCAAAGTATGTAGAAACAAAGGAAATGCTGCCCGATTTTCCGTAGAATTTAGTAACTTTGCACTTGGAATATTCTACGTTGAAACTAGAGGTTAATAAACGTATTATGGTCATTATAGGTTGACGTATTACGTGCGGTTTATTGGACTTAGCAAGTGGATTGATCCGAAGAGGTATGTGGAACTTTCCTACCTCTTGAGCATGAATAATTGCATCTATGTAGTACGGTAGACGTACAAAGGCTTTGGTATCCCTTACTTGTTTTAACGATGTCTTAAGTCTTAAAGCTAAGGGACTTTGAGTGTTTTAAGTATATGATACTTGTTTCGTTTAAAAGTATAAGTCCCTTGGATATAGGGAGATGTGTTGGACTTGTGTATAATGGTAATATAACGACTTTATGAGAAGTTGGTTGTATTGGCTTTATGGAAGATTAACAAAGAAAGGTTTACTCCAAGTAAAATAAGTACGGATAAATGATTTGAATTTGTGAAAGGCAAATTGTTTTTAAGGCATTAATTGCCTAAGGTTTTTAAAGAAATGAAGTCACTTGATTTAGAAGCCTATTGTATTTTTAAAGGTAAATGTGACTTGTTTTGAAAAGTTGTCGTGACTTGATACTACGGTTATTAGTATCTTGGGAGTTTTGCACAAAAAAGAGTCGTGTTCTTAAAAGGTTAGAGGTACGTGGTACTTGGGTTAAATTCTCGGATTTTCTTTTAAAATGACACGTAGTGCCTTAAGTAACTAAAATGAGAGGATATACTAAAAATGTTATTAAGAAGTTAGGAAATATTCTTAACTTGCTTACGTTATGATAAGCCGGTAGCGCTTATGTTATGTATGATAGCCGGTTGTGCTGATTTATGTATTATTATTATTATTACTATTTATGCCATGGATTTGCTACCCATGATGCGAGTGCGGCGCTTGTACTCATGCGGGCCCACCGGGTCCATGCGGGTGAAATAGTCCCATGCGGGTGAAATAGTCTCATGCGAGGTGGATGACCTCATGCGGGTGAAATAGTCCCATGCGAGGTGGATGAACTCATGCGGGTCCACAGGACCTATGCGGGTGAAATAGTCCCATGCGAGGTGGATGACCTCATGCGGGTCCACAGGACCTATGCGGGTGAAATAGTCCTAGGAGTAGGACTGCTTAATGATACTACAGGCGGGAGACCCTGTTTTGATCATGAGCCTCCTATTTTTATGCAGTAAAGTTAATACTTGTTACTCTCATTGTTAGTAAGGCACAGTGTACTGTATTTTGATTTTCTTCCTTGACTCCAGCTTATTTTTAGACTTATGATATTATTATTACAGTATTTTCCAGTTTTACATGCTTGGTACATATTGTGTACTGACCCCCTTCCTCGGGGGCTGCGTTCATGCCGCAGGTAGGGGTAAGCAGGTGGTGGATCCTCATTCTTTGGATCTTGCTCAGTGGTCAGAAGCTCCATTTCTCTGGAGGCTCAACTTTTGGTACGGTTCTCCCTGGTGTTGTAGATGTTTTGTACATTCAGGGGTATGACGGGGCCCTGTCCCGTCATAGTGTTCACACATTCTTAGAGGCCTGTAGTCCTGTTATAACTTGGGTTGTTAAGGATGTAACTGTTCAGCTTTGTTATATTTAGAAGTAGCCATTTTGGGTTAGCCTGCTTATATTCTATATGGGTTCTTGTTGTGAGTTTATTTTCCGCTGGGTTTCTCTGATGTTGTATCACAAGGGTGCCCGGGGTAAGGCACCAGTCACGGGTCCGTGGTCGGGTCGTGACAAAAGTGGTATCAGAGCAGTTAATCCTCGGAAAGGGTCTACAGGCCGTATCTAGTAGAGTCTTGATTATCGGTGTGTTGTGCACCACATCTATAATCAGGAGGCTACAGGATATTTAGGATTGGTTTCCATTCTTTCACTCTAAGATCGTGCAATAGAGCTGTGTTATAGGTTGAACTTCCTCTGACATATTTTTATGTATCAGTTATGCCTCCACGCAAGGCAACCGCGGCCCAGAAGGGCAAGGCAGCTGAGGGAGCTGCTAGTAGGACACAGAGGGTCACGAGGGCACAGGCCCAGTCCTTACCTGAGATGATGTTTCGGCCGGCGAGTTCCACGACGTCGCCACCCCCAGCAGAGTTCGGGGCAGCAGCAGCGGCTACTGAGACCGCGGTACCTGAGCCCAGCCATACACCGGGAGCAGAGGAGATGGGTTACAAGGAGATGGCCCAGTTATTAGCCAGGATCGTGGCTAGGCAGGAGGATAGATGGGAGGCGGTTCGGGTACCAGGTAGTCCACCCCAGATCCGATAACGAGATCGGGACTTTTTGATTTGCAGCCCACCGAGTTCTATGGTCGAGGCACGAGGATGATCCTCGGAGTTTATCAAGCGATTCTGACGGATCATGAGAGTGATCGTGGCTTCGAGACAGTCGGTATTATTGGGTTCACATCGCCGCGGATATCTGCGGTTGGTCGTATGATTCATGGGAACTATCCCAGGGGGAGCATGCGCTTCCAGTTGTTTGGGACGAGTTCTCAGAGGCGTTCCTTAGTCATTTCTTGCCTCCGCAGATGAGGAGAGCTCGGGCCGATAGATTTTTGATACTGAGACAGAGTGGGCGGACTGTCCGGGAGTACAACGTAGAGTTTGACTCGTTGGCTCGGTATGTACCCACTTTGTTAGCAGACATGGTGTCACGACCCGACCCCGGGACCGCGACTGGTGCCCTACCTGGGCACCCTTACAGGTATACATCAGAGATAATCAGCGGAACATACATGAACCTTATAAAGTAAAACAACAGAAGTAAAACAACAGGTTAGCCGATAGGGCTACCTTCCTGGGCATAAATATGTACAACCGAAGCAGTTGCCTCATTTCTTTACAAACAGACCCACAAAATGTGACTACAGACCTCTAAGAGTTTTAACGTAACAACTGTGGCGGGACAGGGCCCCGCCATACCCCTGAATATACATGAATCTACTACTTCAGGGAAAACCGTACCAAGAGCTAAGCCTCCGGAGCAAATGGAGCTTTCCCTCAAAAACTGAACCGAGATCCTAAGAGCAAGGATCGCCAACCTGGGTACCTAAAACTCGCGGCATGAACGCACTGGCGGGGTCGAAGACAACAGTTAATATGGAATGAAATGACGTCTGAAATGCAGATCATAACTGTACAAAAGAATGACAAGGACACGTATAAAAATACATACCAGATCCTGCCGTGTCATTACCACTTATGAACTTAATCGCACCTTATTATCTTTTCCATTCTTAATAAAAAGCTATAGCCACATTCTTACGTACATGATTAGGAAAAAAATCATTAAGTTCATTACTGTATAACTTACTTATCTTTCATAAGTATAATCCGGCCCTTTTTTAGGGGCACTTACACACTACCCGCCCAAACCGACGCGATCAAGGTCACAGTCGTAAAGGTATCTTGCCCGATCACTGGTCGATAATGTCATATAGTCTGCGTGAGGTATCTTGCCCGCCCATTCTGGGTCGATAATGTCATATAGTCCGCGTGAAGGTATATTGCCGCCCATTCTGGTCGATAATGTCATATAGTGCGCGTGAGGTATCTTGCCTACCATTCCTGGGTCGATAATGTCATATAGTCTGCCCGTAAAGGTATACTGCCCGGCCCATTCCTGGGTCGATAATGTCATATAGTCTGCCCGTATACTAACGACTATAGTATCAAGTCCTATCCACCTTTCAAGACAAGTCACAATACCTTTTTAGAAATACAATTACCGGCTTCTAAAACAAGTGACTTCTTTCTTAAAAACCCTAAGCAACTGGTACCTTAAAAACAGTTTGCCCTTCTTTATTTCAAATCATTTCATTACTTACATTATCAAGAAAACCATTCTTTTAACCTTTCATAAAGCCGTTATAACCAACTTCCCATAAAGCCGTTATAACCCTTTATGGTTTTAGACCAACTCATTCCTTTTTTAACCAAGAGACTTCTACTTTTTGAAACCAAGTATTAAATACTTTCAAATCAATTCTCTTAACTTTCAAAAAATACAATTAGTCTCTTAACCTTTTGAACTCAAGTGACTCCTTTTATTATAAAACCTTAGGCAATTGATGCCTTAAAATCAAGTTGCCTTTTCATTTAAAACAAGTCATTTATCTTTCCATAAAGAAAATATAACTAACTTCCCATAAAGCCGTTATATTCACTTTATGCCTTAAAAAACAATTTCCTATCCAAGGGACTTATACGTTTAAAGCGGAACAAGTATCACATACTTCTAAACTCTTCAAGTCCCTTAACTTTACTAAGACTTAAGACATCCTTAATATTTTCAAAGAAGTGAGTTAACTTCCTAACTCACCCGACTTGGCATTTTATAAGGCTAACAAAGAATGTCAAAGTCTTATACGTCTACCGTATTACATACGTGCAACTAGTCATGCTTAAAGATAGGAAAAGTTCTATATAGAGTAGGTCACACAACTACCTCTTAACTTCTAAGAGTATAAGGAAACATGAAGTGATACCACAGGTATATTCCATACATAGAATCATGCCAAAGGAAGGAAGAGGTTCACATACCTCGCGACGATTGTCGACAAGTAGCAAAATGCTCCAAAGTACTTCAACCTTGAGCTATCCCATTCTTCAAGTAGTATACGCTATACTTAGTTCTTCAACCTATCATGGTCACAATACGTCCATTAACCTCTTACTTCAAACGTAGAATATTCTAAGTGCTAAGTCGCCAATTTCTACGGAAAATCGGACAGCACCTCCTTTGTTTCTACTACAATGCCACCTTTTTCAAGGCCGAATACAATAACCAAACAGCCCCAATTGGCTCACCACAATCTATAAGGTAGTCCAATACAACTAAATAACCATACATCCCCAATTGGCTCACCACAATATAGAAGGTAGTCCAATACAAATGAAAAACAAACTATTACAACTATAAGTACAATTTCGGCCACCTTGAGTTCAACAATACCAATTCTTATCCAATTTCCATTTCAATCCAAATTGGTAGCATAACATGATATCAAGTCGCATTTGATTATAACAACCAAAATCTTTAAGTAAGTAACATGCGACGATTTCTAATAACGATCAAATTGTAATCCATCTTAATATGGCCTACATTTCATTTTGAATTTCCAAGACTACAATCGATCTATAATCCTTATAAACTTCAACACATACTTCATGCTAGCAACAAGTAAAGCTAACAACAAAACAAATAATCTTGTAATACTTTCAAAGAACAAGATTATACCTCAACGATTCTTAATCCAATTCCAAATCCGAAGTCGCCCTAGCAACTTAGAGACTCTTCAAGACACTTCAATCTACTTGAGACCCTTAGAACAATACCAACAACTTTCCTTCAAACCTTGATCCAAAACCTAGAAAGCCACTAGGTTTTTACTTTGCGACTAACCCGAAAACTATCTTTTTCCGAGATTTTTCTATTGAGATACACTCACAATACACTTAGGAACCTTGGTTTAAAGTGTGGGGCTTAAAGAACAAGAAACGAAAATTTTTGCTCTTCAAAGTGCCATGAACCCGAGAGCTTATCAATGTGGAGTCTTCAAATTTTGTGAAATTTTGGCTAAGTATTAAGCTTGTATTGCACTACTAGTATTATATAGTGTAATGGAGGGTTAAGATCTAAACAAATGGGTGATTTGGATGAGGTCTTAACAAATATCAAGGCTAATGTGGGGTCATTGACTTGGTCAATGTTGTCAAGCTCTAAGGCTAGCAAGACTTGTCTTCCTAACAAGGGTCAAATGACCCTTGTGTCCATGATCAATTTCGTCCAAGGTACTCTAAGGGGGGTGACACGTGTCGCCCTCCCATTCGTCACAATAATACGTTTTCCGACAATTCCTTAATTCCGCTAAATTTTTACAAGTCTCAAATCTTGACGCTTATGAGTTCTCACGTACGTTCTTAAAACATGTCCTGTAATTACGGGGTGTAACATTCTTCCCCCTTAGAAACATTCATCCCCGAATGTTCTTTCGGAGTCAAACTTATAATTGGCGACAAAATTTCCTTTCACAAACACGACATACTAATAATGCCACACATGGCCCTAGTACCTCGCACATGCTTATCCGTCCATCATAAGCCCCAAAAGAGATTATCTTTCCGTACTTCCAACTCCTTCTAACATATACATAGTCTCAATATAATCTGTTCATAAAACTTAAACATACCATAACTTATCATGTAAACAAGTTTCTAAAGGGTCAAGGACATACCTGAAACCATATAGGCGGTTCAAAGGACCGCTAAAGCTGGGAACTTCCACCACGACCTCTGCCACGGCCTGTCGGTGTATGGACATCCTGTCTAGCTATTGAAGGCGAAGAACCCGCAATCGATCCAAGAGATCGTGTTGTCCCACCAGACCTCTATAAGGACACTCTCTTAACATATGGCCTAGACGACCACAAGAAAAACAAGCACCCGTACCGGCGCGACATACCCCAGAATGTAACCTACCACACTGGGCACATTGAGGCAAAGGTGGCCTCGACTGACTGGAACCCCCATCTCCCTGAGACTCTGAAGCTCTAGAGACCTGACCGGCCTCGCATTCCGTGGTCGTGAAAACCCTCGCCGAAAAACTGTGGAGGAGCACTCGGTGCTGGTTGCAATGTAGACCTAGTCTGCTTCGAGACCGCCCGCCTCTAAAAGCGCCTCGAGACCACGATGTCTTGGCCTCTTGGCCGGCACGAGTCAAATTGATCCTCCCTCTCTCTATCCTCTATCCCCTGCGCATAGCCCTGCATCCTAGCAATGTCTATACCGGGCTGAAGAGCCACCCCCAAGCATGCAGTAATCATATGACGGTCTAGCCCCATCACATAACGATGAACTCTATCCGCCATGTCAGCTACAATGGTGTGCGCGTACCTGGCCAATGAGTCAAACTCGTGCTATACTCCCGATAGTCCTTCCATTCTCGCTCAAGGTCAAAAATCTATCTACGCTGGCCCTCCTCATCTCAGTAGGCTAATAGTGATCCATATAGGCCTTTGTGAACTCCTCCCTAACAGTGGAAGAGCATCATCCTCTCGTCAAGACTCCATGACTCAAACCAGTTCAACGCAATATCGCAGAACCCAGAAGAGGCTAGTATAATGCACTGTCTCCAAGCCTTAAGAACTCGCGTAGTCCGTAGTCGCCGAGCGAACTCCTCGGATCCTCCTCGGACTCGAACCATAAAACTCGCGGATGACAACCTAAAATCCCGGATCCGCAAACCGCTTGCCAGGGTTAGCTACTGCTCTGCTCGCCGCCCCACCACTATGTCGGCCAATAGTCCGATCGTTTCTCCATAATCTCTGTACCGCCTGGCCGCGAATCGGGGGCCCGAGTCACGAACCTCTGAGCTACCGCCGCTTCGCCTTCTAATATCGCCGGCTGGCTGAACTTCGCCGCTCGCTACTACCCTGCATAGTCTGTGCCCGAGTCTGGTAACCTCTGCGTACCTCTAACGCCTCCTGCCGCTTTGCCCTTCTGGGCCTGGTCGCTCCAGAGAGGCATAAGCGCTTTCATAAGAATAGGTCGAGAGGATTCAACCTAATAAGACATTTCTACCGCACGATCTTAGAAAGAGAAGAATGGAAACCAATCCTAAATGTCCTGCACCTCACGATTATAGATGTGGTGCACAACACACCGATAATCAAGACTCTACTAGACACGGCCTCAGACACTTTCAGAGGACTAAGCGCCTGATACCACTTTTGTCACGACCACCGGGATCGCGGTCGTGCCCTACCCAGGCACTTACAGTATACATCGAGATAATCACGAACATACATGAACCTTATAAAGTAAAACAATGTAAAACAACAAAGTTAGCCGATGTGGCTACCTTCCAGGCATAAATATACAACCAAGCAGCTTGCCTCATTTCTTTACAAATGCACTCCACAAATGTGACTACGGACTCTAAGAGTTTTAACGTAACAAATGGCGGACAGGCCCCGCCATACCTGAATATACATGAATCTACTACTTGTGGAAAACCGTACCAAGAGCTAAGCCTCCGAGCAAATGGAGCTTTCTCAAAATCAACCGAGATCCTAAGAGCGAGGATCGCCAACTGGTACCTAAAACTCGCGGCATTTAACGCACCCGAAGCGGTCCGATAACAACAATTTAATATGGAATGTAAATGACGCGTCAAGAAATGTGATCATAATCAGATAAAAGAATGACAAGGACACGTATAAAAATACATACGGATCCTGCCGTGTCATTACCACTTATGAACTTAATCGCACCTTATTATCTTTTCCATTCTTAATAAAAAGTTATAGCCACATTCTTACGTATATGATTAGGAAAAAAATCATTAAGTTCATTACTGTATAACTTACTTATCTTTCATAAGTATAATCCGGCCCTTTTAGGAGGGGCACCTACACTACCCGGCCCAAATCGACGCGATCAAGGTCACATAGTCCGCCTGCAGGTATACCGCCCGCCCAATCACGGTCGATAATGTCATATAGTCCGCGTGCAGGTATACCGCCTACCATTCTCGGTCGATAATGTCATATAGTCCGCGTGCAGGTATACCGCCCGCCCATTCTCGGTCGATAATGTCATATAGTCCGCCTGCGCGTAGGTATACCGCCCCATTCTCGGTCGATAATGTCATATAGTCTGCCCGTAAAGGTATACTGCCCGGCCCATTCCTGGGTCGATAATGTCATATAGTCTGCCCGTATACTAACGACTATAGTATCAAGTCCTATCCACCTTTCAAGACAAGTCACAATACCTTTTAGAAATACAATTACCACTTCTAAAACAAGTGACTTCTTTCTTAAAACCCTAAGCAATCGTACCTTTAAAAACAGTTTGCCTTCTTTATTTCAAATCATTTCATTACTTACATTATCAAGAAAACCATTCTTTTAACCTTTCATAAAGCCGTTATAACCAACTTCCCATAAAGCCGTTATAACCCTTTATGGTTTTAGACCAACTCATTCTTTTTTAACCAAGAGACTTCTACTTTTTGAAACCAAGTATTAAATACTTTCAAATCAATTCTCTTAACTTTCAAAAATACAATTAGTCTCTTAACCTTTTGAACTCAAGTGACTCCTTTTATTATAAAACCTTAGGCAATTGATGCCTTAAAATCAAGTTGCCTTTTCATTTAAAACAAGTCATTTATCTTTCCATAAAGAAAATATAACTAACTTCCCATAAAGCCGTTATATTCACTTTATGCCTTAGCCAAAAACAATTTCCTATCCAAGGGACTTATACGTTTAAAACGGAACAAGTATCACATACTTCTAAACTCTTCAAGTCCCTTAACTTTACTAAGACTTAAGACATCCTTAATATTTTCAAAGAAGTGAGTTAACTTCCTAACTCACCCGACTTGGCATTTTATAAGGCTAACAAAGAATGTCAAAGTCTTCAGACGTCTACCGATTACATACGCAACTAGTCATGCTTAAAGATAGGAAAAGTTCTATATAGAGTAGGTCACACAACTACCTCTTAACTTCTAAGAGTATAAGGAAACATGAAGTGATACCACAGGTATATTCCATACATAGAATCATGCCAAAGGAAGGAAGAGGTTCACATACCTCGCGACGATTGTCGACAAGTAGCAAAATGCTCCAAAGTACTTCAACCTTGAGCTATCCCATTCTTCAAGTAGTATACGCTATACTTAGTTCTTCAACCTATCATGGTCACAATACGTCCATTAACCTCTTACTTCAAACGTAGAATATTCTAAGTGCTAAGTCGCCAATTTCTACGGAAAATCGGACAGCACCTCCTTTGTTTCTACTACAATGCCACCTTTTTCAAGGCCGAATACAATAACCAAACAGCCCCAATTGGCTCACCACAATCTATAAGGTAGTCCAATACAACTAAATAACCATACAGCCCCAATTGGCTCACCACAATATAGAAGGTAGTCCAATACAAATGAAAACAAACTATTACAACTATAAGTACAATTTCGGCCACCTTGAGTTCAACAATACCAATTCTTATCCAATTTCCATTTCAATCCAAATTGGTAGCATAACATGATATCAAGTCGCATTTGATTATAACAACCAAAATCTTTAAGTAAGTAACATGCGACGATTTCTAATAACGATCAAATTGTAATCCATCTTAATATGGCCTACATTTCATTTCGAATTTCCAAGACTACAATCGATCTATAATCCTTATAAACTTCAACACATACTTCATGCTAGCAACAAGTAAAGCTAACAACAAAACAAATAATCTTGTAATACTTTCAAAGAACAAGATTATACCTCAACGATTCTTAATCCAATTCCAAATCCGAAGTCGCTCCCTAGCAACTTAGAGACTCTTCAAGACACTTCAATCCGCTACTTGAGACCCTTAGAACAATACCAACAACTTTCCTTCAAACCTTCAATCCAAAACCTAGAAAGCCACTAGGTTTTCACTTTGCGACTAACCCGAAAACTATCTTTTTCCGAGATTTTTCTATTGAGATACACTCACAATACACTTAGGAACCTTGGTTTAAAGTGTGGGGCTTAAAGAACAAGAAACGAAAATTTTGCTCTTCAAAGTGCCATGAACCCGAGAGCTTATCAATGTGGAGTCTTCAAATTTTGTGAAATTTTGGCTAAGTATTAAGCTTGTATTGCACTACTAGTATTATATAGTGTAATGGAGGGTTAAGATCTAAACAAATGGGTGATTTGGATGAGGTCTTAACAAATATCAAGGCTAATGTGGGGTCATTGACTTGGTCAATGTTGTCAAGCTCTAAGGCTAGCAAGACTTGTCTTCCTAACAAGGGTCAAATGACCCTTGTGTCCATGATCAATTTCGTCCAAGGTACTCTAAGGGGGGTGACACGTGTCGCCCTCCCATTCGTCACAATAATACGTTTTCCGACAATTCCTTAATTCCGCTAAATTTTTACAAGTCTCAAATCTTGACGCTTATGAGTTCTCACGTACGTTCTTAAAACATGTCCTGTAATTACGGGGTGTAACATTCTTCCCCCTTAGAAACATTCGTCCCCGAATGTTCATTCGGAGTCAAACTTATAATTGGCGACAAAATTTCCTTTCACAAACACGACATACTAATAATGCCACACATGGCCCTAGTACCTCGCACATGCTTATCCGTCCATCATAAGCCCCAAAAGAGATTATCTTTCCGTACTTCCAACTCCTTCTAACATATACATAGTCTCAATATAATCTGTTCATAAAACTTAAACATACCATAACTTATCATGTAAACAAGTTTCTAAAGGGTCAAGGACATACCTGAAACCATATAGGCGGTTCAAAGGACCGCTAAAGCTGGGAACTTCCACCACGACCTCTGCCACGGCCTGTCGGTGTATGGACATCCTGTCTAGCTATTGAAGGCGAAGAACCCGCAACTGATCCAGTAGACTGTGTTGTCCCACCAGGACCCCCTCTATAAGGACACTCTCTTAACATATGGCCTAGACGACCACAAGAAAAACAAGCACCGCATCGCGCGACATACCCCGTAATGTAACCTACCACATCAGGCACATTGAGGCAAAGGTGGCCTCGATCGTCGAACCCCATCTCCCGAGACTCAAGCTCTAGAGACTGACCGCCTCGCATTCCCGTGGTCGTGAAAACCCCGCCGAAATCGTGGAGGAGCACTCGCTGGTTGCAATGTAGACCTAGTTCTGCCACCGAGATCGCCCGCCTAAAATCGCTCGAGACACGATGTCTTCGCCTCTTGGGCTGGCTCGAGTCAAATTGATCCTCCTCTCTCTATCCTCTATCCTCGCGCATAGGCTGCATCCTAGCAATGTCCATACCGGGCCAAGAGCCACCCCAAGCATGCAGAATCATATGACGGCCTAGCCCCATCACATAACGATGAACTCTATCCGCCATGTTAGCTACAATGGTGTGCGATGCCGCCAATGAGTCAAACTCCGTGCTATACTCCTCGATAGTCCTTCCATTCTCGCCTCAAGGTCAAAAATCTATCTACGCTGGCCCTCCTCATCTCGGGAGGCAAAGTGATCCATAAAGGCCTCGTGAACTCCTCCCAAACACCGGAAGAGCATCATCCCTCTCGCCAAGACTCCATGACTCAAACCGCTCAACGCAATATCGCAGAACCCGGAAGAGGCTAGTATAATGCACTGTCTCAAGCCTTAAGAACTCGCATAGTCCGCTTTAGCCGCCGAACGAACTCCTGCGGATCCACCTCAGACATCGAACCAGAATTCTCGGGCGGTTGACAACCCTGAAAATCCCGGATCCGCTAACTGTCGGCTCTTGGGGTAGCTGCCTGCTCTCGCCGGCCGCCCCACCACTATGTCGCCAATAGTCCGACCGCTTCTCCATAATCTTCGTACTCGCCTCGCCGCGGAATCGGGCCCGCACGAATCCTCGAGCTACCGCCTCGGCCTCTATCGCCGGCGTGGCTGAACTTCGCCGCCCCGCCTACTACCCTGTGCATAGTCTGTGCCGAGTCCCGTAACCTCTCACAGCACTTTCTAACAGCCTCTGCCGCTTGCCCTTCCGGGCCTGTCGCCTTCCGTGGAGGCATAACTGTTTCATAAGAATAGGTCAGAGAGGATTCAACCTAATAAGACAGCTCTACTGCACGATCTTAGAAAGAGAAGAATGAAAACCAATCCTAAATGTACTGCAGCCTCCTGATTATAGATGTGGTGCACAACACACCGATAATCAAAACTCTACTAGACACGGTCTATAGACACTTTCCGAGGACTAACTGCTCTGATACCACTTTTGTCACGACCCGACCCCGGGATCGCGATCGTGCCCTACCCAGGCACCCTTACAGTATACATCGAGAGATAATCACGAACATACATGAACCTTATAAAGTAAAACAACAGTAAACAACAAAGTTAGCCGATAGGCTACCTTCCGGGCATAAATATGTACAACCAAGCAGCTTGCCTCATTTCTTTACAAATGCACTCCACAAATGTGACTACGCACCTCTAAGAGTTTTAACGTAACAATCGGGCGGGACAGGCCCCGCCATACCTGAATATACATGAATCTACTACTTGGAAAACTGCACCAAGAGCTAAGCCTCCGAGCAAATGGAGCTTTCTCAAAATCGAACCGAGATCCTAAGAGCAAGGATCGCCAACTGGTACCTAAACTGCGGGCATTTAACGCAATCGGCGGGGTCGCATAACAGTAAAATTAATATGGAATGTAAATGACGTCAAGAAATGATCATAATCAGATAAAAGAATGACAAGGACACGTATAAAAATACATACCAGATCCTGCCGTGTCATTACCACTTATGAACTTAATCGCACCTTATTATCTTTTCCATTCTTAATAAAAAGTTATAGCCACATTCTTACGTATATGATTAGGAAAAAAATCATTACGTTCATTCTCAGTATAACTTACTTATCTTTCATAAGTATAATCCGCCCTTTTAGAGGGCACTACACTACCCCGCCAAATCGACGCGATCAAGGTCACATAGTCCGCGTGCAGGTATACCGCCCGCCCAATCACGGTCGATAATGTCATATAGTCCGCCTGTAAAGGTATACCGCCCGCCCATTCTCGGTCGATAATGTCATATAGTCCGCGTGAGGTATACTTTGCCGCCCATTCTCGGTCGATAATGTCATATAGTCCGCGTGCAGAAGGTATCTTGCCTACCATTCTTGGGTCGATAATGTCATATAGTCTGCCCGTAAAGGTATACTGCCCGACCCATTCCTGGGTCGATAATGTCATATAGTCTGCCCGTATACTAACGACTATAGTATCAAGTCCTATCCACCTTTCAAGACAAGTCACAATACCTTTTTAGAAATACAATTACCGGCTTCTAAAACAAGTGACTTCTTTCTTAAAAACCCTAAGCAACTGGTACCTTAAAAACAGTTTGCCCTTCTTTATTTCAAATCATTTCATTACTTACATTACTGAAGAAAACCATTCTTTTAACCTTTCATAAAGCCGTTATAACCAACTTCCCATAAAGCCGTTATAACCCTTTATGGTTTTAGACCAACTCATTCTTTTTTTAACCAAGAGACTTCTACTTTTTGAAACCAAGTATTAAATACTTTCAAATCAATTCTCTTAACTTTCAAAAAATACAATTAGTCTCTTAACCTTTTGAACTCAAGTGACTCCTTTTATTATAAAACCTTAGGCAATTGATGCCTTAAAATCAAGTTGCCTTTTCATTTAAAACAAGTCATTTATCTTTCCATAAAGAAAATATAACTAACTTCCCATAAAGCCGTTATATTCACTTTATGCCTTAGCCAAAAACAATTTCCTATCCAAGGGACTTATACGTTTAAAACGGAACAAGTATCACATACTTCTAAACTCTTCAAGTCCCTTAACTTTACTAAGACTTAAGACATCCTTAATATTTTCAAAGAAGTGAGTTAACTTCCTAACTCACCCGACTTGGCATTTTATAAGGCTAACAAAGAATGTCAAAGTTCAGACGCTCACCGTATACATACGTGCAACTAGTCATGCTTAAAGATAGGAAAAGTTCTATATGTAGTAGGTCACACAACTACCTCTTAACTTCTAAGAGTATAAGGAAACAAGTGATACCACAGGTATATTCCATACATAGAATCATGCCAAAGGAAGGAAGAGGTTCACATACCTCGCGACGATTGTCGACAAGTAGCAAAATGCTCCAAAGTACTTCAACCTTGAGCTATCCCATTCTTCAAGTAGTATACGCTATACTTAGTTCTTCAACCTATCATGGTCACAATACGTCCATTAACCTCTTACTTCAAACGTAGAATATTCTAAGTGCTAAGTCGCCAATTTCTACGGAAAATCGGACAGCACCTCCTTTGTTTCTACTACAATGCCACCTTTTCAAGGCCGAATACAATAACCAAACAGCCCCAATTGGCTCACCACAATCTATAAGGTAGTCCAATACAACTAAATAACCATACAAACCCAATTGGCTCACCACAATATGTAGGTAGTCCAATACAAATGAAAAACAAACTATTACAACTATAAGTACAATTTCGGCCACCTTGAGTTCAACAATACCAATTCTTATCCAATTTCCATTTCAATCCAAATTGGTAGCATAACATGATATCAAGTCGCATTTGATTATAACAACCAAAATCTTTAAGTAAGTAACATGCGATTTATTTCTAATAACGATCAAATTGTAATCCATCTTAATATGGCCTACATTTCATTTCGAATTTCCAAGACTACAATCGATCTATAATCCTTATAAACTTCAACACATACTTCATGCTAGCAACAAGTAAAGCTAACAACAAAACAAATAATCTTGTAATACTTTCAAAGAACAAGATTATACCTCAACGATTCTTAATCCAATTCCAACCAAGTCGCTCCCTAGCAACTTAGAGACTCTTCAAGACACTTCAATCCGCTACTTGAGACCCTTAGAACAATACCAACAACTTTCCTTCAAACCTTCAATCCAAAACCTAGAAAGCCACTAGGTTTTCACTTTGCGACTAACCCGAAAACTATCTTTTTCCGAGATTTTTCTATTGAGATACACTCACAATACACTTAGGAACCTTGGTTTAAAGTGTGGGGCTTAAAGAACAAGAAACGAAAATTTTGCTCTTCAAAGTGCCATGAACCCGAGAGCTTATCAATGTGGAGTCTTCAAATTGTGTGAAATTTTGGCTAAGTATTAAGCTTGTATTGCACTACTAGTATTATATAGTGTAATGGAGGGTTAAGATCTAAACAAATGGGTGATTTGGATGAGGTCTTAACAAATATCAAGGCTAATGTGGGTCATTGACTGGTCAATGTTGTCAAGCTCTAAGGCTAGCAAGACTTGTCTTCCTAACAAGGGTCAAATGACTTGTGTCCATGATCAATTTCGTCAAGGTACTCTCTGGGGTGACACGTGTCGCCCTCCCATTCGTCACAATAATACGTTTTCCGACAATTCCTTAATTCCGCTAAATTTTTACAAGTCTCAAATCTTGACGCTTATGAGTTCTCACGTACGTTCTTAAAACATGTCCTGTAATTACGGGGTGTAACATTCTTCCCCCCTTAGAAACATTCGTCCCCGAATGTTCTTTCGGAGTCAAACTTATAATTGGCGACAAAATTTCCTTTCACAAACACGACATACTAATAATGCCACACATGGCCCTAGTACCTCGCATATGCTTATCCGTCCATCATAAGCCCCAAAAGAGATTATCTTTTCGTACTTCCAACTCCTTCTAACATATACATAGTCTCAATATAATCTGTTCATAAAACTTAAACATACCATAACTTATCATGTAAACAAGTTTCTAAAGAGTCAAGGACATACCTGAAACCATATAGGCGGTTCAAAGGACCGCTAAAGCTGGGAACTTCCACCACGACCTCTGCCACTACCGGTGTATGGACATCCTTCAGCTATCAAGGCGAAGAACCCGCAATCGATCCAAAGAGATCGTGTTGACCCACCAGGACCCCCTCTATAAGGACACTCTCTTAACATATGGCCTAGACGACCACAAGAAAAACAAGCACCCGTACCGGCGCGACATACCCCAGAATGTAACCTACCACACTGGGCACATTGAGGCAAAGGTGGCCTCGATCGTTCGAACCCCATCTCCCGAGACTCAAGCTCTAGAGACCGACTGCCTCGCATTCCCGTGGTCGTGAAAACCCCCGCCGGAAAACTGTGGAGGAGCACTCGGTGCTGGTTGCAATGTAGACCTAGTCTGCCGAGACCGCCCGCCTAAAGCGCTCTGAGACTCGATGTCTCGCCTCTTGGCTGGCTCGAGTCAAATTGATCCTCCTCTCTATCCTCTATCCTCGCGATAGCTCGCATCCTAACAATGTCCATACCGGTGAAGAGCCACCCCAAGCATGCAGAATCATATGACGGTCTAGCCCCATCACATAACGATGAACTCTATCCGCCATGTTAGCTACAATGGTGTGCGTGATGCGCCAATGAGTCAAACTCGGGCTATACTCCCGATAGTCCTTCCATTCTCGCCTCAAGGTCAAAAATCTATCTACGCGGCCCTCCTCATCTCGGGAGGCAAAGTGATCCATAAAGGCCTCTGTGAACTCCTCCCAAACAGCCGGAAGAGCATCATCCTCTCACAAGACCCATGACTCAAACCGGTTCAACGCAATATCGCAGAACCCGGTAAGAGGCTAGTATAATGCACTGTCTCCAAGCCTTAAGAACTCGCATAGTCCGTCAGTAGTGCCGAACGAACTCCTGCGGATCCTCCTCGGACTCGAACCATAAAACTCGGGCGGATGACAACCCGTAAAATCCCGGATCCGCAAACCGCTTACTCTGTGGTTAGCTACTTGCTTCCCGCTTGCCGCCCACCACTATGTCGGTCAATAGTCTGACCGCTCTCCATAATCTCAGTCTCGCTCGGCCGCGGAACTGGGGCCCGCACGGAACCTCTGGAGCTACCGCCGCCTCGCCTCTAATATCGCCGCGTGGTTGAACTCGCCGCCCGCCTACTACCCTGTGCATAGTCTGTGCCCGAGTCCTCGTAACCTCTCACAGCCTCTAATAGCCTCTGCTGCCGCTTTGCCCTTCTGGCCCCCGCCGCTTCCAGGAGGCATAACTGCTTTCATAAGAATAGGTCAGAGAGGATTCAACCTAATAAGACATCTCTACTGCACGATCTCAGAAAGAGAAGAATGGAAACCAATCCTAAATGTCATGCAGCCTCCTGATTATAGATGCGGTGCACGACACACCGATAATCAAGACTCTACTAGACACGGTCTGTAGACACTTTCCGAGGACTAATCGCTTCGATACCACTTTTGTCACGACCACCTCGATCGCGATCGTGCCCTACCCAGGCACCCTTACAGTATACATCGAGATAATCACGAACATACATGAACCTTATAAAGTAAAACAACAAGTAAAACAACAAGGTTAGCCGATGTGGCTACCTTCCCGGGCATAAATATGTACAACCGGCGCTTGCCTCATTTCTTTACAAACAGACCCACAAAATGTGACTACGCACCTCTAAGAGTTTTAACGTAACAATCGTGGCGGACAGGCCCCGCCATACCCCAATATACATGAATCTACTACTTCGGGAAAACTGCACAAGAGCTAAGCCTCCGAGCAAATGGAGCTTTCTCAAAATCAACCGAGATCCTAAGAGCAAGGATCGCCAACTGGTACCTAAAACTCGCGGCATGAACGCACTTCGAAGGCGGTCGATAACAAAAATTTAATATGGAATGTAAATGACGTCAAGAAATGTGATCATAATCAGATAAAAGAATGACAAGGACACGTATAAAAATACATACCAGATCCTGCCGTGTCATTACCACTTATGAACTTAATCGCACCTTATTATCTTTTCCATTCTTAATAAAAAGCTATAGCCACATTCTTACGTACATGATTAGGAAAAAAATCATTAAGTTCATTACTGTATAACTTACTTATCTTTCATAAGTATAATCCGCCTTTTGGAGGGGCACTACACTACCCGCCCAAATCGACGCGATCAAGGTCACATAGTCCGCGTGCAGGTATAACGCCCGCCCAATCTCGGTCGATAATGTCATATAGTGCGCGTGGGTATCTTGCCGACCCATTCCTGGGTCGATAATGTCATATAGTGCGCGAAGGTATATCGCCGACCATTCTCGGTCGATAATGTCATATAGTCCGCGTAAGGTATACCGCCCGCCCATTCCCGGTCGATAATGTCATATAGTCCGCCTGTAAAGGTATCCGCCTACCATTCTCGGTCGATAATGTCATATAGTCCGCGAGATACTAACGACTATAGTATCAAGTCCTATCCACCTTTCAAGACCAGTCACAATACCTTTTTAGAAATACAATTACCGGCTTCTAAAACAAGTGACTTCTTTCTTAAAAACCCTAAGCAACTGGTACCTTAAAAACAGTTTATTCTTCTTTATTTCAAATCATTTCATTACTTACATTACTGAAGAAAACCATTCTTTTAACCTTTCATAAAGCCGTTATAACCAACTTCCCATAAAGCCGTTATAACCCTTTATGGTTTTAGACCAACTCATTCTTTTTTTAACCAAGAGACTTCTACTTTTTGAAACCAAGTATTAAATACTTTCAAATCAATTCTCTTAACTTTCAAAAAATACAATTAGTCTCTTAACCTTTTGAACTCAAGTGACTCCTTTTATTATAAAACCTTAGGCAATTGATGTCTTAAAATCAAGTTGCCTTTTCATTTAAAACAAGTCATTTATCTTTCCATAAAGAAAATATAACTAACTTCCCATAAAGCCGTTATATTCACTTTATGCCTTAGCCAAAAACAATTTCCTATCCAAGGGACTTATACGTTTAAAACGGAACAAGTATCACATACTTCTAAACTCTTCAAGTCCCTTAACTTTACTAAGACTTAAGACATCCTTAATATTTTCAAAGAAGTGAGTTAACTTCCTAACTCACCCGACTTGGCATTTTATAAGGCTAACAAAGAATGTCAAAGTCTTGTACGTCTACCGTATTACATACGCAACTAGTCATGCTTAAAGATAGGAAAAGTTCTATATAGAGTAGGTCACACAACTACCTCTTAACTTCTAAGAGTATAAGGAAACATGAAGTGATACCACAGGTATATTCCATACATAGAATCATGCCAAAGGAAGGAAGAGGTTCACATACCTCGCGACGATTGTCGACAAGTAGCAAAATGCTCCAAAATACTTCAACCTTGAGCTATCCCATTCTTCAAGTAGTATACGCTATACTTAGTTCTTCAACCTATCATGGTCACAATACGTCCATTAACCTCTTACTTCAAACGTAGAATATTCTAAGTGCTAAGTCGCCAATTTCTACGGAAAATCGGACAGCACCTCCTTTGTTTCTACTACAATGCCACCTTTTTCAAGGCCGAATACAATAACCAAACAGCCCCAATTGGCTCACCACAATCTATAAGGTAGTCCAATACAACTAAATAACCATACAACCCCAATTGGCTCACCACAATATAGAAGGTAGTCCAATACAAATGAAAAACAAACTATTACAACTATAAGTACAATTTCGGCCACCTTGAGTTCAACAATACCAATTCTTATCCAATTTCCATTTCAATCCAAATTGGTAGCATAACATGATATCAAGTCGCATTTGATTATAACAACCAAAATCTTTAAGTAAGTAACATGCGACGATTTCTAATAACGATCAAATTGTAATCCATCTTAATATGGCCTACATTTCATTTCGAATTTCCAAGACTACAATCGATCTATAATCCTTATAAACTTCAACACATACTTCATGCTAGCAACAAGTAAAGCTAACAACAAAACAAATAATCTTGTAATACTTTCAAAGAACAAGATTATACCTCAACGATTCTTAATCCAATTCCAAATCCGAAGTCGCTCCCTAGCAACTTAGAGACTATTCAAGACACTTCAATCCGCTACTTGAGACCCTTAGAACAATACCAACAACTTTCCTTCAAACCTTCAATCCAAAACCTAGAAAGCCACTAGGTTTTCACTTTGCGACTAACCCGAAAACTATCTTTTTCCGAGATTTTTCTATTGAGATACACTCACAATACACTTAGGAACCTTGGTTTAAAGTGTGGGGCTTAAAGAACAAGAAACGAAAATTTTTGCTCTTCAAAGTGCCATGAACCCGAGAGCTTATCAATGTGGAGTCTTCAAATTGTGTGAAATTTTGGCTAAGTATTAAGCTTGTATTGCACTACTAGTATTATATAGTGTAATGGAGGGTTAAGATCTAAACAAATGGGTGATTTGGATGAGGTCTTAACAAATATCAAGGCTAATGTGGGGTCATTGACTTGGTCAATGTTGTCAAGCTCTAAGGCTAGCAAGACTTGTCTTCCTAACAAGGGTCAAATGACCCTTGTGTCCATGATCAATTTCGTCCAAGGTACTCTAAGGGGGGTGACACGTGTCGCCCTCCCATTCGTCACAATAATACGTTTTCCGACAATTCCTTAATTCCGCTAAATTTTTACAAGTCTCAAATCTTGACGCTTATGAGTTCTCACGTACGTTCTTAAAACATGTCATGTAATTACGGGGTGTAACACATGGAGGACAGGGTGCACCGCTATGTCACAGGGCTCGATGATTACTTGGAAGAGAGTTGCACGGGAGTAGCTCTTCAGCCGGGTATGGACATTGCCCGCATGCAGGCATATGCACTTAGGTGTGAGGAACGCAGGGGCCGACAGATTGACAGGTATCAACAGAAGAGGGCCAGGACAGCAGGGTCCTCTGGTAGTTTTTGAGGTAGACAACCTCGGCGAGACGGATTTGCACCTCGGTAGGTTGAGCGCCTCCACCATCTTCCGGACGTCAGGAATTCGAGGCGGGACAGGTCCTGTGGCTTCGAGTTCTCAGAGGGACCAGAGTTCCAGTCAGATGAGGCCACCTATACCTCGGTATGGCCGATGTGGCGATTGCCATTATGGGGGGTGTCGTGTTCCTCCAGGAGCTTGTTACTCTTATGGCCAGCAGGGCCATTTGAGGAGAGATTGTCCGACCAGAGGCGGCGGGAATGTTATGGCTCAGCCGACAGGGTCAGTGGCTGGATCTTTGTCTTCGGTGGCAATGCGCCCTGGAGGGAAGGGTGTTCACGGACCAGCAGGCCGTGGCAGGGGTCGTGGTAGGGGTCCCAGTTCCAGCGGTCCTCAGAACCGCATTTATGCTATGTCCAGCCGTCAGGACCAGGAGGCGTCACCAGATGTCGTCACAGGTACACTATTGGTTTCATGTTGTGATGTATATGCTTTGATAGATCCAGGTTCTACCTTGTCCTATATATCTCCTCATGTTGCTGGTAGAATAGGGATAGAGCCCGAGTCCATAAAACCTTTTGAGGTGGCTACGCCAGTGGGTGATTCGGTGGTAGCTGAGCGGGTATATAAGGCTTGCCCAGTGACTATAGACAGTCGTCAGACTCTAGCCGACTTGATAGAGTTGAATATGACGGACTTTGATGTAATTATGTATATGGATTGGCTAGCGTCTTGCTACGCCAATGTGGACTATAGAGAGAGACTGGTACGATTCCAGTTTCCTGGTGAGCCGGTTATCGAGTGGAAGGGGAATACTGCGTCGCCGAGGGGTAGGTTTATTTCTTACCTCAAGGCTAGGAAAATGGTGCGGAAAGGATACATCTACTATATGGTTCGAGTATTCGATACTGAGGCTGAGATACCAGACCTTCAGTCAGTTCCGGTTGTTAGAGAGTTTCCAGACGTATTCCCAGACGAGCTACCGGGTATCCCTCCTGAGAGGGAGATTGAGTTTTGCATTGATTTGGCGCCAGACACTCGACCGATATCTATTCCGCCATACAGGATGGCACCTGCTGAGTTGAAGGAATTGAAAGACCAGCTGAAAGATTTGCTGGAGAAAGGCTTTATCAGGCCAAGTGTTTCTCCCTGGGGAGCGCCAGTGTTATTTGTAAAGAAGAAGGATGGGACGCTGCGTATGTGTGTTGATTATGTGCGGTGAATAAGGTAACTATCAAGAACAGATATCCCCTCCCCAGGATTGATGATTTGTTTGACCAGTTGCAGGGTGCGAGATGTTTCTCCAAGATAGACCTGCGATCTGGTTATCATCAGGTGCGAGTTAGAGAGGCAGATATCCCAAAGACTGCATTCAGGACCCGGTATGGGCACTACGAGTTCAGGGTGATGTCTTTCGGGTTGACCAACTCCCCGATAGTATTCATGGATTTGATGAACAGGGTGTTCAAGCCATTCTTGGATATGTTCGTTATAGTATTCATTGATGATATCCTGGTTTATTCACGCACAGAGCAGGAACATGCGGATCATTTGAGGACGGTATTGGGAGTCCTCCGGGACCGACAGTTGTATGCCAAGTTCTCGAAATGCGAGTTTTGGTTGGCTTCAGTGGCTTTCTTAGGGCATGTTATCGGGGTCGATGGTATTCGGGTTGATACATCAAAGATTGAGGCAGTCAAGACTTGGCCTAGACCCACTACACCGACGGAGGTGCGCAGCTTTTTGGGCCTTGCGGGTTATTATCGGAGGTTTGTGGAGAAGTTTGCTTCCATTTCAGCACCTTTGACTAAGCTGACTCAGAAGGCAGCTATGTTCCGGTGGACGGATGCTTGTGAGGAAAGTTTCCAGTTGCTAAAGGAGAAATTGACGACCGCCCCAGTTCTTACTCTTCCAGAGGGTTTAGACGGATATGTGGTTTATTGTGATGCGTCAGGTGTCGGGCTTGGGTGCGTGCTGATGCAGCACGGCAAAGTTATAGCGTACGCATCCCGACAGCTCAGGAAGCATGAGAAGAACTATCCCACACATGACTTAGAGTTGGCAGCAGTGATTCATGCCTTGAAGATCTGGAGACATTATTTGTATGGAGTTCATGTGGACATTTACACAGACCACAAGAGCCTCCAGTATATCTTCAGTCAGAGGGAGCTGAACTTGCGGCAGAGACGGTGGTTGGAGTTACTTAAGGATTACGATGTCGATATCCTATACAACCCAGAGAAGGCCAATGTAGTTGCAGATGCCCTTAGTCGCAGATCGATGGGTAATCTGTCTGATGTGCAGCCATAGAAGATGGACATGGTCCGCGAGTTACATCAGCTAGCGAGCCTTGGGGCTCGTTTGATTGATTCTGATAGTAGTGGAGTTCGGGTTCGAGAGGTTGTCGAGTCTTCCATCGTCGAGGAGGTGAAGAGGCGATAATATGAGGATCCGATTATGGTACGGTATCGAGATGCAACTCTTCAAGAGGAGAAGAGTCTATTTGAGGTAGCACCTGATGGGGTGCTAAGATTTGAGGGTCGGTTGTGTGTTCCCGATGTGACAGGACTTCGTTAGCAGATTCTGGGGGAGGCACACAGTGCTCGTTATTCTATTCATCTGGGGTCGACTAAGATGTACCATGACCTCAGGTGTATGTATTGGTGGGATGGCCTGAAGAGGGACGTGGCAGGTTTTGTTGCACAATGCCCGAATTGTCAGCAGGTCAATGTTGAGCACCGTAAGTTCTGGCATTGCAGTTATTGATATTCCGACTTGGAAGTGGGAGGTGGTAAATATGGATTTTATTACAGGGTTACCTCACACTCAGAGGAAGCATGATTCCATTTGGGTTATCGTCGACAGACTGACGAAATCAACCCATTTTCTTCCAGTCAGGACGACCTTTTCGGCCGAGGGTTATGCTAGACTGTATATCAGAGATATTGTGAGACTGCACAGAGTTCCTATATCGATTATTTCGGATAGAGGAGTCCAGTTCACGGCTAACTTCTGGAGGTCTTTCCAGAAGGGATTAGGGACGCAAGTGAGTCTCAGTACTGCGTTTCATCCTCAGACCGACGGACAGGCCGAGCGCACTATCCAGACACTTGAGGATATGCTGCGGGCTTGTGTTATTGATTTCAGGGGTAGCTGGGAGGATCATTTACCTCTTGTGGAGTTTGCTTATAACAACAGCTACCATTCTAGTATTCAGATGGCGCCTTATGAGGCCTTATACGGGAGGAAGTGCAGGTCACCGATAGGCTGGTTTGAGGTGGGAGAAGTGCAGTTAGTCGGGCCAGACTTGATTCAGCAGGCAGTGGATAAGGTGAAGCTTATCCAGGAGCGGTTATTGTCAGCTCAGAGTCGACAGAAGTCGTATGCAGATCATCGGCGTCGACACTTAGAGTTTGAGGTAGATGATTGGGTCTTCCTGAAGGTGTCACCCATGAAGGGCGTGATGAGATTTGGGATGAAAGGGAAACTTAGCCCAAGGTACATTGGGCCTTATCAGATTGTCCATAGGGTAGGCAATGTTGCCTATGAGTTGGACCTGCCGTCCGATCTGGAGGCAGTGCATCCAGTTTTTCATGTGTCTATGTTGCGGAAATGTGTTGGAGATCCATCTAGAGTGCACCCGATTTGTGATGTCCAGGTGACAGAGGAGTTGTCGTATGAGGAGAGTCCCATAGCGATACTCGATCGCCAGGTTAGGCGACTACGGACAAAGGATGTGGCTTCCGTCAAGGTCTTATGGCGGAACGAGAACAGGGAAGAGATGACGTGGGAAGCAGAGGATGACATGATGAAGAAGTATCCTCACTTATTCCCTATACCTCCAGGTAACCCACTTTCCTACTTGTTAGTTTTATTTTGGCAATTATGCTTAAGTATGTTGTGGCAAGTGGAGCGTCTTTAATTGCAAAAAGAATAGTTAAGGGGGGTTTATGTCGATATCGTGATTTGAGTAAGCCTAGAAGGAACATTCGGGACGAATGTTTCTAAGGGGGGGGGGGGAGAATGTTATACCCCATAGTTCTGGCCATATGTGTGAGAGAGTACGAAAGGGATTAAGACTTAAATTTTAGAAGGATAGGTTGACGGGTTGTTTCGGACAGGTTTTTGGTCAACCTTGAGGCGGGTTATGACCCGTTACATTGAGAGTTCCTAGGTGTTTCAAAGGCCTAGTGTGTAGTTCGTTGAGTCTAGTTTCCAACGCAACCAACCGTTCGTCGATAGAGTAGAAAGTTATGGGAGTTACAAGTTCAGTGCGCAGTCGGACAGAAAGGAGTTTCGGTCGAGAGCTGGCGCGCAGATGCGAGGCCGCGCGCCGGATGCGAGGCGGCGCCAAATGATCTGGGTGTTCGCTGAAGTTGCAGCGCCGTGGCGCTGGGAAGCATGGCCGCGGCGCCGGAAAGTTCTGGGAGTCGGCAGAGGTTTCAACGCCGCGGCGCCGAGGCGGGTTCTGCGAAGTTGAGTGGAAAAATCTGAACTGTTTTGTTTTAAAAAAAGGCCATGGGAGGGTGATAAATGTCCCCCCCCCCCCCCCATCTGATTTTGCATGCACTACTTATTGACCATCATTCTTCAAGTTCTTCTCTCTCTCTAAAGCTAAAAGCTCTCCCTTCTCTCTAGAATTTCAAGAGGAAATCTAAGCTTGAGGAAAATCTGAAAAAGTGTGGCAAGAAGGAAGCTTGTTGGCTAGCTTGTAGGAGTATTGTGGTGGTGTTTTTGGAAAGGAGGATAGTAAACTTGTTGGAATAATTTGGCTAAAAGCTCTAAGGTAACAATTCTTCTCTTGTAGCTAGTTTTTGGTGTTGCATGTGAAGAAGAAAGATCTTGTAGTGGTAAATATTGCTCTTAGATAAATTGCATGTAAGAAATATGGTTTGGATATGAAAGAATTGGATAAGAAGGTTATGTAAGCATGTTGTAGCCAAAATACTACCATAAACTTCTTAAGTTAATTGTTATATATTGTGGGGCCGAATTTTACACACCCAAGATTAGGTGTGTAATCCCCTTTGTGTTGATTGGATTGTTGGGCCTTAAAAGTGGCGTTTGGATATTGAATTCGGCCTTGATAAAGGTGGTAAAGTATGTAGAAACAAAGGAAATGCTGCCCGATTTTCCGTAGAATTTAGTAACTTTGCACTTGGAATATTCTACGTTGAAACTAGAGGTTAATAAACGTATTATGATCATTATAGGTTGACGTATTACGTGCGGTTTATTGGACTTAGCAAGTGGATTGATCCGAAGAGGTATGTGGAACTTTCCTACCTCTTGAGCATGAATAATTGCATCTATGTAGTACGGTAGACGTACAAAGGCTTTGGTATCCCTTACTTGTTTTAACGATATCTTAAGTCTTAAAGTTAAGGGACTTTGAGTGTTTTAAGTATATGATACTTGTTTCGTTTAAAAGTATAAGTCCCTTGGATATAGGGAGATGTGTTGGACTTGTGTATAATGGTAATATAACGACTTTATGGAAAGTTGGTTGTATTGGCTTTATGGAAGGTTAACAAAGAAAGGTTTACTCCAAGTAAAATAAGTACGGATAAATGATTTGAATTTGTGAAAGGCAAATTGTCTTTAAGGCATTAATTGCCTAAGGTTTTTAAAGAAATGAAGTCACTTGATTTAGAAGTCTATTATATTTTTAAAGGTAAACGTGACTTGTTTTGAAAAGTTGTCGTGACTTGATACTACGGTTATTAGTATCTTGGGAGTTTTGCACAAAAAGGAGTCGTGTTCTTAAAAGGTTAGAGGTACGTGGTACTTGGGTTAAATTCCCGGATTTTCTTTTAAAATGACACGTAGTGCCTTAAGTAACTAAAATGAGAGGATATACTAAAAATGTTATTAAGAAGTTAGGAGATATTCTTAACTTGCTTACGTTATGATAAGCCGGTAGCGCTTATGTTATGTATGATAGCCGGTTGTGCTGATTTATGTATTATTATTATTATTACTATTTATGCCATGAATTTGCTACCCATGATGCGAGTGCGGCGCTTGTACTCATGCGGGCCCACCTGGTCCATGCGGGTGAAATAGTTCCATGCGGGTGAAATAGTCTCATGCGAGGTTGATGACCTCATGCGGGTGAAATAGTCCCATGCGGGTGAAATAGTCTCATGAGTAGGACTGCTTAATGATACTACGGGCGGGAGACCCTGTTTTGATCATGAGCCTCCTATTTTTATGCAGTAAAGTTAATACTTGTTACTCTCATTGTTAGTAAGGCACAGTGTACTGTATTTTGATTTTCTTCCATGACTCCAGCTTATTTTTAGACTTATGATATTATTATTACAAGATTTTCCGCTTACATACTTGGTACATATTGGTCTCGACCCCTTCCTGGGGCCATGCCTCACGCCGTAGTAGGGTAAGCAGGTGGTGGATCCTCATTCTTAGGATCTTGCTCAGTGGTCAGAAGCTCCATTTCTCCGGAGGCTCGACTTTTGGTACGGTTCTCCCTGGTGTTGTAGATGTTTTGTACATTCAGGGGTATGACGGGGCCCTGTCCCATCATAGTGTTCACACATTCTTAGAGGCCTGTAGTCCTGTTATAACTTGGGTTGTTAAGGATGTAACTGTTCAACTTTGTTATATTTAGAGGTAGCCATTTTGGGTTAGCCTGCTTATATTCTATATGGGTTCTTGTTGTGAGTTTATTTTCCGCTGGTTTTCTCTGATGTTATATCACAAGGGTGCCCGGGGTAAGGCACCAGCCACGGGTCCGTGGTCGGGTCGTGACAATATCCATCTCCTATTTCATGAATGGCCATGGGACAACCACCGAGTGGAGTGGTTCAGCGGGTTGATGTATCATATGGGAGTACTACTGGTATTTCTCACACTTTCGAACATAGACTTTGGCATCCTCTTTCATCCGAGACCAATGATCTGTAGCCCTCACTATCTTCTTCACCAATGAGTCATATCCAGAATCATTCCCGCAATTTCCCTCATGTATCTCTTTCATCACGTACTAGGCCTTCGTCGACCCCAAATATTTGGCCAAGGGACCAAGGTAAGATCTTCTATATAGCTCTCCCTCGTGCATGCAATATGTGGCTGCCTTAATTCTTAAAGCTCGTGCATCCTTACCGCCTTCCAAAAGAGTCCCAGTCTGTAAATAGTTGATGATGTCATTCCGCCAGTCCCATGTCAGGCTGGTAGAATTCACTTCATATAGGCTAAGATCTAGGATGGAACGTAGGAGGTGGACTACAAATTTCAACTCTCCCTTAGTTTCCCCAAACGAAGAGCCTAGGTTAGCCAAGGCGTCAGCTTTGACGTTCATTTCTCGAGGGATATGTCCCACTTCAACTTTTTGAATCGGGTTAGCAAATTGGTGGCTTTTATTAAGTATTCCTGCATCCGACTGTATTTGGCCTCATATTTTCCTAGGATTTAATTGATAATTAGTTATGAATCGCTTTTGAGCTCTATGTTTTCAGCTTGAGCCTTCAAGCAAATTCCAATCCTGCAATTGCGGCCTTATACTCTGCCTCATTGTTAGTTAAAGAAATACATTTAATATCTTGCATGATCGTAGCTTCTGATGGAGCAATCAGGACCATCCCAACCCAGTACCCTTCATGTTTGTTGCCCTATTTGTATATAACACCCATTCCCCGGATGTTATCTCGGTTTCCCAAATCACTTTTGTATGGGCATGAGGCATTATGTTCAGACTTAATCATCCATGAAGTCTGCCAAGGCCTGAGACTTGATAGTAGTCTAGGGTCGATAAGTAATGTCGTACCCTCAAATTTCAATCGACCAGTTTGCTAGCTTGCTTGAGAGTTCGAGTTTGTGCAAGATATTCCTTAAAGGGAAAGTAGTGACTACACATATGAGGTGACATAAAAAATATAACCTTAGTTTATGAGACGCAACCACCAGGGCCAAAACTAATTTCTCAAGATGAGGGTAGCATTCTTCAGCCTTAGTCAAAACCTTGCTAGTATAATAAATAGGAGATTGCATACATGTTAGGCGTATTTTGTATACGTTTTTTGAGTCATTTTTAGTTAGTATTTCCTATTTTCATTCAAATAAGTATTGTGTTAGGTTGTTTTTACTTCTTTTGAGTCGCAGCGGTGCAAAAAAAGGCAAAATGGCGAAAAGAAGCGAGAATTAGGCAGAAAAGGTGCCCCCGAGGAAAAAAGGACGAAAGTTGGAAAATCAGGATGGAGGATTTTCAGCACCGCGGTGCCAATATGAAGAACCGCGGTGCCATTATTACTGCGAGACTGCAGGACTTTCGGCACCGCGGTGCCAGCCTGTAGGACCGCGGTGCCGAGGCGGAAAATCACGTTCTGGGCCAAAATTTGACACGTTTTCAGGGTCCACAATGCAATATTTTTCCAAATATGTAATCCCTAAAACCCTGACCTTATGGGGCAACTGGGAATCCTTGTACACATTCCACAACACAACTCTTGGAGGCATCAAGATTGGAGACCTAGTTCAAGTTATTTTCTTTTCTCTTTTCTTTGTTTTATTTCAGTTCATGTTAGATTATGTATTAGTTCTTAGCGTGACTATGACTATGAGATAAACACTTAATTAGGGCTTTCATATTGAATCGATTGAAACCTTATGTCATGATTTAATGCATTAGTTTGGTTTCTTCTTCACTTGATTAAAATTTATTCAATAATTGATATGAATGTTTGATAGTTAATTAATCACTAATTACCATAATCTATATGATTTCGAATCGAGAATCGAGCTGAGAGATTTGGATATGCTGTAATTGAATAGACATAGGTTAAAATCGCGGACGAAAGTACCCTGATACTTGTGTAGCATTATAGGTTACTATTCTTAATCCTCCTATGTGGTAAATCCTATCATAGAAATATAGAAGGGTTCTGCACTGGAGTTGAGTGATTATATATCCTAACCGGAATATAAGACAGTCTAGTTAACCGCTATCTTAACGTAGAAGAAGAAGTCATTCTAGTTATATTAAGGATTGAATAGAGTGGATATTTGAGGATATTGGAAGCCCTATCTCTATAATAACTGATTAAACCTAAGTAATTTAGTTTAATTTATGCACTTAGTCTTAGCTATTAGATAAAAATACAAACAAATTAACGTTCACCAAATAGAAACCATAGCTTAGATAATCGATACTTGATAACCAGTATCTGAGGATGATATTCGGTCTTACCAGACTATATTACTTGTGAATGATGCGTACGCTTACGTGAGCATTCAAAATATCGCTAATAAGTTTTGGTGTCGTTGCCGGGGACTGACGTACTTTCAATATCGAATAATCTAATCTTATTTCTAATTTGGTTTGTATATATTTGATTATGTTATTTTATTTCTAATTTGGTTTCTCCAGGAACAAGTTTCTAACTTGTTCTGCGAGCATCTTTTTATCACTTTTTGTTCTTTTTCTTATTTTGTAGGTAAAGTTGAAAAAAAATGGACTACTTCTACTATCAGGGGCAGCAGTACTTCGACTACTATTCGCATCATCAGTATCATCAATAGCAATTTAACCCACAGGTTCCACAGGAAGATCGAAATTAGCTGCATGAAGCCTTACTCAGGCTCACCCAGTCCCAGACTCCTCAAGGGCAATTCCAGCAGCCACAGAGTCAGGCCCCATTAGAGGAGTGGGATGAATTGAGAGAAGCATTGTTGAAACTCACAAACGCCCAAACTCAGTTCATGATAGATGTAAGATCCTCTTTACATAACTTGGAGACTCAAGTGGGACAAATTCTGAATTTGGAACCACAAATTGGACAACTGATGGATATGGTACCCATTACACCTCAAGAAATTCCACCGAGTGACCCAGTTACGAGGAGTGGTGAGCAGATGGTGGAACCTGAACCACAACAAGCTGTTGAGGAATTTGGAGAGATAGTTGGTGTAGAGAAAGAAGAGGTCATTGAGGACCACCCTATTGCAGAAGGGACAACACCAAATGTCATTGCTGACCCTAAAAAAGAAAGTCCATATTATGAAGGGCACCCTCAAAAGTTGAGAGATGTAGGGAGTTTCACTGATTCCTACATTATAGAGAGTCTAGAAAACAAGAATGCCTTGTGTAATTGGGGGATAATCTTAGATATGAGGCACTTGTTTGAAAAAAGTGTTGTAGGAAAAGTGAGACATGCAACAATGACTGTGCGGATTGCAAGCAGTTCGCAGAAGGATCCACTGGGCACTAGTAAAGGTTAACTGCGTCCGGCTAAAAGACGTTAAAGACAACGCTACTTGGGAGGCAACCCAATGTTTAAATTATGCAATTTAGTTTAAATAGAACAGTATCACTTTTGATATTTTTGTTGTGTTGTGATGCCAAGTGAAGGAATCGGAGAATGAGCATGAAGAAAAGGGTGGAAAACACAGAGTCGAGTCAGCACCGCGGTGCCAATCTGCAGGACTGCGGTGCCGAACGTTCAGAGAGGCCCCAGTACTTTAGGCACCGCTGTGCCACTATGCAGAACCGCGGTGTCGATTAGCGACTTCCGAAAAAATAAAAAGGCCCTAAATCGCCAAATATCCTCCCATAGATATCGTCTCAGTGCAGTATCCGCCGCCACCACCACCATTTTAAACTGATGTATGTCTGTAAGTCGTCCCTTTTTAATTTTTGAGTCTTTTACACATTTGGGACAATGTGTAGTTTAAGTTTGGGGGGAGTTCTTATCTTATTTTTATTTTTGTGTGTCTACTTTTGAGTCTTTTGTTTGTTGTTTTGTTCTATATGAGTCAATTTTTGTTATGAGTCATGCATGCTGTAATTACTTGAAACGCCTAGTGAACTAAGTGGGATAATGTAATGGAATGAGAAACTAAAATCTGTGTGCTTAAGTTAGATATGTCAAAAATCATGAAAACCTGATTATTTGGAGTATTTTGTGCTTAGCCTGTGTGTTGTCAATTGTGAAAAACATCTATGAGTCTGATTGCTTGTTATTTGAGGTGAAATAGTTAGGATGTACATGTTAGGAAGATGATTCAGGCATTTATTTGATAGCACTTCTTATCATTCATTACCTACCCTGACAATAAATTGTATTCCTAGTCAGCCCTTTGAGCCTAAAATAAAAGTTATCTCCATATTCTCTTGTGTGCCATAAGCAGTAATTGAAGATAGGGATGAAAAGTGTGAAAAAGAAATACAAAAGAGAGTGAAAAATTGATGCACCACAATTAATATATATATATATATATATATATATATATATATATATATATATATATATGCAAAAGTTTAAGTTTGGGGGTGCTTATGTGAATATATTTCATGCTCTCAACCAAAAAGAAAAGAGGGGAATGATAGGTATGAACTGAAAAGGGTACCAAAAAGAAAGACAAAATGGTTTAATGAGAAAAAAAAAAGCTTATGGTACGTAAATTGAACCTAAATGCCTAATCTTACCTACCCCTGCCTAAGCCTACATTACAACCCTAAAAAGCCCTGAAGATCTC
The DNA here is from genome assembly GCA_029844215.1 of Przewalskia tangutica. NCBI lineage: Eukaryota > Viridiplantae > Streptophyta > Magnoliopsida > Solanales > Solanaceae > Przewalskia > Przewalskia tangutica. Next base: position 87,301,744 of record CM056734.1, read on the forward strand.
TAGTATGTATGTCCATGATTAGTGGAGAATAACAAGTAAACAGACCCATGTAACTTTGAAAAAGAACTAAAAGAAATTGACATGCATAAGTTAGGTATTCATGCGTCCATTGATTGTGATTGAAATGAATTTGTGAAATATCTGACTTGAAATTCTAGATTGCTTAATTCATGCTATATATGTTCCTACATATTATCCCAACTGACATTCATGTGTTTCTAAGTAACCTTGTGCAACTGCGTGATTTGAGTCTTTTGTTTTTGTTTCTGTGTTCTTATTTTGATCTTTGCTCGAGGGCGAGCAAATGTTAAGTTTGGAGGTATTTGTTAGGCGTATTTTGTATACGTTTTTTGAGACATTTTTAGTTAGTATTTTCCCATTTTCGTTCAAATAAGTATCATGTTAGGTTATTTTTCCTTCTTTTGAGTCACAACGGTGCAAAAAAAAAGCAAAATGGCGAAAAAGAGCGAGAATTTGGTAGAAAATGTGCCCCCGAGGCAAAAAGGATGAAAGTTGGCAAATCAGGACGGAGGATTTTCAGCACCGCTGTGCCAATATGCAGAACCATGGTGCCATTATTACTGAGAGACTGCAGGACTTTCGGCACCGCGGTGCCAGGCGGCAGGACCGCGGTGCCGAGGCAGAAAATCATGTTCTGGGCCGAAATTTGACACGTTTCAGGGTCCACAATGCAATATTTCCCAACTATATAATCCCTAAAACCCTAACCTTATGGGGCAGCTGGGAATCCTTGTACATATTGCACAACACAACTCTTGGAGGCATCAAGATTGGAGAGCTAGTTCAAGTTATTTTCTTTTCTCTTTTCTTTATTTTATTTCAGTTCATGTTGGATTCTGTATTAGTTCTTAGCGTGAATATGACTATGAGCTAAACACTTAATTAGGGCTTCCCTATAGAATCGATTGAAACCTTATTTCATGATTTAATGCATTAGTTTGGTTTCTTCTTCACTTGATTAAGATTTATTCAATAATTGGTATGAATGTTTGATAGTTAATTGATCACTAATTATCATAATCTATATGATTTCGAATCGAGAACCGAGAGGAGAGATTTGGATATGCTATAATTGAATAGACATAGGTTAAAATCGCGGACGAAAGTACCCCGATACTTGTGTAGCACTATAAGTTATTGTTCTTAATCCTCATATGTGGTAAATCCTATCATAGAAATATAGAAGAGTTTTGCACTGGGGTTGAGTGATTATATATCCTAACCGGAATATAAGACAGTCTAGTTAACCGCCATCTTAATGTAGAAGAATAAGTCATTCTAGTTGCATTAAAGATTGAATAGAGTGGATAGTTGATGATATTGGAAGCCCTATCTCCATCATAACTGATTAAACCTAAGTAATTTAGTTTAATTTCTTTACTTAGTCTTAGCTTTTAGAAAAAAATACAAACAAATTAACGTTCACCAAATAGAAACCATATCTTAGATAATCGGTACTTGATAACCAGTCTCCGAGGATGATATTCGGTCTTATCAGACTATATTACTTGTGAATGATGCATGCGCTTGCGTGATCATTCGAAATATCGCTAACAATACCTTTTTCTTCTCAAACGAGCACAACACTTACAACGGTTTCAGATACAACAAGATAAACTAACAAGAGTTATCATTCCTCTTGTCTTGCGAGAAGGGGCGGATTTTTCAGATATCTTTTTAGTTCCTTCAGCGCCTGTTGGCATTCCGGGGTCCATTGGAAGTCTTTTTTTACTTTATCAGGCTGAAGAATTTTTGACATCGCTCAGATGAACTCAATATGAACCTCCCGGTCATAGTTATCCTTCCGGTTAATTGTTGTACTTCTCGAGCACTACTGAGTACATTTGGTATTATATTTGATTGCCCAGATATGATCTGGATTAGCATCGATGCCCCTATTCGATACTATGAAGCCCAGGAACTTTCTCGAACCCACCCCGAAAGCATATTTCTCCAAATTTAGCTTGAGGTTATAATCGTGGATAATATCAAATACTTCCTACAAATGCCTAATATGTTTCTCTGTTTTCAGGGACTTAATGATTATGTCATCTAAATAAATTTTCATGCTTCGACCCAACTGATGTTGGAACATCCATTGAGTCAATTCATGGAAAGTGGTCCCTGTATTTTTTAAGTTGAATGTCATGACATTATAACAGTAAGTCCCGTGCTCCATTATGAACGAAGTATTTTCCTGATCCACTGGGTCTAACTGTATTCAGTCAAACCCCGTGGACATATCTAAGAAGCTGAGTAGCTCATGCTCGACCACCACATCGACAATGTTGTTCAGGCGGGGCATGGGGCACGAGCTCCTTAAACATGCTTTGGTTAAATCTTTTAACTCTAAGAACATTTGAAAAGTGTCAGGTTTCTTAGGGAGTACCACAACGTTTGCTAGCCAGTCTGGATACTTGCCTCTACGACTGCTCTCGATTTGAGAAGTCGAGCCACTTATTCTTTGACAAATTGACTCCGCTTTGCTGACATCAGGCACCTTATCTGTTTAATTGGTTGACATTCCGGATTGATGCTCAGCTTGTGAATAGCCAATTCAAGGGGCACACCTGTAAATCTGACCCTGACCAAGTGAAGCTGCTAATGTTCTTATTCAAAAATTCAATTAAGTTTTCCCAGAGCTCGGGGTTCAAACCCGAGCCCAGGTATACTTAATCCTTGGGGAGGTTTGGATGATAGGAGGTTAGTTCAAGATCTTCAGCCGTGGATCTTTCTGCATTCGACTCGTCTAGTGTGATGAATCCTCATGGTATCTGATCAGTCAGATCCTCTAAACATAGGCCTTCAATCGGCTTTTTCGCTCGATTTCTAAGTTGGTCCCGGAATCAGATATTTGTGATAACTAGCTATTGTTTCCAATTGGTTTACCTTTCTCAGTGACTAAAGTGATTTCCGTTCGATCATGTTCTGCGTCTCTCTGTACTTTATCTATCCCCTAAGGTGTCGGGAATTTTATGACCTGATGAAAGGTAGATGAGACTACCCTCATGTCGTGTATCCAGGGCCTCCCGATTACCAGATTATAAGGCATTCTTACTTCGATGTTGTCGAATAGAGCTTTCAGCGAAACTCCCTTTACATGGGTGACCAACTCTATCTGCCCTTAGGTTGTTTCACTAGATAAGTTGAACCCGGTCAAGTCCTCTGCTACCGGGATCATCTTCTTCATTAGTTGCATCTCCTTGCTTACGTAGAGTTGCACTACGTTCACAATGCTACCTAGGTCAACAAGCAGACACTTAACGTTAAATTGAAATATTTTGATAAAGATTACTAGAGCATCGGAGTATGGGTCCTCAATGATTTTACTTGTTATTTCACTGAATTTGATGGGGTCTTCATGCTCATCCCTTCTTTTTTTTTCTAGATGGGTATGGCTCCTCATTTTGCTGCCTTTGGGATACCGCTCCAATAATTTCTCCTTCAGCGATCATGTTTATCACCCCTATTGTGTTGGGCGTTCTTGTGAAGTCCCAATCTTTTTTTCTCGGGCATACTTGGACCGACTTCTAAAGAACTCCTTCAAGTGCCCTCTCCTCAGCAAGTCTGTACCTCATACTGTAAGTTCTTGCAATCCTCTATCGAATGGCCCGGGATCCCATGTAACTCACACCAAAGGCCTACGTCTGAACCTCGTTTGTTCGGGTTGGACCGAGTTGCCACTGAGAATCGGACTTCCTTCATGCTTTTCATTGTCATGATTAGATCCATAACATCTACATTATAGTTATAAGATGCCACACTCGGTGGTCTCGAGTCATTCATAGACTTTTTCTCTGGCATCTCTCTGTATATCCCCACAGACGGCGCCAAACTATTTTTAGGTGAAAATTAATTCTAACAAAAAACATAGTTAGAGATTTGTATTTTAGAGTTTAAAGACAAGTGAGTTGTATCCAATTCGGAGAACCCCTCGAAGAGTATGGTATGGTGTGTTAGGTGACGGATAAGTAAACGACTAAATGGATAAGTAAATGGTATGAACAAGTAAGTTATGATTCAGAAATAATAAAGGAATAATATCAAACAAGTGCCTCTTTTCGTTTATTGCTTTCATAGAGAATAGAGCTTAGATTACAAGTGTGAAGATGATATAATGTGTTCTTCCTTCTCTTCTAAATCTCACATATATAAGACAAAATTAGACTATTATACCCCTCTAAAGTTATGACGATGTTAGCGTGCTGATGTCATTGCATCCATGTGCGTCGCGACGCTCTAATCTAAGAGATTTGATGTGACAGAAGTTGTTGGGAGTGAAAGACAGTTGTGTGAAGACTTCCGAGCCATTGTAATATCCGAATACGCTAATCCACCCGGGGACGTCTTTACCCGATACATCTTTTTTTATATTTAATGGTACGATGACTTAATTTCTCCATACAAAATAATATGTTTCAGAAGAAAAACCTGAATTTCATTTGATCATTGAATAAACCCTATATTAAAATATAATAAAAGTCCATAATGTCTATTCAATCAAATCATCAGATACATCTACCGTTAAAATGCTAATAAAGCAAATAACAGTTTCAGTCCGATCCTGACCCGGCCCCGACCCGACCCCGCCCGTCCCACCCCGATCCTCCTAAAAAATATTACGGTGTCGGGATTCAAAATCGGTACGGGACTTGGGCTAGTCTCGCCCGGGCCCATCCCGCTTCGCCCCCCTTCCCCGACCCTGTCTTGATCTCGATCTCCCCCTTTGCAAAACTATCCGTTGCAACAACGACCAAATTTATGTCGTGAGACTTTTAAAAGATCTATTAACTCCATCTTTTCCTAATCATTTTCATATAAAATTTGTGTCTCATATTTATAACTTAGTTGTAAAAGATGGTCTATCACTTTTTGAAGACATTCTTAATAAAGTATAATATGCTATAAACTTTATTTTTAGAAGTAATTAAATACAAAGAAAAAAAGAATATAAAAAAACTTGTCATGATTGTGGATTATCTTTTAGAAAAATTCTTGAAGAAGTAGCGACTAGGTGGAATTCTCTATATGAACAACTACTTGTTTCTTACGATTATATAAGACCTATAACTTTATTTTTAACGCCCACAATCGAAATCCAAGTGATATGCTTATAGATAATGATTGGGAAAAAAATTTAGTAGTCATTGGATTTTTAGAGAATTGTTTTCAAGCAACTAAAGAATTTTCTTGTATATATTATTATACTATTTCAACTATGTTATTTTACATAGCTCTAATATTTTTGTTACTTAGTGAATATATGAAAAAACCATCTTATAAGGCACCTATTAAAAAAATGTTTATCAAATTTAATTTTTTCTCTATTCCCACTATTTATATTATTGGTGTTGTATTAAATCCGACTATTAAAATAAATGGTTGTAAAACACTTATTGAAACGATTTATGATTGTATATAGACGGATCGGGATTTGTTTTTTTTTTTTGCCACTTAATTTAAAATATATATATATATACTTCAATAATTGAACAAGATAGTGTAATAAAAATACTCAAAACCTATTTTTGTGCCTCTTATATTATATAATAGAAATATGATTTTTTTGTAATACAATTTCAAAATTGCAACTTTGTGGTGTTCAAAAGTTACAAATGACATAGTAAAATGACAATTAAAAATATTACATATGCAACCATACTTTTTCGAATTTTCTCACAATGTCTTGAGGATCTTCTGTTGGAATTGGAATTTGTTTGTCAAATTCTTCAACGTCGCTTCCTGTTCGAAGATAAAGTTGTAGTTGTAGTCTTCTTTTTCGTTGATCTCCGGTTGTCCGCATCTTCTACGCTCCGCTCGAATTCAGTCTCTGAATAAAACTGTAATCTCCAATGTGTCTCCAGCCAAAGAATGTATGTGCTCTCCTATTTGAAATCTTCCCGCAGTTCAGACGATGTTGATGACACTTGAATGTTCAACACATCTTGGGTCATCTTTGATAATGTCGGAAATGTCTTCTCATTCCCCTTCAGTATTTCAGCAAGTCTTTCTGTCCTTCATCATTGACAATTAATTCATATGGTACAACACCCGGCAAAACATAAACATCAAATTCGCTAACTTGTGAAGAAGTTGAACCACTATACATTTTATTTCTAAGGCCTTGAATACTAGCAGCATAAACCACATGTTTTTATAAGGTTGTAGCGAAGTAGTAGAAGATGGTACAGCCGGTTGATTATTTATACTTTTCTCTTGGCAATATGTATATACTTTTTTGCATTCCGTGTGTATGCTAGACGTAACTTCTTCTTAGTTGGTGTTTGAGTTGGTTCTTCAGTTGGGTCCGTTGGAAGTACTTCTATACAATCATAAATCATTTGTACAAGTGTTTTACAACAGTCTACTTTAATAGTTGAATCTAATACAACACCAACAATATAAATAGTGGGAATAGATTTTTTTAAAAAATTTATAAATATTTTTTCAATAGATGCCTTATAAGTTGGTTTTTGCATATATTCATTAAGTAATAAAAATATTAGAGCTATATAAAATAACATATTTGAAATAGTATGATAATAAATATTGGAAAATCCGTTAGTAGCTTGATAAAAATTTTCTAAAAATCCATTAAGTTCTACAATTTTTGTTCAATCATTATCTAAAAGCATATCCCTTGAATTTTTATTACGGGCGTTCAATAATAAAGTTATAGGTTGTATATAATCTTAAGAAACAAGTAGTTGTTGTGACACCCTATTTTCAACCGTAGTCGGAAACGGGATTACTGCTACATGGTTGGATTCCTGAAATGCATTTTAAAGGAGTCGCCACCTAATTATTATAGTGAATTAGGACACTAAAAGTGTAGCATAAAATACTACGAATGATCTCCATTTTTTAAAGGTCTGTGAAACTATGTGAGATTCTAGGTAAGGGTTCTTTATTATCCTAAAGGGAAGGGGTTAGGCATCCTAAAGGATCCGCTAACTTGCGGTTGTCCATTCAAACTTAGGTTTAAAATTATTGTGCTAGCATGCAATCTATAATTCTAAAAGTGTTCTAATTATTAAACTAACCAAGAGATATTTAAACTAGGCATGCAAATATTTAAAATAGATATATATTTAACAAGATAGTAATAAAAGCAAATAATCATAAAAGATGTAATGAAGATAAATTAGCAACATTTCGCTTTTATTTCATTTTATGCGAATGATTTAACTTTAAAAGGCTTCCGTACTGCAAAAGACACTTAGTAGAAGAGTTAGTAAATGATAAATAAATTACCAAACAAACACAATATATGTATATATATATGTAAAATATATTGTAAAAGATATATTTTTATATAGTGTGGGCTCAGCTAGTGTTATGCCAAGAATACTAAGACATGAGAAGCCAATATCGCTACGGTTCATGGCCGACTACTCCGTGAACGATACTATGCATTCTCGTCTAATCTTTTCACTTTCCTCCTCGCCACATATTCCGTCACTTACCACGGGGCCTCCGGATCGACGGATAAATCCTTCAGAGGCCTGTAGTATCAAATTCAAAATCGTGAAATATCAAGTGTAATAACTTGTTCAAAAATCAAGAAATACCAAGTGTAGCATTTGTTCTAAAATCGCTTTAACAAAGTAAATAAAGGCGAAATCACAAAATCAGTCCCGAAATAAGAACAACGTGATGATGGTAAAACAAACAAAACTACCGTAAGATACCCAATAACAGAGTCATTAACAGTAGTAAAAGCTGCACGAATGCACACGCCGGAGTATTTTCCAGGCAAAACAGTGAACGATGGTCGACGGAAAATTCGAAGCTTCGCCGGAGTTTTACTCCGGCGTATTACCAAAACAAGAAATCAAAACAGTCCGTCAACCAACAGATTCCAAGAAATAAAAACCAAACAAACGTCTCCAACAAGACCAGAATATCAGAAAATCAGTCCAAAATAGAGATAAGAGCGCCGGAGTTTTTAAACTCCGGTAGGTACTAGAGAAATCCGAAAATCAGTCTAGCATAGCAAACAACAATAATAGCAACAAAATGAAGAAACAATCAGAAGGCGTCACGAGTTTAAATCCGACAAGGTTCAGCGTTACCAACAGAGAGAGGCAGCAGCGGCGTCGCTTCCACGGCGAGGTCGCCGGAGCGACGCCACCGCAGTGGTCTGGATGTGGGATAGTGGTTTGCTGGACAGATGGGTTCACCGGATATGGTGGTTCGGTAATAACGGGGTTCGACAGTGAGCAGGTCGACGGGTTTTGAGGAGTGGGAAAGGCGAGATGGTGATGGTGGTGTTCGTCGCCGGCGAGGGCAGTGACGGTGACGGGAATAGGTGAGGGAGATGAGTGGAGAGGGAGAGGGCAGGGGTAGGCTGCGGGGTGTTTAAAAGGGATTTCGCCGGAGTTTTTAGAACTCCGGCGAAGGCGGCGAGGGGCGGCGAAGTGCGGCGGCAAGGGAAGCTGAGGGAGAAATGATTCTCCCTTCTTTTTTTTTTAAAATCTGAACGTTGGCTTGTGAACCTTGGCTTGTGAACGTTGGCTGCCCCCCCTTTAATGGGGTAAGGTTTAATAAATAGGGGGGTAGATTAGGGTTTGGTATTTTAGGGGGGAAATGAAAAGTGGGGTTTGAAATTTAAAAGATGGGGGGGAAAATAAGAGGGGGTGTTTGGATGAAAATAAAAATGGTGTTGGATTGAAATGATTCGGATTGAGTCTCGTACTGGACTGGTTTGACAAAATGCGACGCGAGTTAATTATTTAAAAGAAAAATTATTTAAAAAGATGCAAAATTATTAAAATGCAAATGCCGACGCAAAAATGCAATATTTAAGACATGTTTAATGTCTGATTAAAATTAAAGCAGGATGTCAATTAATTATTTAAAGAGATGCAAAATATTATTATAATAGAAACATAATATTAACAAAAACATAATGCTTAAATAAAAATAAAAAAGATGCAATGTCATTTTGTGAATAAATAAACATAGAATATTATGTAAAAATATGCAAAAATAACGATTAAAATGTGGTGTGCTAAAATACTTAAAATTGCACGAAATATACAACAAACGGGTCAAAATTGACTGTCAACAACATGTCCCTCTTTGTACGGAGATGATGGAAGAGTCTTCGGACAAAGATGTTGACTCATAGCCAATTTTGTCCTGTTTTATAAACCAGAATTCAAAAGTAGGGATTGATGCAGACTCAGAATTGTCCCAGTGTCGAATTATGATGACACTGGGTCATTGCGATGCTAAAGTAAAAAGTAAAGCTGATGCAGATTAAAAAAATGTCCCAGTGTCGAATTATGATGGCACTGGGTTGTTGCGATGCTGAAAATTAAGGCAGGGCGGATGCTGATTCAAAATTTGTCCCAGTATCGAATTATGATGACACTGGGTTCTGGCGTTAGAAAATTAAACCACAGCGGGAGCAGATTTAAAATTTGTCCCAGTGTCGAATTATGATGACACGGGGGTCATCAAGGCCAGGATGCTGGAGGAGAGCGGATCGACATTCGAGGTACAAATTGCTTCGGTTCGCCGTAAGAGGTAGTTCCACGTTGTGCTCCTGTTCCGGTATGCTAAGACTTAAACAAACGGTTAGTGCATAATTGTTAAGGCAAAATGATAACGCATGAATTTATAAGCAATGTAACTGTGTGAGTAGAAAATGCTATCCTGCGAAAATGTGATGCTCACAGCAAATGTCGTGATTTTGCCTTGCAGACGCGTTGCGATCGTGAAGCGGATATGTTGTCTTTATCGCAATCGCTCGTAAACTAAAGCTCAAGAAAGAGTTAGTGCATAACTTCTAAGACAGAGTAATAAAGCATGAATAAGAAATGTAATTTTTTAAGAGTAGAGGAAGTGTCCTTGTGTAGATGTGATATCACGACGCCGCCTTTGGGCGAGCGTCGTTTTGATCAAGGCGTCGCTTTTGGACTTGGAGTCGCCGGACTTTGGCGTCGTTTGGACTTTGGCGCTGCTTTCGACTTGGCGTCGTTTGACTGGCGCTTTCTGACTTTGGCGCCGCTTTCGGACTAGGCGCCGCTGACCGGCGTCGCTTTCGGACTTGGCGCCGCTTTCGGACGCGTGGCGTCGCTTTCTGACGTGGCGTCATTTTCGACTAAGGCCGTTTCTGACTTGGCGTCGCTTTGACGTGGCGTCGCTTTCTGACTGGCGCCATTTTCGGACGTGGCGTCGCTTGACTTACGTCGCTTGGACTTTGGCGTCGTTTACGACGTGGCGTCGCTTTCGACTTGGCGTCGCTTTGGACGTGGCGTCGTTTCTGACTTGGCGCCGTTTGACGTGGCGTCGTTTCGGACTTGGCCGCTTTCTGACTTGGCGCCGCTTTCTGACGTGGCGTCGCTTTCGACTTGGGCCGCTTTCGGACGTTGGCCGCTTTGACGTGGCGTCGTTTGACGTGGCGTCGCTTGACTTGGCGTCATTTTCGTGACGCGGGCGTCGTTTCAGACTTGGGCGCCGTTGACGCGGGCGTCGTTTTCGACTTGGCGCCGCTTTCGACCGGGCGCCGTTTTTGACGTGGCGTCGTTTTGGACTTGGCGTCGTTTTGGGCGTGGCGTCGTTTCGACTTGGCGCCGTTTTGGACGTGGCGTCCGATAACGTTGTTGCACGGACGTATTGCCGCCGCCTCAGAGAATAAATGCTCCTGCAAGCTAAGCTTGAGAAAAAGTTAGTGTATAACTGTTAAAACAGAATGATAAATATATGAGAAAGGCAATTATGTGGGTAGAGATGACGTCCCTGATATGCCAGATGATGTGAATGCTGAGATGTTGTAATGATGTCTTTGTTGTGCGTTTGTGCACTGCATGGATTGCAATTTGACTCTAGGCCCGAGCTGATGCGCTAGACTTTGCTGTGGGATTTGATTGTTGATGTCTGTCTGCTTTTGCTAACATGAAGAACCGGCGCTCAAAGAAAATTTGTGAGTTTGAGGGGGGGTGGTTGATTCGCATTGACTTTGTAGTTTTGATTCTCGATGCTCGGACGTCTGCCTTGTTTGGACTCATAACCCCTGCCTGGTTTCCTACCTTGTCCCAGTTCTGAATATTCAAAGGGCGTTTGGCCTAAAGTGGGTCTCAAAGGGGTTGTTTTGTATATTATGTGTATTTTCATTATTTTCAAAATAAGAGAAGGTTTCCTAAAGGTGTGACCGAAGCCGATTTAGGCCGCCTACGTATCCTCATGAAGGAATCAGGTCATGACGTAGTTCATTACAAGCGAAATTGGGTGAAATTAAAATTTCTAAAGATGGGACCGAAGTCGAAACGGCCGCCTACGTATCCTCCAAGGGAATCAGGTCAAACGTAGTTCCAAAATGTGACTAAATTTGAGAAGACCATTGTTTGAGATATGGGCTTTCCGTGTATCGCGCTGATAATGCAAGGGATAACACAGCCCCAGAAAACCAAGCTAGTATAGCTCGTAAGTAATACTAAACGAATGCGCAAAGTTGAAGTAGCAAAATACTGTAGTAAAGTGCACATAGCTGAAAACAACAAACATTACAATAGCAAGCAGACTATATAGATATCAAATGCGCGTCCTAGCATGTTTGGGACCTCTTTATGCCAGAGGTAGGCCTAAACGTCACATATGCGAGGTTGTGATAGATTTGTCCAAGTCGTCCAACTGTAATGTTTTTGTTGGGAATGGCGACCAAATGACGGTGCACTTTTCCCAATTTTGGCATGTCATGTTTAGGCTTGGATTTGTCTATCATTGTCACGCTACACACATTATGCTAATGGGTCGTTGGGTTGTGAAACCCGTCGACAAGTTTTGGTGTTTTCCTAATTGTGGCGTCGATACCAGGGATCAACCCACCTAAGATAAATGCATGCATGACTTAAACATAAAGGGTGGTATAGCTCTATCCTAAGTTTCTAAGATTTGGCTTCACTAGACACAAGGTTCCCGAGCGGACTACTCGAGTGAGAAGGCTACGCGGCCACCAGTTGGACCGGATTCTCCGCGTCTATGTCAACTCTCCTAAATTTGGGTATTTGAAAGAAGTTTGCGGGTGTGCAAAGCGCACCTCGCGTGTAGTGTGTGATAGTGTTAATTTTCCGTAAGGGAGGAAATATGAGCGGAATGACAGTTTAGGAAAAACATTAACATATAGCAATTAAGACAGCATGCAAATATTCATATGTAAAGCAGAATAATTTAGGCAAAACAATAAAAGCAAATAAGTGTAAAACATAAAGGAAGCAATTTAAGCAAAATAAATAAAATAAAGCACAATAAATTAACCTATGTTTGTTATGGTTAAGAACCTAAATATCCCCAGCAGAGTCGCCATGCTGTGACACCCTATTTTCAACCGTAGTCGGAAACGGGATTACTGCTACATGGTTGGATTCCTGAAATGCATTTTAAAGGAGTCGCCACCTAATTATTATAGTGAATTAGGACACTAAAAGTGTAGCATAAAATACTACGAATGATCTCCATTTTTTAAAGGTCTGTGAAACTATGTGAGATTCTAGGTAAGGGTTCTTTATTATCCTAAAGGGAAGGGGTTAGGCATCCTAAAGGATCCGCTAACTTGCGGTTGTCCATTCAAACTTAGGTTTAAAATTATTGTGCTAGCATGCAATCTATAATTCTAAAAGTGTTCTAATTATTAAACTAACCAAGAGATATTTAAACTAGGCATGCAAATATTTAAAATAGATATATATTTAACAAGATAGTAATAAAAGCAAATAATCATAAAAGATGTAATGAAGATAAATTAGCAACATTTCGCTTTTATTTCATTTTATGCGAATGATTTAACTTTGGGGTGCGCCTCCGGGTACCTGCAAAAGACACTTAGTAGAAGAGTTAGTAAATGATAAATAAATTACCAAACAAACACAATATATGTATATATATAGATATATATGTAAAATATATTGTAAAAGATATATTTTTATATAGTGTGGGCTCAGCTAGTGTTATGCCAAGAATACTAAGACATGAGAAGCCAATATCGCTACGGTTGCGGTCGACTCGCCTCCTGGTGAACGATACTATGCATTCTCGTCTAATCTTTTTCACTTTCCTCCTCGCCCACATATTCCGTCTCACTTACCACGGGGGCCTCCAGATCGACGGATAAATCCTTCGTAGGCCTGTGTAGTATCAAATTCAAAATCAGTAAAATATCAAGTGTAATAACTTGTTCAAAAATCAGTAAAATACCAAGTGTAGCATTTGTTCTAAAATCAGTTTAACAAAGTAAATAAAGGGGCGAAATCGTCAAAATCAGTCCCCGAAATAAGAACAACGTGACAGTGGTAAAACAAACAAAACCACCCGTAAGATACCCAATAACGAGTCATTAACGAGTAAAATCGCACGAATGCACGCCGGTATTTTCCAGCAAAACAAATGAACGATGGTCGACGGAAAATTGAAGCTTCACGAGTTTTACTCCGCAGATACCAAAACAAGAAATCAAAACAGTCCGTCAACCAACAGATTCCAAGAAATAAAAACCAAACAAACGTCTCCAACAAGACCAGAATATCAGAAAATCAGTCCAAAATAGAGATAAGAGCGCCGGAGTTTTTAAACTCCGGTAGGTACTAGAGAAATCCGAAAATCAGTCCAGCATAGCAAACAACAATAATAGCAACAAAATGAAGAAACAATCAAGCGCCGCGGAGTTTAAATCCGGCAAGTTCGCCGTTACCAACAGAGAAGGCGGCCGCTTCACGCCGGCGAGGTCGCCGGAGCGACGCCACCGCAGTGGTCTGGATGTGGGATAGTGGTTTGCTGGACAGATGGGTTCACCGGATATGGTGGTTCGGTAATAACGGGGTTCGACAGTGAGCAGGTCGACGGGTTTTGAGGAGTGGGAAAGGCGAGATGGTGATGGTGGTGTTCGCCGCGAGGCGATGACGTGACGGAATAGGTGAGGAGATGAGTGGAGAGGAGAGGCGCGGTAGGTGCGGGTGTTTAAAGGGATTTCACGAGTTTTTAGAACTCCGGCGCGCGAGGCGCGGCGCGGCGAAGGCGAGGAGAAATGATTCTCCTTCTTTTTTTAAAATCAACGCGTTGGCTTGTGAACCTTGGCTTGTGAGCGTTGGCCCGCCTTTAATGGGGTAAGGTTTAATAAATAGGGGTAGATTAGGGTTTGGTATTTTAGGGAAATGAAAAGTGGGGTTTGAAATTTAAAAGATGGGGGGGAAAATAAGAGGGGGTGTTTGGATGAAAATAAAAATGGTGTTGGATTGAAATGATTCGGATTGAGTCTCGTACTGGACTGGTTTGACAAAATGCGACGCGAGTTAATTATTTAAAAGAAAAATTATTTAAAAAGATGCAAAATTATTAAAATGCAAATGCCGACGCAAAAATGCAATATTTAAGACATGTTTAATGTCTGATTAAAATTAAAGCAGGATGTCAATTAATTATTTAAAGAGATGCAAAATATTATTATAATAGAAACATAATATTAACAAAAACATAATGCTTAAATAAAAATAAAAAAGATGCAATGTCATTTTGTGAATAAATAAACATAGAATATTATGTAAAAATATGCAAAAATAACGATTAAAATGTGGTGTGCTAAAATACTTAAAATTGCACGAAATATACAACAAACGGGTCAAAATTGACTGTCAACACTGTCTATATTTGTGAAGCGACTGCTGGTTACTCTTAAAAACTGTCCTTGTGCTAGTAGACTTCTAGATAATGCGGTTGGCTTGACAAAACTGGTTGTGCATTCAGATTTTCCACTTCTACCAGGAAAATTCCTCCAGGACAGTGTGTAATATACCCATTCTTCTAAATCCTTCAATACCCAGACGATATTGGTTCCAGCATCCTATTTATTGAGACAAGCTATATCATGTCAACTAGATATACTTGTATACATGTATCCTGGTTATAAATTCAGATTTCATGCAAGTGTAGTTGAGATGCTAAGACTGCTTAGAAGTTGTTTAAATAAGCTGAACCTCTTTATACTAATTACCCGCATATATGCCTCCCCTTAGGATATTCATGCTTAGCTTATCTTGCTTACCTGAACTGCCTACTAAGATGTATATGTTTGTCTTACTTAGATTTCTAAATTAGTACATCTAGAAAGCCTCCTAAGCAATAGAAATAACTGGTTACTATTGGTTTTGCTACTACTGTTTTGTCGATGCTATTGTTTTGGTGTTGTTGCTGCTGCTGTTTTGGTATTGCTGTTGCTGCTAATATTATTTTGCTACTGTAAATTTGAATCTACTGATGTTATTTTGCTGCTATTTCTTTGGTGTTGCTGTTGTAATTTGTTACCTTAAAGAAGACCCGTAAACTTAAAAATTATTGGTCCTGCCATTTATTACTTTCCGGCTGATTACCAACCTGACCTGTTTCTTGCATTTCGGGTCTGATTATTGTTAAAATGAAGTGATTCATATGTGTTTAGATATTGTGTCCATGATTGCTTGTTATTTGATAAAGAACATATACTAATCCTTATCTTTCTTTATTTTTACATGGCACGCATCGGAGCAAAAAATAAAAAGTCTCACGGCGAGATTCATCGCAAGCCATTTCAAATGGCGACCCGCATTCGCGTTCGCATTCCCGCCTAAACTCCTAGAAAAACAAATAGGACGGAGTCATCCGCTCCAATCCCTTCAATCCCTCATTCTCTCATCTCATCCTTATCTTACTTTATTTGTTATTGTAATTTATAACTTTGTAATTAATAGGATATCTAGAATAATTAGCCTTTAAACATATAAGTGGGGAAGGTAATTTAAAGTTCATCGCTTAACTTACTTGCCTTTTAGGATTGTCATGCATGTCTAATTTTTGCCAAAATAATCTAACTTGCATCACAAAACCAACGATTTGTTAAATCCCTAAACATAACAGATTCCTCCTGAACTCTCAAAAATCATCTTAAAGCATCTCTTATATAATATTGAACGCAGGTAGGCAAGATTAATTTAGCTAGCAGTATACACAATTAGTCCGTAAATAACCTTTGCGTGAACACATAATTAGTCTATAAAGCACCCTAGCATTTAGCACTTTCTAGCATCTTAACATTTTTGCATTCTTAGCCCCTCTTTAAACTTTAGTAACATTTTAACATCTCCCTAGCATTCTTTGTACTTTAGCATATAGCACCTTTGCCCTTTCAATATTTTAAGCACCTTTTAAACATTTTAACATGCTAGCATTCATTTCCTAACATTTTATTAATTATTCAGCACTTTAGCATTTAGCACTTTTAAGCACCTCTTAGCACCTTTAGCACCCTTCTAGAATTTAATACCTTTTAGCAACCTTTAGTATTTTAAGCACTTTTAAACATTCAGCATTTAACTCTTTTATTTACTTATAACACCTTTTTGCCCTTTTTATACTTTAAGCACCTTTTAAACATTTTAACATTTTTTAGCATGTTATTAAGCAGGAAGAGCTTTTATTTTGCATTTTTTTTAACATAATAATTACCCTAGGTTTGGCAGGACAACCGCAGTTAGCGGATCTTAGAGGTGCCTAACCCTTCCCTCTAGATTAATAAAGAACCATTACCCAGAATCTCACTAAGTTTAGCAGACCATAAAGAATGGAGTTAGTGTTGACTTTAACCTAAGTTGACATTTAGGTGTCCTAATTCACCCAAACTAATTAGGTGGCGACTCCGCGAACCCTTTTAGCATTTAGCACCTTTTAAGCACCACTTTAATATTTAGCACCCTTTACTTTTAAAATTAATCCCTTAGCACCTTTTTAAACTTTTAACATCTTTTCTTTAGCATTTTAACACTTTTAATATTCTAGCACTTTTAAGCACCTTTTAGCATTCTTTTGCACTTTAGCATTTTTATTTTATTTTCTAACTTGCATTTTAAGCAGGAGGTTCGCTAGAATAAAGTCGCGGTCGAAAAAGGGCGCGACAGAAATGGCGACTCCACTGGGGACTTTAGGTTCTTGACCATAACAAACCTAGGTTTATTATTGCTTAGCTTTATTTGTTTGTTTTAAATGCCTTAAAATTGCTCGCTTAATTTTGTATGTTTAACTGTTTTAATTGCTATTTGTTTTACTGCTTTCCTTAAAATGGCATTCCGTTCATATTTCTTCCACTCTGGAAATTCACACAATCACACACTACATGCGAGGTGTGCTGGGTGCATCAGCAAAATTCTTTCTTCAAAACCCAAATTTAGGAGAGTTGGTAACATACGTGGAGTGACCGGTCTAACCGGTGGCCGCGTAGCCTTCTCACTCGAGTTGTCCGCTCGGGAACCTTGGCCCGTAAAAGCCAAATCTTAGAAACTTAAGATAGAGCTATACCACCCTTATTTTAGGGCATGCATGCATTTACCTTAGGTGGGTCGGTCCTTGGCATCGACACCACAATTAGGAAGACACCAAACTTGTCGACGGGTTTCTCAACCCAACGGCCAACCAGCATATTATGTGTAGCATGGTAATGACAGACAAATCCAAGCCTAATCATGACATGCTGAAATTGGGAAAAGTGCACCGTCATTTGGTCGCCATTTCCAACAAAGGCATTATAGTTGGACGACTTGGACAAATCTATCATGGCCTCGTATATGTGACGTTTAGGCCTACCGCATAAAGAGGTCCCCCCTGCATGTTAGGAAACGTTTGAATGTGCTATGTGCGATATATCTGTTACATACCTGCAAATTACGTGCTTTATGCTAACACCGTTTGTTGCATTTTTTTTAGAAAGATTTATCATCTCCCCAAAGGTCGATTTGTATTTGACTAAACAATGGCAGAACATCGATATCTCACAAGATCAAAGGCACGGTCCAAATGATACGATTCAAGGGCATCCGAGCGAACGAGCCTGAACTCTTGGATCCTATAGCAAAGCAGGGTCTCGTAAGAGAAAGGCAAGATAGATCCGGTCGAGCGGCCGCCCAAATACCGCAAAGAAATAGCAAACTCGCAGCCAAATCGTAAGGCTCGAAACATCATCAAGTACTGCATCGCAAACAACCAAAACAGTCAAAATCCTCCAAATTACTACCAGTACCCTCTTACTACATATCCCATTCAGCCAATATACAATGCACTCATACATCCCACACAAAACCAAATTATGCTCCAGCCAAACACAAACCAAAGGCCACCACAAACCCACTTTTGCAATGCATACGACAACCCCTTACGATACCCATCCGTGCATACGCCACAGCCAAATTCCCGTTCACTAAACATCTTCAAGCCCCGCATAGGTGTTAAGAGAAAACCAACCAGAACCTATACACCTTTAGCCAAACCCATAGCCCAAGTGTATGAGGAGCTGAAAGCCGCAGGAATACTCCAGCCAATTCCCAGAAATATCCCCAGGCCTACTTCCCGAGGGCACGATAAAACCAAACATTGTGCATACCACTCCTGTCGGCGGGCACGACATCGAAATCGCTACCTCGGGACGAATTGAGGCGTTGATCAAAGAAGGGTAATTCTAAAGGATCCAAATTTCAAATGCATGATAACCCTTTGCCAAACCACGCCACGCTAATGTGCACTGATAACCTTAGATGAGGAATACACTTCGCTATGCCCATTCCGCCTCGAATCACCATTTATCCGAGCATGCACCACGCAGGCCAAGAGAGGGAGATATCGATAGCGAGCATGAAGACCCAACCATCCACGATGCAGAGCATGGCGCGTATTGTTGGACTTGCCCTGTTTTGGTCCGCCAGAGCCCGGATTAGAAAAGCAATTTAGTTTAGCAGAATAATTTAAAAACTCATACTTAAGCTTTAATAATGTTTTCTTTTGTTTTGCTTGTAATGAACTACGTTCGACCTGATTCCCTTGGCGGATACGTAGGCGCCACACCGCTTGGCCCCACCTTTTAGAAAATCCCAATATTCGCCAGTAATGAACTACGTTTGACCCGATTCTCCTGGGGATACGTGGCGCCTAAATCGGCTTCGGTCACACCATTAGGAAACTTTCCCTTCGTTCTGAAAATGACAAGAATACACATAGCCTACAAGCAACTACATCGAGACCCATTTTAGGCCAGACACCCTTTTCAAAACTGGGACCATGTAGGAAACTGCATGGGTTGCAAGTCCAAACAAAGCAGCACACGGATATCAAGCGGACAAGGCGCGGTCAAATGTGAATCGACCCCCAAAACTCACAAATTTGCTTGAGCGCAGTCTTTTCATATTAATGTATGTAAAGTGCAATAAGGCGTAAAATACGGCTAAAAGTTTCTTCAGATAGCGTATGAAGAAAGCAAAGAAAGGCAGAGGATGACAACAATCCAAAGTCCGCAGCGAAAGCAGCAGCAGCAGAAAGGGGCATCAACAATCAGCAGTCAAAGTTCAGAGTTCCGCAACAAAACCTAGCGCATCAACTCGAGCATAAAGTCAAATTGGCAACCCACACATCGCACCCAACAAAGGCATCATGACACCACACCATGCATTTAGCATGTCCGTGCAAGGACAACATCTCAGTATTCATCTCGCATATCAGGGACGATATCTCTACCCATAAAATTGCACTTCTCATATGTATTTATCATTTTGTTTAAGCAGGTATACACTAACGTTTTCTCAAGCTTAGCTTGCAGGAGCATTTATTCTACAGGAGCAGCAGCAACACGTCCAGACAACGACGTGATCAGCAAGTCCACGCAACGACGCCAGCAGCAATACGTCCAGGCAATGACGTTATCAGCACAGCAAGTCTACGCAACGACGCCAGCAGCAACACGTCCAGACAACGACGTGATCAGCAAGTCCACGCAACGACGCCAAAGAAGAATACGCCCGCATAACGACGTTATCGACAAAGAAGTCCACGCAACGACGCCAAGAAGAACACGCCCGCATAATGACGTTATCGGACAAAGAAGTCCACGCAACGACGCCAGCAAAGAATACGCCCAGTGCAATGACGTTATCAAGACAAAGAAGTCCACGCAACGACGCCAGCAGCAACACGTCCAAGCAACGACGCTATCAGCACAACAAGCCCAAAAACGACGCCATCATCAGCATATCACATCCACGCAGGGACGATTTCTATACTCCCGAAATTACATTTCTTACGCATGCTTTATTATTCTGTCTTAGCAGTTATGCACTAACTCTTTCTTGAGCTTTAGTCTACAGGGACAGTTGCAGCAAAGACAACATATCCGCGTTCACAATCGCAACACGTCTGTGCAAGGACGAAAATCACAGCATTCACAACATCGCATCAACACAGCAGACATCACATTTTTGCAGGATAACCTTTCCTACTCACAGTTACATTGTTTTAAAATTATGCATCCTCATTTTGCCTTAACAGTTATGCACTAACCGTTTGTTTAAGTCTTAGCATGCAGGAGCAGGAGCACAACGTGGATTTTTCTCTTACAATAACCTGGCAATTTGTTGGGCCAACCTTCCCAACGATTGGCGTAAGCGCCTCAGCGCCGGTCCACTCGCTCACATCACCATAGAACCCAAAGACTACAAGCCATAGCAAGACACCTGTGTTCAAGCCGCTTATTTTCTTTACTTTTTACAGCCCAAAGTGTCATCATAACTCGACATCGGGACAAATTTTGAGTCCGCGTTAGCCCGCCGTGTTTGACCATGGCACCAAAGGTCGCCATAACTCGACACCGACAATTTGAGTCCGCGTTAGCCCGCCATTGTGTTTAGACCATGGTAGCCCAAAGGTCGCCATAACTCGACATCGACAGATTTTGATTTTTCATACCTTTGTCTACCGCCAAAGATTTTTGCAATTTTGAAGATCGAGACAAAATTGGCTATGAGTCAACGTCTTTGTCCGAAGATTCTTCCATCATCTCCATACAAAGAGGGACAGCTGTTGACACCCAATTTTGACCCTCTCGTCCAGACAGTAGCTATAAAATTACACTAATTTTGCAAAATAATTTTTTATGATTTCTTATAATAAAATGCAACAATAAAATATTAATACATGCATAAATAGATTATTTAATAATAACTTCGCATTTTCTACGTAGAGTATTAAGCATTTAGAGTCTCGCGCCCGCATTAATTAATTTCAAGCTCTGTCGTAATTCTTAATTAATAATAAATACATAAAATAAATAATTTAGCAATGACGTCGTGTCAAGTAGCATAGCCGCATTTATTAATACGCCAGAGAATTTCATAATCATTTGTAATTTAAAATCAATTTTAAACTAATACATGCATTTAATAGCGTCGCATTTATAAAAAGCTTTAAACGATTCTTAAATACCATACTTGCATTTAGCATTTAAATAATTTAATCTAAACTCAATTCAATGTTAATTTAACTTCGCAATAATGCATAATAATTAGTTTTTAAATAATAGCGCCGCATTCTAAAGTATTAAGCATTAATTAAATAGCACGTCCGTCTTTATTCTTTATAATAATTCAAACTCAAACACTAATTAAATAGCACGCCCGCATTTATAACAATTAGGCTAATAAAACACCTAAATAATTTAATTCACCACATTTTAATTAAAACTAACCTAGAACTAATACCCTAATTAATTAGCCCATGCCCATCAGCCCATTCCCTTAAACAAACCACAGCCCAACGAATTCCCTAGCCCAAACCCGTCGACTCCCACGCTCTACTCCCTTTAACGCTCAGCGTTGACCATAAGCCCTCAAATTTCTTCACTTATCCATCGTCCACAATAGAACCTCCAAGAAGAAAACCTAAACCTAAAAGCAACCGCCGCGCTTACCTCGTGACCTTCCCATCGCAGACCAAAGACTCCTAGCCCGACTTATCACGGAGAATCCGGGGTTTTTCCTTTATCCACACAGCGAAGCCAGCTCGCCCTTACCATAACCTGCACAAATCGCACAAAATATCCTTCACAATCTTAGCCAATCAATACGAAATCAGTACAAAATCGCACTAAATCAGCCCTAATTACTTACCAACTTGGAACCCAAAATCCTAACTATAAAGACCAACGCTTGGATATGCAACAAGGGCAGCAATCATCGGTTTGATACTTTCCCCTTTAGCGGCAGTTAAGAACCCAATCGATTGAGGGATTCAGGAGCACGATTCGAAGAGCACAGCGGGAGCAGAGTAGAGCACAGACGACAGAGCACAGAAGGCGGAGCTCAGTAAGGCAGCAATCGCCTTCACGCATGCAAGCAGAGCAGCAGAACACGCATAGAGAGCATCGGAATTGTGGCTCAGCACCTAGACCACTAGCATCACAAGAATAGGTAGTTTGAACCCCCCTGATTTCAATTCCAGCCACAAATCAGCAAACGAACCTCGCCCTTTCATTCGCATCGCAAACCCAAAACCCGTCAATTGGACCGACGACTTGATACGCTGCCCCGGGTCGCTGTCCGGAGAAGGTAAACTCGAATTCTTCTCGTATTTTATTAGTTTATGTTTTATGAGTGTTGATTGCAAATTTGGTTGTCTTTAATTATGTCAGTCTGTTTATTTGGTTGGTATGACTCAGATGTATGTTCTGGTTTGGGTATATCTTTAATAATATGAGTAGTTAGTTTAAGTAGTTTAGATAGTATGTGTCTTTAGTGTCCGCGACCTGCACAAAATATTGTCTCCCAAATGACAATGGAAGTCTATGTTATTGTCCTTCCATGTCTGTTTTGAGTTGATTATGCCTCATCTGCATTAGGCATCATTGAACCTGTCCCTAAATTTTAATCTATGTGTTCCGTTTACTGTCTATATTTGTGAAGCAACTGCTGGTTACTCTTAAAAATTGTCCTTGTGCTAGTAGACTTCTAGATAATGCGGTTGGCTTGACAAAACTGGCTGTGTATTCAGCTTTTCCACTTCTACCAGGAAAATTCCTCCAGGACAGTGTGTAATATACCCATTCTTCTAAATACTTCAATACCTGCACGATATCGTTCCAAAGATCCTATTAATTGAGACAAGCTATATCATATCAACTAGATATACTTGTATACATGTATCCTGGTTATAAATTCAGATTTCATGCAAGTGTAGTTGAGATGCTAAGACTGCTTAGAAGTTGTTTAAATAAGCTGAACCTCTTTATACTAATTACCCGCATATATGCCTCCCCTTAGGATATTCATGCTTAGCTTATCTTGCTTACCTGAACTGCCTACTAAGATGTATATGTTTGTCTTACTTAGATTTCTAAATTAGTACATCTAGAAAGCCTCCTAAGCAATAGAAATAACTGGTTACTATTGGTTTTGCTACTACTGTTTTGTCGATGCTATTGTTTTGGTGTTGTTGTTCTTCTTGCTTTTGGTATTGCTTTATTCGCTAATATTATTTTGCTATCAGAAATTTGAATTCATCGATGTTATTTTGCCGCTATTTCTTCGTGTTCTTTGTTGTAATTTGTTACCTTAAAGAAGACCCGTAAACTTAAAAATTATTGGTCCCGCCATTTATTACTTTCCTACGACACCAACCCGACTGCTTTCTTGCATTTCGGGTCTGATTATTGTTAAAATGAAGTGATTCATATGTGTTTAGATATTGTGTCCATGATTGCTTGTTATTTGATAAAGAACATATACTAATCCTTATCTTTCTTTATTTTTACATGGCACGCATCGGAGCAAAAATAAAAAGTCTCACTACGAGATTCATCGCAGTTATTTCAAATGGCGACCGCATTCGCGTCGCATTCCCGCCTGAAACTCCTAGAAAAACAAATAGGACGGAGTCATCCGCTCCAATCCCTTCAATCCCTCATTCTCTCATCTCATCCTTATCTTACTTTATTTGTTATTGTAATTTATAACTTTGTAATTAATAGGATATCTAGAATAATTAGCCTTTAAACATATAAGTGGGGAAGGTAATTTAAAGTTCATCGCTTAACTTACTTGCCTTTTAGGATTGTCATGCATGTCTAATTTTTGCCAAAATAATCTAACTTGCATCACAAAACCAACGGTTTGTTAAATCCCTAAACATAACAGATTCCTCCTGAACTCTCAAAAATCATCTTAAAGCATCTCTTATATAATATTGAACGCAGGTAGGCAAGATTAATTTAGCTAGCAGTATACACAATTAGTCCGTAAATAACCTTTGCGTGAACACATAATTAGTCTATAAAGCACCCTAGCATTTAGCACTTTCTAGCATCTTAACATTTTTGCATTCTTAGCCCCTCTTTAAACTTTAGTAACATTTTAACATCTCCCTAGCATTCTTTGTACTTTAGCATATAGCACCTTTGCCCTTTCAATATTTTAAGCACCTTTTAAACATTTTAACATGCTAGCATTCATTTCCTAACATTTTATTAATTATTCAGCACTTTAGCATTTAGCACTTTTAAGCACCTCTTAGCACCTTTAGCACCCTTCTAGAATTTAATACCTTTTAGCAACCTTTAGTATTTTAAGAACTTTTAAACATTCAGCATTTAACTCTTTTATTTACTTATAACACCTTTTTGCCCTTTTTATACTTTAAGCACCTTTTAAACATTTTAACATTTTTTAGCATGTTATTAAGCAGGAAGAGCTTTTATTTTGCATTTTTTTTAACATAATAATTACCCTAGGTTTGGCAGGACAACCGCAAGTTAGCGGATCTTAGAGGGTGCCTAACCCCTTCCCTCTAGATTAATAAAGAATCCTTACCCAGAATCTCACTAAGTTTAGCGCACTACAAAGAATGGAGTTAGTGTTGACTTTAACCTAAGTTGACATTTAGGTGTCCTAATTCACCCAAACTAATTAGGTGGCGACTCATGAACCCTTTTAGCATTTAGCACCTTTTAAGCACCACTTTAATATTTAGCAACCTTTACTTTAAAATTAATCCCTTAGCACATTTTTAAACTTTTAACATCTTCTTTAGCATTTTAACACTTTTAATATTCTAGCACTTTTAAGCACCTTTTAGCATCCTTTTGCACTTTAGCATTTTTATTTTATTTTCTAACTTGCATTTTAAGCAGGAGGTTCGCTAGAATAAAGTCGCTGTCGAAAAAGTATGCGCGGCAAATGGCGACTCCACTGGGGCTTTTAGGTTCTTGACCATAACAAACCTAGGTTTATTATTGCTTAGCTTTATTTGTTTGTTTTAAATGCCTTAAAATTGCTCGCTTAATTTTGTATGTTTAACTGTTTTAATTGCTATTTGTTTTACTGCTTTCCTTAAACTGGCATTCCGCTCATATTTCTTCCACTGAAATTCACACAATCACACACTACATGCGAGGTGCCGGGTGCATCAAAGAAAATTCTTTCTTCAAAACCCAAATTTAGGAGAGTTGGTAACATACGTGGAGTGACCGGCCTAACCGGTGGCGTAGCCTTCACTCGAGTCATTCGCTGAACTCAAGGCCCGTAAAAGCCAAATCTTAGAAACTTAAGATAGAGCTATACCACCCTTTATTTTAGGGCATGCATGCATTTACCTTAGGTGGGTCGGTCCTTGGCATCGACACCACAATTAGGAAGACACCAAACTTGTCGACGGGTTTCTCAACCCAACGGCCAACCAGCATATTATGTGTAGCATGGTAATGACAGACAAATCCAAGCCTAATCATGACATGCTGAAATTGGGAAAAGTGCACCGTCATTTGGTCGCCATTTCCAACAAAGGCATTATAGTTGGACGACTTGGACAAATCTATCATGGCCTCGTATATGTGACGTTTAGGCCTACCTCTGGCATAAAGAGGTCCCCCCTGCATGTTAGGAAACGTTTGAATGTGCTATGTATATATATCATTACATACCTGCAAATTACGTGCTTTATGCTAACACCGTTTGTTGCATTTTTGTAGAAATATTTATCATCTCCCCAAAGGTCGATTTGTATTTGACTAAACAATGACAGAACATCGATATCTCACAAGATCAAAGGCACGGTCCAAATGATATGATCGATTCAAGGGCATCCGAGCGGACGAGTCGAACCTCGCTTTGATCCTATAGCAAAGCAGGGTCTCGTAAGAGAAAGGCAAGATAGATCCGGTCGAGCACTCGCCAAATACCGCAAAGAAATAGCAAACTCGCAGCCGAAATCAAGGCTCGAAACATCATCAAGTACTCACATCGCAAACAACCAAAACAGTCAAAATCCTCCAAATTACTACCAGTACCCTCTTACTACATATCCCATTCAGCCAATATACAATGCACTCATACATCCCACACAAAACCAAATTATGCTCCAGCCAAACACAAACCAAAGGCCACCACAAACCCACTTTTGCAATGCATACGACAACCCCTTACGATACCCATCCGTGCATACGCCACAGCCAAATTCCCGTTCACTAAACATCTTCAAGCCCCGCATAGGTGTTAAGAGAAAACCAACCAGAACCTATACACCTTTAGCCAAACCCATAGCCCAAGTGTATGAGAGTCGAAAGCGCAGAATACTCCACCAATTCCTAAATATCCCCAGGCCTACTTCCCGAGGGCACGATAAAACCAAACATTGTGCATACCACTCCGGTGTCGAGGGGCACGACATCGGAAATTGCTACTCCCTCAGGGACAGAATCGAGGCGTTGATCAAAGAAGGGGTAATTCAGCTAAAGGATCCAGCCCCAAATGTGCATGATAACCCTTTGCCAAACCACGGCCACGTCAATGTGCACCTGATAACCTTAGATGAGGAATACACTCCCCTGCCTATGCCCATTCCGCCCTCGAATCAGTCATTTATCCGAGCATGCACCACGCAGAAGCCAAGAGAGGGAGATACTGATAGCAGAGCATGAAGACCCAACCATCCACGATGCAGAGCATGAAGGCGTATTGGTTGGACTTGCCCCTTGTTTTGGTCCGCCTAGAGCCCGGATTAGAAAAGCAATTTAGTTTAGCAGAATAATTTAAAAACTCATACTTAAGCTTTAATAATGTTTTCTTTTGTTTTGCTTGTAATGAACTACGTTCGACCTGATTCCCTTGGCGGATACGTAGGCGGCCACACCGGCTTCGGTCCCACCTTTTAGAAAATCCCAATATTCGCTTGTAATGAACTACGTTTGACCTGATTCCTCACGGGATACGTGGCGCCTAAATCGCTTCCACACCATTAGGAAACTTTCCTTCGCTCAAAATGACAAGAATACACATAGCCTACAAGAACTACATCGAGACCCATTTAGGCCGTACACTTTTCAAAACCGGGACCATGTAGAAACTGCATGTGGGTTGTAAGTCCAAACAGCCGTGCACACTGATATCAAGGACAAGCGCGCGAAGTCAAATGTGAATCGACCCCCCCCCAAAACTCACAAATTTGCTTTGAGCGCAGGTCTTTTCATATTAACGTAAGGTAAAGTGCAACAATAAGCGTAAAATACGCGAAAAGTTTCTTCAGATAGCGTATAAGAAAAGCAAGAAAGGCAGAGGATGACAACAATCCAAAGTCCGCAATAAAGCAACAAAGCAGCAGAAAGGGCATCAATAATCAGCAATAAAGTTCGTAGTTCCGCAACAAAACCTAGCGATCAACTCGAGCATAAAGTCAAATTGGCAACCCACACATCGCACTCCAACAAAGGCATCATGACAATTCGCCACATGCGGCATTTAGCATGTCCGCAAGGACAACATCTCAGTATTCATCTCGCATATCAGGGACGATATCTCTACCCATAAAATTGCACTTCTCATATGTATTTATCATTTTGTTTAAGCAGGTATACACTAACGTTTTCTCAAGCTTATCTTGCAGGAGAATTTATTCTACAGGAGCAGCGAAGAACACGCCCGCATAACGACGCGTGATCGAAGTCCACGCAACGACGCCAAAGAAGAATACGCCCGCATAATGACGTTATCGCAGTTTACGCAACGACGCCAAAGCAGTAAACACGCCCGCATAACGACGTGATCAGCAAGTCCACGCAACGACGCCAAGCAAAGAATACGCCCGCATAACGACGCGTTATCAAGACAAAGAAGTCCACGCAACGACGCCAAGAAGAACACGCCCACACAACGACGTTATCATCACAGCAAGTCCACGCAACGACGCCAGCAGCAATACGTCCAGGCAATGACGTTATCAGCACAGCAAGTCTACGCAACGACGCCAGCAACAACACGTCCAAGCAGCGACGCTATCAGCACAACAAGTCCAAAAACGACGCCATCATCAGCATATCACGCAGGGACGATTTCTATACTCCCGAAATTGCATTTCTTACGCATGCTTTATTATTCTGTCTTAGCAGTTATGCACTAACTCTTTCTTGAGCTTTAGTGTACAGGGACAGCAAAGACAACATATCCGCGTTCACAATCGCAACACGTCTGTGCAAGGACGAAAATCACAGCATTCACAACATCGCATCAACACAGCAGACATCACATTTTTGCAGGATAACCTTTCCTACTCACAGTTACATTGTTTTAAAATTATGCATCCTCATTTTGCCTTAACAGTTATGCACTAACCGTTTGTTTAAGTCTTAGCATGCAGGAGCAGGAGCACAACGTGGATTTTTCTCTTACAGCGAACCGGGGCAATTTGTTGGGGGGCCAACCTTCCCAACGATCGCGTAAGCGGCCGCCGGTCCACTCGCTCCACATCACCATAGAACCCAGCACCACAAGCCATAGCAGTACACCCCAGGTTCAAGCCAGTTATTTTCTTTTACTTTTTGCACCATAGCCCAGTGTCATCATAACTCGACACTGGGACAAATTTTGAGTCCGCGTTAGCCCGCCTTGGTGTTTTGACCATGGCAGCCCAGTGTCGTCATAACTCGACACTGGGACAGCTTTGAGTCCGCGTTAGCCCGCCCTGGTGTTTAGACCATGGTAGCCCAAAGGTCGCCATAACTCGACATCGGGACGATTTTGATTTTTCGCCACCTTGTCTACCCGCCCAAAGATTTTTGCAATTTTGAAGATCGAGACAAAATTGGCATGAGTCAACGCCTTTGTCCAAGATTCTTCCATCATCTCCATACAAAGAGGACAAAGCTGACACCCAATTTTGACCCTCTCGCCCGCATAAAGAGCTATAAAATTACACTAATTTTGCAAAATAATTTTTATGATTTCTTATAATAAAATGCAACAATAAAATATTAATACATGCATAAATAGATTATTTAATAATAACTTCGCATTTTCTACGTAGAGTATTAAGCATTTAGAGTCTCGCGCCGCATTAATTAATTTCAAGCTCACGTAATTTTAATTAATAATAAATACATAAAATAAATAATTTAGCAATGACGCCGTGTCAAGTAGCATAGCCGCATTTATTAATACGCGAGAATTTCATAATCATTTGTAATTTAAAATCAATTTTAAACTAATACATGCATTTAATAGCGTCGCATTTATAAAAAGCTTTAAACGATTCTTAAATACCATACTTGCATTTAGCATTTAAATAATTTAATCTAAACTCAATTCAATGTTAATTTAACTTCGCAATAATGCATAATAATTAGTTTTTAAATAATAGCGCCGCATTCTAAAGTATTAAGCATTAATTAAATAGCACGTCCGTCTTTATTCTTTATAATAATTCAAACTCAAGCACTAATTAAATAGCACGCCCGCATTTATAACAATTAGGCTAATAAAACACCTAAATAATTTAATTCACCACATTTTAATTAAAACTAACCTAGAACTAATACCCTAATTAATTAGCCCATGCCCATCAGCCCATTCCCTTAAACAAACCACAGCCCAACGAATTCCCTAGCCCAAACCCGTCGACCCAAATTCACGCCTCTACTCCCTTTAACGCTCAAAGCTTCATAAGCCCTCAAATTTCTTCACTTATCCATCGTCCACAATAGAACCTCCAAGAAGAAAACCTAAACCTAAAAGCAACCGCCGCGCTTACCTCGCACCTTCCCCATCGCAAAGACCAAAGACTCCTAGCCCGACTTATCACGAGAATCCGGGGTTTTTCCTTTATCCACACAGCGAAGCCAGCTCGCCCTTACCATAACCTGCACAAATCGCACAAAATATCCTTCACAATCTTAGCCAATCAATACGAAATCAGTACAAAATCGCACTAAATCAGCCCTAATTACTTACCAACTTGGAACCCAAAATCCTAACTATAAAGACCAACGCTTGGATATGCAACAAGGGCAGCAATCATCGGTTTGATACTTTCCCCTTTAGCGGCAGTTAAGAACCCAATCGATTGAGGGATTCAGGAGCACGATTCGAAGTGCACAATGAGCAGAGTAGAGCACGACGCAGAGCACGTATATGAGCTCGCGAAGGCAGCAATCGCCTTCACGCATGCAAGCAGAGCAGCAGAACACAGACAGCAGAGCATCGGGAATTAGGGGCTCAGCACCTAGACCACTAGCATCACAAGAATAGGTAGTTTGAACCCCCCTGATTTCAATTCCAGCCACAAATCAGCAAACGAACCTCGCCCTTTCATTCGCATCGCAAACCCAAAACCCGTCAATTGGACCGACGACTTGATACGCTGCCCCGGGTCGCTGTCCGGAGAAGGTAAACTCGAATTCTTCTCGTATTTTATTAGTTTATGTTTTATGAGTGTTGATTGCAAATTTGGTTGTCTTTAATTATGTCAGTCTGTTTATTTGGTTGGTATGACTCAGATGTATGTTCTGGTTTGGGTATATCTTTAATAATATGAGTAGTTAGTTTAAGTAGTTTAGATAGTATGTGTCTTTAGTGTCCGCGACCTGCACAAAATATTGTCTCCCAAATGACAATGGAAGTCTATGTTATTGTCCTTCCATGTCTGTTTTGAGTTGATTATGCCTCATCTGCATTAGGCATCATTGAACCTGTCCCTAAATTTTAATCTATGTGGTTCACATCGCCTATATTTGTGAAGCAACTGCTGGTTACTCTTAAAAATTGTCCTTGTGCTAGTAGACTTCTAGATAATGCGGTTGGCTTGACAAAACTGGCTGTGTATTCAGCTTTTCCACTTCTACCA
This sequence comes from Przewalskia tangutica, assembly GCA_029844215.1. Lineage (NCBI taxonomy): Eukaryota > Viridiplantae > Streptophyta > Magnoliopsida > Solanales > Solanaceae > Przewalskia > Przewalskia tangutica. The sequence goes on from CM056734.1 coordinate 87,332,704, forward strand.
GGAAAATTCCTCCAGGACAGTGTGTAATATACCCATTCTTCTAAATACTTCAATACCCAGACGATATTGGTTCCAGCATCCTATTAATTGAGACAAGCTATATCATATCAACTAGATATACTTGTATACATGTATCCTGGTTATAAATTCAGATTTCATGCAAGTGTAGTTGAGATGCTAAGACTGCTTAGAAGTTGTTTAAATAAGCTGAACCTCTTTATACTAATTACCCGCATATATGCCTCCCCTTAGGATATTCATGCTTAGCTTATCTTGCTTACCTGAACTGCCTACTAAGATGTATATGTTTGTCTTACTTAGATTTCTAAATTAGTACATCTAGAAAGCCTCCTAAGCAATAGAAATAACTGGTTACTATTGGTTTTGCTACTACTGTTTTGTCGATGCTATTGTTTTGGTGTTGTTGCTGCTGCTGTTTTGGTATTGCTGTTGCTGCTAATATTATTTTGCTACTGTAAATTTGAATCTACTGATGTTATTTTGCTGCTATTTCTTTGGTGTTGCTGTTGTAATTTGTTACCTTAAAGAAGACCCGTAAACTTAAAAATTATTGGTCCTGCCATTTATTACTTTCCGGCTGATTACCAACCTGACCTGTTTCTTGCATTTCGGGTCTGATTATTGTTAAAATGAAGTGATTCATATGTGTTTAGATATTGTGTCCATGATTGCTTGTTATTTGATAAAGAACATATACTAATCCTTATCTTTCTTTATTTTTACATGGCACGCATCGGAGCAAAAAATAAAAAGTCTCACGGCGAGATTCATCGCAGTTATTTCAAATGGCGACCGCATTCGCGTCGCATTCCCGCCTGTAAACTCCTAGAAAAACAAATAGGACGGAGTCATCCGCTCCAATCCCTTCAATCCCTCATTCTCTCATCTCATCCTTATCTTACTTTATTTGTTATTGTAATTTATAACTTTGTAATTAATAGGATATCTAGAATAATTAGCCTTTAAACATATAAGTGGGGAAGGTAATTTAAAGTTCATCGCTTAACTTACTTGCCTTTTAGGATTGTCATGCATGTCTAATTTTTGCCAAAATAATCTAACTTGCATCACAAAACCAACGGTTTGTTAAATCCCTAAACATAACAGATTCCTCCTGAACTCTCAAAAATCATCTTAAAGCATCTCTTATATAATATTGAACGCAGGTAGGCAAGATTAATTTAGCTAGCAGTATACACAATTAGTCCATAAATAACCTTTGCGTGAACACATAATTAGTCTATAAAGCACCCTAGCATTTAGCACTTTCTAGCATCTTAACATTTTTGCATTCTTAGCCCCTCTTTAAACTTTAGTAACATTTTAACATCTCCCTAGCATTCTTTGTACTTTAGCATATAGCACCTTTGCCCTTTCAATATTTTAAGCACCTTTTAAACATTTTAACATGCTAGCATTCATTTCCTAACATTTTATTAATTATTCAGCACTTTAGCATTTAGCACTTTTAAGCACCTCTAGCACCTTTAGCACCCTTCTAGAATTTAATACCTTTAGCAACCTTTAGTATTTTAAGCACTTTTAAACATTCAAAGATTTAACTCTTTTATTTACTTATAACACCTTTTTGCCCTTTTTATACTTTTTAAGCACCTTTAAACATTTTAACATTTTTTAGCATGTTATTAAGCAGAAAGAGCTTTTATTTTGCATTTTTTTAAACATAATAATTACCCTAGGTTTGGCAGGACAACCGCAAGTTAGCGGATCTTAGAGGGTGCCTAACCCCTTCCCTCTAGATTAATAAAGAACCCTTACCTAATCTCACTAAGTTTAGCACTACAAAGAATGGAGTTAGTGTTGACTTTAACCTAAGTTGACATTTAGGTGTCCTAATTCACCCAAACTAATTAGGTGGCGACTCCGCGAACCCTTTTAGCATTTAGCACCTTTTAAGCACCACTTTAATATTTAGCACCCTTTACTTTTAAAATTAATCCCTTAGCACCTTTTTAAACTTTTAACATCTTTTCTTTAGCATTTTAACACTTTTAATATTCTAGCACTTTTAAGCACCTTTTAGCATTCTTTTGCACTTTAGCATTTTTATTTTATTTTCTAACTTGCATTTTAAGCAGGAGGTTCGCTAGAATAAAGTCGCGGTCGAAAAAGGGCGCGACAGAAATGGCGACTCCACTGGGGACTTTAGGTTCTTGACCATAACAAACCTAGGTTTATTATTGCTTAGCTTTATTTGTTTGTTTTAAATGCCTTAAAATTGCTCGCTTAATTTTGTATGTTTAACTGTTTTAATTGCTATTTGTTTTACTGCTTTCCTTAAAATGGCATTCCGTTCATATTTCTTCCACTCTGGAAATTCACACAATCACACACTACATGCGAGGTGTGCTGGGTGCATCAGCAAAATTCTTTCTTCAAAACCCAAATTTAGGAGAGTTGGTAACATACGGAGCGACTTGCCTAACCGGTGGCCGCGTAGCCTTCTCACTCGAGTTGTCCGCCGGGAACTCAAGGCCCGTAAAAGCCAAATCTTAGAAACTTAAGATAGAGCTATACCACCCTTTATTTTAGGGCATGCATGATTTACCTTAGGTGGGTCGGTCCTCGCATCGACACCACAATTAGAAGACACCAAACTTGTCGACGGTTTCTCAACCCAACTACCAACCAAAGATATTATGTGTAGCATGGTAATGACAGCATAAATCCAAGCCTAATCATGACATGCTGAAATTGGGAAAAGTGCACCGTCATTTGGTCGCCATTTCCAACAAAGGCATTATAGTTGGACGACTTGGACAAATCTATCATGGCCTCGTATACGTGACGCTTAGGCCTACCGCATAAAGAGGTCCTCTCGCATGTTAGGAAACGTTTGAACGTGCATGCGATATATCTTACATACCGCAAATTACGTGCTTTATGCTAACACCGCTTGTTGCATTTTTGTAGAAAGATTTATCATCTCCCAAAGGTCGATTTGTATTTGACTAAACAACGGCGTAACATCGATATCTCACAAGATCAAAGGCACGGTCCAAATGATACGATCGATTCGCGGCATCCGAGCTTAACGAGCCTGAACTCGCCTTGATCCTATAGGCAAAGCAGGGGTCTCAGAAGAGAAAGGCAGCATAGATCCGGTCGAGCAGCTCGCCCAAATACCGCAGCAAATAGCAAACTCGCAGCCAAATCGTAAGGCTCGTAAACATCATCAAGTACTCACACCGCAAACAACCAAAATACCAAAATCCTCCAAATTACTACCAAGACTTCTTACTACATATCCTATTCAGCCAATATACAATGCACTCATACATCCCACACAAAACCAAATTATGCTCCAGCCAAACACAAACCAAAGGCCACCACAAACCCACTTTTGCAATGCATACGACAACCCCTTACGATACCCATCCGTGCATACGCCACAGCCAAATTCCCGTTCACTAAACATCTTCAAGCCCCGCATAGGTGTTAAGAGAAAACCAACCAGAACCTATACACCTTTAGCCAAACCCATAGCCCAAGTGTATGAGGAGCTGAAAGCCGCAGGAATACTCCAGCCAATTCCTAAATATCCCCGTGCCTACTTCCCAGGCACGATAAAACCAAACATCATGCATACCACTCCTGTGTCGAGGCACGACATCGAAATTGCTACTCCTCGTGACGTAATCGAGGCGTTGATCAAAGAAGGGTAATTCAATAAAGGATCCACCAAACGTGCATGATAACCCTTTGCCAAACCACGCCACGCTAATGTGCACCGATAACCTTAGATGAGGAATACACTCTCGCCTATGCCCATTCCGCCTCGAATCGCCATTTATCCGAGCATGCACCACGCAGGCCAAGAGAGGAGATATCGATAGCGAGATGAAGACCCAACCATCCACGACGCAGAGTACGGCGTATTGGCCGACTTGCCCCTTGTTTTGGTCCGCCAGAGCCCGGATTAGAAAAGCAATTTAGTTTAGCGTAATAATTTAAAACTCATACTTAAGCTTTAATAATGTTTTCTTTGTTTTGCTTGTAATGAACTACGCTCGACCGATTCCTTGGCGGATACGTAGGCGCCGCACCGCCGGCCCCACCTTTTAGAAAATCCCAATATTCGCTTGTAATGAACTACGCTTGACCCGATTCCTCACGGGATACGTAGGCGCCTAAATCGCTTCGGCCACACCATTAGGAAACTTTCCTTCGCTCAAAATGACAAGAATACACATAGCCTACAAGCAACTACATCGAGACCCATTTTAGCCGTATAATCTTTTCAAAATCGGGACCATGTAGGAAACTGCATGTGGGTCAGTAAGTCCAAACAGCCGTGCACACGGATATCAAGCGGACAAGGCGCGGTCAAATGCGACCGACTCCCCAAAACTCACAAATTTGCTTTGAGCGCAGTCTTTTCATATTAATGTAAGCTAAAGTGCAATACCAAGCGTAAAATACGCTAAAAGTTTCTTCAGATAGCGTATAAGAAAGCAAAGAAAGGCAGAGGATGACAACAATCCAAAGTCCGCAGCCAAAGCAAAGCAGCAGAAAGCGGGCATCAACAATCAAGCCAAAGTTCGTAGTTCCGCAACAAAACCTAGCGATCAACTCGAGCATAAAGTCAAATTGGCAACCCACACATCGCACTCCAACAAAGGCATCATGACAATTCGCCATGGCATTTAGCATGTCCGCAAGGACAACATCTCGAGATTCATCTCGCATATCGTGACGATATCTCTACCCATAAAATTGCACTTCTCATATGTATTTATCATTTTGTTTAAGCAGTATACACTAACGCTTTCTCAGCTTAGCTTGCGTGAGCATTTATTCTACAGAGCAAAGCGAACACGCCCGCATAACGACGTGATCAAGAAGTCCACGCAACGACGCCAAGAAGAATACGCCCGCATAACGACGTTATCGCGAAGTCTACGCAACGACGCCAGCAGTAAACACGCCCGCATAACGACGTGATCGCAAGTCCACGCAACGACGCCAAGAAGAATACGCCCGCATAACGACGTTATCGCGACAAAGAAGTCCACGCAACGACGCCAAAGAAGAACACGCCCGCATAATGACGCGACAAGACAAAGAAGTCCACGCAACGACGCCAAAGAAGAATACGCCCGTGCAATGACGTTATCAAGACAAAGAAGTCTACGCAACGACGCCAAAGAAGAACACGCCCAAGCAACGACGCTTATCAAAGACAACAAGCCCAAAAACGACGCCATCATCAGCATATCACATCCACGCAGGGACGATTTCTATACTCCCGAAATTGCATTTCTTACGCATGCTTTATTATTCTGTCTTAGCAGTTATGCACTAACTCTTTCTTGAGCTTTAGTCTACAGTGACAATGCAAAGAAAGACAACATATCCGCGTTCACAATCGCAACACGTCTGTGCAAGGACGAAAATCACAGCATTCACAACATCGCATCAACACAGCATACATCACATTTTTGCAGGATAACCTTTCCTACTCACAGTTACATTGTTTTAAAATTATGCATCCTCATTTTGCCTTAACAGTTATGCACTAACCGTTTGTTTAAGTCTTAGCATGCAGGAGCAGGAGCACAACGTGGATTTTTCTCTTACAAATAACCGGCAATTTGTCGGGGCCAACCTTCCCAACGATCGCGTAGCGCCTGCCGCGTGGCCCACTCGCCCACATCACCATAGAACCCAAAGACCACAAGCCATAGCAAGACACCTGTGTTCAAGCCAGTTATTTTCTTTTACTTTTTGCACCATAGCCCAGTGTCATCATAACTCGACACTGGGACAAATTTTGAGTCCGCGTTAGCCCGCCTTGGTGTTTTGACCATGGCAGCCCAGTGTCGTCATAACTCGACACTGGGACAGCTTTGAGTCCGCGTTAGCCCGCCCTGGTGTTTAGACCATGGTAGCCCAGTGTCGTCATAACTCGACACTGGGACAGATTTTGATTTTTTGCGTCAGCCTTGTCTACCTGCCCAGCATTTTTTGCAATTTTGAAGATCGAGACAAAATTACATGAGTCAACGCCTTTGTCCAAGATTCTTCCATCATCTCCATACAAAGAGGATACCGCTGACACCCAATTTTGACCCTCTCGTCCAGACAGTAGCCTATAAAATTACACTAATTTTGCAAAATATTTTTTATGATTTCTTATAATAAAATGCAACAATAAAATATTAATACATGCATAAATAGATTATTTAATAATAACTTCGCATTTTCTACGTAGTATTAAGCATTTAGAGTCTCGCCCGCATTAATTAATTTCAAGCTCACGTAATTTTAATTAATAATAAATACATAAAATAAATAATTTAGCAATGACGTCGTGTCAAGTAGCATATCCGCATTTATTAATACGCCAGAGAATTTCATAATCATTTGTAATTTAAAATCAATTTTAAACTAATACATGCATTTAATAGCGTCGCATTTATAAAAAGCTTTAAACGATTCTTAAATACCATACTTGCATTTAGCATTTAAATAATTTAATCTAAACTCAATTCAATGTTAATTTAACTTCGCAATAATGCATAATAATTAGTTTTTAAATAATAGCGCCGCATTCTAAAGTATTAAGCATTAATTAAATAGCACGTCCGTCTTTATTCTTTATAATAATTCAAACTCAAGCACTAATTAAATAGCACGCCCGCATTTATAACAATTAGGCTAATAAAACACCTAAATAATTTAATTCACCACATTTTAATTAAAACTAACCTAGAACTAATACCCTAATTAATTAGCCCATGCCCATCAGCCCATTCCCTTAAACAAACCACAGCCCAACGAATTCCCTAGCCCAAACCCGTCGACCCGGCCCACGCCCTTACCCCTTTAACGTTCAGCAGCCCATAAGCCCTCAGCCCTTCACTTATCCATCGTCCACAATAGAACCTCCAAGAAGAAAACCTAAACCTAAAAGCAACCGTCGCGCTTACCTCGTGACCTTCCCCATCGCAAAGACCAACACCCTAGCCCGACTTATCACGAGAATCCGGTTTTTCCTTTATCCACACAAATGGCCACCGCCTTACCATAACCTGCACAAATCGCACAAAATATCCTTCACAATCTTAGCCAATCAATACGAAATCAGTACAGAATCGCACTAAATCAGCCCTAATTACTTACCAACTTGGAACCCAAAATCCTAACTATAAAGACCAACGCTTGGATATGCAACAAGGGCAGCAATCATCGGTTTGATACTTTCCCCTTTAGCGGCAGTTAAGAACCCAATCGATTGAGGGATTCAGGAGCACGATTCGAAGAGCACAAATGAGCAGAGTAGAGCACATACGGCAGAGCACGTATATGAGCTCGAAGGCAAAGAATCTCCTTCACGCACGCAGCAGAGCAAACAGAACACGCATACAGAGCATCGGAATTGTGGCTCAAAGACCTAGACCACTAGCATCACAAGAATAGGTAGTTTGAACCCCGATTTCAATTCCACCACAAATCAAAGAACGAACTCGCCTCTTTCATTCGTGATCGCAAACCCAAAACCCGCCAATTGACCGACGACTTGATACGCCGCCCGGTCGTCCGAGAAGGTAAACTCGAATTCTTCTCGTATTTTATTAGTTTATGTTTTATGAGTGTTGATTGCAAATTTGGTTGTCTTTAATTATGTCACCGCTTATTTGGTTGGTATGACTCATGTATGTTCTGCTCGTATATCTTTAATAATATGAGTAGTTAGTTTAAGTAGTTTAGATAGTATGTGTCTTTAGTGTCCGCGACCTGCACAAAATATTGTCTCCCAAATGACAATGGAAGTCTATGTTATTGTCCTTCCATGTCTGTTTTGAGTTGATTATGCCTCATCTGCATTAGGCATCATTGAACCTGTCCCTAAATTTTAATCTATGTGTTCCGCATCGCCTATATTTGTGAAGAATCACGTTACTCTTAAAAATTGTCCTTGTGCTAGTAGACTTCTAGATAATGCGGTTGGCTTGACAAAACTGGTTGTGTATTCAGCTTTTCCACTTCTACCAGGAAAATTCCTCCAGGACAGTGTGTAATATACCCATTCTTCTAAATACTTCAATACCTGCATTTATATCGTTCCAAAGATCCTATTAATTGAGACAAGCTATATCATGTCAACTAGATATACTTGTATACATGTATCCTGGTTATAAATTCAGATTTCATGCAAGTGTAGTTGAGATGCTAAGACTGCTTAGAAGTTGTTTAAATAAGCTGAACCTCTTTATACTAATTACCCGCATATATGCCTCCCCTTAGGATATTCATGCTTAGCTTATCTTGCTTACCTGAACTGCCTACTAAGATGTATATGTTTGTCTTACTTAGATTTCTAAATTAGTACATCTAGAAAGCCTCCTAAGCAATAGAAACAACTGGTTACTATTGGTTTTGCTACTACTGTTTTGTCGATGCTATTGTTTTGTGTCATTGCCGCTTTGGTATCATTGCCGCTAATATTATTTTGCTATCAGAATTTGAATCTACCATGTTATTTTGTCGCTATTTCTTCGTGTTGCTGTTGTAATTTGTTACCTTAAAGAAGACCCGTAAACTTAAAAATTATTGGTCCTGCCATTTATTACTTTCCGGCTGATTACCAACCTGACCTGTTTCTTGCATTTCGGGTCTGATTATTGTTAAAATGAAGTGATTCATATGTGTTTAGATATTGTGTCCATGATTGCTTGTTATTTGATAAAGAACATATACTAATCCTTATCTTTCTTTATTTTTACATGGCACGACGAGCAAAAATAAAAAGTCTCACTACGAGATTCATCGCAGTTATTTCAAATGGCGACCGCATTCGCGTCGCATTCCCGCCTGTAAACTCCTAGAAAAACAAATAGACTGAGTCATCCGCCCAATCCCTTCAATCCCTCATTCTCTCATCTCATCCTTATCTTACTTTATTTGTTATTGTAATTTATAACTTTGTAATTAATAGGATATCTAGAATAATTAGCCTTTAAACATATAAGTGGGGAAGGTAATTTAAAGTTCATCGCTTAACTTACTTGCCTTTTAGGATTGTCACGCATGTCTAATTTTGCCAAAATAATCTAACTTGCATCACAAAACCAACGGTTTGTTAAATCCCTAAACATAACAGATTCCTCCTGAACTCTCAAAAATCATCTTAAAGCATCTCTTATATAATATTGAACGCAGGTAGGCAAGATTAATTTAGCTAGCAGTATACACAATTAGTCCGTAAATAACCTTTGCGTGAACACATAATTAGTCTATAAAGCACCCTAGCATTTAGCACTTTCTAGCATCTTAACATTTTTGCATTCTTAGCCCCTCTTTAAACTTTAGTAACATTTTAACATCTCCCTAGCATTCTTTGTACTTTAGCATATAGCACCTTTGCCCTTTCAATATTTTAAGCACCTTTTAAACATTTTAACATGCTAGCATTCATTTCCTAACATTTTATTAATTATTCAGCACTTTAGCATTTAGCACTTTTAAGCACCTCTTAGCACCTTTAGCACCCTTCTAGAATTTAATACCTTTTAGCAACCTTTAGTATTTTAAGCACTTTTAAACATTCAGCATTTAACTCTTTTATTTACTTATAACACCTTTTTGCCCTTTTTATACTTTAAGCACCTTTTAAACATTTTAACATTTTTTAGCATGTTATTAAGCAGGAAGAGCTTTTATTTTGCATTTTTTTTAACATAATAATTACCCTAGGTTTGGCAGGACAACCGCAAGTTAGCGGATCTTAGAGGGTGCCTAACCCCTTCCCTCTAGATTAATAAAGAATCCTTACCCAGAATCTCACTAAGTTTAGCAGACCATAAAGAATGGAGTTAGTGTTGACTTTAACCTAAGTTGACATTTAGGTGTCCTAATTCACCCAAACTAATTAGGTGGCGACTCCGCGAACCCTTTTAGCATTTAGCACCTTTTAAGCACCACTTTAATATTTAGCACCCTTTACTTTTAAAATTAATCCCTTAGCACCTTTTTAAACTTTTAACATCTTTTCTTTAGCATTTTAACACTTTTAATATTCTAGCACTTTTAAGCACCTTTTAGCATTCTTTTGCACTTTAGCATTTTTATTTTATTTTCTAACTTGCATTTTAAGCAGGAGGTTCGCTAGAATAAAGTCGCTTTAAAAAGGGCGCGATGTAAATGGCGACTCTAATCGGGACTTTAGGTTCTTGACCATAACAAGCCTAGGTTTATTATTGCTTAGCTTTATTTGTTTGTTTTAAATGCCTTAAAATTGCTCGCTTAATTTTGTATGTTTAACTGTTTTAATTGCTATTTGTTTTACTGCTTTCCTTAAAATGGCATTCCGTTCATATTTCTTCCACTCTGGAAATTCACACAATCACACACTACATGCGAGGTGCGCTGGGTGCATCAGCAAAATTCTTTCTTCAAAACCCAAATTTAGGAGAGTTGGTAACATACGCGGAGCGACCGGCCTAACCTGGGTCACAGAGCCTTCTTCACTCGAGTTGTCCGCCGGGAACTCAAGGCCCGTAAAAGCCAAATCTTAGAAACTTAAGATAGAGCTATACCACCCTTTATTTTAGGGCATGCATGCATTTACCTTAGCTGGTCGGTCCTCGCATCGACACCACAATTAGGAAGACACTAAACTTGTCGACGGGTTTCTCAACCCAACTACCAACCAAACATATTATGTGTAGCATGGTAATGACAGACAAATCCAAGCCTAATCATGACATGCTGAAATTGGGAAAAGTGCACCGTCATTTGGTCGCCATTTCCAACAAAGGCATTATAGTTGGACGACTTGGACAAATCTATCATGGCCTCGTATATGTGACGTTTAGGCCTACCTCTGGCATAAAGAGGTCCCCTCTGCATGTTAGGAAACGTTTGAATGTGCTATGTGCGATATATCTGTTACATACCTGCAAATTACGTGCTTTATGCTAACACCGTTTGTTGCATTTTTGTAGAAAGATTTATCATCTCCCCAAAGGTCGATTTGTATTTGACTAAACAATGGCAGAACATCGATATCTCACAAGATCAAAGGCACGGTCCAAAGGATACGACCGATTCAAGGGCATCCGAGCGAACGAAGCCTAACTCGCCTCGATCCTATAGGAAAAGCAGTTGTCTCAGAAGAGAAAGGCAGCATAGATCGGGTCGAGGAACTCGCCCATATACCGCAACAAATAGCAAACCTGCAGGCCGAAATCTGAAGGCTCAAACATCATCAAGTACTCACATCGCAAACAACCAAAATACCAAAATCCTCCAAATTACTACCGCACTTCTCTTACTACATATCCCATTCAGCCAATATACAATGCACTCATACATCCCACACAAAACCAAATTATGCTCCAGCCAAACACAAACCAAAGGCCACCACAAACCCACTTTTGCAATGCATACGACAACCCCTTACGATACCCATCCGTGCATACGCCACAGCCAAATGCCCGTTCACTAAACACCTTCAAGCCCCGCATAGGTGTTAAGAGAAAACCAACCAGAACCTATACACCTTTAGCCAAACCCATAGCCCAAGTGTATGAGGAGCTGAAAGCCGCAGGAATACTCCAGCCAATTCCCAGAAATATCCCCAGGCCTACTTCCCGAGGGCACGATAAAACCAAACATTGTGCATACCACTCCTGTCGGCGGCACGACATCGAAATTGCTACCCTCAGTGACGTAATCGAGGCGCTGATCAAAGAAGGGTAATTCAATAAAGGATCCAAATTTCAAACGCATGATAACCCTTTGCCAAACCACGCCACGCCAATGTGCACCGATAACCTTAGATGAGGAATACACTTCGCCTATGCCCATTCCGCCGACCGCCATTTATCCGAGCATGCACCACGCAGGCTAAGAGAGGAGATATCGATAGCAGAGCATGAAGACCCAACCATCCACGATGCAGCATGAAGGCGTATTGCCGACTTGCCCTTGTTTTGGTCCGCCAGAGCCTTGATTAGAAAAGCAATTTAGTTTAGCGTAATAATTTAAAACTCATACTTAAGCTTTAATAATGTTTTCTTTGTTTTGCTTGTAATGAACTACGCTCGACCGATTCCTCATGATACGTAGGCGCCGCACCGCCTGGTCCCACCTTTTAGAAAATCCCAATATTCGCCAGAATGAACTACGCTTGACCCGATTCCTCACGGGATACGAGCGCCTAAATCGGCTTTGGCCACACCATTAGGAAACTTTCCTTCGCTCAAAATGACAAGAATACACATAGCCTACAAGCAACTACATCGAGACCCATTTTAGCCGTACACCCTTTTCAAAATCGGGACCATGTAGGAAACTGCATAGGTCGTAAGTCCAAACAGCGTGCACACGGATATCAAGGGACAAGGCGAAGTCAAATGCGACCGACTTCCCAAAACTCACAAATTTGCTTTGAGCGCAGTCTTTTCATATTAATGTAAGGTAAAGTGCAACCAAGCGTAAAATACGCTAAAAGTTTCTTCAGATAGCGTATAAAGAAAGCAAAGAAAGGCAGAGAGGATGACAACAATCCAAAGTCCGCAGCGAAAGCAGCAGCAGCAGAAAGGGGCATCAACAATCAGCAGTCAAAGTTCATAGTTCCGCAACAAAACCTAGCGCATCAACTCGAGCATAAAGTCAAATTGGCAACCCACACATCGCACCCAACAAAGGCATCATGACAATTCGCCATGGCATTTAGCATGTCCGTGCAAGGACAACATCTCAGTATTCATCTCGCATATCAGGGACGATATCTCTACCCATAAAATTGCACTTCTCATATGTATTTATCATTTTGTTTAAGCAGGTATACACTAACATTTTCTCAAGCTTAGCTTGCAGGAGCATTTATTCTACAGGAGCAAAGAAGAACACGCCCGCATAACGACGCGTGATCAAGAAGTCCACGCAACGACGCCAAAGAAGAATACGCCCGTGCAATGACGTTATCGCGAAGTCTACGCAACGACGCCAGCAGAACACGCCCGCATAACGACGCGATCAAGAAGTCCACGCAACGACGCCAAGAAGAATACGCCCGCATAACGACGTTATCATCACAAAGAAGTCCACGCAACGACGCCAAAGAAGAACACGCCCGCATAATGACGTTATCAAGACAAAGAAGTCCACGCAACGACGCCAAAGAAGAATACGCCCGTGCAATGACGTTATCAAGACAAAGAAGTCTACGCAACGACGCCAAAGAAGAACACGCCCAAGCAACGACGCTTATCAAAGACAACAAGTCCGAAAACGACGCCATCATCAACATATCACATCCACGCAGGGACGATTTCTGTACTCCCGAAATTGCATTTCGTACGCATGTTTTATTATTCTGTCTTAGCAGTTATGCACTAACTCTTTCTTGAGCTTTAGTCTACAGGGACAGCAAAGAAAGACAACATATCCGCTGCTCACAATCGCAACACGCCCGTGCAAGGACGAAAATCACAAAGATTCACAACATCGCATCAACACAAAGATACATCACATTTTTGCAGATAACCTTTCCTACTCACGCTACATTGTTTTAAAATTACGATCCTCATTTTGCCTTAATAGCTATGCACTAACCGCTTGTTTAAGTCTTAGCACGCAGTGAGTAGGAGCACAACGTGGATTTTTCTCTTACAATAACCGGCAATTTGTCGGCCAACCTTCCCAACGATCGCGTAGCGCCTCAGCCGCCGGTCCACTCGCCCACATCACCATAGAACCCAAAGACCACAAGCCATAGCAAGACACCTGTGTTCAAGCCGCTTATTTTCTTTTACTTTTTGACCATAGCCCAAAGGTCATCATAACTCGACATCGACAAATTTTGAGTCCGCTTAGCCCGCTCGTTTTGACCATGGCAGCCAGTTGTCGCCATAACTCGACACCGACAAATTTTGAGTCCGCGTTAGCCCGCCCGTGTTTAGACCATGGTAGCCCAAAGGTCGCCATAACTCGACATCGACAGATTTTGATTTTTTGCGTACACTTTGTCTACCGCCAAAGATTTTTGCAATTTTGAAGATCGAGACAAAATTGGCATGAGTCAACGCCTTTGTCCAAGATTCTTCCATCATCTCCATACAAAGAGGACAACCGCTGACACCCAATTTTGACCCTCTCGCCTGCATAAAGAGCTATAAAATTACACTAATTTTGCAAAATAATTTTTTATGATTTCTTATAATAAAATGCAACAATAAAATATTAATACATGCATAAATAGATTATTTAATAATAACTTCGCATTTTCTACGTAGAGTATTAAGCATTTAGAGTCTCGCGCCCGCATTAATTAATTTCAAGCTCTGTCGTAATTCTTAATTAATAATAAATACATAAAATAAATAATTTAGCAATGACGTCGTGTCAAGTAGCATATCCGCATTTATTAATACGCCAGAGAATTTCATAATCATTTGTAATTTAAAATCAATTTTAAACTAATACATGCATTTAATAGCGTCGCATTTATAAAAAGCTTTAAACGATTCTTAAATACCATACTTGCATTTAGCATTTAAATAATTTAATCTAAACTCAATTCAATGTTAATTTAACTTCGCAATAATGCATAATAATTAGTTTTTAAATAATAGCGCCGCATTCTAAAGTATTAAGCATTAATTAAATAGCACGTCCGTCTTTATTCTTTATAATAATTCAAACTCAAGCACTAATTAAATAGCACACCCGCATTTATAACAATTAGGCTAATAAAACACCTAAATAATTTAATTCACCACATTTTAATTAAAACTAACCTAGAACTAATACCCTAATTAATTAGCCCATGCCCATCAGCCCATTCCCTTAAACAAACCACACCAACGAATTCCTAGCCCAAACTCACGACCTACCACGCCTACTCCCTTTAACGCTCAAAGCACCCATAAGCCCTCACTCTTCACTTATCCATCGCCCACAATAGAACCTCCAAGAAGAAAACCTAAACCTAAAAGCAAACTGTCGCGCTTTACCTCGTGACCTTCCTCCCATCGCAGCACCAACACCCTAGCCCGAATTTATCGCCGGAGAATCCGGGGTTTTTCCTTTATCCACACAGCGAAGCCAGCTCGCCCTTACCATAACCTGCACAAATCGCACAAAATATCCTTCACAATCTTAGCCAATCAATACGAAATCGCATGATCGCACTAAATCAGCCCTAATTACTTACCAACTTGGAACCCAAAATCCTAACTATAAAGACCAACGCTTGGATATGCAACAAGGGCAGCAATCATCGGTTTGATACTTTCCCCTTTAGCGGCAGTTAAGAACCCAATCGATTGAGGGATTCAGGAGCACGATTCGAAGAGCACAGCGGGAGCAGAGTAGAGCACATACGACAGAGCACGTATATGAGCTCGAAGGCAAAGAATCGCTTCACGCACGCAAGCAGAGCAACAGAACACGCATGCCAGAGCATCGGAATTGTGGCTCAAAGACCTAGACCACTAGCATCACAAGAATAGGTAGTTTGAACCCCCCTGATTTCAATTCCAGCCACAAATCAGCAAACGAACCTCGCCCTTTCATTCGCATCGCAAACCCAAAACCCGTCAATTGGACCGACGACTTGATACGCTGCCCCGGGTCGCTGTCCGGAGAAGGTAAACTCGAATTCTTCTCGTATTTTATTAGTTTATGTTTTATGAGTGTTGATTGCAAATTTGGTTGTCTTTAATTATGTCAGTCTGTTTATTTGGTTGGTATGACTCAGATGTATGTTCGCTGGGTATATCTTTAATAATATGAGTAGTTAGTTTAAGTAGTTTAGATAGTATGTGTCTTTAGTGTCCGCGACCTGCACAAAATATTGTCTCCCAAATGACAATGGAAGTCTATGTTATTGTCCTTCCATGTCTGTTTTGAGTTGATTATGCCTCATCTGCATTAGGCATCATTGAACCTGCCCCAAATTTTAATCTATGTGTTCCGCATCGCCTATATTTGTGAAAGAATCGCCGTTACTCTTAAAAATTGTCCTTGTGCTAGTAGACTTCTAGATAATGCGGTTGGCTTGACAAAACTGGTCAGGTATTCACTTTTCCACTTCTACCAGAAAATTCTCCAGTGATGTGTAATATACCCATTCTTCTAAATACTTCAATACCTGCATTTATATCGTTCCAAAGATCCTATTAATCGAGACAAGCTATATCATGTCAACTAGATATACTTGTATACATGTATCCCGGTTATAAATTCAGATTTCATGCAAGTGTAGTTGAGATGCTAAGATCGCTTAGAAGTTGTTTAAATAAGTCAACCTCTTTATACTAATTACCCGCATATATGCCTCCCTTAGATATTCATGCTTAGCTTATCTTGCTTACCCGAATCGCCTACTAAGATGTATATGTTTGTCTTACTTAGATTTCTAAATTAGTACATCTAGAAAGCCTCCTAAGCAATAGAAACAATCGTTACTATTGGTTTTGCTACTATCGCTTTGTCGATGCTATTGTTTTCGTGTTGCCGCTGCTTTGGTATTCATTGCCGCTAATATTATTTTGCTATCAGAAATTTGAATCTATCGATGTTATTTTGCCGCTATTTCTTCGTGTTGCCGTTGTAATTTGTTACCTTAAAGAAGACCCGTAAACTTAAAAATTATTGGTCCCGCCATTTATTACTTTCCTACGACACAACCCGACTGCTTTCTTGCATTTCGGGTCTGATTATTGTTAAAATGAAGTGATTCATATGTGTTTAGATATTGTGTCCATGATTGCTTGTTATTTGATAAAGAACATATACTAATCCTTATCTTTCTTTATTTTTACATGGCACGACGGAGCAAAAATAAAAAGTCTCACGAGATTCATCGCAGTTATTTCAAATGGCGACTGCATTCGCGTCGCATTCCCGCCTAAACTCCTAGAAAACAAATAGACTGAGTCATCCGCTCCAATCCCTTCAATCCTCATTCTCTCATCTCATCCTTATCTTACTTTATTTGTTATTGTAATTTATAACTTTGTAATTAATAGGATATCTAGAATAATTAGCCTTTAAACATATAAGTGGGAAGGTAATTTAAAGTTCATCGCTTAACTTACTTGCCTTTTAGGATTGTCATGCATGTCTAATTTTGCCAAAATAATCTAACTTGCATCACAAAACCAACTGGTTTGTTAAATCCCTAAACATAACAGATTCCTCCTGAACTCTCAAAAATCATCTTAAAGCATCTCTTATATAATATTGAACGCAGGTAGGCAAGATTAATTTAGCTAGCAGTATACACAATTAGTCCATAAATAACCTTTGCGTGAACACATAATTAGTCTATAAAGCACCCTAGCATTTAGCACTTTCTAGCATCTTAACATTTTTGCATTCTTAGCCCCTCTTTAAACTTTAGTAACATTTTAACATCTCCCTAGCATTCTTTGTACTTTAGCATATAGCACCTTTGCCCTTTCAATATTTTAAGCACCTTTTAAACATTTTAACATGCTAGCATTCATTTCCTAACATTTTATTAATTATTCAGCACTTTAGCATTTAGCACTTTTAAGCACCTCTTAGCACCTTTAGCACCCTTCTAGAATTTAATACATTTTAGCAACCTTTAGTATTTTAAGCACTTTTAAACATTCAGCATTTAACTCTTTTATTTACTTATAACACCTTTTTGCCCTTTTTATACTTTAAGCACCTTTTAAACATTTTAACATTTTTTAGCATGTTATTAAGCAGGAAGAGCTTTTATTTTGCATTTTTTTTAACATAATAATTACCCTAGGTTTGGCAGGACAACCGCAAGTTAGCGGATCTTAGAGGGTGCCTAACCCCTTCCCTCTAGATTAATAAAGAATCCTTACCCAGAATCTCACTAAGTTTAGCAGACCATAAAGAATGGAGTTAGTGTTGACTTTAACCTAAGTTGACATTTAGGTGTCCTAATTCACCCAAACTAATTAGGTGGCGACTCCGCGAACCCTTTTAGCATTTAGCACCTTTTAAGCACCACTTTAATATTTAGCACCCTTTACTTTTAAAATTAATCCCTTAGCACCTTTTTAAACTTTTAACATCTTTTCTTTAGCATTTTAACACTTTTAATATTCTAGCACTTTTAAGCACCTTTTAGCATTCTTTTGCACTTTAGCATTTTTATTTTATTTTCTAACTTGCATTTTAAGCAGGAGGTTCGCTAGAATAAAGTCGCGGTCGAAAAAGGGCGCGACAGAAATGGCGACTCCACTGGGGACTTTAGGTTCTTGACCATAACAAACCTAGGTTTATTATTGCTTAGCTTTATTTGTTTGTTTTAAATGCCTTAAAATTGCTCGCTTAATTTTGTATGTTTAACTGTTTTAATTGCTATTTGTTTTACTGCTTTCCTTAAAATGGCATTCCGTTCATATTTCTTCCACTCTGGAAATTCACACAATCACACACTACATGCGAGGTGTGCTGGGTGCATCAGCAAAATTCTTTCTTCAAAACCCAAATTTAGAGAGTTGGTAACATACGTGGAGTGACCGGCCTAACCGGTGGCGTAGCCTTCTCTCACTGAAGTTGTCCGCCTGAACTCACCCGTAAAAGCCAAATCTTAGAAACTTAAGATAGAGCTATACCACCTTTATTTTTAGGCATGCACGATGCATTTACCTTAGGTGGGTCTGGCCTCGCATCGACACCACAATTAGGAAGACACCAAACTTGTCGACGGTTTCTCAACCCAACGGCCAACCAAAGATATTATGTGTAGCATGGTAATGACATAAATCCAAGCCTAATCATGACATGCTGAAATTGGGAAAAGTGCACCGCCATTTGGTCGCCATTTCCAACAAAGGCATTATAGTTGGACGACTTGACAAATCTATCATGGCCTCGTATATGTGACGCTTAGGCCTACCGCATAAAGAGGTCCTCTGCATGTTAGGAAACGCTGAATGTGCTATGTGCGATATATCCGTTACATACCCGCAAATTACGTGCTTTATGCTAACACCGCTTGTTGCATTTTTGTAGAAAGATTTATCATCTCCCAAAGGTCGATTTGTATTTGACTAAACAACGGCGTAACATCGATATCTCACAAGATCAAAGGCACGGTCCAAAGGATACGATCGATTCGGGCATCCGAGCGAACGAGCCTGAACTCGCTCGATCCTATAGGCAAAGCAGGGTCTCGTAAGAGAAAGGCAAGATAGATCCTGGCCGAGCAACTCGCCAAATACCGCAACAAATAGCAAACTCGCAGCCGAAATCGTAAGGCTCGAAACATCATCAAGTACTCACATCGCAAAACAACCAAAATAACAAAATCCTCCAAATTACTACCAAGACTTCTTACTACATATCCCATTCACCAATATACAATGCACTCATACATCCCACACAAAACCAAATTATGCTCCAGCCAAACACAAACCAAGGGCCACCACAAACCCACTTTTGCAATGCATACGACAACCCCTTACGATACCCATCCGTGCATACGCCACAGCCAAATTCCCGTTCACTAAACATCTTCAAGCCCCGTGATAGTGTTAAGAGAAACCAACCGTAACCTATACACCTTTAGCCAAACCCATAGCCCAAGTGTATGAGAGTCAAAGTCGCAGGAATACTCCACCCACCCTAAATATCCCCTGTGCCTACTTCCCGAGGCACGATAAAACCAAACATCAGGCATACCACTCCGTGTCGGCGGGCACGACATCGGAAATTGCTACTCCTCAGTGACGTAATCGAGGCGTTGATCAAAGAAGGGTAATTCAACAAAGGATCCAAATTTCAAATGTGCATGATAACCCTTTGCCAAACCACGCCACGCCAATGTGCACTGATAACCTTAGATGAGGAATACACTTCGCTATGCCCATTCCGCCTCGACCATCATTTATCCGAGCATGCACCACGCAGAAGCCAAGAGAGGGAGATACTGATAGCAGAGCATGAAGACCCAACCATCCACGATGCAGAGCATGAAGGCGTATTGCCGACTTGCCCTTGTTTTGGTCCGCCAGAGTCCGGATTAGAAAAGCAATTTAGTTTAGCGTAATAATTTAAAACTCATACTTAAGCTTTAATAATGTTTTCTTTTGTTTTGCTTGTAATGAACTACGTTCGACCTGATTCCCTTGGCGGATACGTAGGCGGCCACACCGGCTTCGGTCCCACCTTTTAGAAAATCCCAATATTCGCTTGTAATGAACTACGTTTGACCTGATTCCCTCATGGGGATACGTAGGCGGCCTAAATCGGCTTCGGTCACACCATTAGGAAACTTTCCCTTCGTTCTGAAAATGACAAGAATACACATAGCCTACAAGCAACTACATTGAGACCCATTTTAGCCGTACACCCTTTTCAAAATCGGGACCATGTAGAAACTGCATGCGGGTTGCAAGTCCAAACAGCGTGCACACTGATATCAAGGGACAAGGCGCCGGTCAACGCGAATCGACTTCCCAAAACTCACAAATTTGCTTTGAGCGCAGGTCTTTTCATATTAATGTAAGGTAGTGCAATACCAAGCGTAAAATACGGCTAAAAGTTTCTTCAGATAGCGTATAAAGAAAGCAAAGAAAGGCAGAGGATGACAACAATCCAAAGTCCGCAGCGAAAGCAGCAGCAGCAGAAAGGGGCATCAACAATCAGCAGTCAAAGTTCAGAGTTCCGCAACAAAACCTAGCGCATCAACTCGAGCATAAAGTCAAATTGGCAACCCACACATCGCACCCAACAAAGGCATCATGACAATTCGTCAGTTGCGGCATTTAGCATGTCCGTGCAAGGACAACATCTCAGTATTCATCTCGCATATCAGGGACGATATCTCTACCCATAAAATTGCACTTCTCATATGTATTTATCATTTTGTTTAAGCAGGTATACACTAACATTTTCTCAAGCTTAGCTTGCAGGAGCATTTATTCTACAGGAGCAGCAGCAACACGTCCAGACAACGACGTGATCAGCAAGTCCACGCAACGACGCCAGCAGCAATACGTCCAGGCAATGACGTTATCAGCAAGTCTACGCAACGACGCCAGCAGAAACACGTCCAGACAACGACGTGATCAGCAAGTCCACGCAACGACGCCAAGAAGAATACGCCCGCATAACGACGTTATCATCATCACAAAGAAGTCCACGCAACGACGCCAAAGAAGAACACGCCCGCATAATGACGTTATCAAGACAAAGAAGTCCACGCAACGACGCCAAGAAGAATACGCCCAGCAATGACGTTATCAAGACAAAGAAGTCTACGCAACGACGCCAAAGAAGAACACATCCAAGCAGCGACGCTATCAGCACAACAAGCCCAAAAACGACGCCATCATCAGCATATCACGTCCACGCAGGGACGATTTCTATACTCTCGAAATTGCATTTCTTACGCATGCTTTATTATTCTGTCTTAGCGCATGCACTAACTCTTTCGAGCTTTAGTCTACAGGACAATGCAAAGAAAGACAACATATCCGCTGCTCACAATCGCAACACGCCCGCAAAGCGAAAATCACAAAGATTCACAACATCGCATCAACACAGCATACATCACATTTTTGCAGGATAACCTTTCCTACTCACAGTTACATTGTTTTAAAATTATGCATCCTCATTTTGCCTTAACAGTTATGCACTAACCGTTTGTTTAAGTCTTAGCATGCAGGAGTAGGAGCACAACGTGGATTTTTCTCTTACAGCGAACCGGGGCAATTTGTTGGGGGGCCAACCTTCCCAACGATTGGCAGAAGCGGCCTCAAGCGTCGGTCCACTCGCTCCACATCACCATAGAACCCAGCACCACAAGCCATAGCAGTACACTCCAGGTTCAAGCCAGTTATTTTCATGCAAGTGTAGTTGAGATGCTAAGACTGCTTAGAAGTTGTTTAAATAAGCTGAACCTCTTTATACTAATTACCCGCATATATGCCTCCCCTTAGGATATTCATGCTTAGCTTATCTTGCTTACCTGAACTGCCTACTAAGATGTATATGTTTGTCTTACTTAGATTTCTAAATTAGTACATCTAGAAAGCCTCCTAAGCAATAGAAATAACTGGTTACTATTGGTTTTGCTACTACTGTTTTGTCGATGCTATTGTTTTGGTGTTGTTCTTCATTGCTTTGGTATTCATTGCCGCTAATATTATTTTGCTACTGTAAATTTGAATCTACTGATGTTATTTTGCTGCTATTTCTTTGGTGTTGCTGTTGTAATTTGTTACCTTAAAGAAGACCCGTAAACTTAAAAATTATTGGTCCTGCCATTTATTACTTTCCGGCTGATTACCAACCTGACCTGTTTCTTGCATTTCGGGTCTGATTATTGTTAAAATGAAGTGATTCATATGTGTTTAGATATTGTGTCCATGATTGCTTGTTATTTGATAAAGAACATATACTAATCCTTATCTTTCTTTATTTTTACATGGCACGCATCGGAGCAAAAAATAAAAAGTCTCACGGCGAGATTCATCGCAAGCCATTTCAAATGGCGACCCGCATTCGCGTTCGCATTCCCGCCTGTAAACTCCTAGAAAAACAAATAGGACGGAGTCATCCGCTCCAATCCCTTCAATCCCTCATTCTCTCATCTCATCCTTATCTTACTTTATTTGTTATTGTAATTTATAACTTTGTAATTAATAGGATATCTAGAATAATTAGCCTTTAAACATATAAGTCAAGGTAATTTAAAGTTCATCGCTTAACTTACTTGCCTTTTAGGATTGTCATGCATGTCTAATTTTTGCCAAAATAATCTAACTTGCATCACAAAACCAACGGTTTGTTAAATCCCTAAACATAATGATTCCTCCCGAACTCTCAAAAATCATCTTAAATCATCTCTTATATAATATTGAACGCAGTAGGCAAGATTAATTTAGCTAGCAAAGATACACAATTAGTCCAGAATAACCTTTGCGTGAACACATAATTAGTCTATAAAGCACCCTAGCATTTAGCACTTTCTAGCATCTTAACATTTTTGCATTCTTAGCCTCTCTTTAAACTTTAGTAACATTTTAACATCTCCCTAGCATTCTTTGTACTTTAGCATATAGCACCTTTGCCCTTTCAATACTTTAAGCACCTTTTAAACATTTTAACATGCTAGCATTCATTTCCTAACATTTTATTAATTATTCAGCACTTTAGCATTTAGCACTTTTAAGCACCTCTTAGCACCTTTAGCACCCTTCTAGAATTTAATACCTTTTAGCAACCTTTAGTATTTTAAGCACTTTTAAACATTCAGCATTTAACTCTTTTATTTACTTATAACACCTTTTTGCCCTTTTTATACTTTAAGCACCTTTTAAACATTTTAACATTTTTTAGCATGTTATTAAGCAGGAAGAGCTTTTATTTTGCATTTTTTTTAACATAATAATTACCCTAGGTTTGGCAGGACAACCGCAAGTTAGCGGATCTTAGAGGGTGCCTAACCCCTTCCCTCTAGATTAATAAAGAACCCTTACCCAGAATCTCACTAAGTTTAGCAGACCATAAAGAATGGAGTTAGTGTTGACTTTAACCTAAGTTGACATTTAGGTGTCCTAATTCACCCAAACTAATTAGGTGGCGACTCCGCGAACCCTTTTAGCATTTAGCACCTTTTAAGCACCACTTTAATATTTAGCACCCTTTACTTTTAAAATTAATCCCTTAGCACCTTTTTAAACGTTTAACATCTTTTCTTTAGCATTTTAACACTTTTAATATTCTAGCACTTTTAAGCACCTTTTAGCATTCTTTTGCACTTTAGCATTTTTATTTTATTTTCTAACTTGCATTTTAAGCAGGAGGTTCGCTAGAATAAAGTCGCGGTCGAAAAAGGGCGCGACAGAAATGGCGACTCCAATGGGGACTTTAGGTTCTTGACCATAACAAACCTATGTTTATTATTGCTTAGCTTTATTTGTTTGTTTTAAATGCCTTAAAATTGCTCGCTTAATTTTGTATGTTTAACTGTTTTAATTGCTATTTGTTTTACTGCTTTCCTTAAAATGGCATTCCGTTCATATTTCTTCCACTCTGGAAATTCACACAATCACACACTACATGCGAGGTGTGCTGGGTGCATCAGCAAAATTCTTTCTTCAAAACCCAAATTTAGGAGAGTTGGTAACATACGTGGAGTGACCGGTCTAACCGGTGGCCGCGTAGCCTTCTCACTCGAGTTGTCCGCTCTGAACTCAAGGCCCGTAAAAGCCAAATCTTAGAAACTTAAGATGAGCTATACCACCCTTTATTTTAGGGTACGATGCATTTACCTTAGGTGGCTCGGTCCTCGCATCGACACCACAATTAGGAAGACACCAAACTTGTCGACGGTTTCTCAACCCAACGCCAACCAAAGATATTATGTGTAGCATGGTAATGACAGACAAATCCAAGCCTAATCATGACATGTGAAATTGGGAAAAGCACCGTCATTTGGTCGCCATTTCCAACAAAGGCATTATAGTTGGACGACTTGGACAAATCTATCACGGCCTCGTATATGTGACGCTTAGGCCTACCGCATAAAGAGGTCCTCTCGCATGTTAGGAAACGTTTGAATGTGCTATGTGCGATATATATCTCATACATACCGCAAATTACGTGCTTTATGCTAACACCGCTTGTTGCATTTTTGTAGAAAGATTTATCATCTCCCAAAGGTCGATTTGTATTTGACTAAACAATGGCGTAACATCGATATCTCACAAGATCAAAGGCACGGTCCAGATGACATGATCGATTCGGGCATCTCGAGGAACGAGTCGGAACCTGTCTTGGATCCTATAGGCAAAGCAGGGGTCTCAGAAGAGAAAGGCAGCATAGATCCGGTCGAGCAGCTCGCCCAAATACCGCAGCAAAGAAATAGCAAACTCAAGCAGCCGAATCGAAGGCTCTAAACATCATCAAGTACTCACATCGCAAACAACCAAAATACCAAAATCCTCCAAATTACTACCAGACTTCTCTTACTACATATCCCATTCAGCCAATATACAATGCACTCATACATCCCACACAAAACCAAATTATGCTCCAGCCAAACACAAACCAAAGGCCACCACAAACCCACTTTTGCAATGCATACGACAACCTCACGATACCCATCCGCATACGCCACACCCAATGCCTGCTCACTAAACACCTTCAAGCCCCGTGACAGTGTTAAGAGAAACCAACCGTAACCTATACACCTTTAGCCAAACCCATAGCCCAAGTGTATGAGAGTCAAAGCCGCAGAATACTCCACCAATTCCTAAATATCCCGTGCCTACTTCCCGAGGGCACGATAAAACCAAACATCAGTGCATACCACTCCTGTCGGAGGGCACGACATCGAAATTGCTACTCCTCGTGACGTAATCGAGGCGTTGATCAAAGAAGGGTAATTCGGCTAAGGATCCACTCAAATGTGCATGATAACCCTTTGCCAAACCACGCCACGCTAATGTGCACTGATAACCTTAGATGAGAATACACTCCGCCTATGCCTATTCCGCCTCGAATCCATTTATCCGAGCATGCACCACGCAGGCCAAGAGAGGAGATACCGATAATAGAGATGAAGACCCAACCATCCACGATGCAGAGTAAGGCGTATTGGTTGGACTTGCCTTTGTTTTGGTCCGCCAGAGTCTTGGATTAGAAAAGCAATTTAGTTTAGCAGAATAATTTAAAAACTCATACTTAAGCTTTAATAATGTTTTCTTTTGTTTTGCTTGTAATGAACTACGTTCGACCTGATTCCCTTGGCGGATACGTAGGCGGCCGCACCGGCTTCGGTCCCACCTTTTAGAAAATCCCAATATTCGCTTGTAATGAACTACGTTTGACCTGATTCCCTCATGGGGATACGTAGGCGGCCTAAATCGGCTTCGGTCACACCATTAGGAAACTTTCCCTTCGTTCTGAAAATGACAAGAATACACATAGCCTACAAGCAACTACATCGAGACCCATTTTAGGCCAGACACCCTTTTCAAAACTGGGACCATGTAGGAAACCAGACAGGGGTTGCAAGTCCAAACAGGCCAGGCACACGGATATCAAGGGACAAGGCGGCGAAGTCAACGCGACCGACCCCCAAACCTCACAAATTTGCTGTGAGCGCAGGTCATTTCATATTAATGTATGAAAGTGCAATACCAAGGTAAAATACGGCGAAAGTTTCTTCAGATAGCGTATAAAGAAAGCAAAGAAAGCGCAGAGGATGACAACAATCAAAAGTCCGCAGCAAAAGCAGAAGCAGCAGAAAAGGGCATCAACAATCGCTAATAAAGTTCAGAGTTCCGCAACAAAACCTAGCGCATCAACTCGAGCATAAAGTCAAATTGGCAACCCACACATCGCACCCAACAAAGGCATCATGACAATTCGTCAGTTGCGGCATTTAGCATGTCCGTGCAAGGACAACATCTCAGTATTCATCTCGCATATCAGGGACGATATCTCTACCCATAAAATTGCACTTCTCATATGTATTTATCATTTTGTTTAAGCAGGTATACACTAACGTTTTCTCAAGCTTAGCTTGCAGGAGCATTTATTCTACAGGAGCAGCAGCAACACGTCCAGACAACGACGTGATCAGCAAGTCCACGCAATGACGCCAGCAGCAATACGTCCAGGCAATGACGTTATCAGCAAGTCTACGCAACGACGCCAGCAGAAACACGTCCAGACAACGACGTGATCAGCAAGTCCACGCAACGACGCCAGCAGCAATACGTCCAGACAACGACGTTATCAGCACAGCAAGTCCACGCAACGACGCCAAAGAAGAACACGCCCGCATAATGGCGTTATCGGACAAAGAAGTCCACGCAACGACGCCAGCAGCAATACGTCCAGGCAATGACGTTATCAGCACAGCAAGTCTACGCAACGACGCCAGCAGCAACACGTCCAAGCAACGACGCTATCAGCACAACAAGCCCAAAAACGACGCCATCATCAGCATATCACATCCACGCAGGGACGATTTCTATACTCCCGAAATTGCATTTCTTACGCATGCTTTATTATTCTGTCTTAGCAGTTATGCACTAACTCTTTCTTGAGCTTTAGTCTACAGGATGCAAAGAAAGACAACATATCCGCGTTCACAATCGCAACACGTCTGTGCAAGGACGAAAATCACAGCATTCACAACATCGCATCAACACAGCATACATCACATTTTTGCAGGATAACCTTTCCTACTCACAGTTACATTGTTTTAAAATTATGCATCCTCATTTTGCCTTAACAGTTATGCACTAACCGTTTGTTTAAGTCTTAGCATGCAGGAGCAGGAGCACAACGTGGATTTTTCTCTTACAATAACCGGCAATTTGTTGGGGCCAACCTTCCCAACGATCGCGTAAGCGCCTGCCGCGTCGGTCCACTCGCTCACATCACCATAGAACCCAGACCACAAGCCATAGCAAGACACTCCGTGTTCGCCGCTTATTTTCTTTTACTTTTTGCACCATAGCCCAGTGTCATCATAACTCGACACTGGGACAAATTTTGAGTCCGCGTTAGCCCGCCTTGGTGTTTTGACCATGGCAGCCCAGTGTCGTCATAACTCGACACTGGAACACCTTTGAGTCCGCGTTAGCCCGCCCTGGTGTTTAGACCATGGTAGCCCAGTGTCGTCACAACTCGACACTGGGATAGATTTTGATTTTTTGCGTCAGCCTTGTCTACCTGCCCAGCATTTTTTGCAATTTTGAAGATCGAGACAAAATTGGCTATGAGTCAACGTCTTTGTCCGAAGATTCTTCCATCATCTCCATACAAAGAGGGACAGCTGTTGACACCCAATTTTGACCCTCTCGTCCAGACAGTAGCTATAAAATTACACTAATTTTGCAAAATAATTTTTTATGATTTCTTATAATAAAATGCAACAATAAAATATTAATACATGCATAAATAGATTATTTAATAATAACTTCGCATTTTCTACGTAGAGTATTAAGCATTTAGAGTCTCGCGCCCGCATTAATTAATTTCAAGCTCTGTCGTAATTCTTAATTAATAATAAATACATAAAATAAATAATTTAGCAATGACGTCGTGTCAAGTAGCATAGCCGCATTTATTAATACGCCAGAGAATTTCATAATCATTTGTAATTTAAAATCAATTTTAAACTAATACATGCATTTAATAGCGTCGCATTTATAAAAAGCTTTAAACGATTCTTAAATACCATACTTGCATTTAGCATTTAAATAATTTAATCTAAACTCAATTCAATGTTAATTTAACTTCGCAATAATGCATAATAATTAGTTTTTAAATAATAGCGCCGCATTCTAAAGTATTAAGCATTAATTAAATAGCACGTCCGTCTTTATTCTTTATAATAATTCAAACTCAAGCACTAATTAAATAGCACGCCCGCATTTATAACAATTAGGCTAATAAAACACCTAAATAATTTAATTCACCACATTTTAATTAAAACTAACCTAGAACTAATACCCTAATTAATTAGCCCATGCCCATCAGCCCATTCCCTTAAACAAACCACAGCCCAACGAATTCCCTAGCCCAAACCCGTCGACCCGGCCCACGCCCTTACCCCTTTAACGTTCAGCAGCCCATAAGCCCTCAGCCCTTCACTTATCCATCGTCCACAATAGAACCTCCAAGAAGAAAACCTAAACCTAAAAGCAACCGTCGCGCTTACCTCGCACCTTCCCCCCATCGCAGCACCAGCACCCTAGCCCGAATTTATCGCCGGAGAATCCGGGGTTTTTCCTTTATCCACACAGCGAAGCCAGCTCGCCCTTACCATAACCTGCACAAATCGCACAAAATATCCTTCACAATCTTAGCCAATCAATACGAAATCAGTACAGAATCGCACTAAATCAGCCCTAATTACTTACCAACTTGGAACCCAAAATCCTAACTATAAAGACCAACGCTTGGATATGCAACAAGGGCAGCAATCATCGGTTTGATACTTTCCCCTTTAGCGGCAGTTAAGAACCCAATCGATTGAGGGATTCAGGAGCACGATTCGAAGAGCACAGCGGGAGCAGAGTAGAGCACATACGACAGAGCACGCATATGAGCTCGAAGGCAAGCAATCGCCTTCACGCATGCAAGCAGAGCAGCAGAACACAGACAGCAGAGCATCGGGAATTAGGGGCTCAGCACCTAGACCACTAGCATCACAAGAATAGGTAGTTTGAACCCCCCTGATTTCAATTCCAGCCACAAATCAGCAAACGAACCTCGCCCTTTCATTCGCATCGCAAACCCAAAACCCGTCAATTGGACCGACGACTTGATACGCTGCCCCGGGTCGCTGTCCGGAGAAGGTAAACTCGAATTCTTCTCGTATTTTATTAGTTTATGTTTTATGAGTGTTGATTGCAAATTTGGTTGTCTTTAATTATGTCAGTCTGTTTATTTGGTTGGTATGACTCAGATGTATGTTCTGGTTTGGGTATATCTTTAATAATATGAGTAGTTAGTTTAAGTAGTTTAGATAGTATGTGTCTTTAGTGTCCGCGACCTGCACAAAATATTGTCTCCCAAATGACAATGGAAGTCTATGTTATTGTCCTTCCATGTCTGTTTTGAGTTGATTATGCCTCATCTGCATTAGGCATCATTGAACCTGTCCCTAAATTTTAATCTATGTGTTCCGTTTACTGTCTATATTTGTGAAGCAACTGCTGGTTACTCTTAAAAATTGTCCTTGTGCTAGTAGACTTCTAGATAATGCGGTTGGCTTGACAAAACTGGTTGTGTATTCAGCTTTTCCACTTCTACCAGGAAAATTCCTCCAGGACAGTGTGTAATATACCCATTCTTCTAAATACTTCAAT
Organism: Przewalskia tangutica; assembly: GCA_029844215.1. Taxonomy (NCBI): domain Eukaryota; kingdom Viridiplantae; phylum Streptophyta; class Magnoliopsida; order Solanales; family Solanaceae; genus Przewalskia; species Przewalskia tangutica. The sequence continues at coordinate 87,362,556 of CM056734.1, forward strand.
ACCCAGACGATATTGGTTCCAGCATCCTATTAATTGAGACAAGCTATATCATGTCAACTAGATATACTTGTATACATGTATCCTGGTTATAAATTCAGATTTCATGCAAGTGTAGTTGAGATGCTAAGACTGCTTAGAAGTTGTTTAAATAAGCTGAACCTCTTTATACTAATTACCCGCATATATGCCTCCCCTTAGGATATTCATGCTTAGCTTATCTTGCTTACCTGAACTGCCTACTAAGATGTATATGTTTGTCTTACTTAGATTTCTAAATTAGTACATCTAGAAAGCCTCCTAAGCAATAGAAATAACTGGTTACTATTGGTTTTGCTACTACTGTTTTGTCGATGCTATTGTTTTGGTGTTGTTGCTGCTGCTGTTTTGGTATTGCTGTTGCTGCTAATATTATTTTGCTACTGTAAATTTGAATCTACTGATGTTATTTTGCTGCTATTTCTTTGGTGTTGCTGTTGTAATTTGTTACCTTAAAGAAGACCCGTAAACTTAAAAATTATTGGTCCTGCCATTTATTACTTTCCGGCTGATTACCAACCTGACCTGTTTCTTGCATTTCGGGTCTGATTATTGTTAAAATGAAGTGATTCATATGTGTTTAGATATTGTGTCCATGATTGCTTGTTATTTGATAAAGAACATATACTAATCCTTATCTTTCTTTATTTTTACATGGCACGCATCGGAGCAAAAAATAAAAAGTCTCACGGCGAGATTCATCGCAAGCCATTTCAAATGGCGACCCGCATTCGCGTTCGCATTCCCGCTTCAGAAACTCCTAGAAAAACAAATAGGACGGAGTCATCCGCTCCAATCCCTTCAATCCCTCATTCTCTCATCTCATCCTTATCTTACTTTATTTGTTATTGTAATTTATAACTTTGTAATTAATAGGATATCTAGAATAATTAGCCTTTAAACATATAAGTGGGGAAGGTAATTTAAAGTTCATCGCTTAACTTACTTGCCTTTTAGGATTGTCATGCATGTCTAATTTTTGCCAAAATAATCTAACTTGCATCACAAAACCAACGGTTTGTTAAATCCCTAAACATAACAGATTCCTCCTGAACTCTCAAAAATCATCTTAAAGCATCTCTTATATAATATTGAACGCAGGTAGGCAAGATTAATTTAGCTAGCAGTATACACAATTAGTCCGTAAATAACCTTTGCGTGAACACATAATTAGTCTATAAAGCACCCTAGCATTTAGCACTTTCTAGCATCTTAACATATTTGCATTCTTAGCCCCTCTTTAAACTTTAGTAACATTTTAACATCTCCCTAGCATTCTTTGTACTTTAGCATATAGCACCTTTGCCCTTTCAATATTTTAAGCACCTTTTAAACATTTTAACATGCTAGCATTCATTTCCTAACATTTTATTAATTATTCAGCACTTTAGCATTTAGCACTTTTAAGCACCTCTTAGCACCTTTAGCACCCTTCTAGAATTTAATACCTTTTAGCAACCTTTAGTATTTTAAGCACTTTTAAACATTCAGCATTTAACTCTTTTATTTACTTATAACACCTTTTTGCCCTTTTTATACTTTAAGCACCTTTTAAACATTTTAACATTTTTTAGCATGTTATTAAGCAGGAAGAGCTTTTATTTTGCATTTTTTTTAACATAATAATTACCCTAGGTTTGGCAGGACAACCGCAAGTTAGCGGATCTTAGAGGGTGCCTAACCCCTTCCCTCTAGATTAATAAAGAACTCTTACCCAGAATCTCACTAAGTTTAGCAGACCATAAAGAATGGAGTTAGTGTTGACTTTAACCTAAGTTGACATTTAGGTGTCCTAATTCACCCAAACTAATTAGGTGGCGACTCAGCGAACCCTTTTAGCATTTAGCACCTTTTAAGCACCACTTTAATATTTAGCACCCTTTACTTTTAAAATTAATCCCTTAGCACCTTTTTAAACGTTTAACATCTTTTCTTTAGCATTTTAACACTTTTAATATTCTAGCACTTTTAAGCACCTTTTAGCATTCTTTTGCACTTTAGCATTTTTATTTTATTTTCTAACTTGCATTTTAAGCAGGAGGTTCGCTAGAATAAAGTCGCGGTCGAAAAAGGGCGCGACAGAAATGGCGACTCCAATGGGGACTTTAGGTTCTTGACCATAACAAACCTATGTTTATTATTGCTTAGCTTTATTTGTTTGTTTTAAATGCCTTAAAATTGCTCGCTTAATTTTGTATGTTTAACTGTTTTAATTGCTATTTGTTTTACTGCTTTCCTTAAAATGGCATTCCGTTCATATTTCTTCCACTCTGGAAATTCACACAATCACACACTACATGCGAGGTGTGCTGGGTGCATCAGCAAAATTCTTTCTTCAAAACCCAAATTTAGGAGAGTTGGTAACATACGTGGAGTGCCCGGTCTAACCGTGGCAGCGTAACCTTCACTCGAGTTGTCCGCCTGAACTCAAGGCCCGTAAAAGCCAAATCTTAGAAACTTAAGATAGAGCTATACCACCCTTTATTTTAGGGCATGCGTGCATTTACCTTAGGTGGGTCGGTCCTCGCATCGACACCTCAATTAGGAAGACACCAAACTTGTCGACGGTTTCTCAACCCAATGACAACCAAAGATATTATGTGTAGCATGGTAATGACAGACAAATCCAAGCCTAATCATGACATGCGAAATTGGGAAAAGTGCACCGTCATTTGGTCGCCATTTCCAACAAAAGCATTATAGTTGGACGACTTGGACAAATCTATCATGGCCTCGTATATGTGACGTTTAGGCCTACCTCTGGCATAAAGAGGTCCCCTCTGCATGTTAGGAAACGTTTGAATGTGCTATGTATGCGATATATACATTACATACACGCAAATTACGTGCTTTATGCTAACACCGCTTGTTGCATTTTTGTAGAAATATTTATCATCTCCCAAAGGTCGATTTGTATTTGACTAAACAACAGAACATCGATATCTCACAAGATCAAAGGCACGGTCGATACGACCGATTCAAGGGCATCTGAGGAACGCAGTGAACTCATCTTGGATCCTATAGGCAAGCGGTCTCGAAGAGAAAGGCGATAGATCCGGTCGAGCGGCTCGCCAAATACCGCAAACAAATAGCAAACTGCGGGCGAAATCGGAAGGCTCGAAACATCATCAAGTACTCACATCGCAAACAACCAAAGCAGTCAAAATCCTCCAAATTACTACGGTGCCTCTTACTACATATCCCATTCAGCCAATATACAATGCACTCATACATCCCACACAAACCAAATTATGCTCGATAAACACAAACCAAAGGCCACCACAAACCCACTTTTGCAATGCATACGACAACCCCTTACGATACCCATCCGTGCATACGCCACAACCAAATGCCCGTTCACTAAACACCTTCAAGCCCCGCATAGGTGTTAAGAGAAAACCAACCAGAACCTATACACCTTTAGCCAAACCCATAGCCCAAGTGTATGAGGAGGCGAAAGCGCGAGAATACTCCGGCAATTCGAAATATCCCGGGCCTACTTCCGAGGCACGATAAAACCAAACATTGTGCATACCACTCCGGTGTCGAGGGCACGACATCGAAAGTGCTACTCCTCGGGGGCGGAATCGAGGCGTTGATCAAAGAAGGGTAATTCGGCTAAAGGATCCGACCCAAATGTGCATGATAACCGCTTTGCCAAACCGCGTACGTCGATGTGCACTGATAACCTTAGATGAGAATACACTCCCTGCTATGCCCGTTCCGCCCTCGAATCGGTCATTTATCCGAGCATGCACCGCGCGAAGCCAAGAGATGGAGATCGCGATGGCGAGCATGAAGACCCGACCATCCACGATGCAGAGCATGAAGGCGTATTGGTTGGACTTGCCCCTTGTTTTGGTCCGCCTAGAGCCCGGATTAGAAAAGCAATTTAGTTTAGCAGAATAATTTAAAAACTCATACTTAAGCTTTAATAATGTTTTCTTTTGTTTTGCTTGTAATGAACTACGTTCGACCTGATTCCCTTGGCGGATACGTAGGCGGCCACACCGGCTTCGGTCCCACCTTTTAGAAAATCCCAATATTAAGCTTGTAATGAACTACGTTTGACTGATTCCCTCGTGGGGATCGTGGCGGCCTAAATCGGCCGGTCACCATTAGGAAACTTTCCGCCGTTACGAAAATGACAAGAATACACATAGCCTACAAGCAACTACATCGAGACCCATTTTAGGCGGACACCGCACTGGCGGGACCATGTAGGAAACTGCGGGGTTGCAAGTCCAAGCGAGGCGAACCTGCGGATATCAAGGACAAGGCGAAGTCAAATGCGAATGGACCCCCCCCCCAAAACTCACAAATTTGCTTTGGCGCGGTCTTTTCATATTAATGAAGCGAGAAAGTGCAACGTAAGCGAAAATACGGCGAAAAGTTTCTTCGTATTAGCGAAGCGGCAAAGCAAAGCGAGAGGATGACAACAATCCAAAGTCCGCGTGGCAAGCAGTGAAAGGGGCATCAGCAATCGGTCAAAGTTCGAGTTCGCAACAAAACCTAGCGCATCAACTCGAGCATAAAGTCAAATTGGCAACCCACGCATCGCGCAACAAAGGCATCATGACAATTACGTCGATTGCGGCATTTAGCATGTCGTGCAAGGACAACATCTCGATATTCATCTCGCATATCGGGGCGATATCTCTGCCATAAAATTGCACTTCTCGTATGTATTTATCATTTTGTTTAGCGGTATACACTAACGTTTTCTCAAGCTTAGCTTGTAGGAGCATTTATTCTACGAGGCGGCGGCCACGTCCGGACAACGGCGTGATCGGCAAGTCGCGCAATGGCGCCCGGTGCAATCGTCCGAGCAATGGCGTTATCGGCAAGTCTACGCAGCGGCGCCCGGCGGCTGCGTCCGGACAACGGCGTGATCGGCAAGTCCACGCGGCGCCCGGCAATACGTCGGACAACAGCGGCGTTATCGGCCGCGGCAAGTCCGCGCAGCGGCGCCCGGCGGCACGTCGAACAATGGCGTTATCGGCCACGGCAAGTCCGCGCAGCGGCGCCCGGCGGCAATACGTCCGAGCAATGGCGTTATCGGCCGCGGCAAGTCTACGCAGCGGCGCTATCGGCAACAAGCCCAAAAGCAGCGCCATCATCGACGTATCACATCGCGCGAGGGCGATTTCTATACTCCGAAATTGCATTTCTTACGCGTGCTTTATTATTACGTCTTAGCGATTTATGCACTAACTCTTTCTTGAGCTTTAGTCTGAGGGCGATTGCGGCAAAGACAACATATCCGCGTTCACAATCGCGACACGCGTGCGTGCGGGGCGAAAATCACAGCATTCACAACATCGCATCAACACAGCAGACATCACATTTTTGCAGGATAACCTTTCCTACTCACAGTTACATTGTTTTAAAATTATGCATCCTCATTTTGCCTTAACAGTTATGCACTAACCGTTTGTTTAAGTCTTAGCGTGCGAGCGAGGAGCCTGGCGTGGATTTTTCTCTTCAATGACGGGGCAATTTGTTGGGGGGCCAACCTTCCCAACGATTGGCAGAAGCGGCCTCAAGCGTCGGTCCACTCGCTCCACATCACCATAGAACCCAGCACCACAAGCCATAGCAGTACACTCCAGGTTCAAGCCAGTTATTTTCTTTTACTTTTTGCACCATAGCCCAGTGTCATCATAACTCGACACTGGGACAAATTTTGAGTCCGCGTTAGCGCCGGTGTTTTGACCATGGCGGCCAGTGTCGTCATAACTCGACCTTTGGGGCGGCTGAGTCGCGTTAGCCCGCAGTGTTTAGACCGTGGTAGCCCGGTGTCGTCGTAACTCGACATTGGGGCGGTTTGATTTTTGCGTCGGCCTTGTCTACACCTTGGCATTTTTGCAATTTTGAAGATCGAGACAAAATTGGCTGAGTCAACGTCTTTGTCCGAAGATTCTTCCATCATCTCCATACAAAGAGGGACAGCTGTTGACACCCAATTTTGACCCTCTCGTCCAGACAGTAGCTATAAAATTACACTAATTTTGCAAAATAATTTTTATGATTTCTTATAATAAAATGCAACAATAAAATATTAATACATGCATAAATAGATTATTTAATAATAACTTCGCATTTTCTCGTAGAGTATTAAGCATTTAGAGTCTCGCGCGCGTTAATTAATTTCATGCTCATCGTAATTCTTAATTAATAATAAATACATAAAATAAATAATTTAGCAATGACGTCGTGTCAAGTAGCATAGCCGCATTTATTAATACGCCAGAGAATTTCATAATCATTTGTAATTTAAAATCAATTTTAAACTAATACATGCATTTAATAGCGTCGCATTTATAAAAAGCTTTAAACGATTCTTAAATACCATACTTGCATTTAGCATTTAAATAATTTAATCTAAACTCAATTCAATGTTAATTTAACCGCAATAATGCATAATAATTAGTTTTTAAATAATAGCGCCGCATTCTAAAGTATTAAGCATTAATTAAATATACGTCGTCTTTATTCTTTATAATAATTCAAACTCAAGCACTAATTAAATAGCACGCCCGCATTTATAACAATTAGGCTAATAAAACACCTAAATAATTTAATTCACCACATTTTAATTAAAACTAACCTAGAACTAATACCCTAATTAATTAGCCCATGCCCATCAGCCCATTCCCTTAAACAAACCACAGCCCAACGAATTCCCTAGCCCAAACCCGTCGACCCGGCCCACGCCCTTACCCCTTTAACGTTCGACCCGTAAGCCCTCGACCGCTTCACTGATCCATCGTCCACAATAGAACCTCCAAGAAGAAAACCTAAACCTAAAAGCAACCGTCGCGCTTACCTCGCACCTTCCCCCCATCGCAGCACCAGCACCCTAGCCCGAATTTATTGCTGGAGAATCCGGGGTTTTTCATTTATCCACACAGCGAAGCCAGCTCGCCCTTACCATAACCTGCACAAATCGCACAAAATATCCTTCACAATCTTAGCCAATCAATACGAAATCAGTACAGAATCGCACTAAATCAGCCCTAATTACTTACCAACTTGGAACCCAAAATCCTAACTATAAAGACCAACGCTTGGATATGCAACAAGGGCAGCAATCATCTGTTTGATACTTTCCCCTTTAGCGGCAGTTAAGAACCCAATCGATTGAGGGATTCAGGAGCACGATTCGAAGAAATCTGCAGGAAGCGGTAAACGCGAGCAGCGAGCACAGAAGGCGGAGCTCAGTAAGGCAGCAATCGCCTTCACGCATGCAAGCAGAGCAGCAGAACACAGACAGCAGAGCATCGGGAATTAGGGGCTCAGCACCTAGACCACTAGCATCGCAAGAATAGGTAGTTTGAACCCCCCTGATTTCAATTCCAGCCACAAATCAGCAAACGAACCTCGCCCTTTCATTCGCATCGCAAACCCAAAACCCGTCAATTGGACCGACGACTTGATACGCTGCCCCGGGTCGCTGTCCGGAGAAGGTAAACTCGAATTCTTCTCGTATTTTATTAGTTTATGTTTTATGAGTGTTGATTGCAAATTTGGTTGTCTTTAATTATGTCAGTCTGTTTATTTGGTTGGTATGACTCAGATGTATGTTCTGGTTTGGGTATATCTTTAATAATATGAGTAGTTAGTTTAAGTAGTTTAGATAGTATGTGTCTTTAGTGTCCGCGACCTGCACAAAATATTGTCTCCCAAATGACAATGGAAGTCTATGTTATTGTCCTCCCATGTCTGTTTTGAGTTGATTATGCCTCATCTGCATTAGGCATCATTGAACCTGTCCCTAAATTTTAATCTATGTGTTCCGTTTACTGTCTATATTTGTGAAGCAACTGCTGGTTACTCTTAAAAATTGTCCTTGTGCTAGTAGACTTCTAGATAATGCGGTTGGCTTGACAAAACTGGTTGTGTATTCAGCTTTTCCACTTCTACCAGGAAAATTCCTCCAGGACAGTGTGTAATATACCCATTCTTCTAAATACTTCAATACCCAGACGATATTGGTTCCAGCATCCTATTAATTGAGACAAGCTATATCATGTCAACTAGATATACTTGTATACATGTATCCTGGTTATAAATTCAGATTTCATGCAAGTGTAGTTGAGATGCTAAGACTGCTTAGAAGTTGTTTAAATAAGCTGAACCTCTTTATACTAATTACCCGCATATATGCCTCCCCTTAGGATATTCATGCTTAGCTTATCTTGCTTACAGGCGCCTACTAAGATGTATATGTTTGTCTTACTTAGATTTCTAAATTAGTACATCTAGAAAGCCTCTAAGCAATAGAAATAGCGGTTACTATTGGTTTTGCTACTCTTTGTTTTGTCGATGCTATTGTTTTGGTGTTGTTCTTCTTTCTTTGTTTTGGTATTCTTTGTTCTTTCTAATATTATTTTGCTCTTGTAAATTTGAATCTCGATGTTATTTTCTTTGCTATTTCTTTGGTGTTCTGTTGTAATTTGGTACCTTAAAGAAGACCCGTAAACTTAAAAATTATTGGTCCTGCCATTTATTACTTTCCGGCTGATTACCAACCTGACCTGTTTCTTGCATTTCGGGTCTGATTATTGTTAAAATGAAGTGATTCATATGTGTTTAGATATTGTGTCCATGATTGCTTGTTATTTGATAAAGAACATATACTAATCCTTATCTTTCTTTATTTTTACATGGCACGCATCGGAGCAAAAAATAAAAAGTCTCACGGCGAGATTCATCGCAAGCCATTTCAAATGGCGACCCGCATTCGCGTTCGCATTCCCCGAAACTCCTAGAAAAACAAATAGGACGGAGTCATCCGCTCCAATCCCTTCAATCCCTCATTCTCTCATCTCATCCTTATCTTACTTTATTTGTTATTGTAATTTATAACTTTGTAATTAATAGGATATCTAGAATAATTAGCCTTTAAACATATAAGTGGGGAAGGTAATTTAAAGTTCATCGCTTAACTTACTTGCCTTTTAGGATTGTCATGCATGTCTAATTTTTGCCAAAATAATCTAACTTGCATCACAAAACCAACGGTTTGTTAAATCCCTAAACATAACAGATTCCTCCTGAACTCTCAAAAATCATCTTAAAGCATCTCTTATATAATATTGAACGCAGGTAGGCAAGATTAATTTAGCTAGCAGTATACACAATTAGTCCGTAAATAACCTTTGCGTGAACACATAATTAGTCTATAAAGCACCCTAGCATTTAGCACTTTCTAGCATCTTAACATTTTTGCATTCTTAGCCCCTCTTTAAACTTTAGTAACATTTTAACATCTCCCTAGCATTCTTTGTACTTTAGCATATAGCACCTTTGCCCTTTCAATATTTTAAGCACCTTTTAAACATTTTAACATGCTAGCATTCATTTCCTAACATTTTATTAATTATTCAGCACTTTAGCATTTAGCACTTTTAAGCACCTCTTAGCACCTTTAGCACCCTTCTAGAATTTAATACCTTTTAGCAACCTTTAGTATTTTAAGCACTTTTAAACATTCAGCATTTAACTCTTTTATTTACTTATAACACCTTTTTGCCCTTTTTATACTTTAAGCACCTTTTAAACATTTTAACATTTTTTAGCATGTTATTAAGCGGGAAGAGCTTTTATTTTGCATTTTTAACATAATAATTACCACTAGGTTTGGCGGGACAACGCATGAGTTAAGCGGATCTTAGAGGGTGCCTAACCCCTTCCCTCTAGATTAATAAAGAACCATTACCCAGAATCTCACTAAGTTTAGCAGACCATAAAGAATGGAGTTAGTGTTGACTTTAACCTAAGTTGACATTTAGGTGTCCTAATTCACCCAAACTAATTAGGTGGCGACTCATGAACCACTTTTAGCATTTAGCACCTTTTAAGCACCACTTTAATATTTAGCACCCTTTACTTTTAAAATTAATCCCTTAGCACCTTTTTAAACTTTTAACATCTTTTCTTTAGCATTTTAACACTTTTAATATTCTAGCACTTTTAAGCACCTTTTAGCATTCTTTTGCACTTTAGCATTTTTATTTTATTTTCTAACTTGCATTTTAAGCAGGAGGTTCGCTAGAATAAAGTCGCGGTCGAAAAAGGGCGTGACATCAGGACATGCGTATGAGAGCGTACGAAAGGGAGTAAGACTTAAAATTTTAGAAGGACAGGTTGATGGATTGTTCCGGACGGGTTTTAGTCAAGTTTGAGGCGGGTTATGACCCGTTACATTGAGGGTTCCTAGGTGTTTCAAAGGCCTAGTGTGTAGTTCGTTGAGTCTAGTTTCCAACGCAACCAACCGTTCGTCGATAGGACATCGAAGTAGGAAGTTATGAGAGTTACAAGTTCGGTCTTGTGACGGACGAGAAAGGTGTTTGGGCGGGATCCACGGGGCGCGCCGCAGGTCGCGGCGCGAAATGTCTGAGAGTCGGTAGAAGTTTCAGCGCCGCGCCGGATCTGAGGCAGCGGCGCCGAGGCGGGTTCTGCGAAGTTAAGTGGGAAATTCTGCACTGTTTTGTTTTAAAAGAGGTCATGGGTGGGTGACAAGTGTCCCCCCCATCTGATTTTGCATGCACTACTTATTGATCAAGACTTGGTCATTCTTCAAACTCTCATCTCTCTCTAAAGCTAAAGCTCTCCCTTCTCTCTAGAATTCCAAGAGGAATTCAATGCTTGAGGAAAATCTAAAAAAGTGTGACAAGAAGGAAGCTTGTGGCTAGCTTGTAGGAGTTATTGTGGTGGTGTTCTTGGAAAGGAGGCTAGCAAAGTTGTTGGAATAATTTTGGTTAAAGCTCTAAGGTAACAATTCTTCTCTTGTAGCTAGTTATTGGTATTGCATGTGAAGAAGAAGGAACTTATATTAGTAAATAATGCTCTTAGATTCATTGCATGTAAGAAATATAGTTTGGATATGAAAGGATTGGTTAAAAAGGTTATGTGAGCATGTTGTAGCCTAAAAACTACCTTAAACTTGTTAAGTTAATTGTTGTACCTTGTGGGGCAGAATTTTACACACCCAAGTTTAGGTGTGTAATCCCCTTTGAAATGTTTGGATTGTTGGGCCTTATGGGAAGTTGGTTTATTAGCTTTATGAAAGGTTAATAAGAAGAGATTTACTCTAAGTAAGATAAGTAAGGAAAAATGACTTGATTTATGAAAGACAAATTGATTTTAAGGCATCAATTGCCCAAAGGTTTTATATGAAAATGAGTCATTTTCAAAAGAATAGACGTATGTAGTACTTTGGTTTAAATTCCCGGATTTCCTTTATTAAGATATTTTAGTGCCTTAAGTAAACTAAAATGAGAGGATATATGAACAAGACTAATGAGAAGTTAGGAGCTTTCTTAACTTATTTATGTTATGTATGATGACCGATTGAGCTAGGGTAAGAGTATAAATGAGGGGTAAGCCCCAAGACGTTATACCACCTTCTCCAGGGTAAGAGTATGAATGAGGGGCAAGCCCCAAGACGTCATACCACCTTCTCCAGGGTAAGAGTATGAATGAGGGGAAAGCCCCAAGACGTCATATCATCTGCTTCAGGGTAAGAGTATAAATGAGGGGTAAACCCCCAAGACGTTATACCACATGTTCCGTGGATTTGCTACCCATGATGCGAGGAATACCTCATGCGAGTCCTTATGGTCTCATGCGGGTGAAATAGTCCCATGCGGGCGGGTACAACCTATGCGAGGAATACCTCATGCGGGTCCACAGGACCCATGCGGGTGAAATAGTCCCAGGAGTAGGATTGCTTATTGATACTACGGGCGAGGGACCCTGTTTTGATCATGAGACTCCTATTTTTATGCAGTATTATATATATACTTGTTACTCTCATTGTTAGTAAGACACAGTACAAGGTAATTTGAGTTTTCATCCCTGACTCCAGCTTATTTTTAGACTTATAATATTATTACAGTATTTTCCAGTTTTACATACTTGGTACATATTGTGTACTGACCCCCTTCCTCAGGGGCTGCGCTCATGCCGCTGGTAAGGGTAAGCAGGTGGTGGATCCTCATTCTTAGGATCACAGGTCTGGTGTCAGAGGCTCCATTTCTCCGGAGGCTTATTTTTGTTGGTACGGATTTTCCCTGATGCTATAGGTATTATGTACATTCAGGGGTATGGCGGGGCCCTGTCCCGCCACAGTTGTTATTCCTAGAGGTCTGTAGTCACGTTTGTGTTTTGGGCTGTAAGAACAAGTTGTACTTTTGATTAAGTATGTTTTATGGAAGGCAGCCTTATCGGCTTGCCAGTGATGTTTACTTTATACAGGTTTTGTATTATGTATGTTCCGCTGCTATTCTCTGATATATACCTGACAGGGGTGCCCGGCAGGGCACCAGTCGCGGCCCCGGGGTCGGGTCGTGACACATCGCTACTTGGGAGGCAACCCAATGTTTAAATTATGCAATTTAGTTTAAATAGAACAGTCTCACTTTCGGTATTTTTGTTGCGTTGTGATGACATGTGAAAGAATTGAACTTGAAGCACGGAAAAATGTGAAAGGCAGGAAATCGATGCAGAGTCGCAACGCCATCAACATCTACAAACACCATGTCCTTTTCAAACACCACATCACCTGCAACTCAGTGTCAATCATACTTCGACACTGGGACATTTTTAAATCAGCGTCAGTTTTGCTTTATATTTTTTCGCATCACAACGACCCAGTGTCATCATGATTTGACACTGGGACATTTTTGAGTCTGCATCATCCCTATTTTTGAGTTTTTAGTTTATAAAACAGGACAAAATTGGCTACAAGTCAACATCTTTGTCCGAAGACTCTTCCATCATCTCCGTACAAAGAGGGACATGTTGTTGATAAATAATTTTGACCCGTTTTAGATATTTATTGCAATTTTATGTGTTTTAGGACACCACATTTTAATCAGCATTTTTTGCATTTTTTATCTTTTTATGTTAAATTAAGCATTATGTCTTTGTTAATATTATGTTTTTATTATTGTTACACCGTCGTTTTATTTTAATAATATTTGCATCTTTTTAAATAATTAGTTGACATCCCATTTTTTACTTTTAATCAGGCATTAAACATGTTTTAAATATTGCATTTTAGTATTATTGCGTCGACATTTGCATTTTTATAATTTTGCATCTTTTTAAATAATTTTTTTGTTAAATAATTAACCAAATTTTCCATTTTGTCAAACCAAATTCCAAGACACAATTTGAATCAGTCCAATCCAATACCATTTCTTTTTAATTTCACCCAAACTTTCATCTTTTATTTTTCCCCCTAAAATCAAAACCCACTTTTCATTTCCCCCCCCCCCCCCAAAACTAAACCAAACCCTAAACCTAAATACCCCCTATAAATAAAACCTTACCCACCCTAAACTAAACTACCCAGCCGCACAACACAAAAATCAGCCCCTATTACTAACCTAGCCGCACATCTCTCACATTCTCACCTCACTCTCCTCACCCCTTCCGCGAACCCCGCCTCTCCACACCTGCCGTCGACCACCTATCACCCCCGACGACCTCCACACACCCACCACTCGCCCGCGAACCCTCGCCTCTCTCCCTCACTCCCACACCCTCTCCCCGACCTACTTCAGCACCTCGCTCACCCTCTTTCCCATTCCTGTTGCCTCACGAGCTCGGTTCCTGGCGAACCCCCATAGCAACATCCTCAAACCCTTTTCCAGCCACACTCCTCTTCCCTGCCTTCCCGTCGCAGTCGCCCTCTCCCTGAACCACCGTCCATCACCGGCGAACACCCTCCACAGCAGTCGCCATCACACCCCACCATCGCCTGCCACTGCCCCAGCTAATTCGTCAGGCGGCGTCGCTCCGGTGTTCGCCGTGGAAGTGACGCCGCCACCATCGCTGCCTGGGTTTGGTTCCATTTTTAGATTTATTGGCATATTTTTCATTTTGACTGATTTCCTTTATTTTTGAATCTCGCCGGAGTTTAAGGAACTCCGGCGGTCGTTGGTTACTGTTTCTGTTGTTGGTTTGATTTGGAATGATTTCTTGTATTTTTGCCGGAGTTTTTAAACTCCGGCGGGCCTCTGTCTTTCCGGCGAACTGCTCCTACTGCTTTGGCTATTGCTGGACCGATTTTCGCTATTTGCTGGATTGATTTTCAGCCATGTTTCACTACTGATTCGCTTATTTTAATGGATGATTCTCGCCGTTGTTCTTTACTAATTTTGGTTATTTGTTGACCGATTTAGCATTTTCTCTTATGTTTGGCATTCGGGTCGGAGTTCGGTAACTTCAGGCGACCTGTTGGCTTTATTTTGGGATGTTAGGGACTGATTTTGGCATCTGATTGGACTGGATATTTCTGGTTAAATATGGTTTTCCGGTGAGCCATTTGATGTTTGTTTCCACTGTCCGCATACCATTTTTGGTCACTGTCTTGTTTTGGCTGTTCACTGTTCATGGTGATTGATTTTGGCAATTTTGCTTTTATTTTTAAACTGGTTGAACCGATATTACACTGTTGGTATTGACTGATTTGAACAAGATGCTACACTTGTTTGGCCGATGAAAAAGTTATCCGTCGATTTTTGAGGCCTCCACAGTTGCAAAGACGGAAAATAAAATAAATGAAGCTTTTTGGGCAAGGATGATTTCTTCCACTTACACCGGATAACCAACACGCGCTGGCAGGGCGAATTCCCGCAGCCGCACTTGTTTAGGCTGTCCCACTTTACATTTTTTATATCTGAGCCCTCCGTGTTTAAAACTATTACTGTTTTGACGCGGATCCGAAGGTTTTTTATTTATTTTATTATATTGGCTGATGAAGGAATCTCCGTCTGATTTCCAAGGCCTCCTCTGTGCAAAAGACGGATTTATTTATTTTTTTTGCCTTTACTTATTAATTCTTGTCATTGCTTTAAAATTATTTATTCTACTACTAACACTTTTACTAAGTGTTTATGCAGGTATCCGGAGATCATCTTGTGCAACTAGCCTAAAAAGGGCTAAAAGATGTCCCGGAGTTTTATTTTTATGTCGCATTTAATTTTAGTTTTATTATTCTGTATTGCACTTTATTTTAATTATAAATTATGAAAAATACTTAGAATAGGTAGAATAAAAAAGGGCAATAAATAATTAACCTAGGTTTGAACGAACAACCGCAAGTTAGCGGATCTTAAAGGATGCCTAACCCCTTCCCTTTAGGATAATAAAGAACCTGATCCGTAATCTCACTAATTTCGCACCATAAAATGCAGTTAATTGCGATATTTTTATTGCAATAAATCAAGTGTCCTAATTCACTTAAATAATTAGGTGGCAACTCCTTAAAACATCATTAATTGCTCCATCGGGAACCGCCAAAGAGCAACGCCGGATACTGCTCGGACTCGAGGTCGAAACGGGCGCGACAAAGATGGCGACTCTCTGGGATATCGTGTTCTTGATCATAGCAAACTCGTGTTAATTAAATATTGCACTTTATTTTGCTTTTATATTTATTGTAAATGTTTTATATTGTTTGCTTTTATTTTGTAATTAACTACTTTAATTGCTACATTCTTTTATCGCTTTCTTAAATTGTCATTCCGCTCATATTTCCTCCATTCTCGAAAATTAACACTATCACACACTACACGCGAGGTGCGCTTGGTGCATCAAAGAAATTCTTTCTTCAAAACCCAAATTTAGGAGAGTCGGTATAGGCGCGAGAATCCGGTCCAACCATGACGCCAGAGCCTTCTCACTCGAGTAGTCCGCCGAGAACCATCAGGTCTAGTAAGCCAAATCTTAGAAAACTTAAGATGTAGCTATACCACTTTTTATTAAGTCATGCGTGCATAAATCTTAATTAGGTTAATCCATGGTATTAACGCCACAATTAGAAATCCACCAAACTTGTCGGCGGTTTCACAACCCAACGACCCATTAGCATACTATGTGTAGCGTGATGATGATAGACGGATCCAAGCCTTGTCATGACACACCAAAATTGGAAAAGTGCATCCATTTGGTCGCCATTTCCAACAAAACATTGCGCTTAACGGCTGACCTATTTATCATAATCCCGCATATTTGACGCTTAGGCTCACCTGCATAAGGGGTCCCAAGCACATTAGGCCACGCGCTTGATTTGCATGCTTTTGTTTATTATTGTTTGTCGCTAGCAACTCGTACATATTATTTAATTCAATAATTGCTCTTTGTGATTTCGCTCGAGCATTTGCATTTTTGCACTTGTTGCTTTCACATTGCAATCGGGACTTCTATCAAGTAAATCACTCGAATAGCGACTTGGACTTTGTGAAGCATCAACCACTAGTCCGGTCGAACCAATCAGGGGAGTCATTGACTATATTGTCACACCTTGCATTTTTATTATTTTTGTCATTTTCCTACTCACCTATTTCTCATATTTTTTGCAGGAAGGCCGTCCTCGCAATCAGTCTAGGACGGTCGAAAAAAAAAAAAGAGCAGTAGTTATGTTGACTAATAGAAATTAGTTTATACCAGATTCAACGAGACATCGCTCTCAGTTCTTCTATACTTTGTATTTTTATTCATATTTGCAAACATAATTAATATGTTTAGCGTTGATTGCATAGTTCTTACATATCATGCATTTTATAGCATAATTATTCCGAACTACGCGTGTCTGATTCTCACCACACGGTGTGATACGTAGGCAACTCATTTTGGGTTCGACACCACAAAAATAAAAACCACAAAAATAAAAACAAAAAACAAAGTGCATTTCTCACTCATGCATCCAATTCATCATGTTTTCGGACATTCATTTTACTTTGCATTCGTCCATAATGGACAATCATTTCTTTTGCACAGCTTTATATTGATATCCTTTCATTGATAATTTTTTTCCAAGCATATATTTTATAACATATTTGAATGAACTACGCTGGACTGATTCCTACGGATACAGGCAGCCCTATTCGGGTTCGGTACCATTTATTCAAAAAAATTCAAAAAAAAAAAAACAATTATTCGAAAATACAAAAAAAAAAAAAAATTATTCAAAAAATACAAAAAAAAATGTTATTCAAAATACAAAAAAAAAACTATTTTTTTAAGTATTATTGTTTGACCTTGTTGATACCAACACAGTTACGAGTGTGCATAAAAAAATGTGATAATCAGTATGGGTTGACTTTGTGGTAAACCATAGATTCTTTTGGTACCTCTTATTCATACCCGTAAATGACATTGTCTTGCGTGTTTTCAAGATAAGGACGAAACTAACCTCATCGTTTCATATGCATTGTGTGGTGAGTTTTTAGAATAAGTTCAATTGCATTGCATTGTGATCTAGAATTTGGCCTGAATGTTTGTTGAGGCGAAATCCTGAGTAACACTCGGTGTAGGAAATGATCGTAGGCTTTCTTTGACCCGTTTGAGTCTTTTCAGCCTACCAAATAACATTATCCCTAGTACACCCCTTTGAGCCTAAAACCTATTTTTTGACAACCGCATATTACACCTATACCTTTTTGAGTGCGCACTTCTTGGTCCGACTCTCCGAGTGCTTTAGAAATGTGCAGGTGGCTGACAAAATCCTGCGTTAAAGTTTGCAAAGACAAAAATTGTCAAAGTCTCAAAAAATAGAAGCAGAGACGACTTCACACAAAGTGGAAATCAAAAGCCCCGACAATAAAAAAAAAGGGAATACATAACCCCGAAAAAAAAAAGGGCTCCAAATGAAAGATTCAAAAGAAGTCGATCTGAAAAAACTGACAAAACGAGCAAATCAAAGATTAAATCGCACAAATATCAAGCACGGACATAGTCCAACGCTCGAGGAAGGATTAGTCACTTTTATCCAAATGATATCCATTCCTTGCCCCAAACCTACATTACAAGCCCGTGACAAGCCCTACATGATCTTATACTGAGGGTTCTCACATTAGTGGATACTTACATGACCAAGCATACGGTATCACAATTGCATCATTGAACATCTTTCTCGAGTGTGGCGATTTCTAAACGCCCCAAAATTCAAAATACTGAAATATATGTGTGAAATGGGACTTTCTTTCGCGAGGGCATTTGAAACGTGAGATTACGTGTAGTTCAAACCTCGATGCAGCAGGTGTGTCGACACTCAGGTATGTCTGAGGTACTATCTGAAGTTGTGTGAATTACACCAGAGTCAATCTCGGTTAGACTGAAAGCAATAAAAGAATATCCTTATGCACAATACTAATTGTTGGTATCAACTGAATTCAGAATGTAATGTTGTCTTCCACTTTTTCAAAAAAAAAACAAACAACAAAATGCATTACATAAAATTCTTATTTTTGCATCACTTAACTACGCTCGACTGATTCCTGGGTGGATACGTGGCGCCACATCGGCCGGTCCGCATAATTTTAAAAACATAAAAATTCTTATTTTGCAGCATGAACTACGCTCGACCGACTTCTGGGCGGATACGAGGCGCCACATCGCTTCGTCCCACATCATTTTTAAAATCATAAAAATTCTTATTTTGTAGCACGAACTACGCTTGACTGATTCTCAATGGATACGTAGCGCCACATCGCTTGGTCCCGCATCATTTTAAAATCATAAAAATTCTTATTTTGCGGCGTTAACTACGCTTGACCGACTCCTCGGCGGATACGTAGACAGCCACATCGGCTTCGGTCACACCGTTAGAAATATTTCTTCCTTGTTTTTGCAGAGGACTCGATTTCGTCCATATTCTCGCATTTGTTTTACATTCATGATAAAAATAAAAATTGCTTACCTGATCGCTTTGATAGCGTCAAGATGCAACCTTACCAAATCAACATCTTCATTACTGTAAACTTGGACATTTTAAGGAATTCACCGCAAGAAAATGGCAATAGACAGAAAAGGCAGCCAACTAGGTCTCCAAGCAAACTGAGAATGCAAGCGTCAAGAGCCAAAGCTACAAAGTCGACGCTTAATCAACCACTCATTTCCTAAAAAACTCACAAGTTTTCTTTGAGTGCAGGATATTCATATCAGCAGAGGCAGGAACACAACAATAGGCCCATGCGGGTTACAAACGCACAACGTCTATGCAATGACGTTATCTCAACCCAAAGTAGTCACAAAGGTGTACGCCATAAACCAACGCATTTCATTTAAGCTCAGGCAACGATTTCATTCATGTTTCGTCTACGCAACGACGAGAATCTGATTGCGTCCAAAACGACGCTATTTCATAAAAGTATATGCAACGGTATTCATGTTTCGCCTATGCAACGACGAACATCCGATCGCCTATGTAACGACGCCATTTCATTTAAGCCTATGCAACGCTTTCATTCATGTTTCGTTTATGCAACGATTAACATCCGTGTAAATAGCGCCTATGCAACGACGCCATTTCATTTAAGCCTACGCAACATCTTTCATTCATGTTTCGCCTATGCAACGACGAACATTTGCATCGCCTACGCAACGACGCCATTTCATTTAAGCCTATTCAACGGCTTCATTCATGTTTCGCCTACGCAATGACGAACATCCGCATCGCGTCACGCAACGACGCCATTTCATTTAAGCCTATGCAACGCTTCATTCATGTTTCGCCTACGCAACGACGCAGCATCGTGATCGCGCCTACAACGACGCCATTTCATTTAAGTTTATGCAACGGCCATTCATGTTTCGCCTATGCAACGACGAACATTTGCATCGCGCTTCATGCAACGACGTTATTTCATTTAAGCCTACGCAACGACTTCATTCATGTTTCGCCGCAACGACGAGCATCCGTGATCGCTGCCTATGCAACGACGCCATTTCATTTAAGCTTCATGCAACGGCCATTCATGTTTCGCTCTATGCAACGACGAACATTTGCATCGCGCCTATGCAACGACGCCATTTCATTTAAGCCTATGCAACGACTTCATTCATGTTTCGCCTACGCAACGACGAACATTCGCATCGCTGCCTACGCAACGACGCCATTTCATTTAAGCCTATGCAACGGCTTCATTCATGTTTCGTTTACGCAACGACGAGCATCCGTGATCGCGCCTATGCAACGACGCCATTTCATTTAAGCCTATGCAACGGCTTCATTCATGTTTCGCCTATGCAACGACGAACATTTGCATCGCGTACGCAACGACGTTATTTCATTTAAGCCTATGCAACGACTTCATTCATGTTTCGTTTATGCAACGACGAGCATCCGCATCGCGCCTATGCAACGACGCCATTTCATTTAAGCCTATGCAACGATTTCATCCATGTTTCGTTTACGCAACGACGAGCATCTGCATTGCGTCCAAATGACGCTATTTCATAAAAGCCTATGCAACGCTTATCCATGTTTCGTTTATGCAACGACGAGCATCTCAGATTAGCGTCCAAAACGACGCTATTTCATATAAGCCTATGCAACGCTTCATTCATATTTCGCCTATGCAACGATTTAACATCCAGATCAGCGCCTATGCAACGACGCCATCAACATCTACAAACACCATGTCCTTTTCAAACACCACATCACCTGCAACCCAGTGTCAATCATACTTCGACACTGGGACAGTTTTAAATCAGCGTCAGTTTTGCTTTATATTTTTCGCATCACAACGACTCCGGTCATCATGATTTGACATCGGGACATTTTTGAGTCTGCGATCATCCCTATTTTTGAGTTTTTAGTTTATAAACAGACAAAATTGGCTACAAGTCAACATCTTTGTCCGAAGACTCTTCCATCATCTCCGTACAAAGAGGGACATGTTGTTGACAGTCGATTTTGACCCGTTTTTCGTATATTTATTGCAATTTTATGTGTTTTAGGACACCACATTTTAATCAGCATTTTTTGCATTTTTTATCTTTTTATGTTAAATTAAGCATTATGTCTTTGTTAATATTATGTTTTTATTATTGTTACACCGTCGTTTTATTTTAATAATATTTGCATCTTTTTAAATAATTAGTTGACATCCCATTTTTTACTTTTAATCAGGCATTAAACATGTTTTAAATATTGCATTTTAGTATTATTGCGTCGAATTTGCATTTTTATAATTTTGCATCTTTTTAAATAATTTTTCTGTTAAATAATTAACCAGCCTTCCATTTTTGTCAAACCACCCAAATTCAACACACCAATTGAATCCGTCCAATCCAATACCATTTCTTTTTAATTTCACCCAAACTTTCATCTTTTATTTTTCCCCCTAAAATCAAAACCCACTTTTCATTTTTTCCCCCCAAAACTAAACCAAACCCTAAACCTAAATAAAACCTTACCCACCCTAAACTAAACTACCCAGCCGCACAACACAAAAATCAGCCCCCCTATTACTAACCTAGCCGCACATCTCTCACATTCTCACCCTCACTCTCCCTCACCCCCCTTCCGGCGAACCCTGCCCTCTCCACACCTGCCGTCGACCCCCTCTCACCCCCGTCTACCTCCACACACCCACAACTCGCCGGCGAACCCCTGCCCTCTCCCTCACTCCCGTCACCCTCTCCCCTGACCCTACTTCAGCAGCCCGCTGCCCTCACCCTCTTTCCCCATTCCTGCACCTCACGGAGCTCGCGTTCCGGCCAACCCCTAGCAACATCCTCAAACCCTTTTCCAGCCACACTCCTCTTCCCTGCCTTCCCGTCGCAGTCGCCCTCTCCCTGAACCACCGTCCATCACCGGCGAACACCTCCACAAGAAGCCGCCATCACACTTCACCATCGCCTGCCACTGCCCCAATGCTGTCAGCGGCGTCGCCCTGTTCGCCGTGGAAGTGACGCCGCCACCATCGCTGCCTGGGTTTGGTTCCATTTTTAGATTTATTGGCATATTTTTCATTTTGACTGATTTCCTTTATTTTTGAATCTCGCCGGAGTTTAAGGAACTCCGCCGTTGGTTATCAAGCTTGTTGGTTTGATTTGGAATGATTTCTTGTATTTTTGCCGGAGTTTTTAAACTCCGGCGGGCCTCTGTCTTTCCGGCGAACTGCTCCTACTGCTTTGGCTATTGCTGGACCGATTTTCGCTATTTGCTGGATTGATTTTCAGCCATGTTTCACTACTGATTTTCGCCATTTTAATGGACTGATTCTCAGTCGTTGTTGCTACTAATTTTGGTTATTTGTTGGACTGATTTAGCATTTTCTCTTATGTTTGGCATTCGGGTCGGAGTTCGGTAACTTCAGGCGACCTGTTGGCTTTATTTTGGGATGTTAGGGACTGATTTTGGCATCTGATTGGACTGGATATTTCTGGTTAAATATGGTTTTCCGGTGAGCCATTTGATGTTTGTTTCCACTGTCCGCATACCATTTTTGGTCACTGTCTTGTTTTGGCTGTTCACTGTTCATGGTGATTGATTTTGGCAATTTTGCTTTTATTTTTAAACTGGTTGAACCGATATTACACTGTTGGTATTGACTGATTTGAACAAGATGCTACACTTGTTTGGCCGATGAAAAAGTTATCCGTCGATTTTTGAGGCCTCCACAGTTGCAAAGACGGAAAATAAAATAAATGAAGCTTTCTGGGCAAGGATGATTTCTTCCACTTACACCGGATAACCAACATGCGCTGGCAGGGCGAATTCCCGCAGCCGCACTTGTTTAGGCTGTCCCACTTTACATTTTTTATATCTGAGCCCTCCGTGTTTAAAACTATTACTGTTTTGACGCGGATCCGAAGGTTTTTTATTTATTTTATTATATTGGCCGATGAAGGAATCTCCGTCTGATTTCCAAGGCCTCCTCTGTGCAAAAGACGGATTTATTTATTTTTTTGCCTTTACTTATTAATTCTTGTCATTGCTTTAAAATTATTTATTCTACTACTAACACTTTTACTAAGTGTTTATGCAGGTATCCGGAGATCATCTTGTGCAACTAGCCTAAAAAGGGCTAAAAGATGTCCCGGAGTTTTATTTTTATGTCGCATTTAATTTTAGTTTTATTATTCTGTATTGCACTTTATTTTAATTATAAATTATGAAAAATACTTAGAATAGGTAGAATAAAAAAGGGCAATAAATAATTAACCTAGGTTTGAACGAACAACCGCAAGTTAGCGGATCTTAAAGGATGCCTAACCCCTTCCCTTTAGGATAATAAAGAACCCTGATCCAGAATCTCACTAATTTCGCAGACCATAAAATGCAGATTAATTGCAGTATTTTTATTGCAATAAATCAAGTGTCCTAATTCACTTAAATAATTAGGTGGCAACTCCTTAAAAACATCATTAATTGCTCCATCCAGGGGAACCGCGCCAAAGAGCAACGCCATGATACCGCTCGCACTTCGAGGTCGAAAACGCGCGACAAAGACGCGACTACCGGGATATCGTGTTCTTGATCATAGCAAACTCAGGTTAATTAAATATTGCACTTTATTTTGCTTTTATATTTATTGTAAATGTTTTATATTGTTTGCTTTTATTTTGTAATTAACTACTTTAATTGCTACATTCTTTTATTGCTTTCCTTAAATTGTCATTCCGCTCATATTTCCTCCATTCTGGAAAATTAACACTATCACACACTACACGCGAGGTGCGCTTGGTGCATCAGCAAAATTCTTTCTTCAAAACCCAAATTTAGGAGAGTCGGTAATAGGCGCGGAGAATCCGGTCCAACCGGTGGACGCGTAGCCTTCTCACTCGAGTAGTCCGCTCGAGAACCATTGTGTCTAGTAAGCCAAATCTTAGAAAACTTAAGATAGAGCTATACCACTTTTTATTAAGTCATGCGTGCATAAATCTTAGGTGGGTTAATCCATGGTATTAACGCCACAATTAGAAATCCACCAAACTTGTCGACGGGTTTCACAACCCAACGACCCATTAGCATACTATGTGTAGCGTGATGATGATAGACGGATCCAAGCCTTGTCATGACACACCAAAATTGGAAAAAGTGCACCGTCATTTGGTCGCCATTTCCAACAAAACATTGCAGTTTAACGGCTTGGACCTATTTATCATAATCCCGCATATTTGACGTTTAGGCTCACCGCTGGCATAAGGGGGTCCCAAGCACATTAGGCCACGCGCTTGATTTGCATGCTTTTTGTTTATTATTGTTTGTCGCTAGCAACTCTGTACATATTATTTAATTCAATAATTGCTCTTTTGTGATTTCGGGCTCGAGCATTTGCATTTTTGCACTTGTTGCTTTCACATTGCAATCAGGACTTCTACTGCGTAAATCACTCTCGAATAGCGCGACTTGGACTTTGTGAAGCATCAACCACTAGTCCGGTCGAACCAATCAGGGGAGTCATTGACTATATTGTCACACCTTGCATTTTTATTATTTTTGTCATTTTCCTACT
This sequence comes from Przewalskia tangutica, assembly GCA_029844215.1. NCBI lineage: Eukaryota > Viridiplantae > Streptophyta > Magnoliopsida > Solanales > Solanaceae > Przewalskia > Przewalskia tangutica. The sequence goes on from CM056734.1 coordinate 87,386,858, forward strand.
CACCTATTTCTCATATTTTTTGCAGGAAGGCCGTCCTCGCAATCAGTCTAGGACGGTCGAAAAAAAAAAAAGAGCAGTAGTTATGTTGACTAATAGAAATTAGTTTATACCAGATTCAACGAGACATCGCTCTCAGTTCTTCTATACTTTGTATTTTTATTCATATTTGCAAACATAATTAATATGTTTAGCGTTGATTGCATAGTTCTTACATATCATGCATTTTATAGCATAATTATTCCGAACTACGCGTGTCTGATTCTCACCACACGGTGTGATACGTAGGCAACTCATTTTGGGTTCGACACCACAAAAATAAAAACCACAAAAATAAAAACAAAAACAAAGTGCATTTCTCACTCATGCATCCAATTCATCATGTTTTCTGACATTCATTTTACTTTGCATTCGCCCATAATGGATAATCATTTCTTTTTCACACTTTATATTGATATCCTTTCATTGATAATTTTTTCCAAGCATATATTTTATAACATATTTGAATGAACTACACGCTTTGATTCCCTCACGGATACGAGGCACCTATTCGTTCGCATACCATTTATTCAAAAAAATTCAAAAAAAAAAAAACAATTATTCGAAAATACAAAAAAAAAAAAAAATTATTCAAAAAATACAAAAAAAAATGTTATTCAAAATACAAAAAAAAAACTATTTTTTTAAGTATTATTGTTTGACCTTGTTGATACCAACACAGTTACGAGTGTGCATAAAAAAATGTGATAATCAGTATGGGTTGACTTTGTGGTAAACCATAGATTCTTTTGGTACCTCTTATTCATACCCGTAAATGACATTGTCTTGCGTGTTTTCAAGATAAGGACGAAACTAACCTCATCGTTTCATATGCATTGTGTGGTGAGTTTTTAGAATAAGTTCAATTGCATTGCATTGTGATCTAGAATTTGGCCTGAATGTTTGTTGAGGCGAAATCCTGAGTAACACTCGGTGTAGGAAATGATCGTAGGCTTTCTTTGACCCGTTTGAGTCTTTTCAGCCTACCAAATAACATTATCCCTAGTACACCCCTTTGAGCCTAAAACCTATTTTTTGACAACCGCATATTACACCTATACCCTTTTTGAGTGCGTACCCTCTCTTGGTCCGACCTCCTCGAGTGCTTTAGAAATGTGCAGGTGGCTGACAAAATCCTGCGTTAAAGTTTGCAAAGACAAAAATTGTCAAAGTCTCAAAAAATAGAAGCAGAGACGACTTCACACAAAGTGGAAATCAAAAGCCCCGACAATAAAAAAAAAAAGGGAATACATAACCCGAAAAAAAAAGAGGGGCTCCAAATGAAAGATTCAAAAGAAGTCGTCATGTAAAAATCGACAAAACGAGAGCAAATCAGCATTAAATCGCACAAATATCAAGCACGGACATAGTCCAACGCTCGAGGAAGGATTAGTCACTTTTATCCAAATGATATCCATTCCTTGCCCCAAACCTACATTACAAGCCCGTGACAAGCCCTACATGATCTTATACTGAGGGTTCTCACATTAGTGGATACTTACATGACGGCCAAGCATATGGTATCACAATTGCATGCATTGAACATCTTTCTGAGTGTGAGCGTACTTCTCTAAACGTCCCAAAATTCAAAATACTGAAATATATGTGTGAAATGGGACTTTCTTTCTGTGAGGGCATTTGAAACGTGAGATTACGTGTAGTTCGAAACCTTGGATGCAGGTGTGTCGACACTCAGGTATGTCTGAGGTACTATCTGAAGTTGTGTGAATTACACCAGAGTCAATCTCGGTTAGACTGAAAGCAATAAAAGAATATCCTTATGCACAATACTAATTGTTGGTATCAACTGAATTCAGAATGTAATGTTGTCTTCCACTTTTTCAAAAAAAAAACAAACAACAAAATGCATTACATAAAATTCTTATTTTTGCATCACGAACTACGTCTTGACCTGATTCCCTCGGTGGGATACGTAGGCGGCCACATCGGCTTCGGTCCCGCATAATTTTAAAAACATAAAAAATTCTTATTTTGCAGCATGAACTACGTCTTGACCTGACTCCCTCGGCGGGATACGTAGGCGGCCACATCGGCTTCGGTCCCACATCATTTTTAAAATCATAAAAAATTCTTATTTTGTAGCACGAACTACGTCTTGACCTGATTCCCTCAGCGGGATACGTAGGCGGCCACATCGGCTTCGGTCCCGCATCATTTTAAAATCATAAAAATTCTTATTTTGCAGCATGAACTACGTCTTGACCTGACTCCTACGGGATACGAGATACCACATCGGCTTCGGTCACACCGTTAGAAATATTTCTTCCTTGTTTTTGCAGAGGACTCGATTTCGTCCATATTCTCGCATTTGTTTTACATTCATGATAAAAATAAAAATTGCTTACCTGATCGCTTTGATAGCGTCAAGATGCAACCTTACCCAGTTCAACATCTTCATTACCAGAAACTTGGACATTTTAAGGAATTCACTGCAAGAAAATGGCAATAGACAGGAAAAGGCAGGCCAACTAGGTCTCCAGTGCAAACCAAGAATGCAAGCGTCAAGAGCCAAAGCTACAAAGTCGACGCTAATCAACCACTCATTTCCTAAAAAACTCACAAGTTTTCTTTGAGTGCAGGATATTCATATCAGCAGAGGCAGGAACACAACAATAGGCCCATGCGGGTTACAAACGCACAACGTCTATGCAATGACGTTATCTCAACCCAGGCGAGTCACAAAGCAGGTACGCCCATAAACCAACGCATTTCATTTAAGCCTGTGCAACGACTTCATTCATGTTTCGTCTATGCAACGACGAGAATCTGCATTGCGTCCGAAAACGACGTCATTTCATAAAAGTATATGCAACGGCTTCATTCATGTTTCGTCTATGCAACGACGAACATCTGGATCGCGTCTATGTAACGACGCCATTTCATTTAAGCCTATGCAACGGCTTCATTCATGTTTCGTCTATGCAACGACGAACATCTGCATAGCGTCTATGCAACGACGTCATTTCATTTAAGCCTATGCAACATCTTCATTCATGTTTCGTCTATGCAACGACGAACATTTGCATCGCGTCTATGCAACGACGCCATTTCATTTAAGCCTATTCAACGGCTTCATTCATGTTTCGTCTATGCAACGATTTAACATCCGTGATCAGCGTCTATGCAACGACGCCATTTCATTTAAGCCTATGCAACGGCTTCATTCATGTTTCGTCTATGCAACGACGAGCATCTGCATCGCGTCTATGCAACGACGTCATTTCATTTAAGCCTATGCAACGGCTTCATTCATGTTTCGTCTATGCAACGACGAACATTTGCATCGCGTCTATGCAACGACGTTATTTCATTTAAGCCTATGCAACGACTTCATTCATGTTTCGCCTATGCAACGACGAGCATCTGCATCGCGTCTATGCAACGACGCCATTTCATTTAAGCCTATGCAACGGCTTCATTCATGTTTCGTCTATGCAACGACGAACATTTGCATCGCGTCTATGCAACGACGTTATTTCATTTAAGCCTATGCAACGACTTCATTCATGTTTCGTCTATGCAACGACGAGCATCTGCATCGCGTCTATGCAACGACGCCATTTCATTTAAGCCTATGCAACGACTTCATCCATGTTTCGTCTATGCAACGACGAGCATCTGCATTGCGTCCGAAAATGACGTCATTTCATAAAAGCCTATGCAACGGCTTCATCCATGTTTCGTCTATGCAACGACGAGCATCTGCATTGCGTCCGAAAACGACGTCATTTCATATAAGCCTATGCAACGGCTTCATTCATATTTCGTCTATGCAACGACGAACATCTGCATCGCGTCTATGCAACGACGCCATCAACATCTACAAACACCATGTCCTTTTCAAACACCACATCACCTGCAACTCAGTGTCAATCATACTTCGACACTGGGACATTTTTAAATCAGCGTCAGTTTTGCTTTATATTTTTTCGCATCACAACGACCCAGTGTCATCATGATTTGACACTGAGACATTTTTGAGTCTGCATCATCCCTATTTTTGAGTTTTTAGTTTATAAAACAGGACAAAATTGGCTACAAGTCAACATCTTTGTCCGAAGACTCTTCCATCATCTCCGTACAAAGAGGGACATGTTGTTGACAGTCGATTTTGACCCGTTTTTCGTATATTTATTGCAATTTTATGTGTTTTAGGACACCACATTTTAATCAGCATTTTTTGCATTTTTTATCTTTTTATGTTAAATTAAGCATTATGTCTTTGTTAATATTATGTTTTTATTATTGTTACAATCATGCTTTATTTTAATAATATTTGCATCTTTTAAATAATTAGTTGACATCCCATTTTTTACTTTTAATCGTGCATTAAACATGTTTTAAATATTGCATTTTAGTATTATTATACGAATTTGCATTTTTATAATTTTGCATCTTTTTAAATAATTTTTCATAAATAATTAACCAAATTTCCATTTTTGTCAAACCATTTCAGTCCAAGACACAATTTGAATCAGTCCAATCCAATACCATTTCTTTTTAATTTCACCCAAACTTTCATCTTTTATTTTTCCCCCTAAAATCAAAACCCACTTTTCATTTTTTCCCCCCAAAACTAAACCAAACCCTAAACCTAAATAAAACCTTACCCACCCTAAACTAAACTACCCAGCCGCACAACACAAAAATCAGCCCCCCTATTACTAACCTAGCCGCACATCTCTCACATTCTCACCCTCACTCTCCCTCACCCCCCTTCCGGCGAACCCTGCCCTCTCCACACCTGCCGTCGACCCCCTCTCACCCCCGTCTACCTCCACACACCCACAACTCGCCGGCGAACCCCTGCCCTCTCCCTCACTCCCGTCACCCTCTCCCCTGACCCTACTTCAGCAGCCCGCTGCCCTCACCCTCTTTCCCCATTCCCGTCGCCTACCGCCGGAGCTCAGTGCTCCGGCGAACCCCCCTAGCAACATCCTCAAACCCTTTTCCAGCCACACTCCTCTTCCCTGCCTTCCCGTCGCAGTCGCCCTCTCCCTGAACCACCGTCCATCACCGGCGAACACCCTCCACAGCAGTCGCCATCACACCCCACCATCGCCTGCCACCGCCCCAAATGCGTTCGTCAGGCGGCGTCGCTCCGGTGTTCGCCGTGGAAGTGACGCCGCCACCATCGCTGCCTGGGTTTGGTTCCATTTTTAGATTTATTGGCATATTTTTCATTTTGACTGATTTCCTTTATTTTTGAATCTCGCCGGAGTTTAAGGAACTCCGGCGGTCGTTGGTTACTGTTTCTGTTGTTGGTTTGATTTGGAATGATTTCTTGTATTTTTGCCGGAGTTTTTAAACTCCGCGTCTCTCTTTCCGTGAACTACTCTCATCGCTATTCTTTGGACCGATTTTCGCTATTTGCTGGATTGATTTTCAGCCATGTTTCACTACTGATTTTCGCCATTTTAATGGACTGATTCTCAGTCGTTGTTGCTACTAATTTTGGTTATTTGTTGGACTGATTTAGCATTTTCTCTTATGTTTGGCATTCGGGTCGGAGTTCGTTAACTTCAGGCGACCTGTTGGCTTTATTTTGGGATGTTAGGGACTGATTTTGGCATCTGATTGGACTGGATGTTTCTGGTTAAATGTGGTTTTCCGGCGAGCCGTTTGATGTTTGTTTCCACTGTCCGCATACCATTTTTGGTCACTGTCTTGTTTTGGCTGTTCACTGTTCATGGTGATTGATTTTGTCAATTTTGCTTTTATTTTTAAACTGGTTGAACCGATATTACACTGTTGGTATTGACTGATTTGAACAAGATGCTACACTTGTTTGGCCGATGAAAAAGTTATCCGTCGATTTTTGAGGTCTCCACAGTTGCAAAGACGGAAAATAAAATAAATGAAGCTTTTTGGGCAAGGATGATTTCTTCCACTTACACCGGATAACCAACACGCGCTAGCAGGGCGAATTCCCGCAGCCGCACTTGTTTAGGCTGTCCCACTTTACATTTTTTATATCTGAGCCCTCCGTGTTTAAAACTATTACTGTTTTGACGCGGATCCGAAGGTTTTTTATTTACTTTATTATATTGGCCGATGAAGGAATCTCCGTCTGATTTCCAAGGCCTCCTCTGTGCAAAAGACGATTTTTTTTTTTTTGCCTTTACTTATTAATTCTTGTCATTGCTTTAAAATTATTTATTCTACTACTAACACTTTTACTAAGTGTTTATGCAGGTATCCGGAGATCATCTTGTGCAACTAGCCTAAAAAGGGCTAAAAGATGTCCCGGAGTTTTATTTTTATGTCGCATTTAATTTTAGTTTTATTATTCTGTATTGCACTTTATTTTAATTATAAATTATGAAAAATACTTAGAATAGGTAGAATAAAAAAGGGCAATAAATAATTAACCTAGGTTTGAACGAACAACCGCAAGTTAGCGGATCTTAAAGGATGCCTAACCCCTTCCCTTTAGGATAATAAAGAACCCTGATCCAGAATCTCACTAATTTCGCAGACCATAAAATGGAGATTAATTGCAGTATTTTTATTGCAATAAATCAAGTGTCCTAATTCACTTAAATAATTAGGTGGCGACTCCTTAAAAACAGCATTAATTGCTCCATCCAGGGGAACCGCGCCAAAGAGCAACGTTGCGGATACCGTTCAGACCCCCGAGGTCGAAAACGGGCGCGACAAAGACGGCGACTACCGGGATATCGTGTTCTTGATCATAACAAACTCAGGTTAATTAAATATTGCACTTTATTTTGCTTTTATATTTATTGTAAATGTTTTATATTGTTTGCTTTTATTTTGTAATTAACTACTTTAATTGCTACATTCTTTTATTGCTTTCCTTAAATTGTCATTCCGCTCATATTTCCTCCATTCTGGAAAATTAACACTATCACACACTACACGCGAGGTGCGCTTGGTGCATCAGCAAAATTCTTTCTTCAAAACCCAAATTTAGGAGAGTCGGTAATAGGCGCGGAGAATCCGGTCCAACCGGTGGCCGCGTAGCCTTCTCACTCGAGTAGTCCGCTCGGGAACCATTGTGTCTAGTAAGCCAAATCTTAGAAAACTTAAGATAGAGCTATACCACTTTTTATTAAGTCATGCATGCATAAATCTTAGGTGGGTTAATCCATGGTATTAAGGCCACAATTAGAAATCCACCAAACTTGTCGACGGGTTTCACAACCCAACGACCCATTAGCATACTATGTGTAGCGTGATGATGATAGACGGATCCAAGCCTTGTCATGACACGCCAAAATTGGAAAAAGTGCACCGTCATTTGGTCGCCATTTCCAACAAAATATCGCAGTTTAACGGCTTGGACCTATTTATCATAATCCCGCATATTTGGCGTTTAGGCTCACCGCTGGCATAAGGGGGGTCCCAAGCACATTAGGCCACGCGCTTGATTTGCATGCTTTTTGTTTATTATTGTTTGTCGCTAGCAACTCTGTACATATTATTTAATTCAACAATTGCTCTTTTGTGATTTCGGGCTCGAACATTTGTATTTTTGCACTTGTTGCTTTCACATTACAATCAGGACTTCTACTGCGTAAATCACTCTCGAATAGCGCGACTTGGACTTTGTGAAGCATCAACCATCAGTATGGTCGAACCAATCAGGGGAGTCTTTGACTATATTGTCACACCTTGCATTTTTATTATTTTTGTCATTTTCCTACTCACCTATTTCTCATATTTTTTGCAGGAAGGCCGTCCTCGCAATCAGCCTAGGACGATTGAAAAAAAAAATGAGCAGTAGTTATGTTGACTAATAGAAATTAGTTTATACCAAATTCAACGAGACATCGCTCTCAGTTCTTCTATACTTTGTATTTTTATTCATATTTGCAAACTTAATTAATATGTTTAGCGTTGATTGCATAGTTCTTACATATCATGCATTTTATAGCATAATTATTCCGAACTACGCGTGTCTGATTCTCACCACACGGTGTGATACGTAGGCAACTCATTTTGGGTTCGACACCACAAAAATAAAAACCACAAAAATAAAAACAAAAAACAAAGTGCATTTCTCACTCATGCATCCCATTCATCATGTTTTCGGACATTCATTTTACTTTGCATTCGTCCATAATGGACAATCATTTCTTTTTCACAGCTTTATAATGATATCCTTTCATTGATAATTTTTTTCCAAGCATATATTTTATAACATATTTGAATGAACTACGCCAAGACTGATTCCCTACGGATACGTAGGCATTTCTATTCGGTTCGCACCATTTATTCAAAAAAAATCAAAAAAAAAAAACAATTATTCGAAAATACAAAAAAAAAATTATTCAAAAAATACAAAAAAAATGTTATTCAAAATACAAAAAAAAAAACTTTTTTTTTAAGTATTATTGTTTGACCTTGTTGATACCAACACAGTTACGAGTGTGCATAAAAAAATGTGATAATCAGTATGAGTTGACTTTGTGGTAAACCATAGATTCTTTTGGTACCTCTTATTCATACCCGTAAATGACATTGTCTTGCGTGTTTTCAAGATAAGGACGAAACTAACCTCATCGTTTCATATGCATTGTGTGGTGAGTTTTTAGAATAAGTTCAATTGCATTGCATTGTGATCTAGAATTTGGCCTGAATGTTTGTTGAGGCGAAATCCTGAGTAACACTCGGTGTAGGAAATGATCGTAGGCTTTCTTTGACCCGTTTGAGCATTTTCAGCCTACCAAATAACATTATCCCTAATACACCCCTTTGAGCCTAAAACCTATTTTTTGACAACCGCATATTACACCTATACCCTTTTTGAGTGTGTACCCTCTCTTGGTCCGACCTCCTCGAGTGCTTTAGAAATGTGCAGGTGGCTGACAAAATCCTGCGTTGAAGTTTGCAAAGACAAAAATTGTCAAAGTCTCAAAAAATAGAAGCAGAGACGACTTCACACAAAGTGGAAATCAAAAGCCCCGACAATAAAAAAAAAAAAAGGAATACATAACCCGAAAAAAAAAAAGGGGCTCCAAATGAAAGATTCAAAAGAAGTCAGTACAGAAAAACTGGGACAAAACGAGAGCAAATCAGCATTAAATCGCACAAATATCAAGCACGGACATAGTCCAACGCTCGAGGAAGGATTAGTCACTTTTATCCAAATGATATTCATTCCTTGCCCCAAACCTACATTACAAGCCCGTGACAAGCCCTACATGATCTTATACTGAGGGTTCTCACATTAGTGGATACTTACATGACGGCCAAGCCTATGGTATCACAATTGCATGCATTGAACATCTTTCTGAGTGTGAGGCGTTTCTAAACGCCCCAAAATTCAAAATATCAAATATATGTGTGAAATGGGACTTTCTTTCTCGTGAGGGCATTTGAAACGTGAGATTACGTGTAGTTCAAAACTCGATGCAAGCAGGTGTGTCGACACTCAGGTATGTCTGAGGTACTATCTGAAGCTGTGTGAATTACACCAGAGTCAATCTCGGTTAGACTGAAAGCAATAAAAGAATATCCTTATGCACAATACTAATTGTTTGTATCAACTGAATTCAGAATGTAATGTTGTCTTCCACTTTTTCAAAAAAAAAAACAAACAACAAAATGCATTACATAAAATTCTTATTTTTGCATCACGAACTACGTCTTGACCTGATTCCCTCGGTGGGATAGGTAGGCGGCCACATTGGCTTCGGTCCCGCATAATTTTAAAAACATAAAAAATTCTTATTTTGCAGCATGAACTACGTCTTGACCTGACTCCCTCGGCGGGATACGTAGGCGGCCACATCGGCTTCGGTCCCACATCATTTTTAAAATCATAAAAAATTCTTATTTTGTAGCACGAACTACGTCTTGACCTGATTCCCTCAGCGGGATACGTAGGCGGCCACATCGGCTTCGGTCCCGCATCATTTTAAAATCATAAAAATTCTTATTTTGCAAAGATGAACTACGCTTGACCGACTTCTACGGGATACGTAGACAGCCACATCGGCTTCGGTCACACCGTTAGAAATATTCTTCCTTGTTTTTGCAGAGGACTCGATTTTGTCAATATTCTCGCATTTGTTTTACATTCATGATAAAAAAAAACATTTGCTTACCTGATCGCTTTGATAGCGTCAAGATGCAACCTTACCAGTTCAACATCTTCATTACCAGAAACTTGGACATTTTAAGGAATTCACTGCAAGAAAATGACAATAGACAGGAAAAGGCAGGCCAACTAGGTCTCCAGTGCAAACCAAGAATGCAAGCGTCAAGAGCCAAAGTTACAAAGTCGACGCTAATCAACCACTCATTTCCTAAAAAACTCACAAGTTTTTTTTGAGTGCAGGATCTTCATATCAGCAGAGGCAGGAACACAACAATAGGCCCATGCGGGTTACAAACGCACAACGTCTATGCAATGACGTTATCTCAACCCAGGCGAGTCACAAAGCAGGTACGCCCATAAACCAACGCATTTCATTTAAGCATGTGCAACGGCTTCATTCATGTTTCGTCTATGCAACGACGAGCATCTGCATTGCGTCCGAAAATGACGTCATTTCATAAAAGCCTATGCAACGGCTTCATTCATGTTTCGTCTATGCAACGACGAACATCTGCATCGCGTCTATGCAACGATGCCATTTCATTTAAGCCTATGCAACGACTTCATTCATGTTTCGTCTATGCAACGACGAACATCTGCATCGCGTCTATGCAACGACGTCATTTCATTTAAGCTTATGCAACAACTTCATTCATGTTTCGTCTATGTAACGATGAACATTTGCATCGCGTCTATGCAACGACGCCATTTCATTTAAGCCTATGCAACGGCTTCATTCATGTTTCGTCTACGCAACGACGAACATCTGCATCGCGTCTATGCAACGACGTCATTTCATTTAAGCATATGCAACGGCTTCATTCATGTTTCGTCTATGCAACGACGAGCATCTGCATCACGTCTATGCAACGACGTCATTTCATTTAAGCCTATGCAACGGCTTCATTCATGTTTCGTCTATGCAACGACGAACATCTGCATCGCGTCTATGCAATGACGTCATTTCATTTAAGCCTATGCAACGGCTTCATTCATGTTTCGTCTATGCAACGACGAGCATCTGCATCGCGTCTATGCAACGACGTCATTTCATTTAAGCCTATGAAACGGCTTCATTCATGTTTCGTCTATGCAACGACGAACATTTGCATCGCGTCTATGCAACGACGTCATTTCATTTAAGCCTATGCAACGGCTTCATTCATGTTTCGTCTATGCAACGACGAGCATCTGCATCGCGTCTATGCAACGACGCCATTTCATTTAAGCCTATGCAACGACTTCATCCATGTTTCGTCTATGCAACGACGAGCATCTGCATTGCGTCCGAAAACGACGCCATTTCATAAAAGCCTATGCAACGGCTTCATCCATGTTTCGTCTATGCAACGACGAGCATCTGCATTGCGTCCGAAAACGACGTCATTTCATATAAGCCTATGCAACGGCTTCATTCATGTTTCGTCTATGCAACGACGAACATCTGCATCGCGTCTATGCAACGACGCCATCAACATCTACAAACACCATGTCCTTTTCAGCACCACATCACCTGCAACCCAGTGTCAATCATACTTCGACACTGGGACATTTTTAAATCAGCGTCAGTTTTGCTTTATATTTTTTCGCATCACAACGACCCAGTGTCATCATGATTTGACACTGGGATATTTTTGAGTCTACATCATCCCTATTTTTGAGTTTTTAGTTTATAAAATAGGACAAAATTGGCTACAAGTCAACATATTTGTCCGAAGACTCTTCCATCATCTCCGTACAAAGAGGGACATGTTGTTGACAGTTAATTTTGACCCGTTTTTCGTATATTTATTGCAATTTTATGTGTTTTAGGACACCACATTTTAATCAGCATTTTTTGCATTTTTTATCTTTTTATGTTAAATTAAGCATTATGTCTTTGTTAATATTATGTTTTTATTATTGTTACATCGTGCTTTATTTTAATAATATTTGCATCTTTTTAAATAATTAGTTGACATCCCATTTTTTACTTTTAATCAGGCATTAAACATGTTTTAAATATTGCATTTTAGTATTATTGCGTCGACATTTGCATTTTTATAATTTTGCATCTTTTTAAATAATTTTTCTGTTAAATAATTAACCAGCCTTCCATTTTTGTCAAACCATTTCAGTCCAAGACACAATTTGAATCAGTCCAATCCAATACCATTTCTTTTTAATTTCACCCAAACTTTCATCTTTTATTTTTCTCCCTAAAATCAAAACCCACTTTTCATTTTTCCCCCCAAAACTAAACAAACCCTAAACCTAAATACCCCCTATAAATAAAACCTTACCCACCCTAAACTAAACTACCCAGCCGCACAACACAAAAATCAGCCCCCCTATTACTAACCTAGCCGCACATCTCTCACATTCTCACCCTCACTCTCCCTCGCCCGCTTCCGGCGAACCCTGCCTCTCGCGCTGCCGTCGACCCCTCTCACCCGTCTGCCTCCACACACCCACAACTCGCCGGCGAACCCGCCTCTCTCCTCACTCCCGCCACCTCTCCCGACCTACTTGACTCACGCGCCTCACCTCTTTCCCCATTCCGTCGCCTACGCCACGGGCTCGGTGCTCGGCGAACCCTAGCAACATCCTCAAACCCTTTTCCAGCCACACTCCTCTTCCCTGCCTTCCCGTCGCAGTCGCCCTCTCCCTGAACCACCGTCCATCACCGGCGAACACCTCCATGTGATTGCCATCACACCCCCACCTGCCGTCATCGCCCGTTAAATCGAGCGGCGTCGCTTCGGTGTTCGCCGTGGAAGTGACGCCGCCACCATCGCTGTCTGGGTTTGGTTCCATTTTTAGATTTATTGGCATATTTTTCATTTTGACTGATTTCCTTTATTTTTGAATCTCGCCGGAGTTTAAGGAACTCGTGATGGGTCAATTCAAGTTTACATTGTTGGTTTGATTTGGAATGATTTCTTGTATTTTTGCCGGAGTTTTTAAACTCCGGCGGGCCTCTGTCTTTCCGGCGAACTGCTCCTACTGCTTTGGCTATTGCTGGACCGATTTTCGCTATTTGCTGGATTGATTTTCAGCCATGTTTCACTACTGATTTTCGCCATTTTAATGGACTGATTCTCAGTCGTTGTTGCTACTAATTTTGGTTATTTGTTGGACTGATTTAGCATTTTTCTCTTATGTTTCGCATTCATGTCGGAGTTCGTTAACTTCAGGCGACCTGTTGGCTTTATTTTGGGATGTTAGGGACTGATTTTGGCATCTGATTGGACTGGATATTTCTGGTTAAATGTGGTTTTCCGGCGAGCCATTTGATGTTTGTTTCCTCTGTCCGCATACCATTTTTGGTCACTGTCTTGTTTTGGCTGTTCACTGTTCATGGTGATTGATTTTGGCAATTTTGCTTTTATTTTTAAACTGGTGGAACCGATATTACACTATTGGTATTGACTGATTTGAACAAGATGCTACACTTGTTTGGCCGATGAAAAAGTTATCCGTCGATTTTTGAGGCCTCCACAGTTGTAAAGACGGAAAATAAAATAAATGAAGCTTTTTGGGCAAGGATGATTTCTTCCACTTACACCGGATAACCAACACGCTATGTGGCGGGCAATTCCATGACGCACTTGTTTAGGCTGTCCCACTTTACATTTTTTATATCTGAGCCCTCCGTGTTTAAAACTATTACTGTTTTGACGCGGATCCGAAGGTTTTTTATTTATTTTATTATATTGGCCGATGAAGGAATCTCCGTCTGATTTCCAAGGCCTCCTCTGTGCAAAAGACGGTTTTTTTTTTTTTTTGCCTTTACTTATTAATTCTTGTCATTGCTTTAAAATTATTTATTCTACTACTAACCCTTTTACTAAGTGTTTATGCAAGTATCCGGAGATCATCTTGTGCAACTAGCCTAAAAAGGGCTAAAAGATGTCCCGAAGTTTTATTTTTATGTCGCATTTAATTTTAGTTTTATTATTCTGTATTGCACTTTATTTTAATTATAAATTATGAAAAATACTTAGAATAGGTAGAATAAAAAAGGGCAATAAATAATTAACCTAGGTTTGAACGAACAACCGCAAGTTAGCGGATCTTAAAGGATGCCTAACCCCTTCCCTTTAGGATAATAAAGAACCCTGATCCAGAATCTCACTAATTTCGCAGACCATAAAATGGAGATTAATTGCAGTATTTTTATTGCAATAAATCAAGTGTCCTAATTCACTTAAATAATTAGGTGGCGACTCCTTAAAAACAGCATTAATTGCTCCATCCAGGGGAACCGCGCCAAAGAGCAACGTTGCGGATACCGTTCAGACCCCCGAGGTCGAAAACGGACGCGACAACGCTTATGGTATGTAATTTGAGCCTAAATGCCAACTTTTATCTACCCCTGCCTAAGCCTACATTAAAACCTTGAAAAGTCCTGAAGATCTCTAGTATGTACGTCCATGATTAGTGGAGTAAACAGACCTATGGAACTTTGAGAAAAAATGAAAATAAAATTGACATGCATAGGTTAGGTATTCATGCTTCCATTGATTGTGACTGAAATGAATTTGCGAAATATCTGACTTGAAATTCTAGATTGCTAAATTCATACTACATATGTTCCTACATATTATCTCAACTGACGTTCATGTGTTTCTAAGTAATCATGTGCAGCTGCGTGATTTGAGTCTTTGAGTCTTTTGTTTTTGTTCTTTGTTTTGATTTGATCTTTGCTCGAGGGTGAGCAAAGGTTAAGTTTGGGTGTATTTTGTATACGCTTTTTGAGTAATTTTTAGTTAGTATTTTACTCATTTTTGTTGTGTTTAGTATAATATTAGATTTGTTTTTCTTTCTTTTGAGTCACAGCGGTTCAAAAAGGCAAAATGACGAACAGGAACGAAAAATAGGCATAAAAGGAGGAATCCGAGGCCGAAAAGGATAAAAATTGAAGACCCGGACGAAAGCCAAACAGCGCCGCGGCGCCGGTCAGCAGGGCCGCGGCGCCGGAACATCAGAGAAGCCACAGAACTTTGGGCGCCGCAGTGCCAGTCTGCAGGGCCGCGGTGCCGGTACGGAAATCGAGAATCCGAAGTTAATTTGGACAGGGGCAGAAGGGTCCATAGGGCACGAAAATTGCAACATACTAAAAGCATTAGGGATTATTCTATAAGAAGGGGGGTCATTATAACACACAACACATCACAGGGCAAAGATTGAAAGCTACAATTGGAGACTTTAGTTCGCAATACTTTTCTTTCTTTCTTTTTAATTCAGTTTATGTTTGTAATTGTTTTAGTTCTTAGTGTGACTATTGCTAGGAGTTAAACACTTTATTAGGGTTTTCCTTTTGAATCGCTTGAAACTCTATTTCATGACTTAATGCATTAGTTGATTTCTTCTTCATTTGATTAAGATTTATTTAATAATTGGTATGAATGTTTGATAGTTAATTGATCACTAATTATTATAATCTATATGATTTTGAATAAAGAACCGAGAGGAGAGATTTGGATATGATGTAATTGAATAGACATAGGTTAAAATCGTGGACGAAAGTACCCCGATACTTGTGTAGCATTATAGGTTACTGTTCTTAATCATCCTATGTGGTAAATCTTATCATAGAAATATAGAAGGGTTCTGCACTGGGGTTGAGCGATTATATATTCTAACCGGAATATAAGACAGTCTAGTTAACCGCTATCTTAACGTAGAAGAAGAAGTCATTCTAGTTGCATTAAGGATTGAATAGAGCGGATAGTCGAGGATTTTGAAAGCCCTAATTCATTCATAATTGATTACAACTTCAATAGTTTAGTTAATTCTTGCAATTATTCTAGTAGTTAAACAAAAAAACCAACTATATTATCGATTGCTAAATAGATAACATAAAATAGATGAACGGTAATTAGAAATCAGTCTCTGAGGACGATATTCGGTCTTATCAGACTATACTACTTGTGAATGATACGTACACTTGCGTGAGCACGTGGAAATCTCCTAACAAACATGCATGTGATTCTCCATGGGGTTATGCGTGAATAGACAAACCTGTTGCACAACATAAGATATGTCGGGCCTCATAAAAGTAAGATACTGCAGGGCACCTGCAAGGCTGTGATAATGTGATGGATCGACATATGGCTTGCTGTAAGAAGCACTCAATTTGGTTTAGTGTCAATCGGAGTGAAAGACGGCTTACATGAGGACATGTCGGCTTGTTCAACGATCTCTTCTGCATATTTCTTTTGAGACAAAAATAGACCACCTGAATGACGTGTGACAGCTATCTCCAAGAAGTAAATCAGTGGCCCTAGATCTTTCATTACATATTCTGAGTCAAGAAGTGACATGATAGACTTACGAAGAGCATCAGATGAGGTAGTCAATATAATATCATCCACATACAGAAAATGTAAGCTATATCTTTACCATGTCACTATATGAATAGAGAATGATCAACTTGCTGTTAGAAAACACAATATTAGAAACATAATCTGCAAACCTCTTGTACCAGGCCCGAGGAACTTGTTTGATCCCATACAATGATTTCTTCAGCTGGAATGCATTTTTTAAGTGGGGTATCTGTACCCCATGGGTTGATACATATATACCATTTCATTGAGTTCTCCATGCAGGAATGCATTTTTACATCAAGCTGATGAAACTACCATGCCTTCGAAAGAGCCAGATTTAGTACCGTGCAAATAGTGGCTGGTTTGACCACTGAACTGAAAGTCTCACCGTACTCCACACCAACATGGTGTATCTTTCCATCACTACAAAACGGGTTTTATGCCTCTCAAATATAAAGCCTCTCAAATGTACCATCAGATTTTTTATGACTAAAAATCCACATAGACAGATCACATTAACATCAGGAGGACGGGGCACCAAACCTCACGTCCTATTATTAATAAGAGCATTAAATTCATCATCCTTAGCCATTTTCCAATCCGAGTTATTAAGGGCAGATACAAAATTACGGAGTAACGGTGATTTGGTAGCATGGGCGTAAAGACCGTATTTTTTGTTTGGCTTTAAAATCTCATATTGGCTACGAATGACTGGTCGTCGGGTCGAAATTGGAGTTGGGCCGGGAGTGGAGATGGGTCTGGGTGGTGGTAGGGACAGACTGCCCGGTAGTGGCTGGACCGACCGACAATGAAGATGGGTCATGACCCAGCGGACTGCCAGACGCTGGGCCTCTCGGCAGTGGGATGCCAACGAGAGGCTCGGCTGGGCTGACAACCACTGGGCTCGATAAATGGGCCAAACTTCCAGTAAAAATTGGCCCTGGTTGAGAGGCCAATTTATGTATCAAGTACGGGGGCATGCTATCATCAATAAATTCGTAGGTATGAGCCATGGAACCATGCAATTTGGCAAAGGAAAATTTGATTCATCAAAGACCACGTGATGAATTATGATTATTTTATTAGATGATAAGTCGTAATAGTTGTACCCACGATGGTTTGACAGATATTCCAAAAAAACATGAAGTAGATCGGGGTTGGAGTTTATTGAAGGTAGTAGAGGGAAAAAGAGTATAGCCTAAGCACCCGAATACCAGTAGACGAGAGTAAGATGGGTCCCTTACATATAGAGTTTGTAAGGCGATGTATAGGCTAATTGTTTTCTCAGAAGTATGTTAATGAGATAAGTTGTCATTTGTAATGCATGATGCCAAAATGATTGTGGTATAGAGGCATGGGCAAGTAATGTTCTAACAACGTTGTTAATGGTTCAGATTTTTCTTTCAGCTTTTCCAGTTTTAGATAAGGTATGTGGATACGAGAGACGAAACGACAAACCATTAGTTTTGCAAAAAATTCCAAAATGGCCCATTATCAAATTATCTACCATTATCACATTGAATATTTTTAATATCTCGTTCAAATTGAGTGCGGATGAAAGCTCTAAAGGATAGAAACTTAAAAAAACTTGTGACTTTTTAGACAAAGGAACATCCACAAAAAATTAGAGTAATCATCCTACAATAGAAGATAATATCTATGGCCCGAAGAGCTCACAACGAGAGATTCCAAATATCACTATGGATAATATCAAATGGAATAACAGTACAAGAATTACAAGCAACAAAAGACAACTTAACATATTTTTCAAGAGAACATGAGCGACAAACAGAAGAATTACGAGTTCTAGTACACCCAATAAATTTATTTTATTTAAGGGAGGCAAAACAGGCGCTCCCGGATGATCCGAACTTTCATGCCATAAAGAAGGAGCTAAAGTTGCAAAAGTGGCTCGCCTGACTATCACATCTCATTAGACGCATCCCCGTATGAAAATCCTTTATGAAAAATCCAAAAGGATCAAATTCAATAGAAGCCGAATTGTCAGTGATAAATTTTCTAACTGAAATCGGGTTTTAATTAATTGAGGAGCATGAAGGACCTTCTTTAAAGCTAACGGTGGGTTCGAGGGAGATAAGTTTATATTAATATAACCATGAATTTAAATTGAATGGCCATATGATAATTATACCACGATTATTGCTCAAATTAAAATAGGTTGAGAGATTACCTTGTGAGTACGTCATATGAGACGTTGCACCGATGTCCATGTACCAATTTACGTCGGGTGGATTACGCCCAAGAGTGTGCATTGCAGCCACGATGTCGGTAGGGGTCTCCACTGGCGAGTGGGCTTGCTGCTACTGACCCGGAAGTGGCCCAAAAATTCCTACAGTTGAGTGGGCCTGCTGGCTGGACCGGTGCATCTACGCTGATGGCCTGGATGTGGGACTGACCCAATTTCCAGAGGGGAATGGGCAGGGAGGCATGGCCCAAGGCCACTGTCAGGCGTACGGTGCCAACCCACTGCCCCACTAGGCTGGCAGCTGTCAGTGGGCTGACTGTTGCTGTTGGTCGCCACCCCTGCCGCCATCGCCGCCACGACGGTGGCCACCGCCCTTGCCATCACAGCAATTGTCACCGCAGTTCTTTCCTCTATTACCGCTATTTAAGCTCTTTTGGCCACGACTTTATGGTGAATTTTCAAATTGTGAAGAATTATCATCGGATAGAGCGGCAACCATGGCGGAATTTGACACGGTGGTCGTCTTTTTGGCAAAACCTGCTTCTTCTAGGATGAGCATAGAACATGCTTGGTAAAGTGGCGGAAGAGTGTTGCTTTGGCGAATGTGCGTACCTACTCTACTTTATGTGTCGGTAGGCTGGCAACCATTTGTCACACGAGCCGATTGTTAATTATCGGCACCCGACGTTCTTGAGTTGGTCCGACAGAACTTTGAGCCATTGACAATATGCAGACGCATTTTGTCATGTCAGTGGTGAAGAATTCTTGCTCAAGTGTGACAGACCGGAATTTTGATTGTCTTGGAATATGTCGTGTAAGCGTTCCCAAGCCTCCATATCCGTGGAGTCAGGCTCAAGAATAGTATGCAGCAAATCACTTGAAATTGTGGCATAAATCCACTAGAGAACCGTCACATCAAGTGTTAACCACAATTCCCTTTCATCATCGATTTTCGGCACCTTCTCCTTGCCTTTTTTCAGTGGGATGATGTGATGGATAACCATGTGTGAACGCCAGTGAATTTTGAAAAGCTCTCCACATGTCGCATTATGGACGTTTTTCATCTCAATAGTGATGGATATATGAGATTTAATGTTTGAAACTGCTAGGGCTGGATGAAAATTTAATTTCGAGTCAAACATGATTGACAAAAATGGTGGGGGAAGGGTCGGCGGCTCTAAGAGAGAGGAGGGGGCGGGGTCGGCCGACGGTGAAAGAAAGGAGAAGGTATTAGGGTTTAGGATATTTCCCTCCTTGATTATTGCATTTCAAAGTAGTAGTAAATATATTAAAATACAAGCATAATCTTATGCTACAATTACGATAAGTAATGACTAAAATATACATCTATCGTATACTTAATTATGACTAATGATATTTTTCTATTCTATCATTAACATTCTTAACTAATGCTCCATATAGTATGTGTATGCGACCAAGTATTCGACAAATTATCTAACGACCAAGTCTGCTTCCGTATTGTTTGAAGGGGTCAAAATAAACCATTAATAAAACCATCTTTTGTAATTAATTTCACCGATTACATGACCTTTGAATTGAAGAAGAAATACAAAGCTAGAAACAGTCAGTTTGAATTGAACAACTTAACTTTGACTAATTGATGGGATGAGAAGTATGTTAGAGCTAAAAATGTCACCTTTATAAAGATATATGTATCCCATGTAATTAAGAGAAGCTAAGGACTATTCTTGTTTACTCACTCTTAAAAGCAATAAAACAACAAATAATATATGTACTTATGTATATGTGTTACTCCTACAGTCCTACTCAATCAGCTTGCACTTTTAGACCTTTTTCTCACTGACTTTTCCTTTTTGTAGTAAACAAAATACCAATTGGATAGTTTGACCAATTTGAAATTCACATACAACAATATTGTTGGAGTCAGTGGGACATTCTGACCCTTTAGACTTCTCACATATTCTAAAATATTAATGATATGCATCTAACTACCCTTTAATTTAAGATCTTTTTATGGATACTCGTCTCTTCCCCTAGGTATGAACACTATGAATATTTAAGACACAAAGTTACTCCGGTATTTCATTTAGAAAGTTTAATTTGTAAATTAACTATCAGTTTAACTTTTTTGCACATATAAATGTCTATATTAATTAAGTCCAATTTGATAACCTAGTAAATAACATGTTGCACTACAGTGCAATTTGTTTTATAATTCTACTATTTATAAATCCATTAACTATTACTAATAGTTTTGATGATTTTAGGGCTTATTATAGATGCACCCATCAAAAGCTATACCATTTCCCAGCCAAGAAACAAGTCCAGCGCCTTGATGATGATCCTTACGTATTTGAAGTAACATACCGATCTCAACACACTTGCTATATGTCCGCCACAGCTCCCACCGTGCCTCCTCCGTCTGTGGAAGAGATAAATCATCAAGCCACCACAACCCCTCAACCAGCGCCGCTCCTGTTGCCGCCACCAACTTCAGCCTCCTTAAGCGGACATTGGCTCTCCATGGATATCAAGCCACAAGGAGAAGCTGGCGCAAGCACTACTACTCCATTTGACATGCAAAGGTACGTCAGAGAACATATTCAAATATAAATTTAATGGGTTCGAGATTTGCGTATCTTCAGAAACAATACTCCAATGGAATAATATTTGGGTGATTTTTTATTTTTGACCCGTCGACTGAAATTAATTACAGGTGCTAACCAAAATATACAAAACCTACACATCATTGATTATGTGTGTATATATATACTTATTCTTCTTAGCGGTCCAAAAATATAATTATCGCATAACATTTGTAAACTTAATTCGCATTACTTATGGGCAGATCGGATATTTATTTGTTTGTCTAATCCATTTTCGACACGGTAATATTCGATCTGACATGTCCATTTGACAACACTAAATCGGACCCACAACTAATACTGTAAATCCGTGTTTGTACAGGAATTTATGGCATGGTACTGGCGGTTCACTAGCTGGCATATGCAATGTGGTGACCGGCGGTGGCGGTGCAGGCCCCTCCGGTGGTAGATATGGAAGGGAAGTTGATCATTACCAGCCGGTGGTGGATATGGCGGACGCCATGTTTAATTCTGGGAGTAGCAGTAACACTAGCATGGACATCATCTTTTCTTCTATTGATGACAAATGGGACACGGAAGAAAAGAAAGAACAGTTCATATAATATGGCTAGCTAGCTGATTAATTAAACACGACGATAAAGTCTAATTAATTGTTCCTGGGAACTTAGATTAATTTATTAATTGCCAATAAACTATTCCTGACCGTGTATTAGTCATGATCACAAGATTGTGAAATACCAACACGTTAATTAACTTGTCTAGCTTAAATTAAGTATAGTGCCATTTATTCCAGTTGAATTTTTTGTTTATTCAGATTTTGTACTTATTAATCCAAAGATGTTCAATTTGATTAGCTAATGTCCACTTTTCTTGCTATTGTATTTTCTAATAAAGCACCCCGATTCATCAGTATGGAATACAACAAATTCAATTAAGTGAACACGAGTTGTGGAGCAATGACACTACAAAAAAAAAGACCTATGGTGACAGATATGTGACGGTTTTATTAACCGTCACAGTTTTGTGACAACGATGTTACACTGATTTCAACCGTCACATATTTTTGTGACGATTTTTAAAATACGAATTTAATTTTTTTAAAATAATATATACCAGACCCGACCCATTTTATTTCTAAACCCGCGATTCTAATTAATAATCCCCTCAGTCGACTTTCACCCCCATTTCAATTTTAAACTCATTTCTTCAACCCTATGTAAAGAACTTCATTGTTCATCAACAAAATCTTCATTTCAAGCAAGAAAATCGTGTAATTCATCATCAACAACATCAATTTCTTCATCAACAACACCATATTCTTCATCACCAACACCAGATCTGTTCAACACACAACCCTAATCGTTGGGTTGCGCATTTTTTCAAGCGAAATCATTTATCCTTGAATCGACCATTTGTGAGCATTTCATTGTGAGTTTTGCATTTCTTACTTCTAATTTCGTTGTGAGCATTTCATTGTTATTGTTGACTGTTGTTTTTGCTATTTTAATCGACCATTTACTTTCTTTTTTTATATTTCGTTGTGATTTGTTGTTGTTCTAATCGATGACATACCCAACGATTTGTTGCTATTTCATTGTGATTTTTTTGCTTACCACTGTTCTAAATCACAACGAAAACAGTATTTTTTTGTTTGTTTGTTAACAAGTATTTTTTGCTAGTTAACAAGTACTTTTTTTTATGGGTGATTGTTCATTAACTAATTTTAGGCAGTTTAGTTCAAGAAACTGTTTTGCTATTTTGCTGTTGTTTTGCCTGAGTTTTGACCTTATTTTTGTTGCTGTTTTGCCTGAAGTTTCAACTATTTTTGTCCTGTTTTGCTGTTGTTTTTCAACTTTTTTTGCATGTTTTTGTTGCATTTTTACAGTATTTTGGCTGGTGATTTTTGGCAACTTCTTGTTGCTGATTTTTGCACTGATTTGGTGTCAGTTTTGCTGCTGTTTTTTGGCCTATTTTGCAGCTATTTTTGACCTGTTTTGCTGCATTATTACAGTGTTTTGGCTGCTGATTTTTTGCCACTTCTTGCTGCTGATTTTTACACTGTTTTGGTGATATTCTGCTACTATTTTTTGGCCTATTTTGCTGTTGTTTTTCAGCTATTTTTGACCTGTATTTGCTGCAATTTTATAGTGTTTTTGGCTGCTGTTTTTGGCAAGTATTGGTGCTTTTTATTCTGCTATTTTTGGCCAATTTTACAGTTCTTTTTCTCCATTTTTACACTGTTTTAGTTGCTGATTTTCTGCGTTATTGAACTATTTTTGATTCATTGGCTGGAAAAGTAGGACTTTACTCAAACTGGTTTTGATTCATTGGCGGGAAAAGTAGGACTTTACTCAAACATTGAAGAACTCTATTTGCTCAATCCTAAAGTTTTGCTTCCTTGTTTTGTGGTGATTTAAAACCAAATTGCACTTATTTTTAATTGGTTTAATTATAGCTTGTTGAATGAAAATACAACCTGTTGGAAGAGGAAGAGTCCGACCATTTGGGTTTGTACATCATGCTGTGGTGTGTGCAAATATAAATGATAAAGGTAAACCAAACATTCCACCTAAAAAAGAAGCAAGTGTATGTGATCGTTTGCTGAAAGCGAAAGATCGTCAAGTGTTGTTCATGCCATATAATCCTCAATACGTCATTCTAATTCTTTATATATATATATGTCTTTTTAGCCTCAATTATTTCGAGAAACACTAATAATACATGATTTGTAGGAATCATTGGATAGTGATTGTATTTGATGTGTCAAAATTTGAGGTATACTATCTTAATTCACTTAATGTTGCACTACATCAAGACTTGGTCAAATTGATCACACAGTATGTATCTATTACTTGTTATTATTTAATCTTGTTGTAATATTCTTAGTAAATTATTTTTTATTAATGATGGCAAGCATGTTTTAATATGTGTTGTCCTTTTGTAGCGCCATGTTGATGTATACTGCGCATAAAGGTTATAAACTAAAGTGAGTTTTTTCAAGAATGGTAAAAATTGTTAAGGTATTCCATTTATTCACTTCTTTAATTGGTATATAATGAAAGTTTAAATTTGGCTGTCAAGTTAATGCTTTGGTTAATTTTATTTTATATTTGCTTCATAACAATGTAAGTATTTAACATTACTTTTGTTTATGTATTTGTCTATAATGGCTTATTTATGATTAGAAAATTTAACTGATTTCTATTGTGTGTTACAGTACAATGGCAAAGAATATTTTTCGCAGCATGACCTTGATGAAGTTCAGATCGAGTGAGCGCAACATGTTTCAAAGATTCTCCGTGTTGCATAGTTGTGTCATTTTTATGATGATTTAGACAATATTTGTACTTTTTGAAGTTAAAACAATATTATATTTTTTTTGTTGTATTTAATGATAACATTAGATGTTTTGAAAAACAATTTGTAATGTTTCAATTTAATGTATTAGAATAATTTCATTATGTGGGTAACATTTTAGTTATAATATACTTACAATTCTAATTTGTTTTTATTTAATAAATTAAAATTAAAATCTAAAAGAAAAGTCAAAATTAATTTTCCCGTCAATTTAAATCAAATTTATTTAAAAATTTCTGCCAATTTAAATAAATTTTATTTAAAATTTTCCGCCAAAAAATATTATTTAATTAATAGATTTCGCGGGAAAATTTAAAAAAATGAGGGAAATAGTCAAAGTCAAACACCACAATTTGTGACGGTTTATAACCGTCACATAAAACCGTCATAACAACCGTCACGAATTTGTGACAGTGCCTATCGTGACACTTAGCAAAACTGTCACAAAACCCATTTTGTGACAGTTTTTAACCGTTATCGTATGCCTTTTTTTTTTGTAGTATTGTATACAGGATTATCCAGTATCGAGGAACATAGGTTACTACTTACTACTTAGCATACATGAAGTGCAAGCACTATATTTTGGCTAACGTAGAAAACGTAGCTAATATTAATGAGAGGATAAGGGACATTTAGAAGAGATTAAAAAAGTCTACACGCATTACACATATTTTTATATTATAGAAAGGGCTAGGTTTCGAAGTGTGTGCTTCATGTCTTTTTTTATATAGGAACATCTAGACTAGTATTGTTGTTTGCTCAAACTTCATGTTGGCCAACTCGAAAGCCCAATCCTAATCATTTAAAAGGGTCAAAATCCTGTCATTTTAAAGAATATATGACTATCGAATCTCGATAACATAATAAAACTATCTATTTTCACTGATCGAAAGACAATATATACACTTTATTACAAATAAGAGAATCTTATTCCTATTCTACTCATAAATCTCTATTCTATTTGGAGACTAACAATACAATTATGGTAAAGTGTACAAAAATAATTAAGGTACAATACTAATATATAATATTTACCAAATCTTTCTACTTTGACTACTTTGACCGAGAGTAACAATACGGGCTGGACCACTCCTTCTCTGCTTTGTATGGATCTAATATACATACAATATATATGTATATTATGTGTATATTGTATATCTAACACTATCTACTAAGAAAATGAGTGTAACCAAGTTATATTATTACCACTGAACCTTCTGAAAAGTCTAACATACATAACTAATTAAATTTTGTAGGAGGAATTGATGCAGATTCAAAATTCTATTAGACTAGCAAAATGAGAAAAAATTTAGTTCCTTTGGAGGACTTCACAAGATGATGGATGGACCTTTAATCCCAAGAAAGCATTAATGTGATTCATGGTTTGACCCAAACTCCCTCTCAATGCATTCTCAATGACTCAATGTGAACGTGGAGTGCTTATTGGGAAATTATATAGGTATCTTGACCAATAAAGTTAGGCTATTGCCTTTGGTTTTGCAATCTTGAATTAATATAAAAAAAATCTTTTGAAATTATATATAGCTGGTTTGAAAAATGATATGGTAGAATAGTATTACTTGACTAGGGAGGAAACAAATTAACTTGGTGGGATGATTGTGCAGGAGTGATTAGACTTGATTGTTGGAATAACTTTTAGTTTTTGATTTTATATTCTATTATTTTTTTCTTGGTAGCATGTTATCTTCCGTTACATGCTTGATTCGTGATCTGAATTTTGAATTAAATGTTGAGTTGTGGAGCCTAATTTATCTCCGACACTATGAAGATATTATGCAAAGTGTGAAACGATAATCGACCTATTATGTTCGCCTTAGTTTTTGCTATATATTCTGGAGCGCCGTTTTTCTTTCTTTTGAGGTCGAGCAAGAGAGAAAGAGAGAATTGTAAAAAACTCAAACTCATATTTGATTATAGTAAAATCTGCATCGGCAAAGTGGACGTAGCTCTCACATTGAGGGTGAACCACTATAAATGTGTCTGTTATTTGTTCTTCGCTTATTTATTATTTTCTTATTAGGTAGGATTTGAGATTCAAATTCTAACATTAAAGACCCTTTCTACTTCTATGACACTTTTTAGAAAGAGAAGAAAAAGTGAGAAGTTACATAAACAGGCATTTGATCTCTATCAAAATCGACATTTGATCCCTAGCAGTGAAGTTTTTTGTTATATTTCGTCCTTGAATTTTTGTTTGATTTGTTACTGAAGGAAGTGATGTTTGTAGGCAATGAAAACTGTCTTTATCACACCCCTTTGTGTGTGGTTCTTTCCGAATCCTGCTAACTCAAAATGCTCTTTGAATGCGTGCTGCTCTTTTTTCTTTTATTAACGTTTCAAAAGTACTGAATTTAAAGGGTCTTAGTTGCTCCTTCGCCATTAATCACGAAGTTTGTCCTGAGTGTCCTATTTGATTGATATGTTTACGACTTCGTTATTTGTCTTTTTTTCTCTGAAAGCTTTAGCACTCTGATAGGCTTTGTTGTTTTGGTTGCTTGTTCGAATTCTTTGATACTTTAAGTCAATGCATTTATCGAAAATTGCTTTGGAAAATAACTGAATGGATAATTATGCTTACATTAAACTCCTGAATTATTAGAATAGAGTTGAGATTGTATGAATGGATTGTTACAACCCGTAGTTTGGTACGCGGATGAGGGCATAGCTAGGAGGCGTGAGCCGGTAGTTCGAGATCTTTTCTGAGGGTCCCTTACGACTTAGATGGATGTTGTGAGGGTGTACCGAAGGTTGGAAGTCATTGGGATTGAAGGAACCATCCCTCGAAGCTAGAGTGATACACTAAGCGTTTGCATCGCGGATGGAATCCGCCTCGCAGATGAGGCCACAAAAGAGAAGTCAAAAGTTGAGGAATTTTCTGAAGTAAGATGCGGCCGCATATGGCCATATGCGGTGCAGATGGTCCCGCAGATTGGAAGTGGTGGCCGACCTTCTTTGCCTATTTAAGTGGTGAAAGACTCATTTTATTTCATTTTCTATCCAAATGAAGTGTAGACACTCCCAAACCCTCCCTGGACATTCTCCAAAAATCTAAGAGTCATTCCAAATCAAATGAACCCAAGTTTAGCATAAAGATGTTGAAAATTACAAGAACATGCTTGTGTGATGTTCATGTGAAGTTAAGAGTTGTTGTAAGCTAGGTCGAGCTTGGAGTTCAAGTCAAATCTGCTGGATAAGGTATGTATAATACCCTCTTGCTTGTGTTTAAGATTAATCTTGTGTTGGATGAGTTGTTTTGGTAAAGAATCATGAACTAGAACTTGCGAAAATGGAGTTGTCTTGTTGTTGGACTATTTTGTAGCAATAACCATAACTTGTGGTCGTTGAAATCCATAGAAAGTAGCTTAGATATGATGGTTATGGTGTTATGGTACTTGACTAAGTATTGGTGTTGAAGGCTAAGAACTTCACCACAAGCTAAAAGAAGAAGTAGCTAGAAGGCATGAAGAAACTACGTCTATGAGGTTGGAAGAATAAGTTATTTGGTAGTAATTCTTTGATGTTGTTGGCTGAAAATAATAAAGCATAAATTGTCTTTATTGTTGTTGTTGTATATATTGTCCTTGATATAGAGAAGGTAAGGAGATAGGGGAGATGTTGTCCGGGTTGTCGTAGAGCGAACTTATCACTCAATAGTTAGCTAGTATGTCCTTTTTGTTGACATGAGTGTTGTTTGTTGTGGTAGATGGATGATGAGGAGACGGATTGCAGCGTCGTCATCGAAGATCTCCTTCTAAGGTATGTAAGGTATATCTTTCTTTCTTTCTAGCATGAATTCGTAGATATGTTAAATTTAGTAAAGCCGAAGGGGGACATATCGCCTCTATGTTTCTTAGTGACGGATTAAGAAAGTCTAAGAGTTAAAAAGTCGACCTTGAGTAGAGCTCCCATGTAACTCCTAAGAAGAAGAGTTAGTAGCATCTTTAAGATATTCACAATTTATCTATGTATAAGCTAAGAATCTGAATAGAAAGAGATCCGAAGAAACGAGGTAATGAACTAGTAGCAGAATATAAGTAAAGAAAAGATGAGATTACTCTAGCTAGAAGATCAGGTTGTAATAGCCTAGGAAGATGAGCATGTACGCATATTCGAAGAGGATAAAGAAGCTCCCTAAGGTCAAGAGAAATAGAGTACGAGGTACGACAAGATAAGTCACGTAGAAGGGTGTGGCACACGAGTATTTATTGTTCTCCTCAGACCTAAGAAAGGAAGATACATGCGAGTTATAAAAGAAGGGAATTGAGTAGCATAACGAAATAGTTAGACGAGATCTAACATAGTACAAGACTCCCTAAAAGCTAACGGAGTAACTCACAAGATAATAAGTATGAATCGTGGGTTACATAAAGTGCTAGACGAGCTATGAGGTATGTACATAGTTACTTAATTTTACAGATTGTTGGTTTGTGGTTGTATGCACTTGACTTCAGGGGCTATGTTGTTGTCTTCGGGGCTGTTGACACTACCTTCGGGGCTATACAAATATAGATTGCCTTCGAGGCTATACAGACGCGCGCTTGCCTTCAGAGATATACATACATGGATAGTCTTCGGGACCATCTAGAGACACTTGCCTTGGGGGACATGCACTTACATACCGAATCTCTGGCGAGGTCGGATTATTGTGTTCAGATTGTATGATAGATAGTAACGTAATAAAGCGTATAAATCAAAGATATTAAGGATAATATACAGAGCTGAGACAGAACACGTACTATATGTAGACAAAGGGGTCAAGCGGCCCAATCGACAACGATCGGGTAAGCCAATCTAGAGTTGGTGGCAAGTTCACTCCCGCCCTTACTTTTTAAAAGATATTTCTAGCATATTTGTTCACGTTCTTCAGCTTCAGAGTTTATACATATATATTGTTTTTTCTGCCTTACATACTTGATACATTTCTTTGTACTGATGTCCCATTGTTGGGGCGTTGCATTCATGTTTGCAGGTAATCAGTTCAACGAACCTTCTCACTAGATGAGGTTGACGTTCAGCGGAGGATCGGTAGGTCTCCACCTCTTCCAGAGTGCAGTCGAGTCTAGAGGTTAGGTAGTATGTACTTGTATAGATTATGGGCAAGTCGGGGCCCTGTCCCGACCACGGTTGATGTCAGTTATCTATAGAGACTTTGTAGACACAAATTCAGTATGTTCAGTATGTTAGTGGCCTTGTCGTCCCTCGTTATATGTTTTATTAAGTTTACCCAGTATAAGTGTTTACAGAAGCCTTTTTGGCCCACAATAGCTTATAGTAAGAACAAGTTCAGCTCAGTCAGCCCAAGATTGTCTTAGTTACATCTAGCAGCCACGAGTTACAGAGTGGTTTTTTCGGGACAGTACGGCACCGGGTGCCGGCCACGCCTCACCTAGGTTGGGAATTGGGATGTGACATGAATGCAACTTGAACTTGCAAGTGCTTCAACTTGATGCGCATACTAACAAGGACGAACGATTATATTATATCTTCTCTAACTGGTTCTATACTGAGGGGTTTTATGTTACGTGTCTGAATTGTTTACTAGACCTATAACACTAGATGGATTCCAAAGCTTTTAGTAGAAGAGCATTTGTAGCGCAAACAACAAACTGAAATTTTGTCAAAATATGCCAAGGACTTCTATTACACTTATGTAAGTTTATATTATAACAAAAGACCAACAACAATTGCAGAATTGTGAAATCTCCACCAATAAAGATAAAAAAAGAATGGAAAAGGTTAAAATAGGGAATAACATACATCTCAAGGAAAGCAGAAGTGATAGGCTATCGCAAAGAGAGAAACCTCAGAATGTTAAAATTATTGCCTGTTTACCGGTCTTGATCGAGTGCATTCGAAAAGAGAACTTAAATATATTTCGTTACCAAGTGTCTCAAGATAAAGAATAGTCTTTTCTTTTTTATAAGTATAAAGAATTTTCATTTTGCTAGATTTTGCAGGAGCTATGTTCAAGAGCAGATCAGTGTATATCGAAGAAGAGGAGAAATCTATGAAGCAGAGGAGAAGGGAGCAAAACGCTCTTCTGTGTTCTCTTTATTTTTGCTAAGAAAAAAATATTACAACTATTGCTAACTATTTATAATAACTAATCTTGCAAATATGATTATTGCAGAAATAACCACTACTAACCACATATAACCACTAACCACATATAACCACTAACTAACCACATATATATATAATGTATATATGTGGTATATCTCAACACCCCCCTCAATTAGGCACTGAAAACAGAGATTTCAGTCCAAGCTTGGAAGAAATGTCCATAAGGACTTCAACAAGACATCAAGCCTACGTGCATGGTATTCCCTCTTAAGTAATATAGCCTCCTTGCCAGCAGCCACACCAGAAGATGGTGAAAAACCAGCAACAAAAATCAGTCCTGCAGCAGCATCCTTAAGAAGCATAACTCATATTGCAGTTTTTTTTCTTTCTTCTTTCATTTTCAGAAGTAACAACTATAATGTTAAACCCCGTAATTCCAGGACATGAATAAGAGAATAGACGCGAGAAAACAAGACTTGA
The DNA here is from genome assembly GCA_029844215.1 of Przewalskia tangutica. Taxonomy (NCBI): domain Eukaryota; kingdom Viridiplantae; phylum Streptophyta; class Magnoliopsida; order Solanales; family Solanaceae; genus Przewalskia; species Przewalskia tangutica. Next base: position 87,418,010 of record CM056734.1, read on the forward strand.
AAATTGGTACGAAAGAAAGAATTGTTTTCCCGAACGTCGGAAAGAAAAAATGTTCGTTGATGAGAATTAGATTCTCAAAATGCATTATTTGAGGAGTATAGAATGTATATTCATATTAGAAATTTATTTTTACAGATTTGGTCACGTAGGGCCCACCCGAGAAATTTTACGTTTTGTGGGGCCCACGAGAGTTACGAAATTTTATGGACGAATGGGAGGGCGACACGTGTCACCCCCCCACATGGCTTGCACGAAATGGGCCAAGGGTAAAATGGTCATTGACCAAGGTAGATGATCAAGTCTTGCAAAGCTTGAGATAATTGACCAAGTCAACTTGCCATTTGTATAGATATCTAAGTATCCTTCATCCTAGCCACACATTTGTTGTTATCTTGACCCTCCATTGTGTTATATATACACACTAGATGCAAGACCAAGTCTTCAACATTTAGAAAAAATTAGAGAAACTTTGAGCATGTTGAGAGAGCTCTCGGGTTTGAGGAGTTCCCACACAAATTTTTTTGCAATTGTGGTTCATTATTCACAAGTCTTTAACCCAAGGTCCCTAAGGGTATTGTAATGATATCTCAATAGAAAGATCTCGGAAAAACGACGTTTTCGTTAGTCGCAAGGCGAAAACCTAAGGTGTTCTTCAACTTTGAAGATGGAACTTGAAGAGGAGTTCTTCATGAGCTTCTAAGGAGTGCTTGGAGCGGATTGGAACATAAGAAGAGGAGATAAAAGTTGCTAAGGATCGACTTTTACGCTTGGACATTATTAGGGCTTATTGAGGTAAAATATTCATCATCTTAATGTAATTGAATATTACATGTTATAGTAGTTAAGAAATGAGCATGTGGTATATATATTGAAGTTTGAAAAGATTTGGATCATGTCGACATGTTAAAACCGAAAAATGGACAAGTTAGCCATTAATGTTGTAATTAATTTGGACGGTAGTTACAATCGTCGCATGTTAAGGAAGAAAGGATTTATAGTTGTTGTAATTGTTATTATGTATATAACATGTTGGAATAACAACTTGGATTGAAAAAGAAATTGAAAGGAAATTGATAATTGTTGTGACATTGTAGCCAAATAGGGCTTGGAATTATTGGACAGTTTTATATTGATTGTGGGGCAGAACTTTACACGTCCTATTAGGCATGTAATCCCCTTTGTATTTGCTGAATTGTTGGGCCTTAAATGTGGCATTTGATTATTGATTTCCGGGCCTTGAAAAAGGTGGAAAAGTACGTAGAAACAAAGGAAGTGCTGCCCGATTTTCCGTAGAATAAGAGACCTAGCACTTAGTATGATTCTATGTTAAAAGTGAGGAGTTGATAGACATGTTATGATTAATATAGGTTGAAGTACTACGAGTAGCGTATTCTACTTAAAGGATGGAATAGATATCAAGGTTGAAGTACTTTGGAGCATTTTGCTACTTGTCGATAATCGTCATGAGTATGTGAACCTCTTCCTCCTTTTGGCATGATTCTATATATGAAATATACATGTGGTGTTATTTCATGATTCCTTCTACTCTTAGAAGTTAAGAGGTATGTATGTTGATTTACTCTATGTGAAAGTTACGTCTAAGTTATCCTAAGTTCTTACCAAGTCTTATGGGGGATGTTGGTAAGAGTCGTTAGGAAGTATTTGGAGTCGAGTTGACTTTGCTAATTTACTGCACGAATGAGAATAAGTATCGAACAATCCATTGCAGCGTTAATAAAAGAAAATGTATCGACAACTAATTATATTAAAATGAGTAAAATTCTCCATCTGCATAGAAACTAAGATAAGACAAAATTGTATTACATTTTCTAGATCATGGCTGCTTTAATAAGATCGTTATAAATAAGTATAACCTATTCACAACGCATAAAATTATATGTTACTTAATAGTAAAGAGTTTACGTTATGAAGTTTTAAGATCATGAACCTTGAATTCTTAAAAGGTTAAGAGACTTGATTTTTTAAAGTTAAGAGACTTGAAATTCTAAGTTAAAGAGACTTGATATTCTAAGTTAAGAAACTTGATTTCTAAAGTTGAGAGACTTGAAGTATTTTGAAAGTTATGTAAGTTGATTTGAAAGTATAAGCCTCTTGGTTATAAAAAAGAAGAATGTAAGTGTCTAAAGCATAAAGTTAGTATAACGACTTTATGGGAAGTTGGTTATAATAGCTTTATGGAAAGATGAAAGAATGGTTTACTCTAGTGATGTAAATAAGGATAAATGACTTGAAATGAAGAAAGGCAAATTGATTTGAAGGAATCAATTGCTTAAAGTTTTAAAGAAAGAAGTCACTTGATTTAGAAACCTATAAATGTATTTCTAAAAGGTATTGTGACTTGTCTTGAAAAGTAGATATGACTTGATACTACGGTTATTAGTATCTTGGGGGTTTTATATGAAAAGGAGTCTTTTGAAAAGAATGGAAGTACGTAGTACTTTGGGTTAAATTCCCGGATTTTTATGTGAAACGAAAAGTGTCTTAAGTATATAAAATGAAAGTCTAAAGATTTAATGAACTTGCCTATGCTTGCTTGTGATAGCCTTGAGTGCAAGTATTATATGTTTACGCTGCCATGACTCTCAGTTGGAGGGCCAGCTGTCTTATCAGGAATTTACTTGACGCATCGACGCGACGAGGCTTCCACGGGTATGCTTTCATTGTGATTGATCCTTGGACATGCTTATACGATGTGGAATTTCGGGCACGCGACCGTGACGCGTTAGATTCCCGAATTGTTTTTATTACTCCTTGGACATGCTTATACGATGAGGGATTCCGGGGCATGCGACCAGGAGGTGGGTTAGATTCCCGGATTTGTTTTATTACCCATGGCCATGCTTATACGATGAGGGATTCCGGGGCATGAGACCATGTTATACACGATTATTGCTCCATGGACTAGCTCATCATAAAGACATGTACCCGAGATGAGGGATTGCACGGGCATGTTATATACGATTATTACCCCATGGATTAGCTCTCCATGAAGTCATGTACCCGAGATGAGGGATTCCACGGGCATGAGATATATATATATATATATGTATTGTATGTGTATCTGCCAAATGAGGTAGGATGCCACGCGCGTCACGTGGTTATATGTTACACTTAAGGTCGGCGATGATGGGGATTCCACGCGAGATATATATATGTATTGTATATGTACGCCGACACGGTGGTAGGATGCCACTGCGCCACACGGTTATATTTTACACTTATGGCGTCAGCGATGATGGGATTCCACGGGCACGCTTTGATATTTGTGGGCTTGAGACCCTTACTGGACTATGTGATGATATTTGAGGGCTTGTGTCCGTAGCCCTGTGTGACTATTGTTCGTGTGTTGAAATAGTCTTTAAAAGGTAAAACTGGCTTTCATTACTTTCACTTTGGCAAGACACATTGTACTGTTATTTTGGTTATCATACATGTCTCCAGCTTTATATAGATTGTTATGATTTCATTACAAGATTTTCGGGCCACATACTTGGTATATATTTCAGATCTTGACTTCGGCCGATTCATGCCGCAGGTTGAGGTACATAGCTTGTTGATCCTCATTCTTAGGATCACTGTTCAGCTGGTTGGAAAGCTCTATTATTTCGGAGGCTTTGTATTTTGGTACAGTTCCCTGAGGTTGTAGATTTATGTACGTTCAGGGGTATGGCGGGGCCCTGTCCCATCACAGTTGTTATGTCAAGAATTCTTAGAGGTTTGTAGTCATATCTTGTGGATTGGGTTGTGAAAAAAAAGAGGTAACTGTTTTTTGGGTTACGTGTATATTTTTGGAAGGTGGCCTTATCGGCTACCCTGTTATTTATTTCCTGTTAAGTTATGTATGTTCCACTGATTATCTCTGATGTATACAGAAGCGTGCCTGTGTAGGCACCAGTCGCGAGCCCGGGGTCGGGTCGTGACAAAAGTTATATCAGAGCAGTTAGTCATCGGAAAGTGTCTACCGACCGTGTCTAGTAGAGTCTTGATTATCGGTGTGTTGTGCACCACATCTATAATCAGGAGGCTGCAGGACATTTAGGATTGGTTTCCATTCTTCTCACTCTGAGATCGTGCGATAGAGCTGTGTTGTTAGGGTCGTCTCTCCCTAACGAGTTATGTTGATTGCAGCTACGAGAAAGGCAGCAGTGACCCATGAGGGATTATGTGTATTGCGTATCCAGGTTGGTAATAATTGTAGTGTAGTTAGTATTATGACATACAGCTATACGAAGTTATGTATGAGGGTCAGACGCGTGTTGCCTAGAATGATTTTAGATTACCAGGAATTGGTAAGGACTTAATAGATATCGGGAAGGTATGAAACAATTAATGAATTCTCGCCAAGGTCTTATGTTTTATTTTGAGATAATTGGGAAATGACGACATGTCTGATAGGGTAGTGAACCCTTAAGAAGTCATGTTAAGGAACTTAATGGAATGCCATGTTAATAGATTAAGCTACGTGGTAGGCTTAAGAGAATTGTACGGATGAGATCCGTATGGAGTAAGTAATGGTTGTTGTGATCGAGATAACATGGTTATGGTATTATGAGAAGTTATTGTGCCGTTTTGGGGGAGAAGGTAGGCTTGGTGCATGGAAATTGCGAGCCTAAGAATATTGATAAACCGCCGAGACCTTAGGTATATAAGGTCTTCTCGGGCAATAAGATTTTATTCAGACTTAGGGTAAGAGTTAAGTGCGACGGTGGGTCGGGTTAAGGACCTATTACGGGTCGCCTCATAGTTTGAAATGGAGTGGGATCAGTTGGTAGTAGTTCCGCTACGTGACAGGGTCACAATGGTGCAAGACCCAAGTCTAGTTAATTATTTTACCGGTTCGTGGACGCATTCCACCGGAACCAGGTCGTGAGAGCCGAAAATGGCCTTATATTGTTTAATAGAGTGACTCCAAAGATTGGAGGCCAGAATCGGTATGGAGGTTATGTAAGTATGCTAGTATAAGTTGGAGGTACGGAAAGAATACAACCAGTAGGGAAGTGTAAAATCGTCGATTGGTTGGTTCTACGTAGGCGAGGTTCAGATAATTGGCCCAGACTTGATTCAGCGGGCTGTGGATAAGGCGAAGCTTATCCAGGAAAGATTATTAGTAAGCTCAGAGTCAGCAGAAACTTTGTGCAGATGAACGATGTCGACACTTGGAGTTCAAGTTGACGTTTTAGTATAAGTATTGTTATGTGGCCATGTGTGGCATATTTTTGTATGAAGGGTGTAGTAAAAGGAGACTATGTCGCTATCTAATTAGATTGGACTCTGAAAGAACATTCGGGGACGAATGTTTCTAAGGGGGGGAGAATGTTACACCCGTAATTCCAGGACATGAATAAGAGAATAGACGCGAGAAAACAAGACTTGAAAATTGGTACGAAAGAAAGAATTGTTTTTCCGACGGAAAATCTTCCGAACGTCGGAAAGGAAAAATGTTCGTTGGTGAGAATTAGATTCTCAAAATGCATTATTTGAGGAGTATAGAATGTATATTCATATTGGAAATTTATTTTTACGGATTTGGTCACGTAGGGCCCACCCGAGAAATTTTACGTTTTGTGGCGCCCACAAGGGTTACGAAATTTTATGGACGAATGGGAGGGCGACACGTGTCACCCCCCCCCCCCCCACATAGCTTGCACGGAATGGTCCAAGGGTAAAATGTTCATTGACCAAGGTAGATGATCAAGTCTTGCAAAACTTGAGATAATTGACCAAGTCAACTTGCCACTTGTATAGATATCTAAGTATCCTTCATCCTAGCCACACATTTGTTGTTATCTTGGCCCTCCATTGTGTTATATATACACACTAGATGCAAGACCAAGTCTTCAACACTTAGAAAAAATTAGAGAAACTTTGAGCATGTTGAGAGAGCTCTCGGGTTTGAGGAGTTCCCACACAAAATTTTTTGCAATTGTGGTTCATTATTCACAAGACTTTAACCCAAGGTCCCTAAGGGTATTGTAAGGATATCTCAATAGAAAGATCTCGGAAAAACGACGTTTTCACGTTAGTCGCAAGGTGAAAACCTAAGGTGTTCTTCAACTTTGAAAATGGAACTTGAAGAGGAGTTTTTCATGAGCTTCTAAGGAGTGCTTGGAGCGGATTGAAACATAAGAAGAGGAGATAAAAGTTGCTAAGGATCGACTTTTACGCTTGGACATTATTAGGGCTTATTGAGGTAAAATCTTCATCTTCTTAATGTAATTGAAGATTACATGTTATAGTAGTTAAGAAATGAGCATGTGGTATATATATTGAAGTTTGAAAAGATTTGGATCATGTCGACATGTTAAAACCGAAAAATGGACAAGTTAGCCATTAATGTTGTAATTAATTTGGACGGTAGTTACAATCGTCGCATGTTAAGGAAGAAAGGATTTATAGTTGTTGTAATTGTTATTATGTATATAACATGTTGTAATAACAACTTGGATTGAAAAAGAAATTGAAAGGAAATTGATAATTGTTGTGACATTGTAGCCGAATAGGGCTTGGAATTATTAGACAATTTTATATTGATTGTGGGGCAGAATTTTACACGTTCTATTAGGCGTGTAATCCCCTTTGTATTTGCTGAATTGTTGGGCCTTAAATGTGGCGTTTGGTTATTGATTTCCGGGCCTTGAAAAAGGTGGAAAAGTACGTAGAAACAAAGGAAGTGCTGCCCGATTTTCCGTAGAATAAGAGACCTAGCACTTAGTATGATTCTACGTTAAAAAGTGAGGAGTTGATAGACATGTTATGATTAATATAGGTTGAAGTACTACGAGTAGCGTATTCTACTTAAAGGATGGAATAGATATCAAGGTTGAAGTACTTTGGAGCATTTTGCTACTTGTCGATAATCGTCGCGAGGTATGTGAACCTCTTCCTCCTTTTGGCATGATTCTATATATGAAATATACATGTGGTGTTATTTCATGATTCCTTCTACTCTTAGAAGTTAAGAGGTATGTATGTTGATTTACTCTATGTGAAAGTTACGTCTAAGTTATCCTAAGTTCTTACCAAGTCTTATGGGGGATGTTGGTAAGAGTCGTTAGGAAGTATTTGGAGTCGAGTTGACTTTGCTAATTTACTGCACGAATGAGAATAAGTATCGAACAAGCCATTGCAGCTTTAATAAAAGAAAATGTATCAACAATCAATTATATTAAAATGAGTAGAATTCTCCATCTGCATAGAAACTAAGATAAGACAAAATTGTATTACATTTTCTAGATCATGGATGCTTTAATAAGATCGTTATAAATAAGTATAACCTATTCACAACGCATAAAAGTATATGTTACTTAATAGTAAAGAGTTTACGTTATGAAGTTTTAACATCATGAACCTTGACTTCTTAAGGTTAAGAGACTTGATTTTTTAAAGTTAAGAGACTTGAAGTATTCTAAGTTAAAGAGACTTGATATTCTAAGTTAAGAAACTTGATTTCTTGGACGTACCGACAGTGACGGAGGCTTCCACGGGTATGCTTCCATTGTGATTGATCCTTGGACATGCTTATACGATGTGAGATTCCGGAGCATGCGACCAGGATGCGGGTTAGATTCCCAGATTGTTTTTATTACTCCTTGGACATGCTTATACGATGAGTGATTCCGGGGCATGCGACCAGGAGACGGGTTAGATTCCCGGATTTGTTTTATTACCCATGGCCATGCTTATACGATGAGAGATTCCGGGGCATGAGACCATGTTATATACAATTATTACTCCATGGACTAGCTCCCCATGAAGACATGTACCCGAGATGAGGGATTCCACGGGCATGTTATATACGATTATTACCCCATGGATTAGCTCTTCATGAAGTCATGTACCCGAGATGAGGGATTCCACGGGCATGATATATATATATATATATATATGTATTGTATGTGTATACGCCGACAGTGAGGTAGGATGTCATGGGCGCGTCACATGGTTATATGTTACACTTAAGGCTGTCGGCAGTGATGGGGGATTCCACGGGCAGGAGATATATATATGTATTGTATGCACGCCGACGGAAATGGGATGCCACGGGCGCGTCACATGGTTATATTTTACACTTATGGCCGTCGGCAGTGATGGAGAATTCCACGGGCACGCTTTGATATTTGTGGGCTTGAGACCCTTACTGGACTATGTGATGATATTTGAGGGCTTGTGTCCGTAGCCCTGTGTGACTATTGTTCATGTGTTGAAATAGTCTTTAAAAGGTAAAACTGACTTTCATTACTTTCATTTTGGCAAGGCACAGTGTACTGTTATTTTGGTTATCATACATGTCTCTAGTACTTTCAGTTTCACATACTTGGTACATATTTCGCATCGACCTCCTGGCCGCGTTACGCCGCAGTTGAGGTACATAACTTGCGATCCTCATTCTTAGGATCACTGCTCAATCGGTTGGAAAGCTCCATTATTTCGAGGCTTTGTATTTTGGTACATTCCACGATGTTGTAGATTTATGACGCTCGGGGTATGGCGGCCTGTTCACACGCTTGTTATGTCAAGAATTCTTAGAGGTCTGTAGTCATATCTTGTGGATTGGGTTGTGAAAAAAAAGGTAACTGCTTTTTGGGTTACGTGTATATTTTTGGAAGGTGGCCTTATCGGCTAGCCTGTTATTTATTTCCTGTTAAGTTTATGTATGTTCCGCTGATTATCTCTGATGTATACCTGTAAGGGTGCCCAGGTAGGGCACCAATCGCGGGCCCGGGATCGGGTCGTGACATATAAGAACCAGACAACAACAATGTGCACACATCAGGTCTGCAGCAGCAGGAAATACTAGCTGCAGTAAACTTGCATCAACTGCAGTAACATCAGCTCTCTTCATCTTCAGCTGTGAGAAACATAATAGCTCGACTGATTTTCCAGTAACATAGCATCTGCAGGTGCAGCAGTAGAACCAACAATCAAAGCAACAAGAAGCAAACAGCAAAACACAACAAGATCATCTGCATATCTGCACTATTTCCACCGACTATAGTCACAGCAAAGCAGCTACACTAATATCAGCAGTAGCAACACCTGCTGCAACACAACTATCTAGCAGCAGCAACACAATAGCAATGAGCAACAATAATCACTTTCAAGCAGGAGCTTCAACTCCCACAACAACAATGAAGAACCCTTCGTTCTCTAGTCTCACTCGGACTAGAGAATCTTTCGATTCTCCTTATGTAAAATGACGACAATAACCCCTCGTTCTCTAGTCTCATTCGGACTAGAGAATACCTCGATTCTCATCACGCAAGCTAGACGGCAAGAAACCCTCGTTCTCCAGTCTCATTCAGACTAGAGAATCTCTCGATTCTCATCACGCAAGTTATCATAATAAGCTCGGATATGCAGTGGAGTCTCTCTCAACTTCTAGTTCAATTCCGGCTAGAAATCCTTCGATTCTCCTATCCTGAGCTACACATGTAAAAAACAGGCAATCCAACACTTGATCGACCTATGAATAACTCTTTCAATCGAGTTTCAACTCAATCCATATTATCTCCGACGAAACATCCCTTAGTTCTCAGTCAATTTGTCGCTGAAAACTCCTCGATCCTTCTATCGATAGAAATTTCCTACTCTATGGTCTTCTCAACCCATAACATCCATAACACCAATATTGTTTCCATTAGCCAAAACTCCAACAACATTAGTAGAGCAGCATCAGTAACATCAGTTGCAGAACAACATCAGCAGTACCAACACACCAACACAACACCAACACATAATAGGAACTAACACAACAACAACTATCAACAACAAGCCAGCAAATTTCAGCAGATTCACTATAACATTTTCCAGCAGCAGATGTAACAATAATACCAACACAATGCAAATTTAATACCAACACAAAACCGACGAATGACAATTTTCTCCAATTCGTCAACACCAATTCAACTTTAACAATACAGAATCAATTCACCACCACAAAAACAGCAACAATATTCACAAGACACAGATTTGTATGTAACTTCGAAATATACTCTCTTCGATTTCATCCAACTCAGTAACGACTGGAACTCCGGCGATCTTCGTCGCCGCAATGACAACCAAAGACGAAGTGTATCCGCAGAAAACGATAACATATCCATCCGACTAAATCGACAATGCGATAACCGAAAAACAGTAAACAAAATAGGATGAATCGACTTTGATTCTTTGTCGATTCTGTTTTCACTCGCAATAAAATTGATCGATATGCTACAGAGATTACCTCAATATTCTGTCTCCTTCGATTCCTCGACTCTTTCACAATTTGATTTTCCAGAAGAAATTCCTTCGATTCTCTGATTTTTCGAGGAAAATCGCAATCGCGATTTTGATTTTCAAGTTTTCAATTGCTTCTTATTTCCACCTCAATATGCTCTATCAACTCCTTCGATCTCGATCAAAACACACTTCGAGTCAAATCGATTGCTTCGCGATTCTGATTTTCAGAAAATCGCAATTCTCGATTCTGCAATGTCTCGATCTCGATTTCAATGTCATCGATCTTCCTCCACTGGCTTTGATACCATGTTAAATTTTGCAGGAGCTATGTTCAGAAGCAGATCAGTGTATATCGAGGAAGAGGAGAAATCTGTGAAGCAGAGGAGATGGGAGCAAAACGTTCTTCTGTGTTCTCTTTATTTTTGCTCAGAAAAGAATATTACAACTATTGCTAACTATTTATAATAACTAATCTTGCAAATATCGCCATTACAGAAATAACCATTACTAACCACATATAACCACTAACTAACCACATATATATACAATGTATATATATAGTTTATCTCTAACACTTTTCACTTTTATCCGGTAAATAAAGGCACTAGCATGTGCTTCATCCAACAAGTGAAAGATGCTGAAACGGTAAACCCATAAGCATTAGCAATGGATAAAAAAAACTACTAATAATAACAAAAGTGAAGAGAAAGTCCTAGAAATAGAGGGGTAAATAGAACGTCAGTGAAGAAAAAGAAAGAACGGTAACTTGGTTAAATAGTAAAGGGGATCCGGTACACGTAAAAGGGTTGGTTTAGCTAATAATAAGTAACTTGAGAGTGAATTGTCAAAATAGTACTCTTTCAAAAAAATTATTTTCAAAATACTACTCTCTCAAATTTAATTTTCATTTTACTACTAATTTTGCCACATGAATTTTCAAGTGGATAAAAACATATTAGTTAGCATTTAATCAATATTCCACGTGTCACATATATTATAGGAATGTAAATTTATAAGTTTATATTGTACATTTATTCTATTAGAAAAGGTAATATATATATTTTCTGTTTATTCTCGGGTCGACGTGGCCCGACAGATATATTTTTTTAAAACGAAATTGAAAATTCAATTTTTTTTAAAAACGAAACTGCAAATTCAATTAAAAACGAAAATTCATTTTTTTTAAAAACGAAACTGAAATTGATATATGTTGTCTTGCGAATTAATTATTACACAATTTATGCCGAATAACTTAATTTTTACACAACTTATTACACAAAAATGAATTTTTTTTTAAATTGAATTTTCAGTTTCGTTTAAAAAAAATTTAAAAAATTGAATTTTCGTTATTTTTAAAATTGAATTCAGTTTCGTTTTAAAAAAAATCTGCCGGGCCACGTCGACCCGAAAATAAACAAATTTATTTTTTAAATTTTTTCTAATAAAATAAATGTACAATATAAACTTATAAATTTACATTCCTACAATATATGTGACATGTGGAATATTGATTAAATACTAACTAATATGTTTTTATCCACTTGGCAATCCATATGGCAAATTTAATAGTAAAATGAGAATTAATTTTAGGAGAGTAATATTCTGGGAATAATTTTGCAATTCTCTCCGAACTTGATTCTCTTAGTATTTGTCATACGTTAGGTTTTGAACCTCTTTATGTATGCTCTGTACATTTTGAAGTGAATCATGTCATTACATGAAAATTTGTTAGCAGCAAGAAACAAAACGCACTGAAGATAGGGAACAAAACAAATTTTCTCCTTCCCCTTTTTCTATCGAGCGTCATTAAGAGTAGTAAATTGCTTACAGAGAGACAAAAGCCTGAGTTTTGTCTCAAGTGTGATTAATTTGTTTGAAGACAAAGGTTATTTGTTGAGCTTAGTTTTGGTAACCCTTTTGTTTCTCAACTAAGAGATTGTAGTTAGAGCCTTTGTTGCTCGTGTAATATATATACATGAGGGTAAAGAATGAATTTTGGACCTAACTCAACCCCAAAAATTAGCTTGTAGGGTGAGGATTGTCCAAGTCCATAAAAGGAGTCCATATTCTCATTTCATTTTCGATGTGAGACTCTTAACACTCTTCCGTACGCACAGACCTCGTTAACTGGAGCGTGAACAATATAATTTGGGGGCCCAACATCGGTGAACAAACATTAAAATGGGCCTGACTCTGATACCATGTAATAATTTGAAAATGTTTTTCTCAATTGTATTCTTCCATTAAGGGAATAATATATACACAATATAATACAAATAAACGTGAAGAGAAAATCAAGACTCTAATCTTCCTAATCAAATCAATCCCTAATAATCTTCTGCCTAATTAACATATTTCTAATTATCATTTTACTACTTACTATACATAAAATGATACTATCATTAGTTATAATAATTAGAATATATACTAATAATATTCTAACACTCCCCCGCAGTCGAAGCTGGAGGACGTTGAATGCTGAGATTGTCCCGAAAATCTTTAAATAATACCATCGGAAGTTCTTTTATGAAAATATCTGTGATTTGATGACGTGTCGGGACATGTAACACTCGCACTTGTCCGCGAGCCACCTTCTCACGAACAAAATGGATATCTAACTCAATATGTTTAGTGCGTTGATGATTGATCGGATTTGCTGAGAGATAGATTGCACTAACGTTGTCACAATATACCAGTGTGAATTTTGGAATTGGGCAATGAAGTTCAAGTAGCAGAATTCTAATCCAACATGACTCAGACACAATATTGACAACAACACGGTATTATGCTTCATCACTTGAACGTGATACTGTGGCTTGTCTTTTTGAAGGCCAGGAGATCAAATTTTCACCGAGGAAGACACGATAACCTGAGGTAGAGCGTCTGGTATCCGTACAACCTGTCGAGTATGCATCCGTATAAGTGACAAGTTTGGAAACGGAGGATGAGTATCAATGTAATACATACTCCAGAGTGCCCTGAATATATCACACAATGCGTTTTAGAGCATACATATGTTCTTCCATCTGATTAAGCATGAATAAGCACACTTGTTGCACTGCATAAGAAATATATCCGATCATTGTGAACGTGAGATAGTGCAAAGCTCCTGCTAGGCTGCGGTATATGTTGGATTGACAAATGTTTTGCTTGAGATGACACTTAATTTAAACTTAGGGTCTACCGGAGTTGCCGAAGGTTTGCAAGATGACATTCCAGCTCATTCAACAATCTCATATGCATACTTCTTCTGGGAGAGAAACAATCAACTTGCATGTCTTGTCACAACAATTCGTAGAAAGTATTGCAGTGGATCAAGATCTTTCATAGCAAATTCAAAACTAAGTTGTGACATGATAGACTTGCGAAGAGAGTCTGATGATATTGTTAGGATAATATCATCCACATATAAAAGAAGATAAACAATATTATTATCATGGCGATAAATAAATAGAGAATTATCGAAACGGCTGTGAGAAAAATTAATATGTGACCCGAAATCCGTAAATCACTTATACCATGCCCTGGGTGTCTGCTTCAGTTCATATAATGAATCCATGTTTCTATTCCATTTCTGATGTGAGACTCTTAACAATGAGTCATTTCCTATTTGTGATTTTGATTTGTAGGATTATGATGATGAATTTTGCAACTGTATCTCAAGCATGATGGGTATTGTCACCCACATTGTTGTTTCTGCTTATGAGTTTGGTTTTAAAATTTGAGTTTAAGTTTTAGAGGCTATTACAGTCATATACCGGTGGGATGCCGTCCAGTATAGGAAGACTGTAGAGGAGTTCAGAGTATTACCATGGCAAATGATACAAGCAATTCTCTTCTAACCAACAGTACATAGGAATAACATTTTGATATATTTCAGATTCACACTTCATGTGCAATATTTTTTGTTGCACATGGAGAGTTGGTGCTTTCACAGACAGAAAACATTTGTATGACTACCAAGCTATGTAGTGTAGTGTATGTCAAAACCTTCCAACTGTAGCGTGCGTGTATCTTTGGTATGGAACTATGAACTGCATCATGAAATAAGTGATTTGAATACTTAACACTGAGTGTTAGAATATTATGTTCTAGAATTGTATTAATTGGTGATATTATATTTATGTGAAATCCTAATATATATGATAGGTAGTACAAAGAATTATTAGAAAGATATTATTAGGTAGGATTTATTAGTTATTATGAGGCATGATTTCCTCCTCACATGAATGTATAATACTTGTATATATTCTCCCTTATTGGATGAAGAATGATTGAGGAAAATATTCTTACCTGCTATCAAGAGTTTAAGGAAAGATCCAAAGTTAATTTTTTTCCCTATTTTCGGTTTCTTCCTCCCAAATACCGAAAATATATATATGTTATTTTTTTTCCATTTTCGTATTGTCTTCTTCAATTGTTCATTTCTCCATTAGTGAACACCTTTGATCTCAACCAATAATGTCTGAATCAAAATCAACCTTTCACCCTGCCCTAACTGTCTCGAATATCAAGACACATGTTTCAGTCAAACTTGAAATGGAAACCGTGCATTAAGCAACGTGGGCGGAATTATTCAAAATTTGTTGTCGGGCTGACAAGGTCATTCACCATATCATTCCTCCAAAGGATGGGAAAGGGAAAGAGGTCACAACTGATGCGGACAAGGAACTGTGGGATACTCTTGATGCCACAGTCCTTGGTTGGATTTATGGGACGATATCTACGGATTTGTTGCATACAATAATGGAACCAGACTCCACAGCGATGGCGACATGGGAATGTCTGCGAGATATTTTTCTAGACAATCAAAATTCTCGCGCTGTTACGTTGGAGCAGGAATTCTCCACCATTGACATGACGGATTTTCTAAATGTTTCTACCTATTGTCAATGCCTCAAAGTGTTGGAAGATCAGTTAAGAAATGTTGGTTCATCGGTTACTGATAATCGATTGGTATTGCAATTGGTCGCCGGTCTCACCGATGCGTATAGTGGCGTTGGGACTTTAATCCGTCAAAGTAATCCTCTACCAAAATTTTATCAAGCAAGGTACATGATTGTGCTTGAAGAGTCATGCTTCGTGAAAAAGGCATCTACTACTTCAAACTCTGCCATGATTGTCACTCCTTCTAATGACGGTAATATTTTTGATTCTTCTCAACAAAATAATGGAAAGAAAGGACGTAGTAATAATAAGAATGGTGGAAATCGCGGAAATAACAAAAGTGGAGGTCACCGTAATTCCGACGGTGGCGAAAATGGCGGCAACACCTACAGCGGCGGCGGACAGTGGCAGCAACCAGGCGGCAGCAGTGGTCTGGAGGTCCAGCAGGCTGGGCCTGGCAGTGGCCATGGGCCATACCGCCCAGCCCAGTCCCAACAGGGCAATGGGCCAGGCAGTTCCAGCGCCCCACTGGACCAGCCCAGCAGCCTCCTCAATATGTTCAGCCCAGCCAGAATTTTCGACAGGCCCAGCAGGCCCATTTTGCTGGGTCTGTCTCGGCAAGCAGTCCAGGCAGTCACGTTGGGCCTCAGCCGACCCAGTGGCGTGAGGCCCACTCTACAATAGCTCAACCACGGATATTGAGTCTGCCATGCACACACTCGGACTTAACCCACCGGATTCAAATTGGTACATGGGCTCCGGGGCAACGTCTCACATGACGTCTTCCCAAGATAATCTCAACTCCTATTTTAATTTGAGCAATGATAATGGTATAGTTGTCGGAAATGGCCATTCAATTCCAATAAAAGGGTATGGTTCCACTAAATTGACACCACCAAACCCACCACTGGTTTTAAAGAATGTCCTTCATGCTCCAAAGTTAATCAAAAATTTGGTATCTGTTAGGAAGTTTACAACTGATAATTGGGTATCTGTCCGTTTTGACCCGTTTGGTTTATCCGTGCATGATTTTTAGATGGGGAAGCTTATCATGAGATGTGATAGCAAGGGGAGCTCTATCCAATTAGGTTACCTAGTCAACAGTCCAAGTTTCACTCTACTTTTGCAGCTTTGGCGCCATCGTTATGGCATCAACGTTTGGGACATCCGAGGGAGGCTGTTTTGGCCTCTCTCAAACAAAATAAATTTATTTCTTGTACCCAAACTAGGATTCTCAATAAGTGTCAGTCTTGTGCACTGGATAAACATGTAAAATCGTCATTTGTTACTTCTAATTCATGCACTCTTATGCCTTTTTATATTTTGCATTGTGATATTTGGACATCACCCGTTTTGAGTTCGTCTGGTCATAGATATTATTTACTGATATTAGATAACTACTCTAATTATTTGTGGACATTTCCCTTAGCTAAAAAATCACAAGTGTTTTTCACATTTCTCTTTTAGGGCATTCATTCGAACTCAGTTTGAACGGGATATCAAAAATATACAATGTGATAATGGGAGGGAATTTGACAACACTCAGTTTTGGGAGTTCTTCAAAAATAATAGTCTAAACTTTCGTCTATCATGTCCTCACACATCATCACAAAATGGGAAGGGTGAACACAAAATTAGAATCATAAACAATATTGTTAGAACATCTCTTGCTCATGCTTCACTACCCCCCATATTTTGGCATCACGCACTCTAAATGGCAACTTATCTATTGAATATTCTCCCTCATAAGAACATGTCTTATCAAGCTCCACTAAAGATACTTTATTTGAGAGAGCCCTCGTATCTCCATTTAAGAGTGTTTGGTTGCCTTTGCTACCCATTGTTTTCATCCACTACAATCACAAAATTTCAACCCCGGTCTACTCCATGTATCTTCTTGGGATATCCTACCAATCACCGTGGCTACAAATGGTATGATATTTCTTCCCAAAGAATTATTGTAAGTCGTCATGTAATTTTTTATGAAACAATTTTTCCATTTGCTAAGATACATGAAATCGGGACTCACTCTTATGATTTTTTGGATGATGATAGACTTCCGTACCTTACTCAATTTTTTCACGCCCGTAACCCACTACTGTGCAACTACCGGGCCAATCGGACCACTAGAATGTTACGTCAAAGAACCTCACCACAGAACCAAGGCCCAGTGCCCATTCTTCCTGTCCCAGTGGGCAACGTCCCAATTCACTGGCCCATTCTTCCTGTCCCTGTGGGAAACGTCCCAGTTCATTGGCCAATAATTCAAATTCTGGCCCAGTACCGACCCACAACTTCTTAAGTTCCAGTGACGGGAATAGCAGTGGCGTCTAGTCCATTGGCCATGCCTCTCGTCCGGTCACCCGCAGTCAACATGGTATTGTCAAACCCAATACCAAATACAGCTTTCACACACACGTTTTTAAATCACCTTTGCCACGTAGCCCAGTGTCTGCTCTCAAAGACCCGAATTGGAAAATGGTCATGGATGATTAATATCATGCTCTAATTAAAAATAGGACATGGGATTTAGTACCTCATCCATCTAATGCTAATATTATTCGATCAATGTAGATTTTTAGCCATAAAGAAAAATCTGATGGATCTTTTGAGCGGCATAAGGCCCGTCTTGTAGGTGATGGAAGACCCAGCAAGTTGGCATCGATTGTGGGGAGACGTTCAGTCCAGTGGTTGAGCCAGCTACCATCAGAACAGTTCTGAGTCTGTCACTCTCAAAAGGATGGTCACTTCATCAACTGCATGTAAAAATACTTTTCTTCATGGTCATCTGAATGATACGGTTTGCATGCACCAACCCTTGGGATACAGAGATTCTACATATCCCAATCATGTGTGTTTGTTGAACAAATCATTATATGGCCGCAAACAAGCCCCCAGGGATTGATATAAGCGCTTTGCAGATTTTGTGTCACACATGGGTTTTACTCACATCCGTTCTGACAACTCTCTGTTTATTTATCGTCAGGGTAATAATATTGCTTATCTTCTTTTATATGTCGATGATATCATTCTTACAGCATCTTCAGACTCCCTCCGCAAGAGTATCATGTCTCAGCTTGGTTCTGAATTTGCTATGAAAGATCTTGGTCCACTGCACTATTTTTTAGGCATTGATGTGACACGACATGCAGGTGGGTTATTTCTCTCTCAAAAGAAGTATGCATCTGAGATTGTGGAATGAACTGGTATGTCCTCATGCAAACCTTCGGCATCTCCGGTGGACACAAAGTCGAAGTTGAGTGCTATCTCTAGCAAACCATTTGTTGATCCTACATTATACAGCAGCCTGGCTGGAGCTTTGCAGTACCTCACATTCACCAGGTCGGATATTACATATGTAGTACAACAAGTGTGTCTATTCATGCATAATCCGATGGAAGAACATATGCATGCCCTCAAACACATTGTGTGCTATATTCAGGGCACTCTGGAGTATGGTTTACATCTTTATCCTTCTTCCATCACCAAACTTGTCACCTACACAGATGCAGACTGGGTAGGTTGTCCGGACACCAAACGCTCCACCTCCGGTTATTGAGTCTTTCTTGGTGATAATTTGATCTTCTGGTCTTCTAAAAGGCAACCCACAGTATCATGCTCGAGTGCTAAAGTTGAGTACCGTGCGGTTGCCAATGTTGTATCTGACTCATGCTGGATTCATAATCTTTTACTTGAGCTTCATTGCCCTATTCCGACGGCTACTATGATATACTGTGATAACATTAGTGCGATCTATCTATCAGGGAATCCAATCCATCATCAACGCACTAAACATATTGAGTTAGATATTCATTTTGTCCGTGAAAAGGTGACTCTCGGACAAGTGCAAATGTTACATGTTCCGACGCGACATCAGATTGTCGATATCTTCACAAAAGGACTTCTGCTGATATTATTTGAATAATTTCGACGCTCAAGATTCGCCTCCAAATTTCGATCATGGGAGTGTTAGAATATTATGTTAATAATATTCTAGAATTGTATTAATTGGTGATATTATATTTATGTAGAATCCTAATATATATGATAGGTAGTACAAAGAGTTATTAGAAAGATATTATAAGGTAGGATTTATTAGTTATTATGAGGCATGATTTCCTCCTTACATGAATGTATAATACTTGTATATATTCTCCCTTATGGGATGAAGAATGATTGAGGAAAATATTCTTACACTGAGGATCAAATTTATTATTCATGAACTGACATCCTATATCATTGAAAAGTTTCTCTAAAACATCCCCTCCTAAAAAAGAATAGAATGTCTACTTACTTATCTATTTGTCCTCCGGGCATAGCTGGATGGCAAAGGAGGTGAACTTAAAATACAGCTGGAGGCCTGCAGCGTGGGTTCGAATCCTGGTAGGAGCACTTTGCTCTCTTCTGGAATAGGACCTTGTAAGTGATATCAATTGCTCTGTTCTCAAACTCTGGTCATTCAGTCACATCCCGCGATTTACTAGTAGTAGTGTTGATGGATCGGTACTACTATCTCCAGGAATAATCTGGCGTAAGCCAGGAAGCTGAATATAAAAAAATAGAATTTCTAAATCAAATATGTTGGGCATGTGCAAGCATCGGGCCATTGCCACCTAGTAATAAAAATAATTAATATGTAATTATTATTTTTTTCTTATCCGAACTTAAAATTGTACCATTAAAATAGACAGCAGTAAATTAAATAAGTACAACAACAACAACAACATACCCAGTGCATTCCCATAACATAGGGTCTGAGGAGGATAGAGTGTACGCAGACCTCACCTCTTCCTTGGTAGGTAGAACGGATGTTTCCGAGAGAATCTCGACTCAATACAAGAAAAGCAGAAAAAATAGGAAAAAAAACAGTCAGCCCCGTTAAAAAAAAAAAAATTAAAGCAGTATGAAAATGCTGATAACAAACGTGAATACACCATAATAGTGCATCCTGAAAAAGAAGAAAAAAAAGCATTAACTAACACAGATAAATGATATAAACTAAGTACATTAAAGAACGTATACTAGAAGAAATAAAAATACAGAAGGCTATAAAGTAATACTATGCCTATTCGTATGATATGCTAAGCGGGCCTACAGTAATAACACTACAACTAGGGATGACAATTGGGAGGGGCGGGTGCGGGTACCCCCTCCCCCGCACCCGTACCCGCCAGAAAATATTATACCCTCCACGGGTGGCGGGTACAATTTTAACATTCATACCTGCCTAGACGGGAATATTCTTAAATCCACACCCGCTCTACCACCCAAGTGGATATACGTCACCCGCCTATACTCGTCAGCCATATTAGTGAAATGACATTAACGGTCCATCGTACATCAAACAACAACTAAAAGATTAAAATTTTAATAGATGGGCTGAGAGAGTCGGATTCAGGTCCATTAGGTCCAGGAGCTGCAGTAGGAGGTGTAGGTGGGCTCATCATATCGGGAAAAGGTGTTGGTGATGCATTGTGCTTCTTTCCTTTTTTCTTGCCCTTGCTCTTTCTAGGAGATGGTGCTGGTACTATCTCAGAAATAACAGGTGCTGCAACTGAAACTACATTCGGTTGAGCAGAAGCAGCTGGTGGTGTTGCTGCCTCTGGAGCTGGTGGTGAGCTCACTGGTGGAGAACTTGCTGGTGTTTTTGCTGGTGGTGTTGATATTGGTGCAGTAACAACATGTGTAGTAGGAGCAGTTGCGGGAGCAACAGAAACAACAGTAGGTGGGTCTGACCCGTGACACTTGCCACTAAATGCACAAAAATGACACTAGAAATACAAACTTTCTATCCATGACAAGTATTAATGAAGAAAACAATGAGTAAAAGAGAGAGTAATGGCAAGAGAAGATGAGAGATTGATTGTGGCTTAAAGAGTGTGAAGTTAAGTGCATATAAGTAGGCGAGTTAAGATGTGGAAGTGAGTGATGAAGACTGAGAGTGTTGAAGTGAGAGGGTGAGGGAGGCGGAGGCATAAGAGAAGGGTTAAGAAAAAGAGAAAAGTGAGATATGATATTTGTGAAGGCTGATGAGAATGAGAAGTGAAGACATAAAGTGAAAACCATACTAACTTATTAATTTTTTTATATTGGTCTTATGGGCTTGCGGGCTTCTACAAGCCTACAAATATTATTGGGCTTATGGGGTGGGTAGGCGGGCGGGTAGGCGGAGGAGGCGGGTATAACTGCAAATCCACCACTTACCCGCCTACCCGTGGCGGGTATATTTTCAATACCCATACCCTCCTATTACCCGCCAAAGTTATACCTATATCCGCCCCAACTTGGGAGGGTGCGGTGCGAAATCCGCAAAATTATACCCACCTGCCATCCCTAACTACAACTACCCATTTGTAGGCGTAAGTAGGACTACGCTCGACTACCTACTAGCCCTCTACCCTAATATGTGTCCTCCACAGCCCCTATCTAAGGTCGTGTTCTCAGTAAGTTGCGTTTGCTCCATATCCCGTCTAATCACCTCTCCCCAATATTTCTTTGGTCTACCTCTACCCCTATTGAACCCGTCCATAGCCAACCTCTCGCACCTCCGTTGTTACACCCTGTTATTCCAGGATATATATATATATATATAAGAATGTACGTAAGGAATCAGGATGTTAAAAATTAGAACGAAAGAAAGAATTGTTTTCCGAAGGAAAAATCTTCCGAACCTCGAAAAAGAGAAGTGTTTGTTAATGAGAATTGGGTTCTCGAATTTGCTATTTGAGACGTTTAGAATTTATCGGAATTATGGAATTTTATTTACAGAGTTGGATACGTGGGGCCCACCCGAGAAATTTTACGTTTTGTGGGGCCCACGAGGTTTCCGATATTTTGATCAATTATAGAAATTTCGGAAAACGGAATATTATGGACCAATGGGAGGGCGACACGTATCACCCTCCACATGGTCATCTTGGGCGAAAACAATGAGTTAATATTAGCCAAATTGGCTTGATAAAAATGGACCAAGTCAAGGGAAAAGTTGAGCTTGATATTGTTGACAAATCTTAGCCACACATTTGTGATGATCCTAGCCCTTGGAGGGTATTATATATTACTACTACTAGTGCAAGACTAGTTCATTCAACACTTAGAAAAATTCAAGAAGAACTTTGAGCTAGTTCTATGTGCTCTCGGCTAAGGGGAAGAAAGGGAAGAGAAATTTTGCAATCTTACTCCATAATTTCCAATATTCAAACTCATGGTTCCTAGAGGTATTGTAAGGATATCTCAATAGAAAGATTCCGGAAAAACTACGTTTTCACGTTAGTCGCAAGGTGAAAACCTAAGGTGTTCTTCAACTTTGAAGTTGGAAATTGAAGAGAAGTTGGTCATGAGCTTCTAAGGAGTGCTTGGAGCGGATTGGAACATAAGAAGAGGAGCTAAAAGTTGCTAAGGATCGACTTTTACGCTTGGATATTATTAGGCCTTATTGAGGTAAAAATCTTCACCTTCTTAATATGATTGAAGATTACATGTTTAGTAGTTGTTAAATTAGCATGTGGTATATATATTGAAGTTTGAAAATATTTGGATAATGTCGACATGTTGAAAACCGAAATTGGACATGTTAGCCATTAAGTTTGTAATTCAATTTAATTGTTAGATACAATCGTCGCATGTTAAGGAAGTAAGGATTTATAGTTGTTGTAATTGTTATTATGTATATAACATGTTGGAATAACAACTTGGATTAAAAAGGAATTGAACGGAAATTGACATTATTGTTGATATTGATGGTAGCCGAGAATGGCTTAAGTTGTTGGACAGTTTTATATTAATTATGGGGCAGAATTTTACACGTCATGTTAGACGTGTAATCCCCTTTGAATTTCTGAATTGTTGAGCCTTAAATGTGGCATTTGGTTATTGATTTTCGGGCCTTGAAAAAGGTGGAAAAGTACGTAGAAACAAAGGAAGTGCTGCCCTCCGTAGAATTAAGAGTCCTTATACTTAGGAATATTCTACGTTGAAAGCTAGTAGTTGATGGACGTATTATGTTCATTATAGGTTGACATACTACGTACGACATATTGTACTTAGTAAGTGGATTGAACCGAAGAGGTATGTGGAACTTTTCTTATCTCTTGAGCATGAGTAGCTATAAATGTATAGTACGGTGGACGTACGAGATTTAAATGAATTCAATTTCATTTGGTACCCTTGACTTGTTTAAGAATGTCTAAGTTGGTTGAGTTAGAGAATTAACTCACTTGTTTTAAAGGTTAAATATGTCTTGGTTTCTAAAGCATAAAGTTAGTATAACAACTTTATGGGAAGTTAAAAGAATGGTTTATTCTAATAAGGTAAACAAAGATTTCTTGACTTGAAAATGTATAAAATACTTGGTTTGGAAAGTATTGATTACTTGAACTATTCTAAAGTTAAGAAACTTGATTTCTAAAGTTAAGAGACTTGAAGTATTCTGAAAGTTATGAAACTTGATTTGAAAGTATATGATACTTGGTTTTAAAAGTATAAGTCTCTTGATTTCAAAAAGAATGTAATTGTCTAAAACATAAAGAGTTATAACGACTTTATGAGAAGTTAGTTATAACGACTTTATGAAAGGTTAAGAGAGTATCTACTTGATTTATAGGCATGAGTTGCCTAGGTTGTGAATGTAGAAGTTACTTAGTGTCAAAGCCTTGAAATGAATTTCTAAAGGTGTAGTAACTTGTTTTGAAAAGTAGACAAGCCTTGATACTACGGGTGTTAGTATCTTGGGGTTTTTATATAAAAAGGGTTCTTTTTTTAAAGGAACAGAAGTACGTAGTACTTTAGGTTAAATTCCCGGATTTCTAATAACATGTTAGTGCCTTAAGTTAACTAAAATGAGAGTGCATGATAATTAAGGCTAATAAGAAGTTAGGGGATGTCTTAACTTGCTTATGATAATTATGATAAGCCGGTGGTGCTTATGTTATGTATGATAAGCCGGTGGTGCTTATGTTATGTATGATTGCTGGTTGTGCTTGTGATGTATTGTTCCTTACGGGGTCATTCCCCGGGCTTGTTGCATTTGCATATTCCGTGGATTTGCTCCCCACGATGTGAGGAATACCTCATGCGAGTCCGTAGGGCTCATGCGGGTGAAATAGTCACATGCGGAGCGGACCAGTCCTATGCGAGGAGATTACCTCATGCGGGTCCATACGACCTATGCGGACGGATACAGTCTATGCGAGGAAATTACCTCATGCGGGTCCATACGGCCTATGCGGGTGAAATAGTCCCAGGAGTAGGATTGCAGAATGATACTACGGGCGGATGACCCTAGGTTAATCATGAGCTTCCTGTTTTAAAACCGGCAAGGTTTATTCTTGTCCACTCTCATTGTTAGTAAGGCATATTGTACTGTTAATGTGGTTATCATACATGTCCCCAGCTTTATTTTAGACTATATGATTTCATTACAAGATTTCGCCACATATTTGGTACCAGTATCGACCTCCTTCGCGTTCATGCCGCAGTAGAGTTATACGATTCTTGATCCTCACTCTTAGGATCACTGCTCACCGCTGAGAAGCTCCATTACTCCGGAGGCTTATCTTTGGTTCAGATCCCTGGTATTGTCGGTTGTTGTACATTCAGGGGTATGGCGGGGCCCTGTCCCATCACAGTTGTTATGTAATTTTTTTTAGAGGTTTGTAGTCATATCTTGTGGATTGGGTTGTAAAGAAAAAAATAGGTAACTGTTTTTTGGGTTATGTGTATACTTTTGGAAGGTGGCCTTATCGGCTAACCTGTTATTTATTTCTTTTTGAGTTTTATGTATGTTCCGCTACTATTCTCTGATGTATACCTGTAAGGGGGTGCCTGTAGGGCACCGGGCCGATGCCCGGGTCGTGACAAAAGTGGTATCAGAGCAGTTAGTCCTCGAAAAGTGTCTACAGACCGTGTCTAGTAGAGTCTTGATTATCGGTGTGTTATGCACCACATCTATAATCAGGAGGCTACAAGACATTTAGGATTGGTTTCCATTCTTCTCACTCTGAGATCGTGCGATAGAGCTGTGTTGTTAGGGTAGTCTCTCCCTAACGAGTTATGTTGATTGCAGCTATGAGAAAGACAGCAGTGACCCAGGAAGGATTATGTAGATTGCGTATCCAGGTTGGTAATAATTGTTGTGTAGTTGGTATAATGACATACGGCTATACAGATTTATGTATGAGGGTCAGACGCGTGTTGCCTAGAATGATTTTGGATTACCAAGGACTGGTAAGGACTAAATAGATACCGGGAGGTATGAAACATTTTAATGAATTCTCATCAAGGTTTTACGTACTAATTTGAGATAATTAGGAGATGATGAGCTGTCTGAGAAGGTAATGAACCCTTAAGAAATCTTAATAAAGGGACTTAATGGAAGACTATGTTAATAGATTAATCTACGTAGTATGTTTAAGAGAATAGTACAGATGAGATCCGTATGGAGTAAGTATGGTTGTTATGATTAAGACAACACGATTAAGAGCTTATGAGAATCCATCTTACCCGTATGCGGGGAAGGATAATGTAGGCTTGGGGCATGGAAATTGCGAGCCTAAGGATTTTGATAACCGCCGAGACCTTGGGTATATAAGGCCTTCTCGGGTAGTAAAAATTTATGTCAGACCAAGGATAAGAGTTAAGTGCGACGCTGAGGCGGGTTATGGACCTATTACGGGTCGACCCATAGCCTGTAGTAAGGCAGGGTCAGTTAAGGGTTGTCCCGCTATGTGACAGGGTCACGAGGGTGCAAGGCCCAAATCTAGTTAATCATTTTACGGGTTCGTGGACACGTTCCACCGGAACCAGGTCGTGAGAGCCGGAAATGGCCTTAAATTGTTCGATATTGTAACTCCAAAGATTGGAGGCCAAAATCAGTATGGAGGTTATGTACGTATGTTAGAATAAGTTGAGAAGTATGGAAATAATATGACCAGTAATAAAGAGAGCAACCAAGTGTAAAAGAATAGAGCCTGAATCCATAAGAACCTTTCAATGAAGCTACACCGTGAGTGATTGGGTGGTAGCTGGGCGGGTATATAAAAATTGCCCGGTGATGATAAAATCGTCAGAACCTAGCGGACCTGGTAGAGCTGGACATGTCAGACTTTGAGGTCATTATGGGTATGGACTCGTTGGCTTCTTGTATGCCAATGGTGACTACAGAGAGAGATTGGTTCGATTCCGCTTCCTAGTGGCGGATATCGAGAGGAGAGGAAGGGAAGCGATTGTAACAAGTGAATTATCCTTCCTTCTTTGGCATCATTAATTGGTAAGTCTGTGTGACTTGTTCATTGGGATAAATGGATGTAGAAAGTATGAAATAGTTGAATTTGAAGAGTTTAGAGATAGAAATGGAAATGTACGGTCATTGAAAAAGTTCATGTTAAGTGTCCTTGGAGGTACTTGGGGTTGTTTTAGTGTGGCGGTCAGGGCCACGACTTCCCGAATTATTTCAGGAAAATGCGCAAGGCAACAATAAGATAAGAACGAGTGCTGCCTGCGGAAAACCGAAGATATCATTGGTGGGTTTTGAGAATCTACACGATTTTTAAGGCGGTGCTTGATGATTGGTTGTATACAGGACCGCAAGAGGACCCTGTGAATAGGGTTGTAACTTCAAGGAAAGATTGTGAAAGGGAGATAAGCTCTCTCCCCTACGTAAAAGGATAATTTTACGTATTATTGAGGGTTATGCGTACCCATATTATTAGGCGATGGATATGAGACTGGTAAAGTCTTCAGTTTCATCATACTATAGGTTACAATTTTAGATAACCGTGGGAAAAGTATTGTGTTGGGGTAATTGAGAACGACATTAGAAAATGGTCGAGGATGTGTCTTAAGGATATAAATGATGGTAATAAGCATAAATGGAAATGTATGACCCAGGAGCGAGGTAGAAATATTTTTGGTTAGTAATTAGTATGATGAAGGGTTATGACCAGAATAATAAGGAGAATGCAATTACAGTTATGAAGGTTTCCCAAGGCATAATTACCCAGACTAGTGTAAAGACCATTAAAAATGATGGGCAGTTAGGAACACCTCGACGAAAGGTGGAAAACCTGTAACGACAGGCCAGACCGTATATATACGGGGAGGTAAAAGACCCCAGGGCAACTTGAAATGAAAAATAAAGGTAAAACGAGTAGACACTCGAACGATAAGAAATCTTGGCAAGCCATTGGATTATGTAATACCATGAATTGAGGTTGAACATCTGACTATAAGCTCTATGAGCTGGAAGAGAATAATAGGATTACTACTTGACGAGATCAAGGAAATCTCCCACTAAATTGTGATTGGCACGAAGTCTTTGCCATGAGACAAGCAAAGGAATCGAATCTAAGTATAGTGACAAGGTTTGGTTGCAACAGAGAAATGGAAATAGGAATCATAATTAAGATTATGTCCCCGACTATTTCGGAAGTATGAGACAGGCTTCCAGTTGTTGGAAGATAAGCTGACTACGACTACAGTTATAACCCCTCCTGAGGCCTGAGGGACTAGAGGGTTAGGTTGAACTGGGTTGTGTGCGGATGCAACATGATAAGGTAACAACCTATTTTTTCCGGCAGCTACGGGAGCATGATAGTGGAGCTCAGATTCAAGAGGTTTCCGAGTCTTCCCTCGTTGAGGAGGTGAAGAGGCGACAGTATAAGGATCCAGTTCTAGTGCGGAATTGAGATACGACTCTCCGAGAGGAGAAGGGCCTGTTTGAGTAACACCAGATGGGGTGCTGTGATATGAGGATATATTGTGTGTGCCCGATGCTGCAGGACTTGTCATCAGGTTTTAGGGAAGGCACGCAGTGCTTATTGCTCTATTGGTTCGGGGTCGACTAAGATGTATCCTGACCTCAGATGTATGTATTGGTAAGATGGCCTGAAGAGGGACGTAGCAGAGTTTGTTGCTTAGTGTCCGAATTAGTAGCAGGTCAAGGTTGAACACCAGAAGCCCAGTGGGCTATTACAGGCGATTGAGATCCCAACTTAGAAATGGGAGGTGATTGATATGGAGGGTTTCATCGTACTCAGAGGAAGTGCGACTCCCTGAGGGTCATAGTAAACAGGCTGACGAAATCAGCCCATGTTCTTCCGGTCAGGACCACTTACTCGGCTGAGAATTATGCTAGATTATATAGCAGAGAGATTGTGAGACTGCACGGGGTTTCTACATTTATGATGTCAGACGGATGAGCTCAGTTTACGGATAACTTCTGGAAGTTTTCCAGAAAAGATTAGGGACACAGGTGAGTCTCAGTGTTGCATTTCACCCTCAGACCGACGGACGGGCAGAGTGTACTATCCAGGCACTTGAGGATAGGTTACGGGCCTGTGTTCTTGATTTCATAGATAGCTGGGAGGATTATTTGCCTCTTGTTGAGTTACGTACGATAACAGATACCCTTCCAGTATTCAAATGGCCATGTATGAGGCTTTGTATGAAAGGAAGTGTAGATCACCGGTTGGTTGGTTCGACGTAGGTGAGGTTCAGTTAATTGGCCCAGACTTGATTCAACGGGCTGTGGATAAGGCGAAGCTTATCCAGAAAAGATTATTAGCAAGCTCAGAATCGATAAGAGCTTTATGCAGATAACCGACGTCGACACTTGGAGTTCAGGTTGACGTTTTAGTATAAGTATTGTTATGTGGCCATGTGTGGCAAGTGTGATTATGTTGGGTGTAGTCAAGGGACTATGTCAATATCCGTTTAGATGGAACCCCGAAGGAACATTCGGGGACGAATGTTTCTAAGGAGGGGAGAATGTTACACCCCGTTATTCCAGGATATATATATATATATATATATATATATATATATATATATATATATATATATATATATATATATATAAGAATGTACGTAAGGAATCAGGATGTTAAAAATTAGAACGAAAGAAAGAATTGTTTTCCGAAGGAAAAATCTTCCGAACCTCGGAAAAGAGAAGTGTTTGTTAATGAGAATTGGGTTCTCGAATTTGCTATTTGAGACGTTTAGAATTTATCGGAATTATGGAATTTTATTTACAGAGTTGGATACGTGGGGCCCACCCGAGAAATTTTACGTTTTGTGGGGCCCACGAGGTTTCCGATATTTTGACCAATTATGAAAATTTCGGAAAACGGAATGTTATGGACCAATGGGAGGGCAACACGTGTCACCCTCCACATGGTCATCTTGGGCGGAAAAAATGAGTTAATATTAGCCAAATTGACTTGATAAAAATGGACCAAGTCATGGGAAAAGTTGAGCTTGATATTGTTGACCAATCTTAGCCACACATTTGTGATGATCCTAGCCCTTGGAGGGTATTATATATTACTACTACTAGTGCAAGACTAGTTCATTCAAAACTTAGAAAAATTCAAGAAGAACTTTGAGCTAGTTCTATGTGCTCTCGGCTAAGGGGAAGAAAGGGAAGAGAAATTTTGCAATCTTACTCCATAATTTCCAATATTCAAACCCAAGGTTCCTAGAGGTATTGTAAGGATATCTCAATAGAAAGATCCCGGAAAAACTACGTTTTCACGTTAGTCGCAAGGTGAAAACCTAAGGTGTTCTTCAACTTTGAAGTTGGAAATTGAAGAGAAGTTGGTCATGAGCTTCTAAGGAGTGCTTGGAGAGGATTGGAACGTAAGAAGAGGAGCTAAAAGTTTCTAAGGATCGACTTTTACGCTTGGATATTATTAGGCCTTATTGAGGTAAAAATCTTCACCTTCTTAATGTGATTGAAGATTACATGTTTAGTAGTTTTTAAATGAGCATGTGGTATATATATTGAAGTTTGAAAAGATTTGGATAATGTCGACATGTTGAAACCCGAAATTGGACATGTTAGCCATTAAGTTTGTAATTCAATTTAATTGTTAGATACAATCGTCGCATGTTAAGGAAGTAAGGATTTATAGTTGTTGTAATTGTTATTATGTATATAACATGTTGGAATAACAACTTGGATTAAAAAGGAATTGAACGAAAATTGACATTGTTGTTGATATTGATGGTAGCCGAGAATGGCTTAAGTTGTTGGACAGTTTTATATTAATTATGGGGAAGAATTTTACATGTCCTGTTAGGCGTGTAATCCCCTTTGAATTTCTGAATTGTTGAGCCTTAAATGTGGCATTTGGTTATTGATTTTCGGGCCTTGAAAAAGGTGGAAAAGTACGTAGAAACAAAGGAAGTGCTGCCCGATTTTCCGTAGAATTAAGAGTCCTTATACTTAGGAATATTCTACGTTGAAAGCTAGTAGTTGATGGACGTATTATCGTCATTATAGGTTGACATACTACGTACGGCATATTGGACTTAGCAAGTGGATTGAACCGAAGAGGTATGTGGAACTTTTCTTATCTCTCGAGCATGAGTAGCTATAAATGTATAGTACGGTGGACGTACGAGATTTAAATGAATTCAATTTCATTTGGTACCCTTGACTTGTTTAAGAATGTCTAAGTTGGTTGAGTTAGAGAATTAACTCACTTGTTTTAAAGGTTAAAGATGTCTTGGTTTCTAAAGCATAAAGTTAGTATAACAACTTTATGAGAAGTTAAAAGAATGGTTTATTCTAATAAGGTAAACAAAGATTTCTTGACTTGAAAATGTATAGAATACTTGGTTTGGAAAGTATTGATTACTTGAACTATTCTAAAGTTAAGAAACTTGATTTTTAAAGTTAAGAGACTTGAAGTATTCTGAAAGTTATGAAACTTGTTTTGAAAGTATATGATACTTGGTTTTCAAAGTATAAGTCTCTTGATTTCAAAAAGAATGTAATTGTCTAAAACATAAAGAGTTATAACGGCTTTATGGGAAGTTAGTTATAACGGCTTTATGGAAGGTTAAGAGAGTGTCTACTTGATTTATAGGCATGAGTTGTGTTGACACCCAATTTTGACCCTCCCGTCCAGTCATTAACTATAAATTACACTATGTTTTTTAGAATAATTTTAAATATTTTTTTAATAATAAAATGCAACAATAATACATTAATACAGACATAAATGAGCGATTAATAACAGCACCGCATCTTACGTAGAAAATTAAGCACTTTAGGTCTCGCGCCCGCATTTATCAATTTTGAGCCCTATGATAAAATAAATAAATACATGAAATAAATAATTTGACAATGACATCGTGTTAAATAGAATATTCACATTTATTACGCAAGGCAATTTCATAATTATTATTTGTAATTTAAATTAATTTCAAATCTAATACATGCGTTTTAATAGCGTCGCATTTATAAAAGCATTAAGCAATCCTTAAATGTCATATCTGCATTTAGCATTTAAATAATTTAATAATAATCTAAACCCATTCAATTTTAATTTAACTTCGCAAAATACGCATAATAAATAAGTTTTAATAACGGCATCGCATTATAAAATATTGAGCACTAATTAAATAGCACACTCACATTTATTTTATTGTAATAATTTTAAATTTAAGCTTAGACTAATAAAACACCTAAATAATTTAATCACAATTTAGATTTCATTTATTTACCATTAATTAAATAACACACTTAAACTCTACATAAAACTAACACTTTAACCCAATTCCCTAAACCAAGCCCAACCATCACAACCCATTTTCCCTCCACTTCTCCCCGACTTACGCATGACTCCCGCTCACAAGACCCTCTATCATATATTCAGCCTGCAGCCCACAACCCCTATACCTTCTCCCTCTCCCCCCATCGTTAACAGCCTTAAAACGAAAAGAACAAAAACCTAAACCTAAAAGAAGAACCGCGCGCCTCCTCGCACTCGTATGACCACGACTGACCGAGATTCTCACCGGAGAATCCGGGTTTTCCTTACCCATGCACACACATCCAGCTCGCTCCTTACCATCTAGAATAACACCATAAAATCGAACGAAATCCTTACCAAATCTGAAGCAAATCGGTTCATACCAAAGCTTACCATGTATATACCAAGAATCTTGCTAACAAATCGCGAAAGTCAGTAAGAAAATCAGTCCAAAATCGTCATAAAGACTTTCCATAAATCAAAACCTAAATCAGTGCTATAAAGAGAGGTTTATACGCATGCAAGAGGGGACAAGGACGGAGAGAAATTTTTTTTGGCATCTATCAGTATTAGTTAATAACCCAATCGGGAGGCAGCGAAGAAACGATAGTCTAATAGCGATAATCAGAACCATCAAACCCCTTTTATCCTAATACCAATTAAGAATCAGCAGCTACTCTCCAAGAAAAGCTCCGCCATTTTTTCGCATAGCAATATACTCCGAGTGGACCGACGACTTGATACGCTGCCTCGGTTCGCTGGCCGGAGAAGGTAAAAATCAAATCCCTACTGTCCCCCCTTTATTTTTGTTTATTATGTTTAGTTCATAATTCTGAAAATTCATATTAACAGTATGATTTATTATGGTATGCCTATGTGTGTTAATATGTGTGATTAGATCTGGCTTGGACTGAATGTTGCTTAATTGATCACACTTGGGTTATATTATTTAGTTGATAATGTTGTGTATGTCAGGTGCCATATATTGAAATAATACTAGTAACTTCTTTGATTTGGACGTAAATCATATCTGTGCATACTGATACTTAGATGAAAATCTGATATTGGCATTAGTTAAAAAATGGAAATCTTGATTAAGTTAAAGATTGAACTTGCTTTCCCTCTTAGATAAATTACAATAGGATTAGTCTGAATGCTTTGTGATATTTTTAGGACTGATTATGATTATGTATGGACAAATGTGTTAGCCAGGAGCTATACTATCCAATAGGCAGCCTGTTTGTACTTGAAATAGTGTTAATATGACAATTTGAAACTTGCTTGATTAGTAAACCAATATGAAGTGAGACTGAGGAAAATGATGCTTGATTTGATTAAATGAGATGTTGGTTGCTGTTTGAATTCTTAAAATATCTGGAACCAGTTAGTAATAAAGATTAGAGGTAAAAAACGTTTAAAGTAACTGTTAAACTATAATTTGCATATGTTTACATCTACGCAGAAAATGGCTAATCTAATATTTAAATCACATAGTTCGATATTTGTTTAGGTAAAACACAAAATCTAAGTTGCCATTTTAGTTGGTATTCTATCAAAAACGGGAACCGACCTGAATTATGTTCTATTCATTTGTAAGCAAGCGAGATATGTTTTAAAACCTTGTATAGTCTTGTTGTTCCAAATGTTGAGCGTGCTGCCATTCTCTTCTTTTGTTGTCTGCTGGAATCTAAAACGCACAACCAAAGGGTCTGGGCCTGTTTGTTTCGATTCCCCAGTTTGCTGAAGCCTGATTTGGACTGGGCATATATTTGGGCCTTTACTTTACTTAGTTTTGGATTGATATACTTAAAATAGCAGAAATTTTAAGTTTACATGAATACCTTATTTATTTGTATTATTGTATAAGGCTCGACACTTACTAATCATTTATATTTCTTTGTTTTACATGAAATGCATTGGAGCAACGAAGAGTCTCGTTACGAGACTCATCATACCGCAAATGATGGAATGCATCCATCGTCGCACCCTCTTCAGAATTCCTGAACCAAAATAGGACGAGATGACGTCGTTATCCGTCGTAAAGAGCACTCTTAAATCTCATCCTCTCTCTTTGCTTGCTATTCATTCATCTATTCGTTTATTGTAATTTAATTACTCTATTTCTGTAATATTTAGGATATCTAGAACAATTAAGTTTCAAACACATAAGTTGAGAAGGTAATTTTAAAATTTTGGAAATTCATCGCTAGCTTATTTGTCCTTAGGATTGTTACACATGTTAAATTCCGCCAAACAATGTCTAATCATGAAACTAATGCATTAATCCTTATTGAATTCATAACAAAAGAATTAATTTTCTAATAAACTCTTATTAGTATTATATAGGAATTTTATTTTTTATTCTTAATAAAAAAATCATCCTAAGCCTTTGGTATATCATGTTATACTAACCAAGATCAATTAAGTAGATAAATGCATACATTTAGTCAATAAATCCACTTTGCATCACTTTTTTTTTTTTATAAATAATATAAGGCATGCTTTAAACTTTACATGTATTTTATACCACTAATCTTATTAATCTTTTGTCAAAAAATACTTTATATTAAATATCTTTCAAACATGCAATAATAATTTCCTAGGTTTGAACGGACAACCGCAATTTAGCGGACCCTTTAGGGTGCCTAACCCCTTCCCTTTAGGATAATAAAGAACCCTTACCCAGAATCTCATTTAGTTTTGCAGACCAAAAATGGAGTTAATGTTGACTTTAATCTAGTTGACATTTAGGTGTCCTAATTCACCCAAACTAATTAGGTGGCGACTCCGTGAACCCTTTTAGCACTTTTTAGCATTTTTAGCACCTTTTACTTTTAAACTTTAGCATTTAGCACTCTTTTAAACCCCTTAGCACTTTTAGCACCCTCTTAACATTTTAGCATTCTTTTTGCACTTTTAGCAGTTATTTTATTTTCTAACATTTTCTTAACCAGAAGGATCCGCCAAAAAATAAATGTCGCGGTCGAAAAAAGGCGTGACAAGTTGCCTAGGTTGTGAATGTAGAAGTTACTTAGTGTCAAAGACTTGAAATGAATTTCTAAAGGTGTAGTAACTCTTTTTGAAAAGTAGACAAGCCTTGATACTACGGGTGTTAGTATCTTGGGGGTTTTATATAAAAAGGGTTCTTTTTTTAAAGGAACGGAAGTACGTAGTACTTTAGGTTAAATTCCCAGATTTCTAATAACATGTTAGTGCTTTAGTTAACTAAAATGAGAGTGCATGATAATTAAGGCTAATAAGAAGTTAGGGGATGTCTTAACTTGCTTATGATAATTATGATAAGCCGGTGGTGCTTATGTTATGTATGATAAGCCGGTGATGCTTATGTTATGTATGATAAGCCGGTGGTGCTTATGTTATGTATGATAGCCGATTGTGCTAGTGATGTATTGTTCATTACGGGGTCATTCCCCGGGCTTGTTGCATTTGCATATTCCATGGATTTGCTCCCACGTCGAGGAATACCTCATGCGAGTCCGTAGGGCTCATGCGGGTGAAATAGTCCACGCCGGGCGGACCGAGCCTATGCGAGAGATTGCCTCATGCGGGTCCATACGACCTGCGGCGGATCTGATCATGTGAGAAATTACCTCATGCGGGTCCATACGACTATCACGGGTGAAATAGTCCCGAGTAGGATTGCGAGAATGATACTACGGGCGGATGACCTAGGTTAATCATGAGCTTCTGTTTTAAAGCCGTGAGTTTATTCTTGTGCACTCTCATTGTTAGTAAGGCATAGTGTCTTTGTTAATGTCGTTATCATACATGTCCCGACTTTATTTTAGACTATTATGATTTCATTCTTTACACCCGTATTTCAGTATGTATGTGAGGGCGTGCGTGCGTTTATCAAGCCCTAATTAGGATAAGGATGAAATTGTGAACTTTCGACGGAAAGATTCGAACCTTGTGAAGGAAATTCTACGTTTAATATTTTAACCGATTGCGGATTTTTCCGAGAGACGAAATATTTTGGACCAATAGGAGGGCGACATGTGTCACCCTTAGTTGGCATGGGTTGGACGAAAGGTTGGCCAAGTGGACCTGGTCACGTGGTCAAAGTCTTGGAAGATATTTTCTTTGGGTGAGTGGGAGTAGGTAGGTGCACGTTTTTTTGGGCATGTGGGGGTGGCATTGTGGACGGTTTTCTTGAGCAAGTGGGAGGCCACTTGGCTCATTGTTGTGGGGGACATATGTCCCAATGTTGTGGTGGACATATGTCCCAACATTGTGGTGGACACTTGGTGGAAGACCTCACTTGAACAAGCTACCACATCTACACCCTCCATTTGTTTTAATCTTGGCCCTTGGTGGTTCTATAAATACCCCCCTTGCTAGCAAGACTTCTTCATCCCTTAAACACTTTCCAAGTCTCAAAATCCCTCTCCCCCTTTGAGAAGCTCTCGTCCAAACACCCCCCCTTTAGTTGAAGCTCTTGCCGAAACCCCCCCCCCCCTCTTGATAGTTCTCGTCCCACACCCCTCTCCCTTAACCAAACTTTGTCCAAAAATTCCTAAACTCTTAAGTGTTCTTCCTTAGTGTATTAGGAAGATTATTAACCAAAAGGTTAGAAAAGATTTCACACCCTAGCCCCTAAAGCCTTACCTTGGCCGAGAGTTGTGAGGACAAGAACCTTAGTGTTCTTCACTTGGTTATGTTGGTTCTTAAAGATGAGTTGGTTAGAAGCGTATAAGGGTTGCTTGGAGCGGGTTGGAGCGCACGGAGTAGGAGCTAAACGTTGCTCAGGATCGACATTAAATCTTGGATAAATTTTGAGCTTATCGAGGTAAATATCTTTGTCCTTCTATTGTAATTGGAAATTACATATAGTAGTTTTTAATGGAGTATAAGATATAGAAGGATGGTATAAAAGAAGAGAATCATTTGTAATTACATAGAATTTGTATTCTGATGAACTTGAGTAGTTTGACGGGTAGGGAAGTGCTGCCCAATTTTTCCATAGAAGTAAGAACCTTCTGCTTAGATTATTCTACAGAGTAGGCTAGACGTTGATAGACGTATTTGACTATTATAGGTTGATACTCTGCGCGCGACATATTCGACTTGGCAGATGGATTTCGCCGAGTAGGTATGTGATTCTTCCTATCCTCTTGAGCATGATATTTTAAAAGAATATATATAGTACGGTAGACGTACGTGTGTTAACTGAACGTGGTTTTACTTCGATGTCTTTGACTTGGGTTTTAAATAATATGAATCTTGAAGTATTTCAAAAGAATTAAGAATCGTTTTTGAAAGAAGAGTAATACTTGGTTTCAAAAGCTTATGAGTCATACTAGCTTTATGGGAAGTTAGGTATAACGACTTAAGAGAGATAAAAGGAACGATTTACTTAATTGTTTATGAAAACCTTGTATTGATTTCGGAAATGAGAATAAGTATCGAACAAACTACTGCAGCGCTAATAAAGGAAAATGTATTGACTAATTAAGTATTATTAAAACCAGTAGAAACCTCCATCTGCATAGAAGCTAAGATAAGACAAAATTGTATTACATTTCCTAGATCATGGCTGTTTTAATAAGATCATTAATAAACAAGTTTTGATTTTCTTAAAATTTCAAAGTAAAGACTTGATTTATAAAAGACAAAGACTTGGAAATTTGAAGTGTTTTCGTTTAAAAAGGAAGGCATGCTTTTGTCTTAAGTTGGTTCAAAAAGAAGGTAGGGAAATTGTTTTGGTTTACTTAAAAAGATAGTTACTCTATTTTGATGCTACGGGTATCGTGTGACTTTTTGTGAAAGGAATGGATCTCTTTAAAGAGTTAAAGTACGTAGTACCTTGGGGTTAAACTCCGGTTTTGTTGTAATAAAAAGAAAGTCTAAAAAAATGTTGAACTTGCCTATGCTTGTGGTGATAGCCTTTGTTGTGCAAATGTTGTATTTCGGTGCTACCGCGTCTCTCGTTGGAGGGCCGGCTATCTGGTTGATTGATGGACATACTGACACGATGGGTGGCCCACGGGTATGCTTCCACTATATCGATCCTTTTGGACATACTGACACGATGGGTGGCCCACGGGTATGCTTCCATTAGGAGTGTTATCTTGTTATTTGCTTTGGACATACTGTCACGATGGGTGGCCCACGAGTATGCTTCCACTTTGATTGTTATTTTGTTATTTCCTTTTGGACATACTGACACGATGGGTGGCCCACGGGTATGCTTCCATTAGGAGTGTTATCTTGTTATTTGCTTTGGACATCACGACACGATGGGTGGCCCGAGTATCTTCCATTATGATTGTTATCTTGTTATTTCCTTTGGACATCACGACACGATGGGTGGCCACGGGTATGCTTCCATTAGGATGATTCCATGTCCATGCTTATGCAGGAGGTAAGATCTTGGGGCACGCGGCCGTTGTCTTGGGTTAAATTCCCGAGTTATAATTAAGTGATGACTTTACAGGCGTGAGTCCCTGACTTGACATGTCTGCTAAATTATATTGTGAACTGTAGTTTGGTTATCATACATGTCTCCTGTTTTATATAGACTGTTATGGTTTCACTTACAGTATTTTTTTCAGTTTCACATACTTGGTACTGTTGTCTTGACCTCCTTCGGGGGCTGCGTTCATGCCGCAGTAGAGTACACGATTGTTGATCCTCGCCATAGGGTCACGATTCAGCGTTTTGGGAAGCTCCGTGTCTTGAGGCTTATCTTTCGTATAGTCCCTGTCGTTGTAGGTACTTACATTCGTGGTATGGCGGAACCTGTCCGCAATTGTTGTTATAACATTCTTAGAGGTCTGTAGTACTGTTGTGGGCAGAGTTGTAAACGGGATGTAACTGTTCGGGTTCAAGTTTATATATATATATATATGCCGAAAGGCAACTTTTCTCAGATAAACTGTTTCTCACTTCATATTATTTCATGTCTTGTTTTATATTCCGCTGGTTACTCTGATGTATGTCTACTTGGGTGCCCGGGTAAGGCACGATCCACGGCCCGGTTGGTCGTGACAAAAGTGGTATCGAGCGATTAATCCTCGGAAAGTGTCTACGAAGTATCTAGTAGAGTCTTGATTATCGGTGTGTTGTGCACCACACCAATAATCGTGAGGCTATAGGATATTTAGGATTGGTTTCCATTCTTCTCACTCGAGATCGTGCCTTAGAGTTGTGTTATAAGTTGGACCCTCTAACGTAATTTTTTCCCTTACGATTATGCCTCGCGCCTTGGCAACCCGGGCGAAGAGCGAAGCGTAGAAGAGCTGCGAGTAGAGCATAGAGGGTTACGAGGGCACAGGCCCAATCATCACCTAAGGTGGTGCTTCATTCGGGGAGATCTGCGACGTCGCCATCCCCAGCAGAGTTTAGCACAGCGGCAACAGTTCCTACTGCGGCCATGATATCTGGACCTTGATTCGCGACCCGATGCGAAAGTATGGATTGCAAAGAGGCGACCACATTACTAGCTAGGGATTTAGCAACCAGAGAGTATATTATGTACCGATTTATCGCGGGCCTTGATGATTATCTAAGGAAGGGTTGTGCAAGAGTAGCTCTTGATCGAGCTTGAGCATGGCTGCGTGCGGGCTTATCGCGCGAGAAGCGTAGGATCGGCGGGTTAACGAAGATCGGCAAAAGAGACGGTCGGCAGGGTCCTTTGGTAACTTTCGAGGCGAATCGCCTCGGCAGATCGATATGCGCCTCGCCCGTCTGAGTAGTCCTCGCGGGGTTCGGGGCGTTCGGTATGCAGGAGTTGGTCGAGCTCGTGGCTTCCGTTCACGAATACACGTGCGTTCGGCCCGGCCAGTTGATTTCCCTCAGTGTTCACAGTGTGGCAGGCATCATCCCGGGGAATGTCGTCTTTTTGTTGGTGCTTGTTTTACCTACGGCCGTCAGGGCCATGTGACGAAAGAATGTTCAAGTAGGAGGGATGCAAGTAGGGGGACTCAACCTACCAGATTAGTTGCGGATTCAGCGGTTCGGAGAGGATGGGGTGTTAGCCAGAGGAGGCCACCCCCACCTCGGTGTGGCCGTTGTGGTAGGTGTCATTGTGGGGAGTGTCGTACTTCTTCAACAGCTTGTTATGCTTGCGGCCAGCAGGGCCATTTTGCGAGAAATTGTCCAGGCCAGGTGGCGCGGATGTAGAGACTCGACGCCGAGGATCGGTGGCTAGTTAAATCACTAGCTATGCGCCTGTTGACACCCAATTTTGTCCAGCCCTTTTAAATAAATCACCATAAATTAAACAATTTTTTTTCTTTTGTTAGGACCGCAATTTTTGCATCGCAAAATACACATAATAAATAAGTTTTAATAAGGGTCCCGCATTATAAATATTAAGCACTAATTAATTAGCATGCCCACATTTATTAGGATAATAATAGCTTGGACTAATAAAACGCCTAAATAATTTAATCACAATTTAGATTTCATTTATCTACCATTAATTAAATAATACACCTAATACCTAAAACTCTACCCATTGAAACTAATTAAATACCCCAGCCCACTTATTTTCGTCTATACAAACCCATTGATGAATTTCTAGCCCAACTACCGCGGGCCAATTCCTTTACCTTATACTCATTACGACCGGTGCCTTCGTCCGGCCATTTCCCTTATACCTCCGCATCGCCGTCCCCAACACTCAGCGAAACCCTAACACCCCTTTCAATCCGCCGCATTCCCCTCCAAATCGCCAACCCATACCTTAGAAACTTACCATAACAAAACACTATCAGGAAAATCTTCCCTTCTGTTTCGAATCGTCCGAAAATGGCAACGAATCGTACTAAAATCTTCCAAATCAGCCCAAAAAATCAGTTTACCTTACCATAAAAATCCCTACTGATTTTGGTAAATAATCCCCACAAACCGCACAAAGAAAGGAGGAGGATTTCGTACTGATTTGTGAACCCAAAATGGGGCTATAAATGCTTCCATTGGCACATGCAATAAGGCATCAGGGATCAGTCATCAATCATCGATAACACAGACAGCATTGCGCTTAAACCTTTCTCTTTATCATTCAATCTACTATTCTGCAAACGATTCTTCCAATTCCCTTTCGGCGACTTCGGAAAAACCTTTGTCGTCGCCTCAGTTCGCTACCCGCAAAAGGTCCGAAACCCATTCTCTTTCATTTATTTAGTTGTTTGACTGATGCTGTATGTTCTGTGCGACTACATCTGTATATTATTTTGTTCAAATTTGTTCGACTTGGTTCAGTCATGGTTTTCAGATAAATCAGTCAGTGGTAGTCTTCGATATTTGTGGTGTTTATTCTATTCTAAGCATGTGGGTATTCAATTGTGATTCTTTTATGTACGCGTTTAAGTGTATAACACCTGTATAAGGGTCCTAGATCCATTGTTGTATCATTAGGTGATATATTACGATTCCGCTATGTGTCTGTTAAGGTTACTTGAATGCGGAAAGGAGTAATACCTATTTTTGCTATTTGCTGAAGTCACGAAGACTGCCCAATCCCTATGACTACTGTTGTGTGATTCAATCTCAGATTTCTATATACCCCTGTGTTAGCATAACAGAATCCAGTATATAGAACATGTTCCCCCTGGATTTTAACCCCGACATACTATTGGATTTGAAATGTAGTGAAGTATAGAAGTTTGTTATCTCATTTGGATTTCCAAGTTATTGCATATCAAGACTTGCTAATATATTAAGTATATGTTTGTATATGAATCAATTCAGCTTGTTTTAAGAACATTACCTCGAAGGGTCGTCTATGTTAAAGTGATTTCAGTAGTATGAAACTTGTTTGATAAGTCCGGTATTTGATGCGTCTTGACTAGTCTGATTTCGAATAAATCACCAATTAATCTTACCATCATGTCTCACATATCCAGCTATTGAAGTTATTTGTATGCCCGGTTTGCGGATACATCTGGTATATCTCCATAATTTGACATGAATCTAGGGCTCGACACTTAGTGGACAGGGGATGGTTTGGGATGGGCTGAATCTGTGTACATGCTTTTGTTTTTATGCCTTTGATTTATATGTAGTTAGTTAGGTAGGTATATATATATATATGGCTTGCAGGATTGTTCCATAAAGGGTCCAGCAGTTTATCTAGAACCAAAAGTCCATCCCATATGTACCTAAATTACTAATCTGGAAATACCTGTCTTAGGTTTTCTTTTGGAGTTCTGCCAAACCAGTGTGTTGGTGGACATGTATCACAATGAATACAATTACATATCTACTGCCATCCCATGACCAGCATTCCCATTACCTGATGCTTTGCTCACACCTCATTAATATGTATGCAGTGTATATGGGTTGTATACCTTGCATGGTTTGTGTGTGTATCGATCCTGTATGGCTAAATATATTAGATTGAGTTTGTACAAGTGGACCTGTTTGTGTGACAACATCGACACTTTCTTTGAAAATCTGATCTTGAAGAAAAATCGTCTTGCTAGTCACCAGTATTATTTTGCATGTTGAGGCCTATTCGATGGATTAATTTCTAAATGTTTTACTTATGGGTGGGATTCATCGTCAGATAAAACCAGTGGCATGCGTACTTGGTGTGTTTAGTTTAATGTTTCATTTATTTCGCATATGATGGAGTTTATATTATTTACTAATCTTTTTCTTTCTTTCTTTTACATGGCACGCATCGGAGCAAAATGAAGAGTCTCATAGCGAGACTCATCATGAGTTACTGCAAATGAAGACCTGCATCTATGTGCATTTCTCTATCCGCTTCAGAAATTCCAACCCGCCGGCGAATTACATCGCCATCTTTCGAGTCTTCTTTTGATCCCCCTTTCCCATTTATTTATTGTAATTAATTGTCTAACATTGCACTACTAGCATAACCTTTAGGATATTTAAGCTTTGAGTTGCCATTAAGAGGTAGTTTGACACTAGAAACTTATTTCTTCCAATTT
The DNA here is from genome assembly GCA_029844215.1 of Przewalskia tangutica. Classification (NCBI taxonomy): domain Eukaryota; kingdom Viridiplantae; phylum Streptophyta; class Magnoliopsida; order Solanales; family Solanaceae; genus Przewalskia; species Przewalskia tangutica. The sequence goes on from CM056734.1 coordinate 87,460,599, forward strand.
AATTATTTTAGGCTCGCTATACATTGCTTAAAGTTACATTAAATAACCTAATGACTTCATACTTGCATAACTCTTCACGTAGTTAAAATATTATTTGTTATCAAATTTTACAAACATCAATTATTAACATTAGTATAGGAAAATTAGTTTCGCTTGCTAGATACCTCACATGCTGGGCCTATTTCATAAATGCATCTTCGGCCATAATTAATTTCTGCATCATCTGCATGTAAGTATTTTATGAATTAACATTTTTTCTTTCTTCGAAAACTTATCTTTTTATAAACAAATCTCATAAATCTTTTCAGGTTGTAAAATATATCCTTTTATTCGCAAGCATCTCTTCACTTAAATGTTTCAAAACATGCATCTTAGCATAATAATTACCCTAGGTTTGAACGGACAACCGCAAGTTAGCGGATCATTTAGGGTGCCTAACCCCTTCCCTTTAGGATAATAAAGAACCATTGCCCAGAATCTCCCAATTTTTGCAGACCATTAAAATGGAGTTAATGTTTACTTTAAACTAGTTAACATTTAGGTGTCCTAATTCACCCAAATTAATTAGGTGGCGACTCCTCGAACCCTTTTAACATTCAGCACCTTTTATTTATTTTCTAACATTTTTACTTAAGCAGGGTTCGCTAGAATAAAGTCGCGGTCGAAAACGGGCGCGACAGAATGGCGACTCCGCTGGGGATTTAAGGTTCTTAACCATAACAGACCTAGGGTTATTATTTGGCATTATTTTTGCATTTAATTTCGTGTGCTATGCTTTGTTTATTTTAATTGCTACTTGCTTTACTGCTTTCCCTAAATTGGCATTCCGCTCATATTTCTTCCACTCTGGAAAATTCACACAATCACACACTCTCACGCGGGTGTGCTTTGCGCACCTGCAAATTTCTTTCAAACACCCACATTTAAGAGAGTTGGTATTTTGCGCGGAAAATCCGGTCCAACCGGTGGTCGCGTAGCCTTCTCACTCGAGTTGTCCGCTCGGGAACCTTTCGTCTAGAAAAGCCAAATCTTAGAAACTTAAGATAGAGCTATACCACCCTTTATTTTAGGGCATGCATGTATTTACCTTAGGTGGGTCGGTCCTTGGCATCGACACCACAATTAGGAAGACACCAAATTTGTCGACGGGTTTCTCAACCCAACGACCAACCAGCATATTACGTGTAGCGTGACAATGATAGACAAATCCAAAACCTAATCATGTCATGCTGAAATTGGAAAAAGTGCACCGTCATTTGGTCGCCATTTCCGACAAAAGCATTACGGTCGGGCGACTTGGACAAATCCATCATAACCTCGCATATTTGACGTTTAGGCCTACCTCTGGCATAAAAAGGTCCCAAACATGTTAGAACACGCACTTGATTTGCAATTTGCTTATTAGTATATATTGGCTGCAACTTTTTGCATATTATACTAACTTGGTTTGCTTCATTTGTTAAAGGTTTATTTTTGTCTAGCTTATCCCCAAAAGGTTGATTCGCGTTGACTGGCAGAAGCACAATCATCCAAATAAATGACTAATCCAGAAGCACCAGAACGAAACAACTTAGGACTCATCCCCGTTCCTGTAGAGGATGCAGAGGCGTTAGAAAGGAGAAACACCAATGATCAACACCTCGCCAAACTATTGCAGCAAATGGAAATTATGCAAGCCGAAATAGAAAGGCTCCGAGATATCACAAACATGTCTATTAGCTTGAATGCACCACTCCCAGAACTAAGGACAAATGCAATCGCGTCACAAGCCCTTGAGCCTCCACTTCCCCAAAGCTCCCGCAGAGGCGCGACATACCAGCTCGCAAAACGTCACTTGCGGTCAATTTGCAAACCGACCTCGCGATGATCCGTTCACTACATACACATCTCAACCTCCACCTACTTATATCTCCCACTCAACCCAAATTGCCAAGCCACCCAATACGAGCGGATGACACAAACAATATGAGGGATTAGCACATCTGATCGAAAGTCAACCATTTATTATGCATACATCCTCTCAAGAGACAGATCAATACAAGGAAATGGAGCGGCAAACTCGAGCTAGAGCTGATGAAAATGTGGCAAAAGAAATCCGTAGTTTGAAAGAGGCATTCAAAAGCATTCAGATGAACAAGGGGGAAGAAGGTTTGGAATATGAAAACTTATGTATGCACCCTGACGTTGAATTACCTGTGGGGTACAAGGTGCCCAAATTTGACATGTTTGATGGAAAGGGGAATCCTCGAGCTCATCTAAGGTCATATTGCGATAAATTGATTGGAGTTGGTAAAAATCAGGCAATCATCATGAAGTTATTCATCAGGAGTCTAACGTGGCGGTGGTACACATGCCAAGACCTCGAAAATGGGGCAATTTGGAATGCCATGGCACAAGATTTCATGGATAGATTTAGATTGACAACACCTTTGTCTGAAGCGATTTTATCTTATGAAGCTTGAAAAGAAATCCACGAAACTTTCGGGAATACGCCTACAGGTGGCGGTCGGAGGCGTGAAAGGTCCAACCTCCGATGGCGAGCGAAATGACCACCTTGTTCGTGCGATCGTTAAGGGCGTGACATATTATGAAAGGATGATCGGTGTAATTGGCGAAGTTTTGCGAAGTCGTAAGAATGGCGACCGTGGAAGAAGGCATTAAAAGGCGGGAATTACAAACTTGGCGACCTACAAGCAACTAGCGAGGGCAATGCGGTCGATTCACGGGAGGTACCTCGCGAGAGGAGAAGAGATGCATCACTCTATCATGGTCATTCGGGAGCATAGGCGAGAACAACATCGGTGTATCACAATCCACCGCCTCGCTACAGTAACAAAACACTCAAAATCCACATTATCGGACTACGCCCCGTATCACATTTACCATACCCAACCGGCATATCAAAATACTACGCCAATTACGAACCCGCGCCCAAACGGACCTAAACCGCGTAGATGCGAAAGAAAACCACAAAAACCTATACACCATTAGGCGAACCCATAGCCCAGTGTATGAGAAGGCAAAGCGCGAGAATACTCCACCCATTCCGAAATACCCCGGGCCTACCTCCAGGCACGATAAAACTAAACATTGTGCATACCACTCGTGTCGAGGCGTGACATCGCAAATTGTTATACCCTCAAAGACAAAATCGAGGAATTGATCAAAGATGGAGTCATCCAACTTGAAGAAGCTCCCCCCAATATAAACAACAACCACTTACCAAACCCTGATGATGCCTATGTTAACATGATTGTTGAACAAAACAGTTTGGAAGGGACCGTTGTTGAATCATCAATCAATCTCCAAGGAAGAGAAATGCCCAGCTGAGCTGTTGCGCTGAATCGGTCATTCGTCAAAACATGCACTTGCGAAATCAAAGAAGAAGATCTGAAAGCTGCGTGGAAGGGCTCTAAAGTCTTCTCGTTGCTGAAAAGGAAACATAAATACAATGTGATCCGGTATGATCCCGCTGAAGACCCTGCCCTCTAAGACACAGAGAAGTGGACTCGCGCCCCTGCCTCGTCCGTAGAGTCTGAGATAGTTAGTTTAATGCATTTTGCCCTTTATATGTGTTTGGAACTACGTTCGACGATTCCTCATGGCGGATCGTGGCGGCCATATCGGCTTGGTCCGCACCTTTAGAATTTTACCCGATATTCGCGTAATGAACTACGTCGTGACTGATTCCTCGTGGGGATACGTGGCGGCCTAAATCGGCCGGTCACGCACTAGGAAACTTTCCGCCGTTCAAATAACAAGAATGCACATAACATACAAACAACTCCATTGAGACCCGCCGGGCCAAACACCCTTTTCAAATCGGGACAAGGTAGGAAACCAGCGGGGTTATGAGTCCCAAACAAAGGCGGACGTCCGACATCAAGAGTCAAAACTACAAAGTCAGCGAATCAACGCCCCGCCAAACTCACAAATTTTCCTTTGGCGCGAGTCCTTCATATTAGCGAAGGTATGACAAAGTTACGACGAAAAATACAACAAAATTCTTGAAATAGCGAAGCGGACAAACATCAACAATCGAGTTCAAATCTGCAACAAATTATAGCGCGTCGGCTCGAACATAGAGTCAAAGTTGCAACCCACGCACACAACAAGGACACTATGTCAATTCGTCAGTCCGTGCAAGGACAACATCTCAGTATTCATCCGGCATATCAGGGACGACATCTCTACCCATAAAATTGCGCTGCTCATATATATTTATCATTTTGTTTAAGCGGTATACACTAACGTTTTCTCGAGCTTAGCTTGCAGGAGCATTTATTCTACAGGAACAGCAGCAGCACATCCAGACAACGACGTTATCAGCATTATGTCCAGGCGACGATATATATCCGACTTCGGTTCGTCGATCAATCGGGACAATTTTTAAGGACTTCGCCACGAAAGGACATTGACAAATACGATCCCATATGCTTGAAAGATCGACATAAACTGGGACAATTTTAAGGACTTTACTACAAATGACATCAATGGACATGGTCAATTTCTGCGAAGGGTTCCATGTCCCAAAGCGGGACAAAATTTTAAAGAAAGCGTGGCGGCGAAGCACCGAGAGTATGAGAGAATATACTGCCGTTTTCAGATAAGGATGCTCGCTCCGTTTCATAACATGTCGCTATTCAAAAAATCGACATAATTTCCTACTAGTATTTTCTCAAGATAGAATATTTTCAACAAATGTTTTCGTGAGACTCAAATCGGAGCGGGGTTACATGGTCGGACGAGACAACGCGTGCAAATATCAAGAGCGACACAAATCGTGACCCTCCACGAACTCACAATTTTTCTTTGAGTGAATGTTGCGGTCAGCGAGGCGAGGAGGACAATAACATTCCAAACAACATCTACATTTCGTCCATACAACGGCGAACATCTACATTTCGTCCATACGGCGACGAACATCTGCATTTCGTCCATCTGACGGCGAGCATCCACATTTCGTCCAAAACGGCGCCAAGTCCAAAAGCGACACCACGTCCAAAAAGCGACTCGGTCGAAAGCGACTCGCGTCGAAAACGACGCCACGTCGAAAACGGCGCCAAGTCGAAAGCGACACCACGTCCAAAACGGCGTCGAGTTCGGCGACTCGGTCAACGACTCCGCGTCCGAAAACGACGCCACGTCCGAAAACGACGCCAAGTCCGAAAACGACACCACGTCCAAAAACGACGTCGAGTTCGAAAACGACTCCGAGTCCGAAAACGACTCCGCGTCCGAAACGACGCCACGTCCGAAAACGACGCCAAGTCCGAAAACGACACCACATCCGAAAACGACGCCAAGTCCGAAAACGACGCCATATCACATCTACGCAGGGACGATTTTTCTGTTCTCAAAACTGCATTTTTCTCATTTCATGCTTTATTATTATTCTGTCTTAGCAGTTATGCACTAACTCCTTCTTGAGCTTTAGTCTACAGGGGCAGCAGAAACACAATGACGTCATCAACACAACAAGTCCAAAAACGACGACAAGTCCAAAACGACGCCATGTCCGAAAACGACGCCAATAGCAACATTCCAATACAACAGATTCGCTCACAAAATCAAACTGCAACAAGTCTACATCAAATACATCTTGCAAAAAACCACAGGCTACATCATTTACACTTTAATTATTTCATCTGGTTTTGATTACGCATGAATTGCGACACAACTCCACATATAGAATAATTTTTATCTAAACCTTAGGAGACATCATTTGCATTTCGTCCATACAAGACGAAACGCCATACATCTGGCGTCATTTGCATTTCGTCCATACTGAGCGATAACGCCCATACAAGGCGTTATTTGCATCTCGTCCATACAAGCGACAACGCCCATCTGGCGTCATTTGCATTTCGTCCATACAAGACGTTAACGCCCCTACAAGGCGTTATTTGCATCTCGTCCATACTGAGCGACAACGCCCATACTGGCGTCATTTGCATTCGTCCATACAAGCGATAACGCCCATCTGGCGTCATTTGCATTTCGTCCATACAAGCGATAACGCCCATACTGGCGTCACTTGCATTTTCGTCCATACTGAGCGATAACGCCCATACAAGGCGTCATTTGCATTCTTCGTCTATACAAGACGGCGTATCATCATACCATATACAATCCACTACAACCACAAACTTACATACTTGCATTGTTTTGTTTGTGATTATGCACTAATGCCTCTATCTTAGCTTCAATCTACAGAGCGTTAACAAGCTACAAAAGATGGAGCACAACGTGGACCTACCTCTTACGGCGAACTGAGGTAATTTGTTGGGAGCAAGGCTTCCCAACAAAAGGCAAAAATGGACGACGTCGACTACTCTCTCTCCCATCATTCTAGCACCTGATAACTCATAGTCACCATAGCTTGACACTGGGACAGTCTTTAAATCCGCGTCAGCCCCACCTTTAGTTTTCAAACACCAACAACATTTTATCCCAACTCCGATGACCCAGGCAAAATTGGCTATAAGTCAACGTCTTTGTGCGGAGATTCTTCCATCTTCCCATACAAAGAGGACAATCATTGACACCCAATTTTGTCCAAATTTTTAAATAAATCACCATAAATTAAACAATTTTTTTTCTTTTGTTAGGACCGCAATTTTTGCATCGCAAAATACACATAATAAATAAGTTTTAATAAGGGTCCCGCATTATAAATATTAAGCACTAATTAATTAGCATGCCCACATTTATTAGGATAATAATAGCTTGGACTAATAAAACGCCTAAATAATTTAATCACAATTTAGATTTCATTTATCTACCATTAATTAAATAATACACCTAATACCTAAAACTCTACCCAGCCCAAAACTAATTAAATACCCAAGCCCACTTATTTTCGTCTATACAAACCAAATTTGATGAATTTCCTAGCCCAACTACCATGGGCCCAATTCCTTTACCTTATACTCGACGACCGGTGCCCGTCGACCCATTTCCCCTTATACCTCCCTGTCATCGTCCCCAACACTCAGCGAAACCCTAACACCCCTTTCAATCCGCCGCATTCCCCTCCAAATCGCCAACCCATACCTTAGAAACTTACCATAACAAAACACTATCAGGAAAATCTTCCCTTCTGTTTCGAATCGTCCGAAAATGGCAACGAATCGTACTAAAATCTTCCAAATCAGCCCAAAAAATCAGTTTACCTTACCATAAAAATCCCTACTGATTTTGGTAAATAATCCCCACAAACCGCACAAAGAAAGGAGGAGGATTTCGTACTGATTTGTGAACCCAAAATGGGGCTATAAATGCTTCCATTGGCACATGCAATAAGGCATCAGGGATCAGTCATCAATCATCGATAACACAGACAGCATTGCGCTTAAACCTTTCTCTTTATCATTCAATCTACTATTCTGCAAACCAGTTCTTCACAAATTCCCTTTCGACGACTCGGAAAAACCTTTGTCGTCGCCTCAGTTCGCTACCCGCAAAAGGTCCGAAACCCATTCTCTTTCATTTATTTAGTTGTTTGGTGATCTTTGTATGTTACGTGCGACTACATCTGTATATTATTTTGTTCAAATTTGTTCGACTTGGTTCAGTCATGGTTTTCAGATAAATCAGTCAGTGGTAGTCTTCGATATTTGTGGTGTTTATTCTATTCTAAGCATGTGGGTATTCAATTGTGATTCTTTTATGTACGCGTTTAAGTGTATAACACCTGTATAAGGGTCCTAGATCCATTGTTGTATCATTAGGTGATATATTACGATTCCGCTATGTGTCTGTTAAGGTTACTTCAAATCTGGAAAAGGAGTAATACCTATTTTTGCTATTTGCTGAAGTCACGAAGACTGCCCAATCCCTATGACTACTGTTGTGTGATTCAATCTCAGATTTCTATATACCCCTGTGTTAGCATAACAGAATCCAGTATATAGAACATGTTCCCCCTGGATTTTAACCCCGACATACTATTGGATTTGAAATGTAGTGAAGTATAGAAGTTTGTTATCTCATTTGGATTTCCAAGTTATTGCATATCAAGACTTGCTAATATATTAAGTATATGTTTGTATATGAATCAATTCAGCTTGTTTTAAGAACATTACCTCGAAGGGTCGTCTATGTTAAAGTGATTTCAGTAGTATGAAACTTGTTTGATAAGTCCGGTATTTGATGCGTCTTGACTAGTCTGATTTCGAATAAATCACCAATTAATCTTACCATCATGTCTCATATCCAGCTATTGAAGTTATTTGTATGCCCGGTTTGCGGATACATCTGGTATATCTCCATAATTTGACATGAATCTAGGGCTCGACACTTAGTGGACGGGGATGGTTTGGGATGAAATTTGAATCTGTGTACATTCTTTTGTTTTTATGCCTTTGATTTATATGTAGTTAGTTAGGTAGGTATATATATATATATGGCTTGCAGGATTGTTACATAAAGGGTCAAGCAGTTTATCTAGAACCAAAATTCCATCCCAAATGTACCTAAATTACTAACTGGAAATACATCTTAGGTTTTCTTTTGGAGTTCTGCCAAACCAGGTGTGTTGGTGGACATGTATCACAATGAATACAATTACATATCTGCCATCCCATGACGGCATTCCCATTACACGATGCTTTGCTCACACCTCATTAATATGTATGCAGTGTATATGGGTTGTATACCTGCAGTTTGTGTGTGTATCGATCCTGTATGGCTAAATATATTAGATTGAGTTTGTACAAGTGGACCTGTTTGTGTGACAACATCGACACTTTCTTTGAAAATCTGATCTTGAAGAAAAATCGATCTTCTTAGTCACGGTATTATTTTGCATGTTGAGGCCTATTCGATGGATTAATTTCTAAATGTTTTACTTATGGGTGGGATTAAATCGTCAGATAAAACCAGTGGCATGCGTACTTGGTGTGTTTAGTTTAATGTTTCATTTATTTCGCATATGATGGAGTTTATATTATTTACTAATCTTTTTCTTTCTTTCTTTTACATGGCACGCATCGGAGCAAAATGAAGAGTCTCATAGCGAGACTCATCATGAGTTACTGCAAATGAAGACCTGCATCTATGTGCATTTCTCTATCCGCTTCAGAAATTCCAACCCGCCGGCGAATTACATCGCCATCTTTCGAGTCTTCTTTTGATCCCCCTTTCCCATTTATTTATTGTAATTAATTGTCTAACATTGCACTACTAGCATAACCTTTAGGATATTTAAGCTTTGAGTTGCCATTAAGAGGTAGTTTGACACTAGAAACTTATTTCTTCCAATTTAATTATTTTAGGCTCGCTATACATTGCTTAAAGTTACATTAAATAACCTAATGACTTCATACTTGCATAACTCTTCACGTAGTTAAAATATTATTTGTTATCAAATTTTACAAACATCAATTATTAACATTAGTATAGGAAAATTAGTTTCGCTTGCTAGATACCTCACATGCTGGGCCTATTTCATAAATGCATCTTCGGCCATAATTAATTTCCTGCATCATATGCATGTAAGTATTTTATGAATTAACATTTTTTTTTTCTTTCTTCGAAAACTTATCTTTTTATAAACAAATCTCATAAATCTTTTCAGGTTGTAAAATATATCCTTTTATTCGCAAGCATCTCTTCACTTAAATGTTTCAAAACATGCATCTTAGCATAATAATTACCCTAGGTTTGAACGGACAACCGCAAGTTAGCGGATCATTTAGGGTGCCTAACCCCTTCCCTTTAGGATAATAAAGAACCATTGCCCAGAATCTCCCAATTTTTGCAGACCATTAAAATGGAGTTAATGTTTACTTTAAACTAGTTAACATTTAGGTGTCCTAATTCACCCAAATTAATTAGGTGGCGACTCCTCGAACCCTTTTAACATTCAGCACCTTTTATTTATTTTCTAACATTTTTACTTAAGCAGGGTTCGCTAGAATAAAGTCGCGGTCGAAAACGGGCGCGACAGCGCCCAACAGGGCAGGATTGATTAGAACGACTAAGGGGAGTGAAGCAGTAGATACAGGTATGTCCTTAACCCTCTAGGGATTAGTATGTGTGATAAGATGAGTATATCTTAAGTGTTATGTTCTGATAAGCATTGTGTTAATTGTGATTAGAAATCATGGTTAGTTAAAAGGGTAAGATTGGGGATAGGGAAAGTGTGAGCATTAGAATATTATACGTGGAAACCTTAGAAGCGAGGCCATCTCGAGTAAAAGATTTATTTTTATGTTTGACCCTTATCGGAGTGCATAGTATATGTGGGATATATTTGTGTGATAAGTCCCTGAGTGGTATGAAATGAAAGAGGGTAGTTGAGCTAAGAAGACCACTAAGTTTTCGTGACTCGATGGTGAGATTGTTCCGGATCGGGAAACAAGAGCTTGGCGCGAGAAATAGGTCGGGTTGAGGCCAGATTGCGGGTCAACCCGCAGCCCGGTTTGAAGTAAGGAAAAGTTGTGGTGGTCCCGCTATGTGATAGGGTCACAAGGATGTTAGGCCCAAGTTTAGTTAACCATCGTACGAGTTCGTGGATGCATTCGACCAGTAGTCGGGCCGATGAGGTCAGCCCATCCTGTCTTTCGATCGAGCATTTACTCGGCGAGAGGTTATGTGAGATGTTATATATCAGGAAGGTTGTAAGACTGCACGGGGTTCCTACTTTTACTTTATGACAGGCAGTGGAGCCCAGGTTACGACTATTTCTTTTTATGGAGGTTTTACCAGGTAAGGTCAGGAACTCAGGTGAGTCTCAGTATTGCATTCACCCTCGGGCCGGTGTTTTTGATTTCAGGGGTAGCTGTAAGGATTATTCACCTCTTGTTTGGTGAGTATTATAATAGCTACCATTTCAGTATTCGGATGTCGCCTTATGGAGTCGGGTATGGGCGTAAGTGTAGGTTGCCGGTCGATTGGTTCGATGTTGGCAAGGTTCAGATTGTTGGTTCATAATTGATTCAGCAGGATGTGGATAGGGTGAAGCTTATCCAGGAGAGGTTATTGGCAGCTCAGAGTCAACAGAAGTCGTGCTGATGATCGGCGTCGACACTTGGAGTTCAGGTTGACGGTGGGTTTTCTTGAAGGTACCACCCCGGAAGGGCGTGACGAGATTTGGAAAGCGGGGGAAACTTAGCCCGAGGTACCTTGAGCGTTTTCAGATCGATGTAGAATAGGTCAGGTTGCCTATAAGTTAGCATTGCCGTCCGACTTAGGAGGCAGTACGTCCGGTCTTTCATGTTGCTAGGTTCGGAAAAGTATCGGAGATCCATCCAGAGTATTCCCGGTTAATGATGACCAAATTGGAGATAGTAACCCTGAGATTTTGGAAACTGAAGCAATAACAGAATGTGGTAAGTTTATCAGGAAGATTTCGAGTGTACGAGGAGGGTACGACGATTAAGGGAAGAAGTGAACATGTGTTAAGATAATAGAAGCGATCATTTCTTTTGTGAAGTGAGAGGTGCGAAGGGAGTATCTTTTAGCCCTTGGGTGGAAGCTTTTGTGATGATAGAGGTGATTCCTCGTGGACTTGGAGTTAAGTATTTGCGCGTGTGTTATGTTATGGTCAGGTACGGCATGATTGGTTTCATAGGTATATTAGTGAAGACTACACCGGCACTAGCGTGTTTTGAGACTTAGAAGGAACATTCGGGACGAATATTTCTAAGGGGGGAAGAATGTTACACCCCGTATTTCCAGAGTATGTATGTGAGGATGTACGTACGTTTGTACAAGCCCTAATTAGGATAAGGATGAAATTGTGAACTTTCGACGGAAAAGATTCCGAACCTTGTGAAGGAAATTCTACGTTTTTAATATTTTAACCGATTGCGGATTTTTCCGAGAGACGAAATATTTTGGACCAATAGGAGGGCGACATGTGTCACCCTTAGTTGGCATGGGTTGGACGAAATGTTGGCCAAGTGGACATGGTCAAGTGGTCAAAGTCTTGGAAGATATTTTCTTTGGGTGAGTGGGAGTAGGTAGGTGCACGTTTTTTTGGGCATGTGGGGGTGGCATTGTGGACGGTTTTCTTGAGCAAGTGGGAGGCCACTTGGCTCATTGTTGTGGGGGACATATGTCCCAATGTTGTGGTGGACATATGTCCCAACATTGTGGTGGACACTTGGTGGAAGACCTCACTTGAACAAGCTACCACATCTACACCCTCCATTTGTTTTAATCTTGGCCCTTGGTGGTTCTATAAATACCCCCCTTGCTAGCAAGACTTCTTCATCCCTTAAACACTTTCCAAGTCTCAAAATCCCTCTCCCCCTTTGAGAAGCTCTCGTCCAAACACACCCCCCCCTTTAGTTGAAGCTCTTGCCGAAACCCCCCCCCTCTTGATAGTTCTCGTCCCACACCCCTCTCCCTTAACCAAACTTTGTCCAAAAATTCCTAAACTCTTAAGTGTTCTTCCTTAGTGTATTAGGAAGATTATTAACCAAAAGGTTAGAAAAGATTTCACACCCTAGCCCCTAAAGCCTCACCTTGGCCGAGAGTTGTGAGGACAAGAACCTTAGTGTTCTTCACTTGGTTAGGTTGGTTCTTAAAGAGGAGTTGGTTAGGAGCGTATAAGGGTTGCTTGGAGCGGGTTGGAGCGCACGGAGTAGGAGCTAAACGTTGCTCAGGATCGACATTAAATCTGGGATAAATTTTGGGCTTATCGAGGTAAATATCTTTGTCCTTCTATTGTAATTGGAAATTACATATAGTAGTTTTTAATGGAGTATAAGATATAGAAGGATGGTATAAAAGAAGAGAATCGAACTGTAATTACATAGGACTGTATTTCTGATGAGACTTGAGTAGTTTGTGGTAGGAAGTCTGCCCAATTTTTCCATAAGTAAGAACCTTCCTTAGATTATTCTCTGAGTAGTCTAGACGTTGATAGACGTATTTGACTATTATAGGTTGATACTCTGCGCGCGACATATTCGACTTGGCAGGTGGATTTCGCCGAGGAGGTATGTGATTCTTCCTATCCTCTTGAGCATGATATTTTAAAAGAATATATATAGTACGGTAGACGTACGTGTGTTAACTGAACGTGGTTTTACTTCGATGTCTTTGACTTCGGTTTTAAATAATATGAATCTTGAAGTATTTCAAAAGAATTAAGAATCGTTTTTGAAAGAAGAGTAATACTTGGTTTTAAAAGCTTAAGAGTCATACTAGCTTTATGGGAAGTTAGGTATAACGACTTAAGAGAGATAAAAGGAACGGTTTACTTAATTGTTTATGAAAGCCTTGTATTGATTTCGGAAATGAGAATAAGTATCGAACAAACCACTGCAACGCTAATAAAGGAAAATGTATTGACTAATTAAGTATTATTAAAACCAGTAGAAACCTCCATCTGCATAGAAGCTAAGATAAGACAAAATTATATTACATTTCCTAGATCATGGCTGTTTTAATAAGATCATTAATAAACAAGTTTTGATTTTCTTAAAATTTCAAAGTAAAGACTTGATTTATAAAAGACAAAGACTTGGAAATTTGAAGTGTTTTCGTTTAAAAAGGAAGGCATGCTTTTGTCTTAAGTTGGTTCAAAAAGAAGGTAGGGAAATTGTTTTGGTTTACTTAAAAAGATAGTTACTCTATTTTGATGCTACGGGTATCGTGTGACTTTTTGTGAAAGGAATGGATCTCTTTAAAGAGTTAAAGTACGTAGTACCTTGGGGTTAAACTCCGGTTTTGTTGTAATAAAAAGAAAGTCTAAAAAAATGTTGAACTTGCCTATGCTTGTGGTGATAGTCTTTGTTGTGCAAATGTTGTATTTCGGTGCTACCGCGTCTCGTTGGAGGGCCGGCTATCTGGTTGATTGATGGACATACTGACACGATGGGTGGCCCACGGGTATGCTTCCACTATATCGATCCTTTTGGACATACTGACACGATGGGTGGCCCACGGGTATGCTTCCATTAGGAGTGTTATCTTGTTATTTGCTTTGGACATACTGACACGATGGGTGGCCCACGAGTATGCTTCCACTTTGATTGTTATTTTGTTATTTCCTTTTGGACATACTGACACGATGGGTGGCCCACGGGTATGCTTCCATTAGGAGTGTTATCTTGTTATTTGCTTTGGACATACTGACACGATGGGTGGCCCACGAGTATGCTTCCATTATGATTGTTATCTTGTTATTTCCTTTGGACATACTGACACGATGGGTGGCCCACGGGTATGCTTCCATTAGGATGATTCCATGGCCATGCTTGTACCGAGGTAAGATGCCGGGGCATGCGGCCGTTGTGCGGGTTAAATTCCCGAGTTATAATTAAGTGATGACTTTACAGGCGTGAGTCCCTGACTTGACATGTCTGCTAAATTATATTGTGAACTGTAGTTTGGTTATTGATCGGTGTATTTTATATACACCTATTGAGTCAGTTTTAGTTAGTCTTTTGTCCCGTTTTGTACATATAAGTGTCGTATTAGGATAGTTTTCCTTTCTTTTGAGTCAAAGTGGTTAAAATGGCCAAATGGCGGAAAAGGGGCTAAAAGAGGGCAAAGAGAGATGCAGAGCTGAAAGCAGAAAGTGGCGAGCGAGGGTAAAATCGGACCAGCGCGCGGCCTCCTGCGATCAGCGAGGCGGCGCCACTATTCGTGAGGCTGCGAAGACTCGGTAGCGGCGCTTCCGACAAATGCGAGGCCGCGGCCTAAACATCCGAAGCTACAGAGTTCCAGCGCGGCTACCGACAGCAAATATCGGGGCGGCGCCAAAACACCCGACGGGTTGCAGAACTTCCAGCGCCATGGCTGTCGCGCCATGCGGCACGCGGTAAAATTAGGTCTTTTGACGAATTGCAGGCGAACTGAAGGAAAAGAGGAGGCGGTTTCTGACTATAAAGGAGAACCCTAGGCAGTTTTTAAGGGTTCCCCTTCTTGCACAACACAAGACTTTTGCTTGAAGATTGGATACCATTAGTTTAGTAATTTCTTTTCCCTTTCTTGTTCTTTATTTCAGTTTTGTATGATGAACTTTGAATTAGTTCTTGTCATGTCTATGGCTAGGAACTAATTCTCTTATAGGGCTTTCCATGTTGAATTGCTAGAAACTTATGTTATAAATTACTGCATGCTTATGGTTATTTTTCTTATTGTGAGATCTATCCAATAATTGAGTTGAATTCTTGGTAATTAATTGACAACTAATTATCACTATATGATTTCTAATCAGATTCTGAAAAGGGGGGATTGTGAATATGATGTAAGTTGGGTAGACATTCTTTGATTGGGGATGAAAATACCTCAATTATTTATGTAGCGTTGATGAGAGGCTTAACAACCCTAATTTTGTGCATTGTGCGTGACGGTCAACTAGGTTTTTGTTCTTAATCCTCCTATAGAGTTATCCTTATCCGAAGGTAGGTAAGGTGCGATACTGGGGTTGAGTGTTTATATAACCCTAACGGGAGTATAAAACGATTTCGTAAACCTGCTTTCTCCAAAAGAAGAATACCATAAGTTAATGCATTAATGAGTAGCATAAACGGATAGTAAGGATACATGGAAGCCCTATTCTCATCACCACTGAAGTAAATCTTTATACTTAAATAGCTTGCATAATTCTTAGTTATAAACAACAAATCAATTATCAGTTCACCAAATAGATACTAGAAAATAGATAGTTGGTAATTGAACCTTAATCCTTGTGGACGATATTCGGTCTTACTAAGACTATATTACTTGTCACGATAACGTGCACTTGCGTTTAAAGTGTGTGCATCTTAACGCGCATCAAGTTTTTGGCGCCGTTGTCGGGGATTAGGCAATAGTTCAATATCAAATTTGTCTATTTTGAATTTCTAATTTGGTTTTTATTTTAATTTTTAATCTTTACGTTTTTTTTTTTTATTTTTATTTTCGAAAAGTTCGAGGTGCCGTGATTCTTTGTTGGTTTTGATTTATCTCAGGATTTGTTTTTTAGATATGGATTTTTACTGTCAATATGACAGAGAACCAACCATAGAGGAAGAGAGGGAGGAATTAAGAGAAACGATACTCAGTCTCACGAGGTACCAAAATCAGTTCATAGATGAAACAAGAATGGCCATGCAGAAGTTGGAAACACAAATAGCAGAGCTCGCAATCATATTCAACAGCGAAACATATGAAGAGCAATCTGCACCTGAGGTAGGCAATGAGGAAACACAATGTCAGGCAATTAACCTGAAGGATGCCGAATCAGGGGAGATAGAGAGTTCGCAGCAGCGGCCGGCGCGATGAGCGAGCCGCAGCCAAGATTACGAGACAATCACGAGAGCGGTCACGAAGGTTACGGCATCCGAGGTCTGAGGAAAGTGAGCGCCGGCGCCTAAGATCGGCCGCGGCGCCGAACCTGTATCGAGAAATCAGCACCAGCTGTGGCAACCGCACCCCAGGTGATGATACCATATCCTCATAAATTAAAAACATGCACCCTTGACAAGCAATTCTCCAGATTCGTGGAGGTCCTCAAACAATTGCAACTCAATATCCCGTTTGCTGAAGCATTAGAACAAATGCCGAGCTACATCAAGTTCATGAAGGACGTGCTTAGCAAAAAGAGGAGGATAGAGGATTACGAAATAGTGATGTTGACTGAGGAATGTAGTGCCATCTTACAGAGACAACTGCCTCAGAAGTTACAAGACCCTGGGAGCTTTACCATCCCATGTACTATTGGGAAGTCTGAATGTCAGAAGGCAGCATGCGACTAGGAGCAGCATAAATCGATGCCCTATCTAGTTTTTACGCAAACTAGAAATGGGAGAAATCAGACCTACAAACATCACTCTGCGATTAGTGACCGCTCAATTGTTCATCCGGAGAGTCATCGAAGATGTTTTAGTGAAAGTGGACAAGTTCATCTTCCCCGCCGACTTCGTTATCTTAGACATACAAGATAACGATGGAATCCCCATCATACTTGGCAGACCCTTCTTAGCCACAGGACAGGCGCTCATTGATGTTCAAAAAGGGGAGTTGAAGCTTCGAGTAGACGAGGAAGAGGTGATTTTCAATGTTTTTCGAGCGAACTTTCAGAGGCCAGGATAAGCGTGTCACGACGACCGGGATCGCGGCGGTGCCCTACACAGGCACCCTTACAGTATACATCGAGAGATGTCGTGAACATACATGAAACTTATAAAATAAAACAACAGAAGTAAGACAACAGGTTAGCCGATAGGGCTACCTTCCTGGACATACATATATACAACCGAAGCAGTTGCCTCCTTTTCTTTACAAATTGACCCACAATGTGTGACTACAGACCTCTAAGAGTTTTAACATAACATCTGTGGCGGGACAGGGCCCCGCCATACCCCTGAATATACAAGAATCTACTACTTCAGGGAGAACCGTACCAAGAGATAAAGCCTCCGGAGCAATGGAGCTTTTTCCAAAAACTGAACCGAGATCCTAAGAGCAAGGATCACCAACCTGGGTACCTAAAACCTGCGGGCATGAGCGGCCCAGAAGTCGATCTAACAGTGCAGAATATGGAAGCAGAAATAACGTCTGAAATGTGGTCATAACCGTACAAAAGAATGACAAGGACAAGTATAAAACAATACATACTAGATCCTGTCGTGTCATTACCACTTATGGACTTAATCGCACCTTATTATCTTTTCCATTCTTAATAAAAACTATAGCCACATTCTTACGTACATGATTAGGAAAAATCATTAAGTTCATTACTGTATAACTTACTTATCTTTCATAAGTATAATCCGGCCCTTTCAGGAGGGGCACCTACACTACCCGGCCCGATGCGGGGCGATCAAGGTCACATAGTGCGCGTAAGGTATCTTGCCGGCCCGATCACGGGTCGATAATGTCATATAGTGCGCGTAAAGGTATCTTGCCGGCCCATTCTCGGTCGATAATGTCATATAGTGCGCGTAAGGTATCTTGCCGGCCCATTCTCGGTCGATAATGTCATATAGTCCGCGTAAGGTATCTTTGCCGGCCCGTTCTGGTCGATAATGTCATATAAAATCCGGGAATTTAACCCAACGTACTACGCGCCTCTACTCCTTTAGAAAGACTCTTTTTCAATTACAACTTCCCAGATACTAACAACTATAGTATCAAGTCCTATCCGTCTTTCAAGACAAGTCACAATACATTTTTAGAAATACAATTTCCGGCTTCTAAAATAAGTGACTCCTTTCTTAAAAACCCTAAGCAACTGGTACCTTAAAAACAGTTTGCCTTTCCTTATTTCAAATCATTTCTTTGCTTACATTACTGAAGAAAACCATTCTTTTAACCTTCCATAAAGCCGTTATAACCAACTTCCCATAAAGCCGTTATAACCCTTTATGGTTCTAGACCAACTCATTCCTTTTATAACCAAGAGACTTCTACTTTTTGAAACCAAGTATTAAATAATTTCAAATCAATTCTCTTAACTTTCAAAAATACAATTAGTCTCTTAACCTTTAGAACTCAAGTGACTCCTTTTATTATAAAACCTTAGGCAATTGATGTCTTAAAATCAAGTTGCCTTTTTCATTTAAAACAAGTCATTTATCTTTCCATAAAGCAAATATAACTAACTTCCCATAAAGCCGTTATATTCACTTTATGTCTTAGCCAAAAACAATTTCCTATCCAAGGGACTTATACGTTTAAAACGGAACAAGTATCACATACTTCTAAACTCTTCAAGTCCCTTAACTTTACTAAGACTTAAGACATCCTTAATATTTTCAAAGAAGTGAGTTAACTTCCTAACTCACCCGACTTGGCATTTTATAAGGCTAGCAAAGAATGTCAAACTCTTGTACGTCTATCGTACTACATACGTGCAACTAGTCATGCTTAAAGATGGGAAAAGTTCTACATAGAGTAGATCACACAACTACCTCTTAACTTCTAAGAGTAACAGGAAACATGAAATGATACCACAGGTATATTCCATACATAGAATCATGCCAAAGGAAGGAAGAGGTTCACATACCTCGCGACGATTGTCGACAAGTAGCAAAATGCTCCAAAGTACTTCAACCTTGAGCTATCCCATTCTTCAAGTAGGATACGCTATACTTAGTTCTTCAACCTATCATGGTCACAATACGTCCATTAACCTCTTACTTCAAACGTAGAATATTCTAAGTGCTAAGTCGCCAAATTCTACGGAAAATCGGACAACACCTCCTTTGTTTCTACTACTATGCCACCTTTTTCAAGGCCGAATACAATAACCAAACAGCCTCAATTGGCTCACCACAATCTATAAGGTAGTACAAAACAAATGAATAACAACTACTAGTCCAATTTTCGGCCATAAAGAATACAACAATACCAATTCTTATCCAATTTCCATTTCCATCCAAGTTATTAGCCTTATATGATATCAAGTCGCAAACGATTATAACTACTATAATCTTCAAGTATGTAACATGCGACGATTCTAATAAACGACTAAATCGTAATCCAACTTCACAAGGCTTACTATACATTTCGGATTTTTAAGGCTACTAGCAATCCACAATACTAATCAAACTTCAATACATACTTCATGCTAGCAACAAGTAAAGCTAACAACAAAATAAATAATCTTGTAATACTTTCAAAGAACAAGATTATACCTCAACGATTCTTAATCCAATTCCAAATCCGAAGTCGCTCCCTAGCAACTTAGAGACTCTTCAAGACACTTCAATCCGCTACTTGAGACCCTTAGAACAATACCAACAACTTTCCTTCAAACCTCCAATCCAAAACCTAGAAAGCCACTAGGTTTTCACTTTGCGACTAACCCGAAAACTATCTTTTTCCGAGATTTTTCTATTGAGATATGCTTACACTACACTTAGGAACCTTGGTTTAAAGTGGGAAGATTATTGGACATGGAACAAAATTTTTTTTCTTCTTGGAGTGAGCTTAGCGAGAGCTCACAAGGTGTAGCACAATATTTGTGGAAATTTTTCTAAGTATGGAACTAGTCTTGCAATGTGGATGAATATATAAAACATTGGAGGGTGTAGATTAGAACACTTGTGAGGTTTGGATGAGTTTCTACTAAATATCAAGTCTAAGTGGGGTCATTGACTTGGTCAATTCTCTCATGCTACAAGTTGCAAGACTTAATCATCCTACCAAAGGTCAAATGACCATTTAGTCCATGGCATTTCGTCCAAGCTCTCTAAAAAGGGGGGTGACACGTGTCGCCCTCCCATTCGTCATAATAATACGTTTTCCGACAAATTCATAATTTTCGATAAACTTTTACAAGTCTCAAATTTTAACACTTACGAGTTCTCACGTACGTTCTTAAAACATGTCCTGTAAATACGGGGTGTAACAAACTGCTCAGTCATTGATCTTAGCGAAGAAGAAGTGTCAGCCAAAGAGTTCGGATATGATGATACGCTTGAAGAAGTACTGACCACATGGGATGATGATAGTAGAAACGATCCAGATTTGATGGAGTATGCAAATTGGATGAATGCTTATGAAAAATGGGATACAAGGAAGTATGAAGAACTTGGGCAGTGCGAAAAGAGCATTACCATCCACAGAGAAGGCTCCAGAGTTAGAGTTAAAAACCCTACCCAATCATCTACAATACCAATACCTAGGTGAAGAAAAAACCTTACCAGTGATCATTTCATGCCACCTATCCACCGAAGAGATTGACAAACTGCTAAGAGTACTAAAAAAACACAAGCGGGCCATTGGATGGACATTAGCGGACATAAAAGGGATAAGTCCATCAACAGTAATGCATAAAATCCGTCTAGATGAGGAAATCAGACCATCCATCGAAGCCCAAAGGCGACTAAACCCAAACATGAAAGACGTAGTGAGAAAGGAAATCCTAAAATGGCTCGATGCAAGAGTAATCTACCCCATATCCGACAGCACATGGGTAAGCCCAGTACAATTGGTGCCGGAAAAGGGTGGAATAACAGTGGTGACTAACAAAAGAAACGAACTCATCCCCTCGAGAACGGTCACCGGATGGAGAATTTGCATTGACTATCGCAAGTTGAATAAAGCAACCAGAAAAGACCACTTCCCGTTGTCATTCCTAGATCAAATATTGGACAGACTTGCAGGGCATAACTACTCGCTTTTGGATGGATACTCAGGGTATCACCAGATTGCAATAGCCCCAGAAGATCAGGAAAAGACAACATTCACTTGCCCTTTTGGTACATTTGTATTCAGAAGGATGTCATTCGGACTCTGCAATGCACCTGCAACTTTTCAGAGGTGTATGATGGAAATTTTCTCAGATATGGTAGAAAGAACTATAGAGATCTTTATGGATGATTTTTCGGTCTTTGGAGCATCATTCGATGAGTGTTTAAGACATTTAGAAGCAGTGTTAAGCCGGTGCGAAGAATCTAACCTTGTGCTAAATTGGGAGAAGTGTCACTTCATGGTAACAGAAGGAATCGTCTTGGGACACAAAATATCAAACCAAGGTATTGAGGTGGAAAAAGCAAAGATTTCTGTGATCGAAAATCTACCACCTCCAGTGTCAACAAAAGGAGTCAGAAGTTTCCTTGGGCATGCAGGTTTCTATAGAAGATTTATCAAGGATTTTTCAAAGGACTCAAAGCCTCTTTCCACATTACTAATGACGGGGGTTGCCTTCGACTTCAATAAAGAATGCTTATCCGCATTTCAAACGCTCAAGGAGAAGCTCATTTCCGCACATAGTCATTGCACCAAACCGAGCTCCATTCGAACTAATGTGCGATCTGGCGACTATGCAGTTGGAGCGGTGCTTGGACAGAGAATCGACAAGGTATTTAGATCCATTTACTATGCTAGTAAAACTCTAAATGACGCACAATTAAATTATGCAACTACTGAAAAAGAACTACTAGCTATAGTATATGCGTTTGAGAAATTCAGGCCATACTTGATTGGGAATAAAGTGATAGTATACACTGACCACTCTGCTATAAAGTACTTGATGACAAAGAAGGATGTGAAGCCTCGCCTCATTCGATGGGTCCTACTTCTACAAGAATTTGACGTAGAGATTCGTGATAAGAAAGGAACATAGAATTCAGTTGCGGACCACTTGTCAAGACAGGAAAACACAGAGCGAACACGAGGATGTGCAAATAAATGATCACTTTCGCATTTAACAAGCTGTTTGAGTAAGTATGAATTCTAATTTACCTTGGTACGCTGATTTTGTTAACTTTCTTGCAGCTAAAGTACTACCCCCAGGCTTGTCAAGACAGCAAGTGAAGAGGTTTTATTCAGAAGTAAAGCATTACTATTGGGAGGAACCGATGTTATACAAACAATGTGCCGACCAAGTCATCAGGCGATGTATACCAGAGGAAGAGATGCAGTTCTCACCCATTGCCACCTTATCATGTGGTGGACACTTTGGGGCATCAAGAACAGCGGCAAAGGTATTGCAATGCGGATTCTATTGGCCAACACTCTTTAAGGATGCCAATACCTTTGTGCAGAGATGTGATAATTGTCAGAGAACAGGGAACATCTCAAGACGAAACGAAATGCCTTCGCAAGGGATATTGGAAGTAGAACTATTCGATGTATGGGGAATCGATTTCATGGGGCCATTTCCGCCCTCCTTTGGAAATCAATATATCCTTCTGGCAGTTGACTATGTGTCCAAATGGGTAGAAGCAGTGGCCACCAAAGAAAACGACAGTAAAACTGTTCAAAAATTCCTCCAGAAGAATATTTTCACAAGGTTCGGCACACCAAGAGCTCTCATCAGTGATGAAGGGAGCCATTTCTGCAATAGGCAGCTGAATTCATTGCTTTCCCGATATGGAGTTTACCACCGCACTACAACTGCTTACCATCCTCAAGCTAATGGGCAAGCGGAAGTATCAAATAGAAGTGAAGAGCATATTGGAAAAGACGATGAAGCGGCTCGAGGAAAAGACTGGTCTATCAAATTGGATGACGCATTGTGGGCATACCGGACAACATTCAAAACACCAATTGGTATGTCACCTTATAAATTAGTTTTTGGTAAAGCATGTCATTTGCCAGTAGAGTTGGAACACAGAGCATACTGGGCAATGAAGAAGTTAAACATGGATACCACGGCAGCAGGACAGAGGAGGCTGCTACAGCTGAGCGAATTAGATGAATTCCGACACAATGCCTATGAGAATGCAAAGATCTACAAGGAACGAACAAAAGCATGGCACGATAGGAATTTGATACCGAAAGACTTTCAAGAAGGACAACAAGTGCTGTTATTCAACTCAAGGTTGAGATTGTTTCCAGGCAAGTTAAAATCACGTTGGACAGGACCATACACGGTGGTAAGAGTATTCCCATATGGAGAGATTGAAATAAAAGGGAGAGAGGGAGCTGCCTTCAAGGTAAACGGACAGAGGTTAAAACCCTACCTGATCAATGAAATGGAATACATGAACTTGGTAACTTCTCATACCTTAAAATAATAAGAAACTTGCGTCCGACTAAAAGACGTTAAAGACAGCGCTTGTTGGGAGGCAACCCAATGTTTTTAATTATGTTATCTCAATTTATGTTGTTATTTTCGTCTTGATCAGTCTCACGGAATTGGGTTCTTATGTCTATGTTGTGTTGACAGGTGAAAGCCAAGGATGTGGAAGGCGAAAAATGAAGAGAAGCCAAGGTTCCCCAAAAACAAAAATCGCCATAGCGCCGCGGCTCCCCAACGCAGGGCCGCGGCGCCAAATGATCAGAAGACGCCCAGAAGTTTGGGCGCCGCGGCGCCCATTTGCAGGGCCGCGGCGCCACAACGGCAAATATGAAATCAGGAAGACAACCTGATCCAAAGGCCCTATCGCCAAATCAAACACCAAGAGCTCTCCTCCCCTCACGGAATTCAAAGTATTATCCACCGCCATCACCACCATTTTAACCAAAGTTTGTAAGTGTCTTAATTCTTTTAGTGTCTTTGAGTCTACACACATTGGGGACAATGTGTGATTTAAGTTTGGGGGTGTTTTATTTGTGTTTTATTTTCTTTGTGTCATGTT
The DNA here is from genome assembly GCA_029844215.1 of Przewalskia tangutica. Lineage (NCBI taxonomy): Eukaryota > Viridiplantae > Streptophyta > Magnoliopsida > Solanales > Solanaceae > Przewalskia > Przewalskia tangutica. Next base: position 87,484,580 of record CM056734.1, read on the forward strand.
ATGTTTTATTTTAGTCTTTTTGATTGTTTTTATGTTTATTTTTGAGTCACCAAAATTTTTTCTTTTTGAATCATAATTGCCTGTCAAAGATCATAAATGCTGTAGTTGCTAGAAACACCTAGTGAAGTAAGGTGGAATAATGTAACGGAATTGAAGAAACTATCTCAACACCTAAGTTAGATATGCCAAAAACTCACAGAATCTGTCTATTTGGAGTTTCTTGCTTGAGTTATGCATGCTAAATGATAAATACTTATGTGTTATGATTGCTTGCTATTTGAGGCGAAATAGTTAGGATATGCATGTTAGGGAGATGACTCAGGCATTTCTTTGATAGCCAATTCTTACCATTCTTTTCTATCCCGTACTTTAAAAATATCCCTAGTCAGCCCCATTGAGCCTAAATTTGAAACTTCTTCTTTGACACCCTATATTCCCACAAATTATACCATAAGTGAAAATATGAAATAGTGGAATACATTGTGTTAAAAAAGAGACAAAAAGAGTGAATAAGTCTGTTGCACCCAATACAAAAGTAATAAGAAATAGGCAAAAGCCTAAGTTTGGGGGTGTTTGTCATTATTATATACTTCACTCTCCCAAAACAAAAGAGGGAAAGATAGAATCGAAATGAAGAAAAGAACAAAAAGAAAAAGGGAAACACTGAAAAACTGAAGAGCTTATGGTACACGAAATGAGCCTAAATTGCCTATTTTTACCTACCTATACCTAAGCCTACATTACAACCCTTAAAGTCCTGAAGATCTCTTTTATGCATATCCAGGATTAGTGGAGAATAGCAAGTAAGAATGCCATAGGATTTTTGAATTTATATGCATGATTTAGTATATTGACTTCCATTAAAGCATGATGAATATGAGTTTGCGAAATATCTAGCTTAATGTGCTGAAATGTCATGCTATATGTTCCTGCATATTATTTTGCTAACCTTCATGTTTTTCTAGTTTACACTAATGCAGCAAAAGTGATCAATGTCAGTGAGTCTTGTATTTTTCGTCTCTTTGAGTCTTTTATTTTATTTCTTTCTATCTTTGCTCGAGGGCGAGCAAAGGTTAAGTTTGGGGGTATTTGATCGGTGTATTTTATATACACATGTTGAGTCAGTTTTAGTTAGTCTTTTGTCCCGTTTTGTACATATAAGTGTCGTATTAGGATAGTTTTCCTTTCTTTTGAGTCAAAGTGGTTAAAATGGCCAAATGGCGGAAAAGGGGCTAAAAGAGGGCAAAAGAGGAGATGCCAGAGTCGAAAGCAGAAAGTGGCGAACGAGGGTAAAATCCAGACCAGCGCCCACTATTCAGAGAGGCTGCAGAAGACTCACGCCGCGCGCCTCGAGAAAGCAAATGCGGTCGCGACGCCTAAACATCCGGTGCCTACAGAGTTCCAGTACGCGCGCTCGCATGCAGATATCAGGGCCGCGGCGCCAAAACACCCGACGGGTTGCAGAACTTCCGGCGCCGCGGCGCCTGTCTGCAGGGCCGCGGCGCCGACGCAGAAAAATTAGGTCTTTTGACGAAATTCTGGGCCAGGCCTGAAGGAAAAGAGGGAGGCGGTTTGCAGCCTATAAAAGGAGAACCCTAGGCAGTTTTTAAGGGTTCCCCTTCTTGCACAACACAAGACTTTTGCTTGGAGATTGGATACCATTAGTTTAGTAATTTATTTTCCCTTTCTTGTTCTTTATTTCAGTTTTGTATGATGAACTTTGAATTAGTTCTTGTCATGTCTATGGCTAGGAACTAATTCTCTTATAGGGCTTTCCATGTTGAATTGCTAGAAACTTATGTTATAAATTAATGCATGCTTATGGTTATTTTTCTTATTGTGAGATCTATCCAATAATTGAGTTGAATTCTTGGTAATTAATTGACAACTAATTATCACTATATGATTTCTAATCAGATTCTGAAAAGGGGGGATTGTGAATATGCTGTAAGTTGGGTAGACATTCTTGGATTGGGGATGAAAATACCTCAATTATTTATGTAGCGTTGATGAGAGGCTTAACAACCCTAATTTTGCGCATTGTGCGTGACGGTCAACTAGGTTTTTGTTCTTAATCCTCCTATAGAGTTATCCTTATCACCGAAAGGTAGGTAAGGTGCGATACTGGGGTTGAGTGTTTATATAACCCTAACGGGAGTATAAAACGATTTCGTAAACCTGCTTTCTCCAAAAGAAGAATACCATAAGTTAATGCATTAATGAGTAGCATAAACGGATAGTAAGGATACATGGAAGCCCTATTCTCATCACCACTGAAGTAAATCTTTATACTTAAATAGCTTGCATAATTCTTAGTTATAAACAACAAATCAATTATCAGTTCACCAAATAGATACTAGAAAATAGATAGTTGGTAATTGAACCCTAATCCTTGTGGACGATATTCGGTCTTACTAAGACTATATTACTTGTCACGATAACGTGCACTTGCGTTTAAAGTGTGTGCATCTTAACACGCATCAGTTATCATACATGTCTCCTGTTTTATATAGACTGTTATGGTTTCACTTACAGTATTTTTTTCAGTTTCACATACTTGGTACTTGATCGACCTCCTTCGGGGCCGCGTCATGCCGCAGTAGGTACACCGATTGTTGATCCTCGCTCATGGAGTCACGCTCAGCGTTTGGGAAGCTCCGTGTCTTGGAGGCTTATCTTTCGTATAGTCCCCGTCGCCAGAGTACTTACATTCAGGGGTATGGCGGGGCCCTGTCCCGCCATTGTTGTTATAACATTCTTAGAGGTCTGTAGTATTGTTTTGGGCAGAGTTGTAAAAGGGATGTAACTGTTCGGGTTCAAGTTTATATATATATATATATATGCCGAAAGGCAACTTTTCTCAGATAAACTGTTTCTCACTTCATATTATTTCATGTCTTGTTTTATATTCCGCTGGTTACTCTGATGTATGTCTACTTGGGTTCCCGGGTAAGGCACTACCACGGGCAGGTTCGGTCGTGACAATTACTGATTTCGCCACATACTTGGTACTGTTGTATCGACCTCGCTGGCTGCGTTCATGCCGCAGGTAGAGTTATACAGGTTGTTGATCCTCACTCTTAGGATCACTGTTCAGCTGTTGAGAAACTTCATTACTCCGGAGGCTTATCTTTGGTTCAGATCCCTGGTATTGTCGGTTGTTGTACATTCAGGGGTATGGCGGGGCCCTGTCCCGTCACAATTGTTATGTGAAAATTCTTAGAGGTTTATAGTCATATCTTGTGGATTGGGTTGTAAAGAAAAAAAGAGGTAACTGTTTTTTGGGTTATGTGTATACTTTTGGAAGGTGGCCTTATCGGCTAACCTGTTATTTATTTCTTTTTGAGTTTTATGTAAGTTCCGCTATTATTCTCTGATGTATACCTGTAAGGGTTGCCCAGGTAGGGCACCAGTCGCGGGCCCGGGGTTGGGTCGTGACATCCGTAGTGGGCATTTGTGTCTCTCCTCCGCACATGTCCAAACCATCTCAACCTCGTTTCCCCCATCATATCCTCCACTGAGGCCACTCACACTCTACCCCGGATATCATCAATCATATCCCTCATTGTATGCCCACACATCCATCTCAACATCCTCACCTCTGCCACTCTAATACTTTGGGTGTGTGACGTCTTGACTGGCCAACACTTTTCCCCCATATAACATAGTCGGTCTAACCACCACCCTATAAAACTTGTCTTTTAGTTTTGGTGGCATATTTTTATCGCACAAGACTCCAGATGCAAGTCTCCATTTCATCTACCCTTCCCCAATACGCTGTGTGACATCGTCATCAATATCTTCATTCCCTTAGATAATCGACCTGAGGTACTTGAAGCTTCCTTTCTTTGGAATGACCTGAGTCTCAAACCTCACCTCCACGCCTGTCTCACGGTCGCTTCCATTGTTGAACTTGCACTCCAAGTATTTTTTCTTGGTCCTACTCAGCTTGAACCCTTTAGACTCCAAAGTCTATCTCCAAACCTCCAGCTTAGCGTTCACCCCGCTGCAAGTCTCGTCAATAAGGACTATGTCATCTGCGAATAACATACATAATGGCACCACCCTTTGGATTTGTCGCGTCAGTCCATCCATCACCAAGACAAATAAGAATGGGCTAAGAGTTGATCTGTGGTGCAACCCGATCATCACACTTGTCTTTTGGGAATGTTTCAGCTTGCAATATGAGCAAATTTTACAACCAACGACTGTGGAGCTTAAGGATGGTTGCCGACCAGCCGCTGGAAAAATTAGTAGCTGAAGTTTCGTATGACATCGATGTCAAATGATAGATTTATGTATGTTTTGTGTGTTGGAGATGGGCATAGCCTCACCAATTTGACAAGGAAGAAATTAGGGATATTCTGAAATTTGTGAAGATGCAATAAGTTTTGAAGGTGAACGGATGTTGCCGGCTGGTGGCGGCAATTTCCGGCCAACGGTGGTGAAGTGGCGTCAGCGATGGCTATTGAGAATAAGAAAAGAAGGGAATATGGCATAGGAATTCGGGTTTTATAAAAATATAATTAAATGGTAATAAAGGAGTAATTGGGCCATATATAGTAAACTAGATGCCTGAATGGACATAGGGTTTAATTTTCTCAAATTATTTTTCATCTACTTAATCATTTAACGAAGTAGTTAAATAGGATCAACAAATCATTTTCAAAAGAGAAAATGGTCATATTTACCCTCAAAGTTTAGAAAAAGGTTTGTATTTGTCCTCCATTAACGTTTGGGGTCAAATATTCCCCTCGTTAGTCTAAATCTTTTAAATTTACCCATTTTTAACGGATATGCCACGTGGCAGATACGTGGAAAGTCAGTTGAGTGTTGTTGGAGTTGCTGGACAGCGTCGGTGGGCGGTTGTCCAGTCGCCGCCGCTGCAATGCCACCTGCCATCGCCGGAAAAAATAGTGAAAATCTCAAAATTGAGAGTTGAACTTCGAGAATTAGTGTATGTTGTAGAGAATGACGAGACGAACTCAGTGATACCACCCACAATCCTCGACTCTACCGGAGCTGATCAGAAAAAGCCAAAAACTTGTCAGATTTTTTTATTTGGTCGACCGGCGAATTGGCTAAGAATTGAAGGTCGTGGTTGGGTGTAGGAAGTCGGCCTTGAGACGACAAGTCTACCGGTACCAACCACGAACCTCGAATGTATCCCAGATCGCCGGAAAATGAGCGGTGGCCTTTAGGGTATCAAGGATTTCGATTTGAGTGTTATTGCGATTTAGTGAAAATCGAGCAACGTGAGGGGTGTCAAAATTATGGGGAGGAGATAGGGAGTCTGTTGGTGCCACTGCCGGACCTCGCAGTTGCCGGAGATCGCTGTAAATGCGAAAAACCTGAATCGAAAAATATGGTATTTTTCGATCTGAAATTGCCGATGATATAGGAAGAATCAATGGTGGTGGTTGGTATGGAATTAACGGGCTTGACGAGACGAAGCTATTGGACTATGTCTCATCCCCGATGGATGCCGGAGTTGGCCGGAGCTATCGTGGTTTGACCGGAAATTTCAGTGTGTCTTCCACGTATCTGTCACGTGGCTGCCACGTGGCAGATCCGTTAAAAATGGATAGATTTAAAAGGTTTGGCTACAGCCACGTGGCAGATCCGTTAAAAATGGATAAATTTAAAAGGTTTGGACTAACGGAGGGCATATTTGACCCCAAAAACGTTAACGGATGGCAAATACAAACCTTTTTCTAAACGTTGAGGGCAAATATGACCCTTTTCCCTTTTCAAAAACTTACACTTTTTTCTTTAGTTTTTAACTTGTAACTCAAACATAAATTTTAATATCTTATTTATGCGATCTTTTAAAATCTTGTATCCATTAAGACGAGATACAGGTTTACTCTTTAACAAGGTATCTCACATTTGATAATATTATAATCTAAATTATTATTTTTTTAAAATTTTCAAATCAACTAAAATTTTGTTTATTTGAACTAGGTACTTAGTACGAAGAACATTATTTCCTTGTATGTGACTTTAACTTTTTACCAGAAAACAACAGACTTTAATTATTAAATACAAAATGTACTCCTCATATTGCTTCTTCCCAAGTTTTGTCTGCTCCTTTTGTTTTTGTTATGGTTAATTTAATCATTTTAGACTAAATTAATTAGAATATCAGTAAATTAGTTAAAATTTATGAAAACAGAGCATACGCGCAAAGTGCATATTGAGACATATATATATATATATATATAGAGAGAGAGAGAGAGTGTGTAATTTGAAAGACCGTCTATTCACGCGTTAAATTCTATATTTAAGAGTATTTGTTTTTTGTTTTTTCTAAGAGGCCACCTGCATAGTGAGTGACAACAATAATTCAACGTGCCTAAGTCCTTCATTGCAAATTTAGCTGCAATGAGGGACATAATAGACTGGCGAAGTGGTTGAGAAAGTAGTGAAGATAATGTCATCAACATACAGAAGTATATAAGTCATATCAGTCTCCTTCCTATAAATAAAGAGAGACTGATCGGACTTGCTGTGAGAGAATCCCAATTTGAAAACAAATTCTGCAAACCTGTTATATCATGCCCGAGGAGCTTGTTTCAAACCATATAAGGATTTTCTCAACAGGCACACATGATCTGGACGGCATGATCGTGAAATCCCAACGACGGATGCATGTATACCGTTTTCTGCAAGTGGCCATGTAAAAATGCATTTTTGACATCCAACTGATGAATGAACCATGATTTAGACAGTGTCAGGCTAAGAATAGTCCTGATAGTTGCAGGCTTGACTACCAGACTGAATGTTTCACCGCAATCTACTCCAACCTGCTGAGACATGTCATCACCAACAAGAAGAGCTTTGTATCTCGCAAAAGAACCATCAGAATTCTTTTTATGACAAAACCCCCACATAGACCGAATTATGTTCCCATTAGATGGTCGTGGTATCAAATTCCACGTCTTATTTTGAATAAGAGTAGTAAATTCATCTAATAAGGCGTATTTGAGATTTTTTTATATTGTTTATGTCGCGCCCGTTTTTTACCTCGGGGTCTGAACGGTATCCACAACATTGTTCTTTGGCGCGGTTCCCTGGATGGAGCAAAAATGCTGATTTTGAGGAGTCGTCACCTAATTAGTTAAGTGAATAGGACACTTGATTTATTGCAATAAAAATACTGCAATTAATCTCCATTTAATGGTCTGCGAAATTAATGAGATTCTGGATCAGGGTTCTTTATTATACTAAAGGGAAGGGGTTAGGCATCCTTTAAGATCCGCTAACTTGCGGTTATCCGTTCAAACCTAGGTTAATTATTTATTCTACATATTCTAAGCAGTTTTCATAATTTACAATTACAATGAAATGCAATACAGAATAATAAAGCTAAAATCGAAATAAACTCCGGGACATCTTTTAGCCATTTTTTAGGTCTTCTGCACAAGATGATCTCTGGGTACCTGCATAAACACTTAGTAAAAGTGTTAGTAATAGAATAAATAATTTTAAAGTAATAGCAAGAATTAATAAGTAAAGCCAAAAATAAATTCGTCTTTTGTACAGGGGAGGCCTTGGAAATCAGACGGAGATTCCTTCATCGGCCAATATTGTTAGAAATAATAAAATAAATAAAACCTTCAGATCCGCGCCAAAACAGTAATAGTTTTAAACACAGAGGGCTCAGATATATAAAAAATAAAGTAGGACATCCTAAACAAGTTCGGCTGCGAAAATTCGCCCCGCCAGCGCATGTTGGTTATCCTGTGTAAATAGAAGAAATCATCAACGCCCAAAAAGCTTCATTTTATTTTATTTTCCGTATTTGCAACTGTGGAGGCCTCAAAAATCAACGGATAACTTTTTCATTGGCCACAGCAAGTGTAGTATCTTATTCAAATCAGTGGGTTTTTATCAAGTGCAGTGATTTGTTCAGAGTTAGTAAGTAACGAAAGCAGCACAGTAACAGATACATAAATATCAAAATAGATCAAACAGTCCACAATAATATCCGACCCATCTTCTGAAAATCTAACCCGAGAACAGCGAACAATGCAGTTCACTAGAGAATGCGAAGAATGCAAAAATCAGTTAAATAGCAAAATACTGAAAGTGAGTCCGACGAAAAATGGAAAAACCAATATTGGTTCAATGGCAACATCGATCCGTCAAAATGACCCAAAAATCAGTCTCACAAACAGCAAAACAACACGCTTAGCTAGCGTAACTCGCCGAAAAACATGGGGGTCACCGGAGTTCGAAAATCCGACAGATAACACATCTCAAAGAAATCAGTCCAATAGCCGAAAATAATATCAATCAAGGTCGTCGGAGTTACAAACTCCGGCCAGCTAACCAAAAATCAAAGAAAAATCAGTCCATTACTCACACAATGATATAATCGCAGGATAAAAGGAAAACAACAGTAACGTCGTCGGAGTTACACCTCCGGCGAAATTCAACATTACCAATAGAGAGAGGGCAGCGGCGTCACTTCCACGGCGAGATACGCCAGAGCGACGCCGCTATGATAGTTGTCCAGTGAGGGTTCCGACAGTGACGGGGTTCGGTAATGGGGGATGAGGGATTAGATGATAAAAACAATGAGAGAGATGGGTGAGGTTAAAGAGGTTGGGCGACTGATGTTTGTATGTGCTGTGTTGTGTGTGTGCGTGCGCGCAGTGGTGGTCGGCGATGGTAAGGTGAAGAGGGGAGGGAGATAGGGTGATGTTAAGAGGGGTGCGGCTGGTGAGTGTGTGGGCGTGAGAGACGAGGGAGAGAGGTGAGAAAGGTGAAAGAGTGCAATTGAAAATAAAAGAGAGAGGGGTGATGTGCGGCTGCTCCTCCTAGAATAGATATGGAATAGTTTTTTATAGTGTGGATTAGGTTTAGGTTTAGTTTTGGGTTTTGGGGGGAAAAGATGAAAGGTGTACTGAGCCTCATTTTTTTGCCTCAGTTTGGGCTTCGGTTTTCTGCGGATTGGACTGATCCGGATTGTGCCTCGGACTGGACTGGTTTGACAAAAATGCAAAACGGATTAATTATTTAAAAAGATACAAAATTATCAAAATGAAAATGTCGATGCAATAATAATAAAATACAATATTTAAGAAATATTTAATGCCTAATTAAAAGTTAAAACGGAATGTCAATTAATTATTTAAAGAGATGCAAATATTATTAGAATAAACGACGGTGTAATAATAATAGAAACATAATATTAACAAAGACATAATGCTTAATTTAAAATAAAAAGATAAAAATGCAAAAAATGATGATTAAAATGCAGTGTCCTAAAATGCTTAAAATTACAAGAAATAACTAAAAGATGGATCAAAATTGGGTGTCAACAGCTTGTCCCTCTTTGACCGAAGACGGTGAAAGAGTTTTCGGACAAAGACGTTGACTTGTAGCCAATTTTGTCTCCATCGTCCGAATTAAAACAAATATCAAGAAAATGAATGGGCAAAAAACTGATGCAGATTCAAAATTTTGTCCTAGTATCGAATTATGATAACACTGGGTCGTTATGATGCAAAAATAAAAGGCAAAGCTGATGCAGATTTAAAATTTGTCTCAGTGTCGAATTATGAGGACAATGGATTGCTGCGATGGTAAAAAATTAAAGCATGCAGACGCCGATTCAAAATTGTCCCAGTGTCGAATCATGATGACATTGGGCTGCTGTGATGCTTAAAGACAATGCCGACGCAGATTCAAAATTTGTCCCAGTGTCGAATTATGATTGACACTAGGTTACAGGTGATGTGGTGTTGTAAAAGACAGGGTGTTTGTTTCCTGAAATGCCTCTAGGATGTTTGTTCCTGAGGTCCAAATACAAAAGGTGTTTGTAGATGCTGATGGCGTCGTTGCACGGATGCGATGCAGATGTTCGTCGTTGCATAGACGAAACATAGATGAAGCCATTGCATACGCTTACATGAAATAGCGTCGTTGCATAGACAAAACATAGATGAAGTTATTGCATAGGCTTACATGAGATGGCGTCGTTGCATAGACGCGATGCAGATGCTCGTCGTTGCATAGACGCGATGTAGATGTTCGTCGTTGCATAGACGAAACATGATGAAGTCGTTGCATAGGCTTAGAAGATATGACGTCGTTGCATAGACGCGATGCAGATGATTGTCGTTGCATAGACGAAACATAGATGAAGTCGTTGTATAGGCTTACATGAAATAGCGTCGTTGCATAGACGTGATGCATATGTTCATCGTTGCATGAACGAAACATAGATGAAGTCGTTGCATAGGCTTATATGAAATGACATCGTTGCATAGACGCGATGCAGATGTTCATCGTTGCATGAACGAAACATAGATGACGTCATTGCATAGGCTTACATGAAATGGCGTCGTTGCATAGACGCGATGCAGATGCTCGTCGTTGTATAGACGAAATATAGATGAAGCCGTTGCATAGGCTTACATAAAATGGCGTCGTTGCATAGACACGATGCAGATGTTCGTCGTTACATAGACGAAATATAGATGAAGCCGTTGCATAGACTTACATAAAATGACATCATTGTATAGACACGATGCAGATGTTCGTCGTTGCATAGACAAAGCATAGATGAAGCCGTTGCATAGGCTTACAATGAAATGGTGTGGTTTTATGGACGTATCTGCTTTGTGACTCGCTTGGGTGAGATAACGTCATTGCATAGACGTTGTGCGTTTGTAACCCGCATGGGCTTATTGTTCTCATCCCGCCTTTGCTGATATGAAGATCCTGCTTCAAAGAAAACTTGTGAGTTTTAGGAAAGGAGTGGTTGATTCGCGTCAACTTTGTAGCTTTAGCTTTTGACGCTTGCATGCTCAGACTGGTTTGGACTTAGGGGTGTATCAGTATCGACTTATGATGACACTGGGCTTGTTGGTGATGCGGGATGAGTAGACCGATGCTCGAGGCCGCTTCTGCCATTCGTTGGGAAGGTTGGCCCCCCAACAAATTGCCCCGATTCGTTGTAAAAGAAAATCCGCGTTGTGCTCCTGCTCTTGCATGCTAAGACTTAAGCAAAAGGTTAGTGCATAACTGTTAAGGCAAAAATGATAACGCATGAATTTATAAGCAATGTAATTGTATGAGTAGAAATGTTATCCTGTAAAACGTGATAGCGGTTGTATTGATGTGATGTTGCAAATGCTGAGATTTCGTCCTTGCACGGACGTGTTAAATGTTGTGAATGCTGCGAGTGCTGATGCAGTCTCTGTGCGGACTTGCTGGATGTTGCAAATGCTTGCTGAATGCTCTGCGCGGGCTTGCTGGATGCTGCGAATGCTTGTTGAATGCTGCGATTGCTGATGTAGTCTCTGCACGGACTTGCTGGATGCTGCGAATGTTTGCTGAATGCTGCGATTGCTGATGTAGTCTCTGCACGGACTTGCTGGATGCTGCGAATGCTTGATGAATGATGTGATTGTTGATATAGTCTCTGCACGGACTTGCTGGATGCTGTGAATGCTTGCTGAATGTTGCGATTGCTGATATAGTCTCTGCACGGACTTGCTGGATGTTGTGAATGCTACGATTGTTGATTGCTGATGTAGTCCCTGCACAGACTTGCTGGATGCTGCGAATGCGGTTGTCGTTTCGCCCAGATTTTACTGTTGTTTCTGCTTCTACTAATGGGAAAGAATCTGTACTCAAAGAAAACTTTTGAGTTTGGGGGGGTCGGTTCGTATTGATTCTGCGGCCTTGATCTTTCTGCTCGTCTGCCTGATTTGTTTGGATCTGTAACCCCTGCCTGATCTCGTTGAGGTGTTTGGTAGCAAAAATTTTGACGTAGCGTGTCCCAAAAGTATTTTCAAAACGAAATATTTTCATGAGGTGTGCACAAAACATCTTTTAGAATACAACATTTATATGACATGCGTATAAAGTATAAAAGCCTTGTCGAATTTACCTAATATGACACGCATTCTGACCAAACGAACACCTTTTTGGAATCCTTATTATGATCTCTTCACGATGCGTTTCCCAAAATTATCCCAGTTTTCGTTATGCGGGGCGCGTGGGCAAGACTTAACTATGGCGGAAATTGCTCATATCTCTTTTCGGAATAATCAAACGCATTATGTCGCACGCGAGCCAATGGGAAGATTTCTAATGGTGTGACCGAAGCCGATTTAGGCCGCTTACGTATTCCCATGAGGGAATCAGGTCATGACGTAGTTCATTACAAGCGAAATATGGTAAAGCTAAAATTTTTAAAGGTGGGACCGAGGCCGATATGGCCGCCTACTTATCCGTCAATGGAATCAGGTCGAACGTAGTTCCAATTACAAGCAAAAGGAATGGTGATTTTTTCCTAAAAGTGAGACCGAAGCCGATATGGTCGCCTACGTATCCCACCAAGGGAATCAGGTCAAACGTAGTTCGTGATGCGAAAATGATTGTACAATTTTCAAAAAATGAGGCCAAAGCGATGTGGCGCTACTTATCATTGAGGAATCAGGTCAAGACGTAGTTCGTGATGTAAAAAATGAGAATTTTTATATATGTATTTTTTGTTGTTTTTTTTTTCTGAAAAGTGGAAAGACAGCATCACGTTCTGACTTCAGTTGATACCAACAATTAGTATTGTGCTTAGGAATTCTGTTATTTACTTCCAGTCTAATCGAGACTGACTTCTGGGTAATTCCTATAGTTTCAAATGGTACCTCAAAAACATAAGTATCGACACAGTTGCTTGCAGCCAAGGTTTCGAACTACACGTAATCTCACGTTTCAAATGCCCTCACTGAAGAAAGTCTCATTTCTCATATATATTCCAGTATTTTGAATTTTGGGACGTTTAGAGAAGTACGTTCACACTCAAAAGGATGTTCAATACATGCAATTGTGATACCATAGGCTTGGCCATCATGTAAGTATCCACTAATGTGAGAACTCTTAGTATAAGATTATGTAGGGCTTGTCACGGGCTTGTAATGTAGGTTTGGGGGAAGGGATGAATATCATTTGGGTAAAAAGTGACTAATCCTTCCTCGAGTGTTGGACTACGTCTGTGCTTGATATTTGTGTATTTTAATGCTGACCTGCTTTCTTTTTGTCCCAGTTTTTCTGTACTGACTTCTTTTGAATCTTTCGTTTGGAGCCCCTTTTTCCAAAGTTATTCTCTCATTTTTATTCATTTTTTTATAATATCGGGGCTTTTGATTTCTTCTTTTTGTGAAGTCGTCATTTGTGTTTTTCTTTCTTTTCTCTTTTGGGACTTTGACAACTTTTGTCTTTGAAAACTTTAACTAGAATTTTGTCAGCCACTTGCACATTTCTAAAGCGCTCAAGGAGGTCGGGTCAAGAGAGGGATAGTGCGTATGCACTTAGAAAGAGTATAGGCTTAATATGTGGTTGTCAAAAGTATAGGCTTTAGGCTCAAAAGGGGTGTACTACGGATAATGTTATTTGGTAGGCTGAAAAGGCTCAAACGGGTCAAAGAAAGCCTACGATCATTTCCTACACCGAGTGTTACTCAGGATTTCGCCTCAACAAACATTCAGGTCAAGTTCTAGATCACAATGCAATGCAATTGAACTTATTCTAAAACTCACCACACAATGCACATGAAACGATGAGGTTGGTTTCGTTCTTATCTTAAAGGTATGCAAGAATGTCATTACAGGTGTGAGTGGGAGGTACCAAAAGAATCTATGGTTTACCACGAAGTCAACTCATATTGATTATTACTCGTTCTTTCCTATGCACAGTCCTAACTGTGTTGGTATCAACCAAGTCAAACAATGATACTTAAAAAATGTTTTTTGTTTTTTTGGATAACATTTTTTTTTGTATTTATGAACAAAATTTATATTTTTTTTTGTATTTTTTGAATAAAAGTGCCAGACCCAAGTAGAAATCGCCTCGTATCTCATCTTTGACGAGAATCAGGTGTGCGTAGTTCGTTCAGATATGTTTTAAAATGTATGCTTGAAAAAGAATTCAACTATGATAGAATATCAATAGTAAAAGTTGTGCAAAACAAATGACCGTCTACTATAAGATGAATGCAAGTAAGATGACTATCCATGATATGATTAATGTAACAAAAAGAAATTTTAAAAAAAATGAATGCATGTGATAGAATGAATGTAATGAAAAAAATGAATGTACGTGATAAGATAAATGAAATGCATGAGTGAACCAAATATGTCCTCTCTTTTATTAATTACTTTTTTATGTGGTGTCGAACCCTAGATGGGTTGCCTACGTATCACAGCGTATGGTGAGAATCAGACACGCGTAGTTCGGGATGATTATGTTGTAAAATGCATGATAAAGAATTATGTAATCAACACTAGACATATCAATTGAATTTGCAAATATGTATAAAGATACAAATTATAGGACCCATAGCGATGCTTCATTGAATCTGGTATAAGCTGACTTTTTTCCGTCAACATAACTCCAGCTCATTCTTGTGATGATTTTTTTTCTTTTTCTTCCTTTTTTTTTCGGCCGCCCTCGACTGTTTGCGAGAACGGTCTTCCTGCAAAAAAAAATGATAAATTGGGTGAGAGTAGGAAAGTGACAAAATAATAAAAATGCAGGGTGTGACAATATAGTCAAAGACTCCCCTGATTAGTTCGACCGGACTGGTGATTGATGTTTCCCAAAGTCCAAGTCGCGTTATTCAAGAGTGATTTATGCAGTAGAAGTCCTAATTGCAATGTGACGACAAAAAGTGCAAAATGCAAATGTTCGTGGCCGGAGTTATAAGCACATAGCATGATATGTACAGGGGTTAAAAGGGTAATTATTGCATTAAATAATATGTACAGAATTGCTAGCGACAACAATAGTAAACAAAGGCATGTCAATCAAGCGCGAGCCCTAATATGCATTGGGACCTCTCTTATGGCAGAGGTAGGCCTAAACGCCAGATATGCGAGATTGGATAGATTGACTCAAGTTGCTAAACATTAATGATTTTGTTGGAAATGAAAACAATATGAATGTACATTTTCCAATTTTTGCATGTCATAATTAGACTTGAATCTGTCTATCATTATCACGCTACACATATATGTTTATTGGTCGTTGGATTGTGAAACCCGTCGACAATTTGGTGAATTTCCTAATTGTGGTGTCAATGTCAAGGATTGACCTACCTAAGGTAAATGCATGCCTGCCTTAAAATAAGGGGTGGTATAGCTCTATCCTAAGTTTCTAAGATTTGGCTTTACTAGACGCAAGGTTCCCGAGTGGATAACTCGAGTGAGAAGGCTACGCGGCTGATCAGACGAACCGATATAACTCCGCGCAGGCGCCAACTCTCCTAAAATTTAGGTATTTTGAAACAAATTTGTGGGTGTGCGAAGCACACCAGCGTGAGTGTGTGATTGTGTGAATTTTCCAGAGTGGAAGAAGTATGAGCGGAATGCCAATTTAGGAAAACAATAAAAGAATCTAGCAATTAAAGCAGTTAATTACAAAAATAAAAGCAAAAAATATAAAGCATTTACAACAAAAATAAAACAAAATAAAGCACAATATTTAATTAACCTGAGTTTGTTGTGGTTAAGAACCTGATATCCCCAAGTAGTCGCCCGTCTTTGTCGCGCGTTTTTGACCTCGAGTGCGAACGATATCATGACATTGTTCTTTAGCGCGGTTTCCTGGATGGAGCAATAATGTTGATTTTGAGGAGTCGCCACCTAATTAGTTAAGTGAATTATGACACTTGATTTATTGCAATAAAAATACTGCAATTAATCTCCATTTAATGGTCTGCGAAATTAATGAGATTCTGGATCATGGTTCTTTATTTTCCTAAAGGGAAGGGGTTAGACATCTTTTAAGATCTGCTAACTTGCGGTTATCCGTTCAAACCTAGGTTAATTATTTATTGCCTTTTTATTCTACATATTCTAAGAAGTTTTCATAATTTACAATTACAATGGAATGCAATACAGAATAATAAAGCTAAAATCGAAATAAACTTCGGTACATCTTTTAGCCCTTTTTAGGCCTTTTGCACAAGATGATCTCTGGGTACCTGCATAAACACTTAGTAAAAGTGTTAGTAATAGAATAAATAATTTTAAAGTAATAGCAAGAATTAATAAGTAAAGCCAAAAATAAATTCGTCTTTTGTACAGGTGAGGCCTTGGAAATCAGACGGAGATTCCTTCATCGGCCAATATTGTTAGAAATAATAAAATAAATAAAACCTTCAGATCCGCGCCAAAACAATAATAGTTTTAAACACAGAGGGCTCAGATATATAAAAAATAAAGTGGGACATCCTAAACAAGTTCGGCTGCGAAAATTCGCCCCGCCAGCGCATGTTGGTTATCCTGTGTAAGTAGAAGAAATCATCAACGCCCAGAAAGCTTCATTTTATTTTATTTTCCGTCTTTGCAACTGTGGAGGCCTCAAAAATCAACGGATAACTTTTTCATTGGCCACAGCAAGTGTAGTATCTTATTCAAATCAGTGAGTTTTTATCAAGTGCAGTGATTTGTTCAGAATCAGTAAATAACGAAAGCAGCACAGTAACAGATACATAAATATCAAAATAGATCAAACAGTCCACAATAACATCCGGCCCATCTTCTGAAAATCTAACCCGAGAACAACGAACAATGCAGTTCACTAGAGAATGCGAAGAATGCAAAAATTAGTTAAATAGCAAAATACTGAAAGTCAGTCTGACGAAAAATGGCAAAACCAGTATTGGTTCAATGGCAGCATCGATCCGTCAAAATGGCCCAAAAATCAGTCTCACAAACAACAAAACAGCAGGCTTAGCTAGCATAACTCGCCGAAAAACATGGGGGTCACCGGAGTTCGAAAAATCCGACAGATAACACATCTCAAAGAAATCAGTCCAACAGCCGAAAATAATATCAATCAAGGTCGTCGGAGTTACAAACTCCGGCCAGCTAACCAAAAATCAAAGAAAAATCAGTCCACTACTCACACAATGATATAATCACATGATAAAAGGAAAACAACAGTAACGTCGCCGGAGTTACACCTCCGGCGAGATTCAACATTACCAACAGAGAGAGGGCAGCGGCGTCGCTTCCACGGCGAGATACGCCGGAGCGGCGCTATATGTGTCGATGGGGTTCAGCGATGTGACGGGGTTCGGTAATGGGGGGTGAGGGATTAGATGATAAAAACAATGAGAGAGATGGGTGAGGTTAAAGAGGTTGGGCGGCTGATGTTTGTATGTGTTGTGTTGTGTTGTGTGTGTGCGTGCGCGCAGTAGTGGTCGGCGATGGTAAGGTGAAGAGGGGAGGGAGATAGGGTGATGTTAAGAAGGGTGCGGCTGGTGAGTGTGTGGGCGTGAGAGACGAGGGAGAGAGGTGAGAAAGGTGAAAGAGTGCAATTGAAAATAAAATAGGGAGGGGTGATGTGCGGATGCTCCTCCTAGAATAGGGAGGGAATAGTTTTATTTATAGTGTGGGATTTGGTTTAGGTTTAGTTTTGGGTTTTGGGTTTTGGGGGGAAAAGATGAAAGGTGTACTGGGCCTCATTTTTGGGCCTCAGTTTGGGGTTCGTTTTTCGGCGGATTGGACTGATCCGGATTGTGCCTCGGACTGGACTGGTTTGACAAAAATGCAAAACGGATTAATTATTTAAAAAGATACAAAATTAACAAAATGAAAATGCCGATGCAATAATAATAAAATACAATATATAAGAAATATTTAATGCTTAATTAAAAGTTAAAACGGGATGTCAATTAATTATTTAAAGAGATGCAAATATTATTAGAATAAATGATGCGCGTAATATGCACACACTTTTAAACGCAAGTGCACGTTATCGTATCAAGTAGTATAGTCTTAGATAAGACCGAATATCGTCCTCTAGGATTAGGGTTCAAGTACCAACTATCTATTTTCTAGTATCTATTTGGTGAATTAATGATTGATTGTTTTGTTTATAACTAAGAATTATTAAAGACAAGTAAATATAAAGAATTACTTCAGATGTGATGAGAATAGGGCTTCTATGTATCCTCACTATCCGCTTATGCTACTTACTAATGCATTACTTATGGTGTTCTTCTTTTGGAGAAAGCAGGTTTACGAAATCGTTTTATACTCCGTTAGGTTATATAAACACTCAACCCAAAGTCGTTCCTTACCTAACTTTCGCTGATAAGGGTAACTCTATAGGAGGATTAAGAACAAAAACCTAGTTGACCGTCACGCACAATGCGCAAAATTAGGGTTGTTAAGCCTCTCATCAACGCTACAAAACTAATTGAGGTATTTTCATCCCCAATTCAAGCCTGTCTACCCAACTTACAACATATTCACAATCCCCCCTTTTCAGAATCTGATTAGAAATCATATAGTGATAATTAGTTGTCAATTAATTACCAAGAATTCAGCTCAATTATTGGATAGATCTCTCAATAAGAAAAACAACCATAAGCATGCATTAAATTATAGCATAAGTTTCAAGCAATTCAACATAGAAAGCCCTATAAGAGAATTAGTTCCTAGCCATAAATATGACAAGAACTAATCCCATGTTCTTCATAAAAACTGAAATAAAGTAAAAGAAAAGAAAAGAAAATTACTAAGAACGAGTCTCCAAGCCAACCATCCAAGGGTTGTGTTGTGGAATATTTACAAGATGGATTGGTGGAAGGATGGATGTAGAATGGTGAATGGTAGAATGGAGAATGGTAGAATGGAGAATGAATCATTCTTCTAATGATGTAGAGTATTTATAGCCAAAGAATCCTTTAGGTGAAGGGTTAAGGATTTGTGTAGGTAGGAAAAGTTATTAGAATCCTTTTAGGTAAGGGTTTTTAGGTAGGAAAAGTTATCCCTTTAAGAAGGAAAAGTTATCCCTTTAGGATTCTGAAACATGTCAAATTCGGCCCAGCACTTCACAATTCAGCGTCGGCGTGACCTGTAGATCGAAGGCCATGAAATTCAGCAACTCTCGGGACTTTCATCACTTTGGGCGCCACAGCTACCTTGCCCGTGCGCGTGATGACATTTTTACGCGAATTTTCGTTTCGTCGTCTTTTTCTCGTCCGGACTTCGTCTGATTTTCTCTATAATTCCCGGAACTTCTTAGACTTCATTTCTTGGCCCTTTTTGTGTGCAATTCCATCTCACTTAAGCTCATTTTCTCTTCTTTTCGCCATTTCTCCATTTCTGACCGCTGTGACACAAAAGAAAGGAAAACGATCCTAATACTATACTAAACATAAACAAAATGAGTAAAATACAAACTAAAAAAGACTCAAAAAGTGTATATAAAATACACCGATCAAATACCCCCAAACTTAACCTTTGCTCGCCCTCGAGCAAAGATAGAAAGAAAGAAATAAAAGACTCAAAGAACGAAAATAAAAGACTCACTGCCATTGATTACTTTTGCTGCATTTAGTGTTAACTAGAAAAACATGAAGGTTAGCAAAATAATATGCAGGAACATATAGCATGACATTTTCAACATATTAAGCTAGATATTTATAAACTCATATTCATCATGCTTTAATGGAAGTCAATATACTAAATCATGCATATAAATTCAAAAATCCTATGGCATGCTTACTTGCTATTCTCCACTAATCCTGGGTATGCATAGAAGAGATCTTCAGGACTTTAAGGGTTGTAATGTAGGCTTAGGTAGGGGTTGGTAAAAATAGGCATTTAGGCTCATTTTTGTGTACCATAAGCTCTTTAGCTTTTCAGTATTTCCCTTTTCTTTTTGTTCTTTTCTTCATTTCGATTCTATCTTTCCCCTCTTTTGTTTTGGGAGAGTGAAGTATATAATAATGACAAGCACCCCCAAACTTAGGCTTTTGCCTATTTCTTATTACTTTTTTATTGGGGTGCAACAAGCTCATTCACTTTTTTTTTGTCTCTTTTTTAACACAATTTATTCCACTACTTCATATTTTTACTTATGGCACAATTTGTGGGAATATAGGGTGTCAAAGAAGAAGTTTCAATTTTTAGGCTCAATGAATGACTAGGGATACTTTTAAAGTCCGGATAGAAAAGAATGGTAAGAATGGCTATCAAAGAAATGTCCGAGTCATCTCCTAACATGGATATCCTAACTATTTCGCCAAATAGCAAGCACTCATAACACATAAGTATTTATCATTTAGCATGCATAACTCAAGCAAGAAACTCCAAATAGACAGTTACGTGAGTTTTTGGCATATCTAACTTAGGTGTTTAGATAGTTGCTTCAATTCCGTTACATTATTCCACCTTACTTCACTAGGTGTTTCTAGCAACTACAGCAATTATGATCTTTGATAGGCAATTTTGACTCAAAAAAGAAAAAAAAAATTTGGTGACTCAAAATAAACACAAAAACAATCACAAAGACTTAAATAAAACATAACAAGACACAAATAAAACACCCCCAAACTTAAATCACACATTGTCCCCAATGTGTGCAATACTAAAAAAATATGGACAACTTACTGACACAACACAATGTCATAATGGAGGTCTAGGAGGAAAAATTCGGAATTTGCACTAAATATGGCTCTCGAAGTTCGCGCGCCATGCTCGAGATTCGTAGCGCGCCGCTAGTATCTTGGGCTCTTCTGGTTACTACGCTGCCTCGATTTTAGCCATGCGCCGACGATCGCTTCTTTTTTTCAGCTTTTTGCTCTTTTTCCTGTTTTAGCTTTGACCCACTGTCATCCAACAACACAAAACAAGAACCCAAGACCGTGAGACTGTTCTAAGCAAAATAACATAAAATAAAGACAGAAATTAAAATAACATAATTAAAAACATTGGGTTGCCTCCCAACAAGCATTGTCTTTAACGTCTTTTAGCCGGACGAAATTAACCTTTCCGGTGCCCATGGATCCTTCGCGAATCGCTTGCAATCCGCAGAGTTATTGTTGCAGGTCTCACTTCAACTACAACAATTGCTTCAAACAAGGGCCTCAAATATACGATTATCCCCCAAGTATACAAGACATGCTTGTCTTTTAGGTTCTCTCTAATGTAGGGATCAGTGAGATTCCCTGCATCTTTCAACTCTGTGGGGTGCCTTGATGGTATTGACTTCCTGTTTGGGAGTCAACTTTGATACCGTGGTGTTTCTTCCGCAATAGGTACAAGAAAAAGATTTTCCAAGGAATCGAAGGTGAATAATGGATCTCGCACTTTCTCCTTCTCTACACCAACCGCCTTGCCAGATTCTCAATAGTTGGATTTGGTTCTGCTCTCAATTTGTTGTTCGTTGTTGAATATGATTGAAGTTCGCTATTTGCGTTTCCAACTTCTTTATGCCCGACCTTATTTCGCCCATGAATCGAGCTTGGAACCTCGTGAGATCGAGTATAGTTTCTCGTAATTCCTCCTCTGCCTCTCTATGGTTGGCTCTCTATCATATGGACAAGAAAATCCATATCTAAAGTGTTCCTGAACGAATCAAAGCCAACAAAAGATCACGGCACCTCGGATTTTCGTAAAAACTAAAAATAAAAATAAAAAATTGAAAACCAAATTAGAAATTAAAAATAGATAATTTGATATTGAACTATTGCCTAATCCCCGGCAACGGCGCCAAAAACTTGATGCGCGTAATATGCACACACTTTTAAACGCAAGTGCACGTTATCGTATCAAGTAGTATAGTCTTAGATAAGACCAAATATCGTCCTCTAGGATTAGGGTTCAAGTACCAACTATCTATTTTCTAGTATCTATTTGGTGAATTAATGATTGATTGTTTTGTTTATAACTAAGAATTATTAAAGACAAGTAAATATAAAGAATTACTTCAGATGTGATGAGAATAGGGCTTCTATGTATCCTCACTATCCGCTTATGCTACTTACTAATGCATTACTTATGGTGTTCTTCTTTTGGAGAAAGCAGGTTTACGAAATCGTTTTATACTCCCGTTAGGGTTATATAAACACTCAACCCCAGTATCGTTCCTTACCTAACTTTCGCTGATAAGGGTAACTCTATAGGAGGATTAAGAACAAAAACCTAGTTGACCGTCACGCACAATGCGCAAAATTAGGGTTGTTAAGCCTCTCATCAACGCTACAAAACTAATTGAGGTATTTTCATCCCCAATTCAAGCCTGTCTACCCAACTTACAGCATATTCACAATCCCCCCTTTTCAGAATCTGATTAGAAATCATATAGTGATAATTAGTTGTCAATTAATTACCAAGAATTCAGCTCAATTATTGGATAGATCTCTCAATAAGAAAAACAACCATAAGCATGCATTAAATTATAGCATAAGTTTCAAGCAATTCAACATAGAAAGCCCTATAAGAGAATTAGTTCCTAGCCATAAATATGACAAGAACTAATCCCATGTTCTTCATAAAAACTGAAATAAAGTAAAAGAAAAGAAAAGAAAATTACTAAGAACGAGTCTCCAAGCCAACCATCCAAGGGTTGTGTTGTGGAATATTTACAAGATGGATTGGTGGAAGGATGGATGTAGAATGGTGAATGGTAGAATGGAGAATGGTAGAATGGAGAATGAATCATTCTTCTAATGATGTAGAGTATTTATAGCCAAAGAATCCTTTAGGTGAAGGGTTAAGGATTTGTGTAGGTAGGAAAAGTTATTAGAATCCTTTTAGGTAAGGGTTTTTAGGTAGGAAAAGGTTTCCCTTTAGGTAGGAAAAGTTATCCCTTTAAGAAGGAAAGTTATCCCTTTAGGATTCTGAAACATGTCAAACCCGCCCAAGACTTACAATTCCTCGCTGGCGCCGTTCATAGATCAGCGCTACCAAATTCAAAGAACTCGGGACTTTCAAGACTTTGGGCGCCACAGCTGCTGCTGGCCACAAGGCCGGTGACATTTTTCTGGCGAATTTTCATTTCGTCGTCTTTTTCTCGTCCGGACTTCTTCTGATTTTCTCGATAATTCCCGGAACTTCTTAGACTTCATTTCTTGGCCCTTTTTGTGTGCAATTCCATCTCACTTAAGCTCATTTTCTCTTCTTTTCGCCATTTCTCCATTTCTGACCGCTGTGACACAAAAGAAAGGAAAACGACCCTAATACTATACTAAACATAAACAAAATGAGTAAAATACAAACTAAAAAAGACTCAAAAAGTGTATATAAAATACACCGATCAAATACCCCCAAACTTAACCTTTGCTCGCCCTCGAGCAAAGATTGAAAGAAAGAAATAAAAGACTCAAAGAACGAAAATAAAAGACTCACTGCCATTGATTACTTTTGCTGCATTTAGTGTTAACTAGAAAAACATGAAGGTTAGCAAAATAATATGCAGGAACATATAGCATGACATTTCAAAGATATTAAGCTAGATATTTCGCAAACTCATATTCATCATGCTTTAATGGAAGTCAATATACTAAATCATGCATATAAATTCAAAAATCCTGGCATGCTTACTTGCTATTCTCCACTAATCACGGTATGCATAGAAGAGATCTTCAGGACTTTAAGGGTTGTAATGTAGGCTTAGGTAGGGGTTGGTAAAAATAGGCATTTAGGCTCATTTTTGTGTACCATAAGCTCTTTAGCTTTTCAGTATTTCCCTTTTCTTTTTGTTCTTTTCTTCATTTCGATTCTATCTTTCCCCTCTTTTGTTTTGGGAGAGTGAAGTATATAATAATGACAAGCACCCCCAAAACTTAGGCTTTTGCCTATTTCTTATTACTTTTTTATTGGGGTGCAACAAGCTCATTCACTTTTTTTTTTTTGTCTCTTTTTTAACACAATTTATTTCACTACTTCATATTTTTACTTATGGCACAATTTGTGGGAATATAGGGTGTCAAAGAAGAAGTTTCAATTTTTAGGCTCAATGACTAGGATACTTTAAAAGTCCGGGATAGAAAAGAATGGTAAGAATTGGCTATCAAAGAAATGTCTGAGTCATCTCCCTAACATGGATATCCTAACTATTTCGCCTCAAATAGCAAGCACTCATAACACATAAGTATTTATCATTTAGCATGCATAACTCAAGCAAGAAACTCCAAATAGACAGATTCTGTGAGTTTTTGGCATATCTAACTTAGGTGTTTAGATAGTTGCTTCAATTCCGTTACATTATTCCACCTTACTTCACTAGGTGTTTCTAGCAACTACAGCAATTATGATCTTTGATAGGCAATTGTGACTCAAAAAGGAAAAAAAAATTTGGTGACTCAAAATAAACACAAAAACAATCACAAAGACTTAAATAAAACATAACAAGACACAAATAAAACACTTAAACTTAAATCACACATTGTCCCCAATGTGTGCAATACTAAAAATATGGACAACTTATCGACACAACACAATGGTCATAATGGAGGTCTAGGAGGAAAATTCGAATTTGCACTAAATATGGCTCTCAAGTTCGCGCCGCGCTCGAGATTCGAAATACGGCCGCTTAGTATCGTGGCTCTTCTCGGTTACGGCCATGCGTTCGATTTTAGCCAGCAGCGACGATCGCTTCCTTTTTTTCGCTTTTTGCTCTTTTTCCTGCTTTAGCTTTCACCCACCTATCCAACAACACAAAACAAGAACCAAGACCGTGAGATCGTTTCTAAGCAAAATAACATAAAATAAAGACAGAAATTAAAATAACATAATTAAAAACATTGGGTTGCCTCCCAACAAGCTACGTCTTTAACGCCTTTTAGCCGGACGCAATTAACCTTTCCGGTGCCCATTGATCCTTCGCGAATCGCTTGCAATCCGCAGAGTTATTGTTGCAGTCTCACTTCAACTACAACAATTGCTTCAAACAAGGGCCTCAAATATACGATTATCCTCAAGTATACAAGACATGCTTGTCTTTTAGGTTCTCTCTAATGTAGGGATCGGTGAGATTCCCTACATCTTTCAACTCTGGGGTGCCTCGATGGTATTGACTTCTGTTTGGGAGTCAACTTTGATACCGGTGGTGTTTCTTCCGCAATAGGTACAAGAAAAAGATTTTCCAAGGAATCTGCAAGGTGAATAATCGATCTCTCGACTCTTCTCCTTCTCTACACCAACCGTCTTGCATTCCTCAATAGTTGGATTTGGTTCGGCTCTCAATTTGTTGTTCGTTGTTGAATATGATTGAAGTTCTCGCTATTTGCGTTTCCAACTTTTTTATGCCCGACCTTATTTCGTCCATGAACTGAGCTTGGAACCTCGTGAGACTGAGTATAGTTTCTCGTAATTCCTCCCTCTGTTCCTCTATGGTTGGCTCTCTATCATATGGACAGTAAAAATCCATATCTAAAGTGTTCCTGAACGAATCAAAGCCAACAAAAGATCACGGCACCTCGGATTTTCGTAAAAACTAAAATTAAAAATAAAAAATTGAAAACCAAATTAGAAATTAAAAATAGATAATTTGATATTGAACTATTGCCTAATCCCCGGCAACGGCGCCAAAAACTTGATGCGCGTAATATGCACACACTTTTAAACGCAAGTGCACGTTATCGTATCAAGTAGTATAGTCTTAGATAAGACCGAATATCGTCCTCTAGGATTAGGGTTCAAGTACCAACTATCTATTTTCTAGTATCTATTTGGTGAATTAATGATTGATTGTTTTGTTTATAACTAAGAATTATTAAAGACAAGTAAATATAAAGAATTACTTCAGATGTGATGAGAATAGGGCTTCTATGTATCCTCACTATCCGCTTATGCTACTTACTAATGCATTACTTATGGTGTTCTTCTTTTGGAGAAAGCAGGTTTACGAAATCGTTTTATACTCCCGTTAGGGTTATATAAACACTCAACCCCAGTATCGTTCCTTACCTAACTTTCGCTGATAAGGGTAACTCTATAGGAGGATTAAGAACAAAAACCTAGTTGACCGTCACGCACAATGCGCAAAATTAGGTTGTTAAGTCTCTCATCAACGCTACAAAACTAATTGAGGTATTTTCATCCCCAATTCAAGCCTGTCTACCCAACTTACAGCATATTCACAATCCCCCCTTTTCAGAATCTGATTAGAAATCATATAGTGATAATTAGTTGTCAATTAATTACCAAGAATTCAGCTCAATTATTGGATAGATCTCTCAATAAGAAAAACAACCATAAGCATGCATTAAATTATAGCATAAGTTTCAAGCAATTCAACATAGAAAGCCCTATAAGAGAATTAGTTCCTAGCCATAAATATGACAAGAACTAATCCCATGTTCTTCATAAAAACTGAAATAAAGTAAAAGAAAAGAAAAGAAAATTACTAAGAACGAGTCTCCAAGCCAAGCATCCAAGGGTTGTGTTGTGGAATATTTACAAGATGGATTGGTGGAAGGATGGATGTAGAATGGTGAATGGTAGAATGGAGAATGGTAGAATGGAGAATGAATCATTCTTCTAATGATGTAGAGTATTTATAGCCAAAGAATCCTTTAGGTGAAGGGTTAAGGATTTGTGTAGGTAGGAAAAGTTATTAGAATCCTTTTAGGTAAGGGTTTTAGGTAGGAAAAGGTTTCCTTTAGGTAGGAAAAGTGATCCCTTTAAGAAGGAAAGTTATCCCTTTAGGATTCTGAAACATGTCAAATTCGCCCAAAGACTTCACAATTCCTCGCGCCGCGTTCGCAGATCAGCCATACGCCTGAAATTCAGCAACTCTTCGGGACTTTCAGCACTTTGGGCGCCACAGCCAGGCCAAGGCGCCGGTGACATTTTTCTGGCGAATTTTCGTTTCGTCGTCTTTTTCTCGTCCGGACTTCTTCTGATTTTCTCTATAATTCCCGGAACTTCTTAGACTTCATTTCTTGGCCCTTTTTGTGTGCAATTCCATCTCACTTAAGCCCATTTTCTCTTCTTTTCGCCATTTCTCCATTTCTCCATTTCTGACCGCTGTGACACAAAAGAAAGGAAAACGACCCTAATACTATACTAAACATAAACAAAATGAGTAAAATACAAACTAAAAAAGACTCAAAAAGTGTATATAAAATACACCGATCAAATACCCCCAAACTTAACCTTTGCTCGCCCTCGAGCAAAGATAGAAAGAAAGAAATAAAAGACTCAAAGAACGAAAATAAAAGACTCACTGCCATTGATTACTTTTGTTGCATTTAGTGTTAACTAGAAAAACATGAAGGTTAGCAAAATAATATGCAGGAACATATAGCATGACATTTCAGCATATTAAGCTAGATATTTCGCAAACTCATATTCATCATGCTTTAATGGAAGTCAATATACTAAATCATGCATATAAATTCAAAAATCCTGTGGCATGCTTACTTGCTATTCTCCACTAATCCTGGGTATGCATAGAAGAGATCTTCAGGACTTTAAGGGTTGTAATGTAGGCTTAGGTAGGGGTTGGTAAAAATAGGCATTTAGGCTCATTTTTGTGTACCATAAGCTCTTTAGCTTTTCAGTATTTCCCTTTTCTTTTTGTTCTTTTCTTCATTTCGATTCTATCTTTCCCCTCTTTTGTTTTGGGAGAGTGAAGTATATAATAATGACAAGCACCCCCAAACTTAGGCTTTTGCCTATTTCTTATTACTTTTTTATTGGGGTGCAACAAGCTCATTCACTTTTTTTTTTTTGTCTCTTTTTTAACACAATTTATTTCACTACTTCATATTTTTACTTATGGCACAATTTGTGGGAATATAGGGTGTCAAAGAAGAAGTTTCAATTTTTAGGCTCAATGGGGCTGACTAGGGATACTTTTAAAGTCCGGGATAGAAAAGAATGGTAAGAATTGGCTATCAAAGAAATGTCTGAGTCATCTCCCTAACATGGATATCCTAACTATTTCGCCTCAAATAGCAAGCACTCATAACACATAAGTATTTATCATTTAGCATGCATAACTCAAGCAAGAAACTCCAAATAGACAGATTCTGTGAGTTTTTGGCATATCTAACTTAGGTGTTTAGATAGTTGCTTCAATTCCGTTACATTATTCCACCTTACTTCACTAGGTGTTTCTAGAAACTACAGCAATTATGATCTTTGATAGGCAATTGTGACTCAAAAAAGAAAAAAAAATTTGGTGACTCAAAATAAACACAAAAACAATCACAAAGACTTAAATAAAACATAACAAGACACAAATAAAACACCCCCAAACTTAAATCACACATTGTCCCGAATGTGTGCAATACTAAAAAAATATGGACAACTTACTGACACAACACAGCGGTCATAATGGAGGTCTAGGAGGAAAATTCGAATTTGCACTAAATATGGCTCTCAAGTTCTGGCGCCATGCTCGAGATTCAGCGCCGCTAAGATCTTGTGGCTCTTACGAGTTACACGCTGCCTCGATTTTAGCGCCCTTGACGATCGCTTTCCTTTTTTCAGCGTTTTTGCTCCTTGTTCCTCGGTTTTAGCTTTCAGTCCCCCTGTCATCCAACAACACAAAACAAGAACCCAAGACCGTGAGATCGTTTCTAAGCAAAATAACATAAAATAAAGATGTAAATTAAAATAACATAATTAAAAACATTGGGTTGCCTCCCAACAAGCGCCTTTAACGCCTTTTAGCCGGACGCAATTAACCTTTCCGGTGCCCATTGGATCCTTCTCGCGAACCGCTTGCAATCCGCAGAGTTATTGTTGCAGTCTCACTTCAACTACAACAATTGCTTCAAACAAGTGGCCTCAAATATACGATTATCCCAAGTATACAAGACATGCTTGTCTTTTAGGTTCTCTCTAATGTAGGGATCGGTGAGATTCCCTACATCTTTCAACTCTGGGGGTGCCTTGATGGTATTGACTTCTGTTTGGGAGTCAACTTTGACACCGGTGGTGTTTCTTCCGCACAGGTACAAGAAAAAGATTTTCCAAGGAATCCGAAGGTGAATAATGGATCTCTGACTCTTCTCCTTCTCTACACCAACCGCTCGCTGCATTCCTCAATAGTTGGATTTGGTTCGCCTCAATTTGTTGTTCGTTGTTGAATATGATTGCGAGTTCTCGCTATTTGCGTTTCCAACTTCTTTATGCCCGACCTTATTTCGTCCATGAATCGAGCTTGGAACTCGTGAGATCGAGTATAGTTTCTCGTAATTCCTCCTCTGTTCCTCTATGGTTGGCTCTCATCATATGGACAAGAAAATCCATATCTAAAGTGTTCTGAGCGAATCAAAGCCAACAAAAGATCACGGCACTCAGATTTTCGTAAAAACTAAAAATAAAAATAAAATTTAAAACCAAATTAGAAATTAAAAATAGATAATTTGATATTGAACTATTGCCTAATCCCCGGCAACGGCACCAAAAACTTGATGCGCGTAATATGCACACACTTTTAAACGCAAGTGCACGTTATCGTATCAAGTAGTATAGTCTTAGATAAGACCAATATCGCCCTCTGGATTAGGTTCAAGTACCAACTATCTATTTTCTAGTATCTATTTGGTGAATTAATGATTGATTGTTTTGTTTATAACTAAGAATTATTAAAGACAAGTAAATATAAAGAATTACTTGGATGTGATGAGAATAGGCTTCTATGTATCCTCACTATCCGCTATGCTACTTACTAATGCATTACTTATGGTGTTCTTCTTTGGAGAAAGCAGTTTACGAAATCGCTTTATACTCCCGTTAGGTTATATAAACACTCAACCCCAGATCGCTCCTTACCTAACTTTCACGATAAGGGTAACTCTATAGGAGGATTAAGAACAAAACCTAGTTGACCGTCACGCACAATGCGCAAAATTAGGGTTGTTAAGCCTCTCATCAACGCTTACAAAACTAATTGAGGTATTTTCATCCCCAATTCAAGCCTGTCTACCCAACTTACAGCATATTCACAATCCCCCCTTTTCAGAATCTGATTAGAAATCATATAGTGATAATTAGTTGTCAATTAATTACCAAGAATTCAGCTCAATTATTGGATAGATCTCTCAATAAGAAAAACAACCATAAGCATGCATTAAATTATAGCATAAGTTTCAAGTAATTCAACATAGAAAGCCCTATAAGAGAATTAGTTCCTAGCCATAAATATGACAAGAACTAATCCCATGTTCTTCATAAAAACTGAAATAAAGTAAAAGAAAAGAAAATTACTAAGAACGAGTCTCCAAGCCAAGCATCCAAGAGTTGTGTTGTGGAATATTTACAAGATGGATTGGTGGAAGGATGGATGTAGAATGGTGAATGGTAGAATGGAGAATGGTAGAATGGAGAATGAATCATTCTTCTAATGATGTAGAGTATTTATAGCCAAAGAATCCTTTAGGTGAAGGGTTAAGGATTTGTGTAGGTAGGAAAAGTTATTAGAATCCTTTTAGGTAAGGGTTTTTAGGTAGGAAAAGTTATCCCTTTAAGAAGGAAAAGTTATCCCTTTAGGATTCTGAAACATGTCAAATTCGCCCAAAGATTTCACAATTCTCACGCGCCATGGCCATAGATCAGCCATACCAAATTCAGCAACTCTCGACTTTCAAGACTTTGGCCGCGCGCGGTGACATTTTTTCTCGCGAATTTTCGTTTTGCCTTTTTTCGTCCGACTTAAATCGATTTCCTCTATAATTCCCGGAACTTCTTAGACTTCATTTCTTGGCCCTTTTTGTGTGCAATTCCATCTCACTTAAGCTCATTTTCTCTTCTTTTCGCCATTTCTCCATTTCTGACCGTTGTGACACAAAAGAAAGGAAAACGACCCTAATACTATACTAAACATAAACAAAATGAGTAAAATACTAACTAAAAAAGACTCAAAAAGTGTATATAAAATACACCGATCAATAAACGACGGTGTAATAATAATAGAAACATAATATTAACAAAGACATAATGCTTAATTCAAAATAAAAAGATAAAAATGCAAAAAATGATGATTAAAATGCGGTGTCCTAAAATGCTTAAAATTACAAGAAATAACTAAAACATGGGTCAAAATTGGGTGTCAATAGTTGAGGGTTGAACTGAGGTGGTTAGGTTAAAGTGGTGCTTAGGTCGATAAATCTCGTGCATTGCACGGGTTTTCATGGTTTCGTTGAGGAGCTGGGTTGTTGGATGGTTGGAAGGTGTTGGGGTGTTGGGAGTGGGCTCGGTACTGGTCTGGGCTAGTGTGTTTCTGGAAGGGAATGGATTGACAGGTAGAGGTGTAGGGTTTGGTGATGCCCCTAAATTGTTATTTTGGGAGTTTATATGATACCTCAAAATTGGATGAATTCCGTCGTCCACAAAATTATATGAATGTGAGGATGTCGCTCGAGATGTTGCAAACGGAAAGGTTGATTCATCAAAGATGACATGGCGAGAAATAATGATTTTTCCTGTTGACATATCAAAGCATTTATATCCCCTATAATTTTGTGGGTACCCCAAAAACACGCAAGGAGTAGATCGAGCTTAAAACTTATGAATAGTGATGGACGGAAACAAGGGATAACACAAACATCCAAAAACCTGTAAACTATGGGTGGCGGTTGTACAATACATGAGTAGGGGACACATTGAAGATGAGTTTACTAGGAAGAATATTTATGAGATATGTAGTCATTTGAAGAGCATGGTACCAAAAATTTGGCGGTGTGGACGAATGCACAAAGATAGAGCGAGTCATATTGTTGATTGTTCGAATATTTTGTTCAGCTTTCCCATTTTGAGAAGATGTATGTAGATAGGAAATACGGACAAACGTCCAATTTTAGTGACAAAAATTCTTAAATTGGGCATTTATAAATTACCCTCATTATCACATTAAAAACATTTAATGGTTTTGCCAAACTGAGTTTTGATAAACACGCTAAATTGTTTAAAAATGTTATAGGTTTGTGATTTTTATCCTAATGAAAAGGTACACAAAAAATTCGAAAAACCACCAAGAATAAGTAAATAGTACTTATGACCTGCATCACTTAAAATAGGTGAAGTCCAAAAATTACAATGCAAAATATCAAATGACATAACATTAGTGTAGTAGACGCAGAAAACAGAAGTTTAACATATTTTCCAAACACACATGTTTGGCAAACAAAAGAGTCCAAATGTCATTACAAGAAACCAAATTATTCTTCCTAAATTTTCTAAAAATTGGTGCTCCTGGGTGTCCCAATCTATTGTGCCATAGACTAGTAGAGGTGGCCGAAAACGTGGATGGTTTGACCCTCCTATTGGTGGAAACAGAGAGGTGATGAGATATAACTCCCCCGTGCTATTACATCTCATGAGCGGCATCCCCGTCTGAAAATCCTTCATAGAAAAACCAAATAGATCAAAATTCATAGAAACATTATTGTCAAATGTAAACGTATAACATAGACCAAATTTTTAATCAATTGTGGTGCATGTAAGATATTTTTCAAGTGTAAACGTGGATAGGGAGATGGTAGTGTTACCTGACCAATACCACGAATTGAATTTCGTGCCCACTGCCGACAACAATATTTTTATTACCGTTCGTATTAAAATAAGACGAAAGAGTACCTTGAGATGTCGTCATGTGTGATGTAGCCCATGTATCCATGTACCACGATTCATCTGGAATATTTAGATTCATGTGACTCGTGTCTTGTTCAATATTTGTGGGTGCATATCCGACATACAATGGTTCCTGAGCTGCAAATGCATGATATGGATGAGATCCGAGAATATCGGGTTGGCAATTTGAAGAAGGAGGAGGTCGGGAATGGACATGGCGGGCCAGCCCACGGTGGGTACTTCCCCACGCAGAATCGCCGTGGAACCGTCGTCATCGCTAGTTTGCCACCGTCCGAGCCGGGCCGCTACGTGGTGGTTTGGCCCCCGTCCACGTCCCTTTCCACTATTATTTTTCCCTTTATTGTTTTGGTTTGAACACCGTTTTTTTACCATTATTAGAACGGTTTCCGTGGCCCCTTGAACCATAATTTTGGGGCTCCAAATCAGTGGAAGAAGAGGTGGTGGAGACGAGAGCGGTTCCGGCGGTGGTTGCTCCCGAGGATGTCTGCTTTGCTTTCCGTGTTTCCTTGAGGATTAAACTTGAACGGGCCACGTAAAAGGGAGGTAATGGATTGCTTTGCTGAATGAACGTAGCAACACCATCATATTACTCATTCAATCCCGCAATCAATTGAAGTACCAACCTTTGATCTGTCATGGGCAAACCAACGTTGGACAGTTGGTCCGCAACTACTTTTAATTCTTGACAATAGGCTGAGATGTTGGGAAAATCATCCAATTTAATATTTATAAATCGGTGTTCAAGATAATGGCCCTAGACATTTTGTTATCTTGAAAAATATTTTCTAATCTTTCCCACTCCTTTTGAGCCGTATAATTGAGTTGTAAGATGGTATGAAGAAGATCTTCGAAATAGTGCCATAAATGTAAAATTCGGAAAAATAATAATAATATATAGTTGTGGTTGAGTTAATAAAAATATATATATATATAAGAAAACAAGGAATAAATTGCATGGGATAGAGTTAGTGTTAAAGTTGGATAAATAGATAGATAAAATGAAAAAAAAAAAAAAAGAAGTGAAAGATGCATGCAAAGACGTCCCTTCCTTCTCTCCCCTTTTCATTTCCCCTCCAACTCTTGTCATTCCACCTCTCATATGTTATAGAAAACTCTTCTACTTATACATTGTATTTACACACAAACAAAGTACCTAGCACAAAGAATAGAAAATCAGAAAAAAACAAGTGAAAAGAAGTGGAAAAAATCTGGAGAAAATACCAAGAGGGCAAGAAGAACAAGAATCAAAATACTAGAGAGTAAGGATAATTTTAGCAACCACACAACAATAATCTTCACACTTACAAGGTGAGTTTTCTCACTCAGAAATTATTGGTAACATCCTTTATTTTAAGTTCAATACATGTTAGAATAAGAATTGAGTGTTGAAAAGAAATATTGAACTTTTGATTGTTTAGACAACTAGTTGCGTCATGAACTTTACAAACTGTTCTCACTGAGTTATAATTGTTAGAATTTGATGAAATTCGGAAGAGTGGTACACCTCTCTAATATGATCATATAGAACCAAAAATGAGGTAAAATGGACATACGGTTTGAAAGTTATCATAGTTCAAAGTTCCTGCCTTAGATTTGGCCGAAATTCGGAAAGGCATAATTACGGACTGTTTTTATTGAGTTTTACTTATTAGAATTATATGAAAATTTACATGGTTGTAAATATCTCTGTTACGGACAGATATAGATAAAGATTTATTAAAACGGACTTACGAGTTGAGAGTTATTGTAATTTGAAGTTGCTGCCTCAGATTCATCGGAATCCAGAAGGGCAGGACGTTGAAACGTAAAACTGTACTAATATGTGGGGAATATGAAAATTGTTGCTAAATGAAAGTTCTAGATCTCTCTGTTTTGGACATTTTGAGACCTTACGGGGGTCTATCCGATTTACGGATTGAGAGTTATCGCTGTTTAAAGTTTCTGCCTTGGATCTATCGAGATCCAGTAAGGGCAGCGAATAAAAGTGTAAAACTGTACCAAATGGTACAGAATATGAAAGGATGGTTTACATGGAGACGTGTATCTCTCTGTTCTCATCGTTTTGAGATTTTATGGGGCTTGAACGGGTTTACAGATTAGGAGTTATGACTATTCTAAGATTGGGTTATGTTTAATAAAAATTCTGCCGAAACAAATCTCATATGACTGTTTTGAGGATAAATTTGTGTTAGTTACCCAAAGTAGTTTTAAATGAAATTTGGTACAGTGAAAGATCCCCGTCTTACCTTAGTTTCCGCTTGAGAAACACCTTAGTTGGAGTTATGGTTAAAAAGTTATAATCGTTACAAGTATGAATGACAGAATGTTGGGAAAGAAAATATTATTTATTCGATCTTCTGAAAAATATGAAAAGTGAATACGTGTTCACATAAATATATAAATATAAACATAATGGATCGGGTTGCACGCCTCAACAAAACGTAAAGTGAATACGTGTTCACAAATACGTAAATATAATGGATCGGGTTGCACGCCGCAACAAAACGTAAAGTGAATACGCGTTCACAAATACGTAAACATAATGGATCGGGTTGCACGCCGCAACAAAAACGTAAAGTGAATACGTGTCACAAATACGTAAATATAATGGATCGGGTTGCACGCCGCAACAAATATGAAAGATGAATACATGTTCACCTATATATAAATATGAAAAGTGAATACGCGTTCACAAATATATAAATGTAATAAACATATGGAAATGCAGGGGAATGTCTTAACGTATAATACGAGATAAAATGAAGTGTTAGTTAAACCGAGAATTTCCTATGAGGAGTTGTTGCATATTTAAAAGTGTTGTAACCTGATATGTTTTTGCAATATGCTTATTACGTTATAATGTGATTGCACTTGGAATATTGTGGTGTTACTTTGAATTGCAGGGTAAGGTTCTCACTCAGCCCCAGATGGTAGGGCTGACTCTTTATTTAACATGTTTCAGGAAAGCGTGATAGAGGAAAGGCTCCACGCCAAGGCTAGCGATCGTCCCGCAGCCTCTTGTCATACCAAGTCCATTGCTTCGGGCTTGGTACTGCCAGTTCGTAATGTCGCCCAGTGTCTCGGAAAATGCCCGTGTGGAATGGTCTCCCTTCCAACTTAGAATAATCTTTGTCAGTATGTCTATGTAGAAACAATATTTGCACGAGCATGGGCTCGCGTTATGTTTTTAATAGAGTCATAAACAGATTTATTTTTATTGTTATTTTTATTAATAGCTCCGTATTTGAATATAAGTTCAAATTTCTAAATAAAGAGAATTAAATGGTGCTCCTGGTGGGAAATAATTGTCCAGGTGCCATCACGCCCTAAGTAAAGACTTAGGAAAAATTTGGGGCGTGACAATAAATCCATTGAAGGACTATAGCATCTAAGGGAGACCATAATTTCTTATCCACTGTAGTGGTTTTCGATGGTGACTCGGAAGGATACTATGGTCAATGATCTCATAGGCGCGACAGTGAATTTTGAATAGTTCTGCCTATGAGGTATACTGCCCTTTCTCCATTTCAAGAGTAATGAAGATTAAGTTTTTGACGTTATTAACGGCAAGAGCGGGATGAAAGATTTGTTTTTCGATCATAGTTTCTACTTCAAACTAAAAGAAAAGAAGAAGAGAATGATGGTGTGATGAAAGTATATTGAAGACCCCTAAATTTTGGGAGATTAATAACACCTAGCCGAGTAGGGAATTGTATAGTTACGGATAAGATGCAATTTTGTGTTAGGGTGCAGAAAATGTTTTAGGTTTAGGATTCTTTGGGATGACTAAACCTAGTAGTGGCCGAAAATATGAGTAGAAGAAATCGATTAGGAGAAGGGAAAAGAAGAGGTTTAGGAAAAGGATCTTTTAGACTCTTGATACCATGTAGGAAAATATTTCTTGATTAATATTATTCTCAATATAAAAATATATATACAATCATCCTATGTAAGAATAATGAAAGACTAATCTACCTTACCTAAAATAAGAGATATTAATTACAATATATTACATAATATCAATTATAATAAAGGAGAGGTAATTATATGCCCATAATTACCTCTAACACTTAACTCTAGCATAGCAGCAATTAATGCCACTGTACTAAAATATCCTTAACACTAGTAGCTAGTGTTGGAAATTTATTAACGTGATTTAAAGTTAATTCTATTATTTATTACTCGAATAATTGGGGCCCCGCACGTCGGAAACATCGTTTCCACACACGTTGTACTAAGGATCGTAAATTTCCTTAGTGAAGAGATATTGGTACGTAAATAAAATGATTGAGACATGAAATGATAGACGGTTGTTGGCCAAATGACGAGTATTTCACGTTGGTAAAAGAAGGAAGAAGTGTACGACGTGTAAAGATGAAACGAGTCAGAAATCACTGTGAAGGGCCGTGGCGCAGCACCGTCAGAGCCGCGACGCTAAATGGCTAGTTGGTCACTAGAGCTCAGGCGCCGCGGCGCCTCCCAGGCAGATCCACGGTACTTCACTAGCAGTGAGGTCGACGGAAGACGAAAAGTTTCTAACTTTTGGGCTGGTTTGGAGCATTGATCCTCCATTACTTGGCACTTGAATTCAACCATTATTTGGCTGAATTATAACCTCTCAATAATTGTCATTACATGGCTATTGAAAGTCATTACTTGGCAAGTTGGGAGGTCATCTTCATTACACTATAAATTGAGGCCTTTGACTCAATTGGAAGGGCACACAAACTTTAGATTTTTTATCTTCCTCTCTAGCTTTCTTTCACACACTCAAAGACTCTTCTTTTAGTAAACATTTGAGTATCCTTTGCTCACTTGTTTGTTGTTGTTTTATCTTGGGAGACAAGTTGCCAATTATAGTAAAAGGATATATACAGGGCAATATTGTCTTAATGACAGAGTGAATATCACTCGACTCATTAAACTTCTTGTTCTTTGTTCTCATTTTCAGATTGTAATTTTTGTAATAGTTACTTACATTCTTGTTCATCACATTATTGTAATTGTTATACTCACAATTTACTCACAATCTTAAGACAATATTCTCTGTATGTGACCACAAAGATGACTGGAGGCGAACAATTTATTGCTCAACCTCCATCGTTGCTCAAGGCACACCTAGTGCCTTCCCTATTATTGCACAAGGCTCAACCAACGCATTTGCCACTGCTCAAGGGAACACTACCATTTCTCCTCCCGCTGGATTCCACCATGAGCGCCCATAGAAGTTCATGGGCACTAATTTCAATAGATGGCAGCAGAATTTTACTGTTATGGAAATGTCTCGTTTCCTAACAGAAGATCCTCCACAAGCTGGAAATGAAACGGACCCTAAGCCAAATGAAACGGCTGGAGGGGGCCAAGGTATCCATGTCGTTAATGACGTGAAGATGGTTCATGATGCATGGAGTCATAGTGACTTCATCTGCATGAACTATATTTTGAACTATTTGTCCGACCCTCTCTACACAGTGTATTACACCGTTGGCACTGCCAAAAAGTTGCGGGATAAACTGCAGAAAAATTACAACGCACAAGATGCGGGTACTAAGAAGTTCATCATTGGGAAATTTCTAAAATTTCAAATGGTGGATGGCAAAACAGTGATGTCCCAAGTTCAGGAATTTCAAATGATTCTACATCACCTGAATTTGGAAGGAATGAAACCAAATGAGCAATTTCTGATTACCTCATTATTTGAGAAGTTACCTCCTTCGTGGAATGAGTTTATGAGTAACTTAAAACACAAGACAAAGGAGATGATCTTTGAGGAACTTATTATCAAACTCCAAATTTAGAAGGATAATAAGAAGGACATGCCAAACGAGAAGCAACCCGTTGAGGCTAAGGCAAATCTAGCGGAGGCCAAAGGGAACACAAGCAAAAAAGCGCAAGTTCCAGAAAGATGGTAAGGCCCCAACAACAGAGAAGTTTAAGGGGAAATTTCATCACTGTGGGAAACCTGGTCACATGATCAAGGATTGCTGCAAACTCAAGAATGAGAATAAAGATAAATTCAAGGGCAAGGCTAAGACTAACATCGTCGAAGACACACTTCTTGACGATATGATTGAGGAGTTTTCATCGGTGGTACTTGAAGCAAATCTCGTTGAGAATCCTATGAAGTGGTGGATGGACACGGGGCTACCCGTCACATCTGTTTCAACAGAGAGGCCTTCTCCACATATACACCAGTCACAGATAAGAAGTTGTTCATGAGCGACAACGCTTCCTCTGAGGTTCTGGGGGTAAGAAAGTTAATCCTGAAGATGACTTCCGAAAAGGAGCACTCTGAAAGAGGTGATGCATGTCCCGAAAATTAGAAGAAATTAAATTTCTAGACCTTTATTTGTGAATACTGGTTTTAGGCTAGTGTTTGAGTCCAATAAATTTGTAATCACTAAGAATGAAACTTTTGTAGGAAATTTCTTTGTCTGTGAAGGCCTCTTTAAAGTTAATGCCTCATCTGTAATGCCTTCTATTAATAAATTTGAGTATTCTTCTTATTTGCTTGAGTCGTCTAATTTATAGCATCATATATTAGGACATGTAAACTATCAATTGTTGTGATATTTCTCTATGTTTACGCAAGTGTACGTATCATTCAAGTAATAAAGATCTGTAAGACCGAGTTATCGTCCACAGAGACTGGTTTGTCAAGTACCGATTATCTAATCTATAGTATCTATTTGGTTGACGTTCTTTAGTTTGAATTTATGACTAAGACTAAAATTATAGTAAAGTGCAGGAATTAAACTAAGAATGATAATAATTTTGTTTTAAACAGTTATGAAGGAATAAGGCTTCCAATCTCCTCAACTATCCACACTTTCACGTGTTAATGCAATTCTGATGATTCTTCTTCTTATTAAAATAGCTGGTTAACTAATCTGTCATAATATTCCGGTTAGGACATACAAGAGCTCAACCTTGTGCAGAAACTTTCAATATTTCTATGATAGATTTTACCACACAGGAAGATTAACCTTAAATACTACACAAGTATCGGGATACTTTCGTCCACGATTTTAATCTATGTCTAGACAATTACAGCATATTCAAATATTTCCTCTCGGATATCGATTCGAAATCATATAAGTTATGATAATTAATGACCAATTAATTATCAAGCAATCATAACAATATTGAATAGATCTTAAATTGCTGAAGAAGAAATCAATAACTATGCATTAACTATATGAAAGAGTTTCAAGAAGATTCTACGGAAAACCCTACTAAAGTAATTAGCTCCTAAACATTATCATGTCAAGAACTAATTTACAATCCAACATAAACTGAAATAAAATAAGGAAAAAAAAAGAACTTGAACAGTGAGATGTCTCTAATCTTGCTCCTGCCTCCTTCTTTGACTCCACAAAATATGATATCAAGTATAGAATAATCCCTAGGTTTTATAGATGTAAAAATAACGTTTCGGACCCTTTTGCCCTTCGAAATTCGGCCCAGAACCTTAAATTTTTGCCTCGGTGCCGTGGCCCTGCTGGCTGGCGCCGCGGCACCGGAAATCCTGCAGCCAAATCAGAGTACGTAGTAGTTTAGGCGTCGCGGCGCCGGAGACGTCCTCTTTCGATTTTCATCGTTTTGATCTCCGGACTTCTTAGATTTCTTTCGTGCTTCTCGGGACTTCTTAGGCTTTATTTCTTGGACTTTTATTGTGCAATTTCATCCTCAATTATGTATTCCTCCTTTATGATCGTTGTGACTCAAAAGAAAGACAAACAAACCTAATACTATACTAAACACAAAATAAATGAGTAAAATACTAACTAATATGACTCAAAAAAGTGTACCAAAATACACTCAACAAACACCCCTAAACTTACACTTTACTCGCCCTCGAGTAAAGCACTAAACAAAAACAAAATCAAAATCAAATAAAAGACTCAATGAAATGGATCAAGTTGCTATAGCAATGATTCCTCAAATTATGGATGAAACTTGAGATAATATGTTAGAACATACATAGCATGAATAATTAGCAATCTAGAATTTCAAGTTAGATAATTCACATATTCAATTTTATCATAATCACTGGAATACAAACACCTAACCTATGCATGTCAATTTCATTCCATCTTTCCCAAAATGCTATAGACATGTTTACTTGTTATTCTCCACTAATCATAGACATACACATTAAAGATCATCAGGACTTTAGAGGGTTGTAATGTAGGCTTAGGTAGGGATAGGTAAAAATGGGCATTTAGGCTCAATTATGTACCATAACCATTTTTCATTCAACTTTTTTTCTTTTTTTTTTGACTTTCTCCTTGGTCTCATACCTATTTTCTTCTCTATTTTCTTTTGAGAGAATGAGACACATTATACATAACAAGCACCCCCAAACTTAGGCTTTTGCATATTTTTCATTGGGGTGCATTAAAATTTTACTCTCTTTTTATTGCTTTTTCAACACTTTCCATCCCAATATTTTTCAATCATCACTTATGGCACAACAAGGGAATCATAGGGTGTCAAACAAATATATTATTTAAGCTCAAAAAGGCTGACTAGTGATACAATTTATGTCAGGGTAGGTAATGAATGGTCAGAAGAGCTAACGAAGAAATTCCTGAATCATCTCCCTAAACATGTACATCTTAACTATTTCGCCTCAAATAACAAGCAAACAGATTTTCTAGACATTTTCAACCTTTCTTTCCATAATTAACAACACATAGGCTAAGCATAAATATCCAAATAATTTTAGAATATCTAACTTAAGCACACAAATATTTGCTTTTAATTTCATTATATTATTCCACTTTATCCACTCAATATCTTTAGCAACTACAATGCCACGCCCTTTTTCGACCGCGACATTATTTTTTAGCGAACCCTGCTTAAATAAAAAACGTTAGAAAATAAAATCTTAAAAAAGGGTGCTAAAATGCTAAAAGTGCCAAAAGGTTAAAGGGTCCTAAAGAGGTGCTAGAATGCTAAAAGTGCTAGAAGGGTTCGCGGAGTCGCCACCTAATTAGTTTGGGTGAATTAGGACACCCAAGTGTCAACTAGGTAAAGTCAACACTAACTCCATTAAATGGTCTGCAAAACTTAATGAGATTCTGGGCAAGGGTTCTTTATTATCCTAAAGGGAAGGGGTTAGGAATCCTTTAAGATCTGTTAACTTACGGTTGTCAATTCAAACCTAGGTTAATTATTATGATAAGAAAATGCATGCTTAGAAAAGTATTTGAATAAAAAAAAGAATGTTGCAAGTGTTTTATATAAAGTAAGGAAAAAAATGTGTTCTTTGATGACATAAAAGGTTTATGGTTTTATAAAGTAGAATTAATTTTGGATGAAAATATATGTTCATAAGATACTTAAAGAACATATAAATTTGTTATATTAGATAAGATATATATTGCATAGTATGGTGCAAAGGTACTAATGCAAGAATCAGTTTCTTTGACAAAAAATGCGTTTAGGTAAGTAGGCATGACATAATTTATAAAACATAGTATAAAGTTCCAAAATATGTATTCATGTTGTTTATAAAATACTCTTTTTGGCAATGGAAAATAAAGGGAAAGTTAGTTATTTATGAATTTGCTTTATTAATTATGCAAAAATGTAGTTTAGTTTTTAATTACTCTCTTTGCAATGATAAAAAATATTCCGACATGCATGACAAATCCTAAATAAGTAACTAGGGAAAGGGGCCAAATTTCTAATACTCAATTATCTTCTAATTTATTGATTGAAGGTCTAACTATTCTAAGTGTTCTGCTAATTAATGTAGCGTTGGACAAATAATTACAACAAATAAATGGGGGCGGAAGGAATTAATAAAAGGACTCGAGGAATGGCGAAGGCATTTCGCCTATGGCTTGGAATTTCTGATGCGGAGAGGATGAAGCACATAAATGCGGGTCTTCGTGAGTTGCGACGAGTCTCGCCATGAGACTCTTCATTTTTGCTCCGATGCATTTCATGTAAATAAAGAAGAAGATAAGGATTAGTATATGTTATGAAGCTCATCAAGTAATAAGTAATTATTGATGTAAAATTAAACACATGAATCATTTTATTTTAACAGTCCGAGAGGCAAACAGGTTTCCCAAATAGCAGTCAGACAACTTTAAACAAACTGACCAAAACTATCTTAGCATACCCATAACCAATTAAATACACGATGATATTCCTACTTAAAAAGTGCAGATCCCAGAACTCCACTGAATGCATATTCCAATCTTTTTTTTTAAAAAGGAAGTTTTAGTCTGCCCACAATAACTTAAAAAATCATAATAAGCAGGGTATGCGAAGGATACTTAAGATGTATTTAAGAACATACGGAGGTATACGACCCTGATATACAACTGATGCATACTAAAGTATGTATACCCTGTATACTTCAAAAATATATCATTGCAGGTACACAAAAATAGCAGGCTACAGGGAGATGACCAGTTGGAAAATATATCAATTTATGAGGCTTTGAATACCAGATACATCAGTTCTGGGTTCCATACTAACGCACAATACACTTTCATTCAAGCAAATTAATATTGATACATAATCGATTCAAGACAAGTAAAAAAAATGAACTTAAGGATCCCATCCCATAATCTTACTAACAACGACATTGAACACGGAAGGTTGTGTTTATCAAACCATATCCCGCGACACATCACTCCGACAGTTCATCCCAAATCAAATATACCCCAAATCAATTTATATTAACCAAATAAATCATACAGATCTATATTCTAACATTACTAATTATAACACTTCACTACCACGTAATTAACGTAAGCAAACAGAATAATATATAGCAAAAATAAGTAAAAGAAGATATGTGTTGCGGACCTTTTTTGGGTAGCGAACCGAGGCAGCGTATCAAGTCGTCGATCCACTCGGAGGGTTTATTGCGATGCGATTAAAAGAAAGACAGTGGCTTGGGTCGATTAGAATTGCGATTTTGTGCTCTCAAAAAGTAGGGACTTTTAGAGACATCAATTACTTGGTATTTTGCTAATTCTTCATTGATTTGCGAGATGATTATTGTCGACTGACTCCTCCACTGCTAAGATTTATGGGGTTTCTATTGTGTGTCTATACTGTGTTTACTACTGGGTTTTCTGATTGAATCTGGGATGCCCTTCTTGTGCAGATCGACCTCCTTTATATAGTAATAATTTAGGGTTCCAATTTTGGTAAATTTGGGGAAGATTTTAGGGCTAATTTTATATGGTTTTTGGTGCGATTTTGGGTGCTGATTTGGTGTTATTTCAGTACTATTCTTAGGGCTGATTTGGTGTTATTATGGTAAGTGAACGTTGGGGAGAGGTTCGGCTAGTGTTGGTAGGGAGATGAGAGATTTAGGTTTAGGTTAGTCTTTTTTTTTAGGGTTTTTTAGTGAGGGGGAAGGATGAAGAAAGGTATGGGGTCTGGTGGGCTTTAGGTAAATATAGGAAATGGACCGCGGGTTGGGGAGTTGGGCTGGGCGAAAATAGGTTGGTTTTTTGGGTATGGGTATTTAATTGGGTATTAGTTTTAGGAGTTAGTTTTAGGTAAAAATTAATTAATGAGAAATAAATGAGGTTTAAATTATTATTAAATTATTTAAATGCTAAATGCGGATATTATATTTAAGGATTGCTTAATGCTTTTATAAATGCTACGCTATTATTTAAAAACTCATTTATTTAAATTATCTTAATATGACTTTAGGTGCTTTATTAATTTTAGCTTGGGTTTAAATTATTACAATAATTATGGAATTGCTTTGCGTATTAATAAATGCGACTATGCTATTTGACACGACGTCATTGCTAAATTATTTATTTATTTACGTATTTATTGTTATTAAAATTATTAAGAATTAATGGAGATAGAATAGGGCTTAAAATTGATAAATGCGGGCGCGAGACTCCAAGTGTTTAATATTCTACGTAAGACGCGATGTCATTATTAAATTGCATATTTGTGTCAGCATTAATGTTTTATTGTCGCGTTTTATTACTATAAAAATTGTAAAAAATTATTTTGAAAAAATTAGTGTAATTTTATAGTTAACGGTTGGGCGAGAGGGTCAAAATTGGGTGTCAACAACTTGTCCCTCTTTGTATGGAGATGATGAAAGAGTCTTCGGACAAAGACGTTGACTTATAGCCAATTTTGTCTCGATCCTCAGAAAAAATGTT
The DNA here is from genome assembly GCA_029844215.1 of Przewalskia tangutica. Classification (NCBI taxonomy): domain Eukaryota; kingdom Viridiplantae; phylum Streptophyta; class Magnoliopsida; order Solanales; family Solanaceae; genus Przewalskia; species Przewalskia tangutica. The sequence goes on from CM056734.1 coordinate 87,529,116, forward strand.
GGGCAATTAAGACAAGGCTGACGCAAAATTCAAAATCTGTCTCAGTGTCGAGTTATGACGACACTGGGCTACCATGGTCAAACGTCAAGGCGGCCTAACGCGGACTCAAAATTTGTCCCAGTGTCGAGTTATGATGACACTGGGCTACCATGGCCGAAACACCAAGGCGGGCTAATGCGGACTCAGAATTTGTCTCAGTGTCGAGTTATGACGACACTGGATCGACGTGATGTTAAAATAAAAATAAACTAGCTTGAACCTAGGGGTGTACCGGTATCGACTTATGATGATACTGGGCTTGTTGGTGATGTGGAGTGAGTGGACCGACGCTTGAGGCCGCTTCTGTCATTCGTTAGGAAAGTTGGCCCCCCAACAAATTGCCCTGTCATTTGAAGAGAAAAACCACGCCAGGCTCTCCCGCTCTGCATGCTAAGACTTAAGCAAACGGTTAGTGCATAACTGTTACGTCAAAATGATAGCACATGAATTTATTGACAATGTAACTGTGTGAGTAGAAAATATTATCCTGTAAAAATGTGATGCCTGCTGCAAATGCTGTGATTTCGCCCTTGCACGGACGTGTTGCGATTATGAATGCGGATATGTTGTCCTTGCATAGGCGTGTTGCAACTGCTCCTTTAGATTGAAGCTCTGTAGACTAAAGCTCAAGAAAAAGTTAGTGCGTAACTGCTAAGATAGAATAATAAAGCATGAATATATAAGGAAATGCAATTTTGAGAGTAGAGAAATCGCTCTTGCGTAGATGCGATATGCTGATGACGTCGTCTTTGGACGTGGAGTCGTATGGGCGTCGCTTTCGGACTCGGTGTCGTTTTCGGATTCGGCGTCGTTTTCAGACTCGGCGTCGTTTTCGGACTCGGCGTCGTTTTCGGACTCGGCGTCGTTTTTGGACTCGGCGTCGTTTTCGGACTTGACGTCGTTTTCGGACTTGTTGTGCTGATGACGTCGTTGCCTGGATGTGTTGCACTGATAACGTCGTTGCTTGGACATGTTGCGCTGATGACGTCGTTGCCTGGACGTGTTGTTCTGGTAACGTCATTACCTGGACGTGTTGCGCTGATGACGGCGTTGCCTGGACGTGTTGCGGCTGGCGTCGTTGCGTAGATGTAGTGCTGCTGGCGTCGTTGCATAGACGTGATGCTGATGACATCATTACCTAGACGTATTGCTGCTGGCGTCGTTGCGTAGACGCAATGCTGATGACGTCGTTGCCTGGACGTATTGCTGCTGGCGTCGTTGCGTAGACGCAATGCTGATGACGTCGTTGCCTGGACGTGTTGATGCTGACGTCGTTGCCTAGACGTATTGTTGCTGGCGTCGTTGCGTAGACGTAATATTGATGGCGTCGTTGCGTAGATGTGATGCTGATGACGTCGTTGCCTGGACGTGTTCGACGTCGTTTCCTGGCGATATTCTTTTGGCGTCGTTGCGTAGACGTAATGCTGATGGCGTCGTTTTCGGACTCGGCGTCGTTTTCGGACTCGGCGTCGTTTTCGGACTCGGCGTCGTTTTCGGACTCGGCGTCGTTTTCGGACTCGGCGTCGTTTTTGGACTTGGCGTCGTTTTCGGACTTGACGTCGTTTTCGGACTTGTTGTGCTGATGACGTCGTTGCCTGGATGTGTTGCACTGATAACGTCGTTGCCTGGACATGTTGCGATAGCGTCGCCGTTACTGGACGTGTTGTTCTGGTAACGTCATTACCTGGACGTGTTGCGTTGATGACGGCGTTGCCTGGACGTGTTGCGGCTGGCGTCGTTGCGTAGATGTAGTGCTGCTGGCGTCGTTGCATAGACGTGATGCTGATGACATCATTACCTAGACGTATTGCTGCTGGCGTCGTTGCGTAGACGCAATGCTGATGATGTCGTTGCCTGGACGTATTGATGTTGGCGTCGTTGCGTAGACGCAATATTGATGACGTCGTTGCCTGGACGTGTTGATGCTGACGTCGTTGCCTAGACGTATTGTTGCTGGCTTGATTGCGTAGACGTAATGTTGATGGCGTCGTTGCGTAGACGTGATGCTGATGACGTCATTGCACGGGCCGACGCTTGGCGTCGTTGCCTAGGCGTATTCTTCGGGCGTCGTTGCGTGACGTACGCCGATGGCGTCGGCGTAGACATAATGCTGATAACGCCGTTGCTGACGCACGCCGATGACATCGCGTGCTGGACGTATAATGCCGACGGCGTCGCTGGATGTATTCTTCTTTGGCGTCGTTGCGTAGACGCACGCCGATGTCGTTGCTTGGACGTGTTGATGCTGACGTCGTTGCCTAGACGTATTACTGCTGGCGTCATTGCGTGGACGTAATGTTGATGGCGTCGTTGCGTAGATGTGATGTTGATGACGTCGTTGTCTGGACGTGTTGCTGCTGACGTCGTTGCCTAGACGTATTGTTGATGGCGTCATTGCGTAGACATAATGCTGATAATGTCGTTGCCTGGACGTATTGATGATGCTCTTGTAGAATATATGCTCCTGCAAGCTAATCTTGAGAAAAATTAGTGTATAACTTGTTAAAACAAAATGATAAATATATGAGAAATGCAATTATGTGGGTAGAGATGTCGTCCCTGATATGCAAGATGATGTGAATACTGAGATGTTGTCCTTGCACGAACATGCTAAATGCTGCAACTGGCGAATTGCCATGATGTCTTTGTTGTGTGTGATGCGTGGGTTGCAAATTTGACTTTATGCCCGAGCTGATGTGCTAGACTTTAGTTTTAGGTAAAAATTAATTAATGGGAAATAAATGAGGTTTAAATTATTATTAAATTATTTAAATGCTAAATGCGAATATTATATTTAAGGATTGCTTAATGCTTTTATAAATGCTACGCTATTATTTAAAATCTCATTTATTTAAATTATCTTAATATGACTTTAGGTGCTTTATTAATTTTAGCTTGGGTTTAAATTATTACAATAATTATGGAATTGCTTTGCGTATTAATAAATGCGACTATGCTATTTGACACGACGTCATTGCTAAATTATTTATTTATTTACGTATTTATTGTTATTAAAATTATTAAGAATTAATGGAGATAAAATAGGGCTTAAAATTGATAAATGCGGGCGCGAGACTCAAAGTGCTTAATATTCTACATAAGACGCGGTGCCATTATTAAATTACTTATTTGTGTCTGCATTAATGTTTTATTGTCGCGTTTTATTACTATAAAAATTGTAAAAAATTATTTTGAAAAAATTAGTGTAATTTTATAGTTAACGGTTGGGCGAGAGGGTCAAAATTGGGTGTCAACATACAACATACATGATCCATAAAAAAATGACTCACAAAAACACATAAAACAGACTAAACAAAATCAAAAAGACTCAAAAACAACATAAAAACAAAGTAAGACCCCCCCCCCCCCAAAATTAATAGACTCATTGTCCCCAATGTGTGAAGACCAAAACAATAAAGGGACAACTTACTGACATAACACAGCGATCATAACGGAGGTCTGGGAGGAAATTCTTAAAATTGCACAAAGATCCGGGATCTCTCAAATTCGACGTCGTGTTCTCGCATTTTGGCGCCACTACACATGACGGAATCTACGCCAATATTTCCTTTTTTCAGCATTTTTGTCCCCTATTCCACTCGGGGTCAGTTCCTAGTCCACTTTCCATCCAAAAACACTAAACATACCAGATCGTGAGACTATTCAAGACAAAATAAAATAAATTAAAACAAAAATTGAAATGACATAATTAAAACATTGGGTTGCCTCCAAAGTAGCGCTGTCTTTAACGTCTTTTAGCTGGACACTGTTTTCTTACTCTAAAGGGGGTAGAGTATCCCCTCCTCCTATCCATTTCAACATCATTCTCTTTCTCTTCCTCCTCTTCTTTTTCACAGGGCTAGGTTCAGAAGGGTTCACCCCTTGGACATCATCTGCAGATTCAGACTTCTTACCATCAAGTTCTTCACCTTGCTTCAATGTTACCCCATGAGCATCATTAGTAGTGAGGCTTTTCTCAGTGACACCCTTGTCAGCTATCCCAATGACAAATCATCTATCATTTATTTGAGGTTCAGTGGGTGGTCTGCCAACTTTGAATATCATTTCCTCACCTTGGACTCTGAGATTTAACTCCCTCTTTTCAACATCAATGAGGGCTCTCCCTGTGTCTAGGAATGTTCTCCCAAGGATCATTGGTATATTCTAACACGACACGACCCCGGGACCGCGACTGGTGCCCTACCTGGGCACCCTTACAGGTAAACATCAGAGAAAAATCAGCGGAACATACATGAAACTTATAAATAAAACATCGGAAGTAATACAACAGGTTAGCCGATAGGGCTACCTTCCAGTACATATATAAAAACAACCGAAGCAGTTGCCTCCTTTCTTTTACAAACTGACCCACAATATGTGACTACGCACCTCAAGAGTGTTAACATAACCATCGTGGCGGGACAAGGCCCCGCCGCACTTGAATATACATAGCCATGACAACTCCGAACATTGGAGCCATCTCAAAATGTTGAACCAGATCCTAAGCTCGCGGATCCATAATCGTAGTACCTAAACTGCGGACATTTAACGCAGCCTCAAGGGGTCGCATAACAAAAATTTAATATGGAACAGAAATAACGTCAAAGAAATGATCATAATCAGATAAAAGAATGACAAGGACAAGTATAAAAATACATACTGATCCTCGCCGTGTCATTACCACTTATGAACTTAATTTCACATCAATATCTTTTTCCATTCCATTAAGAGTTATAGTCATATCTTACGTACTTACTTAGGAGAAGTCATTAAGTTCATTTCTATCTAACTTACTTATCTTTCATAACATAGTCCCGCCACTCACGAGGGACACATATACTACCCGACCCAAACTGGGACGCGATCAGTCACACCAATATCAAAGCATGCCCGCGGAATCCCCCATCACTGTCGACAGCTAAAAGTGTAAAACATAACCATGGGTCCCACGCCCATAAAATCAATCAAAACAGGTGGTATAACGTCTGGGGGCTTGCCCCTCATTTATACTCTTACCCTGGAGAAGGTGGTAAAGCAGGGGGTATAACGTCTTGGGGCTTGCCCCTCATTTATACTTTTACCCTGGAGAAGGTGGTATAACATCTTGGGGCTTGCACCTCATTTATACTCTTACCCTACCTCGACCGGTCGTCAAATAACACATAAAGCAGGTGGTACAGCGTCTTGGGGATTTACCCCTCACTTATACTCTTACCCTGGAGAAGGTGGTATAACGTCTTGGGGCTTGCCCCTCATTTATACTCTTACCCTAACTCAACCGGCCATCATACATAACATAAGCACTACCGACTTATCATACATAACATAAGCACTACCGGCTTATCATACATAATATAAGCAAGTTAAGAAATCCCCTAACTTCTTATTAGCTTGTTCATATACACTCTCATTTTTGTTTACTTAAGACACTAACATGTCATTATAAAATCCGGGAATTTAACCCAACGTACTACGTGCCTCTACTCCTTTAAAATGATTCTCTTTCAAATAAAACTTCCAAGATACTAATAACCGTAGTATCAAGTCATATCTACTTTTCACGACAAGTCACAATACTTTTTAGAAATACAATTGTAGGCTTCTAAATCAAGTGACTTCTTTCTTTAAAACCTTAAGCAATTGGTACCTTTAAAACAATTTTGCCCTTCTTTATTTCAAATCATTACTTTGCTTACAATACTGAAGAAAACCATTCTTTTAAATCTTCCATAAAGTTGTTATAACCAACTTCCCATAAAGCCGTTATAACTCTTTATTTCTTAGATTTAATTCATTCATTTGATAACCAAGAAACTTATACTTCAATTCAAATCACATAGCTTTCAAAATACTTCAAGTCTCTTAACTTTTAGGAAAACCAGTTTCTTAACTTAGAATGGCAAGAAATCAATACTTTCCAAATCAAGTATTCTATACCTTTAAATCAATTCATTTCTCCCTTTAAGAATCAAGTCTCATAACTTGAAAAATAAAGTCCCTTAACCTTTTAACAATTTGAGGTCCATAGTCTTAAAACTTCACGTAAATTCTTATAAATTAAGTAACATATACTGCGTGCAGGAATAAGTTATACTTATTTATAACTATCTTAATCAAGTAGCCATGATCTAGAAAATGTAATACAATTTTGTCTTATCTTAGCTTCTATGCAGATGGAGAATTCTACTTGTTTTAACACAATTAATTGTCATTACATTTTCCTTTATTAACGCTGCAATGGCTTGTTCGATACTTATTCTTATTCGTGTCAGTAAATTAGCCAAGTCAACTTGGCTCCAAAATACCTCCTAACGACTCTTACCAACATCCCCCATAAGACTTGGTAAGAACTTAGGATAACTTATACATAACCTTTACGTAGAGTAAATCGACATACATACCTCTTAACTTCTAAGAGTAGAAGGAATCATGAAATAGTACTACATGTATATTCCATACATAGAATCATGTCAAAAGAAGGAAGAGGTTCACATACCTCGCGACGATTATCGACAAGAGCAAAAGCTCCAAAGTACTTCCACCTTGAGCTATTCCATTCTTCAAGTAGGATACGCTATACTTAGTACATCAACCTATAATGGTCACCATACGTCCATTAACCTCTTACTTCATACGTAGAATATTCTAGGTGCTAAGTCGCTAAATTCTACGGAAAATCGGACAAAGACCTCCTTTGTTTTTACTAACTTTGCCACCTTTTTCAAGGCCGAATACAATAACCAAATAGCCTTAATTGGCTCACAACAATATAGAAGGTATTCCAATGCAAATGAATAACTAAACAGCCCCAATTGGCTCACAATTTAGAAAGTAGTTCAATACAAATGAATAACAAACTAAAAGTCCAAATTCGGCCACCTTGAGTTCAACCATACCAATTCTTATCAAATTTCCATTTCAATCCAAATTGGTAGCATAACATGATATCAAGTCGCATTTGATTATAACAATCCATAATCTCTAAGTAGGTAACATGCGACGATTTCTAATAAACGACCAATTAGTAATCCAATTTTCAAGTGGCTTATATAACATTTCGAATTTAGCTACAAGCACTCCAAAATACTTATAAACTTCAACTTAACCACTTCATGCTAGCAACATGTAAAACTAACAATAACAATAAAATAATCTTGTAACACTTTCAAAGAACAAGATTATACCTCAACGAATTGTAATCCAATCTTCAAAACCGAAGTTGCTCTTAGCAACCTAGAGCCTCATCAAGACACCTCAATCCGCCTCGAGACCCTTAGAACCACACCAACAACTTTCCTTCAAACCTTCAATCCAAAACCTAGAAAGCCACTAGGTTTTCACTTTGCGACTAATACGAAAACTCTCTTTTTCCGGGATTTTTCTATTGAGATATACTTACATAACACTCATGAACCTTGGTTTAAAGTGGGAATTATCGACAACAAACAAATTTTTTTCTCCCTAGATGTACCCAAACCCGTGAGCTAGCTTAAGCAAGAACAAGAGTTCTTCAAATTTTTCTAAGTGTAAATGCCTTGTCTTGCTACTTAGGATGACTATATAACAACATGGAGGGTTAAGATGTGCACAATTGGGTGGCTAGGATGAGGTCTTAATTAAAATATCAAGACTAGTGGGACCTTTGACTTTGGTCAAGAAACTCAAGCTAATTAATAGGAAGACTTCATCTTAAGACTATGGTCAATGACCATTTTGGCCATGCCTATTTCGTCCAAGGCATCTATAAGGGGGGGTGACAAGTGTCGCCCTCCCATTCGTCACAATATTACGTTTTCCGACAATTTCATAATTCCCACAAAATTTTACAAGTCTCAAATCTTGACACCTATGAGTTTCTTACGTACGTTCTTAAAACATGTCCTGTAAATACGGGGTGTAACATTCTTCCCCCCTTAGAAACATTCGTCCCCGAATGTTCTTTCGGAGTCAAACTTATAATTAGCGATATAGTTTCCTTTCACCACCCCGTCATACCAACCATGCCACACATGGCCCTAATACCTCGCACACGCATATCTGTCCATCATATGCCCAAAAGAGATTACCTTTTCGCATTTCCCACTCCTCCTAACATACATACATAACTTCCATACCTATTCGCCTCTAATCTTTGGAGTCACTCTATGAAACAATATAAGGTCATTTCCGACTTTCACTACCGTTCGGTGGAACGCGCCCCGAACCCGTAAAACAATTAACTAGACTGGGCCTTGCACTCGTGACTCGCCACGTGGCGTAACTACTACCAACTGATCCCACTCCATTCCAGCGGGAGACCAGAATGTGTCCTCGACCCTACTCGTCGCACTTGACTCTTATCCTCGTCCGACTTAAAATCTTATTGCAGAGAAAGCCTCATACATCTAAGGTCTCATAGCTATCAATATTCTTAGGCTCGCAATTTCCATGCTCCAAGCCTACCTTACCAATCCCCAATAACGGGTATATAAAAAAACTTCTCATAAAATCATAACCATGTTGTCTCGATCACAACAACCATTACTTACTCTATACAAAGCCTCATCCGTATAATTCTCTTAAGCATACTACACAACTTAATCTATTAACATGACATTCCGTTAGGTTCCTTAATATGGCTTCTGGGGCTCACTACCTTATCGCATGACCTCATCCTTTCCCAATTATCTCAAATAAAACACAAAACCTTGGCGAAAATTCATTAACTATTCCATACCTTCCCAGATCTAGTTAGTCTTTACCGATTCTCGTAATCTAAAATCATTCTAGGCAACACGCTGCCCGACTTCATACATAACTCCGTATAGATGCATGTCACAATACCAACTATACTATAATCGTTACCAACCCGGATACGCAATCCACATAGTCATTCCCGGTCATCACGCTTTCTCGTGCCGCAATCAATATAACTCGTTAGGGAGGGACGACCTAACAACACAAACTCTATCGCACGATCTCGAGTGAGACTAATGGAAACTAATCCTAAATGTCCCGCAGCCTCCTCGATTATAGATGTGGTGCACAACACACCGATAATCAAGACTCTACTGTAGACACGATCTGTAGACACTTTCCGAGGACTAATCGCTCGATACCACTTTTGTCACGACCACCCTCGATCGCGATCGTGCCCTACCCAGGCACCCTTACGTAAACATCGAGAAAAATCAGCGAACATACATGAAACTTATAAATAAAACATCGAAGTAATACAACAAAGTTAGCCGATAGGCTACCTTCCAAGACATTTATAAAAACAACCAAGCGCTTGCCTTTCTTTTACAAACCGACCCACATATGTGACTACGCACTTAAGAGTGTTAACATAACCATCAAGTGACAAGGCCCCGCCGCACTTGAATATACATAGCCATGACAACTCCGAACATTCGAGCCATCTCAAAATGTGAACCAGATCCTAAGCTCATGATCCATAATCACAGACCTAAACTCGGACATTTAACGCACTTCGGGCGGGGTCGCATAACAAAATTTAATATGGAATGTAAATAACGCATAAGAAATGATCATAATCAGATAAAAGAATGACAAGGACAAGTATAAAAATACATACTGATCCTCGCCGTGTCATTACCACTTATGAACTTAATTTCACATCAATATCTTTTCCATTCCATTAAGAGTTATAGCCATATCTTACGTACTTACTTAGGAGAAGTCATTAAGTTCATTTCTATCTAACTTACTTATCTTTCATAACATAGTCCGCCACTACGAGGGACACATATACTACCCTACCAAACTGACGCGATCGATCACCAATATCAAAGCATGCCCGTAATCCCCATCACCGTCGGCGGCTAAAAGTGTAAAACATAACCACGGGTCCCACGCCCATAAAATCAATCAAAACAGTGGTATAACGCCCGGGCTTGCCCTCATTTATACTCTTACCTCGAGGTGGTAAAGCAGTGGTATAACGCCTGGGCTTGCCCTCATTTATACTCTACCCGGAGAAGGTGGTATAACGCCTGGGCTTCGCCTCATTTATACTCTTACCCTATCTCGACCGGCCACAATAACACATAAAGCGGTGGTACAAATGGCCTTGGGATTTACCCTCACTTATACTCTTACCCCGGAGGGTGGTATAACGCCTTGGGCTTGCCCTCATTTATACTCTTACCCTAACTCAACCTACCATCATACATAACATAAGCACTACCGACTTATCATACATAACATAAGCACTACCGCTTATCATACATAATATAAGCAAGTTAAGAAATCCCTAACTTCTTAGTAGCTTGTTCATATACACTCTCATTTTTGTTTACTTAAGGCACTAACATGTCATTATAAAATCCAGGAATTTAACCCAACGTACTACGTGCCTCTACTCCTTTAAAATGATTCTCTTTCAAATAAAACTTCCAAGATACTAATAACCGTAGTATCAAGTCATATCTACTTTTCACGACAAGTCACAATGCTTTTTTTAGAAATACAATTATAGGCTTCTAAATCAAGTGACTTCTTTCTTTAAAACCTTAAGCAATTGGTACCTTTAAAACAATTTTGCCCTTCTTTATTTCAAATCATTACTTTGCTTACAATCAAGAAAACCATTCTTTTAAATCTTCCATAAAGTTGTTATAACCAACTTCCCATAAAGCCGTTATAACTCTTTATTTCTTAGACGAATTCATTCATTTGATAACCAAGAAACTTATACTTCAATTCAAATCACATAGCTTTCAAAATACTTCAAGTCTCTTAACTTTTAGGAAAACCAGTTTCTTAACTTAGAATGGCAAGAAATCAATACTTTCCAAATCAAGTATTCTATACCTTTAAATCAATTCATTTCTCCCTTTAAGAATCAAGTCTCATAACTTGAAAAATAAAGTCCCTTAACCTTTTAACACTTTGTGGTCCATAGTCTTATTATTTCATACGTAATTACTTATATACTTAGTAACATATACTTTGTTCGGTTTGAATAAGTTATACTTATTTATAACTATCTTAATCAAGTAGCCATGATCTAGAAAATGTAATACAATTTTGTCTTATCTTAGCTTCTATGCAGATGGAGAATTCTACTTGTTTTAACACAATTAATTGTCATTACATTTTCCTTTATTAACGCTGCAATGGCTTGTTCGATACTTATTCTTTTTCTTCCCTTAAATTAGCCAAGACAACTTGGCTCCAAAATACCTCCTAACGACTCTTACCAACATCCCCATAAGACTTGGTAAGAACTTAGGATAACTTATACATAACCTTTACGTAGTAAATCGACATACATACCTCTTAACTTCTAAGAGTAGAAGGAATCATAAAATAGTACTACATGTATATTCCATACATAGAATCATGTCAAAAGAAGGAAGAGGTTCACATACCTCGCGACGATTATCGACAAGTAGCAAAAAGCTCCAAAGTACTTCCACCTGGAGCTATTCCATTCTTCAAGTAGGATACGCTATACTTAGTACATCAATCTATAATGGTCACCATACGTCCATTAACCTCTTACTTCATACGTAGAATATTCTAGGTGCTAAGTCGCTAAATTCTACGAAAATCTGACAAGACCTCCTTTGTTTTTACTAACTTTGCCACCTTTTCAAGGCCGAATACAATAACCAAACAGCCTCAATTGGCTCACAACAATATAGAAGGTATTCCAATGCAAATGAATAACTAAACACCCCTATTGGCTCACAATTTAGAAAGTAGTTCAATACAAATGAATAACAAACTAAAAGTCCAAATTCGCCACCTGAGTTCAACCATACCAATTCTTATCAAATTTCCATTTCAATCCAAATTGGTAGCATAACATGATATCAAGTCGCATTTGATTATAACAATCCATAATCTCTAAGTAGGTAACATGCGACGATTTCTAATAAACGACCAATTAGTAATCCAATTTTCAAGTGGCTTATATAACATTTCAATTTAGCTACAAGCACTCCAAAATACTTATAAACTTCAACTTAACCACTTCATGCTAGCAACATGTAAAACTAACAATAATAATAAAAATAATCTTGTAACACTTTCAAAGAACAAGATTATACCTCAACGAATTGTAATCCAATCTTCGTAACCGGTTGCTCCTTAGCAACCTGTGAGCCTCACAAGACACCTCAATCCGCCTCGAGACCCTTAGAACCACACCAACAACTTTCCTTCAAACCTTCAATCCAAAACCTAGAAAGCCACTAGGTTTTCACTTTGCGACTAATACGAAAACTCTCTTTTCCGGATTTTTCTATTGAGATATACTTACATAACACTCATGAACCTTGGTTTAAAGTGGGAATTATCGACAACAAACAAATTTTTTTCTCCCTAGATGTACCCAAACCCGTGAGCTAGCTTAAGCAAGAACAAGAGTTCTTCAAATTTTTCTAAGTGTAAATGCCTTGTCTTGCTACTTAGGATGACTATATAACAACATGGAGGGTTAAGATGTGCACAATTGGGTGGCTAGGATGAGGTCTTAATTAAAATATCAAGACTAGTGGGACCTTTGACTTTGGTCAAGAAACTCAAGCTAATTAATAGGAAGACTTCATCTTAAGACTATGGTCAATGACCATTTTGGCCATGCCTATTTCGTCCAAGGCATCTATAAGGGGGGGTGACAAGTGTCGCACTCCCATTCGTCACAATATTACGTTTTCCGACAATTTCATAATTCCCACAAAATTTTACAAGTCTCAAATCTTGACACCTATGAGTTTCTTACGTACGTTCTTAAAACATGTCCTGTAAATACGGGGTGTAACAGTAGTGAGGCTTTTCTCAGTGACACCCTTGTCAGCTATCCCAATGACAAATCATCTATCATTTATTTGAGGTTCAGTGGGTGGTCTGCCAACTTTGAATATCATTTCCTCACCTTGGACTCTGAGATTTAACTCCCTCTTTTCAACATCAATGAGGGCTCTCCCTGTGTCTAGGAATGTTCTCCCAAGGATCATTTGTATATTCTAATTTTCCTACATATCAAGAATGAAGAAATCAGCAGGTAAGATAAATTTGTCCACTTTCACCAATACGTCTTCAATTATTCCATGGGGATGTACGATAGAGCGATCAGATAGCTGCAAATTGACTGTGGTTGGCTTTGCTTCCCTCAAACCAAGTCTTTTAAACACAGAGAGGGGCATAAAATTGATACTTGCCCCCAAATCACACAACGCCTGCTTACATGTTACCTTCCCTATAGTGCAAGGTAAGGTGAAACTTTATGGGTCTCTCAACTTAAGGAAAGTTTCTTCTGTAAGATCGCACTGCACTCCTCTGTTAGTACCACTATCTCATAGTCTGCTAGCTTCCTTTTTTTAAAAGGATGTCTTTCATAAACTTCATATATGCTGACATTTGCTCCAAGGCTTCAATGGAAGGAAGATTAATATTCAATTTTTTAAATACCTCCAAAAAAATAAAAAACTGCTTATCCAAAGCCTTCTTCTGCAGTCTTTGAGGGTAAGGAGAATTTTATCTGTATACTCCCTCATCACTGCGGGTGGAGCCTTCTCTAAAATAGGGCGGTCATCAGTAACCTCTTATTTATCTACATCAACTATTTCCTCCACTTTATTTTCCTTTTCAACCACTGGTGGGGATGCAACCTGCTCTAACTGTTTACCACTTCTCAAGATGATTGCCTGACACTGCTCCCTTTGATTCATCACTGTGTTGTTAGGGAGGGTCCCCTAAGGTATGTCATTCAATTTTCCTGCCAACTGCTCCATTTGAGTTTCCAAGCTCCTAATAGATGACCTAGTCTCGGTCATGAATTATGTGGTCTCCTTTATAAATTATGTCTGGGAGTTGGCTAAGGTTGAAAGTGAGGACCTGGTTTTTGCCATGAATTGAGCGGTCTCTGTTATGGACTGTGTCTGGTAGTTGGCCAAGGTCATCAATGTTGCCCTTATTTCTTTTATTTCATCTGACTTCTCCTGTGGGGCTGGTGCACTGAATTGTTGTGATGATGAGGCCTAAAATTATGGTTGTTGGTTCTGATTTGGGCCCTGAAACTGAGATTGTTGCCCTTGGTCATTTCTCCATGAAAATTTTGGATGATTTCTCCACCCATGATTATATGTGTTGGAGAATGCATTGTTGTAGGGCCTCTGAAAATTTCCAACTGCATGAACCTGCTCCGTAGGCACATTGTTTGGATCTACTGTTGTGCACCTATCAAAAGTATGGGGACCCCCACAAATTTCACAACTCATTGGTGTCTGGACATCTTTAACTGACATGGTACTCTGCTGCATCTGCTTTGTAAAAGTGGCAACATGCGCAGTTAATGCAGTAATAGGATCCAACTCATGAATCCCATCCACTTTCATGTTGTTCATTGCTCTCTCATCGGCCCCCTAATAGTTGTTTATGGCCATGTCTTCTAGCAAATCATGTGCCTCATTGGCACTCTTTCTCATGAACGTTCCCTCTGATGTTGCATCAATAATGGTACGAGTTGTACCACACAACCCATTGTAGAATATGTGGACTATCATCCACTTCTCAATCCCATGTGTGGGCACTTCCTCTACAAATCTTTAAACCGCTCTCATGCATCATAGAGTGATTCTCCATCCAGCTGATAAAAGTTATTCAACTCACCTCTAAGCTTTGCTGCCTTCGCTGGAGGGAAAAAATTGGCAAGAAACTTCTGGGATAAGTCTTGTCATGTAGTGATGGAGTTCACCTGCAATGAGTTCAACCAGCTCTTTGCTCTATCCCTGAGTGAGAATGGGAAAAGTCTCAACCGAATGACATCGTCAGTAACACCATTGTATTTAAAGGTTGCACGCAACTCCAGGAAATTCGCTAGATGCATATGGGGGTCTTCAGACGGTAACCCCCCAAATTGAATTGAACCTTGAACCATATGCAAGATTGCTGGTTTGATTTCAAAATTATTGGCTTCAACAGCTGGAAGACTGATGCAAGTCCGCACCCCTATGATTGTAGACAACACATAGTCCCCCAAGCTCCTTTCTGCAGGGACTTGTCTTAAGGCAGGCGGTAACTTATCATTCACTAAATTGTTGTTTTGTTGATCGTCCATCGCTACTAAATCAGCAATTCTCTTTTCTTTCCAGTTTTATCTGCACAATCTCTCAATTTCAGGGTTCAAAGGGATAGGAGTGTCTGCTCCTCTCCTACTTCGCATAAACAACTTTCCTGAAACTAATCAAAAACAATAAACAGATCACGACAGATTTTTCTAAAATAAAAATAATAAAAAGACAGAAAATAAAAACCAAATTAGAAATAAGAATAGATAATTCGATATTAACAGTACGTCAGTCCCCGACAATGGCGCCAAAAACTTGTTGTGATATTTCTCTATGCTTACGCAAGTGTACGTATCATTCAAGTAATAAAGATTTGTAAGATCGAGTTATCGTCCACAGAGACTGGTTTGTCAAGTACCGATTATCTAATCTATAGTATTTATTTGGTTGACGTTCTTTAGCTTGAATTTATGACTAAGACTAAAATTATAGTAAAGTGCAGGAATTAAACTAAGAATGATAATACTTTGGTTTTAAACAGTTATGAAGGAAATAGGGCTTCCAATCTCCTCAACTATCCACTCTTTCACGTGTTAATGCAATGCTAATGATTTTTCTTCTTATTAAAATAGCTGGTTAACTAATTTGTCATTATATTCCGGTTAGGACATACAAGAGTTCAACCTTGTGCAGAAACTTCCTATATTTCTATGATAGATTTTACCACACATGAGGATTAACCTTAAATACTACACAAGTATCGGGGTACTTTCGTCTACTATTTTAACCTATGTCTAGACAATTACATCATATTCAAATCTCTCCTCTCGGATCTCGATTCGAAATCATATAAGTTATGACGATTAATGAGATGTCTCTAATCTTGTTCTTGCCTCATTCTTTGCCTCCACAAAATATGATATCAAGTATAGAATAATGCCTAGGTCTTATAGATGTAAAATTACGTTTCGGACCCTTTTGCCCTTTGAAATTCGGCCCAGAACCTTAAATTTCTGCCTCGGCGCCGCGGCCCTGCTAGCTGGCGTCGTGGCGCTGGAAATCCTGCAGCCAAATCAGAGTACGCAATAGTTTGGGCGCCGCGGCGCCGGCGACGTCCTCTTCTGATTTTTCGTCGTTTTGATCTCCGGACTTCGTAGATTTCTTTCGTGCTTCTCGGGACTTCTTAGGCTTCATTTCTTGGACTTTTCTTGTGCAATTTCATCTCAATTAAGCTCATTTCATCCTCAATTTGTATTCCTCCTTTATGATCGTTGTGACTCAAAAGAAAGACAAACAAACCTAATACTATACTAAACACAAAAAAATGAGTAAAATACTAACTAAAAATGACTCAAAAGAGCGTACCAAAATACACTCAACATCAATATCCAAAGGTTGGTAAAGTTGGAGTTGTTGCATCTATCGATGTAAATCTTCAACGTACGTGTGTGGTGTGCGTAGAGGTAAAACTTTCAAAGAGTCCTTTTAGATCCGTCGAAATGGAAACCGCTCCTCTAGAACTCATTCACACCGATATATGTGACTTGAAGTTCGCACAAACTAGAGGTGGAAACAAGTACTTTGTCACTTTCATAGATGATAGCACAAGGGATCAAGATCTCTAAGATATCTAGCGGACTGGTCTTATCTCAGTCTCATTACATCGAGGATGTGTTGAGAAAGTTTGAGATGTTCGACAGTTCGCCGATTATGTCACCACTGGATATAAATCAAAAGATTGATAAAAATTGTGGTGCGCCCGTATGCCTGGAGTGATTTGCGCAAGTTATTGGTAGTTTGATGTATGTCACAAACTGCACTCGACCTGATATCGCTTATGCAGTCAACAAGTTAGCTAGGTTCACCCGTAATCCAAGTGATGATCATTGTAAAGTATTGAGTCGGGTACTACGATACCTAAAATACATGCAAAACTATGGATTGCACTATTCGAGATATCAAGATGTACTAGAGAGGTACAATGAAGCAAACTAGATATCTGATATAAAGAACACCAAGTCCACAAGTGGGCATATATTTACAATTGATGGTGGGGATGTGTCTTGGAAATCCTCCAAACAAACTTGTATAGCCCGATCCACGATAGAATCGGAGTTCATTTCTTTAGGCAAAGCAGGAGAAGAAACTGAGTGGCTTCTTGACTTCTTAGAAAAAATCCCTTGTTGGGATAAATCTGTACCTTCTTTAATGATCCACTACGATAGCCAGTCAGCCCTAGGAAGGGCACGAATTTCTATGTACAATGGCAAATCTCATCATATTCGACAGAGACATAAGACCGTTCGGCAGCTGATCACCACGGGTATTATTTCTATTAATTATGTAAAATCAAAGAAAAACATAGCAGACCCTTTGACAAGGGCATACCCAGAGATCATATGTCCTGTCTGTCTAGGGTAATGGGCTTAAACCCAAACAATAAGGATTAATACGGTGATAACCCAACCTTAATGACTAGAGATCTCAGGAATTAGGTTCAATGAGAAAACTAAATTGTAAAGGTTCAGTTGAGCATTTCGGTGGAAGCAAGAGCACTTCGGATAATGTTTCTGCAAAGAAACATAAATCTAAGGTTGTTCCCGTGATAGACATTAAGTACTATCTGCAGTGTAGGTAGAGGTTAAGTTTCCAAAACCTTTAATGATCCTCAACGGTTGAGGTTAGGTTTGGGAAAACTTTTAATGGTTCCTAATACTTGTGAAGTGGGGTATAGCAGGTTACCTTGTAGGAGACCACCTATTTAAGTGTGAGGACAAACGCCTCAAATGAACGCAATTAAGAATCCAAGACATGTCCACAGCCACAACGAACAAAACATTAAAGATGAACAAAGTAAGAAAATTGTTGTGTTGGTACCGTTGTCTTGGCTTACATTAAACACTGACGGTTCAAGACATCACGTTCACCGCGCAGTAAGTAAGTCTGATGGTATTCAACTATGGAAGGTTCAAATCCACGGCTACCTATCATATGTAACATCGATCCGCCAAAAGATTGCTAGAAAGATACCTTGTAAGTGCGTCAAATCTCTTCCAAGAGGGGATTGTTGGAAATTTATGAACGTGGAATAAAGTTTATTCCATTATTTATGACTCTAACAATTGGGGCCCCGCACGTCAGAAACGTCATTTCCACACACGTGCACACGTTGTACCAAGAATCGTAATTTTTTAGTGAAAGAGATATTGGTACGTAAACAAAATGTTTGAGACATGAAATGATAGACGGTTGTTGGCCAAATGACGAGTATTTCACGTTAGTAAATAAAGGAAGAAGTGTACGACATGTAAAGATGAAACGAGTCGGAAATCGTCGCAGAGCCGCGAAGGGCCGCGGGGCAGAATCGTCGGAGCAGCGATGCTAAATAGTTGGTTGGTCACTGGAGCTCAGGCGCCGCGGCGCCTCCCAGGCAGAGACGTGGCGCTTCACTGGCAGTGAGGTCGACATGAGACGAAAAGTTTCTGACTTTTGGGCTGGTTTGGAGCATTGATCCTCCATTACTTGGCATTTGAATTCAAACATTATTTGGCTGAATTATAACCCCTCAATAAGTGTCATTACATGGCTATTGAAAGTCATTACTTGGCTAGTTGGAAGGTCATCTTCATTACACTATAAATTGAGGTCTTTGGCTCAATTTGAAAGACACACATTTGTGATCTTCCTCTCTAGCTTTCTTTCACACACTCAAAGACTCTTCTTTTAGTAAACATTTGAGTATCCTTTGCTCACTTGGTTGTTGTTGTTTTATTTTGGGAGACAAGTTGCTAATCACCGTAAAAAGATATATACGGGGCAATATTGTCTTCAGAACGGAGTGAATATCACTCGACTCAGGAAACTTTTTGTTCTTTATTCTCATTTTCATATTATAATCTTTGTAATAGTTACTTACATTTTCGTTCATCTCATTGTTGTAATTGTTGTACTCACAGCTAACACCTTATCCTTATCTCCTTTTTAATTTGTTCTCAATGTGCATAGGTAAATAATATTCCTCATTTGGACGGATAATTTGAGCATCCAATTTGGTAAAATGGCCATCTGTCAAATACCCAACTACGAGTTTCATGGATGAGGACAATAAAAGAGCTATCTATTATTGTTGCAAGCGCACATCTGATTAGAATTGAGGGCTTAATCTAAGCAGATGATATAATTAATTAGTTAATTAAATGTAATGAAAATGAAAGCGTTAAATATCAGACTAAATTCTCTAAAAGATCACCCATATTTTGAGAATTTCCCACAAATATCACTTGTACTCTTTTAGGACTAGAATATCACTCATCTATTACTATTTTTCTCAAAATATACTAAACATGGGTGACCTTTTAGGGGATTTACCCTAAATATTACTCTTACTCTGTAGTACAATGAATATGGATATATATAGACAATCAGGTTTCAATTTTAGATCTCATCTGTTAAATATACATACAATATACACGATATACATGTATATTGTATGTATATTGTATGTATATTGTATGTATATTGAAGGCCTCGGTCCAGCCCCATAATTGTCATCAGCTCACCAACCGGATCGCACGCGTGGGTAATTATACAAAGTGTGGACCCACACGCACCCAGCTGACCGAGACGGCAGTACAATTATGGGTTGACCGAGGCCTTCAATATACATACAATATACATGTATATCATGTATATTGAGTATATTTTGTATGTGTTTTCGTCGGGTTCGTACACGTAGCGAAATTTGAAAATTTATGTTTCAAACCCGACATAGGCGGTCAAACTGTAGTATGAATATGTAATATAAAATAAAACACAAGCAAATGTAATACTTCGAACGAAGACTTACATTTTGAAGTAATCCGCAATACAAGCTGTTGAAACTTGATGCTTTGTGTAGTCTGGGGTGCACACTCAAATATCCCTTGATTTTCAAGTTCTAAGTTCATAGAACTTTGATGTAATTTTCTATCTTTAGAAATGCTAGGGATTTCTGCAGAGTTTTAGAAGAGATTTACCTCTCTTAGGTTTTGTTGTCTTCAAAGTGGGAAGGGATGACTCCTATTTATAACATAAAATAGGAGCTTTAGGGTCTCCATGGGCCAGGCCCAGCAGAAACCTGTACTGGGTCGAAATTCGGACTACCAGAATATGCGTCAGCACCGTGGTTCCATGAGGTGGCACCGCGGTGCTGGAGCGTGTTTCTGGCACCGCGGTCCTGAATCAAGGCACTGCTGTTCTGTCCAATTTTCTAACCTCTTTCTCATTTCTAATGTCCCAGTAATCAACCGAACAGATATATTATCTCTTTTTAATTACATCCTTCAATCAACGGAATATTTGACTTAGTGTTTACCCTTCAGGCCTCTATATATTGACACTAATATTATTAGGATCTTCACGGAACTTCTAGATTGCGCCGGAAGACGAACCTTAACATGTAAAGTTTCGCAACACGAAACATGTGAACTGAACCTCTATGTGAGAAGATAAAATTCTTTCATTCATGACACACTCAATCAAGCTTAGGATCTGTCAAGTGTCTATCCAAATGGCTTGATCATTATAACTCATCTATATTAGTTGACAACAGGACCATATCAACGACATGTCCACTGCATTGGAAAATGACTTAGTCAACCTAATACCATATGAGTATCTGAGTGTTCACTTAACTATACATTCAAGGAATGAATCCTAATCTTGACTCACATACCAGTTTTAATCTACTTCGCAATGCACCCAAAATAAGTCGCGTCTCAACCTATAAGGCATTTGAGCTTAGGGCAGGATCAAAGTACATTATTCTGTAAACAATGTGATATTGACCTCAAGTCTAAGGGTTTCTATCTCCCACATGCCGATGACATTATAGACATATAACAAATGGTGCATCAGTAGGGTATACCAATACTTCAACAAGTATACATGTGTCCATCACGAGTTGTCATAACTCGTAGCAAGTGAGACATACAACATCCCCTAAGGATATGATGCAGACCACATGTCGACGTATCGCATATCATAGATATTCAAATCTCGATGATCATTAGTCGAGGTAATTTAATAGTTACGTTATAACAGTAATTTTCACATCATTAATAAATACGTAAGCTCTAGGGATGCATTTATAGAATATTATAAATAATCAACTAATAATTCAATAAATGCAAATGTCATAATATTAATCATCATTAATATATAAATATGAATGTGTATAAAGTACATTTTGTCCTAATACAGATTGTCTCTAGGACATAGATATACTTTAAATCTCCCACTTGGCCTAGATCCAATCACCAACAAATCTAATACCCATGTTCTCAAAATGACCATTATGCTTAATCAAGCTTAATGGTTTAGTATCCTCACCTATTCCCCACACCTCCAGGTAATTCACTCTTCCTACTTGTAAATCTTCATTATCGTTTATGCCTAAGTGTTGTTCTGTGGCCGTGTGTGGCATTTGCAACTGTTTAAGTTATGAAGAATCTTATCGTTAATCGTTTGGAAGGAACATTCGACGAATGTTTCTAAGGGAGAATGTTATACCGTATTTCCGAGTATGTACGTAAGGGCGCACACGAAAGTTTAGCCTTAAAGTTAGGCCAAGTTCGAAAATTGTGCACAACTCGCTAAAAGAATTGTTTTCCGACGAAACGTTTCCACAGCTTTCGTAGGGTAAATTCCGGCTATGCCATTTCTAATTTTTGCGGATTTTTCCGAGAGACGAAACATTTTGGACCAACGGGAGGGCGACACTTGGCACCCTCCAATTGGTGGACTTGAAATCGCCCATCGACGACCGGGCACTGAGTTGCACGCTTTTGTGCCTTTGCACAAGTCAAGGATTAGGTAGGATATTTTGTGTAGTAGATGGATAAGGACACTTGCCCTAATCTCGCCTTACACTTGCCTAGCACTTGGCTTAATCTTGGCCATCTGGCCACTTCTGACCTATAAATACCCCTTAGATGAAGAGTTCTTCATCCACAAAATTACTTCCAAGTCTTGAAAATCCTCTCCTCTCCCTTAAAGCCATTTCGTCCAAACACCTTTCCTCCCCCCCCCTTGAGTAAAGTTGGCCGAGGCCTCCTCCCCCTAGCCTAGCCGAAATCTACCCCCCTCCCTTGGTAGAAAAGTTGCCTTCTGGTATTGTTATAATGCCCAAAATACCCTAGCCCAAATCCCTTAGTACTTAGTAGAAGTTGTGAAGAACTTCTAAGGTTTCTGAGCGCATAACTTAGAGCAAAACCTTGCTCAAAGCGCGACTTTATCTAGGATATTATTGGGCTTACCGAGGTAAATAATCCTAACCTCTTTTGAATTAGAGAATACATCGTAGTAGTATAAGAATAAGTATAAATACTTAGAAGAATATCACGTATAGAATTGAATCATATCACGCAGTAAGGGTTTAAAAGAAGAATAATCAAATTGTACTTACATAGACTGCTTTCACAAGAGACTTGAGTAGCTCACCGTAGGGAAAGACGCCCAATTTTCCGTAGGATATAGAACCCTCTGCTTAGAATCACATAAAGTAGTCAACGCTGATAGACGTGTCCGCTATTATAGGTCGATTCTCTCATACGACATATTCAACTGGCGGTGGTTTTCACGAGAAGGTATGTGATTCTTCCTAAAGAATGATATTTTACAATATATATGTAGTACGGTAGACGCATACGTGTTAATCGAATAATACTTACGAATGCCTCACGCTTAAGCTCGAATAATACTTACAGAATGCCTCACGCTTAAGCTCAATAATAAAGAATCGAAAGCATTTCAAAAGAATATCAATCATTTTTAATGTAAGAGAACTAATTGGTTTTTAAATGTAAGCTTAAGAGTTATACTAGCTTTATGGGAAGTTAAGTATAACCACTTAAGAATGATAAAAGAAACAATTTTGCCTATGTGTTTATAATGCACTTATATCAATTGTGAAAAGAATAATAAGATGGTTTGATAAGTAGACATGATATGATGCTATGTGTGTTAAGGTCTTGTAACGCTTGTATAAGAGAGTATTCTGTTGTGTTTATGTTGTTTAAAGATAAGTTATGTTAGTGTACTATCACTCACCTCTTGACATATTACCGGGGTTGTCGCCTCCGACGCGGTAGACTCAGCGGTCCAGGACCATGATTCGAGAATACCTCATGCGGTCCAGGACCTATGCGAGCTACGGAGTTCCGTGTTAGTGATGCGGGTTATACCTCACGCGTCTATGTGGCCACGCGACTACGAGTCCGTGACGACGCCGAGGAGTAGCTACCGACGCGGGGTTATGTACCCTACGCGGCCTACGTGAGTGGATACGCGGACTACGGAGTCCGTGATTAGGCTTGCATGGTGATACTACGCAATGGCCCCGCTTCGATCATTCGCAGCCTAGAAAAGACCCGCATGGGATTTACCTATTGTTGCTCTTGTTTATGATGTGGCACTATGCGTCCCCTCGTTGTTTCATACATACTTGCAAAACTGATTTTAAAATGATATGTTTTCATTTAAGTATTTTACGCTTCATATACTTAGTACTGTGATCGACTCCTTCTGGGCCGCTCATGCCGCAGGCGGGCAAGCAGTGCTAGATCCACATTCTTAGGATCTCTACGTTGGTGCCTGAGCTCCATCTTTTCCGAGGCTCTACTTTTGGGTATGATCTCCCGTCAGAGTTAGTTTTGTACAGTGGTATGGCGGCCCCGTCCCGCCATAGTTGTATATTTCAGAGGTCTGTAGTCATGTTGTACAAGATCGGATGTAATCGCTAAACCATGTTTATATATATACGCCGAAAGGCGACGTTTTCACATAAACCGTGTCTTATTTTATAAACTGTTTCATGTCTTGTTTTATATTTCACGATTACTCGATGTATGACTACTGGGTGCCCCAGAGGCACTACCACGCCCCGAATGGGTCGTGACAAAAGTGGTATCGTGCGCTTAATCCTCGAAAAGTGTCTGATGCATCGTATCTAGTAGAGTTCGATTATCGTGTGTTGTGCACCACACCAATAATCGTGAGGCTATAGGATATTTAGGATTGGTTTCACTCTTCTTACTCGAGATCGTGCTTTAGAGTCGTGTTAAAGTGGACCTCTAACGTATTCCTTTCTCAGAATAGCTTATGCCTCCACGTAGGCAACCCGCCCGTATGGCAAGGCACCGAGGAGCCGCTAGTGGGACACCTAGAGTCACGAGGGCTCGCCCGGGCCTATACCGTAGACGGCGAGTTCTACGACGCCGCCGCCCCAAAGAGACCACAGCACCCACACCTCCCGCCCCACACCGGGCGAGGAGTTAGGTACAAGGAGACGGCCCACCATCGGCCAGATCGTGGCTGCACATGAGGACAGCCGGATGCAGCAGCCTCGCCCCACCCGCCGTACCGTGGTTCACCCGAGGCGAGAGTTTGAGGCTACGAGACTTCCCGAGTCAGAGCCCGCCAGAGTTTTACTGGTCGAGGCCGAGGATGATCCGCAGGAGTTCATCCGCCGCCACAGAGGATTCTCGAGAGTGATCGGCGCCGAGACCGAGTCCGTGATCTTTGGTTCGCATAGGTCGCGTGATACCGCAATCGATTGGTTTGATTCACGGAGTTATCCCGGATAGCACGCGCCCCGCCTACTGGGATGAGTTCTCGAGGCTTTCTCACTCACTTCTTGCCTCCACAGATGAGGAGGGCGCGGCCGATAGATTTTTACCATCGAGGCGCAGGACGACCGCCGTGGAGTACAATGTCGAGTTTGATTCATCGCTCGATATGTCCCAAATGGTAGCAGATATGGAGGATAGGTGCACCGCTACATCACCGGCTAGATGACTATATGGCCGAAGTCATGCGGTGTTTCTTCACCGTATGGACATTACCCGCACGCAGCTCATGCTCTTGGATGTGAGGAGCGTAGAGACCGACGGTCGACAGCAAAGCAGGTTAAGACCAGACGGCAGGTCTTTGGTGGCTATCGTGGTGGCGGCCTCGCAGCCAGCCTAGATTTGCACCACGGCCACCGTGAGCACTCTCGCACCGCCCTCAAAGACACCAGATATTCGAGGGCGCACTGGCCCCAGACTTCGTGACGCCCGCAGCGCCAGAGGTATCGCCGACGGGACCACCACCTCGCCAGTGCCGACGCGCAGATCCCACTTCGAGTCAGGTGCTACGGAGCTTGTTTCGCCAGGCCGCAGGTCACTATGCGAGGAACTTTCCGACCAAGGGCGCGATGGCGGTAGGGTCACCACGTGTTCTTTCGCCGGTCTTCTTCATCCCCGACAGCCTACTCGCCGGAGGGCAAGGTACTCGGACCAGCAGGTCGCGCAGAGGTCGTGGCGCGGTCCCGCTTCTAGCGGTCCTCGTAACCGCATTTATGCTTTGTCCGCACGACAGATCGTGAGGCCTCACCGATGTCGCCACAGTACCTTATCGGGCTCGGGTTTGATGTTTATGCCTTGATAGATCCCGATTCTACTCGCCCCATATATCTCCCTTGTTGCTAGTAGGATAGGGATAGAGCCTGAGTCTATAGACCCTTTCGAGGTAGCTACGCCAGTGGGTGATTCGGTGGTAGCTCGGCGGGTATATAGAGCTTGTCCTGTGACCATTTACAGTCGTCAGACCCTAGCCGACTTGATAGAGTTGGAGATGATTGACTTCGACGTGATCACGGGACGGATTGGCTAGCTTGCTACGCCAATGTAGACCGCAGAGAGAGTAGTACGGTTCCAGCTCGGCGAGAGCCGGTTGTTGAGTGGGAGGAGCACCAGACGCCGAGGTAGGTTTATTTCCTACCTCAAGGCTAGGAAGATGGTGCGAAGCGGTATATCTACCATCTCGCTCGGTGTTTGATATCAAGCCGCGGTACCAGATTTTCCGCTGGCCCAAAGTGGTCGAGAGTTCCCAGACGTGTTTCCAGACGACTTCCCGTATCCTCCCGAGGAGATTGAGTTTTGTATAGACATATTGCGCACACTCGCCTATTTCCATTCCGCCATACGTAACGGCACCGCCGAGTTGAGAGAGTCAAGGATCATCTTAGAGACTTGCCGGAGAAGCGGATTCATAAGGCCTAGTGTTTCTCCCCGGGAGCAGATTGTTCGTAGAAAGAAGGACGACGCCGCGCATGTGTGTTGATTACAAGCAACAACAAGGTGACCATTAAGAATGTATACCCCTTCCTGTGATTGATGATTTGTTCGACTACTGCAGGTGGGGAGATATTTCTCCAAGATTGATCTCGCGATCGCTATCATCAGTGCGAGTCGAGAGGTGGATGTCCCTAGATCGCATTCCGACCCAGACGCATTATGAGTTCGTGGTCATGTCTGGTTGACCAATGCTCCGCCAGATTCATGGATTTGATGAACCGAGTGTTCAAACCATTTTTGGACACGCTTGTGATAGTGTCCATTGATGATATCTTGGTTTATTCTCGCCAGAGCGAGCACGCGAGCATTTGGCGATCTTGGCCGACGCTTCCAGACTGCAGCTTGACGCCAAGTTTTCCAAATGTGAGTTTTGTTGACTTCGTGGCTTTTCTTGGGCATATTGTCGGGCCGATGGCATTCGAGTGGATACGCCAAGATCGAGGCATCAGACTTGGCCTAGACCTACTACTCCGGCTGCAGGTTCGCAGCTCGGGCCTCGCAGATATTATCGGCGGTTCGTGGAGAAGTTTGCTTTATCTTCGCACCATTGACTAGGCCGACTCGTATGCGCACAAGTTTCAGCGGACCGATGCTTGGAGCGTGGTTTCGATTCTTGAAGAGAGATCGACGACCGCCTCGCTTTACTCTTCCGCAGGTCCGGATGGTTATGTCGTGTATTGTGATACGCCGCATCGGGTTGGGATGTGTGTTGACGCAAAGATGGCAGGTTATAGCATACGATCCCGACAACCAAGAAACACGAGAGAACTACCCCACCCATGATTTGGAGTCGCAACCGTGATTCACGCTTTCAAGATCCGAGGCACTATTTGTACGGGTTCACGTGGATATTTTTACGCACCACAACAGCCTCCAAGATATCTTCACCAGGGAGTCGAACTTACGGCGCAGACGGTGGTTAGAATTGCTTAAGGATTACGATGTTGATATTCTGTACCACCCGGGAAGGCCAATGTTGTGGCGTATGCCTTAGTCGTAGTCGACGGGAGCCTATCGATGTGCAGCTAGAGAGAGGGACATGGTTCGTGATTTGCATCGCCCAGCGAGCCTCGTGTCCGCTTGATTGATTCTCGATAGCGATGGGGTTAGAGTTCGTGAGGTTGCCGAGTCTTCCATCGCCGGCGAGGTGAAGAGGCAACGCTCGAGGATCCACTTTGATTCGATATCGCGATACGCCTCTTCGTGAGGCGCGGTCCTTTGAGGTAGCACCACGGGTGCTAAGGTTTGAGGGCGTGTGTGTTCCGGATGTTTCGTGACTTCGCAGCAGGTTCTCGGGAAGCACACACAAGCGTTACTATCCATCCGTGGTCGACCAAGATGTACCACGACCTTAGATCCGTATTGGCGGATGGCTCAAGAGGACGCTGCAGAGTTCGTAGCTCAATGCCCGCTTTGTCAAGAGCGAAGGTAGAGCACCGCAGGCCCGGTGGTTTGCTGCGCATTTATCGAGATCCCTACCGAAGTGGGAGGTAATAAACATGGATTTTATCACGTGATTACCTCGCACTCGCAGGAGACATGATTCTATATGGGTTATCGTCGACAGTCGATTTAAATCAGCCCACTTTCTTCCCGTCAGACGACTTTTTCTACCGAGGATTATGTCGACTTTACATCCGAGAGATCGCCGATCGCATGGAGTCCCTATTTTGATCATATCGCATGCAGGAGCCCGCCATTCGCTAACTTCGAGGTCTTTCCGCAGGGTTTAGGGACGCAGTGAGCCCGAGTATCGCATTCCATCCACGCATGCATCGACAAAGCCGAGCGCACTATCCGCACTCTCGAGGATATGTCGCGAGCCCGTGTTATCGACTTCGTGGGTAGCCGAGGATCATTTGCCTCTAGTTGAGTTCGCGCACAATAATAGCTACCACCCAAGATTCGATGGCGCCATGAGGCCTTGTATGGAGGAAGTGCAGATCGCCTATAGGTTGGTTCGATGTGGGCGAGGCAATGCTGGGACCAGATTTGGTGCAGCAGTATGGATAAGCGGCTTATCCGAGAGCGGCTATCGACAGTCGAGTCGGCGTAAGTCGATGCAGATCATCGCCGCCAGATCCGAGTTCGCAGCTGATGATTGGGTTTTCGGCGCGCCACCCATGGCGGTGTGATGAGATTCGGAAGAAGGAAACTCACCAAGGTACATCGGGCCGCTTCGCATTGTCCGCAGGTAGGCAAGGTTGCTATGAGTTGGATCTGCCGTCCGATCCGGAGGCGCGCATCCGCTTTTTCACGATCTATGCCGGCGAGATGTATCGGATCCATCTAGTGGTACACCCGATTGACGATGTCCAGTGATCGAGGGTTATCGTATGGCGAGGTTCCCATAGCGATAATTGATCGCCGTGTTAGCGCTCGCGACCAAGGACGGGCTTCCACAAAGTCTTGTGGCGAACGAGCTCGTGAGAGATGACTTGGGAAGCCGAGAAGACATGAGGCGTAAGTATCCTCACCTATTCCCCACACCTCCGTAATTCACTCTTCCTACTTGTAAATCTTCATTATCGCTATGCCTAAGTGTTGTTCTCGCGTCGCGTGGCATTTGCAATCGCTTAAGTTATGAAGAATCTTATCGTTAATCGTTTGGAAGGAACATTCGACGAATGTTTCTAAGGGGAGAATGTTATACCCGTATTTCGAGTATGTACGTAAGTATGCACGCATTTAAAGTTTAGCCTTAAAGTTAGCCAAGTTCAAAATTGTGCACAACTCGCTAAAAGAATCGCTTCCACGCAAACGCTTTCCACACTTTCGTAGGTAAATTCCGCTATGCCATTTCTAATTTTTGCGGATTTTTCCGAGAGACGAAACATTTTGGACCAACGGAGGGCGACACACTTGGCACCTCCAATTGGTGGACTTGAAATCGCCCATCGACGAATCGGGCACTGAGTTGCACGCTTTTGTGCCTTTGCACAAGTCAAGGATTAGGTAGGATATTTTGTGTAGTAGATGGATAAGGACACTTGCCCTAATCTCGCCTTACACTTGCCTAGCACTTGGCTTAATCTTGGCCATTGGGTCACACTTCTGACCTATAAATACCCCCTTAGATGAAGAGTTCTTCATCCACAAAATTACTTCCAAGTCTTGAAAATCCTCTCCTCTCCCTTAAAGCCATTTCGCCCAAACACCTTTCCCTCGAGTAAAGTTGGCCGAGGCCTCCTCCCCTAGCCTAGCCGAAATCTACCCCTCCCTTGGTAGAAAAGTTGCCTTCTTGTATTGTTATAATGCCCAAAATACCCTAGCCCAAATCCCTTAGTACTTAGTAAGTTGTGAAGAACTTCTAAGGTTTCTCGAGCGCATAACTTAGAGCAAAACCTGCTCAGCGCGACTTTATCTAGGATATTATTGGGCTTACCGAGGTAAATAATCCTAACCTCTTTTGAATTAGAGAATACATACCGTAGTAGTATAAGAATAAGTATAAATACTTAGAAGAATATCACGTAATAGAATTGAACTGCTATCACAAAGAAGGGTTTAAAAGAAGAATAATCAAATTGTACTTACATGGGATCGCACAGAGACTTGAGTAGCTCACCGCAGTAAAGATCGCCAATTTTCCGTAGGATATAGAACCTCTGCTTAGAATCAAGCATAAAGTAGTTCAACGCTGATAGACGTGTCCGCTATTATAGGTCGATTCTCTCGCGACATATTCAACTCGCGTGGTTTTCGCCGGTAGGTATGTGATTCTTCCTAAAGCATGATATTTTACAATATATATGTAGTACGGTAGACGCATACGTGTTAATCGAATAATACTTACGAATGCCTCACGCTTAAGCTCGACAATACTTACGCGAATGCCTCACGCTTAAGCTCGAATAATACTTACGAATGCCTCACGCTTAAGCTCAATAATAAAGAATCAAAGCATTTCAAAAGAATATCAATCATTTTTAATGTAAGAGAACTAATTGGTTTTTAAAATGTGCTTAAGAGTTATACTAGCTTTATGGGAAGTTAAGTATAACCACTTAAGAATGATAAAAGAAACAGCTTTGCTCATGTGTTTATAACAGACTTATATTGAATTGTGAAAAGAATAATAAGATGGTTTGATAAGTAGACATGATATGATGCTACGTGTTAGTGTCTTGTAACGCTTGTATAAGAGAGTATTCTTGTCAGGCTTATGTTGTTTAAAGATAAGTCGTTATGTTAGTGTACTATCACTCACCTCTTGACATATTACGGGGTTAAGTCGCCTCCGACGCTGGTAGACTCAAAGCGGTCCGTACCATGATTCGAGAATACCTCATGCGGGTCCAGGGACCTATGCGAGCTACGGAGTTCCGTGTTAGTGATGCGGGTTATACCTCACGCGCCTATGTGGCCACGCGACTACGAGTCCAGACGATGCCGAGGAGCTACCCTCGACGCGGGTTATGTACATGCGGGCCTACGTGAGTGGCCTATGCGACTACGGAGTCCGTGATTAGGCTTGCATGGTGATACTACGCAATTGGCCCCGCTTCGATCATTCGCAGCCTAGAAAAGACTCGCTACGCTTACCTATTGTTGCTCTTGTTTATGATGTGGCACTATGCGCGTCCCCTCGTTGTTTCATACATACTTGCAAAACTGATTTTAAAATGATATGTTTTCATTTAAGTATTTTACGCTTCATATACTTAGTACTGTTGTATCGACCTCCTTCGGGGCCGCGTTCATGCCGCAGTAAGGGCAAGCAGTGCTAGATCCACATTCTTAGGATCTCTACGTTGGTGCCTGAGCTCCATCTTTCCGAGGCTCTACTTTTGGGTACGATCTCCTGTCAGTAGTTAGTTTTGTATGCCAGGTATGGCGGCCCCGTCCCGCCATAGTTGTATATTTCCTAGAGGTCTGTAGTCATGTTGTACAAGATCGGATGTAATCGCTAAACCATGTTTATATATATATGCCGAAAGGCGACGTTTTCACATAAATCGTGGTCTTATTTTATAAACTGTTCATGTCTTGTTTTATATTTCCACGATTACTGATGTATGACTACTGGGTGCCTGCAGGCACTACCACGCCCCGGAATGGGTCGTGACATGTTCTGACTGTGAGTAGGTTCTTGTGCGCTGGTAGATCCACCAATATTAGAGCTTTCAGGAATACCATTTTCATGTCTTTCCTGAATGGGAGGAAATGCAACTGGTGCACTTGCTCCCAAGGTCTGTGCCGGAAGATCTTGCATTTCTGCATTACTCCTCGTAGCACTCCCACTGGCCGAAGGGGGTACCCTAAATACCCAATCTTTGTCAAAAGCTCCCACTGAATTCTTGCCTTCATCATCGGGCAAGGATTCAACCTCTATATTACCTTGTTCTTGAATTTCTCCAAGTTCTATCTCCGTGCAACTCTCATCCTTGTAGACATATTCATCTTCAAGGAAAGTTGCGTTCCTAAAAACAAATATCTTATGTTCTCCAGGAAGATAGAAATAGTATCCCTTAGTTTTCTTTGGATACCCAACAAAGTAACATTTCTCACTTTTAGATTCCAACTTATCAGTGATCAACTTCTTGACATATGCAGGACACCCTCAGGGCCTCATGTGTCTAAGTGATGGCTTTTTGCCACACCATAGCTCATACGGTGTCTTTTCGACTGATTTAGATGGAACTCTGTTCAGAACATATATCGAGATCAAAATAGTGTATCCCCAAAGATATGTTGGAAGAGCTGAAAAGCTCATCATGGAATGAACCATATCAAGTAAGGTTCGGTTTCTCCTCTCGGCAACACCATTCATCTGTGGTGTTTCAGGAGGTGTCCATTCGGAATGAACGTTATGAAGCTTTAAGTAGTCAAGAAATTCTTTACTTAAGTATTCACCTCACGATCAGATCGGAGAGTCTTGATACTCTTTGGGAGCTGTTTCTCAGCTTCACACTTAAACTCCGTAAACTTCTCAAAAGCCTCGGATTTGTATCTCATAAGATACACATATCCATACCTTGATAAGTCGTCTGTGAAAGTAATGAAGTAAGAGAAACCTTCTCTAGCTTGAGCCGACAATGGTCCACATACATCCGTATGTACCAACTCAAGCACCTCCGTGGCACGGATCCCCTTTTCAGAAAGAGGTGTAATGGGCATCTTACCTTTTAAATAGGATTCACAGTTACCATAAGATTGTAAGTCAAAGGTTCGAGGTAATTTAATCTCCTCAACCGTTCTATCCTCGTTTGATTGATATGACCAAGTCTACAATGCCACAAGTAGGTAGAATTTCTTTCATTTAACTTAGTTCTTTATTTTGTATATTGAAAATTTCCCTGCGGTAGTTTAATGTATACAATCCATTCACAAGAGGCGCAATTTCATACACAACATTATCAAAAGTCAAATTCATATTGTCATCATTAATGCTTGAGGAAAAACCCTCAGTGTCAAGTACAGGAATGGAAATCATGTTCCTTGTCAAGGAAGGAACATAATAACAATTGTTTAACATTAAAATTTTACCGGAAGGTAAATCTAATCTATAAGTTCCCACACGTTCAGCACCAACTCGTGCTACGTTTCCGACGCGCAGGTCCACCTCTCGAGGCCCGACCTTCCTGCTATCAGTTAGCCCCTGCACATTTGTACAAATATGTGAGCCAAAAGCGGTATCTAGTACCCAGGAATGAGAATCATTTATAGATAGATTAATTTCAATTACAAACATACCTTATCCAGTAGAGGCTGAAGCACCTGGTGCCATTCCTCCGCCTGGAGAAGTACAATCTTTTCTCCAATGCCCCTTCCTGTTGCAATTCATGCAAACATCTGATGCCGGCAGTTTCTTCTTTTTCTTTTTCGCCCCTCCCTTGGGCTTCATTGCTGCTGCCGGAGCAACAGTTTTGCCCTTCCCTTTCTGTTGTCCCTTACCTTTCATTTTGAGGCGACTAGAGGAGTCAACCATCAGAATAAGTATGCTCTTGGAGGTCGAAGATTCAAAAGTTTTCAGCATATTATGTAACTCCGGCAATGTCGCTTTAGTTCCATTCATATTATAATTAACAATGAAACTCTCAAACGACCTAGGAAGTGAGTGTGGGATGAGGGTGGTGGAGACTCTGTCTTGAAACTTTATGTCTATTGAGGTCAACCTCTCAATCAACTCAAGCATCCTCAACACATGAGGCGAAACCTGGCCCCCTTCATTTAGCATACACTTGAAGAGTTCTATTAGCAGGTCATACTCCATTGTCTGAGACTGCGAATCATAGAGACTCCTCAAATGGGATAACATTTCGTTGGGCCCCATAGTTTCATGTTGTCTTTGAAATGGTGGTGACATAGAAAACAACATTAGGCATTGAGCTGAGGTGGCATCCTGATAATGTTTCTCGTAAGCAGCCTTGTCGAACGTTGCATACTCAGTAGAGTCCTCCACCGGAGCGGTGGGGAATACTTTGTCCAATGTATACTCAATATGTTCTTGTCTCAGGACAATTCTGACATTCCTGAGTCAGTCTATGAAGTTGGGTCCAGTAAGTCTGTTGGACTCCATAAGCATTTTCAACGAAAAATTTGACATTCTGAAGATCTGAAGATATAGATGAACAGGAAAATGCAATCAAAATTCATTCTCCTAATTTATACACATTCATTATATGTTAATTTAACATGGGTTTTTGTTTAATTAGCTCCCACTATTTTGCATACTTCTACGACCCCAAGGTAGAATACAGACCTAAATCAATATAAAGGTCATAATGGGTCAAGATCCAAACATATGTTATATCCGCATTTTCTTTGGCTGATAACTTCAATATCACATTTTGGTAGGTCCTCAACCAATTGTAAAGCAACTCTACAACTCTTGGTTTGATTAAATATCTTTCATTTTAATCTTACGTCTTTAGACTAGTCCGACATTTTGGAACCAAGATTCATCTAAACAAGTCAACCTCATTACACGACTGCGTTTAAATGCCTAAGTAAATTTAGCCTTTACAAGCAAACACTTTGGTGTAAATACCTATAAAAGTTTATTATCTAATTTCATTTTAACACACCTATGAAAGGGTCTTGGTCCTCGTAGACTTAGAGCAAATGCTTTGGCATAAATACTCGTATCGCTGAAGAGGATTTAGCACCCTAACAATTATAATGGACGACGCGTTATAATTAGACTTGTATTTAATATTTGGGAAACATTTTCAGTTTTCGGGGATTCATTCAAGATCAACAATCAAGTTATACATTATATGGCATCCTATCATACAATTTCTAAACACAATTAGATGGAAACCATCAAACCCAATATGCATGATAAAAGATGGTTTTAATCACATATTGGGCGCCGTCTACCCAGACAGTTATAGCGGTCATTTGAAATTAAACAATTACTGGGTGCCGCCTACCCAGACAATAATTGTGAACGCTATGCTAATAATTTAAATGCATCACATTCAATCACTTAACGCATTTGTATATTATACAATAATATACTATTAATGATAATCATGGGTCTATTTGTCTAAACTCTACAATCTATGTCAATGTCAAACAGTCCCTAAATATTTCTGATTTTGAAATTCTGATTTTCAGAAATTCTGCAAACTTTTAAAATTTACAGTTTAGTCCCTTAAGAATTTTAAAGTTCAATTCTGAACCCCTATAAATTCAGAAAATACAATTTCAAAACTCAAAAAATATTTTCAAGTTTCTGAGACCTGTTTGCAATTTCCAGAACTTAAAACTAATTTTCAGAAACTTATTTTAATCACATATTTGCCCGAAAAGGACCAAATCTGTTCGATTCAAAACTTATTTTCAGAAACTGAAACTTTTAAAACTTCATATTCAGAATCTGAAACTTTCAAAGGTTTGTTTCTTATTTTCGAATTTTTTTTTTAAATCACCATCGTCGGCACCGCGGTCCCAACAGGTGGCACCGCGGTGCCTCAGAGGTAGTGAGTCACTGGAATCTGCAAAATTAATTAGTACCGCGGTCCTAACAGGTGAAACCGCGGTGCCTTATAAATTACAATCATCGCATCGCGTCCTAACGCAGTGGCACCGCGTGCCTCGCAGGCGTAATGTCCGAAAATTAATTTAAGCTTCGATGAACAAAGACCGCGCTTCGAACGGAACCACGGTGCCTCTGACTTCATCTGGGCAACACCGCGGTGTTCCATCGTGGAATCCCAGCGCCGCCTCAAAAATCCTAGCAAGCACCGCGGTGCTCCATCGTGGAACCGCGGTGCCTCATCTCCAGAAATACAAATCTGAAATTTCCGAACCCCTAAAATTGGTTTAGGGTAAGATCCTTCAGATATATCACTTGTATCACCATTATAACAATATGTTCATCGACCATCTAATCCAATTTCTTCTCGTTCTTCGTTTCAATGCATCATGCTTTAAGCCGAATAACGCATATCAACTTAGAATAGTTATTTATTGGATTGACTTCTTCGAATACATTATTGCATTAACATATCTGGGCACAAGGACCATGTGTTCTAAAGATTTAAGATTTTAAAGCTTTTAACAACATAAAATATAGATCTAAACAAATTCTAACTTATATTATCATTAATATCCATTACATATCACACGAAACAACCCAGACTCTGATACCACTGTAGGTGTTTTCATCGGGTTCGTACACGCAGCAGAATTTGAAAATTTATGTTTCAAACCCGACATAGGCGGTCAAACTGTAGTATGAATATGTAATGTAAAATGAAACACAAGCAAATGTAATATTTCGAACGAAGACTTACATTTTGAAGCAATCTGCAATCCAAGCTGTTGAAACTTGATGATTTGTGTAGTCCGGGGTGCACACTTAAAATCCCTTGATTTGCAAGTTCTAAGTTCTTAGAACTTTGATATAATTTTCTATATTTAGAAATGCTAGGGATTGCTGCAGAGTTTTAGAAGAGATTTACCTCTCTTAGGTTTTGTTTTCTTCAAAGTGGGAAGGGAAGTCTCCTATTTATAACATAAAATAGGAGCTTTAGGGTCTCCATGGGCCGTGCCCACAGAAACTGCATCGGGTCGAAATTCGACTACTGCAATACGCGCCAAGACCGCAGTCCACGAGTGGCACCGCGACGCCGCATCGCAGCTCGCATCGCGTCCTGAATCAAGGCACCGCAGTCCTATCCCATTTTCTGACCCCTTTCCCATTTCTAATGTCCCGTTATTAACCGAACATATATATTATCTCTTTCTAATTACATCCTTCAATCAACAGAATATTTGACTTAGTGTTTACCCTTCAGGCCTCTACATATTGACACTAATATCATTAGGATTTTCACGGAACTCCTAGACTGCGCCAGAAAACGAACCTCAATATGTAAAGTTTAGCTACACGAAACATGTGAACTGAACCTCTATGTGAAAAGATAAAATTCTTTCATTCATGACACACTCAATCAAGCTTAGGATCTGTCAAGTGTCTATCCAAATGGCTTGATCATTATAACTCATCTATATTAGTTGACAACAGGACCATATCAACGGCATGTCCACTGTATTGGCCAATGACTTAGTCAACCTAATACCATATGAGTATCTGAGTGTTCACTTAAATATGCATTCAAGGAATGAATCCTAATCTTGGCTCACATACAACCTTTAATCTACTTCGCAATGCACCCAAAACAAGTCGCATCTCAACCTATAAGGCATTTGAGCTTAGGACATGATCAAAGTACATTACTCCGTAAACAAGGTGATATTTACCTCAAGTCTAAGGACTTCTTTCTCCCACATGCCGATGACATTATAGACATATAACAAATAGTGCATCAGCAGGGTATACCAATACTTCAACAAGTATCCATGTGTCCATCATGAGTTGTCATAACTCGTAGCAAGTGAGACATACTACATCCCCTAAGTATATGATGCAGACCACATGTCGACGTATCGCATATCATCGATATTCCAATCTTGATGATCATTAGTCGAGGTAATTTAAGAGTTACGTTATAACAGTAATTCTCACATCATTAATAAACACGTAAGCTCTAGGGATACATTTATAGAATATTATAAACAATCAACTAATAATTCAACAAATGCAAATGTCATAATATTAATCATCATTAATATATAAATATGAATGTGTATAAAGTACATTTTGTCCTAATACAAATTATCTCTAGGACATACATATACTTTCATATTTAACATCATCATTAATACTATTCATATATAGTACTGCTTAAAAGTATTTAAAAATACTAATCTAAGTTTTTTATTCAATTGGAAACGCCAAATTGATGGGAGGTAGATATGCGTACCCTACCAGTTATACATTACATCCAATCTCCTTAAAAAAAACTGGATTCATTGCTAAATACTGAAAGAATACATCCTTTTAATTTCATAATCATTAATTGGTCGTTGGCATTAATTTTCTGATCTTATTCGTTATATAGATCCATCTTGTGGTAGAGCTGTTATACATTCCAGCAGAGCTGTTATACATTCCAGCTCTATATAGATCCATCTTTTAGTATTTTGTATTTTGACAAAATTGTATTTTGACTTGGTATTTTGACAATATTGTACTTATGTTCTCTTCCGCTAATTAGATATACCATTTAGATTATTTTTTTATATATTCTTATGATATAATTTTAAATTCTGAATTGTAGTAATCAAGAAGTATCAGATTCGTCTATTGGGTAATACCTCTTTAGGTGTCTAATTCGGCTCACAATTTTGGATTGTAATATCACCGAATTTTGGATAATTTAATAAAGGAAACATGGTCAAATTTGCCTTCCGTTAAAGTTTGAGGACAAATATATCATTTCCGTTATTAAAGTTATTGTATTTGCCCCAAACTAACAGACCAGCCAAGGTGGACGTCACTTGTGCACAGACCCAAATAAATCAAACCTGACCCGTACCTGTGACGGGTCAACATAAAACAAAGAGACCCAAACGATTTTCAATCCCTAGCCCGTCGATTTCAGTCTTCCAAAACCGAGAATCCAAGCTTCCAAAACTGAATCCAAAGCCAAATCTGTCTTAATCTTCTTCTAATCGCGTCCAAGGTACGAAATTTCTTAACTTTATGTGTTAATGGATAGTTTTATGATTCTAATCGAGTTCTCTGTGATTTTCGAATTTCTGCAACCGAATCTTCTTATAGTGTTTTCTGTTACGAATTCCTTAGTTTTTTAGTTGTTGTTTGTTCGATAATGATATGGTTCTAAATATCGATTTTTTCAATTTCTTCAAAAAATAATCACCCGATTACAAACTCAGAATTTCGACGATTGTGACGACTTCGTTTGTTTTGTTTTTAGCTGTTGTTTGTTCTATTTGTTCGAATTTATATTTCGACGATGCTTATGACGATTGAGTTCACTATTTAATCTAGGTTCCTGTCGAGTTCATATGTGGTAGTCAATTCTATTAGATTTGTTTGTGCATGTTTTATGACCCGACTGTGCTGAATTAAATTGCTGATTAGCAACGTGGATGGTGAGTTTCGACAGTGTTCGTTGCTGTCAATTGTGTTTGTCGATGAGTTTCGACATTGTTTGTTTCAGCTTAGAAGTTAATGCAACTGAGTTTATGTTCAGCTATTAAGAAATGTCTCAAGTTAATACAACTGTGAATCAATTTATTTCGACGACTACTTCAAATCCTGGAAGGAAATTCTTCAAATGCCTCAAGCCTAAGGTAAGTAATATTTATGTAATTCTTCAATTTAGTTTGACGATTATTGATCCGTATTTGTTTGATTTTGTTATTGATTTTTTCTTCATTTTTTGTTCATAGAGAAGTTCTTGTGGATATTGACAATGGGAGGATGAGGAATACATTAAATGTTTCGTCGGTGAATTAATGTTTTGATTTGGATGCGTATATGAATGTAATAGAAGATTTGAAGAGTGAAAGAGACACATTGAAAGAAGAAATCGGTGCGTTGAAAGGTATAAATCAAGCTTGAAATGAACAAAGTATTCAAGATGCGCGTGTTTATGATGATTTCATGGACGTTATTTGTTGGATTTGTTGCGGCATCGATTATGAAATGATTATGTATTTGTAGTTGAGTAAGAACATGTTATGTTTATGAATTAGTACTAGTAGCTATGAACGAAATTAGGTAGTATCATTATATTTGCCTTCACTTGTCTTTTGTGACTTTATGTTCTCCAGTGAGCTAAAAATATTCTGGTTGTGAACGAAACATTCTGGTTCTCCAGTGAACTAAGTTTTCATTTTGGTTCTCCAGTGATTCTTTCTCTTTTGTGAACGTACTGATTCTGGTTGTGAACTGGTACATCTTTCTCCAGTGGTTCTCCACCAATCTTTAGGTTTCACTTGTCTGGTTATGAGCTCCAAACTAGCTATTTGCATAGCTGATAATGTAACTTCTACTTATTATATAAGTTGGTAAAAGGAAACCTAAAGAGTGGTGTTTGCAAAACAACATTAAGTAGTACTGAAGACAATAGCACAACCTTTTTCCTGTTCGTGGATTTTCTCCTTTAAGGAGCAGTAAACACTGCATGCCAAGCTAACCAGCATTAAGTAGTACTGAAGACAATAGCACAACATTTTTCCTATTCGTGGATTTTCTCCTTTACCTGAAAGCAACACTACTTTCGTTTGACCATCGTTCATCTATGAAAAATTCAAATAAAAGCATTGACATTTCTTTTTCTGTTTCTTCACATTTGAAACACTTTAGTGCTTGAGTATAAAAAAGGAGCAGTAAATAGTGCATGCCAAGCTAACCAGAAAACAGCCATTACATGAAATGCATAAAAATGAACACTTGTGGTAAGTGGAATTTGCCTCTCATACCCAAAGATAGAATAAGAATCTGACAATTAATATGGATCAACTGTGACATAAAACATGAAGTGCACAATAGTATTAGTAGTGTTCATTATCCACAAAATAAACAAGCTCAATATTCATGTCTTCATCATGTTTTGGACTTCACATTCCTTTTCTTTGTCTTCAATTTCTCTCTTATAACAAGAGCCTTGTTTGGTGGTTGATAAGGCATGTTGATTGGCTGACTCATTGTAGTAGAATCACCAATAAATAAAAATTTTCTTGTTGGTGTAGCTAATCTTTGTTTCATCCTTTTAAGTATCCTAGTATTTGCTTCAAAAAATGATCTTGGCCCTAATGATGGTTCTGGTTCTAGCATAGTGGCGGTGTGGCTGCACTGAAAATTTTCTTCTGGTTCCGCTGCTTCAAAATTTTCTTCTGGTTCTGCTGCTTCAAAAAAAATTGTGGTTCTGCTGCTTGGACAAATTTCTTCATATTCTACCACAGTTGTGTTGAGGCTACATTTATACCTATTGCTTGCAAGTTGTTTCCCTTTACTAGTCTTCTATGGAAAATTAAATTTGGATATTTTACAGTTTTGAAATTAAATTAAAGTGCTACAACAACTTGTGTTTAAAGTAGGATTGTCCAACGGGGCGGGGTGGCCTGGTCCATGGTGAAGTGTATGGCCTGGGTCATGGTCCGCCGCCTGCCCGATCCGCAGGGGGTTTGTTGGGGTCGGGGTGAGGTCATTTTTTATTTACCTTTAAATTAAATAAATAAATAAATAACACACACACACAACAAGATAGTTTAATAAAAATATTTCAATGCTGTTTTTGTGCCTCTTATATTATTCGACTAGAAGTATGATTTTTTTTTTGTAATACAATTTCAAAATTGCAACTTCGTGATATTGAAAGTTGCAAATAAATAACATAGTAAAATTACAATTAAAAGAATTACATTTTAAGAAACACATTTTCTAGTTTCTTTATAATTTCTTGTGGTTCTTCGGTTGGAATTGGTATATCTTGGTCAAATTGGTCGACGCCGCCGCACATCCATCTGATAAGATTTCGCCAGTAGTTGTAGTCTTCTTCTTCGTTGATCTCCGATCGCCGCACTCCTACTTCTCCGCACTAATTCGATCTCAATAGAACCGCACTTAATGAAGTCTCCCGCCAATGAATGTCAGGTTCTATTTAAAATCTTCCCACGTAAAAACGCGCTTCGCATTAATCGCTGATGACGCTTGAAATCTCGGGCCATCTTTGCTAGTGTTGGAAAATTCTTCTCATTCTCCCTCCAGTATTTTAGCAAATCTTCACGTCCCTCTTCATTTTCAATTGCTTCGTACGGTACAACACTCTGCAAAACAAAAACATCAAACTCGTTAATTTGGTTAGAAACGGTACCACTAAACATTCTCTGTTTGAGGCTTTGAATACTAGCCGCAGAAACATCATGTCTTTTTTGACGTTGTGTTGAAGAAGAAGAAGATGATGATGATGACATGGAAGTCGGTTGGTTGCTAGCACATTTTTGTTGGTAATACGTATATACTTTTTTTACATTCATCTTGAATGCTAGACAACACTTCTTCTCTACTTTTTTCAACAGGTGGTGGGTCATTTGGATTTTTAGGAGTTAGAGGTGGAAGTGTATCTATGCAATCGTAAATAGTTTCAACAAGGTTTTTAGAACC
The DNA here is from genome assembly GCA_029844215.1 of Przewalskia tangutica. Taxonomy (NCBI): domain Eukaryota; kingdom Viridiplantae; phylum Streptophyta; class Magnoliopsida; order Solanales; family Solanaceae; genus Przewalskia; species Przewalskia tangutica. The sequence goes on from CM056734.1 coordinate 87,570,824, forward strand.
GTCTATTTTAATAGACGTATTTAATACAGCACTAATCAAAAATATTGGGGGAATACGAATAAAATATTTTTTCATTTTTATAAACTTTTTTTAATAGGTGCCTTATAAGCTGATTTTGTCATATATTCACTAAGTAATATAAATATTAGAACTATATAAAATAACATTGATGAAATAGTAGGATGATAAATACCGGAAAATTCTTTAGTAGCTAGATAAAATTTCTCTAAAAATGTATTAAGTTCTAAAATTGTATCCCAATTGGAATCTATAAGCATATCACTAGGATTTCCATTACGGGCGTTAAAAAATTGGGTTATAGGTTGTCAATACTCATAAGTAACACGTAGTTGGTTGTATAAAAAATTTAATCTAGTGCATACTTCTTCGGAAACTTTTCTGTAAGGTAGACCACAATCGTGACAAGTTTTTTTATATTCTTTTAGTCGTTGTATTCTATTATTTTTAAAAATATAGTTTATAGCAAATTGAATTTTTCCAAGAATTTCTTAAAAAGGTGATATATCATCCTTTACAACTAAATTATAAATATGACATGCACATTTTATATGAAAATGATTTGAAAAAGATGGAGTTAAAAGAGTTTTTAATAATCTATCAGCAGAAATATTAGAAGAAGTGTTATCTAATGTAATAGTCATGACTTTATCAGTTATGTCATAATAATCGCAAACAGAAGAAATATTTTCTTGAATAAAAATACCAGTGTGCCTACTATCTATATATCTATATGCTAAAATACGTTTTTGCATAGACCATTTATAGTCTATCCAATGACATGTTACAGTTAAATAATCATGACTGTTAGTACTACGGCCTATATCAGATGTGATAGATATTTTCCAGGGTAATGATATAAATAATAACGTAAATATTGTTGATATTCGTGTGCAAATTTAAAAACATCTCTCCTAACAGTTGATCTAGGAAAATCGTTATAAGCAGGATTGTACATTCATCTTATATAATGAATAAAATCAGGAGAATCAGGAAATGAAAAAGGCTAACTCTCCATTGCAACTAATTTTGATAATTCTTCTCTATCTTTCATTTTATCGTATTTAGGGTCTACAACAGTCCCCCGTCATAGGGTCAATTTGACCCTGTACCTGGTGCGGGACAGTATGTGAAGTTTGTCCCGACTGAGAAGACATTGACTCACCCTTGATTTTAGTCTTATATTCATTTCACCTAGCTTTGTGTTTGTTATTCAAATGCGTAGTTAAACCTCCCGTCCCGCTCTGACCTTTTTCCCTTTTAAATTTATAAATAATTTTACAAATTTTGCATATAGCAACTTTATTTTGTACGTATCTATCAAAAAAGCTCATACATGTGATGTTAATTTTCGTTCTGGTGGGCCTCGTCTCATACTAGGGGGAATAGGAGGCGTTCCAGTTTGAGGTGCATTAGTTGGCGTGTCATCTAGATGTTCTTCTAAATTAAACTCTTGTTGATTTCCAGAAAATAACTCATCGTCTAAATCTAATGGCACTTCAGGAAAATGTTCAGTATCAATAAAATCATCATGTCTATGAGGAATAGGATGACTAGAAGAAGGACTCTTGCCCTTGTCACCCCTACTAGAACCAGACATACCCAACATACCTCTTAATCCTTTCATTTTAATTTATGCTAATAAATACTTAAATAGTTAAAGATAATGAAATTAAGTGCGCTAATTAAAATAAAGAAACCATAATAATTTAATAAAGGAACGAATGTACCAAACGTCGACGTGTAATCGAGAGATGTTGAAAATTGAAACTTTGCTCAACGGATGATCCTCAAGCTAGTTGTCAACTTCACTCTCAATTCTCAAATGAATAAATTAAATTGAATATTTAGAAGAAAATGTAAAGAGAATGAGAGATAGATTGAGAGATTTTTATAGAGATTGTAATTGTAGAAAGATTTGTGAGAAAGAATGAAGAGAAAATGAAGTATTTATAGTTGAAAAAATTGGGTTAAAGTGTAAATATAATAACTTAAGGGTTAAAAATAAATATTAGGGGGTAGGGGGTTGGGGGAGGGGGAGGGGTATTTGGTCATTGCACAACAGTCAAATTGGTACAAAGTCGTTGTGCAACGGCTAGTAGCGGTCGGATGGGGTGGGGAAGGGTCAAGATCGAGGTGGGATCGGGGCTGGGGCGGGGTCGGGTTTTTTCTCACCAGACGGCATCGATCGATACCGACACCAGATACCGATACAGTGCAAGTGGGGTGGGGTCGGTATGGGGTAGGTGCGGGGTCGGTATGGGTAGGGGCGGGGTCGAGGTAGGTATACCCCGCCCCGTTGGACAGCCCTAGTTTAAAGTGTTTCCTTATCACATTCCCTTGCATTGTGTCCACTTTGATGGCATGTAGAACATGTAATAGGTTTTATTTTTCTTGAAACGGACCATTCACCTTGTCTTTTCAAGTTTTCATTTATCACTCTTTCTCTCTTAACTTTGGATCGACCCACTATCTTACACATTTTTTGTGGTTCCATATCATGACTCTTTCCCGTCAGTTATTGCAGCCATAGACGCATTAGGCCAAAGTTCAGGCCCCAAAATACACTAGTAGAGGGTAATGCTACTATATGTATTTTATATGTGTACAATATTTAATTTCATTCAATTTATATAAAACACGTACTAAGTGTGGTGTATATACATAATGCATATGAGAACATGGCCCACCCTGCCAAAAGTGAAGAAGCGAACTACTCAAACAGGAGGACAACTGGACAAGTTAGACAACTGGACAAGTTAGACAACAGGAAAGAGAGAGAAATAGCAGAAGCATGCAAGAAAATTTTAGACATGGATATAAGAAAATAAATGCTGGTGCAGTGCATGTACGTTAGAGTGAATAAATGCATGAGCAGATTATTAGACAACGTACTGGTCTGTACCCACTTCTGCGGTCCAAATGTAATTTCAAAATGGGAAAAGGGTCATATTTGTCCTCAACGTTTAGAAAATGGGTTTGTATTTGTCCTCCGTTAACGTTTGAGGTCAAATATACCCTCCGTTAATCTAAACTTATTGTATTTGCCCTTATTTAACAGATCCGCCACGTCGAAGCCACGTGGAGGACACGTGTATATTAGCTTACGCCGCCGTCGATGCCTCAGGTGGCCGGAAATCGCAAAAATTCCGACGGGATTTTCGAATTGGTCGTCCCGACGATAGGTGAACAATTGAAGATGTTGGGTTGGTGCAAAATGTCGACCAGATGACGGTGAAGCTACTAGAACCAACCGCGACCGTCGTCGAACGCTCAGGTGGCCGGAAAATGACCGACGACGGCTAGGGTTTGCAGCTTTTTTGATCTGGTCGTCGTGGCTACTGGGGAAAAGTAGACGTTAGGCTAGAAATGACGGGGAGAAGATGGTGGTCACAGTGATATCACCCACTCCCGTCGATTCAACCTCCGGTCGCCGGGAAATGAGAATCTTCAAAATGCGATTTTGGACCCGATTTTTTATTGCAAAATCGACAACGAAAATGAATGAATTGAGTGTCAATATTGGAATAGATTGGAAGAGGAGGAGAAGACGGTTCTTTTGGTATATGGGTCGCCTCTAATGGTTGTCGGAGTCGGCCGAAAAATGCATTTTCCGGTGACTGCTACTGTTCCATCATTTTTTCACCTGCAATTTTAGCGGATCTGTTAAATAAGGGCAAATACAATAAGTTTAGACTAACGTAGGGCATATTTAACCTCAAACGTTAACGGATGACAAATACAAACCTTTTCCTAAACGTTGAGGGCAAATATGAGCCTTTTTCCTTTCAAAATTGTTACCAACTGCTTTCTACAATTGGCTAGCCTTCAATTCTCTGAATAAAGTTCACCAACTGACCTAGTCTCATTTATTATAAAGTATATCCAATAGTGAATCACAATTATAGTATAACACTATAATATGATATTTCGAACCTGAGGTACAAAGTGGCCGGCTTAGAACATCTACTTTTTGATCTATTATATTTAGGCCTGGCCAGTGGGCCGAGATTATCCGGTCCCGCCCCGATCATGAAATTAAAAAAAAAATGGTATCGGGACGGGATATGGTCTCGTCCCGCCAGGCCTGGTCCCGCCAAGACCTGACCCAAAACCCCTCTTTGCAAAAATAGTTGTTGCACCAACGATCATTTTACATTTTGGCCGTTGTGCAACGACCATTTTTGGCCTCCCCTTCCCCTACCCCCTTTATATTTATTTTTAACTCTTAAGTTATTATATTTACGCTTCAACCAATTATTCAACTATAAATACCTCATTTTCTCTTCATCTTTCTCACAAATTTTCCTACAATCTCTCAATCAATCTCTATACAAGTCTACATTGTCTACTAAATATTCAATTTTATTTATTCATTTGGGAGTGAAGTTTGCAACTTGCTTGAGGATCATCCATCGAGCAAAGTTTCAATTTTCAACCTCTCGATTACACGTCGACGTTTGGTACATTAGTTCTTTTATTAAATTGTTATTGTGTCTTTATTTTATTTAGTGCACTTAATTTCATTATCTTCAACTATTTATTAGCATAATTAAAGTGAAAGAATTGAGAGGTATATTTAAGGTAAGGGTCTGGCTTCTGCTAGTGGGGCAACAAGGGCAGGGGTACTTCTTCTAATATTCCTAGTCTTACTCCTAGACATGATGATTTTATTGATACTGAACATTTTTCTGAAATACCATATGATTTAAATGACCAGATATTTTCTCAAAATGGACAGGACTTTAATTTAGAAGATGTTGTAGATGATGATACACCCACTAATGTATATGAAACACCCATTAGTGAACCTCCAACTGGAACGTCTCCTATTCCCCCTACTATGAGACGAGGTCTAGCAAAACGATCATTAAAATCAAATGGATGCGATTTTTTATTAGGGACGTAGCGAATCAAGTAGCTATATGTAATATTTGTAAACAATGTTTTAGTTTTAAAACTGGACAAAGTCATGGTGGGACGGCGGGTTTAATGAGACACATAAAATAAAAAACCCATCTAGGTATGCCCAATACGATGCTCAAAAAAAGGGTGCGCAAGCGCCCTCTCCATCGGGACAAAGTTCATATATTGTCCCGGACCAAGTACAGGGTCAAATTAACCCTACGACGGGGGGAATTGTAGGCCCTAAATACGATAAACATAGAGATAGGGAAGCATTATCAAAATTAGTTATTGTGGAGGGTTTGCCTTTTTTATTTCCTTCATCTCCTGGTTTTATTCATTATATTAGAGATATATATAATCTTGCTTATAAAGGTTTTCCTAGATCAACTGTTAAGAGAGATGTATTTAAATTTGCACATGAATATCAACAGTATTTACGTTATTCATTATATCATTTTAATGGGAAAGTCACTCTCACTTCTGGTATAGGCCGTAGTACTAACGGTCGTGATTATTTAACGGTAACATGTCATTGGATAGATTATAAATGGTCTATGCAAAAATTTATTTTAGCGTATAGATATATAGATAGTAGGCACACTGGTGATTTTATTTCAGAAAATATTTATTTAGTTTGCGATTATTACGGAATACTTATAAAATTATGAGTGTTACATTAGATAATGCATCTTTTAATAATGTTGTTATTATAGTTTTAAAAGACGCTTTAACTCCATCTTTTCCAAATAATTTTCATATAAAATGTGGGTGTCATATTTATAACTTAGTTGTAAAGGATGACCTATTACTTTTTCAAGATATTCTTGAAAAAATACAATTTGTTATATACTTTATTTTTAAAAATAATAGAATACAACGGAAAAAAGATTATAAAAAAACTTGTCATGTTTGCCAACTACCTTATAGAAAAATTCCCGAAGAACCACTATGTGAAATTCTTTATATGAACAACTACTTGTTGCTTATGATTATAGAAAAACTATAACTTTAATTTTTAACGCCCATAATCAAAATCCAACTAATATGATTGTAGATAACGATTGGGAAAAATTAAATAACTTATTGTATTTCTAAAGAAATTTTTTCAAGCAACAAAAAAAAAAATCGGTATATATTATCCTACTATTTAAACTATGTTGTTTTATATATATATAATATTTACTGCTTAGAGAATTTATGGAAAAACCAGCTTATAAGACAACTATTAAAAAAATATTTATGAAAATAAAGAAATATTTTATTCATATTCCCTCTATTTATATATTGGTGTTGTATTAAATCCGACTATTAAAATAGACGATTGTAAATCACTTATTGAAAGTATTTATAACTGTATAGAATTACTACCACCTTCAACTCTCAAAAATTTAAATGCCCCACCACCTATTGAAATTGAACAAACGGAAGAAGAAGTGTTGTCTAGCATAGAAGACGAATGCAAAAAAAATATATAGGTATTACCAACAAGAAAGTTCTAGCAACCAACCGACTTTCATACCTTCTTCTTCTTCTTCTTCAACACAACCTCTAAAAAGACATGCTATTTCTGCAGCTAGTATTGAAAGCCTCAGAAATAGAATGTACGGTGGTAGCACTACTAACCAAATTAGCGAGTTTGATGTTTTTGTTTTGCAGGGTACTTTACCGTACCAAGCAGTTGTTAATGAAGAAAGAAAGGAAGACTTGCTGAAATACTGGAGGGGGAATGAGAAGACATTTCCGACACTTTCAATGATGACCCGAGATATTTTGAACATTCAAGCGTCATCAACGGCTTCTGAAAGCGTTTTACGCTCAGATTTCAAATAGAGAGCACGTACACTCATTAACCGAGATACTGAGATTGCGATTATTCGTAGATTGAATACGAGCGGAGCGGAGAAGGTGCGATCAATCGGAGATCAACGAAGAAGAAGACGAAAACTACAACGACATCTTATCTGAATGTATGAGTAGCGACGTGGATCAATTTGACCAATAAATATCAATTCCAACCGAAAAACCACACCACATTGTGAAGACACTAGAAAAAGTGTTTTCAAATTGGTAATTTATTTAATTGCAATTTATTATGTCATTTGCAACTTTTGCACAACACCACAAAATTGTAATTTTGACAATTGTATATGTATTACCAAAAAAAAATATTTCAATGAAATAATATAAGAGGCACAAAAATAGTTTTGGGATATATTTATTACACTATCTTGTTCAATTATTGAGTTGTTCATATATTTAATAAATGTTTTTTTTAAAGTGCAAAAAAAAAAAACGACCCGACCCGGTATCTTTTCCCGACGTGACTAGTACCGGGACGGGACATCGGTCAAGCCCGATAGTCGCGGCCCGCCAATCCCGCCCCACCCCCTATCCCGCTCCACCCGATCCCGCCCAATCCCGATAGTCCCGACCCGCCAATCCCGCCCCACCTCCTATCCCGCTCAAATCCGGCCCGGCCCTTTGGCCACCCCTAATTATATTACAGTATACATCACGAGGTACTTTTTTCATAATATAAGTGGAATAGTTTAATTGGCTACCCTTCAGTTCTCTGAATAAAGTTCAGCAACTGACCTATTCTCATTTATTATAAAGTATATCCAATAGTGAATCACAATTATAATATAATATGATATTTCGAACCTGAGGTACAAAGTGGCCGGCTTAGAACATCTACTTTTTTTATCTATTATATTACAGTATACATTACGAGGTACTTTTTTCATAATATAAGTGGAATAGTTTAATTGACACTTTTCCTTGTTTTGTTTTAACGTTCCGTCTCTTTTACTCCATGGGTTTTATCTAACCTAAGTGCTTAAAAATCACTACAACAAAAATAAACTGCGGTAACAATTCACGTGTGATAGAAATATAAATGTCACATCTTTTTTACTAAATTTACGTTTTTTCTTGACATTCATATGACATATTTTAAGTGTCATATAATTATGACATTTGTGTGACAGGTTGTTTAAGTGTCATTTATTTATGACATTTGTGTGACGGTTTTATGAAATGTCACATAAATAAGTGACTTGTGTTATAAATTGACAAAAAATGACGAATTTGACGGAGTGGAATATTAATATTTTAATTTGAGAATTCTTTTAAGACAATTACATTTATAATTGTTGGTTAAAATTTAAAAATTATAATTATTGATCAAATTATGTAAAATTAGGATATGATAGATAATATATATACCAAGTGATATTTTGTCTAATGAAATGACAAAATACTATCGGAATAATTTTGTAAAATCATATTCTTTTTGTGAGAAGTATATTTCACTCTATCTGTGACTCGGAAACTCTAAATAATTAAATAAAATTATCGGAGGGTAAAAATTAAGTGTCAACAACTCTTATATAAGCCTTTTATTTCCTACGTTTGGGGCCCATTCTTGTATTTTTCGACCGAGCCCAATCCAAAATGGACCGAGACTCGGCCCAATACTTCTTTTAACGCCAAAAACCTCAATCCCATTTCATTTCGCATCGATGGTTCATGGAACCACTATCCACATTGTCTTCTTTCTGATTTGGCAAAAATGCAGAAGCCATCAATTTTTTTAGTCATGTATTGCCATTTCCGGCAATGGCATTAATTGAGTTGTCCTGTTTTTACCGTATGTCAATCAAGGAAAGGTAAAAAACCTCTTCCTCTCTCTTTTGCTTGCTTTTTCTGCGACTATGTCCTAAATGGATTTCATCCTATTCGATTTCAAACATTGGTTCTGATTGGGTGTTCAACATGGGAGGGAATTCGAGTTGATTTCCCCCCAAAATCCATCTCTCACATCCATTTGAGTCTGAAATCCTAGGGTTTTGGGGTTCTATATAAAGAACCCTACCCTCACAACATCAACAAGTCTTTTCGGAGCAATTTAACATAGTTTCTATTAATGTCCCTATGTGTTAATATATATATATATATATATATATATATATATTTCCTGTTGATTTAGGTTCACTATTAGTTTGTATATTCATATATATCCATATCATGTTGATTTAGGCTCTATATACTTTGACTAGTGGTGCTTTTGCTCATTTCATTATTTCATATTGATGATGGAGATAATCCTATATACACAGGAGTTGGGACAGAAGGACTTTGGGTGTAATTTGGGTTTTAAATATTGTGAGTATAACTATTTGTTTGTTGGAGATAATGCTTATTAGTGTACTATTCTTTAGCTAATTGTGAGTGTATAAAGATGGTTTCAAAAGTAATAGAAAATAGAATACGGTGATGAAGATCAATATGAACCCAAATTAGATGATGAGCTGAACGTTGAAGGTGGCAGTTCTTTAGATGAAGATGGTTTCAGGTGACGTGCAACTGTGACCGATCTTTTTTATGAAGTTTTGTGTTATTCATTTTTATTTTTTATCTTCTTACTTTGTTGTTGTCTATTGTTTGTTTGTCTGTCACTAGGCCGCCACAATAATGAGTATTCAGATTTCTTGATATGTAAATAATCATGCTGACACAGGTTCTCACGTGTATTTTTGTTATAAAGCGGACAATGAGCAGATATCCACATGTACACCAAGCGATAGCTTGTTTTGTGTCATTATACTAATCCATCATGATAACCAGAATATTGTACTTTAAGGTTTCATGGTATGTTTCCAAGATGAGTTAACTCACTTTTACCTTTTTCTAAACTCAAATCATAAAAATACTGCTTTAGTTAGTATTCATACTCTAATAACTATCGGTGTCTTGCACGTTATCTAAATGTTGTTGTTGTTCAGGGATGATTCAATATGGTATACTGTCATCTTGACTGTGTTATCTGTTACCGCTGCCAGCTGGTATTCTTGCAGCGATCCAAAGGAAGTGTAGCAAGTTCAAGTCTATCATCCAAGTCGAAGTCAATTAAGGGTCCTTCAACTGTTGAAATTGAGAATGGAGTTGTAATTAATGTTAAAGTAGATGAAGCTGAAAGCAGAAAAAAAATATTTGATTAACAATGTTTTAGTCTTTAATTAAACACTTTAATAGCACTTTGAATGATTATCCATTTTGGAAAGACTTTGTACAACGAATTTTAGCTATTATGTATATTTTTGGTGTTATTTAAATTTTTAGTCAATTTCATCGTTGCACTCAATTTGCAATATTGAAATTAAATTGCCACTAATAATAATAATAATAAGTTTCTTGCCAAATTTAATTTTCCCGCCACATTAAAATAAATTATTAATTTAATAGAATTTTTTTTAAAATCGAATATTTGGTGCCGGAAAGTTAAAATTTATGTGACATTTGTGTGACAGGTTTAAACCGTCACATGTCGTGTGACAGATGCAGAACCGTCATCCGTTTGTGACAGTGACAAAGATGACACTTACGAGAACCGTCATCTTAGGGGTTAGATGACGTTTTTACCCGTTACCGTAGGGTAGTGTTGTTCATTTCGGATATCCGATCCGAAATTTTAGATATTCGAAAATTTTGGATCGATAAAATTTGATCCGAATCCGATCCGAAAATTTCGTATATCCGATTTTTCGGATATCCCAAATTTTCATATTTTAAAGTATATTTTAATTTATCTTAAAATATTTTATATCCTATTTTAATTTATCAGAAATATCGTGTGTCAACAACTTTTAACATTTTATTTAAATCCTATTTTAATTTATCTTAAAATTCACACAAAGGTTGGAGTAGCAAAAAAAGATAATTATAATCAGCATAAATCGTCCACCCGCATCATGAATTTCTACCAAGTTATACGATATAAAAAGAATTTATGCATTGTCTTAAAATATCATTATTTACATTGCCATGACATAAAATCAAGCTCTTTCTTAAAATATGTACGGTAAGCTTTTTTTAAATAACCCTACCGCAGAGTATTTTTGTAGTAGTGAATACTCAAACCTTTATTTAAGAAACTATTTTGAAAAGAAAAAAAAACTGAAAACCTAATTACGGACCACCCCCCACCAATTCATCTTCGTTGTTTTCTGATTTATCATTAGATTTGAAATGGCCGAAAACGAATTCTGGTTAAAATCGAGTTCAATATATTAAAGCTTTAAACGTACATATGCACCTTGCTAAGAAATACCTTTAAAGAATCTTTCACACACCAAATACTGAAAATAAATTGTGATGTTTTTGATGAAGAGGGACATGAATTTCTATATTTTTGGGAGCGAACTCCGAGTTAACATGAAAAACATGAATACAAGTTAATTATGTCTTAAAATGAAAGATAATCCAATATGATTAAATTACCCCTAAAGTTGTTAACACAAAAAAAAAACTTATTATTACAAAGTTTTAAATTTTAGATTAATTCAAATACAAATAAATTGGTATGAAACCCAAAATCTGCAGTTCAATTAGTAGGATCGTGAAAGTGTTACTTTATTATTTTGAAAAGGGATCAACAATCCCCTATGAACATCCATGGGAGGAAAGAAGGATCAACAAACTTCTATTATAACTAATTATTATAATTATCAAATGTTCAGTTGGAGACAACACACTCTCAAGTATTAATTATGCCTAATTGGCTTGTGTGGACAATGACATAGCCTTCCGGCGACGCAAGTGTTGGTGTGAGGTCGTTAATTTCTAGTATTTTCCTTCGTGCAATTTAAAACATAAGTTAAACAAAAGCAGTAAAGTACAGTTGAGGGAGAAACTGTTATGTACACCTTTCATTTAGACAGTGAAAGATTTTATTTTACAACATTAGCCATAAGGAGTACTATTAACAATCAATAAAACTCTATGTCCTCAAAGTCACCAAAGTTAGCAAAATCTTCCATGTCACTAGAAATCACTCGTTTAAAAAAATAAGAATTATGATGACCAGCCAATGTAGAATCATGTGCAGAGGGAGAAGAAGGCATAAAATCCTCCCATAAATTAGAATCCATTGTTGATGATGATACATCATCATTTTGTCCCTTAGATTCTTCTGAATTATCATGAGTGTTACTGCTATTGATTTTTGGTTTTACTTCAATAGAATGATTGAATTGTGAACAACTAGTAGTTATCGTGTTATGCTTTGGAATCTTTGTTGAATTGCAAGTGTGATTGCCAAAGTATGTGGTGTGGTACATTTTTGGATATTCTTGCATTATTTGAACTTGTTTTGTGGCCTCGCAATCTTGATCGTACTTGTGGGAGCACCTAAAGTAGCACCTATATATCATCACAATAAAAAGAGGCCAACATCACTTTCAGCAATCATCTAATAAAATACACTAACACTTATAATTATTGAAACTCTTTCTTCCACACAACATTTATACTCCTATTAATAATAGAAAGATACTGCTTAAATCTATGTAAGAAAAATCTAAACCATAAAAGGTCGACATTACTTGGACATGAGTATATAAATACCTAGGATATTTTGAATTGAGTATATTCTTCTGGCCGTATTTCCTCCATGCACAACCATCATCCATTGTTGCAGATTCTCTTATCCATGAACCTGAGATTTTCCTGCAAACCCAAATAATTTACGTGACGATAAGCTCATTTGATTAATCATATATATATAAGATCAAATCCAAAAATAGATCTGGTAGTTGCATTTATAAATATAGGGATCAAGAAAGTTTTATGGTGATTAACTAGTACTATAATATTCTTGAATCACATCAAAATACTACAGTAATGCAACTAGCTAGATGAACCTTTTAAGTGACTTGTGTTCATTAAAAATATTCTAGTAGGCAAAATAAATCCAATTGTCTTGCAGATCTATACCCTACCAATTAAAATTGAAAATTATAATGTTAAAGTGTAAATAAATATCTGTTAGTCTTGGATTTTGATAGTGTAAAAAATTGTTCAATTACATTTCAATATATATAGTTTAAACTCTTTTCATATTACTAATCCACTTTAATTTTTATAAAGAATTTATGTTAGACGACTTGATATATTCAGTGTCAGGGTAAATAACTTACCTTCTCTTGTAGGAACCTCTCCGGTCCTTTCCCCCTTGCTTCTCCTTCTTCCTCAATTGATCAGAAATAGAATCCGTAGATTTCCGATCACCGGAATAAGATTGATCAACATCCTCGATCGGGACTAAACTCTTGGAATTACCCAAAGTATTTAACTCACTAATAGCCTGAGTAAAAGATCTCCATATTTTGACAACAAGTTCATCTGCTGACACTGACCCATCATGATGTTCAATAGGCTGTCGAAGTAGACTTTGAAGTTGGGTTGCAAAATCTTTTCCTTGAACTAGTACTTCTTTTATCAAATTTTTACGTGGATTGTCATGAAGATACTCCTCCATTTTACCTTTTCTTTTTTTTTTTTTAGTATAAGATCTAAGAATAGGGGAGTGGTGGTGTTATATATGGTGGGTAGAGAGATGGAAAGAGATAAGAACATGACAGGAAACTCCTAGGAAGCAAACACAGGTAAAATGTAGACATTTTTATTTTTCTTTCTAGAATTTGACGTCAACTGATTGACGTCATATAATGACGCAAAAATATTTTTTCTGTATTTTCTGAGTCAATCTATCACCTTAGAACTAATTGACGGATGTACGGTGGTATTGCCCCCTATCATTTTTGCTATTTTGAATATCTTGCCGACAAACGTGCTTTTATTTTGTTTGTTTCTTCTGTTTTCCTTCGTCCTTTCTTTGTATTTTTATTACTAATAATGAATTCACAAACCTTTCTTAAGGTTTTAAGTTTTAACACACACACTCACTATAATTTCAAATATTATACAAAAATCAATATTTAATTATATGACTCCCGCCCCTTTCTCAGCCTGATGAACGGTATTTGGACATGTTTGTCTCTTTATGTTAATTTTATGCTTTCTTCAATTTTGTTATCGTGCTCAACGTTGCCCCCTATAAAATGATTTATTGTGTACACTTATGTAATTATATACAACGATTCTATCAAAATTTCATAAAATTAAAATAACATTTTTAATTGACCATAAATCAAATCTCCCAACTTTCCTCCCAAAAAATTGTTCATGCGTTACTGCATCAAATACAACAATATTAAAGCTTAGAAAATATAGAACAGCGAAAATGCCCCTAGGAGGACAGCGAAAAACGTATACTTAATATTAATAATAGTACTAAGTATAAAAATTGGGGGAAGTTTATGTAATATTAATACTATATACGAAACACATGTGTTATATTGGGAGATGGTTGGCGATGATAAGAAGAAGAACGGAGACAGAGGCAATGAATCAGGAAGTAGCAAAACTCCCACGAATGATCCGACATCTCCATATTTTTTGCTTTCGGCAGATCACACAGGAATATGTATAACTCCAGTGGTTCAGAAGGGCGGAAATTATGATGAATGGGTTGAGGCGGTGAGAAACGCCTTTAGAGCCAAAAAGAAATTGAATTTTATCGATGGAATAATTATACAACCCAAGGAAGAATGATATGAACTCGATGACTGATATGTCGTCAATTCGATGTTGGTTGTTTGGGTCTTTAACACTGTAGATCTGTCACTTCGTTCGACGATCTCTTACACAGAAATTGTTAAAGAACTATGGGAAGACTTGCAAGAACGATTTTCAATTGGTAATGACATGAGAATACACCAATTGAAAAGTGAACTTGCATCATGTAAATAAGGAGGGCAAATTGTATACTACGGTAAACTGAAAAGCATGTGGGAAGAACTTATTGGCTACATCTGATATGCATATGTGTTGGGTGTACTTGTGGGGTAGCGAAGGAACTGATGCAAGAACGTGAAAAAGAGAAAGTTCATCAATTCTTGATGGGACTTGATGATGAGGTATTCCGGACTACGCGTTCTAACATATTGAGCACGGAACCTCAGCCCAATCTATGCCATGATTATACAAGAGGAGTGACATCGGAATGTTGCTCGAGCTAAGGAGGAGTGTGCATATGTTGTAACCTTTGTTGTGCAGTCCTTACCTTATGCTCACATCAACTACAATGGTGGACCATCTAATAACTCGGACAAATCAAGATGTGCTTATTGTGGAAAACTTAATCATGAGGAGAAAGTCTGTTATCAGTTGATCGGGCATCCTGATTGGTGGGGTACTTGACAAAAAGAAAAAAGACTAATGGACGTGGATGTGGCGGACAATCTGTAAACTTTGGTAATTCTGGACGTGGTGGCAATGGACATGGTGACAACAGACGTAATGGCAATGTACGTGGTGGCAATAGTCATGGCATTACAGCAGCTTCCAATGTTACGCAAGCAATCAAATCGAATGGTAAGACAGAGGCAAATATGAATGCTTGGACGGGGTTATCTAATGACCAGTGGACTGCGCTGGTATCCAGGTGAATCATGAAATATTAACAGGTAATGTTTTTTAAAATTCGCTGGATTGTCGATACATGGGCATCTCACCATATGAGTTGTGATGCTAAGTTATTAAATGACTCATGTGATGTGCCATCATATTTGGTCATCCTTCTAAACGGTTCCATGACTATCGCTTCGTAGATGGGAACGGTTATAATCTCAAATAATATGAAACTGCATAATGTTCTTTATGTACTTCAGCTAAAATGTAATTTAATTTATGTGTCTAAGCTTACGATTGAAAATTATTATTTAGTCATATTTGATGATAAGCTTTGTGTGATACATGATCGACTTTGAGGACATTGACGGGTGGTTGAACAATACAATGGGTATATTATTGTTGGTATAATAATTTGTATATGTTTAAATAACGTTTCAACACAATCTGTTAAACAGTTGGTAAAAACATATTTCACAGTATAAAAATACTTAATTGAAACCAGTACAATAAACAGAATATGTTTTGAATAAGGAAAAGTAATTTCAGAATATAATCGAGTCCACTTAGTTCAAAGTGTGTCCTTAAGGAAATTATTCTTCTCACAGTACTCGAGGTTAATGGAATATCGCCTCCCAGGATAGAACGATTATCTTACCAGAATAGTAGTACTCCAAATTCCGGTAGCAGCGAACCACTCAACAGTAGTATATCACACAGACTTAAGAAGAATGAATTTTTTGAAATGTAGAGAAATTCTGGTTGGAAATCAGTGAATGAATTCTTGGAACAAATCAAGAATTTATAGGTTTTGGAGGTACTGATTCTGAATGTTTGCAACCATTCAGAATAGTCACCAAAATTGTGGAGGGAAATTCGAAAAGAAAAAGGACTTAAACCGGACGGCCTGGCCATGTCTTGGGTCGATCCGTTTGGATTTATTTTTAATTAAATAATTAATTAATTAAAGAAACGTTTGTCCAAAAAGATTATCAATCAATCTTTTGACAAATCCAAAGCCAAAGCCGAGCGAGCGACGACGACGGCGCGAGGGGTCCTTGCCCTATCAACCCTTTTAGCAACTAGATAAGGTGTAATGTAATATATACACCTCTCTTTCCTTCTCTTTTTTCGATGTGGGACAAAAGAGTCTTTTACTCCCTTTAATTTCCATCCCATCATTTTCCATTCACCAATATCAAAACCCAACAATCCCCCACATGAATAGGGAATGGCTATAAGATAAAAGAATGTACGGACTAGTGTGATATACAAGCGAGAATTGACTGCATCTGGATAAGTAGGTTTCCCTTTGAACTTTCCGTAGTGAACTTATATCGGATATAATCGATCAATCGGTAGATTTGATATCTTTGAACCGTCGAACTTTGTTGTATACCTAGACAACATAAGACACACAATCAACCCTCAATCGTTTATGGTTCTCACGATTGTGTTCGTTTCAGCCATGAACACCGCCTGGTCTCATGAGTGCATAAAGAATGAGCATTTACTGTCATTCCCCTTTAAAGCGGCTTACACTTAACACTCACATAGGTGATTTCTAAACATGTGGTCCTATAGCCACATTATCTGGTCATACATTGCCAGACTTAGATAACCATTAAAAAACCTTAATGTTTTATTAACTCATTAACAAGCCATAAAGTCTTATCTTTATTTCTGAACATTATCTTCATCCGAGAATGGGTTGAGTTATTTGATAATGTTGAACCGTCAGTCACAACTTTGTTTGATCTCCTTGAACCTAGCTCTTGGGATCTCCAGTCTGCTAGGTAGAGTTACCGCCATGATGACTTGTCCTTGGCCTTAACCCCATTCCCATTGATGATCTACTAACTCCTTCTCTAGATAAGCCTTTCGTAAGCGGATCCGCCACGTTATCTCTTGATTTTACATAATCAATTGTGATAACGCCACTGTATGAGTTGTCTAATCCAGATTGTGTCTCCGTCAGATGTGACGAGATTTTTCGTTATACATTACGCCCCGCCTCTACCTATTACCGCTGATCATCACAATGTATACATATAAAAGCCAAAGGTTTGGGCGTAATGAAATATCTTCTAAGAAATTCCGAGATATTCAAACTTCACCTACTGTCTAAAGCTATAAATTCTGATTCCATTATAGAGCGGGTGATGCATGTCTGTTTTGATGATTTCTAAGACACTGCTCCTCCACCAACGGTGAAAGCATATCCACTCGTGAATTTAACTTCAAACGATCCGGTGATCCAATTTCCATCACTATATCCCTCAAGTACTGTGGGATATTTATTATAATGTAAAGCATAGTTTTGGGTGTGTTGTAAATATCCAAGACTCGTTTCATTGTCATCCAATGAGTTTGATTGGGATTACTCGTGAATCGACTCAGCTTGCTTATAGCACATGTTATATCTGGTCGTGTACAATTCATAATATACATCAAACTTCCCAAAGCTCGTGCAAAGTCCAATTGTGAGTCACTTTCACCTTCATTCTTTTGAAGTGCAAAACTTACATCAATTGGAGTCTTTGCAACATTGAAATTTAAATATTTGAACTTGTCAAATACTTTTTCAATATAATGTGACTGTGATAATGCTAGACCTTGTGGAGTTTTATGGATCCTAATTCCTAAGATCAAATCAGCAACCCCTAAGTCTTTCATGTCAAATTTGCTAGCGAGCATACGCTTCGTAGCATTTACATCGACAATATCTTTACTCATTATCAACATGTCATCAACATACCAACAAGCAATGACTTCATGATTTGGAGTATTTTTAACGTAAACACATTTGTCACACTCATTAATCTTAAATCCATTTTTCAACATTGTTTGATCAAATTTCACATGCCATTGTTGGGTGTTTGTTTAAGTACATAAAGTGACTTAACAAGTCTACACACTTTCCTTTCTTTACCAGGAACCCCAAAACCCTCAGGTTGTTTCATGTAAATTTCTTCCTCTAATTCTCCATTTAAGAAAGCTGTCTTGACATTCATTTGATGGATTTCAACACCATATACGGCCGCCAGTGACACTAACACCCGAATAGATGTTATTCTTGTTACCGGCGAGTATGTGTCAAAGTAATCAAGGCCTTCTTTTTGTCTATAACCTTTGACCACAAGTCTTGCCTTATATTTGTCAATAGTGCCATCAGCTTTCATTTTCCTTTTAAAAATCCATTTTGATCCTAAAGGTTTATTTCCGTGATAAGATCAACTAATTCTCATGTATGGTTGTTTAAAATTGATTCAATCTCACTATTGACTGCTTCTTTCCAAAATGTTGAATCAGAAGATGACATTGCTGCTTTAAATGTTTTAGGCTCATTTTCAAGCAAGAATGTTACAAAATCTGATCCAAAGGAAGTAGATGTCTTTTGACGTTTGCTACGTCTTGGATCCTCTTTGCTTGGTATACTTTCCTTTGGTTCTTCCCGCGGTCGTTTAGATCTTTCACTTGACGACTCACATTCAGTTTTATACGGATAGATGTTTTCAAAGAATTCAGCATTATCTGATTCAATTACCGTATTAACATGAATCTCGGGATTGTCCGATTTGTGAACCAAAAACCGACAAGCTTTGTTGTTTGTAGCATAGCCAATAAAAATACAATCCACAATTTTTGGTCCGATTTTTACCCTTTTGGGCAAAGGAACTTGGACCTTCGCTAAACACCCCCACACTTTGAAATATTTCAAGTTGGGTTTTCTTCATTTCCATAGATCATATGGAATATATTGTGTTTTGATGCGGTACCGCTGAGTATTCGACATTGTAAGGATAGCTTCCCCACAAGCTCAAGCAGAAACCGTAACTAATTAGTAAGGCATTCATCATTTTCTTTAATGTTCGATTTTTCCTTTCCGCAATTCCATTTGATTTTGGTGTGTAAGGGGCAGTTGTTTGATGAATTATTTCATATTCCAAACATGTCTCTGCAAAAGGAGATTCGTACTCTCCACCCCTATCACTTCTAATCATTTTGATCTTTTTATTCAATTGATTTTCCACTTCGTTCTTGTATTGCTTAAATGCATTAATTGTTTCATCCTTACTATTAAGCAAATACACATAACAGTATCGAGTGCAATCGTCAATGAAAGTTATAAAATACTTTTTTCCACCACGAGATGGTATTGATTTCATATCACAGATATCTGTGTGAATTAAGTCTAAAGAATTTGAATTCCTATCAATAGACTTATATGGATGTTTAACAAACTTAGATTCAACACAAATTTCACATTTTGATTTGTTACACTCGAATTTAGGCAATACTTCTAAATTAATCAATTTTCGCAAGGTTTTGTAATTGACATGTCCTAAACGAACATGTCATAAATCATTTGACTCCAATAAGTAAGACGAAGCTGAATTTTCATTAATACTGTCAACAACCATTACATTGAGTTTTAAAAGGCTCTCGGTGAGGTAACCCTTTCCTATGAACATATCATTCTTACTAATTACAATTTTCTCACTAACCAACACGCACTTTTTTTTTCCTCTGAAAAACACCTTTTTTTTTCTTTTGAAAAATATTTTTTCCTGGACTTTAATATTCCAACGAAGTTTTTATGTCTTCAAGTTAGAATATAAAATTTCATACGGAGTAGAAAATCACACAGGTTTTAATCTCTAAACCAGAATACATATTAAAATAAAATAAACATAATTTTCTTAAGATTGTTGGTATAATAATCTGTATATGTTTAAATAACGTTTCAACACAATCTGTTAAACAGTTGGTAAAAACAGATTTCACAGTATAAAAATACTTAATTGAAACCAGTACAATAAACAGAATATGTTTTGAATAAGGAAAAGTAATTTCAGAATATAATCGAGCCCACTTAGTTCAAAGTGTGTCCTTAAGGAAATTATTCCCCTCACAGTTGTCACGCTCCGACTTTTCCTAAGCCTTTACTTAGGGCGTGATGGCACCTGAACAATTATTTCCCACCAGGAGCACCATTTAATTCTCTTTATTTAGAAATTTAAACTTATATTCAAATACGGAGCTATTAATAAAAATAATAATAAAGAAATTTGTTTATGACTTTATTGAAAACATAACGCGAGCACATGTTCGTGCAAATATTGTTTCTACATAGACATACTGACAAATATTATTCTAAGTTGGAAGGGAGACCATTCCACACGGGCATTTCCCGAGATACTGGAACTGACATTCTGAACCTGACGAGTACCAAGCCCGAAGCAATGGACTTGGTATGACTCGCTAGCCTTGGCGTGAAGTCTTTCCTCTATCACGCTTTCCTGAAACATGTTAAATAAAGAGTCAGCCTACCATCTGGGGCTGAGTGAGAACCTTACCCTGCAATTCAAAGTAACACCACAATATTCCAAGTGCAATCACATTATAACGTAATAAGCATATTGCAAAAACATATCAGGTTACAACATTTTTAAATATGCAACAACTCCTCATAGGAAATTCCCGGTTTAACTAACAATTCATTTCATTTCGTATTATACGTTAAGACATTCCCCTTCATTTCCATATGTTTATTACATTTATATATTTGTGAACGCGTATTCACTTTTCATATTTATATATAGGTGAACATGTATTCATCTTTCATATTTGTTGCGGCGTGCAACCCGATCCATTATATTTACGTATTTGTGAACACGTATTCACTTTACGTTTTGTTGCGGTGTGCAACCCGATCCATTATGATTACATATTTGTGAACGCATATTCACTTTACGTTTTGTTGCGGCGTGCAACCCGATCCATTATGTTTACGTATTTGTGAACGCGTATTCACTTTACGTTTTGTTGCTGCGTGCAACCCGATCCATTATATATTTATATATTTATGTGAACACGTATTCACTTTTCATATTTTTCCGAAGATCGAATAAATACTATTCTCTTTCCCAACATTCTGTCATTCATACTGGTAACGATTATAACTTTTTAACCATAACTCCAACTAAGGTGTTTCTCAAGCGGGAACTAAGGTAAGACGGGGATCTTTCACATACTTGATGCGCGATTTAATGCACACACTTCCGCAAGTGCACGTGTCGAGTCAAGTAATATAGTCTTAGAAGACCGAGTTATCGTCCTCAGGGATTAGTGTTCAAGTACCAAATTCTATTCTTTGTTATCTATTTGGTGACCGAAAATTGATATGTTGTTTATGATTCTAATTATGAAAACTAATTAAACTATGTTGTTTTACTTCAGTAATGTGGAAATAGGGCTTCCCAATCTCCTCAACTATCCGCTTAACTTACTTATTAATGCACTTGACTATGGTTCTTCTTCTATTTGAGATAGCAGGTTTACTAAGCCGTTTTATACTCCTGTTAAGGTTATATAAACACTCAACCCTAGTACAACACCTTTCTACCTTTCGGTGATAAGGTTGACTCTAGAGGAGGATTAAGAACAAAAACCTTATTAATGCTACACAAGTAATCGGGGTATTTTCATCCACGATTCAACCTATGTCTATCCAACTACAACATATTCACAACCTCCCCTTTCGGATTTCGGTTAGAAATCATAAGAATTATGATAATTAATGATCAAGTAATTACCAAGCAATCAAAACATATATTGAATAAATCTCAACAATAAGAAGAAGAACCATGAACATGCATTAATTCATAAAGAAAAGGTTCAAGTGAATTGACATGGAAAACCCTATATTAAAGTTAGTTCCTAGCCATAGACATGACAAGAACTAATTTATCATCCAACATAAAATGAAAATAAAGTAAAACAAGAACAAAAAAATTACTAAAAGAAGGTCTCCAATCTTGATCTCCAAAGTCTTGTGAATTGGCCAAGAGAGGAACCCTTAAAACTGCTCTAGGGTTCTCCTTTTATAGTTTCAAAAATGAGGTGCAGGGTTTTCCTTCGTGCCCGCCCATTGTCTTTCGAAACTGATTTTTCCGCTCGCGCATGCCCTCGCAATCGGCGCGCGCCAGAATCTTCGCAAGCCTCTGGAAATTAGCGCCGCGGGCGCTCGCCTCGCTGGCCGAGAGGCCGCTGGCCTGTGTCTGTGCCTGGTTCGCCACTTTCTCGCATTTCGAGCTCTGGAACCTCCGTTTTTGCCCTCTTTTTGCTCCTTTTCCGCCAATGAGCCACTTTAAACCAATATGACTCAAAAGAAAGAAAATATATCCTAAGACGACACGTATTTGTACAAAAATGGACAAAAGACTTACTAATATTGACTCAAAAAGTGTATATAAAATACACCGATCAAATACCCCCAAACTTAACCTTTGCTCGCCCTCGAGCAAAGATCAAAAAGAAAGAAATAAAGACACAAGGAAAAAGAAAAATAGAAAGACTCAATGACATTGATCACTTTGCTGCGTTGGTGTTACTTAGAAAAACATGAAGGTTAGCAGAATAATATGCAGGAACATATAACATGAATTTTTAGCATTCTAAACACATTAAGCTAGATATTTTGCAAACTCATTTTAATCATGCTTAATGGAAGTAAGAATACTGAATTATGCATGTCAATTTCAAAATCCTATAGCATGTTTACTTGTTATTCTCCACTAATCATGGATATGCATATAAGAGATCTTCAGGACTTTTCAGGGTTGTAATGTAGGCTTAGGTATGGGTAGGTAAAAATAGGCATTTAGGCTCATTTTATGTACCATAAGCTCTTTTGCTTTTCAATTCTTCCCTTTTTTTTTATGATTTCCATTCTTCACTTCATATCTATATTTCCCCTCTTTTGTTTTGAGAGAGTGAAGTGTTTTATGAATAACAAGCACCCCCAAACTTAGGCTTTTGCCTATTTCTTATTACTTTTTATCAAGTGCATCAAACTTGTTCACTCTTTTTGTCTCTTTTTTAACACATTCTATTCCAACCATTTCACATTTTTACTTATAGCACAAGTGTGGGAATATAGGGTGTCAAAGAAAAAGTTTAATATTTAAGCTCAACGGGGCTGACTAGGGATATTTTTAATGTCAGGGATAGGAAAAAGTGGTAAGAATTGGCTAACAAAGAAATGCCTGAGTCATCTCCCCTAACATGCATATCGTAACTATTTCGCCTCAAATAGCAAGCAATCATACACATAGGTTTTACTCATTTAACAATGCACAATTCAAGCAGAAACCCCACATAGACAGATTTCATGAGTTTTCGGCATATCTAACCGAAGTGTTTAGATAGTTGCTACTAATTCCATTACATTATTCAGTCTTACTTCACTAGGTATTTCTAGTAACTACAACATGCATGATCTTTGACAGAAAATTATGACTCAAAAAGAAAAAAAATTATGACTCAAAAATACACAAAATAATTCAAAAAGACTCAAACATACTACACCAATAAAACACAAATAAGATACCCCCAAACTTAAATCACACATTGTCCCCAATGTGTGCAAGACTCAAAGAAAATAAAAGAAACAGAACAACTTACAAACTTGGTTTAAAGTGGTGGCGGTGGCGGTGGCGGTGGATAGTGCATTAACCATTGGTTGAACAAGGAACTCATCTCGTCAATTCTCTGGTGCAACTGTTGTTGCCCCTGCCTTAATTCTTGTTGTCCTTGTATCACCGTGTCAAAATTCTGCATCATCCTTCTCTGGTTCAGGAGCAACTGCTCCATCATAGGCACTGGAGGTTCTGATTATGTGGGTGGTTGCTGGCTGCTTCCTGCCTCATAGTAAGCCTCTGTTTCAGGCTCATCTTCATCCATGACAGCCTCTCTGAGCATCTTGCGGCCTGGTGTTGATCTTCTTCGTGCTGCTGCTGGAGGAATTGGGTCTGGGAAGGAGTGCACTATCCCGTATGACACAGGAAGTTGGTTTTTCTCATATGTATCAGTGGGTAGGGTTGGGACCCCATGTCTGGAGCATAAGCAGGTAATCAGTGAGCCATGTCCCAACCCTCCTGTCGTTACCAACCTGCTGGTTTCTCCAATGCTTTGCACTATTTCCTTCCCAACGTCAATTGTCTTCTCTGCCATGATTCCATATATCAATTTTATTCTGTCTTCTGGCACTCTGGTGAAGTGCATAGATGGAATCAAGCGGGCACTGACGAAATACAACCAACCCTTGGTCGCTTTTGTTGAATCGACACCGCCACCCTCTTGATCCATTTCTGGCAAATTCAAACTCAGCCCCAGGGTAGCTTACTGTGCATGCGACGACATCCCAGTTGATGTTGTTGGTGCTTCTAGACCATGTTCTGAAGTAGCTCCAATCGTTATCTTCTCCTTCAACATCAGCTATTTTTAATATCCAATTCACCACTTCGCCACACAGACACATACCGTCCCCTCACGAAGCATTTATTATCCACCCTCTCCGGAAAGTTGGCATAAAATTCTCTCACCATCACTGTATTCATCAGTGCTATCTTTTCCGGGTTAACAAATCTTTTCCACCCCATCACCTCTATCATCGCCCGAATAGGCTCATAGACATCTCCCTCCTCAAATGATTCCCTTTGATAATCCATTCCTCTTTCAGGGATTAAGGGCCTAGTACTAAGTTTTCGATATCTGCCCTCTGCTGTGTGGCTGACAAACCTAGTATTATCATATTGAGGGGCTGAGGTGGATGCGGAGGCTCTTTTCTTTCTGGCAGACATTTTTAGATGACTTTTGCAGCGTTTCCTTTGTATCAACAATGTTACCCAACACTATCACTCAACAATCAGTAGCTACAACACCTATCACCCCCACACTTGCTCAAGGAGCTCCTGCACAACACCCCACACTCTCCTCTTTTACTCTTCCTCAAAATCTCACAACCAACTTCAACACCCCCACACGCCTTCACAGATACAACACCTCCTCAAATCTACTACCTCCTCTGATTATAGTGAAGCTTTCAAGAAAAGATAAAGGTTACCTTTTGACGGTGTTCTTCAAGCTTTTCTTGCTCCTAATGATGATTTGAGGCAATGGGATGAGGGTTTTTGTTTAGGATGATTAAGGGTTTAAGGAATTTAAGAACTTTGGTTGTGATTGGGTTTAGTTTATGGAGGCTTTTTAGGTAAAAGGTGGATTTTCGTGGGGTTTGTGGAGAAGAAGGGTTTAGGTTTTGGTTTGGAATGGGAGAAAATCGGATTTTTTTGAGCTTATTTTAACTGCTGATTTCGCTTTGCGCCATGTGCAGAATCAGCCGCGCGCCAAATTATCGCGCTCTTACGGACTTTCTGCGGCATGCGCATATGGCGCCGCGACGCCTAGACTTCAAAATATTTCTGGATTTTTGGCGCCGCGGCGCTGAATTTCCTGCGCCTTTCTGATCTTTTGGCGCCGATTTTCTGGAAATCCTTGGCTTATCTTCAGTTTTCGCCCTCCAAGTTCTTGGCCCTGCACCTGTCATCACAACACATAACACTACCTCCGTGAGACTGTTCTAAGTAGAAATTAACTGCATTAAAGTAAACAATTTAAAATACATTGGGTTGCCTCCTAAGTAGCGCTGTCTTTAACGTCTTTTAGCCGGACGCAAGTTCGTTAAATCAAGAGGTGTGGGGTAGATTAACCCCACAACTAATCCACTTTTTCAACATTTTCCTTTTTCTTCTTCTGTTTTTCTTCTTATAATTATTTTCAAGAGGAGGTTCAGTATCACTTACCTGCTTTGGCGGGCTTATCTCCTTTGTTGTGGCTTGCACTGGCTCACAAGAAGTTCTGACAGTGTTGATTGCAAAGCACCTGCTTATGATCGGGGGTTCAATAACGTATTTGAACACTTTGAACACCATTTCTTCACTTTCTACCCTCAGTGTCAGCTCACCCTTTTCTACGTCAATCAGAGCTCTCCCTGTTTCCAAGAACGGTCTCCCCAATATGATGGGAATCTCTTCATCCTCCTCCATGTCAAGAATGAGGAAATCCGCAGGGAAAAAGAATTTTCCTACTTTAACAAGAACATCATCAATCTTCCCCCAGGGGTGCACCACTGTTCTGTCCGCTAATTGCAAGCTCACCGTGGTTGGTTTTGCCTCACCTAACTCCAACAGTTTAAAAACAGATAAGGGCATCAAATTTATACTAGCCCCCAAGTCACAAAGGGCCCTATTGCATGTTACCCTGCCAACTGTGCAAGGCAGTGTAAAGCTCTCTGGGTCCTTGAGTTTAGGGGGCAGTTTCTTCTGCAGGATGACACTGCACTCCTCAGTCAATGTCACCATCTCATATTCTCCTAATTTCTTCTTCTTTCCCAAAATTTCCTTCATAAATTTGAAATAGGAAGGCATTTGCTTCAACGCCTCGATGAAGGGTATGTTGATATGTAACTTTCTGAATGTCTCCAAAAACTTGGAGAATTGCTTATCAACTACTTTCCTTTGCAATCTTTGTGAGAAAGGAATCTTCTCAGTGTACTCCTTTTCTGGAGCTTTCTCTAATATTGGGCGATCTTCAACACCCCTCTCTCTCTCTGTTTCTACCCTCTGTTCAACCACAGGCTGAGGTGCACGCTGTTCTAACTGTCTGCTACTTCTTAGCTGCACTGCTTGGCACTGTTCTCTAGGGTTTATCTCTGTATTGCTCGGCAGTGTACTTTGTGGCCTGTTGTTCGCTAGCTTTGCTAGTTGCCCCACCTGTGTCTCCAAGTTCCTGAGAGAGGATCTAGTCTCTGCCATGAACTGGGTTTGGGAGTTGGTGAGTGTCAACAAAGCTGCTCTCAGCTCGTCTGGCTTTTCTGGTTGGACAGGGGCACTGAATTGTTGAGAAGATGAGGCCTGAGTGAATGGCTGCTGATTTTGGTAATGACCTCTAAATCGCTTCGCCGCCTGATCACCCTCCATGAAAAATTTGGGTGATTCCTCCACCGGATTGTAGGTGTTTGAGTATGGGTTGTTCGGGGCCTCGATAGTTCCTACACTGGCACTCTGCTTGCTCGATCGAAATATTGTTAGGATCAGATGATGGGCATCTATCGAAGGTATGTGGACCACCACACATTTCACAACTCATCGACATTTGCACTGCATTTACAAACACTGTATTTTGTTGCAGCTGCTTGGTCAAAAGAGCCACTTGGGCATTTAGTGCAGTGATGGCGTCAATCTCATGAACTCCTACTGTTCTTCTGCCACTCACTTGTCTATCCTCTGTGACATGATTATTGGTGGTCATGTCTTCCAATAAGTCATGAGCTTCATGGGTTGTTTTTCTCATAAAGGTTCCACCTGCGGCTGCATCAATGATTGTTCTGGTCGTTCCGCTCAGCCCATTATAGAAAATATGGACCAAATTCCACAACTCAATGCTGTGGTGTGGACACTTCCTTTGCAAGTCCTTGAATCTCTCCCAAGCTTCATATAATGATTCTCCATCGGCTTGATAGAAATTATTCAACTCCCCTCTCAGCTTCGCTGCTTTGCATGGTGGGAAGAACTTTGCTAAAAAAAATTGTGCCAACTCTTGCCATGTAAATATCGAATCTGCTGGCAAAGAATTCAACCACACTTTCGCTCTATCCCTGAGTGAGAAGGGAAAGAGCCTCAATCTGACGGCCATCGTGAACGCCATCAGATCCGAACGTTGCACACAACTCCAAGAAATTAGCTATATGCATGTGAGGATCCTCCGACGGCAATCCTCCAAACTGAACCGTATTCTGCACCATACTTAATATTGCAGGTTTTATCTCAAAATTATTTGCTCCTATTGCTGGGAGCCTAATGCAGGTTTGTGCTCCATTTACCCTCGGCAGCACATAATCTCCTAAGCTTCTCTTCGCTTGGACCTGAACTCTCTCCTCTACATCCATCGGCAATCTCTGAGGCATTCTTTGGTTAGGCTGATGATCACCTAACCCCTCATTCATCTCGTTGTTGTTTTGTACGCCTCCCATCTCAATTAAGGCTGAAATTCGTTGGTTCCTTACGCTTTACAAGTTTTCTCAATTTCTGGGTTGAAGGGAACAAGAGTGTCTGCTCCTCTTCTCCTTCGCATAAACTGGGTTCCTGAAACAGATCAAAATAAACAAACGGATCACGGTGCACTGGTTTTCACAAAAATAAAAAAAATAGTAAATAAAAACAAAAATAATAAAAAAACCAAATTAGAAATTAAGAACAGATAAAATTGATATTGAACTATGTCAATCCCCGGCAACGGCGCCAAAAAATTGATGCGCGATTTAATGCACACACTTACGCAAGTGCACGTATCGAGTCAAGTAATATAGTCTTAGAAGACCGAGTTATCGTCCTCAGGGATTAGTGTTCAAGTACCAAATTCTATTCTTTGTTATCTATTTGGTGACCGAAAATTGATATGTTGTTTATGATTCTAATTATGAAAACTAATTAAACTATGTTGTTTTACTTCAGTAATATGAAAATAGGGCTTTCAAATCTCCTCAACTATCCGCTTAACTTACTTATTAATGCACTTGACTATGGTTCTTCTTCTATTTGAGATAGCAGGTTTACTAAGCCGTTTTATACTCCTGTTAAGGTTATATAAACACTCAACCCCAAGATGCACCTTTCTACCTTTCGGTGATAAGTTTGACTCTAGAGGAGGATTAAGAACAAAAACCTTATTAATGCTACACAAGTAATCGGGGTATTTTCATCCACGATTCAACCTATGTCTATCCAACTACAACATATTCACAACCTCCCCTTTCGGATTTCGGTTAAAAATCATAAGAATTATGATAATTAATGATCAAGTAATTACCAAGCAATCAAAACATATATTGAATAAATCTCAACAATAAGAAGAAGAACCATGAACATGCATTAATTCATAAAGAAAAGGTTCAAGTGAATTGACATGGAAAGCCCTATATTAAAGTTAGTTCCTAGTCATAGACATGACAAGAACTAATTTATCATCCAACATAAACTGAAAATAAAGTAAAACAAGAAAATTACTAAAAGAAGGTCTCCAATCTTGATCTCCAAAGTCTTGTGAATTGGACAAGAGAGGAACCCTTAAAACTGCTCTAGGGTTCTCCTTTTATAGTTTCAAAACGAGGCAGTGGTTTTCCTTCGTGCCCGCCCATTGTCTTTCGAAAATCTGATTTTTCTCGCCGCTGCTCGCAATCGGGCGCTTGGCGCCATGCCAGAATCAGCCGCGCGCCAGAATCTCTGCAAGCTCGAAATTAGGCGCTCGCCTCGCTGGCCGGAGGCGCGCGCTGGCCTGTGCGTGCTCGTTCGCCACTTTCTCGCATTTCGAGCTCTGGAACCTCCGTTTTTGCCCTCTTTTTGCTCTTTTTCCGCCAATGAGCCACTTTAAACCAATATGACTCAAAAGAAAGAAAATTTATCCTAAGACGACACGTATTTGTACAAAAATGGACAAAAGACTCACTAATATTGACTCAAAAAGTGTATATAAAATACACCGATCAGACGTGCATGCAACCCTTTTGCCTTTTTTTTTTTTAATTTTTATTTTCATTTTATCTATCTATTTATCTAACTTTAACACTAACTCCATCCCATGCAATTTATTCTTTGTTTTCTTATATATATATATATGTATTTTTATTAACCCAACCAACAACTATATATTATTATTTTTTCCCGGATTTTACATTCTCTCCTCCTTAAGCAACATTCATCCTCGAATGTGAATAAGGTTGTAATCATAATCACATAGACACAATAATGTTTATTGTTATTGTAACACTAATTTGGGGCTTCACATTATCCCTTCCTTAAGAAACATTCGTCCTCGAATGGGAATAAGGTTGTAACACATGCATATAGACACGCAAATGACACACATATGAAGTACTATGTAACACTTTTTTTTTACCTTAGTCAAATAGGAATGAATATTTGACTTTTATCGCGTCCTCGGCTTCCCAGGTGGCTTCCTCGGTGGAGTGGTTCCTCCATAGGACCTTCACGGAAGCAATATCTTTATTCCTAAGGCCCTTAACCTTCCTACCAAGTATTTCCACCGGAACTTCTTCATATTGAAGCTCCTCATTAAGAATTATCTACTGGGGAAGGATGACGTAACTTGGATCGTGCAAGTATTTTCGTAACATTGACACATGAAATACCGGATGCACTGCTTCCAGCTCTTGTGGAAGTTCTAATTCGTAAGCCACATTCCCCACTCTTCACAAGATCTCATATGTCCCAATAAACCTTGGGCTCAATTTCCCTTTCTTACCAAAGCGCATCACTCCCTTCATTGGGGACACTTTTAAAAATAATTTCTCCCCCTCTTGAAATTCAAGATCTCTTTTCCGATGATCCGCATAGGACTTATGACGGCTATGAGCTGTTTTGATCCGCTCCTGAATCATATGTACCTTATCATTTGTTTCCTGAATGACTTCAGGTCCGAACAGTTGCGTCTCACCTACCTCGAACCATTCAAGTGGAGACCTACATTTCCGTCCATATAATGCTACAAACGGGGTCATTTGTATGCTAGAGTGAAAACTATTGTTGTAGGCGAACTCAATTAGACATAGATGGTCCAACCAGCTTCCCTGGAAATCTAACACACACGATCGCAACATGTCCTCAAGTGTTTGAATTGTTCGCTCAGCTTGCCTATCTGTTTGCGGGTGGAAAGTCGTGCTTAACTTAACTTTTGTCCCGAGACCCTGCTGGAAACTTTGCCAAAAGTGTGAGGTGAACTGGGAACCCCTATCTGAAATAATTTGTAAAGGAATCCTGTGTAACCGAACAATTTCCTTCAAATAAATCTGTGCGTACTGTGGTGCGCGATACGTAGTCTTGACCGGTAAGAAATGGGCCGACTTTGTAAGCCTGATCGGTGTATTTTATATACACCTTTTGAGTCAGTTTTAGTTAGTCTTTTGTCCCATTTTGCACATATAAGTGTCATATTAGCATAGTTTTTCTTTCTTTTGAGTCAAAGTGGTTAAAATGGCCAAATGGCGAAAAAGGAGCAAAAATAGGGCAAAAGAGGAGATGTCAGAGCTGAAAACAGAGAAAGTGGCGAACGAGGCTAAAATCTGCACGGTACGCGCGCCTCGCAGTAAAGCAGGCGCGGCGCCACCATCTGAGAGTCGCGAAGACTCGCCGCGACGCCTCGTGAGACCGACGCAGGTCGCGGCGCTAAACATCCGGAAGCCACGAGTTGCAGCGCGCGCGCCTCGCAGCGAGATATCGTGGTCGCGCGCCAAAACACCCGACGGATTGCAGAACTTCCGGCGCCGCGGCGCCTGTCTGCAGGGCCGCGGCGCCGACGCGAAAAAAATAGGTTTTTAGACGGATTTTGGGCCTGGCCTGCAGGGACAAGTTGAGACGGTTTTCAGCCTATAAAAGGAGAACCCTAGGCGTTTTGAGGTTCCTCTTGCACAACACAAGACTTTTTGCTTGGAGATTGGACACCATTAGTTTAGTAATTTCTTTCCTTTCTTGTTCTTTATTTCGCTTTGCATGATGAACATGGAATTAGTTCTTGTCATCTTTATGGCTAGGAACTAATTCTCTTATAGGGCTTTCTATGTTGAATTTCTTGAAACTTATGTTATAAATTAATGCATGCTTATGGTTATTTGTCTTATTGAGAGATCTATCCAATAATTGAGTTGAATTCTTGGTAATTAATTGACAACTAATTATCACTATATGATTTCTAATCGATTACGAAAATGGGGATTGTGAATATCTTTGTAAGTTGGGTAGACATTCTTGGATTGGGGATGAAAATACCTCAATTATTTATGTAGCGTTGATGAGAGGCTTAACAACCCTAATTTTGCGCATTGTGCGTGACGGTCAACTAGGTTTTTGTTCTTAATCCTCCTATAAAGTTATCCTTATCACCGAAAGGTAGGTAAGGTGTGATACTGGGGTTGAGTGTTTATATAACCCTAACGGGAGTATAAAATGATTTCGTAAACCTGCTTTCTCCAAAAGAAGAATACCATAAGTTAATGCATTAGTAAGTAGCATAAGCGGATAGTAAGGATACATGGAAGCCCTATTCCCATCACATCTGAAGTAAATCTTTATATTTTACATAGTTTTCATAATTCTTAGTTATAAACAACCAAATCAATTATCAATTCGCCAAATAGATACTAGAAAATAGATAGTTGATACTTGAACCCTAATCCCAGAGGACGATATTCGGTCTTATCAAAGACTATACTACTTGTCACGATAACGTGCACTTGCGTTTAAAGTGTGTGCATCTTACCGCGCATCAAGTTTTTGGCGCCGTTGCCGGGGATTAGGCATTAGTTCAATATCAACTTGGTCTATTTTTAATTTCTAATTTGGTTTTTAATTTTTAAATTTTTACGTTTTTTTTTCCTTTATATTTTCGAAAAAATTCGAGGTGCCGTGATTTGTTGTCTGTTTTGGATCTATTTCAGGAAGTTGGTTTATGCGAAGGAGAAGAGGAGCAGACACTCTTGTTCCCTTCAATCCAGAAATTGAAAACCTGCAAATGAGCAGAAAGAATCGGTAGTGCAACCTTGTTAGAGATGAACGGCGTTCAGAACAACAACGGGATGGGAGAAGGGTTAGGAGAGAATCAACCCCATCCAGGAATACCTAGGCAAGCGCCCGATAGGCGTGGAAGAGAGTCCAAGTCGGCAAAGAACGAAGTTTGGGAGACTATGTGCTACCAAGAGTGAATGGAGCACGGACATGCATTAGGCTCCCCGCATAGAGCCAACAACTTCAGATAAAACCAGCGATTACGAGCATGGTACAAAGACATTGCAATTCGGAGGACTGCCATCGGAGGATCCACATATGCACATAGCTAATTTCTTGGAGCTATGTGCAACTTTTAGATATAACGGCGTTACTGATGATGCCGTCAGATTGAGGCTCTTTCCCTTCTCACTCAGGGATAGAGCAAAAGTATGGTTGAATTCCCTGCCGGCCGATTCGATTTTCACATGGCACGAGCTGGCACAGAAATTCTTAGCCAAGTTCTTTCCTCCGTGTAAAGCAGCAAAACTAAGAGGAGAGTTGAACAACTTCTACCAAGCAGATGGAGAGTCCTTATATGAAGCTTGGGAAAGGTTCAAAGATCTACAGAGAAAGTGCCCACACCATTGCATTGAGTTGTGGAACTTGGTCCACATCTTCTACAACGGGCTGAGCAGTACTACCAGAACTATCATAGATGCAGCAGCAGGTGGAGCATTCATGAGGAAAACAGCCCACGACGCTCATGAGTTATTAGAAGACATGGCCACTAACAACCATGTCACGGAAGAGAGGTCGACGAATGGGAGAAGAACAGTGGGAGTCCATGAAATAGACGCTTATTGCCTTGAATGCCCAGTGGCCGCCCTTCTAGCTAAACAATGCAGAACATACAATGACAAATGAATGCAGATGATGCCTAAAGTCGCGAGATATGTGGTGGCCCACATACATTTGATAGGTGTCCTTCAATGATCCCAACAATATACCAATAGAGCGGTGAGTGTCGGGCCATAGGTAACTATCAAAGGCAACAGAACAACCCCTACTCTAACACTTATAATCCGTGATGGAGGAATCACCCAAATTTCTCATGGAAAAGGAGACCGCGATGGCGGCAGCGTGATCAGCACGAGGCGCAGAATCGCACTGCGGCGCAGACCGCATAACGGGCAACAGAACCAATATCGTGGCAGAATCCAATACAGGGGCCGATCGTAACCAGCAGAACTAATCAAGAACCCTTCATTCAAGCCCCACAACATCACAGCTCAATGCACCGCTCGAAGAAAAGCCGATGAAATGGCAAGCGATAAAGACTTCGCTAATGCCTGCACTCAGCCATGAAGCTAGATCTTCATTCGAAACTTGAGACACAGTAGGACAAATTAGCTAAGGTGCAAACATAAGGCCACAGGGGACATTGCCAAGCAATACAGAGGTAAATCCGATGGAAGCGATGTCGAGCGATGCGGTTGAGAAGTGTAAAGCGATTGGAAGCGGCCACCGCAATGAGTTGGTAAGAAGGCAGAGTTAGAAAAAGAGAAGGTGATTGAGCCTAGCCCAATGATAGAGAAAACTCCAGAGAAGGAGTGTACAGAAAAGATCCCTTTCCCCCAGAGATTACAGAGGAAGGCGGTCGATAAACAATTTTCCAAATTTCTGGAAGTATTCAGAAAAGTGCGTATCAACATACCTTTTATAGAGGCTTGGAGCAGAGGCCGTCCTATTTCAAATTCATGAAAGAAATCTTGGGAGAAGAAGCTGGCGGAATATGAGATAGTAGCACTAACAGAAGAGTGTAGTGCTATCCTGCAAAAGAAGTTGCCACCCAAGCTAAAGGATCCTGGCAGCTTTACACTACCTTGCACAGTGGGCATGGTGACTTGCAACAGAGCTCTATGCGATTTAGGGGCAAGTATAAACCTGATGCCCTTATCGGTTTTAAAAGATTGGAGTTGGGAGAGGCCAAACCAACCACTGTGAGTCTGCAACTAGCTGACAGGACAGTGGTTCATCCACGAGGAAAAATTGAGGACGTGATTGTGAAAGTAGGAAAATTCTTCTTTCCTGCAGACTTCCTCATTCTTGACATGGAAGAAGACGCGGAAATCCCTATCATATTGGGGAGGCCATTCCTAGCAACGGGAAGAGCTTTGATTGATGTTGAAAGAGGAGAATTAACACTAAGGTGGAGTCCAAGAAATGGTGTTTAAAGTTTTTAAACACGTCATTGAGCCACCAACAATGAGTGGGTGCTTTGCAATCAACACCATCAAACCATGCGAGCCGATACAAGTCAACCAAAGAGCGATGAGCCCAAGAAAGCAGGCATGGTTTGCTGAAATGCCACTAAGGGAGGTAAGTTTTCCTGAACTCCCTATTACTGATAATGCCAAGAAGAAAAGAAGAAAAAGAAAACGCCAAATGTGGAGGAAATGGATAGGTTGGGGGCTTAATCCACCCCAGGGTTATTAAGGCTAAGGAACTTGCGTCCGGCTAAAAGACGTTAAAGACAGCGCTACTTGGGAGGCAACCCAACGTTTTCAATTTTGTTATTTTAATTTCTGTCTTTAGTTAATTTTATTTTGTCTAAGAACGATCTCGGTCTTGGGGTTTTGTGTTTGTCTTTGTGATTGATGTGCAGGAAATAAATCAAGAAAAGCAAGAATTTCGAAAAAGCGGGTGGCCATGCGCCAGAGCGAGGCCGCGACTCAAAAGAATCGAACAGCGCAGTTTAAGAGCCGCGCGCCAGAGCGGCGCGGCGCCAAAAGAGGTGAAAGTTTGCCAAGTCTAGAGCCGCGCCAGAATGTGGCGCAAGGCTAAAAGTCCCGGGCGAGCAGAGATTAGGCCGCGCGCTAAAATCGGCCACACAAAGCGAATTGAAACTTAAAAACGCCCAAAAATCAGATTTTCCCCAATTCCAATATCAAAAACCTAACTTTCCCTCTCCAAAAACCCACGAAATTCCAGAAATTTGCCCACAAATCCTCCACAAATCCAACCCAACCACAACTTAAACTCTTAAATTCCTAAAAAACCCCTACTATCTCAAACAACGAAGCTCCATTCCATACCCTCAAGTCAACCAATTGAAACAAGAACAGCGTGAAGCTCTCATAAAAAGGTAATCCCTTTCTTTGTTCTTGAATCCTTTTACTGAAGTAATAGGAAGTAGTAGTTTGGAGGAGTATTGTAGTGGGAGTAGTTTGGGTGCTGAAAAGTGATTGTGAAGGTTGTGGGTAAAGAGTAGAAAAGGAGGTTGTGGGTATTGAGTAGAAAGGTTGAAGTTTGGGGGTGTTGTATTCGCTGCTAGTGTTGAGTGTGTAGGAGACAGTTGTGCCACTAAAGTATAAGCTGCAGATTTTGTTTTAAAAAAATGGCCACCAGAAAGAGAAGAGGCTCCACATCCACCCCAACCCCACAATACGACGAAAATAGGTTTGTGAGCTACGAAGCCTCCCAAAGATATAAAAAGCTTGATACCAGACCCATAATACCAGAAGGGAATGGACTACCCAGAGGGCCATATGGGGAGGAAGAGACGTATGAGCCCCCATTCGCGCGATGATTGAGTTAAGGGATTGGAGGAAATTTGTGAATCCGGAGAAGATAGCACCGATAAACACAACATAGTGCGTGAATTTTATGCCAATTTTCCGAGAAGGTGGAAAGGAGATGCTTTGTAAGGGGAAGTTATGTGCTGTGATGAGAGGATATAAATATACAATTGAAAAATTGATGTTGAAGAAAGAAGTGATTGGAATCACTTTAGAACATGGTCTAAGCATTGACCACATCGACTGGAATGTCGCTGCAGACACCGCAGCTACCGTGGCTGTTTTGATATTGGAAGAAATGGGTCAAGAGCACCGAGCAGTGCGATTAACAAAGTAGCCAAAGGTTGGCTATATTTCATCGCCAGCGTGATTCCATCCACGCACTTCACCAGAGTGCGGAGGATGGATCAAACCGATATATGGAATTATGAGGGTTGATGATTGATGTGGGAAAGAAATAGTGCGAGCATTGAAGAAATCAGCGAGTTGGTAACAACAAAGTGATTGGGACATGGCTCGATCATCACTGCTATGTCACATGAGTGCGGTTGTAAACCTACCCACTGACACTCATGAAAGAAACCAACTGCCGGTGTCCTATGGGATAGTGCACTCTTTCCCAGACCCAAGCCCCCCAGCAGCCAGACGGAGAGTACCACCCCCAGCAGCAGCAGCAGCAGAGGCCGCCATGGATGAAGAAGAGCCTGAAATAGGGGCTCAATATGAGGCAGGACCCAGCCACCAGCCAACCACATGAGCAGAACCTTCAGAGCCCACAATGGGGCAATTGTACCAACATCAGAGGAGGAGGATGCAGACCTTGCAAACAGTAGTACAAGGACAGCAAGAAACAAGGCAACAAATCAACGAGCTGAGTGTCTTATTCAACCAATGGTCGATGCATTATCCACCGCCACCACCACCATTTTAGCCAAAGTCTGTAAGTGTCTTTTTCTTTTATTTTCTTTGAGTCTTGCACACATTGGGGACAATGTGTGATTTAAGTTTGGGGGGATGTTTTATTATTTTTGAGTCTTTTTGAATTGTTTTGTGTATTTTTGAGTAATTTTTGAGTCATAATTTTTTTTTATCTCTTTTGAGTCATATATATATATATATATATATATATATATATATTTTAGATCATGCATGCTGTAGTTACTTGAAACACCTAATGAAGTAAAGTGGAATAATGTCATGGAATTAGAAGCAACCATCTGAACACTTAGGATAGATATGCCAAAAATTCATGAAATCAAACTATTTGGGGTATCTTGCTTGATGTATGCATTGTTAGTGATTAAACCTATGTGTCCGCTGCTTACTATTTGAGGCGAAATAGTTAGGATATGCATGTTAGGAGATGACTCGAGCATTTCTTTGTTAGCCCTTTCTTACCATTCTTTGTCTATCCCTGACAGTCAAATTATATCCCTAGTCAGCCCCTTTGAGCCTAAAAATAAGACCTTTCTTTGACACCCTATAATTCCATACTTGTGCCAT
The DNA here is from genome assembly GCA_029844215.1 of Przewalskia tangutica. NCBI lineage: Eukaryota > Viridiplantae > Streptophyta > Magnoliopsida > Solanales > Solanaceae > Przewalskia > Przewalskia tangutica. The sequence goes on from CM056734.1 coordinate 87,608,544, forward strand.
AAGTGAAAAATTGAGATGTTTGGAATATAAAGTGTTGAAAAAGAGACAAAAGAGAGTAAACAATTTTGATGCACCCCAATGAAAAAGTAATAAATAGGCAAAAGCCTAAGTTTGGGGTGCTTGTTTTTCATAATACACTTCACTCTCTCAAAACAAAAGAGGGGAAAGATAGATATGAAGTGAAGAAAGGAAATCAAAAGAAAAGGGAAGAATTGAAAAGCAAAAGAGCTTATGGTACATACAATGAGCCTAAATGCCTATTTTTACCTACCCCTGCCTAAGCCTACATTACAACCCTGAAAAGCCCTGAAGATCTCTAATATGTGTATCCATGATTAGTGGAGAATAGCAAGTGAACAGGCCATAGGATTTTGAAATTGACATGCATAGTTAGGTATTCTTACTTTCATTTAGCATGATTAAATTGAATTTGCGAAATATCTGACTTTAAGTGTTTAGAATGCTAAAAATCCATGCTATATGTTCCTACATATTATCCTACTAACCTTCATGCTTTTCTAAGTAACAATTGTGCAGCAAAATGATCAGTATCTTTGAGTCATTGCATTGTCCTTTCCTTCGTGTCTTTGTTTATATTTTTTATCTTTGCTCGAGGGCGAGCAAAGGTTAAGTTTGGGGGTATTTGATCGGTGTATTTTATATACACCTTTTGAGTCAGTTTTATTTAGTCTTTTGTCCCATTTTGCACATATAAGTGTCATATTAGGATAGTTTTTCTTTCTTTTGAGTCAAAGTGGTTAAAATGGCCAAATGGCGGAAAAGGAGCAAAAAGAGGGCAAAAGAGGAGATGCCAGAGCTGAAAACAGAGAAAGTGGCGAACGAGGCTAAAATCCGCACAGCGCGCGGCCTCGCAGTAAAAGCGGGCCGCGGCCCACCATTCGTAGAGGCTGCGAAGACTTCGGCGCGCTTCTCGAGACGAGATGCAGGCGCGCGCGCTAAACATCCGGAAGCCACAGAGTTGCAGTGGCCGCGCTCGTGACAACAGATATCAGGGCCGCGCGCCAAAACACCCGACGGATTGCAGAACTTCCGCCGCGGCGCTGTCAGGGCGCGCGCCGACGCGAAAAAAATAGGTTTATTAGACGGATTTTGGGCCTGGCCTGCATGGAAAAGTTGAGGCGGTTTTCAGCTATAAAAGGAGAACCCTAGGCAATTTTGAGGTTCCCTTCTGCACAACACAAGACTTTTGCTTGGAGATTGGACACCATTAGTTTAGTAATTTCTTTTCCTTTCTTGTTCTTTATTTCAGTTTTGCATGATGAACATGGAATTAGTTCTTGTCATCTTTATGGCTAGGAACTAATTCTCTTATAGGGCTTTCTATGTTGAATTTCTTGAAACTTATGTTATAAATTAATGCATGCTTATGGTTATTTGTCTTATTGAGAGATCTATCCAATAATTGAGTTGAATTCTTGGTAATTAATTGACAACTAATTATCACTATATGATTTCTAATCGATTCAAAATGGGGATTGTGAATATCTTTGTAAGTTGGGTAGACATTCTTGGATTGGGGATGAAAATACCTCAATTATTTATGTAGCGTTGATGAGAGGCTTAACAACCCTAATTTTGCGCATTGTGCGTGACTGTCAACTAGGTTTTTGTTCTTAATCCTCCTATAAAGTTATCCTTATCACCAAAAGGTAGGTAAGGTGCGATACTGGGGTTGAGTGTTTATATAACCCTAACGGGAGTATAAAACGATTTCGTAAACCTGCTTTCTCCAAAAGAAGAATACCATAAGTTAATGCATTAGTAAGTAGCATAAGCGGATAGTAAGGATACATGGAAGCCCTATTCCCATCACATCTGAAGTAAATCTTTATATTTTACATAGTTTTCATAATTCTTAGTTATAAACAACCAAATCAATTATCAATTCGCCAAATAGATACTAGAAAATAGATAGTTGATACTTGAACCCTAATCCCAGAGGACGATATTCGGTCTTATCAAAGACTATACTACTTGTCACGATAACGTGCACTTGTGTTTAAAGTGTGTGCATCTTACCGCGCATCAAAGCCGATCAACAATCACCCAAATAGAATCATACCCTTCTCGAGTTTTCGGTAGATCGGTTACAAAATCCATATGAATCGCCTCTCATTTCCACATGGGGACTCCAATGTCCTGAAGTAATCCGCCAGGTTTTTGATGTTCAGCTTTCACCTGCTGACATATAAGACACCTCCCGACAAACTCCGCAACGTCTTTCTTCATCCCGTCCCACCAGTAATTTGCCTTGAGGTCCTGATACATTTTTGTTGACCCAGGATGAATGGAATATCTTGTGTTGTGACCCTCATCTAAGATCTTCCTCCTTAGATCCTTTACCTTAGGAACACATAACCTACCCTTATACCGAAGGGTTCCGTTATCTCCCAATGTAAACTGTGAAGGTTTTCCCTTTTGGATCCTCTCCCGAAATCCAACAAACTCCGTATCCTCAAACTGACTTTCTTTTATTTCTGATGCTAAGGCAGACTGCGAGGTATCATGTACAACCACCCTACCTTCACCGATCTCAGTTAAACTAACCCTGAGGTTTCCCAATCTTGGTACCTCACTAACAATACCCCTCTTTTGTATTGCCAAATGGGCCAAGCTGCCCATTGATCTCCTACTGAGTGTGTCAGCCACCACGTTGGCTTTTCCAGGATGGTAAAGAATACTAAGGTCGTAATCCTTAAGCAACTCTAACCATCTTCTTTGTCGGAGATTCAAATCCTTCTGCGTGGTTATGTACTGCAAACTCTTATGATCTGTAAATATGTCCACATGCACACCATACAAATAATGTCTCCATATTCGTAAGGCAAACACCACCGCAGCTAATTCCAAGTCATGAGTTGGGTAATTCTTCTCATGTATCTTCAACTGTCTAGATGCATACGCAATAACCTTCCCAAACTGCATCAAGACACATCCTAACCCAACTCTAGAGGCATCACAATAGACTGTGAACCCTTCTTGTCCCTATGGTAAGGTTAGGACTGGTGCAGTAGTCAACAATTCTTTTAGTTTCTGAAAACTTGTTTCACATGCTTCTGACCACTAGTACTTAACCGCTTTTTGAGTCAACCGGGTCAGGGGAGCAGCAAGACTAGAAAAACCTTTTACGAATCTTCTATAATACCCAGCCAAACCCAAGAAACTTCTAACCTCTGTCGGAGTGGTTGGTTTTGGCCAGTTCTTCACTGCTTCTATCTTCTGGGGGTCTACCATAATTTCATCCCTTGACACAACATGGCCCAAAAAGGCTACCTTTTCCAACCGAAATTCACACTTTGAAAATTTAGCATATAGTTTCTCATGTTTCAAGACTTGAAGCACTACCCTCAGATGCTCTTCATGTTCTTCAACACTCTTGCTGTAAATTAGAATATCATCTATGAACACGATCACGAACAAATCTAGGAATGGTTTGAAGATTCTGTTCATTAAATCCATAAAAGTCGATGGGGCATTGGTTAACCCAAAAGACATGACCAAGAACTCATAATGGCCGTATCGGGTTCTAAAGGCTGTTTTGGATATATCATCTGGATTTATTTTCAGCTGGTGATATCCCGAACGGAGATCAATCTTGGAAAAATAGCTAGCTCCCTGAAGTTGGTCAAAAAGATCATCGATTCTTGGTAATGAGTATCGGTTCTTGATCGTGACCTTATTGAGCTGCCGATAATCGATGCACATTCGGAGCGATCTGTCTTTCTTTTTCACAAACAGGACTGGTGCACCCCAAGGGGAAACACTAGGCCTTATAAAGCCTTTATCCAGAAGATTCTTCAATTGTTCTTTTAACTCCTTCAATTCAGCTGGGGCCATTCGATATGGAGGAATAGAAATGGGTCTTGTACCCGGAATTAACTCTATAGCAAACTCCACTTCTCTATCCGGAGGAAGGCCTGGAAGATCTTCAGGAAAAACCTCCGGAAAATTCGAATAATAGGGACATCATTCACTGCTGGGGATTCTTTTTGGGTATCCACTATATTAGACAGATATGCGTACTCCACTCTGTGACTTCTCAATAACTTTTGAGCCCCAAGGTAGGAAATAAACTGACCTGAGGATATTCCAATCCTACCCCTTATAACAACTTCTGGTTCTCCGGGAAAAGTTAATCTCACTATCTTTCGCCGACAATCTAACATGGCATAACATGCCGACAACCAATCCATACCCAAAATGACGTCGAAGTCTACCATATCAAGTAGTACTAGGTTCACCATTGTTCCCATGCCATTCACTTCTAATGGTCATAACCTCAAAAGGTTCACTTAAATAAGAAGGTTCTACGTGTAAATTCTTAGCAAAGCCCATTGACACATATGAAGATGTAGATCCGGGATCGTATAATACAAATGAAGGAATACTCGAGACTAGCAAAATACATGTGACCACCGCATTAGATGCTTCTGCCTCATTCCTCTGGGGCAAAACGTAGAGCCGATTAGAATTGTTGGGTTGTTAACCTCCCTGACTCTGGCGGGGTTGGTTTCCCTGATTTCCCCTGTAGGCAGCTGTGGTTGCTTCTGACCTCCCCTGATAGATTGAGTTTGGGTCCTCTTCTTGCAATCCCTGGCATAGTGGTCTGACTCTCCACAGTTATAACATGTCTTCGTTAAGAGCCGACATTCTCCAGTGTGTTTCCTTTGACAAATCTTACAAATCGGTTTGTCACCTCCTGTGTTAGGGTTGGTGGAATTGTCCTTGCTACCTTGGTAATTAGACCAACTGTGCCCCTTAGGCTTGAAATAAGACTGGCCCACATATTGGTTCGGTCCTGAAGATCCCTTACTAAACTCCTACTTCTGATTTTGACTCTGATTAAATGATACTGACGTCCGAAATCTCTTCTGCGAATATTCTCTTTTTGCTTTAGCGAAACCTTCTACCCTCAAAGCCATATCGACAATCTGAAGATAAGTTCGATCGTTGGCTAACGCCACCACCTTCTCTGTTATGTTCAGGTTTAAACCCTCTACAAATCGCTTGACTCTATCCATTTCTGTAGGGAAGACATGTGTGTTGTATGTCGATAACCTCACGAACTGTGTATCATATTCTTGTACACTGCGGTCACCTTGCTTCAACCGCTCAAACTCCGTCTGGCGCATCCTTGCGCGTATTAGGCATAAATTTCTCAATGAATGCCGCTCAACCTCCCTAAGTCATTGGTGGTGACATCGGGGCGATTTTTCCTAAAATTTCTCCACCACACCGCATCATCCACTAGTCGTGCGTCTACCAAGTTGGCGCCTGCGTCTCCACGCGTCCTAATGTGAACATTAAGTCTTCAACTTCATCGAGGAATACTATCGGGTCGCCTCGGGGTCCTTCCCCGAGTAAAGTGGTTCTCTTCTCCTCATAAAATTTGTCCATAGCCTATCGTGCATCGCTGAGCTTTACACTCGGTCCGTAGTGCGATGCAATCGGTCCCTGGGTCGTCGGTTCTCGTTCGGGGCTATGACAGACACTAGGTGCGGCGGAACCATGTGGAATCAGAGTCGTCATTAACTCTATGAGTCTATCTAGTTTTTGTCCCACCGTTTCTTGGGCCATTTGACTCTCGTTCTCCAACATTTTCTCCGACATTTTCTCCGCTCCCTTCGCATACACCACTACGTCAATCGAGGTACATGAGCTTCGTGATGAACCTCCTCTTGAGCCCCCGGGATTTGTGAATTCACCATTTTCTGTGAAGACAAACACACTCATATTTTAGAAGACGGAATGTTTACTCTAGCTCTTAAAATTTTCTTATAGTTCATAAGCATGCAACACCACAAGAAAACGCAGATTAACTAAACAATAATGACAACTCATAACTTGCATTAATAATGTTTCATTCCTCATATTTGAAAATATTTCATGACATTACAATACATCAGAGCATGTCATTCTATGTCATTCCCTATAGCTCTCTTACTCGAACATGCACCTACTACAACACGTTTTAAAGGGCTTAACCGCATAATTCGCCTATTCTGCTGATTGGCATTCAACTCCCTGTGAACCTTCTTCCTTGCTTCCCTTTCCATTTCGCTCATTCTTTCCCTTAATACTATTACCTGAAATAGAAATTTGGTCCAGGAACCTTCTGTAACATCTCCTCTTAGCATCTTTTCCCCTCTGAATGAGGATCAGAATTTTTCCGGGACATAGTTGAATATTATCTGTAATATGACTCCAATCGGAAAGTTGAAGAAGGTCGGGTCGTAGGAACGCCTCTTCTGTATACTCCTAAGCAAATACGCACAAAGTACGATTGTGTCGCACATATACTCGTTAAAATCATCTCCCGAGTTCATCTTACGATGCATGAATTCCTTCTGAGCTTGCATTTCCTTTGCCTGTTCCTCGAGTACTTCCCTCTTTGTTGGAACTCGCCTTATAATCACCATCTACACAATAATTATTGGTCAGTATAACGTTGTACAATCTTCTTCCAAACCCGCGTGAAAGAGGTAGTACAAGAATCAAGTCTTGAAAAAGACTCAAGATAGGCACGAGAGGAGTATGAAAGAAGGGAAACTTTAGGATGTTATTCCGTGCACTTATTACTAAGGTGACGCGCACACCGTCGCAATAAGTAACCGTTCAAACACCCAACTCGAAGAAACTTCCTAGAATCTCCTAACCTGGTTTAGCTTTGATACCAAACTTGTCACGCCCCGACTTTTCCTAAGCCTTTACTTAGGGCGTGATGACACCTAGACAATTATTTCCCACCAGGAGCACCATTTAATTCTCTTTATTTAGAAATTTAAACTTATATTCAAATACGGAGCTATTAATAAAAATAACAATAAAGAAATTTGTTTATGACTTTATTGAAAACATAACGCGAGCCCATGCTCGTGCAAATATTGTTTCTACATAGACATACTGACAAATATTATTCTAAGTTGGAAGAGAGACCATTCCACACGGGCATTTCCCGAGATACTGGAACTGACATTCTGAACCTGACGAGTACCAAGCCCGAAGCAATGGACTTGGTATGACAAGAGGCTGCGGGACGATCGCTAGCCTTGGCGTGGAGTCTTTCCTCTATCACGCTTTCCTGAAACATGTTAATAAAAGAGTCACCTACCATCCGAAATGAGTGAGAACCTTACCCTGCAATTCAAAGTAACACCACAATATTCCAAGTGCAATCACATTATAACGTAATAAGCATATTGCAAAAACATATCAGGTTACAACATTTGTAAATATGCAACAACTCCTCATAGGAAATTATCGATTTAACTAACACTTCATTTCATCTCGTATTATACGTTAAGACATTCCCCTGCATTTCTATATGTTTATTACATTTATATATTTGTGAACGCGTATTCACTTTTCATATTTATATATAGGTGAACATGTATTCATTTTTCATATTTGTTGCGGCGTGCAACCCGATCCATTATATTTACGTATTTGTGAACACGTATTCACTTTACGTTTTATTGCGGCGTGCAACCCGATCCATTATGTTTACGTATTTGTGAACGCACATTCACTTTACGTTTTGTTGCGGCGTGCAACCCGATCCATTATGTTTACGTATTTGTGAACGCGTATTCACTTTACGTTTTGTTGCGGTGTGCAACCCGATCCATTATATATTTATATATTTATGTGAACACGTATTCACTTTTCATATTTTTCCGAAGATCGAATAAATACTATTCTCTTTCCTAACATTCTGTCATTCATACTGGTAACGATTATAACTTTTTAACCATAACTCCAACTAAGGTGTTTCTCAAGCGGGAACTAAGGTAAGACGGGGATCTTTCACTGTACCAAATTTCATTTAAAACTACTTTGGGTAACTAACACAAATTTATCCTCAAAACAGCCACATGAAATTTGTTTCGGCAGTATTTTTATTAAACAGAACCAAATCTTAGAATAATCATAACTCCTTATCTGTAAACCCGTTCAAGCCCCATAAAATTTCAAAACGACGAGAACAGAGAGCTACACGTCTCCATGTGAACCATCCTTTCATATTCTGTACCATTTGGTACAGTTTTACACTTTTATTCGCTGCCCTTCCTGGATCTCGATAGATCCGAGGCAGAAACTTTAAACAACGATAACTTTAGGGCTGACTCTTTATTTAACATGTTTCAGGAAAGCGTGATAGAGGAAAGACTCCACGCCAAGGCTAGCGATCGTCCCGCAGCCTCTTGTCATACCAAGTTCATTGCTCCGGGCTTGGTACTCGTCAAAGTTCGAATGTCGCCCAGATCTCTGAAATGCCCGTGTGGAATGGTCTCCCTTCCAACTTAGAATAATATTTGTCAGTATGTCTATGTAGAAATAATATTTGCACGAGCATGGGCTCGCGTTATGTTTTCAATAAAGTCATAAACAAATTTCTTTATTGTTATTTTTATTAATAGCTCCGTATTTGAATATAAGTTTAAATTTCTAAATAAAGAGAATTAAATGGTGCTCCTGGTGGGAAATAATTGTCCAGGTGTCATCACGCCCTAAGTAAAGACTTAGGAAAAGTCGGGGCGTGACAAGTTGTTTAAACAATCAAAAGCTCATTATTTATTTTCAACACCCAATTCTTATTCTAACATGTATTGAACTTAAAATAAAGGATGTTACCAAGAATTTCTGAGTGAGAAAACTCACTTTGTAAGTGTGAAGATTATTGTTGTTTGGTTGCTAAAATAATTCTTACTCTCTAGTATTTTGATTCTTGTTTTTCTTGCACTCTTGGTATTTTTCCAGATTTTTTTCCTCTTCTTTTCACTTGTTTTTTTCTGATTTCCTATTCTTTGTACTAGGTATTTTATTTGTGCCATGTACAATGTATAAGTAGAAAAGTTTTCTATAACCTATGGGAGGTGGAATGACAAGAGTTTGAGGGGAAATGAAAAGGGGGGGGAGGGAGGGAAAGGGACGTGCATGCAGCCCTTTTGCCTTTTTTTTTTTTAAATTTTTATTTTCATTTTATCTATCTATTTATCTAACTTTAACACTAACTCTATCTCATGCAATTTATTCTTTGTTTTCTTATATATATATATGCATTTTTATTAACCCAACCAACAACTATATATTATTATTTGTTTTCCGGATTTTACATTCTCTCCTCCTTAAGCAACATTCGTCCTCGAATGTGAATAAGGTCGTAATCATAATCACATAGACACAATAATGTTTATTGTTATTGTAACACTAATTTGGGGATTCACAACAGTACTCGAGGTTAATGGAATATCGCCTCCCATGATAGAACGATTATCTTACAAGAATAGTAGTACTCCAAATTCCGGTAGTGGCGAACCACTCAACAGTAGTATATCACACAAACTTAAGAAGAATGAATTTTTTGAAATGTAGAGAAATTCGGATTGGAAAGCCAAAGCCAAAGCCGAGCCGAGCGAGCGACGACGACGGCGTGAGAGGTCCTTGCCCTCTCAACCCTTTTAGCAACTAGAGAAGGTGTAATGTAATATATACACCTCTCTTTCCTTCTCTTTTTTCGATGTGGGACAAAAGAGCCTTTTACTCCCTTTAATTTTCATCTCATCATTTTCCATTCACTAATATCAAAACCCAACAATTATTTGAAGGCAACGACACGAGCACAAGTACAAATAAATAACACACATAAAATGGACAAGTTAATTTAATTTATGGCATCATGTCATCCTCTGATAAGATAGTTTATTTTTTTCTTGAAATTAGTGATCGTAATAAAGTAGACGAGTTGTGTAGTATTTTCTTAAGAGCAAAACATACATAGTATGAATAAAAGTGTTGATTTATTTGAATTAATTCATTGTGATGTGTGGGGATCTTATCGCGTTCCTTCTTCTCATAGTGTAATGTATTTTCTTACTATTGTGGATAATTTTTCTCATGGTGTGTGATTCTACTTAATGGTCGAGAAAAGTGAGGCTAAGTATAAGATAAAACAATTTTGTTCCATGGTAATTACTCAGTTTGAACGAAGGGTGAAAATACTTAGAAATGATAACGGTAGAGAGCTCACTTGTCTTCAAGCTTTCTATGCGGAGAATGGAATAATGTATCAAACAACTTGTGTTGATACCCCAACAAAATGGATGAGTAGAACGGAAGCACCGGTATATTTTGAATGTTGCTTGTGCACTCCATTCCAAGATAATTTTCTTATCTCATTTTAGAGAGAATATATCTTGAGTCAGTTTATCTTATTAATCGAACTCCTACTACTGTATTGAATGGAAAGACTCCGTATGAATTAATCTTTGAAAAGAACCTTCATATAATTCTTTAAAAATATTTGGATGTCTATGTTTTGCTCATTGTAAGTCGGGTGACAAAGATAAATTTGGCTCCCAAAGTCGTCGATGTATTTTTATTAGATATTCTTTCGGGGAAAAAGGATGGTGTGTCTATGATTTGGAGACTGGAGATTTTTTTATGTCGCGTACTGTAACTTTTGATGAAAAAATATTTCCTTGTGCTAGTTTAGTAACTTCCCCCAAGACCACCACTTCGTTGGATTTTCCTACTATGCAACATGTTTACTCACCCTCTATCGACTCAAGGGGGAGTGTCGAGATTGAGCCTAACGTCAATGAAGATAGGAGGTTAGAGATTGCTTCTTCAAGTCCCACTCAAGAGGAAAATACGAACACAAATCCGCTTATTGTTGATATAGAAACTACTACTGTGGATGATGCTCATGGTCGGGGACATCGAGAATGTAAAGTGTCTAGTAGACTGAAAGATTATGTATGATACACAAATCAATATCATGTTGATCGTTACATAAATACCTCAGCGTAAATCTCGTCACCCACGAATTCACAGTTTTCAAGTACGTCGTATCTAATAGCTAACTACAGTAAAACCTTCTTAAATTAATACTCGATAAATTAATAATCTCTTTAAAATAATAATTTCTTCTGGTCTCGGCTTGGGCCAGTTCAAAAAATGATCAATTTTAATAAATTAATAAGATAATAATTTTTTGGAACAACCCTTTATAAATACATTGTTTTATTATCTCTATAAATTAATAATTTCTCAAATACATATGCCAGGTATATATAGATATATACTTAGGATAATTTAGCAAAATATGAGTCTATAGTATTTTGTTTTTTCTTGAAATTTAAATCTTGTTGAATTTCATCTCTAACTATTCTCAGTGCATTCAAAAGTTCTGGTGTACCCTTGTCAAATTATAACAAAAAATTGTAAAGAGTGGTTGATGCTATAATTGCTTCCTTTCTTGTGACTGGTTCCAAAGGTACCAAATCATCCTCAGCTTCATCCTCAATTGAATTTTCCGTGACACTCCACAATTTCTTCTAAACTTTGGACTTGTGAGCATTCATTGTTTTCACCTGGATAATTCAATATTTGATTGACATTCATTTGATTGCGGTAACCAAGCTGACCAATCATTCCCTCAAGTTCATGAATGTCTTCTTCAGTGACTGCTTCCTTTAAATTTAATTTTATTACGTAAAAATATGATGAATATAGTTCATCGATTTTAGACAAAAACTTTATTTGTTCATTGATTTTAGACAAAAAAATTATTTACAGTATATAGTAATTCATTAATTATGATACATTGAATATTTTTAACATAAGTACAATGAACTTTCAAGTTCAATTAACTTATATAATGCACATTTAATTTTATTACGTAAAAATATGATGAATATAGTTCATTGATTTTAGACAAAAACTTTATTTTTTCATTAATTTTAGACAAAAAAATTATTTAAATTAGTAATTTAAAATTTATTTTAAAAAAAAATTAAAATCACTCTATAAATTAATTTATTGATTAATTAATATCTCTATAAATTAATAAAACTTCATGGTCCCAACAATATTAATTTATAGAGATTTTACTGTATGTGACTTGCAATAATTTTTCATCTAGACACATGTACTTTTTAGCCGTCGTAAATGTAGGAACTGAACCCACAAGATTTTCTGATGTTGTGCGCGACCCTCTTTGGCGATATGATATGAAAGAAGAAATTGATGCATTGAAAAAGAATGGTTACATGGACATTGAAGTATCCTCTTCGGAAGGAAAAGGATATCAGATGCAAATGAGTATATAAAATAAAATATAATTCTAATGGTACAGTTGAGCAGTTTAAAGTTTGACTTGTGATTCTTGACAATGACCAGGTGGCCGACATTGATTATAGTGAAATCTTTGCTCCGATGGCGAAAATGGTAACTAAACGAGTTTTCCTTAGCATTATTGTAGCTAAAAATAGGAGTTACATCAAATGGATGTTCACAATGCATTCTTGCACGACGATTTAAATGAACAAGTTTATATGCAACTTCCACCTCGATTTGAGACCTCAACTCAAGGGAAGGTGTTTCATCTTCACAAATTCTTATATGGATTGCGACAAGCTCCAAGAAATTGGTTTGCCAAACTCTCTACTGCTTTAAAGACAACTGGTTTTGTGCAATCATATGCGAATTATTCTTTATTTTCTTATATAAAGAATGGGTTGACACTACATATTTTTATTTATGTCGATGATCTGGTCATTGCAGGAGATGAATCTAGAGCTATTACTAACTTCAAACAATATTTGCATCAGTGTTTTCACATGAAAGATTTTGGGCTCTTAAAATACTTGTTGGGGATAGAAGTGTCCAGAAGTACTGTTAGGCGTATTTTGTATACGCTTTTTGAGTCATTGTTAGTTAGTATTTTACTTGTTTTTGTTGTGTTTAATATAGTATTAGGATTGTTTTTCTTTCTTTTGAGTCACAGCGGTTCAAAAAGGCAAAATGACCAAAATGAGCGAAAAGTGGGCATAAAAGGAGGTCCCGCGGCAGAAAAATGTTGAAAATTGATGATTCGGACGAAGGTAAAACAGCACCGCGGTGCCCAGTAGCAGAACCGCGGTGCCATATTTACTGAGAGGCTGCAGGACTTTAGGCACCGCAGTGCCAACCTGCAGGACCGCGGTGCCGATGCACGAATTTCCAGATCCGGGTTAGAATTGACCAAGGGCAGAAAGGTCCATAGGGGATGAAATTTGCAACATACTTAAGCCCTAGAGATTAGTTTAGTGGGGGAGGTTGGACATTCTATCAAAGAACACAACTCATGGCATATTTGAGGCCACAATTGGAGACTTTAGTTCACAGTATTTCTTTTCCCTTAGTTTATTTCAGTTATGTTGAATTGTAATTTAGTTCTTGACATGACAATGTTTAGGAGTTAATTACTTTAGTAGGGTTTCCGTCGAATCTTCTTGAAGCTCTTTCATATAGTTAGTGCATTAGTTATTGATTTCTTCTTCAACTTTATTAAGATCTATTCAATATTGCTTTGATTGCTTGATAATTAATTAGCTACTAGTTATCATTACTTATATGATTTCGAAACAAGAACTGAGAGCAAATATTTGAATATGCTGTAATTGTTTAGACATATGTTAAAATCGTGGACAAAAGTACCTCGATACTTGTGTAGTGTTTAAGGTTACTGTTCTTAATCCTCTTGTGTGGTAAAATCTATCATAGAAATATAGAAGGTTTCTGCATAAGATTGAGCTCTCATATATCCTAACCGGAATATGATGACAGACTAGTTAACCTGCTATCTTAATAGGAAGATGACACATTAGCATTGCATTAACAAGTGAAAGATTGAAGTTGAGGAGATTGGAAGCCCTATTCCATTCATAACTGTTATAAACCCATAGTATTATCAACCTCAGTTTAAATTCTTGCACTTTGCTTTAATTATAGTTCTTAGTGATAAAACCAAATAATTTACCGATTGCCAAATAGAAACCAAAGTTTAGAAGTTCGGTACTTGATAACCAGTTTATGTGGATGATATTCGGTCTTATTAGATTATATTACTTATGAACGATACGTGCACTTGCGTGAGCATTTGTAAATCGTCTAACAAGTTTTTGGCGCCGTTGTCGGGGACTGGCGTATAATCAATATCGAACTATCTATCCTTATTTCTAATTTGGTTTTTATTTTTTTGTCTTTTTATTTTAGAACATTTTGCCGTGATCTGTTTGCTTATTTTTGATCACTTGCAGGAGGAACAAGACAATTGCTGATCCTTTGACAATGGAAAATCAGCAAAACAATAATCTGACGGATGGTGAGTTACCGCTTGTCTTAAGACAAGTCCCTGCAGAAAGGAGCTTGGGGGATTATGTATTGCCTACAGTTACAGGGGTGCATACTTGCATCAGGCTCCCAGTAATAGGAGCCAACAACTTTGAGATCAAACCTGCTATTCTGGGTATGGTGCAGAACACAGTCCAGTTTGGAGGGTCGCCATCTGAAGAGCCACATATGCACATTGCGAATTTCCTGGAGTTTTGTGCCACGTTCAAATATAATGGTGTTACTGATGATGTCATTCGGTTGAGGCTCTTTCCATTTTCACTCAGGAACAGAGCAAAGGTTTGGTTGAACTCCCTGCCAACAGACTCCGTCTTCACATGGCAGGACCTAGCTCAGAAATTCCTTGAAAAATTCTTCCACCAGCGAAGGCAGCAAGCCTGAGGGGAGAATTGAACAATTTCTATCAAATAGATGAAGAGTTATTGTATGATTCTTGGGAGAGGTTCAAGGATTTGCAGAGGAAGTGTCCACATCATGGCCTTGAGCAGTGGAACTTGGTGCACATCTTCTATAATAGTCTGAGTGGGACTACTAGAACAATAATTGAAGCAGCTGTTGGTGGCACTTTCATGAAGAAAACAGCACATGAAGCCCACGACTTGTTGGAAGACATGACCACGAACAATCACTTGCCAGATGATAGAGGAATAGGTGGAAGAAAAACAGGTGGGGTTCATGAGCTAGATGCCATCGTTGCACTGAAAGCACAAATCGCTCTCTTGACTAAGCAGCTCCAGCAGAATACCATGTCCGTAAAGGCGATCCAGATGCAAGCAGTTTGTGAGATTTGTGGGGATCCACACACCTTCGATAGATGTCCAACAACTAATCCCAACCACATCCCAATGGAGCAGGCTCAATGTCAGGTTGTGGGAAATTTGCAGAGGCCCTACAACAATGCATACTCCAACACATACAACCAGAGGAGGACAAATCACCCAAATGTTTCATGAAGGAATGATCAAGGGCAGCAGCCTCAGTTTCAGGGGCAGTATTAATAGAGTAATCCACAACAACCCTTGACTCAAGCATCTTCCTCACTGCAGTTCAGCCCACCAGCCCCACACGAGAAGTTAGATGAGTTGAAAACAGCACTGTTGACCTTGGCAAACTCCCAAGCACAATTCATAACAGAGACAAGGTCATTCATGGCAGAAACTAAGTCCTCACTTTCAACCTTGGCCAACTCCCAAGCACAAGTGACCGACTCTCAGACCCAGTTCATGACATCAACGAGATACTCTATTAGGAACTTGGAAACTCCGATGGGGCAGTTGGCAGAGAAGTTGAATGACAAACCTCAGGGGGCTCTCCCAAGTAATACAATGATAAATCCAGGAGAGAAATGCCAAACAGTCAGTTTGAGAAGTGGGAAGCAGTTAGAGCAGATTGGATCTCAACCAGTGGTGGAGAAGACAGTTGAGGTAGAAAATGAGGAGGTTACTGAGGACCGCCCTATTATAGAGAAGGCTCCACCGGCAGTCATGAGGGAATATGTAGACAGAATCCCTTATTCTCAAAGACTGTGGAATAAGTCCTTAGACAAGGAGTTTTCCAAGTTTTTAGAGATCTTCAAAAAGCTTCATATCAATCTCCCGTTCATTGAAGTTTTAGAGCAAATGCCAGCTTATGTAAAATTCATGAAAGACATCCTGTTTAAGAAGAGGAAGCTGACAGACTATGAGACAATAACATTGACAGAGGGGTGCAGTGTTATCTTACAGAAGAAACTGCCACCTAAGTTGAAGGATCCAGGGAGTTTCACTTTACCTTGCACTATAGGTAAGGTTACATGTAAGAGGGCTTTGTGTGACTTAGGGGCCAGTATCAACTTGATGTCCCTCTCTGTGTTTAAAAGACTTGGTTTGGGAGAAGCAAAGCCAACTACAGTCAACTTGCAGCTAGCTGATCGCTCAGTCGTACATCCCAGAGGTATAATTGAAGATATGTTAGTGAAAGTGGGTAAATTTATCTTTCTTTCTGATTTCTCATTCTTGATATGGAGGAAGATAAAAATATGCCCATCATTCTTGGGAGACCTTTTCTAGCCACAGGGAGGGCACTTATTGATGTTGAGAAGGGGGAGTAGAAGCTCAGAGTTCAAGGTGAAGAAATGACATTCAAGGTGTTCCAGCCACACCTGAGCCAGAGATGACCTTCAAAGTTTTCAGACCACCCACTGAGCCACAAGTCAATGAGAGATGTTTTGCCATTGGGGTAGTTGACAAGGTGGTGCCTGAGAAAAGTCTCACAAGTACTGATGCTCGTAGGGTACCATTAAAGAAAAGTGTGGAACCTGAGAGTAAGGCTAAGTCAACGGCGAATGTTCAAGCGAGAATGAACCCTCATGAAATTAATTCTGTGAAAAAGAAGAGGAGGAAGTGATTGGTGCTGAGATGGTTATGTGGAGGGGGGATTCTACCCCCTTAATCTAGTAAGTGAACTGCGTCCTGCTAAAAGACGTTAAAGACATCGCTTGTTGGGAGGCAACACATTGTTTTACTTATGTTATTTTAATTCTTGTTTTAATTATTTTATTTTCAATTGAATAGTCTCATTTGTGGTATTTTTGGTTGTGATGTGATGACATGTGCGGAATCAAAGATTGAGCAAGAAGAAAATGGTGGAAAATGAAAAATTGGAAGACCGCAGATCCTTACGCAGACCGCGATGCCAATGTTCAGAGGGCCACAGATTTAGGCACAGCCGCTGCTGCAAGATCATGATCTGGATGAGATTTCAGAATTAAAAGCCCTAAACCCCCAATTCCCTTCCCACACAAACACAAATCATTCCTCTCTCTAAAAGTTCCGAAAATCCTCTCCCCCTCACACAAAAATATCCACAAACTTCCCCAAATTCTTCCAACAATCCCTACACACCACCCCATTAAAAATCCTCTCATCTTACACCATCATCACTCCTTCCATTTGGGTCAAAATATTGGTGAGGAACAACTCTTCAAAAATGTAATCTTCATCATTGTTCTTGCAATTTCAAGGCTAGTAGGGAGAGTAGCTTACAAGTTTAGGGGTTGTACTGGCTGTGTTGTGTGCTGTGATGATTGTGTTTTTGGGTGTCTGTGTAGAGTTGATTTTATTTGGTTATTGTTGTGTGAAATTGATTTTGTTTGGTTATTGCTGATGTGTGGAGTGAGAGTTGTTGGGAAACCTCAAGGAAACGCTACTGAAATTTTCCAATATCCCTCATAATGACCTCTAGAAAATAAACCGCCAGAGCCTCCCCATCTTCATCATCTTCAGAATATGATGTTACTGGATTTACCAACAGACAGGCGGAAGATCGATATAACAAAATAAGAACTAGAGCATTGATACTGAAAAGAGGCATGGACTACCAGACCATGCCATTTGATAATAATGATGACTACGAGCCCATTAGGGTTATGATTGAGGCGAATGGTTGGAGAAGGTTCACAAATCCAGAAAGGATTCCACTTCAGAAAACTAGCCTTGTGAGGGAATTCTATATGAATTATCCCGAGCAAGAGGATGGGAGATGCTTTGTTAGAGGACGATATATGCCCGTAAATTCTGAAGCAGTGAATGTGATACTGAGGATCTATGATGTTGAGGACCAAGATTATAACTCGCAACATTTCAGAAGTTGGTCGAGAGATGTCAACCACATCATGTGGAACACAGTTGTAGCAGTTTTATGCTACCCAGGCGCCGAGTTCAACATTTCTCGTAATGGGTCTAGGAGACTTGCCAGGTGCCAATTTAACAGAACAACCAGATGATTGTTATATTTCGTAAGTGCTCACTTGATTCCGTCAACTTATTTTACCAATGTACCGACAGACAGAATCAAACTCATTTATGGCATCATGACGGGCATGACAATCGATGTGGGGAGAGAAATAGTGCAGAGCATAAGAGAGATTAGCGATCGTTACTCTCAAGCGATCGGGACATGGGTCACTCATTTCTGCCTTATGTGCTAGGCAGGGAGTCCCAACATTCGCCACAGATATTCTCGAGAAGAGTCAGTCTCTCGTGACCTATAGTTTAGTGCACTCTTTCCTTGACCCCACTCCTAGACCAAAGGCAAGAAGAGGGGCCCAAGAGCAGCAGACGAGTGCCTATCGACGGTTGAAGAGCACGAGGTAGCCACACAAAGACGGTTAGAGAAAGCAACCACCAGACTCCCCTGTCCTTGGAACCTCCATTGCCAATGATGGAGCAGTTGCTCTTAAACCAACAACAGATGCTGCGAAACCATGAACAGATGCTCTTAAATCAGCAACAGATGATGCAAGGGCATCATGACCTGAGCCAGCGCGTCGATGATTTGAGCAACAGGTTCGACCAGTGGTCAATGCAGTATCTGCCGCCATCACCACTATTTTGAACTGTTGTTGTCTGTAAGTCGTCCCTTTTTAGTTTTTGAGTCGTTACACATTTGAGACAATGTGTCGTTTAAGTTTGGGGGTACTTATGTTTTGAGTCTTTTTCTGATTGAGTTTTTTATGTCTTTTATTGTGTCTATATGAGTCAATTTTCTTTAATTATGATCATGCATGCTGTAGTTGTTGAAAACACCTAGTAAATTAAGTGGGATAATGTAATGGAATTAGAAGCAAAAATCTGTGTGTTCAAGTTAGATATGCCAAAAATTCGTGAAAATCTGATTATTTGGGATATTTGTGCTTAACTTATGTGTTGTCAATTGAAAAATGTCTATGCAGTTTGCTTGCTTGTTATTTGAAGCGAAATAGTTAAGACGTACATATTTAGGGAGATGACTCAAGCATTTCTTTGTTAGCTCTTCTTACATTTCATTACATACCTTGCAGTAAATTTTATCCCTAGTCAGCCCCTTTGAGCCTAAAATAAGTTATTTCTTTGACAATCCTATGATTCCCTTGTGCCATAAGCAGTAATTAAAAATTGGAATGAAAAAGAGTGAAAAAAATACCAAAAGAAAAAGAAAAAAATTGATGCACCCCAATAAAAAATAATGCAAAAACTTAAGTTTGGGGGTGCCTATGTGAATGTGTTTCACACTCTCAAAAAGAGAAAAGGAAAGTGATATGTATGAACTAAAAAGAATACCAAAAAGAAGGACAAAATGGTTGAATGAGAAAAACGCTTATGGTACGTAAATTGAGCCTAAATGCCTACTCTTACCTAACCCTGCCTAAGCCTACATTACAACCCTAAAAAGTCCCGAAGATCTCTAGAATGTATGTCTATGATTAGTGGAGAATAACAAGTAAACATGCCCATAGAACTAAATGAAATTGACATGCATAGGTTAGTGTTCATATTTTCATTGAGTGTGATTGAAATGAATTTGCGAAATATCTGGCTTGAAATTTTAGATTGTTATATTCATGCTACATATGTTCCAACATATTATCCCACTGACGTTCATGTGTTTCTAAGTAACCTTGTGCAGCTGCTTGATTTGAGTCTTTGAGTCTTTTCGATTTTATTTATTTGTTTTTTGTTTTCTGCTTTACTCAAGGGCGAGCAAAGTTTAAGTTTGGGGGTTTGTTAGACGTATTTTGTATACGTTTTTTGAGTCATTGTTAGTTAGTATTTTACTTGTTTTTGTTGTGTTTAATATAATATTAGGATCGTTTTTCTTTCTTTTTGAGTCACATCGGTTCAAAAAGGCAAAATGGCGAAAAAGAGCGAAAAATAGCATAAAAGGAGGTCCCGAGGCAGAAAAAGGTTGAAAATTGATGATTCGGACGAAGGCAAAACAGCACCGCGGTGCCATATTTACTGAGAGGCTGCAGGACTTTCGGCACCGTCGTGCCAACCTGCAGGACCGCGGTGCCGAGACGCGAATTTTCAGATCCAAGTTAGAATTGACCAATGGCAGAAGGGTCCATAGGGGACGAAATTTGCAACATACTTAAGCCCTAGGGATTAGTTTAATGGGGGAGGTTGGACATTCTATCAAAGAACACAACTCAGGGCAGATTTGAGGCCACAATTGGAGACTTTAGTTCACAGTATTTCTTTTCTTTTCCCTTAGTTTATTTCAGTTATGTTGAATTGTAATTTAGTTCTTGACATGACAATGTTTAGGAGCTAATTACTTTAGTAGGGTTTCCGTCGAATCTTCTTGAAGCTCTTTCATATAGTTAATGCATTAGTTATTGATTTCTTCTTCAACTTTATTAAGATCTATTCAATATTGCTTTGATTGCTTAATAACTAATTAGCTACTAGTTATCATTACTTATATGATTTCAGGAGAGATTTGAATATGCTATAATTGTTTAGACATAGGTTAAAATCGTGAACGAAAGTACCCCGATACTTGTGTAGTATTTAAGGTTACTGTTCTTAATGCTCTTGTGTGGTAAAACCTATCATAGAAATATAGAAGGTTTCTGCATAAGATTGAGCTCTTGTATATCCTAACCGGAATATGATGACAAACTAGTTAACCTGCTATCTTAATAAGAAGAAGACCCATTAACATTGCATTAACAAGTGAAAGAGTGGATAGTTGAGGAGATTGGAAGCCGTATTCCCTTCATAACTGTTATAAACCCATAGTATTATCAACCTCAGTTTAAATTCCTGCACTTTGCTTTAATTATAGTTCTTAGTGATAAAACCAAATACTTTACCGAATGCCAAATAAAAACCAAAGTTTAGAAGCTCGGTACTTGATAACCAGTCTTTGTGGACGATATTCGGTCTTATCAGATTATATTACTTGTGAACGATACGTGCACTTGCGTGAGCATTTGTAAATCGTCTAACAAGTACAAGGGGTCTGTTTCTTTGTCAAAGAAAATATGCACTCAATATTTTGAGTGAAACTGATCTTTTTGGTGCCAAACCTGTGAGTTTTCCTATTGAGTAGAATCACAAACTCGCGTTGGATAACATAATGATTTTGTGGAACCTGAAAAATATATGAGCTTGGTCGATTGATTGATTTATTTGACCATCATTCGTCCTGAGTTGTGCTACTCAGTTCCTATATTGTCTCAGTTCATGCATCGTCCAAAGGAGAGACATTAGTAGGAAGCACGTACTAAGATATTTGGAAGGGGCGATCCAGGTCAGGGGAATTTTCTTACGAGATGATAGCAATTTGCTTTTAAATGCATATTGTGATTCAGATTATGAAAGTTGTCCAGTGACACAACACTCTATAACTGATTATATTATTCTATTGGGAAATTCACCTGTTTCATGGAAAACCAAGAAGCAACATATTATCTTTTGCTCCTCGACCGAAGCGGAATATCGTTCTATGGCAACAATAGTGTGTGAGTTGAAATGACTTAAGGCTTTGTTACAATCCTTCGGAGTCTTTCACAAGGATCTTGTTCGTTTGTATTGTGACAATCTTCTCCATACTGCAAATTCGATTTTCCATGAGTGTACGAAGCATATTGAGGTTGATTGACATTTCATACGTGATGAAATAGCAGCTAGTCACATTGTTGCATCTCATGTACACACTTTTATCGGTTTGATCATTCATACTATTATCGTGCACGATGTATGAATATTATTATGAGCTTATCTAAAATTTGACAGTATTATGTTCACACTAGTATTGTTTAATCTTTTTTAGTTACATTATCAATTGATTGACATATACTGTATGATATTAGTAGCATGACACGTACAATTGTTTTCAAAATAACATGTCTTAGAAAAGATAAGTATATCTAATTGGTGCTTGTAGACACACAAGTAAATAGTGGCTTTTATTTGGTTTAAAAAATCATTTCACTTTTTGAATTGGGTGTCCTTTTAATACAACTTGTTTTTTTCTTAAGAAGGAAAAATAAAAATAGGATATTTAGATTAATAAAAGAGTAATTTAACTATTGACTTTAGGGCTTTTCATTTTTAATAGTATAAATATAGATATAGATTTGGTACACTCTGAACATTTATAGCAAAAACTATACTTAATAGCTAAAAACACTAATATAATATTTTTCTTATACAATTTGTATGACTATGGGGAAGACGTGGTCTTTCTGGATTCCATTGTATTTTATTCGGAGGAGAACCTTATAAAGATCGTATTACTTTCTTATTAAAGAAAGATAAAATTAATCGAGAATGTGAAATAATTTTTCTATGATTACGATATTCTCATATATTTCAATTATAAAAATTATTCATAGTACTTTTATATTTTCAATATATGAGATTACATTGAATATATTGTTGTTGTTGTTATGCGTAGTACTTTTATATAAAAGTTTTAAAATTCATAACATATCTTTTATAGTGGAAATTCCATAATTATTTTTTTAAAATAGAGAAAGTGTGAGAAAGGGTAATAAATTAACAACAATAACATATACAGAGAGTAGAAGTGAAATCTTTAACCTATTGAACAAGGGTAATAAGTTAATCCATATTATATCCGAGGGAATTGGGAACATGTGTGGATGCAGCCTCATCCTATGTTTGGCTATACAAGAAGTGCTTCACTAGTTGCGGCATTCAGAATGCGATCATCATCAAACCCTAATCTTGCCCTCCATTGCACAACCATGAAACCCACCTCCGAAGTACCAACAAAAGCCCCTTCATTTCCTTTCTTTTCTAATCCTAACATTACTATTACCAATTTCCCTCAACCATCTAAGTGCTTCTCTGCAACAAACCCTGTTCCCATTCTGAAGGCTAATAATGCCTTGCGGAACGAGGATGTCGAAGGTAGCGGGTTGAGCTCGGACCCGCTACTTGTGGTGGTTTCTTTCTATAAATTTGCTGATTTCTTTGACCATGCTGATTTGAGGAAACCATTGAAGGAACTCTGTGAGAAACTGGTAATTCTTGCTTTTTTACTTTGCTTACAGTTAATAGGTCTATTTTGTTGTAGAAACATTTGAGATTTTTTTAGCTTAAGTTGTAGATGTATTCTTGTTATTGCAGCTTCAATTGTTTTGCAGTGCTTTAATGGCTGTTTACTGCATATGTAAATTTAATTGAATTATTTGAATGCAATGCTAATGTGCCTTTGTTGTTTATCTCATTCATGTTTAGAATTGGGCGTGATTGCTTAAAGTATTGGCAAATGAAGAGGAATATATATTGTTCATTTTCTGCAAGCTTGCAAAATTGCTATGTATTCTTTGCTTGAAGTTGCTAAAGTATACCAAGTCTTTTTTCTTCTTCTTAAGGGAGTGATCGGTATGAAGGAAAATAGTTTCCATGCAAAATGTTTTCCAAGAAAAGAAGTGGGTTTCTTACTTATTTTCTTGTGTTCGGTAAAAAATATTTGTATATAATTTAGACAATCAATACCGGAAACACCCGGTGGTGGGGGCGGGGGTGAAGATGAGGTGTGTTGGAGGGTGGAGATAAAGGTGTCTAACGGGCCGAACCGGTAGCCCCTTACCGGGTTTAACCGGACCGGTTACCGGTCCGGTTCACCGGACTACCGGGCCAACCGGTCCGTTTTTTTATTTATTTTTTATTTTTATTTCTAGTATTTATTTTCTATAATATAAACTAAATTCAATTTAAATATGTAATATAATAATATAATATATAATTTAGTTTTATATATTAAAATTGAAACTTTAAAGTTAACTTTCTATTTTATAGTTTATAACTTTATAGTTTATAGTTTATAGTTTATAACTTTATACTTTATCTTTATTTTATAGTTTACTTTATACAGTTTATACTTTATAGTACTGTCATAGTTATACACTTATACAGTTATACTTTATAGTTTATAACTTTATATTGTAATTATATTTTTATATTTATTATATTAGTAGATATAAGTTAACAAATAAGTAATAACAGATTAACAACTAAATAGATAGTAAAATTAAAATTAATGATAAGATGTAAACTTTTGAACTTTCATAATGTTAATAAGAGTACATAATGAAGTAATAATAATTTTATTTACATATTATGCATCCTTCTTGCAAGTTCTTCGTAATCTATAGGTTGATTGAATTGGTTATGCTCCATAGCCTCTAAATCTGGAGTATTAATTCCGCCTTCGCTCCCGCCTTCCAAAATATTACCTATTTCTTCATCTTCCGGAGAATTAACGTCTCCACATCCTTGATTTCTTCTCTCTGATCTGATCCAATCCCTTAAGCAGACTAACACTTCTAATGTGCTTCCACTCAATGAGTGACGTGTGTCTCCTATTTGATCTCGTGCTTGGCTAAATGCACTTTCAGAAGCCACTGTTGAGATCGACACATTAAGAACATCTCGCCATCGCCGCAAGTACGGAATTGCCTTTTGTTATCCTGCCACCATTGTAAAGGGTCAAAACTTTTCTTCTGGCTCACGACTTTTGCAAATAAAATTGCATCTCATCGCAAGATCGACTTGTGCTTGCTTGTGTTGTAAAAGTGCTCCATATGTCTAAAGATTCTTCTTCATCACAGATTGAATTACGAAGGTGTAGACACGAAATGTAACTAGAAAGAATATTAGTAGCGAGTTGTTGTTATCATGTAATGTAGCATAATATTCATATAATGTAGTTAAATTAGTATCAAGTGTACTTATGCAATCAAATGAAGATGGAGTTTCGTTTCATCTACTTCCATATAAGTATATAAACTAAATATTAAATTATGACAATCTACTTTTTAATAGAAAGATTTAAGATCGCACTAATACAATAAATATCGGGAATAGGAAAAATATTTTTAAACTTTTCAAACATAAGTGTAATCGCATCTTTATATTTCACATTTGATTTTAAACCATAAAGTAAATATGCAATTTCAAATTACATGAGCTAAAGCATTACAAATTGTTGGGTAATAAGATACGAAAATTCAACGATGGCGATGTAAAATTTACGTAAATTTTTTAAAAGTTCACCAATTGATTTCCAATGTTCGTCGGTTAACATATACATCACGTTCTTACAATGCGCATTTGCAACATGTGTTATGGGGTCTTTATACTTATAACATTCTTTTAAAAATAAATAAGTATAATTCCACCGTGTAATAATCTCTTCTGGCATGAATTTAGGTCTCAAATTAAATTGTTTACATTTTTCTTTAAATTCTATAATTCTATTTTTTCTATTATTACCCTGAATAACTCCAACAACTCTTTTGACAAGTTTTATTTCAGGTGAAAATAAATCAAGACCACTTTTAACAGTTAAATTATAAATATGACAAACACAACGAACATGAAATATATGAGGAAGTGGTGGGTGTAGCTCCGCTTTTAAAAGATCTACAGCAGCAGTATTATTAGATGCATTATCGAATGATACACAAAGTATTTTATTATAAAGATTATATTTTTGGGCATCAGAACAAATAGTTTCGCTTATATATTTTCCAGTATGACTTTGATCCTCGTCATACGCAAAAGCAATAATACGTTTTTCCATTCTAAAATTTTTATCAATCCAATGACAAGTAATTGTTAAATAATCATAATCGTTTAATGCATGTCCAATGTCTGAAGTAAAACTAACTAGGCATGGAAGGTTAACAAACAAATATTGCAAAAAAATAACATAATTATTATGAAGTCTAAAAATATCGGCTCTAGTAGTACTACGAGGAACACCTTTAAAAAAAGGATTATATACTCTTTGAATATATGTAATTAAATATGAAGAAGAAGCAAAAGAAAAAGGTAAACAACCTCCGACAATCATTTTTGCTAATTCAATGCGATCCCTTTTTGGATCGTACTTAACCACCCCCCAGTTAATGAATTAAGTTATTGTTGACCGGATTCTAAATCAGAGACATCATTCCATTGTGCCGTATGATCGTGTTTTATATGTCTACCTATAGTGCCCGTCCCCCCGTCATCACCCCCTGTCTTATGTTTATAAGTTCTCCCACAAATATTACATCTAACTCTATCAGTACCCACAACTTTATCATAAAAGAGCCACACTTTACTCATTTTTTTTCTTGCTACTGGTTCTGGTAAAGGAGGTCTACGACTACCACTAGCAGTACCAACATTGACAGAAGGAACACTAGTAGATGTAGGAGGTTCTTGTTCCTAATTGAACGTTATCATATTCATTATCTTCTATTCCAAAATCTTCTTGCATTTGATCATAATCTATATTTTATTAGATGATGAAGTACCTACAGATTTTTTACCCCTTGAACTAGATTTACGGAACAGTCCCGACGCAATTCCCCTTAGTAAAGACATTATAAAATATTTAAATAATCAACAAATAAATATGACAATTTAATAAAATAATTAGAGAATGAAATGAGTGTACCAAACTTCGGGATTCAGAATTCAATTGAAACTCGAAGCTCGAAGTCTTGCGTCTTGCTACTTTGAATTTGAAAACTAATAATAATAATAACTTGAAAATTGATAATAAAGATGATTAAGAGAGTATGAGAAATTGAGAATAAGAGAATTGAGAGAAATGTTGTGTGATAAAAATGAAAAAAATGTAGAGAATTTATAGATTTTTTAAAGGGTAAAAATGTAATTAAAAATAATAATAAACAAAACAAAAAAAAAAAATTGAAAAAACAGCCAAACGGTCGAAATGACCGTTGGCACACCCCTCCCAACGGTAACAATACCGACCGGTTAACCGGTAAGGGAACCGGTTTTCCGTTACCGGGTCTAACCGGTCCGGGCCTTACCGGGTTTTTTCCTAACCCGTGCGGGTTGGGGTTGGGGGCCAATCCAACCCCCAACCCGGTATGCCCTTACCGGTCCGGGCCGGTCCGGATTTTCTACCGGGTCAACCGGTCCGGTTCCGGGTCAACCCGGACCGGTAGACAGGTATAGGTGGGGAGGATACAATCGTAATGCTACTTGTGGAACTTGTTTTCTCATTTTCCTCATTTTTAATGATCTTGTTTTCCTAGGGAAGTTTTTTGGAAATCGAACATAGGAAAATTGGAAACTCCATACCGGAAACACCCTAAGTGTCTAGTTTTGACGCTCTGCTGTTGGCATTATTTGGTAGATGTGCATTACCCAGCTGAGTCTTCAAGATGGGCCAGGAAGCTGTTGCTTTGCTTTAATGTGGAGAGATGGCTTCTTTCTTATCTGTTATGTTTTGTTAAAATTGATGATTAGCTAAATTTCTATCGTCCTTTTGTTCAGAATAATTGGAAAAGTTTGTGCAAGCTACGCACTTCAGTTTTCCCTTAATTCTTGAACAATAAATGATGCCCCTCTCTTCACCTCTATTCATCCATACCCACCTTGGAAATTTCTCCTTAAGCAGGTCTTTAGTTTCTCCTTAAGCAGGTCTTTAGTTTCTGTCACATTAAAAGTTAGATGTTCTATTCAAGGAAGTCATAATAAGTTTTGCTTGTTCTTCTTCTCAGAATGTTCGCTTGTTGTTTCTGTCTGTGATAAAATAGTAACTGCTGCTCCGTTATATAACATGTTTGCTGTGTTCTTTGTATGGCTGGTGAATCTTCTTCCCTTTATTCAGCTCCTCTTCATAAGTACTATTTTGTTTGATATTGCATTTTTCAATGTCACTCGTTCCTCACTAAGCTGATCAAATTCAGCGTGTTTCAGGTGGCATTATTCTTGCACCTGAAGGAATCAACGGCAGCATATGTGGTACACGGGATTCAGTGGAGAGTGTTCTTGGATTTATTCAAAGTGATGAGCGTCTGAAGGGGCTTAGATTGATTGAGTCACCAGTGAGCCCCGAAGAAGAGGCTCTTCATCATGGACATACAAGCAGCTCTCCTCTTGCAGCGGGTGAGGATGCTCCCTTTAGGTGGGATCACGTGAGGGTGAAGCTCAAAAAAGAGGTAGGTTCACTGGCCAAGTGCGGTAAAGTTGCCTTACATTGAAGATAATGCCCATATGCCCCTCAGATCCTGGAAGTTGCTTTATTATATCCTCTCAGCATCAAGCACTTCTCATATGTTTCTTTAACAGATAGTTACACTTGGAATGCCTTCAGTTTCACCCATTGAAAAAGTTGGCAAGTACATTAAACCAAAGGATTGGAATGCATTGATTAGTGATCCAGATGTTGTAAGTTCTTTATCCAGTAACATCTTTGTTTTGTTTAATTATTGATTAATCAATTTTTGAAGAATCTTATTTTGCATCAACATAAAGATTATGACATGTAACTTACTCATAACTTCAGCTTGAGCCTAATATTCATCTAATTCGCTTTGTATCCTTTGGTTGAGTTGTGATTAAAGTCCTGCATATCTAAATGATATCCTATATTTTTTTATTGGTAAATAATATCTTCTATTTTGATTTTACTTTCCACTTATATGAACCATCCTTTATGTGTAATGTAGCTTATATAGGTGAACTCCTCCTCCTCCTATCTTCTTCTGCACTGCTGTTCTGCTAGGGTATCATTGCTTTGCTTCCCCTTTTTGTTCTTTTTCTTCTTGATTTCACTGCTGTGGCGGCATCTTCTTCGCCGACTGCCGCCATTGCTGGTGGTCTTTTATAAAGATTTTATTTTTCTTGAAGTTTATTTAATAGTAAAAAATTAGTTTATTTAATATTTCCTTAACAGTATTTGTACAAATACTTTTTCAATTTATAAAATCAATTTATTTAACTACTTTTTAAATATTATTTAGATAAATACTTTTTCCAGTTGGTTTGATAGTACAAAATCAGTTTACTTACCAAAATAATAGTACAAAATCAGTTTATTTAGTACTCCCTCCGTCCCAAAAAAGATTGTCCTAGTTTGACTTGGCACGGAGTTTAAGAAATAAAGGTAAAACTTTTGAAATGTGTGGTCAAGGCAAGCCTTAGATATTTGTGTGGCGGTAAATCATCTCATAATGTAAAAATGTTTCTAAATATAGAAATGTGTCAATTTTTTTGGGACAAACTAATAAGGAAAGTAGGACAATCTTTTTGGGACGGA
Source organism: Przewalskia tangutica (assembly GCA_029844215.1). NCBI lineage: Eukaryota > Viridiplantae > Streptophyta > Magnoliopsida > Solanales > Solanaceae > Przewalskia > Przewalskia tangutica. The sequence continues at coordinate 87,637,590 of CM056734.1, forward strand.
GGGAGTAGTATTTAAATAAATAATTTTTAGTTTGATTATCCTTATGCCGAGGGTTTACTGAAAACAACTTCTCTACCTCCAAAGATAGGGGCAAGGTCTGCGTACGCTCTACCCTCGTCAGACCCCACTGGGATTTTGATATGTTGTTGTAGTATTATAGAAGTACCTTTTTCAGTTTGTTTAAGAGTAAAAAATCAGTTTATTTAAATACACACTTACTCAGTTGGTTTAATAATACAAAATGAGTTTATGTAAATACCTTTTTAATAGTATTTTATTAATAATTGTAAGTTTGTTTAATGGTAAAAAATCAGTTTAATTAGAAGTATCTTTATTTTTCTTTTTTCTTATTATTTGTTTCGGTTTCAGATTTAGTTTTGAGGCTCTAAACCATTTGGTTTTGATTTTGCCCCTCCTATAGAAAATTATTAGTGACTTGCTAAATTTAAAGATTTGCTAACAGGTATTATTTTGTTGAGTTTTTGTTTAGTTAGTTATTTTATTTATTTGTGCAATGTTAATGTTGCAACATTTTAAAAATTACGCTTCATTCTCAATGAAGCGAGCATTTTGCTTCTCGCTTCACTTGTTAAGCGAGAAGGACCCTTATAGCTTTTTTCCGCTTCACGTTTCCGAAAGCACTGATTCTGTGACTTCAAATCGTGCTCAAATGTCATAAGTTCGTGCAGAAATGGCAAGTAAAGATGCCTCAACAGGACGAGGCAAATCATTTGCTTTGCATCTTAGGCCTGTAATTAATGCGGAAATCACAGTCCAGTAACTCTATTTCTATTGCGATAGTGTTTGTATGGTCAAGTTAGTCAAGTTCTTAAGGATTGTTGATTAATCAGAATGGTGAAATGATGCTCGAGGAGATTTTATCGCCACTTACTCACATATTGAGTAGTGACGAACAATTCTTTATGATAAGTTGAGGCCCTTTGCATGTGCAAGCGCAGACTCTTGCTAAAATAAGATATAGGTGCCCTTTTGAGCGCACATTGCCAATCCCTTGACTTGAAACATCTGTATTCACCTAAAAATCATGGCTAAAATCCGACAGTGCTAGCACTGATTTTGAGCCCAATTTTACTTTAAAAGTCTCAAAGTATTGATTGGGTTGCTTCAGTCCATTTAAAGGACTCCATACCTATAAGTTTGAGAGTTCCTTTGTTGGAAGCATAATGATGAATGAATCGGTGGTAGTAGCTGGCTAGGCCCAAGAAAGCTTCGCTTCCTTCACTGACTGTGGAGAAGGCCATTCCTGGATGACAGAGATTTTGCTTGGGTCAACTGCTAAACCATTAAAAGATATAATACGACTTAGGCAATCTACCGATGTCTGGCCAAGTACACACTTTGATTGTTTGGCTACAAGCTAATGTTGATGAAGCAACTGAATGATTGGGAAGTGGAAGAAGTAGCGCAACTACTCCAGTTATTGGATACATCAATGGTAGAAGAAGATAAAGAGGCCTGCATAGTTTGGACAACAAGGAATGATCTGCAATATTCTGCCAGAAGCTGCTATAATATTCTTCAGAAACAAGCTGATTATTATGAAGCAAATTGGCATTGGCCATGGAAAATGGTATGGGGTACCAAAGTGGCCTGTTTTGGGTCGATCGTCATCAGAGAATCTTGTTTAACCCAAGGTAATCTACAAAGGAGAGGCTTTACTTTAAGCAACAGGTGCTATTTATGTGAGAATGGGTTGGAAACTGTGAATCTAAACACTCTGTAATTGCTAAGCAATGCTGGGAACTGTTCCTGAACCTGTGTAGGGTTACTTGGGTCATGCCTTTCAGATATAAGAAGTCTTCTAGTCAGCTGGTAAGGTCAAAAGATAGCAAGGAATCAGAAACAAATATGAAGGGCCATTCCTTTATGCATATTTTGGACCATCCGGAAAGAAAGGAATGATGCTTGCTTTGAGAACAAAAAGATTTACCTTTCTAGATTAAAAAATAGTTGTCTTCAAAATCTGTTTTATTGGTGTAAGAGGTCTTTAGTGGAGAGTATAGATCAGTTCATGGACTTTCTAGATTCGCTAGGAAAAATGTAACTGGATGCTTATTTCTGTAGGCATTGTCTGCTTCTGATGTATCTTTTGTACCAGCTTGGTACACTTCTGTTAATAAAACTTTACCTTATCAAAAAAAACTTGCATATATTTTGCATCATATTATTATTGGGCTATATTGGAATTCAATGAAAGGACCAACTATAGAGACAAATAACTCACTCAAGAAAACTACCTTGGTTTCAATTTTGATCCTTCACTAAATTTCTGTATATTATTCAATTAGGTTGTGATTGATGTTCGCAATGACTATGAAATTAGAGTCGGGAAGTTCAAGGGGGCAGTTGATCCTTGTACGACAGCATTCCGGGATTTTCCATCATGGGTGGAGGATCGATTTAAACTTGCTGATTCTGGAGACAAGTTGGAGTCTTCTGGTTCTACTGGAGAATCAGCTAAACTGACAAAGGAAAAAGGAAGCAAAAAGGTTCCCCAAGTTGCAATGTACTGTACAGGTGGAATTCGATGCGAGAAAGCTTCAAGTTTTCTCCTCAGCAAAGGTTTTGAAGAGGTAAAAATTTAAATCAAAATGGTTTATTCATAGAGTTATTAAGGAACCGCAAAGTTTCTCATGCCATATACTTGGAAGATGATACATGTGCATTTTAAACTGTGTTTTGGTTGACTGCACTTTGATTTGTCTTTTTAGCAGTCCTTGAATAGATACCTCTTCTACTATTGCCCCACACACACACACACACCTACAGCCGAAAAAAGAAGAGGGAATATACATTGAAAAACTCAAGAAAGGAGTGATTCTGCTTTGGTCTAAGGCTCATCCATTTCTCTTATCATTGCGTTGTAGTATGTAATACCAAAATTTCATAATCCCTTTCCGAACCAAACATGAATCGATCTATGTCCATGTGTTCTTTAGAACCACCAGCACCTCCCCCCGCACTGGCGAACCAATGTAAACGAAAAGTTGGAAAAAGGAACCCACTGAAATATGTAGGTTTTGCTGTGCAATAACATGAACATCTAGGTCTATGGAGGACAAAAGAACCAAGGATATACACAAATATATTCCAACAAGTTGGACTTTATTGTCCCACTGTTGTAAGTTGCTCCACTAACAAATTCTTCAAGCACCTTAGTCTGCAAACCGATAATGTCAAGAATTCTTTTGTTTGGTTATAACATGCTCCTATTGCATCATCACAAAATGCAGTGTTTTAACTGCTTAGCCGATCTTGTTTCACGATGTTTTTGGCCGATTCTTACCAGGTTTATCATCTAGAAGGTGGGATTTTAAGGTACCTGGAGGAAGTTCCCAAGACAGAGAGCCTTTGGGAGGGGGAATGCTTTGTGTTTGACAAGCGAGTTTCTGTTGAGCATGGTTTGGTGCAGGGAACTTTCAAACTTTGCTATGGATGCAAGAAACCAGTGAGTGATGCAGATATGGAATCCCCGGAATGGGAGTATGCCGTCTCTTGTCCGTACTGCTTTGCATCAAAATCTGAGGAAGAAAAGGAAAGGGCAAGAGCTAGACAAAGGCAGTTCGAGAAATGGGGTATCATTGGTGGTCCAGACAAGGGCCGCAGACCTGCTAAGACAGTGGATATCAATGGGCATTCTGCTACCCAGATGTCGAAATCATTATAAGCCATCGGGTTCCATAGAGCGACTTTTTCTGTACCATTTTTCTTCTGGAGAGCATGAATTTTCTAGTGTTTGTAGGAACTAACATTACCTCTTTCTTACGAATGAAAGTGTTTCTGGGAACTGTTCTATTATGGTGAAGGTCTCCAATCTCCATGCCCATGGGCACTTTCCCCCTTTTTTTCTTTTCTTTTCTTTTCGACGTGATCTCCCACAATATGTAGTACAATACGATATAACCTATACGAAAGTGGTAGGTCGCCTTAAGAAGTCTTTGCTGGTAACCAAGACTGTCCCCTTAATTTACTCTTCTTATATAAAAATCAAGAAAAGAGGTTAAGATTCCTTAGCGAAAGCAGGATAGAAATCTGACATGAACATATAGCATATGGTTATCACTGTTAATAGTATCATAGGTTATCAAATAAAATTTTAAAGGTGTATGGTCACTTGAAGATTTTGAGTTATAGTACTAGGAATTCTTGCGATCAAACACAGCCAAAATTTAAACTTAAGATGCATCATACAACTGTTTATAGAAAATAGTTGGAAACATCAATTTAGCCAATAGCAAATTCCTTTCCGTTCCAAAAAGAAACAGTAGGCTCTAGTTAAAAACTCAAATATTATTTCTTGAAACCATTGTCAGTAGATCGTATACAAAATGTTCACATAACGTAAAAGATGACTTTTTTTTTTTAATAATTAGCAGGGATTTGGTGAACAAGATAACTATAATTAGCTCGTATTTGGCAAATAATCCTACTGTCAATAAATACTTAGGAGAAAAAGCCACAACAGCTAGGGAGACCATTCTATTTGTGTCATGTTGTAAATATTCTGTTGGAAAACTCGACAAGTTTTGACGTTACCTTTGTTAGGATTTGGTATCATTGAGCAAAACCTAGGTCTGAGAACGCCGAAGATGACTAGTCCAGCTGCAGCAGGTAACGGACTCTTCAAGTTCCTCCGCCCCAAACTCCGTCTCCAATCTACCGATATCCAGGCCGCCGCCATGTGGGGCGTCGCGGCCGGTACCGGTGCCCTCTGGGTCATCCAGGTTCCCTCTTTTTTTTTTCTTTTCTTTTACTGATCTATCATTTTCGCATTAAATTTTTTGAGATCTGCACTTATATGTTTCCAGATCTTATATGCAAAGTTGTTAGTTTTCCTTCGATCCCGTATTGTAATCATTATCAGATGCTTAATCAGGATTAATGTTTTTTGTTGAAATGGGATTTGGAGATGTTAAATGCTTGAACAATCGTAAATTGTTAGTTTTTTTTTGGGTTTTCCTAATGACTGTTGTTGCTGGATTTCATGACCTGTGTGGTATTCTCGAACCAAATATGCAAAACTTAACAGTTCCGGGGATATGTGTTTGGTTTGAGGAATGAGGAGGTAACAGAGGAGAGGGATAGGTATTGCTAGCATGTTTGACAGATAGGCAGAAAAACAGAGAGAAATCAAGGGAACATTACTCTGCTTTTGTACTTGTAAAGTACACTATCCTTCCTTCAATACCTGTGTCACAAGCAAGAGAGTGAGTGGGTTTCCAAGCCACTTACTATTGTAGTTAGGATGGATCTTAGATAGATGAGATGTGCCGCCACCTCACAGCTTTTGCCACTCTTCTCTGTGCATTTTTTCGTTCTGCATTAGTAATGTAAATTTTTTACCATCAAACTAATATTGCCCTTAGAATTTGGTCTAATGTAGGGGCAGAGGATGTAGTGTGTAGCTTATGGGTTTATCCGAACCCTATAACTTTGGCTCGGAACCTGCATATGTGTTGGAAAATCCACAAATTAAGTACAGACAATAGATTTCGAATCCGATAAATCAAATGAGACGTGGTAGAACTCTGCCGCAGACAAAAATCTGATATTTAAAAAATAGTTAGTTTGAGTATTCTGTATTCATATAAATTTGTAATATAACAGGTTACACCCCCTAGTTTGTTTTCTTCCAATGAAATTTATTTTACCTATTAAAAAATAGAAGTGCTTATATGTGTTTGCTCTATATTCTATGCAGTAAGAAGTTATTACATTATCTACCCAATCATTTGGTAGTGAGGCATATATTTTTCTAGTTTTCTGTCCGTTAAAATTTTCTTTAGCAAGTTTTCACGGAAGATTATCAAATTCATTGACGAAGAAAATATAAATAAAATTCTATATTGTGTCGAACTGAGTTATTATGTCAATTACTCAATTAGTTACAAAACCAATTTCTACAAAATTACTCAGCTAGTTCTATCAGTGTTTTATAAAAACCACCGCTCGTCACTGAGTGCGATGAAATGATACGTATCGCTTCATGGGCGAAGCTATATGCTTCAGAGAAATGTGCACTTTAAACAATGACGTACACAGTGATTCTAATGAGAAGTGGTTGAAGTTTTGAATGCCAACTTTGAGAAGCAGGTTATTATTAGCACTATTGTGAGTTGGATGCTAAAATTGGTCAATTTGATTATTATAGTCCCTGTTTATATGACACTTTCCTTTTTAGTCAGTCCCAAAAAGAATGACACCTTTTCTTTTTTTGGCAATAATTTAACTTTAAACCTTGCCTTTTACACTTAACGAGAGAATGGCACCTTTTATTATTTGACAATAATTTAACTTTAAACCTTGCCTTTTACCAGTGTTCTAAAAAACGGCCTCCCGCCTAGGAATATACCCACCCAGTCCCCGCCCTGATCCCGCCTAGCGTTTTTTAGAACATTGCCTTTTACACTTAACGAGAAGTTTTAGACCACAAGATGCAAAAGTCTTCATTTATTTCTTAAACTTCGTGTCAAGTCAAAGACCATATAAAATGGGACAGAGGGAGTATTTTTTTTGGAATTATTATAGTACTGAAGTCATAATTGTTTTGTATTTTTTAATTTCCCGTAACTTGTGCTTCTTTACTCCAAAGAAGCTTGTGCATCACTTTTCACTTAAAGCCCCATGGACGTTGTCTCTTCTTTGCGCCTTTTGCTTTTAGAAACACTGTGCTCCACAAGACCCTATCTCTCTCCAGTATTGGTTTCTCTCCTTCCTCTTCCGTGCTCATATTCCTACAGGACCCCAAGTTAAAGGACCAAAAAAGTGAGCCTTTCAGACGTTGATGATCTTGATAACATCTAGGTCAAAGAGTTACAATACGCTACCAGTTAATGAGAAAAATACAGAAGATTTCTGATGCATTTGTTGTGGCTACTGGCTTGGTATTCCGTGGAATTGGCGTGAAAGATAGGATTTTGGTGAGGGGGATGCAGGTGGAAATAGTTTTCTGGAAAGCATCTTTTAAGCTATTGTTTTTTAATTGTCATGATTTTTTATTCTCAGTACTGGTTTACTCTTCATCCCTTGTTTCTACAGCTTTATGCTCTTGTTGTTTCATATTTGAAAAAACTGGTGCTCTCAATTGATCTGTTGCTTGAATTCTGACCCATAGTGGCCTTTTATGAGTTGCCTACCTGTTAATTAGTTTAAAACAGGGTTCTTCAGGATGTATCCTTGAGGGTTTATTTCTTACATTTGTCTTGCATAGTTAAAGTTGTTTGGGGTTTGTCATATATGTCAGGTTTCATCACACACTTCTGTTTCCTTAAGTTGTCTGAAAATGTATCTGGTTCTTTCTTTTGTTTCGAAAAACATAAAAAAACTTCCTATCAGGCTTGATAAGACATTTCCTTGGCGAACCTTAGCATTTTCCTGCAGTAATGACGAACTTGCAATTTATGTCATGTTAGTAAATTCAAAAATATGAGTTAAACAAATAGGAGAGGTAGGCTTAATTATAGATATTAGATGAGCTGAGTTGGAGAGAAGGTTCTTGAAGTATGCTTAAGCTGGATTGGATATTTATGTAATCAGCTGCTTGATTTGATATCCCCGGATAGGATTATTTATGTGTAAGCCGATCTCAAGAGGTAAATAGAAGGTGCTGATTTAAGTGTTTGCCCTGTTACCGGGTAATTACTCCCTTTGAGTTTGTTCAGTGCATTTCTAGTTAATGTAGTTGCTACTGCCTCAGCTTGGTATGCGGACTTGATTTACTGATGTCATATAATTTAATTTGGTTTTCTGACTTTAGATATTCTTCCCATATCTTTGCAGCCATGGGATTTTTTGAGGAAGACATTTATTGAGAAGCAGGAAGAAGAGAAGTGAACACAAATGTCAAAGAAGCTGGTAGCTAACTGATATCATTTTTAGTGATAATCAATCCTTGAGCAGGATTAAGTCTAATAAATTTTCATTTCTTGGTCCTCGTTAATCATAAGCCTTTGATGGTTAGCTGCTTCAATCAATTTTTGGATTTGTATTTATTTGTCGATAGTCAAGCTTTGTTCTTCATTAGTGTTCATATTGCTTATAACTTGATCTGTGTATGCAAAGTTTGAATGAGATTTTCAGAATAATCATACTTTTAATTTCAATAGGTGCCGCATATTCAATATTCCCACATCATCTTTCTGAGGCTTTGCGTCTACGATAAAAATTTGTGCTTTACAGTTTCAGTAGGAGAGCAGTCATAAGATGATATTACTGATGATCTGATGACTTATAGCCAGTAGCTCTATCTTTTTCCTTGTAGGAAGAGGGGAGAAACTATTTCTGTTTTCACCAGTTTATAATACTAGAAGATAGGAAACATATACCTTCAGGGCTTTGAGTTGAGTGCTAAGAACACAACTGATACGGAACCTGTGGGCTAAATATTCTCCAAGTATTGAGCTTGTGAGCTAACTGGGATCGGATCAGTTAATGCACATGGATATATTGATTACTCAACTTAAAAAGAAAAAAATAAGTGAAATTGTGTAAGATTTGTTTTTGTAATCTACTAGCAAAAAAGTAAGGGAATCTAATGCTGAAATAGACTTTTTCCAATATTGGATTGCTTAACTGATTCTTTGTTCATCTACCTAGCAAAGCATCCCAAAAAGAGGCAAAGATGCTAAGGCTAGGATTGGATTCAAGTCACTCTCATGCTTTTAAAGTAGGAAACATGCTCTATGCATGTCATTAAATAGCAACTTCTGCTTCTGTTGTCCATCTTTTTGAGTTGTTAGTGGATTCTCCAATTATAGAACTTAGGCATCGAAGAGCCATTCGGTCCCTCCTACTAATCAATTTTTCTAAACTGCGTTGTAAAATGTCACTTCATTTTCTCGTCCATTTTTACAAGAAAAGAATATTACTACAAAAAAAATGCTTAATTATGCTTCAACACTCGTCAAGAAATTATATTATACAATAAACTCTTACTTCTATGTTATTCCACAATTTTACTATCTGGCTGTCACAATTTAATCTTTGATCACAAACGTTTCAAACACTTACAAATACTTTATTGTAATTTACAATACTTGTTATACAGTTCGTAAATGTGCAAAAAAAAAAAAAAGAATTGGAAGAGGGAGTAATTGAAAGAAACTAAACTAATGGAAAGTACATTATAGGGTATATAACTTGGAACATTTAACAAAAAAGTATGGTAATTAGAAATGATGACAAGTTTGACCAGCCAAGGTTAAATTTGTCTTTAAAATGTGATTAACTAAAATGGGGACTGAATTATAATTTTTAAAACTTATAATCTTTTACAAAATACACAAAAGCCCATACACATTATAAAATGAACTACTTGTTCATTTTATTTCAAAAAAAAAGAGCGGGCCTTTTTCCTTTGCTGCTCGTCGATCACCATTGTTGCTGCTCATTCCTCTCTCTCCATTGCTGCTGCTGCTCATTTCTCTCTCTCCATTGTTGTTGCTTCTCTATTAATTCTCAGACAAAAGTTAGGGTTTTGAAATTTTCACTTGGTTCAAAAGCTAAGGTTTTGAAATTAGAGTGTGAAAATGATGATTTTGGTTAGAGAAGATGAAGAAGAGTATGCGTTTTTCTTGAATGTTGTTTGTTTTGTTGTAGTTTCGTGTATTAAGTTAGAGTTTTGAAATTTTCACTTGGTTCAAAAGTTAGGATTTTGAAATTAGAGTGTGAAAATGATGATTTTGATTAGAGAAGATGAAGAAGAGCATGAGTTTTTCTTGAATGTTGTTTGTTTTGTTGTAGTTTCGTGTATTAAGTTAGAGTATTAAGAACAAATTAGTTCAGTTGTTGCAACAACTGACTCACCTGTTGCAACAAATTACAAACTTGTTGCAACAGATGGGTTAGTTGTTGCAATTTCTTCAACAACTAACCCATCTGTGTAAAAAATAAAGCTTGGGGTCAAAGTGTTAAAAATAAAACTTGGGGGCAAAGTGTAAAAAATAAAGTTTTTTTAAAACTTGGGGGCAAAGTGTAAAAAATAAAGTTTTTTTAAAACTTGGGGGCAAAGTGTAAAAAATAAAGCTTGGGGTCAAAATGTTAAAAATAAAACTTGGGAGCAAAGTGTAAAAAATAAAGCTTTTTTAAAACTTGGGGCAAAGTGTAAAAAATAAAGCTTGGGGTCAAAGTGTTAAAAATAAAACTTGGAGGCAAAGTGTAAAAAATAAAGTTTGGGGTTAAGTATTAAAAATATAACTTAGGGGTGGGTCAAAACTCTCTAATCACTAATCCAAAGTTTATCACTCCTACTTAATTAAAAAAACTAGAGTCACCCGCAACTCAATTTTAAAACTACTTATCACCTATAATTAAAAGCCCCATATAACTTGTCCAGGAATTCAACCCTACCCCCTCCAAAAATAAAAAGTGCAGGAATTCCAAGTTTGAGACTTTTCCAGTCGATCGCCTTACACGTTGCACAAGCACCTGGAATCTGCTTATCCTCATTTGATGTGATTTTTTTTAGTGAGTGGTGAAATAAGATATGGAGCTGTTCGATGCGGTAAAGCGAGCGGCTGATGCTAGTAGGTGCCTTGATGTTGTTTATTGTGCAATACTAAGGAGGAATGTTGGTATGGGATTCCGTTGTACAACAAAATTTTCAAGTTCTGACAGAAATCCTAGGAGAGTTAATCTCTCAAAAGTATTTATATCTGTTTTACATTTGGTATTTATTTCTTCACCAAAATAAAAAAGGAAATCGTAATTAACAAGTAGTTTCTGTTCTATGGACATGTCATCTGTAGGTTTTATATGAGCTGGAAGGTGAGATCATGGTCATAGAAGCTCGATACCTCCATGGAGTACGACACTTTGCATGAGTTGATAGATTGGAAGCAAGATAATCTGAGATTACACTGAATTTGCATGATTTGCTGATTGCAGGGCAAGGTACAATTCTCTTATTCAAGTGCATCTACGAAATATTAGCTTTAATTTGAACCTGACATGGACACTACTACAGAACGATTGTATAGTGAAGGTCGCTTATACGAGCAGTGTCACATAGTTATTGAATCATCAATGATCAATGCACTGATAAATGATAATGAGAAGCCACGACAACAAAACAATTTCACTTGACGGCACAAAAACCCGTGTCCGTGGTACCACTTTAGCCAGTTGGTAACGTCAATGGACTTTCACGTATTTCGAGTTGTTACACCACCCAGGTTTAATACTCAATCATTCACCTATATAACCTATATAAACCCTTTATTCCACGCTTTTCCCATACATATACACAGATTGATAGAGATGTAGAGATGAAGCATTACTTGGCTGAAAGATTGTGGCTTTGGCTTTGGTTGCCATTATGCTAAGTTATGTTGCTTGGACTCATCAAAAATGATGCCGCACTTGTTGTTGGGTTTTGATATTGGTGAATAGGAAATGATGGGATAAAAATTAAAGAGGGTAAAAGGCTCTTTTGTCCCACATCGAAAAAAGGGAAGGAAAGAGAGGTGTATATATTACATTACACCTTCTCGAGCTGCTAAAAGGGTTGAGAGGGCAAGACCTCGCTGCCGTCGCCGCCGCTTCGGCTCGCCGGCCGCCGGCCGCCGCCGCCGCCGGCCGGCCGCTTTCGGATTCGGATTCGGATTCGGATCGATTGATTGATAATCTTTCTCTCTTTTTCGAATTTCCCTCCAAAATGAGGTGACTATTCTGAATGGTTGCAACCATTCAGAATCAGTACCTCTAACCCTATAAATTCTTGATTATTTCAAGAATTTATTAACTAATTCATTATTCATTCAATTCTGAAGTTGCTCTTCAACTCGATCATTCTGTGTGATATACTGCCGTTGAGTGGTTCGCTGCTACCGGAATTTGGAGTACTACTATTCTGGTAAGATAATCGTTCTATCCTGGGAGACGATATTCCGTTAACCTCGAGTACTGTGAGGGGAATAATTTCCTTAAGGACACACTTTGAACTAAGTGGGCTCGATTACATTCTGAAATTATTTTTCCAAAACAGATTCTGTTTTCGTTTATTGTTTCATTAATGTTATATGTTTCACTAAGTGATTAACATATTGTTTTGAATCATTATTTAGCCAAGTACAGATTATTATACCAACAATCTTAAGGAAATTATTTTTATTGTATTTTAATCTGTATCCTGGTTTGGAGATTAAAACATGTGTGGTTTTCTACTCCGTATGACATTTCATATTCTAACTTGAAGATATAAAAACTTCGTTGGAATATTAAAAGTCCAGGAAAAAGTGTTTTCCAAAAAGGAAAAAAAAAGTGTTTTTTCAGAAAGGAAAAAAAAAAGTGTTTTTTTTGTATGTTGTTTGGAGATTAAAATCTTCGGATTTTCTACTCCGGTTGAGATTAAAGTTTTCATAACTTTTTACTCATTTGGATACTTGATTTGAAGATATAAAAACTTCATCAAGTATATAACATACAATTTATTGCACTTCGTTTCTATCAATTTTGATTCGGTTTGAAGAAATAAAATCTTCACCGTTGTGTATTTTATTTGTTGCTATCAAAATTGATTCGGTTTGAAGAAATAAAATTTTCACCGTTGTGTATGATATTTGTTGCAACGATTTGAAGAACATAAAAACTTCATCGTTCTGTTTAAGGAAATTAAAACTTGTGTAGTTTTCTACTCCATATGAATATTAGTATTCCGACTCGAAGATATAAAAACTTCGTTGGAATACTAAAGTTTCATAATTATACTACGATTTGAAGAAATAAAATCTTCATCGTTTAAGTTTATAATTCGACTGCGATTTGAAGAAATAAAATCTTCATCGTTGAAGTCTGTGAATTAATTGCTATTTTGGTTTTATTAATTAAAACAGTTTGTCTATTTGACAGTGACAAACAATGGCAATTGAAATTGGAACTACCTCTGCAAATACTGCACCAGATTTACTACAACCCGCATCGCAGCATCACCAAAAAACTGCGAGGTTCACCTGGTTAACTTTAAAGGATGGCGAAAGAATGTTCTTTTGGCTTACCACCCTTGGTTTGCAAAAGTTCACGGTGAGGACCTCCCCGTACTGCCGATATGCCCGACAACCAGTTCATGGTTACCGAGGCTTGAAACAGCAGATTTTTGTGCAAAGGCTACATTTTAAGTGCCTTAGAAGATGACTTGTACAATGTCTACAGTGCAGTAGAAACTTCCAAAGAACTATGGAGTGCACTTGAAAAGAAGTACAAGACAGAAGATGCTTGCTTGAAGAAGTTTGTGGTTGCCAAATTCCTAGACTATAAAATGGTTGATGGGAAAACAGTTGGAACCCAAGTTCAAGAGCTTCAACTTATCTTCCATGACCTTATTGCTGAAGGTATGGTAGTGAATGAAGCATTCCAAGTGGCTGCAATGATTGAGAAATTGCCGTCTTCGTGGAAAGATTTCAAGAATTATCTTAAGCACAAAAGAAAGGAAATGAAGTTGGAGGATCTTGTGATTCGTCTCATGATCGATGAAGATAACAAAACCGCTGAAAAGAGGTATCGTAAGAGTTCACCAATTGAAGGGGCCAACTTCGCCAAGATGTTGCTCAAAATGAACAAGAAAAGAAAGAGGCCTTACGGAAAAGAAGGTTTCTAACAAGAAAAGTTCAAGGGCAATCGCTTTAATTATGGGAAAGGCGGCCACAAAGCCCAGTTATTGCGTCTCAGAAAAGACAAGGGAAAAGACAAGCCAATATGGTGGAAATGAATGATGATCCGAGTGATGCGTAATGCGCCTTTGGAAGAGTGCAATTTGGTTGGAAACCCAAAAGAGTGGTGGCTGGATTCTGGTGTCACTCGACATGTTTGCGCTGCAAAAGAAGCATTTGCAACATATGCTCCCGCTGGACCCGAAGAGGTACTGTTTATGGGAAATACTGCAACAGCCAAGGTTGAAGGATATGGGAAGATACTTCTGAGGATGACTTCCGGCAAGGTCCTGACTCTCAACAATGTTCTGCACGTTCCAACAATTCGGAAGAATTTAGTTTCAGCCGGACTACTCGTCAAAAACGGGTTTAAGTGTGTGTTGGTTAGTGAGAAAATTGTAATAAGTAAGAATGATATGTTCATATGAAAGGGCTACCTCACCGAGGGCCTTTTCAAACTCAATGTAATGGTTGTTGACAGTATTAATGAAAATTCACCGCCTTACTTATCGAGTCAAATGATTTATGGCATGTTCGTTTAGGACATGTCAATTACAAAACCTTGCGAAAATTGATCAATTTAGAAGTATTGCCTAAATTCGAGTGCAACAAATCAAAATGTGAAATTTGTGTTGAATCTAAGTTTGTTAAACATCCATATAAGTCTATTAATAGGAATTCAAATCCTTTAGACTTAATTCACACGTATATATGTGATATGAAGTCAATACCATCTCGGTGGGAAAAAGTATTTTATAACTTTCATTGACGATCGCACTCGATCTTGTTATGTGTATTTGCTTAATAGTAAGGATGAAGCAATTAATGCATTTAAGCAATACAAGAACGAAGTGGAAAATCAATTGAATAAAAGATCAAAATGATTAGAAGTGATAGGGTGGAAGTACGAATCTCCTTTTGCAGAGACATGTTTGGAATATGGAATTATTCATCAAACTATCGCCTTACACACCACAATCAAATGGAATCGGAAAGGAAAAATCGAACATTAAAGGAAATGATGAATGCCTTACTAATTAGTTCCGCTATCGCAGAGCTTTGTGGGAAGCTATCCTTACGATTAATTGAATACTCAACAGAGTACCCCACAGCAAAACACAATCTATTCCATATGATCTATGGAAAGGAAGAAAACCCAACTTGAAATATTTCAAAGTGTGGGGGTGTTTAGCAAAGGTCCAAGTTCCTTTGCCCAAAAGGGTAAAAATCGGACCAAAAACTGTGGATTGTGTTTTTATTGGCTATGCTACAAACAAAGAAAGCTTGTCGGTTTTTGGTTCACAAATCGGACAATCCCGAAATTCATGTTAATACGGTAATTGAATCAGATAATGTTGAATTCTTTGAAAACATCTATCCGTATAAAACTGAATGTGAGTCGTCAAGTGAAAGATCTAAACGACCGCGGGAAGAACCAAAGGAAAGTATACCAAGCAAAGAGGATCTAAGGCGTAGCAAACGTCAAAAAACATCTACTTCCTTTGGACCAGACTTTGTAACATTCTTGCTTGAAAATGAGCCTCAAACATTTAAAGCAGCAATGTCATCTTCTGATTCAACATTTTGGAAAGAAGCAGTCAATAGTGAGATTGAATCGATTTTAAACAACCATACATGGGAGTTAGTTGATCTTCCTCCTGGAAATAAACCTTTAGGATCAAAATGGATCTTTAAAAGGAAAATGAAAGCTGATGGCACTATTGACAAATACAAGGCAAAACTTGTGGTCAAAGGTTATAGACAAAAAGAAGGTCTTGATTACTTTGACACATACTCGCCGGTGACAAGAATAACATCTATTCGGGTGTTAGTAATCGTGGCGTCAGATATGGTCTTGAAATCCATCAAATGGATGTCAAGACAGCTTTCTTAAATGGAGAATTGGAAGAAGAAATTTACATGGAACAACCTGAGGGTTTTGTGGTTCCTGGTAAAGAAAGGAAAGTGTGCAGACTTGTGAAGTCACTTTATGGACTTAAACAAGCACCCAAACAATGGCATGCAAAATTTGACCAAACAATGTTGGCAAATGGATTTAAGATTAATGAGTATGACAAATGTGTTTACATTAAAAATACTCCAAATCATGAAGTCATTGTTTGTGTGTATGTTGATGACATGATGATAATGAGTAAAAATATTGTCGATATAAATGCTACGAAGCGTATGCTCGCTAGCAAATTTGACATGAAAGACTTAGGGGTTGCCGATTTGATCTTAGGAATTAAGATCCATAAAACTCCACAAGGTCTAGCATTATCACAGTCACATTATATTGAAAAAGTACTTGACAAGTTCAAGTATTTAAATTTCAATGTTGCAAAGACTCCAATTGATGTAAGTTTTGCACTTCAAAAGAATGAAGGTGAAAGTGACTCACAATTGGACTATGCACGAGTTTTGGGAAGTTTGATGTATATTATGAATTGTACACGACCAGATATAGCATGTGCTATAAGCAAGCTGAGTCGATTCACGAGTAATCCCAATCAAACTCATTGGATGACAATGAAACAAGTCTTGAGATATTTACAACACACCCAAAACTATGCTTTGCATTATAATAAATATCCCGCAAAGATTGAGGATATAGTGATGCAAATCGATCACCGGATCGTTTGAAGTTAAATCCACGAGTGGATATGTTTTCACTTGTTAGAGGAGCGATGTCTTGGAAATCATCAAAGCATACGCATCGCCCGCTCTACAATGGAATCAGAATTTATAGCTTTAGACAAGGCCGGTGAAGAAGTTGAATGGCTCCGGAATTTCTTAGAAGATATTCCATTCTGGCCCAAACCTTTGGCTCCTATATGTATACACTGTGACAGTCAAGCAGCAATAGGTAGGGCAGGGAGCGTAATGTATAACGGAAAATCTCGTCACATACGACGGAGACACAATACCGTTAGACAACTCCTCTTTAGTGGCGTTATCACAATTGATTATGTAAAGTCAAGAGATAACGTGGCGGATCCGCTTACAAAAGGCTTATCTAGAGAGGGAGTTGGTAGATCATCAATGGGAATGGGGTTAAGGCCAAGGACAAGTCATCATGGCGGTAACTCTACCTAGCAGACTGGAGATCCCAAGAGCTAGGTTCAAGGAGATCAAACAAAGTTGTGACTGACGGTTCAACATTGTCAAATAACTCAACCCATTCTCGGATGAAGACAATGTTCAGAAATAAGGATAAGACTTTATGGCTTGTTAATGAGTTAATAAAGCATTAAGGTTTTTTAATGGTTATCTAAATCTGGCGATGTATGACCAGATAATGTGGCTATAGGACCACATGTTTAGAAATCACCTATGTGAGTGTTAAGTGTAAGCCGCTTTAAAGGGGAATGACAGTAAAGGCCCATTCTTTATGCACTCATGAGACCAGGCGGTGTTCATGGCTGAAACGAACACAACCGTGAGAACCATAAACGGTTGAGGGTTGATTGTGTGTCTTATGTTGTCTAGGTATACAACAAAGTTCGACGGTTCAAAGATATCAAATCTACCGATTGATCGAGTATATCCGATATAAGTTCACTACGGAAAGTTCAAAGGGAAACCTACTTATCGGTCAGACGCAAATTCTCGCCAGATATCACACTCGTCCGTACATTCTTCTATCTTATAATCATTCCCCATTCATGTGGGAGATTGTTGGGTTTTGATATTGGTGAATAGGAAATGATGGGATAAAAATTAAAGAGGGTAAAATGCTCTTTTGTCCCACATCGAAAAAAGGGAAGGAAAGAGAGGTGTATATATTACATTACACCTTCTCGAGCTGCTAAAAGGGTTGAGAGGGCAAGGACCCCTCGCGCCGTCGTCGTCGCTCGCTCGGCTCGGCTTCGGCTTCGGCTTCGGCTTTGGATTTGGATTTGGATTTGGATTTGGATTTGGATTTGTCAAAAGATCGATTGATTGATAATCTTTCTCTCTTTTTCGAATTTCCCTCCAAAATGAGGTGACTATTCTGAATGGTTGCAACCATTCAGAATCAGTACCTCTAACCCTATAAATTCTTGATTATTTCAAGAATTTATTAACTAATTCATTATTCATTCAAGTTGCTCTTCAACTCGATCATTCTGTGTGATATACTGCCGTTGAGTGGTTCGCTGCTACCGGAATTTGGAGTACTACTATTCTGGTAAGATAATCGTTCTATCCTGGGAGGCGATATTCCGTTAACCTCGAGTACTGTGAGGGGAATAATTTCCTTAAGGACACACTTTGAACTAAGTGGGCTCGATTACATTCTGAAATTATTTTTCCAAAACAGATTCTCTGTTTTCGTTTATTGTTTCATTAATGTTATATGTTTCACTAAGTGATTAACATATTGTTTTGAATCATTATTTAGCCAAGTACAGATTATTATACCAACACTTGTGTCGGACACTCTATAAAAGCTCGTACTTTTGGGGGATCCAATATGCCCCAAAAACATTTTTGAAAAGTCCGAGCAACATATTTGTGAAGGAATATGGAAGATGACAGGGAAAGGTTTGATGGCATGCAAACCATCAGTGAAGTGCTGCACCAAGCTCACTAACAAATGCGGACATGTGCTGTCTTTGCTCTTACAAGAATTCTCAGTGGTTTGCTTTCCCTGGGAATTGATCCAAAACTTGCCATGAAGCTCCCTGAGCAGTGCAAACTCTCTCATCCTCCCCTGAGCAGAAGATCTCTCTATACTTAAAAGTGTTTTGTCATTTAACTAAGCGGATCTATGCTTGTTCTTTCTGGTTATCGCCATGTTGTGTGAATTTTGAGCTTTCTTTTGTTTACTTGGTCTCTGGATTTGGTTCCTAGCTAACTGGCTATATAAGGCTTGTGATCATTCTTTATGGCTTTCAATGCTAGCTACTGTGTTTAACAACAATTACACTGACAATTCTGGTGAAGTTGGAGTTAACTATATGAATTCTCACAATTCATGTTCTACTTAAGCCAAATATTTAACCTAATCATGTTTTTCACATCCAATTCAATTGTTTCTCTATTTCGTCTGCTTCCTTTCCTGGTGCATCTCTACACTCTACAAATATTAGTATAAACTGTATTGATCGAATTTCGTGGCGTATATATCCTGCATTCAATCGAAGTCTCTCTTACTAGTAAGAAATAAGAATTCCAAATTGTTGCTATTTAGAATCGGTGAGAGGGATCAAATAGAAGATGCTTCTCTGCCAAAGTTTGCTAATTCTATTTATTCACAGTTATAATCTGTTTGCATTTTTGCAGTAGCAGTATAAGCTCAACTTTCAAGAAGAACGAAAACCGATCATATCAAATAGTGTAAAGATTACCTAGTTTAAATACTTTTATAGACGCATTTACTTGGTACATCTATTTTTATTTCACAAATAATTTTGCATAAAAGAAAGCATAATTTATCTTAACAACGCCAACCAAAGTTATTTTTATTATGCGATCAATAAACAGTTATAGCTGTTTGTAACATATATATCTTAATATATTGTATTGTACTTTTGATCAATATAAAATTTGAATAAATGCTATTATTTTCTGTCATTACATAATGTCACATCAGCCATCCAAGGATAAACACACAATATTAAAAAAAATGATACTGGTAGGATTATATTATTATAAAAAAGATAGCATAAAAATAAAATAAAATAATTAAATAATAAAAAATAAAAATATAATTACAATGCGACCATGCCAAATCATACTATATTATCTAAAATAACAATATTGTTATAAAATATATATATGGATGTCCTAATTTTACTCACATGGTAAATAAGGATGATACTCTTCAGGTAGATACTATTCATTTGGTAGGCTTGATACTATACATTTGATAGGCTACCTACTATACACTTGGTAGACTTGTACTATACATTTAGTAGGTTACCATCTCTATAAATAGATGACTAAGTCCTCATTTGTAAGAAATTAACAACAAGTGATAATACAGTCTCTACCTCCTCTTTATCAAGTTATTAGTTTGCTCTTATTATTATATAGTTCATAACACGTTATCAGCACGACGCTCTAACCGTTTCAAGATTTTTGTTTGGAGGCTAAGGTACTATTTCTATTCTCTCTATTTTATGGCTAACCTTACAAAGCTTAAGAGTTCGTTGCCCTCGATATTTCGGGCAAGAACTACCTATCATGGGTGCTAGATGCTGAAATTCATCTGGATACTATGGGTCTTGGAGACACCATTAAAGAAAAAAATAAAGCATCCAACCAAGAAAATGCCAAGGCTATGTTATACATGCGCCATCACCTTGATGAAGCCCTGAAGACTGAATATCTCACTATTAAGGATCCGTTCGTTTTATGGAAAAAATTGAAAGAAAGGTATGACCACCTGAAGATGGTCTTTCTCCCAAAAACACGTTACGAATGGATTAATCTAAGACTATAAGATTTCAAGTCAGTTATGAAGTACAATTCTGAGATGTTCAGAATTACTTCTTTATTGACATTGTGGAGAAAAGATTAGTGATTCTGATATGCTAGAAAAAACGTTCTCCACCTTTCATGCCTCGAATATGCTCCTGCAGCAGCAATATCGAGAGAAAGGTTTCACAAAGTATTGTGATTTGATTGCTCACCTTCTAGTGGCTGAACAAAATAATGAATTGTTGATGAAAAATCATGAGAGTCGACCTACTGGCGTTGCACCACTCCCCGAAGTGAATGATGTGTACGCCCACTATTCTAGGCGTGGAAAACATCGTGGCCCCAGTCGTGGTCGCGGTCATGGTTGTGGTCGTGATCGTGGTCGTGATAATGGTCAAAGAAAAAATTATTTTCTTGATGTTAATCATTCATCAAAGAAAAATCACTACCAAAGAGGAAAAAAGAAGGATGAGAAGCATGAAGTATCAGAAGCACGTGGCTCAGAAAATAAATGTTATTGATGTGGTGGGAGTGGACACTGGTCACGTACCTGTCGTACAACAAAACACTTGGTTGAGTTTTATCAAGTATCAATAAAAGAAAAAGAGAAAAATCCCGAAGCGAATTTTATCTCTGAAAATCAATTTGACATCACACACTTGGATGTAGCAGATTTCTTTGAGCATCCTGAAGGAAAGATAGATCACTTGATTAGTGATGGTTCTGTGGTTAAAGATGATTAAGTTGTTTTGATTTTTCTAGTAATAGTAGTTAGCGGAAAAAAATAAATCATGATGTAACAGTAGTTGTTTGCATGAGTACTAATCTTTTAATTAGTATTAATTAGAGTAGATCTATAGTTAGTTATTAATAGAAATCTTAATATGATTGTCTTAATTAACTAATGGTTTAATATTGGAGTTGGTTTGCTTGTTTACAAGGCAGAGGATGTTCATTTGTTTTTGCCAAAAGATGAGTATAAACCTCTGATTAACGTATTTTGTACTGTTAAGTTTTGATTGGCAGGAAGAAGAAAAAAACGTTAGTGAAGTCAACTATGTTCTTCACTAAATATTTTAATATTTATTGTTCCTTCATGCATACTTACTGGATTGCTCACTGTTGCACATATTTTATTAAGAGTACATTACAAAGGAAAATAAGTACTATATATGGCGTGTGATTAATTTTTAGCATAAGTATAGTGATACAACAAACTGATTTTACTAGAAGTACTAATATTTGATAGAATATTTATTTTATCTTGTGTATGTCGCTCTATTCGAAGATATGGATAATTCTCAAAGCAAGTTTGATTTAAAATCCAATTATGAAGACATTTGTTTGATTGATTCTGCTACCACACATACGATATTCAAAGACAAGAAACATTTTTCTCATTTACTTATGGGTAAGGCAAATGTCAATACCATTTCTGGTAGTACCAACTTGATTGAAGGCTCCGGAAGAGCCATCATAACTTTTCCTAAGGGAACGAAACTCATTATAAATGATGCAATGTTCTCTCCTAAATCCCGAAGGAACTTATTAATTTTTAAAGATATCCGTCAAAATGGATATCATATTACAACAATGGATGAAATGAACCTTGAATATATTGATATCACCAAGGATGTCTCTGGCCAGAGAGTTGTTATAGAAAAGTTTCCTGCTTTGTCCTCTGGCTTATATTGGATAAAAATTAATGTAATTGAGGCATCGTAAATCAGAAGTTTACTGACTCTAATATGTTTGTACTTTGGCATGAACGATTGGGACACCTGTTAGCGATTTATCCACACGTTTAACGCAAGTGCATGTATCGTGACAAGTAATATAGTCTGGGTAAGACCGAATATCGTCCTCGGGGATTAGTGTTCAATTACCAATTTCTATCCTATGATATCTATTTGGTGATCGATATTTTGATGGTTGTTTGTATCTATGACTACTAAATAATTATAAAAGTTAACTAAATTACTTTACAATCAGATATGGTGGAAATATGGCTTCCAATCTCCTCAACTATCCGCTCGCTTTAATCTTTAATGCAATGATAAAGGTTCTTCTTCTATATTGAGATAGCAGGTTAACTAAGCCATTTTATATTCCGGTTAGAATATATAAATACTCAACCTCGATGCAGAACCCTTCTATCTTTCGATGATAAGATTTACCACAAAGGAGGATTAAGAACAATATCCTATTAAACTATACAAGTATCGGGGTACTTTCGTCCACGATTTTAACCTATGTTTATTCAACTATAGCATATTCACAATCTCCCCATTCGGAGCTCGATTAGAAAACATATATGTGATGATAATTAGTGATCAATTAATTACCAAACAATCAAAGCAATTATTGAATAAATCTCAACTATATAAAGAAGAAACCAAAATCATGCATTAAATCATAAAAAGAGGTTCAAGTGATTCGAATGGAAAGCCCTAATTAAAGTTTAGCTCCTAGCTATAGACATGCTAAGAACTAAAAGATTATCCAACATAAACTGAAAAATAAATAAAGTAAGAAAAAGAATTACTCAAGAACAAACCTCCAATCTTGAAGCTTTCAAGAACTATGTGTTGTGTAGAGTTAGGGATTGTGGAACCCTTCAAAAATCTACCCTAAGACATTTGTATATCCTCCAAAAATGTTTCCAGCTTTTCCCTCTTGGTCTTGGCCCATTCCCATTCGGATTTGGCTGAAAACCCGCGTCGGCGCCACGGCTCTGAGACCGGCGTTGTGGCGCCGAAACTCCTGCAACTCGTCAGATCTTTGGGCGCCGTGGCGCTGCTTTCGCTGATATAGTGGCGCCACGGCGCCGCCCTGTCCTTCGTCCGGGGTGCCAACTTTTCGTCTCTTTTGGCTCTGGAACCTCTGTTTCTGCCATCTTTTTGCTTCTTTTTGCCAATGTGTCATTTTAAACCACTGTGACTCAAGAAGCCTGGCCCCACAGCCTATCCATTTCATGATCATCTTTCTTTTTAGCCTTCTATTTGTATTTTTCTTTTTTTTCTCAGAAGGATGTTTAGAAATACTTACACTGTCTTTGTGTCGCTCTCCTTGGTTTTGGCTTGTGTTGGCTCAAATGATGTGTCAGATGTGCTGACTGCGAGACATTTTCTTATGACTGAGGATTCAATGGAGGGTTTAAATACTTTAAATATCATCTCCTCGTCCTCAACTCTCAGTTTTAGCTCGTTCTTTTTCACATCAATCAATGCTCTCCCAGTGGCGAGGAATGGTCGTCCCAAAATAATGGGAATTTCATCGTCTTCCTCCATGTTGAGGATGAGAAAGTCTGTTGGGAAGAAGAACTTCCCCACTTTGATGAGCACGTCTTCAATGATACCTAAAGGATGCACCACTGATCTGTCCGCTAGCTGTAGATTCACTGTAGTTGACTTGATCACTCCCAATCCCAGCTACTTGAATACAGATAGGGGTAACAAGTTTATGCTAGCCCCTAGATCACATAATGCCATGTTGTAAGTCACATTCCCTATCGTGCAAGGTAGGGTGAAACTCCCCGGATCTTTCAACTTTAGGGGCAACTTCTTTTGCAAAATGGCACTACACTCTTCAGTTAGTGCTATGGTCTCATATTCCACTAGTTTCCTCTTCTTTCCAAGGATCTCCTTCATAAATTTGAAGTAGGTAGGCGATTGTTCCAACGCTTCAATGAAGGGGATATTGATATGCAATTTCCTGAAAACCTCTAGGAACTTTGAGAACTGCTTATCTTGGGTCTTTCTCTGAAGCCTCTGAGGATAGGGGATCTTCTATGTGTACTCCCTTACTGGAACTGGTGGAGCCTCTTCTAAAATAGGGCGGTCATCAGTAACTCCCTCATTTTCAATCTCAGCTTCCTTTTCAGTCCCCACTGCAGGTTCAGGAGCAACTGGTTCTAACTACTTTCCACTTCTCAACTGTACTGCC
Organism: Przewalskia tangutica; assembly: GCA_029844215.1. NCBI lineage: Eukaryota > Viridiplantae > Streptophyta > Magnoliopsida > Solanales > Solanaceae > Przewalskia > Przewalskia tangutica. The sequence goes on from CM056734.1 coordinate 87,661,607, forward strand.
TGACACTGCTATCTGGAATTTATATTTATATTACTGGGAAGAGTGCCCTGTGGCCTGTTATTTGCCATTTTTGCCAGCTGTCCAACTTGGGTTTCCAAGTTCCTTATGGATGACCTTGTCTCTGCCATGAACCAGAGTGCAGAATTTGTAAGTGTCAACAAGGCTGCTCGCAATTCATCTGGCTTTTCTTGTGGGCAAGGTGCACTGAACTGTTGTGAAGATGAAGCCTGATTAAATGGTTGTTGATTTTGGTATTGGCCTCTATATTGATTCTGTTGCCCCTGGTCACCCCTCTATGAGAAGTTTGGGTGATTCCTCCACCCCGGATTGTAAGTGTTTGAATAAGGGTTGTTCTGGGGCCTCTGGTAATTTCCCACTGCCTGACATTCTGCTTGCTCAATAGGGATGTTGTTGGGGTCTGCTGATGGGCACCTATCAAAAGTATGAGTACCCCCACAAATCTCACAATTCATTGACATCTGAACTGCATTCACTGACACTGTGTTCTGCTGAAGTTGCTTGGTCAAGAGAGCAACCTGTGCATTTAACGCTGTAATGGCATCGATCTCATGAACTCCTATCGCTCTCCTTCCACTTACTCCTCTATCATCTGTCACATAGTTATTAGTGGTCATGTCTTCTAGCAAATCATGGGTCTCATGTGCTGTCTTCTTCATAAAGGTTCCACCTGCAGCTGCATCAATGATGATTCTTGTTGTCCCACTTAGCCAATTGTATAAAATATGGACCAAATTCCACAGTTCAATGCTATGATGCAGACACTTTCTCTGCAGATCTTTAAATCTCTCCCAAGCCTCATAGAGTGACTCCCCATCAGTCTGGTAGAAATTGTTCAGCTCTCCTCTCAGCTTGGCTGCTTTGGAAGGTGGAAAAAACTTTGCCAGGAAGTTCTGTGCCAGATCCTGCCATGTAAATATAGAATCCGTAGGCAGAGAATTCAACCAAACCTTTGCTCTATCCCTGAGTGAGAAGGGAAAGAGCCTCAACCGGATGACGTCATCAGTAACACCATTATATTTGAACGTTGCACACAGTTCCAAGAAATTTGCAATGTGCATATGTGGGTCTTCAGATGGTAACCCTCCAAATTGAACTGTATGCTGCACCATGCTCAGGATCGCAGGCTTTATTTCAAAATTGTCCGCTCCTATTGTTGGGAGCCTTATGCATGTTTGTGCTCCATTCACTCTTGGTAGCACATAGTCTCCCAGACTCTTTTCTGCCTGGACCTGAACTCTTTCCTCTTCATCATTCTGCAACCCTGGGGGTATTCTTTGGTTGGGTTGGTGATCACCCATCTCTTCATTCATCTCATTATTATTCTGTCTGTCCCCCATGACTATTAAGTCCAAGATTCTTTTGTTTCGCCGGTTCTGCTTGCAAGTCTTCTCGATCTCAGGGTTGAAGGGAACAAATGTATCTGTTCATCTTCTTCTTCGTATAAACTAGATACCTGAAATAGATCAAAATCAACAAACGGATCATGGCGCACGGTTCCACAAATAAAATAAAATAAAAGAAAATAAAAACCAAATTAGAAATTAAGAATAAATAGATTGATATTGAACTACGTCAATCCCCGACAACGGCGCCAAAAACTTGTTAGCGATTTATCCACACGCTTAACGCAAGTGCACGTATCGTGACAAGTAATATAGTCTGGGTAAGATCGAAAATCGTCCTCAGGGATTAGTGTTCAATTACCAATTTCTATCCTATGATATCTATTTGGTGATCGATATTTTGATGGTTGTTTGTATCCATGACTACTAAATAATTATAAAAGTTAACTAAATTACTTTACTTAAATCTGATATGGTGGAAATAGGGTTTCCAATCTCCTCAACTATCCGCTCGCTTTAATGCAATGATAAAGGTTCTTCTTCTATATTGAGATAGCAGGTTAACTAAGCCGTTTTATATTCCGGTTATGATATATAAACACTCAACCCCGATGCAGAACCCTTCTATCTTTCAATGATAAGATTTACCACAAAGGAGGATTAAGAACAATATCCTATTAAACTACACAAGTATCGGAGTACTTTCGTCCACGATTTTAACCAATGTTTATTCAACTATAACATATTCACAATCTCCCCTTTCGGATCTCGATTAGAAATCATATATGTGATGATAATTAGTGATCAATTAATTACCAAGCAATCAAAGTTATTATTGAATAAATCTCAACTATATAAAGAAGAAACCAAAACCATGCATTAAATCATAAAACGAGGTTCAAGTGATTCGAATGGAAAACCCTAATTAAAGTTTAGCTCCTAGCCATAGACATGCTAAAAACTAAAAGATTATCCAACATAAACTGAAAATAAATAAAGTAAGAAAAATAATTACTCAAAAACAAGCCTCCAATCTTGAAGCTTTCAAGAACTATGTGTTGTGTAGAGTTAAGCATTGTGGAACCCTTCAAAAATCAGCTCTAAGGCCTTTTTATATCCTCCAAAAACATTCCCAACTTTTCCTTCTTGGTCTTGGCCCATTCCCATTCGGATTTGGCTGAAAACCCGCGTCGGCGCCACGGCCATGAGACCGGCGCCGTGGCGCCGAAACTCCTGCAACTCGTCAGATCTTTGGGCGCCGTGACGCTGCTTTCGCTGATAGAGTGGCGCCACGGCGCCGCCCTGTCCTTCGTCCGGGGTGACAACTTTTCATCTCTTTTGGCTCTGGAACCTCTGCTTCTGCCCTCTTTTTGCTTCTTTTCGCCAATGTGCCATTTTAAACCACTGTGACTCAAAAGAAAGAAAATATATACTAACATGACACATATTTGTACAAAAATGGACCAAAGACTAACTAAAAATGACTCAAAAGGTGTATATAAAATACGCCTAACAACACCTTACATCTATAATGATGAGACGAATTATAGAAAATTCAAACGGGCATCCATTAAAGAACCTGAAGATTCTTTTAAACAATGAATTTTCTTGTACTTCTTGTTATCAAGGCAAATTAATTATTAGGTCATCATTTACAAAGATTGGGTTTGAATCCCCTGCATTTTTGGAACGTATACATGGGGATATTTGTGAACCTATTCACCCACCTAGTGGATCATTTAGATATTTTATGGTCCTAATAGATGCTTCCTCTAGATGGTCTCATGTGTGCCTACTGTCATCTTGCAACCTGGCGTTTGCGAAATTATTGGCACAAATAATTCGATTACGAACACAGTTTCCTGATAATCCGATAAAGTCTATCCGCCTTGATAATGCCGCAGAGTTTACATCCCAAGCATTTAATGATTATTGTTTATCAATTGGGATAAAAGTTGAACATCCTGTAGCTCATGTTCACACTCAAAATGGTCTTGCAGAGTCATTAATTAAACGTTTGCAGTTGATAGCAAGACCATTACTTATGAAAACAAGGTTGCCCACGTCTGTTTGGTGTCACGCTATTTTGCATGCATCAATACTTGTTCGTCTCAGACCAATAAATTATCATAAATTTTCTCCGCTGCAATTGGTTTTGGGCCAATAACCTAATATATCTCATCTAAGAATTTTTGGATGCGCCGTATATGTGCTTGTAGCACCACCACATCGCACCAAGATGTCCCCCAAAGAAGATTAGGAATATATGTTGGGTTTGAATCACCCTCCATTATTCGCTACCTTGAACCATTAACAGGAGATTTGTTTACTGCTCGATTTGATGAGACAAATTTCCCAAAATTAGGAGGAGAGAATAATGAAAAAAGGGAAATTTTGTGAAATAATCCATCATTGTCTCACCTTGATCAACGTGCCTCTATTTGTGAGCAGGAGATCCAAAAGATTATTCACTTGCAGAAAATAACAAATCAAATGCCAAACGCATTTACAGATTTGAAGAGGATTACCAAATCACATATCCCTGCAGAGAATGTCCCAATTAAGATTGATGTCCCTATAGGACCATCTACTAGTGTTATAGCAAATGTGTCCAACGCACGTGTGAAGCGTGGTAGACCATTGGGTTCTAAGAATCGAAATCCTAGAAAAAGAAAAATAAATGGTCAAGATGACACTAAGAAAGAATCCCATAAAGAAATGCAAGATTTGATCAATGCTGATATTTTTGAAGAAATCAATGAGCCTCAAATTCAAGAAAATGAAGAAATAAACCCAAGTAATGTTTGGAATAATTTGAATCGCTTGAATATAAACGTGGATTGTGTCTTTGCTTATAATGTTGCAACTAGAATTATGCAAGATAGTGAGGATCTTGAATCCCAACCTGTTAAAGAATGTCGAGAAAGATGTGATTGGCCAAAATGACAAGAGGCAATTCAATCAGAGTTAAACTCACTCACCAAACGGGAAGTTTTTGGACCTGTAGTCCAAACACCTAAGGGTATTAAGCCTGTTGGTTATAAATGATTTTTTTACGAAAAAGAAATGAGAAAAATGAGATACAAAGATATAAGGCACGCCTTGTTGCCCAAGGATTTTCACAAAGGCCTGGTGTCGATTATGAAGAAACGTACTCACCCGTTATGGATGCAATAACGTTACGTTATCTCATCAGTTTCGATGTCCATGAGAGACTTGAGATGCATTTAATGGATGTGGTCACAGCCTATCTCTATGGAACACTTGAAAATGAAATATACATGAAAATTCCTGAAGGATTTAAGATGCCTGAAGCATGTAGTTCAAAGTCACGAGAAATACACTCCATCAGATTACAAAGATCATTGTATGGTTTAAAGCAATCCGGACGCATGTGGTATAACCGCCTTAGTGAGTATTTGTTAAAGAAAGGCTATACAAATGATGCTATTTGCCCATGTGTTTTTATAAAGAAAACAATATCGGAGTTTGTAATACTTGTTGTATATGTTGACGACATAAACCTCATTGGAACTCTTGCAGAGCTCAAAAAGGCGATTGATTATTTAAAAAGAGAATTTGAGATGAAAGATCTTGGAAAGACAAAATTATGCCTTGGTTTGCAAATTGAACACTTGACAAATGATATTTTTGTTCATCAATCTGCATATACAGAAAAAGTGTTGAAACAATTTTATATGGATGAAACACATCCATTAAATACTCCGATGATTGTTCGATCACTTGATGTGAATAAAGATCCATTCCGACCTCAAGAAAAGAATAAAGAAATTCTTGGTCCTGAAGTACCATATCTTAGTGCAATCGGTGCACTAATGTATCTTGCCAATACCACAAGGCCGGACATAACATTTTCAGTTAATGTGTTAGCAAGGTATAGTTGTGCTCCTACAAGAAGACACTGGAATGGAATTAAACACATATTGCGGTATTTAAAGGGGACTATCGATTTGAGCTTATTTTCTTCTAATAATTGTAGTCCAGATCTTGTTGGTTATGCCGATGCAGGGTATTTATCTGATCCACACAAGGCTAGATCTCAAACAGGCTATGTGTTTATATGTTGGGGTGCTGCCATATCTTGGCGATCTACAAACAGTCTATAGTAGCTACCTCATCAAATCATGTTGAGATAATAGCAATTCATGAAGCAAGCCGAGAAGTTGTATGGTTGAGGTCAATGATACATCTCATTCGAGAAAAATGTGGTCTGAAATATGACAAAATACCCACAACCTTATATGAAGATAATGCAGCATGCATTACTCAATTGAAGGGGGGATTCATAAAAGGAGATAGGACAAAAAACACATTTCACCAAAGTTGTTCTTCACACACGAGCTCCAAAAGAATGATGATATCAACGTGCAATAAATTCGTTCAAGTGTTAATATGACTGATTTGTTCACTAAGTCTTTACCAACGACAACTTTCGAGAAGATGGTGCACAAAATTGGAATGCAAAGACTCAAGCATTTGGACTGAAGTTTTCATCAGGGGAGTTAACACATGTTGTACTCTTTTTTTCATATAAGATTTTGTCCCATTGGTTTTTCTTTGTAAGGTTTTTAATGAGGCAACTAAAATGTGTATTATTAGAAATGTGTACTCTTTTTCCTTCACTAAAATTCTTTCCACTGGGTTTTTTCTAGTAAGGTTTTAACGAAGCATATTATCTATTAATGGACATCTAAGGGGGAGTGTTATAATATATATATATATATATATATATATATATATATATGTATGTCCTAGTTTTACTCACATGGTAAATAAGGATGATACTATTCATTTGGTAGGCTTGGTAGATACTATTCATTTGGTAGGCTTGGTACTATACATTTGGTAGGCTACCTACTATACACTTAATAGGCTTGTACTATACATTTGATAGGCTACCATCTCTATAAATAGACGACTAAGTCCTCATTTATAATAAATTAACAATAAGTGATAATACAATCTCTACCTCCTCTTTATCAAGTTATTAATTTGCTCTTATTATTATATAGTTCATAACAAATACAATATAACAAGTAATCTAAAATATTTTTAGAGGGGTAGAGGGAAATGACTAATTGCAATCAGCACCTCCTTTACACCATTCCACTCACTTCTTCACACTTAACTTACCCCTCAATTTTCCCACCCTAGCCAAATCTTCTTCCATATCCATCTAGTCCTCTAATTTCCTTTCTATTTCCCAAACTGCACCTCCTTTTACACCATCAATCATCACCGCTACCATTATAACTTGCACCGATGCCAACTATCACCACACCATCATTAACCACCAAACATTCTTCACCATCACCACCACAACGCCAACTACTAAATACTAACATCAATCAACTATGCATCACAATCACCACCACCACTACATCGCTCCAGTCACTACTACATCAAACACCTCCATCACACAACTATCACCATCACCATTAGTAGTCACTAGCACCAACCGTCACTATAAATCATCTCCATCATAGCTAGTGAAAATATTTATATTTTTTTCAAAAATAATAATTTGTTATTTTTATTAGATTATATATTTTTCTAATATTTAATTACTTTTTGTTTGAATTGAATATTTATTATGTTTACAATAAATAAATTACGCATATTCAGATGTTGAAAAACAAACCGTCTTAATCATTCATTTTTATATTTAGAGACAACAACTTAATTATTCAGATGTACACCAACAATCTTTCCGGTCTAATGTTATCTCCTTCTCCACTCGAGGAGGCACAATGGAATACTAAATACTTTTATGTTACATGTAATGATTATTTCTTGTACAATTTAATAATAACGTTTTGATTTTATAATGATTTTCATAAAACTATATATGATTATTGACGTTTGATTGTTGAAACTTAGAAAGCAAACCATTGCAAATATATTTTAAGGTCATTGCCTTAGGCACTTTTTTCTCTGTATGTATTAATTATTTTTAATTTTGAATATTTTTTAAAAAAAGACTATTTTTGGGCTCACTTTTTACTATATTTAAGAGTTTGTTGGCACCAATAAATTTTGATAGAGAATTTGTTTTATTAAAAGCAATAATTACTAATATAAAAAATATATATTCTTATCATTATAGTGCAAATATATATAAAAAATATATATATTCTTATCATTAAGAGTTTTTAGCATTACATCGGCTTCTGATATCACATTATCTCACTTATCAGAAATAGGAAAGAATGTTTTTTAGATAATAATAACAACATATATTATTCTATTAATAGAAAATGGATCAATTAGAATTACTGATATAGCATTTCCGAAGGATGCATTTTCTAGACATTTGTCTAATACACATTATATTCAAAATTAGCAAATGAGAAAAAGCATGTTAGAAGATGGTTGAAGTTTATCAAAACTAAAATTGATAAAATCTTATTTAAGATCAATAATATCTCAGAAGAGATTAAGCAGATTAGCGATACATTGAAAAGATATTATTACAATATATTGATTATAAGAAAAATTATTAATAAATTTGCATCTCAAAAGTTACAAAGATAAATTTTAGATTATATATATATATAGTTAAAGCCTCACATTAACGTTTCGCCTAAGGCCACCCATGTCGTTGAGACGCCCTGAGTATTATGTACAATCTTATTAACCTTTCAAAATGGCCACTTCATGATTATATAATACTCAACTCGTCTATCTTATGCGAAAATATTATGCTATTTAAGGAGTCACACAATTATTTATTTGACCGTGATTCAAACAATTTTTTATTAAATATACATACAATATACACGATATATATGTATACTGTATATATATTGAAGTTCTCGGATGAAGCCCAATGGCCCAAGAAAGCACACTGCCTCTCGGATGTTTGGGCCACCCGTGACTGCCCGTGAATCCCCAAACCAGGATGTATGTATATTGTAGTATAATTAGTATTGTACTCTTATCATAATTGTATAGTTAGTCTCCAAATAAAATAGGGTTTAAGGAGTAGAATAGGAAAATGATTTTCCTATTATGGAAATATGTAAAGTGTATATATACTCATTTCATTAATGAGATAATCAAGGGATTATTTATTTCATGGTATCACAAGTCTAGGTTATTTTCCTTGCTTCCACCTACTCTCTCTTGATTTCCGTGCCCAAAGAACCCTACCCCCTCCCCTCTCGGCTTCCCTAAAAACCGAGAGCCTCTCCCTCAAATTCTCTTCTCTAAATTTTCTTATTTGATTCACTATGGCTTGATAAGAACACGTTTCATCCTGCCCTAACAGATTCTAACATCAAGAGCGTTCTTCCTATTGTTCTTGACTTAGAAAACGCTCAATATGGGACGTGGGCAGAGTTGTTCAAGATTCATGCACTGGCACATCAAGTCCTCCACAACATAATTCCTCTGGCTCCTGGTACGGAGGGTGTACCCACCAAGGAGGAAGATCCTAAATTATGGATTACTTTGATGCTAAGGTTCTCCAGTGGATTTATGCTACTATCTCCCTCGACCTTTTATAGACGATAATGAAATCTAACTCTACAACTGTGGCTGCTTGGGATAGATTATGTGATATATTCCAGGATAACATGCATTCCCGCATTGTCACCATTGAACAAGAATTTTCCCAAGTCATTATGAAGGATTTTCCAAACGTTTCATCCTATTGCAAACGACTTAAGGAATTGATGGATCAACTTCGCAACGTGGGTGCTCCTGTTAGCAATAATCATCTCGTTCTACAGATGGTTGCAGGCTTGTCTGAGGCTTATAACGGTGTTGTGTCGATCTTTCGTCAAAGAAACCCCCTACCACAATTTTATCAAGTCCGATCTATGCTTACACTGAAGGAGGATGGATTGGCTAAAAAGGCGACTACTGGCGCTAACTCCGGCTTTATAGCCACGTCCAATAGTTCTCAAGCATATTATGATAATTCAGGCCAAAATCGCAAGAACAGTGGCGAAAAGAAAGGTCAGAATCACAAAAATAAAAGTAAAGGTGATGGACGTGGTGGTAACGGTAGCGACGGTGGAGGACGATGCATTAGTGGGTCCCGATCGGTGGGCCACCAACAAATCGCCTGGGCCATCGCGGCGACCCGCCGGCCAAATCGCCCAACAAAGTGCGGAAATAAGGCGGGCTGCTGCCCAGTCAAGGCCCAACGGCAGCTACGCCAAGTTCCAGCAGCGTGACACACGGTCGATGATGGGCGGCGATCACGCCCGATTGGGCCTCGGCCAACAAGCCTTTGCTGCGGCGAGGGCCCGTTGTGTCCCTTCTCCGACAGATATTGAGGTCGCAATGCACACGCTGGGACTAAATCCTCCAGACTCGAATTGTTACATAAACACAGGCGCCACGACCCACATGACATCCGATTCAGGTACTCTCTCGTCTTATTCAAATTTGAGTAACCGTCATGGCATAATCGTTGGTAATGGTTCTATTATTCTGATTCATGGTTATGGTCATAAAACTTTATCTCTCTCCCCCCTCCCCATCCATCACTTGGCTTAAAAAATACCCTTCATGCCCCTCAATTGATTAAAAATTTGGTGTATGTCCGTAAATTTACCACTAATAATTATGTTGCAATTGAGTTTGATCCATTTGGTTTTTCTATGAAGGATTTCAAGACGGGGAGTCCTCTCATGAGGTGTGATAGTAGGGGAGATCTTTATCCTATCACGCCAAGTTTTGGTTTCTCAAGTCAAGCCTTGCCATCAACCTTTGCAGCTCTTTCTCCTTCCTTGTGGCATGCTCGTCTTGGTCATCAGGGATCTTCTATTTTGTTTTCTTTAGATAAAATAAATTTATTTCATGTAAGTGTACGTGTTGTACTCCGAATGGTCAATCTTGCTCTCTAGGAAAAATTGTTAAGTTGTCATTTGTAGACTCTAATTCTACTACTTCAATATCATGTGATATTATTCATTACGATTTATGGACGTCTCATGTTCTTAGTTCTTTGAGTCATCGGTATTATGTTCTATTTTTGGATGATTATTCTAATTTTTTATGGATTTTTTCGATAGCGAAAAAATCTCAAGTTTTTTCCATTTTCCTAAAGTTTAGAGATTTCATTAGAATTCAATTCGAACGGGAAATAAAAAATATTGTGATAATGGCAAAGAATATGACAACGGTGTGTTTCGAGAATTTTGTGCTAATAATGTGATCAATTTTTATTTTTTTTGTCCTCATACGTCTTCACAAAATGGGAAAGCCGAACGCAAAATTCGTACCATTAATAACATTGTCCGAACTTTATTGATTCATGCTTCGATACATCAGTGTTTTTTGCATCATGCTCTCCAAGTGGCTACAGATATTCTTAACGTTCTTCCTTCCAAAGGTTTGACATATTCGTTCCCTCTTCAAATTTTATATCATAAGACTCTTTTGGGTGCTTATGTTATCCGTTGTTTCTGTCTACCACAGTTAACAAACTTCAGGCCCGTTCTACTCCTTGTGTGTTTTTGGAATATTTATCTAATCATCGTGGTTACAAATATTTTGATTTATCATCTAATAAAATTATCATTAATCACCATGTAATTTGATGAATCCCAATTTCCATTTGCTAAAATTAGTAAACCCGTGCGTAGTTTGTATAATTTTTTGGATGATGGTATATCCCCGTATATTATTCACCATTTATTGGACCTACCCCGTACCCAAAATCCGCCAGCGGGCCCACTGCCCGTTGTCCCTCCAGTGGCATCAGCGTCGTCGGTTTTGGGTCCAGCGACTGGGCCACCAATCCAGCCCAGTCCTGGCCCAATTACTGCTTCAGTTTCAACACATCGTCTCGGGTCTAGTTCTAGTGTTGGGCCAGCAGGCCCACTGCCTGATGTCCAGTCTGTTACGGGTCGCGATATTTACCAAAATCAGTTCAATTCTCCACCGAGTCAAAGACCAATCACTCGTACTCAACGGGACATTTTTAAACCAAAAATATATTTTAATTTGAATTCTAATGTTCTTAAATCCCCTCTGCCCTGTAACCCTGTGTCAGCATTAAATGACCCGAACTGACAAAATTGCTATGATCGACGAATATAATGCTCTTATTGATAATAAGATGTGGGAGTTGGTGCCCCATCCATCTGGTGTTAATATATTCGGTCTATGTGGATTTTTGCTCACAAGGACAATTCTGACGATTCTTTTGCGAGGCATAAGGCTCGTCTTGTAGGTGATGGTAAGACTCAACAGGTAGGTGTGTATTGTGGTGAGACGTTTAGTTTGGTTGTCAAGTTGACTACCATTCCCACTGTGCTCATCTTGGCTCTTTCGAAAGCATGACTCATTCATCAGTTAGATGTGAAGAATGCTTTCTTATGAGGATCTCAAGGAAACAGTCTATATACATCAGCTCTTGGGGTTTAGGGATCCCAAATATCCTCATCATGTCTGTTTGTTGAAAAAGTCCTTGTATGGACTTAAGAAGTCTCCGCGGGCGTTGTATAAGAGGTTTGCAGATTATGTTTCGACTATTGAGTTCTCTCACAGCATGTCTGATAATTCATTGTTCATATATCGTCGTGGTTCTTCATTGGCTTATATACTCTTATATGTGAACGATATTATATTGATTGCCTCTTCTGGTGCATTACGTCAGTCTATCATGACAATGCTCAGTTATGATTTTGCTATGAAAGACTTGGGGCCCTTGAGTTGTTTTTTGGGAATTGTTGTCACTCGTCATGCAGTTAGGTTATTCTTATCACAGAGGTTGAAATGTACCGAGATGATGTTGAGTGTATTTTATACACTCTTTTGAGTCCTTTTTAGTTAGTATTTTACTCATTTATTTTGCGTTTAGTATAGTGTTAGGTGTGTTTTTCTTTCGTTTGTGTCACATCGGTCATAAAGGAGAATATACTACTTTTGAGAATGAAATTGCATAAGAAAAGCCCAAGAAATGAAGCCTAAGAAGTGCATAGCGCCAAGCAACACCATGGCGCCAGGCTGCAGCGCCATGGCGCCAGAATGCAGGGCCATGGCGCTGGAGTTCAGAGAGCTGCAGGAATTTCGGCACCATGGCGCCAGCCAGCAACGCCACGGCGTCGACGCGGGAACTGAGACAGAAAATTCAACTTTTCAAAAGGCAAAAGGGTCCGAAACGTGATTTTTACATCTATAAGACCTAGGGATTATTCTTAAAGGAAATATCATATTTAGTGGAGGCAAAATTGGAGGCTACAACACAAGATTGGATGCAACTCTTGTTCAAGTTCTTTTTCTTTTCCTTATTTTATTTCAGTTCATGTTGGATTGTAATTTAGTTCTTGACATGACAATGTTTAGGAGCTAATTACTTTAGTAGGGTTTTCCGTCGAATCTTCTTGAAACTCTTTCATATAGTTAATGCATAATTATTGATTTCTTCCTCAGCATATTAAGATCTATTCAATATTATTGTGATTGCTTGATAATTAACTGACCATTAATTGTCATAACTTATATGATTTCGAATCAAAAGTTTGAAAGCTGAGATTTGAATATGTTGTAGTTGTTTAGACATAGGTTAAAATCGTGGACGTAAATACCCCGATACTTGTGTAGTATTTAAGGTTATTGTTCTTAATCCCCATGTGTAGTAAAATCTATCATAGAAATATAGAAGGTTTCTGCACAAGGTTGAGCTCTTGTATGTCCTAACCGGAATATGATGAAGATTAGTTAACCTGCTATCTTAATAAGAAGAAGAATCATTAGCATTGCATTAACACGTGAAAGAGTGGATAGTTGAGGAGATTGAAAGCCATATTTCCTTCATAACTGTTATACACCCAAAGTATAATCATCCTTAGTTTAATTTCTGCACTTTACTTAGTTATAATTCTTAGTTATAATTCTCAAACTAAAGAATGTCAACCAAATAGATATCATAGAATAGATAATCGGTACTTGACAAACCAATCTCTGTGGACGATCTCGGTCTTACAGATCTTTATTACTTGAACTATACGTACACTTGCGTAAGCACATAGAAATATCGCAACAGATGAACATTCACTTTGTTCGAGAAAAGGTAGCTCTTGGACAAGTACACGTCTACCATGTACCTTCCAGATATCAAATTGCAGACATCTTTACAAGAATTTTCGCTCGGTCCTTTTTGAAGATTTTAGGGACAGTCTCAGCGTTCGAAGACCGTCCGCTATGACTGCGGGGGTGTTAAATATACATATAATATACACGATATACATGTATATTGAATGTCTCGGATGAAGTCCAATGGCCCAAGGAAGCCCACTGCCTCTCAGATGATTGGGCCACCCGTGATTGCTCGTGAATGCCCAAACCAGGATGTATATGGAATGTGTATTGTAGTATAATTTGTGTTGTACTTTTACCATAATTGTATAGTTAGTCTCCAAATAGAATAGAGTTTTAGGAGTAGAATAAGAAAATGATTTTCCAATTATGAAAATATGTAAAGTGTATATATATCCCTTTTATTAATGAGAATAATCAATGGATTATTTGTGTCAATTTCTAATAACTATAAACAACTATCCACACTCAAATACATACCAAAAGTGATATAGACGTATTGATTCTTGTACACCAGAAGCCGCATTGTTTTTAATATTGAGGATGTACATATTTTCAACTGCCCTAAAAAATCCGGGGAAAAATAGTTAACAAAAACAAGGGAACAAAACATAAACGAGAGAGGCTTCGCCATTGCATGTGGACTACGGAGAGAAAAAAAGTATTCGGCTTGGAAAGAACATTGCCCTATACGCTGGTAGATCCATTAACCATGGTTAGTACTTAGCAGTAAAATACATAACAAAATCTAACAACCTTTATACCTTGTATGCTAAGCAATTGTTCTACACTAATGTACAGAAGAATCACGGGAACTGTTATATACAAGATGCACAGGCAAATCCAGAATTTAGACCTGATGAGTGACCTTTAAAGTTTTAACACTAAACTCAATGTGCTTTGGACTTATGGATTCAGGTATAGCATTTGTCAAAATTTTAGAGGATTTTCACATGTATATCTATGCTCCACGTCGAAAATACTGGATTCGGATGAAACTGCGAAAGGCTGCATCCCCTGACAAAATAACTATAACCAAAGTGAGCTGCTACCCGAAATTTACCCGCAGCAACAATCTCTTCTTTCCAGGACATTTCACTGCTTCTGCTGCTTATAGATAGCATGATAAATCGACGAATTCTTCATTCAGGTCCTGCATGATACACGTCAAAAAAAATGAAATAGGATCGCGCCATGCGAATGAGATCCTAGTTGTTCCTTCAACAGAAGAATTTTGTTTATTCAACAGTTTTCCTGCTGTGGCTCTTGACAAGATGTTTGTTCTCTAAGCCTCCTCTCAGCAGCTATAGCAGCAGCAACAGAAGGTGGAAAATGCGTCAAGCTCCCAGTTGCCTTTCCATCAGAGGGAGATGCCATCCTGAATAAGGATTCAACATCTCGCAGTGTCAAAACGGGCTGATCTTGATTCTTTCTGTTGCCACTAACAAATGAACCAATATTCCTGCTCTTGTTCAGCTTATATATGCTCTCCTCAACTGTGTCTTTCACCTATTATAAAAAAGATAACAACAAGAAAGAGATCCTAATGAATCAACCGCAGCGCAGGATACTATATGTAGCAACAATTGGCGTGATCCAAATAAATGAAGAATGGGGAAGGGGGTCACAAGAATACAAGAACCCTGGAAGCATCCCTCAGTAGTCAGTACACAGATTGATACTATGTGATCACACCAACACATAAGCTTTAAATTCATATCAAAAGACTGAAATAATTCTCCACCCACGGTCACTTCAGCATTTTTCAGTTTCACAACTACTTGCACATAAATGGAGCAGCAACATTTAAGAAAATGAATAATGGGGTTACTTGTGGCTCATGCTCAAACCATTTCAAGGACTGGGTAGATATCCAATAATGCAGCCGTGACCTGGTATTTCAAGGTTTATGTTGCTAATAATAAGAGATTTGGGTTATATATTTAATATAACAGACAGCTCAAGTTATAGTTAGAAACAATACTACAAGTTTTTCATTGTACCACAGATTTTAGATATAACAGTGTTACCATAAAGAGTTAGGTTGGACTCCCAATTCAATAATAATGAAGTTTGGATAGAAGGACATACTATAAAACGGTGAACAAGAGTCTTATGAGCTTGCCCAAATCGATGGACCCTGCCAATGGCTTGTGCCTCTGCTGCAGGATTCAGCAGTGGTTCAACAAGTATAACATGCTGGGATTCCAGAAGATTGAGGCCATTGGCTCCATGTTGGATCAGGAGCAACAATACTTGAGTGGATCTAATTTCTGGTTGGCCCACATGTATTTCTCCAGTTTCTTCGACATTGCTGTCGTGCCCTCTGAATTGGCTGATGGCAGTATGTGCTTTCCTGTGAACGCAGTGCTTAAGTTTAAAACTTTAAACTAATGTGTCATATCACATTCTAAGACAAGCAATATGAAATGTTTAACGATAAAAACAAAATCAAGATCTGCTTCCTTCACGGATTTTAGAAATGAACTATGAATGCGGTGACTTCATTCCAACTATTAGCTTCAATACGATGTTCAACACTGCTTAAATTCACAGTAGCATCATAGGTAATTAGATATAATTAGGGAGCTGACCCAAACTATGCCATTGACAAGCAATAGTGTAAATAATAGAGCTCGCTAACATATAGGAGGATGCAGAGGTAGAAAAGCAAGAGTGGAATAATGCTAGTTCTGGACCGTATACATCATCAAAGTTGGGAATACAGTCTATGAAGTTTAGCTGATTTATTACATCGAGTGTGGAAAACCATACTCGCGCAATGTGGGTTGAATGGTACAAATTGGATACTTTAGTATGACTATTCGCTGATTCTCATAATAGTTGTTTATTATATAGTCAGAAGCTTGCTCTTCGATAAATTAGCTCAAGTATGGAAGAATAAAGATGAAAACGGATGAAAATCTGGTTCATTTATCTATTTGTTTCTTTGATTTTATTCAGGAAAGTGATCTGATCATCATAAAATTTGTAGTTTCTTCTGTCCTGGGACATGGGAGCAATGAGAAGAATTGATCCACGGGCAATATCCTCAATGGACAAGAAGGATGTAATTGCTCAGCTTTTTAGCAGTAGAGCTTCTCAACTCAAAACCTTAAGGAAAAGATTTGAGTAGCCAAAGATCATTATAAGTCCTTTGAAAACTCTGAACAGATATCAAATATCTCAGGAACACATAAGAAAAAGAAGAGAGGATAAACAAAAGGCTCACGTACACTTCAATCTCAGGCAACTAATCATAAATGTATATGCAATTAATGCAATAAAATGTATATTAATTTAGAACTCCTTTAACTAAAAATCATGTGCAGTACACACACATGTACTTACTTTGAGCCGTTGATCGTTCTATTGAGATTGTGTAGTAACTATTCAAGACACACTATGGTTGATCTATTAATGTTATCAATGTCCAACTTTGGTACGTGTAAATCTGGTTTTAAAGTTCAAATGTGAATGAAGATCCTTTTGGTTTCTTTTTTCATTTTTTATATTTTTTACAATTCTTTTTTCCAAAAAATCCAGGTAACTCTATACGTTGCAGGCCTGAAGTGGAGAAAGTAGGGTTGAAAAATAAGGTGTGCATAAAAGAAACAGTAGGCTCAAAGAAGTAAGACATAAAGCAGAGTTAATGGTTCGATGGAAGCCCAAAGAGAAAGGATATGTAGAACTAGGGCAAGAGAGGACTTTCAGGCAAGAGGATAGACCGACTAACGTTTGGCTTGTATACCATATGAAAGAATCTGAACTTCCAACCAAGACTTTAAACAATGATTGACTAGCCTAAGACCATTATAAACCTTCTTGGAAGTCTTATACAATTGATGTGCGACATATTTCTCTAATAATCAGTAATATTTCTTCACGTGTATATGGCCGTAAAGATCAAGATACAACCTTAAGGGGTTCCTTGGAATTTTTTTATGCAAGATATGATAGTAATTAGCCACTTTATAGTTTCAGAGCTAGATTCCTTACTGAATGTAAAGGCATATGCCATCCTCAAAATTCGTACTGTTATCATTCACATAATTTCAAATTTTATTTAAACAGAGACTTAGGCATAATGTAGGAAAACATCATGGTTGCTAAAATCGTGAAAAACAATTGTTTGACTACAAGAAAATTATTACCTTCCTCCTTTCATCCGCACAAAAGTTATGTTATTAGCCATGCTCTAATACATCAAGCACATCATTCCAACTGCTAAAGACAAGAACCTTCGCTGCTGAATCTTTGGAAGTGATCCATAAAATTCTCCTGGTGACAGCTTCAATCTAGAATACAACATTCATCAATCAATTGAAAATGCATTACAATTTTTGTTGCTACATACACAAATTCCTGCCATCCTAAAACAAATTACCCAGTTCCATATCCAGATGAAGTTATCAATTTATTAAGGAATTATGTAGTAAAAGTAAAACTAATCAAATTTGCGACAATATGCAATGATACACCGACATATTTTAGTCCAAACAAGTTACTTGACTTCTGTCTAGCAAGTACTTCCTTTTGTTGCAAGGTGCTTGATACAACTTAAATGGAAGAATTTCTCCTCCAACAACCAATCTGATATAGATTATATTATTTGATTTGAAAGTTGACTCTGTCTAGCAAGTACTTCCTTTTATTGCAAGGTGATTGATAAAACTTAAATGGAATACCTTCTCCTCCAACAATCTAATCTGATATAGATTATATTACTCCATATTATTTTATTTGAAATTTTCCCAACTAATTTCCATTCTTCAGTCTTCCCATTTCAAATCATTATCTTAATCATTTAGATACCAAATTTAATAAAATAATATATTTGAATATTCTACAATTGATTTCCGCAATATTCAGACTAAGCCCGTACACAAGATGAGATACCATGGCACAAGCTCTTTGCAGATGATATATTGAGTTAATTGATGAAGCTAAGTGAGAGTGTCAATCAAAAGTTGGAACCGTGGAGAAGCACTTTAAAGAGTAATGAATTTAGGATAAGTAGGAGTACGATAGAATTCATGCATTGCAAGTTTCGTCAGTGAGATAGGAGTGAAGTAGAGGTGAGATTAGAGGGAATTGAGGTTCCTAAATGTAAATAGTTTAGATATCTAGGCTCAATGTCCTAACAAATGGAATGATAGATGAAGATGTTTTATATAGGATTAAAGTAAGCTGGTTGAGATGGAATGATAGATGAAGATGTTTTACATAGTATATGTGATACCGGGGAACACAATTTGCAAATGTAAATTCAGACTCTGTGGAAGATGAGACACATTTAACTTGACGTCATAGCATTAACTATGTTTTCTTGCAGCGCAGAGAAGTCTGTCGCCGAATCTCTCTTGATCAAATACATGAACTTGATAAGTATGTTACTTTCTGGCTGCAGGGTGGATATGAGAGGTTCAGGTAAAGTCATTCAAGGGGAAAAAAGGGAAACCATTCAGGCTGAGCACCACTAACTGCAATCTCACTAGAGAAGGTGAAAGGGGAATTAACAGCAGAAAATAATCAGAGCCGGTTGCCTTCATTAGGGCACTTATAACCACATTTAATAATTGGGTAACTGTAAATTCTTGCAGTCATTGGCTCAAGCAATCCTATACTACTATGAACACCAAAATCCGAAAAAATTGAAAAGAACTTCTAACTTCCTCCAGTCCTTGGCAGTCTAAGAACTCGACTGAAGCAGTTATGCTGCGGAAACTGTAGTGACAACAATGTAAGAAAGTACACTATTAGCAAAATGATCGGGTAACAAAAAGATTGGTATTTCCACCTTCTGGGATAAAAATTGAAAGGACACACTTATAAACAGGGAATACTTAAAAGGAACAAAGGAAGGCTGATTTCTTGATGGTTTTTTTTAATAAAGAAGCAAGCTGATTTTTTGGTGAGATCCACTCACAGGTTCCTTTCATCAAAGAAAAGAACCAACGATCGGTAAAAAGAAAAGCAGAGAAGCACGGAGAAAATGAACAAGAAGGGGAGGGAGAATCAGGACCATCTTGTAGCATTTCCATGGTAGAAATCTAGCTTGTTGTGCTCATATGCTCCACCGCAAGAAAACTCTAAGAAGAGCGAAAACAAGTGTTGGTGTTTCATGTGCAAAGAGGCGGGCGAAGATGTTAGTCATCTTCTTTTGCATTGTCGAGTGGCTACACGGCTGTGGACGATGGTTCTCCACTGTTTGGTTTGCATTGTGTGATGCCAGGCACAGTGAAGGAAGCGTTGCATACCCGGGCTTCCTTTATGTTTTATTAGGAGCTAAATGAAGCAAGAAGACTACTTAGAAACTAGAAAAATTGCTTAATGTAATCCTGGACAAAAAGCTTTTATTGAAACTAATGTGTCTGCCCTCAATATCTAATTTTCAGACCTCTCCTCTAACTTGAAAAAAAATATAAACTCCATGGCACAAGCTAACAGTGTTAAATTTGAAGCTAATTACAAATCACTGTTGCGGCTAATTTGAAAATAAAAAAAGGAACAATGAAATATGGGTAGATGTGTTAGATTGAGGCAAGAAGGAAGGGGTTACAATGGACTCGGTATGGAGAGTGCAAAATATGGTTCAGGAAAGAGGGAAGGGGAATTAGAGTGCAGAACAGGGAGGGATATGTGAGGGGGTCTCAGTAGAGAATGACAAAGGGGCATGTCAACTGGCATTGTGTAGGGAAGGGAAGGGGTTGCAAGCTAGAAAGAGGGAAGGCTGAATGGGGCTGGTTGGTAAAAGGATAATGGGGCTGGTGGGTAAACTGGGAAGGAGACAAGGCTAACGGGGCTGGTTACAAGGGGAGATGGTGGCCAAATAGGATGGAGGAAGAGATAGTGAGATAGGCAAAGGTAGGGGAGAAGGAAGAGGAGCACGAGAGTGGTTCGTCAGATAGAGAGCCTGCATAAACAGAATAAAAATGGAGGAAAAACCCATAATTTTTTTGATTTTTTGGTAACATCCTCGTCATTTGACAGTTCCGTAAATATGTATATTATAGAAACAAATGTATTCTTACCCATAATTAAAATATTTTCATATATTGTGTAAATATAATTATGGTAAGACTAGGATTCCTCTTTTGTATAGGTTTATGATTCCTATTGTATAAGGGATGAATAATATTGTACTATATATATACTTTGATATTAATGAGAAGACTCCCTAAGAGAGATTAATATCATCTTACATGGTATCAAGAGACAAACACCCAAAACCTTAGAAATTTTTCTTCTATGCCGCCGAGAACACCCTCCCCCTCTCGGATCTCGCCGCGGCCCTACCTCCAATTTCTAGATTTTCTTCTTCATTCCTCTCTTCTCTAAATGACTACCCCTGATTCGTCCACACTTTCTGACCCTTCCACCTCCACAAATCTCACCACCACGTTGTCATCCTCTTTTCATCCCGCCCTAACTGTTACCGACATCAAGAATTATATTCACATTCTTCTTGATCAAGAAAACCGTCAGTATTCTCTTTGGGTTGAACTGTTTCGCATCGATGACACTATTCCGCGCCCCGGAGGTTGATGAGTCTACTTGACGTCGTCTAGACGCCGACGTCAAACAGTGGATTTATGGTAGTATTTCTCAGGATCTTCTTCTTACTATCATGAAATCTGGCGTCATATTCCTTGATTAATGGAACCGCTTGGAGGAAATTTTTCAAGATAACAAACACACTCGTACGGTGTATTTGGAGGAACAATTTAACAATACATGCCTTGAAAATTTCTCCTATATGACCGAGTACTGCAGACAGTTGAAACTACTGGCGGATCGACTCTCCAACGTCGACACGCCTGTCTCGGACACTAAGATGGTGTTGCAATTGATTGCAAGCCTTCCCAAAGGCGACTGTGATACGTTAGCCACCATGATTCAACAGGCAGATTCGCTTCCCAGTTTTAACAAAGCTCGCTCGCAGTTGTTGCTCGAAGAGACTCGACGTGCTAAACAGGATGAGCACAATCAGAAGGCGTTAGCTGTCGAAACGCGCCCTCAAGATCCAACGCCGCCAGAAATCTCTCAACCGCAGCAGGGACGGGGCGGAAAGGGTGGCAAGGGCCGCGACAGAGGAGGCCGTGGACGTGGCAAGGGTCACGGACAGCAGAACCAACAGCAACAACAGGGCCCGCAGAATAAGTTCATGCCGCGCCTAACAATACTCGTTCAGAGCGCGCCGCAGCCTCCAAAGACTAAAGAAACGCCCAAAGATGACACCCACTGAGTTGGGTCAGGCCTTCAGCTGTCTCAACATGCAACAACCTGACAACAATTGGTACATGGACTCCGGAGCCACTTCTCACCTCACCCGGTCTGCAGGTAATATTCCCAAATTGTTTGGTTTAAAGCATCCTCAATTTGTGACAGTTGGTAATGGTCACCGCATTTCAGTAAAGGGTTATGGTACATCCTACACACCACCTTCTCATCCATACCCTCTTCAAAATACCCTATATGCCCCACATATGATTAAGAATCTAATCTCTATTCGTAAATTCACTCGTAATAACTCTGTCTCTATTGATTTTGACCCTTATGGTTTCTTTGTGAAGGATCTTCATACGGGGGCACCTCTTACGAGATGCAATAGCATGGGGGATCTCTATCCATTCACTCTCACCTCCGCTGCCAGATCTAACTCTCTCGTCTCTCTAACGACCATTTCTTCTTCCACATGGCATAATAGGCTTGGTCATCCAGGAGCCCCAGTTTTTAATTTTCTTAAAGGCAATAATTTCATTACTTATAATGGGAAGTTTGCCCAAAACTGTGTTTCTTGTTCTTTCGGCAAACATACTCGTCTTCCGTTTAAGTCATCCACTAGTGTTACTTTTGCACCATTTGATATTATACATGCCGATTTATGGACATCACATGTTACTAGTTCTCTCGGTCATAAATATTATCTTATTTTACTAGATGACTTTTTTCACTTTGTTTGATTGTATCCTCTCAAATTTAAATCGGAAGTGTTTGTCAAATTTTTTGAGTTTCGAACATTCATTCAAACGCAATTTGAAAAAGGTATAAAATCTTTTCAGTGCGATAATGGTCGTGAATTCAACAACTCTATGTTTCACCATTTTTGTACTAATAATGGCATAGTTTTTCGCTTTTCCTGCCCTCACACCTCCCCTCAAAACGGTAAAGCTGAAAGAATCATTCGCACCATTAACAATATGATTTGCACTCTATTGATTCATGACTCCCTACCTCCATCCTTCTGGGTCTATGCTGCTAAAATGTCAGAATATGTTCTCAATATCCTCCCAACTAGCACCCTTCACAATATGACCCCTACCGAAATTCTCTATCATAGAGTCCCCTCTTATGATCATCTCCGAATATTCGGTTGTCTATATTATCCTAACATTGCCTCTACTGCCCCTCACAAACTAGCCCCCCGGTCCACTACTTGTGTCTACCTAGGCTTCCCGCCGAACCATAGGGACTATCTATGCTATGACTTGTCCACTCGTCAGATCTACATCTCTCATCACGTCACATTCGACGAGACCACATTCCCGTTTTCGAATCTTAAACAGTTCCAAAAACCGAATTACTCTTTTCTTGATGAGCCTGTCATCTCTCCCATCATCCTAAATCAACTAGAGTATAGCACTTCTTCGTCGCGTGCCGCTCGGCTCCAACTCTGCGAAGTTCGCTTCGTCCGTCGGCCAGCGCGGCCAAGTCTTGAGTGCCGCGACGCCAAAACATCAGAGAGGTCTGCTACTCCTCGGCGTCCGCTGATCACGGCGCCACAGCGCCTCCGACGGCTCCTTTCAGCACCGCAGTTCTTGATCGAGGCACCGCGGTGCCTCCTACGGCGTCAGCCCCTCCTTCTCCATATCCAACAAATCCCTCCGCCTTGGAGCCTCCCACTATCCTCACTCACCAAATGGAAACACGTGCAAAGCATGAAATCTTCAAACCCAAAGTCCAATTTAACTTGTCTGCCCAAACCATTTCACCAATTCTCAAGAACCCTATATTGGCTAAATAAGACCCTAATTGAAATGCGACTATGTCTGAGAAATTCAATGATTTAACTAAACAACACACATGGGATCTAGTACTTAGACCTAAGTGGTATATGTGATTCGTTGTCTGTGGCTATTTCGTCACAAATTCAGAGACAGTGGAGATCTTGAGAGGTATAAGACACGACTTGTGGCCAATGGCACAAATCAGCAGGAGGGTATTCATTGTGGTGAGATATTCAGCCCGGTTGTCAAACCGACTACCATCCGCACAGTTTTGAGCATTGTCACGGGCAAACACTGGCCGATCCATCAGCTTGATGTGAAGAATGCATTCTTACATGGGGATCTGAGAGAGGCGATCTACGTCGTCATCACCGCCAGATTCACCCTCGCCACGACCGAATCCGGGCGCGGGTGCCTACATGGGCACCCTTCTACCCATTTGTTCCAAGTAACCCGCGAAAGATAAAAATACTCATCATTTTCTTTAAAACAAGCAAAGACAAAGCCGACAAGGCCGCCGCGCTATATATATATAAGTCAAACGAAACTACACTGTACACGAGTCCAATCCCATATATGAATACAGACCTCTAAGAGTTTAGACAATATACTATGACGGGACAAGGCCCCGTCGTACCCTGAATATACACAAGTTTAACATCAAGACTGTACCAAAATGACAACTCCGGAACAATGGAGCTATCCCAAAACTCTGAGCAAGGATCCTACACTTGCAGATCACCGAATCAAGGCACCTAAACTCATGCGATGTAACGCAACCCCGAGAAAGTCGATGCGGAAAATGT
The DNA here is from genome assembly GCA_029844215.1 of Przewalskia tangutica. Taxonomy (NCBI): domain Eukaryota; kingdom Viridiplantae; phylum Streptophyta; class Magnoliopsida; order Solanales; family Solanaceae; genus Przewalskia; species Przewalskia tangutica. Next base: position 87,685,865 of record CM056734.1, read on the forward strand.
ACCAAGTATGTGAAACAATAAGTACTGTAAATGAGATTATAACAGGCCAAATAGATAACAAGAGACAAGTATAATAATCAAATACCAGTACACTGTGCCTTTTCAAAATAGAGTAATGAGAGTCAACTCTACCTGTTAAGTTATGCCTTTTAAAAGTGAGACCAACCGTGTTCTTTCAAATTATGAAATCAATACCATTTCAAAATATGAAATCAACTGTACCCTTTCAAGATATGAAAGCCATGTCAAAATCAGGGTCATCCGCCCTCAGAATTATTATGCAATCCTATCATGGGACTATTTCACCCGCATGGGTCCTATGGACCCACAATGAGTATCTATACACGATACCCGCATCATGAAGAGCTAATCCACAAAATGTATCCTGGGAGTTGAACCCGCATGAGTCCTTCAGACCCGCAGTGAGTGCGTACCATCTCACGTTATGGGAGCTACTCCATGAAATATATATATACAATGTTGTCGGCCCTTTAGTAAGGGACACGGTGATGTGAAAATATAACACTTGCACGAATGACTATATGAGCAACCATATGCAAGTTATGTCAAAATCAGGGACATATGCCCTCAGAATCATTATGAAATCCAAATCATGGGACTATTTCACCCGCATGAGAATCGAGCCCGCATAGACCTTGTGGACCCGCAATGAGTATATATACACGATACCCGCATCACGGAGAGCTAGTCCATGGATTATGTCCTGGGATTTGAACCCGCATGAGTCCTTCGTACCGCGATGAGTGTCACGACCGAACCGGCCCGTGATCGTGCCTTACCCGCACCTAAGTAGACATACATCGTAGTAACCGGAATATAAAACAAGACATGAAACAATTATGAAATGAGAGCTTTATCCAAGAAAAGATAGCCTTCCGCATGTATATATACATCAAGAGTGAACGATACATCCCAACTTTACAACAGACTACTGCACTCTAGGAAAGTAAACAACTATGGACAGGGCCCCGCCATACCCAGAATGTAAAAAATATCTACAACAAAGGGAGAGCCGTACAAAAAGTCTAGCCTCAGTAGAAATGGGGCTCACGACACGCAGTAAGGATCCTAAGAACGAGGATCTACCACCGCTTCCTTACTCGCGCAGAACGCAGCCCGAGAGGTCAAGACAACAGTACCAAGTATGTGAAATCAGAAAATCGAAATGAAATCAAAGCATTTTAAAACCACTTACAAATACAACCAATTTAACCGCACATAGTGCCACAGCATAAACAAGAGCAAAATAGATATAATGTAACTGGTCTTTTCTAAGTCGCTAATGATCGAAGCAAGGTCAATCGCCCATAGTATCATTATGCGTGCCTAATCCTGGAACTCCCGCAGTCCGCATAGGTCACTGCACCCGTGAGGTATTCTCGACGGGGTAGCTAACTGCGGCATCCTCCCGACCGGTTCGTGATAGTCCGTGGACCGATAGGCCATATAGACCGCGTCGGCGTAACACACCGAGTGATCAATCCTCGAACTCCTGCAGCCTCGCATAGGTCACATGCACCGCATAAGGTATTCCTCGCATCGAGGGTGGCAAGTCCTCGGCATCATAACAAGTCAGGGGGGTATGTGATATAATAGCAGTATAACGGGCTTATCGTTTAACAACGTAAGCACAACAAGAATAACCCCCTTACACAAACATCACAAGACACTAACACACGTAGCATCATAATCAAACCATCTTACTACACTTTTCAGAAATCAATACAAGACTTTCATAAACAAATAAGTAAATCGTTCCTTTTATCTTTCTTATGTCGTTATACCTAACTTCCCATAAAGCTAGTATAACTCTTAAGCTTTTTTAAAACCAAGCATTACTCTTCTTTCAAAAATGATTCATAACTCTTTTGAAATATTTCCAAGATTCTTATCATTTAAAACTCAAGTCAAAAGACATTAGAGTAAAACCAATTTTAGTTAACACACGTACGTCTACCGTACTATATATATATTTAAAAAATATCATGCTCAAGAGGATAGGAAGAATCACATACCTCCTGATGCGCGTTAAGATGCACACACTCAAACGCAAGTGCACGTTATCGTATCAAGTAGTATAGTCTTAGATAAGACCGAATATCGTCCTCTGGGATTAGGGTTCAAGTACCAACTATCTATTTTCTAGTATCTATTTGGCGAATTGATAATTGATTTGGTTGTTTATAACTACGAATTATAAAAGCTATTCAATTATAAAGGTTTACTTCAGTTGTGATGAGAATAGGACTTCTATGTATCCTCACTATCCGCTTATGCTACTTGCTAATGCATTACTTATGGTATTCTTCTTTTGGAGAAAGCAGGTTTACGAAATCGTTTTATACTCCCGTTAGGGTTATATAAACACTCAACCCCAGATCGTTCCTTACCTAACTTTGATAAGTAACTTTATAGGAGGATTAAGAACAAAACCTAGTTGGCCGTCACGCACAACGCGCAAAATTAGGGTTGTTAAGCCTCATCAACGCTACATACTAATTGAGGTATTTTCATCCCCAATTCAAGAATGTCTACCCAACTTACAGCATATTCACAATCCCCCCTTTTCAGAATCTGATTAGAAATCATATAGTGATAATTAGTTGTCAATTAATTACCAAGAATTCAACTCAATTATTGGATAGATCTCTCAATAAGAACAATAACCATAAGCATGCATTAATTTATAACATAAGTTTCAAGAAGTTCAACATAGAAAGCCCTATAAGAGAATTAGTTCCTAGCCATAAAGATGACAAGAACTAATTCCATGTTCATCATGCAAAACTGAAATAAAGTAAAGAAAAGGAAAAGAAATTACTAAACTAAAGGTGTCCAATCTCCAAGCAAAAAGTCTTGTGTTGTGCAAGAAGGGGAACCCTAAAAAACTGCCTAGGGTTCTCCTTTTATAGGCTGCAAACCGCCTCCCTCTTTTCCTTCAGGCCTGGCCCAGAAATTCGTCCAAAAACCTAATTTTTTCAGCGCCGGCGCTGCATGCGCAGACGCGCCGCGCCAAGCTTCGCAATCCGGGTGTTTTGGCGCCGCGCTCGCTATCTGGCATGCGAGTGGCGCGGCCACAATCTTCTGTAGCTCCGGATGTTTAGCGCCGCGCTCGCTGGCCGTCTCGAGGCGCCGCGTTCGATCTTCGCACCTTCTTCGAATGATGGCGCCGCGCCTCGCTGATCGCAGGAGGCCGCGCTACGGTCCGATTTTAGCCTTGTTCGCCACTTTCTCTGCTTTCACCTGCATCTCCTCTTTGCCCTCTTTTTCTCCTTTTTCCGCCATTTGGCCATTTTAACCACTTTGACTCAAAAGAAAGAAAAACTATCCTAATACGACAATTATATGTGCAAAATGGGACAAAAGACTAACTAAAACTGACTCGAAAGGTGTATATAAAATACACCGATCAAATACCCCCAAACTTAACCTTTGCTCGCCCTCGAGCAAAGATAGAAAGAAATAAAATAACAAGACTCAAAGAACGAAAAATAAAAGGACTCCCTGCCATTGATCACTTTTGCTGCATAAATGTTAACTAGAAAAACATGAAGGTTAGCTGAATAATATGCAGGAATCATATAGCATGAAATTTTCAGCACACTAACCACATGAAGCTAAATATTTCGCAAACTCATATTCATCATGCTTAATGGAAGTCAATATACTAAATCATGCATATAAATTCAAGAATTCCTATGGCTTGCTTACTTGTTATTCTCTACTAATTCTAGATATGCATAAAAGAGATCTTCAGGACTTTAAGGGTTGTAATGTAGGCTTAGGTAGGGGTTGGTAAAGATAGACATTTAGGCTCATTTTTCTGTACCATAAGCTCTTTTGGCTTTTCAATTTTTTCCTTTTTCTTTTGATTCTTTCCTTCACTTCAATTCTATCATTTCCCTCTTTTGTTTTGGGAGAGTGAAGTGTATTATACTAATAGGCACCCCCAAACTTAGGCTTTTGCCTCTTTCTTATTACTTTTCCATTGGGGTGCATCAAACTTGTTCACTCTTTTTGTTTATTCTTTTTAACACAATGTACTCCATTATTTCATATTTTCACTTATGGCACAATTTGTGGGAATATATGGTGTCAAAGAAGAAGTTTCAAATTTAGGCTCAATGGGGTTGACTAGGGATATTTTTAAAGTCCGGGATAAAAAAGAGTGGTAAAAATTGGCTATCAAAGAAGTGCCTGAGTCATTTCCCTAACATGCATATCCTAACTATTTCGCCTCAAATAGCAAGCAATCATAACACATAAGCATTTATCATTTAGTATGCGTAATTCGAGCAAGAAACTCCAAATAGACAGATTCTATGAGTTTTTGGCATATCTAACCTAAGTGTTTAGATAGTTGCTTCAATTCCTTTACATTATTCCACCGTACTTCACTAGGTGTTTCTAGCAACTATAGCATACATGATCTTTGACAGGCAATTATGACTCAAAAAAGAAAAAAATTTGGTGACTCAAAATAAACATAAAACAAATAAAAAGACTTAAATAAAACATAACATGACACACAGATAAAACACCCGAACTTAAATCACACATTGTCCCCAATGTGCAAGACTCAAAGAAAATAAAAGAAAAAGACACTTACGCACTTTGGCTAAAATGGTGGTGGTGGTGGTGGATAATCGTCGACCATCGTGGAACAAGGCACTCACTCGTCGATTTGTTGCCTTGTTTCTTGCCGCCCTTGTACTATCGCTTGCAAGGTCCGCATCATCTCCCTCTCGATGTTGGTACAATTGCCCCATTGTGGCTCGAGGGTTCTCGCTGCTGGTGGTTGGCCGGGCTCGCCTCATATGAGCCCCTATTTCGTGCTCATCTTCATCCATGGCGCCTCGCTATCGCGGTGGTTGTACTCTCCGTCACTTTGGGGCTTGGAGTCCAGGAAAGAGTGCACTATCCCATAGACACCGCAGCTGGTTCCTCTCATGAGTGTCGGTGGTAGTTGTGGGACCGCACTCATGTGACATAGCTTGTGATAATCGAGCCATGTCCCAATCCGCCGCTGCCGCCAACTCGCTGATTTCTTCGATGCTCGCACTATTTCTTTCCCCACATCAATTGTCGCCACTCATAATTCCATAAATCAACTTAACCCTATCTTCTGGCACTCTGGTAAAGTGCGTGGATGAAATCATGCGGGCACTGACAAAATACATCCAAGCCTTGCGTCGCTTTATCAATCGCACCGCCAAGGTTCTCGATCCATTTCTTCCAATCTCAAAAGCGGCCTGTGGTAGTCGACGGTGTTTGCAATCGATCCCGCTGATGTTATCGGTGCTCTAGACCGTGTTCTAAAGTGATTCCAATCACTTCCTTCTTCAACATCAACTGCTTTCAATTGTATATTAATATTTTCTCGCACAGCACATAGCTTCCTTACAAAGCATCCCCTTTCCACCTTCTCCTAAAGTTGGCATAAAATTCTCGCACCATTGTTGTGTTTCTTTGGTGTTATTTTCTCCGTTCACAACTTTCTCCACTCCTTAACTCAATCATCGCCCGAATGGGCTCATAAACATCTCCTTCTCCAAATGACGCCTCGTAGTCCATTCCCATTTCTGTATATGGTCCGTATCGCTTTTTGTATCTTGAGAGGCTTCAGAGCTTACAAACCTACTTTCGCCATATTGTGGGTCAGTGGATGTGGAGCCTCGTCTTTTTCTGGTGGCCATGGTTAAAACAGTTTCTGGAGCTTTCAATTTAGTGGCACAAATGTCTCCTACACACTCAACACTAGCAGCGAATACAACACCCCCAAACTTCAACCTTTCTACTCAATACCCACAACCTTCACAATCACTTTTCAGCACCCAAACTACTTCAACTACAATACTCCTCCAAACTACTACTTCCTATGGCTCCAGTAAAAGGATTCAAGAACAAAGAAAGGGATTACCTTTTTATGAGAGCTTCACGCTGTTCTTGTTTCAATGGTTGGCTTGAGGGTATGGAATGGAGCTTTGTTGTTTGGGATAGTGGGGTTTTAGGAATTTAAGAGTTTAAGTTGTGGTCAGTTGAATTTGGAGGATTTATGGGCAAAGTTCGAATTTCGTGGGTTTTGGAGAGGGCGTTAGGTTTTGATATTGGAATTGGGGAAAATCTGATTGTTGGGCGTTTTAAGTTTCTGGATTCCCGCCATGCGCCGCTTTAGCCATGCGCTAATCTTCTGTGCCCTTCGATTTTTCTCGCGCCATGCCACATTCTGGCGCCGCGACTCTAGACTTGGCAAACTTTCGCTTACGCCGCGTTCTGCCCTGGCATGCGCTACCCGCTTTTTCGAATTCTTACTTTTCTTCGCTTTATTTCCTGCACACTCACAAAGACAAACACAAAACCCCAAGACCGTGAGATCGTTTCTTAGACAAAATAAAATTAACTAAAGACCGAAATTAAAATAACAAAATTTGAAAGCTGGGTTGCTTCCCACGAGTAATCGTCTTTAACGCTTTTAGCCTGACGCAAGTTCCTTAACCTTAATAACCTCGGGAGGATTAAGCCCCAACCTATCCATTTCCTCCACATCCGGCGTTTTCTTTTCTTTCTTTTCTTTTGGCATTATCGCAATAGGAGTTCAGAACACTTACCTCCTTTAGTGGCATTTCGCAAACCATGCTTGCTTTCGGGCTCATCGCCGTTGGTTGACTTGTAATGGCCGATACGGGGTTTGATGGTGCTGATTGCAAAGCACCCACTTATTGTGGTGGCTCAACGATGTGTTTAAAAACTTTAAACACCATTTCTTCATTTCCACCCTTAATGTTAGTTCCTCTTTCAACATCAATCAAAGCTCTCCCGTTGCTAGGAATGGCCTCCCAATATGATCGGGATTTCCGCCTTCTTCCATATCGAGGATGAGGATATCTGCAGAAAGAAGAATTCCTACTTTCACAATTACGCCCTCGATCTTGCCTTGGATGCACCACCGTCCCGCTTGGCCAATCGCAGCTTATCGGTTGGTTCGCCTCACCTAACTCCAATCTCTTGAATAATGATAGGGCATTAGATTTATACTTGCCCCTAAATCACATAGCGCTCATTGCAAGTTACCCCCGCCCATCGCGTAGTGTGAAGTCGCCAGATCCTTTACTGGGTGGCAACTTTCAGGATAGCACTACACTCTTCATTAGTGCTACTATCTCATATTCCGCCAGCTTCTTTTTTTTCCCCAAGATTTCTTTCATGAACTTGAAATAGGAAGGCATCTGCTCCAAAGCCTCTATAAAAGGTATGTTGATACGCAGCTCGAATACTTCCAAAAATTTGGAAAATTGTTTATCGACCGCCTTCCTCTGTAATCTCCGGGGAAAGGGATCTTTTCGTATACTCTTTCTCCGGAGTTTTCTATCACCGGGCTAGGCTCAATCACCTTCTCTTTTCTAACTCGATTTCTTCTCAACCATCGGGCCGTGCCGCTTCCAACCGCTTGCCGCTTTCACCGCCTCGCATCGCTTCCTCGATTTACCTCGTGTTACTTCGCAATGCCGGGCTCGATGTTTGCTTGTTTTGCGAGCCGACCCACTTCGAGTTTCGTGTTCCTGAATGAGGATCTAACTTCGCCATGAATCGGTCCGCATTGCAAGTGTTGTCACACCGCCACTGCTCGCTTTTCTTCGAATCGTGCATCAATCGCTGATGTTGTAGGGCCCGAGTGAAGGCGGTTGATTCTGCATCGCTGGTTACGACATCGCCCCTATACCGATTCTGCCGCTCGCATCGGTTCTCACGCCTCGATATTGATTCTCGCTGCCCCGATCTCCTTTCCATGAGAAATTTGGGTGATTCTCCACCCCGATTATAAGTGTTTGAGTAGGGTTGTTCTGCCGCTTCGTAATTGCCTCGCTTGACATTTTGCTCGCCCATCGTATATTGTTGGGATCCGCCAAGGACACCTATCAAATGTATGTGGGCCACCACATATCTCACGCCTTTAGGCATCTCAGACGCATTTATCGACATTGTATGTCTTTGCAACTTTTTGCTAGAAGAGCCACTGGGCATTCAAGGCAAGAATAACATCTATCTCGTGGACTCACCGCTTCTTCTCCCACTAGTCGCCTCTCTTCAAAGGATACATGGTTGTTAGTGGCCATATCTTCTAATAACTCATGAGCGCCGTGGGTCGCTTTTCCTCGCGAATGCTCCACCGCCACGCATCTATGATGGTTCCGTTGTCCGCTTCGCTGTTGTAGAAGATGTGGACCAAGTTCCACAACTCAACGAATGGTGTGGACACTTCCTTCAGATCCTCAAGGATTCTCAAGCTTCATATAGGACTCTCCATCACCGTAGAAGTTGTTCAACTCCTCGCAATTTTGCCGCTTTACACGGGGAAAGAACTTGGCTAGGAATTTCGCCACCGTGCTATGTGAATATCGAATCGGCCGCGTGGAATTCAACCACACTTTTGCTCTATCCTCGAGTGAGAAGGGAAAGAGCCTCAACTGACAAGATCATCGCAACGCCGTTATATTCGAAAGTGGCACATAGCTCCAAGAAATTAGCTATGTGCATACGTGGATCCTCCATGGCATCCGAATTGCACCGCAGCGTACTCATGCTCGTAATCGCCGCTTTATTTCAAATTGTTGCTCCTATCAGGGAGCCTAATGCAAGCCTCGTGCTCCATTCACTTCGCAAGACATAATCTCCCAAACTTCTTTCTCGCCGGATTGGACTCTCCTCCACGCCTATCGGGCGCTTGCCTAGGTATTCCTGGATGGGGTTGATTCTCACCTAACCCTTCTCACATCCCGTTGTTGTTTTGAACGCCGTTCATCTCTAACAAAGTTGCAATCCGATTCTTTCGCTCGCTTGCGTGTTTTCTCAATTTCTGATTGAAGGAACAAGAGTGTCCGCCTCTTCTCCTTCGCATAAACTGACTTCCTGAAATAGATCAAAAACAGACAACAAATCACGGCACCTCGAATTTTCAAAAGAAAAACGTAAAAATTAAAAGAAAAATTAAAACCAAATTAGAAATTAAAAATAGATCACTTTGATATTGAACTATGCCTAATCCCCGGCAACGGCGCCAAAAACTTGATGCGCGTTAAGATGCACACACTCAAACGCAAGTGCACGTTATCGTATCAAGTAGTATAGTCTTAGATAAGACCGAATATCGTCCTCTGAGATTAGGGTTCAAGTACCAACTATCTATTTTCTAGTATCTATTTGGCGAATTGATAATTGATTTGGTTGTTTATAACTACGAATTATAAAAGCTATTCAATTATAAAGGTTTACTTCAGTTGTGATGAGAATAGGGCTTCTATGTATCCTCACTATCCGCTTATGCTACTTGCTAATGCATTACTTATGGTATTCTTCTTTTGGAGAAAGCAGGTTTACGAAATCGTTTTATACTCCCGTTAGGGTTATATAAACACTCAACCCCAGTATCGTTCCTTACCTAACTTTCGCTGATAAGGGTAACTTTATAGGAGGATTAAGAACAAAAACATAGTTGACCGTCACGCACAATGTGCAAAATTAGGGTTGTTAAGTCTCTCATCAACGCTACATACTAATTGAGGTATTTTCATCCCCAATTCAAGAATGTCTACCCAACTTACAACATATTCACAATCCCCCCTTTTCAGAATCTGATTAGAAATCATATAGTGATAATTAGTTGTCAATTAATTACCAAGAATTCAACTCAATTATTGGATAGATCTCTCAATAAGAACAATAACCATAAGCATGCATTAATTTATAACATAAGTTTCAAGAAGTTCAACATGAAAGTTTATAAGAGAATTAGTTCCTAGCCATAAAGATGACAAGAACTAATTCCATGTTCATCATGCAAAACCAAATAAAGTAAAGAAAAGGAAAAGAAATTACTAAACTAAAGGTGTCCAATCTCCAAGAAAAAGTCTTGTGTTGTGCGAAGGGAACCCTAAAAGCGCCTAGTGGTTCTCCTTTATAGCCGCAAACCGCCTCCTCTTTTCCTTCGTGCCCGCCCAAATTCGCCCAAAACCTAATTTTTCGGCGCTGCGCCGCAGACGGCGCGCGAAGTTCGCAATCCGTCGGTGTTTTGGCGCCGCGCTCGCTATCGCTGCTCGAGGCGACGCGCGCCAATCTTCAGAGCTCTGATGTTTAGCGCCGCGCGCTCGCCGGTCTCGAGGGCGCCGCGTTCGATCTTCTCGCACCTTCTTCGAATGACGGCGCGCCCGCTGATCGCAGTGAGGCCGCGCTACCGTCCGATTTTAGCCTTGTTCGCCACTTTCTCTGTTTTCAGCTCTGGCATCTCCTCTTTTGCCTTCTTTTTGCTCCTTTTCCGCCATTTGGCCATTTTAACCACTTTGACTCAAAAGAAAGAAAAACTATCCTAATACGACAATTATATGTGCAAAATGGGACAAAAGACTAACTAAAACTGACTCGAAAGGTGTATATAAAATACACCGATCACCTCCTCGGCGAAATCCACCTGCCAAGTCAAATATGTCGCGCGCAGAGTATCAACCTATAATAGTCAAATACGTCTATCAACGTCTAGACTACTTCGTAGAATATTCTAAGCAGAAGGTTCTTTATTCTACGGAAAATTGGGCAGCACTTCCCACCACAACCACAAGTTCATCAGAATACAGTCCTATGTAAGTACAGTTCAATTCTCTTCTTTTATACCATCCTTCTATAAATCTTAAACTCATTTCTATACTACTACAGTATGTCATCTCTAATTACAATAGAAGGACAAAGATATTTACCTCGATAAGCCCAAAATTATCCAAGATTAAATGTCGATCCTGAGCAACGTTTAGCTCTTATTCTGCACGCTCCGATAGCTCCAAGAAACCCCCATAAGTTTCTAAACAACTTCTACTTAATACTTCAACCAACTATGAAGATTTTCCTTAGAGTTTCGTTTTGTGACTAAAGGATATAGAGTAGTATTTCCGGGCTTTTAGTATAGAGGTAACTTTGGAATATAATAAGGGATTTAGGCTAAGGTATTTTGGAATAAGAACTATACTTGAAGACAATTTTTCTACCAAGGAGGGGTGTTTTGACGAAGGCAACTAAAAAGGGAAGGGAGTTTGGACGAGAACACTACTAGAGGAAGGATTTTTGGAGACTTGGAAATTGTTTTGTGGACGTTAAGTCTTGCACTGTATGGGTATTTATAGAACCTTCAATGGCCAAGATTAAAGCAAGTGGAGGGTGTAGATTATATAGCTTGTGTGAGTGGAGTCTTCCACCAAGTGTCCACCACAATATTGGGACATATGTCCACCACAACATTGGAACATATGTCCACCACAGCAATGAGCCATGTGGCCATCCACATGGCTCACAAAAACCGTCCAATACCTACTCCCACTAACCCAAAGAAAATATCTTGCAAGACTTGACTATTTGACTTGGCCATTAGCCCACAATTTCGTCCAACCAATGCCACCTAAGGGTGACACATGTCGCCCTCCTATTGGTCCAAAATATTTCATCTCTCGGAAAAAATCCGAAATCGGTTAAAATATTAAAAGCGTAAAATTTCCTTCACAAGGTTCGGAATCTTTTCCGTTGGAAGTTCACATTTTCATCCTTAACCTAATTAGGGTTTGTACAAATGTGCGTACGTCCTTACATACATACTCTGAAACTACGGGGTATAACAGTGAGTATACCTTAGAAACATTCGTCCCGAATGTTTCTTCTAGATTCAATCAAATCAGAAACGACATAGCTCCTCACAACTTAAACAATTTGCAAATGTCACACATGGCCACAATACAACACTCAAGCATATATGATAAATAAAACCAGCAAGTAGGAAAGTGAGTTACCTGGAGGTGTGGGGAATAAGTGAGGATACTTCTGCCTCATGTCCTCCTCTGCTTCCCACGTCATCTCCTCTCTGTGCTCGTTCCGCCATAAGACTCGACTAAGCCACATCCTTTGTCCGTAGTCGCTAACTCCGACGATCGAGTATCGCTATGGGAATCTCCTCATACGATAACCTCGGTCACCGACATCGTCAATCGGGTGCACTCTAGATGGATCCCCGATACATCTCCTCAAAGATAGAAACATGAAAACCGGATGCATCGCTTCCAGACGGACGGCAGATCCAACTCATAGCAACCTCGCTTACCTCGCGACAACTGATAAGGCTAAATGTACTGGCCGAAGTTTCCCTTTCTTCCCGAATCTCATCATACCCTTCATGGGTGACTCTTCAGAAAACCCAATCATCAACCTCAAACTCATGCCGACGACGATGATCTCGTGATACGACTTCGCTGACTCGAGCCGCCAATAACCGCCTCCCGGATAAGCTTCACCTTATCCATCGCTCGTCAGACAAGTCCGGTCCCACTAATCGCACTCTCGCCCACATCAAACCAAACTATCGACGATCCGCACTTCCTCTCATACAAGGCCTCATAAGGCGCCATCCAATACCTGAGTGGTAGCTATTATTATACGCAAACTCTACTAGAGGCAAATGATCCTCCCAGCTACCTCAAGTCAATAACACGTGCTCGCAGATATCCTCGTTCGGATAGTACGCTCCGCCGCCCATCTGCTCGAGGATGGAATGCAAGATCGAGGCTCACTGCGCCCCTAATCCCTTATGGAAAGACCTCCAAGTTAGCCGTAAATTGGGCTCTCGTCTGATATGATAGAAATAGGACCCCATGCGCCTCACGATCTCTCTGATGTAAAGTCCGCATAATCTCACAAAAGTCGCCCCGATCGAAGAAAGTGGGCTGATTTCACACCGGCCGACGACGATAACCCGTATAGAATCATGCTTCCTCCGAGCGAGGTAATCCCGTGATAAAGTCCATGTTGATCACCTCCCACTTCCGTGTCGGATCTCTATCGCCCGCAATAATCCACCAGCCTCTAGTGCTCTACCTTCACCGCCGACAACACGGCATCGAGCCACAAACTCGCAACGCCCTCTTCAATCCATCCCACCAATACACGATCCGAGGTCGTGGTACATCTTGGTCGACTCGATGGATAGAGTAACGCGCGCCGCAGGCTTCCTAGAACTCCGGCCAAGTCCCGCAATATCCGGAACACACAACTCGCCAAACCTTAGCACCCCATCAAAGTGCTCAAAAGGACCTTCCTCACGAAGAGTCAGACACGATACCGCGTCAAAATCGGATCCTCAAATCGCCTCTTCACCTCCTGCGATGGAAGACTTCGGAACCTCTCGAACTCGAACCCCACTACTATCGTAATCAATCAATCGGACTCCAAGGCTCGCTAGTCGATGCAACTCGCGACCATGCCCTCCTCTCGCCGCACATCCGATAGACTCCCATCGACCTACGACTAAGGGCATCCGCCACAACATCGCCTTCCCGGTGGTACAGATATCGACATCATAATCCTCGAGTAACTCTAACCACCGCCTCGCCGTGAAGTTCACCTCCTCGCCGAAGATATACAAGGCTCTGTGGTCCGTAAATATCCACACGAACTCCATACAAATAAGGCCTCCGCATCTTCAAGGCGCGAATCACCGCTAACTCCAAATCACGCGGGTAATTTTTCATGCTTCGAGTCACGAGACGCGACGCTATAACCTTACCCCGCCGTGATCAACACACATCCAAGCCCGATGCCCGACGCATCACAATACACCACATAACCGTCGACCTCCGAAGAGTAAGAATCAAGCGCCGCCAATCTCTCCTTCGCAGCCGGAAACCCCGCCACAAGCATCACCATCAAACTTAGCCGCTCGAGTCACCTAGTCAATGGTGCGTAAATAGAAGCAAACTTCTCCACGAACCGCCAATAATAACTCGCAAGGCCCGTAAAGTCGCGCACTGCTGAGTAGAGAGTCTAGGCCAACTCCCGATCGCTTCGATCTTCGCCGATCCACCGAATACCATCGGCCACAATATGCCCGAGAAAAGCCATCAAGCCAACCAAAACTCACATTTGGAAAACTTGGCGCATAATCGCTGGTCTCGAGAACTCTCAAGATAGCCTCAAATGCCCGCATGCTTCCTGCGTTCGAGCGAATAAACCAAGATGTCATCAATGAATACTATCACAAACGATCCAAAATGGCTTGAACACTCGGTTCATCAAGTCCATAAATACCACGAGCATCGTCAAACCGGAAAGACATAACCTCAACTCATAGTGCGCATCGTCCGAATGCAAATTCTGTGGACATCCGCCTCTAACACGCACTGATGATAGCCCGATCGCAGATCAATCTTGAAAACATCTCGCACTTCGCAATCGGTCGAACAAATCATCAATCCCGGGAAGGGGTATTCGTTTAATAGTCACCTTGTTCAATCGTCAGATCAACACACATGCGCAGCTGCCCCGCCCTTCTTCTTCACGAACAATACACGGCTTCCCTGCGAGAAACACTAGGCTCGATGAAGCCCTTTCTCCAAAGAAATCTCTCACCGTCCTTCAACTCTCTCAACTCGGCAGCGCCATTCTCAGATGGCGAATGGAAATAGCCGCAGTGTCCGGCAAAGACATCAATACAAAACTCTATCTCCTCTCGCAGGATACCCGGAGGTCGTCTGAAACACATCCGGGAACTCTCGACTATCGAATCGATCAAAATCTGGTACCGCAGCCTCAGATCAAACACCCGAACGATGGTAGATATACCCTTCGCACCATCTTCCTAGCTTTGAGGTAAGAAATAAACCTACCCTACGCGACATACGTTGTTCCTCCCACTCAATAACCCTCTCAGAAATCGAACCGCACTCACTCTCTCCTCGCAGCCTACATTGGCGTAGCAAGAATCTAACCAATCCATACTCACGATCACGCCAAAATCGGTCATATCCAACTCTATCAAGTCGCCAGGTCCGACGATCGCATAAAGTCACCGGCAAGCCCTATATACCCGCCGAGCTACCACCGAATCACCCATCGCGTAGCTACCTCGAAAGTGGTCTATGGACTCGTGCTCTATCCCTATCCTACTAGCAATACGGGAGATACATAGACAGAGTAGAACCCGATCTATCAAGGCATACACGCCACAACAAGAAACCGATAAAGTACTGGACGACATCCAGCGATGCCTCCCGTCCCGCTTACCGATAGGCATAAATGCGGCTCGAGGACCGCGAACTAGACCCGCCACGACTCTGCGCGACCGCCGTCCTCGAGCACCCCGCCCCGGCGAGTAATCAGAGCGGAAGACCGCGAAAGACCAGTAGCCGACTTACCATCTCAGCGCGCTCGCGCCTGACAGCTCGTGATAGTGACCGCTGCCGCAAGTGTAGCAAACTCCGAGGTAGTATCACAACTCCGAATGGAATCTACCACATCGACACACATGAGGACTCGATCGGTTAGCACCCGCTACCCTCGAAGTCCAAGTCCCGGGCCCCGACCGCCTCAAAAACTCGTCAGCATCAAGATGGTGTAGAGTGCTCGAGCCGGCCGTGGTGCAAATCTAGTCATCACGAGACCGCCCACCCCGAGCTACCAAAAGATCCGCCATCGCCTTCTTCGCCTGATATCTCGCCGACCCGCCTCTACACTCTCACACCTGCATGAGCTCAACGCGGCAATGTCCATGCCCGGCCAAGAGCTACACCCGAGCAAGACTTCGCCAAATAATCATCTAGCCCGTGACGTAGCGGTGAACCCCGCCCTCCATATTCGCTACCAATGGACATATCGAGTCAACGAAGTCGAACTCCACGCCAGACTCCCGAACTGCGGCGCCTCTCTCTCAAAGATCAAAATATGTCCGCGTTTCTCATCTGTGGCGGCAAGAAATGAGTGAGAAATGCCTCGGAGAACTCGCCCCATACCGCTGAGGCGCATGCTCTCCCGGATAGCTCCACGAATCAAACCACCGATCGCGTATCACGCACCGATGCGAACCCAAGACCACCGACTCGGTCTCAAGCCCCGATCACTCATGATCCGTCAGAGTCGCTTGATGAACTCCTCGCGATCATCCTCGATGTTATACCCCGTAGTTCGACCCTACGATGAGAGCGCATTTAAAGCATGTAAGACTTAAAATTTTCAAAGGATGGGTTGACGGATTATTCCGGACGGGTTTTTAGTCAACTTTAAGGCGGGTTATGACTCGGAACATTGAGAGTTCCTAAGTGGTTTAAAGTCCCCAAGATCGTTATACCACCGCCAACAGTAAGAGTATATCCGAGGAAAGTCCCCAAGATCGTTATACCATCCGCCGGGTAAGAGATATCCGGCGGGCGAGTCCCCAAGATCGTTATACCACTGCCCGTGGATTTGTTACCCATGACGCGAGGAATACCTCACGCGAGTCCTTATGGGCTTACGCGGTGAAATAGTCCCACGCGCGGTACAACCTATGCGAGGAATACCTCACGCGGTCCACAGACCTACGCGGTGAAATAGTCCCGCGAGTAGTGGTGTTTATCGACACTACACGCGAGGTACCCGCTTTGATCCTAAGGCCCCTATTTTACGCAAAGATTGTATATATATACTTGTCACTCTCATTGTTAGTAAGGCACAAGAAAAGTATTTTTATTGACTTCCATGACTCCAAATTACTTTCGCACTTATGATATCATTACTATAGTATTTTCCACTTTACATACTGGTACATATCAGTATCGACCCTTCCTGGGGCCGCGCTCATGCCGCAAGTGGTAAGGCAGATTGAGGATCCTCGCTTAGGATCACTACTCCAAAGGTCGAAGCTCCATCCTCCCAAGCTTGTTTATCGTACGGATATTCCCCGACGCCATAGGTATTTTGTACATTCAGTGGTATGGCGGCCCCGTCCCGCCACGCTTGTTATCTTTAGAGGTCCGTGGTCACCTATGTGTTTTTGGCTATAAGAACCAACAGTATTACTATACTTTTGTTTAAGTATGTTTTATGTAAGGCTTTATCTACCGCCGCATGTTTACCCTTTTCTAAGTAATGTGTTATAAATGTTCCACGCTATTCTTCTCGACATATACTGATGGTACCCTGCAGGTACCACCATGGCCCCGGCCGGGTCGTGAAAAAGTGGTATCGTGAGCGCTTAGTCCTCGGAAAGTGTCCACGCACCGTGTTCAGTAGAGTCTTGATTATCGCGTGTCGCGGCACCACATCTATAATCGTGAGGTCAAGGATATTTAGGATCGTTTCCATTCTTTCACTCTAAGATCGCGCAATAGCCGAGTTATAGGTTGAACCTCCTCCGATGTTTTCCTTTATGTATCGCTTATGCCTCCACGCAAGGCAACCGCGCCCGTAGGCGGCAAGACACCGAGGGTGCCGCTAGTGGACGCGGAGAGTCACGAGGGCACAGCCCGGGCCTACCAGAGATGATGTTTAGGCGGCGAGTTCCACGCCGCCGCCAAATTTCGCAGATTTTGAGGCACGGAAGCGCCATCGAGACCGCGGACGAGCCTCCAATCCCACGCCGTGGCCCGAGTACAGAGATTACGGGAATGATTCGTTATCGACCAACATAGTGGCAGGCACGACAGAGCAAAGCGCCAACCCAGAGCCGACAGCTACTTGATTCGGATTTCTTGGTTGTCACCCACCCGAGTTCTATGGTTCGAGATTTGAGGAGGATCCGCAGGAGTTCGTCCGGCATAAATGACCATGCAGTCCTTAGGCATCGTGGATCGAGCCGCTTATACTAGCTTACCGTTACGCTGATATTGCGTTGAACTGCTTGAGTCATGGGTATTGTCGAGGGGTGAGGATGCTCTTCCGGTGATCGAGGAGTTCACAGAGGCGTTCTAGACCACTTCGCCTCCCGAGGTGAGGAGAGCCCGTAGATAGGTTCTTGACCTTGAGACAGACGGGAGGACTATCAGGAGTACACCGAGTTCGACTCCTGCCGAATATGCACACACCATAGTAAATGATACGGCGCATGTGGTTCATCCAGATGTGATGGTTAGACCGATATGATTATCGTGATGCTGGGGTGGCTCTTCACCCGTGGATGGATATTGCCAGATGCAGCGCACGCACGTGGATCGAGGACAGAGAGGCAGGATCGCCAGATTTGGGCCACCAAGAGGCCGTGACAAGCAGGCTCGTGGCGCTGAGGCGGCAATTTCAAGAAGCAGACCAGTCCACCTTCCACCAAAGACAGAGTGCTCCTTCTCGCTTTCCGCAGAGGTCCGATCGCCAGGTTATTCGAGCAGGTCGTGGCTCCGTGACTTCGTGTTTTCGCGAGGCGAGACCAAAGACTAATCGAGACCACCTACCTCTGTGTGTTCGATGCGGTAGGTCTCATCCGGCGAGTGCCGTATGGGTTCGAGAGCATGTTACTCTTGTGGCCAACAGGCCATCCAAGAAGGATTGTCCGCCCCAGGCGGCGGAGCATTACGGTTCACCGACGGTTCCTTTGGATCTTCATCTTCGATGGTTAGACGCCCGAGGCGTGGTACATATGGGCCAAAGAGCCGCCAGAGGTCGTGGTAGGGTTCCAGATTCTAGCGGTCCTCGTAATCGCATATATGCTATGTCCAATCAACAGACCGTGAGGCGCCGCGATGTCGCCACAGTACATTATTGGTTTCTCACGTGATGTATATGCTTTGATAGATCCAGTTCTACCTTGTCCTACATATCTCCTCATATTGCCAAGAGAATAGGGATAGAGCCCGAGTCCATAAGACCTTTTGAGTGGCTACGCCAAGAGTGATTCAGATGGTAGCCGAGCGGGTGTATAAGGCTTGCCTGTGACTATAGATAGTCGCCGACTTCAGCCGACTTGATAGAGTTGGATATGACAGACTTTGATGTGATTATGGGTATGGATGGGCTAGCATCTTGCTATGCCAACGTGGATCGTAGAGAGATTAGTTCGGTTCCGCTTCTGGCGAGCCGCTATCGAGTGGAAGGGAATACCGACGCCGGCGGTTAGTTTATTTCTTACCTCGGCTGGAAGATGGTGCTAAGAGGTATATCTACCATCCGGTTCGTATTCGACATCGAGGTCGAGGTACCGACCTTCACCACCGGCCGTTAGAGAGTTTCGCACGTATTCCCGCACGAAGCTTCCGCATCCTCCCGGCAGGAGATTGAGTTTTGTATTGATTTGGCGCCGGACACTGACCGATATCTATTCCGCCATACGTGATGACACCGCCGAGTTGAAGGAATCAAGGACCACCAAAGATTTGCTTGAAGGCGGCTTTATTAGGCAAGTGTTTCTCCCGGGAGCACCAAGTGTTGTTTGTAAAGAAGAAGGACGGACGCGTATGTGTATTGATTACAGCACTAAACAAGGTAACTATCAAGAATGATATCCTCCCGTGATTGACGATTTGTTTGACCAAGCAGGTGCAAAGTGTTTTTTCAAGATAGACTGCGGTCCGTTATCATCAAAGTGCGAGTTAGAGAGACAGATATCCCAAAGATCGCATTCAGACCCTGTATGGGCACTATGAGTTCAGGTGATGTCTTTCGTTAACCAACGCCCAAAGCAGATTCATGGATTTGATGAATAGGGTGTTCGTGCCATTCTGGATATGTTCGTTATAGTGTTTATTGATGATATCTTGGTGTATTCGCGCAGCGCGAGCATACCGATCATTCGGCGACGGTTTTGAGTCCTCCGAGACCAAAGAATTGTATGCCAAGTTCTCGGCGCGAAGTTCGTTAGCTTCGGGCTTTCTTAGGGCATGTGATCTGAGCCGACGATTCGTTGATACAAACTAAGATCGAGGCGCCAAGACTCGCCTGCACTCCATTACACCGATGGAGGTGCGCAACTTTTTGGGCCTCACGGATATTATCGGACGCTTGTAGAAGTTTGCTTCTATTTCAAGATTTTGACTAAGCCGACTCGTATGCGCTATGTTCCGCGACGGATACTTGTGAGGAAAGTTTCAGTTGCTAAAGGAGAAGTTGACAACCGCCCAGCTTCTTACTCTTCCGCAGGCTTAGATGGATACGTGGTTTATCGCGACGCCGCCGTGTTTGGAGCGCGTCTGACGCAAAGACGGCAGAGTTATAGCTTATGATCTCGACTTAGGAAGCATGAGAAGAACTATCCCACACATGACTTGGAGTTGGCGCAGAATTCATGCCTTCAAGATCCGAGATATTATTTATACGGAGTTCATGTGGACATTTACACGCACCACAAGAGTCTCCAAGACATCTTCACCGAGAGCCGAACTCAGGCGAGACGGTGGTTGGAGCTACTTAAGGATTACGATGTTGATATTCTGCACTCACCCGCGGAAGGCCAATGTAGTTGCAGATGCCCTTAGTTGCAGATCGATGGGTAGTCCGTCTCGATGTTCACCGCAGAAGAGGATATGGTCCGAGAGTTACATCGCCAGCGAGCCTCGGGTTCGCTTGGTTGATTCCGATAGTGACGGAACTCGGTTCGAGAGGTTGCCGAGTCTTCCATCGCCGGCGAGGTGAGGAGGCGACGATGAGGATCCGATTTTGCACGCAGATCAGACGCAGCTCTCCGTATGAGGAGAGCCTATTTGAGGTAGCGCGATGGGGTGCTAAGATTCTGTGGCGGCCAGGTGTTCCCGATGCGGACAGACTTCGCAACAGATTCTCGGGAGGCACACAAAGGCTCGTTATTCTATTCATCCGGTCGACTAAGATGTATCATGACCTCGGATGCGTGTAGACGCGGATGGCCTAAAGAGAACATCATGAGTTCGTGCACAGTGCGAATTGTCGCAGAGTTAAGATTGAGCACCGTGCTCGCTGGTCATTGCGAGCCATTGATATTCCGACTTGGAAGTGGGAGGTGATAAATATGGATTTTATTACGGGCTACCTACCACTCGTAGGAAGCATGATTCCATTTGGGTGATTACGACAGTCGACGAAAATCACCATTTTCTTCCGGCCGAACGACGCTTCACCGAGGACTATGCTATATTATATATTAAAGAGATTGTGAGACTGCACGGAGTCCCGGTGTCGATTATATCAGATAGAGGAGCCCAATTCTCGACTAACTTCTGGAGGTCTTTTCAGAAGGGATTAGGGACACAGTGAGTCTCAAGATCGCTGCTTCACCTCGTGATCGACGGACAGCCGAGCGCACTATCCGACACTCGAGGATATGCCGGGCTTGTGTTATTGATTTCGTGGTAGCCGAGGATCATTTGTCTCTTGTGGAGTTTGCTTACAACAAATGCCTACCATTCCAAAGATTCGATGGCGCCTTACGAGGCCTTATACGGGAGGAAGTGCAGTCACCGATAGCTGGTTCGAGTGGGAAGTTCGCTTAGTAGGGCCGCACTTAGTTCACAGAAGTGGATAAGGTGAAGCTTATCCAGAGCGGTTGTTGGCTCGAGTCGGCAGAAGTCGATGCAGATCATCGGCGCGACACTTGGAATTTGAGATAGATGATTGGGTTTTTCTAAAGGTATCTCCACGGCGGCGCGTGATGAGATTTGGAAAGAAGGAAGCTTAGCCCAAGATACATCGGGTCGTGACGGATTGTCCGTAGGTAGGCGTGGTTGCCTATGAGTTAGATCTGTCGTCCGATTTGGAGGCGGTACATCCAGCCTTCCATGTGTCCATGTTGCGGAAATGTATTGGAGATCCATCTAGAGTGCACCCGCTCATGATATCCATGACAGAGGAGTTATCGTGATGAGAGTCCCATAGCGATACTCGATCGTCGAGTTAGACGACTTCTGACGAAAGACGTGGCTTCCGTCAAGGTCTATGGCGGAACGAGAAGGGAGGAAATGACGTGGGAAGCAGAGGATGACATGATGAAGAAGTACTTCACCTATTTCCTATACCTCCGTGTAACCCACTTTCCCCGCTTGTTAGTTTTGACTTGGCATTTACGCTTCAAGATGTGGCTCGCGAGCTTCCTTATTTGCAAAATGATAGTTAAGAGGGTCTATGTCGATGTTGTGATTTGAGTAAGTTTAGAAGGAACATTCGACGAATGTTTCTAAGAGGGAGAATGTTATACCGTAGTTCGACCTACGATGAGAGCGCATTTAAAGCATGTAAGACTTAAAATTTTCAAAGGATGGGTTGACGGATTATTCCGGACGGGTTTTTAGTCAACTTTAAGGCGGGTTATGACCCGGAACATTGAGAGTTCCTAAGTGGTTTAAAGTCCCCAAGATCGTTATACCAGCTGCTTCAATGTAAGAGTATATCTGAGGGGAAAGTCCCCAAGATCGTTATACCATCTGCTTCGGGGTAAGAGTATATCTGAGGGGTGAGTCCCCAAGATCGTTATACCACCTGTTCCGTGGATTTGCTACCCATGATGCGAGGAATACCTCATGCGAGTCCTTATGGGCTTATGCGGGTGAAATAGTCCCACGCGCGCGGCAAACTTATGCGAGGAATACCTCACGCGGTCCACAGGACCTACGCGGTGAAATAGTCCAAGGAGTAGGGTGCTTATCGATACTACTGCGAGGTACCCCGCTTTGATCCTAAGGCCCCTATTTTACGCAGATTGTATATATATACTTGTCACCTCATTGTTAGTAAGGCACAAGAAAAGTATTTTTATTGACTTCCATGACTCAAATTACTTTCGGACTTACGATATCATTACTATAGTATTTTCCACTTTACATACTGGTACATATCATGTATCGACCCTTCCTGGCCGCTCACGCCGCAGGCAGTGGTAAGCGATTGAGGATCCTCGTTCTGGATCACTACTCCAAAGGTCGAAGCTCCATCCTCCTAAGCTTGTTTATCAGTACGGATATTCCCCGATGCTATAGGTATTTTGTACATTCAGGTGGTATGGGCCCTGTCCCGCCACGCTGTTATCTTTTAGAGGTGCATGGTCACCTATGTGTTTTGGGCTATAAGAACCAGTTGTATTACTATACTTTTGTTTAAGTATGTTTTATAGAAAGCGACTTTTATCTGACCAAGAATGTTTACCCTTTCTAAGTAATGTGTTATGTATGTTCCACGCTATTCTCTCGACATATACCGACAGGTACCCTGCAGGGTACGGCCATGGCCCCGAGGCTGGTCGTGAAACTCGTGCCTCGACCGTAGAACTCGCGCGGCTACAACTCGTAAAATCCCGTAGTCTCAAGTCGTCCGATCTAGATGTACTACGGTGCTCATCGAACTTCGCTGGCCCACCTATCTCGTGTTCGCCACAATCCTGGCGAGTAACTGGGCCATCTCTATGTAACCCATCTCCTCTGCTCTAGGCCGTGGATCGAGGCGCAGTATCGCAGCTCGCCGGGCCGCGGCGTCGTGGAACTCGCCCCGAGGTATCGCCTGTATAGATCCGGGCTCGCTCGTGGGCCTCGTGTCCTACTAGCGCCTCCTGCCGCTTTGCCTTCTCGCCGGTTGCTGCGCGAGGCATAATCGTGCAGTAAAAGAAATACGTTAGAGGGTCCAACTTATAACACGCCTCTAAGGCACGATCTCAGAGTGAGAAGAATGGAAACCAATCCTAAATATCCTATAGCCTCTCGATTATTGGTGTGGTGCACAACACACCGATAATCAAGACTTACTAGATACGGTGCAGACACTTTCCGAGGATTAATCGCTTCGATACCACTTTTGTCACGACCAACCGGGCGTGGATCGTGCCTTACCCGGGCACCTAAGTAGACATACATCAGAGTAACCAGCGGAATATAAAACAAGACATGAAACAATTATGAAATGAGGAACAGTTTATCCAAGAAAAGATAGCCTTCCGGCATGTATATATACATCAAGAGTGAACAGTTACATCCCAACTTTACAACAGGACTACAGACCTCTAGGAATGTAAACAACTATGGCGACAGTGGCCCCGCCATACCCTGAATGTACAAAATATCTACAACACAGGAGAGCCATACCAAAAGTCGAGCCTCCGAGAAATGGGCTCACGACACTGCAGTAAGGATCCTAAGAACGAGGATCTACCACCGCTTCCTTACCGCGCAGATGAACGCAGCCTCAAGCGAGGTCAAGATAACAAGTACCAAGTATGTGAAATCAGTAGCATCAAATGAAATCAAAGCATTTTAAAACCACTTACAAATACAACCAATTTAACCGCATAGTGCGGCCAAAGATAAACAAGAGCAAAATAGATATAATGTAATCGGTCTTTTCTAGGCCGCTAATGATCGAAGCAAGGCCAATCGCCCATAGTATCATTATGCGTGCCTAATCCCGAACTCCCGCACCGCATAGGTCACACGCACCGCATGAGGTATTCTCGCATCGGGGTAGCTAACTGCGGCAGATCCTCCCGACCCCAAGTCGCGTAGTCCTGTGGACCGCATAGGCCATATAGACCCGTATCGGCGTAACACACCCGGAGTGATCAATCCTGGAACTCCCGCAGCTCCGCATAGGTCACACAGACCCACATGAGGTATTCCTCGCATCGAGGGTGGCAAGTCCTCGGCATCATAACAAGTCAGGGGGGTATGTGGTATAATAGCAGTACAACGGACTTATCGTTTAACAACGTAAGCACAACAAGAATAACCCCCTTACACAAACATCACAAGACACTAACACACGTAGCATCATAACATGTTTACTTATCAAACCATCTTACTACATTTTTCAGAAATCAATACAAGACTTTCATAAACAAATAAGTAAACCGTTCCTTTTATCTTTCTTATGTCGTTATACCTAACTTCCCATAAAGCTAGTATAACTCTTAAGCTTTTTTAAAACCAAGCATTACTCTTCTTTCAAAAATGATTCATAACTCTTTTGAAATATTTCAAGATTCTTATCATTTAAAACTCAAGTCAAAAGACATCAGAGTAAAACCAATTTTAGTTAACACACGTACGTCTACCGTACTATATATATATTTTAAAAATATCATGCTCAAGAGGATAGGAAGAATCACATACCTCCTCGGCGAAATCCACCTGCCAAGTTGAATATGTCGCGCGCAGAGTATCAACCTATAATAGTCAAATACGTCTATCAACGTCTAGACTACTTCGTAGAATATTCTAAGCAGAAGGTTCTTTATTCTACGGAAAATTGGCAAGACTTCCTACACCACAAACTACACAAGTCTCATCAGAATACAACCTATGTAAGTACAGTTCAATTCTCTTCTTTTATACCATCCTTCTATAAATCTTAAACTCATTTCTATACTACTACAGTATGTCATCTCTAATTACAATAGAAGAACAAAGATATTTACCTCGATAAGCCCAAAATTATCCAAGATTAAATGTCGATCCTGAGCAACGTTTAGCTCCTATTCCGCACGCTCCGATAGCTCCAAGAAACCCCCAGAAGTTTCTAAACAACTTCTACTTAATACTTCAACCAACTATGAAGATTTTCCTTAAGGGTTCGTTTTGTGACTAAAGGATATAGAGTAGTATTTCCGGGCTTTTAGTATAGAGGTAACTTTGGAATATAATAAGGGATTTAGGCTAAGGTATTTTGGAATAGTAACTATACTTGAAGACAATTTTTCTACCAAGGGAGGGGGGTGTTTCAGACGAAGGCAACTAAAAAGGGGGGGGGGGGGGGGGAAGGGAGTTTGGACGAGAACACTACTAGAGGGGAGGATTTTTGGAGACTTGGAAATTGTTTTGTGGATGAAGAAGTCTTGCACTATAGGGGGGTATTTATAGAACCTTGATGGCGGATTAAAGCAAGTGGAGGGTGTAGATTAGATAGCTTGTGTGAGTGGAGTCTTCCACCAAGTGTCCACCACAATATTGGGACATATGTCCACCACAACATTGGAACATATGTCCACCACAATAATGAGCCATGTGGCCATCCACATGGCTCACAAAAACCGTCCAATACCTACTCCCACTAACCCAAAGAAAATATCTTGCAAGACTTGACTATTTGACTTGGCCACTAGCCCACAATTTCGTCCAACCAATGCCACCTAAGGGTGACACATGTCGCCCTCCTATTGGTCCAAAATATTTCATCTCTCGGAAAAAATCTGAAATCGGTTAAAATATTAAAGCGTAAAATTTCCTTCACAAGGTTCGGAATCTTTTCCGTTGGAAGTTCACATTTTCATCCTTAACCTAATTAGGGTTTGTACAAATGTACGTGCGTCCTCACATACATACTCTGGAACTACGGGGTATAACAGTGAGTATACATACTCACGTCATGGGAGCTACTCCATGAAATATATATGATGTCCCGGGATTTGAACCCAAAATGAATAATGTAATTTTGCCGGCCCTTTAGCGAGGGACGCGGCCAAATATCAAGAAATGTACACATATAGCTATCACAAGCAACTATGTACAATTTAAATCATCTCCGACTCTCATTAGCACAATTAGAATGAACTATCACTTTAGACAAACCTAGGTACCAACATCTCGTGTACCATACACAAATAATGAACTTCATTTTAGACAAACCTAGACACTATCACATCTTTCCTTTTAGACAACCAAGACATTACCATGCCTTCCTTTCTAAAATAAACCAAGACAATATCATGCCTTCCTTTCTAAAATAAACCAAGACAATACCATGCCTTCCTTTCTATAATAAACCAAGACAATACCATTTCAAGATATAACAATCTTTTATTTTAGAAACCCAAAGTACTATCAAGAGAATAGAGCAATCTTTCATTTTAGAAACCCCAAGTACTATCAATGAAGTAGTTAGAACAACTTTCTTTTTGGAACTCAAAGTACTATTAAGAGAATGGATATAACACCTCCATTTTATAAAACCCAAAGTATTATCAAAAGAATGGATATAACAACTTCCATTTTATAAAACCCCAAGGTACTATCAAGAGAATGGATATAACAACTTTCATTTTATAAAATTCAAAGTACCATCAAGGAAGTATATAGAACAACTTCTATTTTAGAAAATCCAAAGTACTATCAAGGAAGTATATAGAACAACTTCTATTTTAGGAAATTCAAAGTACTATCAATGATACATCATTAAGGAGTAGGATCCACTCACTTTATAACAAGGAATCATGCTAGAAGAAGAAATGATAGTTCACATACCTCTTCGGCTTAATCCACACGCTAAGTAGAAAATGTCACACGTAGTACTTCAACCTAAAATGACAATAGCACTTCTATCAACGTCATGCTTTCTAAGGTAGATTAATACCAAGTAAAGGTCCTCTAACTCTACAAAAATTTGGGCAGCACCTCCCCCGTTTATACGTACTTTTCCACCTTTTCCAAGGCCCAAATTCAACAACAACCAAGCCACAATTAAGGCACAATCAAAACAGCAACCAAAGGGGATCACACGCCTACTTGACGTGTAAAATTCAGCCTCTTAATCTACCAAAACAGCCCACAAAAATAGTCCACAATTCTATCAACGATAAGGGTAAAATGTGAAGCATTTTAACACCTTTTTATACCCTTAATCTCTTAGGACTTTCATTAGCAATTACCACATTGATCATGCATGTTGGTGGCTGAATTTTCAGAATTCCAACGCCACAAAACAGTCCATAAAAACTGCATAACAACGTCCAACAATTTTATAGATTCCACAGCCAACAACTACAATCCGATAACTCTTTCCTTAATCCTTTTTTATTCCAATTCAAGTTCAAAAACTTCTATATAAGTTATATCAACTTATTAACAACAATATTAATCCATTATAACATGCAATAGGTGAAGATAACAACAACACAACCAATGAAATCCAAGGGAACCCGAAACTGCCCCTCTCGGCCAAAGCTTTCTAAATGGCCCAAATACTTTTTATCCTTCATTCTTTTTAGCACAAGCTCATCTATACAGTATAACAACAAGTAATATCCAATTACTTCAAGAGAAGGAAGACCTTTTACCTTATTTTGTGCCCAAAAAACGTCCCAAACAGTCCGCACTATAATGACCCGCAATTTTCGTTTTGCTCCACTTCTTCAAGATCCAATCACTCCCATGTATCCACTATAACCTTATAACCAACTTCCCTTCACGTTTTACCTCCAAAAAGTCGACGAACAAGATAGGGTTTCACCCCAAACTTTCGGCCAAACCGTGACAAGTCTTGAAGAATATTAATCTAGGCTTAGCACTTTGTTTAAGGGCTTAATCTTGGAGAAAGAAACTAATCAACCTTGTTGTTCTTGGCTAGGGGTTCTCGAAAAATAGGGAGCTTAAGGGAGAAGATAAGAGCTATATGGATGCAAGTGTATAATAATCCAAGTCTCGCAAGACTTGGATATTTATTCTAAGTGTAAAGTCAAGTGTATGGACAAGTGGAGTGGGACCCACTTGTCCTCCTCTTCTCAAAATATCTAAAGTGTGGTCATCTTGCAAGACAAGTGGAGGGGTGACACGTGCCACCCTCCGATTGGTCCAAAATATTATAATTTTCGAACCCCCCCCCCCCCCAATTGTGAAATTTTCGGCGGGCCCCATATTATCAATTCAAATACTTCATAATCTAATACTAAATCCATAAATTCAATTAGAAGTATTAAACTCCAAGTTAATAATTTTTCCGTCGTCACATTTTTTCGAAATTTTCCTTGAGAAAATGTAATTATCCTTTCCTTTCGACCTTCAAATCTTGACTCCTTAATCACGTTCTCTAATCAATGTCATGGAATTACGGGGTGTAACACACCCATCCAACAGTTCCTCACTATGTGTGCCGTCTCCGTAAGTCACTATATGGCCTGAAACAGGCCCCCCGTGCGTGGTATGATCGCTTTGCCAGGTATATCTTGCAGATTGGGTTTGTATAAAGCAAGAGTGATACATCACTCTTCATTTTTCATCGAGGTAGTAGTACTGCTTACTTATTACTTTACGTGGATGATATTGTTCTCCGACGGATTGAAAAATGAGATTATTGTCTTGCTTAAGTCCGAATTTGCAATGACTGATTTGGGAAAGCTGAGTTACTTTTTGGGGATATCAGTGACCAGGTCTGTTAATCACATGTTCTTGTGTCAGCGTAAGTATGCAGAGGAGAATAAAAATGGAGGAAAAACCCATAATTTTTTTTTATGTTTTGGTGACATCCTCGTCATTTGACAGTTCAATTAACTGAGGTTAATGGAAGTGTGAGAATTGTGTAATCGCGTCAAACTAGAGGCATGTCTTAGATACTTCTCTAATTAATTTGTATAATTCCACAGGGAGGTCAAGTAATTCACCCTAATATTCTTTTCCCTTTTTCTGGTAAGTAATAAGACTAAATACACAGGAGTTCTTGTTTTTCCAACAGTTACAGATCAGGTTTTGAGAAGTGGGTTCAACCAGGATAACCAAAAAATTAGAATTACGAGCTTGAGGCACAATGACAAGATTGTCTACCTAGGATAGCTGCCAACTTATTTCTGAGATAAAAATCTCAACTCTGTTGCTTAAGTTTAGGGTATCACACAAAAGTGGCCCCTCACAAAAGCTGGAGCACTAATAGTTTCCCAAGTTTTCACAATCGGTGCATATTTAGTCCAACCCAATGGTCCAATGGTATAAGTGTACATCTAACATAACAAATCACGTGCAATAAAAGCTCATCCATACACAATATACTCAAAACTTCCTGAAGCTTCGGAGCTTTATTTACATTGAAAGGGCATCATTTCTCCTTTCTTCAGCTGAAATTCATTCGTTGCTCACAAACTTCTCCATTGGGTCTGCCAGTCTCGTAGCTTGGGTTCGAGTGTAATTCGCTATTGAAGAGAAACAATCGGGTCATGTTTATAATCTAGAAACTTCAGGACCACATGTGCATGGCCTTTGAAAACTTGGAGGACAACTAGTCCTCCTTATTCTAGGGACTATTTGAGTGAAGAGTACTGAAGACGCAAACTTAAGGGACATTTTGTTTTACCTCTTCTCTAATCTGTTCCGTTAGATATAGACGGTATCCATTAGTTTTGATTAAATTATACAGTATAGCACTTCTGAAAAGTTGGAGGATTGTTGGTGCTTCACCGCTTATACATTATGGACCATTTTGGGTGAAACCCCAAACTTTAGAGACTATTTTGGTTTTTTCCCTCTCTTTGAGCTTCATGGAAAACTAAAAAAGAAAAGGGATCCTTTGGCATAATTCCTAGATATAGTGCTACTGCAGCTGCTTGATTTTCACACCTTCCGAAAGAAAAGCATGCAGACTGCAGTAGAGCCATATTTTTACACGCTGGCCCTGTGGTCTGAGTTGACTAGCTAGATTGGGGACCCACCAGTGCAACTTATAACTGACCTTGATGGACGATGGTCCTACACCCAGCTATACAACTGCATTATGTTTACAAGCAAACAATGGCAACTCTTGTTGCAACTAGATCACAAGGTGAAGCCATGTCCTGTGCTCAACCTTACAAGTGGCTCATATGTTACGTGCTCAAAAGAGAATGCCTGAACTGCTACTTTCTTTGACACCATACATTAAGCCTCAAGACCACAAACAGATCTGTTGCACTTGTGGTTTCACAACACAAAATTGCAGCTTATATGGTGCTTCTGTCACTACCAAACTTTATACATGTTGTACAAGGATGCAGAGCTCAACCTTCAAAGTCTTCTTTCTTTGGTCTGACAATAAATAGTACTACGCCTCAGTCCCAAACAAGTTGGGTCGGCTATATGAATCCACATTGACCATGTTTCTCTATTTAAGCTCAATATTTTTTTATGACAAGGGAACCCGCAGCCGCTACTCTTCGGGCAGGGTAAACCTCGCTCCTGTACAATAGCCCGCAAACCATACAAAAAAGATAACCCGCACTAGGCAAGCTCCGTGCGATGAGCTCGACCCAGAAGGCAAATCCCTTGTTGTCGTCGGCAGGGCATTTTGAACCTGAAACCTCCATTATGGAAGCCCCAAGCTCAACCAACTGAGCCACCCTTATGGAAGCCCCAAGCTCAATTAATGTCATCATCATATACCAAATTAAAATAAAAGTGATAAATAAGTTAAATTTATATAAATAATAGTGATAATGATAATAATATCAAAAGTCCTCTATATTTTTATTGGCATATAAATCTATGATAAGTTCAAAACTAAGTTGTGAGGACACGACATGAGTGTGAGTGTGGGATCCGGTCAATCGATTTTGGGTACTTTGACCAATATCGATCGAGAAATCCGAGAAAAATACAATGCTTTCTGAAATCAAAATAAAAGTCGGGGTGAAAATCATAATTTAGACATGTTTTTATCGTTAAAACATATTTGTATTAAAAAAATCTGCAACCAAAAGGTGCTTTAAAGATATTTGCTAATCAACATCACTGCTGAATGTGCAATGCATTCAAGAAGTCTATCATAGCCTCTATATTATTTGCAATAGCCATGTTACACCAAAAAAACAGTAAGGAGATGCATTTGTACTTGATAATAATTACAAATTTAAACTAGCTCTCTAAAATTCGTACATTCCTTCCCTTCCAAATAGTCCAACATAATTTAGGCATATTTTTATTACTCCATTTTTAGATATTTGAATTATTTTTAGCCAAATCCCGCACTCGTATCCCGAGTCCGAGCATCTTAGGTTCAAAATACTCCTAGAAAAACATTAGTTCAAAATAACATTCCCAACTAGTAGGTATCACTTAAATGGATCTTTTCTTCCATTAGTGTCACTCTTTAGCTAAGCCTACATTAATTCAAAGAAATTGTAGGTCTTTCAATACAACATCCTTCCATGTGGTTTTAAGTCTATCTCGTCGCATTTTAACATCTTCACTCACCATACATTCACACCTAAGAACCGCGTCTGTAGATCGATGCAGGACATGACCAAACCATCTCAGGCGACGTTCCCTTATTTATCCTCGATGTGTGTTTGCCCCTTCTGGCCAATATGGTCATTTTTAATCTTATCTAATTACTAGTGACAACATATCCATCTTAGCGTCTGCATCTCTACAACACTTATCTTGTGGATATGTTGAACTTTCACAGCCCAACATGCAGTACCATATAAGTAGAACTTACTTTTTACACATAACATTTCACCCCGGTGAGGGGTTTGACACAAATTGGAAACAAGATAAGCAATGCTACATTTCTTCAGAATTTACAGCATATCTAGTGTCAGATGTTTAGCAGACAAAACTTTAGCAACTGATTCAGCAAAACAATTTATGTGTTAAACCAACCGTTGTGCCAAATAAGACAGCACTAGACAAGATGATTCTGGGAGAAGACAAAAACTAATTTGAAAGAAACTTGGTACCATATAAAACAACAACAGAGTTGATAACAAGAAATAATCCAGAAGAGATGCAAGAAGAAGGACGCCAATGCATGTGTCCTTCACTGCAATTGTCACCAAACAGTTGCCAAATGATAGCAAATCATTTTGATGGACAAGAAAAGACACTAGAGTAAAGAATAAATACATTACTAACCGGGAGGCAACTTTTGATGCCCTAGTCCCAGAAACAGCTTCTCCTATTTTCCTGATCAATTCATTTGAGGAGTCCTTGTTTTGCACGATATGATGCTAAGTTTCCAGCCACCAAGCAGTATACTGGTTCTTTCTATCACTAAATGCATTACATACCTTCAAATTTAAGATATAAGAAAATGTAAGCAGAACTTTCAAGGCTTGTATAGAGACAGAGACCAAGTACGAAAAGAAACAGGAAACAATTGAGGGCTCTAAACTCAAGACATTCCAGGCACTTGAGTTTAGTAGCTCATACTGGTAGACATTGTCAGAACTGTCTTCTAAGAACACATGGACTAATTGGTCTCACGACTCTACAACTCACACTAAACTTAGAAGCTTTTGGTCTATTGATGCTACACACCTTTTGAGGATATTCCTGAATATGACAAATCAAACATTTAATGTCGGAATACTAAACAATTATTAGTCTTAATTTTAATGCAAAAAAAGATGTCGTATTGCTTAGTCTATTTAAACTAGGGCTGGCCAGTGGGCCGGGCCGACCCGACCCCGTCCCGGTCCCGACCCCGACACGACACCGGTATTAAAAAAAAAAAAAAAGCTCGAACCGGGAGCGAGTATGGTCCCGCAGTGCCCGACCCACAGCCCGACTCCCGCCCGACCCGCCCCAAATCCGCCTGGATTCGACCCTGTGCACAAAATAGCCGTTGTCCAACGCCATTTTACATTTAGTCATTGACAACGCCATTTTAGGCCTCACTCCCCAACCCCTACCCCCTTTATATTTATTTTTAACCCTATAAATACCTCATTCCTCTTCTTATTATTTTCACAAATCTTTCTACTCTCTAATCTCTCAATCAATCTCTAATTCTATACAACATTGTCTACATATTCAATCTATTTATTAATTTGAGAATCGAGAAGTTGGCAACTAGCTTGAGGATTATCTATCGAGCAAAGTTTCAATTTTCAACCTCTCGATTACACGTCGACTTACGTCGCTTTGGTACATTCGTTCTCTCATTAAATTATTATTTTGTCTTTATTTCATTTAGCACATTTAATTTCATTATCTTTAACTATTTATTAGCATAATTAAAATGAAAGGACTAAGAGGCGTGTTGGGTAAGTGGTCGCCTCTTCTAAGGGTGGTAACAAGGGCAAGTGGTACTTCTTCTAGTATTCTGCTCCAGATTATTCCTAGACAAGATGATTTTATAGATCTGAAATGTTTCTGAAATACCATATGATCTTGACACAAATGATTATCCCGAAATTGAAGAAGATTTTAATTTAGATGACACTCTAGTTGATGATACACCTATTAATGAAGATGATGATACACCCACTAGTGAAATGCCTCCTATCCCCTACTATGAGGCGAGGTCCCAAGAAACGACCATTAAAACCATTGTATGGAAATATTTTGATAGGGACGTAGCTAATCAAGTAGTTGTATGTAAAACTTGTAAAAATGTTTATTCTTTTAAAATGGATGCGTCACGTGGGACGGGGTTTAGGAAGACACTGTTGCAAAACACAAAGTCTTGCATGCCCAATACGATTGAAAAATCGTGAGCAAACGTCCTCTCAATCGGGACAAGGTTCACATACTATCGTCTGAGAAAGTGCAGGTCAAATTAACCCTATGACGGAGTCAGAGTTCTAAATATGATAAACATAAAGATAGGAAGCCTAGCAAAATTAGTCTTTGTGGAGGGTTTGCCTTTTTCATTTCTGAATCTCCGGTTTTATTCATTATATTAGAGATATGTATAATCCTGCTTATAAAGGTTTTCCTAGATCAATTGTTAAAAGAGATGTATTTAAATTTGCATGAATATCAAGATTTACGTTATGCATTATATCATTTAAATTGCAAAGTTGCTTTAACTTCGATATAGTCGTAGTACTAACTACCATGATTATTTAACGAGAATTGTCATTGGATAGATTATAAATGGTCTATGCAAAACGTATTTTAACATATAGATATATAGATAGTAGGCACATTGGTGAGTTTATTTCGTAAAATATTTATTCAATGCGATTATTACGGAATAACCGATAAAGTTATGAGTATTACATTAGATAATGATCTTCTAACAATTTCGCTATTAGTATTTTAAGAAATGTTTTAACTCAGTCTTTTCCAAAACATTTTCATATCAAATGTATGCCATATTTATAACTTAGTTAAAGGATGGTCTTTCACTTTTTCAAGATATTCTTGAAAAATACAATTTGCTATACACTTTATTTTTAAAAATAATAGAATTCAACAAAGAAAAGAATATAAAAACTTGCCACGATTGTGGACTATCTTCTGAAAAATTCAGAAGTACCAACTAGGTGGAATTCTTTATATGACCAACTAGTTGTTGCTTATGACTATAGAAAACCTATTACTTTATTTTTAACACCCATAATCAAAATCCAAATGATATGATTGTGGATCTTGATTGGGAGAAAATTAGAGAACTTATTGTATTTTTAGAAAATTTTCAACGAGCAACAAAAGAATTTTCTACTTTATATTATCCTACTATTTCAACTATGTTGTTTTATATAGCTATAATATTTTTACTTAACGAATATATGGAAAAACTCGCTTATCTGCGGTATTAAAAAATGTTTATGAAATTAAAAATATTTTATTCCTATTCCCTATTTATATTATTGGTGATGTATTAAACCCGACTATTAAAGTAGAGGGTTGTAAAAGTCTTATTGAAAATATATATAATCAGATGGACGCATTTACCACCTCCAACTCCCAAAAATTTAAATGTTGAACCACCTATGAACTAACGCTAGAAGAAGTGTTGAATAGCGTAGAAGATGAATGCAAAAAGTATATCCAGATTACCAGCGAAAGTGCTAGTAACCAACCGACTTTTGTATCATCTTCTTCTTCAACACAACCTAAAAAGACAAGCGGTTTACGTGGCTAGGCCTAATATTAATTCTATTGAAAGCCTCGTAAATAAAATGTGCGGTGGTAGCATGCTAACCAAATTAGTGAGTTCGATGTTTTTGTTTTGCAGGTAATTTACCTTACCAAGCGATTATCAACGGAAGAAATGAAGACTTCACGAAATATCGAGCGAATGAGAAGACATTTCCACACTTTCAATGATGGCACGAGATATTTTGAACATTGGCGTCATCGCTTCGAAGCGTTTTTTCGCAGCAGATTTCAAATAGAGAGCACGCACACTCATTAGCCGCAGACTGAGATGGCGGTTATTCGAGATTGGATACGAGCGAGCGGGCGAGGCGCCAACCAGAGATTAACGAAGAAGATGGCGACAACTACAACGACATTTTATCTCAAGGCATGAGTAGCGGCGTGGAACAATTTGATCAAGATATACCAATTCCAACCAAGAACCACAAGAAATTATAAAGAAATTAGAAAAATATTTTCAAATTGGTAATTTATTTCATTGCAATTTTTAAATTTTTCTATGTCTTTCACTCTTTTGCAATTTTTTTCAACAACAGTACACTACAATGTAATTTTGAATCTTGTATATTTGATATTTCAATGAAATTAATAATATAAAAGGCACAAAAACAGCATTGGGATGTTTTTTTTACACTATTCTTGTCTTTGTTTAATTATTTAGTTTATAACTTTATACTTTATACTTTATAATTTATACTTTATAAATATATTATATATATGAGTATAATACTATAATACTATAATTATAAATTATAATACTATAAGTCTATAATATTATAGTATATGTATATGACATTATGACTATATGACAAGTATATGTTAATGTTACTTTGTTAGTACTTAGTAATTTATTATTTTTAATTTAGTGAAAAAATTAAAAAAAAAAAAAAAAAAAAAACCGCCAACCCGTCCCGTCCCGACTTCTACCCAACGATCGGATCGACGGGACGGACATGGTATGGTCCCGCCCGACCGACCTCCAGCCCGCCCAGCTCGACCCGCCGTGTCTCCGCCCCGACCCCGCCCCGACCCCGCCAAACCCGACCCCGGTGGGCCCGTCCCGGCCCACTGGCCAGCCTTGATTTAAACTGTCTTCAAAACTCCTTTATGTAAAAGCTTAAGCTGTTGGTCATAATAGATATTTTCTTTTCCAGCTGTTGGCTGGAACAGATAGTTTCTTTTTTCACTGGGAACTTTTGAAGGCTAAATATCTTGAGAGCCAAGAAATGTGAATAATAATCGTGACAGATACTCTTTCCGAGGGCCTTCTCTTGGATGTTATATTTCTTAGAACTATTCTCCCTCATCTAAGAGGTCAGTTGTTGACAGATGCACGCAAGTACAGGAAATATCAAACAGCATCCTCAAACAATTACAGACATCTTCTGTGCAAAAAGTCAGGCTTGTTCAAAACAATAAGTGTAGTCAAAGGTTTTCTAAATCTATAAAATCCCATCCTGAATATTACCTGATCATTTGACTTTTTGAACTCTTGTTGGGCCCCTGCCAGCTTCAAATTAAAAACAGATAGGAATTTTTCCTTCTACTTTTCACATGCTGTTGTCAATTACCGATAATTTGTACATCTGGACAATTTTAACCTAGTGTCAGAATTTTCATCAACAGAATCTTTTGCCAGTGAATTTGACATTAAGTTGGATGGATCGTCAGAGTTGATCAATTACATGCTTTCTTCCTTAACTCTGTCTTCCCTGAGTAGAGCACCTTTATCGCCTTCTCCAGCATCTTCCATGTTGGATACTTCATCTCTCGCGCTTCGAGGTGCACATTCAGGCTTTTGCGAACTGTCAGAACTGAGTGGAAGTACCTCAGAAAGATTATGTGAAATATGGATGTTTAACAAAGGATCCAATCGGAAATCTTCGGAATGGTCTTCTGCTAAGATACGGCTTGGGAATAATTTTGATTAATTATAGCAATGCCCGCCAGTGCATTCAAAGCAACAACCAATCTGTGGAGGGCTTCCTCTCCTTCTACCTTAGTCTTACTCACCAGAACCTACAAAAAGTACCTTTTATATACACGTCTGACTGGAAACAGCTTTTAAGAAAAGAACAGTTCTCTGACCCTAACTAATAACTTACCGACAGGATCTCCTCCATAGTCATGGGAGATTGTTATAGTGATCGCAACCCAGAGCTCCCAACTTGGGGGTGGCAACAGGCTTGGCGAGTTTTAGAAGTGAGTTAAAGAGCTTGGCAGCCTCTATATTGGTGATAACAACATCAGATGCAGCATCTTGAAATTGGGAACCTGCAATGGAAGTAAATCTCAGAATACATTGCTTTCAGTAGTACTATGAATGAAAAGAAGATATATAACAACCAGGTGCTTTTCTCTTGTATATATCATTTTTGACACTTCCAATAAGCTCATGAGCATCATTCACACACGTTTCATGCTGCCTTTGACAAAAGTGCTCTTCAATTGGTGAAAGAGAAAGCCAAGAGACACATTCTTCTTGAGATGAAAGCTGCAGTTCATCAGCAACGTGCACCTTTGATGACCTCCACAAAAGGTGTTTAAAGAAATCATGTGTGAAAGCTATCGCTCTGGAATCTCCTCTCTGGAAAAGCAAAGAGAGATTTCTGAGAGGGAGTGAGAAAGGGGAAAAGAGGGCAGAAAGATAAAGGAATTGTAAGCATAAACTGCAGTAAATAGTATATGCAATGATTGCTAAAAGAAAGGCCAGGGCACAAACTTCACAAGGATCACGTATAACATCGGTCCACCACCTAAAAGTATTAAAAGGATTTGCATTGAGGAATCTCAAAAGACCAAACAAATCATCAAATTTCCTTTGTATGGGAGTCCCTGTAATGCACCATCGATGAACTCCATGTAGTCTTAGTGCCATTTCAGTTGCAGCAGCAGCATTATTCTCCACCATTTGAGCTTCATCCAGACATATTCTCCACCATAATATTCTGGTTAATAGGGTAGGTACGACAGGATATCTGCAACATGAAACGCCAGAGATACTCGATCAAGAAACAATGAAGGCCAAAAATGAGGTATAAGTAGACAAAGGCAGCAATCTGGTTAGATTTCCTAGCATAAATTGGTCCTGGGTGATAAGGTCAAAGATGAAAAATCAGCACTATCATCATTACTCGAGAATACTTTTACTGATTGAAAGTTCGAAGATAGACGTGTACATAATCATCTCTTCAAAGATCTGTTAGCCTGGACAGTTCCTTACTTTTCAAGCGAGAATGTCTGTGGATCATGCATTGAACAAAACACATACCTATGATCCTCTAAGCAAGTATTGTAAGTGTCTTTGAGAGCATCACCTTGCTTTCCACCAAGATTCCAGAGAAAAGAAAAGAAGAAAGGAAAGAAGTACAAAAGGAGTATGAAATTTATAATGGCCTCAGACATCCCCTACATCAAGGAAAAATAAATGTTTTATCATATGTCCAAAAAAAACCGTGCATCTCCTCACATGAATGCCTTGAGTATTTCCAAATAATATAAGCTTTAAAACAGGCTGGTATAGTTTCAGAGTTCACATCGGTCTGGAAAAGGAACACAAGGCGCCAGTTGCATCATTTATGCGCATTGTATGATCTTTAGCAACCACACGACTATGGTTATCATCATCAAATATGAACTAATGAAGTTAATAAGATTGTTCAGCAAAAGAAAATTATGGACAATATTTTATCAAGAAGAGAAAAAAAGATAACAAAGAGGTGTACGAAATTAAGAAAATACAATCAGCATACCTACCATACACAGTTTCAGAGCAAATAACCTGGTCTAAGTAATAGTCAGACAAATACTTTTCAGAAGTTGTCACAGGGCAAATAAAGGATAGGTACTGGGGCACAAGCACCAGCCAGATAGTGTATAAGAAACAAACAAGGGAAGCATTCATCACATTTAGAATAGTAATGTGAACACATTCAGGAACTAACCAACAAAGGCAACATCACAACCATTCTCTCAAAAACAAAACAGATAGAACTTTCTGAGTTCAGTCACTCAAAGAAAAGGTGAACTCTGCTCTGGTAAGAGACTGACAAGGTTGTAGATCCATAAAACGTACTTTTGAATAAATAACTGAACTACTAACACTTCCTGAGCTAGACTCCAGCATCATTTTTTTAAGTTGTAGCATCATGTAGGAGTTTGCAGTGATGCCTTGATTTCAGCATTAAGAAGCAACAAAAATCAGCAAAAGCAGCACTTCCGCCTTAAGGCAACTCTCTATCCAAGCAAACTCATAAAACAGAAAAAGGAAATTGCAGACTGAAGGGTACCTTTTCTCAAATCTCAGAGCTCGACGATCACCTTCATGTCTGTCAGAGTCGTGTGACAAGTCCTCTTTCAGTACATCATAAGTTGTCAAAACAATGTTGGCACTGAGAAGTTTATTTATATCTGGCAAGGGTGTTTGTGATAAAAGAGTTATTCCTCACTCCTTCATAAATGCATGTTTTCACAGCACCAGGATTTGTATGACTAGCAGTAGGAAGAAATGATGGGTAAGCAATCCCGATAAGCAACTTGACTACACATTCAAAAACCAATAGAATTAGTTTTAGCATGTGTGGCCTAGAAAGGCAAGAAAATTAACACTACACCCATTTCACATTGCCATGAAAAAACAAACTGCTCTTAGTCATCATAAGAGGATGAGCACATTAGGAAAAAGAGTAAGGTGACCAAGTGAAGTGCAATGTACAAGCCAAGGCCATAGTCAAAGGAAACAAAGCCCCTTCTTTCACTGTTTCCCCTGATCACTCCCAGAAGTTAAGGAAACGGGAAAAGGAAGAAAGTTTCACTAAGTTCCCTACAAGACAACTACAGCACAACATTGACTCATCAGACCAACTGCCCCGTTTTGCATTATGAGTGATTACTTTTCTTATATCAGCAACTGGTCATCCGATTTTTAGCCTTATTTTTTCCAAATTTTCTGGGAAGCACATCTTCTGTTTTTCTATAACGGTATAGAAGTTCCTATTCAAATATCAGTAACAAGATGGTACTGACAATAATACTGAAGTCTGGACTTGTACAGATTACATAACAGAAGATTCTGTGTATTGTCAAATACATAGACTGTAATTTGCTGTTACCACCCGACATCTCATAATTCAAGCTCCAGAACAGCTCCAGCTATGATATTGCACGACAGGATTAAAGATACTCAACACTCACCATGAATACTTAGACTAAACGTTGTGGATAGTTTCCATCACATGAAATCTATGATTCACAAAGAAGTCTAGAGCACAATTTGTCCTGATTTGATTGGAGATCCCACTGAACAATTCAAGGAAAATGTGACATCAAGCGACAGGACGTACATAGCATCAGGAAGAATGAATTTTACCAATCATGTTATCTTTTCAAAAAAAGAAGGGGAACAATGGATGCTTGTCCTGGAATTAGGGATGTACATAGCATGTCACATCCCAATCCAAAGAACAGAAAATGACGAGAAGTTGATCATCCACCTTTTGAATTCATAAAAACGCAAGATAACAAAACCAAATTCAGTTAGTGACAACAGTTGGAAGTGTCCATTTCATCATAAAGGGACCTATTGGATGAACCATGGATGCAAATTACTTCAAAGGATGGTAAAAGTACAGTGAATCCAATGGTAACATTGCTGTGCATCAAAGAGAGAAACATGCCAAAATGGATTGTAATATATTGTTTATAGAGGTGTCAATTAAACTCAGTGGCATACATAGAGGAGAAATAAAGTGATTTATTTTGCTTTGCAAAGAGCCATCGGAATTTCTTTTCTCCCTCTGCACCATCCAATAAGCGGCACGGCGCTGGTAAGGTCTAAGCTTAGGAAGCAAACCAGGGAGATCATCATCAAGCATCGGCTCCTCCCTGCAGGAAATATCACAAATGCAAGCAACGTATGAGGAAATTTGCAATATAGCAAACATAAATTGAAACTTATGTCAGCAGAAACACTCACTTTGATGGCTTAATAGCTTCATAGAAACTAGCTACATCAAACCTAGAAAGTTTCCTTGCAGAAGAAGAACTTTCATCCAGCCCTGAAGGTAGATCAATATCCGCTGCCACCTGGTATCCATATCTAGCCTCTGAAGTCACTACCTCTGGACGTAGCCAAGACATCACATGCATCATGCTCTTTTTCCATAGCTGTCTGGATGTATCAAGAAGTGACTCGCACGCATCAAAGACACTTTTTAAAATCTCCACCCTCACCCGTATAGATGCTAAACAACCTGGAACAATATGCCCCGTAATAACAGGCCTCAATGTGAAGAACTTCAAACTAGCCAAAAGGACTAACCCTGATATAACCTCATCAGGTCCATTAAAACTTCCCACCACCAACGCAACAGTTTCCTCCAAACCCTCCATCTCCTGTTTCGCTACAATTTCCAGACATATACTACTAGTAGATAATACAGGCCAATGACCTAACTTTATCCTAGTAAGATACTCATTAACATTACTCACCCTAAACCTCAATAAATACCTCGAAACCCTGTAAAACTCCTCATCCAATATATAATTACCAAACTCATCACTAACATTCAAGTCTGATAAAACATTTTCAGAAATATCCATATGTTCATCAGATAACCAATTAGATCGATCAATTTCAACAAAATATGGAACCTCAACTGCAACAGACTCATCTTTTCCGCAGTTCCAGAAACAATTTGACCGTTTATTTGCCCCTTAGGAACTTCTCCTTCCAAAATTCCTACCGAACGATTTGGCTTAGATTTCCTCCTACCCATTACTGTAACAAGTAAGAAATACAATGAACAATGTGACTACAAGATAAACATAAGGGGTCGTTTGGTAGCTAGTTAGGAGCTAAATTATTCATGTATTAAATCCTACACAAGTAATACCATATTTGGTAGGATTCTTTTGCTATGTATAAATTCAAAAATTTATATATTATTTTATGCATGATAGAAGATGGAATAAC
Organism: Przewalskia tangutica; assembly: GCA_029844215.1. Taxonomy (NCBI): domain Eukaryota; kingdom Viridiplantae; phylum Streptophyta; class Magnoliopsida; order Solanales; family Solanaceae; genus Przewalskia; species Przewalskia tangutica. Next base: position 87,728,135 of record CM056734.1, read on the forward strand.
TAACACATAAAAAACTAAACTCTACATAACTAATTCTGCATAAAATAATACATATATTTCCATATAAATAATCCTTACCGCATAACTCTAACCATACCTAACGACTCGAATAACCAAGAACGCGTACATATATAGTAATGACAATTCAAGAGTTGTAAAGTGAACTACTACTATAAGGGAACAAAATTGTTACATAATTTGAATGGCTTATCAGAAAAATTGATACATAATTTGGGAGGTGTATTTTATGGAGAATTGAAAAACAGAAAAAGGGAGAGAGAAGGAAACCTGAGTACAACTTGGAGTTTTGTAGTATGACACATTGGATTCATTTTGTTTCTGTTTCGGGAACATAGCTTCCTAACTAATCCACTTTGTCTTGTCATTTAACATTTTAAAAATAATTAGGAGAAAATGATCACTATTTTAGTATGTCACCGAAATAGAGGTAAAAAGTGATTATTATACTTGTTTAAATATACTACATAATCTGAATTCATTTTAATCATAAACTCATGAAAAGTTTTATGTTTACTGATTTGGAAAAGCATTTTCATTACTCTCTTTTGTATTGGAGAAAGTTATGAAAATAAATATTTTTGTACATTAAAAATTGTTTCAATTAAGTGAAAGAACCCAACCCAACCCTAGCATTTTGATATCTAGGAGACCGGTAAAAGGGCCTGGGGTTTTGCAAGTGTGAAGAAGAAGGCATGGGAGGGGACAAATCATTATGCAGGTTGTGGACCTTCGAGGCTCCAACCTTATTCAAGTATGGCTGATTTCTTCAGTTGGTATTTCCTATCCTAAATTTTGGGATTTATCATGCTCTGGTCTTCCTTTTTTGACATTCAATAGGTAATAATGTGTTCCGTCTTTGTTGCATGAATAGGCAATTTTGTTGTGGTTAATGAGAGTGGGAGAGAGGAAGCTACTGAATCAGGTAGAAAAGTGGGATGTGTTGTTACTCAGGTACTCTATTATGATAAAGTCCGTGTGCTTCAAAAGTTACCAGAATGGTGAGACACTCATATTCAAGCACCTATTGTTCCTTCTAAAATCTATTTTGGACTGGAAAAGAAGTAGGCTGATTTTGCTCGTTGAATCCATCAATGTAAATTTTGACCCTTTTCTAGCAAATGTTGGTTTTACTGTTACAGCATATGTCAATCAGCTTACAAGTTGAAGCCTCTCAGTAACTATTCTGCTGAGTATCACTAGCACAAGTATCGGGTAATTTTATCCATCAAGGCTTGGATAGATGGGAAGAAACCTAGTGTTTTTTTTGTCTCCGCTGGGAACTGAATCTGAGAACCTCATGGTTGTCAATCCACTTCATTGACCACTAGGCCACACCCTTGCTTGTGGATATGTGTTTTACTAGTTTGAATTCACGTAGTTGGTCATTTTTATTATAACATGCTAACTTAATTGATACATTGATATGCATGCTCCCCACAAAATATATGCAAAATAGATGGTAAATTTTGTGGACACAACCATAATTGAAACCTCATACTACCTCCCGACACCCATCCTGGCTAAGAGATGATGGCTTGAATCCGCTGTGTAATGCTGTCTGATTGGTTAGCAAGAATCTCTCACTTGATGATCCTCAGGAAGGGTCATACTACGGTCTACTGTTTTCCTCCCCCCAAATAGTTTTTTTTTCCAGAAATTTTCTTATGTTTTGTACAATCCCTGTGCAGACCAGAGATCTTCAAATCTACAACGGTAGAGAGTTCAAAACACGATATGCAATCACACAATTTCCAGATGGATGAAAATGAAGGCTCAAGTGATGATGATGGACTCCCTCCCTTAGAAGCCAATACAAACAGATTAAATCCTTTTCAACAGGAGTCTGAAACAGAGTCTGATTCAGATACTGATCCCTGATCCATGTTTTGGGACATTCATGGCATCATTTCTTTTCTGTGGATGAAGTAGGTGTAAAGGCATTGCTTTCTTTGAAAGCTATTAATTGCAAATCTGCTTGCTATTGGATCAGTCTCTTATATAGAGTAGTTAATATGTCTAAATCCACATCTTGAGTGAGTAAACTTACTGAATTTCCAGATTTAAATTATCGAAAATTTGTCTTCTTGTATGATTTTTCTTAATGCTATGTTCGGTAGGATGTTCGTTGATATTGATAAATATGCATAGCATACTTTGTTTGGAATTAACTCAGTGAATTAAGCCGGATGACTGGTTATATGTCAAGTTTATTAATGACTCGTTCTTTCTAATATAAGGAGGTGTAGTTTCAAAAACTAAAATAATAACGTAGTTATGTTAAATGAAGAAAATAAAATAAAATATAAGTAATTACATGGAATCACAAGAAATAATGGTGGTGAAATGAGAAGAAAGAAAATGAAAGATAAATCATATAAAAGGAATATATTGTAAAATAATTTAAATGGTAAAATAAAGAATGAATTAAATTAATAGACATAAAAAACTAAAAATAAATTAAAAAGTAAGTAACTATGTAACACAATTCTCAACCACTTTGAGAATTGAAGAGTGCAATTACCATCTCTTAATTACATCTAATTTCCTACTAAGTAAGCAATTATTTAACTAAATAAATAAGTCAAACTATGTAATAACATCCAAATCTAATCCTCATATATTCTTCCAAACGGCCTTAAAAGGTCCTTTTTACTAGGGGTGTGCATAGTTTGAATAAACCCGAAATCCTAATCGAAATCTGAACATTTTGGACTTATATTTTGAAATTTTAAGATTTTGAATTGGGTTTGGAATTTAATTTTTAATTTTTTTGAATTTTAGATCGGATTCGGATTTTTTGATATCCGAAAATTGAATTTCTTAAAGTTATGTTTAGACTACCCCACTATCCATTAATATATTAGTGCATTACTTATATGTCCAATCTAATAAGTCCAATATACCCTATGTATTAGATATCAATCGCTATATTAAAAAAATTACTAAATTCAACATGTTTAATTTGTTAATTTTAAAGATAACTACTTTTTAGATTTTCTTTTTGTTTTTATTGTCAGTATATATTCTATATATGAGATAATTTTATAAATTGGACTTTTTAATTCATATGATCAATGCTTATGTTGCATCATTGACAATGATTTTATTGTTTATATGATTGTGATAGCAATGAAAAACTATATATTAAGGTATAATTTTTTTATTTAATTATTCATGTAAGAAGGAGAAAAAGAAGCAATTCAACGCATGAGTCTTACCAAAAATCTGAATTATCCAAATTAATTTATCCGAAATCAAACTTATAAAATCGGATTCAGTCCTAATGTATTTGAATGGGATTGGAATTATATATTTTGTAATTCAACAATGTGGTGAAACCGAGAGATAGTTTTTACCTGGTTTTCCCGTATAACCAATATTGAGTCAGTGCACATTTGTAAAAAAATAACGGTTGCGGTTCTCGTCATCAAAAAAAAATATATATATTGAGCAATAGCCAATCTAGGTGGACCGAAAAGGAAACAAAATCAGGTGCAAATGCTACGTGGCCTCCTATCTTTCACTGTTTCCATCCAAGTACTCCAATTATATAATTAAAGAAAGCAAAGAATTGTTAAAGAGAAAAAATGGCAGTTGTTACAGTGTTGAGGGGCGTCTCTCATGGCCGCTTATCACTACTCCCCCACTCTCAGGTCTGCTTGCTTCTTCTACTAACACATTAGTGGGTATCATCAGTATTTGAATCTTGAATTAAATTTCAATTATTTTGCAGTTGCCTATTGTAAGACCAAGAAACATTGGTTATCGAAATGTTTTTGCACAGGCACAGGATCTATTCACTACTCGTCTTCAAGGTGCCCCTATTTCATTCATAAGCTTTTTAATCCCCGGAACAACAATAATACATGATTAGTTATGCAGGTTTTAATTAATTATTTATGAGATAATATCCTAACACCGTACTTGGTGTGTTGAATTTTATACAAAACAACTTAAAGGCTACCAAACATAGTATTAACTCCCTTCCTAATCGGAAACCAAACAGCTCCTAATTATAATCAGTCATTAGTCAAGTTTTTGCAAAATTACAAAATCTGTCAAAAAGTATCTTTCTTTATTTTATTGTCAATCTAAGGTAGTTGCACGATGAAGCTGCCGAAATCCTTATAATTGAGGGGCATAATTTTTATTTTGTAAAAGAGCAGATTACAAGGAGAATATTATGGGTTCCTAAATTTTTTCATTGGGATTATGTTGTCAATTATAATAAAAAGAATTTCCTTGAAAGAAAGTACAATATATTGAACTTGGCCACTTTATTTTATAAGTGTGCAGTAGCTCCTGATGCCTTTTGTTTGGGATAGTTCTGAGTTTTGATTAGGCACAGATTATAATTCATCTATCATTAAGGGCATAGAATCAGTTTGGAACCTTTTTATAGGCTAAGAAGATAGGAAGCAGTTGGAAGATGCTTTTTATTTCAAGTATTCTGAAATAGCTTAGTTCTATACTATTGTAGTTTCTGTCATTGTTGAGCTTAACTCAAACTATTTTTTCTTATCTGGTAGACCGTCTAGAGAACTTGCCAAAACTTGTGGAGGATATTGTACAAACATCTCTAAACACAGGTCCTCGTGGAGCCTTAAGGTTAGCTCAGGGTGTCCAAGCTGTAGTTGGAGTAGGCAGTGAGTGGCTGCAAGATGTATCTAAGGTAACAGCTTCTATGTGCTAATGATTAACACTGATTGAAAATAAAAACAAATTTTATAAGTAATTAATAAGAGAATTTTATGGTGTTGTTTTGTTTTGTCAACATATTTGAAGGGGTAATTCACAGTTGAATGTGTGTTGTTTCCAAGTCTCATTAAGGTGCATGATGTTCTGAACTAAATTACTTATAATGTATAAAATGAACTTTTGTAAGTGTGGTTAAGTCATATACCAGCTTGGGTGGTAGTCATTTCTTTGCAAAGCTTCTGTAGTCAAACTCCTTGAGCTTTCAAAACCACGCTAATTTAGAACCCACAATAATACACAACTTGTACTGGAGTAATATTTTTAAGAAAAGCTTCCCGTTTCCAGATTTTGATGACTTTGCCTTGGATTTATCCTACTGGTCAGAGGACATCCAAATGTTAGTTGCTGAATTTGCTGGGGGTTGTTTTAGAGTTACCAGATATCCGTTGTTGTTTCGCTTGTTCTCTTTGACTTGTCTTTTCCAATAATCTAATTTACTGAGTTCTTTCATAAATATAGACTCTTAACAGGTGTCATTATCTTCACTTCCATTATATTTTACTTTTTAGACGGCAAACTCATCCACGGGACTACCAACTCAGCTGCAGCTTGGGCTATTATCTCCCCTATATTTGAGGAAATTGTTTGAACGCATGGGTGCAACTTATATCAAATTAGGTCAGGTTAGCATGAAGCAAGATCATCTTACTTATTGCCATGCTCTTTCATTTACATGCCGATGATACAAGGCTTATACTTTATTATCATACCATTTGCAGTTTATTGCATCCGCACCCACGTTGTTTCCACCAGATTATGTTCAAGAATTCCAGTACTGTTTTGACAGGGCTCCTGCAGTTCCTTTTGAAGAGATCAAAAAAATCTTGGGTGAGGAACTAGGCAGACCAATTGATACCGTGTTTGAATATATTGATCCTGCACCACTTGCCTCTGCATCAATTGCTCAGGTTCATGTTTTTCTTTCCTTTGCCTTGCATTTTAGGACATTTGATGATACCGTTCCTACAAATGTTTTATCATTTGTTCTCTTAAATGCTCAACTATGTTAAATTTCCAGGTGCATGGTGCAAGAATAAGAGGCACAGGAGAAGATGTAGTGATAAAGGTTTTGAAACCTGGAACTGAAGATATTTTGGTAGCAGATCTGAACTTTATTTACATTGCAGCACGTATCCTGGAGTTCTTGAGTCCTGATCTAAGCCGTGCATCCCTGGTATAATGCATATAAGTTTTTCACAATTTACTGTGCCTGCTGATATGGATATTATTTTCCTCTAGAATTTCTACTCTGGTTATTTTTCATTGAATGCGTAAAATTTATTCTCAAATGCTCAAGGAAAAGCATCCTCCTGCCTCTTCATCAATAAAAGGAAAGAGCAGTGTTTCTTGAAACACATACTACTTTCTGGCACAGCTTCTTAAACTAAAACAATGGGCATCTCTGACATCATAACTGAAATTCAAACCTGTCCGATATAAATCCTTCTCGCTCATTGGTCGGATTATACGTTGTCAGATTGCAATATTGTATAGATTTTTCCAATAGGTAGAAGCTGTGGTTCTATTGCATCTATTTCGTTCATACTATTGTTCTAATTATACTTCTTTTTTTTTTGTATTTTTTATTGTTATTTATTACTGCTCTATTTCAATTTTGCTGACTAGTCTTGTGAACTTGTGGGGACTGGAGCATGTTTCCATATAAACAACATTTTTGCTTTTCTATATGTCTCCTCACCACCCTGTCCAAAAGGACGGCTTCAAGCTTTTGTTTCCTTATATGCAACTTTTATACAGGTTGCTATTGTCAAAGACATACGAGAATCAATGCTAGAAGAAGTAGACTTCAACAAGGAGGCTACAAATGTTGAGTCATTTAGGAGGTATTTAGAAGCCATGGGACTTACTAGGCAGGCCACTGCTCCAAAAGTCTACCGTCAATATAGTACTAAGCGCGTTCTGACAATGGAGAGGCTATATGGAGTACCTTTGACAGACTTAGACTCTATTAAGTCACTGGTTTCTAGTCCTGAGATCAGTCTTATTACTGCCCTAAATGTTTGGTGAGACTTCTGATCCTGTTTTAGTCTGTTTGGATTTTATGTTCAGTTTACTCTGACCAGTAGAGTTCGATTTCTTTGGCCCATATGCAGGTTTGGAAGTCTGCTCGCATGTGAATCTTTCCATGCTGATGTACATGCTGGCAATTTGTGGCAACTACGTGATGGGCGTATTGGCTTCCTTGACTTCGGTACCCACACATCTTTTCTTTCCATCCTTCTTTTGGGTCATTTTTTGGCTACTAAGTAGGCCAAAAGTTTGTGTGCAGTGGATATTGGTGTCAGCTACTCCATATTTTTATGTGTTTCTTGGTAATATATAAAATTCTTTTTTTTTTGTCCGAGCCCAGGGACAGCATGACAATCATTTAAGAGAATGAAAGTGCATGAGAATAGTTGTCAGATAAAGGCTACATGGAAAATGCACAAGAAATGAAACTTATGACTTAGTGGATATTCGGCTATGAAACTTATGACTTAGTGGATATTCGGCTTTGTAAAGGAATAGTTGGTTAAATTGTCATGTAGCAAGACACTCATTTTTGTACAGAGTAATTACTGTATACTCCTTCCGCCCCAATTTATGATGTGGTATTCGACTAGGCATGGAGGTTAAGAAAGAGAGACCTGTAAAGCTTGTGGTCTAAAACAAGTTATAGAATTTGTGTGGTTCTAAATCATCTCATTAAGGAGAAACTTAAAAGTTTAAAGTTAAAACTGTTTCTAAATAAGTAAGTATGACATTCTATTTCGGAACAGACTACAACAACAACATACCCAGTGGGTGTCTGGGAAGAGTAAAATGTACACAGACCTCACCTCCACCTTGGTAGGTAGAGCGGCTGTTTCCGGGAGACCTTCGGTTCAAGACAAAACATAATCAAGCAAAGCAAGCAAAACAAAACAAAGTATGAGAAACGGTCAGACTCAGACGAGAAATTAAATCATTGTGGACATGCAGATAGTAAAAATCAAATACGCAATGGTAGCACATTCTAACAACAGGAAGCAGTAGTTAACAGGAAGCAGTAGCTAACACAACTAAATAAGATAAATAAATTACACTAAAGAACACATAGCAGCAGAAATCAAACTACAGAGTACTATAGAGCAATAATGCGCCTATAAGTGTGACAGACTAATCGAGCCTAAAGTAATAATACTACACTATCTTTTTGTAAGCGTAAAGAGGACTACGCTCGACTACCTACTACCCTTCTATCATAATCCGTGTCCTCCACCACCCTCTATTTAAGGTTATGTCCTCATTAAGTTGCACCTGCGCCATATCCCGTCTAATCACCTTTCCCTAATACTTCTTTGGCCTACATATACCCCTCCTGAACCCGTCCATAGCCAACCTCTCACACCTCCGCACTGGAGCATCTATGTCTCTCCTCTGCACATGCTCGAACCATCTCAACCTCGCTTCCCGCATCTTATCCTCCACCGAGGCCACTCCCACTTTATCCCGGATATCATCATTCCTAATCCTATCTCTCCTTGTATACCCACACATCCATCTCAACATCCTCATCTGCGCAACTCTCATCTTTTGTATGTGTGAAGTCTCGACTGACCAACACTCTGCCCCATACAACATAGTTGGTCTAACCACTGCCCTATAAAACTTGTCTTTAAGTTTTGGTGTCACCTTTTTGTCGCACAAGACTCCAGATGCGAGCCTCCATTTCATCCACCCTGCCCCAATACGATGTGTGACATTATCATCAATTTCTCCATTCCTTTGGATAATAGACCCTAGGTATTTGAAGCTTCCTTTATTCGGAATGACCTGAGTACCAAGCCTCACCTCCACGCCTGTCTTAGGATCGCTCCCGTTGATGAACTTGCACTCTGAATATTCTGTCGTGGTCCTACTCACCCTTTAGACTCCAAAGTCTGTCTCCAAACCTCCAGCTTGACGTTCACATCAATCAAGACTATGTCGTCTGCGAATAACATACACCATGGTACCTGCCCTTGGATTTGTCGCGTCAGTCCGTCCATGACCAAGGTAAATAGGAATGGGCTAAGAGTTAATTCCTGGTGCCAGGGGCGAAGCCAGGCTTCCGGGCTAGGGAGAGCCTACTTTGGTCTAGGGGAGCAAAAAATTGAGGACTTTTGGTCTAGGGGGAGCGAAAAATTTAGGACTCTATTGTAATATCATGAATATTACTCCTAGTATACTAGGAACATTTTATATTTGAGGGGTAGCCCGGGCCCCCCCTGGCCACCATGTAGCTCCGCCCCTGCCTGGTGCAGCCCCATCGTCACTGGAAAGTGCTCCGAGTCTCCTCCTACTGACTGTATCTTAGTTTTGGCTCCATCATACATATCCTTGATAGATCTAGTGTACGCACAGGTACACCTCTAACCTCCAAACATCTCCATAGAACTTCCCTAGAGACTTTGTCGTATGCCTTCTCGATCGATGAAAACCATATGTAAATATTTCTTCCTCTCCCTATACTGCTCCACCAACCTCCTAATAAGATGAATGACTTCGGTAGTTGAACGCCCCGACATGAATCCAAACTGATTTTCGGAAATAGACACCGTATTTCCTCACCCTCATCTCCACGGCCCTTTTCCAAACTTTCATAGTGTGGTTCAGCAGCTTGATACCCCTATAGTTGTTGCGACTCTAGATATCACCTTTGTTTTTGTACAACTCCACCTTTATTCTTCGGGCATTCTTGTCGTCTTAAAAATGACGTTAAACAACTCAGTCAGTCACTTCAAACCTGCAGTGCCTGCACTCTTCCAAAATTCAACTGGGATCTCATCAGGCCCGGTCGCTCGTCCCCTCCTACATAAATTAGGAGGAAGTGGGGGGTGGAAGGACTATTAGTTATCTACCTGATGTTTTGTAGGAGCTTATGTCTATAATGAAATGCAGTCTTAGGATCACCAACTTTTGCTGCCAATAGTTTATCAACTTGGACGGCAAAGCAATTTGTGACTCATTTCCTGGTTGAGAAACTGCTGACTTGTCGTCATGTGTTCTTTTTCTTAATTAAGGATTCAAAAAACTGTGTTGCGTCTCTTTTCTGATCAAGCTTTACTAGATTATTTAGCTCTAGTTTCTCAACGAGAATGTTATTATCAGCTAGTTTAATTTATTTAACCACTTATATTGACCTTGTGCAGACTTTACATTAAGTTTTAACTATGGTTGGGGTATGGGATCATGCTAATTTAAGTTAAATATCAAAAATGGACATGCCAATTTAGTTAAAACTTCCCTGTTAACATCTTTCCCAATCAAATGGAAATACTAAAAAAATTAAGGATTTTCTACGCAGGAATTGTTGGTCGTATATCTCCAAAGACATGGGCTGCTATGGAAGTATTTCTGCAATCTATAGCAATTGAAGATTATGAGTCGATGGCATCTGCTCTAATTGACATGGGTGCTACTGGAAAGGATGTGGACTCAAAGTCTTTTGCGAGGGACTTGGAGAAAATATTTTTGTCAATTCAGGTAAAATATAAGATCCAGCATAAATTATGTAGATTCTGATGAAAATTCTGTAGATTCCGGGGAAACATCCTCTTGAAATGCAAGGTCTGCTTACAATAAACCCTTGTGGTCCGTCCCTTCCCCGGACCCCGCGCATGCCCTTCTGATGAAAGTTCTAGATGCTGCTGTTGACTTCTCTGCTCTTGAGGTTCCTCTGTATACTTGTCCTTGGGTTGGGGTAGGCTAGTTCACGATTATTGGTTACATATGGTTCATCAAGCAAGAGTTGTATTTTTGAAGGCTGCAAGACTGGAAAAAGTTATCATATTTCTCCATCATTAACTGACAAATAGAAGGACAAATGCGAGAAAGTAATCTGAAACAAAACAAATCGAGGTAGTTTTGAATTCTATCATGTCATGTATTTTCTTGAATCTGGTCAACTGTAAATTCATAGACTGAAGTTCCGGATATGATGGATGTCTTATTATTGAACTTCCTTTGTTGGAAATCCTAGACAAGTAAAAAGATACGAGAAAGGAAGCCCTTCTGGGAAATAGTAGTTGTTAGTCTTGGATGGTAAGTCATTGATATTGTCTTCATTCTGGGCTCTCCTGTCCGGAGAACCACAAATTCCAAGCTACAAAATTTTGATTTCATTGAACTAGCTGAGCGTCAACTAATACTTTTCTGACCCATATTGTTATTTCTACACAGGATTTAGATACAGAAATCATTGTTGCTGCTGCCAGGGACACAAATACAAATGCTACCACGGTCGCTGCGGATGTAGCTTTTGATGAGAGACAGATGAATGCACTATTTCTGGACGTGGTAAAGCAGTTTTAGCTCTAGTATTAATCTACACATTCTTTTCTACAGTTGTGTCTTTGTGCTTCAAAATTTTGACGTAACCAACGTCAAACACCGTATCACTTTCCTGTGTGGTCCTACATTTGCATGACTAATAAAAACAAGGCCATTTGTCTAGAACTATCACGTACTCTTCTAATTTTCTCTCTCTGGTACTCAAGATGTCCTAATACTAGGCTAATCATATATGAAATGAACAGTTTATTAGATCTCCAGTGCCAATTGTCAAATAATGCAGTAAAAAGAGTTGCATTTCGGGTGTATTCAGTATGGATGGAAAATGTTTTCCAATATTCCTATGTTTGGTTGGTCAAAAATCAAAATTTTGGAACACAGCTTTCTCTAGAAAAATAAGTTCTTTGAAAATGAGGAAAATGACTTCCTTAATGGAAGTAGGGAAAACAAGTTTCACAAGTGATATTCCACATTTATTGTGTCATCCCCACCCTCCAACACACCTCATATTCACCCCCACCTCAATAGCCCCCATCCCACCACCCCACAACACATACTCCTAGAGGTGAATGATAGAATATGCAAATATTCTTGTAAATATTCTTAATATCTCTGTGTATCTTCTATATTAGGATAGTTAATATCCTTGGTTAAATTAGCCTAGTTGTCTTACCTAATTTGTAGCCTTGAATTATGCTGATACTCTTGTATATAATTCACTGTTTTGGGATGAAATGACACGGAGAGCAATTCTCTTCATGGTATCACGAGACCCAGGAAATCATCATGTCATCCTCTTCCTCTAAAATAATCTTGTCATCCTTTCCTTCTCCTTGATTCTTGACAGCCATGTCTGACTCAAAGAACTTCTTTCATCTGGCTCTTGTCGTATCCAATATCAAGAACCATATCTTCGTTGTTCTTGAAATGGAAACGTTCAATATGGAACGTGGGCTGAACTTTTCAAAATCCATGTCCGATCTCATAGAGTCATTCACCATATCATTCCATCGGAAAAAGGCAAAGAAAAGAAGGCGCCTGAAACCAATGCGGAAAAAGAATTATGGTCGACTCTGGATGCCACGGTTCTCCAATGGATTTACTCCACTATTTCGAATGACCTTTTGACCACCATCCTTGAGCTCGACTCCGCTGCAATGGAGGCGTGGGTTCGGTTACGAGATATCTTTCAAGATAACAAAAATTCATGTGCTGCCACGCTCGAGCAAGAATTCTCCACCACTCGAATGGAAGACTTTCCAAATGCATCGGAATATTGTCAACGACTCAAGATGCTTTCGGATCAATTGAAAAATGTAAGCGCCCATGTTCAAATCAGCGGCTCGTTCTTCAAATGGTTTCCGGACTCACTGATGCATATAAAGGGGTAGGTACGTTAATCCGACAAAGTAATCCTCTCCTTCCTTTCTATCAAGCTCGCTCCATGCTCACACTAGAAGATGCGAATTTAATTAAGATGGCAGCCACGGGGTCAAATACGGCTATGGTTGCGGCAATATCTAAGGATGGTGATGAGACCTCTTATTCTGAAATTCCTCACAAAATTGAGGTGGGAAAAAGGGTGGAACTCGGAACAACGGCAAATACCGCAATAATGGTGGCGGTGGGGGCCGTGGGGCGGAAAAGGCGGTCGCGGTGTTGGTCACGGCGGTGGCCAGCAAGCGGCACAACAACAATTTGGGGCAACCCCTGGCAGCTCAATTTGGGGCTAACCCGTTTCCAGCGTGGAGGCAGATGCCACATCCATGGGTTGTACCCCCGGCCTTTATCCCACTTCACAATGGGCTCGTCCAAATGGCCCAGCAAGACAGCAAAGTATTTTGGGCCAACGTCCACAAGCCTATGCTGCCAACGCCCCATCTTTTGCACTTACGGACATTGAGGCGGCTATGCATACAATCTATTGATACTCTACTGTTTGTGAGTCTTGTGTTTTTGGAAAACTTGTCAAATTACCCTTTTATGCTTCATCTTCTAATACTTTGATGTCATTTGATATTCTGCATAGTGATTTATGGACCTCTTCAACTTTAAGCACGGCATGACATAAATATTATATTCTTCTTTTGGATGATCATTCTAATTTCTTGTGGACTTATCCCATTAGCAAAAAATCCCAAGCATACTCGATTTTTTCATCTTTTAGTGCCTTTATTAAGACACAATTTGAGAATATTAAATGTTTTCAATGTGACAATGGAAGGGAATTCGACAATGAACTTTTCAAAAAAAATTGCGATAAAAATGGTCTTATTTTTTGTTTTTCATGCCCTCATACTTCTCCACAAAATGGAAAAGCCGAACGAAAAATACGAACCATCAACAACTTAATTCGCACCCTCCTTGCTCATGCTTCCCTGCCCCATTATTTTGACATCATGCACTAGCAATAACATATCTTTTAAACATTCTCCCAAACAAAGCCCTTAAACACAAATCCCCAACTTAAATTCTATATCATCGGGGTCCTACTTATACACATTTACGAATTTTTGGTTGTTTATGCTACCCTCTCTTCCCCTCCACTACAATAAATAATTACAACCTCGTTCTACCCCGTGCATGTTTTTGGGATACCCATCTAATCATAGAGGATATAAATGTTACAACTTGTCGAGCCAAAAAATAATTATTACGCGGCATGTCATTTTTTATGAGTCCCAATTTTCAATTGCTAAGCTGCATACACCTTCTTGTATTGCATATGATTTTTTGCATGATGGATCTAATTTTACTACAATGGCAAAATCAATCAATGCAATCACCAACACAATTGAACTCTCCTCCTGCAGTTCACACCCAGGTGACCCAACCTGCCCAGACCACACCACCTAGGCCCAGCTAAATTCCTGTAGCTTCAACCTATAGGTGTCAACCGGGTCGATCCGGTCCGGACCGGTTGACCGATATCGAATTGAGCTGGTTTCGGACCGGTTATCGGTTCGGATTACCGGGCCTACCGGATCGGTCCCTTACCGGATTTCCGGTAGGCCCGTGCGATTCCAGGTCAATCCGGTCCGGATTTTGTTTTTTTATTCCGAAAATGTAAATTAAATTCAAATTAAATATTTAATATAATATAGTTTTATATTTTAAAATTTAAATTTAACTTTGTATTTTATAGTTTATAACTTTATACTTTATATTGTAGTTATACTTTTATTAATTTATTAAATTAGAAGACATAAGTTAACAACTAAAAAACAATAAAATAAAAACTATTGATAAGATGTAAACTTTCGAGCTTTCATTATTCATAATGCTAAAAAGAGTACATAATGAAGTAATAGTAATTTTATTTATATATTATGCATCATTTTAACAAGTTCTTCATAATTTATAGGTTGATTGAATTGTTGTTCAGTGATTGGATGAACTTTCAGAGACAAAAAACCAGTGTGTCGGATGAACTTTCAGTAAATGCCTACCTATAGTGTCCATCCCCCGTCACCACCCCCTATTATGTTTATAAGTTCTCCCACAAATATTACATCTAACTCTATCAGTGCCCTCAATTCTATTATAAAAGTTCCACACTTTACTTCTTTTTCTCCTACTTGATACTTCACATTGTTCGAGGAACCCTAGATGATGTCGGAGTAAAAGATCGTCAACAAGGGCGTTCTAGTGCGTTGTAGATTCTTATCCAAGACTTGTATCATTTGATGATGTCATGTGAATAGGTCTACCACTAGTAGTACTAACATTGATAGAAGACACACTAGTAGGTGTAGGAGTTTCAGTTTCAACAGTATTATCTATATCAACATATAAATATTCATTATCTTCTATTCCAAAATCTTCTTGCATTTGATCATAATTTATATTTTGATTAGATGATGAAGTAAAACCTAAAATAGATTTACCCATTCTCTTTAGCCTATTCATTATAAAATATTTAATTTAAATCATCAACAAATAAATATGACAATTTAATAAAATAATTAGAGAATGAAACGAGTGTACCAAACTTCGGGATCAGAATTCAATTGAAAGTCGAATCTCGAAGTCTTGCGTCTTGCTACTTTGAAAACTAATAATAATAATAACTTGAGAATTGATAATAGAGAGAATTAAGAGAGTGAGAATTGAGAGAATTGTAGAAATAATTGTGTGATTTAAAAATGAGAAGAATAGAGTATTTATAGATTTTTTAAAGGGTAAAATGTAATTAATAAATAATAATAAGGCCAAACGGTCCACTGACCGTTCCCCCCCAGCCCCTACCCCCCAACGATAATGTTACCGTTGGCAGTTTGTTGCCAACTTTTATTTTTTTTGGCATTACCGGTCCGGTCCGGACCTTACCGAATTTTACCTTAATACGTGCGGGTTGGGGGCCAAACTAATCCCCAACCCGTTAAAGCTTATCGGTCCGGACCGGGTTTGTTATCGGGTCGACCGGTCCGGTTACCGGTTAATCCGGACCGGTAGACAGGTATACTTCAACCCATGCTACATCTCTAATTTCTCCATCCAGGCCCAACTTGTCAGAACTGCAACCCACTTCTCCACACCACCAAACCGACTTGCCATCACACAACCAACAGGAGGCCCAACCCACACCAATCACCCATAAGGACCATGGCAACTAGAAGCATGCATGTCATTTTTAAATCAAAACGTCCATTAAATCTGACCCCTTCAGTTACCCCATCTCCTCTTCCTAAAAACCCAAAACTGTCCTTGTCCGACCCAAATTGGAAATCCACTATGCAAGACGAATACAATGCTTTTATTAAAAATAAGATGTGATATTTAGTACCATGACCTATCTACTGAATCGAAAGAATGACTCTCGCCTTTGGAACAGATAAGTTCAAGTTTCGCTTTCACCGATAAGGAGAGGAGAAAAACTAGACTTCTGCTTTTCTCGCTTAAGCTTTCAAATTGGATCTCCAAGTTTTTGCATTATATTGCCCCGAGAATCGGTGAGTGAAGAAATATGTGAATTTTTCGGCATAAAAAGAAATCTGATGGTTCTTTTGAGCGGCATAAGGACGTCTTGTTGGTGATGACAGGTCTTAGAAGGCTGGTGTAGACTGTGATGAACTTTCAGTCCTGTGGTGAAACCTACAACAATTCGGTCTGTTCTCATCATTGCTTTGTTTAAATCATGGCACATTTATCAGTTGGATGTCAGAAATGCATTCTGCATGGACAACTACATGCTACCGTTTATATGCATCAACCAATGAGATTCAGGGACCCGGATAATTATGTATGTCTCTTAAAAAAATTCTCTATGGTCTGAAACAGGCCCCTCGTGCCTGGTATCAACGGTTCGCTGACTTTGTATCCACCATTGGTTTCTCCCATAACAAATTCGATCATTCTTTATTTATCTATCGCAAGGGTAATGACATGATATACATTCTCTTATATGTTGATGACATCATCCTTACTGTTTCTAATAATCTTCGTAAGTCTATTATGTCACTCCTTGCCTTCGAATTTGCTATGAAATATTTGGGCCCTCTCAGCTATTTTTTGGGCATTGCAGTAACCAGACATGCAAGAGGTTTATTTCTTTGCCAACGAAAATATGTTGAGGACATCATAGATAGAGCCGACATGACCTCTTGTAAACCTGCTCCAACACCCACTAAAGCCAAGCTTAGTGTCTCCTCGGGTTCTTCATACAAGGATCCAACTCATTATCGCAGTTTAGTAGGAGCATTGCAGTACCTTACTTTTACGAGACTCGATATATCATATGTTGTACAGCAAGTCTATTTACACATGCATGATCCAAAACATGAACATATGAATGCTCTTAAACGAATTTTGCGTTATGTACAAGGCACCCTAGACTTCGGTTTACATTTGTACAAGTCATTAATTTCGATGCTGATTGATGTGGATGTCCCGACACTAGACACTTCTGGTTATTGCATTTTTCTCGGAGATAGTCTGATCTCTTGGTCCTCTAAACGACAACCCACTTCGTCCCGGTCAAGTGTTGAAGCCGAGTATAGAGGGGTAGCAAATGTTGTTTCTTAGTCTTGTTGGATTCAGAATTTGCTTCTGGAACTTCATTGTCCGATCCACAGGGCCACATTGGTATATTGTGACAATGTAAGTGCGATATATCTCTCTGGTAACCCAGTTCAACATCAGCGCACTAAACACATTGAGATGGATATACATTTTGTACGTGAGAAAGTTGCTCGTGGACAAGTTTGTGTCCTTAATGTTCCCTCTCGCTATCAAATTGCTGACATTTTCACTAAAGGGCTTCCGCGCATACTCTTTGATGATTTTCGAGTTAGTCTTTGCGTATGAGAACCTCCCGCTTCGACTGCGGGGTGTAATAAATATGCAAATATTCTTGTAAATATTATTAATATCTCTGTGTATCTTCTATATTAGGATAGTTAATATCCTTAGTCAAATTAGCCTAGTTGTCTTACCTAATTTGTAGCCTTGAATTATGCTGATACTCTTGTATATAATTCACTGTTTTGGAATGAAATGACACGGAGAACAATTCTCTTCGGTAAATCCAGGATTTCAAGAGCATGGGTGCATCATAAGGTTGCTTTAGAATTTTTTTTTAGAAAAAGAAGATGCAAAGGTGCAGCAAGTTGGGTTCAATCCCTTGACCTGAAGGAATTAAACCATGCACTTAACGAATGCACATGCACCACTCTGTCTCATTTGACCATGGTCCTTTAGTTAATCTTAGATATATTTTAAGAATTATACACTTAATATATCGAGTTTAGTCGGGTGACCATGGGTTCACCTGACCCATTTTCTCTGTGTAAATTTGTCACTGTGTACCCCCCCCCCCCCCCACCCCCACCCCCACACCCACCTCCCATAGTGTTGTCTAGATAATATAAAAATGTTTTTAGGGTAATATATTTGTATTCCTTAGTTCCCTTCATTCATAAAGGGACACTGAGTTTTTGCTTGTACATATTTATGCACTTTCGTGGAATAAGATACTTACAGATCAAAGAAATAAATAAATGCTGTTATTTCTCTCCTTTTCCTTTGTAAACTCTATTTTCTGATCTATGTTCTTCAATGTTTGGCAGGTTAGAGTTGGTGAATCTTATGGATTGAAATTTCCTCGTGAGTTTGCACTTCTGTTGAAGCAACTTCTCTATTTTGACCGCTACACCAGATTGTTAGCTCCAAACATGAACATGTATCGAGATCAGAGGATCGAGCTAGTCTCTAATCGAAGACAAAAGAACATATACCAATGATGATCGTAAGTCATACCAAGAGATTGTAGCCCTTCCTGAGATTTTATAATATACTGTAACCTATCAAAAGAAAAAGATTTTCTAATATACTGTATATAATACCAAACTTTGACATCAACTTTACACAAAAGAGGGGAAAAGAAATTGTATTATATTTTTCTGATGTATGATGTTGGTTGATGCGGATCCCATATTTGTGGGAAGAGAAATTTGAATTTGTGAACATCCTTTGCCGTAATAATATCTCTGGGTTGGCAATGATGACTCGGTATATTTCCTATACGACCACTAACTAGAATATGTCTGATGGCTAACTAATGGACGTGCTGTGAGAATAGTTAAAGCCATGTCCAATATTTACCAACCACATTCCAAGAAATTGTGGTAAAACTTTGACCCATAGCTTTTCTAGCGATAAGAATGTTAAGTAATTGTCGCTCTGTAAGATCATAATGAAAGCACAATTTTTATATGATATTGAGGTTTTTTCCGAACGTGATTAGTTTCTATGATCAATTTCAGTCGGAGCCCCACGCTTCATTTTGGGTTCTGCCATGATGTTACTTCCAGGCAGAGGCAGTTGTATAGTGTTGAAAATATTTATTAAACGTGAAATAAAGTAAATCCTATTAATTGTAAATCGAATCAGGTATGAAGAGGGAAATGAGCTAAAAGCAGCTCGAGCGAATGTGAGAGGTGTAAAGGTTCCGTGAGCGCTTCGGTGGAAGCAAGAGCACTTCAGATAATGTGTCTTTCTTAAGAAACATAATCCAAAGCCGTTCTCGTGATAGACAAAAAGTGCTACCTATAAGAGGGGTAAAGGATAAGTTTTCAAACCTTTAATGATCCTCAAAAGTTGAGGTTAGGTTGGTGAAATTTTTAATGGTTTCTAACGCTTGTGTAGCGGAGTATTACATGATACCTTGTAGGAAACCACCTATTTAAGTGCGAGGACAGGGCGCCTCAAATGAACGCACTTAAGAATCCAAGGGTGTCCACGGCCCACGATGAACAAAACACCAGAAAGATTGAGTAAAAAGGTGTTGTGTTGGTACCATTGTCTTGGCATATACTAAACATTGATGGTTCAAGACATCACACACCGCGCAGTAAATATGTCCGATGGTATTCTACTATAGAAGGTTCAAAGCTCAGCTACCTCTCCGGATGCAACATCGTTCCGCCAAATGATTGCTAGAAAGGCACCATGTGCGTGCACCAAAATCTCTTCCAAGAGGGGATTGTTGGAAATATTTATTAAACGTGAAATAAAGTAATTCCTATTATAAATCGAACAATTAGGGCCCCGCATGTAGGAAACCTTGTTTCCACATACGTGTACACGTAGTGCCAAGGATCAAAATTTCCTTAATGGAAGAGATATTGGTACGTATACGTATTGTTTGAGACGTAAGGTAATAGACGGTTATTGGTCAAATGACGAATGATTTCACGTTGGTAAATGAAGGAAGAAGTGTATTATCTGTAAAGATGAAGTGAATCAGAAATCACCACGAAACCGAGAAGGGTCGCGGCTCCTCCATGTAAGGGTCGCGGCGCTTGAAGGGTCGCGGCTCTAATTGACGTTTCAATTCCAGTAACTCACTGGAATTGAAGGGCGCAGCGCCTCCCGGCGGCCGCGGCTAATTGGCGTTTGATTCGGTGAGTTCTTTAGGCGAAGGTTGCTCTCATTTGTTTCAATCCGTTGGAGGTGAATTAAAAACTGATTCTTGGGCTGACTTTTGAGTATTTACTCTCCATTATTTTGCTCATGAATTCATCCATCTTGACTAAATTATAACTCCAAATTCAAGGCATTCATGGCCATTACTTAGCCATTTGGAGGGTCATCATCTACACACTATAAAATGAGATACAAGGCTCATTTGGAAAAACACTTGATATCTTACACTCAACAATTCTCTGAAATTGTTTTCCTCTCTTGCAATCACAAACACTCAAAGATCTTTCTTCCAAAGCAAACACTTGAGTTCTCTTTGCTCATTTGTTTGATTGTTATTTTATCTTGGGAGATAAGTTGTCATTACAACCGTTGAAAGAATATACGGGGCAATATTATCTTAAGGATAGATCAAGAATTTGGTCGACTCAGCAAACCCTCATACTTGATCATTTCCAGATTTCTAACAAATAGTTATTGTTATTTTCCCGTTCTACACATTACTATTCACATATAGTATGGGTTCAATTAAAACCATATTTGGGCACGAAATATAGAAATATATTTGAAAAATCATAAAATCTGAACAAATATTAAATTCTGAGCCCAAATTTTTGGAAGAGCACTAGGCTTCAGTCTCGAAAAGGTAAAGGTTGAAAACCAATTCAGTTTAAATTTTTGGATTCCCATCTGCTTCGAGAGACATCAAACATTGAAGATAAATTGTTTAGATTCTGGGATCAGTTGGGTGACTAAATCATTTCATTGTCCGGTAAATTATCTGCCTCTGGAAGATTGTTTATTCTTTCTCTTTTAAAAAAAAAATTATTATAATGACAGCTTATAGGTTTTCCATGCTTGTTCAACGATGAGGTCCTAAATCGGATTCCAACTAAGCAGGCAATCATAACTATGAACTTTCAAACTGACTGATCGATAATTAATTTGAGACAAACAGCAAATCTTGGCGAGCTCATTCTATAGTTAAAAAGAATAACGTAAAATCAATCTTAAAGATAAAAAGAACTTTAGAAGAAAGACTGAGGAATATGTCCTTTATTCTAAATACATATCATTATCATCACACAAATAACGAAATCCAAAAGTACATAGGCTCTTCTACCATGAACACCTCAATTTTCTATACAAGCTGCAACTTTGATTACATGTACATGGTGTGGAAAGTGAAAAACTATGAGAAAAATGATTCAGAATATACAAACGGATGAGCGCTTGGATGGAATACTATTTGTGTTTCAACATCATCTCTCAGTATATCTTTACCACCAAGAAACATGTTCCAAGAAAATAACTTTACGTCAAGTATCTACCAAAAATTGAAGGATCTCTTGCCCTTTGTTGCCTAATGACTTGCCTCTTTCATTTTGATCCTTGCTTCACTTCCTGGAAGTTGAGCCAGTCACCAATGTATCACTTCACTCGGAGAAGAATAACCCATAAGCCGATGAAGAGGAGAGCCTCCATTTGGTGGTACTTCCTCAATTTCTGAAGATGCTGCTTTTCCCCACTTAGATATCTTAGCCGAAGGTCCTGGTGATCCAAAGGTCCCTGCGTAAGGTTCCCTCATAACAGATTTCATTTTTCTATCTTTTGTGGGGGCAGCAGAACTGCTAGAGGATATGTCTCTGTTGAAAGATGTCCTTCCAAGAGGTTGAATTGGAGACTCCCCTTCAGTAGAGATGCTTCTGCAGAAAGATGGTCCCAAATCATCAGAACACGATATTGGTTCAGTACAGCGACAAGAATTAAGATGATATTCATATCCCGGATTCTGTCGATCAGTGTTGTCATCAACCTCACTTGGTGGAGGAGCTAAAGCCTCTGCATAGAATGGTACTACATGTATCTGGTTTTGGAGAGAAAACTTCAGAACTTTTCTACAAGCATTGCATCTTAGTTGATGGCATTTCCTTTTGAAAAGAAGAAAGTCTGCAGGCAGCTTTAGAAGTTCGCTGCAGTGGTAACAAGAAATAATTGGTGCTCCACCAGCTACTGGTCGGACATGCCGCATTTTTGAGTATTTTTCTCGCAGATACAGTTTCTTCATCTCTTGATCTTTGTGCCTCCTATCATCAGATTTTGTCTCACGTTCCCATCGCGAACATTCAGAGCTTGAGTAATTCTGAGGACTTGAAGAACCAGACTGAAGGTGATTGCAACAGTTACACCTGGAAAAGGCAACCCGACAGCCTTTGTTATAGCAAACAGAAGGATGCAGCTGCGCTGAGAAATGCCGGATCTGAGGGGAGCAATGTAAACACAGGCAATCAGCTTGGTGCCTGTAATGTGAAGCCTCTGCAGAAAAAGGTATTCTTGAGCTTTTACGTTGTTGCGGCCAGCCTTTTCCATGACTGCATCTTACAGGATATCTAGAATAGTTTAAATCACCACTTACTTCACCATCTTCCAAAAACTGAGGGTTATACATTACCTCTGCAGAAAAACGTCCATTTGCCATCCTTTTAGCAATACGTGTCTGGCGTAATTGATCTTCAAGTTCATACACCATTCTCAACAATTCTATTTTGTCTGGTTCTGAATCTGAGGGTATTCTGGGTAATTGAAGACTAGAATGGTGGCCCATATTTTTCCGATTATTTGAAGGGTTTCCATGCTTATGTCCTGCATGAGAACCTGTCGAAATAAATGGAAATGCTGTGGCATGCTCATCCTTGTCCGATGTCATTCTACTTCCAGAGACCCGACCATGTTTTCTAGACTGAGGCAATTCCTCATGACTCCTTCCTGGTAATTCTGTGGAAAAGTTAATTGCTGGCTGCACTATCTTTGACTCACCGCTCATTGTGTTGTTTACTCGGCGTCTACCATCCAAAAGAAACTCACTGGGGCTGACAGGATATGCTTCCTTAAACTTTCTTCCAGGTTGGTGATGGTACTGATTAGGTATATGATCATCCCCATCACATGAAGATGCACTGCCATCGTAGGCATAGTAACTTCTGCGTGTTTGAGACCTGATCTTATTTCTGAGATTACCAGGAGAATCAGATTGACAAATATATAGTGGTAGATTTTCTAACATATCCATAGAGCTTATACGGTCAAAACCCGAGGGAATCTCTTTTTGAAATTGCTCGAACTGCTCGTGATCAGTAGACATCAAAGTGTCTGATATGATGCTTTCATTCAAAATACTTTGGTACATGTCAGAACATACAGATGACTGCTTCTCAAAGTCACGGGCTAACTCGGTTTCCTTGGCGTATCTTACATTTTCAGAAGCTTCTTCATTGTGACCTTGGATATCATTTTGTCCCCTTCCGATGATTTGTTCCACAAGAGATTTGCTTTCCTTTCCATCTTCATGTGCCCCACTTCCAATAGATACTTCATCTCTGTGAATGACACATTCAGAGTAAGTAGAATTATTATTAAGGGAGTTGAGCCTCTTTTTACTAATTCCACTTTCGTTTTGATTATTTACAGTGAAGTCATCCGCAAGGAAGTTGTGTTGATCCAGTTCCAGTGGTTCTGTCACTTCAAGGGCTAAACCTTCCATATCTTGTTCAGTTTCAAGTGTTGGACATCCAGTATCTTTATCCAGCTCCAGTTTCTCTCTCTCTTCAATGGCTGAACTTTTGGAATCTTCTTTGGTTTGAACAATTGGACTTTCTAATTCAGGACAAGTAGGTTCATCTGAGCTAGCACGTCTATTGGAGAAGTTTTCTCCTCCTGCGAACTGGTGGTGATCCCGAGATTCATTTTCATATTGTTCTGTCTTTTCGTCCAAAGAACAACTGTGTTCATCTCCTTTATGTACTGCAGATTTGGATAAAGGATCTTCATCCTCAAGACAGCTAAGCCCAGAAGAGCTTGAAGGCTCATCGGAGGAATTTATCTGTCGAGGTATCTCCTTGTTAGAGTCTCCAGCGCCCCCTTGATCCGACTTCTTCCCATTGTTCAGTGAAGCATCTCCTTTGGAAGGAGGACAAGCTTTTTCGCTTGCGCTGCTTATTTCATTCTGATCAAGTACATTGGTCTTTATAGGAGCTCTTTTCCTATTCTTAGCTGCATCCAAGATAAAATTTGTGAGTAAGTCATTTCGACTTAAACAATAATCACTCATGTAAACCGTTTTTGAGAATTAATCACATGTAAAAATTAGTTATATTTCAACTGGTATACTACATTACCCATAAATCTCCACTCTCATATGCAAAGAATCTCCCATGATACCACCAATGAATGTTTACATTCCTTTATTTTTATTTAACACAATTTGTTCTTTAGCACAAAAGTGGAAGTAAAGCAGTAAGAATAAGAGTGCCCGTTTGGTTGAGCTTATTTTAAGCTCATGAGTGCTTTTTTTTAAAGATAAGCACTTATTAAAATATTGAGAGGTGTTTGGTTGAGCTTATTTTAAAATAGGAGTAGAGCTTATTTTAAAATAAGCACTTATTCCAAAAGCTCAAATTTGGGCTTTTTTGGAGTAGAGCTTCTTTTGGCTTTAATTTTTTTTGATTTTTTGTACAAAAGTATTTTTTTATTAGCAACCAAACACCTAACAACTTTTTGATAAAAGTTCTACTCCTATAAGCTCTACTCCTATAAGTTATTTTTAATAAGTTGTACCAAACGAACTCCCTTTAACAAACCTAAGGCAAATAACCAACACACCCTCCCACCAAAAAGAAAAAAGAAAACAAGAGGCAGGTGAATATGCGCACTAGATCTTTTTGTGGTCTTTTTTCCTCCAACACTATGCATTAACATAGAAAGGAACTTTGGTGCAATGTAAGAGTTGTTGCCATGTGAATGGTTCGAGTCATGGAAACAATCTCTTATAGAAATGCAAGCTAAGGTTGCGTACAATAGACCTAATGTCGTTGGACCAGCACATAACGACAGCTTAGTGCGTTGGACTGTCCTTAACGAACAAACTGTTGGAAATTTACTAATGTGGAATTAAGTTTAACCCATTATTTATGACTCGAACAATTGAGGCCTCGCACGTCGGAAACGTCGGAAACATCGTTACCACACACGTAGTGTCAAATATCGTAAATTTCATTAATGAAAGAGATATTGGTACGTGAGTAAACATTTGAGACATGAAATGATGGACGGTCGTTGGTTAAATGACACATGTTCCACGTTGGTAAATGAAAGAAGAAATGTACGAAGTGTAAGATTGAAACGGGTCGGAAAAAGGGTTGCGACGCCACCGCAGAGTTGGGTCGCGGCGTCGCCATAAGGCCGCGGAGGCGCTGCGGCGCTAACGAGGCAGTGTCTGTGTGAACGGAAATCCAAAAGTTTGGTTGATTGTGCGGACGGTTTGGAGCCTTCAAAAGGCAGTTTCTCCTCCATAAATTAGTCATTGTTTGGCTGCATTACTTGCTGAATTAAGTGGTCATTTCATGACACTTAAATGGCCATTACATGGGCACTTGAAAAGACATTCTTACACTACTATAAATTGAGGCTTTGGCTCAATTGTAGACCAAAAAAAAACAATTTCCTCTTGTTTAGTTCAGATTTTTCTGAACTTCTTCCTCTCTAGCATATCTTTCAAACACTCAAAGGTTCTTCTTTAGAAACAATTGAGTTTCCTTTGCTCATTTGTTTGATGTTGTTTTATCTTGGGAGACAGTTGTCCATAAACATAAAAGAATATACGGGGTAATAATGTCTCAAGGACAGAGTGCTAACACTCGACTCAGCACAGTTGTAACAAGTAGAGATTTAGTGTCTCTTGGTTTCAGGCTATCAAGATCAAGGAGCTTGTTGCAACGGGAACGAAGATTCAGGACGACAGATCCAAGATTGATATAAGACAGAAGATCAAGATCACAAAACTCACTGGATTGTAAAAATGGATACTCAAATTGAGTATAAAGTAGATGGATCTACTGACGAGTATAAGGCATCAGCTACTTGGACATGTGCTCCTATGTGAATAGCTTAACATCCGTTACGGTCTTGCGTGACATGGATGATTGAGACAGCCTTCCTAACCGGAGAGTTGGTTTTTGTGGACTGTTGGGCTTCTTCCTGAATTTACATTCTAGTCCCTGAAATGTTTACATTTTGATCCTGGAAAGTTTCAGATAAAACAGAAACAATGAATCTGACTACAGAAACATTGACTCTAGGCTAGAAAGCCAACACTTGGAAAACCAAAAGTCCGAAAATGGAAGAAGAAAGTAATACGGAACAGGCCGAGGGGTATATGGTTCCAGGGAAGAGAAGAAAGTATGTCGACTTGTCAAATCTCTGTACGGGCTAAAACAGGCCCTGAAGCAATGGTATGAAAACGGTGATAGTACTCTACTATCGAAGGGTTTCTCCATTAATGAGTGTGACAAATGTGTCTACATAAAATGTAATTCTGACTCGTTCGTCATGATGTGCCTTTACGTAGATGACATGTTGATCACAGGGAGAAGTCCCATGTTGATCCTAGAGACTAAGAGTATGTTGAAATGATGTTTCGATATGAATGATATAGGTATTGCAGATGACATCTTAGGAATTGAGATTTCTAAGACATCTAACGGACTAGTCTAAACCAAACTCATTTGTGAGATGTTTTGACAGTCTCATTGAAGTCACCGATGGATATGAATCATAGAATTGATTGGAATCATGGCGCACCCATATATCAGGAGGGATATGCACAGGTCACATGTAGTTCAATGTATTTTACACACTACAACTGACATGGTATCAGCTCATAAAGATCAGTTGAACTAAGGTTCACTCGTGATTCTGGAAATGATCGATAGAAGGCATGAAATCGGATGTGATGACATCTGAACTATTCGCTTATCTATGGATTATGGTATTCTGGATGTCCAGTGGGAGAACTCAGTGATGCAAACTGGACATCAAACTTGAAGAACACCAAAGCCACAAGTGGATGTGCATGGTGTGTCTTTGTAAAATCCTCTAAGCAAACTTGCATCGGTCGATTCATGATGGAATCAGAGTTTATCGCTTTGTACAAAGCATGATGAGAAGTTGAGTAACTTCACGGCCTCTTAGAGGATGTCCCTTATCGGGAGTAACTCGTGTCTTAGTCAGTTATACACTGTGACTAGCCAGTTGGCTTCAAGAACGGATGATGGCATCTGGACATATCTGTCGGAGACATAAGACCGTATGGCAGTTGATCGTCTCGGAAGACACATCCTTGATTACTAAATCAAAGGATATAACGGACCTTTTAATTAAGGAACTACCCGAAAATCAAGAGTTTTGTCGGTCTAGGGGAATGGGCTTAAAATCCAAATAATAAGATCTGATACGGTGGATACCCAACCATACAGACCGGAGATACCAAGAATTTGGTTAAATGGGAAAACTAAGTCGTAAAGGTTCAGTTGAGCGCTTCGATGGAAGCAAAAGCACTTCGAATGATGATTTCTGTAAAGAAACACGAATCCAAAGTCGTTTCCGCGATAGACCTTAAAGTGCTACATGTATGGTGGGTAGAGGTTAACTTTCCAAAACCTTTAATGATCCTCACCGATTGAGGTTAGGTTTGGGAAAACTTTTAATGGTGTCTAACACTTGTGAAGTGGGGTATAGCAGGATACCTTGTAGGAGACCAATACGAGGACTGGCCGTCTCAAATGAACGCACTTAAGAATCCAAGTGTATCGATAGCCACAACGGACAAAATATTAAGCAGAACAGAGTAAGGAAAGTTGTGTTGGTACCGTTGTCTTGACTTACACTAAATACTGATGGTTCAAGACATCACGTTCACCGCGCAGTAAGTAAGTACGATGGTATTCAACTATGGAAGGTTCAAAGCTACGGCTACCTATCCAGATGCAATATCGGTTCGCCGAAATATTGCTAGAAAGGCACCTTGTGAGTGCGCCAAAATCTCTTTCAAGAGGGGATTGTTGGAAATTTACTAATGTGGAATTAAGTTTAACCCATTATTTATGACTCGAACAATTGAGACCTCGCACGTCGGAAACATCGTTACCACACACGTGCACACGTAGTGTCAAATATCGTAAATTTCATTAGTGAAAGAGATATTGATACGTGAGTAAACATTTGAGACATGAAATGATGGACGGTCGTTGGTTAAATGACACATGTTCCACGTTGGTAAATGAAGGAAGAAATGTACGAAGTGTAAGATTGAAACGGGTCGGAAAAAGGGCCGCGACGCCACCGCAGAGCTGGGCCGTGGCGTCGCCATAGGGCCACGGAGGCGCTACGGCGCTAACGAGGCAGTGTCTGTGTGAACGGAAGTCCAAAAGTTTGGTTGATTGTGCGGACGGTTTGGAGCCTTCAAAAGGCAGTTTCTCCTCCATAAATCAGTCATTATTTGGTTGCATTACTTGGTGAATTAAGTGGAAATTTCATGGCACTTAAATGGTCATTACATGGGCACTTGAAAAGACATTCTTACACTACTATAAATTGAGGTTTTGGCTCAATTGTAAACCAAAAAAAAAACACTTCACTCTTGTTTAGTTTAGATTTTTCTGAACTTCTTCTTCTCTAGCATATCTTTCAAACACTCAAAGGTTCTTCTTTAGAAACACTTGAGTTTCCTTTGCTCATTTGTTTGATGTTGTTTTATCTTGGGAGACAGTTGCCCATAAACATAAAAGGATATATACGGGGCAATAATGTCTTAAGAACATAGTGCTAACACTCGACTCAGTACAGTTGTAACAAGTAGAGATTTAGTCTCTTGGTTTCAGGCTATCAAGATCAAGGAGCTTGTTGCAACGGAAACGAAGATCCAGGACGACAGATCCAAGATTGATACAAGACAGAAGATCAAGATCACAAAATTCATTGTTGTTGTCACAACTCTTGTGAGGCTTCAAATCTGTTGTATTGTAATTCATTATTGTTTATCCTTTCGAGGCACTAGTAGTAGTTGTATATTATTCTCGTACATTCATTGTGTAACAACAACAACAACATGGGTATGTAGTTCCACAAGTGAGGTCTGGGGAGGGTGGTATGTATGTACACCTTACCCTTACCTTGTGAAGGTAGATAGACTGTTCCCTAACAAAATTGTACATATATTTGGAAAGAAAAATTACCTTGGAGAACAGTGCCGCATCCGCCACACTTGTAGACAGGAATGTCTGCTAACTCGGGAAGAACCAATTGGCATTTGGGACATCTAACAAACCGAACTTTAGTGCTCGTTTGACTACTCATGTCACTCCTGTTAGCTATCAGTAACCTAAACTGCAAGACGTCGTAGAGATCAATAAGAAACTCGATTCATAGCTGATACCACTTGAATGTGAACAAGTAGATGAAAGTGCACAACATATAATAGGTCAAATACTGCTATGAAATAAATGAAATGACTCAGATAATTCCTTTCACTTGCTTCTATTTTTCTTAACAAAGGAGTACAAATTATAGATACTTGATTATATTTGTTCAACATAATCACCCAGAAGCCTCAGAATATTTCAATTACAAGAATTGCTGATTCATTGACAGATGGAATTTAATGTCCAAAAGAATAAGCCATAATTCAGAACCTATTTTGCCCGAACTCTCCAAACATACTGCAGCGTCCATGTTGGATCCTTAAAAGATGAACTACTTCTAGAGGATCTAATACGCATCTATCAACATTTTTGAAAAGCCGAGCAACATAATTTAGAACCAAAAGAAGGAGCAATAGAAGTAGCTAATGTTTCATTAAAGCGTAGGTATAGAATAGATCTTGCAAATATCCAGAAAATATAGATGGTGGCAATAAGCATCCCTGCTCTACACTCGAAAACAAAGTCAAAAGAATGATAAATGCAAAGTATTATAGAAAACTTTTAACTAAACCCGAAAAAAGATCAACTTCAGCTTATTATGGATGAAATTTCAACTTTAATAAATCTACAGGGATCAAAATAGCAAGTAGAACTAAACATACACACATAACCACAAAACTCAATCCTAATAAAGACCAACATGATGAAACAGCAACTCAGTCTCAGCTAGCCGCATGACAATGGCTTCATTAACAAGAAATACCTTTTTAAAGAAAAAAAATCTTTAAAGCAGCAAAACAAATAGACCCATTTCAAATACTTTGCTCAAAAAGTTATATATGGTGTAAAAATGACCAAATGAGTCAAAGGGGATTAGATATACGAACCTAAAAGAAATTCGTGGACATCTTTACGTTAACGCAAAGTATTCCTTTAACAGCATTATAACTATCAACACCCTCCATTTTCTTCTTCTGCTGTGTGTGTGAGAGAAATAAAAGTCTTCCCTGCCGTGTAGGTGAAGCTTGTCAACCCACAAGTCCAAACTCTTATATGACTTGGAACTATATCTGTCTAACGGATGTCTAACGGATCGATCCGGACCGGACCAGAATGGCTACGGATTGAATCGGTTTCGACCGATCGGTCCGGTTCATCACCACGGCTCTGGTCCGTTCATTACCGGATTCCGATCGTGCGGATTCGGTTGAATCGACCTCTGCCGTCCGATTTTTGTTTTGTTTTTTTCAAAATTTTAACTAAATTCAAATTAAATATGTAATATAATAATATAATATAGTTTATAACTTTATACTTTATAGTTTATATTGTAGCTATATAAACTATATAATTTTTTTTATTCTGAAAATTTATTAATTTATTAAATTAGTAGACATAAGTTAACAAATAACAACTAAAGAAATAATAAAATAAAAACTAATGATAAGATGTAAACTTTCGAACTTTCATTATTCATAATGTTAATAAGAGTACATAATGAAGTAATAATAATTTTATTTACATATTATGTATTCTTTTATAAAGTTCTTCGTAATTTATAGGTTGATTGAATTGGTGATGCTCCATAGTCCATAGCCTCTAAATCTGGAGTTGAAATTCCAGTCTCGTTTCCACGATTCCGCCGCAACTTGTGCAGTTGTAAAAGTGCTTCATATATCTAGAATCTAGATTCATTATCATCGTCTTCATTGAATCCTGCAGATGTAGACACAGAACAGAAGCAGAACTAAAACGAAAATTAGTAGCAGAGTTGTAAATAATGTAACTGCATCTTTATATTTTATACTTAATTTGTTGTTGACCAGTGTGTCGGATGAACTCTCTGTACATGACTAACTAAAGTGTCTGTCCCCCCGTCATTACCATGTTTATAAGTTTCCCCACAAATATTACATGTAACTCTATCAGTGTCCCCAGTTCTATCATAAAAGTTCCACACTTTACTCCTTATTCTGATTCTCCTACTCCTGGTAAAGGAGGTGTACGACTAGTAGTACTAACTTTGGTAGAAAGCACACTAGTAGGTGTATGAGTTTCAGTTTCAACAATATTATCTATATGAGCATTATCATAATAATTATCTTCTATTTCAAAATTTTCTTCCATTTGATCATAATCTATATTTTGATTAGATGATGAAGAACATTTAGATTTTGTACCACTTGAAATAGTTTTACTTTTATCCATTATAAAATATTTAATTTAAATAATCAACAAATAAATATGACAATTTAATAAAATAAATAGAGAATGAAACGAGTGTACCAAACTTCGGGATTCAGAACTCAATTGAAACACGAAACTCGAAGTCTTGCGTCTTGCTGCTTTGAAAATTAATAATAATAATAATAATAATAATAATAATAATAATAATAATAATAATAATAATAATAATAATAATAATAATAATAATAATAATAATAATAATAATAATAATAATAATAATAATAATAATAATAATAATAATAATAATAATAATAATAATAATAATAATAATAATAATAATAATAATAATAATAATAATAATAATAATAATAATAATAATAATAATAATAATAATAATAATAATAATAATAATAATAATAATAATAATAATAATAATAATAATAATAATAATAATATAATAATAATAATAATAATAATAATAATAATAATAATAATAATAATAATAATAATAATAATAATAATAATAATAATAATAATAATAATAATAATAATAATAATAATAATAATAATAATAATAATAATAATAATAATAATAATAATAATAATAATAATAATAATAATAATAATAATAATAATAATAATAATAATAATAATAATAATAATAATAATAATAATAATAATAATAATAATAATAATAATAATAATAATAATAATAATAATAATAATAATAATAATAATAATAATAATAATAATAATAATAATAATAATAATAATAATAATAATAATAATAATAATAATAATAATAATAATAATAATAATAATAATAATAATAATAATAATAATAATAATAATAATAATAATAATAATAATAATAATAATAATAATAATAATAATAATAATAATAATAATAATAATAATAATAATAATAATAATAATAATAATAATAATAATAATAATAATAATAATAATAATAATAATAATAATAATAATAATAATAATAATAATAATAATAATAATAATAATAATAATAATAATAATAATAATAATAATAATAATAATAATAATAATAATAATAATAATAATAATAATAATAATAATAATAATAATAATAATAATAATAATAATAATAATAATAATAATAATAATAATAATAATAATAATAATAATAATAATAATAATAATAATAATAATAATAATAATAATAATAATAATAATAATAATAATAATAATAATAATAATAATAATAATAATAATAATAATAATAATAATAATAATAATAATAATAATAATAATAATAATAATAATAATAATAATAATAATAATAATAATAATAATAATAATAATAATAATAATAATAATAATAATAATAATAATAATAATAATAATAATAATAATAATAATAATAATAATAATAATAATAATAATAATAATAATAATAATAATAATAATAATAATAATAATAATAATAACAATAATAATAATAATAATAATAATAATAATAATAATAATAATAATAATAATAATAATAATAATAATAATAATAATAACAATAATAATAATGAGAATAATAATATAGAATAATATGAGAATTGAGAATTGAGAGAATTGTAGAAATAATTATGTGATAAAAATGAGAAGAATATAGAATATTTATAGATTTTTTAAAGGATAAAAATGTAACTAACAAAAAATTAAAAAACAGAAAACAATAAAATAAAAATGCCAAAAACGGTCTTAAGACCGTTACCCCACCCCAGCCCTCCCCCAATGGTAAAATTTCCTTTGGGGCAACAACCCTTTGTAGTTTATTTTTTTAATTTTTTAACTTATATCGGTCGGGGACCGTAATCGAAGACCGGTTTTCGTTCTGGTTCAACCGGTCCGATCTCACGGATTTCTCTGTAACCCATGCGGGTTGCGGCCAAACCAACCCCCAACCCGGTAAGACTTACCGGACCAAATTTTGTATCGGGTCGACCGGTTCCGGGTCAACCCGGCCCCTTAGACAGGTATATTTGGAACACCCTCTTTTTTTGTATGTGTGTGTGTGTGAACAAACATATACATCATCCGTTCGTAGTTAAATCGGCACGGAGTTTTAAAAAAATTGAAATTTGTGATTTAAAATAAGATATCGAGAAATATATGAACATAAATTATTTCATTAAAGGTTAAATAAAAAAATTAAAACTTTATTATTATTAAATATAAAAATATGTTATATAAATTAATACGATTAGCCGTACTTAATTATTAGTTGTTGTGAACAGAAGAAACAAGAGAACAGGTAAAGGTGAAAGAGGAAGTTGGGAGAGGGCGCGGAGATGGATGAAATATTTAAAGCGGTAGTAAGACGGTGAAGTGTCACGACCACCTTTTTATAGTTATATTTATGTTTTACAGCTAAAACTAGTTATGCACACCTGAATTTTTAATTAACAATTGAAATGCTATAATAAGTCATTGTTCCCTGTGTTCTCAGCATGTGAATTCAAAATTTAGATTTGATGGATATTGTTTTTAAAGTTTTTTTTCCACTTGTTATATATATATATATATCCACAACTTAAAGTTACATCAGTCACTGACTTTAATAATCTGTTTGATCAAATTTTTAAAATCTACTTAATAGAATATTTTTTAATATTTTTTTTATTAATTATATATCTCCTATTTTAGGTAAAATTATAATCATTTTGTAATTAGGTTAATTAATTATTTAGTTTGTATCAATGTAAATATTTTTGTAACCTTATATATATAGTAAATCATTTATCAATAAAATCAATGAACATATTCATTTATGGTATCAGTAGCCTAAAACTACAAACCATACCCCAGCCGTCGATATACCTTCTCGGCCGCCACCTTTTTTTCCACGTCGGCACCTACCTCACATCGGAACCCTAACCGTCGACCTCTCTCGGTCGCCCCCTCTTTTCCCCACGATGGAATCCTAGTTTTTTCGGTCATTTCCTCCCTCTTCCTCGTAAATTTTCTCTTCCATGACTGACAAAATCAAATTTCATCTGGCACTTGCCGTAAACAACATTAAAAACTTCATCGCTATAACTCTTGAGATAGAAAAGGGTCAATACTCCTCGTGGGCGGAGCTTTTTAAGATCAATTATCGTGTTTATGAAGTTATCGACCACATCATTTCTCCCACGCTCAAATCCACAGACATACCATCGGCTTCGACTTCTGAGGATGCACTCTGGTCTCGTTTGAACGTAGCCGTCTTCCAGTGAATATACGACATGATATCTAAAATTCTTATAAATCATTTCTTCAATCGTCATTTCTCTACACTTTTTGAGGCGATGATCACCAAATAAGATGAATAACTTGCAAAAGAAAGGAATTTATTTTGTAGGAGGAATAATTATTTCATATAAATGTGATTGGGTGGGATAAGTATCTTACTTATTTCACTTTTTATCTTATACAAATGAAATTGTGTCACATATCAAAGGATTACTTCACCAACCAAACATGAGATAATTCTGATCTCATGAAACAAAAATCTCATCTCATCCTATCATTCCTACCAAACAACTTCTTAATGCTAAGAGAAGCCTAATTCAACTTGTCTAGGTGTTGTTGTGAGTGTAGGTCCTAATGAGAATATAGCCTCTCAGGTCATTTTCATTTCTTTTAAATAATTGCATTGCTACAATTAACTAAACAAATACATTACTACAATTGTCAACTCTTTGTATTATGACCACTTCAATCTTATGTTCTTTCTTCTCCGATATTTTTGTTGGATAATTTAAAGATTTCAGAACCCAAATATCAATGTGAGGCTACACTTAAAAAAGTTCTTTTGGGGTCAATGAACATTGTAATACTATTTATATTTTAATTGACGAGTTAGTTTAAATCAAATTTCAATTCCCTTTTTAATATCCTAATGACGAAAATTTTAAAATGAGATAAAAATTTATTTGTTTAATAATGAGGTTATTTTTGCAGAACAATAAGAGCTCGTTTGGTATATCGCACTAAACTGTATATTTTTATATTAGACTGTATTGTAGTGGATTGTACTATATTAATATATAATGAACGATATTAGAGTATTAATATATAATAGACTGTATTTTTTATTTTTAATACAATCCAGGGAAGACCGATCTACTAGATAAGTCTCAAAAATGACAGTTAGAGTCTATTATTTTTAAAAATAGTACAGTCCATTCCGACTGAAAACGTCCATCAAACACTATATTATTTTTTTGTTCAGTACAGTCCAACGTACCAAACGTGCCCTAAAAGAAATATTTTATTACCATTATGGATGAGGACAAAAAAAACAATAAGAGAAGACCATAAAATTGAGTCAACGCTCCACAATAACTCGGCATGAAACGACAGTCATTGACAAAGTACAGCTGAAAATACACGTGGCAATTGTTAGTCCAGAGAACGCTAGCTGTAAAGCTCACAGCAGTTTCATTTTATCTTTTCCATTTATTAAATTAATTTATCTTTTTCAGTTTCTTGTTCTTTTCAAATATGGGTCCCAGTTAAATGGACCCCACTAAGCCAGCCAATTGATAACGCGAGGTGGGTTCAAAATTTATCTGAGCCGACGCCATCAAAGCGGACTGGCTCCAGCCTGGAATGTGATTTAACCAATGAAAAGCTGCCACTTGGCATGGAGAAATGGGGAGTTTGATGATGACAGCATGCTTGTGCTGTCATGACGATCGTTTGGGGGAAAGTAAGATTTAGGATAATCACTTGTTTAATTAAATGGAATTAGTGCTCTAACGTTTTCCTTGTCTCCTTTAAAGTTATAATCTAACCCTATTATTATATCTTATTAGAGGTTATTATTAATATAGATAAAACTTTTGAAGCATGACTTTTGAGATGTTTCAAAGGATTACACTAGGAAGTAGGAACTCATAATAATTTTATATTATGTTCTCTATTAATAAACTACTCACTATTTTTTGTTTCCCTCCTATAGTCTTATATACTCAAAAAATAGATTTTCTGGTGAAACTATGAATTTTAATGAGAGGTTTAATTAACTAGGGTACTGTTAGTTGTCCATGCTTATTAATTAAGCATTGTGATTGTGTTACTTTCAATGCATGAATTACTAATTGACAAATATATGGTGTATACGCAAATTGTATATACGAAATTCGAGACAAATAAAGTGACCGAAATTACAATCAAAGTTGTATATCATAATTGTAGAATTTTTGTACAAGTATAATTAGGATTTTAGAAATATAGTAGGAATATGACTTTTCATATTTGGAGATTGTAAATTGTATATATACCTTTTCATTACTGAAAATAATCAAGGGATTATTTCTTTCATGGTATCAAAAGTCTAGGTCTAAAATACCTCCTCCCAAAAGCACCTTCGCTCCTCTTAAAACTGTCTCGGTTTCCGTGTCTTTTTTCCTCCTCTCTTTCCAAATTTTCTCCCGAATCCCTAATTCACCTATTGTTTTTTCGTTATGTCTACATCAAAGAACATGTTTCATCCAGCCCTTATTGTTTCCAACATCAAGAACCACATACCTATTTTTCTTGAGAAGGAAAACGTCCAATACGCGACGTGATCGGAATTATTCAAAGTTCACGCACACTCGCATCACGTCCTCAATCACATAATTCCCTCAGTACCTGGCGTAGAGGAAGTGCCTACCCCCGAAGCTAATCCTACATTATGGACGACCCTTGATGATACTATTCTCCAGTGGATTTATTCCACTATCTCTACCGACCTCTTACATGATAATTGAACCCGACACGACGGCAATGGCTACCTGCAATAGGGTGCGTGATATATTCCTGGATAACAAAAATTCCTGCGCTGTCACTCTTGAGCAGGAATTTTCACATGTCAACATGGAAGATTTTCCTAACGTTTCAACCTATTGTCAACGACTCAAGGAATTAGCGGACCAACTCCGAAACGTTGGTGCGCCCGTTACCAATGATCTTTTTGTTCTCCAAATGGCTGCAGGCCTATATGAGGCATTTAATGGTGTTGGAACACTACTTCGTCAGAGTAATCCTCTACCACCTTTTTATCAGGCCCGTTTTATACTCACGTTAGAAGAAGTCGACTTGGACAAAAAAATCGGCTACCAGTTCAAATTCTGTCATGATGATGAACATGTTAGACGACCCTCATTCATTCTCTGAAAATTCAGGTCAAAACTGCAACAAAAGTGACGGCAAAAATGATCAAAATCATAACAATAACGGCAAAAACCGCGACATCGCGGTGGTAGCAATGGCGGATGAAACAGTAGCGGCAACAAAAGTGGGCCTCGGGCCAGTGGGCCCCATGATCGTGGAACTGGGCCAGTGGCTATTGGTCCATAGCTCCTATTTTCTACCCAGCCAATTTCTGGGAAATTGGGCCCAGTTTCAGCCCCAGTCTAGGTCCAGTTTCTCTCGGTCAATGGCGGTAATAGGTACAGTAATGGGTCGGGGCAGCAAGTAGGCCTGCTTGGACCTCGACCTCCGCATGCCTTCCATGATGCGGGCCCAAATCAGATCCCAATGCCTACAGATATTGAGGTCGCAATGCATACATTTGAATTTACTCATCCGGACGCAAATTGGTACATGGACACCAGCGCCACTTCTCATGTGACGTTCGATCAAGGTACTCTCTCGACTTATTCAAATTTGAGCAAAAATGATGGTATAATTGTTGGTAATGACAACTCAATTCCAATTCGCGGTTATGGACATACAACTTTGTCTCCCCCACACCCACCTCTAGTTTTGAAAAATACCCTTCATGTCCCTAACTTAATTAAAAATTTGGTGGCTGTCCGAAAATTCACTATTGATAATTGAATTTATGTTAATTTTGATCTCTGTGGGTTTTCTGTTAATTTTGATCTCTTTGGATTTTCTGTGAAGGATTTCAAAACGGAGATACCTATAATGAGATGCAATAGTAGGGAAGGGCTTTATCCAATCACAACTACCACCACTTCCACGAGTCAACTCATGTCGTCTACTTTTGCTCTCTTGCTCCTTTCTTGTGGCATGTACGTTTGGGTCATCCGGGATCGTCTATTATTTCTTATTTGCATAAAAATAATTTTATTTCTTGTAAGGGTACACATAGTACTCCATTTTTCCTTCTTGTCGTTAGGAAAACATGTTCGATTACCATTTGTAGTCTCTACTTCTCGTACTTTGATGCCTTTGACATTATTCATAGTGATTTATGGATATCTCCCGTATAAAGTTCTTTGGGCCATCGTTATTATGGCTTAATTTTAGATGAGTATTCTAATTTTTTTGCATCTTTCCGTTATCCAAAAAGTCTCAAGTTTTTTCCATTTGCTTAAAATTTAGAGCATTCATCTGTACCCAATTCGAACAGAAAATTAAAAATATTTAATGTGATAATGGCAAGGAATACGATAATGAGTTGTTTCGGGAATTTTGTGATGTTAATGACATAACTTTTCATTTTTTTTGTCTTCATACGTCCCCACAAAATGGAAAAATCGAACGGAAAATTTGTAACATTAATAATATTGTCCGAACTTTATTAGCACACGCTTCCGTACCCCCTTCTTTTTGGCATCATGCACTACAAATGCCTACTTACCTCCTTAACGTACTCCCTACCAAAGGGTTAGCATATGAATCTCCTCTTAAAATTCTCTATAATAAGAATCATTTGTATTCACATCTTAGGGTCTTTGGGTGTTTATGTTGTCCACTTTTCCCGTCAACTAAAATTAACAAACTTCAAGCCCGTTCTACTGCTTGTGTGATTTTGGGTTATCCATCTAATTATCGTGATTACAAATATTTTAATTTATAGTCTAATAAAATTATAATTAGCCGTCATGTTATTTTTTATGAAACTCAATTTTCGTTTGCTAAAGTGAGTAGTCCCGTGCCTAGTTCATATAATTTTTAGATGACGATGTATCACCATATATTATCCACCATTTATCGGACTTGTCTCGTGACCAAAATACGCCACCAAGCCCACTTCCTGCTGGCCCACACAGTCCATTCTGGCGATTACGCCGGTCGCTAGAAACACGGCCCGATCGATCTCGAGATTGTTCGGTGTTCGGCCACTCGATTTCGGTTTCCGCCCTTGTTTCAATTATTGGGCCAACAGATCATCGTCCCACACATTGCCCAAAATCCACTCAACTCTACCTTGAGTCAATGGTCCGTTACTCGTAGTCAAAGGAGTATTTTTAAACTAAAACAATATTTTAATCTCAATTCTAATGTCTCTAAATCCCCACTATCATATACACTGTGTCTACACTACATGACCCGAATTGAAAATTGACTATGACCGACAAATATAGTGCTCTTATTAAAAATAATACGTGGAAGTTAGTGCCCCGTCCATCTGGTGTTAATATTATTCGGTCTATGTGAATTTTTACTCATAAAGAAAATTCTGACAATTATTTTGAGAGACATAAGGATCGTCTTGTAGGTGATGGTAAAACTCAATAAGTTGGCGTAGATTATGGTGAGACGTTTAGTCCAGTGGTCAAACCGGCTACGATTCACACTATTCTCAGTTTGTCTCTCTGAAAAGCATGACTCATTCATCAGTTGGATGTAAAAAATGCTTTCTTACACAGTGATTTTAAGGAGACAATATATATGCATCAACCCTTGGATTTTCGAGACCCCAATAATCCTCATCATGTCTGTTTGCTGAAGAAGTCCTTGTATGAGGTTAGTCATGCCCCACGGGTTGGCGTAAAAGGTTTGTAGATTATGTATCTACTATAAGATTTTCTCACAGCATGTCTGATCATTCTCTGTTTATATATCTGTCACGACCCGAAACCGGGCCCGCGACTGGTGCCTTACCCGGGCACCCAAGTAGTCAAACAACATCAGAGAAAATCAGCGGAAATTAAGACTCATACATGATAACCAATGAAAAGAAAGCAGGCAACAGCGGTTACCTTTTCGAAAAATAACTAACACTGAGCGATTCTACAATCACTTGCATCGATCTACGCACCTAAGAATTTTTATAACATCTCTGCGGGACGGGGCCCGCCATACCACGAATGTACAAAAGTTCTACAACTTCAGGAACCGTACCAAGTGACAAAGTCTCCGAAGGAATGGAGCTTTACGAGAATCGAGCAGATCCAAAGTGCGGATCAACAAGCGATGTATCTCAACTGCGGCGTGACGCGGCCCGAAGAAGTCGATAACAGTGCGAGTATGCGAAGCAGAAAATAATCAGTAAATGAAATCATAATAGTCTATAAGGAAAGCAGAGACATGTATGATAACCAAACTACTGATCACCACGCGTATATCTGATTCGATCCAAATCAAATCACATCAAGTCGTGGACTCGCGCGAAAGATCATTACTCAAAGTGGGCGCATACTCGTGGGCTACCCAACGTGTCGGTATGTCGACCCAATAACAAGATAGTACTCGCGTGGGCCAGCGTACTCGTGGGCTACCCAACGTGTCGGTATGTCCCAACAATAACAAGATAATACTCATGTGGACGATATCGTGGGCTACCCAGGTCGGTATGTCGAACAAATACCGGATAATACTCGCTGTGGACGCGTACTCGTGGGCTACCCAACGTGTCGGTATGTCGAACAAATACCGGATAATACTCGCTGTGGACGCATACTCGTGGGCTACCCAACGTGTCGGTATGTCAAACAAATACCGGATAATACTCGCTGTGGGCGCGTACTGCGTGGGCTACCCAACGTGTCGGTATGTCGAGCGGTTTACAAGATAACACTTTCACAATAGAAGCGTACGTGGGCTACCCAACGTGTCGATCATCCCCAAAGGATCAATATAGTGGAAGCATACCCGTGGGCTACCCAACGTGTCGATATGTCCATCATACCACCCGATATCCGCCTCGTCGAGAGACTCGGTAGCGAAAGTCAAACACTTGCACAACAACAAAACTATCACCACAAGCACGAGCAAGTTACACACAACTCAAAGTACCTTCGTTTAAGTCGACAAACGGGTTCCAACCCCAAAATACTACATTCTTTCCTACCTTCAAAGACCTCTTTACGTAGAAACCATACGATACTATCACACGTAGTATCACACACATTCATGTTTAAAACACGTCTTCAAACACAATTAACATAACGTCAAGTATACCTTTTAAAAGTCCAAGTAATTAACTCCTTTAAGGTCAAGTATTCTACCTTTTAAAACCAGTCATTTACTTTTCCCTTAAGAAAAGTTCGATATTTGAAAACAAGTGATTTATACTTTCAAACTCAAGTTACTTCTCTTTTCCAAAATCCAAGACATTATCCTTGCAATCCATTAAGTTCATTCTTTGGAATTTTAAGAAAAGTCGAACTTGTTATCAATGATTCTCATTTAAGCGACCGTGATCTAGGAAATGTAATATCATTTTGTCTTATCTTAGTTTCTATGCAGATGGAAGTTTCTACTGGTTTTAATATAATCAATTAGTCGAAACCATTTCCTTTATTAATGCGTGATGGTGTGTTCGATACTTGTTCCCACTTTCAAATCCATTTCACATTCTTATGCGTTATACCTAACTTCCCATAAAGCTAGTATAACTCTTAAGTTTTCAAAAACCAAGTATTACTCATTACTCACGAATGAGGTTTTACAACTTTTGAATACATTACAAAACTTTCACAGTTCTAAGTTAAGTCTCTTATCTTACAAGGTCAAGTCTCTTAACTTCTACCAATCAACAACCGTTCTTTTACTCACATAAAGTTGTTATAACTGACTTCCCATAAAGCCGTTATAACCCCTTTATGTTTTAAACCAACCAATTACCACATAAACATTTATGAGACCAAGA
The DNA here is from genome assembly GCA_029844215.1 of Przewalskia tangutica. Lineage (NCBI taxonomy): Eukaryota > Viridiplantae > Streptophyta > Magnoliopsida > Solanales > Solanaceae > Przewalskia > Przewalskia tangutica. The sequence continues at coordinate 87,770,444 of CM056734.1, forward strand.
GGGCTCATTCTTTAAGCACCGAGTGCCCATTACTAACGGATAAGACTTACTACTCTTACACCTAATGAAGCCCTTTACACTTCATAACAAGTCAAGACACAATTTGGAAAATCAATTTCCTTTAACACACGTGCGTCAACCGCACTATATATTTCACAAATAGTCATGCTGAAGAGGATAGGAAGAATCACATACCATGACGATTGTCGACCTAAGCAAAATGCTCCACAAAGACTATCTCCCAAGAAGAATATGCTACACGTAGTACTTCAATCCTATAAAGGGCCATAAACGTCTATCAAACTCTAGTTTGAACGTAGAGTAAACTAAGTACAAGGCCCCTACATTCTACGAAATTGGATGAACTTCCTTTGTTTCTATTAACTTGCCACCTTCACAAGGCCGAAATCAACAAGGCTACAAGATCCAAATCTAAGCCAACTTAACTATATGACCTCGGGCTCACAAATCTACACAAACTTAACTATAACAAACCTCGGGCTCACAAATCTATTCAAACTCTAAATATAACGACCTCGGGCTCACAGATCTATACTACTATCACAAGTACTAACTCAAAACCGGAGAAGGAAACTCTTACCTTTTAGAAAAGCCCAAAAGCCCTTTCCTACCACTTCTTCCGTCAACTCAACCACCGCTTCCACAAGTTCACCAACACTTTTTCCTTCTGCCGCGCTCAGCGGTTCCCTAAGGCGGGTTTCTCAAAAACCTAGAGAGAAGGGAGAGGGTTTTCTCTTGGGAGGTTTGAAATGAAATGGCCAAGTCTTCCAAGACTTGGCCTAAAATAGGCTTCTATCATTGGTCAAAGGATGGGAGGACACTTGTCACCCTCCCATAGGCTCCTTATAAAAATATCCCGATTTTTCTCCTTTACATGAAAATCCGCCTCGGCGCCATGCGGCCACGCCAGCGCGCTAACACTTCAGAAAATAATTGCAGCGTCACGCTGCGCGCCTGCGTCCGCGGCGCCAACACCGCAGACCGATCTGATAATCGCGCGCGTACGCTCTCCGGCCGCGGCTGAACTCCCGAATTCTTTGCTTACTTCGCGCCAAACTTGAAAATTCCATAACTTTTGACTCCGATGTCCAATCGGCGAGCGGTTGGTTGCGTTGGGACCTAGATTCAACGGACTACACACTAGGCCTTTTAAACACCTTACAATCCTTAACAACTGGGGTCCAATACTCAAAGGTAAACTCAAAATCCTTCCAACACATGTTTGCCAACTTATCTATCCTCTAGAATTTACGGTGTAACATTCTTCCCGCCAGAAACATTCGTCGAATGTTCCTTCTAAGTCTTGAACACACGTGCGCAGATCGTCTTCACTACTATACCTACCAAAACTCATTTATGCCTCTCATGGCCATAATATAGAAATCACGCGTCTCCAAATTCCAATTCTGGAAATCACCTCTAACGTGCAAACATCACTATTTTCTCCTCCTCGTCTAAAGGATACTCTCTCTCCTTACTCGGCGTACCTTCGCGTACACTCACACCCTCTCTACCACGCCCACAATTCACCATCGCCTGCTTCTACCACCTGAGTCACTACCTCCAACTCGTCCATCTTACTAATCCACGTCATGGAAGCTACCACTTCCATCGCAAACTACCCATGGAATCATCACACAAAACTCCATGTATACCATACACTCGACAAGATTAACAAGAAAGGCTTCTACCCAAGGCGCTTACATCTAAGGTCTCAATCATTATAAATTCTAAGGTTCAAAATTTTCTCATCCCCAACTTACCCTCTTTATTAACCATGCTTCCAAATCACATTATATACACAAAGCTACCCGAACATAGCACTCAACACATCACCACAACATCAAAGCATACAATACTCTGTAGGTTAAGAACATACGTAACTATTGCTTCACTTCCTTCTTGCGTTCTACTCATGTTCTTTCCGACGACGCACAAAGGAGGAGGTGAATCGATCCGATCGAAAGGTGAATCTCAACCTCCGCTATCTCTGGTGGGACAATTCCTTGCAAAATGGCGGTGGCGCGTAAAAGCAGATTCCCTATTAGCACGACACTCCCATCGCGAGCCTACCACAATGGTCACAACGAGGTAAGGGTGGTCCCATCCGACTAACATCCCCGATCCCCAAAACCGAAACTCGAGCCACGACCGCCTCGAATTTTTCGAACGCCCCGACGGCGAGGTGGAGCACTCCGTCTTGGCGGAGGCGCATAACTAACTCTGCTGAGGGCGCCGCCGGGTCACAAAGGACCTGCCGCCTTGGCCCTACTCTGCGATCTTGGTCATTCCGCCGACTCCTGCGCCTCACATCCAGTGCATGAGCTGCGTGCGGGCAATGTCCGTGCGGTGAAGAGCTACTCCCGACTCTCTCGCCAAATAGTCATCAAGCCGCGTGACATAGCGGTGCACTCGTCCTCCATGCCGCTACTAACGCGGGGACGCATCGAGCTAGTGAGTTAAACTCCACGTTGTACTCGAACCGTCGCGGCTTCGCCTCAACATCAAAAATGCAGCCGGCAGTCCTCATCGCATGGAGGCAAGAAATGTGCAAGAAATGCCTCGAGAACTCGTCCCATCTCGCTGGAAGTGCATGCCCTCCCGGGACAGCTCACGAATCAAACGATCATGCGGTATCACGCCGATGCGAACCTAGACCACCGACTCGGTCTCCGATGCCTCGATCACTCTCACGATCGCAGAATCGCTTGATGAACTCCTGCGGATCATCCTCGTGCCTCGACCGTAGAACTCGCGGGCCACAACTCGAAAAGTCCCGCACCTCAAACTATCCGATCTCGGGTGAACCATCGGTGCTCTTCGGCTGCTGCGTCGGCTTATCTCGTGTCGCCACAACCACGGCGATAATCGGGCAACTCGCGTAACCCGTCTCTCGCTCCGCATGGACCGGAGGCTCGTGCGTGGTCTCTGTAGGCTGCCGCCGCTCTACTCGCGGCTCTCCTTCGCCTTGCCGCCGGGCCTGGTTGCCTTTTCGCAGGCATAATCGGTAAAAGCGAAACACGTCGGAGGGTCCAACTTACAACACGGCTCTAAGGCACGATCTCGAATGAGAAGAATAAAACTAATCCTAAATGTCGCGACCTCACGATTATAGATGTGGTGCACAACACATCGATAATCAAGACTCTATGACACGATGCGTAGACACTTTCCGAGGACTAATCGCTCGATACCACTTCGCGACCGGCCGGCCCGCGCGGTGCCTTACCGCACCCAGTAGTCAAACAACATCGAGAAAATCGTGAAATTAAGACTCATACATGATAACCAATGAAAAGAAAAGCAGGCTAACGGCGGTTACCTTTTTCGAAAAATAACTAACACCTGAGCGATTTACAATCCTCGCCCACATCGCATTACGCACCTTAAGAATTTTTATAACATCTCGACGGACGGGGCCGCCATACCACGAATGTACAAAAGTTCTACAACTTGAGAACTGTACCAGTGACAAAGTCTCCGAAGGAATGGAGCTTTACGAATCGAGCGATCCAAAGTGCGGATCAACAAGCGATGTATCTCAACTCGCGGCGTGACGGCCCGAAGAAATTCGATAACAGTGCGAGTATGCGAAGCGAAAATAATCGTAAATGAAATCATAATAGTCTATAAGGAAAGCGAGACATGTATGATAACCAAACTACTGACACCACGTATATCTGATTCGGTCAAATCAAATCACATCAAGTCGAGGACTCACGCCGAAAGATCATTACTCAAAGTGGGCGATACTCGTGGGCTACCCAACGTGTCGGTATGTCGACCCGATAACAAGATAGTACTCACGGTGGGCGCGTACTCGTGGGCTACCCAACGTGTCGGTATGTCCCAACCAATAACAAGATAATACTCACTGTGGGACGCATACTGGGCTACCCAGTCGGTATGTCAAACAAATACCCGGATAATACTCATGTGGGCGCGTACTGCGTGGGCTACCCAACGTGTCGGTATGTCCAAACAAATACCGGATAATACTCACTGTGGACGATACTGCGTGGGCTACCCAACGTGTCGGTATGTCGAACAAATACCGAGATAATACTCATCGGACGATACTCGTGGGCTACCCAACGTGTCGGTATGTCCAAACCAGTTTACAAGATAACACTCAATAGAAGCATACGTGGGCTACCCAACGTGTCGATCGTCCCGAAGGATCAATATAGTGAAGGCATACGTGGGCTACCCAACGTGTCGATATGTCCATCATACCACCCGATATCCAGGCCTCGTCGAGAGACTCGGTAGCACAAAGTCAAACACTTGCACAACAACAAAACTATCACCACAAGCACGTGCAAGTTACACACAACTCAAAGTACTTCGTTTAAGTCGACAAACGGGTTCCAACCCCAAAATACTACATTCTTTCCTACCTTCAAAGACCTCTGCGTAGAAACCATACGATACTATCACACGTAGTATCACACACATTCATGTTTAAAACACGTCTTGAACACAATTAACATAACGTCAAGTATACCTTTTAAAAGTCCAAGTAATTAACTCCTTTAAGGTCAAGTATTCCTACCTTTTAAAACGAGTCATTTACTTTTCCCTTAAGAAAAGTTCGATATTTGAAAACAAGTGATTTATACTTTCAAACTCAAGTTACTTCTCTTTTCCAAAATCCGAAGACATTATCCTTTGCGATCCATTAAGTTCATTCTTTGGAATTTTAAGAAAAGTCGAACTTGTTATCAATGATTCTCATTTAAGCGGTGATCTAGGAAATGTAATATCATTTTGTCTTATCTTAGTTTCTATGCGGATGGAGGTTTCTCTTGGTTTTAATATAATCAATTAGTCGAAACCATTTCCTTTATTAGCGACTATGATGGTGTGTTCGATACTTGTTCCCACTTTCAAATCCATTTCACATTCTTATGCCGTTATACCTAACTTCCCATAAAGCTAGTATAACTCTTAAGTTTTCAAAACCAAGTATTACTCATTACTCACGAATGAGGTTTTACAACTTTTGAATACATTACAAAACTTTCACTTCTAAGTTAAGTCTCTTATCTTACAAGGTCAAGTCTCTTAACTTCTACCAATCAACAACCGTTCTTTTACTCACATAAAGTTGTTATAATCGACTTCCCATAAAGCCGTTATAACCGGCTTTATGTTTTAAACCAACCAATTACCACATAAACATTTATGAGACCAAGAGGGCTCATTCTTTAAGCAGAGTGCCCATTACTAACGGATAAGACTTACTACTTTACACCTAATGAAGCCCTTTACACTTCATAACAAGTCAAGACACAATTTGGAAAATCAATTTCCTTTAACACACGCGTCGTCAACCGCTATATATTTCACAAATAGTCATGTCAAGAGGATAGGAAGAATCACATACCTCGCGACGATTGTCGACACTAAGCAAAATGCTCCACAAAGACTATCTCCTTAAGAAGAATATGCTACACGTAGTACTTCAATCTATAAGGGCCATAAAACGTCTATCAAACTCTAGTTTTGAACGTAGAGTAAACTAAGTACAAGGCCCTACATTCTACGGAAATTGGGCGAGAACTTCCTTTGTTTCTATTAACTTGCCACCTTTCACAAGGTCGAAATCAACAAGGCTACAAGATCCAAATCTAAGCCAACTTAACTATAATGACCTCGGGCTCACAAATCTACACAAACTTAACTATAACCTCGGGCTCACAAATCTATTCAAACTCTAAATATAATGACCTCGGGCTCACAGATCTATACTACTATCACAAGTACTAACTCAAAACCGCAGAAGAAACTCTTACCTTTTAGAAAAGCCCACAAAAGCCCTTTCCTACCACTTCTTCCACAACTCAACCACGGCGCTTCCCACAAGTTCACCAACACTTTTCCTTCGCGCTCAACAGCTTCCTGGGCGGGTTTCTCAAAAACCTAGAGAAGGGAGAGGGTTTTCTCTTGGGAGGGTTTGAAATGAAATGGCCAAGTCTTCCAAGACTTGGCCCTAAATAGGCTTCTATCATTGGTCAAAGGATGGGAGGACACTTGTCACCCTCCCATAGGCTCCTTATAAAAATATCCACGATTTTTCTCCTTTACATGAAAATCCGCCTCGGCGCGCATGCCACTTACGCCCATGTCTGCTTCGTAAAATAATTGCACGCAGCGTCTGGCGCGCGCCTGCGTCGCGGCGCGCCAACACCAGACCACCGATCTGATCGCGCGCGGCCACGCTCTCGGCCGTGCGCTGAACCCTGACGAAGTTATCGCTTTACTTGATCGCGCCAAACTTGAAACTTCCATAACTTTTGACTCCGATGTCCAATCGACGAACGGTTGGTTGCGTTGGGACCTAGATTCAACGGACTACACACTAGGCCTTTTAAACACCTTACAATCCTTAACAACTGGGGTCCAATACTCAAAGGTAAACTCAAAATCCTTCCAACACATGTTTGCCAACTTATCTATCCTCTAGAATTTACGGGGTGTAACAATATCATCGTGGTACTTTTCTGGCATACATTTTTTATATGTAGATGATATTATATTGACTGTTTTTTCTGATGATTTGCGCAAGTTTATCATGTCACTTCTCAGTTCATTTGCTATGAAAGACTTTGGGCCCTTGAGTTATTTCTTGGGTATTGCTTTATTTGCTGTCACTCGTCATTTAAGTGGTCTATTTTTATCACAGAAGAATTATGCCACTGAGATCATTGAGAGAGTTGATATGTGTAAGTCTACTTCCACTCCAATTGATACCAAACTAAAACATAGTGCTACATCTAGCACACCATACGAGGATCACACCCACTATCGTGGCCTTGAAGGGGCACTTTAGTATCTTACTTTCATAAGGCATGACATTACGTATGCAGTTCTGCATGTGTATTTGTTTATGCATGATCTACGGATTGAGCACATGCATGCGCTCAAACACATTATACGATACATTCAGGGCACACTTGATTATACCTTGCATTTGTATCCTTCGTCAGTTTCCACATTATATCTTATACAAATGCTGATTGAGGTGGTTGTCCTGATATCAGACGCTCGACATCTGGTTACTGTATATTTCTTGGTGATAACTTGGTCTCATGGTCAGCAAAACGCCAGGCTACATTATCGAGATTCAGTCAGAGGCCAAGTATCGAGGGGTAGTCAATGTGGTGTCTGAATCGTGTTGGTTGCGTAATCTTCTGTTAGAACTTCATTTCCCATTCAGAAAGCTACATTGGTCTACTGTGATAATGTTAGTGCAGTCTATCTTTCTGGTAATCCGGTCCAACATCAGCGCACTAAACATATCGAGATGGATATCCACTTTGTTCGCGAAAAGGTAGCTCGTGGACAAGTACACGTCTTGCATCCCTACCATGTCTTTACTAAGGTATTTTCCTCAATTTTATTTGAAGATTTTAGGGACAGTCATTTGCACATTTTTAAGAAAAAAATATTATAAGTAATTTGACTAAAATGTCTCTACAATTGGATTTGATCACCTAATATTATAAATAGGTATTGGATTTGATCACCTAACACTTAATAAGGACAATCTGAAAAAGTAAAGTTAATTGTTTTGGTTCACAAATTTTGACTTGAATTGCACATTTCATATGCAATCTCTCTCTCTCCGACCCCAACAACAAATCCTTTAAATCATTGACCTTAAATGAAATTCAGTAAGGAATTAGTCAACCCTTCAACTCAGGCACTAGCTAATTATTTGACTAGTTAGTGGCAGTGGGAGCCAAGAAAACCTTTAAATCATACACATTTAATATTAGTCGGTACTAAATCTTGATGTTTAACGAGCTCAACCTATTTATCTTTCCTTTTCTTTATAATTTGTGAAATAAATAATCCCCTGACATATATACAAGTTACAATAGGAAAATCATTTTCCTATTCTACATCTAAATCTTTATTTTATATGAAGACTAACTCTACATTTATGTTAATATTATAATACTAATTAAGGTACAATACTAAGTCTAATATATACCAAATTTACACTAGGGAATATATACCAAAAATGTGCATGTTGGCCGTGAACTGGGCTGGGCTGGACGTACCACTGCTGGCCCAATTCTTCTCGGTAATGAATATACACATAATATACATTATGTGTATATTTAACAATTTGAATTATTTACAATGATATAATTAAGTTAGTAGATCACTTAGAAGGAAAAGTTGACTTCCTGCATTTGCTGTTCTTTTGGGCTCAATGTTTGTATGACCCTCTTGTTGTCAAGACATGGATTAGAGCCTCAAGTACTTATCACATTTTTTCTCCTAACAATTTCCAGGGATGGTCTTCTTAGGTCTGGTGTTTAATCTTTTTTTTTCGAACAGTCTCAACGTCCTCATTGAGAGTCGCTCTGCGAGACGTCAACTTTTGATAATGTTAAAAAAGATTGTGCAAATATATATATCTGTCGGAATTTCCTCTTTCATCTTCCAATGATAAGGAGCACAATTAAAGACTCATTATTTATTTGTGGTTGAAATTGATTGGGTAATCCTCCATTGAGTTGATATAGTCCCTCCCTAATGAATTTGGATTAGTTTGATTGAATATCACTGTTGGATATTGTTGAACGTGATATTATCCTCTTGAGCAAGACAAAGTTAGTCTATTGATTTTTAAAGGTCTGTTATATTTAATCATTGAAAATTATTTGGATTAGTATTAAAATGTTGGTGTTAAACTTTGAGTTGATTTGAACCAACTTTGAAGCAAAACTGTATTGGTAAATTTTTACGAAGTTATGGCGATCTACCAAAATTTTGTGGCTAAATTTTAGCAATCCGTCAAGAATTGTGGCTAAATTCTGGTGAACCATCAGAATTTGTAACAAGACAAATTTTCAACTTTAGATTTGTTAAATTTTATGGTGATTCACCAAATCCTAACGATTCATTAGTATTTATGACAAGACAAATTTTATCCATCAAGTGAAATCTAGCAATTCATCAAGATTTTGCTACCTAATGATAATCGTGGATCTACTTTTGTAACTTTTTAAAAGGAGGTCAAATTTAAATGGTAGCAGCTTTAGGTAAGTCCGCCGCACCTTTACCCTAGCACCCCCATCACCCCAACCGAGATTCTCGCCGGAGAATCTGGCGTTCCCTTACCATATCATTACAAATCGACACCCACGTTTCTTACCATAAACAAACCAAAATCAAAATCGTCCAAAACTTACCCTAACCAAATCGCGATATCTCGCCTGAAATCACACCAAATCAGACTCCAAAATACAACTTACCTTAACAAACCATAAAGAATCAGCCCAAAATCGCAGATTACCCACACAAAATCGCACCCAAATCAGTACAAAATCATACCATAAAAGCTTACCAAAATCAGAATCCCAAAGGGAGACTATAAAAAAGAACCATTTCCACAGAGTAAAGGCATCGAGAAAATTGGCAAAGAATCTGAAAACCAGCAAGGTAAAAAGGCATCCAAAAATGGGAAAATACAACAGTCTAGCAGTAATAATCGATTCCCACAGAAGCAAACACTAGAAAAAACAGGTCGAAAATCAATTGAAACCCAACAGGCATTCTTCAGCATCAGTTAATAGCTCGAGAGAAATCTTGTCCCTTTAACCGCATCGCAACTCCGAGTCGATCGACGACTTGATACTCTATCTCGGTTCGCTGTCCGGAGAAGGTAAACTCAAATTCCTCTCAATATTAATTTCCTTTGTTATATTCTTGTAGTATTGTCATGTCTGTTATCATGTTTGGCTAGTCCGGGTTCGGTTTTGTTCATTAAGTTATCCATACTTAGTGAGAATATCGCCTATACGTGACTATGATGTATTTTTGTGATATTCGTATCTTCCTAATAATCTGTTAGCCTTACTGATGGACTGTTATAGAATAATATAATAGATTAGGTTACGTCCAGGTCTTATGCGATTATGGCCTCTGCCGCTGTGTTACTGGAAACATGTGGATCTTCGTGGATATCTAATGATAGATCAGTTTCAGTTTTTACTCCTCTGGACATATTAACAGTCTGTGTCACCTTAATTTAAGCTGAGTAATAAGTGGAATTTCTATGCCTTTTACAGCTGCGATTAGATATGTCATCTCTGTAATGAACATCTACATCAGACCTTTTAAGTTAAATGTTGAACTTTGAAGTGGCTTGCAGGGTATTAGTAATTTTATCTTAGCCCATGTTGTGTCTATCATGTATCTGTTAGGATCCCCTAGAGCTGGTATAAAACATCATATGCAAGGATGTTATTTGATTCATGTTAGGATCTGCCTTATATGCTGTTACTAAATCTGTGTTTGGATATGGTCCTCTGGTTTCCTTTTTATGCATGCCTGAGTTGTTAGTGATGGGGTCTCAGTCCTTATGGGTGTTTAGTGTTCTAATAATGGCCTTTGAGCACGATGGTTGTCAACCTTCTGTGATGCAGTGCCTTGTGCAAGTTTTCCCTTATCACAAAACGATTATACCTTTAGGATGCAAGAAATGTGCTATTTGAGATGAATTAAGGTCTATCTACTGCATGACGTGATGTACTGTCAACCTAATAAATAGCCTGATATATTGTATGAACCTGTTTTAAAAAATGGGTCTGGCTCCTCTTTATTTTGCTCCTGCCCGCATCTGCTGGCTGAAACTGAATAGGTGTTGTGTGTGATATTAGAAGCTGATTTGTGTCGCCTATATACCTGCCCATTCTCATTTATTTTTACCACCTGCTGACTGCATATTCTCATTGTATATTGCCATCTGCTGGTCATTACGTACGTGCATGGTTAAATACAAACTTCGTGCTAAATGTTTGCTTGTTGGTTAAATGAATTTGGGCAGTTACTAATCCTTATCTTTTCTTATTTTCTTACCTGAAACGCATCGGAGCAAAAATGAAGAGTCTTATGGCGAAACTCAACATGAGCTACTCCAAATGACAACCCGCATCTATGTGACTATGTGCATTCGCATTCGCATTCCCGAATCAGCACTACTAAGACAAAATAGGACCAGATGACGTCGTCATCCACCTCAACTCTTTTACTCTTTTAATCTCTCTATCTCATTTGTGTCTTTTATTTTATTATTTGTAATTTTTATTATCTAACTTTGTAATTAATAGGAGGCAGAGAACAATTAGCCTTTGAACAAATAAATTGGGCGGGTAGTTTTAAAATGCACTTCTAATTACTTATTTTAGGTTTGTCATGCATATCTAATTTTTTGCCTAACAATTTAATTTGCACATCTAATCATGAAATTAATGCATAACAAAAGAAATTGATTTTCTCGTAAATCACTTAATGACATTATAATTTATTTTCATAATAAAATTATCTTCTTATTATCAATTGCAAAAAATAGCATATTTTATATCATACCATGCCTATGTTAATCAAAGTTGACGTTAGCAAATGAAATGCATATCTTTAGTAAGTACATCAATTTGTGCATCATTTATTTTTATAAAGAATACTTTCGTATATTTTTATAGCATTAGTCTTGTGAATCTTTTATCAAAAAATGCATTATTTTATAAAACACTTGCAGCATCTTTTTAAACGTGCATTTTCTCTAGCATAATAATCAACCTAGGTTTGATAGGACAACCGCAAATTAGCGGATCTTAGAGGGTTTATTATTATGCTAGATTGATAAAGAATCCTTACCCAGAATCTCACATAAGTTTTGCAGATCATTAAATGGAATTAGTGTTGACTTGACTTAATTAACATTTAGGTGTCTTAATTCACCCAAACTAATTAGGTGGCGACTCCGCGAACCCTTTAGCATTTGAGCACCCTTTAGCATCCTCTTTTTAGCACTGCATTTTTATTTCTAACCTTTAATAGCAGGATTCGCTGAATATAATGTCGCGATCAAAAAAGGGCGCGACAATATATACCAAAATTGCTATAATATAGCAAAACGCCAAAATAAGCTTAGGTGTTTGGTTGTCAATAAAAAAAACGCTTTTATATAAAAAACAAAAAAGTTGAAAGTAAAAATAAAATCTTTCAAAGTTCAAATTTTGAAACTTCTTCCAAAGTCTTCTTGGAACCCAAAAGCACTTTTGAATTCCACAACTAAACACTCCAATTAAAGGCCAAAAGTGTTTTTAGCTCTCCAAAAGCACTTTTGACCTTTAAAAAATCCATACCAAACAGGCACTTAGTCTATACCCCATGACTATGTATCCCCTGTGATAGGGTACTGACATGAATATTCAAATAGATACATTTAGAAGCATCCACATCGATACAAAAGCATCCCAGATTATAAGTACAACACAATACCACAAAAGTAACTCCAATGAAATAAAAAGAATCCAAACTTCTTAAGCATAAAGGTAGCATCTAGTAAATAAATAATGAAGCTATTAAGTGAACTAGGCAGCTGTAATTGCATGCCTTCTACGCTGCACGTAATCCTGGAGGAGTTCTTGGTATCCATTTCTGTAATGTTCCAGTGAGAAACACAGTTGCCGTATAGCCTCCCTTTTCTCCTCAGCTCTATCTGAGATTACCAACATTTGTCTCTCCACTTCATTCTGCAACTCCTCCACTCTTAGTCTTAATTCTTCCATTGACTTCTGAGCACTTCCCGATCCTGCAATCAGCTGCTTCACATGATCCTCCATTTCTTGGATTTGAACGTCCCGGGACATCACTTCTGCGCCAAGTGTCTGTACCTTAGCTTGAACCTCATCTTTCTCTGCCGCTAGTGTGTCATAGTCCAGTTTAAGCTTGTCAAGGTCTTTATTCAAAGCTTGGACTTCTTCACCTTTCTTATTTATCTCCATTTTCAAGCATTCACTTTCAGCCTTCCATTTGATTTTTTGTACCTCATGCAAAGTTTTCATTTCAATCTTTTGAGCTTCACATTGACTCGCCTTACGTTCTAATGATCTGTTTTGCATCTCCAACTGTTCGATCCTCACCTCTAGCAGGGTCTGCTGTCCTGACAAACTAGTCATTTGAGATGTAAACTGCTCTTTCTGCATGCAGAAGTTTTGGTGGGCTTCCTCTAGTACAGCACCGATTCTCCTAATCTCTTGGTCACGATCTAATATGTCAGCTTTGTACCTCATAATGCTCTCTTGTAGTTCCAAGGCATGCCTTTCCTCAGAATCAAGCTTGTCCTTTACCAAGATTAACTCTTCCTGAGATAGTTCAAGCTGATCAGCCAAATAGCAAGTGTTCTCAGTGATAACTTTTGAACAATCATCCCTTAACCTGGCAACTTCTTCCTCTGACGCCTCAAGCTTTTCTCTAGTCATTTCTAACTCATTTTCCCATGTCTCAATCTTGTAATCAGAGTTTGATACCTGACTTTCTAGCAGAGCTACTTGCTTTTGCAGTTCCTGGATCGTTCTTTTGTCCATTTCAAGATCATCCTTTTGCATCTTTACCTCATTTATAGCTGAATCAAGCTGCACTTTCAGGAAAACTATAAGCTTGCCAACTGCTTCATTTCTCTCAAGCTCATATTTCAATACCTGTATCTCTTCTTCTGAGAACTGAATTTTTTGGTTTGGAACACTGAGTTTATGTTCCTGATCCATGATACTCAGCACCATTTCATACTCCCTATCTTCTCTAAACATTGATGTACAATCCAAATAATCATGGTTGAAACCATAGGCATTTTCATCTCTGCTTGGCAGTTTGGTCCCATTCTCCAAACAATTTTCTTGCAAGGTCTTTTGGACCCCGCTTAAGGCTGATTTTCGGTGCCCGTCAGGAGATGAGCTGTAAGATTCTGAATCAAATTCTGGCAATAATAATGAAGAATAAAAACCTTCTTTGGCAGATACATCAGAGGAACTACAGCAAGAGCTTGCAGAGGAGTTAGAAAGAAGCGCCTGATCTGCAGCTTCATTATGAACCAATTTCTGTTTAGGAGTAAACAGGTTGGAACATTGTTGAAATGCAGCAGTATCTTCAGAAAGCTGCATCGGAGGGGAAGCTGGACAGATATCTTCATTCAGTTGGGAGCCACCCTTCTGAGCAGAATAATATTCCACATCATGTTCATTCACATTCTCCATTTTCTTGACAATTGTTTAACACCTGCATTTATATGAATATTAGCAATTTTCATGTGTTCTGAATACTAGAACTACAACTCTACCATAGATCATTATCCAACAGTTGTATGCAATTTGAACAACTTACCAAACCACTCTACTAATCAAGAATATGGCAAAACATGAAGTTCATTATAAAAGAGTTACTAAAACCTTATTTTTTTAAATCAGGGGATTAACCCATTGTGAAGACACTTAACATCAACAGTATCAGCAAATCATTCAAGCTTTCAGAGAAAGTACCATTTTGGGATTCTTTACGATTATATATCGTTGATGGTTCTGACTTCTGATATTAAATGCTTCAATTGGCAAACACCAAAAATTCAAAATGTAGAAAAAATGATCCTTATTCTTTAAAAGCATGTAAGAGAGAATCCCAAAATCAAGCACTGATGGCTTAGAGGAATTACCATAGTGCGAATACATAAACTTTATTCGCCATACTGTGTTCACTATAGGTAGAAATGAGTTATACTTTTAGTGAAGAAAAAAGTATAAACTTCACTAGAAACAGATAAACCATGTTACAAGTTAGTTTGGGGAGAACAATGATCAGAAATGTATGAAGTCAACTGGGATTAACATAACTCATCAAAAGTTCAATGGGTACACTCAATGGGGGACCAACCACACATCACAAAACCTCTAAGCACATAGCAATGATAAATTTTCCCAAGTCATGATCAAGTTGACCATGATTTCCAGTGGGAGTAATTTGATACAAGCAGAGATGAAAGGTTGCAATTAATAGCTGAACAGTTGACAAGGAAATGCTCATTTATGCACGAAGTTTAGAATACTCATTTTGAGTTATGTATTATACTATTGGTTGTGGAAAAAAATTTAATTATATCAGTGATAGTTGAAAAAAATATAGTATATTGTAAAAGGAAACATCACGTCAAAGTTTAAATGATGGATTTGAATTCTTGGAAGATATGAAAGTGTATAAAATAGAACGGTGTCAATTGTCAAACATTTTGGAACATCACAAAATGGAAAAAGAGTGATATAAGTTGGAAACGAATGGTAGCAGATTATGATCAAACAACTCCTATATTAAACTTTGACAAGGAAGCTGAGTTATATCTGGATGAATCGAAGGTGAAACATCAATCTTCATGGGGCAGTAATTTTTTGTCAGTACCGCTATAAAAAAGAGTTAATAATAGCAGCAACTTTATTTTCAGCAATATAAGAATATTACTACTAGAATTTTCTTTTGAAGACTGATGAATATATGTCTTATCTATAATCCGCTTAATATTGGACCAACCACAACCTTCGAAACTCGGGGATAATGGGTCTGCCTCTTTAATTTACATGGCCACAAGGCTCGAATATGTGACTTAAGTCATAAGTACATCAAACTTTGCCACTTGAACTAAGGCCGGGAGCTATACCCACTTACCATTTCACATGAAAAAACATTACTCTGATATGTGACTTAAGTCATAAGTACAGATTTCCTAGATCTTATTTATAGATCTCTCATTCTAAGTTCCAAATCCATATAAGGAACCCCAAATTATATTATCCACGCTCCAATTAATAAGATCTGGGCGTACGGAAAGTATTAAGAGTCTCACATCGGATATAGAATAAGAACATTTAGTCCTTATATGGATTTGGACAGGATTGACTCTGATACAGGTAAAGAAAGAATTGAGTCTGGTTGAGTTAGGCCCAATATTCATTCTTTACACTCATGTAAAAAGGGTTATATGTATTTTCCTTGTTCTTATACCCGGGAAAGCTCCTCCGTCAAAAAAAGTATTTCTCCTTTTCAATGAGTCATCAGTCCAATTTGGGAAAATTTTGTCAGATTTATGAAAAAGGGGCAGAAAGAAAATTATGAAACTACTACTTTTGCAGTATTACCTGCAATTTAGCTACTAAAGCTCTAATGTTTCAAGATCTCCATTGGACAGTAAGAGGAACTTAATATGCCCTAACACATAACATGGATTTTTGAGAGAACACGCAAGGGAGTAAAAAAGAGTTACATTATTCAATAATTGAAAGAAAAACCATAAATGATACCTAGGAATTGAGGAAAGAAATTGGGTTGTGTGAGGCGAGCTCAATCAATTTGCAACAGGAAAATAGAGAAACTTAGGGATTTAAAAAGACAGGAAGAGGGCTTTTGGCCGCTTTGCTTCCCCCCTTTTCTGTTTGAATTCTTTCAAGTTTTTGTCCTTTACAGATTGTATCACACTAATCACTAATGTATGCTATTTTCAAAATATTTTGAATTCAAACCTGCTACCTGTCAAAATACTTTATATGTGTTTCGTCAAGCTTCCAAACACATACTTATCAAAATATAGAAATATTTTTAAAAAAATCAAAAAATATTTCTAAAATGAAAGAGAAGGATAAACATCAATTTGCTGCTTCTTCAAATTTTTTTTTATTTTTTTTAAATAAAATTGTTGATCGACTTTTTTCAATTGGTTTAGTTATTCACTTAAAAAAAACAATTGGATTTAACTATTTATTGTGTTTTTTATAACTAGTTGATATGTTAATTTTTTTATAGACTTATTTCAATTGAGTTTAATTATTCACTTTTTTTTATTCAATTGGATTTAATTATTTACTGGATTTTTGATAATTAGTTGATATGTTATCTGTTTTTTTTTTCAAAATTTGGTTTATAGATTTAATTCAACTGGTTTTAATTATTCACTGGATTTTCAATAAGTAGTTGATATGTTATCTGTTTTAAAATGCTTAATTCAATTGAGTTTAATTGTTTATGGGGTTTTTGATAACTACTCGATATGTTTTATGTGTTTTTTTTCAAAAAAAAATATTTGGGACTGAGGCTTAATTGTTGAAAAATAGATTGTAGCAGTATTAAAAAACATATTTTCTCTTTGATATATATATATATTTATATTTGTCATATATACAAACCATGAATGTAATTTATATGAGTTTATTTTCTCCATATTTTAAGTATTAATTTGTTCTGTCCATTCCTCATTGAGAAATGTAATTGAGCGAACATTTGGTGTATGGAAAAAAAGATGGAGGGTATTATCAATAATGTCAAGTTTCACATTAGACACACAAAGAAATTATTGCGACAACTATGGCTATGCATAACTACATTAGAAGGCATGCACTTGAAGATTTGAAGATTTGAAATTTGATAAATGTGATGCAGACCCTAATTATGTTCCTGAAGTTGAAGGAGATGAAGATATTGGAGGAACATCAAGGACTTTGAGAGATGATCATGATGGATCGATGGATGACGTTAGTATGGAATCTGTTCGACACAACATTGTCACTTCCTTAATGAGTCGCGGATCGTAATAATATTTCTATATTCTATTTTATTAGTTGTGTAATGATGTAATATATTCAACTTTTGGACATATTTAGTCATTGACTATCATATTGTCGTTACTTTTCTTATGTACAATATAATATTATTTTTTGATTAAATATTGCAATTAAATAAAAAAAAAATTATTATTAAATTGTAAAGATATACTAATTTTTAGAAACATATGATAGAAAAGAATATTTCAAATAGTTTTAAATCTATTAAAAAGAATATTCTAGTTTCTTTGCATAAATGTGGGCCAAACAGGAAATTATTTTTGTTTCTAAGAAGTACTTCTATAATTATAGGTCAAACACCCTAACAGATTCTCTAGAAACAGTTTCTGCAAAACTACTTCTAAGAAACAGAAACTGTGTTAAAAAGGCTTGGTCAAACAGACCCTTTATCCAAAATGGAGAAATAGATCGTTTGGTAGCTGACGGGGTTTTAAAAGAGGGGGGCGTTGGGTGAGACCGTTTACCCACTCCGGAATGGGGTGTAAATCTCGTGGCACGTGCATGAATTCTCTTCGTTCACTTTTACTTATTTAGTTTGGACTTTGCACATCTTTTAAGGAATAATAATTTATATGAATATTTTATCATAATACCTATATTAATTAATGTTTAGTCTTAGGTCTTGAAAAGTAATTTTGAAAAAAAGTAATTAATGCTAAAGGTAAAACATGAAAACAATATGTTTTTTCTCTTCATATGCTAAAACTGACAAGTAAAAGTGAAAATGTATTTTATTATAGTGGACAAGTATAAATGAATGGAGGAAGTATTACTAAGAAAATAAGTAAACGTAAAATTTTCACTAATATTCTGCAAATAAATCACCAATAATAATTATTATTTGAGAAAAGTAACGGCACAATTTAAAACTGAAATCATCATCCACTTCATCATCTACATCTACATTTACTAGTCCTTCCCACCCTCAACTAAGAATTTATACTAATTTTTGTTTATATATTTCAAAAAAGGAGAAGCGTAAAAAGTGTAAGAGCCCAATGCCGGCCAGAGGTGAAGCTACTGAAGCAAGGGCTTTAGGCCCCAAATTTTAGGGGCAATAATTTTTTATCCGGTGTTCGGTATTTGTATTGAATTTTTTGATTAATTCAATTTTAAAACACATAAGACCGATTAAAGAGGGAAGCGCTCCCTAGTAAGATTTTGTTTTCATTCTGAAGCTCGGAGTAGGGGTGCTTATCGGATGGTTCAGTTCGATTTTGAATGTTAGCCGTTCAGTTTATTGGTTATCATTTTGTATATATGTTAAACCATTACAAAACGGTTTCAAATAAAAATATATAGTATGATTTTTTTATAGATAAAAATGAGGTCTTCCGTTAAAGTTTGGCTTTAGGCCACCAATCTTATTGAGTCGCCCCTGTAAGAGCCATGACAAAATGTATAAAGTCGCCCCATGAACATAGTGCTTTGGAATCTCTATCCTATCAATTTCAGTCATAATAATCTAAAAAGAAATTATTTATGGCAGTGTTATTTCTATGAGAGTTGCTTTCTTTATTTATATATTTTAGAAAATAAAAAATTACAACATGAAAACATGATAGCATAAAGTATAAATATCATTACAACAATAATAAAGAACGTGATTTATAACATAAATACTTTGAAAACAACAACGTACGCTTTTATGCCTGGCGGACCTTATGCCTCAAATTCCGAGGCCTACGTCTTTCATTTGCACCCCGTAGCGTTTTTAATACGCCTGGCCCGGGACTCGTACTCGCCCCAAATACTTTTGAAAACACTAGTAGCTTAGGATGTAACTTATTCTTGTATTAAATTATGCAAAATCTCGAGTAATAAATTATAACTTGAGACGTTAACTCATTCTTATATAGTGCACAAAAAGTGTATTAAAGATAGAAAAGTTACAAAAAATAGTATGATTTATTCCGTTCCATTTGAATTATTTAGGTTTCAGACTCGTAAGTGATTGCCCCACAAGTATTGTGTCTCTTTATCTTTTAAATGGGAAAGGGTTAAAAATGTCTTTAATGTATGTAAAATTTATAATTTTTGCCTCGGTTTATAGTTTGATCTAATGATGTTAGGTGTATTTATATGTCTTTCCGCCGTACTTTACCCATGTTTCCATCTTGTTTTAAGAGCTGAATGCATTAAATACACCTAACATATTTTGACTTTGCGATGTCGAGCTAATACGTGTGTTATTATTGAATCTAGGTACTTTATATTGAAAATACTTTGTTTTATAGAAGAAGATATCAAAAGAGTTCAAGTGATGTGTTCCCTAGGTAATGAATAAATTTGAAGCTAAAATACATACTTTGGTACTTTGAAGTCTGAGTAGAAGTTCAAGAAATTCATTTGAAATCAGGATCGAAGTTGGCGGACTGAAAATTTGAGGTTCTGAAATTTTGGCCTAGCGCCCCATGCCCAAGTCCAACGTGGGCGCCCCGCGCCAGGCTTAATTTTTGGTCAATTTTTCTATTTCGTATTTTAAGGGTATTATGATTCGGGCTCATTTCTACACATTTTAAATACATTATAAACTCATTTTGGGGGGGGGGAGAACTTTTGACCTAGGGAGAGCGAGGAGCCGTCATGGAGACCGGAGATTATTGGATTCTACATTTTCTTCTCCTTACTACTAATTTTGTATTTTTCTTTGGATGATTCGTTGGATAATTATTTTTATCTTAATACGAGTTGTTGATTTTGATTGTTTCTTTAACTCTGTGCATAATTGATTGATTGTTTGGTTGATCGGTGTATTTTATATACACATTTTGAGTCATTTTTAGTGAGTCTTTGCCCATTTTTGTACAAATATGTGTCGTCTTAGGATATATTTTCTTTCTTTTGAGTTATAATGGTTTAAAGTGGCACATTGGTGAAAAGAAGCGAAAAGAGGGCAGAAACAGAGGTTCCAGAGCTCAAAACGCTAAAAAGTTGGCAACCCGGGCGGCGCCACCAACCAGCAGCAGCAGAGAGCCACAGCGCCCAAAGAACAGAGAGCCGCAGAAGTTTCGGCGGCGCGGCGCCAAGGCGGGAAAATTGCCAAATCCGAATTGGAATGGGCCAATGCCAAGAAGGAAAAGGTTTGGGACGTTTTTGAGGTTATAAAAAGGACCTTTTTAGGTCAGATTTGGAGGATCCCACACTTGACAATTCATCACAACTTGGAGATCAAGATTGGAGACTTACTTTTGTGTAATTTCTTGTTCTTTATTTTATTTCTTTTTAGTTTATGTTGGATATTAGTTTAGTTCTTGACATGTCTATGGCTAGGAACTAACTTAATTTAGGGCTTTCCATGTCGAATCACTTGAACCTCGTTCTTATGAATTAACGCATGTTTTGGTTTTTCTTATTATTGTTGAGATTTATTCAATATTTGTTTTGATTGCTTGGTAATTAATTGATCACTAATTATCATAACTTATATGATTTCTAATCGAAATCCGAAAGGGGAGATTGTGAATATGTTGTAGTTGAATAAACATAGGTTAAATCGTGGACGAAAGTACCCCGATACTTGTGTAGTTTGATAGGTTATTGTTCTTAATCTTCTTTTGTAGTCAATCTTGTCATCGAAAGATAGAAGGATTCTACATTGGGGTTGAGTGTTTATATTACCTTAACAGGAGTATAAAACGACTTAGTTAACCTGCTATCTCAAAATAGAAGAAGAACCATAATTATTTGCATTAACGAGTAAAACGAGCGGATAGTTGAGGAGATTTGGAAGCCCTATTTCTACCATATCTGAAGTAAAATAAAGTAGTTTAGTTAGCATCTATAATCATAGCTACAAGCAATTCATCAAATTATCGGTTACCAAATAGATACCACATAATAGAGATTGATAATTGGACACTAATCCCTGAGGACGATAACTCGGTCTTCTAGACTATATTACTTGTCACGACACGTGCACTTGCGTTTAGTGTGTGCATAAATCGCGCATCAAGTTTTTGGCGCCGTTGCCGGGGATTGGCGTAGTTCAATATCATTCTTTCTATTCTTAATTTCTAATTTGGTTTTTATTATTTTTTTATTTTTTTGGTGAAACAGTGCGCCGTGATCCGTTTGTTGATTTTGATCTGTTGCAGGCATCTAGTTTATGCGAAGGAGAAGAGGAGCAGATACACTTGTTCCCTTCAACCCGGAGATTGAAAAGACTTGCAAGAAGAACCGAAGAAACAAACGAATTTTGGCCTTAATAGCAATGGGAGGCTTGCAGAATAACAATGAGATGAACGAAGGGTTAGGTGATCATCAACCTAACCAAAGGATGCCCCGGAGGTTACCAATGGATGTGGAATAAAGGGTCCAGGTCCAAGCTAAGAGAAGCTTGGGAGATTATGTGCTGCCAAAGGTGAATGGAGCACAAACTTGCTTCAGGCTACCAGCAATAGGAGCAAATAATTTCGAAATCAAGCCTGTGATCCTGAGTATGGTGCAGAATACAGTTCAATTCGGAGGGTTGCCGTCTGAAGACCCTCATATGCACATAACAAATTTCTTAGAGCTGTGTGCAACTTTCAAGTATAATGGCGCATCGACGCCGCTTATCCGACGAGGCTCTTTCCCTTCCCACTCAGGGATAGAGCAAAAGTGTGGTTGAATTCCCTGCCTACAGATTCTATATTCACATGGCAGGAGTTGGCACAGAAGTTCTTGGCAAAGTTCTTTCCACCGTCCAAAGTCGCTAAGCTGAGAGGAGAATTGAACAATTTTTACCACGCTGATGGAGAGTCACTCTATGAGGCTTGGGAGAGATTTAAAGATTTGCAGAGAAAGTGTCCACATCATAGCATTGAGCTGTGGAATTTGGTCCATATTTTCTACAATGGGCTAAGCGGGACCACAAGAACCATCATTGACGCAGCTGCAGGTGGAACCTTCATGAAAAAGACAGCACATGAGGCCCATGATTTGCTAGAAGACATGGCCACCAATAACCATGTGACCGACGACAGAGGGGTAAGTGGAAGGAGAGCGGTAGGAGTTCATGAGATTGATGCCATCACAGCGTTAAATGCACAGGTTGCTCTCTTGACCAAGCAACTGCAGCAGAACACAGTGTCAGTGAATGCAGTTCAGATGTCATTGAGTTGTGAGATGTGTGGGGGTCCTCATACCTTTGATAGGTGCCCATCATCAGACCCCAAAAACATCCCTATTGAGCAAGCAGAATGTCAGGCAGTGGGGAATTACCAAAGACCCCAGAACAACCCCTATTCAAATACCTACAATCCAGGGTGGAGAAATCACCCTAACTTTTCATGCAGGGGTGATCAAGGGCAACAGAACCAGTTCCGAGGTCAATACCAGAGTTAACAACCATTCACTCAGGCCTCATCTTCACAACAATTCAGTGCACCTGCTCAACAAGAAAATCCAGATGAGTTGAGAGCAGCCCTGTTAACACTCACCAACTCATAGACCCAGTTCATGGCAGAGACAAGATCCTCTATCAGGAATTTGGAGACGCAGGTGGGACAACTAGCAAAGATGGCAAACAACAGGCCACAGGGCACTCTCCCTAGTAATACAGAAATGAATCCCAGAGAGCAGTGCGGTGAGAAGTGAAGCAATAGAAACACCTACACCCCAGCCTGTGGTAGAACAGAGAGTTGAGCAGAGAGTAGATGCAGAGAAGGAGGGGGTTACTGAGGCCCGCCCTATGTTAGAGAAGGTTCCAACAGCCCAGTTCGGTGAGGGAATACACAGAGAAGATTCCTTACCCTCAGAGGTTGCAAAGGAAAGCAGTTGATAAGCAATTCTCCAAGTTCTTGGAGGTATTCAGAAAGCTGCACATTAACATTCCGTTCATTGAGGCATTGGAGCAAATGCCTACTTATTTTAAATTCATGAAGGAAATTCTCGGGAAGAAGAAGAAGCTAGCTGAGTATGAGACAGTGGCATTGACAGAGGAATGCAGTGCCATCTTGCAGAAGAAATTGCCCCCCAAACTCAAGGATCCATGGAGCTTCACATTGCCTTGCACAATTGGTAGAGTAACATGTAACATGGCCCTGTGTGATTTGGGGGCCAGCATAAATCTCATGCCTTTGTCCGTTTTCAAGAGGTTGGGTTTGGGTGAAGCCAAACCAACCATTGTGAGCTTGCAGTTGGTGGATATGACAGTGGTGCATCCCAGGGAATGATTGAAGACGTATTGGTTAAGGTGGGAAAATTCTTCTTTCCTGCGGACTTCCTCATCCTTGATATGGAGGAAGATGATGAAATATCTATCATCTTGGGAAGACCATTCTTGGCAATTGGGAGAGCCTTGATTGATGTAGAAAAAGGCGAGCTGACACTCAGAGTTGAGAATGACGAGATGATGTTCAAGGTGTTTAAACACACCATTGAACCCCCAGTCATAAACAGATGTTTTGCAGTCAGCACCGTTAACACTTCAGTTAATTCAGCACAGGCCAAAGCAAGAGAAATCAGTCCGCCAGTACAGGTGAGCAACGCTAAACCTTCTCTTGAGAAAAAGGAGAAAATAAAAATAGAAGGCGGAAGCGAAAAATGATTATGAAATGGATAGGCTGTGGGTTTAATTTACCCCATGCCTCTTGATAAGGAACTTGCGTCCGGCTAAAAGACGTTAAAGACAGCGCTACTTGGGAGGCAACCCAAGGTTATTTTATTTTATTTTACGCAATTTAATTTTTGTTAGAACAGTCTCACGGGAGGTATTTTTTGCATGTTGTGATGACAGGTACAGGGCCAAAAATTGGAGGACGAAAACGTGAAGAGAAGAGAAAATTGGCTCGGCGCCACGGCGCCCAGCAGAGGGCCATGGCGCCGAGAATGCAGAAAGGCGCAGGAGGTTGGGCGCCACAGCGCCAGTTGCAGGGCCGTGGCGCCGAAAGTCCAGAAGGTCTCTGAAGTTTGGGCGCCGAGGCGCCAAATCAGAGTGCCACGACGCCGGAAGTTCAGAGGGTCGCAGATGTTTGGGCGCCGCGGTGCCGATTGCAGGGTCGTGGCCCCGCGACGGAAAAATTGAAATTTAAAGGAGCCCTAATCCGATTTCCTATTCCAAATCAAAAACCCAAACCTTTCCTCTCTCCAAAACCCACGAAATCAACATCCCTTACTCAAAATCTTCCACAAACTAAACTCAATCACAACCAAAGTACTTAAATCCCTTGCACCCTTAAAAATCTCAAACAACAACCCTCATTTCATTGCCTCAATCCATCACTAGGAACAAGAAAATTTTGAAGAACACCGTCCAAGGTAACTTTCATCACTTTTCTTCAAATTCTCAAAGCAATCAGGGGAGGTAATTAATAAGCTTGGGGATGTGCGTTATTGGTGGATAGTGTGGGGTGTGTTGAAGTTTGGTGTGAAAATTTCGCAGAAGATTATACGTAGTGATCGTGGGGTGTTGTACCAGTGCTTTGAGTGAAGTTTGGGGGTTGAATGGTGTTGTAGTTTGCTGATTACGCTGTGTGTTGATTAGTTTGATTGATAGTTGCTGGGTAATATCACTGAAACAAAGGAAACACTGCCAAATTTATCTAAAAATGTCTGCCAAAAAGAGGAGAGCTTCCACATCCACCTCCGTCCCTTAATATGATACTACTAGGTTTGTCAGTCAAAAAACAGAAGATAGATATTACAAACTTAGTACTAGACCCTTGATACCCGAGCGAGGAATGGAGTACCAAAGGGAGTCATTTGAGGATGAATATGTCTATGAGCCTATTCGGGCAATGATAGAGGCCATGAGGTGGAAGAAATTTGTTAATCCGAAAAGAATAGTACCACAGAACACTGTAATGGTGAAAGAATTTTATGCTAACTTTTCGGAAAGGATAAATGGTAGATGCTTTGTGAGAGGACAGTATGTGCCTGTGACGGCTGAGGTGGTGAATGAGCTAGTAAGAACAGCCGATGTTGAAGAAAGAGGCGATGATCGAAGCTATTTCAGAACTTGGTCTAGAGACGCCAACAACATCGATTGGGATATCGTCGCAAACACATTATGCTACCCTGGGGCTGAGTATGATATTGCACGAAATGGTTCAAGAGGACTGAGCAGATGTCTGTTCAACAAAACAACCAAGGGTTGGTTATATTTCGTCAGTGTCCGCCTGATTCCATCGACGCACTTCACCAGAGTGTCAGCGGATAGAATAAAAATGATATATGGAATTATGGAAGGGAAGACGATTGATGTTGGGAATGAGATATTGTAGAACATTGGAGAAACCAGTAGGTTGGTCACTACAGGTGGATTGAGACATGGATCGCTTATTTGCAGTTTATGTTCTAGACATGGAGTCCCAACCCTAGCTACTGATACATATGAGAAGGGCCAACCTCCTGTATCATATGGAATAGTGCATGCCTTCCCAGAACCAGTCCCTCCAGCAGCAGCGAGAAGGATACCAGAACCAGCAGCAGCAGCAGAGGCTGCTATGGATGAAGATGAGCCCGAGACAGAGGCTCAGCATGAGGCAGGTAGCAGCCGCCAGCAGCCTCTGGAATTGGAACCTCCGGTGCCCATGATGGAGCAGTTGCTCATGAACCAGAGGAGGATGATACAGAGTTTTGACATAGTGATACAAGGTTAACAGAACCTGAGGCAAGGACAACAAGAACTAAGGCAGGAGCAACAATAGTTGCACCAGAGATTTGATAAGATGAGTTTCTTGTTCAACCAGTGGTCCATGCATTATCTGCCGCCACCGCAACCATTGTAAACCAAGTTTGTAAGTTGTCCCGTTTTTCTTTTATTTTTGAGTCTTGCACACATTAGGGACAATGTGTGATTTAAGTTTGAGGCGTGTTTAGAATTTTTGAGTCTTTTTGATTTGTTTTGTGTGTTTTTGAGTATTTTTGAATCATAATTTTTTTTATGATCAAGCATGTTGTAGTTATTTGAAACGCTTAATGAAGTAAAATGAGATAATGTAATGGAATTAGAAGCAGAAAATCTGAACACTTAGGATAGATATGCAAAAAATTTATGAAATCGGACTATTTGGGGTATCTTGCTTGATTTATGCATTGTTAGTGATTAAACCTATGTGTCTGCTTGCTTGCTATTTGAGGCGAAATAGTTAGGATATGCATGTTAGGGAGATGAATCGGGCATTTATTTGTTAGCCCTTTCTTACCATTCATTGTCTATCCCTGACATCACAATTGTATCACTAGTCAGCCCCGTTGAACCAAAAATAAGATCTTTCTTTGACACCCTATAATTCCATATTTGTGTCATAAGTGGAAAAAAATTGAGTTGTTGGAATATAAAGTGTTGAAAAAGAGACAAAAGAGAGTGAGCAATTTTTGATGCACCCCTAATGAAAAAGTAATAATAAATAGGCAAAAGCCTAAGTTTGGGGGTGTCTGTTATTCATCATACACCACATTCTCTCAAAACAAAAGAATGGAAAGATAGGTATGAAGTGAAAAAGAGAATCAAAAGAAAAGGGAAGAATCGAAAGCAAAAAGAGCTTATGGTACGTAAGTTGAGCCTAAATGCCTATTTTTACCTACCCCTGCCTAAGCCTACATTACAACCCTGAAAAGCCCTGAAGATCTCTAATATGTGTATCCATGATTAGTGGAGAATAGCAAGTAAACATGGCATAAGATTTTGAAATTGACATGCATAGTTAGGTACTCTTACATCCATTGAGCATGATTGAATTGAATTTGCGAAATATCTGACTTGAGTGCTTAGAATGCTAAAAATCCATGCTATATGTTCCTGCATATTATCCTATTAACCTTCATGCTTTTCTAAGTGACAATTGTGCAACAAATTGATCAATGTCTTTGAGTCATTTTATTTTCTTTTCCTTCGTGTCTTTATTTCTTTCTTTTGATCTTTACTAGAGGGCGAGCAAATGTTAAGTTTGGGGTATTTGATCGGTGTATTTTATATACACATTTTGACTCATTTTTAGTGAGTCTTTTGCCCATTTTTGTACAAATATGTGTCGTCTTAGGATATATTTTCTTTCTTTTGAGTTATAATGGTTTAAAGTGACACATTGGTGAAAAGAAGCGAAAAGAGGGCAGAAACAGAGGTTCCAGAGCTCAAAAAGCTAAAAAATTGGCAACCCGGGCGGCGCCACCAACCAGCAGCAGCAGAGCGCCACGGCGCCCAAAGAACAGAGAGCCGCAGAAGTTTCGGCGCCGCGGCGCCAAGGCGGGAAAATTGCCAAATCCGAATTGGAATGGGCCAATGCCAAGAAGGAAAAGGTTTGGGATGTTTTTGAGGTTATAAAAAGGACATTTTTAGGTCAGATTTGGAGGATCCCACACTTGACAATTCATCACAACTTGGAGATCAAGATTGGAGACTTACTTTTGTGTAATTTCTTGTTCTTTATTTTATTTCTTTTTAGTTTATGTTGGATATTAGTTTAGTTCTTGGCATGTCTATGGCTAGAAACTAACTTAATTTAGGGCTTTCCATGTCGAATCACTTGAACCTCGTTCTTATGAATTAACGCATGTTTTGGTTTCTTCTTATTATTGTTGAGATTTATTCAATATTTGTTTTGATTTCTTGGTAATTAATTGATCACTAATTATCATAACTTATATGATTTCTAATCGAAATCCGAAAGGGGAGATTGTGAATATGCTATAGTTGAATAAACATAGGTTAAATCGTGGACGAAAGTACATCGATACTTGTGTAGTTTGATAGGTTATTGTTCTTAATCCTCCTTTGTAGTCAATTTTGTCATCGAAAGATAGAAGGGTTCTACATTGGGGTTGAGTGTTTATATTACATTAACAGGAGTATAAAACGACTTAGTTAACCTGCTATCTCAAAATAAAAGAAGAACCATACTTATTTGCATTAACGAGTAAAACGAGCGGATAGTTGAGGAGATTTGAAAGCCCTATTTCCACCATATCTGAAGTAAAATAAAGTAGTTTAGTTAGCATCTATAATCATAGCTACAAGCAATTCATCAAATTATCGGTTACCAAATAGATACCACATAATAGAGATTGATAATTGGACACTAATCCCTGAGGACGATAATTCGGTCTTCTAGACTATATTACTTGTCACGACACGTGCACTTGCGTTTAGTGTGTGCATAAATCGCGCATCATTGGTCAATAGTTAGGTTCCATCGACTATCTAATATACATGCTTGGGAAAGATGTTGTTAGATTAGAGAAGGGTTAAATAGAGCATGATCTGATTATTCCTAAAGTATGGCTATGATTTGTGGATATGATTGGAATATACCTAAACAATGTGTTCAATTAAATACCGTGAACGAATTGCATTCTTAACAGGTCAATTTCATAGGAATATAGGCGGCGAACTTTTTTGAATAAGCGAGTAGTAGTTTGAGAGAATGCTACGAGAGTTAATAATCATGTTAATTAGCTGTTATACCCCGTATTTCCAGAGTATGTACGCAGGGACGTACGTAGGAAATTTCGAACTTGAGAATAGGCTTGGCCGAATTATTTTTGTACACAACACCCGATTAGAGTCGTTTTTCGGCGAAACGTTTTCACAGCTTTCGTAGGGGAATTTCCGGCTATGTCATTTTTAATTTTTGCGGATTTTTCCGAGAGACGAAACATTTTTGGACCAACGGGAGGGTGACACTTGTCACCCTCATCGACTGAAAGAGGAGGCTTGGCCTTGGCCGATTGGTTCATGGTTTTGTGCCTTGTTTTGGCCTTGTTTTGTGGCTTGTTTTGTGCCATGTTTTGTGGAGTAGGGGTTAGGGTGCACTTGGCTTGATCTTGGCCTTACACTTGCCTTGCACTTGGCTAGATCTTGGCCATTGGTTGGCCTTTGGTTTTGCTATAAATACCCCCTTATGTTGATGAACTCTTCATCCACAACTGAAACCTTCCAAGCCTAAAATCCTCCCTCCTCTTGTGTTGTGTTCGGCCCAACACCCCCTCCCCTTTGAGTGGCCTTGTGGCGAGAGCCTCCTCCCCTGTGGTGCCTTGGCCGTGGGTACCCCTAGCCTAGTTGTTTTCGTATAATACCCCTTGTTGTGGTATAGAAATACTCTCCTAGTATTGTTATAATGTCCAAATACCTTGGCCCAAATACCTTGTAGTATTCCCAAGGTTACACTTATACAAAAGCCCAGAAAATACGATTATACTTCCTTTAGCCACAAAACCGAAACCCTAAGGAAAACCTCCATAGTTAGTGGAGTACTTTGTAGAAGTTGGTTAGAACTTCTAAGGGTTGTTTGAGCGGGTTGGAGCACCGAGTAGAGCGAAACTTTGCTAAGGATCGACATTAAACTCGGATAATTATGGGCTTATCGAGGTAAATATCTTGTCCCTCTATTGTAATTGGAAATTACATGTTGTTAGAATATATAGTTGAAGTATACTATATATAGAACTGAACGTGGTTAGTTGGCAATGTCTTTTGACTTAAGCTCAAGAATCGAATCGAATCAGTATTACAGAGACTTGTGTAGTAATCTTGTGGAGTAGAATTGTACCCGTCGTTAGATGTATAACCCCGGTTGGCTTGGTAGCCGTTAGAGGAGGAGATTTACGCTGTTGCGGGGGGGGGAGGTGCTGCCGAATTTTCTGTAGAATGTTCTACGATAAGATCTTGACGTTAATAAGCGCCTTGTGGCCTTATAGGTTGAAGTACTACGTGTGGCGCGTTCTACTTGGCTTAGGAGTAGCCGGTTGGAAGTACTGAGCGTTTTGCTATTAGTCGATACTGCCGCGAGGTATGTGAACCTCTTCCTATCTCTTCTAGCATGATATGTGTGAACTATGTAGTGCGTTAGGCGTCATACGTGCTAAACGTATTTGATTGATTTAAAACATAAAGTGTTATAACGACTTTATGGGAAGTTGGTTATAACAGCTTTATGTTGGTAAGAAAATACTTGTGGTCTTTAAAAGGTAACTGATTTGAACTATAACTGGCTTGTTATGTGTTAATAAAGAACTTGAAGTATTTCAAAAGATTTTTGAATCATTTTGAAAGAAGAAGTAATACTTGGTTTTGAAAAACTTAAGAGTTATACTAGCTTTATGAGAAGTTAGGTATAACGGCTTAAGAATGTTTTACTGATTTCGGAAATCAGAATGTGTATCGACAAACCACTGCAGCGTTAATGAAAGGAAATGTTTTGACTAATTAAGTATTATTAAAACCAAGAGAAACTTCCATCCGCATGTGCTAAGATGAGACAAAATGATATTTCCTAGATCACGGCTGCTGTAATAAGATTGTTATAAACAAGAATATCCTACTCACATATAAGACTTATGTTTCTCAGATTGTTTAAAAGAGAATTATATTCTTAAATGAATAAGACTATGAACTACGAAACCTTTCTAAAATAAGAAACGTGAACATTTGAAATTAGGCAAACTTGGACGTTTGGAAAATAATGTTGTTACTTGATTTTACTAAGGTAAGTGTTTTGGTTTATTTAAAAGACAGATACTCTATTTTATACTACAGTATTGGGTGACTTATGTGAAAGCAACGGATCTTTTAAAAGATTTAATGTATGAAGTACTTTAGGGAAGATACGAACTTGTTAGCTTAAAGTACTGTGTGAATAACTTGATTGTGTTGGTTTGAGATAGCCTTGTAAATACTTTCTTGTTGATGTGATAAGTGAAAATGTTAGGATCTACGTGTGTTAGTATCTTGTGTGATCGTGATGTAAGGGTCATTCTTGTTGGCTTACGTTGTTAAGCGTTAAGTCCGTTGTACTATTATTGTATCACATACCCCTTTGACTTATTATACCGAGGGCTTGCCACCCTTGATGCGCGGTCTTTACGGCTATGCGGTCCTCGTGACTATGCGAGCGCGGTAGCTCGGGATTGATCATTCCGGTGTTTAGCGACGCGGGATTCCTATGCGGTGCTGAGACTATGCGGTCTTTTGAGACTACGCGGTTGCGGAGCCTAGCGGATACCGAGGGTTAGGCCGCCGATCGCGGGTATACCTCAGCGATGCAGGACCATGATTCGAGAATACCTCACGCGGGTCCGTGTGTGACCTATGCGAGTGCGAGAGTTCGAGGATAGACACGCACATTGATATTGCGGGCGAGTGGCGCCTTCGATCATGTGTGCGGTCTAGAAAGACCTCGGGATCTGACGTGGTATTTTGGCATCGTGGTCTTAGTAGTCGGCTATGCCTTCGTACTTGCCCCGTACGGTTTTATTGTGATAACTTTGAGGGCGTGAGTCCCTGACTTGACATGACTGCTTATTTGTTGTGAACTGTAGTTTGTTTATCATACATGTCTCCTGCTTTATAATCGTTATGATTTCATTTACTGATATTTTTAGTTTCATATACTCGGCACTGTTATCGACCTCGGGGCTGCGTTCATGCCGCAGGTTGAGGTACACTAGTCGTTGATCCTAGCTCTCAGGGTCACAGTTTCAGCGTTTGGGAAGCTCCGTTTCTCCGGAGGCTTATCAGTGGTATAGTCCCCTGTCGTAGTAAGTGTTTGCATTCGGGGTTTGGCGGCCCCGCCCCGCCATTGTTGTCATATCATTCTTAGGTGCAGAGTAATCTTTGTGGCGGGGTTTGTAAAAAGGATTAAACTGCTCATGTTGAAAAAGTTGTCATTTATATATACGCCGGGCGGCAAGTTTTTCTCGATTATTGTTTCATATTTCATAATATGTCTTGTATCGTTTATGTTCCGTGATTACTCGATGTTGTATCACTAGGGTGCCCGGTAAGGCACGATCACGGGCCCTAATCGGTCGTGACAAAAGTGGTATCGAAGCGATTAATCCTCGGAAAGTGTCTGCACCGTATCGATGAGTCTTGATTATCGGTGTTGTGCACCACATCAATAATCGGAGGCTATAGGATATTTAGGATTGGTTTCTATTCTTCTCACTCGAGATCGTGCCTTAGAGCATGTTGTAAGTTAGACCTCCGACGTATTTCTTTCCTTATCGTTATGCCTCCGCGTAGTGGCAAACCCGCCCGGGAGGCGCAAAGCGTAGAGCTGCGAGTAGAGTTCGAGGGTTACGTGGCACAGCCCAATCATTACCTAGGTAATGCTTCATTCGAGATTTCTGCGACGTCGCTAGCCCGATAAAGTTTAGCACGGCGAGCTCCTACCGTGGCCATGATATTTGAACCTTCGCCCACGACCGAGCAGAATATGGATTGCAAAGAGGCGACCCTATTACTAGCTATGGATTTGGCTACCGAGAGTATACCGATGTATCGCGAGTCTTGATGAATATCAACGAGAAGGTTGTGCAAGAGTAAGTTCTTGATTAAGCTTGAGCATGGCACGTATGCGGGCTTATGCACATCAGCCGAAACATAGAGATCGACGTTAACAAAAGAGCAGGTCCTTTGGTAACTTTTGAGGCAAGTCGCCTCACCAGCAGATTAGATTATGCACCTCCGCCAGTGCAGAGTGGTCTTCCACGGAGTTCAGGACATTCGGGGTATGAAGGAGTTGTTCGAACTCGGGACTTCCGTTCACGCGATGTGACGTCGTCGGGAATGTCGTTTTTGTTGGTACTTGTTGTACCTATGACCGCCGTGGTGCAGTGTCGAAAAGTGTCCTTGTAGGAGGACTTAGCCTTCGTGATCGGTGGGTAGTGTGTCATCTCCTCACTATGCGCCTACAGGCAGTTTGATTAGAACGACTAAGGGAGTGAAGCGATGAGATATAGATATATCTCTAACCTCTGAGTTCAGTATGTGTGATAAGAAGGGTATATCATAAGTGCTATGTTTTGATAGCAGTATGTTAATATTGTGATTAGAAATCTTGGTTAGTTAACCAAGTAAGATTTGGGGGATAGAGAAGGTGTGAGCCTTAGAGTTTTATACGTAGAGACCTTAGAGGTAAGGCCATCTCGAGTAAAGGTGTAGTGTTATGTTGATCCTTATCGGAGTGCATAGTGCACGTGAGCTATGTTTGGGATAGGTCCCTAAGTAGTGTGAAATGAAAGGGGGTAGTTGAGCTAAGAAGACCGCTAGGTTTTCGAAACGTGATTGGTGAGATTGTTCCGGATCGGGGAGCTAGTATTGTGCGCGTTGCCGGGTCGGGTTGAGGCCACGATTTAGGTTCAACCCGCTGCATGTATGGCGGTGGGGTCAGGTTTTGGTGGTCCCGCCTTGTGTTAGGGTTGTGAGGGTGTTAGGCCCAAGTTTAGTTAACCAGCGTACGAGTTCGTGGATGCGTTCGACCAGTGGTCGGGCCGATGAAGCGACCATCGCGTTTCTTCGGCCAGACCGTTTACTCGGTGTGTTGAGTTATCCGAAGGTTGTAAGGCTGCACGGGTGCCTACCTTCACCTTATGACAGTGGAGCCAGTTACGCTATTTTGTTCTGGAAGTTTTACCAAGCATGTGTTAAGAACTCGGTGAGTCTCAGATCGCGTTCGCCTCGGGCGGTGTTTGGATTTCAGGGATAGTTGTGGGGATTGTTGTCTCCTGTGGAGGTAGTGTTTAAGCTACCATTTCAGTGTTCGGATGTGTTATACCCCGTAGTTCCAGGGTATGTATGTGAGGACGTACGTACGAGAATACGACAGAAATTTTGGAAAGAAAGGAAGATGTGATTTTTTTCGACGGAAAAGTTCCTTTGTGAAGAAAAAGGTTCGTTAATGGGAATTGGATTCCCGATTTGGTATTTGGACTTCTTGGATTATATTAGAATTTTGAGGTTTTATTTTCGAAATGGTCACGTGGGACCCACGAGAAATTTACTGTTTTGTGGGCCCGCTTTGTTTTTGAGATTTCCGTATTTTGGATATTTTCTAAGACGAAATATTTTGATTTAATTGGGGCGACACGTGTCACCCCATGTGGCACTTGGCGAAATGGGTGACAGTCGCCTAGCCACTGTCCCTCGCCGATTTGGCCCTCACACTTGGCACCATTTTCGTTTGGCCATGTGGTGTGGTGGGACCCACACACACATGGCCCAATCTTGACCCTACACTTATATTGATCTTGGCCCTTGGTTCTTCTATAAATACCCCTGGCAGAAGAGTAAAATCATCCTCACTGAAAGCTTTCCAAAGCAAATGTTTTCCCTCCCTTTGTGTAGATTTCGTCCCCCTCCCCTCTTGTGTAGAAAATACTTGGTGTATTGTTGTATAATCCCAAATACCTTGGCCTAGTATCCCTAGTAGTATTCCAAAGTTATTTCAATACTAGAGCAGGAAATACTACTTTATTCCAATAGCCAGTAAACGAAACCCTAGAAAAATCTTCCTAGCTTGGTGGAAGTATTTAGAAGTTGTTTAGAAACTTCTAAGGGTCGCTGAGCGGGTTGGAGCGTATGATGGAGCTAAGCGTTGCTCGGGATCGACTTATAACTTGGATAATTTTGGGCTTATCGAGGTAATGATCTATGTCCCCTATCAGAATTGGATATTACATGTTGTAGTAGTTATACTTGAGTATATTATATTGGAAGGATGATTATAAAGGATTGAATGTATTTACATTGACTGTACTTACGATGAGACTTGTGTAAGTATTATTGTGTAGCATATTTGAACACGTCCGGTTAGACGTGTAATCCCCTGGGAGTTGTTGGCCTGGTAGCGGGCCTGGTTAGGGGAGGAGATTTATGTGATAGCGGGGGGGAGGTGCTGCCGAAATTTCTGTAGAATAAGGAATCTTGTGTTTAGAATATTCTACGGAGAGTGCTAGAAGTTGATTTATATATTGTGGTTGTTATAGGTGGATCTTTCTACGCGCGGCATACTTGACTTGGCTTGTGGTTTAAGCTAAAGGTATGTGATTCTTCCTATACTCTTGAGCATGATTGTTGTGAACTATATAGTGCGGTAGGCGTGCGTGTGTGAAACGATTTTTGTTTGTTTTAAAACATAAATTGTTATATTGGCTTTTTGGGTAGTTAGTTATAACGAATTTATTAAGATAAAAGAAAGATTTGGTTTGATAAGAAACGACTTGATTTTGAAAGTTAAGAGACTTGATCTTGAAAGATAAGAGACTTGACTTATAACGACTTGTTTTCGGAAAAGGAGAAGTAACTTGATTTAAGTATAGGTTACTTGTTTTGAAAAGAGTAAGTTAATTGGGTTTTAAAAAGAGTATACTTGATGTTGTTCTAAAAGAAAAGCACTTGGTTTATAAAGTATAGAGTACTTGATTTTAAAAGCCTTGTAAAGATTTTTACGAAGGTGAAGTAATTTGGTTTTAAAAGTAAAACGTGTTTTCTTTATATACTACGAGTATTAGTATCATGTGGCTTTTACGTAGAAAGAGGTCTTTTTGAAGGAAGGAAAGTATGTAGTATTTTGGGTTTGAAACCCGGATTGTTGATTAAAATGAATGTATGTTAAACTTGCCTATGCTTGTTGTGATAGTCTTTGATGTGCAAGTGTTTTGTTGATGTACTGCCGTGACTCTCTGGGAGGGCCGGCTATCTGATTGATTGACTGGACATCTCGGCGTTGGGTGGTCCACGAGTATCGTCCACTTTGAGTATCGATGGTTGTTTCAGATCGCCGTGACTCTGCGAGGGCCGGCTATCCGATTTATTTCCTTTGGACATCTTGGCGTGATGGATGTTCCACGGGCACGCGTCGATGGGATGGTTTCATGGCCATGACTTCGAGGTAAGATCGCCGGCACGCGGTCATCGTGAGGTTGATCGTTAGTCCATGGACCGCTAATCCATGAAGCTTGCCGCGCGACGGCGATCACGGGCTTGGTTTGTACGTGTGGTTCGAGCACACTTTAGATACTTGTTCGGTCATTTTCTCGCACCGTAGCCTCCGGTAGATAGCTTAAGATACTTGCCTCGGCCATATCTTGTGAGACGGTAGGCTATCAGACGTTAACTTAAGATACTTGCCTCGGCGATTCGTGGCTAGCTTTTGGACCGTAGTTGGCTTCCGTACCTTGCCCGTGATGGGATATGACTAGCTTTTGACCGGTAGTTGGCTATTCTACTTGCCCGACGGTTTTGATGACGCAGCAGGATCTAGTGTTCGAGTTCACATACGGGTGTTGTTTTACATCATGTATCCGGCGGTGAGGAATGAGTTCCACGGCATGAGTGGTATTATGGCGTGAGACCCATAATTATGTGTGAGTGATTATTCGGGATATCGTCCCTTACTTGACATAATCATTTACTTATTGCGAAATGGTTTTATAAAATGATGAAATGTGATTTCATTACGATTTTCGCCACATACTTGGTACTGTTATCGACCTCGCCCGGGCCGCGTTCATGCCGCAGGTAGAGGTACACCAGTTGGTTGATCCTCGCTCATAGGATCGCAGTTCAGCGTTGGGAAGCTCCGTTCCTCCGGAGGCTTATCTTTTAGTATAGTCCTGTCATCAGAGGTACTTATGCATTCGAGGTATGGCGGGCCCCTGTCCGTCATAGTTGTTGTATATCTTAAGTGCAACCTTTGTTGTGGCGGGGTTTGTAAAAAGGATAACTGTTCGGGTTTTATGTATATATACTGAAGGCAACGGTTGGGTTGGCCTGTTTATTTATTTATGTCTCTCATTTCATGTGTAAAGTTTTTATTTCCGCTGGTTTTCTCTGATGTTGTATCACTAGGGTGCCCGGGGTAAGGCACCAGTGACGGGCCCGGGTTTCGGGGCGTCACAGGATGTCACCTTTTGAAGCCTTGTAGGGGCGGAAGTGTAAAGTTGCCGGTCGATTGGTTCGATGTTGGCAAGGTTCAGACAGTTGGTTCAGGCTTGTTCCAGCAGACTATGGATAGTGAGAAACTTGTCTAGAAGGAGTTCTGGCAGCTGAGAGGAATCGTGCGGATAATCGGCAACGACGCTTAGAGTTCAGGTTGACGGTCGGTCTTCTTGAAAGTACCACCCCGGTTAGGGTGTGACGAGTTTTGGAAAACAGAGGAAACTTAGCCCGAGTTACTTTGGGCTTTTTGAGTTCATGTGAAGGATAGGCCAGGTTGCCTATATGTTAGCATTTGCCGTCCGACTTAGGAGGCGAGACGTCCGATCTTCGTATTGTTATATTCGGAAAGTATCGGAGAGCCATCAGTGTTCCCAATTAATGATGACCACGTTAGAGATAGTAACCCCGAGTTTTGGAACCGGCGATGTCGAATGTGGTAAGAGTTCGAGTGTACGACATCCTCGAGGATCGCAGCGGCCGTACCATTTGTTGGGTCGTCGGAGCAAGGCTCGCGACAAAGTGACAAAAGTGGTACCATTTGTTGGGTCGCCTGAGAAGGTTAAT
Source organism: Przewalskia tangutica (assembly GCA_029844215.1). Taxonomy (NCBI): domain Eukaryota; kingdom Viridiplantae; phylum Streptophyta; class Magnoliopsida; order Solanales; family Solanaceae; genus Przewalskia; species Przewalskia tangutica. The sequence continues at coordinate 87,808,133 of CM056734.1, forward strand.
GCCTCAGGCAAAGTGACAAAGCGGTATCTACGACGAGTAAAGAGAGAAGCGAGCATGTATGGCGAGCATAGATGTGATCATTTCTTTTGTAAAGAGAAGCGCGAAGGAAGTATATTTTAGACCCCTGAGAAGTGTTTTGTGGTGATGATTAGAGGTGTTTCCTCGTGGACTTGGATGTAAGCATTTTTGCGCAAGTTGTTTCGTGGCGGTGTGGCGGGATTGATTCTCGTAAGTATAGTAGTGAAGACTATCTTTGGCGCACGCTTGTTTTGAGACTTAGAAGGAACATTCGGGACGAATGTTTCTAGGAAGGGAGAATGTTATACCAGTATTTCCAGTATATGCCGAGGGGCGTGCGTAGGAAATTCGAACTTGAGAATAGGCTTGGCGAATTATTTTTGTACCTGACACCCGATTAGAGTCGTTTTTAGTGAAAGCGTTTTCCACGACTTTCGTAGGGAATTTCGGCTATGTCATTTTTAATTTTTGCGGATTTTTCCAGAGATCGAAACATTTTTGGACCAACGGAGGGTGACACTTGTCGCCTCGTTGGGCGATAAAGAGGAGGCTTGGCCTTGGCGATTGGTTCATGGTTTTGTGCCTTGTTTTGGCCTTGTTTGTGGCTTGTTTTGTGCCATGTTTTGTGGAGTAGGGGTTAGGGTGCACTTGGCTAGATCTAGGCATTACACTTGCCTTGAACTGGGCTAGATCTTGGCCATTGGTTCGCCTTTGGTTTTGCTATAAAAACCCCCCTTATTTTGATGTAATCTTCAAACACAAAAGAAACATTCAAATCCTAAAATCCCTCCTCCTCTTGTGTTGTGTTCGTCAGCCACCACTCCCCTTTGAGTGGCCTTGTGGCGAGCCTCCCCTCCCTGTGGTGCCTTGGCGTGGGGTACCCACTGCCTAGTTGTTTTCGTATAATACCCACTTGTTGTGGTATAGAAATACTCTCTAGTATTGTTATAATGTCCAAATACCTTGGCCCAAATACCTTGTAGTATTCCCGAGTTACAACATACAAAAGCCGGAAAATACGATTATACTTCCTTTAGCCACAAAAACCGAAACCACAGGAAAACCTCCATAGTTAGTTGGAGTACTTTGTAGAAGTTGGTTAGAACTTCTAAGGGTTGTTTGGAGCGGGTTGGAGCACCGGAGTAGGGCGTAACTTTGCTAAGGATCGACATTAAACTCGGATAATTATGGGCTTATCGAGGTAAATATCTTGTCCTCTATTGTAATTGGAAATTACATGTTGTTAGAATATATAGTTGAAGTATACTATATATAGAATCAACGTGGTTAGTTAGCGATGTCTTTTGACTTAAGCTGAAGAATCGAATCGTATTCAGATAGACTTGTGTAGTAATCTTGTGGAGTAGAATTGTACGTTCGGGTTAGATGTATAACCCACTGGTTGGCTTGGTAGCGGCCAGTTAGAGGAGGAGATTTCTGCTGTTGCGGGAGAGTCTTGCCGAATTTTACGTAGAATGTTCTACGATAAGATCTTGACGTTAATAAGCGCGCGTGGCCTTATAGGTTGAAGTACTACGTGTGGCGCGCGTTACTTGGCAGGAGTAGCCGCGGTTGGAAGTACTTGGGCGTTTTGCTATTAGTCGATACTCGTCGCGAGGTATGTGAACCTCTTCCTATCTCTTCTAGCATGATATGTGTGAACTATGTAGTGCGTTAGGCGTACGTGTGCTAAACGTATTTGATTGATTTAAAACATAAAGTGTTATAACGACTTTATGGGAAGTTGGTTATAACGACTTTATGTTGGTAGAAAATACTTGTGGTCTTTAAAAGGTAAGCGATTTGAACTATAAGCGGCTTGTTATGTGTTAATAAAGAACTTGAAGTATTTCAAAAGATTTTTGAATCATTTTGAAAGAAGAAGTAATACTTGGTTTTGAAAAATTTAAGAGTTATACTAGCTTTATGAGAAGTTAGGTATAACGGCTTAAGAATGTTTCTTGATTTGGAAATCGAATGTGTATCGACAAACCAACTGCGGCGTTAATGAAAGGAAATGTTTTGACTAATTAAGTATTATTAAAACCGGAGAAACTTCCATCTGCATGAAGCTAAGATGAGACAAAATGATATTTCCTAGATCACTACTTTGTAATAAGATTGTTATAAACAAGAATATCCTACTCACATATAAGACTTATGTTTCTCAGTTGTTTAAAAGAGAATTATATTCTTAAATGAATAAGACTATGAACTCTGAAACCTTTCTAAAATAAGAAAGCGTGAACATTTGAAATTAGGCAAACTTGGGCGTTTGGAAAATAATGTTGTTACTTGATTTTACTAAGGTAAGTGTTTTGGTTTATTTAAAAAATGATCACTCTATTTTATACTACAGTATTGGGTGACTTATGTGAAAGCAACGGATCTTTTAAAAGATTTAATGTATGAAGTACTTTAGGGAAGATACGAACTTGTTAGCTTAAAGTACCTTGTGTGAATAACTTGATTGTGTTGGTTTGAGATAGCCTTGTAAATACTTTCTTGTTGATGTGATAAGTGAAAATGTTAGGATGCTACGTGTGTTAGTATCTTGTGTGATCGTGATGTAAGGGGGTCATTCTTGTTGTGCTTACGTTGTTAAGCGTTAAGCGTTGTACTATTATTGTATCACATACCCCTTTGACTTATTATCAGGGCTTGCCACCGCCGATCGCGGTCTTTCACGGCTATGCGGTCCTCGTGACTATGCGAGTCGCGGTAGCTCGAGATTGATCATTCCGGGTGTTTAGCCTGATGCGGGGGATTCCCTATGCGGTCTGTTGAGACTATGCGGTCTTTTGAGACTATGCGGGTTGCGGGAGCCTAGGCGGATACCGAGGGTTAGCTGCCTTCGATGCGGGGTATACCTCGGTGATGCAGGACCGTGATTCGAGAATACCTCATGCGGGTCCGTGTGTGACCTATGCGGAGCTGCGAGAGTTCCAGGGATAGACACGCACATTGATATTGCGGGCGAGTGGCCAGCTTCGATCATGTGGTGCGGTCTAGAAAGACCTCGGGATACAGCTTGTGGTATTTTGGTACTGTGGGTCTTAGTAGTCGGCTATGCCTTCGTACTTGCCGTGCGGTTTTATTGTGATAACTTTGAGGCGTGAGTCACGACTTGACATATTTGCTTATTTGTTGTGAATCGTAGTTTGTTTATCATACACATCTCGCTTTATAGGCGTTATGATTTCATTTCTGATATTTTTAGTTTCACATACTCGGTACTGTTGTTATGCGACCTCGCCGGCTGCGTTCATCTGCGAGTTGAGTACACTAGTCGTTGATCCTAGCTCTCGGTCCGCGATTTGGCTTTGGGAAGCTCCGTTTCTCCGGAGGCTTATCAGTGGTATAGTCCCCTGTCGTAGTAAGTGTTTGCATTCAGGGGTTTGGCGGGGCCCTGTCCCGCCATTGTTGTCATATCATTCTTAGAGGTCTGTAGTACTGTTGTGGGCAGGGTTTGTAAAAAGGATTAAACTGTTCATGTTGAAAAAGTTGTCATTTATATATATCTTGAAGGCAAGTTTTTCTCAGATTATTGTTTCATATTTCATAATATGTCTTGTATCGTTTTATGTTCCGCTGATTACTCTGATGTTGTATCACTAGGGTGCCCGGGGTAAGGCACCAGTCACGCGCCCGGAATCGGGTCGTGACATTAGCAATCATTAATAATTTGGATTAAGGAGAAATAATTCGATAGCTCCATAGGATTGGTGAACCAACCGCAACCTTGAAACATTCATCTCATTGATGACATAAAAACTCACTCTTTCTTGGTTGAAGTTCAATACTTGTTGTCTTTTATTTTTAAATAGTTTATAATTATAACCCTTGAAATTCATCTCTTTGTTTAGATAATTAGAATTAGTTTAATTTAGTTAACGGTTAATCACAAGTCCCTGTGGGTACGATATCTGGACTTAAAAATCATATATTACTTGTTCGACCTTGTATACTTATGTGTGCGTTTGGGAGCAAGAAGTTTTTGGCGCCGTCGTCGGGGACTTATAATTAACTATTTATCTAAATTAGACTTTTTTATTTGTCTATTCAAGTTTTATTTTTTATTTTTTATTTTGGTATTCTTCTTGACATGACATATTGAAATGAAAAGTGATAGAATGTTGGTTGTTCTTATTTTGGTGATTCTTGTCTACATTGTGGAGGACACCATATGTGGCAATACTGTCATTATATTTTCGGGAATGGGTTGTGTGCACCTCTCCAATTCTTTGAGTCGAATGTTTGTAGTATATGTCGTGGCCAAGATGAACATTGAAATGGTTTTCCTAATTCTTATTCCTCATCCTAGAATCCCTATTATGATTCTCCTATTATTTTTGATGTTGACATGAATACTGAAGTAGAGGATGCGAAACTTCTTGCTCGAGTCAGCGATATTGCAAAACAGGTGCGTGAGATGAGCGCAATAATAAGCGAGCAGAATGCAAAAATAATATAGCAGAGTGCGGAATAAGATAAATCCATAGAAAGTATTAGTGTCAAACTTGCAGACATACAAGGCCAGACTGAAACCTATAATGATCTGCAAGTTACAAACTTAGCCAGTACCCAAGCCAACCTCAAACAGAAGAGGAGAGCGAATTCTGCAAGGAGATAGCATTGGGGAAGCAGTGATAGTGAGCCAATCTTGTCTCGAAGAACAAGATAAAGAAATAAAATTCCATGGGTCTCTCCTGATGGTCTTACAAACATGGTGACACGATTGGTAGAAGGCAAAAAAGAGCTCAAACAAGAGATTGATCAATTTGGCTCATATATTCGTGACATGCATGCTCAAGTAAATAAAAAGGTTAAGGTGTCTGATGCCTAATCATCAATTATTATGGATACTGTTCATTTATGGAGCAGAAAGAGGAGTACCAACCATTCGACCAGAACGTTATTATTGATGTTGATATTGAGGGAGTATACATTAGTGATGATGTAAAAATTAATTCAAATTATGAGTTGGGGCGTGATGGACCTCATTCAAATAACTTTTTGACGTTGTGTTGGCTAGTGACATGAAAATCGATCCTTCTAAACCGATGAAGAGGTGTACATATGAGGAACAAGGCCCCTGCATCCTAAAATTTATCATACCAAAAAGATAAAATGACATTCTTCACTTAAGGGCCAAGAAGTGCAAGATGCGACACTTACTGCTTGGGTCCCTTATTTTTACACCACCGCCCCAGAATCATAATAGAAATATTGATGCAAAGTTGGGGGTGAAATTCATATCCTCAAGGTGGAGGAAAAAGTAGTGAAAGTGATGGTGTCGTGCCACGACGTTAACTAAGGCGTTTATTGGGAGGCAACCCAATGTGTAATAATTTTAAATTTTTATTTATTAGTGTTACATTTTGTTTTGTTTTTATTTTGCAGATTAGGGGAAGTCTGAGTACTCAAGATTAAAGTTGAGGAGAATGTTTGAGCTTAAGTGTGGGATCATCCCGACCCTTGATGTTGAGGATCATGTTGCTAGCTAGGCCCGAAAGGGTCTCAGGGAGTATTTCTCACCCTTGTTTTAAGTTTTTCTCTGCTATCCATGAATTCATGACAATACATATTTTTAAGTGTGTGGTGGGGTACTTCCGATACTTTTGAGGTCGAGGATGATTATGACATTAGAATTTTTTTAGGAGTCTTAGGAAAAAACCCCAGAAAAGTAAAAAAAATTTAAAAGATTTTTACTTTGTTTTTGTTTTTATATAGCTTTCTTTTTTCTCATTAGTGGCAGAAATCATCCACCCCTTGGTTTTCTTATGACATCATTCTTTTTCAAAGGGGTACCTTTGAACCGAGTAATTTTTTCAATTTTTAGGATTTATGAGTAGTAAAGGAGACAGAAGAAAAACCTTTTAACTTGTTTGATACTAGTATATTTAGGCCTGAGCTTGAGTAGTACTTTCTTGTGAGTGCTTGAGTTAATTTAGAGTAGCAGACTTTCTGACACCTAGGCTCAGTGTTGTGACTCTGTATATAGCTTATTCTTATTTTATAATTTGTCATGACCCTATATGTCTTAGAGTAGAATTGATCCATCTAGATTGATACTTGTGCAATGTATGGTGAGATTTTTTTTGCCTATATTCCATGTTTTGCATCTTAATCTAGAACTTGCCCTACATGTTATTGAAGCGAAATAAAAAGTGTTGCTCTGTTTAGAAGATGATAATAGACTTTCTTTGATATGTCTTGTGAATTTTAGTCTTTTCAGATATGATTATCACTAGTTATCCCTTTGAGCCTGTAGTCTTTTGTTTGGAAGCCATATTTTTGTCTTGATCCTTCTTATTGAATCCCTAATTTTTGCACCATGCTTTCTTGAAGACTACGACTTAGACTATGATATAATTGTTAAATATGAAGAAAATGGATGGTCAAGTGAAAAATGGTGACCAATGATAGTTGCAAAGTTATGAAAAATCCATCTTAAAAAGAATGTGACATTAAAAAAGATGCTTGAGAAAGAAAAACAATTGAGGCGTTCTTAATATAAGGGAAATACTTGTGAAATGACTGATGAAGAGAGGGTTGAAAAATAAAGTGAAGAAGATGAAAATAATGGGTGATGAAGTCTAAAAGTGCAAAGTGTTTAGGGAAGTGTAAGTCACTATACTATAATTTTCTTTCCCGTTCCCTAGCCAACATTACAACCCGTTAAGTCCAATTTGATTCTATTTAAGCACGCTTAATTAGTGGAGATGTACATAATGGGCAAGCCTATGATTCTTTGTGCATACATGTGAATTCTTTTGTAAGTGTAAGAGTTGTTCCTTTATGCTAAGTCATTAAATTACATTCAATTCTTTGATTTGAGTATGTACTATTTTTTCTTGTGAGGACACTTGTTCATGATAGATAGGTGATGTTGGTAGCTTCCTTGATAAATTAGGTGAGCGAACTTAAATTTGATGAGTTAGAGTTCATTTTTAGGCTAGGCGATTAAAAGTTTGTTGTTCGATTGAGTTGACTTATATATCTTGCATGATGATCAGGAAATGTATATTTCATGATTTGAGTTTCTATAGGGCCTAATTGTTGGTATCAATCAAAGTAGTGGTGTTCCTAGACCTAATTTATTGAGGGTGTGTTTAGTTGTTTGTTTGAGGAGGAACAAAGGTTCAAGTGTGGGGTGGTGATGTTTGGTGTATTTATACGTCTTTCCGCTGTACTTTACTTATGTTTCCACCTTGTTTTCAGAGCTAAATACATTAAATACACCTAACATATATTGACTTTGTGATGTCGAGCTAATACGAGTGTTATTGTTGAATCTAAGTACTTTATGTTGAAAATGCTTTATTTTGAAGAAAAAAAGATCAAAAGAGTTGAAATGACGTGTTCCCGAGCTAATGAATACACTTGGAGATAAATTAGATACTTTGGTACTTTGAAGTCTGAGTAGAAGTCCAAGAAATTTATTTAAAATCAAGATCGGAGTTGGAGGGCTAAAAATTTGATGTTCTAAAATTTTGGCCTAGCGCCCCGCGCCGAAGTCCAACGTGGACGCCCCGCGCGCCAGGGCTTTTTTTATTTTATTTTTTATTATCAATCCACGGACTCGCGGCCCGAGTTAATTTTATAATAAGAAGGAAGAGCCCAAAATTACAAGCAAATAGGGTCATCCTTACCTCGCCTGCTACTCCTATCTGGGCAAAATGTTGGACTATCCCGAATGTAAAAAGAAAGAGGAAGATAAAATGAGATATTCTTTGATCATCACAGAGTTTATAATGCACTCTACGATGATTTTACAAATTATGATACTAAGATAATGATAGAATAATACAAGAACAAAGCTAGGATATCTAAACTCTGAACTTATAAACTCTTCAAAACTGAGTATCTTTTCTGATGTGTCTTCCAAATATTCATGAAACTGAATCATCTGGATGCTTTCTTCTTGGCTTCCCTCATTGGCATATGTCTAGTAGCAGGCATGTTGCCATCCCAACTACCCTTCCTGGTGTATCTCCTTTGTTTCAGCGTAAGAGTCCGGGGAGATAGATTTCCTTTCCCGATGATCAGTCTTTCTTCCTCAAGTGAATCCTCTTCTGAATCTGTGTCTGTAGGCCTGAGATTATACATAATCGTAGACGTCTCCGACCTCGGCTCATGTGGTTCTACCTCTTCATCGAATAGACTAAATCCTTCAAATTCAGAATCAGAGTCAAAGATAGTACCTGGAATAGTGGCCTTGTCTTGCACGTCATCTAAATCACATGCAGTCTCCTTCAAATGCTGTATATATCTCTCTACTGGCCAATGATAATAGTATCGATCGTAGTCCACAAGCACTTCCTCAAAGGTGAGCATACCATTGCAATATCCGTACTTTTGCATTGCCTTGCCAAAAATACGTTGAAGTACAAGTGTATCAGCTTATGTCAAGTCTTCCCAGTCCTTATCCATGTCCCACGGCAACTCATGTACTCTCGACATATCATCAACCATCAACTCCACATATTGTTTTACTCCAATCTCCATATAGTGATGATTCTTGTCCCCCACAACCTCCTCAAAGGTGGTGAAACCTCTACATTGTCCTTGTTGACCAAGCACATATAAGAAATATTTCTCAGGCAAGGCTAGGTCTTCTCCTGTCAAGTTAGACCCAGCCGAAGTGGCTTTGCTGTGCTCACGGAAGATATATCAGGTGTGGCTTTATGGGCCATTGGAATGTAAACTTTGGTTGTGGGGTTAAGAGTGGGTTTTGTATTCGCTTTGACAGCAGCAGGAGCATCAGCAGAAGAAGCTTCAGTAGCATCAACTTGTGCTGCAACAACATCTGCAGCAGCCTCGACAACCTCAGTTGCAACATCCTCTGCAGTTGATGTATGAATACCTGCAGCTGGACCTCTGGCCATCACAGCAGTACCTGCAGATGTATATTGACCTACAGTAATATCAGTTTGTGTAGTTGCAGCAGCTAGCAGAGAAGCACCAACATCAGCAGCTGTTGTGCCTCGACCACCATCAACTGTAGCAATAAACATTCGATCATCTTCAACTGGTTCAGCAGCTACCACTATTCCAGCAACTTCAACTGGTTCAGTAGAATAGACATTTGTATTGATGTCAACTGGTTCAGCAGCTACAACACACGCATCCACCACAACTTCAACAACACTAGTTATTGGCTTGTTGCTGTAATTTCAGCAATACGGTAGCAGTGACGGCCAGCGAATGTAGCCACGCTGCGTGCATTCGACTTCAAGATAGCAGCGAAAATAGCGACCTCATTTGGCTCAAAGTACTCTCGCCGATTCGAACAACCTTAGCAACACCAGCATCACTAGTTGCTATGTCGCGACCATGCGGCCAGCAGATTCTACAACACTTGCGATGCCGGCTTCTACCGCCGCTCAAGAACTTGGCAGCCGAGCAGATATCGGCGGATCGGCCGACAACAACAACATAAGCATGATAGGCAACACGATCACCAGAAACAAGTGGACCAACACTTGCATAGACACCAGCAACAACATTTTGTCTCTTGTTTGCTGCAATTCCTGCATTAATTCTACCATATACATTAGCAACATCGACAATATGTGTAGCATCACCAACTCTGACATGTGGTGCAACAGCAGAACCAACATCCTCAGAACCAGCAGATGCAGTAACAGTCGCATCCAAATCAACTACTCCATCCTCAACATTAGAATGAACAGGTGCAACAACCTCTGGATCAGCATCCACAATCACAGCAACTCCAGGAGCTGCCACAGCCCCAATAGGATATGCATTAGAGATAGGTTGGACCCCAGTATCACCAGCATCAGCGACAACATCTAAAATAGCATCAAGGTCTCCAGCCTCCTCGTCTTCCATATCATTCAAAGCATTAAAAGATTTTTGGTTTTTTAGGCTAGAGTTTTTAGCCTGATTTTGTAGGTTTTTGGTGCGGTTTTTCTTATTATTCTTCCTTTCAACATTGGGCTATACTCGGCTAGGCTTAGACGAATCATTTGAAGGGTTTTTGGGGAGTGTTGGTCGGCTAGGTTGTGAGGAATGTGTGGGGTTCAAATTCTTTCCTTTTGACGCCATAGCATCAATTCCATATCCACCCTCTTTTTCCTTCACCGGTTTTAACTCCGGATTGATCTTTCAACAACCCTCGATGTCATGGCCTTGTAATTTGCATTAAGTGCAATACTTAGGCAAGAAGTCAAAGCGAACTCTTTGCCATTTAGTATGTACTATGACATTCTTCTTGTGTGTTATTTGTATTTTTATAGGATGAGATTGTAACAGGTTTACCTCAACCTTAACCTTGGCACAACTTGGCCTTGTTTTGTCCATCGTGGCTGAATCTAGGGCTAAAGGCTTGCCCATCGCCGCCGCCATTGAGAATAATGCAGATTTAATATAAAAATTAGGGGTCAATCCGGGGAAAGAGATCCAACCCCAAGCAATATGATATTCTTATTCCGGATTAAAAGCCACATCCCAAATGAAGGTTCTCATGGACAATTTCTTGTTCTTCTCCTTTATCCAGAAACCATGGCTTGACATCAACACTTCATAATCCTCTTCAATTTTACATCGAATTAGAATATGGCGGTTATGTAGCAACCCTATTGTAACGTCCGCTTTCAACCCGCATTGTTTTGGAATCTCCTTCCTTAACAATTCAAAATCGGACCATCCTTTAGTAAACTTACCAATAACAGAAAGTTTCAAGTCTTGTTCTACAATCATTAACTCAATTTCATCCTCATCAAACATCATAGTAGGCTCGCCATGAAGGTATTGGATTGGTTTGAGAGGGATATTACATGAAGAACTTGAATCGACGCAAACCCTAGAGTTTCGGTTTTGAATCAAATCGACCAAGGTAGTCCCTCCGTTAACACTCACAATACCACTAGCGTTATGAAGGATGGACAGTGGAGGGAGATGTGCTCCGCTACCATTGGGAACGACGGGAATAGGTCCAGGGTTTCTGTGAACATTATTTGGAAGGGAAAGGAAATCGTTGGTGAAGTTTAAGGGATGGGTGGGTAACGTTGAAGGTTGACTGACCTCAGGAGGAGGTTTTCCAGTGGCCACGACGGCCATATGAGGCACAGTGGTTGCCGGTGAAGCAAATCGTCACAAGGGGTAAAAGAGTCATAAAGTTCGATCTCAAAATCGACCACAAAAAACTGTGAATCGAAGGTTAAAATTTGTATAGGGTTGAAGAGGAGGTTGAGACGAGACTAATGGTGGTGGACTCGTCCCCTATGGCTGCCGAAATCGGCCGGAAGGGTCACTTTTCCGACGGAATCACTGTAGCGTCGCGAAATCACTGTTCATCGCGATTGAATAATATTTTAATCGGATTTTATAATTTGCAATTGCAGTGAGCGTCAGGGCTTAATTTTCGGCCAATTGTTTTATTTTTTATTTTGTATTTTTAAAATGTATTATGGTCCGGGCTCGTTTCTACGTATTTTAAATACATTATAAACTCATTTTTGAAGGGGGATGGGAGAATTTTTGCCCCAGGAAGAGCGAGGAGCAGTCATTGAGGCCACATATTTTTGGGTTCTACCTTTTCTTCTACTTACTAATAGATTTTGTATTTTCTTTGGATAATTCGTTGTTTTTCCTCCATGTCTATGTGGAGCTAAACTTCTCGTTGTAGGGTTGGTAAACCATGAATATTGATGTTTGATAATTATTTCTATCTTAATATGAGTTGTTGATTTTGATTGTTTCCTTAGCTCTGTGTATAATTGCTTTATAGTTTGGCCAATAGTTGGGTTTCATCGACTATCTAATATACATGCTTGGATTTTTTTTATTAGATTAGAGAATGATTAAAGAGAATGTGATCTAATTATCCTAAAGTAGGGCTAGGATTTGTGTCTATGATAGGAATATACTTAGACACCACGTTCAATTAAATACCGTGGACAAAATGCGTTCTTAACATGTCAATTTTATAGGAATATAGGCGGCGAACTGTTTTGAATAGGCGAGTAGTAGTTCAGGAGAATGCTACGAGAGTTAATAATCCTATAATTATCAATCATCGATAATTTAGATTAAGGAGAAATAGTTTGATAGCTCAATAGGATTGGTGAACCAACCACAATTTTGGAACATTAATCTCATTGATAATATAAAAACTTACTCTTTTTTGGTTGAAGTTCAATACTTGTAGTCTTTTATTTTTAGACAGTTTATAATTATATCCCTCGAAATTCATCTCTTGTTTAGATAACTAGAATTAGTTTAATTTAATTGACGGTTAATCACAAGTTCATGTGGGTACGATATCTGAACTTAAAAATCCTATATTACATGTACGACCTCGTATACTTGCGTGTGCGTTTGAGAGCAACACATGTCTTTTGTCGTTACTTAATTGGGAAGAAAAATACCCTTATTTACCAAAGAACTTGGCTGAGGAAAATTTGAACCTATACGCGTATTAAGGGTATATTTGGTCCAGTTTAGTTCCTAACGACAATTATGCAACAACTTGTGAAAGATGCATTTATGATGTAACTAATTGAATTGTAATGAATTTCTCACCTTAAAGTATATTTATATCATAGAGACAATTTGTATTAGGACAAATGTACTTTATACACATTCATATTTATATTAATGGAGATTAATATTATGACATTTGCAGTTATTGAATTATTGGTTGATTGTCTATAATATTTTATAAATGCATCCCTAGAGGTTACGTGGTTATTAATAATGTGAGAGATTGATATTATAACGTAACTCTTAAACTGACTCGACTAATGATCATTGAGAATGAGATATCGATGATATATGATACGTCGACATGTGGTCTGCATCATATCCTTTGGGGATGTAGTATGTATCACCTGCTAAGAGTTATGGCAACTCGTGATGGACACATGAATACTTTTGGAAGTATTGGTATACCCTGCTGATGTATTGTTTGTTATAGATGTCTAAAGTATCATTAGCGTGTGGGAGATATAAGTCCTTAGACTTGAGGTCGATACGCGCCTTGTTTACAGAGTAATGTACTTTGATCCTGTCCTAAGCTCAAATGCCTTATAGGTTGAGACGTGACTTGTATTGGGTATATTACGACGTAGATTAAAGGCGGTAGTTGAGCCAAGATTAGGATTCATTCCTTGAATGTATCTTCGAGATAACACTCAGATTCTCATATGGTATTAGGTTGACTAAGTCGTTGACCAACGCAGTAGACATATCTATGATATGGTCTTGTTGTCAGCTAATATAGATGATATATAATGATCAAGACATTTGGATAGACACTTGATAAATCCTTAGCTTGATCGAGTGTGTTGTGAATGAAAGGATTTTATCTTCCCACATAGAGGTTCAATTTTTCGTGTAACTATACTTCACATATTGAGTTCGTCTTCCGGTGCCGTCTAGGAGTTCCGTGTAGACCCTAATGTTATTAGTGTCGATATGTGAAGGCCTGTAGGGTAACACTAAGTCATTTGTTCCATCGATTCAAGAATGTAATCAGAGAGAATATAAATGTTCGGTTTATAATCGAGACATTAGAATAAATAATGATTATTTAATTAAATCGAGTGGGTATTTCAGATTAAATTAAAATAGAAACGAGACAAAATTGGACTAGGGCCGCGGCTCAAAGGACCAAGGGCCGCGGTGCTGAGGCGCCGCGGTGCCACCTATTGAGCGTCGCGGCGCCACACGTCTAGTGGGTCCGAGTGACCCGCTTTGCCTCGGTTTTCTGGGCCTGGCCCACTTGGGAACCCTAATTGATTTTTGCAGCTATAAATAGGGGGTTCAATCATTATTTTAATACACCTAATTCACTTGAATTATTCTCTGCTGAAACTCTGCCGGATTTCCTAGCTTTTCGAAAGAGTAATTACATTGGAGTCTTGACTTGCAATTCGAGGAACGGTTGCGTGCTCACCCTCGGTATACACTTGAAGAAGATTCCAGATTTGCAAATTGTAAGTGTTCTATCGACGCATTACAGTTTCTATGGTTTTCATTAAATAATCATCCATCAGTTTGACCTCCTGTCGGGTTTAAAACATAAATTTTCAAATTTCGCTGCGTGTACGAACCCGACAAAACCCCTACATCACCAACTTATGGCATCACGTAGAACACATTTCGAATTATTTTCAAGCAACTTAATGCTCCATTTAGTACAATTTAAATTAGAAGTTGTAGATAAAAATACAATAACCATAATGTCATAAATAGAAAATTAATTACATTACTTCAAACCACAAGATATCTTTACGCTCCATTAAAACCATTAAATTTCATCAAACCCGCAAAATTGCGAGAGATGAGTGGAAGGGTAGGTGGCGAGCACTGTTATGATTAAAACACGAGTACTTAAATTTAAATGGCATTGTTCTCAACTAACAGAAAGCTTGTTAAAAGTCTGTATGACAAATTCTTTCAATTCGTAATAATCCTTAATTAAAAATAAAAAATTATATGTCTGGGATTGATGGAATCTAATAGTATTAGGTGGTGGAATGTAAAGACAATTTGTTGTTTGAAGTAACTGATGGGTTTAATTATATTATTTTGATGCAATGTAACTGCATTTGTGATTTGATCCAATGTAATTGGAGATATATTGAATTTGGAAAAAAATATAGTGAATTTTCTTGTTCTATGACATATGATTGTTGTATCTTTACCTAAAATTGTTAAGAGTACCACATCAGATATGAAATGGAAACATGAACTCCTTATATGAACTTGAACAATTCTCACCTTACAAGCTAGCTTTTGGGGTTGAGTTAGGTCCAAGATCCATTATTAACATGGTATCAGAGCCAGACCCATTCCAATTTTATGTTCACCGATGTTGGGTCTTCAAATTATATTATTCACGCTCCAGTTAACAAGATCTGGGCGTGAGGAAGAGTGTTAAAAATACCACATTGAATATGGAATGAGAACATTGACTCCTTATATGAACTTGCACAATCCTCACCTTACAAAAACTTCTAATTTGAATTGTATAAAATAGCATGTTAAGTTGTTTAAACGTGGCTGGGGTTGTACATATTTGATGTTCTAGATTAGTGAGACAATTCACTACAGTTTAACTAATTTGCTTCATAAATGCAATTTAACAAGTGTTGTATAATTGCAGTTAGGAATTAAAACGGGACCAAATATGTCTTTAATGTATGCGTGTAGGTTCAAATATGTTCCCGGTTAAGTTCTAGGTCAAATAAGGGCAATAAAATAACGATAGGGACATAATTGACTCAAACCATTTGCGAAAGACAATATTATAAACTTTGCATACTTTACTATTTTTTAAATAGCTGTAATCTGTATAAACTATTTTTGCATTTCAAATCAATCGACATTGATTATATATTATATTTATTCATAATTAATGATTAACGTTGTTTGATATTTAAACATATGAAGAAGTATAAAAAATAAAACATAAAATAAAAGGTTTACTTGAAGTTAGGCGGGTTGAGTTATGAATTAGCAAGATATATATAGCTGATTTTGGGACGATTATTTAAGTTATATCGAATTGCGTAAAAATTTACAAGTTTAGCCTCCTTGGATCCAATTTCAAATATACGTGTCTGAATTGTTACTTTAGAACCAACTTCAAATATACCATGTCTGAATTGTTACTTTAGAGCCAACTTCAAATATACCATGTCTGAATTGTTACTTTAGAGCCAACTTCAAATATACCATGTCTGATGTTGTCACTTGAAAACTCATTTAAACATATGTTAGGAAAAAAGTCTAACTTCAAACAAAATGTGTGAGATGTTGTCACTTGAAAACCAATTTTAAACATATGTTAGTAGAAGCCTAACTTCAAACAAAATGTGTGAAGTTTGACATTTACTTGCGCAAACATATTTTAAACATTTTTGTTTGAATTTTGAAAATTGCCGGGACACGGGACCCGTTGGTGTTGGGCCAGAAAATTCACTGGAAACCGAGGCTTGAAAGATGGCCCAGTTGCTGAATCCAGTGACGACAGTAGGGGAGGACTGTGCGGGTCGTATCCAAAAACTAGTTAATAATATACGGGATATATCATCATCCAAAAAATTATACGAACTAGGCACGAGAGTACTAACCTTAGAAAATAGAAATTGGGATTCATCAAACAACACATGTCGACTAATGATGATTCGATTAGATGATAAATCAAAACATTTATAACCACGATGATTTGATGGATAACCCAAAAACACACAAGGGATAGAACAAACCTGAAGTTTATTAATTGTGGTAGACGGAAAAAGTGGTTAACACAAGCACCCAAAAACCCTAAGATGTGAATACGAAGGAGTCTTATTATATAAAATTTGAAGAGGGGACAAATATGTCGAACATTTGGAAGGAAGAATGTTAAGAATATTTGTAGCCATTTGTAGAGCATGATGCCAAAAAGACGAGCGTACGGAAGCATGAATTAATAAAGTTCGGACAATTTATTTATGGTACGAATTTTGCGTTCGGCTTTCCTATTTTGTGAAGACGTATGAGGACAAGAAAATGAAAATTGATCCCATTGTTAGCACAAAATTCCCGAAACACTCCATTGTCATATTTTTCCCCATTATCATATTGAATATTTTTTATCTCTCGTTCGAATTGAGTCCTAATGAATGCTCTAAATTTTAAGAAAATGTAAAAAAACTTGAGATTTTTTAGCTATTTGAAACGTCCATAAAAATTTAGGATAATTATCCAAAAATAGAACGTAATACCGATGACCCAAAGAACTAAGAACAGGAGACGTCCATAAATCACTATGAATAATATCAAATGACATTAAAGTATGAGAATTAGAGTCTACAAATGGCAACTTAACAATTTTACCTAAAGAACAAGATTGACAATTCGGAGTACTACGCGTACCCTTACAAGAAATAAGATTATTTTTATCTAAGACAGACAAAATAGACGATCCCAGATGACCTAGACGAGCATGCCACAAGGAAGGAGCAAGAGCGGCAAACGTTGAGGGCATGGCTTGACTCGAGAAACCGATACTTGGTGTGATTGGATAAAGATCTCCCTACTATCACACCTCATGAGAGGGTTCCACATCTTGAAATCCTTCACAGAAAACCCAAAAGGATCAAAATCAATAGAAACTCAATTATCAGTTGTGAATTTACGGACATACACCAAAATTTTAATCAAGTTGGGGCATGAAGGGTATTTTTTAAGACAAGTGGTGGATGGGAGGAGACAAAGTTTTTATGACCATAACCCTTAATTGGAATTGAATTACCATTACCAACAATTATACCAAGATTACGACTCAAATTGGAATAAGATGAGAGAGTACCTTGATCGGATGTCATGTGGGTAGTTGCACCAGTGTCCATGTACCAATTTGGATCAGGTTGATTCAAACCAAGTGTGTGCATTGCGGCTTCAATGTCGGTTTTTGTGGGTCCTGTCGTGTGATGGTATTGAGGGGGCCGAGACCCAAGTACTCTGTATTGCTGCCCCGACCCATATCTTTGATCCAAACCCGCGACTAGACAGAAATTGGGCTGGTGGCGTAAATCGGGGCCCGATTCCTGATAATAAACCAGGCTGCTGTGTGGCACATACTGTCAGGCCCACTACCACTGCATAGGGGCCCACTACCACTGTATAGGGGCTCATTGCTGGCCCCACGATTGCTGCTGCTGACTACCCCGAGGGGCACCACCGACACTGCCACTGTTCCGATTGCCGCCGCGATTCTTGCCATTATTTTTCGGATTTTGCCCTTTTTACCACCACCATTGTTGTGATTTTGGCTCGAGTTAGTGGAACCGGAAGGAGGAAAATTGGACTCAGTCATCATGACGACGGGACTAGCCCTGGTAGCTATTTTTTTAGCCAAACCATCTTCTTCCAACGTGAGCATGAAGCGAGCTTGATAGAATTCCGGAAGAGGGTTACTTTGACGAATGATCGAAGCAACACCATAAGCCTCAGACAGGCCAACAACCATCTGTAGAACGAGATGACTACTGCTCAGAGGAGCACCCACGTTGCGAAGTTGATCCGCCATGTCCTTGAGTCATTTACAATAAGATGAAATGTTTGGAAAATCCTCCATAACAACTTGAGAAAATTCTTGTTCAAGGGTAACAATGCGTGAATGACTGTTATCCTGAAAGATATCACGCAATCGATACTAAGCAGCCATAGCAGAGGATTGTGTTTCATAATCGTCTGCAAGAGGTCAATGGAGATAGTGGCATAAATCTGGAGAACTTTTGCATCAAGTGTGACCCATAATTTTGGATCGTCCTCTTTGGTGGGCACAACATTCGTATTACCCTCCTTATTAGTAGCCGAAGGAATGATGTGGTGGAGAACTTGATGTGCCATTGCATGAATTTTGAACAATTCAACCCATGTCCCACATTGAACATTTTCTAGGTCAAGAATAATAGGAAGAACGCTCTTGATGTTAGAAACCGTTAGGGCCGGTTGAAACATGTTTTTATCAGTCATAGTGAATAAAACAAGGAATTTTGGAGAAGGGATATTTTTGAGTGTGTCTCGGGTTTAGAGAAAAAAATCGAGGGGTGGGGAGGGATGGGTCACAGAAATCGAGGAAAGAGAGGAGCGGAAGCAAGGTAAAAAATAACCTAGACTTTTGATACCATGAAAGAAATAATCTCTTGATTATTCTCATTGATGAAAGATGTATATATACAATTTACAATAGAAAAATCTTTTTCCTATTCTACTCCTAAAATTCTATTCTATTTGGAGACTAACAATACAATTAAGGTAAGTGTACAAGACTAATTAAGGTACCAGACTACTACACAATATATACCAAATATAATATGCCAGCCCATGATGGGCCTCAGTATTCTGCCTGTGATGGGCCTCAACATTGGCCTCAACATTCTGCTAGAAACCGTGATATATAATATATGTATATCACAGAATACTTGTATATTTAACAGTCTCACAAACATGAACACCGAAAATACTGTTTTTGACGTGCTCAAGACCCAAGCCATGGATTTCATCATGGTGGCGCTCGATCAAGCCCGTCCAGACTGTCTGCATGGCTGGTCCACACTAACCCGTATTTGTGACTCGGCCAACAACATATGATATGGTACATAATATCTTTATGAAACTTTATTTTTTCAGAAAAAGGATATTTTTTCCATTATGGTTGAACTTATATATTCCTTGATATTTTATTTGGTTGCCAAAAATGAGAAAAATATTATTTATAATTCCTTACTTAGAAGATGTTTGGATTGACTTTTTAAAATAGCTTATAAGTTAAAAGTCATAAGTTAAGAATATTTAACTTTTGGCTTATTTTTGTATTTTGTTTGCCTAAAAGTAAGTGCCTAAAAACACTTTTTATCTTTCTCAAATACCACAAAAAATATAAAAAGAGCTTAAAAGCAAAAAAATACTTAAAATAAGTCAATGCAAACACCCATTTACTCCTTGTCGCTTGGTTTTGCTTCTTATATAAGTATCAAGAACAATTACCACCCTTCAAACTTCTATCCTGTGCCACCCTGAGCTAGTACATTTTACCAGATTTATGTCAGTTAGTTAAAGTTTTGGGCCTAATACACCATAAGGGGTGCTAGCTAAGATGGTCCATTAGTTAAACTTATCATATGTCATAATTTGGTTTATATAAACACTATATGGGCGTTGGAAGAAGCACCCTCTAAATCATTTAGAGAACGGCTAGGGTTAGTAGAATTCTCTACATAACACAATAGGACATTTAAGATGTGGAACTAGGGATTCGAGTTGTGGTTTCTGCAGAAGATCCGTTTTCGCAAAGGTCGAGTGGCTTTCAGCTCCTTTCCCTGCTACATAAAGAAAAGTGGCTCCGCGCCTCTCACATTCGTTCGAGTTGCTTTCAGCTCCTTTCCCTGCGGTCAAGTGGCGTTGTTGCTTGCTGCTTGCAGGCTCGAAAATCTCTCTTTCGCCTCTTCTCCCTGTCTCAATTCTGATTGATTAGCTTATTCCTTCGCGCAAGCTTCTGATTGATTAGCTAACAACCCCTTTGTTGTGTTGCATTTTGTGATCTTCCGCTTCAGTCTGCGTTTTTTGGATAGCCGGAACCCGATGTTGATTTCCGATTACTAGCTATTACTACATTGGTATTAGAGCCAACATACTCGTTTTCTTTGGTCGTGCGAATTATTTATACGCAGTATGTGATTTTAATTTAAAAAAAAGTATTAAATCCAAATTTTGATTACATAATTTCATGTTCGAATATGTCTGCTTTGTGCATGAAACTTTAGGACTTTTAAATATCTTGTCAAGAGCTTTCCGTATATAGGTAGATCACAAAACTTGGCCTTGTAGTTTGTGATTTATTGAACTTTTTGTCACACCCCAACCTAGGGGGTGCAACCGGCACCCGACACACGAAGGTTCGAGTGAACCAACTGTGATATCTGAACTCTATAACATAAACTATGGGACGAGAAGGCCGCTAAATGATAATAATGAGAATAAAACATAACAACCTATAAGCAGAAAGTCCCAACAATACATATATGAATATCTAAGGACGACAAGGCCATAACCAAGAAAGACAACTATCCAGAAGGCCGACAAGGCCAAACAAAACACATATGCACTGACTGATAGTCTGTAAGCCTCTAGGAGTACTAAGAAGCATCATCTGATCGGGACAGACCCCGTCATATCCATAATTATATATATATATATATATATATATATACATATGCATGCATCCTACCCGATGACTCTGACTAACAACACCGGAGAAGTAGAGTGTGACAACTAACAGCTGAATTCTGGTACCCTACTAGGGAGGCGCACCGACCTGTATACATGTACATGTGGGCATGATCATAGCGCACAAAAGGGCGTCAATACAAAAGATGTACCGAGTATGTAAGGCGATAAAGATAACATAAAGTATGTAAAAAATATATGAAGGGGTAAAGAGACAACTTGAAACTCAGAACAAGGCCACTGTGGACATCCATAACTATAACATGAATGTAAATGCATGCTCGTAAAATTATTCCTCACCATGGAGACATATATAATATCATATAATAATAAATCCCTTTGTACGGTGAGCTCATCATAACTGTCGACCATATAGGACGCAGTAAATCTCTGTCCAACTGATCAATGGTATGCACAACTATGTGCATGCCCGGTCGTCTATGACATATTGTGGTAATAAAATAAATACATCTAGGTGCACGTCTACGTTCTTTTCCAGACGACTATACCGTGGTGTGGTAATGAAAATACATACATATATATAAGTGCAATGCAAGACCCACCTCAGAAGGAACAACATGGAAAGAGTCGGAGTGATCTATCGTCGTAATCCTCCGACTATCATTATTATCACTACGTTATCTGTCTTTCATTTCAAAGACAACAAACATGGAGAGCATGTAAGATAATTGATGTGAATTACACATGAAGAAGAGTTCAACTCAATCGGATGGTATACGATGTCAAGTTTAACGGAAATATTTTAATCGGTAACCGAAAGAGATGTGAAAGCATGAGAGGTTTTGATACAAATCATATATGGAGCAGAGATTAGTACAATCGTGAAAAGGTGTATTCATCTCATATTCATCGAAAAATGTTTCAAAGGAAGGTTCGTTGAGTTCTAGTCATGCCTCAAAGAGGAATGAAATTCCTACATATCTTATCGATGAAGCTACACACGTTTCCCGAGTCCTTGAACGCCTTACATATGCCTTCCTACATAATACATACAATTTGAGATCAATTTTGAGTTCATAGCTTATAGAAGTTCACATTCAAATATTTAATCGAGCAACTTGCAGGCGTAAGTTCGTACACTTCTTAGTAGTTTAATTTCCCCGTAAAATGCCACCATTTTCTTCTATTCTACTCCCACTCCTTATTACAATTCCATTCATAAATTTACAATTTCAATCCATGGTTTTAAATCTTATAAAATAGCCCAAACAACTAGCTATGATCACAAGAGTGTTGAACTTGTACAAGAGAGAAAAATAAGAAGAAATAAGTGATCAAAATAAAGTGTCAGAATTTTTAGCGTAGCGCCGTGGCACCCAGGAAGAGGGATGCGGCGCCGGATGTGAAAGAGCGGTTGAAGCGGACATTTTGAAATGATAGCGTCAAAGATATATATAGAGTAAAACTTCAGGGAATGAAGCGAGGAGGCCCCCTTTAAGTAAAGTCCTCGCGGGAATCATACGATCCAGGAAGGTTCACATTGCCGGAAACGAGCCTAGGAATCATCGTGCTAAGCGTCACGGCGCTGGGAAGAAGTGTCTAAACTTCAAAGAGCTCTGCATAAGTTTTAGCGCCACGGCGCCGGAGCAAGCGCTGCGGCGCTGTCCAACGGTAAAATTCTGGAAAACTTCAAAAGTATATCTATTCCTAATAATCACAACCTTTGGAGTGAAAGGCTGCTTATGGACGAAATTGATGCTATATAAAGCATGTTGATCACTTGATTGAATATAGAACACAATACAATCAATCATTTAACACAATTAATGATTTGAGATTGTTGTTTCTTCTTCATCTTTCCTAAATACATTTCTGAAAAGACATAAAGTAAATTCGTCAGGGGTCAAGTTCTTGTGCAAGAACTCAAACCAGATAGTTGTATCCTCTAGATAGACGTCCGTGAAACTACAACACAAGTGAGATAAATTTCTGTCTTAGGACACTACGATAGCAGACCTCTATCGTATCAAATTAGTATTGAATTTCAAGTTTGTAGTAAACTTGTTGTTGATTTCAATTATTATTGAGTTATTATTATTCAATTGTGTCTGCTTATTTAAAGATCCTAGATTGACACTAACAATTTAAGACAGAAATTCAGAAAATTCATTTTTCTGATTGTTTGTAAGATTTTCAGAGAATCGTTTTCCTGATTTGCAAAGATGGATCAATCTGGATCGTCGATGGTGAAAAACCATGTTGAGAAACCTGAGAAATTCAAAGGTTCTAATTTCAAATGTTGGTAACAAAAGATGTTGTTCTATTTGACAACTCTTCATGTGGAAAACGTGTTGACTGCTGAGGCTCCTATGGAATTACTAGAAAGAGAAGGAGAGAATGCTCCTACTGAGAAAGCGAAGGCTGAAAATCTCAAGGCTATTCAGACTTGGGAGAGTCAAGAGTTTCTTTGCAGAAACTATATTCTCAATGCCTTGAATGATTCTCTCTATGATATCAACTCCACGTTCAGAACAACACGAGAGTTGTGGTAGTCATTGGAGAATAAGTACAAAATTGAGGTTGCTTGTTCCAAGATGTTCGTCATCGGCAAGTTTCTGAACTTTAAGATGAGCGATGCCAAGCCTGTTGTCAAGCAAGTGGATGAACTCCAAGTCATTATTCATGAGTTAGAGGCTGAAGGTATGAGCCTTAACCCGAATTTCCTTGTTGGTGCTATTATTGAGAAATTACTTCCTTATTGGAAGGATTTTAATGTTTATCTTAAGCATCTAACTGAGGAAATGAATTTTGAGCAATTAGTTCTTAAAATTCGAGTTGAAGAGGACAACCGGAAGAATGAAAAGGCTGATGTTGTTTCCTTAGAGCCTAATGCAAACATGGTTGAAGGAAATTCATCTAAGGCCAAGTTTTAGAAAGGCAAGGGCAAATTTGTTGGTGTCAAGCCATCTTTTGCATCCGGGAGGAATGCACTCGCCCCACAAAATACCATTGGGTTCAAGAAATCACATATTGGTGTATGTTGGGTGTGCGGGAAACCTAGACATAGAGAAAAATATTGTCGCCTTCGTAAGAGTCAAGGTGGTGGTGTTGGAGGTTCGAGCAATGTCAACCAATCCAACCGTGCTGAAACTAAAAACCAATTCATTGGTGTTGTTGCTGCTCAAGCAAATCTGGTTATAAATTCAACCGATTGGTGGATGGATACGGGTGCCTCTATGCATGTATGTTCTGAAAAGGACATGTTTTCATCCTAGCAGGTCATCAAGGATGGAGAACCATTGTTCGTGGGTAATGTCGTTGCTGTAAAAGTTGAAGGAAAGGGAAGGTGATTTTGAAACTCACTTCCGGGAATGATCTTGTGCTCACTAATGTGTTGCACGTGTCTGAAATTTGTAAGAATTTAATTTCTGGTCCTGTTCTTAGTAACAAGGGCTTTAGGATTGTATTTGAATCTGACAAATTTATACTCACCAAAGGTGGGATGTATGTAGGGAAGGGTTACCTCAGTGATGGGCTCTTCAAACTTTCTGTTGTGTCTACTAAGACAATTGCCATTATTAATAAAAATGCAGGCACTAACACTGCTTCTATGTATATGGTTGATTCCCCTTCCTTATGACATTCAAGATTAGGCCATGTTAATTATCGGTCTTTAAAAAGAATGGTAAAGTTAGGCATGTTGCCAAAATGCTCTATGAACAAAATGACTAAGTGTGGAGTTTGCATAGAATCAAAATATGCAAGTCATCTTCATAAATCTGTAGTGAAATCAAATGAAGTGCTTGGTTTAATTCATATTGATTTGTGTGATTACCAAGCAATCCCATCTCGTGGAGGAAAGAATTATTATATATTATTCATAGATGATTGCATTAAATTTTGTTATGTATACTTAATACATACCAAAGACGAGGCTTTGAACATGTTTAAAACATACAAAACAGAGCATTTTGGAGGAAAAAATTATTATATATCATTCATAGATGATTGCAGTAAATTTTGTTATGTATACTTAATACATACCAAAGACGAGACTTTGAACATGTTTAAAACATACAAAACAGAAGTGGAAAACTAACTTGACAAAAGAATTAAAATTCTAAGGTTTGATAGAGGTGGTGAATATCAATCAAATGAATTCAAAGAATTTTGTTCTACTCATGGTATAATACATCAAATCACTGCACCATATACTCCAAAACAAAATGGAGTTTCCGAACGAAAGAATATAATATTGAAGAATATGATAAATTCAATGTTGGTTAGTTCGGGCGCACCTCTTAGTTTATGGGGAGAGGCGTTACTTACTGCAAATGTGATACTAAATAAAATTCCTCACAAGAAAAGTGACCAATCTCCTTATGAATTATGGAAAGGAAGATTGCCTACTTTCAAAAGGATGAAAGTGTGGGGTTGCCTTGCGAAAGTTCAAGTTTCCTTACCAAAGAGAACTAAACTTGGACAAAAAATGGTGGATTGCATATATATTGGCTCTGCCAATAATAGCGCATCATATAAGTTTTTGATGTATCATTCTGATGTTGAAGGTATTTACAAAAACACACTTATGGAATCTGCTGAAGCAGAATTTTTTGAGGATATGTTTCCTTACAAAGACAAGGAAAAGGATACAACTGTTCCTAGTAAATGTGGGAAAATTGCCAAAGATTTTGGACCAGATTTCATGACATTTTCCATTGAAGTAGAACCTCAAACATATAAGGCTGCTATGGAATCATCCAAATCACCTTATTGGAATGAGACTATCTAAAATGAGGTATAATCCATTGTGCAAAATAATACATGGAAATTGGTTGATCTCCCTCCGGGACAAAAACCAATAGGCCATAAATGATTTTCAAACGGAAATTAAGGCCTGATGGTACTATAAAAAAATACAAAGCTCGTATAGTAGCCAAAGGGTTTCGACAAAAAGAAGGTGTAGATTTCTTTGATAATTACTCACCAGTAATGAGAATTACTTCTATAAGGACGTTAATTGCTATAGCGGCGATTCACAATTTGGAAATACACCAAATGGATATGAAAACCGTATTTTTAAATGGTGAATTAGAAGAAGAAATTTACATGGAACAACCCGAAAGGTTTGTTGTGAAAGGTCAAGAAAATAAGGTTTGTAAATTGATTAAGTCTCTATACGGACTTAAACTAGCTCCAAAGCAATGACATGAAAAGTTTGATAATACGTTATTATCAAATGGTTTTCAAATAAATAAATGTAACAAACGTGTTTACATTAAACAATATAAAGATGCATGCATTATGTGCTTATATGTTGATGATATGCTAATTATGGGAACAAGTAAGGATGCAATTAACCAAACTAAGAAGATGTTGCATGCCTCTTTTGATATGAAAGATATGAGAATAACGAATGTCATTCTTGGTATTAGAATTCAGAAGAATTTTGATGTTTACATACTAACTCAATCCCATTATGTTGAGAAGGTTCTAAGAAAGTTTGGACACTATGATGATCGAACGACTGTTACTCACCTTAAGAAGAATCAAGGTGAAAGTGTGTCTCAACTGGAATATACACAAGTTCTTAGAAGCTTGATGTACATAATGAATTGTACACAACTGGACTTAACATATACAGTGAGTCGACTTAGTCGATACTCACATAATCTTGAAAATGATCATTGGTTTGCACTAACTAGGGCACTATAATATCTAAAGCATACAATGAACTATGAGTTGCATTATACAAAATATCCTCATGTTTTAGAAGGATATTGTGATGCTAATTGGATTTCCAACCATTCGGAAAGTAAGTCCATAAGTGGTTATGTATTTACACTTGGTGGAGAGTCGGTATCTTGGAAATCATCAAAGTAAACTGTGAATAAACGATCGACTTTGGAAGAAGAGTTTGCAGCCTTGGACAAAGCTGCCGAAGAGGCAGAATGACTCAAAAACTTCCTAGAGGGTATTCCTTTATGGAAAAAGCATGTTACAACCATTTGCATACATTGTGATAGTATGACTGCTCTGACGAGAGCAAAGAATCAAATATACAATGGAAAATCTAGGCATATAAGATGACATCATAACACTATACGAAGCTTGCTGAAGAATAGAATTATCTCCATTGATTATGTACAATCAAAGGACAATATAGCGGATCTTTTGACAAAAGGCCTTAAGAGAGAGCAAGTCGTATTTACATCGAGGGGAATGAGATTAAAGCCAATACAATGAGTCACTACTTGGCGGAAACCTAACCTAGCAAAATTGGAGATCCCATGGTCTAGGTTCAATAGGACAACTAGCTGGGGAAGACTCAAGGAGCATAGAAAACACACATATGCTCATTCATATGGTGAACTAAGTGTGTTAATCCGTTGATGATTAAGGGATGAATATTATTCTTAATAATACTAAAAGTCATTATGGTGGGATAGTACAGACTATTCTTGTTTAGTGTTACCTATATGAGATTGATGTGGGGTAGCATCTATGAGAACTGTTATGGCTACATTCTCTAGAATTTCTCACGAAGAATGAGTTGTTCACGACCGAAATGAACACAACCGTAAGAATTGAAATATGTTGATATGATGTGTGTGATACTTGTTGTCTTGATTTACTACAGAACGTGAATAGTTCAAGACATACGTCCACTATTTCATAAAGTAGATCCGATAGGTATTCACTACGAACGGTTCAAGTCCAAAAGACACATTTTCTGATGCATGTCATATCGAGTTTTTCAGAAATGGCGATAAGTTCCTCATTATCTTATTTTCTATCCAAATGTGGGGTATTGTTAGAAGTTCGAATAGAAAATATGGGGTATTGTTGGAACTTGTACAAGGTAGAAAAATAAGAAGAAACAAGTGATCAAAATAAAGTGTCGGAATTTTTGGCGTAGCGTCGCGGCGCCCAGAAAGAGGGCCGCAGCGCTGGAATCACCATGCTCAGTGCCATGGCGTTGGGAAGCAGCGCCGAAACTTCAGAGAGCTATACAGAAGTTTTAGCACCACAACTAAATGTAGCTAATGGATCGACCCGGACCGGTAGTCCGTTACCGGGTTGAACCGGTTTTGGACCGGTTACCGGTCCGGTTCACCTGCTTACCGGGCCTACCAGACCGGTTCACTATCGGATTTTCGGTCGGCCCGTGCGGTTCCGGGTTGAACCGGGCCTACCAGACCGTTTTTTTTTAATTTCGAAAATTTAACTTAATTCAAATTAAATATGTAATATAATAATATAATATAGTTTTTTGTTTTATATTTTATATTTTAAAATTTAAAGTTAACTTTCTATTTTATAGTTTATAACTTTATAGTTTATACTTTATAGTTTATAATTGTATTGTAGTTATACTTTTATTAATTTATTAAATTAGTAGACATAAGTTAACAAATAACAACTAAAGAGATATTAAAATAAAAAGTTAAAAACTAATGATAAGAGGTAAACTTTCGAACTTTCATTATTCATAATGTTAATAAGAGTACATAATGAAGTAATAATAATTTTATTTACATATTATGCATCCTTTTACAAAGTTCTTCGTAATTTATAGGTTGATTGAATTGGGGATGCTCCATAGCCTCTAAATCTAAAGTATTAATTCTAGTTTCGCTTCCGCAGTTCCGCCGTAACTTGTGTTGTTGTAAAAGTGCTCCATATATCTAGAATCTAGATTTATTATCATCGTCTTCATTGAATCTTGCAGATGTAGACACAGAACATAAACAGAAGTGCAGAACTAGAACGAAGATTAGTAGCAGAGTTGTTGTTATTAAATAATGTAACTGCAGCTTTATATTTTATACTTAATTTGTTGTTGACCAGTGTGTTGGATGAAATTTCTCTACATGTCTAACTATAGTGCCCATCCCCCCGTCATTTAAAGTTCTCTTATGTTTATAAGTTTGCCCACAAATATTACATCTAACTCTATCAGTGTTCCCAATTCTATCATAAAAGTTTCACACTTTACTCCTTATGCTCCTACTCATTACTACTGGTGAAGGAGGTCTACGACTAGTAGTACTAACATTGACAGAAGGCACACCAGTAGGTGTATGAGTTTCAGTTTCAACAATATTATCTATATGAACATTATCATATTCATTATCTTCTATTTCAAAATCTTCTTGCATTTGATCATAATCTATATTTTGATTAGATGATGAAGAACTTTTACATTTTGTACCCCTTGAAATAGATTTACCTTTATCCATTATAAAATATTTAATTTTAATTTTAATTTAAATAATCAATAAATAAATATGACAATTTAATAAAATAATTAGAGAATGAAACGAGTGTACCAAACTTCGGGATTCAAAACTCAAAGTCTTGCGCCTTGCTACTTTGAAAATTAATTAAGAGAGTATGAGAATTGTAGAAATAATTGTGTGATAAAAATGAGAAGAATATAGAGTATTTATAGATTTTTTAAATGGTAAAAATGTAATTAATAAATAATAAATAATAAACAAACAAAAACCAAGCCAAACGGTCCACTGATCGTTGGCTCCCCCCCTCCCAGCCCCTGCACCCCCCAACGGTAATATTACTGTTGGGCCCGCAACAACCTATTTTTTTAATTTATTTTTTATTCCAAAAATATATTATAAACTAAATTCAAATTAAATATGTAATATAATATAGTTTTATATTTTAAAATTTAAAGTTAACTTTGTATTTTATAGTTTATAGTTTATACTTTATATTGTAGTTATACTTTTATTAATTTTTTAGATTAGAAGACAATCAAGACATAAGTTAACAACTAAAAAAATAATACAATAAAATTTAATGATAAGAATTAAGATGTAAAGTGTAAACTTTCGAACTTTCATTATTCATAATGTTAATAAGAGTACATAATGAACTAATGAAGTAATAATAATTTTATTTACATATTATGCATCCTTTTACAAAGTTCTTCGTAATTTATAGGTTGATTCATAGCCTCTAAATCTGGAGTATTAATTTCAGCCCCGCTTCCGCTCCCGTTTCAGCTCCCGCTTTCCCTTTTCAAAATATTGCCGATTTCTTCATCTTCTGGATAGTCAATGTCTACCAATCCTTGATTTCTTCTCTCTGATATGATCCAATCCCTTAAGCAGAGTAACACTTCTAATATGCTTCCACTCAATGAGTGACGTGTGTCTCTTATTTGATCTCATGCTTGGCTGAATGCACTTTCAGAAGCCACTGTTGAGATAGACACATTAAGAACATCTCGTGCCATAGCTGCAAGTACCGAAAATTGTCTTTTGTTATCATGCCACCATTGTAAAGGTTGAAAGTTTTTCTTCGATTCCACTGACTTTTGCAAATAAAACTGCATCTCATCACAAGATCGGTGTAGACACAGAAGCAGAACTAGAAGGAATATTAGTAGCAGAGTTGTTGTTTTCATGTAATGAAGCATAATATTCATATAATTTAGTTAAATTAATATCAAGTTTAGTTATGCAATCTAATGAAGATGGAGTTTCTGTTGCACCTACTTCCATATAATTATATAAATTAAATATTAAATTATGACAAGCTATTTTTTAATAGAAAGATTTAAGACTGCATCAATACAATAAATATCATGAATAGGGAAAAAATATTTTTTAAACTTTTCAAACATAACTATAACTGCATCTTTATATTTTATATTTGATTTTAAACCATAAAGTAAATATGAAATTTCAGTTATATGAGCTAAAACATTACAAACTGTTGGGTAATAAGATCCTGAAAATTCAACAGTAGCAGTGTAAAATTTTCATAATTTTTTTAAAAGTTCAGCAATTGATTTTCAATGTTCGCCAGTTAACATATAATTCACGTTCTTACAATGCGCATTTGCAAAATGTGTTATGAGGTCTTTATACTTATAACATTCTTTTAAAAATAAATAAGTATAATTCCATCGTGTAATAATCTCATCTGACATGAATTTAGGTCTCAAATTAAATTGTTTACATTTTAAAAAAAAATCTATAATTCTATTTTTTCTATTATTACCCTAAATAAGTCCAACAGCTCTTTTGACAATTTTTATTTCAGTTGCAAATAAATCAAGACCACTTTTAACAATTAAATTGTAAATATGACAAACACAACGAACATGAAATATATCAGGAAGTGACAGTTCTAATTCCGCTTTTAAAAGATCTACAGCAGCAGTATTATTAGATGCATTATCGAATGATTTACAAAGTATTTTTTATAAAGATTATAATGTTTGGCATAAGCACAAATAGTTTCGCTTAAATATTTTCCAGCATGACTTTGATCCTCGTCATACGCAAAAGCAATAATACGTTTTTCCATTTTAAATTTTTCATCAATTCAATGATAAGTAATTGTTAAATAATCATAATCGTTTAAAGCATGTCCAATGTCTGAAGTAAAACTAACATGACATGGAAGGTTAGTGAACAAATATTGCAAAAAATAACATAATCATTATGAAGTCTAAAAATATCGGCTCTACAGGTTGTCACGACCCGAACCAATGGGCCGCGACTGGTGCCCTACCTGGCACCCTTATACCCACACATCACATATAACCAACGAAAGCTTAAGAAAAACTCATAATCTCAAAACAAAGAGATCTTGTCCCCTGAACTGTCATATAACATCATAGGCAAGCCGGCAAGGCTGCCATTGTATACACAATAGCCAAAATGAACTACAACTGTACATGTCCAACACACACATGACTACAGACCTTTGAGAGTAAGACAGTGAACTATGACGGGACAAGGCCCCGCCGTACCCCTAAATATACGCAAGTCTATAACAACTGATCTATACCAAATGATAAGCCCCGGAACAATGTAGCTATCCCAAAAGCTGAGCAAAGATCCTAAGCTCGCGGATCACCCAACTGAGTACCTATACCTGCGGGCATGAACGCAGCCCCCCGGAGAGGGGGTCAGTACAATAATGTACTAAGTATATAAACATAAAGTAATGTAAATAAGATCATAACTGGCAAAAAGATGACAGAGACAAGTATGAAAATCAAATACCAGATCCAACCGTGCCATATAAAATAAGAGCCAACTGTACCTTGTAAAAATAGAGAGTCAACTGTGCCTTATAAAAATGTGAGTCAACTGTTTCTTTTTAAAACTGATAGTCATATCAAACTCATGAATGTCCGTGCATGTAATCATATACTGTCATATGTATATATACCCGCATCATGGATACATATCCATGGAATCGTATACTGTCATGAGTATCTAAACTCGCATCATGGGTTGCAAGTCCATGAAATCATATACATATAACGTACCCGGCCCCGTAGTGAGGGTCTCGGTGAATCATGGATATCTATACCCGCATCATGGATACATGTCCATGGAATCAATCTGCGCACGAACATACCCGTCCCATTATAGGACTCGGTGAAATGGAATAAATCTACGCACGAACATACCCGGCCCATTATGGGACTCAGTGAAATGGAATAATAACACTTGCACGAATAGCTATCATGGGCAACCATGTGAAATTTAAATCATCTTTTGACTCTCAATAAAATCTTTAAAATGAACTTTCATTTTAGGAAACACCAAGGTACTTCTCATAACACATATCATTAAGAATTAAACCGTGTAGTAATCATGTACGTCCGTCGTACGTTTATTTCAAGTAAATCAATCACTTTAATTCTCAATGGAATAAATAGAATATCTTTCATTTATAAAACTCAAGGCACTATCATGTCATGTATCATTAAGGATTAGGATCCAATAGAATTATGTACGTCCCCCGTACACTCACTTTATAACAAACATGCCAAAAGAAGAAAATATAGCTTCACATACCTTATCGGCTATACCAACACGACAAGTAGAATACGCCTCAAGTAGTACCTCAACCTATAATAACGATAACACATCTATCAACTTCATGCTTACTAGTGTAGGTCATATACCAAGTAATGGTTCTCTTTTCATCTAAAAATTTGGGCAGCACTTCCCCTATTTATACATACATTTCCACCTTACAAATAAGGCCAATAACATCAATAACCAAGCACCAATTAAGGGCACAACCAAACAACAACAAAGGGGATTTACACACCCACTTCTCATGTAAATTCAGCCTCTTAATCCACATTAAAACAATTCACAGAAACAGTCCATATTCCAACAACAACGAGGGTAGAATGTGACGCCTTTCTATACCCTTATTCCTTTAGGACTTACATTAGCAATTACCACATTTAAATATGCATAATGATAACTGAATTTTCAGCATTATAACACCACAAAACAGTCCCTAAAACAGCACCACAATATCCAACAGTTTTATACAATCTCGGCCAACAAGACCTAATACCATTTCCCTTTTCATAATTTCTTATAATTCAATTCAAGCCTCAACACTTTAATATAAACCATTTCAACTTTCAATAACAAGATTTCCTTCAATTTATAACATGCAATAAGTGATGATAATAACAATAACAAACAACAAATCCAAGATACAAAAAACTGCCTCAAAATCGGCCAACACCCAAAATTGTCACATACACTTCTTATTCTCCATTTCTATTAACACAAGTTCATTCCTTAACTATAACAACATGTAATTTCCAATTACTTCAAGATGAAGAAGAAATATTACCTTATTGTTAGCCCAAAACAGTCCACAAGTTTCGGCTCACAGTTTTCTCTTTGCTCCACTTCTTCAAGTTACAACAACACACATGTATCCTCTACAAGCTTGTAACCATCTTACTTTCTTATTTTTCTTTCAAAAAGTTCATAAACAAGCTTAGGATTTCAAAACCGTTTGGGCCCAAAAACCGTGACCACTGCTTCAAGTATTTAACTTAACTTAGAACTTGGTTAAAGTGCTTAATCTTGGAAAATAAGTAAAGATTGTTCTTCACTTTGCTATGATTCGAAATCTTGAAGGAGAAGGAAGAGATAAGAGAGGTTTGGATGATGAAGATATTATGAGCCTAAGTCTTGCAATACATATCTATATAGTGTGCAACTTGTAAGACAAGTGGGGAGGGACACGTGTCACCCACTTATTTGTCATATATTTCTCTTCACAAAATAACTCCCACACTTAGCCAAAATTCTTAAAATTTCGATGGGCCCACAAAATTGTGAAATTTTTGGTGGGCACCATATTATCAATGCCAAGACTTCATGATACAATACTAAGTCCATAAATTTATTGGAACGAATTTAACTACTAGTTAATAAATTTTCGTCATCACATTTGTAGTATCCAAAAAATTTCCATAAAAGAAAATGTAAATATATTTTCCTTCCAACCTTCAAATCTTATTTCCTTACTTACGTTCTCATTTATATGCCCTGAAAATACGGGGTGTAACATAAGTACTACGAGGAATACCTTTAAATAAAGGATTATATACTCTTTGAATATATGTAATTAAATATGAAGAAGAAGCAAAAGAAAAAGGTGAACAACCTGCGACAATCATTTTTGCTAATTCAATGCTATCCTTCTTTGGATCGTACTTAGACAATCCCCCGGTTAATGGATTAAGTTGTTGTTGACCGGGTCTAAATCAGTGGCAACCTCCCCATTGTATCAGATGATCTTTCAATAAATGGCTACCTGTATTGTTCTTCCCCCCGTCACCACCCCATCTCTTATGTTTGTAAGTTTTTCCACAAATATTACATCTAACTCTATCAGTGTCCCCAACTCTATCATAAAAGAGCCACACTTTACTCCTTTTTTCCTTACTTCTGGTTCTGGTAAAGAAGGTCTACGACTACCACTAGCAGTACCAACATTGATAGAAGGAACACTAGTAGGTGTAGGAGGTTCAGTTTCAAGTTCAACAATATTATCTAATTGAACATTATTATATTCATTATCTTCTATTCCAAAATCTTCTTGCATTTGATCATAATCTATACTTTGATTAGATGATGAAGAACCTATAGCTTTTTTACACCTTGAACTATATTTACGCCGTCCTAATCCCCTTAGCAAATCTATTATAAAATATTTAATTTAAAATTTAACTTAAATAATCAACAAATAAATATGACAATGTAATAAAATAATTAGAGAATGAAACGAGTGTACCAAACTTCGGGATTCAGAATTCAATTGAAACTAGAAGCTCGAAGTCTTGCGTCTTGCGACTTTGAAAATTAATAACAATAATAATAACTTGAGAATTGATAATAGAGAGAATTAAGATAGTATGAGAATTGTAGAAATAATTGTGATAAAAATGAGAAGAATATAAAGTATTTATAGATTTTTTAAAGGGTAAAAATGTAATTAATAAATAATAAATAATAAAAAAAAACCAAAAAAAAAACCAAGCCAAACGGTCATTTAGACCGTTGGAAACCCCCAGCCCCTCCCCCCAACGGTAACATTACCGTTGCCAACAACCCTTTTAGTTTTTTTTTTGATCTTACCAGACCGGTTAATCGGTAAGGTCACCGGTTTCCGTTACCGGTTCAACCGGTCGGGTCCTTACCAGATTTCTCTATAATCCGTGCGAGTTGGGGTTGGGGCCAAACCAACCCCCCAACCCGATAAGGCTTACCGGTCCGGTTCGGACCGGATTTTGTACCGGATCGACCGGTTCCGAGTCAACCCGGACCGTTAGCCAGGTTGAGCCACAACGCTAAGAGGCAGAGCCGCGACACTAGGGCAAGCGCCACGGCGCTAAGGACATAGAGCCGCGGCGTTGTCCAACGGTAAAATTCTGGAAAACTTCAAAAGTTGTATCTATTCCTAATAGTCACAACCTTTGGAGTGAAAGGCTGCTTATGGACGAAATTGATGTTATATAAAACATGTTAATCACTTGATTACATATAGAACACAATACAATCAATCATTTAACACAATTAATGATTTGAGATTGTTGCTTCTTCTTCTTCATCTTTCCTAAATACATTTCTGAAAAGACATAAAGTAAATTCGCCAGGGGTCAAGTTCTTGTGCAAGAACTCGAACCAAATAGTTGTATCCTCTGGATAGACGTCTGTGAAACTACAACACAAGTGGGGACGAGTTGTCGTCTTAGGACACTGCGATAACAGACCTCTATCGTATCAAGTTAGTATTGAATTTTCAGTTTGTAGTAAACTTGTTGTTGATTTTAATTATTATTATTCAATTGTGTTTGCTTATTTAAAGATCCTAGATTGACACTAACAAAAAGTTCATACAAATTTATAAGAACTTGTCATATGGAATTTCTTTTTCAATTTCTATGTTTAAACACTTGTAAAAGTTTAAGGAAATTATGGGAAGGGTAAAACATACCTTAAATTTCAAGAATCACTCCAGAATAAAAGTTACTTCAAGATGAAGGTTTCCTCTAAAAGGCAAAACGACAAATAAACGACGATTCTACGATTACCACGAGATTCATTACGTTGTAATTGCTTGATTAGCTCTTGAATTTATTTATGATTCATAGAAAAGTGTTTTAGAGAGTATAAGGGGTGTTTCAGGTTTGAAATGTTGAAGAAATGAAGGTTCAACTCTTTTGGGGGTGATTTTATAAGGTTGGGAAAGTTGTCCGCCGACCAGGCCTCTTTTGTCCTCGCGACAGTTTGCACCCTTGGACGGAAATGTGAATATCTCTACTCCGAAGTCGTATCGACAAACGGTTTATTGCATTAGAAAAAAGACTCTATGAAATTGAACTTAGATAAGTTATTTACCCCATAAATACTCATATAGCATCATATATACCCCTGTTAAGTTGGGCCAATTTTTTGTTGTTGAAATTTGGTCTTCCATTCTCCGATTTTCGATGAACTTAATTTTCTTTTATTCGTTTGACCCCGAACTCTTATATAACTTTCATAACACATATTTAAACTTATTTTCATCTTATGTTACTTTATTTACGATGTATGCGAGTGCGAAAATATGGGGTGTAACACTTTTAAATTCTAGGGTTTCATAATGCAAATTTAATCCTAAAAAATTCAATCATTCATGTTCCATGCTATTTTTGTATAAAATATGTTATGTAATCTATTACACCATGTTTATGGAGCAAAACTAATTCTTCAATTGTGTTTTTCATCGAAAAAATGACCGGGTTTTAATTTAAAATTAATTAAGGGTTTGTTTAAAACTAAAAGAATTAACTTTGATCATATGGATCAATTTTGAATGATTTTTGTGCAATTGATTATTTAAATCAGTCCTAAAACACGTTGAGGACCCTAACAAGTGTTTTGATTGAAGATTTTTTGGCCCGAAAATCATGATTTTTGGTTGGTACCCTAACGAACCAGAATTAAGAAAAGCCCCAACAGTTTTCACGATTTTGGCAAGTTTGTATGATATTTTGAGCAATTGATGCTTGAAATCAATCTTAAATTATGTTTGGGACAAAAATTAATGTTTTAATTGGATCAAAATAGCCATAGAGAAAATTAAGCCGGGTCACAAAAATAACCATTTTTCAGTCCCGGGTCGCGGCTGATGGGGAAGAAGGCTGAACAATATTTTTTTACGAAGCCCACGCTCGGCCCAAACTTGCGTCGGCAAGTGTTGGCCACTCCCAATCTTTTTTATTTTGCTCGAAATTAAATTTTTTATTTTTTCATTTAAATAATTTTTGGACACTAAAATATTTTTTTTTTCTCGTATTAAATACCATTTTGAGAATATTAATTACGTTAACTATTTTCTGTGGTATTTTTGAAAAATAAAAATATGAAAAATATCCATTTGATCCAGAGAACATGTCTATGTGACTCACTCTCCCTAAAGCGTTATAAAACAAATTCTATTTTCTAAGTGAAATTAGGTATGAATATTAATTTTACCCTTGATTTGTTCTTGGAAAAGTATGAAAATCAAAATTAGATGTAATTATATTATTTTATTGATATATAAGTGTATCTAAAGTCTAAACTAAGATATAATATTTTTATTTAGTGTATATATTTATGAATATATACCACATGTTTAATCAAGAGATAAAAATATTTATTACAACATTTGGTGACTTAGCTTGAGTTAATATGATTATTTTACATTTAACATCTATCCTTAGACGATGATTGCGAATGTAGTGAACTTTCGATTCTAGGATTTATGTTTATGTTTAATACCCCTGTCAATTTGCTAAAGTTACATTTATATGTATGCAAAAATATTAAATATGCGTGCTTTTATGCTAATTGTGAAACTTTGTGTTTTACAAATATTTAGAACTTGTGTTCCATAAATATCATGTATATCGCTTTAAAGAATATTGTTGTGGAGCTTATCAAAAGTGAAAAGATCAACGGTAATAATTACAAAGTAATTAAACTGTAATATATGCTGGAAGAACTTTCTTTTATAAATAATGTCATGGATGAAGCCTATGATGCTTGAAAAATTACTATCTCGCATTATGTTGCTAAGCTGTGAATAGGGCTGCACAAAAGTCGGTCCGGACCGAACCGGACCGGTAATTTTCGGTCCGGTCCTCTGTTCTTTGAAATATTTTTTTCGGTTTTCGGTCCGGTCCAGATTCGGTCCGGACCAAATTTTAAATATATATTATATTATATAATTTCTAATATATATAATATATATAATTCCTAATATATATTTAAAAACCGGGTTTCGGGGCCCATTTTTTTTAAAATTGAATTTTCAATACTGAAATTGACATTCTCGGATACATTACCACAAAATTTAAACGTTGAAATCTATTGTATATCACGAGATATTTAGCTTTGAAAAGAAAAAAACGTAAAAAATTGGGAAAAAAGTGAAATTGATTGGCAAGATGGACGTTTTATGAGAAATCGGCTGCTCCCAACTGCTTTAGCAGTTTGTCCGGCCCCGTATAAAAAAAATACGCGAAATCAATTTGTTTTTAGATCAAACGGACGTCCGAGCGCAAAGTTATGACCATTTAAAGTTTCACTAATTTACAACCTATATTTGATATGTCAATACGTCCGGCCGGTTGGGGTGGTGGGAGAAATGGTGGGGGCTAGCCGGAGGGGAGAGGGCTGACTGGGGGGTGTTACAATAAAAATAGAATTATAATAATTCGGTCCAACTAACCGGACCAAATCGAAAATGACCTAGACCGGACCGATAAATTCGGTCCGGTCTTCGGTCCCAATGTTCTGATTTTTCGGTCCTCGATCCGGTCCGGTTTTAATCTTTTGTGCAGCCCTAGCTGTGAAGATGCATATGGAACTTTACTCATAAGGTTACCAAAATTTTGTGTGATGCTCTTGAATCCAAGTGTGGTAGAACTACGATTACGAGACTTAAGGTCATATGTTGACTAATGAGCACCAAGTTCAAGCGATTATCTATTTTCTGTCTCAAATTTAGGAGCATATGAAGATGCACCTGACTCATGATAAATGTAATAATATATTTTATGATATGAACCATATTTAGAGTTAGAAGAGGTGAGATATCAGACTGCCAAATAAGATGCAAAAATGCACAAAATAATTTCTAGCACAATAAATGATTTTAAACGTAAAAGCAGAGGAAACTGAAAAGTTAAGGCTCAACCAAATAAGAATCCTAAAATGATAACCAATTAGACAATGGAAAGTGAAAAAATGATACTTCAATTGTGATCAAAAGGGTTATCATGCTAGTGATTGCACTAAGCCTAATAAAATACTTCATAAAAAGTGTAAAAAGGTACTTCGTGTTCCTTACGCTAGTAATACATGTGATGCAGAGTTGTATTTTTTTCTAAGACTAATCTTTCATCTTAACTAACATAGGAGTTGTGTACCACATTGTGAGCAAAATGAAGTCTTTGTGGAGTTCTAATGGGTTCCACATGTGTAATGTGGATATATGTAGGAAGCGACATTAAGGTTATTAAAAGGATCATATCATTTTTGAATTAGGTTTACATTGAAATTGAGACTTTATTCTACATAATACTTTAATTACTCCTTAAACTTTCAAGGATATTGCTTTGTGTTGGTTTATTATTTTTAGGTTTCAACTGTAATTTTCATGATATTACGGCATAGGAACAACTTATTTTGGTTCTTATTTATCTTTAATAGATTTTGGATATTAGTTCCTTAATCCAATTGTTAGCTTTCCTAATTACCTTATCACATAATTACAAGGATGATTTGAAATTTGGAGTGTTATACTTGATCATATGGGCCTATGACATGTGGATAAGTCCACTTGTAAATATCATCTACTTCGAAAAGCTAATATAAAATTATTTAAAAACACCACCAACACCATTTTTTCATTGCATATATTCATTCTGAAGTTATATTTCCATGAATGTGAAAATATAGCAAAGAGCTTCTAAGTTCATCATATTAATTGATAAATTACTCATTTTGGCGATGTCCATTTGATGTCACGTACTCTAAGGCAACAAGCTGTTTTAAGAAGTATGTGAAAGAGGTTGAAAATCAATTGGACAAATCAGTAAAAGTATTGAGAACCAATTGATCGAGGCCATGAATACGTCTTGGCCCCGTTAAGTGAGTTTTTGATGATAAAAGTTGAATTGTTAATAAGTTGAATATTCCAATTTTTTACAATAAAAGGTGTTGTGAAAACATAAATAGAATGCTCCTCGAAACGATTAGCTCAATAATGATGCAGGAGATGTATTGCACTAATTTGTTACCTATGTTCTTAACGGCGTGCCAGCGAAACAATTATATCTACACCATATGAGTTGTGAAGTAATAGAAATCTCAAGTATTTTGTGAGACCTATGTGATGCACATCTTTTATATATAATTTTTCTCATGGCATATTGGGTCCAAGAGGAAGCAAAAATATCTATATGAGATACTGTAAATTACGTACTTATGGATCTACATCACAATAGGAGTGTAACTGAATTCCACTAAAGAAATTTTACATTTTAGAGAATAAATAATCCAGAAGGACGAGATAAGTTAAGACTTGTCTCCTTATGAACCTAAGAACCAAGATCAAATAGGATCCCTTCATTCGAGTGAGAGATTTTTAAGTGATTTCTCATCTAGATCAACCTTCTTTATCATATGCGAATGTAAGTGATCCTTCTCCTAAGGACAGTCTTTGTGACCGTCAAGCTGCTACTTTGAGCACCAAAAATTATAAATATCATCATAAATCCAAACACATTGACATTAAATTTAATTTTGTGATAACATGGTGCACGCAAAGAACTGAACGTAAAATATATCTGCGCTAACGGTTGCAGATCCATTGAATAAGTCAGATTCTAGAGATGCGTGTTTTTGTTCACGCAAGATCTCCAGGACTGTGTGAACTTTAAAATAGAGTAGTTGGGTTTTTATTTATTTTTCCCAACGTTCATGTTCGTTGTTTTCTTAAAAATCAAAATCAGTTTGATTTGCATACATTTATTATTTGAA
Organism: Przewalskia tangutica; assembly: GCA_029844215.1. Taxonomy (NCBI): domain Eukaryota; kingdom Viridiplantae; phylum Streptophyta; class Magnoliopsida; order Solanales; family Solanaceae; genus Przewalskia; species Przewalskia tangutica. The sequence continues at coordinate 87,849,259 of CM056734.1, forward strand.
TGTTTATGTACATTCTTATTGTGAATGTTTGTGTACATTCTGATTATGAATGTACATTCATATTATAGATTTCTTCTGGTGCATCATTTGATATTATTGAAAAGTATGTCGGGTAAACAGAGACCAATCTTCTCACTAAGGTGACTACCTCCACCAATTTAATGTTGATGAGAGATGAGACAATATCTTAAGAAAATTATCATATGGATAATTCGAGAGCACGTGTCTTAAAGATCTTTAGCACCACACAAGTAATGACAAAAGATTATTATAGTATTTTTATGGTGAAAATGAGTTTCTCCCAGTCTACTTCAAGAGGTCAGATGTGAGTTCATGTTTTATTAAGTAGATCAAGGAACCCAGTTCAGATGCATATATGAGATAAAGACATACGCTCCATGGGAAAGGAGAAAATATTGTAGCACATGTTTCATACCCATGTGTGTAATTGTCGACCAAAAGGGTTAACATAAGTTTTTATCTCGACTTATTGTTGTGTGAGACTAAATTGAGTACCCTCACGACTCCTATATGTGGCTCAAATCTCGATTCGATGTTCGCTATCTTAGAATGCTACTAAATAACCATGAGAGATTCGGTTTGATGAAGCATGACTAAAAAAGCGAGTTGGATACAAGTTGCAGAGACTCATGAGAAGAGGAAGATCATTAATGAAATCTCATCTAGTTTGTGTTTGTTGATACAATGTTATGACTTATGGATCATAATTGTGAACACAAGAACTATGTTACATGAGATCAAAGTGTGATGTATAATGTGATTCAAATGATCTAAGATACTGACCATACTTCTTATGATCTACTTGAAGATTCTCATGACAACGACGAGAGACTATATATTCCTAACAAATGTATGACTACGTGCTCTCATAATATGTTGGTCGCACGACTTATTTATCCAGTGTGAATGATGCAAAAAAATATGTTTTCCTTTAGCTCGATGGAGCTTGAGCACTCTCTTATGTGTGAGTGGGAGATATTAGTAAAAGTTTTGGGCCTAATACACTTATATATAAGAGGTGTTAGCTAAATAAGACGGTCTATTAGTTAAACTAATTCTATTCCCTAATACGGTCTACATAAACACCATATGGGTGTTGGAAGATGCACGCTTTAAATCATCTAGAGAATGGCTAGGGTTAGTAGTATTCTCTGCATAACACAATAGGATATTTAGGCTTTGGAACTAGGGATTCTATTCGTGCGTGACAGTAATTTGAGTCGTGGTTGCTGCAGACCTCCAATTCCGCAAAGAAAAAACTCGTAAGTCCCCGAACTAGCTATTACTACCATGTCCAACTTCAAACCAAAGATTGACTTGAGGAACAATTAGTTTTCTAAATACAAGATTTTACACAATAACCATATACGAAGTTGTAGATAGCAGTCGTAGTATATCTGTAAGAGAAGCTAACGTAATTTTTATTTACTTTATCGAATATGGAATATCTTTTGACAAGAGAGTCGATAAACAGAGAATTGATTCATCTTCTATTCTATTCCACATATCATTCTGTGCTTACTAGCTAATGTAAATCGACCATGGATGGACAAACAGCAAATTCGGTACAAAAGCATTGGGAAAAGTTCAATATGCTTGTTTCACTTGTCCGAAGTAAGCTAAGTATGGGATACACTACATTAATCATACAGGAAAACATGCTTTCCCAACCTTTTTGCAGTAAGCCCATGAGACCACCCAACTTTATTTTGTAATACGCACCACAACTGTTTTCTCATGTGACTCGGACCTTTTCCAACTTCCAATCTTAGTCCCTCACGCTTTACTGTCTATGGGCCATCTAAGAAATAAGAAAACGATCCTGCAAAGATCTCATGCAATTCCTGCATTATAGTATCTAAACAAGTTAGACACATTTGCCACATTAACTGCGATTTGAGACATATGAAAATGATGCTCCACGGTCAATAAAAAGTCTAGTTAAGTGATACCCTAATTCGGCCTCATAGTTCTCGATCTTCTGTAATGCCAAATTAGTTCTATATATCCTCTAAATGGGGGAAAACGAACCAATTCGACTCAAAATAGTGACGTAATAGAGAAACGTTCTTGTCAATAATTTCTCATTTCTTAAAGCTCATGGAATGTGGGGGAATTAATAAGGAAAATAACCAGTAACTGGGACAAGTAATTAAAAGCATGCCGTACGTAGTTACAAGACTTTTAAAAAAATGTCATTTTTCTTTATTAAGCGAACATAAAATCTGATCTTGTTCTCTAAACTCAAAAGACTTCAAGTTGCTTCTCAGACTTTAACCCATTTAAGGTCAATAGTTACAGATTTTGTTCCTATATTTGAAAAATTATCCTTCTCAATAATGTTAATTCCTGGTGTAATGTTTTGTTCAATCTTAGAAATTAAATATTAGACTGTCTTCTAATATTTGCAATAAGTTACACAATTTTAGATCCACACGACCCAAAAACTGTCTGTGATATACAAAGAAAGTATATCACGGTTTGGAGAATATTTTGTATCATAATTTTGTAATTAATTAACATTATATCCTTACCATAATTGTATAATTCTTGTACTGTTGGTGTTTACGTCGGGTTCGTACACGCAGCGGAATTTAAAAAATTATGTTTCAAACCCGACGACGATCGAACTGCAATATGATAAGTAATGAATAATACAAAGCACATAGTATAATGTAATACCTCGATAGAATACTTACATTATTGTAGTAATCAGCCAAACAGTTGATTCTCGATGCTTTGTGTAGTCCGAGGGTGCACACGCAAAAGTTCCTCGATTTGTAAGTTCTGAAACTGTGATGTAATTTGCTAAGTCAGGAATGTTAGGGATTCTGACAGAGCTTTAGAAGAGATTTACCTCTCTTAGGTTTGGTGTATAGAAATGAGAAGAGAAGCCTCATATTTATAGGATAAAATAAGAGCTCGAGGGTTTCAGTAGGGCCAGGCCCAGCAGAAACGTACTGGGCAGAATTCGGACTGTCGGGCCACGTCATGGCACCGCGATCCTCAGCAAGAGGCACCGCGGTGCTGACACGTGTTCCTGGCACTGCGGTCCTGAATCAAGGCACCGCGGTCCTGAATCAAGACACCGCGGTTCCGTCCTATTTTTCTGTCCATTTTCCCATTTTAATGTCCCGATCATCAACCGAACATATATGTATCTCCTTCTAATTACATCCTTCAATCGACGGAACATTTAACTTATTGTTACCCTTTAGACCTTTACATATCGTCACTAATTACATTAGGATCTTCATGGAACTACTAGACTGCGCCGGAAGACGAACCCAATATGTAAAGTTTAGCTACAGAAAACATGTGAACTGAACCTATATGTGGGAAGATAAAATCCTTTCATTCATGACACACTCAATCAAGCTTAGGATCTGTCAAGTTTCTATCCAAATGACTTGATTATTATAACTCATCTATATTAGTTGACAATAGGACCATGTCACAGACATGTCCATTGCATTGACCAATGACTTAGTCAACCTAATACCATATGAGTATCTGAGTGTTCACTCGAATATGTATTCAAGGAATGAATCCTAATCTTGGTTCACATACCACTTTTAATCTACTTCGTAATGCACCCAAAACAAGCCACGTCTCAACCTATAAGACATTTGAGCTTAGGACAGGATCAAAGTACATTACTCCATAAACAATGTGATATTGACCTCAAGTCTAAGGACTTTTATCTCCCACACGCCGATGACATTATAGACATATAATAAAATAGTACATCAGTAGGGCATATCAATACTTCAACAAGTATTCATGTGTCCATCATGAGTTGCCATAACTCGCAGCAAGTGAGACATACTACATACCCTAAGGATATGATGCAGACCACATGTCGACGTATCGCATATCATCGATATCCCAATTTCGATGATCTTTAGTCGAGGTAATTTAAGAGTTACGTTATAATATTAATTCTCACATCATTAATAAATATGTGACCTCTAGGAATGTATTTGTAGAATATTATAAACAATCAATTAATAATTCAACAAATGTAAATTGCCATAATATCAATCATCATTAATATAAATACGAATGTGTATAAAGTGCATTGTGTCCTAATATAGATTGTCTCTAGGACATACATATACCTTCAATCTCCCACTTGGCCTAGAGCCAATCACCAACATATCTAATACCCATATTCTCAAAATGACCATTATGCTTCACCAAACTTAATGATTTAGTAAACGGGTCTGCTAGATTATTGTCTGTGGAAATATAATCTATCTTGATATCTTCAGCTTCCACCATCTCTCTCAGGATGTGGTACTTCCTCGGTACATATTTGTTTCTGTTTGTTGATCTTTGTTCCTTTGCCTGTGCAATGGCACCAGTGTTGTCACAATAAATGATTATTGGAAAACTAGCACTCGGAACAACCCCTAGTTCCTTCAGGAACTCAGAAATCGCGACAGCTTCCTTAGCAGCTTCCGATCCAGCAATGTACTCCGCTTCAGTAGTCGAGTCTGCAGTAGTAGCCTGTTTGGAACTCTTCCAGCTCACTGCTCCTCCGTTGAAAATGAACGTGTAACCAGACTGAGATTTGAAATCATTAACATCTGTCTGGAAACTAGCATCGGTATACCCAGTGGAAAATGAAGTCTTTGTGGAGTTCTAATGGGTTCCACATGCGTAATGTGGATATATGTAGGAAGCGACATTAAGGTTATTAAAAGGATCATATCATTTGAATTAGGTTTACATGGAATGTCATCCTCTTCTTCCCACGTCATTTCCTCCCTGTTCTCGTTCCGCCATAAGACCTTGACGGAAGCCACGTCTTTCGTCCGAAGTCGTCTAACCTGACGATCGAGTATCGCTATGGGACTCTCCTCATACGATAACTCCTCTGTCACTTGGACATCATGAACCGGGTGCACTCTAGATGGATCTCCAATACATTTCCGCAACATGGACACATGGAAAACTGGATGTACCGCCTCCAAATCGGACGGCAGATCTAACTCATAGGCAACCCTGCCTACCCTACGGACAATCTGATACGACCCAATGTACCTTGGGCTAAGCTTCCCCTTCTTTCCAAATCTCATCACGCCCTTCATGGGCGATACCTTTAGAAAAACCCAATCATCTATCTCAAATTCCAAGTGTCGACGCCGATGATCTGCATACGACTTCTGCCGACTCTGAGCTGCCAACAACCGCTCCTGGATAAGCTTTACCTTATCCACAGCTTCGAACTAAGTCCGCCCGACTAACTGAACTTCTCCCACCTCGAACCAGCCTATAGGTGACCTGCACTTCCTCCCGTATAAGGCCTCATAAAGCGCCATCTGAATACTGGAATGGTAGCTGTTGTTGTAAGCAAACTCCACAAGAGGCAAATGATCCTCCCACTACCACGAAATCAATAACACAAGCCCGCAGATATCCTCGTGTTCGGATAGTGCGCTCGGCTTCCGTCCGCTTCCGAGGTGAAATGCGATCGAGACTCACTCGTGTCCCTAATCCCTTCCAAAAGACCTCCGAAGTTAGCCGAGAACCGGGCTCTCTATCTCGATATAATCGACACCGACTCGTGCGTCTCACAATCTCTCTAATATATAATCGACATAGTCCTCGGTGAGAACGTCGTTCGAGGAAGAAAATGGGCTGATTTCGCCACTGTCGACAATCACCCAAATGGAATCATGCTTCCTCCGAGTGGTAGGTAGCCCGTAATAAAATCCATATTTATCACCTCCCACTTCCAAGTCGAATATCAATAGCCGCATAGCCCACCGGCTTTTGGTGCTCAATCTTGACTGCGACAATTAGGACATCAGGCAACAAAACGCCACGCACTCTTCGTGCCATCCCACCAATACACACACCGAGGTCATGGTACATCTTAGTCGACCGGATGAATAGAATAACGAGCACCGTGTGCCTCCCGAGAATCTGGCCGAAGTCTGTCACATCGGAACACACAACCGCCCTCGAATCTTAGCACCCGCAGCGCTACCTCAAATAGACCGCCTTCTCCTTCTCGGAGAGCTGCGTCTGCATGCACTCAAAATCGGATCCTCATATTGTCACCTCTTCACCTCTCGACGATGGAAGACTCGCAACCTCTCGAACCCGAATTCGTCACTATCGGAATCAACCAAACGAACCCCAAGGCTCGCTGGCGATGTAACTCTCGGACCATATCCCTTTTCTCCGTCAACATCGCATGCACTACCCATCGATCTGCGACTAAGGGCATTTGCAACTACATTGGCCTTCCCGGGTGGTATAGAATATTAACATCGTAATCCTTAAGTAGCTCCAACCACCGCCTCGCCGCAAGTTCGGCTCCTCTGGTGAAGATGTCTGAGACTCTTGTGGTGCGTGTAAATGTCCACGAACTCCATATAAATAATGTCTCCAAATCTTCGGCATGAATCATGCGCTAACTCAAGTCATGTGTGGGATAGTTCTTCTCATGCTTCCTAAGCCGAGATCGTAAGCTATAACTCGCCGTCTTTGCGTCAAGACGTACTCAAGCCCGACACGACGCGTCACAATAAACCACATATCCATCTAAACCTCCGAAGAGTAAGAATCGCGGCGTCAACTTCTCCTTTAGCAATCGGAAACTTTCTCACAAGTATCCGCCCATCGGAACATAGCCTTTCCGAGTCGGCTTAGTCAAAGTCTTGAAATAAGCAAACTTCTCCACAAACCTCCGATAATAACTGCAAGGCCCAAAGCTGCGCGTACTCGTCGGTGTAGTGGGTGCGCCAAGTCTTGATCGCCTCAATCTTAGCCAGACAACCCGAATACCATCGCCCCGATAACATGCCCTAAGAAAGCCATGAAGCCGACCAAAACTCGCGTTTCGAGACTTGGCTTACAATCGCCGGTCTCGAGGACTCCCAATACCGTCGCCTCAAATGATCAGATGCTCGCTCGTGCGCGAATACACCAAGATATCATCAATGAACACTATAACGAACATATCCAAGAATGGCTTGAACACCCTGGTCATCAGATCCATGAATACCGCTGGAGCGTTGGTCAATCCGAAAGACATCACCTCGAACTCATAGTGCCCATACCGGTCCCGAATGCGCTTTGGGATATCCGCCTCTAACTCGTACTGATGGTAACGCATCGCAGTCTATCTTGAAAAACATCTCGCACTCGCAATCGATCAAACAAATCATCAATCTCGGGAGGGATATCTGTTTCTTGATAGTTACTTTGTTCACCGTCAGAATCAATACACATACGCAAAGGCCCCATCCTTCTTCTTTACAAATAACATCGCGCTCCCTGGGAGAAACACTTGGCCCGATAAAGCCTTTCTCCAAAGAAATCTTTCACTGGTCCTTCAATTCCTTCAACTCGGCAGTGTCATCCTGATGGCGGAATAGATATCGGCCGAGTGTCCGCGCCAAATCGATGCAAAACTCAATCTCTCCTCTCGGGAGGATACCCGAAGTTCGTGCGGGAATACGTCCGAAACTCTCTAACAATCGGACCGATCAAGGTCCTGTATCTCACCTCGATGATCGAATACCCAACCAAATGGTAAATATACCCTTTCGCACCATCTTCCTAGCCTTGAGGTAAGAAATAAACCTACCCTGGCGATGCAATATTCCCTTCCACTGATAATCGCCACCGGAAACCGGAACCGAACTAACCTCTCTCTACAGTCCACATTGGTATAGCAAAACGCTAGCCAATCCATACCCATAATCACATCAAAGTCGGTCATATCCAACTCTATCAAGTCAGCTAGAGTCTGACGACTATCTACAGTCACTGGGCAAGCCTTATATATCCGCTCACTACCACCGAAGCACCCTGCGCGTAGCCACCTCAAAAGATTCTATGGACTGCTCTATCCCTATTCTACCAAAGAATATGAGGAGATATATAGGACAAGGTAGAACACGGGTCTATCAAAGCATAAACATCACGACAAGCAACCAACAATGTACCGTGACGACATCGTGGACGCCTCACGATCTCGGGCGGTGGACATAGCATAAATGCGGTTACGTGGACGGCTGGAATCGAAACCCCGCCACGACCGCCGCGCCTGCGCCCGTGAACACCCCGCCCCGGGCGCATAACCATCAAGATGAAGACCCATCAATCGAATCGTCGGGCCGAGCCATAGCATTTCCGCCGCCTCGGACAATCTCTCTTCAAATGGCCTTGCTGCCCACAAGAGTAACAAGCTCCGGAGGAACACGACACCCATAATGGCAATCACCACATCGACTACACCAGGAATAGGTGGCCTCATCTCGACCGAACTCGTCCTCTCGAAACTCCGGCCACGAACCCCGCCCCGCTCCTCAATACTCAGACGCATCAAGATGGTGGCGAGCGCCTGACCGGCCGTGGTGCAAATCGTTCGCCGGGGTTGTCTACCCTAAAACTACCAGAGGACCTCTTACCGCCCTGACTCTTCTCGCGATACTGCCGATCCATCGCCCCTCGCTCTCACACCCAGTGAATATGCTCGCACGCGGCAATGTCCATGCCCGGTGAAGAGCCACTCCTGCAACTCTCGGCCAAGTGATCATCGAGTCTCGTGACATAGCGGTGCACCGCCCTCCATGTTCGCTACCAAAGCGGGCACATACCGAGCCAATGAGTCAAACTCACGTTGTATTCGGACCGTCCGCCCACTCAGACGGTGTCAAAATCTATCGGCGAGCCCTCCTCATCCGCGAGGCAAGAAATGGCCAAGTAACGCCTCAAAACTCGTCCCCAAATACCGGAAGCGCATGCTCCCCAGACGCTTCCATGAATCATACCAATCAATCGCAGCTGTCCGCGGCGATGCGAACCTAGTACCACCGACTCGGTCTCCAAGCCCCGATCACCTCATGATCCGTCAGAATCGCTTGATAAACTCTTGAGGATCATCCTCAGGCCTCGACCCATAAAACTCTGGTGGGCTGCAACTCAAAAAGTCCCTTAGTCTCAAGCTAGCAGCCTGTCTGAACTACACGGTACAATGAATCGCTGCTCACTTATCTCATGCGTTCGCCACGATCTCGCTAGTAATCGCCATCTCCTTGTAGCCCATATCCTTCGCCTCGGCTGGATCGAGGCTCGTGTACCGCGGTCTCGATGAGCCGCCGCCTCGGACTCTTGGGGTTGGCGACGTTGTAGAACTCGCCGTCCAAACACTCATCCGTAAGGATCGCGTGTGCCTGGTAACCCTCGGTGCCTACTAGTAGTTTCTCTCGCCTTGCCCTTTACGGGCCGCGGTTGCCTTGCGTGGAGGCATAACTGATACAGGAAAAATATGTCAGAGGAAACCCAACCTATAACACAGCTCTATTGCACGATCTTAGAGTGAAAGAATGGAAACCAATCCTAAATATCCTGCAGCCTCCTGATTATAGATGTGGTGCAAAACACACCGATAATCAAGACTCTACTAGATATACGGCTCAGACCCTTTCCGAGGATTAATCGCTCGATACCACTTTTGTCACGACCGACCGGATCCGTGACTGCCTTAACCCGCACCTCAGGACACAACATCGTAGAAAACCAATGAATATAAACTCATAATAAACAACCATAATGATATAAATAGTCTAGCCCACAATGGCTACCCCAAAAGTACATAAAACCGAACAGTTACATCCTTAAACAAACCAAGTTATGACAAGACTATAGGCCTCTAAGAAGGGGTAACACTATGACGGACGGGGCCGTCGTGCCCTGAATGTACAAAACATCAACAACACCAGGGAGAACCATACCAAAAGTCGAGCCTCCGAAGAAATTGAGCTCCTGACACCTGAGTAAAAGATCCTAGGAATGAGGCTCTACCACCGCTTTCCCTTACTGCAGGCGTAACGCAGCCCCAGGAAGGGGTCGATACAACGTACAGTATGTAAATCGAAAATATCAGAGTAATATCATCAGTCAAAAATAAGCTGGAGTCATAGATAAAAATCAATTTCCTTGCATTGTGCCTTACTAACAATGAGAGTAACAAGTATAAAACTTATAACATAAAAATAGGAGGCTCACGATCAAAGCAGGTACCTCGCCGTAGTAGTATCATTAAGCAATCCTACTCGGGACTATTTCACCCGCGTGAGTCCCGTGGACCCGCGTGAGGTCATCCGCCTCGTCGTGAGACTATTTCACCCGCGTGGGACTATTTCACCCGCATGGATCCCGTGGACCCGCATGAGTACCATCGCCGTACTCGCGTGGGACTATTTCACCCGCGTGGATCACGTGGTCCGATCCGCGTAGTGCAGCGCCACACTCGCATCATGGGTAGCAAATCCATGACATAAGTAATAACCCGGGTTTACCCGTAATAATATAAATATATAACATAGCTCATCCGCTATCATACATAACATAAGCACTACCGGCCTATCATATCATAACATAAGCACTACCGGCCTATCATAACATAAGCACTACCGGCTTATCATAACATAAGCAAGTTAAGAAATCCCCTAACTTCTTATTAACATTATTAATATATCCTCTCATTTTAGTATCCTAAGGCACTAACATGTCTTTTAATAGAAAATCCGGGAATTCAACCCAAGTACCATGTACTTCTAACTTTTTAAGAAATAACTCTTTTTATACAAAATTCCAAGATACTAATTACCATAGTATCAAGTTACGATTTCTTTCAAGACAAGTCACATTTCCTTTTAGAAATATAATAGGCTTGTAAATCAAGTGACTTCATTTCCTTTAAAACTTTAGGCAACCAATGCCTAAAAATCAATTCACCTTTCTTAGTTTCAAATCCTTTACCCGTACTTGTTTTAATTAGGGTAAACCTTTCTTTGTGAACCTTTCAAGAAAACTAATATAACCAACTTCCCATAAAGTCATTATATTAGCGTTATCCCTTTGTCAAATACATTTTCCCTAAATCCAAGGGACTTATACTTTTGAAATGAAACAAGTAGCATATACTTTTAAAACAAGTGAAAGATATCAAATCTTGTCGCTCACCGTACTACATAGGTACAACTACTCATGCTCAAGAGATAGGAAAGTTCTACATACCTCTTTGGTCAATCCACTTGCTAAGCTCAACTACCACAAGTAATATTTCAACCTATAATAATCATGATACGTTTATTAACCTCTAACTTCAATGTAGAATAATCCAAGTTCAAAGTCACTAAATTCTATGGAAAATTGGGCAGTATTTCCTTTGTTTCTACATACTTGCCACCTTTCTCAAGGCCGAATTTATCATCCAAACGCCACATTTAAGGCTCAACAATCCAACATTTCAAAGGGGATTACACACCTAAACTTGGGTGTGTAAAATTCTGCCCCATAAGGTACAACAATTAACTTAACAATTCTAAGGTAGTTTTTAGGCTACAACATGCTCATAATATCTTCTTAACCAATCCTTTCATATCCAAACCACATTTCTTGCATGCAATGACTCTAAGAGCATTATTTACTACCACAAGTTCTTTCTTCTTAAAATGCAACACTAAAAACTAATTATAAAGGAAGAATCATTACCTTAGAGCTTTAGCCAAATTTATTCCAAATATTTTGCTAGCTTCCTTGCCAAGAACACCACCACAACAACACCAACAAGCTAGCCACAAGCTTCCTTCTTGTTCTTAACTTTTCAGATTTTTCCTAAGGCTAGAATTTCTCTTGGGATTTTAGAGAGAAGGAGGAGCTTGAACTTTTAAGAGAGAAGGATGAGCTTTTGTCTAAGAGAGAGATGAAATATGACCAAGTCTTCAAGACTTGGTCAATATAATGCATGCAAAATCAGACGGGGGGGACACTTGTCACCCTCCCAAGGTCTTTTAAAAGAAAAATCTGATTTTTCCTATGTTTTTCCGCCAGGAATCCGCGCCATGCCAGCGCGGCGCGCTGGCCAAAACCTGCGGACTCTCGGAACTTCCTACGCCGCGGCCCTGCTGTCCTGGTGCCGCGGCGCTGCAACTTCAGCGACCCCTCATTACTTCCGGCGCCGCGGCCCTACATCCGCGCGACCGCTGTTTTGCACAAGCGCATTTCTGTCCGTCTGCGCACTGAACTTGTAACTCTCATAACTTTCTACTCCGACGTCCTATCGACGAACGGTTGGTTGCGTTAGAATCTAGACTCAACGAACTACGCCCTAGGCCTTTGAAACACTTAGGAACTCTCAATGTACCAGGTCATAACCCGCCTCAAAGTTGACTAAAACCCGCCCGGAACAATCCGTCAACCTATCCTTTGAAAATTTTAAGTCTTACATGCTTTCGTACACTCTCATACGTAGGGTCAGAACTACGGGGTATAACAAACTCATCAACTCCACCATAGACTAAGAAGTAATATTTAGTACGTCTGAGGTACTTGAGAATACTCTTGACTGCTTTCCAGTGTTCTTCGCCAGGATTCTGCTTGAACTTGCAAGTCATACTAAGTGCAAAGGCCACATCTGGCCTAGTACAGGTCATGACATACATGATCGATCTTATAGCCGAAGCATATGGGATCCTCTGCATGTGCTCAAGTTCAATAGCATTAGAAGGGCAACCCTTCTTTGATAACTTGATTCCCTGACTCATCGGAAGACCGCCTTTCTTGGAATTCTCCATTGAAAAATGTCTAAGCACTTTGTCTATGTAGACTGACTGTGATAGCCCCAACAACCTATTAGGTCTATCTCTATAGATTCTAATTCCCAGAATGTAGCAGGCTTCACCTAAATCCTTCATCATGAACAATCCTTAACTGACTGCATGATGGTCTTATTATCTCCCATTATCAATATGTCATCAACATATATAATAATGAAGACAATACCTTCATCTTGCATTTGGAATAAACACAAGGATCCTCTTTGCTTCTGACAAAATCAAAATATTTGATAGCATTGTCAAAACAAATGTTCCAACTCCTAGAGGCTTGCTTAAGTCCATAAATGGACTTCTGTAGCCTGCACACAACATTTGGTCTGGACTCACATGAGAAACCCTCGGGTTGTTTCATATACACTCCTCAATTAGATTACCATTAAGGAATGCAATTTTGACATTCATCTGCCAAATGTCATAATCATAATGTGCAGCTATCGCAAGCAAAATCCGAATAGACTGAAAAGGTTTCATCATAATCCACATCAGGATGCTGAGTAAAACCTTTAGCCACTAGTCTAGCTTTATAAGTCTAAACCTTGCCAGATGCATCAATCTTCTTCTTGAAGACCCATTTGCATCCTATGGGTTTAAACCCATTTGGCAAATCAGCCAAGTTCCACACTTGATTGATATACATAGATTCCATTTCGGATTTCATGGTTTCTTGCCATCTCTTTGAATCAATGTCTAGCATTGCTTCGTTATTGGTTCTAGGCTCGTCATCATCTGGAATATCTAGCTCATTTTGTGTTTTCACGAGTAGATTTAGTATTTCCGGAGGACGGTGAGATCTAGTAGACCTAAGGAGTTGATTGTCTTGCAGTTCAGCTACAAGTATGTTCTGACTGTGAGAAGGTTCTTGTGCGCTGGTCGATCCACCAACATTAGAGCTTTCAGGAATATCATTTTCATGTCTTTCCTGAATAGGAGGAAATGCAACTGGTGCACTTGCTCCCCAGTGCATCTTAGGAAGATCTTGCATTTCTGCATTACTCCTCGTAGCACTCCCACTGGCCGAAGGGGTATCCTAAATACCCAATCTTCGCCTAAAGCTCCCACTGAATTCTTGCCTTCATCATCGGGCAAGGATTCAATCTCTATATTACTTTGTTCTTGAATTTCTTCAAGTTCTATCTATGTGCAACTCTCACCCTTGTAGACATATTCATCTTTAAGAAAAGTTGCGTTCCTAGAAATAAATATCTTATGTTCTCCAGGAAGATAGAAATAGTATCCCTTAGTTTCCTTCGGATACCCAACAAAGTAACATTTCTCACTTTTAGAATCCAACTTATCAGTGATCAACTTCTTGACATATGCAGGACACCCCCAAAGCCTCATGTGTCTAAGTGATGGCTTCTTGTCAAACCATTCCTCATATGGTGTCTTTTCGACTGATTTAGATGAAACTCTGTTTAGAACATATATTGAGGTCAAAATAGCGTACCCAAAGGTATGTAGGAAGAGCTGAAAAGCTCATCATGGAACGAACCATGTCAAGCAAGGTTCGACTTCTCCTCTCGGCAACACTATTCATCTGTGGTGTTCTAGGAGGTGTCCATTCGTAATGAACTCCATGAAGCTTTAAGTAGTCAAGAAATTCTTTACTTAAGTATTCACCACCACGATCAGATCAGAGAGTCTTGATACTCTTGGAGAGCTGTTTCTCAACTTCACACTTAAACTCCTTAAACTTCTCAAAAGCCTCAGATTTGTGCCTCATAAGATACACATATCCAAACCTTGATAAGTCGTCTGTGAAAGTGATGAAGTAAGAGAAACCCTTTCTAACTTGAGTCGAAAAATGGTCCACATATGTCCGTATGTACCAACTCAAGCACCTCCTTGGCACGGATCCCCTTTCCAGAAAGAGGTTTAATGGTCATCTTACCTTTCAAATAGGATTCACAGTTACCATAAGATTTTAAGTCAAATGGTTCGAGATAATTTAATTTCCTCAACCGTTCTATCCTTGTTTGATTGATATGACCAAGTATGTAATGCCACAAGTAGGTATAACTTCTTTCATTTAACTTAACCCTTTTATTTTGTACATTGAAAATTTCCATGTGCCAGTTTAATGTATACAATCCATTCACAAGAGGCGCAATTCATACAAAACATTATCTAAAGTCAAAACCATATTGCCATTAGACGTGTTTGAGGAAAACAATCCTCTGAATCAAGTACAGTAATGTAAATAATATTCCTTGTCAAAGAAGGAACATAAAAACAATTGTTCAACATTAAAACTTTTCCAAAAGATAAATCTATCCTATAAGTTTCCACGCACTCAGCAGCAACTCGTGCTCCATTTTCGACGCGCAGGTCCACCTCGCGAGGCCCGACCTTCCTGCTATCAGTTAGCCCCTGCACATTTGTACAAATGTGTGAGCCACAAACGGTATCAAGTACACCGGAATGAGAATCATTTATAGATAGATTAATTTCAATTACAAACATACCTTGCACATTACACCTGATGCCATTCCTCCGCCCGGAGCAGTACAATCCTTTCTCCAATGCCCATTCCTATTGCAATTCATGCAAACATCCGATGCCGGCATTTTTTTCTTCTTCTTCGCCCCTCCATTGGGCTTCATTGTTGTTGCCGGAGCGACAACTTTGCCCTTCCCCTTCTGTTGTCCCTTACCTTTCGGTTTGGGGTGACTAGAGGAGCCAACCATCAGAATAGGCTTGGTCTTAGAGGTCGAAGATTCAAAAGTTTTTAACATATTATGTAACTCCGGAAATGTCGCTTTAGTTCCATTCATATTATAATTTATAATGAAACTCTCAAACGATCTAGGAAGTGAGTGCAAGATGAGGGTGGTGGAGATTATGTCATGAAACTTTATGTCAATGGCGGCCAACCTCTCAATAAATTCAATCATCCTCAACATATGAGGTGAAACTTGGCCCCCTTCATTTAGCCTACACTTGAAGAGTTCTATGAGCAGGTCATACTCCATTGTCTAACTCTGCGAATCATAAAGACTCCTCAAATGGGCTAACATTTCATTGGGCCCCATAGTTTCATGCTGTCTTTGCAATGTCTGTGACATAGAAGACAACATAAGACATTGAGCTGAGGTGGAATCCTTATAATGTTTCTGGTAAGCATCCTTGTCAAAAGTTGCGTACTCTGCAGAGTCCTCCGCTGGAGCGGTGGGGAATACTTTGTCCAATGTATACTCAATTTTTTCTTATCTCAAGACAAATCTGACATTTCTGAGCCAGTCTATGAAGTTGGGTCCAGTAAGTTTGTTGGACTCCATAAACATTTTCAACGAAAAGTTTGACGTTTCTGAAGATCTGAAGGTAATAGATAGAACAGGAAAATGCAATCAAAATTTATTCTCCTAAATTATACACATTCATAATTTGCTAATTTTAACATGACTTTTTGTTTTAAATTAGCTCCCACTATTTTGCATACTTCTACGACCCCAAGGTAGAATACGAACCTAAATCAATATAAAGGTCATAATGGGCCAAGATCCAAACATATGCTATATCCGCGTTTGCTTTGGCTGATAACTTCAATAGCACACTTTGGTAGGTCCTCAACCAATTGTAAAGCAACTCTACAACTCTTGGTTTGATTAAATATCTTTCATTTTAATCTTACGTCTTTAGACTAGTCCGACACTTTGACGCCAAGATTCATCTAAACAAGCCAACCCAATTACACGACTGCGTTTAAATACCTAAGTAAATTTAGCCTTTGCAAGCAAACACTTTGGTGTAAATACCTACAAAAGTTTATTATCTACTTTCATTTTAACACATCTATGAAAAGGCCTCGGTCCTCTTAGACTTAGAGCAAATGCTCTGGCATAAATACCTTTATCGCCGAAAAGGACTTAGCACCCTAACAATTATAATGGACGACGCGTTGTAATTAGACTTGTATTTAATGTTTGGGAAACATTTTTAGTTTTCGGGGATTCTTTCAAGATCAACAATCAAGTCATACATCATATGACATCCTATCATGCAATTTCTAAACACAATTAGATGGGAAACCATCAAAGCCAATAGGCATGATAAAAGATGGTTTTAATCACATACTGGGCTCCGTCTACCCAGACAGTTATAGCGGTCATTTGAAATTAAACAATTATTGGGCGCCGCCTACCCAGACAATAATTGTGGACGCTATGCTAATAATTTAAATGTATCACATTTAACATTTAACACATTTGTATATTATTCAATAATATACTATTAATGATAACATTTAGTCCCTTAAGAATTTAAAATTCAATTCTGAACCATTATAAATTCATAAAAATGCAATTCTAAACTTCAAAAAATATTTTCAAACTTTTGGGACATGTTTGCAATTTCCATAACCTAAAATCAACTTTCAAAAAACTTTCTTTAATTACAGATTTGCCCGAAAGGACCAAATTTGTTTGATTTAAAACTTTATTTTCAGAAACTGAAACTTCTAAAACCTCAGATTCAGAATCTGAAACCTTTAAGTCTCTGTTTCTGATTTTCGTTTTATAACGTCGTCGGCATCGCGGTTCCAACAGGTGGCACCGCGGTGCCTCTGAGGCAGTAAGCCACTGGAATCTGCAAATTAATTAGCACCGCGGTCTTAACAAGTGGCACCGCGGTGACTCATAATTATCGTCAGAGACACCTCAGTCCTAACAGGTGGAACCGCGGTGCCTTGAACGCAGATTGTCTGAAAATTAATTTTAAGCTTCTGGATGAACAACACCGTGGCTCCCATGAACAGGACCGCAGTGCCTCTGGCTTCATCTGGGCAGCACCGCGGTGTTCCAATTGTGGAATCCCGGCGCCACCATAAAACCTTAGCAGGCACTGCAGTGCTCCATCATGGAACCGCGATGCCTTTCCTCCAGAATCACAAAATTCGAAATTTTTGAACCCCTAAAACTGGTTTAGGGTCAGATCTTTCAGATATATCACTTGTATTACCATCACCATTAAAACAACATGTTCATCGACCATCAAATCCAATTTTCTTCTCGTTCTTCATTTCAATGCACCATGCTTTAAGTCGGATAACGCATTTCAACTTAGAAGAGTTATATATTGGATTGACTTGTTCGAATACATAATTGCATTAACAGATCTGGTCACAAAGACCATGTGTTCTAAAGGTTTTAGGGTTTAAAGCTTTTAACAACATAAAATATAGATCTAAACAAATCCTTACCCGTATTATCATTAATTTTCACTACAAATGACACGAAACAACCCAGGCTCTGATACTACTGTAGGTGTTTACGTCGGATTCGTACACGCAACGGAATTTGAAAATTTATGTTTCAAACCCGACGACGGTCGAACTGCAGTATGATAAGTAATGAACAATACAAAACACATAGTATAATGTAATACCTCGACAGAATACTTACATTATTGTATTAATCAGACAAGTAGTTGATTCTCGATGCTTTGTGTTGTCCGAGGGTGCACACGCAAAAGTCCATCGATTTGTAAGTTCTGAAACTGTGATGTAATTTGCTAATTCAGGAATGCTAGGGATTCTGACAGAGCTTTAGAAGAGATTTACCTCTCTTAGGTTTGGTGTATAGAAATGAGAAGAGGAGCCTCCTATTTATAGGATAAAATAAGAGCTCAAGGGTTTTAGTAGGGCGGTAGAAGCAGAACGTCTTGGGCAAAATTCGATCACAGTTACATCATGGCACAGCCACGTCTTTGCACCGCGGTTCCGTTATATTTTTCTATCCATTTTCCCATTTTAATGTCCCGGTCATCAACCGAATATATAGGTATCTCCTTCTAATTACATCCTTCAATCGACGGAATATTTGACTTAGTGTTATCCTTCAGGCCTTTACATATCGTCACTAATTACATTAGGATCTTCACGGAACTCCTAGAATGCGCCGGAAGACGAACCCAATATGTAAAGTTTAGCTACACAAAACATGTGAACTGAACCTATATGTGGGAAGATAAATTCATTTCATTCATGACACACTCAATCAAGCTTAGGATCTGTCAAGTGTCTATCCAAATGGCTTGATTATTATAACTCATCTATATTAGTTGATAATAGGACCATGCCACAGACATGTCCATTGCATTGGCCAATGACTTAGTCAACCTAATACCATATGAGTATCTGAGTGTTCACTCGAATATGTATTCAAGGAATGAATCCTAATCTTGGCTCACATACCATCTTTAATATACTTCTTAATGCACCCAAAATAAGCCACGTCTCAACCTATAAGACATTTGAGCTTAGGACATGATCAAAGTACATTACTCCGTAAACAAGGTGATATTGACCTCAAGTCTAAGGACATGAACTCCCACACGCCGATGACATTATAGATATATAACAAAACAGTACATCAGCAGGGCATACCAATACTTCAACAAGTATTCATGTGTCCATCATGAGTTGTCATAACTCACAACAAGTGAGACATTCTACATCCTATAAGGATATGATGCATACCACATGTCGATCGCATATCATCGATATCCCAATTTCGATGATCTTTAGTCGAAGTAATTTAAGAGTTACGTTATAATATTAATTCTCACATCATTAATAAACACGTGACCTCTAGGGATGCATTTATAAAATATTATAAACAATCAATTAATAATTCAACAAATGCAAATTGCCATAATATCAATCATCATTAATATAAATATGAATGTGTATAAAGTACATTGTGTCTTAATACAAATTGTCTCTAGGACATACATATACCTTCATGTACAAATATAATAGGATTTTGGGAGTAGAATAGGAATAGGATTTTCTATTGTGGAAATTGTAAATTGTATATATACTCTTTCATTATTGAAAATAATCAAGAATTATTTCTTTCATGGTATCAGAAGTCTAGGTTCACAAAACCCTACAACTTCGTTCCGCTGCCTCTAGGTTTCCGTGCAATCTTTTCGGATTCTGAGCCTCGTACCTCCTCTTCTCTGATTTTTTTCAAATCCCTCAATCACCTTTTGTTCTTTCGTTATGTCTACGTCAAAGAACACGTTTTACCCTGCCC
Organism: Przewalskia tangutica; assembly: GCA_029844215.1. Classification (NCBI taxonomy): domain Eukaryota; kingdom Viridiplantae; phylum Streptophyta; class Magnoliopsida; order Solanales; family Solanaceae; genus Przewalskia; species Przewalskia tangutica. Next base: position 87,868,964 of record CM056734.1, read on the forward strand.
TTACTGTTTCTACCATCAATAGTCACATCCCTATTATTCTTGAGATAGAAAACAACCAATACGCGACGTGGGCCGAACTATTCAAAATTCATGCACGCTCACATCAAGTCCTCCATCATATCATCCCCGCGGCTCCTAAGGATACGACGGTTCCTAAACGCGAGGATAGTCCTAAGTTATGGACAACTATTGATGCTATCGTTCTTCAGTGGATTTACTCCACTATCTCTACCGACTTATTACAGACGATTATTGAACACGATACTATGACAATGGAATAGGCTGCGTGACATATTTCAAAATAACAAAAATTCCCGTACTTTTACTCTTGAGAAGGAGTTTTCTCATGTTCACATGAAGGAATTCCCGAATGTATCGGCCTATTGTAAAAGGGTGAAAGAGTTGGCAGACCAACTCCGCAATGTTGGTACCTGTTAGCGAAGATCGTCTTGTTCTCCAGTTGGTTGTTGGCCTGTCTGAGGCCTATGTTGGCGTTGGAACTCTCCTTCGTCAAAGTAATCCTCTCCCGAAGTTCTATCAAGCCCAGTCCATACTTATTTTGGAAGAAGCCGACTTGGTAAAAAAGGAAGCTACTAGTACAAGTCTCGTGGTCATGATGATGTCATCCACTACTTCTCAAGATTTTGTTGATAGTTCGGGTCAAAACCGTTCTCACGGGGGCGACAAAAATAATAGAAACAATAGTGGCAAAAATTGCGAGGTCAAACGCGGTGGCTCCGGCGGTGGTAGAGGTGTCAAGACCGGTGGCAGTGGGCCCCGTCCCAACAACAGTGCGCCACCGTCCCACTGGTCCTAGCCATGAGCCCTTGGTAGTGGGCCTAGGACAATGGGTAATGGCCCAACAACCCCTATCTGCCTGCGTTCGCAGTGCCTGGATAGTGGGTTTCCCAACCTTCGTTTCGGCCCAATAGAACCTGGCTCAATGGTTTCCACAATAATTCTGCAGCAAGAAGGTGTGCTCGGGCCTCGACCTTCATAGGCCCATTATGTTGCAGGCCCCACCCCAACCAACATTGAAGCCGCAATGCACACTCTTGGATTGAATCCGTCATAAACAAATTGATACATGGACACCGACGCCACTTCTCGCATGACGTCCGACCAAGGTACTCTCTCGTCTTATTCCAATTTGAGCAACAATCGTGGTATAATTGTTTGTAATGGCAAATCAATTCCAATTCGAGGTTATGGTCATAAAACTTTGTCTCCTCCCCATCCACTTCTTGTCTTGAAAAACGCCCTTCATGCCCCTAACTTAATTAAAAATTTGGTGTCTGTTCGTAAATTCACCACTGATAATTGAGTTTCTGTTGATTTTGATCCTTTTGGGTTTTCTGTGAAGGATTTCAAGACGAGGATTCCTCTCATGAGATGTGATAGTAGGGGAGATCTTTATCCTATCACGCCAACATCTAGTCTTTCGGGTCCAGCCTTGCTGTCTACTTTTGCTGCTATTAAGAAGATTCAGTGAAAAATAGAAGATATTCGAGGGTTTGAAAGAGGAAGAAGCGGTGGCTGAAAAATAACCTCCACAAATGGACTCCATATGCTAATATATGTAGAACACAATTAGGGTTTGCTAGGGCTCAACCATTTGAGTGGGATTTTTATTTCAGATTTTTGAAAAAATAGTCAAATAAAAAATTGTTCAAATTCGAACGTTTTTGGATGGTTTCTACAGTGCTTCACGTGATTCATAGCACAGAAATGGAGCGAACAACCTCTGTCTATTCATTGACAAAGCTTGTTCTTTGTCTAGAAGAGGAAAGGGTAAACTTGGAGCTCTGTTTTGGGGAAAAGGGATCAGAAAATGCCTGTTCTTTTCTTAGATTAGGGATTTAGGTGTAGGGGGAATAAGAGAATGGGCCGGACGAAATGGGTCCTGGGGGAATAGGCTCGATTTTTTAGGAGGGTAACAGAATGGGCTGATAATGGGAAATAAAGGAATGGGCTCGGGTATATATTATTTAAAAAAAAATTAAATTCGTATTTTAAAAATCTTCATAAAAACATGTGACGGTTGAAATCAACGTCACACCGCTCACAAAGCTGTGACGGTTAATAAAACCGTCACATATCTGTCACGAACAACCATTGACCAGAAAGTCAATGCAAAAACCGTCATAACGTGTGACGGTTTCTAAAACCGTCACACTCAAACTGTCACCGTAGGTCATTTTTCTTATAGTGACTCTTGCTCCTTCCTTGTGGCATGCACGTCTAGGTCATCCGGGGTCGTCAATTTTGTTTTTCTTAGATAAAAATAATTTTATTTCTTGTAAGGGTACGCGTAGTACTCCAATTTATCAATCCTGCCCTTTAGGAAAACATGTTAGATTACCTTTTTGTAGTATATACTTCTCGTACTTTAATGTCATTTGATATTATTCATACTGATTTGTGGACATCTCCATTTTAAGTTTCATGTGTCATCGTTATTATATTATATTTTTGGACGATTACTCTAATTTTTTGTGACCTCCGAAACTATATTAAACTTTTAGGAATATGCAGCAAATTAATTCAGAATTTGAAATTTAAAACACAGAAAGTAGCTTTTTTACCATCGCGTGATCGCCCAAAACGCGATAAATGACAGTATTTCCTTCCGTCTAAAAAAGTGATTTCTAGCATTTTCTTCCTTGGTTCAAAATAAATGAATTGTTCAAAGAGGTATTAATTGATTGATTTTTCTCTAACTGGGTTTTCAAATTCCACACTGACCATTCCTACTTCTAAGAAAAAAAATTAAAAAATATTATCAAATAAATATCTTTGATTAGTGTAATTAATTAATTTTCTTAAAAGTGTGTCATTCTCCAAAAATTAACTTACTATAGACTGAATGGAGTATATACTATATACTATATACTATATACTATATACTATATAGCGAGAAATAAAGATTGTAGGGTTTAATATTTGAGATGGAAATTAGAAAGACAAATTGTCTCGCACTGAAAGGAGACAACCTAACGTGGCCAGCCTCCATCCCACTCAGTACTACTCATTCCCATACGCCGCTGATTAATTAGATAGTACTATATGCTATGCATGCCACTGCCTCTATTATCACGGATATTATGCGAACAAGTTTTTGTGCACAAATATCGTAGAGAATTTTACACAATTAGCTCACCTAATACGTCCATCTCCATCGAACCCTTTTATTAATCATCTACTCCATCCGTCTCAAATTATTTATCATTTTTATTTATTTATACGTCCCTTAAGAAATATTAGTTAAGAGAGATATTTGACCTACTTTACCTTTATTTATGTCTAAATTATAATTTCTCTCTGTTAAATGTTTATTTATGTTGAAAATTTACCTAGTGGAATTAAGTTTATCCCGTCCTTAATGACTTAAACACATGGAACCCCGCATGTCGGAAATGCTATTTCCACACACATGCATACGTCGTACAACATCGCTAAATTTCATGTAGTGAAAGAGATGTTGGTACATATGTTACTTTTATTAAGTTATGTAAGGATGGACGATTAATTCGCTAAATTGATGAGTCTCCCACGACGGTATGAGAAAAGAAGAAATGTGCAAAATACGGAAATTGGGGAAGAGTCGCGGCGTCGTGACAGGGCCGCGACACCGAGCCACGACGCCGCACGCGGCCCGGCAAGGCCGCGCGCTTGTCGCCCAAAGAGCTCAAGTTTCGTTCTACCTATTTGGCGCCGCGGCGCCGGCATGGCCGCGCTTGTCGCCCAAAGAGCTCAAGTTTTGGTTCTACCTATTTGGCGCCGCGACTTCTACGCGCATGATAACCTAAAAACTGAATCTTCGATTCACGAACTCTTTTGAAAGCATGGATCACCAACTCTCGCATGATCAAGGTAACTTTTGAAGAGTTCTATGCAACCCCATTTAGTGCATTCACATGGCATGTGAATGACCATCTTTGCACCTATAAATAGAGTCTCAAATTTCAGATTTAATATATCAACTTAAGATTCAAAATCCGAAAACATTTGATAGTCTCTCCTTCTTCTTCTAGCAATCTTGAGTTCTTAATTCTTCTAGAGATTCACAAGTACTTGACTTGTACTTGTGAAAGTTGTTGTTTTATCTTGGGAGGCTATTACCCGCTATCCGTAAGCCAATATATACGGGGGGTAATTTTACCTTAAAGAGAGAGTGTCATCACTCGACTCAACAAATGTTGCTAACCTCTTTGTCTATCCTTTCAGTTATTCCATCACTGTTCACACACAAATTCCAACAATTTTAAGGCAAGTGCACGTATCGTGACAAGTAATATAGTCTAGGTAAGACCGAATATCGTCCTCAGGGACTGGTTTTCAAGTACCGATTATCTATCCTATGGTATCTATTTGGTTAACATTAATTGATTGGGAATTTTAGACTAATAATGCAGAAAATAAACTAATTATAAAAATACTTTGAATTAAATCAGTTATGATGGAGAATTAGAGCTTCCAAGATCATCAACTATCCACTCTATTCAATCCTTAATACAATTAGACTAACTTCTTCTTCTACGTTAAGATAGCAGGTTAACTAGACCGTTTTATACTCCTGTTAAGGTAATATAAACACTCAACCCCAATGGAGAACCCTTCTACCTTTCGGTGACAAGATTGACTACAAAGGAGGATTAAGAGCAATAACCTATTAAGCTACACAAGTATCGGGGTACTTTCGTCCACGATTTAAACTTATGTTTATTCAACTATAGCATATTCACATTCTCCCCTTTCGGCTTTCGATTAGAAATCATATAAGTTATGATAATTAGTGATCAATTAATTACCAACCAATCAAAACAAATATTGAATAAATCTTAAAACAAGTAAAGAAGAAATCAACTAATTTATTAATTCATGAATAAGAGTTTCAAGAGAATCACAAGGAAATCCCTAACAAAGTAATTAGCTCCTAGCCATAGTCACGCTAAGAACTAATATAATCTCCATACATGAACTGAAATAAACAAAGCAAAAAGAAAAAAAAGAAAGTACTCAAGAACAAGTCTCCAAGCCTTTTAGCATCCAAGGATTGTGCTGTGGAATATTTACAAGATGGAACGGTGGATGGAGAATGGAATGGGTGATGGATTGTAGGACGATATGAAGGATGGATTGAAGGATGGGTGGATCAATTCTTCTAATGATGTAGAGACTATTATAACCCAATAATCCTTTAGGTAAAGGGTTAGGAATTATGTAGGTAGGAAAGGTTATGGAATCCTTTTAGGTAAAGGGTTTAGGAAAAGTTATGGAAAAGGGTTAAGGATGTCACGACCCGACCTCAGGCCCGTGACTGGTGCCTTACCCCGGGCACCATAGTGATACAACATCAGAGAAAAACCAGCGGAAGTAAACTCATAAACATGAAACAATATAAAATAAGAAACAGGCTAACCAAAACGGTCACCTTTATGTATATACATGACAACAACTGAACAGTTACATCCCTTACCAAACCCAATTTACAACAGGACTACAGACCTCTAAGAGTTTGTAACAACTATGACGGGACAGGGGCCCGTCATACCCCTGAATGTACATGAATCTACAATGACATGGAATCATACCAAAAGATAAGCCTCCGGAGAAACGGGACTTCCCAAAAGCAGAACGGTGATCCTATGAGCGAGGATCAACAACCGATGTACCTCTACCTGCGACATGAACGCAGCCCGGCGGGTCGCATAACAGTACCAAGTATGTGAAATCTGAAAGATCAAATGAAATCATAACATTTTAAAACCAATTCAAAAACATGTACGAAACAAACCAATTAATGCATATAGTGCCACGTAATATACAAGAGCAAATAGGTGTAACCCAACCGGTCTTTTCTAGACCGCCAATGATCGGGTAGGCCATTCGCCTCAAGTATCATCACATGAAGTCTAATCTCGACTCGTAGTCCGCATAGGTCCCGTGGACCCGCATTTAGGTACTCGTGACGGGGTAGCTAACCCGCGACATTTCCTGGATTCCCTCAATCCGCATATACCACTTGGGCCCGCATGAGGTATTCTCGACGGCCAGTAACACACCGAGTGATTCTCGGACTCAGAGCCCGCATAGGTCACGTGGACCCGCATGAGGCACTCCTCGCATCGGGGGTAGCTAACACGCGGCAACATAACCAGTCAGGGGGGTAGGTGATATAACGCAAGCACAACCGGCTCATCGTAAACAACAAAAACACAACGAGAGAAACCCCTTACCACAACAATCTCAAGACACTAACACCCGTAGTATCATAACATGTTTACTTATCAAACCAACTTACCACACATTCAGAAATCGTTACAAGGCTTCTATAAACAAGTATGTAAACCATTCTTTTTGTCTTCCTTAAGTCGCTATAACTAACTTCTCATAAAGCTAGTATAACACTTATATTTCTTTTATAAATCAAAACAATCACATTTGTTTGAAAAAAACCAAGAGAACTTATTCCTTTTAAAACCAAGTGTTAATTTCCTTCTGAATAATGATTCATAACTCCTTTTTGAAATACTTCAAGATACCTAACATTTAGAACTCAAGTCAAGGACATCACAGTGAAACCAAATTCATTTGACACACGTACGTCTACCGTACTATATATTTTACATTCATCATGCTCAAAAGGATAGGAAGAATCACATACCTCCTCGGCTGAATCCACTTGCCAAGTCGGATATGCCGCGCGTAGAGTATCAACCTATAATAATCAAATACGTCTATCAGCGTCTAGACTTCTTCGTAGCATATTCTAAGTATAAAGTTCCTTATTCCACGGAAAATTGGACAGCACTTCCTTTGTTTCTACATACTTTTCCACCTTTTCAAGGTCTGATATCAATAGCCAACATGCTATCATCAAGGCCTAACAATTCAGTAATACAAGGGGATTACACGCCTAACTGGACGTGTAAAATTCTGCCCCACAGTACATATTAAATAATCCAATAAGTTTAAGGTAGTATCTTGTCTATAACATGCTCACATATCATCCTTATCCAATCCTTCCAAATCCAAATCGTTATTCCTACATGTTATATACCTAAAAGCAATATCGACAACTACAAGATCCTTCTTCCTCAACATGCAACACAATTTACTTAAAAAGGAGAATGAATTGTTACCTTAGAGTTCACCCAAAACAGTCCAACAAATCTCACTTGCCCTCTTTCCACAATTTTCTCTTCGTTAACATCACCTCTACAAACCTCCTACAAGCTTGTCCACATATTTCCTTCTTGCCGCCTTTCCAAAATTTCTCTAGGCCTTGGTTTTTCCTTGAATTTTTAGAGAGAAGGGAGAGGAATTTCTAGAGAGAAGGGAGAGGGATTTTTAGAGAGAAGGGAGTTCTTGAAGAATGACCAAGTCTTCAAGACTTGGTCAATAAATAGGACTTCCTCATAAAAAGATGGGAGGGTCACTTGTCACCCTCCCAGGGCCTTTACAAAAAAATATCTTCTGATTTTCCCCAAAGTTTCGCAGGCCTCCGCGCACACATGCCCGCATGGCCATGCGCTGAAACTCCGAAACTTTCAAGACATACGCCGCTGCGCATTCGGCCAAGGCGCTGCAACTTCGTAGAACTCCAAGATATCCGTAGGCCACACTGTGGCATCATCGAAAATACTCTCCTTCTTGTCTGTGCACTGAACTTGTAACTCCCATAACTTTCTAATCCGATACCATATCGACGAGCGGTTTGTTGCGTTGGGAACTAGACTCAACGAACTACATACTAGGCTTTTGAAACACCTAGGAACTCCTAATGTAACTGGGCATAAACCGCTCCAAAGTTGACTAAAACCCGTCCAAAACATTCTGTCAACCTATCTTTCTCAAATTTAAATCTTAATTCCTTTCGTACGTTCTCATAAGCATGACCTGAATTACGGGGTGTAACATTCTCTCCCCCTTAGAAACATTCGTCCCGAATATTCCTTCTATGCTTACTCAAATCAAAATATTGACATAGACCCTCTTAACTATCCCTCTTGCAAATAAGAACGCTCTACATGGCCACAACAATACTTAAGCATATATGCCAATTTAAAACTAACAAGTAGGGAAGTGGGTTACCTGGAGGTGTAGGGAACAAGTGGGGATACTTCTTCATCATGTCCTCTTCTGCTTCCCATGTCATTTCCTCTCTGTTCTCGTTTCGCCATGAGACCTTGACGGAAGCCACATCCTTTGTCCGCAGTCGCCTAACCTGACGATCGAGTATCGCTATGGGACTCTCCTCATACGATAACCCCTCTGTCACCTGGACATCACAAATCGGGTGCACTCTAGATGGATCTCCGATACACCTTCACAACATAGACACATGAAAAACTGGATGTACTGCCTCCAGCTCGGACGACAGATCCAACTCATAGGCAACCTTGCCTACCCTACAGACAATATGATAAGGCCCAATGTACCTTGGGCTAAGTTTCCCCTTCTTCCCAAACCTCATCACACCCTTCATGGGTGATACCTTCAGGAAGACCCAATCATCCATCTCAAACTCTAAGTGTCGACGCCGATTATCTGCATACGACTTCTGTCGACTCTGAGCTGACAATAATCGCTCCTGAATAAGCTTCACCTTATCCACCGCCTGCTGAATCAAGTCCTGCCCGACTAACTGAACTTCGCCCACATCAAACCAGCCTATCGGTGACCTGCACTTCCTCCCGTATAAGGCCTCATAAGGCGCCATCTGGATACTAGAATGGTAGCTGTTTTTATATGCAAACTCCACAAGAGGTAAATGATCCTCCCAACTACCCCTGAAATCAATAACACATGCCCGCAGCATATCCTCAAGTGTCTGGATAGTACGCCTACCGTCCGCTTGGCTCGAGGATGAAACGCAAGATCGAGACTCATCAGTGTCCCTAATCCCTTCCGAAAGACCTCCGAGTTAGCCGTGAATCGATCCTCTGCAAATAATCGATATAGGAACTCCGTGCGCCTCACAATCTCTCCGATATACAATCTAGCATAATCCTACCGAATAAGTCGCCCCGATCGAAAGAAAGTGGGCTGATTTCACACGCCGACAATAACCTGATGGAATTATGCTTCTCCGAAAGTGAGGTAACCTCGTAATAAAGTCCATATTGATCACCTCCCACTTCCATGTCGTAATCTCTATCATCCGCAATAACCCACTGTGCTTCGTGCTCCACTCGACCTGGACAATTCGACATCGAGCAACAAACTCTGCAACGTCCCTCTTCAGGCCATCCCACCAATACATACATCTGAGGTCGTGGTACATCTTAGTCGACCCCGGATGAATAGAGTAACGAGCACCGCAGGCCTCTGCACCGGCCGACGGTCTCGCTACATCGGGAACACATAACCTGCCCTCAAATCTTAGCACCCCATCAGGTGCTACCTCAAATAGTCTCTTCTCCTCTCGAAGAGCCGTATCTCGATACCGTACTATAACCAGATCCTCATACTGTCGCCTCTTCACCTCCTCGACGATGGACGACTCGACAACCTCTCGAACCCGAACCCCACTACTATCAGAACCAACCAAACGAACTCCAAGGCTCGCTAGCTGATGTAACTCGCGGACCATGCCCCTTCTCTCTGGCTGCACATCTGACATACTACCCATCGATCTGCGGCTAAGGGCATATGCAACTACATTGGCCTTCACTGGGTGGTATAGGATATCGACATCATAATCCTTAAGTAGCTCTAACCACCGTCTCTGCCGCAAGTTCAGCTCCCTCTGGCTGAAGATATACTGAAGGCTCTTGTGGTCTGTGTAAATATCCACATGAACTCCATATAAATAATGTCTCCAGATCTTCAATGCATGAATCACTGCTGCCAACTCTAAGTCATGTGTGGGGTAGTTCTTCTCATGCTTCTTGAGCTGTCGAAATGCGTAAGCTATAACCTTACCGTGATGCATCAAAGACACAACAAGCCCGACTTCGACACATCACAATATACCACATATCCGCTTAAACCTCGTGAAGAGTAAGAATCAAGGCGTCAATTTCTCCTTCAAGAATAAGCTCTCTCACAAGCATCCGTCCACCGAACATACCGCTTTGCGGTCACTAGTCAAAGGTGCTGAAATGGAAGCAAACTTCTCCACAAACCTCCGATAATAACCCGCAAGGCCCAAAAAACTGCGCACCTGATCGGTGTATTTTATATACACTTTTTGAGTCATTTTTAGTTAGTATTTTACTCATTTCATTTATGTTTAGTACAGTATTAGGGTCGTTTTCCTTTCTTTTGTGTCACAATGTCAAAATGGAGAAATGACGAAAAGGAGATGAAATGAGCATAAAAGAGATGAAATTGCACACAAAAGGGCCAAGAAATGAAGTCTAAGAAGTTCCGAATTATAGAGAAAATCGATTAAGTCCGACGAAAAGACGACGAAACGGAATTCGCCAGAAAATATCACGGCCATGCGGCCGGAAGAGTCGCGGCCCAAAGTGCTGAAAGTCCCGAGTTGTTGACTTCAGGCCACACGCCAGTCATGGCCGCGCCGACGCGGGATTTATGAAGTCTGGGCCGAATTTGACATGTTTTCAGAATCTTAAAGGGATTACTTTTCCTACCTAAAGGGATAACTTTTCCTACCTTAAAACCCTTACCTAAAAGGATTCTAATAACTTTTCCTTTCCTACAAATCCCTAACCCTTCACCAAAAGGATTCTTTGGCTATAAATACTCTACATCATTAGAAGAATTATTCATTCTCCATTCCACCATTCACCATTCTACATCCATCCTTCCACCAATCCATCTTGTAAATATTCCACAACACAACCCTTGGATGCTTGGCTTGGAGACTCATACTTAGTAATTTTTCTTTTCTTTTCTTTACTTTATTTCAGTTTTTATGATGAACTTTGAATTAGTTCTTGTCATCTTTATGACTAGGAACTAATTCTCTTATAGGGCTTTCCATGTTGAATTACTAGAAACTTATGTTATAAATTAATGCATGCTTATGGTTATTTTTCTTATTGAGAGATCTATCCAATAATTGAGTTGAATTCTTGGTAATTAATTGACAACTAATTATCACTATATGATTTCTAATCAGATTCTGAAAAGGGGGGATTGTGAATATGCTGTAAGTTGGGTAGACATTCTTAGATTGGGGATGAAAATACCTCAATTATTTATGTAGCGTTGATGAGAGGCTTAACAACCCTAATTTTGCGCATTGTGCGTGACGGTCAACTAGATTTTTGTTCTTAATCCTCCTATAAAGTTATTCTTATCACCGAAAGTTAGGTAAGGTGCGATACTGGGGTTGAGTGTTTATATAACCCTAACGGGAGTATAAAACGATTTCGTAAACCTGCTTTCTCCTAAAGAAGAATACCATAAGTAATGCATTAGTAAGTAGCATAAGCGGATAGTGAGGATACATAGAAGCCCTATTCTCATCACAACTGAAGTAAACCTTTATAGTTAAATAGCTTTTATAATTCGTAGTTATAAACAACCAATCAATCATACATTCACCAAATAGATACTAGAAAATAGATAATTGGTACTTGAACCCTAATCCCAGAGGACGATATTCGATCTTATCTAAGACTATATTACTTGATACGATAACGTGCACTTGCGTTTAAGTGTGTGCATCTTAACGCGCATCAAGTTTTTGGCGCCGTTGCCGGGGATAACCTTACCGTGATGCATCAGCACACAGCCAAGCCCGACCCCCGACGCATCACAATATACCACATATCCGCTCATACCTCGTGAAGAGTAAGAATCAAGCCGTCAATTTCTCCTTCGCAATGCGAAGCTCTCTCACAAGCATCCGCCCACGGAACATACCGCTCGGGTCACTAGTCAAAGCGTGCTGAAATGAAAGCAAACTTCTCCACAAACCTCCGATAATAACCCGCAAGGCCCAAAATCGCGCACTCTCCGTCAGAATGGGTCTAGGCCAAGTTCGATCGCCGATCTTTGTCAGACAATCCGAATACCATCGGCCCATAACATGCCCTAAGAAGGCCACCGGCTAACCAAAACTCGCATTTCGAGAACTTGGCATACAATCGCCGGCCCCGAGGACTCTAACACGCCTCAAATGATATGCATGCTCCTGCTCTGTGCGCGAATAAACCAGGATATCATCAATGAATACTATAACAAACGTATCCAAAAATGGCTTGAACACCCATTTCATCAAATCCATGAATACTGCTGGAGCGTTGGTCAAACCGAAAGACATCACCCTGAACTCATAGTGCCCATACCGGGTCCTGAATACAGTCTTTGGGATATCTGCCTCTCTAACTCGCACCTGATGATAACCAGACCGCAGGTCTATCTTGGAGAAACACCTCGCACCCTGCAACTGGTCAAACAAATCATCAATCCTGGGGATGGGGTATCTGTTCTTGATAGTTACCTTGTTCAGCTGCTTGTAATCAACACACATACGCAACGTCTCATCCTTCTTCTTTACAAATAAAACCGGCGCTCCTCAGGGAGAAACACTAGGCCTGATAAAACCTTTTTCCAGCAAATCTTTCAGCTGGTCCTTCAACTCCCTCAACTCAGCAGGTGCCATCATGTATGGTGGAATAGATATAGGCCGAGTGTCTGGCGACATATCAATGCAAAACTCAATCTCCCTCTCAGGAGGGATACCCGGGAGATCATCTGGGAATACGTCTGGAAACTCTCTAACAACCGAATCGATCAAGGTCCGTATCTCGCCTCGTGATTGAATACCCGAACAATATGGTAGATATACCCCTTCCGCACCATTTTCCTAGCCTTGAGGTAAGAAATAAACCTACCCGGTGTGACGCAGATTCTCCCACTGAGATAACCGCTCCCCAGAAACCGGAACCGTACCAATCTCTTTCATACCCACATTGGCATAGCAAGAGGCGAGCCAATCCAGACCCATCATCACATCAAAGTCCGTCATATCCAACTCTATCAAGTCGCCAGGTCCGACGATCAGATATAGTCACAGTGGCAAGCCTTATATACCCGCCGCCTACCACCGAATCACCATCGCGTAGCCACCTCAAAAGGTTTTATGGACTCGGGCTCATCCCTATTCTACCAAAGAATATGAGGAGATATATAGGACAAGGTAGAACTCGGATCTATCAAAGCATATACGTCACCACATGAAACCAATAATGCACTGCGACGACATCCGTGACGCCCCGTCCCGACGGCCGATACATGGCATAAATGTGATTCGGCGAACGCCGAACTAGGACCTTTGCCACGACCTCTCGCCACGACTTGCCGCCCACGAGCACCGCCCCGGCGAGTAAATCAGATGATGAAGACCGGCGAATGACCAGTAGCCGAACCCTACCATCTCGGCGCCTGCTCTGACAACTCGAAATATGACCTGGCTGCCACAAGTGTAACAAGGCCCCACAGTATTACCACAACCCCTGAAAAGAGATCTACCACATCCGCCACACTGAGAGGGGGGTGGTCTCGACGGTAGCATCCTCGCTTCCGAAGCTCAAGCCACGGGCCCCGACTGCTCCCGAATATCTTTGGACGCCCGAAGGCGGTGAATGGCGCTCAACCACCGAGGTGCAAATCGATCTCGCCGAGGTCGTCCGCCTCGAAAGCTACCAGGACCTCGCTGTCACCGCCTCTTCGCTATATCTATAAATCCGGCCTTCACGTTCTCACACCTGCGCATAAGCCTGCATGCGGGCAATGTCCATGCCCGGCTGAAGAGCTACTCCCGAGCAACCCTCTGCTAAGTAATCATTGATGCGCGGTAAGATGCACACACTTTAAACGCAAGTGCACGTTATCGTGACAAGTAATATAGTCTTAGTAAGACCGAATATCGTCCTCAAGGATTAGGGTTCAAGTACCAACTATCTATTTTCTTGTATCTATTTGGTAGATTGATATTTTGATTTGTTGTTTATAACTAAGAATTATAAAAGTTATTTAATTATAAGGGTTTACTTCAGTTGTGATGAGAATAGGGCTTTCACGTCTCCTCACTATCCGCTTATTTTACTTATTAATGCAATAACTTATGGTCTTTTTCTTTTGGAGAAAGCAGGTTCACTAAATCGTTTTATACTCCCGTTAGGGTTATATAAACACTCAACCCCAGTATTGCACCTTACCTACCTTTCGGTGATAAGGATAACTCTATAGGAGGATTAAGAACAAGAACCTAGTTAACCGTCACGCACAATGCGCAAAATTAGGGTTGTTAAGCCTCTCATTAATGCTACATAAATAATTGAGGTATTTTCATCCCCAATCCAAGAATGTCTATCCAACTTACAAAGATATTCACAATCCCCTTTCTAACTGATTAGAAATCATATAGTGATAATTAGTTGTCAATTAATTACCAAGAATTCAACTCAAATATTGGATAGATCTCACAATAAGAAAAATAACCATAAGCATGCATTAAATCATAACATAAGTTTCTAGAGATTCAACATGGAAAGCTTATAGAGGAATTAGTTCCTAGTCATTGATATGACAAGAACTAATCCCATGTTCATCATACAAAACAAATAAAGTAAAGAAAAGGAAAAGAAATTACTAGACTATGGTCTCCAATCTCTAAGCAAGAAGTCTTGTGTTGTGCAAGAAAGGAACCCTTAAAACCGCCTAGGGTTCTCTCTTTATAGTCGAAAACCGCCTCTTTTCCTTTAGTCCTCGACCTGCAATTTCGTCCAAAACCTAATTTTTCCGCGCCGCGCGCTCGCATGTAGCCGCGCGCCGTAAGTTCTCGCAATCCGTCGGTGTTTTGGCGCCGCGCTCGATATTTGCTGCTCGAGGCGCCGCGAGCTGGGTCTTCGCAGCCTCTACGAATAGTGGCGCCGCCCTCGCTGATCGCAGGAGGCCTTGCGCTGGTCCGATTTCACCACTTTCTCTGCTACCTGCATCTCCTCTTTTGCCCTTTTTTAGCTCCTTTTCAGCCATTTGGCCATTTTAACCACTTTGACTCAATAGAAAGGAAAACTATCCTAATACAACACTTATATGTGCAAAACGGGACAAAAGACTAACTAAAACTGACTCAAAAGGTGTATATAAAATACACCGATCAATCATCGAGCCCTGTGACATAGCGGTGCACCCTGTCCTCCATGTCTGCCACTAAAGCGGGGACGTATCGGGCCAACGAGTCAAACTCTACGTTGTACTCCCGGACCGTCCGCCCGTTCTGTCTCAACATCAGGAATCTATCGACCCAAGCTCTCCTCATCTGCGGAGGCAAGAAATGGCTAAGAAACGCCTCTGAGAACTCGTCCCAAACAGCTAGAAGCGCATGCTCCCCCCGGGACAGTTCCCATGAATCGAACCAGTCGACTGCAGTATCACGCAACCGATGTGAACCCAATACTACCGACTCTGTCTCCGAGGCCTTGATCACTCGCGATCCACAGCAATCGCCGATAAACTCCCGAGGATCATCCTCGCCTCGACCCATAGAACTCTGGTGGCCGCAACTCAAAAGTCCCAAGTCTCGTTATCGACTGGGGTGAACTACGAGTACAACCGGAACTGTCTCCCGCTCGCCCTCCCGCCGCCACGATCCTGGATAATAACCGCCATCTCCTTGTAACCCATATCCTCTCGCCTGTGTCAGGTAATCGAGGCTCAGTACCGCGGTCTCGTGAGCCACCGCCGCTCAACTCACTGGCCGGGCGACGTCGTGGAACTCGCCGTCCAAGCATCACTCGTAAAGACCGGGCTGTGCCTCGTAATCCTCTCATGCCCTACTAGCAGCCTCTCACTGCTTGCCTTCCGGGCGGCGTTGCCTTGCGTGGAGGCATAACTGGTACATAAGAATATGTCAGAGGGAGTTCAACCTATAACACAGCTCTATTGCACGATCTCAGAGTGAGAAGAATGGAAACCAATCCTAAATATCCTGTAGCCTCCTGATTATAGGTGTGGTGCACAACACGCCGATAATTAAGACTCTACTAGATACGGTCAGTAGACACTTTCCGAGGATTAACCTGGCTCTGATACCACTTTTGTCACGACCCGACCTCGGGCCCGTGACTGGTGCATTACCCCGGGCACCCTAGTGATACAACATCAGAGAAAAACCAGCGGAAGTAAACTCATAAACATGAAACAATATAAAATAAGAAACAGACTAACCAAAACGGTCACATTTCTGTATATACATGATAACAACTGAACAGTTACATCCCTTACCAAACCCAATTTACAACAGGACTACAAACCTCTAAGAGTTTGTAACAACTATGATGGGACAGGGGCCCGTCATACCCCTGAATGTACATGAATCTACAATGACAGGGAATCATACCAAAAGATAAGCCTCCGGAGAAACGGGGCTTCCCAAAAGCAGAACGGTGATCCTATGAGCGAGGATCAACAACCGATGTACCTCTACCTGCGGCATGAACGCAATTCCGAGCGAGGTCGATAACAGGTACCAAGTATGTGAAACTGAAAGTACTGAAATGAAATCATAACATTTTAAAACCAATTCACAAACATGTACGAAACAAACCAATTAACAGTACATAGTGCCACAGAATATACAAGAGCAAATAGGTGTAACCCAACCGGTCTTTTCTAGACCGCCAATGATCGAAGTAGGGCCATTCGCCCCTAGTATCATTGTGCGAGTCTAATCCTGGACTCCCGTAGTCCGCATAGGTCCCGTGGACCCGCATGAGGTACTCCTCGCATCGGGGGTAGCTAACCCGCGGCATTTCCTGGATTCCCGCAATCCGCATAGGCCACTTGGGCCCGCATGAGGTATTCCTCGTGACGGCCAGAATACACACCGAGTGATTCCCGACTACCAGAGTCGTGCATAGGTCACGTGGACCCGCATGAGGTACTCCTCGCATCGGGGGTAGTTAACCCGCAACAACATAACCAGTCAGGGGGGTAGGTGATATAACGCAAGCACAACCGGCTCATCGTAAACAACATAAGCACAACGAGAGAAACCCCTTACCACAACAATCTCAAGACACTAACACCCGTAGTATCATAACATGTTTACTTATCAAACAAACTTACCACACATTCAGAAATCGTTACAAGGCTTCTATAAACAAGTAAGTAAACCATTCTTTTTATCTTCCTTAAGCCGCTATAACTAACTTCCCATAAAGCTAGTATAACACTTATATTTCTTTTATAAATCAAAACAATCACATTTGTTTGAAAAAAACCAAGAGAACTTATTCCTTTTAAAATTAAGTGTTAATTTCCTTATGAATAATGATTCATAACTCCTTTTTGAAATACTTCAAGATACCTAACATTTAGAACTCAAGTCAAGGACATCACAGTGAAACCAAATTCATTTGACACACGTACGTCTACCGTACTATTTTTTTTGCATTCATCATGCTCAAGATGATAGGAAGAATCACATACCTCCTCGGCTGAATCCACTTACCAAGTCGGATATGCCGCGCGTAGAGTATCAACCTATAATAATCAAATACGTCTATCAGCGTCTAGACTTCTTCGTAGCATATTCTAAGTATAAAGTTCCTTATTCCACGAAAAATTGGACAACACTTCCTTTGTTTCTACATACTTTTCCACCTTTTCAAGGTCTGATATCAATAGCCAACATGCCATAATCAAGGCTTAAAAATTCAGTAATACAAGGGGATTACACGCCTAACCGGACGTGTAAAATTCTGCCCCACAGTACATATTAAATAATCCAATAAGTTTAAGGTTGTATCTTGTCTATAACATGCTCACATATCATCCTTATCCAATCCTTTCAAATCCAAATCGTTATTCCTACATGTTATATACCTAAAAGCAATATCGACAACTACAAGTCCCTTCTTCCTCAACATGCAACACAATTTACTTAAAAAGGAGAATGGATTGTTACCTTAGAGTTCACCCAAAACAGTCCAACAAATCTCACTTGCCCTCTTTCCACAATTTCCTCTTCGTTAACATCACCCCTACAAACCTCCTACAAGCTTGTCCACATATTTCCTTCTTGCCGCCTTTTCGAAATTTCTCTAGGCCTTGGTTTTTCCTTGAATTTTTAGAGAGAAGGGAGAGGAATTTTTAGAGAGAAGGGAGAGGGATTTTTAGAGAGAAGGGAGTTCTTGAAGAATGACCAAGTCTTCAAGACTTGGTCAATAAATAGGAATTCCTCATAAAAGATGGGAGGGACACTTGTCACCCTCCCAGGCCTTTACAAAAAAATATCTTCTGATTTTTCCCCAAATTTTCGCAAAATTCCGCCTCGGCACCGCGGCCCTGCCATGGCGCGCCAAACCTTCAAAACTTTCAAGACATACGGCGCCGCTGCCAGATTCCGGCCAGGCGCTGCAACTTCATAGAACTCCAGTATATCCGGCGCCACGGCCCTGCATCCGGCGTCGCGGCGCTGTGGCATCAGACTGAAAATACTCTCCTTCTTGTCTGTGCACTGAACTTGTAACTCCCATAACTTTCTACTCCGATGCCCTATCGACAAGCGGTTTGTTGCGTTGGGAACTAGACTCAACGAACTACATACTAGGCTTTTGAAACACCTAGGAACTCCTAAGGTAACTAGGCATAAACCGCCCCAAAGTTGACTAAAACCTGTCCAAAACATTCTGTCAACCTATCTTTCTAAATTTAAATCTTAATTCCTTTCGTACGTTCTCATAAGCATGACCTGAATTACGGGGTGTAACAAAGGAATACGTAGGTAGGAAAGGTTATGGAATCCTTTTAGGTAAAGGGTTTAGGAAAAGTTATGGAAAAGGGTTAAGGAATATGTAGGTAGGAAAAGTTATCCCTTTTGGACTCTGAAAATGTGTCAAATTCGGCCCAAAAACTCAGAAATCCCGCGTTGGCGCCGCGGCCCTGCAATCCAGCGTCACGGCGCCTGAAAATCAGAGATCTTCGGACGGCTTCAGTGGTCGGCGCCGGTGACGGCATTCTTCCGGATTTTTCGTTTCTTCGTCCTTTGTTCGTCCGGTCTTCGTCTGATCTCCTCTATAATTCTCGGAACTTCTTAGACTTCATTTCTTGGCCCTTTTGTGTGTAATTCCATCTCATTTATGCTCATTTCATCTCTTTTTTGCCATTTCTCAATTTCTGACCGCTGTGACACAAAAGAAAGGAAAACAACCTTAATACTATACTAAACATAAATGAAATGAGTAAAATACTAACTAAAAATGACTCAAAAGGTGTATATAATATACACCGATCAAACACCCCCAAACTTAACCTTTGCTCGCCCTCGAGCAAAGATCAAAAAAAGAAAAGAATTAAAGACACGAAAGAAAAAGGAAAATAAAATGACTCAAAGACACTGATCATTTTGCTGCACAATTGTCACTTAGAAAAGCATGAAGGTTAGTAGGATAATATGTAGGAACATATAGCATGAAATTTTTAGCATTCTGAACACTTCAAGTCGGATATTTCGCAAATTCAATTTAATCATGCTCAATGGAAGTAAGAATACCTAACTATGCATGTCAATTTCAAAATCCTATGACATGTTTACTTGCTATTCTCCACTAATCATGGATACACATATTAGAGATCTTCAGGGCTTTTCAGGGTTGTAATGTAGGCTTAGGCAGGGGTAGGTAAAAATAGGCATTTAGGCTCAATTTACGTACCATAAGCTATTTTGCTTTAAATTCTTCCCTTTTCTTTTGATTTTATTTTTCACTTCATACCTATCTTTCCCCTATTTTGTTTTGAGAGAATGAAGTGTATTGTGAATAGCCGGCACCCCCAAACTTAGGCTTTTGCCTATTTATTATTTCTTTTTCATTGGGGTGCATAAAAAATTATTCACTCTTTTTTTTCTCTTTTTCAACACTTTGTATTTCAATATCTCAATTTTTTTTCCACTTATGACACAAATATGGAATTATAGGGTGTCAAAGAAAGGTCTTATTTTTAGGCTCAAAGGGGCTGACTAGAGATATAATTTGAATGTCAGGGATAGGCAAAGACGGTAAGAAAGGGCTAACAAAGAAATGCCTGAATCATATCCCTAACATGCATATCTTAACTATTTCACCTCAGATAGCAAGCAAACAGACACATAGGTTTAATCACTAACAATGCATAAATCAAGCAAGATACCACAAATAGTTCGATTTCATGAATTTTTGGCATATCTATCCTAAGTGTTCAGATGGTTGCTTCTAATTCCATTACAGTATTCCACTTTACATCACTAGGCGTTTCAAGTAACTACAACATGCATGATCTTAAAAAAAAAATTATGACTAAAAAAAAAAACTCAAAAATACCTAAACAAATCAAAAAGAATCAAAAACGACTAAACATCTCCCCAAACTTAAATCACACATTGTCCCCAATGTGTGCAGGACTAAAAAAAATAGGTACAACTTACTGACACAACACAGCGGTCATAACGGAGGTCTAGGAGGAAAAATTCTGGAATTTGCACGGAATATGGCTCTGAGTTCCGCCATGCCCGAGATTCGCACGCAGCGCCCCAAGTATTGTGGCTCTCTAAAGTTCCGGTGTCGCGGCGCTGATTCTGGGCGCCTCGGCGCTGACGACTGTTTTTCCTTTTTTACTCCAGCGTTTTTGCTCCTTTTTCCTTAGATTTAGCTTTCAGTCCACCTGTCATCCAACAACACAAAACAAGAACCCAAGACCGTGAGACTGTTCAAGACAAAATAAAACAACTAAAACAAAAATTAAAATAACATAATTAAAAACATTGGGTTGCCTCCCAACAAGCGCTGTCTTTAACGTCTTTTAGCCGGACGCAATTAACATTTACGAGTGCCCATTGGATCCTTCTGCGAACTGCTTGCAATCCGCAAAGTTATTGTTGCAGGTCTCACTTCAACTACAATAATTGCTTCAAACAAGGGCCTCAGATATACGATTATCCCCCAAGTACATAAGACATGCTTGTCTTTTAGGCTCTCTCTAATGTAGGGATCAGTGAGATTCCAACATCTCTCAACTCTAGGGGGTGCCCTTGATGGTATGGACTTTCTTTTTGGGGATCAACATTGACAGCTGGTGGTGTTTCTTCTGCAATAGGTACAAGAAAAAGATTTTCCAAGGAATCCAAAAAGGTGAATAATTGGATCTCAGTAATCTTTTCCTTCTCTACACCAACTATCTCGCCAGATTCCTCAACAACTGGGTGTGGTTCATGCTCTTCAATTTGCTTATAACTTTCCATAATGATGTCGCTAGGCAGATTTTCTTGAAGTGTATTGTTCATCCTATCCATCAGTTGCCCTATGTGGGTCTCCAAATTTTTGAGGGACTCCCTTGTCTCAGCTATAAACTGAGTCTGGCACTTGGTGAGCCTGAGTATGCCTGCCTGCAACTCATCTAGATCTTCCTCTAGAACCTGTGGGTTAAGCTGCTGTTGATGACTCCACTTTCTCTGATAGTAGTAGTCCACGTGTCCTGATTTTTTTGTTTCAAATTTAACCTGCAAAATAAGAAAACAACAAAAGGTGATAAAAAGATGCTCGCAGAACAAGTTAGAAACTTGTTCTTGGAGCAACCAAATTAGAAATAAGAATAGATAAATCGATATTGAAAGTACGCCAGTCCCCGACAACGGCGCCAAAAACTTAATGCGCGATTTATGCACACACTAACGCAAGTGCACGTATCGTGACAAGTAATATAGTCTAGGTAAGACCGAATATCGTCCTCAGGGACTGGTTTTCAAGTACAGATTATCTATCCTATGGTATATATTTGGTTAACGTTAATTGATTGGGAATTTTAGACTAATAATGCAGAAAATAAACTAATTATAAAAATACTTTCAATTAAATCAGTTATGATGGAGAATTAGGGCTTCCAAGATCATCAACTATCCACTCTATTCAATCATTAATACAATTAGACTAACTTCTTCTTCTACGTTAAGATAGCAGGTTAACTAGACCGTTTTATACTCCTGTTAAGGTAATATAAACACTCAACCCCAATGGAGAACCCTTCTACCTTTCAGTGACAAGATTGACTACAAAGGAGGATTAAGAGCAATAACCTATTAAGCTACACAAGTATCGGGGTACTTTCGTCCACGATTTAAACCTATGTTTATTCAACTATAGCATATTCACAATCTCCCCTTTCGGCTTTCGATTATAAATCATATAAGTTATGATAATTAGTTATCAATTAATTACCAAGCAATCAAAACAACTATTGAATAAATCTTAAAACAAGTGAAGAAGAAATCAACTAATTTATTAATTTATGAATAAGAGTTTCAAGAGAATCACAAGGAAATCCCTAACAAAGTAATTAGCTCCTAGCCATAGTCACGCTAAGAACTAATATAATCTCCATACATGAACTGAAATAAACAAAGCAAAAAGAAAGAAAAGAAAATACTCAAGAACAAGTCTCCAAGCCTTCTAGCATCCAAGGATTGTGTTGTTTAATATTTACAAGATGAAATGGTGGATGGAGAATGGAATGGGTGATGGATTGTAGGATGGTATGAAGGATGGATTGAAGGATGGGTGGATCAATTCTTCTAATGATGTAGAGACTATTTATAATCCAAGAATCCTTTAGGTAAAGGGTTAGGGATTATGTAGGTAGAAAAGGTTATGGAATCCTTTTAGGTAAAGGGTTTAGGAAAAGTTATGGAAAATGGTTAAGGAATACGTAGGTAGGAAATGTTATGGAATCCTTTTAGGTAATGGGTTTAGAAAAAGTTATGGAAAAGGGTTAAGGAATATGTAGGTAGGAAAAGTTATCCCTTTTGGACTCTGAAAATGTGTCACCCGCCCAAAAACTCGTAAATCCCGTGAAAATCAGAGAGCTTGGACGACTTCATGGCTCCAGGCCACTGCCAGCGCGGCGCCGGTGACGACATTCTTCCGGATTTTTCGTTTCTTCGTCCTTTGTTCATCCGGTCTTCGTCTGATCTCCTCTATAATTCCCGGAACCTCTTAGACATCATTTTTTGGCCCTTTTGTATGTAATTCCATCTCATTTATGCTCATTTCATCTCCTTTTTGTCATTTCTCCATTTCTAACCGCTGTGACACAAAAGAAAGGAAAACAACCCTAATACTATACTAAACATAAATGAAATGAGTAAGATACTAACTAAAAATGACTCAAAAGGTGTATATAATATACACCGATCAGTAGGCAGCCGAGAAGTTCAAAGGAAATTTCCATCACTGTGGCAAGGCTGGACACATGGTTAAAGACTGCCACCAGCTAAAGTGCGAGCAGCAAGAGAAGGCCAAGGAAAAAGGCAAGAAGAAAGCCCAGGCTAACGTCGTTGCAGACAAAGATCTCAATGACATAATTTATGACTTCTCAACCGTGGTGCTAGAAGCAAACGCGGTGGAGAACCCCAAGCAGTGGTGGTTAGACACGGGTGCTACCCGTTATATATGCTTCGATAGGAATGCTTTCTCCACCTATACCGCAGTTGCTGACAAGAAGATCTATATGGGCAACAATGCTTCTTCAGATGTGTTAGGAGAAGGCATAATAGTTCTCAAGATGACTTCTGGCAAAGATCTCAAGCTGAAGAACATGATGCATGTTCCAAACATTCGGAGAAATCTGATCTCAAGAACAGTGCTATTGCATGATGGATTTCGACTAGTGTTTGAATCCGGAAAATTTGTAATTACCAAGAATGGCATCTTTGTAGGAAGAGGATTCACCTGTGAAGGCCTCTTTAAATTAAACGTCATGTCTGTAATCCACAATATGAATGAAAATGCTAGTGCTTCTTCTTACTTGCTTGAGTCGTCCAATCTATGGCACCATAGATTGGGACACGTAAACTACCATTCAATTCAAAGATTGATAAAGTTGGAATTATTGCTATATGACGCTATAAACCCTCAATCTAAACGTGAGATATGTGTAGAGGAAAAACTTACCAAGTCGTCTTTCCGTTTGGTAGAATGAGATATCACTCCTCTAGAGCTCATTCACACAGATATCTGTAATCTGAAGTTCGCTCAAACTAGAGGGGGGAACAAGTATTTTGTGACATTCATCGATGATAGTACAAGGTATTATTACCTTTACTTACTCAAAAGTAAAGATGAAGTGGTTGATGTCTTTAAACGCTATAAAGATGAGGTTGAAAACCAATTGGGCATATGAGTTAAAGCAATTCGTAGTGATAGAGGGGGAGAGTATGTAGCTCCATTTGAGCAATACTGTGCCGAATCTGGCATAATCCATCAAACGATTGCACCCTACTCTCCTCAGTCAAACGGTGTTGCTGAACGCAAGAACCGTACGCTAAAGGAAATGATGAACGCTCTGCTTCTCAATTTCGGCCTTGCTCAAAACATGTGGGGAGAGGCAGTGTCACGACTCGACCCGACGGACCGCGACCCGGTGCCCTAATTGGACACCCGTACAAACCTGTTAAACATAATCAGACTGATACCAAGGACAATGTAAAAATCTTGTAAAAGTAAGCTGCTGACTCATAACGCTATATATCAAAATGAACCTGTCTCCTGATGAGTCACAACTAGTCAATCATACCAAAATAGACACGCCGAAAAGGCTGTCACTATACATGGAAATGTCCAAAATGAACCACAACCCACACGTGTCTACCGCACATGTCTACAGACCTCTAAGAGTATGAGAATGAAATATGACGGGACAGGGCCCCGCCGTACCCCTAAATAGCACGAATATGCATAAGTCTATATCATAAGATCCATACCAAAATGGCTAGGCTCCGGAACAATGGAGCTCTCCAAATAGCTGAGTAGAATCCTAGATTGGAGGACCACCAAATTGAGTATCTGTACATGCGGGCATGAAACGCAGCCCCCCCCCCCCCCAAAGAAATGAGGTCAGTACGAAATAATATACTGAATATATAAAATATGAAGTACTGTAAAGAACATCATAACTGGCCAAAAGATAACATGAGACAAGTATAATAATTAAGATATCAAAGCACCTGTGCCTTATGAAATGAGAGCCAAAACATGTCCATATAAAATAAGTCATATCCGTGGATGCCTGTCCACATAAATCATACCTGGCCCTCTAGTGAAGGTCTTGGTGAACATATAATGTGTACACATAGTCATGTCCATGGATGCCTGTCCACATATATCATATCCGCGGATGCCTGTCTGTATATCTCATATCCGTGGATGCCTGTCCACATATAAATCATCATATATATACATACCGGGCCCTCTAGTGAGGGACACGGTGAACAATGCAAGGAACTACGCACGAACATTTCCGGCCCGGGACTCGGTGAAATGATATAAACACATTAGCACGGGTAGATTATCATGAGCAATCATATGCAATTTAAATCATTATCTGACTCTCAATAAAATAATTAGAATGAACTATCACTGTAAAATCAAAGGCAACTATCATATCAAGTATCACTAGGAATTATGATTCAATGGAATTACGTACGTCCGCCGTACGCTAGTAAATCATGCCAAAAAGAAAGAAGAAATAGTTTCACATACCTTATCTTCTATACCAACTCGATAATTAGAATTCGTCTCAATTAACACTTCAACCGATAACAGTAATAATATATCCATCAACTCTATGATTACTAGCATATAATATAGCGAATGATGACTCTCTTTTTATGTAGAAATTTGGACAGCACTTCCCCTGTTTATACTCACATTCGCAATTCACACACAAGGTCGACAACATCGATAATAAGACATAACTTAAGATAAAACCAAAACAGTCCCATATACTCCATATACGTCATCGTTATACATTCTTTCTCTTTACATTCATGTAATACAACAACCACACCAACCAAGGTGACTAACACACCTATTTCTCATGTTAATTCAGTCCCTTAAAATAATCCATTAAAACAGTCCATATTCTAGCAACAACGAGAGTTCAAGTCTTATAGTTTGCAACATAACACCTTTCTACACTTCAATTCTTTTAAGACATATATACACAATTACAACAATGTATATGCATGTTCATAACTAAATTTCCAGGATTCTAACTTCAACAAAACAACCCCTAAATTCGACACAACATGTCCATCGATTTCAGGGGTGTCTCGGCATACCCAACATAATACCACAACTCTTCTTATAATTCCTTAAATCCAATTTCATATTTCAACACTTTCATATAACCAATTACAATTTTAAATATCAACATTTCCTTCAATTTCAACATGCAATTAGTGACAACGATAACAACAACAACAATTAACCCAATGTACTTAAAAACAACCCCAAAATCGGTAACAACAATTCCATTCGGCTCAACAACATCAATAACAACCACATGCATTTTCTTACTTCCATTCTTTCTTAACACAAGTTCATCTCTTAACTACAACATCAATTAACTTTCAATTACTCTATAGGAAGAAGAATTCTTACCTTAACTTAAGCCAAAACAGTCCCTAAATCGGCTACTGCACCCACTGGTTCATTTTTGCACCATTTCTTCAACTTTTAATGACATGCATGTCTTCCTTATGAGCTTAAATCCATCTTACTTGCATGTTTTTCTTCCAAATATCTTATCTCCAAGACTTACAAATTCTGGGGCAGAATTCGGTCCAGCATTATCGAAACAATACTGGTTGGGGAGTTTAACAAGGCTTACAACTTAGTAGAGAACTTAATCTAGGAAAGAGAGTTATTTTAGTCTTCTCTTGGCTTATGAGAGATGGTGGAGAATCGAAAATTTTGTGGGAGAAGGGATATGTGTTGGCTTATGAGAGATGGTGGAGAATCGAAAATTCTGTGGGAGGGAGGAGAGTAGGGATAGGTGAAGATGTAATTTTAATTAAAGTGTAGAGAATAAGTTGACATGGGTATAAGTGAGCATGGGATGAATTTTTAATGAGTGTGTGCATGCCCACAGTTTTTGAGGCACAAGTCTCTATAGTTTGTCCATTTTTATCATACCCTCCACTAATATTAATCCCACAATTAATTAATCTCCCACATAGTCAATCTTATATAAAATATGAAAATTCAATGTCCAAATTTTATTATACACGATACTTTAGTCCATACCACACTTGTTGTATCCAAAATTTATTCTGGGACTACATCCTTTTGGTATACTAATTTTCGTATTAGGATATGTAATTATACTTTATTTTCAATACTCGAATCTTACTTTCTTAGTTACGTTATTAATCTATTGCCTTAAAATTACGAGGTGTAACAGACAGTTCTTACTGCTAACATGATTCTTAATAGAGTCCCTCACAAAGGCAAGGAGAAAACTCCATATGAACTATGGAATGGTAAGACACCCTTTTACAAATACTTAAGAGTATGGGGTTGTTTGGATAAGGTAAAGGTACCTAAACCAAAACAGGTCAAGATAGGACCTAATACTGTAGATTGTATATTCATTGGATATGCAAAGAACAGTAGGACTTATCGCTTTATGGTACATAAGTCAAATATACCAAATATCCACGGGAGTACAATACTAGAATCAAGGAATGATGTATTCTTTGAGACAATCTTTCCTAAAAAGGAAAATGAAGCCACTTTGCGCAAACGGAGTCATGATTCCCAAGATCCGATGATTCTGACCAAGTGGATACAGATGCGGATGAGAATCCAACTGATCCTAAGGTTGAACCTAGGCGAAGTAAAAGGGCCAGGAAAGAGAAATCTGTTGGGCCTGACTTTTTAGCTTATCTGGTTGATAATGAACCATGAATAATTGCAGAGGCATTTTCAACTCCAAAAGCACCATTTTTAACAGAAGCTATGAAAAGTGAGATAGAGTTCATCATGCAAAATCACACCTGGGTGTTGGTTGATTTCCTCCGGGAAATAAATCACTAGGTTGTAAGTGGGTACTTAAGCGAAAGTACAAAGCTGATGGATCTATAGACAAGTACAAGGTTTTGTTGGCAACTAAGGGATACCGACAAACCGAATGCCTTGAATACTTCGATACGTACTCCCCAGTATCTAGAATGACCTCTATAAGGGTATTCATTGCCATCGCAGCCCTGCGTAACCTTGAAATACATCAAATGGATGTTAAGACTGCCTTCCTAAATGGAGATTTGGAAGAGAAAATATACATGGAACAACCCAAGAGGTATGTAGTTCCAGGACAAGAGAAGAAAGTCTGTAGACTTGTCAAATCTCTGCATGGGCTGAAACAAGCTCCCAAACAATGGCATGAAAAATTTGATATTACACTACTGTCAAAGAGTTTCTCCATTAATGAATGTGATAAATGTGTTTACATGAAAGGAAACACTGACTCTTATGTCATGGTTTGCCTCTACATAGACGACATGTTGATCACAGGTATTAGTCAAACCTTGATCTTGGAAACAAAGAAAATGCTAAAACAATGTTTTGACATGAAGGACATGGGTATCGCATATGTCATTTTAGGAATTAAGATTTCTAAATCATCTGACGGACTAATGTTGTCTCAGTCTCATTACATAGAGAATGTCTTGAGAAAGTTTGAGATGTTTGACTATCCGCCACTGAAGTCACCAATGGATATGAATCAAAGCATTAATAAGAATCATGGTGCACCCATACTCCAGGAGCGATATGCACAGGTAATCGACAGTTGATGTATGTAACAAATTGTATCAGACCTGATATTGCTTATGCCATCAATAAATTGGCAAGGTTTACCCGTAATCCCGGACATGATCATTGGAAAGCGTTGAATAGAATACTACGGTATTTGAAATATACAATGTCATACGGATTACATTACTCGAGGTATCCAGTTGTACTAGAGGGGTACAGTGATGCAAATTGGATATACGATATAAGGAACACCAAGTCCACCATTGGGTATATTTTTACAATTAGTGGTGGAGTTGTGTCCTGGAAGTACTCCAAACAAACTTGCATCGCCCGATCCACTATGGAATCAGAGTTCATCGCTTTAGACAAAACAGGAGAAGAAACTGAGTGACTTCATGACTTCTTGGAGGATATCCCTTGTTGGGATAAACACGTACCTTCAGTAATGATCCACTGCGACAGTCAGTCGACATTAGGAAGGGCACGAAGTAGCATATACAACGGCAAGTCTCGACACATTCGTAGGAGACATAAGACCGTTAGGCAATTGATATCCACGTGTATCATCTCCATCGATTACATAAAATCAAAGGAGAATATAGCTGACTATTTGACAAAGGGATTACCCAAAGATCAGATGTTCTGCCTTTCTAGGGGAATAGGCTTAAAACCCAAGCAATAAGAGCCGATACGGTGGTAACCGAACCATACTGACTGGAGATCCCAGAAATTTGGTTCAATGGGAAAACTAAGTTGTAAAGGCTCAGTTGAGCTCTTCAAGAAAAGTAAGAGCACTTCAGATATTGATTCCTTATGGAAACACTAATCCAGAGCCTTCCCGCGATAGATATTAAAGTGCTACCTGCTTGGTGGGTACATGTTAAGTGTCAAAGTCTTAACATAACCCTTGAGAGTCGAGGTTAAGATGATGATACTTTTAATGATTCCTAACATTAGTGTGGTGGGGTACTGTAGGGCACCTTGTAGGAGATCACCTATTTAAGTGCGAGGACAGGTCGCCTCAATCGCACACACTTATGAATCCAAGTGTGTCCACGACCATAACAGACAAAACAATAAAGAAGAAATAAGAAATTGGATAGTTATTGTGTCTTTATCATTATCTTGGCATATACTAAACACTGCGGTTCAAGACATCACGTTCACCGCGCAGTAAATATGTCCGATGGTATTCTACTATGGAAGGTTCAAGGCCGTAGGCTACCTATCCTGATGCAATATATTTTCTTTGATAGATTGCTAATGGTTGGCATCCCGCGTGCACCAACACCTCTTTCAAGAGGGGATTGTTGAAAATTTACCTAGTGGAATTGAGTTTATCCCGTCCTTAATGACTTGAACACATGGGGTCCCGCATGTCGGAAATGCTATTTCCACACACATGCATACGTCGTACAACGTCGCTAAATATAGTGAAAGAGATGTTGATACACATGTTAAGTGTTCTTAAGTTATGTAAGGATGGACGATTAATTGGCCAAATTGATGAGTCTCCCACGACGGTATGTGAAAAGAAGAAATGTGCAAATAGCGGAAATTTTGGAAGAGTCGCGGCATCGTGGGAGGGCCCGCGACACCGAGCCACGACGGGCCAGCGCTGCGGCTCTACCTGGCCACGGTGCCTCCGGCAGGGGCCGCAGCGCTTGTCGTCCAGTAGCTTGAAGTTTTGGTTCTTCCTATTTGGCGCCGCGGCTCTACGCGTACAGTGAACAGGAAAAACTCTGGAATCTTCTGATTCATGAACTCTTTTGAAAGGCCATGGATTAACCAACTCTTGGCATGATCAATGTAACTTTTGAAGAGTTCTATGCAACCCCATTTAGTACATTCACATGGCATGTGAATGACCATTTTTGCACCTACAAATAGAGTCTCAAATTTCAGATTTAATATATCAACTTAAGATCCAAAATCTGAAAACACTTGAGAGTATCTCCTTCTTCTTCTAGCAATCTTGAGTTCTTAATTCTTCTAGATATTCACAAGTACTTGGCTTGCACTTGTGAAAGTTGTTGTTTTATCTTGGGAGGCTATTACCCGCTATCCGTAAGCCAATATATACGGGGGTAATTTTGCCTTAAAGAGAGAGTGTCATCACTCGATTCAGCAAACGTTGCTAACCTCTTTGTCCACCCTTTCAATTCTTCCATCCCTGTTCACACACAAATTCCAACAATTTATGTGTCATCCTCAATAATGTTAAAGGGTAAAATGGAGAAAAAATAATTAATTATGTCTTGAACTTGGACAAATAATTTGAGACAACTAAGTTTAGTAATCACGATAAATAATTTGAGACAGAGGGAGTATTAACTTGCCAAATTATTTATTACTAAGAACTATTTTACTAAAATGATAAGGATAATCAGTAAAATAATTCCGTTACAATAAGTGACATGATATGTGAAGCTGTTTTTTAATATATATATATATATATATATATATATATATATATATATATATATATATATATATATTGAAAGTATATTTATGTCCTAGAGACAATCTGTATTAGGATAAATGTACTTTATACACATTCATATTATTATTAATGGAGATTAATATTTTGACATTTGTAATTATTGAATTATTAATTGATTGTTTGTAATATTCTATAATATGCATCCCTAGATATTACATTGTTATTAATAATGTGAGATATTAATATTATAACGTAACTCTTAAAATATCCTCAACTAAGGATCATCGAGAGTGGATATCGATGATATGTGATAAGTCGACATGTGGCCTGCATCACATCCTTAGAGGATGTAGTATGTCTCACCTGCTACGAGTAATGAATACTCGTGATGGACACATGAATACGTTGGAAGTATTGGTATTCCCTGCTAATATATTATTTGTTATACAATGTGTAAAGTATGACAGCGTGTGGGAGATAGAAGTCCTTAGACTTGAGGTCGATACACACCTTGTATACATAGTAATATACTTTGATCATGTCCTAAGCTCAAATACCTTATAGGTTGAGATACAACTTGTATTGGGTACATTACGGTATGGAGTAAAAGTGGTAGTTGAGCCAAGATTAGGATTCATTCCTCGAATGTATATTCGAGAGAACACTCAGATTCTCATATATATGATATTAGGTTGACTAAGTCGTTGGCCAACACAATAGACATATCTAGGATATGGTCTTGTTGCCAACCAATATAGATGAGATATAATGATCAAACCATTTGGATAGACACTTGACAAATTCTAAGTTTGATCGAGTGTGTCGTGAATGAAAGAATTTTATCTTCCCACATAGAGGTTCACTTTACCAGATTTGTGTAAATATACTTCACATATTGAGTTCGTCTTCCGGCGCCATCTAGGCGTTCCGTGTAGACCCTAATATGATTAGTGTCGATATGTGAAGGTCTGCAGGATAACACTAAGCCAATTGTTCCTTCGATCTAAGGAAGTAATGAGAGAATATAAATGTTTGATTTATAATCGAGATATTTGAATGAATAATGATTATTTAATTAAGTCAAAATTGAATTTCAGATTTAATTAAAATGAAAACGAGACGAAGTCACGTCAAGCCGCAACGCTCGAACATGCGGTCGCGCGCCTCCTATTCGAGCCATAGTACGACGAGACAAATGGTCACCGACCGACCCAATGCACCTCGTATTTTGGGCCTGGCCCACGGAAAACCCTAGCTGCGTTTTAGACCTAAAACACAACTATAAATAGAGTACTTCTATTTATTATTCTATACACTTGATTCATATATCATTCTAAGTCTTAGAGACCTAGAATTAAACTCTCTCTCGAACCTCTGCCGAATTTTCTAGCTGTTTGAAGGAGGTATACATCGGAGTTCTTGAAACTTGCAATCGAGGATTAATTGTGTGCGCACCTTCGGATATTATACTAAAAGACTCCAGATTTATCAAACCGTAAGTGTTTTATCGATGCGTTACGGTTATATATATATGTTGTGTGTTTTACATTTATATTATATTACTGCATAATCATCTTACAGTTCGTCGTTTGTTGGATTTGAAACATAAAATTGCAAATTTCGCTCCGTCAAAAACCCTATATATATATATGCAGTAATTCAAATTTTTTGTCTGCATTCGTTCAAATATTATCTTGTCATGTACTTATTCACGAGGTGACGGTGATGGGGTTTCTGTTTCTAAGTGACTACTCTTTTGGCAGCCAAGGATTTGTATGCTAAAAAGGTATATACATTTTCTTTTTGGTAAAAATATATATATTTTTTCTCTTTCATATGCCCCAATTATTTTGATTTTTTTCTCGCAATTATTGCTTTTATTAATGGTTTCTTTTTTAAACAACTCAGAAAGTGAGTGTGCACTTATTTTTGTGTAGGAGAGCTATCAAACCAAGATTTGTTTTTCTAAGGGCCCGTTTGGATGTGTAATTTCTTTTATTTTCTTGGGCAATTCGCAGGAATGTCTCTATTTTGAGGTGATTTTTAATTTTTGTCCCTTAAATCGCTGGTCTTTAATTTTTGCCATTCGGTACACCAACTAATAAAAAAAGTGATCGAAAATATCCTGACATCGAAAAAAAAACCTAGGTTCGAATCCAAACAAAGTCAAAAAAATTAAAATAATTTTACAAGACAAGATTTCACAAATAATATGTCTATTCGGTCAAAATTACATTAAAACTACGCCTTAATAGTTAATACATAGTTCTATAGAAATTAAGTTATCCTACAGAACTATACCTTTTGTCGAAATTAAGACTATGTCTTGTCCGACTAGTTCTACCGATAGTTTATGTGCAACTTTGACCGAATATGCATAGTTTTTATGAAATATTGTCTTGCGAAATTATTTTAATTTTTTGACTCTGGTGGGGTTCGAACCCAAATTTTTTGATTTCGTAGACCAAAGAATAAAGGATATTTTGGCCCAGAAATTTTCATTACATAGGGCAAATCATACGGACTCACATCATCCGGCATCAAAAGATTATTGGCCTGACTCACATCAAGTAAGCACATTAAAGAAGTAAAATGCTCCTGCCCATTAAATTAAGAACTCTGATTAAAGCACAAAGGAATTCCAACGGTCCAATCATACTCCAATATTTTTATTTAATAGCTACTTACAGCTTACTAGTCACCAAACTACTTTTTAGAGACATCAAAACAAGATGAAGTTTTGGTGACGTTGCAAATGTTGAGTAGACAAAGTCATCAGTTATTACACGGAAAAAAATAATTGTGGTGTTAGCAATATGTATCAAGTTGCCATCACAGTTTGATGCATAATTGCCTAACTGGAAATTGTTCCTGCGGCAGAGATAAGATTTTCTTGTTTGGCGCATATTGTTCGTCGGCTTCTTACTTAAGGCACATGCATGTTCTCCGTCACATAATCATTTAGGGTCATTTGGTTGACGGCTAGAGTTATGCAAGTATTAATAATGTATGAACTAATTATATAGGAATTAGTTATGCAAGATTTAATTATACAAGGTTTAGTTATTCATTGAAAGATTACCGATATACACGGTAAAATCGTGTATATGTCTTGTGTATATTTTGCATATTCCTTATCATAATTAGTAGAGTTCTTGTACATGTACAATTATGGTAGTAGTCTTGTATTAAAAAAAGTTAGTAGTCTTGTATTAGGAAAATGTAGATTTAATTTTCATAATTAAAGATTGTATATCATGTGTGTGTATATATATACTTTTTCATTAGTGAAAATAAACGGAGGATTATTCTTTCATGGTATCAACAATCTAGGGCAAACTTTTACTTCTCCAAAAATTCTCACCTTCCGCTGCCCTACTCGTCGGTCGTCGGCCGTGACCCCCTCCCTTTAATTTTCCCCCTCCAAATCCCTAATTCTCCTCTTGTTCTTTCACCATGTCTACCACAAAGAACACCTTTCATCCTTCCCTTGCAGTCTCCAACATCAAGAACAACATCCCTATTGTTCTTGAGATGGAAAACGACCAATACGCGACGTGGGCATAACTATTAAAAATTCACGCACGGTCTAATCGAGTCCTTCATCACATCGTCCCCCAGGAAAAAGGCAAGGAGAAGGTGCCTACCACCGATGATGAAATAGATTTGTGGGCAACTCTTGATGCTACGTTACTCCACCATCTCTACGTACTTCTTGCAGACTATTATTGAACCCGACGCCACGACAATGGAAGCTTGGAATAGGTTGCGTGTTATATTCTAGGATAACAAAAATTTCCATGCCATAACCCTTGAGCAGGAATTCTCCCATATCAACATGGAGGATTTTCCGAATGCCTCATCCTATTGTCAAAGGCTCAAGAAGTTGTAGAATCAACTAAAGAACGTTGGCGCGCCCGTCACGAATGATCGTCTTGTTCTTTGAATGGTTGCAGGCCTATCCGAGGCTAAATGGCGTTGGAACTCTTTTTCGTCAAAGCAATCATCTCCCGCCATTCTACCTAGCACGTTCCATGCTCACCTTAGAAGAAGCCAAGTGGGCTAAAAGGAGGCAACCTAAGACAATTCCGCCATGATGGTAGCCATATCCCGCAACACCGATGACCCTCACTCCTTCTCAAAAAATTCTAGCCGAAACCGTAACAATGATTGCGGTAAAAAGGGCCACAATATGAAAAATAGTGAGAAAAACTGCGGCGGTGACCGCGACAGTGGTGGTGGTGGCGGCAACCGCGGTGGTGGCGGAGAATGTGGTGGCAGTGGCTAGCCGGCTGGTCCTCAACCTCACTGGCCAGTGCATAGTGGTCGTGGGGCTGGCCCAGTGGGCCTTGGCCGCAGGCTGTCCTATTTGGGCTCCGGCCTTAGCAAGCATTCGCTGCTGCAGGCCCAGCGACGGTTTCGACTCCCATGGATATCGCGACAGCGATGCATACACTTGGATTAAATCCTCCAGATGCAAAATAGTACATGGACACGGGCCACTTCTCATATGACGTCCGCGCCAGGTAATCTCTCGTCTTATTTTAATTTGAGCAAAAATCGTGGCATAATTGTTGGTATTTGTAATTCAATTCCAATCGTGATTATGGTCACACAAATTTATCTCCCCCGAACCCATCTTTAGCCTTGAAAAATGTCCTTCATGTTCCTCAATTAAAAATTTGGTGTCTGTTAGAAAATTTACAACTGATAATTGGGTTTTTTTTGACTTTGACCCTTTTGAATTTTATGTGAAGGATTTCACGATGGGGATACCTCTAATGAGATGTAATAGTCGGGGAGAGCTTTATTCAATCACCACCACCACTTCCACTAATCAAGTCACACCGTTAACATTTGCAGCTTTAGCACATTCTTTGTGGCATGGGCGTTTGGGTCATCAGGGGGCGTCTGTTCTTTCCTCTCTTAAAAATAATAATTTTATTGAATGTAATAGTACGCGTAGTACTAATATTTTTCCTTCTTGTCCGCTTGGGAAACATGTTAAATTACCGTTTGTAGCCTCAAATTCTAGTACTTTGTTGTCATTTGATATTATTCATAGTGATTTTTGGACATCTCCCATTTTGAGCTCTTTGGGCCACTGTTATTATGTATTATTTTTTTATGATTATTCTAATTTTTTGTGGACCTTTACTTTATCTAAAAAGTCCCAAGTTTTTTCCACATTCCTAGCATTTAGAGCGTTTATCCGAACCCAATTTAACGGAAAATTAAAATCATTCAATCTGATAATGGAAGAGAATTTGATAATGGGCTATTTCGGGAATTTTGTAATGTTAATGACATATCTTTTAGGTTTTTTTGTCCTCATACATCCTCACAAAATGGCAAAGTAGAAAGAAAAATCTGTACTATTAATAATATTGTTCGGACTTTACTAGCTCATGCTTCATTACCACCTTCTTTTTTGGCATCATTCATTATAAATGACTACTTACCTCCTTAACATACTCCCTAACAAATGATTAGCATACCAATATCCACTAAAATATCTTTATCATAAGGATCTTTCGTATTCTCATCTTAGAGTGTTTATGTGTTTATTTTATCCTTTCTTCCCGTCTACTACAATTAACAAACTTCAAGCTCGTTCTACCGCTTGTGTGTTTTTGGGTTATCCGTCTAATCATCGTGGTTATAAATGTTTTGATTTATCCTCTAATAAAATTGTTACACCACGTAATTCCAGGACATGAATAAGAGAATAGACGCTAGAACACAAGACTTGAAAATTGGTACGAAAGGAAGAATTGTTTTTCCGAAGAAAAATCTTCCGAACGTCGGAAAGGAAAAATGTTCGTTGATGAGAATTAGATTCTCAAAATGCATTATTTGAGGAATATGGAACTTATTATCACGGTGGAAATTTATTTTTTACGGATTTGGTCACGTGGGGCCCACCCGAGAAATTTTACGTTTTGTTGGGCCCACGAGGGTTACGAAATTTTATGGACGAATGGGAGGGCGACATGTGTCACCTCCCCACATGGTCTTGGACGAAATTGACCAAGGATAAAATGGTCATTTGACCAAGTATGGATGACCAAGTCTTGCAAGCTAAGAGCTTGAGATAATTGACTAAGTCAAAGAACCACTTGGCTTGATCTCTTTCATCCCAACCTAACAAGTGTTATAATCTAGACCCTCCAATGTGTTATATAAGCACACTAGTAGCAAGACAAGTCTTCCAACACTTAGAAAATTTTGAGAAACTTTGAGCTAACTTAATGGAGCTCTCGGCTTTGTGCTATAATGGAGAAGAAAATTTTTAGTTTGTGGTTCATTATTCACAAGACTTTAACCCAAGGTTCCTAGGGGTATTGTAAGGATATCTCAATAGAAATATCTCGGAAAAACGACGTTTTTACGTTAGTCGCAAGGCGAAACCCTAAGGCGTTCTTCAACTTTGAAGATGGAACTTGAAGAGGAGTTTTTCATGAGCTTCTAAGGAGTGCTTGGAGCGGATTGGAACATAATAAGATGAGCTAAAAGTTGTTAAGGATCGACTTTTACGCTTGGACATTATTAAGGCTTATTGAGGTAAAATCTTCATCTTCTTAATGTAATTGAAGATTACATGTTATAGTAGTTAAGAAATGAGCATGTGGTATATATAATGAAGTTTGAAAATATTTGGATCATGTCGACGTGTTAAAAATAAAAAATGGACAAGTTAGCCATTAATGTTGAAATCAATTTGGTCGATAGTTAATCGTCGCATGTTAAGGAAGAAAGGATTTATTGTTGTTATAATTGTTATTATGTATATAACATGTTGGAATAAAAACTTAGATTGAAAAAGGAATTGAAAGGAAATTGATAACGTTGTGACAATGTAGCCGATTATGGCTTGGAATTATTGGATTGTTTTGTATTATTGTGGGGCAGAATTTTACGCGTCCTGTTAAGGCGTGTAATCCCCTTTGGTTAGCTGAATTGTTGTGCCTTAAATATGGCGTTTGGTTATTGAAATTCGGGCCTTGAAAAAGGTGGAAAAGTATGTAGAAACAAAGGAAGTGCTGCCCGATTTTCCGTAGAATTTGGTGACTTTACACTTAGAATATTCTACGTTTGAAGCTAGAGGTTAATAGATGTATTATGGCCATTATAGGTTGAAGTACTACGAGTAGCGTATTCTACTTGAAGGGTGGAAAATCTAGCAAGGTTATAGTACTTTGGAGCATTTTGCTACTTGTCGATAATCGTCGCGAGGTATGTGAACCTCTTCCTCCTTTTGGCATGATTCTATGTATGAAATATACATGTGGTATTATTTCATGATTTCTTCTACTCTTAGAAGTTAAGAGGTATGTATGTTGATTTACTCTATGTAAAAGCTACGTCTAAGAAATCCTAAGTTCTTACCAAGTCTTATGGGGGATGTTGGTAAGAGTCGCTAGGAATTATTTGGAGTCGAGTTGACTTTACTAAGTTACTGCACGAATGAGAATAAGTATCGAACAAGCCATTGCAGCGTTAATAAAAGAAAATGTATCAACAATCAATTAAATTAAAATGAGTAGAATTCTCCATCTGCATAGAAGCTAAGATAAGACAAAATTGTATTACATTTTCTAGATCATGGCTGCTTTAATAAGATCGTTATAAACAAGTATAACCTATTCACAACTCATAAAAGTATATGTTACTTAATTTAAAGAGTTTTATGTCATGAAGTTTTAAGATTATGAACCTTGATTTCTGAAAAGGTTAAGAGACTTTATTTTTCAAGTTATGAGACTTGATTCTTAAAGGAAAAACATGACTTGATTTAAGAAGTATGGTTTCTATGAATTATTTCAGAAGTTAAGAGGCTTGATTTCAAAAGAGAATGTAACTTGAGTTTTTAAAAGAAGAAGTTTATGGATTTAAAAAGAGAAGGAGCTTTATGATTCTTTTTAAGTATGTATGTACGTAGTACTTTTGGGTTTAATCTTTCCCTAATGTAAAAAGAAATAAAAGTGCATTAAGTTCTCTAAAGCGAAAGGTTGTTATAATAGCTTTATGGAAAGTTGTTATAACGACTAAAGAAGAAGTGAAAAGATGATTTAAAATGTTATGTAAAGATGACATTATCGCGTCCCAGGAATGGGCCGGGCAGTATACCTTTATGGGCAGACTATATGACATTATCGCGTCCCAGGAATGGGCCGGGCAGTATACCTTTATGGGCAGACTATATGGCATTATCGCTTCCCAGGAATGGGCCGGGAAGTATACCTTTATGGGCAGACTATATGACATTATCGCGTCCCAGGAATGGGCTGGGCAGTATACCTTTATGGGCAGACTATATGACATTATCGCGTCCCAGGAATGGGTCGGGCAGTATACCTTTATGGGCAGACTATATGACATTATCGCCCCCGTGAATGGGCCGGCAAGATACCTTATGGGCGTACTATATGACATTATCACGCCTCGTGAATGGGCCGCAAGATACCTTTATGGGCGCACTATATGACATTATCGCGCCCGTGAATGGGCCGCAAGATACCTTTATGGGCAGACTATATGACTTTATCGCGTCCCAGGATGGGCCGGGTAGTATACCTTCGTGGGAAGATTCTTATGAATTCGCCGTGTCCCGCAAATGGGCCGGATTACATTGTCACGTATGGATAATTAAATTGAACTCCAAAATGAGGCGTCCCTCCATAAAGGGCCGAATTATGTTATGCAAGATAAGTAAGTTATATGGTAATGAACATGATGATTTTTCCTAAGTATGTACGTAAGAAGTTGACTATAACTTTTATTGAAAAATGGGAAAGAATAATAAAGTGTGATTAAGTTCACGAGATTGTAATGACATGGTAGGATCTGGTATTTAGTTTTATATACTTGCCCCTGTCATTCTTTTGTACAGTTATGATTTGTTTACTGTACCTTATTTCCGTTCCATATTCGCACTGTTGTAATCGACTTCTGGGCTGCGTTCATGCCCGCAGGTATTTAGGTACACATGTTGGTGATCCTTGCTCTTAGGATCTCGGTTCAGTTTTGGGAAAAAACTCCATTTACTCCGGAGGCTTATCTTTTGGTACGGTTTCCCCTGAGGTTGTAGATTCATGTATATGCAGGGGTATGGCGGGGCCCTGTCCCGCCACAGTTGTTATGTTAAAACTCTTAGAGGTCTGTAGTCATATTTGTGGGTCAATTTGTAAAGGAAAGGAGGCAACTGCTTCGGTTATGTTTTTATATATCCAGGGAGGTAGCCTTACTCCTAACTCGTTGTTTTTATTTCATGATTTATTTTATAAGTTTCATGTATGTTCCGCTGATTATCTCTCGATGTATACCTATGGGTTCCTGTGTAGGCACTGGCCATGCCCGGTCGGGTCGTGACAAAAATCATAATTAGTCGCCATGTCATTTTTTATTAGACCCAATTTCTGTTAGCTAAATTGTGTAATTCAGTGTCTAATTATTATAATTTTTTCGATGATGGACTCTCACCGTATG
This sequence comes from Przewalskia tangutica, assembly GCA_029844215.1. NCBI lineage: Eukaryota > Viridiplantae > Streptophyta > Magnoliopsida > Solanales > Solanaceae > Przewalskia > Przewalskia tangutica. Next base: position 87,909,452 of record CM056734.1, read on the forward strand.
TGGTCCACCATTTAGTCCGATCCCCGCCGATCCGACCAATGATCATTCTCGCCCAATCTCTCGCCAAAGAAGTCGCTCACAACCCAATTGTCCAAAATCCAGTTTCTGTTTTTCGGCCAGTAGGCCCATATAATATTCTTCCCGATCCAGCTTCTCCGACTAGCAAACCCACTTCTTGCTGGCCCAAGTCATTCCCTTCCCGGTCCAGTCTCTCGGCCAGCAGGCCCACTGCCTACTGTCCCAATTTTTCACCACACCAATCCTTCGCCCAAAGCCCCACTACTCACGGCCATCCGAGATAACCCGACACCATTCTAAGTCGAGTACACTTCTATTCCAAATCAAGGGCCCGTTACTCATAGCCAACGAGGTATTTTTAAACCAAAACAATATTTTAATCTCAAATCTAATGTCACTAAATCACCCTACCACGTAACCCAGTATCTGCCCTTCATGAGAATTGGAAAGTAGCGATGTATGATGAATATAATGCTCTTATTGAAAATAAGTCGTGGGAGTTGGTGCCCCGTCCGCCTAGTGTCAATGTTATTCGTTCTATGTAGATTTTTACCTATAAGGAAAAATTTGATGATTGATTGAGAGGCATAAGACTCGTCTTGTAGGTGATGGAAAAACTCAACAGGTTGGAGTAGATTGTGGAGACACATTTAGTTCGACGGTCCAACCGGCAACCATCCACACTGTTCTCAGTCTGGCTCTCTCGAAAGCATGACCCATTCATCAGTTGGGTGTGAAAAATGCTTTCTTTCACGGTGATCTTAAGGAGATAGTATACATGCATCAAACCTTGGGTTTCAGGGACCCCGATCATCCTAACCATGTATATTTGCTGAAAAAAATCCGTGTGTGGGCTTAAACAAGCCCCTCAAACTTGGTATAAAAGGTTTGCAGATTATGTGTCTACTATTGGGTTTTTTCACAGCAGGTCTGATAATTCTCTATTCATCTATCATCGTGGTACTTCTCTAGCATACATTCTGTTATATGTGGATGAAATTATATTGAATACCTTTTCTGATAAACTACGCAAGTGTTACGTAGATTTTAGTACTATTTTAGAGTGTGTTTTAGGGAGTCTATTGTTTGTCTTTTAGTTGTTTTGTGCAGTATTACGCGTGTTGTTTTGTGTTTTTAGGTTTTAAGCGATTCAGAAAGGAATAAGGCAAATTCAAAGGAAATAGGCGGTTATTGAGAACAAAAATGCATATCTGGTCACAAGAAATAAGTCAAAGAAGCCCTGAGAAGCTCGAAAAGCAGTTTTAAAAAATTACATAGTCGACCCCTCGCAGTTAATGGTTGAAGTCCAAAAGACCCAAAACTACATAGTCGACCCCTCGCGGTCTATTGTTAGGCGATATTTCGACTGCTCACGCAAGCGTACGCATCGTTCACAAGTAATATAGTCTGTAAGACCGAATATCATCCACAGAGACTGGTTTCTAAGTACCGTTCATCTATTTTATGTTATCTATTTGGCAATCGATATTTGATTGGATTTTTTATTTAACTACTAGAATAATTGCAATATTTAAACTAATAAAGTTGTAATCAGTTATGAATGAATTAGGGCTTCTAAAATCCTCGACTATCCACTTTATTCAATGCTTAATGCAACTAGAATGATTCTTCTTCTTCGTTAAGATATCGATTAACTAGATTGTCTTATATTCTGGTTAGGACATATAATCACTCAACCCCAGTGCATAACCCTTCTATATTGCTATGATAGGATTTACCACATAGGAGGATTAAGAACAGTAACCTATAATGCTACACAAGTATTGGGGTACTTTCGTCCGCGATTTTAACCTATATCTAGTCAATTACAACATATCCAAATCTCACCTTTTAGAATTTTTATTCGAACTCATATAGGTTATGATAATTAGTGAACAATTAATTATCAAACATTCATACCAAATATTGACTAAATCTTAATCAAGTGAAGAAGAAATCAAACTACTGCATTAATTCATGAATAAAAGTTTCAAGCGATTCATAAGGAAATCCCTAATAGAGTGTTTAGCTCCTAGCCATAGTCACACTAAGAACTAACACAATATACATACATAAACTGAAATAAAAACGAAAGAAAGAAAATTACGTAGAACAAAGTCTCCAATTGTAGCTCCAAATCTGCCTTGTGTTGTGTTGTAGAATGACCAACCTCCTCATAACATCAATCCCTAGGGCTTAAATATCCTCTAATTTTCATGCCCTATGGACCAATCTGCCCTTATCCAATTTGCCTTCGGAACTGAAATTTTCCTTGTCGGCACCGCGGTTCCGAAACTCCTGCAACTTCTCAGCCCAATTGGCACCACGGTACTGCCTGATGGCACCTCGGTGCTGAAAGTTCTGTGCCTCCGCGGTAAATATGACACTGCGGTTCTGCATAGTGGCACCGCAGTGCTGCATTCTTTCGCTCTGAGTTGCCAACTTTTATCCTTTTCGCCTCGGGAGCACCTTTTCTGCCCATTTCTCGTTCCTTTTTACCATTTTGCCTTTTTGCACCGCTGTGACTCAAAAGAAGGAAAAACAAACCTACTACTATACTAAACACAACAAAAACGAGTAAAATACTAACTAAAAATGACTCAAAAGGCGTATACAAAATACGCCTAACAAACACCCCCAAACTTAACCTTTGCTCGCCCTCGAGCAAAGATCAAAACAAAAACAAAGATACAAAAATAAAAGACTCAAAGACTCAAATCAAGCAACTGCACAAAGACTTAGAAACACATGAACGTCAGTTGGGATAATATGCAGGAACATACATAGCATGAATTCAGCAATCTAGAGTTTCAAGTCAGATATTTCGCAAATTCATTTCAATCACAAGTAATAGAAGCATGAATATCTAACCTATGCATATCAATTTCATTTAGTTCTATGGGCCTGTGTACTTTCTATTCTCTACTAATTATAGACATACATACTAGAGATCCTCAGGACTTTCAGGGTTGTAATGTAGGCTTAGGCAGGGGTAGACAAAAGTAGGCATTTAAGCTCAATTTACGTACCATAAGCGTTTTTCTCATTCAATATTTTTGTCCTTCTTTTTGGTATTCTTTTCAGTTCATACCTATCTTTCCCCTTTTTCTCTTTTTGAGAGCATGAATCAATTCATATAGGCACCCCCAAACTTAAGCTTTTACATTTTTTTATTGGGGTGCATCACTTTTTCACTCTCTTTTTGTATTCCTTTTTCACTCTTTTTCATCCTAATTTTTCAATTACTGCTTATGGCACATGAGAGAATCATGGGGTGTCAAAGAAAGGCTCAACGGGGCTGACTAGGGATACATTTTATTATCAGGATAGGTAATGAATGGTAAGAAAAACTATTAAAGAAATGCATGAATCATCTCCATAACATGTACATCTTAACTATTTCGCCTCAAATAACAAGCAAACAGACTTCACAGACATTTTTCAGTTGACAATACATAGGCTAAGCATCAAATATTCCAAATACTCAAATTTTCATGAATTTTTGGCATATCTAACTTAAGTACACAGATTTTAGCTTCTCATTCCATTACATTATCCCACTTAGTTCACTAGGCGTTCCAAATAAGCACAACATGCATGAAAAAATGACTCATATAAAACACAAAAACAACAAAAGACTCAAAAATAGATACAAAAATAAAATAAAACTCCCCCCCAAACTACACATTGTCCCAAATGTGTAAAAGACTCAAAAATTTAAAATGGGAAGACTTACAGACATACAACGACTCAAAATGGTGGTGGTGGTGGCGGATACTACATTGTCCATTGGGTATCTGTGGGAGGAGATTTGACGATTTAGGGCCTTTTTTTTCCGGAAATCGCTATCGTCACCGCGATTCTGCATAGTGGCACCGCGGTGCCTAAATTCCTGCAACCCCTCTGAATAATTGGCACCGTGATCCTGCACAATGGCATCGCGATGCTCCCCCGATTCTGTGTTTTCCATTCTCTTCTTCGTGCTTAGTGTCCCATTCCTTCACCTGGCTTCACAACACAACAAAAATATACCAAACATGAGACTGTTCTAATTAAACTAAATTGCATAATTCAAAAATTGGGTTGCCTCCCAAGTAGCGATGTCTTGTAGTCGGACGCAGGTTACTCATTAAATCATTGAGGTATTTTAACCCCACAACCTATCCATTTCAAATTATCCTCCTCTTTCTCACTCTGTTTTTCTTTTTCAAAGGAGGGGGTTCAGTAAGACTTACCTGTTCGATGACTTTCATGGCATTCATTTTTGTTTCAACATTCCTGCTGACCTGTGGGTTCACCGCTGTTTGAATGATCTCCCTAGTTTTTGTCTGTGCTGGCTGAACTGTTGTGTTAGCTGTGCTGACTGCGAACACTTGTTGATGGCTTAGGATTCAATGGTGGAATTGAACACTTTGAACACCATCTCTTCCTCCTGAACCCTTAGTCTCAGCTCTCCCTTTTCTACATCAATCAGGGCTCTCCTATTTGCAAGGAATGATCCCAAAATGATGGGTATTTCATCATCTTCATTCATATCAAGAATGAGGAAGTCTTCTGGGAAGAAGAAATTTCCCACCTTGACCAACACATCTTCTATTATGCCTCTGGGGTGCACTACGGTTCGGTCGGCCAACTGTAAATTCACTGTGGTTGGTTTGGCTTCTCCCAAACCCAATCTCTTGAAGACAGACAGAGGCATGCGATTGATACTGGCCCCTAGATCACACAACGCCTTGTTGCATGTCACCTTACTAATAGTGCTGGGCAAGGTGAAGCTCCCTGGATCCTTCATCTTAGGAGGAAGTTTGTTTTGCAGGATGGCACTGCACTCCTCTGTCAAAGATACTGATCATAATCCGCTAGCCTTCTCTTTTTTCCAAGTATCTCCTTCATGAATTTAAAGTATGCTGGCATCTGTTCTAGTGCTTCAATGAAGGGGATATTTATGTGAAGCTTCTTAAACACCTCCAAAAACTTGGAGACCTGCTTGTCAATTGCCTTCTTTTGTAACCTCTGAGGGTAAGGGATTCTATCAACGTACTCCCTCAAAGGTGTTTGTGGAGCTATCTCAACTGTAGGGTGGTACCCAGTGTCCCCCTCATTCTCCATCTCATCTGCTTTCTCACACTCCTTCTCACTTACCTTTGCGGGCTGGGGAGCAACCTGGTCCAACTGCTTTTCACTCCTCAACAACACTGCTTGACACTATTCTCTAGGATTTACCTCTGTATTGCTTGGGAGAGTGCCCTGCGGCCTGTTGGCTGCCATGTTTGCCAGTTGTCCAACCTACGTTTTCAGGTTCCTGAGAGCGGACCTGGTTTCAACTATGAACTGATTATGCGAATTGGTGAGTGTCAGCAATACAACTCTCAGTTCATCATGCTTCTCATGTTGTATAGGTGGTATAAACTGCTGGGATGAAGTGGCCTGATTTTGCACCTGTTGGTTATGGTAACCACCTTGATATGGTTGCTGCTGAGGCTGATCGTTCCTCCACGAAAAGTTAGGGTGATCTCTCCACCCTGGGTTGTATGTGTTGGAATTATAAGGCCTCTGAAAGTTCCCAACCGCCTGTACCTTCTCCATTGGCACATTATTAGGGTCCACCATTGTGCATCTGTCAAAGGAATGCGGTCCACCACAAATCTCGTAATTCACTGGCATCTGGACTGCATTCACAGACATGGTGTTCTGCTACCGTTGCTTCGTCAGAAGGGCCACCTGTGCATTCAAGGCAGTGATGACAACTATTTCATGTATGCCCATAGTCTTCCTGCTATTCACTGACCTGTCATCCGCCCCTTGATGATTGTTGGCAGCCATGTCTTCTAGTAATTCATGTGCCTCATTGACACTTTTTCTCATAAACGCTCCACCTGCTGCAACATCAATGATGGTACGAGTATTACCACTCAATCCATTATAAAAAAATGTGGACCAACATCCACTTCTCTATGACATGATGTGGGCACTTCCTTTGCAAATCCTTGAATCGCTCTCATGCATCATAGAGTGACTCACCATCCACCTGGTAGTAATTGTTCAGCTCTCCCCTTAACTTTGCAGCCTGGAAGGAGATTGGGGGATTGTCACTTTGTAATTGGTACTTTAAATTGGGTACTATCAGTAGAAGAGTAAAATATTCAAAAAAAAAATATGTGAATAAACTACACTCCCCTGGTACATACATTGAAAAACAAGTTTGGGGGGATGTAGTTCAAAAAGAAAAGAAAAATTAGGTAAAGAAAAATTGGGAATTGCTTTTGGTTTGTAACGTAGATATCGAGTTTGGTTGGTGGGTTTGTATGATTATGGTAATTTTGAGCCTAAATAACATTTCATTTAACTATGCCTAAGCCTATCGTTATAACCTATAAAACTCCTACTGATTCTTGAACATGTGTTATCAATATTAGTGGAGAGTAACAAGTTAGCAAACCTATAGATTTTGGCCTGATAGATCGTTGGTGAGAATTCGTTGTGCATAAACTAATACTAAATACTTGTTTAAGTCAATAATCATGGTTGATTGATCATATGCGTTAATAACTCGAAGCAAATTTGAGAGATATCTGACTTGAAATTCTAGATAGCAAAATAGTGGCTAAAGGTTCCTGAAGATTATATTGTGTGTTGTTCATGATCTTCGAGGCATAATCTATTGTGGTTGACTTGATTCATTTTTAGAGTTGTATGTTATTCTTTTTAGGGTGTCTAGAGTTATTTACTCGAGGACGAGTACCGTTAAAGGTTGGGGGTGTTTGTTACGTAGATTTTAGTACTGTTTTAGAGTGTATTTTAATGAGTCTTTTATTTGTCTTTTAGTTGTTTTGTGCAGTATTATGCGTGTTGTTTGGTGTTTTCAGCTTTTAAGCGATTCAAAAAGGAGTAAGGCGAATTCAAAGGAAATAGACGGTTATTAAGGACAAAAATGCATATATGGTCACAAGAGATAAGTCAAATAAGCCCTGAGAAGCAGTTTAAACAAATTACATAGTCGACCCCTCATGGTTAATGGTTGAAGTTGAAAAGCCCCAAAACTACATAGTCGACCCCTCGCAGTCTACAAGGCTGATTGACAGAAGTTGCGCAGATTTAGAGTCGTGGCGCAACAAGAAAAGAGTTGCGCTGCCCTAATGGCAGAGAATTCAGAGTTGAATTAGCGCCGCGGTGCTCTAATAGCTGAGCCTCGGCGCCAACGACGTCCAGGTAGCAAAAACCCTAATTTTAACTAGGGTAAAAAGGTCCATTCTGGGGGTTTTCATTATATATGTCGGGGAGGCAAATTTAGAAGAATGTCTCATATTAGAGGTAAGAAACATGTGGCCAAAGAGCAATTAGAGACATCTATTGTTCAAGTTCTTTTCATTTTCTTTACTTTAATTCAGTTCATGTTGGATATTGAGTTAATTAGTTTTCTTAGCATGTCTATGAGGTAATTGCTTTTATTAGCGTTTTTCGTCGATTCACATGAAACTCTATTATGAATTAATACATTAACTAGACTTTCTTCTTCATCTGTTATGATCTATTCAACTTGTGGTTATTGAATGAGAATTAATTGTCCATTAGTTTTCATTACCTATATGCTTTTAAATCAAAATCTGAAAAGTGAGATTTGAACATGCTATAGTTGATTATACATAGGTTTAATTCTGAACGAGAGTATCATGATTGCCTGTGTAGCATTTTTGGTTATTGATCTTAATCCTCATATGTGATTGAATTTATCATAGAAATATAGAAAATTCTCACTTAGGTTGAGTTTTTATATATTCTAATCGGAATATAGAACATCCCAGTTAACATGTTATATTAATAAGAAGAAGAATCACTAGTATTACATTAACGAATGATGAAGTGGATACTTGATGAGATTGGAAAGCCTAATTGCCTTCCTTTCTGAATTAAACTCTGTATGTTTTCATTATTATTTTATACCTGAAAATTACTTTAGTTTGTTAATTCTTTAGTTTAGACATCAAAACTTATATTCGTTTCCCAAATAGAAACTAAAGATTAGTTAGTTGGTAATTGATGAATCAGTCTCTGTGGACGATACCCGGTCTTACTGAAATTATTACAAATTGTGATACGTACACTTGCGTAGCATCTTGAAATACCGCAACAACAAGTCTATCATGTCTCTTCTCAGTTTAGAATTTGATATGAAAGACTTGGGGGCCTTGAGTTTTTTTTTTGTATAGTTGTAACTCGTCATGCAGGTGGTCTATTTTTGTCCTAGAGAAAGTATGCTGCTGAGATTATTGAGCGGGCTGGCATGTCATCCTGTAAGTCCTATCCTACTCCAGTTGATACCAAACTGAAGTTGAGTACTAATTATAGTATGCCTTACGAGGATCCTTTCCACTATCAAAGTCTTGCAGGGGCTCTTCAGTATCTTACTTTCATGAGATCCGATATTACTTATGCAGTTCAACATGTGTGTTTATTTATACATGATCCGAGGGACGAGCACATACATGCTTTTAAACGCATTATGTGTTACATTCAGGGCACTCTTGATATGGTCTGCACTTATATCCATCTTCCGTATCTACTATCGTGTCTTATACATATGCTGATTGGGGTGAATGTTCAGATACCAGACGATCGATATCTGATTATTGTATGTTTCTTGGTGATAACTTGGTCTCTTGGTCGGCTAAATACCAAACTACTTTATGGCGATCCAGTGCGGAGGCCGAGTATCGAGGGGTGGCCAATGCGGTGTCTGAGCCTTGTTGGCTGCATAATCTCCTATTAGAGCTTTACTTTCATATTCAGAGAGCTACCTTGGTATACTGCAATAAAGTTAGTGCAATCTATCTCTCTGAGAATTCGGTCCAACATTAGTGCACTAAACATATCGAGATGGATATTCACTTTGTTCGTAAAAAGATAGCTCGTGGATAAATATGTGTCTTGCATGTCCCTTCACGGTACCAAATTACTGACATCTTTACTAAGGGTCTTCCCTTAGTTCTATTTGAAGATTTTAGGGACAACCTCAGCGTACAACAACCGCCCGCTATGACTGCCGGGGTATGAAAGACTACTGATATACAGAGTCAAACAAGGTGTATCTCTTGTGTATATTTTATATATTCCTTACAATAATTAGTAAAGTTCATGTACATGTACAATTATGATAGTAGTCTTATATTAGAAAAATCTAGTAGTCTTGTATTAGGAAAAGGTAGATTTAATTTTCATAATTAGAGATTTTATATCATGTATATATACCTTTTCATTAATGAAATAATCAGGGGATTACTCTCTTTCATTCATGTATTACTAATTCATGTACTAATTATTTCATCTTTTACTTTACATAAAATAATATATAAAGTGACTTGATGTTAGGCATATTTATACGCTTAACTGTAGTATTTTACCCATATTTTACCTTGTTTAGATGACGATTAACCTAAATATACCTAAATAATCATTAATCTTGTATTACAAACTAATATGTGTGTGTTTGTTGCAAGTAGGTAGTTTACGAGGAAAATATGGTGATTCGGACGAAAAATGGAGTTGGACGTGACATGGGTTAGCTGTGAAGAGGAACAACTGTGGAAAACTTTCAGGAAATCAGCTAAGTGCAATATGTACCATCGACATGCTGAGCTCAGTCCAAAGCAAGACACAGGCTATGACCCTCGCTCAGCAAGGTAGGAGGGTGAAAAGTGAAGTGAAAAAATTTGTCTAAGTACAAAAGGGACAACACCTTGCTGATTTCAAGCCAATGTGAGGTACAATTATGCCTTCAACCTCACTCAGCGAGGTAGGGTGGCCAAACTGCAAAGTTCCAGGATTTTTCTAAGTGTAAAAAAAAGACTACATATCTCGCTGAGCTTAGCTGAAAGCGAGTCCCTGTTGTGCTTTGGTGAAAGCTCAGCGAGCTACTTGGATTAAAATGCACTTGTGCCAATTTTTGGACCCGTTTTGGATGGGCCTTGGAGGGTTATTTCCCAACACTATAAAAAGACTATTTACATGATGTTTACACAATTTTGGACCGAGGGAGAGCTAGGAACCGCTGTGGAGGTTGAAGATTATTGGGTTCTACCGATTCTTCTCCTTACTACTAGTGTTTGCATTTTCTTTGGATGAATTATTATTTTTCCTCCATGTATATTTGGAGCTAAACTTCTCGTTCTAGGGTTGTGGTAAACCATGATTATTGATGATTATTTCTTAACGTAATTCGACTTGTTGATTTTGATTGTTTTTTTTAATTTTGTGCATAATTATTTGATTGTTTAGCAAACAGTTATGTTTTATCAACTATGTAATATACATACTTGGGGAAAATGTAGTTAGATTAGATAAGGGTTAAAAAGGGCATGGTCTGATTATCCCTACAATTGGCCTAGGATTTGTGGTTAGGATTGATACCTAAACACAGTGTTCAATTAAATACCGTGGATGAATTGCGTTCTTAACAGGTAAATTCCATAGGAATATATGCGGCGAACTATTCTGAATCGGCGAGTAGTTATTCGGGAGAACTACGAGATTAATAATCCGGTTAATTAGTAATTGTTGATAATTTGGATTAAGGAGAAATAGTTTGATAGCTCAATAGGATTGATGAATCAACTACAACCCTGGAACATTCATCTCATTGATAACATAAGAACACGCTCTTTCTTAGTTGAAGTTCATTATTTATTTTATTTTTAGATAGTTTATAATTAAAACCTTTGTATCTCATCTCTTGTTTGTTTTAAATTAGTCTTTGATTTAGTAAATAGTTAATCACAAGTCCCTGTGGGTTCAACATCCAATTTCTGAAATCACTATATTACTTGTACGACTGTGTATACTTGCATGTGCATTTAGGAGTAATATTATTGATAACTTATACTCCTTCTGTCTTATATGACACTTTTTTGTTCCGAGATTCAAATACGCATGAACTTTGAACAACATTTTAAGATGTATTTTTTTACCAAAATGATATGAGAAAAGTTGTAACTTATAATATTTTTTATGTAGTTTTCAAATTATATATATATAATTTTAATATTAAAATATGCATGAGTTAATCTAATGCAATTTATTTTTAAAGTTTCATCAAATTGACTCTTAAAAAGTAAAAAGTGCAACATTAATTGAGAAGGAGGGAGAACATGTTTTAGTTATGCGAGTTATAAACTAGTAACCCAATATCATGCTTGGTGTGCTGAATTTTATACAGTACAAATGTTATACCCCGTGGTTCGGGTCGGGACATGGTCGAGTCTCAGCGCGCTAAGGCGGGTGATTGTAGGCCGCGCGACGGTCGGCCGCGGCCGGAAGATCTGAGGGTCGAAGTTTCAGTAGCCGGAAGCGGAAGCGCCGGGAAGATCCGAGTCCGCAGAGTTGCGGCCATGCGCCGGAAGCGGCATGGCGCCGAGGCGGGAAATCTGGCGGAAAAACTTAGGAAAATCTGATCTTTTCTTTTAAAAGGGCATGGGTGGGGGACAAGTGTCCCCCCTCCCATCTGATTTTTGCATGCATTATATTGACCAAGTCTTAAAGACTTGGTCATCTTTCATCTCTCTCTTAGAAAAAGCTCCTCCTTCTCTCTTAATTATTTCAAGCTCCTCCTTCTCTCTAAAACTCCAAGAGACATTCTAGCCTTAGGAAAAATCAGAAAAATAAAAAGGCAAGAAGGAAGCTTGTGGCTAGCTTGTGAAGGTTGTTGTGGTGGTGTTCTTGGAATAGAAGCTAGCAAATTGTTGGATAAATTTGGCTAAAGCTCTAAGGTAATGATTCTTCCTCTATTATTAGTTGTTAGTGTTGCATGTTAAGAAGAAAGTACTTGTGGGAGTAAATAATGCTATTAGAGTCAATGCATGCAAGAAATGTGGTTTGGGTATGAAGGATTTGGCTAAAGAGATATTATGAGCATGTTGTAGCCTACCAACTACTTTAGAATTGTTAAGTGTAATATTATAACTTATGGGGCAGAATTTTACACACCCAAGATTAGGTGTGTAATCCCCTTTGTGTTGGTTTGGATGTTGGGCCTTAATGTGGCGTTTGAGTGTTGAAAATCGGCCTTTGAAAAAGGTGGCAAAGTGAGTAGAAACAAAGGAAATGCTGCCCAATTTTCCTTAAGAATTGGTAACTTGAATTTGGAATTTCTACATTGAAATTAGGGGTTAATAAACGTATTATGGTTATTATAGGTTGACATATTACTTGCGGTAGTTGGACTTAGCAAGTGGATTGACCGAAGAGGTATGTAGAGCTTTCCTATCTCTTGAGCATGAATAGTTGTATCTATGTAGTACGGGATACGTACAAGATTTGATAATCTACACTTGTTTTAAAGTATATGATACTTGTTTCATTTCAAAAGTATAAGTCCCTTGGATTGAGGGGAAAATGTATTTGACAAAGGGATAACGCTAATATAATCACTTTATGGGAAGTTGGTTATATTAGTTTTCTTGAAAGGTTCACAAAGAAAGGTTTACTCTAATTAAAACAAGTACGGGTAAAGGGTTTGAAACTAAGAAAGGTGAATTGATTTTTAGGCATTGGTTGCCTAAGGTTTTAAAGTAAATGAAGTCACTTGAATTAGAAGCCTATTATATTTCTAAAAAGGAAATGTGACTTGTCTTGAAAAGAAATCGTAACTTGATACTATGGTGATTAGTATCTTGAAATCTTTGTATAAAAAGAGTTTTTCTTAAAAAGTTAGAAGTACATGGTACTTGGGTTGAATTCTCGGATTTTCTATTAAAAGACATGTTAGTGCCTTAGGATACTAAAATGAGAGGATATATTAATAATGTTAATAAGAAGTTAGGGGATTTCTTAACTTGCTTATGTTATGATAAGCCGGTAGTGCTTATGTATGATATGATAGGCCGGTAGTGCTTATGTTGTGATATGATAGGCCGGTAGTGCTTATGTATGATATGATAGGCCGGTAGTGCTTATGTTATGTATGATAGCGGATGAGCTATGTTATATATTTGTATTACGGGTAAACCCGGGTTATTATCTATGTCATGGATTTGCTACCCATGACGCGAGTGCGGCTTGCACTCACGCGGATCCGACCACGTGATCCATGCGGGTGAAATAGTCCCATGCGAGTATGGCGATGGTACTCATGCGGGTCCACAGGATACATGCGGGTGAAATAGTCCCATGACGAGGCGGATGACCTCATGCGGGTCCACAGGACCCATGCGGGTGAAATAGTCCCAGGAGTAGGATTGCTTAATGATACTACAGGCGAGGTACCCTGTTTTGATCGTGAGCCTCCTATTTTTATGCTATAAGATTTATACTTGTTACTCTCATTGTTAGTAAGGCACAATGCAAGGAAATTGATTTCTATCTATGACTCCAGCTTATTTTTGACTTATGATATTAGTACAGTATTTTCCAGTTTTACATACTTGGTACGTTGTGTACTGACCCCCTTCCTCGGGGGCTGCGTTCATGCCGCAGGTAAGGGTAAGCAGGTGGTGGATCCTCATTCTTAGGATCTTTGCTCAGGTGTCAGAAGCTCCATTACTCCGGAGGTTTGACTTGATTTCTGACGCTTCTCCCGACATCAGAGGTTTTGTGTACATTCAGGTATGACGGGCCCCGTCCCGTCATGGTTGTTACAAACTCTTAGAGGCCTGTAGTCTGGTTATAAATTGGGTTATTAAGGATGTAACTGTTCAGTTCTGTTTTATTTATGTTACGGAAAGGTAGCCATTTTTGGGCTAGCCTACTTTGATCTTATATGGTTCGTGTTTGAGAGTTTATTTATTTCACCGGTTTTCTCCGGTTGTATCACGCGGTGCCCGGTAAGGCACCATCCACGATCCGAGGTCGGTCATGACAAAAGTGGTATCGTGAGCGATTAATCATCTGAAAGTGGTCTACAGCCGATCTAGTAGAGTCTTGATTATCGGTGTGTTGTGCACCACATCTATAATCAGGAGGCTACAGGATATTTAGGATTGGTTTCCATTTCTTTCACTCTAAGATCGTGCAATAGAGCTGTGTTATAGGTTGAATTTCCTCTGACGTAAACATTGTATGTATCAGTTATGCCTCCACGCAAGGCAACCGCGACCCAGAATGGCAAGGCAGCGGAGGGAACTACTAGTGAGACACCGAGGGTTACTGTGGCACAGCCCACCTTTATCGTGAGATAATGTTTGGGACGGCGAGTTCCACAAAGTCGCCAACCCCAAAGAGTCCGAGCAAAGACGGCCATCGAGACTACTGCACCGAGCCTCCAGCAGTGCACCGGAGCGTAAGATATGGCTACGCGAGATGGCCCGATTATCGCCGTGATAGTGGCTAGGCATGAGACGCATGCGAGGCGCGGCCCGCTATACCCGTAGTTCCTCCCGGATCGATAGCGTAAACTTCGGACTTCGAGCCGCACCGCCAGAGTTTTATGGGTCGAGGCTCGAGGATGATCCTCGCGAATTCATCCGACGCCAGCGATCACGAGGGTGATCAAGGCCCTGATACCGAGTCGATTGTATTGAGTTCAGATCGGCCGCGTGATACCGCAGCCGACCGGTTTGATTCGCGAGCTGTCCTGGGAGCATGCGCTCACCGTATGGGACGAGTTCTCGCGCATTTCTTGGTCATTTCTTGCCTCCGCAGATGAGGAGGGCACGCCGACAGATTTACATCGAGACAGAGCGGCGGACAACCGAGTACAACGTCGAGTTTGACTCATCGATCGATATGTACCCACTTTAGTAGCAGATATGGAGACAGAGTGCACCGCTACGCCACAGGCTCGATGACTATTTGGCGAGAGTTATGCGGAGTAGCTCTTCACCGCATGGACATTGCCGCACGCAGCCTATGCACTTGGTGCGAGGAACGTAGGGCCGATGGATTGACAGTGCATCGCCAGGCAGGCGGATGACAGCGTCCTCGTAGTTTTAGGGTAGACAACCCAAAGAAGCAGACCCGATTTGCACCACAAGGTCCAGAGCGCCTCCACCATCTTCGGACGTCTGAGTGTTCCGAGCGACAGGTTCCGTGGCTTCGGGTTTCAGAGGACCAGAGTTCCGCCAGATGAGGCCACCTATGCCTCGCGGTGGTCGATGTGGTGATTGTCATTATAGGTGTCGTGTTCCTCCAGGAGCTTGTTACTCTTATGGCCAGCAGGGCCATTTGAAGAGAGATTGTCCGACCAGAGGCGACGGAAATGCTATGGCTCACCACCGCCAGCTTGCCGGGTCTTCATCTTCGTGAGTCATGCGCCCGAGGCACGGTGTTCACGGGACAGCAGGCCGCGGCAGGAGTCGTGGCAGGGGTTCTAGTTCCAGCGGTCCTCAGAACCGCATCTATGCTATGTCCAGTCGTCAGGACCAGGAGGCGTCACTCGATGTCGTCACAGGTACATTATTGGTTTCTTGCTGTGATGTATATGCTTTGATAGATCCAGGTTCTACCTTGTCATATATATCTCCTCATATTGCTGGTAGAATAGGGATAGAGCCCGAGTCTATAGAATCTTTTGAGGTGGCTACGCCGGTAGGTGCTTCGGTAGCCGAGCGTATATAAGGCTTGTCCGGTGACCATAGATGGTCGCCGACTTCAGCCGACTTGATAGAGTTGGATATGACACTTCATGTGATTATGGTATGGATTGGCTAGCGTCTTGCTATGCCAATGTGGACCGTAGAGAGGTTAGTTCGGTTCCGCTTCTGGTGAGCCGGTGATCGAGTGGAAAGGGAATACTGCATCGCCGAGGGGTAGGTTTATTTCTTACCTCAAGGCTAGGAAGATGGTGCGAAAAGGGTATATTTACCATTTGGTTCGGGTGTTCGATACCGAGGCTGAGATACCGGACCTTCAGTCAGTTCCGGTTGTTAGAGAGTTTCCAGACGTATTCCCAGACGAGCTTCCGTATCCTCCTCGCAGAGATTGAGTTTTGCATTGATTTGGCACCAGACACTCGACCGATATCTATTCCGCCATACAGGATGGCACCTACCGAGTTGAAGGAATTGAAGGACCAACTGAAAGATATGCTGGAGAAAGGCTTTATCAGGCCAAGTGTTTCTCCCTGGAGAGCGCCAGTGTTATTTGTAAAGAAGAAAGATGGACGCCATGCATGTGTATTGATTACAGTGCAATTAACAAGGTAACTATCAAGAACAGATATCCCCTCCCTAGGATTGATGATTTGTTTGACCAGTTGCAGGGTGCGCGATGTTTTTCCAAGATAGACCTGCGATCTGGTTACCATCAGGTACGAATTAGAGAGGCGGATATCCCGAAGACTGCATTCAGGACCCGGTATGGGCATTATGAGTTCAGGGAGATGTCTTTCGGATTGACCAACGCTCCAGCGGTATTCATGGATTTGATGAATAGGGTGTTCAGGCCATTCTTGGATATGTTCGTTATAGTGTTCATTGATGATATCTTGGTGTATTCGCGCACGCATCAGAGCATACTGATCATTTGGCGACGGTATCGAGTCCTCGTGACCGGCAACAGATGCCAAGTTCTCAAACGCGAGTTTTGGTGGCTTCAGTGGCTTTAGGACATGTTATCGGGGCCATGGTATTCGTTGATACAATAAGATTGAGGCGATCAAGACTTGGCCTGCACCCACTACACCGGCGCAGTGCGCAGCCTTCGGGCCTCGAGTTATTATCGGAGGTTGTGGAGAAGTTTGCTTCCATGCCGCTTTGACTAGCCGACTGGCGCGCCTACATTTCGGTGGACGGATGCTTGTGAGAGAGTTTCCAGTTACTAAAGGAGAAATTGACGACGACCGCCCCTGGCCCTTACTCTTCCGCAGGGCTTAGATGGATATGTGGTTTATCATGACGTCGGTGTCGGACTTGGGTGCGTCGACGCAAAGACGGCAGAGTTATAGCTTACGTATCTCGACAGCTTAGGAAGCACGAGAAAAACTATCCCACATATGACTTAGAGTTGGCAGCAGTGATTCATGCCTTGAAGATCTGGAGACACTATTTGTATGGAGTTCATGTGGATATTTATACAGACCACAAGAGCCTCCAGTATATCTTCAGCCAGGGGGAGCTGAACTTGCGACAGAGACGGTGGTTGGAGCTGCTTAAGGATTATGATGTTGATATTCTATACCACCCAGTGAAGGCCAATGTAGTTGCAGATGCCCTTAGTCGCAGATCGATGGGTAGTCTATCCGGCATACCGGGAAAAAGGATATGGTCCGAGAGATTCGCCGCCTAGCAAGCCTCGGGTTCATTTGGTTGATTCCGATAGTGATGGAGTTCGGTTCGAGAGGTTGCCGAGTCTTCCATCGCCGAGGAGTGAAGAGGCGACAGATGAGGATCCTGGTATGATGCAGTATCGACGCCGCCTTCGCAGAGAAGAGTCTATTCGGCGCTGATGGGGTGCTAAGGTTTGAGGGCCGATTGTGTGTTCCCGATGTGACAGACTTCGCCAGATTTTGGGAGGCACACGGTGCTCGTTATTCTATTCACCCGGTCGACTAAGATGTACCGTGACCTCGTGTTTGTGTATTGGTGGGATGGCACGAAGAGGGACGCAGGTTTTGTTGCATGATGTCCTAATTGTCGCAGGTCAAGATTGAGCACCAAAAGCCCGTGGGCTATCGCAGCTATTGATATTCCGACTGGAAGTGGGAGGTGATAAATATGGATTTTATTACGGCTACCTACCACTCGGGAAAGCATGATTCCATTTGGGTGATTGTCGATAGTGGCAAAATCAGCCCATTTTCTTCCTGGCCGTAACGACGCGTTCACCGAGGACTATGCCAGATTATATATTAGAGAGATTGTGAGACCGCACGAGTCCCGGTGTCGATTATGTCGATAGAGAGCCCGGTTCTCGGATAACTTCGAGGTCTTTTCGTGGGGATTAGGGACACACGTGAGTCTCGATCGCATTTCACCCTCGCATCGACGGACAGCCGAGCGCACTATCCGCACACTCGAGGATATGCCGCGCGGGCTTGTGTTATTGATTTCGTGGGTAGTGGAGGATCATTTGCCTCTTGTGGAGTTTGCTTACAACAACGGCTACCATTCCAAAGATTCGATGGCGCCATGAGGCCTTATACGGGAGAAAGTGCAGGTCACCGATAGGCTGGGTCGAGGTGGGAGAAGTTCAGTTAGTCGGGCCAGACTTAGGTCAGCAGGCAGTGGATCAGGTGAAGATTATCCAGGAGCGATTGTTGGAAGCTCGTAGCGCGAAGTCGTATGCAGATCATCGGCGTCGACACTTGGAATTTGAGGTAGATGATTAGGTTTTTCTAGCGTATCGCCACGGCGGCGTGATGAGATTTGGAAAGAAGGGAAGCTTAGCCCAAGGTACATCGGGTCGTGACGATTGTCCGTAGGTAGCGTGGTTGCTATGAGTTAGATCTGCCGTCCGATTTGGAGGCGGTACATCCGATTTTCCATGTGTCCATGTTGCGGAAATGTATGGAGATCCATCTAGTGCACCCGTTCATGATGTCCATGTGATGAGGAGTTATCGTATGAGGAGAGTCCCATAGCGATACTCGATCGTCAGTTAGACGACTTCGGACAAAGGATGTGGCTTCCACAAGGTTTTGTGGCGAACGAGAACAGAAGAGATGACGCGGAAGCGGAGGAGGACATGATGAAGAAATATCCTCACTTATTCCCTACACCTCCGTGTAACCCACTTTCCCGCTTGTTAGTTTTGATTTAGCAATTGTGCTTAAGTATTGTTGTGGCCGCGTGGAGCGCCTTTATTTGTAAAAGAGTAGTTAAGGCGTCTACGCCAACTTGTGATTCAAGTAAGTTTAGAAGGAACATTCGACGAATGTTTCTAAGGGGAAATGTTATACCCGTGGTTCGCCCGACCGCGGTCGTGGTCTCAGCGCGCGCTGAGCAGTGGTCGCGCGCTGCAGTGGCCGCGCGCTGGCGCGTGATTGTAGGCCGCGACGCCGGTCGGGCCGCGCGAAGATCTCGGAGGTCGCTGAAGTTTCAGTACGCGCCGGGAAGCGGCGGCGCAAGATCCGAGGGTCCGCAGAGCTGCAGCGCGCCAAGGTGGCCAAGGCGGGAAATCTGCGAAAAACTTAGGAAAATCGATCTTTTCTTTTAAAGGGCATGGGTGGGGACAAGTGTCCCCCCATCTGATTTTTGCACGTTATATTGACCAAGTCTTAAAGACTTGGTCATCTTTCATCTCTCTCTTAGAAAAAGCTCCTCCTTCTCTCTTAATTATTTCAAGCTCCTCCTTCTCTCTAAAACTCCAAGAGACATTCTAGCCTTAGGAAAAATCTGAAAATAAAAGCGAAAGGAAGCTTTCATGGCTAGTGAAGGTCATGTGGTGGTGTTCTTGGAATGAAGCTAGCAAATTGTTGGATAAATTTGGCTAAAGCTCTAAGGTAATGATTCTTCCTCTATTATTAGTTGTTAGTGTTGCATGTTAAGAAGAAAGTACTTGTGGGAGTAAATAATGTTATTAGAGTCATTGCATGCAAGAAATGTGGTTTGGGTATGAAGGATTTGGCTAAAGAGATATTATGAGCATGTTGTAGCCTACCAACTACTTTAGAATTGTTAAGTGTAATATTATAACTTATGGGGCAGAATTTTACACACCCAAGATTAGGTGTGTAATCCCCTTTGTGTTGGTTTGGATGTTGGGCCTTAATGCCGCTGAGTGTTGAAAATCGGCCTTTGAAAAAGGTGGCAAAGTGAGTAGAAACAAAGGAAATGCTGCCCAATTTTCCTTAAGAATTGATAACTTGAATTTGAAATTTCTACATTGAAATTAGGGGTTAATAAACGTATTATGGTTATTATAGGTTGACATATTACTCATGTAGTTGGACTTAGCAAGTGGATTGACCAAGAGGTATATAGAGCTTTCCTATCTCTTGAGCATGAATAGTTGTATCTATGTAGTACGATACGCATAAGATTTGATAATCTACAATTGTTTTAAAGTATATGATACTTGTTTCATTTCAAAAGTATAAGTCCCTTGGATTGAGGGGAAAATGTATTTGACAAAGGGATAACGCTAATATAATCACTTTATGGGAAGTTGGTTATATTAGTTTTCTTGAAAGGTTCACAAAGAAAGGTTTACTCTAATTAAAACAAGTACGGGTAAAGGGTTTGAAACTAAGAAAGGTGAATTGATTTTTAGGCATTGGTTGCCTAAGGTTTTAAAGTAAATGAAGTCACTTGAATTAGAAGCCTATTATATTTCTAAAAAGGAAATGTGACTTGTCTTGAAAAGAAATCGTAACTTGATACTATGGTGATTAGTATCTTGAAATCTTTGTATAAAAAGAGTTTTTCTTAAAAGTTAAGTACGGTACTTGGGTTGAATTCTCGGATTTTCTATTAAAAGACATGTTAGTGCCTTAGGATACTAAAATGAGAGGATATATTAATAATGTTAATAAGAAGTTAGGGGATTTCTTAACTTGCTTATGTTATGATGTTCGGTAGTGCTTATGTATGATATGATAGGCCGGTAGTGCTTATGTTGTGATATGATAGGCCGGTAATGCTTATGTATGATATGATAGGCCGGTAGTGCTTATGTTATGTATGATAGTCGGATGATCTATGTTATATATTTGTATTATTACGGGGTAAACCCCGGGTTATTATCTATGCCATGGATTTGCTACCCATGATGCGAGTGCGACGCCAGACTCACGCGGATCCCACCACGTGATCCACGCGGGTGAAATAGTCCCACGCGAGTATGGCGATGGTACTCATGCGGTCCACAGGATCCATGCGGTGAAATAGTCCCACGCGGGTGAAATAGTCCCATGACGAGGCGGATGACCTCACGCGGGTCCACAGACCCACGGGTGAAATAGTCCCGCGAGTAGGATTGCTTAACGATACTACAAAGCGAGGTACCCTGTTTTGATCGTGAGCCTCCTATTTTTATGCTATAAGATTTATACTTGTTACTCATTGTTAGTAAGGCACAATGCAAGGAAATTGATTTCTATCTATGACTCACTTATTTTTGACTTATGATATTACTCTGATATTTTCCGCTTTACATACTGCACGTCAGGTATCGACCCTTCCTGGGGTTGCTTCATGCCGCAGGTAAGGGTAAGCAGGTGGTGGATCCTCATTCTTAGGATCTTTGCTCAGGTGTCAGAAGCTCCATTACTCCGGAGGTTTGACTTGATTTCGGTACGGTTCTCCCTGACATTGTAGGTTTTGTGTACATTCAGGGGTATGACGGGGCCCTGTCCCGTCATGGTTGTTACAAACTCTTAGAGGCCTGTAGTCTGGTTATAAATTGGGTTATTAAGGATGTAACTGTTCAGTTCTGTTTTATTTATGTTACGGAAAGGTTGCCATTTTTGGGCTAGCCTACTTTGATCTTATATGGTTCGTGTTTGAGAGTTTATTTATTTCCGCTGGTTTTCTCTGAAGTTGTATCACAAGGGTGCCCGGGGTAAGGCACCAGTCACGGATCTGAGGTCGGGTCGTGACAACAAATAAAATGCTACCCAATATAATATACTAGTTATGCTGATTTTGATACATGAATAATTTACTTCCTAACTAGCAACCAAACAACCCCTTAGTTTATTCTTCGTGTCCTATGGGTAGTTTGTTTTATTAAATATTGATATACCTTCTGAACGTCGGACAATTGGAAATTTGAGAAAAATATCAAGTTGGGCGCACATATATTTATTCTTATAAAGGCAAGTGTGAAAAATACATGTCAGAGAGGAGTTTAAAACAATTATTTTGTACAAGTTGAGACGTCTATTTAAAAGCTTGTGCATGTAGAACTGTTGGAAATTTTACTAATGAGGGATTGAGTTTATTCCGTCTTTAATAACTTAAACATATGAGCCCCGCATGTCAGAAATGTTATTTCTTTGCACACGTGTAATCTACTAAGTGAGTAGATGATGTTATTGCCAAGTATCATCAAATTTCGTTAAGAAATGAAAGAGATATTGGTACACAAAGTAAGGTATTTGAAACATGAAAAAATGGAATATTTTTGGCCAAAATGACAAATCTCCTCATTGGTGAAAGAAGGAGAGTTTATGATATATATAAACTTTAAGTTTGAGTAAAGGTTTGGGACCCCAAGGGGCAACCCATGTGTTTAGATGGGAGAGGACCTAGGCGAGCTTGGGTTCGGGGCTAAGCCCCATATGTGCGCCGCCATCGCTCGCCCATCCGGTCTGGTCCAGGCTCGGGCTGGGGTCACAGGTCCTGGGTCTTGGGTCGTGGGCAGTGGGCCGTAGGCTGTTGGGCTGTTGCTTTATTCTAAAACTTTCTTAAAATGTTACAAACGTTACCCATGTTAAAGACATAACAATTACAAGACGTAATCATTGGCCTTTTAATTTGTACGAACGTTGTAAACACCTGGTCAGTTGCCTCCCTTTCTGCTCCTATAATAGTTACACGACATAACTGGTTCTACTACTATTGCTCAAGAGAATGTTGTTATCCCTGGTCCTGCCAGTTTTCAAGGAGAACGCCCAGAAAAGTTTCTAGGTACCAATTTCAAGAGACGACAACAAAAAATGTTGTTCTATTTGACTACGTTAAACCTTCCATGTTTTCTGAAAAAAGATCCCCCTTCTGGTGGGAATGCGATTGACACTCATTCTAACTCAACGACTGGAGTGGGAGATGATATTCAGATCATAAATGCCCTGAAGCTAACATTGGATGCCTGTAATCATAGTGATTTCATGCGCAAAAACTGCATTCTGAATGGTATGTCAGATACACTCTGTACTGTGTATTGCACCGTGAAGACAGCAAATGAGTTATGGGAAAAATTTGAGAATAAGTACATCGCACATAATGCGGGTACTAAGAAATTCATCATTGGGAATTTGAAATTCCAAATGGTGGATGGTAAATCAGTGAGTTTCTAAATCTAAAAGTTTCAAATGATTATTATCATCTAGATTTGGAAGGAATGAAGCCAAACGAACAATTCCTGGTTGCGTCTTTGATTGAGAAACTGCCTCCCTCATGGAATGAGTTATATCAAACTGAAGACAAAGAAAATGGGGCTTGAAGATCTTATTGTTAAACTACAAATACAAGAAGACAATAAAGGGCTATATGTAAGCCAAAACAACCACTGGAGGCAAAGGTGAATATGGTTGATTCAAGGGAAAACGCCAACAAAAAGTGCAAGTACCACGGAGACGGCAAAATCCAAAAGATGGAGAAGTTCAAAGGAAACTACCATCAATGTGGAAAGCCAGGTCATATAATCAAAGACTACCGCAAACTAAAGCGAGAGCAGAAAGAGAAAGCCAAGAATAATGGCAAGGCCAAGGATAACGTCGCACAAGCCAAGGATGATCCTTCGAATCTTGACGACATGATTGGGGATTTCTTGGTTATAGTGCCGGAGGCTAATCTGGTGGAGAATACAAAGCAATGGTGGATATACACGGGTGCAACCCATCACATCTACTCAGACCAAAGTGCATTCTCCTCTTACTCCCCAATCTCGGGCAAAAAGTTGTTCATGGGCAACAACACTATCTCTGAAGTAAAAGGGGTTGGAAAGGTCATCCTAAAATTGACTTCAGGTAAAGAACTTACTGTGAAGGAAGTGATGCATGTCTCTTCCATCCGCAAAACTTGGTTTCAGGGCCGCTGTTGGTCCAGACTGGTTTTAGACTAGTTTTTTAGTCCAACAAGTTTGTAATAACTAAGAATGGTATATTTGTAGGAAGAGGATTCACGTGTGACAACCTCTTCAAAATGAATGCCTTGTCTGTAATCCGTTCATCTAATGAAATAATGTCTTCTACTTACTTACTTGAGTCTTCTAAATCTATGGCATCATAGATTAAGACACGTTAACTACAAATCCATTCGAAAGTTAGTAAAGTTGGAATTGTTTCCTTCCTTCGACATAAACTCTCAATATAAATGTGAGGTGTGAGTAGAGGCAAAATTAATAAAGTCATCTTTCCATTCAGTCGAAAGAAATACCGCTCCTCTAGAACTTATTTACACAGACATATGTGATTTAAAATTTGTACAAACTAGAGGGGGGAACAAGTACTTTGTGACTTTTATTGATGATAGTACAAGGTATTGTTACATTTACTTGTTGAAAATTAAAGATGAAGCCTTTGAAGAGTTTAAACGTTACAAAACAGAAGTTAAAAATCAACTAAACCTACAGATTAAGACAATTAATAGTGATAGAGAGGGAGAATACGTAGCACCATTTGAAAAATACTCTGCTCAATTTGGCATTATTCATCAAATGATGCTCCTTACTTGCCTCAGTCTAACGGTATTGCCGAGCGCAAAAACCACACGTTAAAGAAAATGATGAATACCTTACTCATCAATTCTGGTTCAACACAAAATATGTGGGAGAATCGATTCTTACCGCTAATACAATTATTAATAGAGTTCCACATAAGCGTAAGGATAAAACTCTATATGAATTATGGAAAGGAAACAAAACCACTTACAAATATTTGAAAGTGTGAGGTTACATGGCAAAGGTTGAAGTAACTAAACCAAAGCAGGTCAAAATTGGACCTAAGAATATAGATTGCATATTCATCGGATATGCAAATAATAGTAGTGATTATCGCTTCTTAGTGTATAAGTCAGAGATACCTGATATCCATGAAGGTACGATTATGGAATCAAAGAATGTTGAATTCTTTAAAGAGATCTTTCCTAGAAGGGGAAAAAAATAATTTCGCGCAAATGAAGATATGAACAAAATGCTCAAAGTCAACAAGACCCGAGAGTCTCTGATTATCCGAAACTAGACGTTCCAGATCTACAGGACTCAGAAGTCACTGACTATCTGCAACTTAATGTTCCAGACCTACAGAACGTAGGGGTTATAGAGGTTGAACCAAGACGGAGCAAAAATGTCAAAAAAGATAAAGACTATGGTCCAGACTTTCTAACCTATATGGTTAAAAATGAACCGAGGACAATCAAAGAAGAATTGTCAACTCCAGAAGCACCGCTTTGAAAAGAAGATATAGAAAGCGAAATAGATTCCATCATGCAAAACCATACTTGGGAAATGGTTGATCTTCCTACGGGAAGCAAACCTTTGGGTTGTAAGTGGATACTCAAAAGAAAGTACAAAGCAGATAGAACTATTGACAAGTTTAAGGCCAGATTGGTAGTCAAAAGCTATAGTCAAAAGGAAGGCCTCAATTACTTCGACACATACTCACTTGTGACTAGATTAACGTCCATAAGGGTATTCATAGCCATAGTAGCTTTGCGTGACCTTGTGATAAACCAAATGGATGTTAAGACAGTCTTCCTAAATAGATATTTGGAAGAGGAAATTTACATGGAACAACCCGAGAGGTATGTGGTTCCAGGATAAGAAAAGAAAGTATGTCGACTTGTTAAGTCTCTACACGGACTCAAACAAGCTCCGAAACAATGGCATGAAAAGTTTGATAATACTTTATTAACAAAAGGTTTCTGTATAAATGAATGTGATAAATGTATCTATATCAAAGGGAACTCTGACTCATTTGTTATGATATGTCTTTACGTAGATGATATGCTCATCACCGCAAGTAGTCTACCATTAGTTCTAGAAACCAAGAAGATGTTGAAACAATGCTTTGACATGAAATATATGGGTATTGCTGATGTAATTTTAGGAATTAAGATTTCTAAGATATCTGACGGAATGGTCTTATCTCAATCTCATTACATTGAAGATATTTTGAGGAAATTTGATGTATTTGACAGTTCTCCTATGAAGTCACCAATGGATATGAATTATAGAATTGATAAAAATCGTGGTGCACCCGTATTCCATGAGCGATATGCACAGGTCATTGGCAGTTTACTATACATTACAAACTGTACCGACCAGACATTGCTTATCCAGTCAATAAGTAGGATAGGTTCACTCATAATCCAGGAATGATCAATGGAAGGCGCTAAATCGGATACTACGATATTTGAAATATTTGATGGCCTACGGATTACATTACTCAAGGTATCCAACCGTATTGGAAGGATATAGTGATGCAAATAATATATCGGACATAAAGAACATCAAATCCACCAGTGGGTATAGTTTTACAATTAGTGGTGGAGTTGTGTCTTGGAAATCCTCTAAGTAAATATGCATCGCTCGATCCACGATGGAATCAGAGTTTATCACTTTGTACAAAGCAAGAGAAGAAGCAGAGTGACTTCACGACTTCTTAAAGGACATCCCTTGTTGGGATAAACCCGTGCCTTCGGTGATGATTCACCGTGACAACCAATCAGCTTTAGGAAGATCATGAAATAATATGTACAATGACAAGTCTAGACATATTCGTTAGAGGCATAATACCATTAGTCAGTTGATCACTACGGGTGTCATTTCCATTGATTACGTCAAATCAAAAGATAACTTAGTGGATCCGCTAACTAAAAGTGTACCCAAAGATCAAATATTCTGTTTGTCTAGGGGAATGGGCTTAAAACCGATACAATAAGAATCTTTATGGTGGTAACCCAACCTTACTGTCTGGAGATCCCAGGAATTTGGTTCAATGGAAAAATTAAGTTATAGAGGTTCAGTTTAGCGCTTCACTTGAAGTAAGAGTACTTCGTATTATCATTCTTTAAAGAAAGATAACTCCAAAGTCATTCCCGCGATAGATACTAAGTGCTACCTGCAGGATGGGTAAATGATAAGTTTATGAAACTTTTAATGATTCCTAATGCTTGCGAGTGGGGCAGAGCAATATACCTTATAGGAGATCACCTATTTAAGTGTAAAGACAAGTCGCTTCAATTGTACGAACTTAAGAATCCAAGCGTTGTCCATGGCCACAACGAACAAAACAATAAGAAGAAGATGAATAAGGAGAGTTATTGTGTTGATATCATTGTCTTGGTTTATACTAAACACTGACGGTTCAAGACATCACGTTTACCGCGCAGTAAGTAAATATGATGGTAATCAACTAAGGAAGATTCAAAGCCGAAAACTACTTATCCTGATGCAATATCTTTCCGCTGAAAGATTTCCAAACTTTGGCACTCTGTGTGCACCAATTCTCTTTCAAGAGGGGATTGTTGGAAATTTTACTAATGAGGGATTGAGTTTATCCCGTCTTTAAAGACTTAAACTCATGGGCTCCGCATATCGAAAATGTCGTTTCTTCGCACATGTCTAATATACTAAGTGAGTAGATGATGTTAGTGCCAAGTATCATCAAATTTCATTAATAAATGAAAGATATATTGGTACACAAAGTAAGATGTTTGAAATATGAAAAAATAGAATGTTTTTGGCCAAAATGACAAATCTCCCTCATTGGTGAAAGAAGGAGAGTTTATGACATATATAAACTCTAAGTTTGAGTAAGGGTTTGGTACCCCAAGGGGTAATTCATGTGTTTTGAAGGGAGAGGACCTAGATGAGCTTAGGTTCGGGGCTAAGCCCCACACGCGTGTCGTCGCTGCCCGTCTGCCCGTCCGGTTCAGTCCGGGCTCGGTTCACGGGTCACAGGTCCCATGTCCCGGATCGTGGGACGTGGGATGTTGGGCAGTTGCTTTTTCCGAAACTTTCTTTTTGATCCCTGAAATGTTAAATATTTATAGTCTGGTCCCTAAAGGTTTCAGAACGTTACAACAGTTCTAATACCAACAGACGTAACTGCAGGTTGTTTAATTGCTTAAAACATTACAAACGTTACAAAGGTAATACAGACATAACAATTACAAGACGTAATTGTTGGCTTTTCAATTTGTACGAACATTGTAAACACCTGGTCAGTTGCTTTCCTTTCTGCTCCTATAAATTGAACATCTCTGTTCAATTGCAAAACAAGACACAACACAAAGAAAGACATAACAGAACGTAGAAATTCTCTCTGTTGGTCAGAACACAATTCAAACTAGTTTATCTTTCTGTTCTGTTCTTCGTCAAGAACATACACAGAAAACGAAAATACAGAAAGGAGACAGAAAACATTTTCCGCTCTCTTTCTTCAGCAATTTGTTCTTATTCATCTTCTTAGCTAGAATCAACAATATTTGATTTGTACTGTTGATTAGTTGTTGTTTTATCTTGGGAGACTATTGTCCGATACCGTAAAAGCATCTATACAGGGCAATTTTTGTCTTAAAGACAGAGAGTCATCTCTCGACTCAACATTACTTTGTTTAACATTTCGAATACTCTTTAACCCCGTTTCTTTACCTACAATCCAGTTTATACCAACAAGAACTGGGTCAATGTTAAAAAATCGTGCAAGCTGAATGCATTTCAAATTGAGTATTAGACCTTTTAATCTTTTTAAAACTTGGACTAGATAAATACAAGTCTTACTTTTTTTGTACATCATAAAAAGTCCCTTGAAAAAACATACAATTATCGTCCTAGCTGTCAATTATGTGATTTAGTATAAGATGCATAATGAAATTTAGTACTCCTACATATGATTACAGAAGTAATCCGCCACTCCGCTCTCTACTGACCTTTTAAAGTACTTCTAAATTTTGAAGAGATGTGTATTTGCTCATTCCTAGATTCGTACAGTACACCATTTTAACGTTTATCTTTTTTTTTTTTTTTTTGTGTGTGTGGAGAAAACAGCTTGCTGGATTTTTCATACATTTAGAATTTAATCATTAGTTAGTTAGTTACAAATGATTAGAAGATGTTGTATTTGCATTGCAGGTTGGCATTTTAAATTTAAATGATCTCCTTAAATTAGGTTTACCAAATAAACAATTTAATGTCAATGAAATCAAGAAAAAAAGCCTTCGCCTTCTTTTTTCAAAATGAAAAAGTAAACCACCTTAGTAAGCTAGCTTTGGTTGCTAAGCAAGCCGGGCACTACGCTAGGACGGACTCAACGTACAAGCGGGTGCTTCATTTAATTTATTCTATTTTTAGATCATCATATCGGATTTACTATTAGCAATTACCTAAATTTCATTTATTATGTTACTACTTATATTATTTATAATGAGGCCACAAACATCGTAATCAATCCAAATAATGTTAATTCTCTTATAATGTGAATAAATTGAGAGCGAAATAGTAAGAATAACAATGCAGGTAATTGACGTAAAATAATTGATAAAGTAAAAGAGAAGGATTCTTGTTGATTCTCATGACTCAGATGATGAAAAGCAGTGATGGACAATCATGTTTACATAGAATAATTGTAAGAGTCGTATGCAAGCAGGTGAAAATTGAATAGATACAATCATGGAGAAGTGGGGGATTTTATAGGATAGCTACGAGTAACTATTTTCTCTGTGATCTCAGTCTATTTCAGTTGTTACATGGCTAATTAAGATTATGGGAGTTAATAGGATTAAATGAGATCTCAGAGCCTGGCCGTTATCTGGATTATCCTCTGTCCGGACACTCTGAGCCTTCCAAACTGAAAGGGGATTATCGAACTTAAACTATGGAATAAATAAAATCAGCAAAGAAGAACAGAGGTAAACTTAAAGACAGTAAGTAATGTTCGCAAAAATGTTCTGTGACATGAACTGGAACATTAACAAAAACGCAGAACTAAAAACTGAGTTTAAGATGCAGCGGAAATAAATCAAGGACACCCAAGATTGTTTTTCATAAGTTATATAATTGTATATAACTTATAGTGGTCTCATGACCAAAAATTTATTGTATAAAAATTATACAATCTTACAAATCCCTTGAGAATGAATAGTAATCCGTAAAACAAAAAGGGATTAAAAAGAAGTTAAATCCTAACTTCTAAGCCTGAAAAATCTATCTAAAATAGAAGTGAAAAACACCCTATTATGATTGCTTGAATTGAAAGAACAAGTATAAATCTAAGAAAGCAATTCGCAATTTTGAACAAGTGTAATCACAAAAACAGGCTGCTCGATCCAGCTATGTTTGAGGCAATATTTGAGACGTCTCAGATCTGAATTTTGTTCTGCAAAAACTGGATGTTAAAACCTTGGAGTGAACCCTCTATTTATAGTGGAGAGTTCACCCGAGAGGCTCCTTGATTCTCGGTGGAGGTTGAGCAGAATAGGGTTGGTTGGAGCTGTTCTTCAGCCTTAAAACTCTCACCAGATTTGACTTTGTCTTCCTGAGAATGCTCCTTCCGCATGCACTCTCCTGGACTTGGTCTTGTTAAGTGTTATCGTGTTTCCCTTAGCTCCTAACCAAGCCAAACATTCACGTGATAAAATCTTCTCAGCTTCAGAATCTGCTCCGTGAAGATAGGCAAAACTTTTGCCAGAAATGTCCTCCCAGATGTCACGACATTTGGGATGACATTTTCCTGTTTTTACTTAACACCAAAAAGAGACATGTTACGGAAAATGTTAGGACACAGAACCTAACACTAACAATCTCCCCCTTTTTGCCTTTCTTCACAAAACTAAATAGTTTAATGATTTTATCACTGCAAATATCTCAACCTTCAACTGCAATGCTTATAAAGCACGATATATACACTATGTGCCAGTAAGTTACTCGAATCAGAGTATGATGCAAATGCGAGTATACATCTAAAAGATTAATGCACTGAAACCATCAATATACACATAAACAGTATAGAATAAATAGTAATATATAAACAGAATTAAAATGTCTCAAACTGTCAAGTCAAATAACTACAGTCCATAACTAAAAGTATTCAACAACTGCTACTTAGCAGCCTAAACACAGCAACACAACCTCAGAGCTATTTCATCTCCAGATGTCTTCTGGTTTCATCTCCCCCTGTATAAAGATCCCCTCTGGTTTGAGCATTCAACCGCCGCTTGCTCCCGACTGGATCGCCATCTCCCCCTTTTTGGGAAGAAAGCAAAAATAGGTAACGTTCCCTAGCTTCCACTGGCTACCTGCACTGGTCCACTCGCGATCCGGGCATTGAGCTTTGCAATCTCGCACCAGCCAGCTTGTCAAGGACGATCGTGAGATGTTACCGAGATGTGCAGGACATTTCGTAACACTAGCACTTCCACCGTATTCGCCCATGGAAGATCAATGACTCGCTTTTGCTCTTCGTGATCGTCGATTAACGACATATACTTCGAGTTCTTTCCAGCAGATCCCGCTAGGGCTTGGAATCCTCGAGGTTAGTACCTTAAAGATCAATGAGGAAAGGGAAGGATGATACCGTGTCCTTTCTCGCCATATTTACAACTGTTGAAAGATTGTTTTTCCTATATCAACACTAAAACCTTTTCCTATTTTGTATAGGAACAATGCTTGTTCAATTGTTACAATTGATTTGTTCAAAGAGCACAATCAATTGTGTATCATTAACTTGTGCAAAACAAAGCAAATAAGGCGGTGAGTTTGGAGGTTGGACACCTTGAAACCCATTTCTTCACAACTCCACCGTGAGGTATGAAATCACCTCATCCTCGCCATTTATCACTTCCTTTCGCTCTCTCATCATCATTCACTCTATTCAAACATTGGTTAATTGTAGTCGGTGTGAAGTCATAAAATTTGTTATAGAAACACTTTCCCAAAGTGTTTCGACTGGGTTTCTATTTTACTTGTTAGATTTGCATAAAATAACTTCACTACCTTGTCTACATAAGGACATTTGTTATTTACCGAGTCTAGTAGATTTCTTGAAGTGAAGAAATCCACCAGACCGTGGCTACTACAAGACGCAATGTCCAACACCTTCTCGGTTCGAATGACTCGACCGTTGAACCAAGACCAATGTTTTGAGTGATTGGCTGTTAAAAACTCGGAAGAGAAAGGGATTACCTCAGACGCAGATTCAGAGCTACTGCTTGTTAGACCTCGGACAATGGAATCTGAAGATGATTCAGAAGATGTCATAACATTTTCTGTGACATCTTGAGGAGTTGTTGATGATTTTGTTTCCAAGTATGACCGCATTTCTTGAAATAAAACTTATTCGGAGGGTGTCGCGGAATCTCATCTTCCTCACCGGATTCTCGCAGATTTGTGAAGGAAGGTGAAGCGGTGATTCCGGTTGGGATTCACCCGAAAGCGGTCTTTTCTCAATCGCCAGAATCGAGCTTGAAGAGGAGGAGTTCTTGACTTCTTCCTTTGGTGGAGGATTCACCATCGCCAAAGGCCTTCTCAAAGTTTCGGACCGACTGCGAGTGGGAAAAGTTGCTTGATTTGTCCTTCTGGTAGGACGGAAACATCCGGTTTCTAAGTTGATAGGATTATTTGTTTCCCCTGGATAGGCGATTTCTAGAGGTTCTTGGAAAGCACTTATCACCAAATCTGTGCACAATGGTGGACTTGTGCTCATTGGAGAGTGTTCTGGGACTGGTGGTGACATTTTTGGTGACATGGGTGAGACATCCATTGGAGAGAAAGGTGAAGAAGAGAAGGAGAAGTTAGGGTTTTCTGAGGTTACGGGAATGGGAGAAGTTTGTGAGGGAGATGTGTTGTGCGAGGGATTCATTGTGGGTAATGAGCTAAAATTTCGTTCCCGCCCTTTTTTTTTTTTTTTTTTGTTGTTGTTTCTTGGAGGAATTTTCTTTGGAAGTGAGAATTAGTATTTTAGTGAATGGGTATTTATACACTTGGCAAAAACTATCTACATAAGTGTTTAAGTTCTATACAAAGACTAGTTCCTAAGGTTTAGAGGTTGTTTCAAAATAGACATCAAAACCAAGAGAAATTTTTCAACAAAAACCAACTCAACATTAATCGACAAAAAATCTGGAAATCTGAGTGTTATCAGAAATGTTAGCACATTTTGTGTAACACGGGAGTCATTTTCTCATATGAACAAATAGCTGCAACTAAACAAGACACTTTATAGAGTTTTGTCTCTAAATTAGTGGAACAATGTATATTGAGTCCAAATAGATAAGATCTTGTGTCTATCATTATAAGTATGTTGATACTCCTATAGAATAGGAACGGTATCAATTTTGTGGGCTTTGCCCAACATTTTACAATTGCCGAGGAATTTAAGGCTTTGCCTTATTTTTTGATACTCCCTTTTTATGATTTTTATATCATCGCAGAATCAGTATCATTTTAAAAAGGTGTTCCTTTGAGAAGTCATGACCCGTTAGAAACACAAAACAACTTTAACATTTACCGAAAAGAAGCAGTTCCAGATTTTACACTGGATGAATGTTACCACAAATGTCAGGGACATTTCGGATAACACACCCCAGCAGTGTTGATTTTTATATTGAGCAGAGACCGAGAGATTTTTTCAAGTTTGAAAACCTCTCATGATCTAAAGCTTTTGTAAAAATATCACTAGTTGATGAGAAGTGTCAACATAATCGATTCTAACTAATGCTTTTTCAACCAAGTCTCGAAGAAAGTGATGTCTTATATCTATATGTTTTGTATGCAGAGTCAACCTGATTTTTAGAAATATTGATGGCACTCATATTATCACAAGACAAAACTAAGATATTTTTGAAACACCATAATCGTCTAACATGTGTCTTAGCCATATTAATTGAGAGCAACAACTCCCACGCTACATATTCGTGATTGAGAGTGAGACACAATTTTGTTTACGATCGCATCAGAAACTAAGTTATTGCCAAGGTAAAAACATCCTCCACTAGTACTTTTTCTATCTTCCACATCCCACTTCAATCCGAGTCACTATATCCTATTAGATTAGGATTAGTGTCTTTGGAATACCAAATTCCCAACTCACGTGTCGTGACATATCTTATGACACGTTTGACAAAGATTTAAGTGGGAAATTTTAGGGCATGCTTGGAATCGTGCACACACACAAACACTAAACATAAGATCCGGACGACTCGCGGTGATACAAAAGACTACCTATCATAGATCTGTATAAAGTTGGGTCAACATTCTCCCAACATCATCTTTGGATATAGTCAGGTTGATCCCATCTGAGTCTTCATATGTTTGGCATTCTCAATCCAAACTTTTGACCGTGTTCTCGCATATTTGCTTTGTGAAATGAAGATACCCTCCTCATTTTGTTACGACAAAGATTCACATCGTGTATTTCTGCATGATCTGCATTATCATAAAAACAATGTTAATGATTCTTGTACTGATTTGGTTCAAGATTGTACACTCGGTAAGCATGACTATTTTGAGAATAGCCTATGAAAATTCCCTTATCACTCTTAGAGTCAAACTTTGCTCGATTATCTCTATCATTTAGAACATAGCATACACACCCAAAAACATGAAAATAACGTAGATTTGGTTTCTTTCCATTCAAGATCTCATAGGTGTCATTTTTGTTCTGGTCTAAGATAGACTCTATTATAGATTTGTCTTGCAGTGTTTAGGGCTTCTGGCCAAAAACGTTTTGTAAGTTTTTTAGAACTTAGAATTACTATAGCCATTTCTTGTATGGTTCTATTCTTCCTCTCGCTACACCATTTTGTTGGGGTTTTGGGAGCGAGAAAATTCATGGAAAATACCTTTTTCTCACGAATGTAGAAAATTGATTATTTTCAAACTCCTTTCCATGATCGATCTTATCCAAAAATAGAGGAATGATATAGATTTCTAATTCTAGAGTACAATATTCTAAACATGTCAAACGTTTGAGACTTTTCTTTCAAAAGAATATCCAAGAGTATCTTGAAAAGTCATCTACAATCACAGCGAGTACCTCATGCCTCCTAAGCTATCTACCTCGATTGGACCCATAAGATCCATATGTAAAAGTTGAAAGCAATGAGACGCACGAGAAATGTCCATCAATCGAACAACTTTGTGAGGACACGGTTTGCTTACCTTTGAGACAATCAACACACCACGGTTTCACTCATAGGACTTAGTTTAGGAATGCCTTTACCGCCTCATAAGATATCAATTTTCTAAGGTTGCGATAATTGACATGTCCTAGTTTTTGATGCCACAATGTTGTGTCATCAGTCCTAACACTATTACATACCTTATGTTCTCCGACAAGATAACAATTATCACTTGTTCTTGTACCTGTCATTATGCATTTGTTAGTTTCATCAGTCACTGTACATGCAGGTTTATTGAATCTTACCTCTAAGTTGTCATCACACAGTTGGCTTATACTAATTAGGTTAGCCATCAGACCATCAACATGCAAGACATTATTCATCTTTGGAATTCCGTGACATTACGCCTCTTCCTATTATCTTACTCTTTTCACCTCCTCCATATGTAACATTTCCTCCATTTAGAGCTGTAGTTCTTAGATGCCTTTTGTTCTCGCTATACGTATGAACAGCCATCACAAAGTACCACGATCCGAAGATATTGGTCCCAGCGATGCATGGCTACATTACAACTTGTTTTCTTGATGGGAACCCAAACCTTTTTTGTTACCTTACGATTTTTGTAGATAGAGGAGTCCCTTAGAGTGATGTCTGAAGTTCTTGACAACATTCTGGAAGACCTTTTCTTTATGAGTTTTAGTAACTTAAAGCAAAAAGGTTTTAAATGTCCAGATTTATTATAATAATTGCACACATAGTTGCTACCCTTCTTACGGTTCATTTTCCCATTTTTAACAAACAAGTTGGAGCATAATGTATTGATAGGATTCTTGTAGCCCAAACCAGTACATAGAGGTTGACTAACACTAAGGATTTCATCTAATTTGGAGGTGCCTGTGTTAAGCTTTTTGAAGGTTGCTTGGCGGATCCAACTTTGCACTTATCTTTCCGAATTCAAGATCTTTTTTGGTAAGAGTCACTTCCAGTCGGGTAATGGTACTTATCAAATCTGCATTCTCACGAGTTAGAGTTTTCACCTTTGATTCAAGTTGATTAGATTCAATGATTAAGTCCTTGCAAAGGATTTGCAATTCCTTAATCATATCATCCTGTAGTCTTCGAGTCTCGGTTTAGAATCATTTTTGAAATTAAGCCATAAGCAATTGACATCTCAAGAATTTAAAAACTCATACACATTGTCATTGTCAGATTCTGCAGATGTTACAGCTGATGTTCCCGGAATTGTCATGACATTTAGTGTATCACAGTCAGCTAAACCTTCATCATCTGACAGAGAATGTTCAAAAACAGTGGCCAGCATTGCTTGTGACTCTATTTTTGTATTCTCTTCCCCTTCACCTTCATCATCACTTAGGGAAATCCATAGACTTTTGCCAACCTTTCTTAGAGTGTTTGCACACTCGTTGGCATAATGGCCCCATCCCGAGCAGGCGTGACATTGAATCTTTGTCGAGCCGCAGGATCGAACTGATTCGGTCGAATTTATTCTCCTAAGTTGATTGCCTTTTTGTGCGGTGGGAAAATTCTTGGTAATTCGTGGATTGAGTCCTTGGTTTTGGTGCTCTTTAGTCTTAGATTTATTTTTATCTTCGTTGAATCTTCTTAACATCGTATTGAACCTACGAGTAAGAAGAGCAACGTTAACACCATCCCCAATTTCTTCAAGTGTTTCATCCTCTTCATTGACTTCCGTCTCTAAGGATTTTGCTTGAAGGGCAACATCCTTGCCTTTGTATAAAGACCTTTGATTTTCCATGTTCATCTCATATGTTTTGAGAATGCTCATTAAAGTATGTAGGTCCATCAGTGCAAGTTGTGGCTTCTTCAATCGCACAAATCTTAATGTTGAACTTTTCGAAGAGATCGGCGGCTTTTTCAACAAGTTGATTGTTGGTCAATGGAGAACCAAGAACTTGACATTCATTAGAGATATCAATCAACTTTTCAAAATAGGTTTTAATATCCTCCGATTCCTCCATCCTTAAACGCTCATACTTACTCACGAGCACGCTAAGCTTCGTTCGTCGAACACTGAGCTACCTTCACAACGAGTTTGTAAAGTATCCCAAGATCTCGCAAGAGAGCAATTTTGGATGAGTTTGAACATATAAAGATCAACCCATCCGAAATAGCATTTAGTGCCTTTTCGTGAAGCTCGCACTATTAGTTTCTTCGAAAGTCCATTCGCCTCGAGCTTGACCAAAATGTCGCTCCTCGTCCAGGGGAAGCATAGAATAACGATGTATCCATTTGTAATAGATCTCCATGCTCTAACATCAATGGATTTGATGTGAGAACGTGGCGAATCTTCCAATAAGGATAGTTTGATCCATCTAAAATAGGAAGTCTACCAATATTTGGATTACCCGGATCCATAGTTAAGTAAAAGGACCTTAGCACTTATTATGTCAAGTGTCGGCTCTGATACCAATTGAAAGGGGATTATCGAACTTAAACTATGGAATAAATAAAATCAAGAAAAAGAATGAGGTAAACTTAAAGATAAGTAATGTTCCCAAAAATGTTCGTGACACGAATCGAACATTAACAAAAACGCAGAACTAAAAAGCGAGTTTAAGATGCAATGAAATAAATCAAGGACACCCAAGATTGTTTTTCATAAGTTATATAATTGTATATAACTTATAGTGGTCTCATGACCAAAAATTTATTGTATAAAAATTATACAATCTTACAAATCCCTTGAGAATGAATAGTAATCCGTAAAACAAAAAGGGATTAAAAAGAAGTTAAATCCTAACTTCTAAGCCTGAAAAATCTATCTAAAATAGAAGTGAAAAACACCCTATTACGATTGCTTGAATTGAAAGAACAAGTATAAATCTAAGAAAGCAATTCGCAATTTTGAACAAGTGTAATCACAAAACAGTTGCTCGATCCAAATTATGTTTGAGGCAATATTTGAGACGCCTCGGATCTGAATTTTGTTCGCAAAAACTGGATGTTAAAACCTGGAGTGAACCTCTATTTATAGTGGAGAGTTCACCCGGAGGCTCCTTGATTCTCGGTGGAGGTTGAGCGAATAGGGTTGGTTGAGCCGTTCTTCACCTTAAAACTCTCACCAGATTTGACTTTGTCTTCCTGAGAATGCTCCTTCCGTTATGCACTCTCCTTGGACTTGGTCTTGTTAAGTGTTATCGTGTTTCCCTTAGCTCCTAACCAAGCCAAACATTCACGTGATAAAATCTTCTCAGCTTCAGAATCTGCTCGTGAAGATAGGCAAAACTTTTGCCAGAAATGTCCTCCCAGATGTCACGACATTTGGGATGACATTTTCCTGTTTTTACTTAACACCAAAAAGAGACATGTTACGGAAAATATTAGAACACAGAACCTAACACTAACACAAACGGATCATTCGTAATCACATTACCCGCTGCTAATGAGGCATGTCCAGCTGGTAATTGATATTGGCCAACTCAACGGTTAACTGTGTTCCTCTCTATGCTGGCCACACATATGCTATTAAATAGTCTTTGTTTCCGATATATTTTTACCGAATATAGATAGTACCCTACTTTTCGGACAGATTTTAGGAATTGTCCGGAAAGTGGAAGCATTTAGACGGGAACATGGGTGTACCTATCATCGTGGATCCTCGGTGAGAATGTAGGTAAAGCTGTCATCATGGCCCTAAAACTTAAGTAGGCGTCGTCATTTTAAGTCTGTGTAAGTGGAACATGGTGTGTCGGAGTTGGAGGATCCTTTACTGTTTACCGAGATAATGATGGAGCGACACTTATAAATATGCCTTATGTTCCTCAATTCTTCTTCTCTGTTTCTTCAACATGTCAAATCCTTTAACAATTCCTTACCTTCTTCTTTTTCTTTACTCCTGGACAGTATAAATACGACTTAAACACATTTTTGATTGAGAATCCATTAGAGAAGGAAAAAGAGTAGGCTAAAGAGCATTTGGACCGAAGATTAATTGAGTTTCTCTTTATCTTTTTTTTTTTTTAGTTTATGTTATCAATGATTAGAGATTTGTATGTTGTGAATATGTGTGGGTAGCTTCCTTATTTCTAGGATAGCAATAATTCAAGAATGTCATAGTTGAAGTTTGATTTAATGTTTTGACTATCACCATATGTTGGTTTAATTAATTTATTATTAATCCTTGCTCTGATTATCTTTTGAGTAGCTAACATTGAGGGACTATCTATGAATTTGGGTCTTACTCATATGAGAAGACTTAGATTGCACATAGAATTGAATAGATCTTGTTTTTTAATTGGAATAAGCGGGGAACATATTTGCAATTAAGATGGAAATATACTTACTCACCTTACTTAATCAAATATAAGAGATGTAAATGTGTTCTTATTACTTGTGATGATCATAGGAATATTGGCATTACAATAGTTTGAATAGGTGAGGGTATATCAGGAAGAGCTGAGTAGTAATATCAATCTTGTGATCAACAAACTTGATTATCACATATTACTTTTGAAAGGGAGGTGCTATGGAACAATAAATGAGAAATAAACTAATTTGAATGCTAATTCAGTTTTCGAATGTCGGTGACAATGTCGTCCGACACCAGTGATAACACGAAAAACAGAAAACTTTGAAGAGTAATTGCAGCAGAAATTAAAGAACACATGTTTAAAATTTACATAGGTTCTATATATTATATAACATATGATGGTCAATGATCGAAAGTATTGTATATATTTATTAAATACAAAAAGTACAAATTCCTTTCTTTACAAATTTACAAGATAAAACATAAATGAATTAAACGTTGAAGTCGCAAATGACTTATGCCTGAAAAATCTACCTAAATAGACATAGACAACTTCTCATTACAATTGTTCAATGCAAAGCTAATCTAGAATCTAAACTGCAATTGTAATGTTTGACAGAATGTTGTCGACACGTTCTGACAACACTTGTGATCCAGTTTTCTGTTTTTGGTGGCCTCTCTATTTATAGCAGAGAGATTCCTTGAAAGACTCATCAATTGGTTGTGGTTGTTGAGGAAAAGATGGACAGCTTGTGGTAGATGATTAATTAGTGAAAATCTCAACAACTTTGACTTGTTCCTTACTCGACTTCTTCCCCAAGCTTTGACTCTTTCTCCCACGTTTTACACAACTCCAATTCACCATGCCTAAGTCATTTTTTACCTCATAGTAAAATATTACTCCTTAACGTTAAGTAAAGCAAAACTGTTATGAAAAATGTTGGTCCAAATGTTGTTACATTTGTCCCAACATTTTTATCATTCAAATCAGTACTTCAGAAGATATGTTGGGTCAAATGTCACAACACCAAACCCAACATTAATAATCTCCCCCTTTTTGCCTTTCTTCACAAAACACATTTCAAATTGTATAAATGACTTAGTGCATTATCACATATGTTGTCCTACACCTGTGAGTACAGACCTGCTTCCCCTTAACCTGTGATGGCATACAACCAAACTTGTGTATAGTAATGTATAACAAGTCATAGGATTAGAAAAATGATATCAACATATGTTATACCCCGTAGTTGCAGGGTATGTTTGTGAGGACGTACGTACGAGAGTACGGCAGAAATTTTGAAAAGAAAGAAAGATGTGAGTTTTCGACGGAAAAGTTTCCGGTTATTTGTGAAGAAAAAGGTTCGTTAATGGGAATTGGATTCCCAGATTTGGTATTTGGACTTCATAGATTATATTAGAATTTTGAGATTTTATTTTCGGAAATGGTCACGTGGGCCCACTGAGAAATTTACTGATTTTGTGGGCCCACTTTATTTTCGAGATTTTGGCCATTGTGTATATTTTTCAAAGACGTTTTATGAGGGCCAATAGGAGGTGACACGTGTCACCCCGCCAATGGCTTGGCCGGTTACCTTTGTGCACAACACCTTGCCAGAGTCGTTTTCGACGAAACGTTTTCAGAACTGCGAAGGAAAATTCCGGCTATGTCGTTTTGTATTTTTGCGGATTTTTCCGAGAGACGAAACATTTTGGACAACGGGAGGTGGCGTGTGTCACCTCACATTGAAGCAGTGGGCGCCCGTGAGCGAACGGTTCACGTTTTTGGCTTGATCTTTTTGGCTCACGCTTTGTGCCTATTGGTTCCTTGTTTTGTGCCTTGTTTTGGCCTTGTTTTGTGGCTTGTTTGGTGCAATGTTTTGTGGAGTAGGGTTAGGTGCACTTGGCTTGATCTCGCCTTACACTTGCCTCAACTTGGCTAAATCTCGCCGTTGGTTGCCTTTGGGTTTGCTATAAATACCCCTTAGTTGATGAACTTTCTTCATCCAAAATCATTTCAAGTCTTGAAATCTCTCCCTTTGTGAGTTGAAATTGTCCAAGCCCTCCCCTGTGGAGCTTGGGCAGGTCTTCCCCTCAGAGTGAGGCTTGGCCGTGGGTACCCCTAGCCTAGTTACTTCGTATAATACCGCTTGTTGTGGTATAGAAATACTCTCCTAGTATTGTTTTAATGCCCAAAATACCTTAGCCTTATACCTGAAGTATTCCAAAAGTTACCTCTATACGTAGAGTGCGGAAATACTACCTTTTGTCCCTTTAGTCTCAAACCAGTAACCTAAGGAAACCTTCACCGTTGGTTGAAGTTTTGGAGTAGAAGTTGGTTAGAACTTCTAAGGGTTGTTTGGAGCGGATTGGAGCACTGAGTAGAGCCAAGCGTTGCTCAGGATCGACTTTATACTTGGATAATTTTGGGCTTATCGAGGTAAACACTACTGTCCTTCTATTGTAATTGGAAATTACATGTTTAAATATATAGTTGAAGTATACTATATATAGAATAACTTAGTATTGTGGCAATGTCTTTTGACTTAAGCCTGAAGAATAAAGACCGAATCGAATCAGAATTACATAGACTGTTGATGCAGACTTGTGTAAGACATTGTGTGGTAGAGTCGCGTCCGGTTAGACGTATAAAACCCCCCCCCCTGGTTGGCTTGGTAGCCGACCTCGATAGAGGAGGAGATTTACGCTGTGGCGGGGGGGGGAGGTGCTGCCGAATTTTCTGTAGAAAGGTAGGAACTTGTGTTTTGGGGTTAATAGACGTTTGTGACCTTTATAGGTGAAAGTACTAAGAGTAGCGTATTCTACTCGAGGAGTGGAAAGGGCTAGTGCGTTGTAGTACTTGGAGCATTTTGCTTATTGTCGATAAATCGTCGCGAGGTATGTGAACCTCTTCCTATCTCTTCCAAAGATGATATGTGTGAACTATGTAGTACGGTGACGCATACGTGTTTAATGTATTTGATTGGTTTGAAACATAAAGTGTTATAACGCTTTATGGGAAGTTGGTTATAATACTTTATGTAGGTAAGAAAATGGGTTGTGGTTTTTAAAAGATAATTGATTTGATTTATAATCGCTCAGGCGTTATAATAAAACTTGAAGTATTTCAAAAGATTTATGAATCGTTTTGAAAGAAGTGTAGTATTGTGCTTTGAAAACTTAAGAGTTATACTAGCTTTATGGGAAGTTAGGTATAACGGCTTAAGAATGGTTTCTTGATGTTAGAAGTTAAGAGACTTGATCTTATAAGATAAGAGACTTAACTTATTTGTTTTAATGTGGATGTTTATGTGAAACCTCATTCGTGAGTAATGAGTACTTGGTTTTATTTAAAGGGATAAGGTTTTCTTGATTTGGAAATCGTAATGTGTATCGACACCACTGCAGCGTTAATAAAGGAAAATGTATTGAATAATGTTGTATCGTATTAAAACCGCAGAAACCTCCATCCGCATAGAAACTAAGATGAGACAAAATGATATTACATTTTCTAGATCATGGTCGTAATAAGAATGTTGTAAACAAGAATAACCTACTCTCACGTAAGACATATATTACTCAACTGTTCTAAAAAGGAATCAAGTGATTAAGTTTATGAACTATGAAACCATTTGAAAATGAGAAGCTTGAGTAATTGAAACTAGGCAAACTGGAACTTAGGAAAAGAATGTTGTTACTTGATTTTGAAAAGGAATGTGGGTTGGTCATTCTGATACTACGGGTATCGGGTGACTTTGATAAAAGTAATGGATCTCTTTTAAGGAACTTAACTTACGTAAGTACTTTAGGGTTAAAACCCGGACGTGGCATAAAATGAAAGTACTTTGAGTGGTGTATAACTTGCCTATGCTTGTTGTTGTGAAACTTGCCTATGCTTGTGATGATAGCCTTTGTTGTGCAAGCGTTGTATTTCTGTGTTACCGCGTCTCTCGATGGAGGGTCGGTTAACTGGTTGAGAACTTACTTGGACGTGTCGGCATTGACGGAGAAATTCCACGCACGTTCTCGCTGATTGTGTTACTTTGCTAATCGCTTTGGACATACCGACACGATGCGTAGCGCATCGGGTATGCTTCCATTTTGATATCGCTTCGCTTTCCTTTGGGCATACCGACACGATGCGTAGCGCACGTATGTTCCCATTTGGAATGCCGCTTTATTGTTTCCCTTTGGGCATACTGACACGATGCGTAGCGCACGGGTATGTTTCCATTTGGAATGCTGGCTTATTGTTTCCCTTTGGACATACTGACACGATGCGTAGCGCACGGGTATGCTCCCTTTGGATTTCTTGATTGATTAATGTTACATGGACATGTCTACACCGATGCAGAATTCCGGGGGCATGTGGCCATGTAGCAGGGTTGACCACCCAGTATATTGTTATTGAGGTTACATGGGCATGTCTACACCGATGCAGTATTCCGGGGGCATGCGCCACGCGCTTGTTATTATTGTTGCATCATGGACATGTCTACACCGATGCAAGATTCCGGCACGCGCCGTGATGCGAACATGATGGATGTTGTGGGCGTGAGACCCATAGTTATATTTGAGTGGTGACTTTGAGGCGTGAGTCCACGACTTGATACGATCGCTATTTATGGTGAACTGTAGTTTGGTTATCATACATGTCTCCTGCTTTATAGACTACTATGATTTCATTTACAGTACTTTCAGTTTCACATACTCGGTACCTGTTGTACTGACCTCCTTCGGGGGGCTGCGTTCATGCCGCAGGTAGAGGTACATCGTTCGTGGATCCTCGCTCTTAGGATCTCATTTCAGTGTTGAAAGCTCCGCCTTTCTGAGGCTTATCTTTGGTATGTTTCCACGAGTTGTAGGTTCTTGTACATTCGTGGTATGGCGGGCCCCCCCGTCATAGTTGTTGTAAATCTTAAAGGTCCAGAGTAATTGTAGGCGGTGGTTTGTAAAAGGATAATCGTCGGTTTTATGTATATATCAAGGCAACTGTTTTGGTTGGCCTGTTTATTTATCATGTCTCTCATTTCATGTTTAAAGTTTTTATTTCCGCTGGTTTTCTCTGATGTTGGATCGCTAGGGTGCCCGGGGTAAGGCACCAGTCACGGGCCCGATTTTTGGGGTGTGACATAGTGGTATCAGAGCAGTTAATCCTCGGAAAGTGTCTAAACACCGAATCCAGTAGAGTCTTGATTATCGTGTTGTGCGCACCACGCCAATAATCGTGAGGCTATAGGATATTTAGGATTGGTTTCTATTCTTCTCACTCGAGATCGTGCCTTAGAGCTATGTTGTAAGTTGACCCTCCGACGAAATTCTTTTCCTTATCGTTATGCCTCCGCGTAGGCAACCCGCCCAGAGGGCAAGGCAAATGGCGAGTCGCGAGTCGAGTCTGAGGGTCACGAGGCACGGCCCAATCATTACCTAGGGTAGTGCTTCATTCGGGAGTTCTGCGACGCCACTAGCCCAGAGTTTTGTATATGTGATAAGGTGGGTATACCTTAAGTGTTGTTAGATAGCGTTGTGTTAATTATGAGTTAGAAAACATGCTTAGTTGGGAGGATAAGTATGGGGACATGGTAAGTGTGAACCCTAGACTGTCACGATTGAGACCTTA
Source organism: Przewalskia tangutica (assembly GCA_029844215.1). NCBI lineage: Eukaryota > Viridiplantae > Streptophyta > Magnoliopsida > Solanales > Solanaceae > Przewalskia > Przewalskia tangutica. The sequence continues at coordinate 87,954,030 of CM056734.1, forward strand.
GAGGTAAGGTCGTCTTGAGTAAAAGATTCGTTTTATGTTTGACCTTTATCAGAGTGCGTAGTATACGTGGGGTTTATTTGAGTGATCAGTCCACCGTAATGTGAGATGGAAGTGGTAGCTTTCATGATGTGATTTAGCGAGATTGTTCCGTGTCGGGAACAAGGGCTTGACGCGATTGTGGGTCGGGTTGAGGATGTGATACGGTCAACCCGTGGCCGAATTAAGTGGGTCAGTTCTGGGTGGTCCCGCCAGTGGTAGGGTCACGAGGATGCTAGGCCCAAGTTTGTGTGACCAACGTATGAGTTCGTGGACGCGTTCGACCGTAAGTTCGTAAAGGCCGGAATGGCCTTAAGGAAGTTTGAGGTTAGTAAGATGACCAAGTTGGAGGTAGTGACTCCGGAGATTTTCGAACGAAGTAACGATCAAGTATGGTACGTCTGGGAGAGTTCAAGTGTTCGAGAAGGGCACGACGAGGAAGGAAAGAAGAGGGCGTGCGTTATTTCGCGCCGTTGGCGCATCGCAACTTGTTAGAGGAACTTTATCGTTATCCGACTTGAGAAGGAACATTCGGGACGAATGTTTCTAAGGAGGGGAGAATGTTATACCCCGTAGTTGCAGGGTATGTTTGTGAGGACGTACGTACGAGAGTACGGCATAAATTTTGAAAAGAAAGAAAGATGTGAGTTTTCGACGGAAAAGTTTCCGGTTATTTGTGAAGAAAAAGGTTCGTTAATGGGAATTGGATTCCCAGATTTGGTATTTGGACTTCATAGATTATATTAGAATTTTGAGATTTTATTTTCGGAAATGGTCACGTGGGGCCCACGGGAGAAATTTACGGTTTTGTGGGGCCCACTTTGTTTTCGAGATTTTGGCCATTGTGGATATTTTTCGAAAGACGTTTTATGAGGGCCAATAGGAGGGTGACACGTGTCACCCCGCCTGCGTGGCTGGCCGAAGTTACCTTTGCACAACACCCTAGAGTCGTTTTTCGACGAAACGTTTTGCGTAACTTGCGAGGGGAAAATTCCGGCTATGTCGTTTTGTATTTTTGCGGATTTTTCCGAGAGACGAAACATTTTGGACCAACGGGAGGGTGACATGTGTCACCCTCACATTGGAAGCAAGTGGGCGTCCCACTGAACGAATGGTTCACGTTTTTGGCTTGATCTTTTTGGCTCACGTTTTGTGCCTATTGGTTCCTTGTTTTGTGCCTTGTTTTGGCCTTGTTTTGTGGCTTGTTTGGTGCAATGTTTTGTGGAGTAGGGGTTAGGGTGCACTTGGCTTGATCTTGGCCTTACACTTGCCTTGACTTACTAAATCTTGGCCATGGTTGGCCTGGGTTTGCTATAAATACCCCTTAGTTGATGAACTTTCTTCATCCAAAAATCATTTCCAAGTCTTGAAATCTCTCCCTTGTGAGTTGAAATTCGTCCAAGCCCTCCCCTTTGTGGAGCTTGCCGAGAGGTCTTCCCTAGAGTGAGGCTGGCCGTGGGGTACCCCTAGCCTAGTTACTTTCGTATAATACCGCTTTGTGGTATAGAAATACTCTCCTAGTATTGTTTTAATGCCCAAAATACCTTAGCCTTATACCTTGAAGTATTCCAAAAGTTACCTCTATACGTAGAGTACGGAAATACTACCTTTTGTCCCTTTAGTCTCAAACCGTAACCCTAAGGAAACCTTCACTGTTGGTTGAAGTTTTGGAGTAAGTTGGTTAGAACTTCTAAGGGTTGTTTGGAGCGGATGGAGCACTCGGAGTAGGAGCCAAGCGTTGCTCAGGATCGACTTTATACTTGGATAATTTTGGGCTTATCGAGGTAAACACTACTGTCCTTCTATTGTAATTGGAAATTACATGTTTAAATATATAGTTGAAGTATACTATATATAGAATAACTTAGTATTGTGGCAATGTCTTTTGACTTAAGCTGAAGAATAAAGACGAATCGAACTGTAATTACATAGACCGTATTCTGATGAGACTTGTGTAGTATTCTTGTGTGGTAGAGTCGCGTCCGGTTAGGCGTATAAAACCCCACGGTTGGCTTGGTAGCCACCTCGATAGAGAGGAGATTTACGCTGTATGTGGCGGGAGAGTCTTGCCGAATTTTCTGTAGAAAGGTAGGAACTTGTGTTTTGGGGTTAATAGACGTTTGTGACCTTTATAGGTGAAAGTACTAAGAGTAGCGTATTCTACTCGAGGAGTGGAAAGGGCTAGCAAGGTTGTAGTACTTGGAGCATTTTGCTTATTGTCGATAAATCGTCGCGAGGTATGTGAACCTCTTCCTATCTCTTCCAGCATGATATGTGTGAACTATGTAGTACGGTAGACGTACATGTGTTTAATGTATTTGATTGGTTTGAAACATAAAGTGTTATAACGGCTTTATGGGAAGTTGGTTATAACAGCTTTATGTAGGTAAGAAAATGGGTTGTGGTTTTTAAAAGATAATTGATTTGATTTATAACTGGCTTGGGGCGTTATAATAAAACTTGAAGTATTTCAAAAGATTTATGAATCGTTTTGAAAGAAGTGTAGTATTGTGCTTTGAAAACTTAAGAGTTATACTAGCTTTATGGGAAGTTAGGTATAACGGCTTAAGAATGGTTTACTGATGTTAGAAGTTAAGAGACTTGATCTTATAAGATAAGAGACTTAACTTATTTGTTTTAATGTGGATGTTTATGTGAAACCTCATTCGTGAGTAATGAGTACTTGGTTTTATTTAAAGGGATAAGGTTTTACTGATTTCGGAAATCAGAATGTGTATCGACAGACCACTGCAGCGTTAATAAAGGAAAATGTATTGAATAATGTTGTATCGTATTAAAACCAGTAGAAACCTCCATCTGCATAGAAACTAAGATGAGACAAAATGATATTACATTTTCTAGATCATGGTCATTGTAATAAGAATGTTGTAAACAAGAATAACCTACTCTCACGTGAGACATATATTACTCAATTGTTCTAAAAGGAATCAGTGATTAAGTTTATGAACTATGAAACCATTTGAAAATGAGAAGCTTGAGTAATGGAAACTAGGCAAACCGAACTTAGGAAAAGAATGTTGTTACTTGATTTTGAAAAGGAATGTGGGTGGTCATTCTAATACTACGTATCGGGTGACTTTGATAAAAGTAATGGATCTCTTTAAGGAACTTAACTTACGTAGTACTTTTAGGTTAAAACCGGACGTTGGCATAAAATGAAAGTACTTTGAGTTGTGTATAACTTGCCTATGCTTGTTGTTGTGAAACTTGCCTATGCTTGTTGTGAAACTTGCCTATGCTTGTGATGATAGCCTTTGTTGTGCAAGTGTTGTATTTACGTATTACCGGCGTCTCGATGGAGGTCGGTTGACTTGTTGAGAACTTACTTGACGCGTCGGCGGTGACGAGAAATTCCACGCACGCGTTCGCTGATTGTGTTACTTTGCTAATCGCTTTGGACATACCGACACGATCGTAGCGCACGTATGCTTCCATTTTGATATCGCTTTCGTTTCCCTTTGGGCATACCGACACGACGCGTAGCGCGGGTATGTTCCCATTTGGAATGCCGCTTTATTGTTTCCTTGGGCATATCGACACGATGCGTAGCGCGGGTATGTTTCCATTTGGAATGCTTGGCTTATTGTTTCCTTTGGACATATCGACACGATCGTAAGCGCGGGTATGCTCCTTTGGATTTCTTGATTGATTAATGTTACATGGACATGTCTACACCGACGCAGAATTCCGGCATGTGGCGTACGTAGCGAGGTTGACCACCCAAGATATTGTTATTGAGGTTACATGGGCATGTCTACACCGTCGCAAGATTCCGGGGCATGTGCCATGCGCCTTGTTATTATTGTTGCATCATGGACATGTCTACACCGATGCAGATTCGGCACGCGCCATGATGCGAACATGATGGATGTTGTGGGCGAGACCCATAGTTATATTTGAGTGGTGACTTTGAGGCGTGAGTCCACGACTTGATATGATCGCTATTTATGGTGAATCGTAGTTTGGTTATCATACATGTCTCCCGCTTTATAGACTACTATGATTTCATTTACGATTTTCGCCACATACTCGCACTGTTAGATCGACTCCTTCGGGGCCGTTCACGCCGCGGTAGAGGTACATCGTTCGTGGATCCTCGCTCTTAGGATCTCATTTCGTGTTGGAAAGCTCCGTTCCTTGAGGCTTATCTTTGGTATGTTTCCACGAGTTGTAGGTTCTTGTACATTCGGGGTATGGCGAGCCACCTGTCCGTCATAGTTGTTGTAAATCTTAAGTGCATGCTTTGTTGTGGGCAGGGTTTGTAAAAAGGATAACTGTTCGGGTTTTATGTATATATACTGAAGGCAACTGTTTTGGTTGGCCTGTTTATTTATCATGTCTCTCATTTCATGTTTAAAGTTTTTATTTCCGCTGGTTTTCTCTGATGTTGGATCGCTAGGGTGCCCGGGGTAAGGCACCAGTCACGGGCCCGATTTTTGGGGTGTGACAACATATATGTCATCCATAAAAAAAACTCTGTCAGCATAGAGCATTGTCAAGATAACCATTCATATCAACCAATAGACAAAACAAACAAACAAAAACAATCCATAAATCATTAACCAATAAAAATTCATTATCCACTCATGGCACAACACAACAGTAGCAACTTCTCCCTTGGTCATTATGCAACAGTAGCAACATTCTACTTCTGCATAACAACTTCAACTTGTTTCTCCCTCTACCTAGCAGCTTCAGCTTCAGCTTCGGCCCTCTGCATAGCACCTTCGTCTTTGGCCTTCATCCTCAGCCTCAACCTCAACCTCGTCAGCAAGACTTTTCTCTCAACAACTTCTTCTCTCTGCACAACAGCATCAACGGTTTCTTAAGCAGCAACAACAACTTCACCACTTGTACCTTCAGACTCTTCTCTCTGCTCCCCCTGCATAGAATCATCTCTATTTTTTTGTGAATAAAGCAGAAGCAAGAAATGGTCTCTGGCTTGAACCAAGGCATCCCTGGAAAAAAAACCTCTAAAATTTGGTTGTTAGTTTTTGCTATTTTCCCCACAAGCCAGTCTGTAGACAGAGTTGGCTATCTTGAACCAGTGTTGTCCTGAATGTTGGGAACATTCCTGGCAACATTCTCACTGTCTGTTTCTTTTTTCAAGGCAGGTCAATGACTCTTTCTTTGCTTTTTAAAATTTCTTTGTTGACTGTGTATAACTCAGAAGCTTTCCCTATAATATCCTCTCTCTTAGGCTCAAATCCTTGGGTAGTCAAGATTGGTAGATTAGAGAGGGAAATTGAAGGATTAAAGTTGATTCTTTTTCAGCCAGATTGACAACTTGATAAAAGATCATTTTTCCTAAATCAAGTTTTATTCCCTTCCCAATTTTAATAGTAGGACACAACTGACTCATTCAAGAAAGGAAGCCAATTGTGAATAGCAATTTTGTGGAGGGTGGGGAATAAGGTTGTCAGTTTTGAAGTTGGGCATCTAGGAATCCATTTCTTCATTATACCTCTAGTGAAGTATTCAATCATTTCATCCCTATTCTCTGTCACTTGTGTTGCATCTCTAACTTTGTCTACAGTATCAAGTCTCAAACATTGATTTATGATTAATGGTGTAAACTCATAAATCTTGTTATAGAGACAGACCTTCCCAAATTTCTTTGAGGAGACATCTTGTATAGAAGGACTCAGATTTGCATAAAACAACCTAATTACTTCATCAACATATGGTTCTTTATCTGTGATAGTTTTTATAAGTTGTCTATCCTTAAGAAACTATATTAAGCCATATTCAGTATAAGAAGAAATATCTAACACTTTCTCTGGCCTAATAACTCTATTCTTGTACTAATCACATTTATCATATTTAGCCTTAGAATATAATCTTTCAGAAAAAACAGATACCTCAAAGTTTGAATCAGACATGGCTGAACTGCTGGAGGAAGTTGGGGTGTGTTCCTGTTAAGTCCATTTTAGGACTGTTTTAGAGTCTAGTTTAGGGAGTCTTTTAGGTATATTTTTGTTATTTTGTACATTATTATGTTTTGTTTGCTGTGTTTTCAGACAATATCCGACTTTGGTGGGGAATGGTGAATCAAGGATGAAATAACCGATATTGAGGATGGAAATGTGCAACATAAGCCCAAGTAATCAACCAAGGAAGGCCATGAGAAGAGTGGAAAAAAACATGAAAAATCTAGAAAACCGAGCACAGCGTCGTGGCGCCAACCTGCAGGGCCACGGCGCCGACGCGGGATTTCCAGTTCTAGGCTAAATTTGACGAGGGTAAAAGGGTCCGAAACGTGATTTTTCTCAGATATAAAAACCCTAAACCCTGTCATTATTAGAGATACTATTTTTGGAAAGCAAGAATTGGAGGCTACAACACAAGATTGGAGACAACTCTTGTTCAAGTTCTTTTCTTTCCCTTATTTTATTTTAGTTTATGTTGTATTGTAATTTAGTTCTTGACATGACAATGTTTAGGAGCTAATTACTTTAGTAGGGTTTTCCGTCGAATTTTTTTGAAGCTCTTTCATATAGTTAATGCATAGTTATTAATTTCTTCTTCAACACATTAAGATCTATTCAATATTGTTGTGATTGCTTGATAATTAATTGATCACTAATTGTCATCACTTATATTATTTGGAATCGAGATCCGAGAGGGAAGATTTGAATATGCTGTAATTGTCTAGACATATGTTAAAATCATGGACGAAAGTACTCCGATACTTGTGTAGTATTTAAGGTTATTGTTCTTAATCCTCGTGTGTGGTAAAATCTATCATAGAAATATAGAAGGTTTCTGCACAAGGTTGAGCTCTTGTATGTCCTAACAAGAATATAATGACAGATTAGTTAACCTGCTATCTTAATAAGAAGAAGAGTCATTAACATTGCATTAACACGTGAAAGAGTAGATAGTTGAGGAGATTGGAAGCCCTATTTTCTTCATAACTGTTTAAAACCCAAGTATCATCATTTTTTTTAATTTTTTGCACTTAATTTTAATTCTTAGTTAAAAAAATCCAAACAAAATTATGATTACCAAATAGATACCATAGAATAGATAACCGGTACTTGACAAATCAGTCTCTATGGACGATAACTCGGTCTTGCAGATCTTTATTACTTGAACGATACGTATACTTGCGTAAGCATCTAGAAATATCGCAACAAGTTTTTGGCGTCGTTGTCGGGGACTGACGTACTTTCAATATCGAATTATCTATTCTTATTTCTAATTTGGTTCTTTATTTTATTTTTATTTTTATTTTTAGAACATTTTGCCGTGATCTGTTTATTTGTTAAAGATTGTGCAGACAACAGAAAAGAGAAAAGAATTGCTGATCTATTAGCAATGGAAAATCAGCAAAACAACAATATGGTGAATGATGAGTTACCGAATGTGATGAGACAAGTCCCGCATCCTGCAGAAAGAAGCTTAAGGGATTATATTGTCGACAATTACAGGGGTGCAGACGTGCATCAGGCTACCAGGTGTGGAAGCTAATAATTTTGAAATCCAACCAGCGATCTTGCACATGGTTCAAGGTTCAGTTCAGTTTGGGGGTTTATCGTATGAAGATCCCCATATGCATTTGACAAATTATCAGGAAATGTGTGCGACATTTAAATACAATGGCGTTACTGATGATGTCATTTGATTGAGGCTCTTCCCATTCTCACTCAGGGATAGAGCCAAGAGCTGATTGAACTCATTACAGGCGAACTCCATTACCACATGGCATGACTTGGCTCATAAGTTTCTTGCCAAGTTCTTTCCCCCAACTAAGGCAGTAAAGCTCAGAGGAGAGCTTAATAATTTTTATCAGTTGGAGGGAGAATCATTGTATGATGCATAGGAGCGGTTTAAAGACTTGTAGAGGAATTGCACGCATCATGGGATTGAAAAGTGGATGTTGGTCCACATCTTCTACAATGGGTTGTGTGGTACTACTCGTACCATTATTGATGCTGCTGCAGGAGGAACTTTCATGAGAAAAAGCATCAATGAGGCACATGATTTACTAAAAGACATGTTAATGAATAGTCATCAGTGGTCCGATGAGAGATTGACCAATAGAAGAAAAGTGGCTGGCATACATGAGATGGACGCTTTCACTGCGTTTACTGCTCAGGTGACTTCTTTGGCGAAACAATTTCAGAAGAGTACTATGACTGCAAATGTTGTTCAGACACAGGTCCAGTGTGAAAGTTGTGGAGGTCCACATACATTCGATAGATGCCCAACCACATACCCCGACAATCTACCTATCGAGCAAGCTCAGTGTCAGGCAGTAGGGAATTTTCAGCGCCCATACAACAACCAGTTCTCCAACACGTATAATCCGGGGTGGAGGAATCACCCCAACTTTTCATGGAGGAATGACAAAGGGCAGAAATCTCAGTTTCAGGGTCAATATCAACAAAGCAGTCCACAATAGCCCTTGAACCAAGCATCTTCTTCTCGTGATTCGGACCAGCCCCGAAAGAAGTCGGATGACATGAGAGCGATCGTTGACCACAGCCAACTCGGACTCAATTCATGATAGAGACCATGTCATCACTTTCAACCCTGGCTAACTCCAAAAGTCAACTCACCAATACTCAGACAAAATTTATGGCAGAGACCAGGTCATTCATGATAGAGACCATGTCCTCTATTAGGAATTTGGAAACTCAATTGATGCAGTTAGCAGAGAGATTGAATGACAGACCGCAGGGGAATCTCCATAGCAATACAGTGATAAACCCAAGGGAGAAGTGTTAAGCAATCACCTTGAGGAGTGGCAAACAAATGGAGCATGTTGCATCCCAGTCACAGGTTGAGAAAGAGAATGAGTTGGAGAAAATAGGTAGTTCAGACAAAGAGGGGGTCACTGATGAGCGCCCTATTTTAGAGGAAGCTCCACCAGCAGTTATGAGGGAATACAAAGACGGAATTCCTTACCCTCAAAGACTGCAGAAGAAGTCCTTGGACAAACAGTTTTACAAGTTTTTAGAGGTCTTCAAAAAGTTGCACATCAATATCCCGTTCATTGAAGCTTTGGAACAAATTCCAGCATATGTCAAATTCATGAAGGATATCCTCTTTAAAAAGAGGAAGCTAGAGGAATATGAGACAGTGGCACTAACCGATGAATGCAGTGCAATCCTACAGAGAAAGTTGCCCCAGAAATTGAAAGATTCAGGAAATTTCACCATCCCTTACACTATAGGGGAGTATGAATGCCAGCAAGCTCTGTGTGATTTAGGGGCTAGTATCAATTTGATGCCCTATTCTGTGTTCTACAGACTTGGAGTGGGGGAAGCGAAGCCTACAACCATCATTTTGCAGCTAGCTGATCGTTCCATCAAGCATCCCAGATGTATTATTGAAAATGTGTTGGTAAAAGTAGATAAGTTCATTTTTCCAGCTGACCTCATCATTCTAGATATGGAAGAAGATGAACTGATTCCCATCATCCTTGGGAGGCCATTCTTAGCCACATGACAAGCACTCATTGATGTTCAGAAGGGTGAATTGAAACTCCGAGTCCAGGGAGAAGATGTGGTATTTAATGTATTTCGGGCAGCAAACTACCCGAGGGCAAGTGACAACTGTTTTTCTATTGATGTGATTGAATAAGTTGTTTCTGAGGAAAGTTGCAGGCGTGCTGACGCTCTTGAGTTAGCATTCACACAATATGAGGAGGAAGCCAATGATGATACTGATACACTGGAGTTTGTGAATTGGATGGATTCCTGTGAGCCTAGCTATAGGAAGAAATGTGAGGAGCTAGGAAAAATGCCAGAAAGACTGTTAACTTCCACAGAGAAAGCCCCAGAGCTAGAATTGAAGACTTTACCAAATCATCTGCAATACAGGTATCTAGGTGAGAATAATACCTTACCAGTGATTATGTTCGCTCATCTATCTAAGGTGGAGGTTGAAAATTTATTAGAGTACTGTGGGCTCACAAGCTTGCTATAGGGTGGACACTAGGGGGATAAGTCCTTCTACAGTGATGCACAAGATTCGTCTAGAGGAGGAGAGCAAACTTTCCGTTGAAGCACAAAGAAGATTGAATCCAACCATGAAGGAGGTAGTGAGAAATGAGATTCTGAAATGGCTTGATGCTGGGGTGATTTACCATATATCTGATAGTGCATGGGTGAGTCCGGTGCAAGTGGTGACCAAGAAAGGGGGTATGACTGTGGTAACCAATGAAAAGAACGAGCTCATTCCATATAGAACAGTTACATGATGGAGGATTTGTTTTGTCTACCGCAAGCTGAACAAGGCAACCAGGAATGATCATTTCTCATTGCATTTTCTAGATCAGATGCTCGATAGACTCGCAGGCCATAACTACTACTGTTTCTTGGATGGTTATTCTGGTTACCATCAAATTGCCATAGTCTTTCTTCCATAACGTAAACCAAGCATTCATCTTAGATTCAATCCTATTCGAGAATCAAGCGTCGAAACATCTAGAAGGGTGCAAGTTTCGACAAAATGGGCGATGTGTTGTCTTGGGTGATGCGCAAAAAGATGCACACACTTTAACGCAAGTGCACGTTGTCGACTCAAGTAATATAGTCTAGGTAAGACCGAATATCGTCCACAAGGATTAGGGTTCAAGTACCAACTATCTATCTTTTGGTATCTATTTGGTAACCGATATTGATTTTGTTGTTTTATAACTAAGAATTATAAAGGCTAATTAACTATAGGTTTACTTCAGTTGTGATGGGAATAGGGCTTCCACGTCTCCTCAACTATCCGCTTATGTTACTTATTAATGCAATGAATTATAGTTCTTCTTCTCTCGGAGCTAGCAGGTTTACGAAATCGTTTTATACTCCCGTTAAGGCTATATAAACACTCAACCCCAGTATTGCTCTTTTCTACCTTTCGGTGATAAGGATGACTCTATAGGAGGATTAAGAACAAAAACCTTGTTAACCGTCACGCGCCATGCGTAAAATTAGGGTTTTTAAGCCTCTCATTAACGCTACATAAATAATTGAGGTATTTTCATCCCCAATCCAAAATATGTCTACCCAACTTACAGCATATTCACAACCTCCTCCTTTCGAAGTTTGATTAGAAATCATATAAATAATGATAATTAGTGATCAATTAATTACCAAGCATTCAAAGAAATTATTGGATAAATCTCAACAAGAAGAAGAAAAACCATAACATGCATCAATTTATAACATAAGTTTCTAGTGAATTAACATGGAAAGCCCTATAAAAGAATTAGTTCCTAGTCATTGACATGACAAGAACTAATTCAAGGTTCATCATACAAAACTGAAATAAAGGAAAGAAAATGAAAGAAATTTACTTAACTATTGTCTCCAATCTTCAATCCAAGAAAACATTGTGTTGTGCAAGAAAGGGAACCCTTAAAAACTGCCTAGGGTTCTCCTTTTATAGGCTCCAAACCGCCTCATCCTTTTTCCGCCGGGCTGGCGAGTGCGTCATTAAACTGATTTTCAGCGTCGGCGCCGCGCCACTTTCGGCGCGCGGCCGAGAACCTGCGATGCCGGATGATTTGGCGCGCGGCCGATCTATCTTTGTCACGAGCGCGCTACTGCAACTCTGCGGTATTTCTGGATATTGGACGCCGCGGCCCTGCTCTTTATTGGCATGGCGCGTGGCGCGACTGCGTTACGCCGTTCGTCACTTTCTCTTCTTTTAAGCTCTAGAACCTCCTCTTTTGCCCTGTTTTAGCTCCTTTTCCGCAATTTGGCCATTTTAACCATTTTGACTCAAAAGAAAGAAAATCTATCATAATACGACACATATTTGTACAAAAAGAGACAAAAGACTAACTAAAAACGACTCAAAAAGTGTATATAAAATACACCGATCAAATACCCCCAAACTTAACCTTTGCTCGCCCTCGAGCAAAGATAGAAAGAAAGAAATAAAAGACTCAAAGAAACGAAAATAAAAGACTCACTGACATTGATCACTTTTGCTGCATTGGTGTTATCTAGAAAAACATGAAGGTTAGCAGAATAATATGCAGGAACATATAGCATGAAATTTTAGCACACTAAACACATTAAACTAGATATTTCGCAAACTCATTTTTATCATGCTTAATGGAAGTCAACATACTGAATCATGCTTGTAAAATAGAAAAATCCTATGGTATGTTTACTTGTTATTCTCCACTAATCCTGGATATGCATAAAAGAGATCTTCAGGACTTAAAGGGTTGTAATGTAGGCTTAGGTATATGTAGGTAAAAATAGGTATTTATTCTCATTTTTGTGTACCATAAGCTTTTTAGCTTTTCCATTTTTCCCTTTTTCTTTTGATTCTTTCCTTCACTTCAATTCTATCTTTTCCCTCTTTTGTTTTGGGAGAGTGAAGTGTATAATAATGACAAGCACCCCCAAACTTAGGCTTTTGCCTCTTTCTTATTACTTTTTTATTGGGGTGCAACAAGCTTATTCACTCTTTTTGTCTCTTTTTTTAACACAATTTATTCCACTATTTCATATTTTTACTTATGGCACAATTTATGGGAATATAGGGTGTCAAAGAAAAAGTTCAATTTTTAGGCTTAATGGGGCTGACTAGGGATACTTTTAAAGTCCGGGATAGAAAAAAATGGTAAGAATTGACTATCAAAGAAATGCCTGAGTCATCTCCCTAACATGCATATCCTAACTATTTCGCCTCAAATAGCAAGCAACCATAACACATAGGTTTTCATCATTTAGCATGCATAATTTAAGCAAGAACTCCAAATAGACAGATTTTGTGTGTTTTTGGCATATCTAACCTAGGTGTTTAGATAGTTGCTTCAATTCCATTACATTATTCCACCTTACTTCACTAGGTGTTTCTAGTAACTACAATATACATGATCTTTGACAGAGAATTATGACTCAAAAGAAAAAAAAATTGTGACTCAAAATATACACAAAACAATAAAAAAGACTTAAATAAAACAGCAATAAGACACAAATAAAACACCCCCCAAACTTAAATCACACATTGTCCCCAATGTGTGTAGACTCAAAGACAATAAAAGAAATAAGACGCTTACAGACTTGGCTAAAATGGTGGTGGTGGCGGTGGCATGGGATAGTGCATGGACCACTGGTTGAACAAGGAACTCATCTCATTAATTTGTTGCCGCGTTTCTTGTTGTCCTTGTATCACTGTGTCCAAACTCTGCATCATCCTCATCTGATTCTGAAGCAATTTCTCCATCCTCATCTGATTCTGAAGCAATTGCTCCATCATGGGCATTGAGGGTTCTGAATCTGTGGTAGGCTGGTGGCTAGGCCCTGCCGCATATTGAGCCTCTATTTCAGGCTCATCTTCATTCATTGCGGCCTATGCTACTGCTTCTGCTGGTGGTTGTGCTCTTCTTCTTGCTGCTGGGGGGCTTGGGTCTGGAAAAGAGTGCACTATCCCATATGATACATGCAGTTGGTTTCTCTCATTAGTATCAGTGGGTAGGATTGGGACCCCATTTATGTGGCATAAATTCGTCATAAGTGAGTCATGTCCCAATCCACCTGTTGTCACCAACCTGCTGATTTCTTCAATGCTCTGCACTATCTCTTTCCCCATATCAATCGTCATCCCCTCATAATTCCATATATCAGCTTGATCCTATCTTCTGGCACTCTGGTGAAGTGCGTGGATGGAATCATGCGGGCGCTGACGAAATATAGCCAACCCTTGGCTGCTTTGTTTAACTGGCACCTGCTCAGTGCTCTTGACCCATTTCTTGAAATATCAAAAGCAGCCCCAGGGTAGCTCACTGTGTCTGCGACGGTTTTCCAGTTGATGTTGTTGGTGCTCCTAGACCATGTTCTAAAATGACTCCAATCACCAATTCCTCCTTCAACATCAACTGTTTTCAGAGACATATTTATCGCGTCTGCTGTCACAGGCATATATCTTCCCCTCACAAAGCATTTGTTATCCACCCTCTCCGGAAAGTTAGCATAGAATTCACGCACCATCGTTGTGTTCATTGGTGCTATCTTCTCCGGATTTACAAATCTCTTCCACCCCATCATCTCAATCATTGCCCGAATGGGCTCATAAACATCCTCCTCCCCAAATGACTCCCTTTGATAGTCCATTCCCCTTTCAGGGATTAAGGACCTAGTACTAAGCTTTTTGTATCTTTGGAAGGCTTGGTAGCTCACAAACCTAGTATTATCGTATTGCGGGGCTGAGGTGGATGTGGAGGCTCTTCTCTTTCTGGCGGACATGGCTAATACTTTCTGCAGCTTTTCCTTCGTAGCACAAATGTTCCCCAACACAATCAACAATTAGCAGCTAAAACACTAACACCCCCAAACTTCAACTCTACTACTCAATACCCACACCCTCCTTCTCTAAACTTCACAACCAATTTGTCAGCACCCCAACTACTTCACAATGCAACACTTCTCCAAACTACTACCTTCTTTAACTACTGAAAGCTTTCAAGAAAAGATGAAGATTACCTTTTTATGGTGTTCTTCAAGGTGTTCTTGCTTCTAATGGTGATTTGAGGCAATGAGATGGAGTTTTGTTGGTTGAGATAGCTAAGGGTTTTAGGAATTTAAGAGTTTTGATTGTGGTTGGGTTTGATTTGTGGAGGATTTGTGGGTAAATTGTGGATTTTCGTGGGTTTTGTGGAGAAGGAGGGTTAGGTTTTGGTTTTGAAATTGGGGAAAATCTGATTTCTGGGCGTCTTTTATTTTCTGGATTTCCGCTTCGGCGCCAAGGCCCTGCTTTTGGCGCGTCATGTGTTACGCACTCGCCCGGGAATTTCTGCGCGCGGCCATTCTGGTAGCGCGCGGCTAGACAGCAATTTTTTCGGATTTTTGCCGCGTACTGCTCTGGCGCGCGGTGCGTAATCTTCAGCGCCTTTTCAGTTCTTTTGGTGCCGCGGCCCTGTGATGCGCGTAATATGCACACACTTTAAACGCAAGTGCACGTTATCGTATCAAGTAGTATAGTCTTAGATAAGACCGAATATCGTCCTCTAGGATTAGGGTTCAAGTACCAACTATCTATTTTATAGTATCTATTTGGCGAATTAATACTTGATTGGTTGTTTATAACTAAGAATTTCAAAAGCTATTTAAATGTAAAGAATTACTTGGATGTGATGAGAATAGGGCTTATGTATCCTTACTATCCGCTTATGTTACTTGTTAATGCATTACTTATGGTGTTCTTCTTTTGGAGAAAGCGGGTTCTGAAATCGTTTTATACTCCGTTAGGTTATATAAACACTCAACCCAGTATTGTTCCTTACCTAACTTTCGATAAGGGTAACTCTATAGGAGGATTAAGCACAAAAACCTAGTTGGCCGTCACGCCTGATCGCAAAATTAGGGTTGTTAAGCCTCTCATCAACGCTACAAATCTAATTGAGGTATTTTCATCCCCAATTCAAGACCGTCTACCCAACTTACAGATATTCACAATCCTCCTTTTGAATCGATTAGAAATCATATAGTGATAACTAGTTGTCAATTAGCTACCAAGAATTCAACTCAATTATTGGATAGATCTCTCAATAAGAATAATAACCATAAGCATGCATTACTTTATAACATAAGGTTCAAGAATTCAACATAGAAAGCCCTATAAGAGAATTAGTTCCTAGCCATGAATATGACAAGAACTAATTCAAAGTTCATCATGCAAAAACTGAAATAAATAAAGGAAAGGAAAAAGAAATTACTAAGCTAATGGTATCCAAACTCCAAGTCAAGAATCTTGAGTTGTGCTAGAAAGGGGAACCCTCAAAAACTGCCTAGGGTTCTCCTTATATAGTTTTAAAACGCCTCCCTTCTTTTCCTTCCAGGCCTGGCCCAAAAATCCGTCAAAAGACCTAATTTTTCCGCGTCGGCGCCGCGGCCCTGCTGTCAGGCGCCGCGGCGCCTAAAGTTCTGCAATACTTCGGGTGTTTTGGCGCCGCGGCGCTGCAACTCCTGTGGCTTCTCGGATGTTTAGGCGCCGCGGCCCTGTTTCTGGTCTCTGAGGGCGCCGCGGCCCTGTTTCTGGTCTCTGAGGGCGCCGCGGCGCTGAATCTTCTGCAGCTTCTCTGAATAATAGGCGCCGCGGCCCTGCTTCTGACTGCAGGAGGCGCCGCGGCGCAGGTCTGGATTTCAGCCTCGTTTGCCACTTTCTCCGTTTTCAGCTCTAGTACCTCCTCTTTTTCCCTCTTTTCGCTCCTTTTCCGCCATTTGGCCACTTTAGCCACTTTGACTCAAAAGAAAGAAAATCTATCCTAATACGACACTTTGTATGTACAAAACGGGACAAAAGACTAACTAGACTGACTCAAAAGGTGTATATAAAATACACCGATCAAATACCCCCAAACTTAACCTTTGCTCGCCCTCGAGCAAAGATAAAAAGAAAGAAATAAAATGACAGACTCAATAAATAAGAAAATCAACAAAGAAAATAAACAGACTCCCTGCCATTGATCACTTTTGCTGCATGAATGTTAACTAGAAAAACATGAAGGTTAGCAGAATAATATGCAGGAACATATAGCATGAAATTTTCAGCACACTAAACACATGAAGCTAAATATTTCGCAAACTCATATTCATCATGCTTAATGGAAGTCAATATACTAAATCATGCATATAAATTCAAGAATTCCTATGGCATGCTTACTTGCTATTCTCCACTAATTCTGGATATGCATAAAAGAGATCTTCAGGACTTTGAGGGTTGTAATGTAGGTTTAGGTAGGGGTTGGTAAACATGGGCATTTAGGCTCATTTTTCTGTACCATACGCTCGTTGGCTTTTCAATTTTTCCCTTTTTCTTTTGATTCTTTCCTTCACTTCAATTCTATCTTTCCCTCTTTTGTTTTGGGAGAGTGAAGTGTATTATACTATGAGCACCCCCAAACTTAGGCTTTTACCTCTTTCTTATTACTTTTCCATTGGGGTGCATCAAACTTGTTCACTCTTTTGTTTCTTCTTTTTAACACAATGTACTCCACTTTGAAACTTTTTACTTATGGCACAATTTGTAGAATATAGGGTGTCAAAGAAAAGTTTCAATTTTTCGATAATGGTGACTAGGGATATATTTTTAAAGTACAGGATAGAAAAGAGGTAAGAATTGGCTATCAAAGAAATGCCCGAGTCATCTCCCTAGCATGCATATCCTAATTATTTACTCAAATAGCAAACAATCGTACACATAGGTTTTCAATCATTTAGTATGCACAATTCAAGTATGAAACTCCAAATAGACAGATTTTGTGAGTTTTTGGCATATCTAACCTAGGTGTTTAAATAGTTGCTACAATTCCGTTACATTATTTTACCTTACTTCACTAGGTGTTTCTAGCAACTACAGCATACATGATCTTTGACAGGCAATTATGACTCAAAAACGAAAAAAAATTTGTGGTGACTCAAAATAAACAAAAAAAATCAAAAAGAAGACTCGAATAAAACATAAAAATGAAACACATAAAAAACACCCCCAAACTTAAATTACACATTGTCCCCAATGTGTAGACTCAAAGGAAAAACTAAAAGACAAAAAGACTTACAGTTTTTGGCTAAAATGGTGGTGGTGGCGGTGGATAGTGCTTCTAATTTCGTGAGGGGAGGAGAGCCCTTGGTGTTTGATTTGGCGGTAGGGCTTTTGGATCAAAGTATTTTCCAGAATTCTCTGCAACTGGACACCGCGGCGCTTAAACTTCCGCACCTCTTCAGATCTTTCGGCGCCGCGGCGCTTAAACTCCTGCGCTCCATCGGGATTTCATGCGCCGCGGCCCTGTTACGGGGCGCCGCGGCGCCTATCTTGGCACATTTTTCTGGATTTCTGCTGCCGCGGCCCTGCTCCTGGGCGCCGCGGCTCTTAAACTTCAGCACCTTTTCAGATATTTCGGCGCCGCGCGGCGCTTACCCGCTTTTCTGGAAATCCTCGCTTTTCTTCAGTTTATTTCCCTGTACCTGTCAATCCCATCACAAAACACAAGACTCCAAGACCGTGAGACTGTTCTGAGACAAAAATAAAATAAACTTAAAGACAGAAATTAAAATAACATAATTGAAAACGTTGGGTTGCCTCCCAACAAGCGCTGTCTTTAACGTCTTTTAGCCGGACGCAAGTTCCTTAGACTTACTAGCCCTGGGGTGGATTAAGTCCCCAACCAATCCATTTCCGCCACATTTGGCGTTTCCTTTTCTCCTTTTCTTTTTAGCATTATCGGCGTAGGAGTTAGGAACAATTACCTCATTTAGTGTCATCTCAGCAAACCATGCTTGCTTTCTTGGGCTCATCACTCTTTGGTTGCATTGCAATGGCTCGCATGGGGGTTTGGTGGTGTTGATTGCAAAACACCCACTTACAGTTCTTGGCTCAATGACGTGTTTAAAGACTTTAAACACCATCTCTTCGTTCTCCACTCTTAGCGTTAGCTCTCCTCTTTCAACGTCAATCAAGGCTCTACCCGTTGCTAGGAATGGCCTCCCAATATGATCGGGATTTGCATCTTCTTCCATATCCGATGAGGAAATCTGCGGGAAAGAAAAATTTTCCTACCTTCACAATCACATCCTCGATCTTCCTCGTGGATGAACCACCGTCCGCTTGGCCAGTTGCGGACTCACGGTGGTGGGTTTGCTTCTCCTAACTCCAATCTTTTGAAAACCGATAGGGCATCAAATTTATACTCGCCCCTAAATCACACAAGGCTCATTGCAAGTCACCCCGCCACTGCATGGTAGTGTAAAGCTTCCAGTCCTTTAGCTTTGGTGGCAATTTCTTTTGTAAGATAGCACTACACTCTTACATTAGTGCTACTATCTCATATTCGCCGCTTCTCTTTTTCCCCAAGATTTCTTTCATGAACTTGAAATAAGATGGCATCTGCTCCAAAGCCTCTATAAACGGTATGTTGATGTGCAACTTCCTGAATACCTCCAAGAATTTGGACAATTGTTTATCGACCGCCTTCCTTTGTAATCTCTGGGAAAGGAATCTTTCTGTATACTCCTTCTCCGAGTTTTCTATCATCGGGCTAGGTTCACCACCTTATCTTTTCTAACTCGCTTCCTCTCAACTATTGGCCGTAGCGTTGTTGTTCCAATTGTTTTCCACTTCTCAACCGCATCGCTTACATTGCTCCTGATTTACCTCGTATTGCTTGGCAATGTCCCCGTGGCTTTGATGTTTGCCTGCTTGCTATTTGCCCTACTGTGTTTCCAAGTTTCTGAACGAGGATCTAGATTCTGTTATAAACTGCGTCTGGGCGTTGGCAAGTGCTGTCATGGCTGCTTTAAGCTCATCTGGTTTTTCTTGCTGACCTGGTGCATTGAGCTAAAACAAACAAAGAATCACGGCACCCTGATTTTCGTAGAAACTAAAAAAAATAAAAAAATAAAAAATTAAATCCAAATTAGAAATTAAAAATAGATAATTTGATATTGAACTATTGCCTAATCCCCGGCAACGGCGCCAAAAACTTGATGCGCGTAATATGCACACACTTTAAACGCAAGTGCACGTTATCGTATCAAGTAGTATAGTCTTAGATAAGACCGAATATCGTCCTCTAGGATTAGGGTTCAAGTACCAACTATCTATTTTATAGTATCTATTTGGCGAATTAATACTTGATTGGTTGTTTATAACTAAGAATTTCAAAAGCTATTTAAATGTAAAGAATTACTTCAGATGTGATGAGAATAGGGCTTCTATGTATCCTTACTATCCGCTTATGTTACTTGTTAATGCATTACTTATGGTGTTCTTCTTTTGGAGAAAGCAGGTTTACGAAATCGTTTTATACTCCCGTTAGGGTTATATAAACACTCAACCCCAGTATTGTTCCTTACCTAACTTTGATAAGGGTAACTCTATAGGAGGATTAAGCACAAAACCTAGTTGACCGTCACGCACAATGCGCAAAATTAGGGTTGTTAAGCCTCTCATCAACGCTTACAAATCTAATTGAGGTATTTTCATCCCCAATTCAAGACCGTCTACCCAACTTACAAGATATTCACAACCCTCCTTTTCGTAACTGATTAGAAATCATATAGTGATAACTAGTTGTCAATTAGCTACCAAGAATTCAACTCAATTATTGGATAGATCTCTCAATAAGAATAATAACCATAAGCATGCATTACTTTATAACATAAGGTTCAAGAATTCAACATAGAAAGCCCTATAAGAGAATTAGTTCCTAGCCATGAATATGACAAGAACTAATTCAAAGTTCATCATGCAAAAACTGAAATAAATAAAGGAAAGGAAAAAGAAATTACTAAGCTAATGGTATCCAAACTCCAAGTCAAGAATCTTGAGTTGTGCTAGAAAGGGGAACCTCAAAAACTGCCTAGGGTTCTCCTTATATAGTTTTAAAACGCCTCCTTCTTTTCCTTCCGTGCTGGCCCAAAAATCCGTCAAAAGACCTAATTTTTCAGCGTCCGCGCGCCATGTCGGCGCCATGCGCTAAAGTTTTGCAATACTGGTGTTTTGGCGCCGCGCCCGATATTCGCTGTTCGGTGGCCATACACGCAACTCCTGTGGCTTCTGATGTTTGCGCGTCGCGCTCGCTTACAGTCTTCGAGGCGCCGGCTGAATCTTCGCAGCCTTCTTCAATAATAGCGCCGCGCCCGCTTCGATCGGCAGGAGGCCATGCGCAGTCTGATTTCAGCCTCGTTTGCCACTTTCTCCGTTTCACTCTAGTACTTCTTTTCCCTCTTTTCGCTCCTTTTCCGCCATTTGGCCATTTTAGCCACTTTGACTCAAAAGAAAGAAAATCTATCCTAATACGACACTTTGTATGTACAAAACGGGACAAAAGACTAACTAGACTGACTCAAAAGGTGTATATAAAATACACCGATCACCCCGCTTCCCGAGCCGCGACGCCATCCGCTTTTTCCGAAATCCTTGCTGCTCGCCGCCGCCTTCAATTTATTGGCCTGTACCTGTCAATCACAACACAAACACTACCTCCGTGAGACCGTTCTTAATAAAAACTATTATATTAAAGCAAAATAAATCAAAAAATACCTTGGGTTGCCTCCCAAGTAGCGCTGTCTTTAACGTCTTTTAGCCGGACGCAAGTACCTTAACTCAATAAATGTGGGGTGGATTAACTCCACAACTAATCCATTTTCTCCACATTTTTCGTTTTCTTTTTCTTCTCCTCCTCTTAGCATTATCGTTAAGGGGGAGTTCAGGAACACATACCGGCTTTTGTGGAGGTTCGACCATCCATGCCTGCTTTCGTGGGCTCATCTCCCTTTGGTTGACTTGCACTGGCTCACAGGGGGGTTTGATGGTGCTGATTGCAAAGCACCTGCTCATGGTTGGTGGCTCAATGATGTGTTTAAATACTTTAAACACCATTTCTTCATTCTCCACCCTTAATGTCAGCTCTCCACTTTCTACATCGATCAAAGCTCTCCCTGTCGCTAGGAATGGTCTCCCCAATATGATAGGGATTTCTGCATATTCTTCCATGTCAAGAATGAGGAAGTCCGCAGGAAAGAAGAATTTTCCTACTTTAATAATCACGTCCTCAATCTTCCCCCTTGGATGAACCACTGTCCTATCGGCCAGCTGCAGACTCACTGTGGTTGGTTTGGCCTCACCCAACTCCAATCGTTTAAATACCGATAAGAGCATCAGATTTATACTTTCCCCTAAATCACACAGAGCCCTATTGCATGTCACCCTGCCCACTGTGCAAGGTAGTGTAAAGCTCCCTGGGTCTTTTAGTTTTGGTGGCAACTTCTTCTGCAAGATAGCACTACATTCCTCCGTTAGTGCTACTATTTCGTACTCCGCCAGTTTCTTCTTCTTCCCCAAGATCTCCTTCATGAATTTGAAGTAGGAGGGCATCTGCTCCAAAGCCTCTATAAAAGGTATGTTGATATGCAGCTTCCTGAATGTCTTCAAGAATTTAGAGAATTGTTTATCAACAGCCTTCCGTTGTAATCTATGGGGGAATGGGATCTTCTCTGCATACTCCTTCTCTGGAGTTTTCTCTACTACTGGGCTAGATTCAACCACCTTCTCTTTTTCTATCTCTGCCCTTTGCTCAACTATCGGCCGAGGTATGGCCGCTCCAACCGCTTGCCACTTCTTAATCGCATCGCTGGCATTGCTCCCTTGGATTCACCTCTGTGTTGCTTGGCAATGTACCCTGTGGCCTGCTGTTTGCTTGTTTTGCTAGCTGACCCACTTGTGTTTCCAAGTTCCTGAATGAGGATCTAGCTTCTGTCACGAACTGGGTCTGGGCGTTGGTAAGTGCCAACAAAGCCGCCACTGCTCGTCGCTTTTCTTGAACCGGTATCAATCGCTGAGAATGTGGGGCCTGAGTAAAGGGCTGCTGATTTTGGTTCTGCTGGTTTTGGTATTGGCCCCTGTATTGATTCTGCTGCCCCTGGTCTCCTCTCTATGAGAAATTTGGGTGATTCCTCCACCCTGGATTATATGTGTTGGAGTATGGATTGTTTTGTGGCCTCTGATAGTTACCCACGGCCTGACACTCTGCCTGCTCGATTGGCATATTATTGGGATCAGCTGAAGGGCACCTATCGAATGTATATGGGCCTCCACAGATTTCACAACTCTTGGGCATCTGCACTGCATTCACTGATATTGTATGTTGTTGCAACTGTTTCGTCAATAAGGCCACTTGGGCGTTCAAGGCAGCAATGGCATCTATTTCGTGGACTCCCACTGTTCTCCTCCCACTCATTGATCTCTCTTCTGTGACATGGTTGTTGGTGGCCATATCTTCTAATAATTCGTGAGCGTCGTGAGCCCGTTATAGAAGATGTGGACCAAGTTCCACAACTCAATACAATGGTGTGGGCACTTTCTCTGTAAATCTTTGAACCTTTCCCAAGCTTCATATAAGGACTCTTCATCTGCTTGGTAGAAGTTATTCAACTCCCCTCTCAATTTTGCTGCTTTGCTTGGGGGAAAGAATTTGGCCAAAAATTTCTGTGCCAGCTCTTGCCATGTAAAAATCGAATCGTACAGGAATTCAACCATACTTTTGCTCTATCCTCGAGTGAGAAGGGAAAGAGCCTCAACTGACAAGATCATCGAACGCCGTTATATTCGGAAAGTTGCACATAGCTCCAAGAAATTAGCTATGTGCATACGTGGATCCTCCACGGGCGCCTCCAAATTGCATCACAGGCCGTACCATGCTCGTAATCGCCGCTTTATCTCAAAGTTGTTTGCTCCTACGGCAGGAGCCTAATACATGTCTGCGTTTCATTCACTCTCGGCAGCACATAGTCTCCCAAGCTTCTTTCTGTTTGGACTTGAACTCTTTCCTCGACATCTATAGGTACTTGCCGAGGCATTCCTGGGTTAGGTTGATTTTCACCTAACCCTTCTCTCATCATGTTGTTGTTTTGAACACCGTCCATCTCTATCAAGGTTGCAATCCGCTGATTCTTTCTATTCTGTTTACAGGTTTTCTCAATCTCTGAATTGAAGGGAACAAGAGTGTCTGCCCCTCTTCTCCTTCACATAAACTGATTTCCTGAAATAGATCAAAAACAGACAACAAATCACGGCACCCTGATTTTTACCGAAAATAAGAAAAAAACGTAAGAATAATAAAAAAAAATCAAAACCAAATTAGAAATTAAAGATAGAAAATTTTGATATTGAACTATGCCTAATCCCCGACAACGGCGCCAAAAACTTGATGCGCGAAAAGATGCACACACTTTAACGCAAGTGCACGTTGTCGACTCAAGTAATATAGTCTAGGTAAGACCGAATATCGTCCTCAAGGATTAGTTTTCAAGTACCGGTTATCTATCATATGGTATCTATTTGGTTAACGTAATTGATTGAGATTTTAAACTAATAATGCAGGAAATAAACTAATTATAAAAATACTTTGATTTAAATCAGTTATGATGGGGGATTAGGGCTTCCAAGATCATCAACTATCCACTCTATTCAATCCTTAATATAATTAGACTGACTTCTTCTTCTACGTTAAGCTAGCAGGTTTACTAATTCGTTTTATACTCCCGTTAAGGCTATATAAACACTCAACCCCAGTATTGCTCCTTTCTACCTTTCGGTGATAAGGATGACTCTATAGGAGGATTAAGACAAAAAACCTAGTTAACCGTCACGCGCCATGCGTAAAATTAGGGTTGTTAAGCCTCTCATTAACACTACATAAGTAATTGAGGTATTTTCATCCCCAATCCAAAATATGTCTATCCAACTTACATCATATTCACAACCTCCTCCTTTCGAAGTTTGATTAGAAATCATATAAATAATGATAATTAGTGATCAATTAATTACCAAGCATGCAAAACAATTATTGGATAGATCTTAACTAAGTGAAGAAGAAATCAACTACTATATTAATTCATGAATAGAGTTTCAAGTGAATCACAAGGAAATCCCTAATAAAGTAATTAGCTCATAGCCATTGTCACGCTAAGAACTAATACAAACTCCATACATGAACTGAAATAAATAAAGCAAAAAGAAAGAAAAGAAAATTACTCAAGAACGAGTCTCCACGCCTTCTAGCATCCAAGGATTGTGTTGTGGAATATTTACAAGATGGAATGGTGGATGGAAGGATGTAGAATGGTGAATGATGGAATGGAGAATGAATTCTTCTAATGATGTAGAGACTATTTATAGACCAAGAATCCTTTAGGTGAAGGGTTAAGGATTTGTAAGTAGGAAAAGTTATTAGAATCCTTTTAGGTAAGGGTTTTAAGGTAGGAAAAGTTATCCCTTTAGGTAGGAAAAGTTATCCCTTTAGGTAGGAAAAATAATCCCTTTAGGATTCTGAAAACATGTCACCCGCCTGCATTTCATAAATCCCGTCGGCGCCGCCGCAGATCGGCGCCACGACGCCTGAAAATCAGCAACTCTCGACTTTCAAAGATTTGGGCCGCGGCTGCTGCCAGCGCCGCGGCTCGTGATGTTTTTCTCGCGAATTGCTTGCCGCCTTTTTTTTCGTCCGGACTTCGTCTGATCTCCTCTATAATTTCCGGAACTTCTTAGACTTCATTTCTTGGCCCTTTTAGTGTGCAATTCCATCTCATTTATGCTCATTTCATCTCCTTTTCGCCATTTCTCCATTTTTGACCGATGTGACACAAAAGAAAGGAAAACGACCCTAATACTATACTAAACATAAATGAAATGAGTAAAATACTAACTAAAAATGACTCAAAAAGTGTATATAAAATACACCGATCACATATCACCTGAAGATCAAGAGAAGACCACATTCACATGTCCCTATGGTACGTTTGCTTTCAGAAGAATGACATTTGGACTTTTCAATACACCTGCTACTTTTCAGCGTTGTATGATGACCATCTTTTCTGATATGGTTGAAAGAACCATAGAGATCTTCATGGATGATTTTTCAATTTTTGGGTCATCCTTTGAGGAATGTTTGAAGCACTTGGATGCAGTGTTGCAGCGGTGTGAAGAATCAAATCTTGTGCTGAATTGGAAAAAGTGTTACTTTATGGTGCAAGAGGGTATTGTCCTTGGCCACAAAATTTCTAGCCAAGGCATTGAGGTAGACAGAGCTAAGATTTCCGTGATAGAAAATCTACCACCTCCGGTGTCGGTAAAAGGGGTTAGGAGTTTTCTTGGGCATGCTGGGTTCTATAGAAGATTCATCAAGGACTTCTCAAAAATTTCAAAACCTCTTTCCACCTTGTTGATGAATGGCGTGGCGTTTGAATTTAATGAAGATTGTCTGAACGCTTTTAAAGTACTTAAGGAGAAGCTAATTTCAGCACCAATAATCATTGCACCAGATTGGGAGCTCCCATTTGAATTAATGTGCGATGCAAGTGACTATGCAGTGGGAGCAGTCCTCGGACAGTAAGTCGACAAGGTATTTCGATCCATTTATTATGCTAGCAAAACTCTTAATGAAGCACAGCTGAATTATACCACAACAGAGAAAGAGTTGCTAGCTATAGTATATGCATTTGAGAAATTCATGCCATATCTCATTGGGAACAATGTGATAGTGTACACTGATCATTCTGTTATCAAGTATTTGATGACCAAGAAGGATGCTAAACCCCGCCTTATTCGATGGGTGCTATTACTACAAGAATTTGACATGGAGATCCGTGATAAAAAGGGAACATAAAATTTGGTTGCAGATCACATGTCCAGACTTAAAGCAGAAGAGAGCCAGAATACTAAGGATGTGCAGATCAATGACCACTTCCCCGACGAGCAACTGTTTAAGGTAAGTGCCAGTCTAACTTGCCTTGGTATGCTGATTTTGTAAATTTTCTTGCAGCAAATGTTGTGCCTCCTGAGATGACAAGGCAACAAGTGAAGAAATTCTACTCAGAGGTGAAACATTACTATTAGGAGGAGCCTATTCTCTATAGGCACTGTGCTGATCAAGTTTTAGACGTTGTGTGCCAGAAGATGAAATGCATTAAATTCTCACTCATTGTCACACTTTACAATATGACGGGCATTTTGCGGCCTCAAGGACAACTGCGAATGTGCTACAAAGTAGATTCTATTGGCCAATATTCCAACGTTTTTGTGAAGGCATGTGACCGATGTAAACGAACTGGGAATATCTCTAGGCAGAATGAAATGCCCCTGAATGGAATACTTGAAGTAGAGCTCTTTGATGTGTGGGGAATTGACTTTATGGGTCCGTTTCCACCACCTTTGGAAACAAGTACATCTTGCTCGCAGTGGATTATGTGTCCAAATGGGTTGAGACAGTAGCAACCCAAGAAAATGATGGTAAGACTGTCTTGAAGTTCCTACACAAGCACATATTCACAAGGTTTGGTACTCCCAGAGCCATCATTAGCGATGAAGGGAGTCATTTTTGTAACAAACAACTTGATACCCTTCTGGTTTGTTATGGAGTTTATCACCACATTGCCCTGCCATATCATCCTCAGACAAATGGGCAAGCTGAAATATCAAATAGAGCGGTGAAGAGTATACTAGAAAAGACAGTGGATAGCTCGAGGAATAATTGGTCTATAAAGCTAGATGATGCACTCTGGGCTTACAGAACAGCTTTCAATACTCCCATTGGAATGTCACCTTATAGGTTGGTCTTTGGTAAAGCATGTCATCTACCAGTAGAATTGGAGCACAGGGCGTATTGGGCAATGAAGAGGCTGAATATGGATGCAAAAGTTGCCGGTCAGAAGAGACTGTTACAGCTGAACGAGCTTGATGAGTTTCAGAATAAAGCCTATGAGAATGCCAAGCTCTATAAAGAACGCACCAAGGCATGGCATGATAAGTCCTTAGTTCTGAAAGAGTTCCAACCTGGGCAACAACTGCTCATATTCAACTCAAGGCTGAGACTATTCCCAGGCAAGTTGAAATCCAGGTGGTCAGGGTCATTCATTGTCGAGAAAGTGTTCCCTTATGGCTCAGTTGAGGTGCGAGGTACAGAGGGCGCACTATTCAATGTGAACGGGCAGATATTGAAGCCCTACTTATGTGATGGCATGGAGAAAATAAAGTCAGTGATCCTCTCCAAACCAGATGAAGAGAAATATGCGTCCGGCTAAAAGACGTTAAAGATAACGTTACTTGGGAGGCAACCCAATGTTTTAAATTATGTTATTTTAATTTTTGTTTTAAGTTGAGTTGTCTTGTTCTTGAACAGTCTCACGTTCTTGGCTTCTTGGTCTATGTTTTGATGTCAGGTGGAATGGAAACTAAAGACGTTGAAATTCGGAAAAATTGAGCTCAGCGCCGTGGCGCCAAAATACAGGGCCACGACGCTGAAACTGCAGAGATTATTACCATACATAGCGTCGTGGCTCCAAAATGCAGGGCCACGGCGCCAAGAGTTCAGAGAGTGTTTGCCGAGGTCAGCGCCGTGGCGCCAAAAGTTCCGAAAGTTTTTGGGGAAACGTTCTGTGGTGGCGCCAAGGGCACAGCGCCACAGCGCCGATGTCGAATTTTTGAAATAAACCTCTAATCTCCCCCTTCTCTCCTCACAATAAAAAATTCACAAAACCCCTCTCCTCTCCCTCCTCAAATTCCGACGTCCAGATACCAAAATTCATCTCTTTCGCCTACAAATATTCCATAAATCTTCAAATCTTACCCATTGGCACTATTAAAACACCACAAACATCTCAATCACTTGGGTCAAGCCATCCTTGCAAGAGAACGCTGCAAAAAGGTAATAACTCACCATTTTTTCAAAAATGTCGTGCTCTTTTTTTTTGAAAATATTTCTGTGTGTTGAGGGTGAAAACAACAGTTGTTGAGCTTTTAGTAAAAACTTGGTGGGAATTCCGAAATTGGGGGTGTTTTGTTGTCTTTATTGGTTGTTGTAGTTGTGTTTGGTGGTTGTGTGCTGCTGTGATTGTTGTTGTTGGCTGTTTGAGAGAAATTTCAACAAACTCACACAAATTTCCTACCAAATATGGCCTCAAGAAGACGTATTAATAGAGGCTCCTCCTCTACACATGCCTCAGACTATGACGTAACTCGCTTCATAAATAAAAATGCTGAAACCAGATATAACTGAATATGTACTAGGGCGTTGATTCCGGAGCGAGGAATGAAGTATAGGGTCATACCCTTTGATGATGATGATTTGTATGAGCCCGTTAGAGCTATGATTGAGGCAAGAGGTTGGGAGCTATTGTTGACCAGAGGGCTATTCTAAAGCCCAACTCCAACTTAGTGAGAGAATTTTATGCTAATTATCCAGAGCAGGGCGATGGTCGTTGTTATGTGAGAGGGAGTTTTATGCCAGTTGGTTCGGAGGAGGTGAATTCTATGTTTGGAACTCCTAACATCGAAGATGAGGTCTTCAATCCCAACAACTTCAGAAATTGGTGTAGGAATGAGAATGGGATATATTGGGACAGAGTTGTTGAGGCACTGTGCTATCCAGGAGCACAATATCATTTCTCACGCAACCAAGTTAGAGGACTAGCTAGATGTCAAGCCAAAGACTGGTTATATTTTGTGAGTGCACGTTTGATCCCATCAACACATTTTTCTAATATCCCGACTGACAGGATCAAGCTAGTATATGGCATCATAACTGGCAATGACATTGATATTGGGGTTGAGATAACTAATATCATAGCAGGGATTAGTAGGCTGACTACTACAGGTGGATTGGGACATGGCTCCTTCATAACTGCTTTATGCGCTAATCATGGAGTCCCCACCTTCGCCGCAGATATCCCCGAAAGGATTCTGCCAGCCCTGACTAGCGGCATTGTTCACTCCTACCCCGGGCCAATAGCCGCCCCATTGTAAAGACGAGAAGGTCAAGGTCGAGGACAAAGAGTGAAAGAAGAAGAAGAAGAGCCAGAAAACACTGCAGTAGATATGAATGAGCCAAGGGAGAGCAAATTTCCATCTCCCTTGATGATTGAGCCGCCACTGTCATAATTGGGCCAGCTGCTTCATAATCAGCGACAAATGCTTCATAATCAGCAATAGATGCTACTAAATCAGCAATGTCTCGGGCAGAAAACCGATTACGCCATTCAAACGCAACAAGAATGGGGTCAGCACCAGGAGCAATGACAGCAGCAGTGGTATATTTATGAGACCCATCAAGTGGAGAAAATGAACACTTTCATGCAAAAATTGTCGATGGAAGAGTCTGCTGAGCCCTGCTTACGATACCCACTACAGTACCCGCATTTCCATCCCTCACGGCAACCACCACCGCCATCATTTTGAGTCATTCGAGGTATGTAAGTCTTCCTTCTATTGCTTTACTTTGCACATTGGGGACAATGTGTTGAATAAGTTTGGGGGGAGATTTTTGGTCAGTTGTGTCTTTTCAATTTTAGTCTATGTTATATCGTTTAAATTGTTTATTTAGTGTCGTGTGTCAATAAATCAAGTTAAAACCAATGGCCAATGAGATTGAGTGGATACTTGTGGTAACAGTAGATGAAACCTATAGTCATGGAATGCACAAATCTGTGTGCCTGAGTTAAGATAGCCTTTGAGTTTGCTTGTGATTATTGATAATAATGAAGAACTTAGCCATGACTATTTAACTCTCTTGTGTTCAAATTATTGGTTTATGCATAAATGAATTTGGGATTGAGGAAAGAAGGTGGTAAATTCTAGAACTTGCTTGCTTTCTACTTGAGGCAAAATCTTAGATAATGCATGCTTAGGAAAATGATTTAGGCCATCTTTGGACCGTTTGAGCCTTTCAAGCCACCCTTAATTACATTAATCTCTAGTCACCCTTATTTTTTAGCCTAATGAAACCTTTCTTTGTTGATAAAACACTCATCCATGAACCTACTTGAAACAATTTACTATTAGTTCACTCCCTTAAATTACCATAAGCATAGAAACTTACAAGTTGGGGAATTGAATTCTAGTAGAAAGGATTGAAGATTGGATTTTTGTCAAAAAAAAGAAGTGTAAAAGATTGAGAAGTGAATGAAAAGAAAGAAAAAAAAATAGACGTATAAATCAACTACACACCCCTTGTACATACAATGAAAAATAAGTTTGGGGGTGTTGTAGTTCAAAAAGAAAAAGAAAAAAAACAAATGGAATAAAAACTTCTCAATCTAGAAAAGAAGAAAAATGGGGGATTGTAGTACAATATAATAGAAATCAAGTTGTGTTGGTTGGTTCTATGCTTGTGGTAATTTTGAGTCTAAATGTCTTTTTATCTGCCACATGCCTAAGCCTAACGATACAACCCATGAAAGTCCTATTATTTTTTAAGCATGTGTTGTCTACATTAGTGGAGAGTTAGTAAGTGAGCAAGCTATAAAATTTTGGCCTGATGGACCGTTGGAAAAAAAAATTACTTGTGCATAAACTGATATTGAATGTTTGTTTGAGTTGGTAGTCATGTTTGAGAAATCATATGCCTTAATAACCTCAAGAAAGTTTAATGGTTGTCTGATTTGGAATTATACATAGCAACTAGTGGCTAGAACGTTTCTGAGAATGATATTGC
Organism: Przewalskia tangutica; assembly: GCA_029844215.1. Classification (NCBI taxonomy): domain Eukaryota; kingdom Viridiplantae; phylum Streptophyta; class Magnoliopsida; order Solanales; family Solanaceae; genus Przewalskia; species Przewalskia tangutica. The sequence continues at coordinate 87,985,030 of CM056734.1, forward strand.
ATGTGTTCATGTTCTTCGAGGCAGAAATATTAGGATTGACTTGATTCATGTTTTAGAGTCTCTGTGTCTTTTTTTAGAGAGTTTAGAGTTCTTTACTCGAGGACGAGTAAAGTTAAAGTTTGGGGTATTTGTTAAGTCCATTTTAGGACTGTTTTAGAGTCTAGTTTAGGGAGTCTTTTAGGTATATTTTCGTTGTTTTGTACAGTATTATGTTTTGTTTGTTGTGTTTTCAGACAATAGACGACTTTGGTGGGGAATGGTGAATCAAGGATGAAATAACCGATATTGAGGATGGAAATGTGCAACATAAGCCCAAATAATCAACCAAGGAAGGCCATGAGAAAAGTGGAAGAAAACATGAAAAATCTAGAAAATCGAGCACAGCGCCGTGGCGCCAAAATACAGGGCCACGACGCTGAAAGTCCAGAGAAGCTGCAATTGTTCCGGCGTCGTGGCGCCAGCCTGCAGGGCCACGGTGCCGACGCGGAATTTCCAGTTTTGGGCTAAATTTGACGAGGGTAAAAGGGTCTGAAACGTGATTTTTCTCAGATATAAAAACCCTAAACCCTGTCATTATTAGAGATACTATTTTTGGAAAGAAAGATTGGAGACAACTCTTGTTCAAGTTCTTTTCTTTCCCTTATTTTATTTTAGTTTATGTTGTATTGTAATTTAGTTCTTGACATGACAATATTTAGGAGCTAATTACTTTAGTAGGGTTTTCCGTCGAATTTTCTCGAAGCTCTTTCATATAGTTAATGCATAGTTATTAATTTCTTCTTCAGCACATTAAGATTTATTCAATATTCTTGTGATTGTTTGATAATTAATTGATCACAAATTGTCATCACTTATATGATTTCGAATCGAGATCCGAGAGAGGAGATTTGAATATGCTGTAATTGTCTAGACATAGGTTAAAATCGTGGACGAAAGTACCCCGATACCTGTGTAGTATTTAAGGTTATTATTCTTAATCCTCCTGTGTGGTAAAATCTATCATAGAAATATAGAAGGTTTCTGCACAAGGTTGAGCTCTTGTATGTCTTAACCGAAATATAATGACAGATTAGTTAACCTGATATCTTAATAAGAAGAAGAGTCATTAGCATTGCATTAACACGTGAAAGAGTAGATAGTTAAGGAGATTGAAAGCCCTATTTCCTTCAAACTGTTTAAAACCCAAGTATCATCACTTTAGTTTATCTTAGTTTAATTCTTAGTTAAAAAACCCAAACAAAATTATGATTACCAAATAGATACCATAGAATAGATAACCGGTACTTGACAAACTAGTCTCTGTGGATGATAACTCTGTCGTATAGATCTTTATTACTTGAACGATACGTACACTTGCGTAAGCATCTAGAAATATCGCAACAGTGCCTCTTAGGATGTTGGCTGGAATGTTGCCTGAGATATTGTGGCATCTGTGAAAACATTTGGAGCAGCACTTGTCCTTGTAGTCTTGGGAACTCCCTTTTGAAAACATTGTCTCAATGGGGTTTCATCTGGGATTTCCCTTTTCAGGGGCACATTTTGTGGTACAGAAGCAACTTGTTCTTCTTCACTTTCTTCAGTTGAGAGTTCAAAGTCCGTGTCGTCACTGTCATTGCTTGAGCAAGCAGGTATAAACGTATCAAATCTGGACTTTTTGTTGTTCGGTTCTACATGAACTATTCTCTCAAACATTCTACTCGATCGACGAGTAGGGAAGGTGGAGGAACTTGGTCTTTTGCCCAAGGCTGAAATATCAGATATTTCATCAATATCTATTGGATTATTGTCATCGCCTGGGTAGCTAATATCTAAAGGTTCCTCTAAACCTTTAAATACTATGGCCCTAGATAACTCCTCTGTGGATTGTGAAGAAGATGAACGACAAGGTTGTTGCGGTTCATTTAGCTTGGATGATTCATTGTTTAAAGGAGGGCTAGTACTCATAAGAGTGTTGGTTGGTGTGTTGATTGACATTGATGTTGACATAGGGGAGGTTTCCATCGGTGAAGTTTGAGGAGAGGATATTGAGAAGTTGGGGTTTGGAATTGAGATTGGAGTTTAGAATGGTGAGGATTCCATTGGGTAAGTAGGATTATACCCAAGGTGTTATGTGATTTCCCCCCTTTTTAATTTTATTTTAAGGAAAATCTGGAATGATAAAAAAAATAGCAACTGAGAGGAATATTTATATATGGCAAACCTTTCCTTAGCTAACAAAAATCTCTTAGTTTTAGATGTTTCAATTTTACACAAAAACTTACACCTAAAATATTGGGATAGGTAAACATCACGGTAGGAATTCAATTTAATCTTATCAGTTTAAAGTTTTAAAATTCCTATTGAAACAAGACATAAAAATAGGGATTTTTTTTTTACTTTTCTGGAATCAGTTAAGAACAACATCCCAACAAATATCACATTCTGAAAATGTCAACAATAATGTTGGCAACATTTTGGACGACACAAGTATTTTGATCTAACAAAAAAATTATTTTGGCAACAAATCAAGACACGTTTTATACGTATTTTATGAGTTTGATCACTGGACCAATATAACATTTACCCATCGTGTCCTTGGTCTAATCATAAACCACATACAAAAGGATTTCACGTGTCAAAAATGAGAATACTAATTTAGTATTTTCAAAATATTTTTGAAGCACTCGATACTCCTATAGAATAGGAACAATATCTTTTCAATGGCTTTGCCTATTTTGCACAGAAAATGGTATCACGTTGAAAACACATTCTTTATTGAAGGATCATGTTTGTGTGACCAAAAGTTATGCACCATACAACAACAATAATCAGTCAGTAATATAACATAGGTAAATGTCACCCGAAATGTTAGACAACGTTTCAGCTGACATTCACCAAAAAATGACTTCTTTTCAGAGATTACAAAGACCAACAGATTTCTTCGAACTTGAAATCTCTCATGGTCCAAAGCTTTTGTAAAAATATCATCTAGTTGATGAAGAGTGTCAACATGTTCAATCTGAACTAGCTGTTTTCAAATAAATCTCTTAAAAAGTGATGTCTAATATCAATATATTGTGTACGTGACTATTGTACTAGATTTTTGAAATATTTATAGCACTCAAATTATCACAGTACAAAATCAAAATGTTGCTAGTAAATTCATAGTCGTAACATGTGTCGTAGCCATATTAATTGAGAGCAACAACTTCCAACTACTACATATGCAGATTTAGCAGTTGAAAGTGAGACACATTTTTATTTACAACTATACCATGAAACAAGGTTATTGCCAAGATAAAAACATCCTCCACTTGTACTTTTTCTACCATCCACATCTCCAACCCATTCCGAGTCACTAAATCCTATTAAGTTAGGATTAGTGTCTTTGGAATACCAAATTCCCAACTCACATGTGCCAGCAACATATCGAATAATATGTTTTACGACATTGAAGTGAGATATTTTGGGACAAGATTGAAAATGTGCACAAACACAAACACTAAACAAAAAATTTGGGCTACTAGCAGTAAGATAAATAAGACTACCTATATAGATCGATGTAATGTTGGATCGATATTTTCACAAACATTATCCTTACATACATTTTACGACGATCCCATTGGTGTTTCAAAATGTTTAGCATTTTCCAAACCAAATCTCTTAACTAGATTCTTAGCATATTTACTTTGTGATATGAAAATTCCATCTTCACTTTGCTTAATTTGCAAGCGTAAGAAAAAATTTAGTTCCCCAATCATGCTCATTTCAAATGTCGATGTCATAGATTCAACGAATGACTTTAGATAAGACTGTAAGGTCGAACCAAAGACTATGTCATCTAAGTAGATTTGAGAAATAATAATATCTACACCGTGACATTTAATGAATAAAGTACGATCAGCTTCACCACGGTTAAAACCAAATTTTAGAAGGAAGTTAGTTAAACGACCATACCATGCACGGGGGGTTTATTTTAACCCATACAGAGCCTTTTTGAGCTTATACACATAGTGTGGATGGTAATAATCTTCAAATCTTTTTGGTTGTTCAACATAAACTTCATTATCTAGATAACTATTTAAGAATACACCGTTTACATCCATTTGGGTGTAAAGTAATTTTTAGACAACAAGCAATAGCAAGTAGAAGTCTAATTGACTCAATTCTAGCCACATGTGCGAAGGTTTTTTCATAATCGATTCCTTCAACATGAGTATGGCATTATGCAACTAGACGAGCTTTATTTCTAACAACTGTTCTCGATTCGTCTGATTTATTTTTAAAATCCACTTAGTTCCAATTACATTTGTATTGTTTAGATGTGGAACTAAATCCCAGACTTCATTTAGAGAGAATTGTTCAAGTTTATCTTGCATTGCTTGAATACAAAAATTATCTTTAAGTGCGTCTAAAACATTTTATGGTTCTAAAGTAGATATAAAACAAGAAAGACTAACCTCTTGGTATATGGTAGACATACACACATACCTTACCATTTCTCTGTAGTTGAGTGGTTCTTTCCCTCTTTTTTAATTCCTTCAAAAACTACTCATATCACCTGGCCGTGGGATGATTCTTCTTAATCTTTGATGAGTGGTCCCTTCAAACTTGATCTGACAATTCAGCATGTGACTCCTCATTTATGGCCTATGTGGTCTCTGTTCCAAGTTCAGATGTTGCTTCAAGTGTGGCAACATTTGGGGCAACATCTGATTCTTCAATAGTCTGTGCATTTTCCACTGAAACTATAGTGTTATTTTCAGATGTATTTCCTGTAAGATAAAAAAAATCATTAAAACTAACATTTACATACTCTTATACAGTTTTGGAGCTCAGATTGTATACACGGTAAGCATGACTATTTTGTGAATAGCCAACAAAAATTCCTTTGTCACTCTTAGAGTCAAACTTTGTCAAATGATCTCTATCATTTAAAATGTAACAAATACACCCAAAACATGAAAGTAACGCAAGTTAGGTTTCTTTCCATTTACAATCTCATAGGGTGTCATCTTTGTTCCAGACCTTAAATAGATTCTATTAGCAACGTGATTAGTAGTATTCAAGGTTGCTGCCCATAAACGTTTTGACAAATGTTTAGAACTAAGCATCACTCTAGCCATTTCTTGCAATTTTCTATTCTTCCTTTTCTGCTGCCCCATCATGTTGAGGTGTTTTGGGAGCAGAAAACTCATCGAAAATTTTCTTTTCTCAAAAAATTTTGTGAATGACCTATTTTTAAATTCTTTTTCATGGTCGGATCTAATAAAAAAATAGGAGAATGGAACAAATTCCTTATTCTAGAATGCAAAATTTTAAACATGTCAAAAGTTTGTGATTTAAAAAAATATATATATCCATGAATATCTATAAAAATCATCTACAATCACATACGAATACCTCATGCCTCCAAGATTGTCTACTTCAATTGGACCCATTAGATCCATATGCAGTAATTGAAAACAGTGAGACGTACATGAGACACGGGTTTGCTTACCTTTCAGACAATCTTCAAAGATAATTTTACCTTTATGGCTAAGATTGGATAAGCCTCTAACCGCTTCATATGAGACCTATTTTTCTAGAGTACGGTAGTTGACATGCCCTAATTTTTTATGTCATAGTGTTGTATCATTGATCTTTGCATTATTGCATGTTTCTTGTCTTACATCAAGATATCAATTGTCACATGTTCTAGTACCTGTCATGACACAGTCATTGACTTCATTGGTAACATTACAGGCATTCTTATTGAATCTTACCTCAAGATCATCATCAAACAGTTGACTTATACTAATTAAATTAGCCATAATCCCTAAACGTGTAAGACATTCCTTAAGGCAGGAAAACCGGAAACATCTAAGATCCATTTTCCAGTTATTTTGCTTTTACTGCCACCTCAATAAGTCATGTTTCCTCCTTTGAATGACTCATAGTTCCTTAGAAATTCTTTTGTACCTGTCATATGGCGAAAACATCTACTATCGAAGTACCAAGAACCTGAAATGTTAGTTCTTAATACAGTTATAGCAACATTACATGTTACATCCTTTTTGGGAATTCAAACTCTCTTAAAACATTTTTCACCTTTCGGCTCGACAATTGTTCGAATGTTATCCGAAATGTTGGACAACTTTTTGAGCAACATTTTACTCACAAAATCTCGAAGTTTGAAACAGTATAATTTTAAGTGTCAAGGGGAGTTACAATGATGACATACAAACTTCATATTCTTTTACATATATGAGACCCTATTATTTATCCCTTTTTCCTTTATAAAGCATATTTCTTCTTTTCTATCAAAGAGATTTGAGCATATGGTTTTGAGAGAGTTTTTGTAACCAATTCATGCATATTAAGGTTTACTAAAGTTGAGTATTTTATTCAATTTTGAAGTCCTTGAATTGAGCTTACGGAGGGTTTCTTCGAGTAAATCTAATTTTGCACAGATCTTGCCAAAAACAATATCTTTTTTTATAAGTATCACCTCTAGTCGGGTTATCGTGCCTTTTAATTCTACATTCTCATGAGTTAAAGATTTTATCTTTTTGTCAAGTTTATTGGATTCTATGATTAAGGCTTTACAGAGACTTCGTAACTCATTAATCATATCATCTTTGCATTCAACTTGCTCAACACAATCAGCCTTACCAACCGAAGTAGAAGCACTAAAGAAATTAACACCAGAGTAGTAAAAGAATTCATACATTTCGGATGTAGCTGAGGATATTGATTTCGTTGCTAATATTAGAGAAAATGTGGCAAGATTGTGAGCTTTTTCAATAGCACAAAACTTTAAATTGAACTTTTCAGGAAGAGAATGAAGAGTCTTTTCAACAAGTTGAGTGTTGATTAATGGTTCACCAAGCACTTGACATTTATTAGAGATGTCAATTCACTTTTCAAAATAAGATTTAATATCATTCGCTTCTTTCATCCTTAAACGTTCATATTTACTCATGAGCATGTGTAGCTTTATTCGACGAACGCTTGAGCTACCTTCACAATGAATTTGTAAAGTATCACATGTATCCTTAGGTGTGGGGCAGTTTTGAATGAGTTTGAACATATACATATTCACCCATCCAAAAATTGCATTGAAGATTTTTTCGTTGAAGCTAGCATTATTGGTTTCTTTTGTAGTCCATTCAGATTCAAGTTTAATAAGAATGTCACCTTCCTCGTCTGATAACAACATTGGAACAACATACACATTTATTACAGATCTCCATGCCCTAATATCAATTGATTTGATATGAGAACGTAGACGAATCTTTCAATAGGCATAATTTAATTCATCTAAAATAGGAAGTCTACCAATAGTTGGATTTGTCGGATCCATAACTTGAAATAACAGCACCAAACACTTATTGTGTTAAGTGATGACTTTGATACCACCTAAAAGGGAGGGTGCTATGGAACAATAAAAATAAAATGGGAAATAAACTAATTCGGATGTCAATTCAGTTTCCGAATGTCAGTGACAATGTCGTCCGACACCAGTGATTACACTTCAGTAAAAACTGAAAACTTTGAAAAGTAATTGCAGCAGAAATTAAAGAACGCAAATGTTTAAAATTTACATAGGTTATATAATATATATAACCTATGACGGTCAATGACCGAAAGTATTGTATATATTTATTATATACAAAAGTACAAATTCCTTTCTTTACAGATTTACAAGATAAAACGGAAAGGAATTAAACGTTGAAGTCGCAGATGACTTCTGCCTGAAAAATCTACCTAAATAGACATAGATAACTTCTCATTACAATTTCTCAATGCAAAGCTAATCTAGAATCTAAACTGCAATTATAATGTTGGACAGAATGTTGTCAACACGCTCAGACAACACTTGTAATCCAATTTTCTGAGATGAATCCGCGAGAGCTCTCTTGATATTTTTGCAATCTGTTTCTGGATATCGATTCACTATTGTGGTCTCTCTATTTATAGCAGTGAGTTCCCTTGAAAGACTCATCTATTAGTTGTGGTTGTTGAGGAAAAGATGGACAACTTGTAGTAGATTATTAAGGAGTGAAAATCTCAACAACTTTGACTTGTTCCTTACTCGACTACTTTCCCAAGCTTTGACTCTTTCTCCCACGTTTTACACAGCTCCAATTCACCACGCCTAAGTCATTTTTACATCACAGTAAAATATTAATGCTTAACGTGAAGTAAGACAAGTTATGAAAAATGTTGGTTCAAATGTTGTGACATTTGTCCCAATATTTTTATCATTCAAATCAGTACTTCAGAAGATATGTTGGGTCAAATATCACAACACCAAACTCAACATTAATAACTTTAAATGTATACTCGACGGGATTGACATTCACCCATAATTGTGAAATCTCATCACCTGCTTGGTGAGGTCATTTTCTTTGATCCTGGTTGCATAAGCGATGGTTGGTCCCGGTGCTCGGTGGTTACATTGTATTTTACAAGCTCTGGCATCCGAAACTTCTTTAGTATTGACATGGGAGTTGTACTTGGCTTCCAGGGTAGATGGGTGTATTTTTCCATATTGATTCCTTTGAGGACGGGTGGAGCCCCTGGAACCTGGTCAGTTCGATAATTTTGCTCCTTGAATAGGCACAAAAGGCTCTCCAAGAGCTAGTTTTTTGGCTTCGGAGCAATAATGCCTTGTACTACTATTTTAGTCCTTAAGTCTTCAGCTCCCAAGTTGTCTTGGAGTCCTCCGACACTGAAACTTCCTAGTGCGATATTACATATATCTATTGGCATGTCTACTCTCGGTTGCATAACTGATTCCGTCTTTGTGTTTTCGACTAGGGACAAAAACACACTGTTAAACTTTTGTTTTCAGGCTTGCTGCTGGGTTATGAAGTCTTTCACGGTGTGTTGTACTTGGTCTTTCCCTTTGTTTAGGTGTCTACTAGGAAAGACTTCAACACAAATCAACGAGGAATTAGTTGTATTTTGGGATAACCTAGCGGGTGCCAAACGTTTTTGCCTAAATCTGATTTATTAGGTGATCAACCAGTTAAAATACATACTTTGAGGTCACAAGAAACACAATTAATTCAGATTATGTTAATGCTCTTACAATGTGAATGAATCGAGAGCGAAATAATAAAAATAACAAAGGTGATAATTGACATAAAATACTCGACCATAAATTAAATAAGAGGTGAATTCTCTTGATATGAATAATGAAAGATGCTAAAAGGCGGTGATAAATTATCAAGTTTATAGAGAATAATCAAGAGTCGTACATAATCAGGTGAAAATTAGATAGATATAATCGTGAGAAAGTTAGAGACTTTATAGGGTAGCTATGATTAACTACTTTTAATGATCTCCGCCTATTTCAGCTGTTACATGACTAAAATCGTGGGAGTGAATGAGATTAAATGGAATCATGAGATCTCGGACCCTATCATTTATTTGGGTTATCCTCTGAACCTTACAGGATGGACCGTTCCGGATTCTCATTACTTGATGATAATGAGACACATTTGGCTGATATTTCTCGGATGGTCTAGCTAATCGACATAAATACCAGATAACTCGATCTACAACAATTTAAGCAAACGGAAAGAAATTACTAGTTTAATATTTTTATCTTGAATTTTGATCAAACGTTAATACTACTATTACGATGAAGATGCTAGTAGTAAGTAGTACCTTCGTCCCGCTTTACTTGTCACGTATCTACTAAAATTAGTTGTTTCTGAGATATTAGTATTTCTTTTCAAATATATCCTATGTTAATAAATGATCTATACAAATTTCTAAGTCTTTCGAAAATTATTATTCATTTTAAAGAAACAAAAAAGATAATTTAATAAAAACAAACTTTATGATTAATGATCGATCTAATTTAATTATTTTCTTCATTTCTGTGCAAAAACTTTAAACGACATTTAAAAATAGACCGGGGATAGTATTTAAGGGTGGTTTGTTATTTTTTTTTTTAGCAAGTGGTTTGATATTCCATTCTAAAATTGAATCGTTGTTTTCAGTTTGAGAAATTAATATAAGTAGGTTTTCACTCAAAGAAATAGTCGGTGGATATATAATACATTTATATATATATATATATATATATTGACTGGAGAGTATAAATACTTTTGGCCTAGCTATCAATTGTGTAACTTTCCTTTGAATTTTTGGAGTTCTTTTTGCAGAACATTTTTTCCTAATGAAGGGTGGTTTGTTATTTGAAAAAAATAATAACTTCATTATTTTCATTAATGAAAGGGATATATATACAAGTTACATATTTCCATAATAGGAAAATCTTTTTTCTATTCTACTTCTAAAACCCTATTCTATTTGGAGATTAATTATACAATTAAGATAAATAAACAAGACTAATTAAAGTACAAAACTAATATACAATATATACCAAATGTAACACCCCATTTAAAACCGGAGTCGAAACGGGAGTACTACGTATGGTTGATCCCTAGAATGTATTTAAAGGAGTCGCCACCTAATTATTATAGTGAATTAGGACACTTGATTTATTGCAATAAAAATACTGCAATTAATCTCCATTTAAAGGTCTGCGAAATTAATGTGAGATTCTAGGTAATGGTTCTTTATTATCCTAAAGGGAAGGGGTCAGGCATCCTATAGGATCCGCTAACTTGCGGCTATCCGTTCAAACCTAGGTTAATTATATATTGGCTTTTATCATACCTATTATAAGCATTTTTACACAATTTACAATTAAAATAAAATGCAATACAAAGTAAAATTAAAATTAAATGCGGCATGAAATAAACTCTGGGACATTCTTTTTGAAATGCATCTCCGGATACCTGCATAAACACTTAGTAAAAGTGTTAGTAATAAAATAAAACAATTTTTAAATAATAGCAATAATTAATAAATAAAGCCAAAAATGCATCCGTCTTTGTACAGGGAAGGCCTTGGAAATCAGACGGAGATTCCTTCATCGGCCAATATTGCTAAAAATAATAAAATAAATAAAACCTTCGGATCCGCGCCAAAACAGTAATAGTTTTAAACACGGAGGGCTCAGATATGTAAAAATATAAAGTAGATGCCTAAACAAGTGCGTGCGAGAATTAAATCTTGCCAAGCGCATGTTGGTTATCCGGTGTAAGTGGAAGAAATCATCATTGCCCAGAAAGCTTCATTTATTTTATTTTCCGTCTTTGCAACTGTGGAGGCCTCAAAAATCGACGGATAACTTTTTCATTGGCCATTGTAGTATCATATTCAAAATCAGTTTAATATCAAAGTGCAGTATCATGCTCAAGATCAGTTTAATACCAAAGTGTAGTATCATGTTCAAAATCAGTTTAATACCAACAAAAATGTTAAAAACAGTAGCAAGATGACCAAAAATCAGTCCGATAATAGGCCAAAACAGTACAACATGACGAAAATCACCCAAAAATCACGGATTGTAAGCAATTCTCGTAAATCGGTGGACAACAAAGGCGTGACGATGGAATAAACGACAAGATAGCAACGAAAATAGTCCAAAGATCACCGGAAAACAAAGCTTCACGAGTTTTACTCCGCCAGATACCCAAACAAGAAATCAAACCACCGCCAACAAACAGATAACGAGACGCAATCAATCCAACACGCAACAAGAAACCAAATGAAACCATCACGGAGTTTGAAGAACTCCGCGAGATTCAAAAATAAAGGAAATCACCCAAATAAAAATATGCCAATAAATCTAAAAATGGAACCAAACCTGGCAATGATAGTGGCGTGGCGGCAATAATGATGGCGGGGCATGGCGGATTTATGACGGTGATTTTGCCGACGGCGGCGGTAAACCGAGGTGAAGGGGATGGCGGAGGTGTGATGAAGGTGGAGGGCTTCTTGGAGGTTTTCACGAGAACGATGGCGGCGACGGAACAGTGGTGTGGAGGTTGTTAGTCGATCGGAGAGAGAGGTTGAAATAGGGTGTGTGCGCGTGCGTGTGTGTCTTTGTGAGGAGTGTGTACGGGGAGGGGTGGCGACGGAGTGAGGTGGGAGACGGTTGAGGAGGTCCGGAGTTAGTGGTCGCGGGGTAGAAGTAGGGTTATATTCTCGGGTGATGGGTGATAGGCAATTGGTCATAAGGTAGGGTTACTGGCTTGAAATATGGTAGTGTCTTGGTGGGTGATAATAGGGTAGGTTTTTAGTTTGGGGGTGCGTTTTATTTATAGGGGTTATTTAGGTTTAGGGTTTTGGGTATTGGGTTTTGGGTATTGGGTATTAGAGGGAAAAGATGAAAGGTGTATTGGGCCTCAGTTTGGGCTTCGGTTTTTTGCGGATTGGATTGGTCCAGATTGGGCCTTGGACTGGACTGGTTTGGCAAAAATGCAAAATGGGTTAATTATTTAACAGAGAAATTATTTAAAAAGATACAAGATTATCAAAATAAAAATGCCGACGCTATAATAATAAAATGCAATATTTAAGAAATGTTTAATGCCTAATTAAAAGAAAAATGCGGTGTCAATTAATTATTCAATGAGATGCAAACATTATTAAAATAAAACGATGGTGTAATAATAATAGAAACATAATATTAACAAAGACATCATGCTTAATTAAAAATAAAAGATGCAATGTCATTTTGTGAAGAAATAAACATAGAATATTATGTAAAAAATGCAAAAAAAATGATGATTAAAATGCGGTGTCCTAAAATGCTTAAAATTGCAAGAAATGACTAAAAGATGGGTCAAAATTGGGTGTCAAACTTGTCCTCTTTGACCGAAGATGATGAAAGAGTTTTCGGACAAAGACGTTGACTTGTAGCCAATTTTGTCCCCATTGTCAGAATTAAAACAAAGATCAAGAAAAAGAATGGGCAAAAACTGATGCAGATTCAAAATTTGTCCCAATGTCGAATTATGATAACACTGGGTTGCTGCGATGCTAGAGAATTAAGGCAGGCAGACGCCCATTCAAAATTGTCCCAGTGTCGAATCCTGACGACACTGGGCTGCTGTGATGCTGCAAAATTAAAGACAATGCCGACGCAAATTCAAAATTTGTCCCAGTGTCGAAGTACGATTGACACTGGATTGCAGGTGATGTGATGCTGGAAAAGACATGGTGTTTGTAGATACTGATGGCGTCATTGCATAAACGCGATGCGGATGCTCGTCGTTGTATAGACGAAGCATAAATGAAGCCGCTGCATGGACTTACATGATATGGCGTCGTTGCCCAGACGCGATGTGGATGCTCGTCGTTGCATAGACGAAGCACAGATGAAGCTGTTGCATGAGCTTACATGAGATGGCGTCGTTGCATAGACGCGATGCAGATGTTCGTCGTTGCATAGACGAAACACAGATGAAGCCATTGCATGAGCTTACATGAGATGGCGTCGTTGCATAGACGCGATGCAGATGCTCGTCGTTGCATAGACGAAACATTGATGAAGCCATTGCATAGGCTTAGATGAAGGGCGTCGTTGCATAGACGCGATGCAGATGCTCGTCGTTGCATAGACGAAACACAGATGAAGCCGTTGCATGAGCTTTCATGAGATGGCGTCGTTGCATAGACGCGATGCAGATGCTCGTCGTTGCATAGACGAAACATTGATGAAGCCATTGCATAGGCTTAGATGAGATGACGTCGTTGCATAGACGCGATGCAGATGCTCGTCGTTGCATAGACGAAACATTGATGAAGTCGTTGCATAGGCTTACATGAGATGACGTCGTTGCATAGACGCGATGCAGATGCTCGTCGTTGCATAGACGAAACATTGATGAAGCCGTTGCATAGGCTTATGTGAGATGACGTCGTTGCATAGACGCGATGCTGATGACATCGTTGCCTAGACGTATTGCTGCTGGCGTCGTTGCGTAAACGCACGTCGCGACGCCGCGTTGCTGGACGTATTGCTGCTGGCGTCGTTGCGTGACGCGATCGATGACGCCGCGTTCGGACGTATTCCGGCGTCGTTGCGCAGACGCACGCCGATGACGCCGCCGCCGGACGATTCTTTGCTAACGCCGCGTTCGGACGTGTTGATGCTGATAACGTCGTTGCACGGGCGTGTTGATCGCCGACGCCGCCGCTAGACGTAATGCTGATGCTCCTGTAGAATAAATGCTCCTGCAAGCTTTGTTGTGTGCGATGTGTGTGCTGCAAATTTGACTTTATGCCTGAGCTGATGCGCTAGACTTAGTTGTGGATTTTGAACTTTGATTGTTGATCGTCGATGTCCCTTTCTGCTTCTGTTGCGTTCTTTCTGCCTCTGCTAATATGAAGAAACCTGCGCTCAAAGAAAATTTGTGAGTTTTGGGAAATGAGTGGTTGATTCGCGTCAACTTTGTAGCTTTGGCTCTTGCTGCTTGCATGCTCAGACTTCAGCAAAAGGTTAGTGCATAATTGTTAAGCCAAAAATGACAACGCATGAATGTAATAGCATGAGTAGAAATGTTATCCTGTAAAATGTGATGGCGGTTGTATTGATGTGATGCTGCAAATGCTGAGTTTCGTCCTTGCACGGGCGTGTTGAATGTTGTGAAAGCTTGTTGAATCTTCGCGAGTCCGATGCGCCTCTGGCGGACTTGCCGGATCCGCAAATGCTTGCCGAATGCTCTGCACGCTTCTTGAATCGCCGCGAATGTTGGTGAATCTTGCGATTCTTGATGTAGTCTCTGCATGGACTTCCGGATCTTTGTGAAGGTTTGTGAATCGCCGTGATTCCGATGTAGTCTCGCACGACTTGCCGGACGCCGTGAATGCCTTTGAACGCCGCGATTGTTGATTGCTTTGGAATCCTTATTATGATCTCTTCATGGTGCATTTTCCAAAATTATCCCGTTACATGCGCGCATGGGCAAGACTTAACTCGCGAAATTGCTCATATCTCTTTTCAGAATAACCAAACGCATTTGTCGCACACGAGCCAATGGGAAGATTTCTGATGGTGTGACCGAAGCCGACTTAGGCCACCTACGTATCCCGCTGAGGGAATCAGGTCAAGACGTAGTTCATGATGCAAAAAGATTGTACAATTTTCAAAAAATGAGACCGAAGCCAATGTGGCTGCCTACGTATCCCGCCGAGGGAATCAGGTCAGGACGTAGTTCATGATGCAAAGAATAAAGATTTTTATGGGTTTTTCAAACAATGTGGACCGAAGTCAATGTGACCGCCTACGTATCCCGCTGAGGGAATCAGGTCAAGACGTAGTTCATGATGCAAAAAATGATTGTTTTATATGCATTTTTTTTTTTGAAAAGTGGAAAGACAGCATCACGTTATGACTTCAGTTGACACCAACAATTAGTATTGTGCTTAGGAATTCCGTTATTCACTTCCAGTCTAACCAAGATTGACTTCTGGGTAATTCCTATAGTTTCAAATGGTACCTCAGACACCGAAGTATCGACACACTTGATTGCAACCAAGGTTTCGAACTACACGTAATCTCACGTTTCAAGTGCCCTCACTGAAAGAAAGTCCTATTTCTCACATATATTCCAGTATTTTGAATTTTGGGACGTTTAGAGAAGTACGCTCGCACTCAAAAGGATGTTCAATGCATGCAATTGTGATACCATAGGCTTGGCCGTCATGTAAGTATCCACTAATGTGAGAACCCTCAGTATAAGATCATGTAGGGCTTGTCACGGGCTTGTAATGTAGGTTGGGGGAAGGGATGGATATCATTTGGGTAAAAAGTGACTAATCCTTCCTCGAGCGTTGGACTACGTCCGTGCTTGATATTTGTGTGCTTTAATGCTGACCTGCTTTCTTTTTTCTTTCCTCTTTTTTTTTGTCCCAGTTTTTCTGTACTGACTTCTATTGAATCTTTCGTTTGGAGCCCGCTTTTTCCAAATTTATTCTTGCATTCTTTTCTTCGGGGCTTTTGATTTCTTCTTTTGTGAGTCATCATTTGTGTTCTCTTTTTCCTTTTGGGACTTTGACAATTTTTGTCTTTGCAATCTTTGACGCAGAATTTTGTCAGCCACTTGCACATTTACAAAGCGCTCAAGGAGGTCGGGCCAAAAGAGGGATAGTGCGTACGCACTCAGAAGGGTATAGATGTAATATGCGGTTGTCAAAAGAATAGGCTTTAGGCTCAAAAGGGGTGTACTACGGATAATGTTATTTGGTAGGCTGAAAAGGCTCAAACGGATCAAAGAAAGCCTACGATCATTTCCCACACCGAGTGTTACTCAGGATTTCGCCTCAACAAACATTCGGGCCAAGTTCTAGATCACAATGCAATGCAATTGAACTGATTCTAAAAACTCACCACACAATGCACATGAAACGATGAGGTTGGTTTCGTTCTTATCTTAGAAGCATGTAAGGCAATGTCATTTACGGGTGAATAAGAGGTACCAAAAGAATCTATGGTTTACCACGAAGTCATCCCATATTGATTATTACACGTTCTTTTCTATGCACACTCCCAACTGTGTTGGTATCAACCGAGTCAAACAATGATGCTAAAAATATTTTTGTATTTTTGAATTTTTTTTTTTTTTTTTTTTTGAATAAAATATTTTTTTTGTATTTTTGAATAATTGTTTTTTTTGTATTTTTTGAATAAATGGTACCGAACCCGAATAGGGCTGCCTACGTATCCCGCCGAGGGAATCAGGTGCGCGTAGTTCATTCAAATATGTTATAAAATGTATGCTTGGAAAAGATTTATCAATGAAAGGATAGCAATATAAAGCTGTGCAAAAGAAATGACTGTCCACTGTGGACGAATGCAAAGTAAAATGAATGCAACGGAAAGATAAATGCCCGAAAATATGATGAATGTGATGCATGAGTGAGAAATGCACTTTTTTTTGGTTTTTATTTTTGTGGTATCGAACTCAAAATGAGTTGCCTACGTATCACACCGTGTGGTGAGAATCAGACACGCGTAGTTCGGAAGATTATGTTGTAAAATGCATGATAAAGAGTTATGTAATCAATACTAGACATATCGATTAGACTTGCCAATATGTATAAAAATGCAAAATATAAGACCCAGAGCAATGCTTTGTTGAATATGGTATAAGCTGACTTCTTTCCGTCAACATAACTAAACTCATTCTTGGGATGATTTTTTTTTTTTTCTTTTTCTTCCTTTTGTTTTATTTTCTTCCGACCGTCCTCGACTATTTGCGAGGACGGTTTTCCTGCAAAAGATATGACAAATGGGTGAGAGTAGGCAAGCCACAAAAAATAGTAAAATGTAAGGGCATGACAATATAGTCAAAGACTCCCCTGCTTGGTTCAACCGGACTGGTGGTTGATGCTTCACAAAGTCCAAATCGTGTTGTTCAAGAGCGATTTACGCAGTAGAAGTCCTGATTGCAAAGTGACAACAAAAAGTGCAAAAATGCAAATACTTGTGGCCGGAATTATAAGCATGATATGTACAGGGGTTAAAAGGGTAATAATATGTACAGAATTGCTAGCGACAACCATAGTAAACAAAAAAATGCAACCAGTGCGCGCTAATTACGTGGGACCTCTCTTATGCCAGAGGTCGGTCTAAACGCCAGATATGCAAGATTATGAAAAGGTCCAAGCCGTTAAACTGTAATGTTTTGTTGGAAATGGCGACCAAATGACGGTGCACTTTTTCCAATTTCAGTGTGTCAAGACCAGGCTTGGATCCGTCTATCATCATCACGCTACACATAGTATGCTAATGGGTCGTTGGGTTGTGGAACCCGTCGACAAGTTTGGTGGATTTCTAATTGTGGCGTTAATACCAAGGACCAACCCACCTAAGGTTTATGCATGCATGACTTAATAAAAAGTGGTATAGCTCTATCTTAAGTTTTCTAAGATTTGGCTTACTAGACGCAAGGTTCCCGAGCGGACAACTCGAGTGAGAAGGCTACGCGGCCACCGGTTAGACCGGACACTCCACGTATATTACCAACTCTCCTAAATTTGGGTTTTGAAGAAAGAATTTTGCTGATGCACCCAGCGCACCTCGCATGTAGTGTGTGATAGTGTGAATTTTCCAGAATGGAAGAAATATGAACGGAATGCCAGTTTAAGGAAAACAGTAAAAACAAATAGCAATTAAAACAGTTAAACATACAAAATTAAAGCAAACAATTTTAAGGCATTTAAAACAAATAAAAATAAAGTCAAGCAATAATAAACCTAAGTTTGCTATGGTCAAGAACCTGATTATCCCCAGCGGAGTCGCCATCTGTAACACCCCATTTAAAACCGGAGTCGAAACGGGAGTACTACGTATGGTTGATCCCTAGAATGTATTTAAAGGAGTCGCCACCTAATTATTATAGTGAATTAGGACACTTGATTTATTGCAATAAAAATACTGCAATTAATCTCGATTTAAAGGTCTGCGAAATTAATGTGAGATTCTAGGTAAGGGTTCTTTATTATCCTAAAGGGAAGGGGTCAGGCATCCTATAGGATCCGCTAACTTGCGGCTATCCGTTCAAACCTAGGTTAATTATATATTGGCTTTTATCATACCTATTATAAGCATTTTTACACAATTTACAATTAAAATAAAATGCAATACAAAGTAAAATTAAAATTAAATGCGGCATGAAATAAACTCCGGGACATTCTTTTTGAAATGCATCTCCGGATACCTGCATAAACACTTAGTAAAAGTGTTAGTAATAAAATAAAACAATTTTTAAATAATAGCAATAATTAATAAATAAAGCCAAAAATACATCCGTCTTTGTACAGGGAAGGCCTTGGAAATCAGACGGAGATTCCTTCATCGGTCAATATTGCTAAAAATAATAAAATAAATAAAACCTTCGGATCCGCGCCAAAACAGTAATAGTTTTAAACACGGAGGGCTCAGATATGTAAAAATATAAAGTAGACGGCCCTAAACAAGTGCACATGAGAATTCGCCGCAGCGCATGTTGGTTATCCGGTGTAAGTGGAAGAAATCATCATTGCCCGTAAAGCTTCATTTATTTTATTTTCCGCTTTGCAGAATCATGAGGCCTCAAAAATCGACGGATAACTTTTTCATTGGCCATTGTAGTATCATATTCAAAATCAGTTTAATATCAAAGTGCAGTATCATGCTCAAGATCAGTTTAATACCAAAGTGTAGTATCATGTTCAAAATCAGTTTAATACCAACAAAAATGTTAAAACCAGTAGCAAGATGACCAAAAATCAGTCCGATAATAGGCCAAAACAGTACAACATGACCCGAAAATCAGTCCAAAAATCAGCGGATTGTAAGCAATTCTCAGAAATCAGTGGACAACAAAGGCGTGAATAAGTGGAATAAACGACGGATAGCAACGAAAATAGTCCAAAGATCACCGGAAAACAACAAAGCTTCACGAGTTTTACTCCACAGATACCCAAACAAGAAATCAAACCAAATCACAACAAACAGATAACAAGACGCAATCAATCCAACACGCAACAAGAAACCAAATGAACCATCACGGAGTTTGAAGAAATCCTGCGAGATTCAAAAATAAATGAAATCAGTCCAAAAAAAAAAAAAGCAAAAAAATCTAAAAATGGAAACAAACCTGAGCACGGATAATAGTGGCGGACAATGACAATGACGTGCAGTGGCGGGGCCTGATGGCGATGTCGGTGATTTGCGACGGATCGTTTCACGCGGTGAAGGGTAAACTGGAGGGGTGTGTGATGAAGGTGGTGCGAGGGAGGCTTGCTGGAGGTTTTCGCCGGAGAACAGTGGCGGCGACGGGGTGACGGGAACAGTGGTGTGGAGGTTGTTAGTCGACTGGAGAGGAGAGGGGTTGAAATAGGGTGTGGGCTGTGCGTGTGTGTGTGCTGTGTAGGAGTGTGTATGACGGGAGAGGGGGTGGCGACGGGAGTGAGGTGAGGGAGACGGTTGAGGAGGGTCCGGGAGTTAGGGCTGCTGGGGGTAGAAGTAGGGTTATATTCTGTGGGGGTGATGGGTGATAGACGGCTGGGTCATAAGGTAGGGTTCTGTGGGCTTGAAATATGGTAGTGTGCGGCTGGGTGAT
Source organism: Przewalskia tangutica (assembly GCA_029844215.1). Taxonomy (NCBI): domain Eukaryota; kingdom Viridiplantae; phylum Streptophyta; class Magnoliopsida; order Solanales; family Solanaceae; genus Przewalskia; species Przewalskia tangutica. The sequence goes on from CM056734.1 coordinate 88,004,973, forward strand.
AATAGGGTAGGGTTTTTAGTTTAGGGGGTAAGGTTTTATTTATAGGGGTTATTTAGGTTTAGGGTTTTGGGTATTGGGTTTTGGGTATTGGGTATTGGAGGGAAAAGATGAAAGGTGTATTGGGCCTCAGTTTGGGCTTCGGTTTTTTGCGGATTGGACTGGTCCAGATTGTGCCTTGGACTGGACTGGTTTGGCAAAAATGCAAAATGGGTTAATTATTTAACAGAGAAATTATTTAAAAAGATACAAGATTATCAAAATAAAAATGCCGACGCTATAATAATAAAATGCAATATTTAAGAAATGTTTAATGCCTAATTAAAAGAAAAATGCGGTGTCAATTAATTATTCAAAGAGATGCAAACATTATTAAAATAAAACGATGGTGTAATAATAATAGAAACATAATATTAACAAAGACATCATGCTTAATTAAAAATAAAAGATGCAATGTCATTTTGTGAAGAAATAAACATAGAATATTATGTAAAAAATGCAAAAAAAATGATGATTAAAATGCGGTGTCCTAAAATGCTTAAAATTGCAAGAAATGACTAAAAGATGGGTCAAAATTGGGTGTCAACACCAAATATATAAGAAAACCGGAGATGGGCCTTCTTCCCATAACCCATGAAGCTTCATCTTTCCAATATACATAAGTATACACTTGTATATCGTGTGTATATTTATGTATATTTAACACCCCCAGTCATAGCGGGCGGTCTTCGTACGCTAAGACTGTCTCTAAAGTCTTCAAAAAGGACCGAGGAAAGACCTTTTGTAAAGATGTCTATTATTTGATACCTGGAAGGGACATGACAGATGCGTACCTGTCCACGAGCTACCTTTTCGCAAACAAAATGAATGTCCATCTCAATATGTTTGGTGCGCTAGTGCTGAACCAGATTCCCAGAAAGGTAGATGGCACTACCATTATCACAATAAACCAAGATAGCTTTCTCAATATGACAATGAAGCTCTAACAGAAGATTACGTAACCAACATGATTCAGAGACCACATTGTCTACCCCTCGATACTCGACCTCTGCACTAGAGCGTGATAAAGTTGACTGATGCTTGACAGACCATGAGACTAAGTTATTATCAAGAAACATACAATATCCAGACGTAGGTCGTCTGGTGTCTGGCTAGCCACCCCAATCAACATCTGTATACGAGACAAGTGTAGACGTTGACGAAGGATATAAATGTAAACCATAGTCAAGTGTCCCCTGGATGTACCGAATGATGCGTTTAAGCACATCCATATGCTCAATCCTGGGATCATGCATAAATAAACACACCTATTGTACGACATATGTAATATCTGGTCTCGTAAATGTAACATACTCAAGAGCCCCTGCAAGACTACGATAACGAGTGAGATTCTCGTATGGGGCCAGTCGCAGCACCCAACTTGGGTTTAGTATCAACTGGAGTGGAAGTGGACTTACATGATGACATCTCAGCCCTCTCAATGATCTCAGTTGCATAATTCCTCTGTGATAAGAACAACCCACCTGCATGACGAGTGACATCAATCCCAAAAAAATAACTCAAGGGCCCTAAGCCCTTCATAGCAAACTCAGAACTGAGCATTGTCATGATAGACTGACGTAATGCAACAGAAGAGGCAGTCAAGATAATATCGTCCACATATAATAGTATATAATCCAATGAAGAACCACAACAATATATGAACAATGAATTTTTAGACCTGCTGTGAGAGAACCCAATAGTCGAAACATAGTCTGCAAATCTCTTATACCATGCCTGTGGAGACTACTTAAGTCCATACAAGGACTTCTTTAACAAACAGACATGATGAGGATATTTGGGATCCCTTAACCCCAACGGTTGATGCATATAAACTGTCTCTTTGAGATCAACATGCAAGAAAGCATTCTTCACATCTAATTGATGAATGTGTCATGCTTTCGAAAGACTCAAGCTGAGCACTGTGCGGATGGTAGTCGGCTTGACCACCGGGCTAAATGTCTCACCACAATCCACACCTACCTGCTAAGCCTTACCATCACATACAAGACGAGTCTTATGCTTTGCAAATGAACCGTCAAAATTCTCATTATAAGCAAAAATCCAGATAGACCGAATAATATTAAAACCCGATGGACGGGGCACCAACTCCCACGTCTTATTATCAATAAGAGCATTATATCAGTCGGTCATAGCAATTTTCCAATTCGAATCATTTAGAACAGACACAGGATTACGGGGTAAGAGTGATTTAAGAACATTAGAATTTAAATTAAATTATCTTTTTGATTTAAAAATACCCCATTGACTACGAGTGATCGGTCTATGACTCGGGGGAGAATTGGGCGGATTTTGTGAATTATCGGGATTGATATCGATCGCCATAGGCGGTGGCGTCTTCGAATTGGTAGGTCTTTGGACCCAGAAGTGGAACCGTTGGGCGGGCGTAACTGGAGAGATGGCCCGTTACGGACCGAACGTTGGTTGATTATGTGACGTTAGGACAAGCAGACTGTGGGCCCGCTGGAGGATTCGGGGTGCGGGACATGTCCGAAAAAGGGTGCAAATATATGGGGAGATACCATCATCCAAAAAATTATACGAACTAGGCACAGGGCTACTCATTTTAGCAAACGGAAATTGGGACTCATCAAAAATAACATGGCGATTAATGATGATTTTATTAGATGATAAATCAAACATTTATAACCACGATGATTAGACGGAAAACCCAAAAACACACAAGGATTAGAACGGACCTTAAGTTTGTTAATTGTGGTGGATGGAAAAGAGGATAACACAAGCACCCAAAGACCCTAAGATGAGAATACGAATGAGTCTTATTATATAGAATATTAAGAGGGGAGGAATACGTCAAGTTTTTTATCGGAAGTATGTTAAGGAGATATGTAGCAATTTGTAGTACATGATGTCAAAAAGTAGGAGGTATGGAAGCATGAACCAATAAAGTTCGGACAATGTTATTAATGGTACAAATTTTGCGTTCGGCTTTTCTATTTTGTAAAGACGTATGAGGACAAGAAAAATGAAAATTAATTCCATTATTAGCACAAAAACTCCCGAAACTCCCCATTATCATATTCTTTGTCATTATCACATTCAATATTTTTTTCTTTTCCGTTCGAATTGGGTTTCACTGAATGCTCTAAATTTCAAGAAGGTGGAAAAACTTGAGATTTTTTTGATATCGAAAAAGTCCATAAAAACTTAGAATAATCATCCAAAAATAGAACATAATACCGATGACCCACAGAACTGAGAACATGAGATGTCCAATAATCGCTATGAATAATATTAAATGACATTGAAGTATGAGAATTAGAGTCTACAAATGGCAACCTAACAATCTTACCTAAAGAACAAGAATGACAATTCAGAGTACTACGCATATCCTTACATGAAATAAAATTATTTTTATCTAAAAAAGACAAAATAGACAACCCCGGATGACCTATACGAGCATGCCACAAGAAAGGAGCAAGAGCTGCAAAAGTTGATGACAAGACTTGACTCGAGAAACCGGAACTTGGCGTGATAGGATAAAGATCTCCCCTACTATCACACCTCATGAGAGGACTCCCTATCTTGAAATCCTTCACAGAGAAACCAAACAGGTCAAATTCAATAGAAATGAAATTATCAGTGGTGAACTTACGGACATACACCAAAGTTTTAATCAATTTAGGGGCATGCATGGTATTTTTCAAGATATAGGGTGGATGATGGGGGAGACAAAGTTTTATGACCATAACCACAAATCGAAATAGTATTACCATTACCAATGATTATGCCACGAGAGTTTCTCAAATTGGAATAAGATGAGAGATTACTTGAATAGGATGTCATGTGAGTTGTGGCGCCTGTGTCCACGTACCAATTTGTGTCCGGATGAGTTAATCCCAGCGTGTGCATTGCAGCTTCAATATCGGTAAGAGTGGGACCCACTGCATGATGAGCTTGAGGAGGCCGAGGCCCAAGCACCCCTGTTTGCTACCTCGACCCAGCTGTGTTACTGGAAGTGGGACGAAAACTGGGCTGGCCAGCCTAATGACTGGGAACAAGAGACGGAGGCTGGGACTAGTGGTTGTTGGGACACTGGCCACTGGTCCAGGCCCACGACCAGGGGGCCTAAGGCTAGGACCAGGTGGGTCGTGGCCCACTGCTGCTAGGTGTGGACCACTGCCGCCGCTAGCTTCGCCGGAACCGCCTCGTTTGCCGCCACGATTCTTGTCGTTGTTTTTACGATTATTTTTGTCGCCACCATGAGCACGGTTTTGGCCCGAATTATCAACAAACTCAGGAGAATTTGTGGAGGATGTTATCATGACTACAGGGCTAGTACCAGTAGCCGCCTTCTTAGCCAAACCGTCTTCTTCCAAAGTAAGCATGGAGCTTGCTTGCTAGAATTGTGGTAGGGGGTTACTTTGACGAAATATCGAAGCAACGCCGTTATAGCCCTCAGACAGTCCTGCAACCATCTGTAAAACAAGACGACTATTGCTAACCGGGGCACCCACATTGCGAAGTTGGTCCGCCAATTCCTTGAGTCGTTTGCAATAGGATGAAACGTTCGGAAAATCCTCCATAGCGACTTGGGAAAATTCCTGTTCAGGGTGACAATGCGGGAATGGATGTTATCTCGGAATATATCCCGTAATCTATTCCAAGCAGCCATAACTGTAGAGTTAGGTTCCATTCGTCTGTAAGAGGTCGAGGGAGATAGTGACATAAATCCACTCGAGAACCTTAACGTCAAGAGTAATCCATAATTTAGGATATTCCTTTTTGGTGGGCACACCCTCCGTACAAAGAGTCGGAGGGATGATGTGATGGAGAACTTGATGTGCTAGTGCATGAATTTTGAACAACTCTGCCCACGTCCCATATTGAACGTTTTCTAAGTCAAGAACAATAGGAAGAACACTCTTGATGTTAGAAACCGTTAGGGCAGGATGAAACATGTTCTTATCAATCATAGTGAATAGAACAAGAAAATTTAGAGAAGGGAATTTTTGGGTGAGGGTCTCGGGTTTAGGGAGAAAACTGAGAGGGGGGAGGGGGTTTTCACGGAAATCGAGAAAGAGAGATTAGCGGAAGCAAAAAAAATTAACCTAGACTTTTGATACCATGAAAGAAATAATCCCTTGATTATTTTCATTAATGAAAGGGGTATATATACAAGTTACATATTTCCATAATAGGAAAATTCTTTTCCTATTCTACTTCTAAAACCCTATTGTATTTGGAGACTAATTATACAATTAAGGTAAATATACAAGACTAATTATATAAGACTAATACACAATATATACCAAATATACAAGGAAACCCGAGATGGGCTACTGCCCAAACCCGAGATGGGCCTTCTGCCCATAACCCGTGAAGCTTCATCTTTCCAATGTACATAGGTATACACTTGTATATCGTGTGTATACTTATTAACAAGTACAAACGAAGCAAAGTTACAGTATTTTCTTTTTTCCATAGAGACGAGGCTTCAATTCCAGTGTTGAGATTTTCCAAGTATTAGTTCTCTTCCATTAAAAGAGTACTAGTACATGGGATTTCATATTAGTGGTCTTCCCTAACCTCATTTTGATTAAGTCAATTCGTTTGTATGTTCATTTTGAGGTCCAAATCAACTTTAGAACCTTCCAATTAAATGAAAGGACGAAGAAATAGTACTACTGATAATCTCCATGTGCGTTAATCACTTCAGTTTAGTTTAATTAGTATCACTTCAAAAAGTCAAACAATAAGAATTAGTGCTAAATTCAATAAAGTTTGTCCAACCTTGAATCCATCCCATTTTTGTTAAGTCAACCAATATTCTTTATTATGACTTTTTGCAGACATAAAGGTTTTTAAAATTTTATACTCCACTAAGGCTGACCAGTGGGCCGGGCTGACCCGGTCCCGTCCCGACCCGGTCCCGTTTAAATTAAAAAAAAAAATTAGCGGGTTCGGGGCTCAAACCGGGATGGGACATGGTATGGTCCCGCCTGACCGGGTCCCGCTAGGACCCGACCCGTTCCGGTCCCGCCCCAGTCCCACCACTTGCCATTTTTTCTATGTCTTTTGCAAAAAAATTCATTTCAACAACAGTACACTACAATGTTGTAATTCTGAATCTTGTATATTTCAATGAAATAATTAATAATATAAGAGACACAAAAACAGCCTTGGGATGTTTTTTTTACACTCTTCTTGTCTTTGTTTAATTATTTAGTTTATAAATATATATGAGTATAATACTATAATAGTATAATATGAGTATATGACTATCACTATATGACTATATGTAATTTAGCATTTTTAATTTAGTGGAAAAATTAAATTAAAAAAACGCCGTCTCCGCCCGACCGACCGACCGATCGATCGCACACCGATCTGATCGACGACACGCAGATCGTCCCGCTAGTACCGGTCTCGCCTGGCCCGCCCCAGCCCGACCCCGCCTCTCCTCTCCGTCCCGAACCTGTCTATCCCGATCCCAGTGGGCCCGGCCCGGCCCACTGGCCAGCCCTTTACTCCACTACTTCCTAATCAAGTTTTTAAATACGGGTCAAAGCTCTTTATAACAACATTGTTTGTTTTGATACTTTTTGACTGTTATAGTAAAATATTATTATAAAATACTTATAATAAAACATAACATGAATGATTCGTTCCACGGAAAACATCACTATTATAATGAAATTTGACTGTATGTAAAATCTTAATTTATTATATAAAAGATAAAATGATATAAAATCAAATCATAAAAAGTTTCAACCGGACTCTAGCTAGTTGAAGAGAAATAAAAATAGGCTCATTAGGACACGAAGCAATGTTGTGGAATATTGTACTATAAATCATGACATTGGAGGCTATCTCAACTATAAATTGGAACCCTCCCCTACTCTGAAATAGAAACAAAGAGATCGAAGAAAAAGAAAGATAACTGCTGACGCTAGCTTAGCTTGAAGATATATACAAATACAATTTAGAGACAATATGGGAGAAGAGTTTGTAGATATGAAGAAGGAAACAAAGGAGGAGCCAGGATTACAGCGAGCCCACTTCGTTCTAATACATGGAGTTGGGGGAGGAGGGTGGTGCTGGTACAAAATTAGGTCTCTCATGGAGAATTCTGGCTACAAAGTTATTTCTCTTGACCTTAAAGGTGCTGGCATCGACCCATCTGACCCTAACACTATCCTTTCCTTTGATGAATACAATAAGCCTCTCATCCATTTGTTATCATCTTTGCCTGATAATGAACAGGTCATTTCTTTTCCCACTAGGGGGTTCTACAGCTTTCTCTTAATTAATATTCTTGTTGTAAAGTTAAAATAATATTTTTTATACTCAATTCTATTATACTCAATACAAAGTATATATTTTGATTTCACCACTAAATCATTAACAATATTATTCTGATTATAAAGATGCGTCATTCTTTTGAAATGAACTAATATAAATAATGCCATATAAACTAGAATGGAAATATAGTAAACTAATGGCCATTGTATACCTGCTAGTTACGGAAGCATGATGTTATATATTTTGTTTGTTAATTGAATATATATAGGTAATATTGGTAGGACATAGCGCTGGAGGACTAAGTGTGACGGATGCAATCCACAAATTCGCAAAGAAAGTAAAGGTGGCAGTGTATGTAGCAGCAACCATGTTGAGATCTGGTTTTGTGTCTGAACAAGATGTTAAAGATGTAAGTAGCTCTACCTTCTTTCCTAAATGGAAAAAGTTTTTAATTTGATATTAGTAAGCTCGTACCAGTATATATACTTTGTGCATTTTAATTTATGTGATACACTTCTAAAATGTTATCACTTTAAATTCGATAACGATTAACTCTATATCTCACATTTTACTCTTAGCGAGAAGCTATATAACAAATGTATATCACATTTAAGGTCATAATTTTTTTTTAAAATTATATATTAATATATTTTAGATCATAAATTTTAAACTCATTGAAAAAAAAATACTCGATGACAATTACATAAGTTTGTATGGGTTATACAGTATGGCAGTGTTCTAGGATCCTCGAGGTTTTAATGGATTTTCTGTTGGAAAATTTATCAATGTGGAATAAAATTTATCTCATTAATAATGACTCTAACAAGTGGGGTCCCGCACGTCGGAAACGTCGTTTCCACACACGTGCACACATTGTACTAAGGATCATAAATTTCATTAATGATAGAGATATTGGTACGTAAGTAAAGTGTTTGATACATAGAATGATGGGCGTTTATTGGCCAAATGACAAATGTTCCACGTTGGTAAACGAAGGAAGAAGTGTGCATAGTGTAAAGATGCAACGAGTCGGAAAGGGTTGCGGAGCCGAGATGGGCAGCGGCACCACCGCGGTGTCCGGGAGCGTCGCGGCGCCGAACAACCGCGACACCTCCGAGGCTCGGCCGCGGCGCTAATTCGGCTCCAAGTTTCTGGAGTCGTGGCGCTAATTCTGGCAGAAAGTCTGAAACGGAAATCTGATTTTTGGAGACTTTTGGGTTGCCCTCAATGACATTCATTTCAGCATTATTTGGGCTGATAAATGGGTGCCATTACTTGGGCTATTCATTTCCATTACATGGGGGGTTCAATGTCATTACTTGGCACTTGAAGAGACAATTCTTACACTATAAATTAAGGCATTTGGCTCAATTGTTAAACACTTGGAAAAATCAGAAATTCTGAAAAACTTCTTCCTCTCTAGCATCCTTTCAATACTCAAAAGTTCTTCAAGAGAAACATTTGAGTTTCCTTTGCTCAATTGTTTTAGTAGCTATTTTTTCTTGGGAGACTATTGCCTAGCAACTTAAAAGAATATATACGGGGCAATCTTGTTTTAAAGACAGAGTATCATCACTCGACTCAGCAAAGATCCAGATTAAATGTTGGTTCTAGTTTTCAATCATTTTGCTAAGATTATTTATTTTGTTGTAATCTTTTGTTCTTCATCTTTTCTAGTTCTTGTAATAGGTGTTTACTATTTCCCGTTTGTTGCTTATATTTTCCTAACAATTTTAAGACAAGATTGTATTAGTACTTAGTGAAAATGACTGGACAAGAACAATTTGTTTCTGAAAATGTTGCTGCTACTCAAGGCAATATTTTGCCTCTCCCTATACTGCTGCTCCTCAAGGCAATACTTTTGCATTCCCCACTGCTTTCCAAGGAACAACCAATGGCTTTCCTGCGACTCAAGGAAATGTCAGAATCCCTTTACGTGTCGGGTTTCACCATGAACGCCCTGAAACGTTCATGTGCATTGATTTAAAAAGACGGCAACAGAAAATGTTGTTTTTACTAACCGTGATGGGAGTGGCACGATGTGTCACAGAAGACCCTCCTAAACTATGAGATGGTGCGGACCCTCAGTCTATTGATATGACTGAAGGGACCAAGGTTTCCAGGCTCGCCTAGTAACGACTCTTGATGCATGATCTCATAATGATTTCATGTGTAAGAATTATATCCTGAACTGCTTGTCAGACCCGCTCTACACAGTGTATTGCACCGTAGGCTCCACCAAAGAGTTGTGGGAGAAACTTCAGAAGAAGTACAACGCACATGATGCAGGTATAAAGAAATTTATCGTTGGGAAATTCTTGAAATTCCAAATGGTGGATAGCAAGACAGTGATGTCTCAAGTCTATGAGTTCCATTGATTCTACATCACCTGAATTTGGAGGGAATGAAACCAAATGAGAAGTTTTTGATTGCATCACTGATAGAAAAATTGCCTCCTTCGTGGAGTGAGTATACTTAAAACTCAAAATAAAGGAAATGACCTTTGAAGAGCTTATTATCAAACTCTAAATTCAGAAAAATAATAAGAAGTCCTTTCCTAAGGGAAAGCAACCCGCTGAGGACAAGGAAAATCTGGTTGATGTCAAAGGGAACCCAAGTAAGAGCGCAAGTTCTAGAAAGATGGCAAGACCCATACATCGGTGAAGTTCAAGGAAAATTGTCATTACTGTGCCAAAGTTGGTCACATGATCAAGGACTGTTGCAAGCTCCATATGGAGCAGAGACAGAAGGCCAAAGGCAAGACAAAATTTAACGTCGTCGAGAACACACTTCTTGGCGACATGATTGAGGAGTTTTCTGCGGTGGTGCTAGAAGCAAACCTTGTAGAGAATCCCAAGCAATGGTGGATGGACACGTGTGCTACCCATCACATCTGTTTTGATAGAGATGTTTTCTCCACGTATACACCAGTTACAGACAATAAGTTGTTCATGGGTAACAATGCTTCCTCTAACGTGCTGGAGGTAGGAAAGGTGGTCCTTAAGATGACTTCTGGTAAGGAGCTCACTTTGAAGGATGTTATACATGTCCCTGAGATTAGGAAGAATTTAATTTCAGGTCCTATATTGGTTAACGCTAGTTTTAGGCTAGTATTTGAGTCCAATAAGTTTGTAATCATAAAAAATGGAACCTTTGTGGGAAGGGTCTTCGTCTGTGAAGGCCTCTTCAAGGTTAACGCCATGTTAGTCTTTCGTTCAAGCAATAAAAATGAAGTTTCTTCTTATTTGCTTGAGTCTTCTAATTTATGACATCATAGATTAGGACATGTGAACTACAAATTCATCCAAAGGTTAGTAAAGTTGAAGTTATTGTCATCTATCAACATAAACCCTCAACATAAGTGTGAGGTGTGCGTAGAGGCAAAACTCACTAAGACTCCATTTAGATCCGTCGAAAGGGATACCACTCCTCTAGAACTTATTCACACATATATATGTGATTTTAAGTTTGCACAAACTAGAGGGGGAACAAGTACTTTGTGACATTTATAGATGACAACACAAGATATTGTTACCTTTACTTGTTGAAAAGTAAGGATGAAGCCTTTGAAGCGTTCAGACGCTACAAAGCAGAAGTTGAAAACCAACTAAGCGTGTAGATTAAATCAATTCGTAGTGATAGAGGGGAAGAATACATAGCACCATTTGAGGAATATTGTGCCCAATCGGACATTTTTCATCAAACAACGGCTCCATACTCACCTCAGTCGAACGGTGTCGCTGAAAGCAAGAACCGTACATTGAAGGAAATGATGAATGCATTGCTCATCAATTCTAGTCTTCCCCAAAACATATAGGGAGCAGTTATCCTTACCACTAATATGATGCTTAATAGAGTCCCACATAAGGGTAAGGACAAAACTCCATACGAGTCATGGAAGGGAAAGAAACCACCTACAAATACCTAAAGGTGTGGGGTTGTTTGACAAATGTTGAAGTACCTAAGCCAAAGCAGGTCAAGATTGGACCTAAGACTGTAGATTGCATTTTCATCGGATATGCAAATAAAAGTAGTCTTATCGGTTCTTAGTGCATAAGTCAGATGCACCAGATATCCACGGGGGTACGATAATGGAATCAAGAATTGTCCAATTTTTTGAGGATACTTTTCCTAGAAAGGAAATAGATATAACCTCTCGTAAACGAAGTTATGAACAAAGCTCTCCGGAACCAGAAGTCATTGACTGCCCAGATCTAGATGGTTCAGATCTAGTGGACTCCAAAGTGGTTGAATATCTGAAATCTAGTGTTCCAGATTCTAAGAACTTGGAGACTCCAGAGATGGAACCAAGATGAAGTAAAAGGGCCAGGAAGGATAAAACATTTGTTCCTGACTTTGTAGCTAATATGGTTGATATCGAACCAAGGACAATTGTTGAAGCGTTGTCAACTCCAGAGGCACCGCTTTGGAAAGAAGCTATTGAGAGTGAAATAGACTCCATCTTGTAAAACCATACTTGGGAGTTAGTTGATCTTCCTCCGTGAAACAAATTATTAGGTTGTAAATGGATACTCAAATGGAAGTATAAAGTATATTAGTCTATAGATAAGTACAAGGCTAGGTTGGTAGTCAAGGGCTATCGATAGAAGTAAGGCCTTGACTATTTTGACGCGTACTCCTCGGTGTCTAGAATGACGTCCATACGAGTATTATTTGTGATCACAGCATTGCGTGACCTTGAGATACATCAAATAGATGTCAAAACATCCTTCCTAAATCGTGATTTGGAAGAAAAAATTTATATGGAATAACCCGAAGGGTATGTGGTTCCAGGGCAAGAGAAGAAAGTCTGTCGACTTGTCAAATCTCTGTACGGGCTGAAACAGGCCCGAATCAATGGCACAAAAAATTTGATAGTACTCTACTATTAAAGGGTTTCTCCATTAATGGGTGTGACAAATGTGTATACATGAAAGGTAATTCTGACTCGTTCGTCATGATATGTCTTTACGTAGACGACATGTTGATCACATGTAGTAGTCCTAGTTTGATCCTAGAGATGAAGAATATGTTGAAATAATGTTTCGACATGAAGGATATGGGTATTACAGATGTCGTCTTAGGAATCAAAGTTTCTAAGACATCTGACAGACTGGTCTTTTCTCAGTCTCACTACATCGAGGATGTGTTGAGAAAGTTTGAGATATTCGACAGTTCGCCGATAAAGTCACCACTGGATATGAATGAGAAAATTGATAAAAATTGTGGTGCACCCTTATGCCAGGAGTGATATGCGCAAGTGATTGGGAGTTTGATATACATAATAAACTGCACCCGAGATACCCAGTTGTACTATAGGGTATATATTTTCAATTGGTGGTGGGGTTGTATCTTGGAAATCCTCTAAGCAAACTTGTATCTCCCGATCCACGATAGAGTCAGAGTTTATTGCTTTAGACAGAGCAGGATAAGAAGTTGATTGGTTTCATGACTTATTAGAGGACGTCCCGTGTTGGGACAAACCCGTACCTTTAGTAATGATCCACTGCGACAACCAGTTGGCTCTAGGAATGGCATGTAGTTCTATGTATAACAGCGAGTCTCGTCATATTCGACGGAGACATAAGACCGTTAGGCAGCTGATCACCACGGGTATTATTTTCATTGATTATGTAAAATCAAAGGATAACATAGCAGACCCTTTGACTAAGAGCATTCAAATGTTCTGTCTGTCTAGGGGAATGGGATTAAAACCCAAACAATAAGGACTGATACAGTGGTAGCCCAACCTTACTGACTGGAGATCTCAGGAATTAGGTTCAATGGTAAAACTATGATGTAAAGGTTTAGTTGAGCGCTTAAGTGAAAGCAAGAGCACTTCGGGTTATGATTTTTGTAAGGAGCATAAACCCAAAGTCGTTCCCGCGATAGACATTAAGTGTTATCTGTAGTGTGGGTAGAGGTTAAGTTTTCAAAATCTTTAATGATCCTCAATGGTTGAGGTTAGGTTTGGAAAAAGTTTTAATGATTCCTAACACTTGTGAAGTGGGGTATAACATGATACCTTGTAGGAGACGACCTATTTAAGTGAGAGGTGAACGCACTTAAGAATTCAATGGTGTTCACAACCACAACAGACAAACATTAAGAAGAACAAAGTAAGGGAATTTGTTCGATGGTATTCAACTAAGGAAGGTTCAAAGCGAAAGCTACCTCTCCTGATGCAGCATCGGTCCGCTAAAAGATTGTTGAAAATAGGCACCTTGTAAGTGCGCCAAAATCTCTTTCAAGAGGGGATTGTTGGAAATTTATCAATGTGGAATAAAGTTTATCCCATTATTTATAACTCAAACAATTGGGACACTGCACGTCGGAAACGTCGTTTTCACACACGTGCACACATTGTACGAAAGATCATAAATTTCATTAATGAAAAATATATTGGTACGTAAGTAAAGCGTTTGAGACATAGAATGATGAAAGTTCATTGGCCAAATGACAAGTGTTCCACATTGGTAAACGAAGGAAGAAGTGTGCATAGTGTAAAGATAGAACGAGTCGGAAAGGGTGACAGAGCCGAGAAGGGCCGCGGCGCCTCCGAGGCTCGGCCGCGGTGTTAATTCGACTCCAAGTTTCTGGAGCCGCGGCGCTTCCGAGGATCAGCCGCGACGCTATTTCTGGCAGAAAGTCTGAAACGAAAATCTAATTTTTGGAGACTTTTGGGCTGCCCTCAATGACATTCATTTCAGCATTATTCAGTCATTATTTGGGCTGATAAATGAGTGTCATTACTTGGGAATTTCATTGTCGTTACATGGGGGATTCAATGCTATTACTTGGCACTTGAAGAGACAATTCTTACACTATAAATTGAGGCATTTGTATCAATTGTTAAACACTTGGAAAATCAGAAATTCTGAAAAACTTCTTCATCTCCAGCATCCTTTCAATACTCAAAAGTTCTACAAGAAAAACATTTGAGTTTCCTTTACTCAGTTGTTTTAGTAGTTGTTTTATCTTGGGAGACTATTGTCTAGCAACGTAAAATGATATATATGGGGCATCTTGTCTTAAAGACAGAGTGACATCACTCAACTCAGCAAAGATGCAGATTAAGTGTTGGTTCTAGTTTTGATCGTTTTGTTAAAATTATTTATTTTGTTATAATATTTTGTTCTTCATCTTTTCTAGTTCTTGTAATAGGTGTTTACTATTTTTCGTTTGTTGCTTTTATTTTCCTAACATTTTCTTAGGTAAAAGACATGTCAATTTAATTTGTCATTTCGAGTAAAACCCAAAGAAGAAGGACATGAGGAAGCCAAGCATTCGGAGGATGGGCTGTTGCAGTGGGATAATCTTTGTCCGTTTGATTTGGGAAACATTAAAACAGATTAAATTATTACAATATATATTACATTTACTTATGAGAATTCAAGATAGTACGTTTACTTAAATAAGTAAAACAATAAGAAGTTTTAAAACCAATAATTTTGTCCAACCTTGAATCTATCCCCAACCAATTCTCTTATTAGGACTTTTTAAAACATATTTAAAAGTTTAATCTTAAGAGTAGAATTTTGTTTATACAACATAAGGTTCTGCAGCTATACATGTGTTTGGTCCTTATAAATGCTAAAATGTGGCGTTACATTAATTATGTCGTATTATTTAATCATTATGTAACCACATTCTCGTCAAGCAATTAGCTCAATTATTAAATTCTTAGATTGGGTGATTGGAATCTCTCTTTAATTAAGCAACACCTAATCTATGCTAAATTGTACAGCTATCTATCTTCATTGCATTGTTCAGGCTAATTGATGTGTTTGTTGCCTACAAAGCAGGGTTGTCTTTTATGATGATTATTCACCTACAATAATTATGAAACTTTATAAAATATTAAAATAGTGCTTGACGATTTGTAATATTTGTTGTAACTGCAGGGTGTGCCCAATTTATCAGAATTCGGAGAATTTGCTGATGTATATGACATGGAGTTCGGATTAGAACCTGAAAAACCTCCAACCAGTGTAGTTATTAAGAAAAGTTTACAACGGAAAATCATTTACCAAATGAGCGCACTTGAGGTAATTAAATATTGCTTTCACTTCACCAACAATATAAAGGGTCGTTTGATTGGTGAACCAATTATTTCGAGATAAACAATGATGAGATTATAATATTGAGATCCACATTAATGACAAGATTATTAAATAGATATACTTTAGTTTTATCAATAGATATTTATATCATTAGACTAGATATGTTTGATTTAAACTAGATAAAATGGAACAGACTTTATTTCAAAATTTAACATTGGCTTTCTTAAAGACTTTGAGAAGTGTTTTGGAGAAGGGCTATGTGTCATTTGGTGTTTAATCCTGATGAAGTGTGGCCAAAATAATACCACAATCGCGGTACAAACAATCCTGGGATTACTAATCCCGTATTAAAAGTCTTATTGAACATGGCGACTTTAATATGAGATTATAATTCCTCATCTCATAAATTAAACGACCCCTTTAATTGGTCTTTGTCATGAAGACTTTTTTTCTTCATGTAATGTAATGATATTTTGATTTTTGCGTTAGGATTCAACATTAGCAGCAATGTTGTTGCGTCCAGGGCCAATTCAAGCGTTACAAAGTGCTCGATTTAAAGAAGGGGAGGGCGCGGAGAGAGTGCCTCGAGTATACATACGAGCAACAAATGATCGAATGTTGAAGCTGGAACAGCAAGATGTGATGATCAGAAAATGGCAGCCACAACATGTGTACACTTTGGAAAGTGATCACAGCCCTTTCTTCTCTGCTCCTTTCGCGCTGTTCCGCTTGCTTGTCAAGGCTGCTGCTTTTAATTTTGACTGCAGTGACTAAGATAATCTCATCTCTAACTATTGCTCCTGGTGAAATTCATGCTAGCTCCAAGTGTTAGAATTCAACAACTGAAAGATCAATAAGTAGCAAAGTGGCCAGCAAGGCCCATTAGCTCAGTTGGTTAGAGCGTCGTGCTAATAACGCGGCCATCATTTTTTGACTATTAATGATATATATTTCTATGGGCCCCCGTGGTAAGATTCAGTGAATGTGGATGTAAAGACAACCTAAGGAATTAAAAAATATGCCTACTTCTGAGTCATTATGTAACCATTTCACATTTCTCCCTCTGTTCCTTTCTCTTTCCCCCCTCCCCCACACACACACACCAGTCTTGCTTCTTAACTCTCCAAAAGTTAAATGTATACATCTATGGGATTTTATGTCCCAGATAGTATTTGCCTGAATTAAAGAAAGGTATACTAATATATACTGTATCTATTTGTATTAGTTGGTATCTACTAATTGATAAACTGATTGTCATTATGATTTGTTAATGTTGGATTTTGTGTTGTGACATTTTGTCCAACATATCATTTTTAGTACTAAGTTAAAATTCAGAAATGTTGGAACAAATGTCACGACATTCGGACAAACATTCCGTAAAACAGTTTTGTCTTACTTCACGGAACTGAAGCAAATCTCATGTGATTTTTACCACGATGGAAAAGTGACTTGGCAAGGTAATTAAGAGCTGATGAAAAACGTGGGAAGAACAAGTCAAAGTTGTTGCTGAGCTTGGGGAACAAGTCCAAGAAGTTAGAGGATTTTGTTCCATGAATTTCTCCAACAAACCTGCTGCCCACCTTTCCCTCAACCTCGACAACAAGTCGATGAACTTTTTAAGGAAGACTCTCTACTATAAATAGAGAGGGAAGAAGAGTGAATCGATAACCAGAATCAAAATGTAAAAATACCAAGAGAACTCTCGGGATTTCATCTCAGAAATCTGGATCACAAGTGTTGCCTAAGCGTGTCGACAACATTATGTCCAACATTATAATTGCTGCTTAGATTCTAGATTTATTCTTCATTGAAGCAATTATAATGAGATGTTGTCTATGTCTATTTAGATAGATTTTTCAGGCAGAAGTCATTTGCGACTTCAACTTTTTAATTCATTTTGTAAAATGATAAAAGAAGGAATTTATTCAATTGTATATAAATATATACAATACTTTCGATCACTGACCGTCATATGATATATATTCAATATAACCTATGTAAATATTAAACATTTGTGTTCTTTATTATTTTTGCTGCATTTTACATTTCAAAGATTTTTCTATTTTATCGAAGTGTTGTCAGTTGTGATGGACGACACTTGTCGCGCCCGATTTCGACCGCGACTTTCTAAAAGCGAACCCTGCTTAAATAAAAATGTTAGAAAATAAATAATAAAAAGTCCTAAAATGTTAAAAAATGCTAAAAATGTTAAAGGGTTGCTAGGGTGCTTAAATATTAATTTTAAAAGTGTTAAATGTTTTAACAAGGTGCAAAATGCTAAGGGATTCGCGGAGTCGCCACCTAATTAATTTGGGTGAATTAGGACACCTAAATGTTAACTAGTTTAAAGTAAACATTAACTCCATTTTAATGGTCTGCGAAACTTAATGAGATTCTGGGGTAAGGGTTCTTTATTAATCTAGAGGGAAGGGGTTAGGCACCCTCTAAGATCCGCTAACTTGCGGTTGTCCTGTCAAACCTAGGGTAATTATTATGCTAAGAGAAGGCATGTTTAAAAGCATTTAAGCAAAAAGGAGATGAGATATATTCTCTAGATATTTTGCAAGATTTGTGTATCAAAGTCAATTTTGAAAAAAATATGCAATTAAGGTACCTAAATACTATGTTAGATATATGTTGCAAAACCTATTATGACAAAGTATTTGCTTGTGAAATAAGGTGAAAATGGATTATGCTAACAAACCCTTGATTTAAATAATTATCCTTAAGTGAGCGCTAATAAGAATTTATAGCAAAAGGGTTTCTCATGTTGAAATAATATATTGCCTATCTAGATAATTATGCAAACGAAAATTATTAGATGAACCTAAGAAAGGGTAGGCTACCTTCTAATTTATTGCTTTCATGTTTAAATACTCCAAGTGTCCTACCAGTAGCATAATGTTAGTCAATTATATTACAATAAATAAATGAGGAAAGGGGAATCAGTGGAGGACTCGAAAGATGGCGATGTAATTCGCCGGCAGGTTGGAATTTCCGATACGGATAGAGAATGCACATAAATGCGGGTCTTCGTGAGTTGCAGCGAGTCTCGTATTGAGACTCTTCCCTTTGCTCCAAGGCATTGCGTTTCATGTAAAATAAGAAAAATGATAAGGATTAGTAATTATCCAAATATTTATTAATCCATACAAATAGGCCAGATCTCCATATAAGCTCAAACAGATATATGCAGAGATTGATATATATATATATATATATGCAAGGTATTCAGAATATATATGTGCGATATACTTAGAGGTATGCAGAATATGTAGCCTGATGGGCGTATACACAGCATCTATGTTCAATTTACTTTGAAATGCATCCTGACAAACTCGTCTGAATTTTATAAGCAGACAGAACCAACTCCCGGTTACAGAAGGACAAGCATACATTAGATAAGAGATACTAATCATTTATAAAAAAAAATAGGCAAGAATAGATTTACCTATAAATCTATTCTTTTGAGGCCCCTCGATTTATAGCAACGAATCTGGGGAAGGGGGAGAGCATGCTAACATTTTTGGCTTAAGAAGGGAACAATCAAAACTATACATAGTGAGTAACTTAAACAGATAAAATAGGCCCACATACATTTATGATGACAGAGCAGTTCTGTGTATATGCCGACATGGTATTTGCTTTTCCATGAAATGGAACTAAACTGAGCGATAAACATAGGTCAATGATTTAATTTGGGTACTAACCACACACCGAAGAGTGAAATTCAGTAGCGTTTTTAAATACTTCAAACCACATCAGCTTGGGATGAATACGATTACTAGGTTTGGACACGTGATAAAGGACGAGGCATAGTCTGATGTTTATACAAACAAGCAGGCAGGTCCTAAAAATCAGCCTAAGTGCTTAACAAACAGGTATGCAACCAGTTTAATAAACATGGAAAACTATTCAAATGGCTAATTAAGAGATCATTTTGATATGCAGAGCCATTCGGGCTTAAGCTTAAGTATGCGCAATCATGTATATGCATCTGATAGAAGTAGCCTTTAGGGAACCCAACTAATCATCTAAATCCTTTAACATGAAACAGCATCACACAAATATGTCTATGCGGATAATATCATACTTCCAAGCATTTTGACACAACAGAAACTCTTAGACAAGGTACATATGTTTTAACATGTTCTTATATAATATATAGAAAGCATTTCAGTGACTTAAACATACACAATGGTCAATAAAACAGCGAAGAAATGCATTCAAACATATGAAACCGTTTGCGAATTACATGACCTTAGAAATCTTCCCCTGCTCAAGTTTCTTTGTCCCAAACAAATACAGTAGGTAACCATACCAATACTCATTCCGAGACATCTTAATGGTCAATCAAATACATTAGACATTACCAAATGCAGACACAGCCATATAACAGCCATCAAACATGTCTTTAAACTAAGCAAAATTGTATATTAGCCTAAAATTCCTGACTAAAATGCTTCAACAATTAATGCCCTGGACTCAAACAATAACCGATCTGCTCAATCAAACATGCAAACATGCCATGAATGCCAGTATTAACATAAACATATTAACAATCACAATCCCAAAGGTTAAGAACAATCAACATTAGCTTAAACAGGTTTGGCAATTAACTTAATAAACATAAATAGTCACCGACATCGGCCTAACACACATTTAACAGTCGTTCAAAACACATACTGTATATATTAATGTTAAACGAAATCTAAGACTATGAGGATAGAATATTACCTTCTCCGGGCAGCGAACCGAGGCAGCGTATCAAGTCGTCGATGCCACTCGGAGAGTTCTGCGGTTATGCGATTGAAAATGATAAAAGGGCTTTGGCTTCGAAACGGGCTGGTTTTGCTTATAAGAAGAAATGGTTTGAGAATCCTAGTTATTGCTACTGAATTACTTGCTTCCTCGGCTATTCCCTTGCTGCTGAGATCTTTCTCCGTGAAGAAGGGGGTCTGGACTGCTGTGTTCCCCCGATCTTTTGTGATGGAAATCGATTGAAGAGTGAAGGTCGCTTCGACGGATTCTTATGAAGAAGACGAAAGGGTTCGAATTTGTGTTCTTGCCTTAGCCTTCTAATTTTCGGATTGTAAAGAAAGGTATCCTTGAAGGTGAAAGGGGTGTTCGACCTCTGTTTCTGCCTGTGCGAGAGAAAGGTTTTCTGCTCCCCCCGATTCCTCCTTGCCCCCTTTCATGTAAGGATTGCTTTGCTTATATAGCCTAACTTTAGGTCCTAAGTTTGGTAAGTTATTGGTATCGTTTTAGACTGATTTTTGTGTAATTTCGTACTGATTTCGTGTGATTTCGTACTGATTCGAGGTTCATTTGATTCTTAAGAAAGGATAGCTTTGATTTGGGGCGCGATTTGAGGAGAAGATTTGGGAGGGGAATGCGGCGGATCTTTAGGTTTTTAGGTTTCTGAAGAGGGTGAAGTTTAGGTTTCATATTTGGAAGGGATGAAGTCTGGGTAAGGGAAGGTGGGCTGGTGTCTTTTGTTTTCTATAGGTTTAGGGCGACGAAGATGAAGGGAAGGTATTGGCCTTGTGGGCTGTTGGTAATAAGGGCGGATGGGCTGGATATAGGGTAGAAGGACTAGGCCTGCGGGTTATTTGGATTGGGCTGGGCGAATTGAGTAAGGGATTGGGCTAGTTAGGTATTAATTTGGGTAGTGTTATAATTAATTAATTGTTTAAATTATGATCAAATTATTTAGGTGCTTTATTAGTCTAAGTTGAGTTTAAAATAAAGACGGGTGTGCTATTTAATTAGTGCTTAATTTTTAAGATGTGATGCCGTTATTAAAACGCATGTGTTAGATTATTATTTTATGTATTTATTATTTATTATTAAGAATTATGACATGGCTTAAAATTAATAAATATGGGCGCGAGACTCTAAGTGCGTAATTTTCTACGTAAGACGCGGTGCCATTATTAAATTGTTTATTTATGCTTGTATTAATGTTTTATTGTTGCATTTTATTATAAAAATCATAAAAAATTATTTTGCAAAATTAGTGTAATTTTATAGTTACTGTCTGGACGGGAGGGTCAAAATTGGGTGTCAACAGTTGTCCCTCTTTGTATGGAGATGATGGAAGAATCTTCGGACAAAGACGTTGACTCATAGCCAATTTTGTCTCGATCCTCAGGATTAAAAATGTTGGGCAATTAGACAAGGCTGACGTGGACTCAAAAAATTGTCCCAGTGTCGAGTTATGACGACACTGGGCTACCATGGTCAAAACACCAAGGCGGGCTAACGCGGACTCAAAATTTGTCCCAGTGTCGAGTTATGACGACACTGGGCTACCATGGTCAAAACACCAAGGCGGGCTAACGCGGACTCAAAATTTGTCCCAGTGTCGAGTTATGACGACCTTTGGGCTATAATGTAAAAATAAAAATAAAATAATTGGCTTGAACTTAGGGGTGTACCGTTATCGACTTATGGTGCTGGGTTTTATGGAGATGTGGAACGAGTGGACCGACGCTTGAGGCCGCTTCTGCCATCTGTTGGGAAGGTTGGCCCCCCAACAAATTGCCCCGGTTCGCTGTAAGAGAAAATCCACGTTGTGCTCCATCTTTTGCAGTTCCTGTAGATTGAAGCTAAGATAGAAGCATTAGTGCATAACTGAAACAATGTAAGAATGTGAATTTGTGCTGTGGTTTTAGTCAGATTGTATATACTATATAATGAAATGATGTGATGATACACCGTCTTGTATAGACGAGATGCAGATGACGCCTTGTATGAGCGTTGTCGTCGTTGTATGGTCGAAAATGCAAATGTTCGTCGTTGTATAGACGAGATGCAAATGACGCCTTGTATAGACGAAATGTAAATGACGCCTTGTATGGGCGCTGTCGTCGTTGTATAGACGAAATGCAAATGTTCGTCGTTGTATAGACGAAATGCAAATGACGTCTCCTAAGGTTTAGATAAAAATTGTTCTATATGTGGAGTTGTGTCGTAATTCATGCGTAATCAAAACTAGATGAAATAATTAAAGTGTAAATGATGTAGCCTGTGGTTTTTTGCAAGATGTATTTGATGTAGACTTGTTGCAGTTTGACTTTGTGAGCAAATCTGTTGTATTGGAATGTTGCTATTGGCGTCGTTTTCGGACTTGGCGTCGTTTTCGGACTTGGCGTCGTTTTGGACTTGTCGTCGTTTTTGGACTTGTTGTGTTGATGATGTCGTTGTGTTGCTGCTGCCCCTGTAGACTAAAGCTCAAGAAAGAGTTAGTGCATAACTGCTAAGACAGAATAATAAAGCATGAATGAGAAAAAATGCAATTTTGAGAACAGAGAAAATCGTCTCTGCGTAGATGTGATATGTTGATGATGGCGTCGTTTTCGGACTTGGCGTCGTTTTCGGACTTGGCGTCATTTTCGGACGTGGAGTCGTTTTCGGACTTGGCGTCGTTTTCGGACTTGGCGTCGTTTTCGGACTTGGCGTCGTTTTCGGACGTGGAGTCGTTTTCGGACTTGGCGTCGTTTTGGGCGTGAGTCGTTTCGGACCGAGTCGTTTTGGACTCGGCGTCGTTTTGGTGGCGTCGTTTTGACGTGGCGTCGTTTCGGACTTAGCGTCGTTTTCGGACGCGGAGTCGTTTTCGGACTCGGAGTCGTTTCGAACCTGAGTCGTTTGACTCGACGTCGTTTTGGACGTGGCGTCGTTTTGACGCGAGTCATTTTCGACCGAGTCGTTTTGACTCGACGTCGTTTTGGTGGCGTCGTTTTGGACGCGAGTCGTTCGACTTCGAGTCGTTTGGACTCGGCGTCGTTTTGGATCAAGGCCGTTTTGGACTTAGCCGTTTTTGACGTGGCGTCGCCGGACGCGAGTCGTTTCCGGACTCGAGTCGTTTGACTCGACGTCGTTTGACGTGGCGTCGTTTCGGGCGTGAGTCGTTCCGGACTGAGTCGTTTGACCGGAGTCGTTCCGACTCGGCGTCGTTGACCGGCGTCGTTTGGATCAAGGCGTTTTGAACGGCGTCGTTTCGGGCCGACGCGGAGTCGTTTTGACGCCTGGCGTCGTTTTGGACGCGTCGTTTCGACGCGAGTCATTTTCGGACTCGGAGTCGTTTTCGGACTCGACGTCGTTTTCGGACCGGGCGTCGTTTTCGGACGTGTTGCTGATGCTCATGTATAATAAATGCTCCTGCAAGCTAAGCTTGAGAAAAATTAGTGTATAACTGGTAAAACAAGATGATAAATATATGAGAAATGCAATTATGTGAATAAGGATGTCTTCCCTGTATGATATGTGGGGTGTTGTGAATGCTGAGATGTTGTCCTTGGGCGGACATGCTAGATGCTGCCACTGACGAATTGCCATGATGCCTTTGTTGTAATGCATTTGTGAACCATATGGATTGCCATGATGTCTTTGTTGTGCGTTTGTGCACTGCATGAGTTGCAATTTGACTCTAGGCCCGAGCTGATGCGCTGTAATTTGTTGCGGGATTTGAACTCTGATTGTTGATGTCTGTCTGTTTCTGCTGCTTCTGAAGAATTTTGTTATATTTTCTGCTTCTACTAGTATGAAGAACTTTGTTGTACCTTCTGCTAATATGAAGGACCTGCGCTCAAAGAAAAATTTGTGAGTTTTGGGGGGGCGGTTGATTCGCGTTGACTTTGTAGTTTTGACTCTTGATGCCGGACGTCTGCCTTGTTTGGGACTCATAACCCCTGCCTGGTTTCCTACCTTGTCTCAGTTTTGAATTTGCAAAGGGCGTTTAGCCTAAAAGTGGGTTTCCATGGGGTTGCTTGTATATTATGTGTGTTTTCGTTATTTTCAAAACAAAGGGAAAGTTTCCTAAAGGTGTGACCGAAGCCGATTTAGGCCGCCACGATTCCACGTGAGGAATCAGGTCATGACGTAGTTCATTACAAGCGAATATGGGTAAAAATTTCTAGAGTTGGGACCGAAGCCGAAACGGCCGCCTACGTATCCACCAAGGGAATCAGGTTAAACGTAGTTCCAAGTTTGGCGAGGTGTTGATCATTGGTGTTTCTCCTTTCTAACGCCTCTGCATCCTCTACAGGAACGGGGATGAGTCCTAAGTTGTTTCGTTCCGGTGCCTCCGGATTAGTCATTTATTGGATGATTGTGCTTCTACCAGTCAACGCGAATTAACCTTTTGGGGATAAGCTAGGCAAAAATAACCCTTTAACAAATGAAGCAAACCAAGTTAGTATAATATGCAAAAGTTGCAGGCAATATATAATAATAAGCAAATTGCAAATCAAGTGCGTGTTCTAACATGTTTGGGACCTCTTTATGCCAGAGGTAGGCCTAAACGTCACATATGCGAGGTTGTGATAGATTTGTCCAAGCCGCCCAACTATAATGCTTTCGTTGGAAATGGCGACCAAATGACGGTGCACTTTTCCCAATTTTGGCATGTCATGATTAGGTTTGGATTTGTCTATCATTGTCACGCTACATATAGTATACTGGTTGGTCGTTGGGTTGAGGAACCCGTCGACAAGTTTGGTGTCTTCCTAATTGTGGTGTCGATGCCAGGGACCGACCCACCTAAGGTAAATGCATGCATGCCCTAAAATAAAGGGTGGTATAGCTCTATCTTAAGTTTCTAAGATTTGACTTTTCTAGACGCAAGGTTCCCGAGCGGACAACTCGAGTGAGAAGGCTACGCGGCTACCGGTTAGACCGGACACTCCACGTATGTTACCAACTCTCCTAAATTTGGGTTTTGAAGAAAGAATTTTGCTGATGCGCCAAGCGCACCTCGCATGTAGTGTGTGATTGTGTGAATTTTCCAGAGTGGAAGAAATATGAGCGGAATGCCAGTTTAAGGAAAGCAGTAAAGCAGGTAGCAATTAAAACAAAATATAGCACAACCAAGTAATGCAAAATAATGCCAAATAATAACCCTAGATTTGTTGTGGTTAAGAACCTAAAATCCCCAGTGAAGTCGTCATTCTGTCGCGCCCGATTTCGACCGCGACTTTCTAAAAGCGAACCCTGCTTAAATAAAAATGTTAGAAAATAAAGAATAAAAAGTGCTAAAATGTTAAAAAATGCTAAAAATGTTAAAGGGTTGCTAGGGTGCTTAAATATTAATTTTAAAAGTGTTAAATGTTTTAACAAGGTGCAAAATGCTAAAGGGTTCGCGGAGTCGCCACCTAATTAATTTGGGTGAATTAAGACACCTAAATGTTAACTAGTTTAAAGTAAACATTAACTCCATTTTAATGGTCTGCGAAACTTAATGAGATTCTGGGGTAAGGGTTCTTTATTAATCTAGAGGGAAGAGGTTAGGCACCCTCTAAGATCCGCTAACTTGCGGTTGTCCTGTCAAACCTAGGGTAATTATTATGCTAAGAGAAGGCATGTTTAAAAGCATTTAAGCAAAAAGGAGATGAGATATATTCTCTAGATATTTTGCAAGATTTGTGTATCAAAGTCATTTTTGAAAAAAATATGCAATTAAGGTACCTAAATACTATGTTAGATATATGTTGCAAAACCTATTATGACAAAGTATTTGCTTGTGAAATAAGGTGAAAATGGATTATGCTAACAAACCCTTGATTTAAATAATTATCCTTAAGTGAGCGCTAATAAGAATTTATAGCAAAAGGGTTTCTCATGTTGAAATAATATATTGCCTATCTAGATAATTATGCAAACGAAAATTATTAGATGAACCTAAGAAAGGGTAGGCTACCTTCTAATTTATTGCTTCCATGTTTAAATACTCCAAGTGTCCTACCAGTAGCATAATGTTAGTCAATTATATTACAATAAATAAATGAGGAAAGGGGAATCAGTGGAGGACTCGAAAGATGGCGATGTAATTCGCCGGCAGGTTGGAATTTCCGATACGGATATAGAATGCACATAAATGCGGGTCTTCGTGAGTTGCAGCGAGTCTCGTATTGAGACTCTTCCCTTTGCTCCAAGGCATTGCGTTTCATGTAAAATAAGAAAAATGATAAGGATTAGTAATTATCCAAATATTTATTAATCCATACAAATAGGCCAGATCTCCATATAAGCTCAAACAGATATATGCAGAGATTGATATATATATATATGCAAGGTATTCAGAATATATATGTGCGATATACTTAGAGGTATGCAGAATATGTAGCCTGATGGGCGTATACACAGCATCTATGTTCAATTTACTTTGAAATGCATCCTGACAAACTCGTCTGAATTTTATAAGCAGACAGAACCAACTCCCGGTTACAGAAGGACAAGCATACATTAGATAAGAGATACTAATCATTTATAAAAAAAATAGGCAAGAATAGATTTACCTATAAATCTATTCTTTTGAGGCCCCTCGATTTATAGCAACGAATCTGGGGAAGGGGGAGAGCATGCTAACATTTTTGGCTTAAGAAGGGAACAATCAAAACTATACATAGTGAGTAACTTAAACAGATAAAATAGGCCCACATACATTTATGATGACAGAGCAGTTCTGTGTATATGCCGACATGGTATTTGCTTTTCCATGAAATGGAACTAAACTGAGCGATAAACATAGGTCAATGATTTAATTTGGGTACTAACCACACACCGAAGAGTGAAATTCAGTAGCGTTTTTAAATACTTCAAACCACATCAGCTTGGGATGAATACGATTACTAGGTTTGGACACGTGATAAAGGACGAGGCATAGTCTGATGTTTATACAAACAAGCAGGCAGGTCCTAAAAATCAGCCTAAGTGCTTAACAAACAGGTATGCAACCAGTTTAATAAACATGGAAAACTATTCAAATGGCTAATTAAGAGATCATTTTGATATGCAGAGCCATTCGGGCTTAAGCTTAAGTATGCGCAATCATGTATATGCATCTGATAGAAGTAGCCTTTAGGGAACCCAACTAATCATCTAAATCCTTTAACATGAAACAGCATCACACAAATATGTCTATGCGGATAATATCAGACTTCCAAGCATTTTGACACAACAGAAACTCTTAGACAAGGTACATATGTTTTAACATGTTCTTATATAATATATAGAAAGGATTTCAGTGACTTAAACATACACAATGGTCAATAAAACAGCGAAGAAATGCATTCAAACATATGAAACCGTTTGCGAATTACATGACCTTAGAAATCTTCCCCTGCTCAAGTTTCTTTGTCCCAAACAAATACAGTAGGTAACCATACCAATACTCATTCCGAGACATCTTAATGGTCAATCAAATACATTAGACATTACCAAATGCAGACACAGCCATATAACAGCCATCAAACATGTCTTTAAACTAAGCAAAATTGTATATTAGCCTAAAATTCCCGACTAAAATGCTTTAACAATTAATGCCCTGGACTCAAACAATAACCGATCTGCTCAATCAAACATGCAAACATGCCATGAATGCCAGTATTAACATAAACATATTAACAATCACAATCCCAAAGGTTAAGAACAATCAACATTAGCTTAAACAGGTTTGACAATTAACTTAATAAACATAAATAGTCACCGACATCGGCCTAACACACATTTAACAGTCGTTCAAAACACATACTGTATATATTAATGTTAAACGAAATCTAAGACTATGAGGATAGAATATTACCTTCTCCGGGCAGCGAACCGAGGCAGCGTATCAAGTCGTCGATGCCACTCGGAGAGTTCTGCGGTTATGCGATTGAAAATGATAAAAGGGCTTTGGCTTCGAAACGGGCTGGTTTTGCTTATAAGAAGAAATGGTTTGAGAATCCTAGTTATACTCTTGAATTACTTGCTTCTCGGCTATTCCTCTGCTGCGAGATCTTTCTCAGTGAAGAAGTGGTCCGATCTTGTGTTCCCCCGATCTTTTGTGATGGAAATCGATTGAAGAGTGAAGGTCGCTTCGACGGATTCTTATGAAGAAGACGAAAGGGTTCGAATTTGTGTTCTTGCCTTAGCCTTCTAATTTTCGGATTGTAAAGAAAGGTATCCTTGAAGGTGAAAGGGGTGTTCGACCTCTGTTTCTGCCTGTGCGAGAGAAAGGTTTTCTGCTCCCCCCGATTCCTCCTTGCCCCCTTGCATGTAAGGATTGCTTTGCTTATATAGCCTAACTTTAGGTCCTAAGTTTGGTAAGTTATTGGTATCGTTTTAGACTGATTTTTGTGTAATTTCGTACTGATTTCGTGTGATTTCGTACTGATTCGAGGTTCATTTGATTCTTAAGAAAGGATAGCTTTGATTTGGGGCGCGATTTGAGGAGAAGATTTGGGAGGGGAATGCGGCGGATCTTTAGGTTTTTAGGTTTCTGAAGAGGGTGAAGTTTAGGTTTCATATTTGGAAGGGATGAAGTGCAGGTAAGGAAGGTGGTGTCTTTTGTTTTCTATAGGTTTAGGGCGACGAAGATGAAGGGAAGGTATTGGCCTTGTGGGCTGCTGGTAATAAGGGCGGATGGGCTGGATATAGGGTAGAGGGACTGGGCCTGCGGGTTATTTGGATTGGGCTGGGCGAATTGAGTAAGGGATTGGGCTAGTTAGGTATTAATTTGGGTAGTGTTATAATTAATTAATTGTTTAAATTATGATTAAATTATTTAGGTGCTTTATTAGTCTAAGTTGAGTTTAAAATAAAGACGGGTGTGCTATTTAATTAGTGCTTAATTTTTAAGATGCGATGCCGTTATTAAAACGCATGTGTTAGATTATTATTTTATGTATTTATTATTTATTATTAAGAATTATGACAGGGCTTAAAATTAATAAATATGGGCGCGAGACTCTAAGTGCGTAATTTTCTACGTAAGACGCGGTGTCATTATTAAATTGTTTATTTATGCTTGTATTAATGTTTTATTGTTGCATTTTATTATAAAAATCATAAAAAATTATTTTGCAAAATTAGTGTAATTTTATAGCTACTGTCTGGACGGGAGGGTCAAAATTGGGTGTCAACAACACTATCACTGACATTTGTAAACTGTTTTTGTATCATTTTGTAAAATTGTAAAAGAAGGAATTTATTCAATTGTATATAAATATATACAATATTTTCGGTCACTGACCGTCATAGGTTATATATTCAATATAACCTATGTAAATATTAAATCTTTGTGTTCTTTATTATTTCCGTTGTATTTTACTTTTTAAAGGTTTTTCTGTTTTATCAAAATTTTGTCAGTTGTGACGGACGATATTATCGCTGACATTTGCAAACTGTATTGCATTCGATTTATTTTTATTTTCAGTTTGTTTTTTATTTTCACAGCATACACCGGGACCCAATAAGATTATTATTCAATGGTTGGATCTTGATGTAGGAGAGAGAGAATATCTATAACCTAAAGTCGAAGGAGAACATATTTTCATCTAAAATTTAAGGTTATTAAAATACAAATTGAGAACAAATTATTCATCCAAAGCACTTCGACTCTCAAAGATGAAAAATTCACAAACTATAAAAAGATAAATCTAATCCTCGAGTGTTGTCTAGAAAATAGTAGGAGTTGTTTCCTACAAAAAAAACTCATCTATCTTATAGAACAAGCACACTATGTTATTAAAAACAATTGTTTATAAGATGGAAAGTGAATAAGGGTCTGAAGAGGGTAGAGTGTACGCAAATCTTACTTATAAAAAGTAAGACAAATAAAGTGAATAAGTTATAATATCGAATTTTGAAAGAGAAAAAGAAGCAATAAATAATGCAAGTAAATAAGACGGAAAGTGAATAAATTCGGAAAGGAAAAGAAAAGAAAAGAAATTTCCTTTTGATTTTTCCACCTAAAGCAAGTAGAGCATAAAAGGTTATTCTTTCTTTCTATAGGTACATAGAAAAGGTAATGCTTTCGGGAGGATTGGAATATGCCACCAATTCAATTCAAACTTACATTAATCTTCCTAGATCGGATCATCGGAAAAACTCCATTAGTGGGCCGAGGGTATTAAAGTAAATAGAACTCTAACCTTCTGTGAAGAACTAATCCATTCTTGAGTTGGAATTTCCAAACACGAAAAGGAAAAGCAAGCCTGTTTTGACTAGGATTCCAACAACCACTCAAAACGCGCCACGTAATCCACAGTGTAAAAACACATTAACCCAGTGAAGTTTCAGTTCAAAGTTGGTTATAAGCGGCCACGCGACACAGATCATATATATTGTTTGATATAAAGCAGTACATAAATAATAAACAACTAATACAAGTATTTTGAAAGGATAAGCGATAAATATTACAATAGCAACAAGCTTGTAGCAAATAAAAATTATGACAACAAGTTTTTGAGTTCTTGAATCAATATTAAATCTTTGTACCAATTGCGGAAAGCTCTTTGAATCTTGATAACTTGGAATGAAGAGACACTAAACACAAGAAGGGTTACAATTGTGCTGATTCGAGTGATGACACTCTGTCTTTAAGACAATATTGTTCCGTATATATCCTTTTACATTGATGGATAATAGTCTCCAAAGAAAAAACAACTCCTAACACTTGAGCAAAAGAATCTTAAGTGTTTCTCTTGAAGAACTTTGAGTATTGAAATATGCTAGAGAGGAAGAAGATTTTCTGAAAATGCAAGTGTTGCAAGTCTTTCAAGTAGTGTTCAATAATTGACCAAATGCCTCAATTTATAGTGTAAGAATTTGTCCCTTCAAGTGCCAAGTTTGGCATTGAATCACCTATGTAATGACAATGAATTGACCATGTAATGACACTCATTTATCAGCCAAATAATGGATCAAAACTGGTGGAATGAATGTAATTGAGGGCAGCCCAAACGTCACAAAAATCAGATTTTTGTTTCAGAATTTATGTCTGGATAGCACCGCGGCTCGGCTTTGGAAGCACAGCGTCCCTTAAGGGAGTGGCGCCGCAGCGCTCCCGGTTCCAAGGTGGAGCCGCGTCCCTTCTCGGCTCCGCGACCCTTTCCGACCCGTTCTAATCTTTTACACTATGCATACTTCTTTCTTCATTCATCAACGTGGAATCCTCGTCATTTGACCATCGACCGTCCATCATTTTATGTCTCAAACATTTTACTTACGTACCAATATCTCTTTCACTAAGAAAATTTACGATCTTTGGCACAAAGTGTGCATGTGTGTCACGCCCTTTTTCAACCGCGACAAAATGAATAAACTCCTGCTCAGAAAAAATGTTAGAAAATAAACTGAAGATGCTAAAATGTTTAAAAGAATGCTAAAGTGTTTAAAATGTTCAAAGGGAGCTAAAAAGTGCTAAAGTGGTTAAAGATGCTAAAGGGTGCTAATATGCTAAACTGCTAAAAGTGCAAAAATGCTAAGGGTTCGCGGAGTCGCCACCTAATTAGTTGGGTGAATTAGGACACCTAGATGTCAACTTAGGTTAAAGTCGACACTAACTCCATTATTTATGGTCTGCTAAACTTAGTGAGATTCTGGGTAAGGGTTCTTTATTAATCTAGAGGGAAGGGGTTAGGCACCCTCTAAGATCCGCTAACTTGCGATTGTCCTGCCAAACCTAGGGTAATTATTATGTTTAAAAAAATGCAAAATAAAAGCTCTTCCTGCTTAATAACATGCTAAAAATGTTAAAATGTTTAAAAGGTGCTTAAAGTATAAAAAGGGCAAAAAAGTGTTATAAGTAAATAAAAGAGTTAAATGCTGAATGTTTAAAAGTGCTTAAAATACTAAAGGTTGCTAAAAGGTATTAAATGCTAGAAGGGTGCTAAAGGTGCTAAGAGGTGCTTAAAAGTGCTAAATGCTAAAGTGCTGAATAATTAATAAAATGTTAGGAAATGAATGCTAGCATGTTAAAATGTTTAAAAGGTGCTTAAAGTATTGAAAGGGCAAAGGTGCTATATGCTAAAGTACAAAGAATGCTAGGGAGATGTTAAAATGTTACTAAAGCTTAAAGAGGGGCTAAGAATGCAAAAATGTTAAGATGTCAGAAAGTGCTAAATGCTAGGGTGCTTTATAGACTAATTATGTGTTCACGCAAAGGTTATTTACGGACTAATTGTGTATACTGCTAGCTAAATTAATCTTACCTAACCTGCGTACAGTATTATATAAGAGATGCTTTAAGACGATTTTTGAGAGTTTAGGAGAAATCTGTTATGTATTTTAATAAGAAACAAAATGTTGGTTTTATGATGCAAGTTAAATCATTTAAATCATTTTTGCAGAATTTAGACATGCTCAACTGTCCTAAAAGGCAAGTAAGTTAAGCGATGAACTTTAAATTACCTCCCCACTTATATGTTTAAAGGCTAATTATTCTAGATATCCTATTAATTACAAAGTTATAAATTACAATAACAAATAAAGTAAGATAAGGATGAGATGAGAGAATGAGGGATTGAAGCGGATGACCCCGTCCTATTTGTTTTTCTAGGAATTGCCGAAGAGGGAATGCGAATGCGGATGCGGATCGCCATTTGAAATGGCTTGCGATGAGCCTCGCCGTGAGACTCTTTATTTTGCTCCAATGCGTGCCATGCAAAAATAAGAGAAGATAAAGATTAGTATTCATCCCAAAAAATCAAACAGGCACTTGACATATAGTTTGTATTTGAGCAAGTATACACATAAAGACCAACATGTGATAATATGAGATGGAATCGCAATGCGGATGGTAAAAAAGTAGGGATGGCGAGGCGTTACACGACAAGCGGGAGAGAAAATAATAGGCGATCGACATGATCTATAAATATAGATTCATATGCTAAAGAGAAAAGAGACAAGTCCTTTAATTAGAGGTATGCTCACTTTATCGAACACACCTAATACCAATTCACATTGAGATGCAGCGAGGTACTTAGAGTTGTATGAACATGCTAAATATTCAAATGCAAACTAACACAAGTCCTTTAATTATCCAAGAGCAAACAGAGAACTATCATGCGCGAGATTCGATATAATTTTACACTTGGGCAGTAGATAAGCAGCAGCAGACCCATGAAACAACCCCAAACAAAGAGATTTTCAGGTTTTAAGAGAAAGGAACAAAGGCAGCTCCCAAGATATAGTTTTAACATGATGCAGTCAGTATTCCTGCTGCAGTAAGTGCTCGGATATGCTCTAAATAACCAGTCCGATGCAAGCAGTAGGTAGAAACAAGAGTAAGAAGCAAAACAGGGGCATATGTTTAATGTGACTCCAAATCATAAAGGAAGCAAACAGGCAACAAGCACATATCATTTCCTCTTAAATAGAACTCAGAATTCAAACATGTTTTAAAGAAATCTATTGGATCTCAGTTGATATATAAAGGTATGATACCAAATACAGATCCTTAACAGAGCATGAACAATTCAAAATAGGCTTTAGTATATTATTCAGGATTTAAGACAAGACATGTACATCTGTGACTTATAAGCAGGTAGGTGAAGACCAATACAGGTAAGATTCCATACGTTCAGGCATAGAAATAAAAATGCCATTGTTCATCCATATAGTGAAACTAATATACATGATCTTTATAGGCAAGTATTAACTCATGTAACTTTCCACTACATTTGATAATAAAAGGAGCCTAAACCAGCCCAAAAGCTAGCTAATTCAACTAAATATCTAAAGCGATAACCATTTGTCATGCGACGCCTCTCAGTGATACAACATTAACACGCATAAATAGGCCACAAATCGTGTCTCAGAAATCCATCGACTAGTCAGAACTGAACCATAATCTCTAAGTATTAACAGACCTAATAATGTCACATTAACTAGCACATAGTTAACAAACAAAAAAATAGGCAGAAAACATATAGAACACAAAATGGACTAGAATCGAGAGTAAATTAAATTTACCTTCTCCGGACAGCGACTCGGGGCAGCGTATCAAGTCGTCGGTCCACTCGACGGGTTTTAGGTTTGCGATGCGAATGAAAGGGGTAGAGCTGTCTGCGGATTTTTTGGCTAAGATTGAGAGAAGGGATTCAGATTACCTATTCTTGAGATGCTAGTGGCCTAGGTACTGAGTCCCCTAATTCCCGATGCCTGTGCTCCGTCTCTGTTCTCTGTTGCTCCTCGACTGTCTGATGCCTTCTGAGTTGCTGACTACGGCTAAGGGTTCTTAACTGTGTTCGACTGCTGCTGAGGAGTGTCCACCTCGATCCCTTGGGTCTCCTGTCTTGCTCCTGCTCTATTCTCTGAGTTGTGCCTTTCGAATGTTCTGCCGTCTGTGCTCTCGTTTGTGCACCACCATCTCACGCCCCCTCTTGCATGTGTATCGATTTGTATTTATAACCATCATTTTGGGTTCTGAGTTGGTAAGTTATTGGTACCGCGATTTAGGGTGCTGATTTAGTGCGATTTGACGAGATTTCCTATTGATTGGCTAAGATTTTGATTCTGGAAAGATTTTCCTAGTTTGCTTATGGTAAGTAAATAAAGGCTGGGTGTGTGCAGGTAAGGAAGGTAAGTGAGCCGGATTTTCAGCCGAAAATCCGGCGAGAATATCGAATTGGATGAAAGCGGCGATTGAAGGAATTCTAGGGTTCTTCGTCTGAAGGCTGCGTCGATGGGATAAGAGAGAGAGGCTGAGGGCTTAATGGGTCAACGAGCGTTTAAAGGGGCGGGCGTGGGTCGGATCGGGATTGAAGTGCGTTGGGTGTGAAATGCGGTCGCGGATGATTTAAGTGGGGAGTGGGCTGGGTTAGTTAATAATTAGGGGTAGAGTTTAAATGTATTAGTTTTAGGTATTAATAATTAGTGATAAATTAAAGAAATTGCGATTAAATTATTTAGGTGTTTTATTAACCTAAGTTTGAGTTTAAATTATTATAAAAAATAAAGACGGGCGTGCTATTTAATTAGTGCTTAATACTTTAGAATGCGGCGCTATTATTTAAAATCTTATTGTTGTGCATTATTGCGAAGTTAAATTAAAAATGAATTGAGTTTAGATTAAATTATTTAAATGCTAAATGCAAGTATGATATTTAAGAATTGTTTAAGGCTTTTATAAATGCGGCGCTATTAAATGCATGTATTATATTAAAATTGATTTTAAATTACAAATGATTATGAAATTCTCTTGCGTATTAATAAATGCGGCTATGCTACTTGACACGACGTCATTGCTAAATTATTTATTTTATGTATTTATTATTAATTTAAGAATTACGACAGAGCTTGAAGTTAATGAATGCGGGAGCGAGACTCTAAATGCTTAATACTCTACGTAGAAAATGCGAAGTTATTATTAAATAATCTATTTATGCATGTATTAATATTTTATTGTTGCATTTTATTATAAGAAATCATAAAAAATTATTTTGCAAAATTAGTGTAATTTTATAGCTACCTTTCGACGAGAGTCAAAATTGGTGTCAATACCGTCCTCTTTGTATGGAGATGATGGAAGAATCTTGGACAAAGACGTTGACTTCATGCCAATTTTGTCTCGATCAAAATTGCAAAAATGCCGGGTGTAGACAAGGCCGACGCAAAAATCAAAATCTCCCAAATGTCGAGTTATGGCGACATTGGGCTACCATGGTCTAAACACTGGCGGGCTAACGCGACTCAAAGCCGTCCCGGTCGAGTTATGACGACACTGGGCTACCATGGTCAAAACACCAAGGCGGGCTAACGCGGACTCAAAATTTGTCCCAGTGTCGAGTTATGATGACACTGGGCTATGATGCAAAAAGTAAAAGAAAATAACTGGCTTGAACCTGAGGTGTACTGCTATGGCTTGTGGTGTTGGGTTCTATGGTGATGTGGAGCGAGTGGACCGACGCTTGAGGCCGCTTCTGCCAATCGTTGGGAAGGTTGGCCCCCCAACAAATTGCCCCGGTTCGCTGTAAGAGAAAATTCACGTTGTGCTACTGCTCCTGCATGCTAAGACTTAAACAAACGGTTAGTGCATAACTGTTAAGGCAAAATGATGATGCATAATTTTAAAACAATGTAACTGTGAGTAGGAAAGGTTATCCTGCAAAAATGTGATGCATGCTGTGTTGATGCGATGTTGTGAATGCTGTGATTTTCGTCCTTGCACAGACGTGTTGCAATTGTGAACGCGGATATGTTGTCTTTGCTGCAACTGTCCCTGTAGACTAAAGCTCAAGAAAGAGTTAGTGCATAACTGCTAAGACAGAATAATAAAACATGCGTAAGAAATGCAATTTCGGGAGTATAGAAATCGTCCCTGCGTGGATGTGATATGCTGATGATGGCGTCGTTTTTGGACTTCTTTGTCTTGATAACGTCGTTACTGGGCGTGTTGTTCTTTGGCGTCATTCGTAGACTTGATGTCGCTGATAACGTCGTTACTGGGCGTGTTCTTTCTTGGCGTCGTTGCGTAGACTTGCTTTGGCCGATAACGCCGCTGGGCGTATTCTTCCGGGCGTCGTTCGCGAGACTTCTTTGTCTTGATAACGCCGTTACTGGGCGTGCCTTCTTTGGCGTCGTTGCGTAGACTTGTTGTCGGCCGATAACGTCGCCGCACGACGTTGCCGGGCGTCGTTGCGTAGACTTCTTTGTCTTGATAACGCCGTTACCGGGCGTGTTCTTCCGGGCGTCGTTGCGTAGACTTGCCGCGGCCGATAACGCCGCTGATCGACGTTATTCTTTGGCGTCGTTGCGTAGACTTGCGGATGATAACGCCGTTGCACGCGTGTTCTTCTTTGGCGTCGTTGTTCGTAGACTTGTTGTCTTGATAACGTCGTTGCTGGGCGATGTTCTTCCGGGCGTCGTTGCGTAGACTTCTTTGTCGATAACGCCGCCGTTACGACGTGCTTTGCTTCCTGTGGAATAAATGCTCCTGCAAGCTAAGCTTGAGAAAAAGTTAGTGTATACCTGTTTAAACGAAATGATAAATACATATGAGAAGTGCAATTTTATGGGCAGAGATGTCGTCCCTAATATGCCGGATGAATACTGAGATGTTGTCCTTGCACGGACTGACGAATTGCCATAGTGTCCTTGTTGCGTGCGTGGGTTGCAACTTTGACTTTATGTCCGAGCTGATGCGCTAGGTTTTGTTGCGGGCCTCTGAACTTTGACTGCTGATTGTTGATGCCCCTTTTCTGCTGCTGCTGCTTTTGCTGCGGATTTTGGATTGTTGTCATCCTCTGTCTTTGCTTTTTTGTCGCTTACGCTATCTGAAGAAACTTTTCACGTATTTTACGCCGCTATTGCACTTTCTGCTTCTGTTAATATGAAAAGACCTGCGCTCAAAGAAAATTTGTGAGTTTTGGGGGGGTCGATTCGCATTTGACTTCGCCGCCTTGTTTCTTGATATCAGCGTGCCTGGCCTGTTCGGACTTGCAACCCTTGTCTGGTTTCCTTCTTTGTCCCAGTTTTGAATATGCAAAGGGCGTTTGGCCTAAAGTGGGTCTTAATGTAGTTGCTTGTAGTGATGTTTCTGGGCCTTCTGATTTCGGCCTGTAGGGTTGCCATTTGCTGCGGTAACTGGGCGAGGTGCTCGATCGGATCTATGCCACTTTTCTCTTCTGAGACCCCTGCTTTGCCTATAGGAACCAAGACAGGTTCCGACTGCTCGCTTCAAAATGCCCTTGAATCGCCATGTGGACCGTGCCTTTGATCTTGTGAGATATCGATGCTCTGTCGCTGCTTAGTCAAATACAAATCGACCTTTGGGGAGATGATAAATCCTTTAGACAACATGTAGCAAACTGCGTTAGTGTAAAGCACGTGATTTTGCAGAAGTGTAAAAACATTTAGCAAATACATGTTGCACATAAATTATCGCATTGCAAGCGAGTCCTAACGTGCATGGGGACCCTTTTATGCCAGAGGTAGGCCTAAACGTCACATATGCGAGGTCATGATGGATTTGTCCAAGCCGCCCAACTGTAACGCTTTGTTGGAAATGGCGACCAAATGACGGTGCACTTTTTCCAATTTCAGCATGACATGATTAGGTTTGGATTTGTCTATCACTGCCACGCTACACACAATATGCTGGTTGGTCGTTGGGTTGAGAAACCCGTCGACAAGTTTGGTGTCTTCCTAATTGTGGTGTCAATGCCAAGGATTGACCCACCTAAGGTAAATGCATGCATGCCCTAAAATAAGGGTGGTATAGCTCTATCTTAAGTTTCTAAGATTTGGCTTTTCTAGACGCAAGGTTCCCGAGCGGACAACTCGAGTGAGAAGGCTACGCGGCCACCGGTTAGACCGGGCACTCCACGTATGTTACCAACTCTCCTAAATTTGGGTTTTGAAGAAAGAATTTTGCTGATGCACCAAGCGCACCTCGCATGCAGTGTGTGATTGTGTGAATTTTCCAGAGTGGAAGAAATATGAGCGGAATGCCAGTTTAAGGAAAGCAGTAAAGCAGGTAGCAAAATAAAATAAATAAACAAAATACAGCACACAAAATTTAAATGCAAAAAGTAATGCCAAATAATAACCCTAGGTCTGTTGTGGTTAAGAACCTAAATTCCCCAGCGGAGTCGCCATTTCTGTCACGCCCTTTTTCGACCGCGACTGAATGAATAAACTCCTGCTCAGAAAAAATGTTAGAAAATAAACTGAAGATGCTAAAATGTTTAAAAGAATGCTAAAGTGTTTAAAATGTTCAAAGGGAGCTAAAAAGTGCTAAAGTGGTTAAAGATGCTAAAGGATGCTAATATGCTAAAGTGCTAAAAGTGCAAAAATGCTAAGGGTTCGCGGAGTCGCCACCTAATTAGTTGGGTGAATTAGGACACCTAGATGTCAACTTAGGTTAAAGTCGACACTAACTCCATTCTTTATGGTCTGCTAAACTTAGTGAGATTCTGGGTAAGGGTTCTTTATTAATCTAGAGGGAAGGGGTTAGGCACCCTCTAAGATCCGCTAACTTGCGGTTGTCCTGCCAAACCTAGGGTAATTATTATGTTTTAAAAAAATGCAAAATAAAAGCTCTTCCTGCTTAATAACATGCTAAAAATGTTAAAATGTTTAAAAGGTGCTTAAAGTATAAAAAGGGCAAAAAAGTGTTATAAGTAAATAAAAGAGTTAAATGCTGAATGTTTAAAAGTGCTTAAAATACTAAAGGTTGCTAAAAGGTATTAAATGCTAGAAGGGTGCTAAAGGTGCTAAGAGGTGCTTAAAAGTGCTAAATGCTAAAGTGCTGAATAATTAATAAAATGTTAGGAAATGAATGCTAGCATGTTAAAATGTTTAAAAGGTGCTTAAAGTATTGAAAGGGCAAAGGTGCTATATGCTAAAGTACAAAGAATGCTAGGGAGATGTTAAAATGTTACTAAAGCTTAAAGAGGGGCTAAGAATGCAAAAATGTTAAGATGTCAGAAAGTGCTAAATGCTAGGGTGCTTTATAGACTAATTATGTGTTCACGCAAAGGTTATTTACGGACTAATTGTGTATACTGCTAGCTAAATTAATCTTACCTAACCTGCGTACAGTATTATATAAGAGATGCTTTAAGACGATTTTTGAGAGTTTAGGAGAAATCTGTTATGTATTTTAATAAGAAACAAAATGTTGGTTTTATGATGCAAGTTAAATCATTTAAATCATTTTTGCAAATTTAGACATGCTCAATCGTCTAAAAGGCAAGTAAGTTAAGCGATGAACTTTAAATTACCTCCCCACTTATATGTTTAAAGGCTAATTATTCTAGATATCCTATTAATTACAAAGTTATAAATTACAATAACAAATAAAGTAAGATAAGGATGAGATGAGAGAATGAGGGATTGAAGCGGATGACCCCGTCCTATTTGTTTTTCTAGGAATTGCCGAAGAGGGAATGCGAATGCGGATGCGGATCGCCATTTGAAATGGCTTGCGATGAGCCTCGCCGTGAGACTCTTTATTTTGCTCCAATGCGTGCCATGCAAAAATAAGAGAAGATAAAGATTAGTATTCATCCCAAAAAATCAAACAGGCACTTGACATATAGTTTGTATTTGAGCAAGTATACACATAAAGACCAACATGTGATAATATGAGATGGAATCAGCAGCCGGCAGATGGTAAAAGAAGTAGGGATGGGCAGGGCAGTACACAGCGACAAGCAGGGGAGAGAAAATAATAGGCAGATCTGATTACAGTCTATAAATATAGATTCATATGCTAAAGAGAAAAGAGACAAGTCCTTTAATTAGAGGTATGCTCACTTTATGCTGAACACACCTAATACCAATTCACAACTGCAGATGCCAAGGCAGGGGTACTTAGAGTTGTATGAACATGCTAAATATTCAAATGCAAACTAACACAAGTCCTTTAATTATCCAAGAGCAAACAGAGAACTACCATGCGCGAGATTCGATATAATTTTACACTTGGGCAGTAGATAAGCAGCAGCAGACCC
Source organism: Przewalskia tangutica (assembly GCA_029844215.1). NCBI lineage: Eukaryota > Viridiplantae > Streptophyta > Magnoliopsida > Solanales > Solanaceae > Przewalskia > Przewalskia tangutica. The sequence continues at coordinate 88,045,582 of CM056734.1, forward strand.
ACGAAATTTCAAACAAAGAGATTTTCGTGTTTTAAGAGAAAGGAACAAAGTCACCCAAGATATAGTTTTAACATGATGCGATTCGTATTCTGCTGCAGAAGTGCTCGGATATGCTCTAAATAACCAAATCCGATGCAAGCGAGAGTAGAAACAAGAGTAAGAAGCAAAACAGGCATATGTTTAATGTGACTCCAAATCATAAAGGAAGCAAACAGGCAACAAGCACATATCATTTCCTCTTAAATAGAACTCGAATTCAAACATGTTTTAAAGAAATCTATTGGATCTCGTTGATATATAAAGGTATGATACCAAATACGATCCTTATGAGCGTGAACAATTCAAAATAGGCTTTAGTATATTATTCAGTATTTAAGACAAGACATGTACATCTGTGACTTATAAGCAGGTAGGTGAAGACCAATGCAGGTAAGATTCCATACGTTCAGGCATAGAAATAAAAATGCCATTGTTCATCCATATAGTGAAACTAATATACATGATCTTTATAGGCAAGTATTAACTCATGTAACTTTCCACTACATTTGATAATAAAAGGAGCCTAAAACACCCCAAAAGCTAGCTAATTCAACTAAATATCTAAAGCGATAACCATTTGTCATGCGACGCCTCTCAGTGATACAACATTAACACGCATAAATAGGCCACAAATCGTGTCTCAGAAATCCATCGACTAGTCAGAACTGAACCATAATCTCTAAGTATTAACAGACCTAATAATGTCACATTAACTAGCACATAGTTAACAAACAAAAAAATAGGCAGAAAACATATAGAACACAAAATGGACTAGAATCGAGAGTAAATTAAATTTACCTTCTCCGACGACTGGCAGCGTATCAAGTCGTCGGTCCACTCGACGGGTTTTAGGTTTGCGATGCGAATGAAAGGGGTAGAGCTGTCTGCGGATTTTTTGGCTAAGATTGAGAGAAGGGATTCAGATTACCTATTCTTGAGATGCTAGTGGCCTAGGTACTGAGTCCCCAATTCCACGCCTGCTCGCCTCTCGCTTCTCTGTTGCTCGATCGCTCGATGCCTTACGAGTTCGACTACGGCTAAGGGTTCTTAACTGTGTTCGACTGCTGCTGAGGAGTGTCCACCTCGATCCCTTGGGTCTCCTATCTTGCTCCTGCTCTATTCTCTGAGTTGTGCCTTTCGAATGTTCTGCCGTCTGTGCTCTCGTTTGTGCACCACCATCTCACGCCCCCTCTTGCATGTGTATCGATTTGTATTTATAACCATCATTTTGGGTTCTGAGTTGGTAAGTTATTGGTACCGCGATTTAGGGTGCTGATTTAGTGCGATTTGACGAGATTTCCTATTGATTGGCTAAGATTTTGATTCTGGAAAGATTTTCCTAGTTTGCTTATGGTAAGTAAATAAAGGCTGGGTGTGTGCAGGTAAGGAAGGTAAGTGGCGGATTTTCACCAAAATCCGGCGAGAATATCGAATTGGATGAAAGCGGCGATTGAAGGAATTCTAGGGTTCTTCGTCTGAAGGCTGCGTCGATGGGATAAGAGAGAGAGGCTGAGGGCTTAATGGGCTGCTGAACGTTTAAAGGGGCAAGGGCGTGGGCCGGGTCGACGGGATTGGGCTGCGTTGGGTGTGGGCTGCGGGTCGCGGATGATTTAAGTGGGGAGTGGGCTGGGTTAGTTAATAATTAGGGGTAGAGTTTAAATGTATTAGTTTTAGGTATTAATAATTAGTGATAAATTAAAGAAATTGCGATTAAATTATTTAGGTGTTTTATTAACCTAAGTTTGAGTTTAAATTATTATAAAAAATAAAGACGGGCGTGCTATTTAATTAGTGCTTAATACTTTAGAATGCGGCGCTATTATTTAAAATCTTATTGTTGTGCATTATTGCGAAGTTAAATTAAAAATGAATTGAGTTTAGATTAAATTATTTAAATGCTAAATGCAAGTATGATATTTAAGAATTGTTTAAGGCTTTTATAAATGCGGCGCTATTAAATGCATGTATTATATTAAAATTGATTTTAAATTACAAATGATTATGAAATTCTCTTGCGTATTAATAAATGCGGCTATGCTACTTGACACGACGTCATTGCTAAATTATTTATTTTATGTATTTATTATTAATTTAAGAATTACGACAGAGCTTGAAGTTAATGAATGCGGGCGCGAGACTCTAAATGCTTAATACTCTACGTAGAAAATGCGAAGTTATTATTAAATAATCTATTTATGCATGTATTAATATTTTATTGTTGCATTTTATTATAAGAAATCATAAAAAATTATTTTGCAAAATTAGTGTAATTTTATAGCTACTGTCTGGACGAGAGAGTCAAAATTGGGTGTCAACAATGTGTATAGAAACTACGTTTCCGACGTGCGGGGTCCCAATTATTCTAGACATAAATAATGGGATAAACTTTATTCCAAATTAATAAATTTTCAACAATCCCTTCTTGAAAGAGATTTTGGCGCAATCATGAGGTGTCTTTCTAGCAATATTTCAGCGGACAGATGTTGCATCAAGAGAGGTAGCTTCCGCTTTGAACCTTTCTTAGTTGAATACCATCATACTTACTTACTGCGCGGTGAATGTAATGTCTTGCACCGTCAGTGTTTAGTGTAAGACAAGTCAATAGTACCAACACAACAACTTTCCTTACTCTGTTCTTCTTAATGTTTTGTCCGTTGTGGTCGTGGACACTCTTCGATTATTAAGTGCATTCATTTGAGGCGGCCTGTCCTCGAACTTAAATAGGTGGTCTCCTATAAGGTATTCTGCTATACCTCACTTCACAAGTGTTAGGAAGCATTAAAAGTTTCCCCAAACCTAACCTCAGTTGTTGAGATAATTAAAGGTTTTGAAAACTTAACCTCTACCCACACTGCAGATAGCACTTAATGTCTATCGTGGGTCTGAATTTGGATTCATGTTTATTTACAGAAATCATCATTCGAAGTGATCTTTCTTCCACCGAAGCGCTCAACTGAACCTTTACAACTTAGTTTTTCTATTGAATCAAATTCCTGGAATCTCCAGTCAGTAAGGTTGAGTTACCACCTTATTGTTTGGGTTTAAGTCCATTCCCCTAGACAAGCAGAACTTTTGATCTTCAGGTAGTCCTTTTGTTAAAGGGTCCGCTATATTTTTTGATTAGTAATCAAGAAAGTGACACCCGTGATGATCAACTGCCCAACGGTCTTATGTATCTGACTAAAATGTCCAGACGTCGTCATCCTGCGTTCTTCCCGGCCGATCGCTAGTCACGATGTATAATCGATTTAAGGCACGTTTCTCCCAATAAGAGACATCCTCTAAGAGGTCGTGAAATTACTCAACTTCTTTTCATGTTTTGTCCAAAGCGATAAACTCTGATTCTATCATGAATCGGTCGATGAAAGTTTACTTAGAGGATTTTCAAAGACACACCATACACATTCACTTATGGATTTGGTGTTCTTCAAGTCCGATGTCCAGTTTTGCATCACTGTGTTCTCCCAGAACCGTTGGACATCCAGAATACCATAAATCGTAGATAAGCTAATATTTCAGATATTGTCATATTCGATTAAACGCCTTCTATTGATCATTACCAGTGAATCGTAGTTCAACTAATCTACTTTGTGAGCCGATACCAAGTCGTTTGTACTGTGTAAAATACATTGAACTACATGTGACCTGCGTATATCTCTCCTGGTATATGGGTGCACCATGATTCCAATCACTTCTATGATTCATATCCATTGATGACTTCATCGGAGAACTGTCGAATATCTCAAACTTTCTCAACATATCCTCGATGTAGTGAGATTGAGATAAGAACAGTCTGTCAAACGTCTTAGAGACCTTTATCCCTAAGATGACATCTGCAATACGCATATCCTTTCATATCAAAATATTATTTTAACATATTCTTAGTCTCTAGGATCAAACTAAGACTACTTTTTGTGATCAATATGTTGTCTATATAAAGACATATCATGATGAACGAGTCAGAATTACCTTTCATGTAGACACATTTGTCACTCACATTAATGGAAAACCCATTTGATAGTAGAGTAATGTCAAATGTTTCGTGCCATTGCCTCGGGGCCTATTTCATCCCGTACATAGATTTGACAAGTCGACAGACTTTCTTCTCTTACCCTGGAACCACATACCCTTCGGGTTGTTCCACTTTCAGACTGTAGATTTTCCAACTGTTGGATTTCTAACTTCAGAGTCAATGTTTCTGTTGACAGATTCATAGTTTCTGTTTCTTCTAAAACTTCCAGGGCTAAAATGTAAACATTTCAGGGACCAAAATGGAAGTTTAAGAAGAAGCCCAACAGTCCAACAAACCAACTATGATCCTCCCCTTCAACATCTCTGGTTAGGAAGGTTGTCTCAGCATCCATATTACGCAAGACTGCAATGACCTTGGATGTTAAGCTATTCCCAAGGGAGCACATGTCTAAGTAGCCGAGGCCTTATACTCGTTAGTAGATCCATCTACTTTGTACTCAATTTGAGTATCTACTTTTATAACCCAAAGGTTCTTTTCACGGAGTAAGGTCAACCATTACACAAGTATGATTCTAACTGATGTAATTTATTTCTCTTTTTGTAGCTTCTTTCCAAAGCAGTGCTTCTGGAGTTGAAAATTCTTTGTTAATTTTCCATGGTTCATTCTTAACCATATAAGCTAGAAGGCCTGGAATAAGTATTTGCCCCCTCTTTTCTCCATCTCGGTTCAACATCTAGAATCTCTGAGTTCTATAGATCTGGAATATTAAGTTTCAGATAGTCAGCAACTTCCGAGTCCTGTAGATCTGGAACGTTTAGTTTCGGATAGTCAGTCACTCGCGGGTTCTTGTTAACCTCGAGCAATTACTTCTTTTTCATTCTCAAGGAAAGTTATCTTCAAAGAATTCAACATTCGTTGACACGATAAGCACTACTGTTATTTGTAGATCCAGTGGATATGCAATCTACAGTCTTAGGTCCAACATGACCTGTTTCGGTATTCCAACCTATACCAAGCCATCACACATCACAACATTTATATATAAGATCTTTTTCAGGTTTCACATAGAGAATTATCCTTATCCTCATGCGGAGTTCTGTTGAGAATTGCATTAGCGGTAAGGATCGCCTTGCCCCATATATCTTGGGTGTACGACTCTACGCTTGGCTAACACCATTAGTCTGAAGTGAGTAAAGAACAGTCATTTGATTAACGATGTTTCACATTATCCCCCTCTATTACTATGAATTCATCAATCCGTAGGCTTAGTTGTTTTTCAACTTTTGCTTTATAGCGCTTATCCTCTTCAACAACTTCATCTTTTCTTTTCAACAAACAAATGATACAATACGTTGTACAATCGTCAATGAAGGTCACAAAGTACTTGTATCCCCCTCTATTTTGTACAGGCTTCAAATCACCCATGTAGGTGTGACTAAGTTCTATAGGAGCGGTCCTTATTTCGCTATTCCTTTGACATAATGGAAATGTAATTTTACCTCTTCGCCAACCTCACATTCATTTTTGGGGTTTATGTCGACAGAAGGCAACAATCTCAACTTAGTTAGTTGTTAAATGATTTTTTATTTAACGTGTCTTAACCTATGATGGCATAGATACACAAATTACAAATATATCATTCATCTGGCTACAGACATACTGTGTCATTCTTAGTTATTACAGACCTGTTGGACTAGACTCAAACTAGCTTGACCAACAGTGTCCCTGAAATCATGTTTGGAACATATATCACTTACTTTTAGAGTGATCTCATTCCCTGAAGTCACTTCGAGGACAGCCTCCCCAACCCCTTATACTTTAGAGATGACGTTACTTCACATGAACAACCTCTTGCCCGTGGTTAGGGCGTAACCGGATCATATGTAATATGGATACTCTGGCCCACTCTAGTTGTTTTGGCAGACTGGGTGTCCAATTTCTTTTCTGCCTTTATTTTGACCTTCAGATCATTTAAGACTGAAACTACGCCCATCCGCCTGTAGGCTTTATGATCGAGTGTCCAATACTATCCTGTTAAACGAAGGATCTTCTGTCTGTGACATGTTTGTCTTTAGTCTTTTTCCCTTGTGATTGGTGCCCAGGGAATCCCTGACGCTTACTTAGGAGTGATAATAATTTTCGCACAGTCAGTGGATCTATCTCCTTCATATGTGCGAACATACTTTACACACCTTTAATAATTACACCCAAAAGAACAGATTTTTTAAGTCTTATTTACAATAGGCCAATCGTTAAACGGGAAGGAAGGTGAGATTAAACTTCTGACTTTAAAGCGTAAGAAATATAATTTTTTCTGGAAAACATTTTTCATAATCCTAGCCTTACTTTAAGCCTTTTTAATCTAATTATTGATAAGGAAGAAATTTAACTTAGCCCAATTTCGGATTCTGGCCCATGTCAGTCACTTTGTTGGACTGCGTGTCCATTTCCTCCTTACCATAATTCGGATCCTTTGTCTGGGACAAATATAGACTCTCTGCTGCAAGATAGAACCACATCTTCAGTCTTCTCCTCTTGTCCCAGTTGACATCCTCAATCTCTCGTGGACGCTTGCTTCCACCACTATTGGGAGCGGTGACACCATCAACAACATGACCAGCATAGGCGCTCTAAAACTCGGCATCAGAATCATAGTCAAGTTTGTTGACACAAATAGACTTATTGTCAACAGAACTGACAATGGAAATGTCTTCAATCAGAAAATCATAACTAGATTTGGTCGACATCTTTCGAACATTAATACAATCTTATATTAAAATTGTTGGATATAAAGTAGTACATGAATAGTAAACAACTATTACAAGTGCTTCGAAAGGATAAACGATAAATATTACAATAGCGACAAGTTTGTAGCAAACAAGAATTGTGGCAACAACAAACTTTTGAGTTCTTGAATCAGTATTAAATCTTTGTACCAATTGCAGAAAGCTCTTTGAATCTTGATAATCTGAAATCAAGAGACACTAAAACAAGAAGGGTTACAATTGTGCTGAGTCGAGTGATGACACCCTGTCTTTAAGTTAATATTGCCCCGTATATATCATTTTACATTGATAGACAATAGTCTCCTAAGATAAAAATATCTACTAAACACTTGAGCAAAGAAAACTCAAGTGTTTCTCTTGAAGAACTTTGAGTATTTAAATATGCTAGAGACGAAGAAGATTTTCTGAAAATACAAGTGTTGCAAGTCTTTCAAGTAGTGTTTAACAATTGAGTCAAATGACTCAATTTATAGTATAAGAATTTATCCCTTCAAGTGTCAAGTAATGATATTGAATCAGCCATGTAATGACAATGAATTGGCCATGTAATGACACCCATTTATCAGCCAAATAATGACTGAAAACTGTTGGAATGAATGTCATTGAGGGTAGCCCAAACATCACAAAAATCATATTTTCGTTCAGACTCTCTGCTTGGGTAGCTTCGCGGCTCGGCTTCGGAAGCGCCGCAGCTCTAGTGACTCTGGACTTCATTAGCATCGCAGCTCACCTCGGAGGCGCCGCGACGCTCCCGACTCCAAGGTGGATTCGCGACCCTGCTCGGCTCCGCGGCCCTTTCTGACCCGTTACACTATGTACACTTCTTTCTTAATTCATTAACGTGGAATCCTCGTCATTTGACCAACGACCGTCCATCATTTTATGTCTCAAACATTTTACTTACGTACCAATATGTCTTTCACTAAGAAAATTTACGATCATTGGCATAACGTGTATACGTGTGTGGAAACTACATTTTCACGTGCGGGATCCCAATTTCTAATTACCATACTTTTTTGTCACAATAAGTTAAATGTTCCAGGTAACTTTCCTATTTTCTTTTTCCCTTTTTCTTACATATTAAGTTTATACTGTTTGGGCTTCATGCTGCTGGAGTATTTTTTTTTTTGTTTGTATTTTGCTGTATTCGGACCATTGATTTTCTTGTTTTTATAGTAATTGATTGGTTAAAGTTCATTTTTTTGGTGGAATTGATCATCTATTTACGATCTTTTTGTTATCTTAAGTTTAATTTGAACTTAGATACATTTTGAAACGAGATTTCTATTCAGTAGTAGTGATTCAGATTGGGAATTAGGAGTTGTAGGATGAGATTTCTATCGGTTTTAGGGTGTGTTGCGTGGTAAAGTGTGTATTGAGATCGATTAGTTTATTAATTGGTATCATTTAAACTTTTTGGTTGATCATATTGAAACTATCAGCAATTCAGCATAGGTAGGTTTAATTTGCTATTAAGATAGTTTTGACAATGGATGTTGGAATTTATCTCCCAGTTGAAGGATTCGTCTTTGTTTAAAATTTTGCATTTAACTAAGGGTGTGTTCAGTATGAAGGAGAATATTTTTCAAGAAAATAAGTGGATCTTACTAATTTTCTTGTGTTCGGTACGTAAACAAAATATATTATCCTAAAAGTATTTATATATAATCTAGGCAAATACTATGGGGGTGGTGTGGTGGATGGGAGGGAGGTGTGGTGGGGGTGAGTTGTGTTCGAGGGTGGAGAGCAAACAATCAATATGAATTGACACTTGTGAGACTTATTTTCCCTACTTTTAATAGGGAAATTATTTTTCTCATTTTTAAGAAATTTGTTTTTCTAAAGAAAATGTTTTTCAAAAATATTGATCAATCGAACATGAGAGAATTTGAAAATGATTTCCTCCATAACGAACACACCCTAAAGTCTGAATCATTGATAGTTCTTCTATTTTGTCCATACTCCAAGGGCTTGTTGAATGCTTATCTCTTCCTTTTTTTACAAATGAAGATTAAAGCTGTCTCATTTCCTGCCTACTCTGAACAAATGAAAGAAAGTTCTCTGCCTACTACTTATTGTGTCTACTTTCGTTTGATTCCCTTCCCATCTTGATTCATCTTTGTTTTCTTATCATCCTGTGAGCTATTTTTAAATGTTAGGTTTCTAGTCAATGTTGTTCTGGTTCTCTAGATACGTTGACAATTTTCTTCTAACCTTCCAGGGGTATTTGGCTTAGTAAACACCGCTTGGTTTGCATGTTCTTCATGAATTCGAGAAGCACTGCTGCAACCACTCTTTCCTGTAAAGCGGGAAACGAGAACAACTCTCTTTTCTGGATTCTGGTCTGCCTCTTCCCCCAATTTCTTGGAACACTTGTTGCATTTGAGAATTTCCTTCTTTTCAAGGCTATCGTGAGGGGACCTTCAAGGGTAGTTCTCTCGTAGCCGTGCGGAAGTTGGGGTTGATCTACTATAATCCCTCCCTCCTTATGCAACTCTTGGTAAAATGGTTTCTGCTAAAATTTCACAACCAACTGGGAAACCTTTCCACAACCACGTGTTGCTCCCATTGCAACACCCCAAAGTCGTATCACTGGATGATATTGATTTGGATTTCTCGGACATATTTGGTCCTGCGCCAGCTCAAGTTTTGACCTCTGAGAATGTTGTTGTGTCAGAAACAAATGGATTCGTATATGAAGAACCAACTGTAATTTATAGCCGCTCTCATTCCTTTGTTGGTCTGACGAACTATGTTAGTCAATCGTTGAAGCTTAGCAAACTCACACTCTGTGAGAATGAGCACTTGCTGGAGCTTGTGGAGGGAGATATTGGAGAGACCAAAGATCATCTTGAGGAAGCTACTTTCGATACCTCTGTTACTGATGACACTGATATTCATGCTGATGTTACTGCCGCAAGGTCTGCGGGACTTGATGATTTCGAAGTCTTAAAGGTTGTTGGTCAAGGTGCATTTGGAAAAGTATATCAGGTGAGAAAAATTGGGACTTCTGAAATTCTTGCAATGAAGGTTATGCGCAAGTATAAGATTTTAGAGAAAGGTCATGGTGAATACATGAAGACAGAGAGGGATGTATTGACGAAAATAGATCATCTATTTGTTGTGCAGCTTAGATACTCTTTCCAGGTGATGCTTTGTTACAATTTTATGTACATTGATCTTTATAAAAGCTGTTTGGACTTGCATACATTTTATGCAACTCCAGCCCACTATGAGGAGGCATTTATAACCTCAAACTCGGTAATTAGCTATGAACTCCACCCTTTGTTTCCTTGATATGTACCTGATTAGATTACAATATACGTCACTTCTAAGTATTATTGATTTCTTTTTATGTATTTCCTCTTAACGCAGACCAAATACAGACTCTACCTTGTACTAGACTTTGTCAACGGGGGACACCTTTTCTTTCAACTCCATAGGCAAGGCCTATTCAGGTAGCATGCTAAAATACCCTTCTGAAAAAACTAGGAATACTGTGGTTCAAGCAACTAGCTAACTTGCTTCTTTTCAGGGAGGATTTGGCACACATCTACACTGCTGAGATTGTTTCTGCCCGTTTCTCACCTCCATTCTAATGCATAATGCACAGGGATCTTAAACCAGAAAATATCATTTTGGATGCTGATGGGCATGTAAGATATCCCTTTTCTACAACCCTAATTTTCGATGGTTTCTAGTTACTTTCTTTTGATTTGCATGGAAAGACCATGTACTAGTTTTTAGTTCGATAAGTGGATAACTGAAGGAAACTTTGTTGTTTTGTTTAACAAGGATTTGGAATCATTCGCGGTGGTCCTCCATACCTTTCAGATTTGTAATATGTTTGCTGCAGGTAGTGCTGACTGATTTTGGCCTTTCTAAGCAATTCAATGAGAACATGAGATCCAACTCTTTGTGTGGAACTATTGAATATATGGCACCTGAAATTGTTCTTGGGAAAGGTCATGATAAAGCTGCAGACCGGTGGAGCGTGGGAGTTCTATTGTATGAGATGCTGACGGGAAAGGTTTGTCATTTTTAATAAGTTGACATGAACTTTGTGTTGGAACTTGTAGAAGAAGAGTAAAGTGATAAAAAATGACTTCGGCAAAAATTGGTCGAAGGGCCGAGGCGCTTGGTGGAAGGGCCTAGGCTCTTAATTTCCAGTAAGTTACTGGAATTTCAAAGCGAATTAGGGCCGGGGCGCTTGGACGAAGGGCCGAGGCTCTTGATGGGCAGTAAGCTACTGGAATTGAAAAATGAATTAGGGTCGGGGCGCTAGGGGCAAGAGTTGAGGCTCTTCCAACGGGAATTTCCAGATTTGAACCAAAAGTTGTGTCTCTTCACATAAGGTCACAACCTTTAGGTGAAAGACTGCTTATGGTCGAATTTTATGATTTATAAAGCATGTTGATCACTTGTTAGAAGATATACAACACAATACACTTAACAATCAATCATTAAACTCAATTAATGATCTAAGATTGTTGCTTGATCTTCATCTTCTTCCCACAAGAATATTTCTGAAAAAACACAAAGTAAATTCGCCATAAGTGAAGTTCTTGTGCTAGAACTCTCACTTAGATAGTTGTATCCTCAAGGCAGACGTCCGTAGAACTACAGCACAAGTACAAGTGGGGATGAATTTTTGTCTTAGGACACTGCATCAAGCAGACTTCTATCTACACCAAGTTAGTATGTGTTTAAGTATTTGTTGTACTTATCGTTGTTGATTTAAAGTTATCTTGAATTACTTGAATTTTATTGTGCTTATTCATTGATGAGTCTAAATTGACACCAACAATCTAAGACAAAAATTCTCAGAAAATTTATTTTTCTGATTTGTTGAGTTTGCAAATTTTCAGAGAATACTATTTCCTGATTTGCAAATATGGATCAATCTGATCATCAATGGTGAAAAACCATGTGGAGAAACCCGAGAAATTCAAGGGTTCTGATTTCAAACGCTGGCAACAAAATATGTTGTTTTATTTGATCACTCTTCATATGACAAATGTATTGACTGCTGAGGCTCCAATGGCATTGCCGGAAAGAGAAGGGGAGAATGCTCTTACTAATGCGGAGAGAGCCGAAAGGCTGAAGGCTATTGAGACTTGGTGGAGCCAAGAGTTTCTTTGTAAGAACTACATTCTCAATGCCTTGGATGATACTCTCTATGATATATACTCCACGTTCGGATCAGCACGAGAGTTATGACAGTCATTGGAGAACAAGTACAAAACTGAGGTTGCTTGTTTGAAGAAGTTCGTCGTCGGCAAGTTCTTAAACTTCAAGATGAGCGATGCAAAACATGTTGTCAAGCAAGTGGAAGAACTCCAAGTCATTGTTCATGAACTAGAGGTTGAAGGTATGGGCCTTAACCAATATTTCCTTGTTGGTGCTATTATTGAAAAATTACCTCCTTATTGGAAAGATTTTAAGGTTTATTTGAAGCATCTAACGGAGGAAATGAGTTTTGAGCAACTGGTTCTGAAAATTCGTGTTGAAGAGGACAACCGGAAGAATGAAAGGACTGATGTTGTTTCATTGGAGCCTAATGCCAACATGATAGAAGGCAATGCTTTCAAGGCCAAGTTTCAGAAAGGCAAGGGCATATTTGTTGGTGCCAAACCATCTTTTGCAACCGGAAGGAATGCACTAGACCCACAAAGGACCAATGCATTCAAGAAACCACAACCGGAACTATGTTGGGTATGTGGAAAACCTGGGCACAGGGAAAAAGATTGTCGCCTTCGCAAGAGTTAAGGTGGTGGTGTTGGAGGTTCGAGTAATGTCAATCAAACCAACGGGCTGAAACTAAGAATCAATTTATTGGTGTTGTTGCTGCACAAGCAAATTTGGTTACCAATTCAACCGATTGGTGGATGGACACATGTGCTACAATGCACGTATGTTCCGAAAATGACATGTTTTCATCTTACCAAGCCATCAAGGATGGAGAACCACTGTTCGTGGAAAATGCCGCTGCTGTAAAGGTAGAAGGGAAAGGGAAGGTGACTTTGAGGCTCACTTCCGAGAATGATCTTGTGCTCACAAATGTGTTGCACGTGCCTGAAATTTGTAAGAACTTAATTTCTGGGCCTGTTCTTAGTAACAAAGGCTTCAAAATTGTAATAGAGTCTGACAAATTTGTACTCACCAAAGGTGGGATGTATGTAGGAAAGGGTTACCTTAGTGAGGGACTCTTCAAACTAAGTATTGTACCTACTCAGGCAGTTTCCATTATTAATGAAAATGCAGACGCTAGCTCTGCTTCTATGTATATGGTTGATTTCCCTTTTTTATGGCATTCTCGATTTGGCCATGTTAATTATCGTTCCTTACAAAGAATGGTAAAGATATGCATGTTGTCAAAATGTTCCATGAAGAAAATGACTAAATTTGGGGTTTGCATAGAGTCAAAATATGCAAGTTATCCTCATAAATCTGTTGTGAAATCAAATGAAGTGCTTGGTTTAATTCATAGTGATTTGTGTGATTACCAAGCAACCCCTTCGCGTGGAGGAAAGAATTATTACATATCATTTATCGATGATTGTTGTAAATTTTGCTATGTATACTTAATACATACCAAAGATGAGGCTTTGAACATGTTTAAAACATACAAAGCGGAAGTGGAAAACCAACTTGACAAAAGAATTAAAATTTTAAGGTCAGACAGAGGTGGTGAATATCAATCAAATGAGTTCAAAGAATTTTGTTCTACTCATGGTATACTTCATCAAACCACTGCGCCATATACTCCAAAACAAAATGGAGTTGCCGAACGTAAGAATAGAACATTGAAAAATATGATAAATTCTATGTTGATTAGTTCGGGGAACCCTCGCCTACAAGTGAGGCGTTACGATCGCAAATATGATATTGAACAAAATTCCTCAAAAGGAAAATGATCAATCTCCTTATGAATTGTGGAAAGGAACATTGACTACTTTCAAAAGGATGAAAGTGCGGGGTTGCCTAACAAAAGTTCAAGTTCCCTTATCAAAGAGAACTAAACTTGGACAAAAAACGGTGGATTGCATATATATTGGCCATGGCAATATTAGTGCAGCATATAAGTTCTTGGTGTATCATTCAGATGTTGAAGGTATTCACAAAAATAACTTATGGAATCTGCTGAAGCAGAAATTTTTGAGGATAATTTTCCTTACAAAGACAAGGATAAAAGTGTTCCTAATCATAAGAAGATGACACTGCCTCAAAATGATGATAATCTTACTTCATCGGTTCAAGAAGCGAATTCTGAACCAAAGAGAAGTAAACGTGGAAAAGTCGCCAAAGATTTTGGACCGGACTTTATGACCTTTTCCGTTGAAGGAGAACCTCAAACATATAAGGCTGCTATGGAATCATCCGAAGCACCTTATTGTAAGGAGGCTATCCAAAGTGAGGTAGACTCCATTGTACAAAATAATACATGGAAATTGATTGATCTCCCTCTGGGACAAAACTAATAGGCCATAAATGGATCTTCAAACGGAAACTAAGGCCTGATGGTACTATAGAAAAATACAAAGCACGTATAGCAGCCAAAAAGGGTTTAGACAAAAGGAAGGTGTATATTTCTTTGATACCTACTCACCAGTATCTAGAATTACGTCTATAAGGACGTTAATTGATGTAGCATCGATTCACAATTTGGAAATACACCAAATAGATGTGAAGACTGCATTCCTAAATGGTGAATTAGATGAAGAAATTTACATGAAACAACTCGAAGGGTTTGTTGTTAAAGGTCAAGAGAAGAAAGTCTGTAAATTGGTTAAGTCTTTATATGGACTTAAACATGCTCCAAAACAGTGACATGAAAAATTTGATAATACATTATTATCAAATTGTTTTCAAATAAATAAATGTGACAAATGTGTCTACATTAAGGAGTGTAATAATGCATATGTCATTATATACTTGTATGTGGATGATATGTTAATTATGAGAACAAGTAAGGATGTAATTAACCAAACTAAGAAGATGTTGCATGTCGCTTTCGATATAAAAGATATGAGAATAGCGGATGTCATTCTTGGTATTAGAATTCAAAGGAATTCTGAGGGTTATATATTAACTCAATCCCACTATGTTGAGAAGGTCCTTAGAAAATTTGGACACTATGATGATAGACCGGTTGCTACCCCTTTGATCCCGCTAGTCACCTTAAGAAGAATGAAGGTGATAGTGTGTCTCAATTGGAGTATACGCAAGTTCTTAGAAGCTTGATGTACATAATGAATTGTACGAGATCGGATTTAGCATATACAATGAGTCGACTTAGTCGATACTCACATAATCCTGGAAATGATCATTGGGTTGCACTAATAAGAGCACTACGATATCTAAAACATGCAATGAACTATGGGTTACATTATACAAAATATCTTCCAGTGTTAGAAGGATATTGTGATGCTAATTGAATTTCCAACCATTCAGAAACTAAGTCCACAAGTGGGTATGTATTTACACTTGGTGGAGTGTCAGTATCTTGGAAATCATCAAAGCAAACGGTAAATACGCGATCAACTATGGAAGCATAGTTTGTAGCCTTAGACAAAGCTGTCGAAGAGGCAGAATGGCTAAGAAACTTCCTAGAAGGTATACCGTTGTGGACAAAGCCTGTGACAGTCATTTGCATATATTGTGATAGTATGTCTACCCTGACGAGGGCAAAGAATCAAATATACAATGGTAAGTCAAGACATACAAGGCGACGTCATAATACATTACGAAGCTTGCTGAAGAATGAAATTATTTCCATTGATTATGTAAAGTCAAATGACAATATAGCGGATCCTTTGACAAAAGGCCTTACAAGAGAGCAAGTCGTATTTACATCGAGGGGAATGAGCTTAAAGCTAATACAATGAGTCGTTAACTGGTGGAAACCTAACCTATCATAATTGAAGATCTCATGGTTTAGGTTCAATAGGAAAACTAGCTGGGGAAGACTCAAGGAGCATAAAACACACATATGCTCATTCCTATTGTGTACTAAGTGTATTAATCCGTTGATGTTTTAAGGGGTGAATATATTATTCTTAATAATACTCAAAAGCCTTTATGGCGGGATAGTACGGACTATTCATGTTTGGTATTACCTATATGAGATTGATGTGGGGTCGCATCTAGGAGAACCGATATGGCTATGTTCTCTAGAAATTCTCATGAAGAAGGAGTTGTTCATGACCGAAAAGAACACAACCGTAAGAATTGAAATGTGTTGATATGATGTGTGTGATGCTTGTTGTCTCGATTTACTACAAAACGTGAATAGGTCAAGACACCATAAGAATTGAAATGTGTTGATATGATGTGTGTGATGCTTGTTGTTTCGATTTACTACAAAACGTGAATAGGTCAAGACATTTCGTTAACTACTTCACAAGTAGATCCGATAGGTATTCACTACGAACGGTTCAAGTTCAAAAGACACCGTTTCCGATGCATGTCATATCGCGTTTGACAGAAATGACAATAAGTTCCTCTTTATCTTATTTTCTATTCACATGTGGGGTATTGTTAGATGTGTGAATAGAAAATGTGGGGTATTGTTGGAACTTGTAGAAGAAGCAGAGTAAAGTGATAAAAAATGACTTCGGCAAAAATTGGCAAAAATTGGTCGAAGGGCCGAGGCGCTGGTGGAAGGGCCTAGGGTCTTAATTTCCAGTAAGTTACTGGAATTACCAAAGTGAATTAGGGACGGGGCGCTTGGACGAAGGGTCGAGGCTCTTGATGAGCAGTAAGCTACTGGAATTGAAAAATGAATTAGGGCTGGGGCGCTAGGGGCAAGAGCTGAGGCGCTTTCAACGGGAATTTCCAGATTTGAACCAAAAGTTGTGTCTCTTCACATAAGGTCACAACCTTTAAGTGAAAGGCTGCTTATGGTCGAATTTTATGCTTTATAAAGCATGTTGATCACTTGTTAGAAGATATACAACACAATACACTTAACAATCAATCATTAAACTCAATTAATGATCTAAGATTGTTGCTTGATCTTCATCTTCTTCCCACAAGAATATTTCTGAAAAAACACATAAAAAGTAAATTCACCAGAAGTGAAGTTCTTGTGCTAGAACTCTCACTTAGATGTTGTATCCTCAACGTCCGTAGAACTATAGCACAAGTGGAACAAATTTTTATCTTAGGACAAGCAGACCTCTATCTACACCAAGTTAGTATGTGTTTAAGTATTTGTTGTACTTATTGTTGTTGATTTAAAGTTATCTTGAATTACTTGAATTTTATTATACTTATTCATTGATGAGTCTAGATTGACACTAACACTTTGAATTCCTTCATTCAGTTTCAGTAGTAGTTAAAATATAAAGATTTTGTTGTCTATTCTATTGTACACTAATGCAATTGTCTGGCGTAGCTTAACTTTTCTTCTATGACTTCATTAAGACTTTATATTACTCACTTAGCATGACATCCTTGATATGTCTACGTTGCATAAGCTGTATTTCATTAACCTAATTTCCTCATGTGAATTTTTTTTCAGCCTCCATTTGTTGGTAACCGACAGAAAGTTCAACAGAAGATCATGAAGGACAAGATTAAGCTGCAGCATTTTTGTCCAGCGATGCACATTCATTGTTGAAAGGGGTAAGCTACATTTTCTTTACATCATATGAAAGTGGTTACCGACTTACTGATAAATCTTACACTTCATATATATATATATATGTATATGTATGTATATATATATGTATATGTATGTATGTATTTATATATTGATAAGATAGTAAAGCTATTTGTCTTGCTGGTCCATTTAAATGCTTCAGATGGCATGTCACATATTTATATTATTAATATGTTTATTTTATGCCATAGATGAAGCAATTAATTCTACTAAGAAGTAGGGTCATATTTTTCTCCCCAGAAAATTGAAAGGTATCATAGAAAGTTATGTTGATTTTGTCTTTAAAAGATCGAGATAAGTTGCAAACAGAAGTAATGGTCCGATCGAGTACATCTCTATGGGCCAGTTAATTAATTAGGGGTAGTATGGGAAGTGAGTTTTATAAATGAGTTGTTGGATTTAGAGACGTCTAATTACAATAATTAAGTTGGACATACGTGCATTATGATTATGATATCAAATACTGTCGCAAGATTACATTTATATAATGATTAAAATATGCCAAACAATGTGATTAATTAAGTCATGACATTATACGTATTTCAATAAGGATTTGGACACAAATACATATAGAATAATGTTAATCAATTATAATTGTTAATGGACCAATTATAGTTGATTAAAATAATAGCAGTGATAAATTTAGGCTAAATAAGAAAAATAGAATCTTTCTGGTTTATTCCATTTTTATGACTTTCAGCATTTATAGTCGTGCTAAGGGTTTACACTGCTATAAAAGGGCTGGGTCTCCATAGCCTTGGACTCATGATTCTCCACAGTCGTGCTCCATAAAAGACTAGACATTCTGCCTTCAATTTGTGAGACAGAAATAAGTAAGAAAGAGTTCAAGAGTTTTGGAAAGACTCACTAGCCAAGTAATTTGTCGGTTGAGCGTGCGAGCAAGTCAATCAAGCCATCTTCATCGATTCCTTTGATATTGCTTGGGAGGCAATAAACGGAAGGCCATAAAGATGGAAAGTAAGTAGTTTCCGCTGTGCTTATTTCATCTTACATTGATCTAGGTTAAGGTTTTAAGTAAATTAGAAAAACCTGACATAAGGAATTAACATGTGGTATCAGAGCCAGGATATGTAAGAATTGTAATTTCGTTTTAATTGCTTTCTATTTTTCATATCGAATTTAATTGTTGCAAAATGAGTTGTTAAAATTTTGCTTTAATTGATTTATTTTATGCGGTTTTGAATTAAAATCTTGAATTTGAACCCATCCTTGCGTTTCGTACGATCTTGGAGAAGTTTTTATTTGAGATTTTAATTTTTTAATTTGCATAATTTATTGATTTGAGTGAATAAATACGAAAGTGCCCTGATCTGCTTTCGAAAGGATTAATTATGCAACATAATTAAGGTTTTAAATTCGAATTAGAGAAAGTAATTCAGACTTGAATTTTCGAATCTGGTCATAAAGAATTAATTTGAGGTAGTTATTTCGGCTACCAGACCTTAGGAATAATTGTAAGTAATTGTAATTTACGTTGTAATAATTATAATTACTAGAATTACTAAGTATTATGCTATATTTCGCATAATTATTAGGATTTGATAACCATTAATGCTAATTATGGCATATTAATGTTATTTATTATGCTATAATTTGATCATTATTAATGCTAATTCTGGCATAAAATTATTTAGTAACCATTAATGCTAACTATGACATATTAATGCTATTTATTGTGCTATAATTTGATCACTATTAATGCTAATTCTGGCATAAAATTATTTAGTAACCATTAATGTTAATTATGACATATTAATGGTATTTATTATGCTATAATTTGATCACCATTAATGCTAATTATGGCATATTAATACTATTTATTATGCTATAATTTGATCACTATTAATGCTAATTATGGCATAAAATTATTTAGTATTTTCTAGATAAATTATTGAAGCATTTCTAAAAGGTAATCATTGTTGAAAATTGCTAAAGTTTTACTAAAACCTAATAATTATTTTGATGAATATAGTTGACATATACAATTAGTATATTCTGATTTAAAAGTGCTATAAGATGCTGTATTCTATTTAGGACGAGTAGATTCTATAGGTACGTCCTAGATTAGGTTTTAGGCGCTATTTTGAAATCTAGTTAAAGGCGTTTAGGTATATATGTGTTGTTTTCGCATTAGTCAAGCATTGATGTTCGCAAACGAACCGCTCTGTTTAAGACGTTTGCAAAGATGACTCATGACAAGTTAAAAATGGATGTGATGCGAGTGTTAGCTTTCCCAAAGGAGGGTTGGCGCTTGCCGAAATTGTTTAGGGGCATAAGGGTAGTGATAAGTTGCAACACACATGGACTAGTGATGTCTAGAAAAGCATCAGGGGCTAGGAACTTAAGTGATCCGTCTGTGATCCTCCTCCCTTTGGTATCACGGTCGTTAGTTCATGGATATGTTAATTTGACCCAAAGGTTGATTGACATGGTTGTACTTTATTCACTACACCAGAATACTTGAAGGAAATGATTGCACCCAAAGGTGTTTCATTACTGAATGGTGTTTTGGGTAAAGATTTTATGGACCAAATAGTTTTACACATGCCTTTAGATAGATTTTAGAACTATGATTTAAGGATCAAATCGTGACGCATCGTATCTAAATTATTTCCTTGTTCTTGAATTTTCAGATCTAAACATAATGTCAAATCTAAGTCAAATTAAGCCCCTCGTGGGGAACAATTTCAAACAGTGGGAGGAAAAGCGGAAATTAGTCTTAGGGATCATGCAATTGGACACAGCATTGAGATTTGATAGCCCCAAGCCTGATAAAGAGGATGAGGTAACTCCCTTAGAGAAGGCTGATATTGAAAAATGGGAGCATTCAGATCGCATGTGCATAATGGTGATGAAGCAAACGATCCATGAGACTTTTCGAGGCATAATACCTGATACAGAAACCGGCGCTTCAAATTACCTTAAGGCCCTTGAAGAGAAATTCACAAAGAGTAAAAAGACTGAAGTTAGTACACTCTTTGTGAAGTTGACAACAATAAAATACAAGGGAAAAGAAGGGGTTAGAGAGCATGTTATTGAGATGACAAGATTGCAACGTGCCTTAATAGGGCATAATTATTGAGTTCTCATTGAGTTCATTTTTTTGTCTCTCCCATCTAACTTTAGTCAATTCAAGATGACTTATAATTGTCAAAGGGAGATGTGGACACTACCTGAGTTTGAGGCTCAGTTGGTGCAGGAGGAAGAGAGACATAAAATGACTAAGGGAGAAAGTGCTCATGTCGTAATATCTAATCCTAAGGGTAAAGGAAAGAAGCGCAAGTTTACTGCCAAGGAAAAGGAACCCACCAAGGCAGCTGCAGGCAAAGATGCGACGAAGAACAAAAAGGATAGTTCTGATAATTCAGAAGAAAGGATATGTTTCTTCTGTAAAGCACCTGGGCATACAAAGAAATTCTGCTCCAACTATCATGCATGGTTGGCAAAGAAAGGTATGCCTCTTGCTTTAGTTTGTTCTGAAGTTAATTTAAGTTCTGTATCTAGATATACTTGGTGGATAGATTCAGGTGCAACGTCTAACATCAGTATATCGATGCAGGGTTGCCTAAGCCATCACAAACCAAGTGAGGCAGAGCGCTACGTTTACGTAGGAAATGGAAATAAAGTAGAAGTGAAAAGCATTGGAAAATTTAGATTATTATGTAGGACAGGATTTTATTTAAGTTTTGATGCTTTAGTGGTTCCATCCTTCAGAGGGAACCTAATTTCTGTATCTTATTTGGACAAAAATGGCTATGTATGTTCATTTAGTAATGGAAATTTCAGTTTGTGTCAAAATTCTAAGCTTCTTGCTTCTGGTATCCTGCCTTCTTATGATAATCTTTATTTTCTAGATATAGACACTTCACATTCAGAGGCACTGCATATAGATAATAGAAAACGTAAATTAACTTGCGGGAAATCAACAACATTATGGCACAAGCGATTAGGACATATCTCTATGAAAAGGATAGAACGTCTTGTGTCTAATGATATTCTCCAACCTTTAGATTTTACAAACTTAAATGATTGTGTAAATTGTATAAAGGGAAAACAAACTAATAAACGTAAGTATGATGCAAAAAGATGGGATGATGTCTTAGAACTGATTCATACCGATATCTGTGGTCCTTTTCCAAAGGCTACAAGAAATGGTCACTGTTACATTATCACATTCATAGATGATTATTCAAGATATGGTCATATTTACTTAATAAAAGAAAAGGCGGAAGCATTAGACGTGTTCATAAAGTTCAAAATGGAAGTTGAGTTACAACTCAACAAACATATAAAATCCATTCGTTCTGATCGTGGTGGTGAATACTACGGTCGTTATGTCGTTATGATGGATTATGAGAACAACGTCAAGGTCCCTTTGCAAAATACTTAGAGGAATGCGGAATTGTGCCTCAAGATATCGCCGCAGTTCACCGCGAATGAATGGTGTTGCTGAACGGCGAAATCGCACACTTAAAGATATGGTGAGAAGTATGATTGCTCGTACAACTCTACCTGAGAATTTGTGGGGAGAAGCCTTAAAGACTGCAACATACATACTTAATAGAGTGCCTACTAAAGCAACTAACAAGACCCCTTACGAGTTATGGGTTGGGCGCAAGCCTAGCTTGAATCATTTGAGAGTATGGGGATGTCCATGTGAAGCTAGGCCTTATAAGCCAAGTGAAAAGAAACTGGACGAAATGACTGTTAGTTGTTACTTTATAGGCTATTCTGAACGATCTAGGGGGTATAAATTCTATAATCCAACAGAACATATAGTTTTCGAGTCAGGAAGTGCGAAATTTTTTGAGGAAAATGAGTTTGTGGGGGGAGATATGACAAAAGATAGTATTTTTGAAGAAGAAGAGACGAATGAGAATGAGACTATGGACCAAAGTCCTGGTTTTATTCAAATTCCGATTACGTTTAGAAATACATCTTTTGACAATGTGCAAACTTCATCATCCCAAACAACTCCGTTAGAAACTCAACATGGAATAGAGAACACAAATGGACCTGAATCCAACCCAAACCCCGACATTGCTATAATCAATGTTGATGGCCTAGAGCCTGTGGGAGATTCAGAAGTTGGTAATAATGTTCCTCCTCCTGTTGAAGATCAAGTTGTAAATGAACCTCAAGAAAATCTAGAGCCTGTGCCAATTAGGAGATCTACTAGAGAGAAAAGATCTACACAATCGAAGGATTATGCATATCTTCAAGAACATGAGTTTGACATTGGCATGTTTGAAAATGATCCTGAAAATATCAAACAAGCTGTGGAAAGCTCCAACTCTCAAATGTGGATTAATGCCATGAATGAGGAGATGAAATCTATGTATGACAATGATGTTTGGGATATTGTTCCGTTGCCTAAAGGCAAGAAACCCGTTGGTTGCAAATGGATATTTAAGACTAAGCGGGATTCTAAAGGCAATGTTGAAAACTACAAGGCACGTCTTGTTGCAAAAGGTTTCACACAGAAAGAAGGCATTGATTATAAAGAGACTTTCTCTCCAGTTTCATCGAAAGACTCTTTAAGGATTATATTGACACTTGTAGCACGTTATGATTTAGAACTTCATCAGATGGATGTAAAGACGGCATTTCTCAATGGTGATATTGATGAAATGATCTATATGAAGCAGCCGGAAAACTTTGTATCAGGTGATGCAGGGTCTATGGTTTGCAGACTTAAGAAATCTATCTATGGGCTAAAACAAGCATCTCGACAATGGTATCATAAGTTTCACAAAGTTGTTAGCTCATTTGGTTTTGAGTCTAACATAGTAGATGAATGTATATACCTTAAGTTCTGTGGGAGTAAATTTATTTTCTTGGTTTTATATGTAGATGACATATTGCTTGCCAGTAACAATAAGAACATGTTGCATCAAACTAAGAATTTTTTATTTAAGAACTTTGAAATGAAAGATCTTGGTGATGCATCATTTGTTCTAGGGATTGAAATACTTAGAGATAGACCTCAAGGTATTCTAAGGATATCCCAGAGGAACTATATCGATAAGATTCTAACCAGATTTGGCATGCAAAACAGTAAACCAGGAGATACTCCTGTATCAAAAGGAGATAAGTTTAGTCTAAAACAATGTCCCCAAACCGACTTAGATAAAAACATCATGAAAGATATTCCCTATGCCTCAGCCGTAGGTAGCATCATGTATGCACAAGTATGCACGCGTCCGGATATTGCGTTCATTACTGGAATGCTAGGGAGATATTTAAGTAATCCAGGTATGGAACACTGGAAGGCAGCCAAGCGAGTGTTGAGATACCTAAAGAGAACTATGGACTATATGCTCACGTATCGGAGATCGGAATAGCTCGAGGTCATTGGATATACCGATTCTGATTTTGGAGGATGTGTCGACAGCATAGTCAACACCAGGATACATTTTTATGATGGCAGGAGGTGTCGTGTCATGGAAGAGTGCTAAGCAGTCATTGGTAGCCTCCTCCACTATGGCAGCTGAATTTGTCGTGACGCCAAGCATCTAATCATGGCGTATGACTGAAGAACTTCGTCACAAGGCTGGAAATTGTGGATTCTATTCAGAAACCACTCAAATTATTATGTGACAACAATTCAACAGTGTTATACGCAACCAACAACCGAAGTTCGTCAAAGTCGAAGTACATCGACATTAAGTTCTTGGTTGTAAAAGAAAGAGTGCAGAATAATGAATTATGAATAGAACACATAGGTACAGACTCCATGATTGCGGATCCTCTCACTAAAGGATTACCACCCAAGCAGTTTCACGAACATGTTGCTCGTATGGGTGTTATATCTGTTTAGGATAGTTAGAAAATGTGGAAGTCTGAATATGTTTTAAGTTTCTTTGTAATGTAATTTACAAGGTGCATTTAGTTTCAGTTTCATTATTTCTCTCTTTAAAGTTTTAAGTTTTTTTTGACCTCATACAGTAAAGTTAAGGTGACTCAATTAGAAATAGGCACGTCTAATCACACTTGTGTGTAATTTCTAAACTATATGTCCAAATCAGATTCATGTCATTCAGTTATGTTGGCAGCGTGATTTATGTCAGTTTAGTTGCGAATAAATGTGACAAATGCCGCTTAAGTCCTTTGTTAGCATAATTCAGTTATGTTGGCAGCGGAAACTACTTACTTTCCATCTTTATGGCCTTCCGTCTATTGTCTCCCAAGCAATATCAAAGGAATCGATGAAGATGGCTTGATTGACTTGCTCGCACGCTCAACCGACAAATTACTTGGCTAGTGAGTCCTTCCAAAACTCTTGAACTCTTTCTTACTTATTTCTGTCTCACAAATTGAAGGCAGAATGTCTAGTCTTTTATGGAGCAAGACTGTGGAGAATCATGAGTCCAAGGCTATGAAGATCCAGCCCTTTTATAACAGTGTAAACCCTTAGCAGGACTATAAATGCTGAAAGTCATAAAAATGGAATAAACCAAAAAGATTCTATTTTCCTTATTTAGCCTAAATTTATCACTGCTATTATTTTAATCAACTATAATTGGTCTATTAACAATTATAATTGATTAACATTATTCTATATGTATTTGTGTCCAAATCCTTATTGAAATGCGTATAATGCCATGACTTAATTAATCACATTGTTTGGCATATTTTAATCATTATATAAATGTAATCTTGCGACAGTATTTGATATCATAATCATAATGCACGTATGTCCAACTTAATTATTGTAATTAGACGTCTCTAAATCCAACATGAGTGACATCAATAATGAAAACATAATCTCCTATAGGTTGGTGTTGTTCATTGAGCATGCTTTGTTGAAGTCGCTCCCATATTATTTCATCATCCCCTACTGACCACATCCTTGCCCTCACCCTGTGTCATTCCTTTGTCAACGGCCAATGTGAATCCTAATTGGATTGGCCACTTCATAACTACTGTCATGTCCATTGGGTTGAGTCAAACTTTGTTGAGACATCAAATCATTTGTCTTCTCCTGGTACAACATTTCGTACCACTGTAGAGCCTGGATTCGAGTATGTTTTCGTAGGGATCTCTGCCTATATTGCCGGAATTGTGAAAAAGCAAATACGCCAGCAGTAGTATGTTCTTATTTTGGGTTTCTATCACATATAATTTCAGATTTCTTAAATACAGGAGACTAAACTATAGATTGATGATAAGTAATAACTGTACGTCGCCACTTCCTCGTGTCTGTCTTAACACAGCTAGGGTGTAGCCCCATATGAATTTCTTTTCCAAGCTGCAAATTGTACTACCTTATATCCCAGTACTTAGCTTAATATGCATAGAAACACGTAAAAATGTTGTTGCAGCAGTAAATCGCAAATTAAAGTGACAGCCAGAATTCTTAGAATAGCATTTTCGCGTTCATATTTTTCCTTCTGCAGCGAAGCAACAGTATATCAACGCGGGGACCATGTAGACTCCGCGAGATTCATCAATTTCGTTTGGATATCTTGCTTGTTGCCGCCTACTAGTTTGTCCACTTGACGGCCATCTCTAAAGAAAATGAATGTTGGAGTAGCCTTTATGTCCCATGAAGTACTTAACTCCTGCATCAAGCCATGACCAATAGTTTAAAATTTGGGAATGTTTATGGGTTTAGAGGAGATGGTGCTTCTAGCATGTTAGCAGGACATGGCTATAACAAGTCCATACCTTTAATGGTTGTAATATGAAAAAACAGAAGGTATCATAACTAATGTTGCTTTAAAGTTTAAACTGAGTTCATGAAAATAAAATATAATGAGGGGAAGGAACTGGAAACTTACAGCTAACTCATCCACGTCCACGGTTATAAATATCATTGAAGTGTATTTATCAGCAAGTTCATTATAGCCTGGTGTTGCTGCTCTACAGGGGTTACACCATGAAGCACTGAAATTTACCACCGCCTGTTGGAAGACAGAATGAAATTATTATTCGGCGAGAGCAAGATATTCTGAAGATTAATCAAGCATCCACAACAAATGTACAACTAAACAGTAAAGGGGAACAAGGAGGGTGGTTTTGATTTGACATATTTGCAGGTTCTGTGTTTAATTTATACTGTTGTCGAGAAAATATGCAGATGAAACATGATGCTGGATTTTGTGCTGCTATGGCTAAGCTATAGCATGTATCTGGATATGAAATAGGAAAAGATTAAAGAAAAAGGCAGAATGCCAAAATTGATAAGGAAACTAACGATCTTGCCACTGTTATTGGCTTCAGACATCTTTTCTTCCCACTTCTCCATTGATTTCACAAGGCAAACATTTCCACCAGCAAGCTCAGAAGTGGGAGGGACATCATTGTTCTCTTGACTGCATACCTGCAAGAATCACAAATCTAAGCAACTGAGCCTGAATCATTAACAGAAAGACAGTTGTCCATTACTCTAAGAAAGAAGTAAAGAGATTCCAAATGAGGCAAGTAATTTGTCAACTAAACACAAATATAGAAAAAGGGGCAGCAGAGATGGATTATGGATATGTGGAAACCATTGCAAATCTAAAGATACAATTCCACAAAAGTCTTCTGTTGTCCTACATTAGATGTATCAAGGAGTTCATATCCTTGGAATGTAAATCAAAGTGAAAGAATTGTCGAGCAAACAGCTGTGTACTTCTTCCAATTGAATATCATCGATCATGGAGGGATTGAAAGTATGTATGTCCTAGAGACAATAATAATTAGGGACAAATGTACTTGAACATATTCCTATTATTAATAAGATTAAGATATTTATGACATTTTGCGATTATTGAATTTATTTGATTGTTTGTAATTATTCATTAATGTGCATCCCTTGAGCTTACATTGTCATTGATAGAGTGAGATAATAATGATAGAGCATAAATCTCAAAGTAGTCTCGACTAATGATCATCGAGAATGGGATATCGATGATCTGTTATAAGTCGACATGTGATCTGCATCACATTCTTAGAGAATGTAGTATGTCTCACATGTTACTAGTAATGATTACTAGTGATGGACACATGGATACTTTTGAAAAATATTGATATACCCTGCTGATAAACTATTAGTTATACATGTCTAGAGTATTATCAGCGTGTTAGAGATAAATGTCCTTTGACTTGAGGTCAATACACACTTTGTTTATAGAGTAATGTACTTTGACTCTGTCCCAAGATTAAATTCCTTATAGGATAGGATACGGCTTGTGTTGGGTGCATTACGATGTAAATTAAGGTGGTAGTTGAGCCAAAAATATGATTCATTCTTCGATTGGACATTCGAGAGAGCACTCAACTTCTTAGTGATATTAGGTCGACAAAGTCATTGGCCTGACTTGGTCAATGCAAGAGACATATTTAGTATATGGTCTAGTTGTCGACTAATATAGATGAGATAAAGTGATCACGTCATTTGGATAGACACATGATAAATCCTAATCTTGATCGAGTGTGTCGTGAATGAAAGAAATTTATCATCTCACATAAAGGTTATGTTTGCTGGATTCATGTAAATGTACTTCACATATTGAGTATGTGATACGATGCAGTCTAGGAGTTATGTATGGACCTTAATTGAATTAGTGTCGATATGTGAAGGCATATAGGGTCACACTATGTCAATTGTCTTTTCGGTCTAAGGGTGTATTGAGAAAATATTAAATATTCGATTTGGAATCAAGATATTTAAAATGATAATAACAATGGGATAATTTCTATTTGATGTAATTATTTAATTAAACCAAAATTAGATTTTAGATTTAAAATTAAACGTGCTGAATATATACGGGGTAAGGAGTCGCGACGCCAACTCGGCAGTAGGCCCAATCCGACTGGCCCACTGCACCTCGGGATTTAGGTCAGGCTTGGAGCTCAACCCTAATCTTATAATTAACCTAATCCTCCCTATATAAATAGCACTAAACTCCATAAGTTAAACACACTAATTCAATATCATTTTCTAGACATAGAGTTTAGAAAAAGAAATCGTCTCGAACCTCTACCAAGATTTTCTGACTTTCTTGACAGAGGAATACACCGTACCAAAGGCTTGCAGTCGAAAGGACAGTCACGTGTAATCCCTTAGTAAAGACTCCAGATTATACTAACTGTAAGTTTTATGTTTAAGTCTTTACATGTTCAATTGTCATATAACTATACCAGATTGGTTTGTTGGAGTAAGTAAGCGAAACAAAATTTTAATTTTTCGCTGCGCCTTACATATGTGTTTTGAACCCAACAAAACACTTCAGTGGCATCAGAGCCCAGGATGGTTCAATGTTTATGTAACAATTGAATAAGAATAATAATATGGATTGAACGTAAAATTAGTTTTAAACTGAATTAAAACAAGGCTACTTGAAATCCTACATACCTTGAATGAACGTTGACCTTGTGTAATCACCCTAAATTATCAACTACGCTAAATTGAGGAAGTCATTTCGTTCTAACTCGAACTAAGCCTAATGCAGAAATCAGTTCATTGCGAACATGGTGCACGAAGAAGAGCGGGAAGGAATGGATGATGATTGATATGTTTGTTATTGATATTAGTGAGTGATAATAAAGGACCCGTGATCTGATCCCTAAATTGAATTTAGGGTTTTGATGATTTTTAGAAAATCAACACGAATACGTTCGACAGACATCGATGCGATCCCATCGTAGGCATCGCAATACCGATTAGAGCTGAGGCGCACCGCTGCCCACGTGAGCGCCGCGTTCGCTACGGTAACAGCGGGCCACAACTCCTATCCGAAATCGCGATTAAAAGCTTCATTTTTAAATTTTAGACTTACTGGACTGTAGGCGCCGCAGCCCCATGGTGGAGCGTCGCGACCCTAATTCACAAACTGAAGCCAAAAGACTACTTCTATACCAGCGCCGCGGCTCCATGGTGGAGCTCCACGGCGCTAATTCATTGCAGAAGCCGAAAGACTTCTGCCTCACTGGCGCCGCGACCCTAATAGCGACGCCAGCTGTCCATAAAGTAAGATTTCAATTTTCAGAATGTTTAACTCATGATTATTATTATGTAGTATATTATTTGATAAGTATACTGTTTATGTGCTAAATGATTGTCATTTAATACTAGAATAACGTCCGCAAATGATTGTTTGGGTAGGCGGCGCCCAATGTATGTTTAACCGCTTAATATCATACTTGGGATGGTGGTACCAAATATATGTTTTACATGATGTTTAAAGATGTTTTATTTGATAAAGCATGTTAGAGTTGATCTTAATTAATATCCTGAATTAAAATGTTCCCCAAAATTTTAATACAAGTCTCATTTAAAGTGAAGTGTCGTCCATTATAATTTATTGTAGTGCAAAATCCTTTTCGGTGAGATGAGCATTTATGCCACAACATTTTCTCTAAGTCTACGAGGACTCAGACTCTTTCATAGATGCATGTTAAATATAAAAGTGGGTGATAAACCATTATGAGTATTTACACCACATTGTTTGCTCTGTAAGACAAAACTCACTTAGATACATAATTGCAGTCACATAATGGGATTGACTCGCTAGGTTGTCTTGGTGACACAGTGTCGTACAAGCCGAGGGACGCATATCGTTTGTTTAGAACATTCGATCAACCAAGAGTTGAAAATATATTGTAATTGGTTTAGAGACCTATCAGGTTGTGTTGTTGAAGTTAGCAGCCACAACAAACGCAGAGATAACATGACCCTGGATCTTGGCCCATTAAGACCATATTTGATATGAGTCTGTATTCTTCCATGGGGTCGAAGAGTATGTTAAAATAGTGGGAGCTAATTAAACTAAAGACCATGTTAATTAGTTAACGACTGTGTTCAATAGAAATTGTGTTAGAGTTTAATTTCAAGTCTATCTATTTCTTCAGTACAAAATGTCGAATCTATCACTCAAAGTGTTAGTTGAAACAAACAAGTTGACTGAAGCAAACTTTCATGACTGGTTAAGAAATCTGCGTCTGGTGTTGAGATTGAAAAAGATTGAGTATGTGTTGGATAAAGTATTTCCCACAGTCCCTACTGAATATTCTACTGAGTATGCCCTATTTGACAATGCATCTTATCAAAAATATCTAGATGATGCTACATCGACACAATGTCTAATGTTGTCCTCTATGACTGCAGAGTTACAGAGGCAACATAAAAACATGGGCCCCAATGAAATGCTAGAACATTTGAAGAGTCTCTATGACTCACAGTCTCAAACAATGGAATATGAACGGTTGAGAAACCTCTTCAAGTGTAAGCTGAACGAAAGGGGTCTAGTGTCAGCTCATGTTTTGAAGATGATTGGGTTAATAGAGATGTTGGCTTTGATTGAAACGAAGCTGTCCGTAAATGTTTCTGTTAACCTGATCCTGAACTCGCTTCCCGGTTCATTTGAGAACTTTATTGTAAACTTCAATATGAATGGGACCAAGGCGAGTCTTCCAGAGCTTCACAACATGTTGAAGACATTCGAATCAACCACCTCTAAAGGTAAAGTTGTGCTCATGGTGGGCTCATCTAGCAAGTTCAAACCCAAGAGTAAGAACATTCAAAAGAAGAAAGGAAAGGAAATTGTTGCACCCACAGTTATGAAACCTAGATGAAGGGTTCAGAAGAAGGAGAACGTAGTTGCAGATGTGTGCCTCAACTGCAAAAGGAAGGGGCACTGGAAGAAGGATTGCACTGCTCCAGGAGGAGGCAAAACATTATGTGCTCCTGGCCCTGTTGGACAAGGTATGTTTGTCATTAAAATAAATATGTCTATAAGTAACTTTCACTGATGGGTATTAGATACCTCTTGTGGCTCACACATTTGTAACAATGTGTAGGGGCTGACTGTCAGCAGAAAGTTTAGACTATGAGAGGTGAACCTGCGCGTTGAAAATGGAGCACGAGTGGATGTTGAACGCATAGGAACTTATACACTAGATTTACCTTCTGACTTTTGTTTTGAACTTAATAATTGTTATTTTATTCTCTCGTTAACGAGGAATATTATTTCTATCTCAATGTTAGACATGGAGGGGTTTTCCTCATTTATTGTCAATGACAGTTATATATTGTCTTTTAATGGTTTTGTTTGTGGAAATGATCCGTTTGTGGATGGTTTGTATGTTCTAAACTATAGTCATAAATTTTTTAATGTGCAAAATAAAGGAGCTAAAATAAGTAATCCAAGAAACCCCACCTAGTTATGACACTGTAGACTTGGTCACATCAATGAATCAAAGCAAGATTAAGGAAGTTAGACTACCTAGAACCATTTGACTTATAGTACTATGGTAATTATGAATCTTGCTTGAGAGGAAAGATGACCAATAAGCCACTTTCTGGGAAAAGTGTGCAAGCCAAAAAGATGCTTGAGTTAGTCCATACTGATGTATGTGGGCCAGTTTCAACTCAAGCTAAAGGAGGCTTCCCTTACTTCATCACTTTTACTGAAGATTTCACAAAGTTTGGGCATGTGTATCTTATGAAAAACAAGTCCGAAGCCTTTGAGAAATTCAAGGAGTACAAGTCAGAAGTAGAGAAACAACTTGAAACAAGTATCAAGACCCTTGGATCAGATCGAGGAAGTGAATACTTAAGTAAAGAATTTATGGATTACTTAAGCTTCATGGAGTCCAATCACGACACCTCCTGGAACGCCACAAATGAATGGTGTTGCTGAAAGGAGAAATCGAACCCTATTAGATATGGTTAGATCCATGATGAGTTTCTCAGCTCTACCAACATACCTTTGGGGATATGCATTACAAAGCTCAATCTATATTCTGAATAGAGTTCCTTCAAAGTCAGTAGAGAAACTCCATATAAGATATGGAATGGCAAGAAGTCAACACTTAAAAACATGTGACCCTGGGGTGCCCTGCATATGTAAAGAAAATACTTAATGACAAGTTGGAATCCAAAAGTGAGAAGTATTATTTTGTGTGGAATCCAAAAGTGAGAAGTATTATTTTGTGTGGTATCCAAAGAAAACTAGGGGATGATATTTCTATATTCTTGGAGAGCATAAGGTCATTGTTTCCAGAAATACAACTTTCCTTGAAGAAGACTATGTCTACAAGGAACAGAGCTGCAATAAGATAGAACTTGAAGAAATTTGAGAACCACAAGATAACACAGAAGTTGAACCCTTATAAAATTACCTAGACAAGGATTCAGTGGGAGTATTTGGTGAAAGTGGGTATTTAGAGTACGCCCTTCAGTGGGAGTGTTATGAGAGATAGTGCAGAAATGCGAGACTTTCATACACAACTAATGAAAGATGATACAATATTTGTATATCATTCCATTCAGGAAAGACATGAAAAGCTCTCAAGGTGGTGGATTATCCATCACACAAAGACCTTATCACAATCAGAATACAGTAAACACTGAAACGCAAAATATTCAACTCCGTAGGACCACTAGGACTCATCGTCAAGACTTAATCTCCTTGTTGAAACACACAATGAGATAGATATTTCTGATGACGATAAACCTACAACCAACAGTGAAGCTATGTTCACAGAGATGACAAGAAGCCATGAAATCTGAGATGGACTCGATGTACGTCAATCAAGTTTGGAAATTGGTTGATTTGTCTAGACCCATATGATGCAAATGGGTCTTCAAGAAGAAGATTGATGCATATGGCAAAGTACAGACTTAGAAGACAAGATTGGTGGCTAAAGGTTATAATTAACGGCCTGGGGTCGATTATGATAAAATATTTTCACATGTTGCGAATATTAAGTCCATTCAGATTTTGCTTGCAATAACTGCATACTATGATTATGACATTTGGCAAATGGATATTAAAACTGTCTTCCTCAATGGTAATCTAATTGATGCGGTGTATATAATACAACCTGAGGGTTTTACATCCATGACTAAGCCCAAAGCAGTATGCAAGTGATGCGCGTTAAGATGCACACACTTTAAACGCAAGTGCACGTTATCGTGACAAGTAGTATAGTCTTTGATAAGACCGAGTATCGTCCACAAGGATTAGGGTCCAATTACCAACTATCTATTTTCTAGTATCTATTTGGTGAATTTATGA
The DNA here is from genome assembly GCA_029844215.1 of Przewalskia tangutica. NCBI lineage: Eukaryota > Viridiplantae > Streptophyta > Magnoliopsida > Solanales > Solanaceae > Przewalskia > Przewalskia tangutica. The sequence goes on from CM056734.1 coordinate 88,079,077, forward strand.
TTGATTGGTTGTTTATAACTACGAATTATAAAAGTTATTTAACTATAAAGGTTTACTTCAGTTGTGATGAGAATAGGGCTTCCATGTATCCTTACTATCCGCTTATGCTACTTACTAACGATTAACTCACGGTATTCTTCTTTAGGAGAAAGCGAGTTTACTGAAATCGCTTTATACTCCCGTTAGGTTATATAAACACTCAACCCCAAAGATCGCACCTTACCTAACTTTCTGATAAGGATAACTTTATAGGAGGATTAAGAACAAAACCTAGTCATCGTCACGCACAACGCAAAAATTGTGGTTGTTAAGCCTCTCATCAACGCTTACATAAATAATTGAGGTATTTTCATCCCCAATCCAAGAATGTCTACCCAACTTACAAGATATTCACAATCCCCTTTTCGTAACTGATTAGAAATCATATAGTGATAATTAGTTGTCAATTAATTACCAAGAATTCAACTTAATTATTGGATAGATCTCTCAATAAGAAAAATAACCATAAGCGTGCATTAATTTATAACATAAGTTTCTAGTAATTCAACATGGAAAGCCTATAAGAGAATTAGTTTCTAGCCATAAAGATGACAAGAACTAATTCAAAGTTCATCATGCACGACCTGAAATCAAGTATAGAACTGGAAAAGACAGTACTCAAGTAATGGTATCCAATCTCCAAGCCAGAAGTCTTGTGTTGTGCAAGGGAACCCTTTAAAAGCGCTAGGGTTCTCCTTTTATAGCCGAAAACCGCCTCAACTTTTCCTCGCAGTTCGCCCAAAATCCGTCAAAACCTATTTTTAAGCGGCGCGCGCCGAAGTTCGCAATCCGCAGTTGTTTCGCGCCGCGCCCCGATATTCTGCTGTCGAGGCGCCGCGCTGCATCTCCCGTGGCTTCGGATGTATAGCGATGCGCCTCGCTTATTCGAGCGCCGCGGCGCTATATCTTCGCCCTTCGATAGTGGCGCCGCACTGCTAGCCGCGCGCCGATCTTCGCACCTTCTTCGAATGATGGCGCCGCGCCTCGCTGATCGCAGGAGGCCGCGCGGCCTTGATTTTTCCTCGCTCGCCACTTTCTCGCTTTCACCGCGCTCTCTTTTGCTCTTTTTCCGCCATTTGGCCATTTTACCCACTTTGACTCAAAAGAAAGAAAAATTATCCTAATACGACACTTATATGTGCAAAATGGGACAAAAGACTAACTACAAACGACTCAAAAGGTGTATATAAAATACACCGATCAAATACCAACTTAACCTTTGCTCGCCTCGAGCAAAGATCAAAAGAAAGAAATACGCACTCAAGGAAAACAAACAAAAAGAGACTCAATGACATTGATCACTTTTCTGCATTAGTGTTATCTAGAAAAACATGAAGGTTAGCATAATAATACGCAGAACATATAACATGAAATTTTCAAAGACACTAAACACACGGCTAAATATTTCGCAAACTCATATTCATCATGCTTAATGGAAGTCAATATACTAAATCATGCATATAAATTCAAGAATTCCTATGGCATGCTTACTTGCTATTCTCCACTAATTCTGGATATGCATAAAAGAGATCTTCAGGACTTTAAGGGTTGTAATGTAGGCTTAGGTATAGGTAGGTAAAAATAGGCAATTTAGGCTCATTTCGTGTACCATAAGCTCTTTAGCTTTTCAATATTTCCCTTTTTCTTTTTGTTCTTTCTTTCACTTCGATTCTATCTTTTCCCTCTTTTGTTTTGGGAGAGTGAAGTATATAATAATGGCAAGCACCCCCAAACTTAGGCTTTTGCCTATTTCTTATTACTTTTGTATTGGGGTGCACAGACTTATTCACTCTTTTTGTCTATTTTTTTTTTTAACACAATTGATTCCACTACTTCACATTTTTACTTATGGCACAATTTGTGGGAATATAGGGTATCAAAGAAGAAGTTTCAAATTTAGGCTCAATGGGGCTAACTAGGGATATTTTTAAAGTACGGGATAGAAAAGAATGGTAAGAATTGGCTATCAAAGAAATGCCTGAGTCATCTCCCTAACATGCATATCCTAACTATTTCGCCTCAAATAGCAAGCAATCATAACACATAAGTATTTATCATTTAACATGCATAACTCAAGCAAGAAACTCCAACTAGACAGATTCTGTGAGTTTTTGGCATATCTAACTTAGGTGTTTAGATAGTTGCTTTAATTCCGTTACATTATTTCACCTTACTTCACTAGGTGTTTCTAGCAACTACAACAATTATGATCTTTGACAGACAATTATGACTCAAAAAAGAAAAAAAATTTGGTGATTCAAAATAAACATAAAAACCATCAAAAAGACTTAAGTAAAACATAACATGACACATATAAAACAAAACACAAATAAACACCCCCAAACTTAAAACACACATTGTCCCCAATGTGTGTAGACTCAAAGACAGTAAAAGAAATAGACACTTACAAACTTTGGTTAAAATGGTGGTGGTGGCGGTGGATAATACATCGACCATTGGTTGAACAAGGAACTCAGCTCGTTGATTTGTTGCCTTGTTTCTTGCTATCCTTGTACCATCGTGCCCGCGTGCATCATCCTCATCTGATTCTGATACAATTGCTCCATTGTGGGCGTTGGAGGTTCTGCTCCTGTGGTTGGCCTGTGGCTAGGTCCTGCCTCATATTGAGCCCCTATTTCAGGCTCATCTTCGTCCATGGCGGCCTCTGCTGCTGCTGCTGCTGGTGGTTGTACTCTCCGTCTGGCTGCTGGTGGGCTTGGGTCTGGGAAATAGTGCACTATCCCATAGGACACGGGCAGTTGGTTTCTTTCATGAGTGTCGGTGGGTAGTTTTGGAACCGCACTCATGTGACATAACTCGTGATAATCGAAGCATGCCATGCCCACGGTTGTTACTAACCTGCGATTTCCTCAATGCTCTGCACTATTTCTTTCCCCACATCAATCGTCAACCCCCTCATAATTCCATATACCATTTTAATCCTATCCTCTGGCACTCTGGTGAAGTGCGTGGATGGAATCATGCGGGCGCTGACGAAGTATAGCCAACCTTTGGCTACTTTGTTGAATTGACACCTGTTCAGTGCTCTTGACCCATTTCTTCCAATATCAAAAACAGTTCCCTGGTAGCTCACGGTGTTTGCGACGATATCCCAGTTTATGTTGTCGGTGCTCCTAGACCATGTTCTAAAATGGCTCCGATCACCAATTCCTCCTTCAACATCAACTGTTTTCAATTGTATATTGATATTTTCTGCTGTCACAGGCACATAGCTTCCCCTTACAAAGCATCCCTTTCCACCTTCTCCGGAAAGTTGGCATAAAATTCACGCACCATTGTTGTGTTTACTGGTGCTATCTTCTCCGGATTCACAAATTTCCTCCAATCCCTTAACTCAATCATCGCCCGAATGGGCTCATAAACATCTTCTTCCCATATGACTCCTCTCGTAGTCCATTCCCCTTTCTGGTATTATGGGTCTGGTATCAAGCTTTTTATATCTTTGGGAGGCTTCGTAGCTCACAAACCTATTTTCGTCGTATTGTGGGGTTGGGGTGGATGTGGAGCCTCTTCTCTTTCTGGTGGCCATTTTTAAAACAAAATCTGCAGCTTATACTTTAGTGGCACAACTGTCTCCTACACACTCAACACTAGCAGCGAATACAACACCCCCAAACTTCAACCTTTCTACTCAATACCCACAACCTCCTTTTCTACTCTTTTACAACCTTCACAATCACTTTTCAAAGACTCAAACTACTCAACTACAATACTCATCCAAACTACTACTTCCTATGACTTCAAGAAAGGATTCAAGAACAAAGAAAGGGATTACCTTTTATGAGAGCTTCACGTTGTTCTTGTTTTGATTGGTTGGCTTGAGGGTATGGAATGGAGCTTCGTTGTTGAGATAGTTGGGGTTTTAGGAATTTAAGAGTTTAAGTTGTGGTTGGGTTGGATTTGTGGAGGATTTGTGGGCAAATTTCGGAATTTCGTGGGTTTTGGAGAGGAAAGTTAGGTTTTGATATTGGAATTGGGAAAATCTGATTTTTAGGCGTTTTAAGTTTAATTCATTTGGCGCGGCTAAACATCTGCGCTCGCCCGGGACTTTCTGCCATGCATTCTGGAAATACGCTTAGATTTGGCAAATTTTCGCTCTTTTAGCGCGCGCATCTTGGCGCGCCTAAATTCTGCGCTGTTAGCTCTTTTGGCGCCACGACCTGCTTACGGCGCGCGCTACGCTTTTTCGAAATCACGGCTTTCGTTGACTTTCGTCGCTTTATTTCCTGCACCTATCAATCACAAAGACAAACACAAGAACCCAAGACCGTGAGATTGTTCTAGACAAAATAAACTAAACTAAAGACGAAATTAAAATAACATAATTGAAAACGTTGGGTTGCCTCCCAATGGCGTTGTCTTTAACGCCTTTTAGCCGGACGCAATTAACCAAGACGAGTGCTCATTGGACCTTCTGCGAACTGCTTGCGATTCGCATTTATGCTATAGGTCTCAAATTCTATAACTATTTGTTCAAACAAGAGCCTTAAACATATACGGATCCCCAAGTACACAAGATAAGTTTGTCTTTTAGGCTTTCTATAGTGTAGAATCATGAAATTCTCTACATCTCTTAACTCTGGGGTTGCCGCCGATGATATGTAATTCTTATTTGGGAGCCATTAGTGATAGCTAGTGGTGTTTCTTCCGTGATAGGTGCGGGAAAAAGAATTTCCACGTAATCCAAGGCGATAATTCGATCCTCGAACTCTTTTCCTTCTACACTAACTACCTCACCGATTCCTCAATAGTTGGGTTTGGTTGTGCTCGCCAAGTTGCTTGCCATCCCCAGCGTCTTGATTGATTTTCTTGCATTTATTTGCCAAATATGATCGCGAAGTTCTCCTATTTGCGGTTCCGCCTTCTTTATGCCCAATCTCATTTTCGTCCATGAATCGCGCTGATACTTAGTGAGGCGAGTATGACTTCTCGCAATTCCTCTCTCTCTCTACATGGTTCGAGCTCGATCATATCGACAAAGATAAATCCATGTCTTGAGGATCCCCGAGATGCATCAAAACCAACAACGGATCACGCGCACTTGTTTTCACACAATAAATACATAAAACGAAAAAGAATAAAATAAAATAAACTAAATAAAAAATACAAAAATTAACAAAGAATAAAAACCAAATTAGAAATTAAAAATAGATAGATTTGATATTGAACTATGTCTAATCACTTGCGCGCCAAAACTTGATGCGCGTTAAGATGCACACACTTTAAACGCAGTGCGTTATCGTGACAAGTAGTATAGTCTTTGATAAGACCGAGTATCGCCCACAAGGATTAGGGTCAATTACCAACTATCTATTTTCTAGTATCTATTTGGTGAATTTATGATTGATTGGTTGTTTATAACTACGAATTATAAAAGCTATTTAACTATAAAGGTTTACTTGGTTGTGATGAGAATAGGGCTTCCATGTATCCTTACTATCCGCATGCTACTTACTAATGATTAACTCACGGTATTCTTCTTTAGGAGAAAGCGGGTTTCTGAAATCGCTTTATACTCCGTTAGGTTATATAAACACTCAACCCAGATCGCACCTTACCTAACTTTCGTGATAAGGATAACTTTATAGGAGGATTAAGAACAAAACCTAGTTGACCACGCGCAATGCGCAAAATTAGGGTTGTTAAGCCTCTCATCAACGCTTACATAAATAATTGAGGTATTTTCATCCCCAATCCAAGAATGTCTACCCAACTTACAAAGATATTCACAATCCCCTTTCGTAACTGATTAGAAATCATATAGTGATAATTAGTTGTCAATTAATTACCAAGAATTCAACTCAATTATTGGATAGATCTCTCAATAAGAAAAATAACCATAAGCGTCATTAATTTATAACATAAGTTTCTAGTAATTCAACATGAAAGCCTATAAGAGAATTAGTTCTAGCCATAAAGATGACAAGAACTAATTCAAAGTTCATCATGCAAAAACCGAAATAAAGTAAAGAAAAGGAAAGAAAGTACTAAATTAATGGTATCAATCTCCAAGCCAAAAGTCTTGTGTTGTGCAGAAGGGAACCCTTAAAAGCGCCTAGGGTTCTCCTTTTATAAATTTGAAAACCGCCTCAACTTTTCCTGCAGCTCGCCCAAAATCCGTCAAAACCTATTTTTTTAGCGTCGGCGCGGCGAAGTTCTGCAATCCGTCTTGTTTGGCGCGCGGCCGATATCTCTGGCATGCGAGCACCGCGGCGTTGCATCTCCCGTGGCTTTCCGGATGTATGCGCGCGCCCCGCTTGGCTATTCGGAGCCGCGCGCTATATCTTCGTCTCTCGGATAGTGGCGCGCGGCCTGCCAGCGCGCGCTGGATCTTCGCACCTTCGAATGATGGCGTCGCGGCCTGCACAGCTGCGAGGCCGCGGCCGGCCTTGATTTTTTCCTCGCTCGCCACTTTCTGCTTTCCCGGCTCTGGCGTCTCCTCTTTTGCCCTCTTTTTGCTCTTTTTCCGTCATTTGACCATTTTAACCACTTTGACTCAAAAGAAAGAAAAACTATCCTAATACGACACTTATATGTGCAAAATGGGACAAAAGACTAACTAAAACTGACTCAAAAGGTGTATATAAAATACACCGATCAGCAAGCTACAAAAGTCCATTTATGGACTTAAGCAAGCCTCAAGGAGTTTGCTTTGACAAAGCAGTCAAATCATTTGACTTTGTAGAAGCAAAGAAGATCCATGCATTTATAGTAAACGCAAGGATTAGAGTATTATCTTCATTGTTATATACGTAGATGACATATTAATAATGAGAGACAATAAAACTCTCATGCAATCAGTCAAGAATGGTTATCCAACACCTTCATGATGAAGGACTTGGGTGAAGCCTGCTACATTCTTGGAATTAGGATCTACAGAGATAGACCTAATAGATTGTTGGAGTTGTCATAGTCCGTATACATAGACAAAGTGCTAAGACAATTCTCTATGAAAAATTCCAAGAAGGGAGGTCTTCTTATGAGTCAAGGCATCAGGTTATCAAAGAAGGATAGTCATTATATTGTTGCAGAACTTGAACGAATGAAGAGGATCTCATATGCTTCAACTATAGGATCAATCATGTATGACATGACCTATACGAGGCTAGATGTGGCCTATGCACTTAGTATGACTTGCAAATTCTTGCAGAATCCTGGAAAAGAATACTGGAAAGCAGTCAAGAGTATTCTTAAGTATCTTAGACGAACTAAAGAATATTTCTTAGTCTATGGTGGACAAGAGAAACTAGTGGTTACTGGGTACACTGATGCTAGCTTCCAGACATATCTTGATGATTTCAAGTCTCAGTCTGGATATACCTTCATTTTCAATAGTGGAGCAGTAAGTTGAAAAAGTTCCAAGCAAGCTACAACTGCTGATTCGATAACTGAAGTCGAGTACATTGCTGGATCGAAATCTGGTAAAGAAGTTGTCGCGATATCTGAGTTCTTGAAGGAACTAGGGGTTGTTCCAAGTGTCACTTGTCCAATAACAGTTTATTATGACAACACTGGTGTGATTGCGCAAGCTTAGGAACCAAAATCAACAAACAGAAACAAGCATGTACCTAGAAAATACCACATACTCGGGGAGATGGTGGAAACTGAAAAAATAAGATTAGAATATGTTCTCATAGATGATAATCTAGCTGACCCATTGACTAAACAATTAAGCTTAGTTAAGCATAATGGTCATTTTGAAAACATGGGTATTAGATACATTGGAGATTGACTTCAGGCCAAGTGGTAGATTGAAAGTATGTATGTCCTAAAGACAATCATAGTTAGGGACAAATGTACTTGAACACATTTGTATTATTAATAAGATTAATATATTTATGGCATTTTGCGATTATTGAATTATTATTTGATTGTTTGTAATTATTCATTAATGTGCATCTCTTGAGCTTCATTGTCATTGATAGAGTGAGATATTAATGATAGAGTGTAACTCTCAAAGTAGCCTCGACTAATGATCATCGACAATGAAATATCGATGATCTGTTATAAGTCGACATGTGGTCTGCATCACATTCTTAGAGAATGTAGTATGTCTCACCTTCTACTAGTAATGGTTACTAGTGATGGACACATGAATACTTTTGAAAAGTATTGGTATACCCTGCTGATAAACTATTTGTTATACATGTCTAGAGTGTTATCAACGTGTGGGAGATAAAGATTTTTTGACTTGAGATCAATACGCACTTTGTTTATAGAGTAATGTACTTTGACCCTGTCTTAAACTTAAATTCCTTATAGGATAAGATACGGCTTGTGTTGGGTGCATTACGATGTAAATTAAGGTGGTAGTTGAGCTAAGAATTGGATTCATTCCTCGATTTAATATTCGAGAGAGCACTCAACTTTTCAGTGATATTAGATCGACCAAGTCATTTGCCAATGCAAGATACATATTTAGAATATGGTCTAGTTGTCGACTAATATAGATGAGATAAACTGATCAAGCCATTTGGATAGACACATGACAAATCCTAAGCTTGATCGAGTGTATCGCGAATGAAAGGAATTTATCATCTCACATAAATGTTATGTTTGCTGGATTCCTGTAAACGTACTTCACATATTGAGTTCATCATACGACGCAGTCTAGGAGTTCCGTATGGACCTTAATTGGATTAGTGTCGATATGTGAAGGCATATAGGATCACACTATGTCGATTGTCTTTTCGATCTAAGGGTGTATTAAGAAAGTATTTGTTAAGAATCTCACACTGCATGTATAGGATCCATGTATAATCGAGCAAGATTGGAGAAGAAGTTTGAGAGAAGAAGGAAGGTTAGGGTTCGCAAGAGCAGAAGAGAGAGACGAGATATTTTGGGAGCCAAGGTTGGCTTTCTCTGATTTATTTATTGACTAAGTAAAATGAATTACAATGTAATATATATACAAGAAGAATCAAGTAATCACTAATTACACCAAATAACTAATTTAAAGATACAATCCTCTGCAATGACCCTCATGGTACATCGGTGCACATGCCCAATACTTCTGCACCCCTCCTCAAGCTAAGAGTGATGAAAATATTCTTCATTCCTAGCTTGGACACCAAGAACTTGTGTTGACCGCGACTTAGTGCTTTAGTTAAAATATCTGCTGGTTGCGCATCTGTAGGTAGGTATACCGGATGAATGAGACCAGCCATAATCTTCTCCCTCGTAAAGTGACAATCGATATCGATATGCTTCGTATGTTCGTGAAAAACTGAATTGGCAGTAATGAGCATTGCAGAATGACTGTAAATAGGAACAGGCAACTCCACAGATATGCCAGCTTTTTGTAAAGACCTTCCATCCATACTACTTCAGCGACAGCAGCTGCCAATGCTCGGTATTCAGCTTCAGCCGAGCTGCGAGACACAGTCACTCGTTTCTTTGACTTCCACACAATGGGAGATGTCCCAAATAAGACTAAGTAACCAGTGATGGATTTTCTGCTGTTGGGGCAGGAACCCCAATAAGCATCGCAGAAAACCTGCAGACTGGATGGGCTAGTGCTGCTGAGAAGGACACCAGCTCCTGGTGCATCTTTGACATACCTTACAATCCTTAACCCTGCCTCGAGGTGTGACTGCTTAGGAGCCTGTATGAATTGAATAAGGCTTTGAACTGAGTATGAAATATCTGGCCTGGTGTTAGTAAGATACAATAGCCTTCCAACGAGTCGTCTGTAAACTCCACGATCTGAAACCAATGGATCCTTCTTCATAGTGACAGTCTCAGAGACACCAGATGTAGCAATCTGTTGATCAAACTCTAGAGTTGTCAATTTCTGATACATTTCCATAGGAGAAGGAGATGGTTTGGCCCCTGCCAACCCCATGTCGGATATTAACTCCAATGCATACTTCCTCTGATGCATTACAATACCTTTATCACTCCTCGCAAATTCAATGCCCAAAAAATATTTAAGCTCACCTAGATCCTTTATCTTGAATGCAGATTGTAGTGTCTCCTTAGTTGATTGCAGCAAGCCTTTGTCATTTCCAGTGAGCAAAAGATCATCAACATATACTAGCACAATAACAATTTTCCCTTCCTGATGCTTGGTAAACAATGAGTAATCTCGGAGGCTTTGCAGAAACCGCAATTAACCCGGTGAGGTTAGTTTGATGTTCCATTGTCGAGATGCCTGCTTGAGTCCATATAGTGACTTCATCAATCGACACATCTTCCCATTACCAGACTCTGTGTGAAACCCCTCAGGAAACTGCATGAAGACTTTCTCAAATCGGTCACCTTGTAGGAATGCATTGTAAACATCCATTTGGTACACAACTCACCGCTGATCACGCAATAGAAACAAATACTCATCGTTGTCATTTTAACCACGGAGAGAATGTCTCCGTAATCCAAATTTCTCCTTCTGATTATACCCTTTTGCAACTAGCCTTGCCTTGAACCTCTCAACTTCCCCAGTAGACTTGTATTTAATTTTGTACACCCATTTGCATTCAATGGCTTTCTTCCTTTTAGGTAGTGTCACCAGTTCCCAGGTCTTGTTTTCCTCCAAGGCATTGATTTCAGCTTTCATTGCCTCCACCCATTTAGCATCCTTGATAGCCTCCTTATAGTTGCATGGTTCTGTGGCAGCTGAGAATTTTGCTATGAAAGCCTGATAATTGGAAGAGAGATTAGAATAGCTCAGCCCTGCAGAAACAGAATAAAGACAATTAGTTGACCCTTGTTGTGTGACATAGTCCTCATGCCAAATGGGAGGTCTACTAGCTCAGTAGATCTTCAAGTCTGAATCGGAACTTGCATGCCGTAACCGGGGATACCGAAACGTAAAGTCGCACATCGAATCGGATATTTGTGCCAGAATCGCAGAGTCAGATATCAGTATTGGAAGTTATGTGTTGAAAATTAGGAGTGCCACCATTATCTAAGTGAATACCAACTGTAATCTCAATTGGTTGCACTAAGTCATCATAGCAAAATGAATCATGTGTGTGAACAAATATCATTTCATTTTTATCACTATCATTCTTAAAAGGAAAAATATTCTCCATGCTCTACTTATGAAGACAATTCTGTTTTCCAAATCATATAGCTTATATCCCTTTTGAAATGTACCATATCCTAAATGAACAGCTCTTAAGGCTCTAGGACTAAACTTATCCCCACTAAGAAATTGAAGGAATAGACTTGTACAACATTCCAAAAGGTGATCTATTCTTAAGAACAGAAGAATGAATCCTGTTCAAGACATAAACTGCCCCCTCAATACAAAAACCCCAGAACCTATCTGGTATGCACCCTTGGATTTTAATAGCCCTTGTTGTTTCCAAGATATGTCTATGTCTTCTTTCAACCACTCCATTTTGTTGGAGAGTGTAGGAGGATGAACTCTCATGAACTACCCCATATTTCTGAAATAAATTCTTGCAATTATTATTGAAGAATTCAGTGTCATTATCTGATATTACTGCCTTAATCTATGCCCCAAATTGTGTGTTTACTGTGACAAAGAAATTTTCCAGCAAGGTGAACACATCAGACTTTAGTCTCATAAAAAAAAAACATGTCCATCTAGAACAATCATCCACAATTGTAAGGAAATATCTCATTCCATTATATGTATCAACCCTATATGGTCCCCAAACATTCATATATAACAGTTGAAAAAGAACATGTGTTCTAGTAGAACTAATAGGAAATGACACTCTAGTTTGCCTTGCTAGAGGGCATATTTCATAACTATGCAACGTAAAGGAACTATCATTCTTGAAACAAGGTATTCTCTTCAACACAGTAAGTGGAACATGACACATTCTCTGATGCCATATTATCGCATCGCCTTACGAGTAGTCTGCAAGACACTGATGTAAATTCTTCTCCTTATTCTGCTTGTCCAAGCATAGTATATACAATCCATCCTCTTCAGTACCAATCACCCTCACCTTCCCAGATGAGAGATCCTGAAATATGCAACATGTGGGAAAGAATGCAACACTACAATTCAGTTCCTTTGTAACCCTAGAAACTGACATCAAGTTAAACTAAAAACTTGGAACACAAAGGACATCTTTTAAGACATCACCTCCTCCCATGTTATAATCACCTATGTATGATATCTTGGTGGACTCCCCAGTAGGCAACTGCACTTGACCTACACTTTATGTCAAATGCTTATTATGTAAGACTTGCTGGTTACCAACCATATGATTGGTAGCCCCTGAATCTACTATCCATTTTATTAATGGTTGTGTGTCTATATTGCAGATACCTGTCATATTAGCCACAATGTTATTTGGTGTCCTTCCAGACTCTGACTGATTCAACAAATTGAGTAATTGTTGGTGTTGCTGAGGTGTAAACTGATGAGCTCCCATCTGCCTTCATTCGATGTCGACTCTTGTGACCTCCATAGTCAGAATGATATTGAATTGTTGTTCCTTGCCCAGTATCTTCATGTATGACACCACCTTCAGTCACCATATTCACTTTCTTTGTCTTGCCCTTGGAGTCCTCTGGATACCCATTCAGCCTGTAACAATCCCTATGTACATGTTCTGTTTTACCACAGTATGTACACTTCTTCAATCTGTTGCAATCTATCTTCACATGTCCCTTTGTGTGACAGAAATCACACACCACATTTGGATTGTATGGCATTCTTTGTCTATAGGCTTCATTTCCACTACTAGCTGCAGCAATGAATATTCCAGAGGAGTCACCTACATCATGTACACCCCTTTGACTTGTCCCAGTTAGGCACCTCTAACTCTCTTCCTGATTTATCATGGCATAAACCTGATTTAGGTTAGGCGTCGACGATTAGCGATTGACTCTCACACGCCATAATCGCTATTAAGCCCCATTAAGAACTGCAGCATCCTCTGATATTGAAGATGGTCCACGAAATCTTTGGACTTAGCACAATAGTTTGGTACAAGCATAATGGAATCATATTCATCTCATAAGTCTTTAAGTCTTGTATAATACACAGACACAGGTTGCGTTTCCTGTCGCAATGTAAAAATATCCTTGTGTAACTGAAAAGCCCTAGAGTTGTTTACCTTATCAAATCTGTCTCTCAGATCCTTCCAAATCAGGTGCGAGTCTGAATTGAATAACATTCCATTCAACAAACTTTTACTTACATTCCCTATCAACCACGATACTACGATGACATTACACCTTTCCCATAAGTTTTCAAGCACTCAAGTAAAGTCTTTTTTCCTAACTTTTCCTTCAACGAAACCAATCTTGTTCTTTCCTAATAGGGCCAGCTTCATGGCTCTACTCCACAGGGTATAGTTATCCATCCCTGTGAGTGTAATTCCTACTGATAATGAACCCGGAGCATCGGATGAATATAGATATAATGGATGATTGTGGTCGATACTAACAATCGCTTCAGATCCATTTGATGTTTCTTCAATACTTCTCATACTTCTTTCAACACAATTATAAATTGTAGAATGGATATCTAAACAAGTTGATACTCACACATACAACTATACTGATACCGATAAGCAATTGGATCAACAGATGTGAACCAGAATTTAACCAACAGAATCGATTTTGTGTCACTTGCAACAAATCGATCAACACACAACAGATTCTATGTCACTCGCATCAGAATCGATCAACACATAGCAGAAACTTCAACATCATTACCTATTATGTTCGCACCTCGATCTCGTCGATATCTCCACAAATCTGTCCCGTAATTTCTTTGATAACCTGAAGCTCCGATACCATGTTAAGAATCCCACACTGCATGTATAGGATCTATGTATAATCGAGCAATATTGGAGAAGAAGTTTGAGAGAAGAAGGAAGGTTAGGATTCGCAAGAGCAGGAGAGAGAGACGAGATATTTTGGGAGCCAAGGTTGGACTAATTACACCAAATAACTAATTTAAAGATACAATCCTCTACAATGACCCTCATGGTACATCGGTGCACATGCCCAATACTTCTACAATATTAAATATTCGATTTGGAATCGAGATATTTAAAATGATAATAACTATGGGATAATTTCTATTTGATGAAAATTATTTAATTAAATTAAAGTTGGATTTTAGACTTAAAATTAAATGTGTTGAATATATACGGGATAAGGAGTCGCGTTGCCTACCAGGCTGAGCCACAGTGCTTGTTGGGATGCGCCGCGGCACCGACCCTGCAGTAGGCCCAATCCGACTGATCCACTGCACCTCGGGATTTGGGTCAGACTTGGAGCTCAACCCTAATCGGATAATTAACCTAATTCTCCGTATATAAACAACACTAAACCCCATAAGTTATACACTAATTCAATATCATTTTCTAGACTTAGAGTTTAGAAAAGAAATCCTCTCGAACCTCTGCCAAGATTTTCTGGCTTTCTTAATAGAGGAATACACTGTTGCAGTCGAAAGGACAATCGCGTGTAATCCCTTAGTAAGGACTTCAAATAATACTAACGGTAAGTTTTATGTTTAAGTCTTTACAGGTTCAATTGTCATATAACTATATCAGATTGATTTGTTAAGGTAAGTAAGCAAAACAAAATTTTAATTCGTATGCTTTACTTATGTGTTTTGAACCCAACAAAACCCTTCGGGGATAACAGCAATCTAGCATAAATTCTCAAAAGACCAGAAGACCATTCAATATCTTAATTGGATTTAACAGTCAAGACATACAAACACAAGTATATAACTCAAGCACTTTAGGAGAATAAATTTATCTGGTGACCGAATCGTTGGCTCCAAACAGGTGTAGTTCAAATTAGATTTGAGCCTCCCATTTAAGATCAGCAACTATTCTCCTGAAGCATGGAGAATCTTCAAATCTATCACAGATATATTACTTGGCACTGCTCTTTTACTTTTTAGATCCATTAATAATTAGGTGGGGTCAGGTTGCACGCACCTTCACTAATCTATTGGATCTACTTCCTACCGGCACAGACAAATACCGGATCATCCAGCACATTAAGGCTTAGGAAGGTGGGAGGAGATTTAATTTCATTCCATAAAATTTTCTGGAGATTAATTTAAAATTTTAAGACTTGCTCGCAGTTACAAAAGATAATTTGGTGCTCAGTGTTCACAAGTGTGATTCTTCAAGGAATTTAATGGTCTAATTACTACAAAAATAAGGCAAGGCTGTTACAAGAACAAGGCTATTTTGCTAAAATTTGCATATCTTAAATGTCGACGTGGGATAAGTGGTCTTTGGTCTCCTTATATGGATTGTGCAATCCTCCTCCCTACAAGCTAGTTTTTGGGTTGAGTTAGGCTCAAGATCCATTCTTTAGGTTAAACATTAAAATCAAGTGTTAGCACCTAAAATCTAAAGCCTGGCCAAGCTTTAAAAGATAAACACACACATTTCCCGTTGATAGTAAAGCCAAAAAAAAAATATGACAGACAAGGATGATACAGAAGCACATATAACATCCATTCAAACAGAGGACTAGAAATAAGTTATCAAGCAAATAGGGACAGAGAAAGGAAAAACTAAGAAGAAACAGACTAACAAATATAGGAATGAAATTTAAATGACCTGTTTGCATACATTACCTTAGTCCAGCACTGCCCCATGAGGGGGGTGGGCAACTGAACCCTAGTGAAAGAACTTCAACAATGTCCTACAAGTAGGAAATCTTGTGAGTAAATCAGAAGTCATGCTTGTTCAATGTTGAATAAAACTCATTCAGAATATTAAGTTGCAAATACATATAATAAGCCACAATATAGACGACGAGAGGATTTCTAGCTGGGAACTTTGATCAAAGCCTTGAATCGTGTTCTTCTATTTTTAAATGTATGTCTAGATACACCAAAGATTACTTGCTTTGATCAACTTACCAGATTCAGCTAAAAAAAGACTCAACATTACCCAGTAAGCTACTAATCAGCTCAAGAGAAGTTCAGAACTTCAAAAATTAAAATGCAGTTGCGAACCGGTAGCCTCAATGTTGCACTCCTTGGAATCAACCAAAATTATCTCCTAATTTTTCCAAGTATGATAAAAAAATCACCTGACCAACCAATGTGTCAATAACGTAGGTTTTTGGGGTAAATATTTACCCACTGTGTATTTATACCAAACCAATGTAATTTACTATGATTAAGTAATCTAATGATGTAAATATATGTATTTATTAATCACGGTTAAATAATAATTGTATATATTCAGACACGTGTTATACCTCCATTGATTTGGTGTAAACACCCGGTATTGATAAGTTTTTACCGTTCTTGGGGAGGGGATTATGGAAAACCCTTTTTCTGGGATGTTTCTAATCAATAGGGAAAAAATCATTCATAAAACCAATATTAATTTTCAGTGCATGCCCTTCTATGGGATTATAAGTTAATCACAACGAGACACAAAATTTACTCATACCCTATACGCACAAACAGAAAAACATGGATATATTAACCCCTCCAAAAGGTAAGTATAACACCAAATAATCTGTCATTGTAACAAGAATTGCTGAGGATATCATATAATTCACTTTTTTCTGTAGTATTGACAAGAAATGGAATCAGAGAGAAAACATTTTCTTTTTTCTTACCTTTAGACCAATGAAAGTGGAAGTCTCTGCTAATTCAACACATTGCGGCGAAAATGGTGATCAGAAACAGAAAAGGAATCATGAAAGAGAGACAACGGCCTCCCTGAGTTGGTGCTTTTAACATAACTAACTCTTCCCCAATTTGCCACAGTGCCTAAAGGTCAACATCGTTTTTTAAAAAAAACAATATTTTCACATTATATCTAGTTAGCTTTCCGTAACAATATTCGCATATAACATCATCTCTCTGTAACAAAGAATTGATTTTTTATATTATATTTTACTTCTTTATAATAACTTTTTACCTACAACGTTTTATAACAGTACGCTCTTTTTAAATTACCCCCATATAACAATTATCTTCTTTTTTTTTGGTAATATAATGATTACTCATCTTTATAAAAATAGAATCTATAAAATTACCAATAATAAGTCTAGAGATTTTAACCAAATATTTTAATAACTTAATACATTTATGATAAAAAATATTATATAAATATTTATTTCCATAATTAAAAGATTTTTCTTCATTTTACAATGTGTGATTAAGCTTTGAATTTGACAATTAAAAATAATAAAAAATAGATTTTATGCATCTTTTTCGCTTATAATAATGAAATATTATCTCAATGTTAATGTTGGTATAAGTGTATAACAATCATTCGCTAAAACAGTCAAAAAAATTCGGACTTAAACAATATTATTATGGAGAGGTTTGATTGTATAAGTAAAAAAAGATGGGTTCAATATTTGGTTTACCATATAAAATGATGAACAATAATACCTGCACAACTTATCAAAGATTATATATGTATTATTTTATACAACATCAAATATAAAATAAAAAAACTTACATTAGCGTTGCATAGATAAGAAGAATCTAAAATGACAAAAATGAGAGCGGGACACTGTCTTTGACATACAGAATAGATCGCTCTAAATAAATAATTACAGAAAGGATTTACTAATCTATATATTCTTTAATTTCATCCCTACAAGATATTAAAGAAAAAGTATAACGGGTAAGGATACTGAAGATTGTTACTCTCTTAAAAGTTGAGTTGTTTGGCCTAAATCTAATACTCTTAAAGTAAGGAGAGAGATAAAAAAAACATGACAATATGATAAGAATTCTTAATTAAAGTCAAAATTATACTAAATAGGGAAGTTTTGAGTTTGGTGTCGCAATATTTATATAACAATTATTGTATTTTTACCGACTAAAAGGGTGCATTAAGTTTCCGTTATGTGCCGATTAAAAGGGGTGCATTGTATAGAGTATTTATATAAAACTTACTCTACTGGGAAAAGGGCATTCAAGAGGGAGTTATAACTCTTCTCTGTAAGCTAAAAAAGGATAACCATACACGCTCTCCTTCTCCAAAAAAAACAAAAAGAAGGTATATCTTGCGTTTACGAACGTTATAACTATTCAAGGAAATACTCAACACTGGAGAGATAAATAAATCTCCATGACGAGCTACCGAATTATACGAGTCCTATAACATTTGTATGAGATTACATTTCATACAATATGCAGAGAATGGAGATGGGGCCAATAAAATTAGCTATTTTACAAAACTTTGCTATTCTCCTCACATATAATAGTAAACTTTGCTATTCTCCTCACATATAATAGTAAACTTTGCTATTCTCCTCACATATAATAGTAATGTACAACTTTGAAGAGAAATACAAAAGAAAAAAATCCTTCTACATTTTCCTATTGTTCTAACATAGTGTCACACCCGTGAATTGGTCTATGGAAATTCAATGTGAGTAGGCACGAATTGGGTCAGGAAATAGACTATGTTGACAAAACATTCGTGTGTGCGAGTGAATGCATGACACGAAGGAACATTTAGTTTAACAAAGCTAAGGGTAAGGTTCGGATATGGGGAAGTCATTGAGAAGCTATGCAAAAGGGTAAAACACATACAAAAGGATGCAACACAAAATACAGCCAAATGTTGAGCATTGATGAATGACGTCTGAAGGGTGTAACACGTGTTCGAGGAGCATGTGCAAGTCACGAGATGTTCAGACATGTGCGGGGCACATGACAAGGTATTATACTCACATTAATGCATATTACAAGTCTAGATAAAAGATACAATGACTAGTTTGACAAAGTTCATGAGGATGAATCGAAGGCCGAGAAAAGGGGCATGTGTTGAGATGTTTGCAATGTTGCTATGGGTTTGTTACACCCCGTAAATTCAAGGAATATAAGATTTGAAAGTTGATAGATAAGTTGACAAACATGTGTTGGACGGATTTTGAGTTTACCTTGGAGTGTTGTACCCCAGTTGTTAAGAATTTCAAGGTGTTTAAAGAGCCTAGTGTGTAGTCCGTTAAATCTAGTTCCCAACGCAACAAACCGTTCGTCGATAGGACATCGGAGTCAAAAGTTATGGAAGTTACAAGTTAGGTCGCGTGCAAAGCAGTTAGCTTGGCTCAGGGTACAGCGCGCCGGAACGCAGGTCGCGCGCGGTTGTGCTGAGTCCGCAGGTTGCAGCCGCGCCGGACGCAGGCCGCGCCGAATGCCGAACTTTTTCGGAGAGTGGGCCTTGCGAGGCGGGATTTTTGCGCAGAAAGAGGCGAAAAACAGGGGATATTTTGTTTTAAACCTATGGGAGGGTGACAAGTGTCCCTCCCATCCCTTTTACCAGAAAGTGGTCCTATTTTAGGGCCAAGTCTTGGAAGACTTGGCCATTTCATTTCAAAACCCTCCCAAGAAAAACTCTCTCCCTTCTCTCTAGTTTTTTGAAGAAACCCTAGCTTAAGAAAACCGCTGAGCGGCAAGAAGGAAAAGTGTGGGTAAACTTGTGGGAAGCACTGGTAGACGATTTTGACGGAAAAGAAGTGGATGAAAGGGGCTTTTGTGGGTTTCTCCAAAGGTAAAAGTTTCTCATTCTCTTGGTTATGAGTTATACTTGTTTTAGTAGTTTAGAAATGAGCCTGAGGCTGTTATATTTTAGTAGTTTAGAAATGAGCCTGAGGCTGTTATATTTTAGTAGTTTAGAATTGAGCCTGAGGCTGTTATATTTGAATAGATTTGGATCTTGTTGTCTTGTTGAAACCGAAATGGGCATGTTAGCCTTAAGATTGTAACTTCAATTGGATTTCTAATTTGGTCGTCACATGTTGTAAAGGGGGAAATTGTAATTGTTGAAGATGTCTAAGGCTAGATATCATGTTAGACCTAAGAACTTGAATTGGAAAAGAGTTGAAAAGGGTTATAATTGGTTATATTGTTGGCCAAGAATGGCATGGAGATTATTGGTTTATTTTGTGTTGTTGTGGGGCGGAATTTTACGCGTCCTGTAAAGGCGTGTAATCCCCTTTGTGGTTAGCTGAATTGTGTGCCTTAGATGTGGCGTTGGTTATTGAAATTCGGCCTTGAAAGAGGTGGCATAGTAAGTAGAAACAAAGGAAGTGCTGTCCGACTTTCCGTAGAATGTAGGGACCTTGCACTTAGTTATTCTACGTTCGAAGCTAGAGATTGATAGACGTTTATGACCTTATAGGATTGAAGTACTACGGTAGCATATTCTACTTGGGGGAAAATCGTGGAGCATTTTGCTAACCGCCGATAATCGTCGCGAGGTATGTGATTCTTCCTATCCTCTTCAAAGATGATTATTTGTGAAATATATAGTCGATGAGATGCGCGTGTGTTAAATAAATTTGATTTCCTTGTTGTGCCTTGACTTGATATGAAGTGTAAAGGTCTTGATTGTTGAAAGAGTAGGAAAATCTTATTCGTTAGTAATAAGTACTCGGTGGTTAAAGAATAAGCCCTTTGGTCTCATAAGGGCTTATAGTTGTAATCGTTGGTTTAAAAACATAAAGTGTTATAACGGCTTTAGGGGCAGTTTGTTATAACCACTTTATGTAGGTAAAAGGATGGTTTGTTGATTTCAAAAGATAATAGGCTCGACGTATTATTGACCTAAATGGTGTTGAAAAGTGTGAAACCTCATTCGTGAGAAATGAGTACTTGGTTGTTAAAAGAATAATGTTGCATAAATTTCGGAAATGGGAATAAGAATCGAACAAGCCAATGCAACGTTAATAAAGGAAAGAAGTAATGACAATTTATCATGTTAAAACCAAGAGAAACCTCCATCCGCATGAAGCTAAGATAAGACAAAATGGTATTACATTTCCTAGATCATGGCTGCTCTAATAAGAATTATTGAAATCAAGTTTTGATCTTCTTAAAAATTCCAAAGTAAGGAATTCGATTTCTAAAAGAAAAGAGACTTAAGAATTGGAAGTGTTTTGTTTTAAAAGAAAGGCATGGTTTTGTCTTGTATTGTTTTAAAACATAAAGTGTTATAATAGCCTTATGGGAAGTTAATTATAACGACTTTATGAAAATAAAGAAATGGATTCATTATTGGATTTAGAATGGTAACTTGATTTTTTGAAAATAGAGAAGTAACTTGTTTTCAAATATTGAACTCTTTGTGATGGAAAAACATAAGTGGCTTGGTTATAAAAGGTAGGAGTACCTTGATCTTAAAGGGGTTAGATACTTGGGTTTTACTGGTATACTTGACGTTGTGTTAAGAAGTGTTTAAAGTACCTTGAGTTGTGTGTAACTTGCATATGCTTATTGTGATAGCCTCGTTGTGCAGGTGTTTGATTGTGTGCTACCGAGCCTCTCGATGGAGGACCGACTATCTGGTTGATTGATGGACATACTGACACGTTGGGTAGCCCACGGGTATGCTTCCACTATATCGATCCTCTCGACATACCGACACGCCGGTAGCCCGGGTATGCTTCCATTGTGAGTGTTATCTTATAGTTGTTTGGACATATCGACACGCCAGCGCCCACGAGTATGCGTCCACAGAGTGTTATCTTGTAGTTTGGACATACCGACACGCCAGCGCCCACGGTATGCGTCCACATTGAGTGTTATCTTGTAGTTGTTTGGACATACTGACATGTTGGGTGACCCACGAGTATGCGTCCACAGTGAGTAGTACCTTGTATTTGTTTGGACATACTGACACGTTGGGTAGCCCACGGGTATACTTCCACAGTGAGTATTGTTTTGTTAGTTGTTTGGACATACTGACACGTTGGGTAGCCCACGGGTATGCTTCCACAGGGATTGTTATCTTGTCATCTTCTTTGGGCATACCGACACGTTGGATGGTCCACGGGTATGGGCCCACTAGGACGGTCCCAGGGCCATGTTTATACCGAGGTGAGATGCCGGGGCATACGGCCATTGTGCGGGTTAAATTTCCGGGTTGTATTTGAGTGATGATTTCACGGGCATGAGTCCCTATCTTGATATGACTGCTTATATGTTGTGGTGCTGTAGTTTGGTTATCATACATGTCTCCTGCTTTATATAGACTATTATGATTTCATTTACAGTATTTTTCGCCATATACTGTACTGTTAGATCGACCTCCCCGGCCGTTCACGCCGCGAGTTGAGGTACATAGCTTCGATCCGCACTCTTAGGATCGCTGTCGGTTCTGAAAGCTCCATATCTCCTAAGCTTGTCACGTGGTACGGTTCCTCAAGTAGTAGACTTTTGTATATTCAGGGCATGGCGGGCCCCGTCCCGTCATTATGGTTTTAAAATTCTTAGAGTGCATGCAGACTGTGGCGGGGTTTGTAAGGGATGAATCGCTCAAGTTTTCATTTATGTACAAAAAGGTAACCGTTTGGGTTAGTCTGCTTCCTTATTTCACTGTTTTCTTCCTTGAGTTTTTATTTCCGCTGGTGTTTTTCTCTGATGTTGTATCACTAGGATGCCCGGGGTAAGGCACCAGTCACGGGCCCGAGGTCGGGTCGTGACAGGGTTAAGGCATGGGTGCGGGATGCGAGGGAGGTGTTCCGAGACCTTCTATGATTCACAAGGGTCATTTATATCACAATGATTGGTGAGGTAAAGAACTTGACCGAGTCATGTACATGGAGAAAGATGAAGTGCAAGATTGACTAAGTCTGAGGGCAAGTGGTTCAGTATGATTATCATGCTGGTGTACTGGGTGGATGCGGGTGGTTCGAGGAGCTCACGCCAGGACTCCGGGACACGTGGGAGTTGGTTTGATCTAATTTGGTTAAGTATTGAAGTATGTAGACTTCAATGACTCGAACCCGGGTAGAATGACTCGAATCGAAGTCCGAATTTTGTGCAAGCTTGATGTATGGTGATCTAGACCGGATGGTGATGGTGCGGGTGAGGTGTTGAATCTTGCGGGACTTGACTAAGACCTAATGGGACCATTGTGAGCCGTTGGAAGAGCTGAATTGGTCAACAAGGACGTTGCTTGGAGAACAGAAGAAAACGTGCCAAATAAGACCGAGTTTTCAAGAGGTGTTGATCGTGCAAGTGTATGTGTGTGAAGTGGAAAGTTACTTACGGATGTGAGTTACTAAATTCACTTCCGTAACATGTTCCCCCTTTGTAAGGCATGATAAGCCACTCTCTTCCCCTATAAATAAAATAAGTTAGGATAACTTATTCGTCATCAATCAATCTGTGAAATCCTAAAACCTGAGAGAGTTAAGTATTAAGCCTAAGTGTTCGAACTAAAAATAAACCTTTGTTCTTGTGAGTGCAATCCCGATAGTATAAATTAATTAGTGAGTGAGACTATATTAGTTTGTTGGTTCAAGTGTTAGACGTTTAGTTCTATCACTACCTTGTAATCCGAGAGACATTTCCTTTTTTTATTTGTGTAGAAATAAAAGAAAAGGTTGAGTTGTTTTGCCCGTAACTCTTGGTGTTGTGTGTTGTGTGAAATATTGTCATTATAAAACTCATTCAGTGTGTTTGATTGCTTCTGCGTTATTAAGTCTTTTTTTTTATCTTGAAAGGACTTAGTATTTGCCTGAAGTTGACAAAAGGGTGTTGTCGACTGCCATCACGCATATGCGAAAAAATTGTAGTAGCATACCGAGGGTGTGACACATAGTATCATAGCTAAAAAAGTTTCTTGATCCATCTCTTTTATTTTTTTCCTTCAAATCTTCAAAATCTGAATATCTTCTTCAATGTACATCACAGAATCAATGTCTCATTCCACAAAACAATCAACTCAGTTAACTGTTGAAAATTATTTAACTCATTTCTTTTATCTTTTTCCTTCAGATTCACCAGGGATGGTCCTGGTAAATGTCACACCCTAACCTTGGGGGTGTGGCCGACACCTGGCACCTTAAGGCCCGAGTGTACCAACTGTAATACATGAACCGCACGACGTAAAACTTGGGCCGACATGGCTTATCAATAACAATAATAGGGTAAAATGTGACAATATCCTACACGCAGAAGAATTCCAACAACAACAATATATATATATATATATATATATATATATATATATATATATATATATATATATATATATACATACATATAACTGAGGCTGACAAGGTCGTAACAAGCGTATCAACAACTGCAAGGGCCGACAAGGCCACACAAAATATCTATATAGCAACCTCTGGTCTGCAAGCCTCTAAGAGTACTAATATATGTCATCAAGTCGGTACAGGGCCCCAACATACCCAAAAAACCGTATACATATACAAAAGTGTCTACCGACTCTATACATCAATCCTAGAGAAGTGGAGTGCAACTACCAGCAACTAAAAATAGATACCCTACTGTGGGGGTACATCTGTTTGTATATCTATACCTGCGGACATGAAACACAACACTCCAGAACTGGACGTCAGTACAAAATAATGTACTGAATATATAAGACAGGTAAAACATATGAATAAGGAATGTAATGTAAGATAAGGGTATATAAGTCAACCTGAAACTCAGACAAGGCTTCCGAGAGCATACAACTGATATAATCATGAATATATTCAAGAAAGTAAAATCGGCGCACTCTATGGGACCATATAATATAGTATCAAGACTATCTGTAGGGAAAATCTCATCATAACGTACCCGACCATATAGGACTCGGTAATGTCGTATATTACCTAACTGCAGTGGTGTGTACATATAAGTGTCATACCCGATAGACTATAGCGCGGCTCGGTAAGAAAATAGATACATAGATATAAGTGCAATGCAAGATAGACCTCAAGAGACACTATAAATATAGTCGAAGTTACCTATGATCGTTATCCTCTGACTATCATTATTTTCACCATGTTTATCAACTTTTAACCAATCACCGAGAGACATATAAAATGCGGGGAGTTCTCCCGACAAGGGACAACCAAGAAACATGAGTTACTTCAATAGAAAAAGGAACATGATCATCTCAATTCAACAAGAAGGGTGCCATCTTAAAATAATGGTTGTATCAAAATCATTCCAAAGAAATGAGGTAGCCCTACATACTTTGTCGTTGTATCTATATAAGTCTCATGACCTCTTGCACGTCCTATGAATGATTATCTACCGTATACGAATGATCTATATCAATAATGGATTCATAACTCATAAGATTGTTTAATACCTAAAGTGCATAACCTTCATACGTTGTTTTCATGGTGATTCATACTAATTTCATTTCTTCTCCATAACCCATAGCAAGGCTAAGATTACAACTACCATACCACACCATTTCCATTCACAATTCCTCAAGAATGAAGCCAAAACAACATAACCACCAATATATCTATTCTCATAAATCATATATGTACACCTCGTACTTCCGGATAATAGTTCGTGCACATAAACGTGGGCAAGTGGACCCGAACTCCGGGGAATTTATGTTCTACTTGCATATACTAATAAGGAAATTAGTATATAAAATGATGGGATCCCAAAATAATTTTGGATATAACTCGTGAGACGACAGAGATTTATTATATAATTGTATATCTCCAAAGAGGCTCCGAACTAGTGCCGTATTATAAGAATTATGACATTGTGTAAAAGAAGATTTTATAAGTCATCGGAATTTAAGTGAATTGGATAAAGAATTAATTATGTGTATAGTTAGTTAAATATGGGGTTAATTAATTGGATACGGGGACAATAGTAGTGGGGGTCTTGCACGTGTAGTGTGCAAATTAGACCCCTAATATGACTAAGCCCAACAGGAAATTCTAGGTGGCAACTTATATGTACGCATAGGTGTGTTAAGAGGTGGAGACCCAAATATCTTTCATTCTAAAAAAAAAAAACTTTGTAGAAGCTTTCTTCAAGAACAATGAATACTCATGTTCTGCAAATAAAATTCCCTTTTTCCCTTTACCTTAGAAGGAAATCACACAAGTACATAAAAACTCCTTAGTGTCTCAAGTTGGTAAAATATCTCCAGAATTCTCAACTGAAATTGGAGAAGCTCTGTGAGTTTCAACACTTCGAAAAGGGAGGAGTCCTTGGTTTGGGCCTGGAATTCAGCAAAAAATTGGAACTCAGAAGCAAGTTTAGAAACCCAGGAACTGAGCTGAGACCTTGGGTTTCAACGAGGTGCTGGGAATTGGATTTTGGGACGCTGTTGCCGAATATCCTCTAAGCTTACACGAATTACAAAATATGATTCTTGTCGTTCTAAAACGATTATCGAAAATGCTTAATTTGGGTTCGGTGTTGTCGGGACTGCTTGTAATTGTAAGGATTTGGGGTTGCACGTGAAGTTGCTGAACTGTTTTGGGTATGGTAGCAGTAAGGAGAAGGATTAAACATAATCGAGTGTTTTGCTACATTTGTAGGCTTCGATATGGAATAAAATAGATTCTACGCGTACAAAGTGTTCGCTAGAATATCTTAACAAATTTGTTATTTATTAATTTATTTTTGTCGTTCAAATCATTCTTATGGCGTAGATAATCATTCTTAGAGCTTACAAGGATCCGTGGAAAGTAGAGTATTTTCGACGACAAGGTATGTGAAAGCAATTCATTCTTCTTTTGGCATAATTCCATGAACAAGACGCAATCGTCATATCACTCCATAATGTGTTCTACTCTTAGTAGTTAAGGATATTCATGTTATTGAATCATGTGCTAAAAGCATGTCAAGTGTGTTCTAAGTTATGGAAAGGAATGTTGATATTCACAACATTGCCAAAGTTACAGAGGTATTATGGCGATCGTTGAGATTGAAATATGGTGTTACCATTCATGTATTTTCATTTGCATTGCATTCACATATTACCATGGACCATTTGTGCTATGCACATTACTATATGGTAAATATTATATATATATATATATATATATATATATATATATATATAGGGGAATGGAAAAAGGGAAAAATGTGTTATATACGCACATCACCTGTAGCTGGTACATATTATCACAAAAAGAGCCTTAAGAGGCCACATATTGTGTCTGTGTGGCCTAAATGGATGCTTGTGTGGCCAAGACGATATGATATAAATGCATGTGTGGCCAATATAATCAGATGCCCACATAGGCGGTTATGGGTAAGATGTCTGTGTGGCCATAGTATACCGTGCATCGTGTATGACATTTATGTATATTATGCCCATAGAGGCTGTTATGAAAAGAAAGACGCATGTGTGACCATCAGTATACTGCATTGGTATTGCATAACATTAAGACATATTCATTAGGTCCCTCAGAGGCAATTACTGTTGGTCAGTTGTTTTTGTTTCAGGTTATGATATGTCTATGCTATATTATTCATTATGCCCACAGGTTTATAGGTGACAAATTGTTTTAAGAGATTGCTGGTTCAGCTGTATGGGAGCACTCTACTTATTTCAGAGTTGTTGTCTGATTGTGGTATGTTATACTCTTAGAGGTTTGTAGATAAGTGTCCTGTGGTCATGTATGGCTTTGTCGGCCTTGGTATATAACCATATAAGTTAGGGCTTTTGGGTTGAAACTACACTTAATCCCTCTCGGCTTAGTCTGTACTTAATATGGTTAAGTATGAGATGTATGGTCAGTAGTGCCCGGTGGGTTGGGTCCGGGTGCCCGTCGCGGCCCTCTGATTTGGGACGTGACAATATAAGCTAGGAGATATCTAAAAATATAGAAGAGCAACAATAACTCACCTTTAACCAACAAGAGCTTTTATATTAAGACTTCTTCCAATTCTCTAAAGACTCCAAGCTCAACTTCACCACTTAAAGAAGGTCTCCAAGATAATCCAAGCTTCTCAAGTGAGAAATTAACTCAAAACCTTAAAGGATGGTCTTTTATTGATGTATATACCTTTAAAGAGTAGTTGAGATCACCTAGATTAAGTTTGGGATAAAAATTAAATAAAAAAAGGGGATCTTCAAGATTAAGATATTTATAGCCAATCCACAGCTTCCCTGCAGATGCATTTCCCACCGCAAATGATGGCAGAAATGTAACAAATAAGTTGTCTAGATTCGCGGCCTAATCCGAGAAGCAAAATGGATTTTGTGATGTAAAACATTTAGTGTATCGTCCTATCATCGTCGACGTGTGCACGACCACAATAGACAAAATATTAAAGAAGAACATAGTAATGAAAGTTATTGTGTTGGTACTGTTGTCTTGGCTTACATTAAACACTGGCAGTTCAAGACATCATGTTCACCGCACAGTAAGTAAGTCTGATGGTATTCAACTATGAGAGGTTCAAAGCTACGGTTACCTATCCAGATGCAACATCGGTCTGCCGAAAGATTTCTAGAAAGACACCTTGTGAGTGCGCCAAAATCTCTTTCAAGAGGGGATTGTTGGAAATTTATTAAACGTGGAATTATGTTTACCCCATTATTTATGACTCAAACAATTAGGGCCCCGCACGTCGAAAATGTAGTTTCCACACAAGTTGTACCAAGGATCGTAAATTTTCTTAGTAAAAGAGATATTGGTAAAATGAAATAATGGACGGTTATTGGCCAAATTACGAGTATTTCACGTTGGTAAATGAAGGAAGAAGTGTACGACGTATAAAAGATGAAACAAGTTGGAAATCACCGCGATGCTAATTGTTGGTTTGGTCATTGGAGCTGAGGCACCGCAGAGCCGCGGTGCTTCGGAGGCAGAATGCTCGACAGGAAGCTGAAAAATTTCTGATTTTTGGGCTGGTTTGGGGCATTGATTCTCCATTACTTAGCACCTGAATTCAGCCATTATTTGGCTGAATGAAACCTCTCAATAAGTGTCATTACATGGCTATTGATTGTCATTAGTTGCCTAGATGATAGGTCATTTTTCTCACTCTATAAATTGAGACAATTGACTCAATTGAAGAACACACTTGCAATCAGAAGAAATTTCTGAGTACTTCTTCCTCTCTAAACTTTCTTTCGCACACTCAAAATGTTCTTTTTTGATAAACATTTGAGTTTCATTTGCTCACTTGTTTATTGATGTTTTATCTTGGGAGACAAGTTGTCAATCATAGTAAAAGGATATGTACGGAGCAATATTGTCTTGAGGACAGTGCTAACACTCGACTCAGCAACTTCCTTGTTGTAGTTTATATTTTGTTCTTGTTCCAGATTGTTATATTTGTAATTGTTTGTACTCACTCTAACATCTAACATGGTATCAAAGTTACAAAATTTTCTTATTCCATCTCCTTTTTTTCTCCGAGTCTTTAAAGTTTGAATCTCTTCTTCAATGGTCATCACAAAATCAATTTCTCCTTCCACAGAACAATCAGCTCAGTTAACAATTGAAAATCATTCAACTCATCCCTTTTATTTTGATCCTTGAGATTTATCAGGATTTGTCTATTCCTGGTAAACTCTATATTTTAAAAAAAGCGTTATGGAGGTTGGTACATAGTATTCTTCATAGCTATGCAGCTAAAAAATAAGTTGGGGTTCATATAGTACCATAATTGAACCCTCTGCAATGATATGATAACCTCTTAAGTACTCAACTCTATGTCAAAGAGGCACAAAGTGTTCTTTACTAAAATACAGTCAGGACTTTGAGAAAGAATTTGAAAAAAGTAATAGTACAATGATCTATCAATTGAAGAAAAAACTCAATGACTTAGTTCAAGAAAGTTCGGATATAGAAGGTTCAAGGAAGTTCAGATATAGCAGGTTATTATACTAAAGTTAAAAGGATATGGGATGAGGCTCAATGATCTTCACTGCATTTGTAACTGCTCTTGTAATAAAGATCAAAAATAGTCAAATCTCACCAAGAACATTGATTGATTCAGTTCCTTATTCAGAAGTGAAGAGCAAAAATTGATGATTTCTCCTTTGCCCAAAAAATTTGAGTGTCTAGTCTATGCATGCACTTTGTCACACAATAAGTCAAAACTCAATTCAAAATATGTTGGTTGTGTCTTTTTAGGATATCCTTTTAAAAAAAGGAAATATAAACTTCTTAATTTAGTAACTTAGAATGTATTGTTTCTACGAATGTCAAATTCTATGAGACATTCTTTTTTTTCTCTCCTATCCCAAAAATCAGTACATAATTCTTGTACCTCCTACTTCTGCACTCAGAGTTCACTTAAATTTTCAAACCTCTAGTTTCTTCATCTTTATACATTTTATTTCACCTAATTAACTTATGCCTCTATTACAATCTTAACTCACTTCCTAATCTTTCTTCCTTTTTCTTCTATCTCTAATCCAGTATCACAACCAAAAATCAGAAAGTCTGGCAGGGTTCACAAAACTCCAGCTTGATTATTCTAATTAATGAAATGGGTATATATACAAGTTACATATAGGAAAATTCTTTTCCTATTCTACATCTAAAACTCTATTCTATTTGGAGACTAATTATACGATAAAATTACAAGATTAATTAATATATAAAAACTGTGGCTGCATTATGTGCACCACCCGGGACCTATTAGGATACTAACAATAGGTATACACGGTATACCTATTGTATATTTAACACACACCCGCAGTCATAGCGGGCGGTCTTCGTACGCTGAGACTGTCTCTAAAATCTTCAAAAATGACCGAGGGAAGACCCTTTATAAAGATGTCTACAATTTGATATCAGGAAGGGACATGACAGACGCGTACTTGTTCACGAGCTACCTTTTCTCGAACGAAGTGTATGCCCATCTCGATATGTTTAGTGTGTTGGTGCTGAACCGGATTGTCAGAAAGGTAGATGACACTAACATTATCACAATAAACCAAGGTAGCTTTCTCAATAGAACACTGCAACTCTAAAAGAAGATTATGTAACCAACATGATGACTACCCATCGATATTCGGCCTCTGCACTGGAACATGATAACGTCGACTGACGTTTTGCAGACCAAGAGACCAAGTTATTACCAAGAAACATAAAATAGCCAGACTTAAATCGTCTGGTGTCTGGACATCCTCCTCAATCAACATCTGTATACGAGACAAGTGTAGATGTCGACGACGGATATAAATGTAAGTCATAGTCAAGTGTCCCTTGGATGTACCTATTAGTGTTTGAGTGCACTCATGTGCTCTGATACCATGAAAGAAATAATTTCTTGATTATTCTAATTAATGAAATGGGTATATATACAAGTTACATATAGGAAAATATTTTTCCTATTCTACATCTAAAACTCAATTCTATTTGGAGACTAATTATACACTTATGATAAGATTACAAGACTAATTAATATACAAAAACCGTGGCTGCATTATGTACAACAACCGAGACCTATTAGGATACTAACAATAGATATACACGGTATACCTATTGTATATTTAACAATATCTGCAATTCGAATAACCTCACATTTTTTTTGCTTCCCATTTTCAACTTAGAATCTTATCTTTATCTGCTCTAACTCAAACAAGTTAGTCGTTATGCAACTCTATTCTTACATATGTGAGTCTATCTTTTATTCTCTATAGAGTCGGTCACTCTTGACTTAGAATCGTCTATTTCTTTATAAAAGATCATATTCGGCCCCTTGATTTCTGGCTAGCAGTTTTAATTTTCTCTTGCACGTGTAAAAGGGATAAGAGCTTTTGCGTGCATAGTATGTGTATTATAATTCCAAAAATTAGTTAGTTAGTCTTAGAATAGGATATGTGGAGACTAATTAGCATAACAAATTTATTCCGTTTCTTTGTTATATACATGTAAGTTTGAAGGAAGAAAAAATCTACATTTTCGTATTCTTCCAACACATACAGTATATATAACAAAACTCTGTATGACAATTATGTAGATTTTAGGGAACACCTTCAGTGTAATACTTATTGTACTTGTTTCAATTGTATCCAAAAATGCCCTCTCAAATTTAACCTTGTGGTATAATTTCACACTTCTGCCTTAACATTGCACAAGGCGCAGTGCTGCATTTTCTTGGCTGGGACAAAAACAAAGGTTCTCATTTATGTTGAGCAGCTAAATTTCTACAGAGGCCAGAATAGGATATAACATCAAGATAAAAAAGACTTATATGTCCAAGAACATGCAAAATGTGGCAATGGAGATAAATTGCATTCTTAACTTAATCTAGAATTGAAAGTTGAATTACTAAAAACTGCATTGTTCATTCAGGGGTTTGTGCATTAGAGTCCCTAGACCTGTTGTCCTCAGAGGAAGGCCTCGTCGTTTCACCTTCTGGTTGTCTAATTTCTTCAATCATTCTAACCACTTCTCCCATAGCAGGTCTCATATCAGGCACTTTTGCTACACAAGCGAGTCCAATCTGAAGCAGCTGCACCATCTCTTCTTCAATATTCTGATACTTCAACAGCTCTACGTCGAAAACTTCAGCAGTCCATTCCTCTCTAACTACCGACCGCACCCACCTAGGCAAATCAACCACCTCATCCTGCCCTGATAATGGGAGAGGGGATTTCCCTGTCAGCATCTCAAGGAGCAGCACTCCGAAGCTGTAAACATCGGATTTTTGTGTCCCTTTCCGTGTTTCAATTACTTCTGGAGCGCGATAACCAGCACACCTATACTTATATGATATGTAATTCATCAAAGGTGTTAAGCCAAAATCAGAAATGCAGCCATCTAGGTCTCTTGTGAGGAGTACATTGGAGGACTTGATGTTCCCATGAGTAAATTTTACGCCACCTTCAGTGTGGATGTGGGAAATTCCTTTTGCTGATCCCAGAGCTATCTTCAATCTTGTATCCCAATTTAGTGGAGTTCTTCCAATTCCTCTATTACCTGTCATTTCATTATCAAGAATACTTAAAAATAAAGCTAAAATATGAATCGTTAATGATGATCACAGCAATTAATGTTATCAGAGGTTAGCAGCAATTATACCGTGCAAGGCTGCTGACAAGCTACCAGCAGGCATGTATTCGTTAACAAGAAGTTTCTCATCCTTGGAATAATAATATGCGCGGAGTGGGACAATATTAGGGTGCCTGCCAGCCCTTTCAACAATCTCCATATGCTGTTCGAACTCTTTTTTAGCAACCCCGACTTCTCTCAGCCGTTTCACCACCACAATTGTTGCCTCATCCAAGACAGCTTTGTAAGCTGTTCCATAACTCCCTTTACCAAGAACCTCAGCAGAAGCTCTAAGAAGATCCTCCAGATTGAAGCTGTAAGAGCAACCTTCAAAAAACACCAACTTATTTTTCTCAGCATCTGGCACACCACTTCCAAAATCCTCGGGTTTCTCACTCCTTCCCCCATTAGCCACCTTCTCTTTAATTATGCTAGTGTTATGACAAACTTTCTTTTTCAAGCAGCAGAAGGAGATTACTAAAACTAGGAGAAACATTACTGCAGAAGCCACAACCACAATGGCAATGATGATTCCAGTACTTCGTTTCTTAGAGTGGACAGCCTTCTGTTTTTCAGGGATTGCAGAGGCATCAGCTGCTGGAGAAAGTGATGGACTCAAGGAACAGCTAGTTAGAGGTGTCCCACATAAATGAGAGTTTCCTGCGAATGATGAAAGTGGAAACTTCTGGAGGGAGTTTGGGACGGAGCCATTTAGCATATTGTAACTCAAATTCAGGTTACGTAACCTGAGGGTGTCAAGGCTGGGGATTTCTCCTGTCAATGAATTGAACTGTAGGTTTAACACAGATAATCGCGTCAAGTCCTTGATTGTGGGGGGAATTTCTCCAGTAAAAGAGTTAAAGGAGAGATCTAGTATACCAAGTCGAGGAGATAAAGGAACAGGAATATCACCAGAGAAGTTATTATGCTGAAGGTAGACAGATTGGAGAGAAGGAATTGAAAGGAGATCAGAAGGAACGCTTCCATTAAGATAATTGGCTCTTAGACTAAGGACTTTAAGAGCATCTAGCTTGCCTATACTATTAGCTGGGATAGGACCAAAAAGTCCTACAGCAGGGAGATGGATTGCAATGACTCTCGTTCCATCTTTGTTACAAGTTATACCAGCCCAAGATTTGCAAATAGGGAGAGCCACATTCCAGTTGAATTTTCGGATATGAGGGACAGACTCTGCAAAGTCAAGTAGAGCCTGTCTATCGGAATCAAGATCAGCTATAACTTGAGGGAAAATTGATAGCACTGGAATAAGAAAAGCAACAGCTGCCAGTAAACGCTGGAGCTTCATTATGTTTTTACTGATCTCTGGCTTGCAAAATCCAAAAGAAGGATCCTAGTTGCAGCAGCCCTTCACTACTTGCCTCTTTCCTTGATCACTTTTGAAGAGCGTTAAACAAAAGTAGCTGGTTCCCCTTGGAGGAAGCAGCTCATTAGCTGCTGTGAAAGGGAGATAAATCAGGTTGCTACAAGAACTGGAAGAACCATTAACATATACAATGAAAAAGATTTAGCGTAGTGCAAGAAAGTTATACAATCTAGAAGTAGTATCAGCTAAAGAAGTATTGAGAATGCCAGAACAGGAAATTCATTGGTTACTATGAAAGAAAGAGCAAAGCCAAGATTATGCCTTACTGAATTTTAGTTCTAAATATATGGCACACAAGTAATTTACCTATATGATATGCATGAAAGGGATCTAAGAGCTTTGCTGTTCAATGAAAGGGAAACTTCATTTAGTTTACTACCTCTTCATATTGAAAATGGATCATGACATATACTGATTGAACTACTGAAGACAGATTTTGAAAGTGTGTGGAGAGAGAATTTATTGCATACTTGGCCTAAAGTCCTTTTGGCAATAAAGTCATTCTTTTCTATTATAGCCCACTAAGAAGGCATCGCCAATTACTTTTGAAAATTTATAAAGCAAGAGCATAAAACTTGAAAACTATATACTACTGGTAAAATATTTATAAGTTGTTCACTATAAAGCATAAAACTTGAAAACTAGTAAAATTTTCTTTCGCTAAATACGGATTTATACGAACTTCTGCAATTGGATAAAGCAGTTGAGAGAGAAAGAGTGAAGCATAAATTCCCATCTCTCCACCTTCCTGACAAAATAAAGAAAGATATAGGTGATGGGGTCTTTTTTAGTTACTGAAAACTCGTGAAAATATAAACAATCCAAACCTCAAACTCTGAGAGCAGGGCTAAAGCTCTGGAAACTTAAGTAAATGTACCCTCTGGTCAACTAGTTTACAAACATGGACGAAGTATACACTAACTATACACTTCGGATGTATATATTGTGTATAGGTATGTATAGTATATATATATTTAGTATACAGTATACATTTCCTACACATTGTGTACATATTTTATAAACTAGATGGTCGAATGGTATTTTGTTGTAATTTTTTTCTGTTGATAAGTTAAAGCTCTAGATTTTACTCTTGGACATAATCGATACGACGTTCTTAAGGAAATTTCAAACCTCTTCATCAAGTACTTTATGTGTATAATAGGAGGGAAGACGCATTGCCATTAATAAATGGACTCCGGATAGTCCTAAAAACAGATGCCCGCTAATAAAAAGGTACCAGAATCACAAATTTAGGCATATAAAGATCATATATTAGTACAAGATAATAAATATTTGATATTGTATATGTAAAACAAATGTAGCATCACTCGAAAAAGTTGACGCTTTCATTATTTAAACAAATTAGCATATCTAAGAGAGATGTTATTCCTAACCTTTTCAATGTGGAAAAGTGAAATTGGCATTGCAAGTACAGCAACAAATTTTGTGCATTATGCATTGGAAATTATGTTTTGTTAGACAGCTTCTTTATAGATTTTAAATAAAAGAAAGTATACTACACTAAGGAAGTGTAATGCTAAAGAGTGTCAAAAGGGAAAAAAAGAAGTGATCCCCACAATTTAAAGTGATCCCCAGAAAGCAAAAACAAAAAAAGATTCAAAATAAAGTAAAAGCAAAAGTTGAATTGTTCTTCCTTTATTCAAAGAAAGAGATGGAATTCTATGCTCAAAAGTGTTGTACTAACATCTCAAAGCAACCTCTTTTTGTGCCATTAACAACGGGGCCTTGTTAAGCAACACCTATAATTGCATTCCTAAGGGGCGAAAATATCAACAAAACCAAATTTTGTTATGTCAAAAGCAGAGAATTATTAGTTTTATATCCACATACATCAAATGATAAGCAACATAGCATTCTTCACCATCCGCATGAGATTTAAAAAAAAAACACTCACTGTGGCGGAGCCAGGGGTGTGCAAATTTTCTTCTCACTTGTATTAAAGGTGTGCAAAATTAAATATATATACTCGTAATAACTACTCCTTCCGTTAAAAAAAAATTGACCTAATTTGACTTGACACGAAGTTTAAGAAACAAATGAAGACTTTTGTAATGTGTGGTTAAAAACAAACCTTAGATATTTGGGTAACACAACCGTTATCAAATAAAAAAGAAACACACAGACAATAAAGGAAGAACTTACGATAGTGAAGCTTAATTGTTGAAGTTGAAAAGCTGACAATAGAAGGTGAATTTTTATATCTGAAATGCAGTGGAGATGGTCAGTTGTAAAATAGCAAGTATAATAATAAAACAATGAGCTGTTGGATTTGAAAATAAGGAGCCCCAACGGTATTGTTTTAACAAGAAAAATGAATTCTTGGTCTCCAATTTAATGATGTTATTAGTAGTTAATAAATACATTAAAAATTAGGTAATAAATAAATACATAGTTATCTTATCTATAGCCGAGTCTATGTAACAAAAGTGAACTGTACTATGTAACGTGCATCTTCCTACCAAACCCAACGTTAATTAATGCAGGACATTGTCAATGTTAACGTCAGGGTACTAACGACGTATTTCCGTTTTGTCGTAACCTCTTCATGTACAGTTGCGTCACCGCTAGCTCTTTAAATCCCAACGGCTGTAATTTTATTATTTCTACCCTTTCATAAATCCTAATTAAAACGATTACGCAACAAATATTTACGTTCAATGCGATGATGTCGCTTCAGCAATTCGACTTACAGTCTTTTGCTTTTAGCTCCTTATTGGAAAGTCCGTTCCGCGCTCTCTATCCCCTTTTTTTGGAGTCCTCATGCACCGCTTTTTAGTATTCGTCCTCGTCTTCGCTCCACACCTTCCCTTCCACACGCACGGTAGTAGTTGCGGAACTACTGGGCCGGGAGAGGAGTGTTCAGCCACTCTCTTGACTATAAGGAAAGAGAGAAGTGAAAGTCACTTGCTTGACTATAAAGTTAGAGAGGACAACCTCTTATTCCTGCTCCTCTTTCTTCGCTTCGGGGACGGAGGTTGTTATTACAAGCTTTGAGAGTCCCGAAGTTGAGCTGTTTGAGTGGACATGAGTAGTTCTTCACTTCAGAATTTTTCTTTGTTAGGAGTATTCATCTCATAATAAACTGAACCAGTCGCTTTCTTCTAGGAAGCCAGTTGCTAGTATACCATATGCGAATCCGTTAGAATAGAATGTAGTGTTCCTCCGTCAACTCCACTTGCTGCCGTAGTTCCCCAGTGGTGCGAGCGAGTGTCGATCGCTCCTTTGCCTGGGCAAAATCTGACGACTCCTGCCCAAAAATAGCCGATTACGAA
The DNA here is from genome assembly GCA_029844215.1 of Przewalskia tangutica. Lineage (NCBI taxonomy): Eukaryota > Viridiplantae > Streptophyta > Magnoliopsida > Solanales > Solanaceae > Przewalskia > Przewalskia tangutica. The sequence continues at coordinate 88,116,454 of CM056734.1, forward strand.
TTCAGATTAGCTACTGCCAAAGAGGCCAGGAACGAGGTTCCCTACTATTTAACCTTTAGTAATAGTAATAATTTCAGTGAATTAAGTATAACGTTTTTAATAGTCAAATGTCAATTAGCTTAAGAAAATGGTCTAGTTCAATAAATACCCCATTTAAACATAAAATATCTTGAGAATATGTTTGTTACTAAAGGGGTTAATGAACCACTTTTGTTTTTTTTATTTATTCAATTTTCGTGATTCAAAACAAAGAAATTACTACAATCAAGAAATTTGTAGTTTAAAATTAAGAAAACTGATGTTTTATTTCATTTACTGTTAGTTCATGCAATTTCTATACTCGCTGGTTTGCATGTGCAAACCAGCATCTGTATTGATAACTGAAGGAAAGGAAATAGCTACTGTGATCGAGAAGAATAGAGAAGAGAAGATGAAGAGAGAAAGGAGTTGTGGGAGCTTTTCTATTTTTTTATATCTAAAACAAATGCACAATGTGCTATTTATACATGTATATGAGATCAGCCTACTTAACAACTTAACAACCTCTAACAACCACTCTAACAAACTAACAATCTCTAACAGATTAGTTTAACCACCTAACAACGCCAACTACTTTGTAACTGCATAATTTGGAAACTTAATCTAGAACCTCAACACCCCCGCAAGCTAGGTGCTAAAAATAATTTTTTCACACCTATCTTGGACAAAGATAAAAGTGTTAGACCTTGTACCAAACTCTTGGTCATTATATTGGCAGGATGTTCAGTAGTGGCAATGCGCAAAGTGGATAACAACCCATTCTGAACCTTCTCTCAGATGAAATGACAGTCAATCTCTATATGCTTTGTACACTCATGAAAAACTGTATTAGCACCAATCTGGATGGTTGATTTACTGTCGCAATAAACTGGAACATGAAATTTCAGACAAACATTAAGCTCAACAAACTGACCAGAAATCCATACTACCTCTGTTATAGCTGATGTCAAACTTATGTACTCTGCTTCTGCAGAGCTCCTGGAGATTGTGTGTTGTTTCTTGGACTTCCAAAAATAAGAGAGGACCCAAAGAACAGCAAGTAATTTGTAATCGATCTTTTAGTGTTGGGACATGAAGCCCAGTCAACATCACATTAGGTAGACAAGACATTAGAATCTTCAGCAGACATGAATATGTCCAGACCTGGTGCTTGTTTTATATACCTGACTACTCTATCTGCTGCTAGCATAAGTGACTTCTTTGGGTGCTACATAAACTAGCTTAAACTCTGAATTGCAAAAGTTATGTCTGGTCAGGTATTGGTCAGATACAATAACCTCCCAATAAGCCTCTGATAACTAGAAGAGTCAGTCGAGAGAGGGTCTTCAACTACACTGCTAGGGCCTCTATCAATATGTCCAGCCTCTCGCAGGTGTTGATCATACTCAACAGTGGTCAACTTTACATGCAACTCCATTGGTTAACTAGCAGGCTTAGCACCTGTCAAGCTCATATCTGCAATCAGCTCCAATGAATACTTTCTTTGGTGCATCACTATCCCACTCTTGTTTCTAGCAAACTCAAAACCAAGAAATACCTCAGCTCCCCCCAAGTCCTTGATCTTAAAGTGTTGCTGCAAAATTTCTTTAGTTTCTCTAATCAATCATTTATCATTTCCAGTGATAAGCAGATCATCCACATATATCTACACTATCACCATCCTGTCTTTGTCCTTCTTTGTGAGAATAATTCAAGTGACTTTGTGTAAATCCAGAACATATTAATGCATTGGTCAACTTGATGTTCCATTGCCTTGAAGCTTGCTTCAATCCATATAATGACTTCAACAATCTACAAATTTTCCCTTCCTTATGTGTGAAACCTTGTGGCAAACTCATGTATACCTCTTCTTTAAGATCTCCTTACAGAAATGCATTAAAAACATCCATTTGATGTACAATCCATCCTTTAGCAGCAGCAATTGAAATAACCGACCTTACTGTCACCATCTTCACTACAGGAGAGAATGTATCTTGATAATCAACCCATTTCTTCTGATTGTATCCTTTTGCCACCAGCCTTGCTTTGAATCTTTCCACCTCACTTGTGGCCTTATATTTGATCTTGTATACCCACTCACATCTTATGGCTCTTTTATGGCCTGGCAAATCCACTACCTCTCAAGTCGTGTTGTCTTCCAAGGCTTGAATCTCTGCCTTCATGTCTTCCATCCATCTTTTGTCTTTTGTTGCTTCATTGTATGATTGTTGCTAGATTCTTTTGACATGTTAGCTATAACATTCTGATAGGATACTGATAATCTATAGTAACTAATGTATCTGATAATAGATATTTAGCACACCTTACTACTGCAGTGGGATGAATGAAATCCTTCATCCAGGTAGGAGGTTTTATGATCCTGTTTGATCTTCTGGTTTCCAGTGGTGCTGGTGCCTGAATATCAACTACATTCTCTGTAGTCTGACCATGTGATGAGAGTACATATGATATTCTCTACAGGTTGATCTCCTGATTCTGCATCACCATGAAAGATTTCTACTACCTCCTATACATCATTATTGTGCTCCCTTGATCCATATTAGCAACTCTTTCAGGAACAACATGATCATATGATCATGCCTATCAGAAACTAGAGAATAACCATATACAGGGGAATAATCAGCATATGAATTTGCAATGTGTGATTCAGCAGCATTGTCTTTATCCTGTTCAAAAGGAAAGATATCCTCATAAAATGTTACATCTCTACTCACAAACATAGTGTCATTGGTCAAGTTAAGCAACTTATACCCCTTTTGTCTGGTTGCATACCCAAGCAACACTGCCTTAATGGCTCTACTGTCAAATTTGTCCTTTTTAACCAGATTGGTGGCATAACACAAACACCCTATTACTCTCAGATGTGACAGGGAATGAACCTTCTTAAATAGTTTTTCATAAGGTGACACATTTTCTATGACAATAAAAGGTATTCTATTAAACTGGTACTTCTACATAGTCTCCCTAAAACCTTGCTGGTAAGCATCCTTGGAACTTGATGGCCCTAGCAATCTCTAAGATGTGTCTATGCCTCCTTTCCACTACCCCGTTTTGTTGTGGATTATATGGACATGATCTCTGATGTATAATTCCATGCTGACTGAACAGATCAGAACAGGAGTTATTAAAAAATTCTGCACCATTGTCTGTTCTAACACACTTAACATTCATATCAAATTGTGTTTTGATTTCTGCAAAAAAGTTCTTAAGAACAGTAGCTACATCAGACTTAACATGTCGCAAAAATACAGATGTCCATCTAGTGTAGTCATCCACAATTGTGAGAAAATACCTCATGCCATTATATGTAGGCATCTTATAAGGTCCCCACACATCCAAATGCAACAACTGAAAAACGGAAATTTTTCTACTATTACTAACAAGAAATATTTTCCTAGTTTGCCTTGCTAATGGACAAACATCACAGTGTCTTATTGTGAAGATGGATTTGTCTTCAAAACCATCTATCTTCCTGAGCATGCTTATTGAAACATGTCACATCCTCATATGCCATAGTCCTCCCTGTAGTTCTGCTTTTGTAGATGCAACTACTAAATGTACTTGTGCCTTTGTCTGCTTAGAACAGTTCCTTCTTGACTATACCATGTAAAAGCCATCTATCATCTTACCAATCTCCTTCACCTTCCCAGTGAAGAGATTCTATAGAACAAAGAAATCAGGGAAAAACTAGCACTACAGTTTAACTCCTTGGTCAACTTAGAAACTGAAAGAAGATTAAACTGAAAATTTGACACACACAACACATGTTCAACAAGATCACCTCTTCCTAGTCTACAACTACATGTATGTGTAGTAGTGGATGTATCACCAGTAGAAAGTTGTACCTGACATGCAGTGTCTTTAACATCATTTTGTTCAATCATATTTTTATTGTTTACCATATGATTAGTTGCTCCTGAATCAACTATCCAACTGCAGCTAGGTTCTTAGTAAAATCAGGATTAACTGTCATGTGTACTTGTGGTATTTGTATACTGGTATGAAATGCAACATTGGTGTAAGATACACCAGTGTCATGCTGTTGTTGGTTAAGCACTGTCAGGACCCTTTCATATTTGTCTGGAGAACATGATCTTAGCATAAGATTGAGTTGATCATGTTGCTTCTGGGATAACTGTCTCAATCCTCCCATGTCTCTGACTTGACTGTCCAACCTGATGCATCTGTAGACTGTCACCTTCTCCAGATTGACAACCTACTACAATCATATTGACTTTCTTCTTTCCTTTGAAATCAGAAGGATAACCAATGAGCTTATATCAGTTGTCTCTTACATATCCCTTATTTTTGCAATACATCAATTTGTAGCATGTTTCTCTAGTGTGCCCCTTCATTTGACAGTTATCACAAAATAAGTACTAAAAAATCGACTTCTTCTGCTTGTTCTGAGGGATACCAGATCTGCCAAACATAGCCATAGCCTCAGCAGGCTCTGCTCCTATGTATTTTCCAGTAATCAGTTTCTGACTTTCATCATATGCAATCAATGCATATGTTTGATTCACACTAGGAGTAGGTGACATTAGAATAATATGACTTCTAGCCTGATTATATCCATCATTTAGTCCCATCATCCCATAAATCTTTCATTTTTGAATAGTAACTAGATACTGGTGCGACTCTATGATGCATCATTTCTAGTTCCCTTTTTAATTGATACACCCTAGATAGGTTAATTTTATCAAATCTCTCTTTCAAGTCCTTTCACACTGCCGATGTAGTAGACCTATATAATATGCCACTAAGCAAATGATTGCTTATATTCCTCATGATCCACGAAATTATCACTCCATTGCATCGATCCCTTTGTTTCACCTGATTAATCCCATATGTATCTCGCTTGATTGTTCCATCAATGAAACCTATCTTATTTTTTGTCAACAGATTTAATCGCATAGCTCTGCTCCATAACGTGTAGTTTTCCATTCCTATCAATTGTATTTCAACTTGCACAACACCAAGTGTGTCCGAAGTACTCAGAAACAACGGGTGATTGTGATCGACTATCTTTAGATTTGAATTTGAAGAACTTTCATCACCAATTGGTGATGCAATTGGTATTGTATTTACCTTTCTTAAAATATATTACTATAATGCTGTAGAGAAAAGTATAGTAATCTGCTGATGCGCGATTTATGCACACATTAAACGCAAGTGCACGTGTCGTGACAAGTAATATAATCTAGAAGACCGAGTTATCATCCTCAGGGATTAGTGTTCATTATCAACCTCTATTATGTAGTATCTATTTGGTAACCGATAATTTGATGAATTGTTTATAGCTATGATTATAGATGCTAACAAAATTACTTTATTTTACTTCAGATATGATGAAAATAGGGCTTCCAAATCTCCTCAACTATCCGCTCGCTTTACTCGTTAATGCAAATAATTATGGTTCTTCTTATATTTTGAGATAGCAGGTTAATTAAGACGTTTTATACTCCTGTTAAGGTAATACAAACACTCAACCCCAATGTAGAACCCTTTATCTTTCGATGACAAGATTGACTACAAAAGAGGATTAAGAACAATAACCTATCAAACTACACAAGTATCGGGGTACTTTCGTCCACGATTTAAACCTATGTTTATTCAACTATAGCATATTCACAATCTCCCCTTTCGGATATCGATTAGAAATCATATACGTTATGATAATTAGTGATCAATTAATTACCAAGCAATCAAAACAAATATTGAATAAATCTCAACAATAATAAGAAGAAACCAAAACATGCATTAATTCATAAGAACGAGGTTCAAGAGATTCGACATGGAAAACCCTAAATTAAGTTAGTTCCTAGCCATAGACATGCCAAGAACTAAACTAATATCCAACATAAACTAAAAAGAAATAAAATAAAGAACAAGAAATTACACAAAAGTAAGTCTCCAATCTTGATCTCCAAGTTGTGATGAATTGTCAAGTGTGTGATCTCCAAAATCTGACCTAAAAAGTCCTTTTTATAACCTCCAAAACGTCCAAACCTTTTCCTTCTTGGCCTTGGCCCATTCCAATTCGGATTTGGCAATTTTCCCGCCTTGGCGCCGCGGCCCAATCGCGCCATGGTGCTAAACTTCGCGGCTCTGCTCTTGGGCACCGTGGCGCTCATTGCTGGTTGGTGGCGGGCCATGGCCGCTGCTTTCTCACCTGGTTTGCCAACTTTTTAGCTTTTTGAGCTCTGGAACCTCTGTTTCTGTCCTCTTTTCGCTCCTTCTCGCCAATGTGCCACTTTAAACCATTGTGACTCAAAAGAAAAAAAATATATCCTAACACGACACATATTTGTATAAAAATGGACAAAAGACTAACTAAAAATGACTCAAAAGGTGTATATAAAATACACCGATCAAACACCCCCAAACTTAACCTTTGCTCGCCCTCGAGTAAAGATAAAAAAAAAATAGAAATAAAGATACGAAAGAAAAGAAAAGAAAATGACTCAAAGGCACTGATCAATTTATTGCACAATTGTCACTTTATAAAGCATGAAGGTTAGTAGGATAATATGCAGGAACATATAACATGAATTTTTAGCATTCTAAACACTTCAAGTCAGATATTTCGCAAATTCAATTTAATCATGCTCAATGGAAGTAAGAATACCTAACTATGCATGTTAATTTCAAAATCCTATTACCTGTTCATTTGATATTCTCCACTAATCATGGATACACATATTAGAGATCTTCAGGGCTTTTCAGGGTTGTAATGTAGGCTTAAGCAGGGGTAGGTAAAAATAGACATTTAGGCTCAATTTACGTACCATAAGCTCTTTTGCTTTAAATTCTTCCCTTTTCTTTTGATTCTCTTTTTCACTTCATACCTATCTTTCCCCTCTTTTGTTTTGAGAGAATGAGGTGTATGATGAATAGCAGGCACCCCCAAACTTAGGCTTTTTGCCTATTGATTATTTTATTTTTTCATTGGGGTGCATCAAAATTGTTCACTCTCTTTTTGTCTCTTTTTCAACACTTTATATTCCAAACATATAAATTTTTCCACTTATGACACAAATATGGAATTATAGGGTGTCAAAGAAAAGATCTTATTTTTAGGCTCAATGGAGCTGACTAGGGGTACAATTGTAATGTCAGTTGTTGACACCCAATTTTGACCCTCCCGTCCAGTCTTTAACTATAAAATTACACTAATTTTTTCAAAATAATTTCTTACAATAATAAAATTCAACAATAAAACATTGATACAGACACAATAAGCTAGCTAATAATGGCACCGCATTTTACTTAGAGTATTAAGCACTTGAAGTCTCGCGCCCGCATTTTTATTTTAAGCCCTTTCATAAATGATAATTAATAATAAATACGTAAATAAATAATTCAACAATGACGTCGTATTAAATAGCATATTCGCATTCTATTAATACGCAAGACAATTTCATAATTATGATTTGTAATTTAAATAAATTTTAATCTAATACATGCGTTTTAATAGCGTCACATTTATAAAAGCATTAGACAATCCTTAAATTTCATATCTGCATTTAGCACTTAAATAATTTAATAATAATCTAAACTCCATTCAATTTTAATTTAACATCGCAAAATATCCATAATAAATAAGATTTTAATAATGGCATCGCATTATAAAATGTTAAGCACTAATTAAATAGCACGCCCTTCTTTTTATAATAATAAAACACCTAGGGTTGTATTTAAATAATTTACCACTAATTAAATACCTAATACCTAAAACTAACTCCTAAAGCTAATACCTAATCAACCCACCCTTTAAATTACCCAGCCCAAACTCGCGGCCCACTATTCTCCCCTGACCCGCGGCCCGAAACCCTCCCCTTATTTCTCGACCCACACACCCTCAGCCCATAACCTTTCCCCATCTCCCTCCCCCTAAAAAACCTAACGAACTAACCCTAGCCGTCTCCTCTCCTTCTCCAACGATTTCTTACTATAATCAACACCTAAATCTTTTACCTGAATAAAATCTCTACCAATCGAAGTATAGCTTACCATAAGAATAGCTTACCTTAAGAGTTTCAAAATCAGTAACAAATTGTCCCAAATCTCCCTAAAATCGAACAAAAATCAAAACTTACCAAAAACGAATGTGCAAATCGCGCCAAATCATAAGCTACCAAATTCAGAACACGAATTAGGGCTATAAATACAGAAGCTACACGCATGCAAGGGGAGGAAAAAAAAGGAGAGCAGTCAAATAGCAATAATCAATTTTCACAGATTCAAAACATGGAGGAGAGGAATCGGTGAAGATATCACGAGAAAAACAGAGTAAAAAAAAAGCCTTCATCGATAAAAAATCAGTGAGAAATCGATCCAAAATCTGCCCGAATCTGCATATTCGAATGGAGTAAAAACACCAAGAATAAGCATCGAGAATCAAAATTTCAGAAAATAATTGAAGAACAAGATCAGTCGCACATGGGTAAGCATTCTCAAAACAAGATCTTCGCCCCTTTTAAATCGCATTGCAATTAATCCTCTCAGTGGATCGACATTTGATACGCTGCCTCGGTTCGCTGCCCGGAGAATGTAAATTTATCACCCTTTCACTCTTAGACTTCATTTGATATCAATGGGTAAAATATGTATTCTTGCGCGACTGCTTAAGCTTGCGTTAACTTGATGTCGATGACTGATTGTGCTTGCTGAATTATTGTTAAGCCTGTTTGTCGCAACTGCGGTTATAATCTGCGTCACTAGAATTTGTTGTATGACTAAAGAAAGTAATTATCGTTTGAGTATATTGGGTCGACTGAGCTGTGTCATTGATTCTCGCTGAATCTACGATCATTGTAGGTATTATAATAGTCGTTTGTAAGTGTTCGTCCTGTTAAAATATTTGAACATGTATAGATTCTGGAAGCCAGTGAACTGGTTCAAGTAGCTCGTGGATTTGTTTAGCGAGTTAAAATTGGCTAGGGATCTTCTATGCGTAATCCGGTTAATTTTAAATCTGTATGATGGATTTAGGGGTCTAAATATAGTTTGTTGTTTGAATCAGGAGAAGTATTGTGCTCCTTAGGATGGCTATGAAGTAGTATACAGACCTTTGCCTTCTAGTTTGGATTCTAAATACGATTAACTCTCTTATCCGTTCATATATATCCAAAGTTGTATCCTGGAACTATCCTTCGTGACGATCAGTAATGTCAGTTGCAGTAAGTAAATGAAACTGAATACACCAGGCCAATTAAAGTAATAAAAGATTTGTTATACACTCAAACTTCCTGAATGAAACCTCGGGGGTCTTAAATACGTCGCATAAATTTTGAATGGATCTTTATGTGTATATCACGAATACTTTATGGAATGCATCATGTCTGTTAAGTGTCGGAACTAGTCAGGAATAAACATACTTGCACTGTTCTACCATATCTGTTGGTGTTTAGACAAATTAGGATATTGGAGCATCTAAAAGACTATTCCTTGAGGTGCTCCTTGTCAATTCTCTTCTCTGTTAATATCACCGTGATACATTTGTGCCAAATTCATCTCTTAATAATATGTTATTAATGTGATATGAAATGTATACCTCTTAGTTGATTAAAGGAATATTGTTCGAGATGTTAGGCAATTTGACCATTTTCAGTGATATGAGCCGAATTTTGTGCATCAGTTGTAGTATCTAGCAGGCTAGCTATATGGGTACATGCCGTTATGAGTTCGTATACCCCTGTATACCTTCAGGTGTATCGGTTTTGCCCTTAATTTTATGAGCATGCTAGCCTTCATATGAATAGGATAAATATACAGGGATTACATGTCTAGTATGTATATTAGATATCCTTGTATACTCGGGTATGTGAAAATTGGTGTGATGGTTGCTTGGGCCTGCTGGATTTCCTTGTCTTTTCAAAGCTCACTGCCAAGGTCAAATGTTCTCATCTCAGCCTAAATAAATGATCACTTATCTAGAATCCATGGGCCAACTGAATCTTTAGTCTGTCTACTGTTTACATTCACAGTCCACTGTCTGGGCTGATTATTTCGCATGACACGGTCCACCATTTAGATTGATAGAATTAAATAAATTATGGGTGTAGGTGTATGTAGCATTCTATTACCCATATGAATATTTATTTGCTTGCATTGTTTGATAAAATTTGAATATATACTAATCCTTATCTTTTCTTATTTTTTTACATGAAATGCATCAGATCAACGAAGAGTCTCAATACGAGACTCATCATCGTGGGCTACTCCAAATGAAGACCCGCATTTACGTGCATCTCTCCATTCTGTATCAGAAATTCCAAACCACAGGCGGAACGATACACCATCGTGCCTTCGAATCCTCTTTAATTTTTCTACCCCGCCCCATTTATTTGTGTAATTAATTATCTAACTTTACACTAACATTAGTATACTTAGTTAAACTTTGAGCCCCATTAGAAACTAGTTTGACGTTAGAAATTTGCTTAAGGCAATCGCTTTAGACTTGCCTCACGTTATTTAGTAGTTATTGCTAAACCATTTTGTTACACCCCGTAGTTCCAGGGTATGTATGTGAGGACGTACGTACGAGAATATGATATTAAGATTGAAAAGGAAGAAATATTTGATTTTCCGACGGAAAATTTTCCGGATTTTGTGAAGAAAAAAGGTTCGTTAATGGGAATTGGATTCCCAGATTTGGTATTCGGACTTCTGGAAATATATTAGAATTATGGATTTTATTTTCCGGAAATGGTCACGTGGGGCCCACGGGAGAAATTTACGGTTTTGTGGGCCCACTTTGTTTTCGAGATTTTGGTTATTATGGATATTTTCGGAAGATGAAATATTTTGGATGAGTAGGCGGGCGACATGTGTCACCCCCATGTGGCCAAGATGGCCGAAATTGTGGTGCCATGTGGCTCATGGCCGAAATGGCTTGCCAAGTGTCTAGCCATTTGTCCCAAGCTTTGTGTAGACATGTGGATGGTGGGACCCACACACACTTGTCCCCCAATCTCACCACACACTTGCTAAGATCCTAGCCCTTGATTTCCCTATAAATACCCCCTTAAGTTGCAAGACTTCTTCATCACTCACTTAGAGATTCCAAGTCACAAAATACTCCATCCCCTCTCCTTGTTGTGCTCTCGACCTTGGCCATGTTTCTTGAGAAAAAGTTGTCCAAAAATCCTTAAACTTTTAAGTGTTCTTCCTTAAGGTGTTAGGAAGATTGTGAATCAAGAGTTAGAAAAGATTTCACACCCCTAGCCTAGAAAGCTTGCCTTGGCCGAAAGTTGACATTTTTGAGCCTAAGGTGTTCTTAACTTTTTGGAGTTGGATCTTGAAGAGAAGTTGGTTAGGAGCTTCTAAGGGTCGCTTGTAGCGGTTTGGAACGTAAATAATTGGAGCTAAGATTCCTAAGGATCGACTTTTAAGCATTGGATAATTTTGGGCTTATCGAGGTAATGATCCTTGTCCTTCTATTATAATTGGAGATTACATGTTGTAGTAGGTTATAATTGAGTAATTTATATATGGAAGGAGGATTGATAAGGTAAGGACTGTATTTTATATTGTGGGGCAGAATTTTACACGTCTGGTTAAGCGTGTAATCCCCTTTGAGTTGTTGTATTACTGCGCCTTAAATGTGGCATGTTGGCTATTGGTATCGGGCCTTGAAAGAGGTGGTGGTAAGTAGTTGCAGGGGAGGTGCTGCCAAATTTTCCGTAGAATAAGGAACCTTGTACTTAGAAATATTCTATGAAGAGATCTAGACGTTAATAGACGTTTTATGGCCATTATAGGTTGAAGTCCTACGAGTAGCGTATTCTACTTGAAGGGTGGAAAAGACTAGCGGGGTTATATTACTTTGGAGCATTTTTCTATTTGTCGATAATCGTCGCGAGGTATGTGAACCTCTTCCTATCCTTTCTAGCATGATCGTTGTGAACTATGTAGTACGTTAGACGTACGTGTGCTAAACGAATTGGGTTGGTTTAAAACATAAAGGGTTATAATGGCTTTATGGGAAGTTAGTTATAACGACTTTATGTAGGTAAAATAATGGTTTGTTGATTTTAGAAGATAAGAGACTTGACTTATAATTGACTTGATATGTTAAGGACTTGAATTGTGTAAAAGTTGTGAAACCTCATTCGTGAGAAATGGATACTTGGTCTTTAAAAAGAATAAGTTATCTGGATTTCGGAAATGAGCAGAAGTATCGAACAAGCCATTGCAGCGTTAATAAAAGAAAATGTATCGACAATCAATTAACTTAAAATGAGTAGAATCCTCCATCTGCATAGAAGCTAAGATAAGACAAAATTGTATTACATTTTCTAGATCATGACTGCTTTAATAAGATCATTATAAACAAGTATTGATTTTCTTAAATTTCAAAGTAAGGAACTGGATTTCTAAAAAGGAATAGAGACTTGAGAATTTGAAGTGTTTTTGTTTAAAAGGAAGACATGGTTTTGTCTTGGTTTATTAAAAAAGAAGGTATGGAAATTGTTTTGGTTTACTTAAAATGTTAGTTACTCTATTTTGATACTACGGGTATCGTGTGACCTTTGTAAAAGAAATGGATCTTTTTGAAAGAATTTAAGTACGTAGTACCTTGGGGTTAAAACCCGGATTTGTTGTCATAAAACGAAAGTCTAAGAGTACGCTAAAACTTGTCTATGCTAGTTGTGATAGCCTTTGGTGGTATTACTATGTTACCGCGTCTCTCAGTTGGAGGGCCGGCTGACTTGTTGTGAGTTTACTTGGACGTACCGGCAGTGACGGAGGATTCCACGGGTATCTTCCATTGTGATTGATCTTGGCCATGCTTATACGATGAGGGATGCCGGGGCATGCGACCAGGATGCGGGTTAGATGCCCGGACGTTTTATTACCCCATGGCCATGCTTATACGATGAGGGATGCCGGGGCATGCGACCATGTTATATTTTACTCCATGGGCTAGCTCCCCATGAAGACATGTACCTACGATGAGGGATTCCGGGGGCATGTTATATTATTACTCCATGGGCTAGCTCCCCATGAAGACCTGTACCTACGATGAGGGATTTCGGGGGCACGTTATGTACGATCATTACTCTATGGACTAGTTCCCCATGAAGACATGTACCCACGAGGAGGGATGCCGGGGGCATGTTATATATATATGTGTGTTGTATATGTGTACGCCGACAGTGAGCTAAGATGCCACGGGCGCGTCACATGAGTATGATTCATGTCATGCATCACGAGGAAGGAGTTCCACGGGCATGAGTGATGACTTTGAGGGCGTGAGTCCCTGACTTGACATGACTGTTTATATATGGTGTACTTTAGTTTGGTTATCATACATGTCTCCTGTTTTATATAGACTGTTATGATTTCATTACTGATTTTTCGCCACATACTTGGTACTGTTAGATCGACCTCCTTCGGCTGCGTTCATGCCGCAGTAGAGGTACACCGTTGTTGATCCTCGCCATAGGATCACGGTTCTGCGTATTAGGAAGCTCCATTTCTCTGAGGCTTATCTTTTGGTATAGTCCCTGTCATTGTAGGTACTTGTACATTCGGGGTATCATGGCCCTCCCCGTCATAGTTGTTATAAAAACTCTTAGAGTCCAGAAATCTTGTTGTGGGTAGGGTTTGTAAAGGATGTAATCGTCGGTTTTGATATATATACGAAAGGTGACCGCTTTGGTTAGCTGTTTCTTATTTCATATTGTTCATGTCTTGAGTTTTTATTTCACGATTTTCTCTCGATGTGTTATCACTAGGTGCCGGTAAGCGAATCAGCGGGCCGAGGTCGGGTCATGACAAAAGTGGTATCAGAGCAGTTAATCCTCGGAAAGTATCTACAGACTGTATCTAGTAGAGTCTTGATTATCGGCGTGTTGTGCACCACACCTATAATCAGGAGGCTACAGAATATTTAGGATTGGTTTCCATTATTCTCACTCTGAGATCGTTCCTTAGAGATGTGTTATAAGTTGGACTCCCTCTGACGTATTCTTATGTACCAGTTATGCCTCTACGCAAGACAACCAGAGCCCAGAAGGGCAAGGCAGCAGAGGGAGATGCGAGTAGAGCAAAAAGAGTTACGGGGGCACAGGCCCAGTCTTTACCTGAGGTGGTGCTACAGACGGCGAATTCTACGACGCCGCCAGCCCCAGCATAGTTTAGAGCAGCAACAGTAGCTACTGAGACCACGATACCTAAGTCTCAAGTTCCACGGCCAGGAGCCGAGGATATGAGTTACAAGGAGATGTCCCAGTTACTAGCTAGACTTGTGGCTAGGAATGAAGACAGACGAGAGTCGGAGGTTCCGGTAGTACCAGTGGTTCACCCTAGATCCGATAGTTTGAGGCTTCGGGACTTCTTGAGTTGTAGTCCACCAGAGTTCTATGGATCGAGAACTGAGGAAGATCCTCAGGAGTTTATTCGACAGTTGCAGCGGATCATGAAAGTGATCAAGGCCTCAGAGACAGAGTCGGTGGTATTGGGTTCACATCGGCTGCGTGATACTGCGGTCGACTGGTTTGATTCATGGAACTGCCTGGGAGTGCGCGCTCACCTGGTTGGGATGGGTTCTCAGAGGCATTTCTTACACACTTCTTTCCCTCGCAGATGAGGAGAGCTCGGGCAGATAGATTTATGATGTTGAGGCAGAACGGGCGGACGGTTCGGGAGTACAGTGTAGAGTTTGACTCGTTGGCTCATTATGTCCCCGCTTTAGTGGCAGACATGGAGGATAGAGTGCACCGATATGTCACAGGACTTGACGATTATCTAGCAGAGGGTTGTACAGGAGTAGCTCTTCAGCCGGGCATGGACATTGCCCGCATCCAGGCTTATGCGCAGCAGACTGAGGAACGTAGAGGTCGACGGAATGACCAAGATCAGCAGAAGAGGGCCAGGACAGCAGAGTCCTTTGGTAATTTTCGAGGCAGACAACCTCAACAGCAGACTAGGTCAATATTTCAGCCGACACAGAGTGCTCCTTCCCAGTCTTCTGGCAGGAGGTTTGATCGCCGGGGATATTCGGGAGCAGTCGTGGCTCGTGGTCGCAGTTCACGATGCTCGAGGGTAGTAGCCAGGGGAAGCCACTCTTGCCTCGTTGTGGTCGCTGTGATAGATTCCATGTTGGGGAGTGTCGTACTACTTCGACAACTTGTTATGCTTGCGACCAACAGGGCCATTTGGCGAGAGACTGTCCGACCAGAGGTGGCACTGGTGGGATAGCACAGACTACGGGATCAGTTGCGGGTTCTTCGCCTTCAATAGCTAGGCAGGATGTTCATACCGCAGCCAGAGAGGTCGCGGTGGAAGTTCCCAGTTTTAGCGGTCCTTTGAACCGCCTATTTGATTTTCAGGTATATCCTTAACCCTCTAGAGACTAGTATGCATTGATGATATGATGATGTGTTAAGTGTTATGTTCGGATAGCATTGTGTTAAAAATGTGATTTAGAAGCCTGGTTAGTGAAAAGGGTAAGTCTGGGGACGAGACAATTGTGAACCTTAGAATTTAAAACAGTTGAGACCTTAGATGTAAGACCGTCATGAGTAAAAGATTTTACGGTTGGTCCTTGTCGAAGTACTTGGTATGCGTGAACTGTATTTGTGTGATAATTCCATGGGTAGTATGAGATGGAAGTGGTAGCTTTCATGACGTGAAATAACAAGATTTTTTTTCCGGAGGAGGAACAAGAATTTGGTGCGAAAATGGGTCGGGTTGAGGACCAATTGCGGGTCAACCCGAAGCCCGTAATGAAGTGAGGTAAATTTTTGGTGGTCCCTCTATGTGATAGGGTCACGAGGGTGTAAGGCCCAAGTTTAGGTAACCATTGTACGAGTTCGTGGACGCGTTCGACTAGAAGCGGGTCATGAAGGCCGGGAGTGGCCTTAAGTGAAATTGAAGCTAGTGAGATGACCAAGTTGGAGGTAGTAACCCCAAGATTTCGAAAGCTGAAGCGATGACTGAAATGTGGTACGTGTACTAGAAAGAGTTCGGGTGTACGAGAAGGTTACGACGAGTAAGACAAGAAGCGAATATGTGTTAAGTGAATGGAAGTGATCATTTTTGTGAAGTGAAGGTGCGAAGAGAGTATCCTTTGGACCAGGAGTGAGAGTTATAGTGTTGTTTTACACTTTAGAGGTGATTCCTCGTTGGCTTGGATTTGAGTTTTTGCGCGTATGTTATACTATGGCCATTGGTGGCATGATTGGTTTTGTAAGTGTAGTAGTGAAGACTATACCGGCGCATGTGTGTTTGGAGACTTAGAAGGAACATTCGGGACGAATGTTTCTAAGGGGGGAAGAATGTTACACCCCGTGGTTCCAGGGTATGTATGTGAGGACGTACGTACGAGAATACGACATTAAGATTGGAAAGGAAGAAATATTTGATTTTCCGACAGAAACTTTTCCGAATTTTGTGAAGGAAAAAGGTTCGTTAATGGGAATTGGATTCCCAAATTTGGTATTCGGACTTCTGGGAATATATTAGAATTATGGATTTTATTTTCCAGAAATGGTCACGTGGGGCTCACGGGAGAAATTTACGGTTTTGTGGGGCCCACTTTGTTTTCGAGATTTTGGTTATTATGGATACTTTCGGAAGATGAAATATTTTGGACGAGTAGGGGGGCGACATGTGTCACCCCCATGTGGCCAAGATGGCCGAAATTGTGGTGCCATGTGGCTCATGGCCGAAATGGCTTGCCAAGTGTCTAGCCATTTGTCCCAAGCTTTGTGTAGACATGTGGATGGTGGGACCCACACACACTTGTCCCCCAATCTCACCACACACTTGCTAAGATCCTAGCCCTTTATTTCCCTATAAATACCCCCTTAAGTTGCAAGACTTCTTCATCACTCACTTAGAGATTCCAAGTCACAAAATACTCCCTCCCCTCTCCTTGTTGTGCTCTCGGCCTTGGCCATGTTTCTTGAGAAAAAGTTGTCCAAAAACCCTTAAACTTTTAAGTGTTCTTCCTTAAGGTGTTAGGAAGATTGTGTACCAAGAGTTAGAAAAGATTTCACACCCCTAGCCTAGAAAGCTTGCCTTGGCCGAAAGTTGACATTTTTGAGCCTAAGGTGTTCTTCACTTTTTGGAGTTGGATCTTGAAGAGACGTTGGTTAGGAGATTCTAAGGGTCGCTTGTAGCAGTTTGGAACGTAAATAATTGGAGCTAAGATTCCTAAGGATCGACTTTTAAGCATTGGATAATTTTGGGCTTATCGAGGTAATGATCCTTGTCCTTCTATTGTAATTGGAGATTACATGTTGTAGCAGGTTATAATAGAGTAATTTATATATGGAAGGAAGATTGATAAGGTAAGGACTGTATTTTATATTGTGGGGCAGAATTTTACACGTCCGGTTAAGCGTGTAATCCCCTTTGACTTGTTGTATTACTGCGCCTTAAATGTGGCATGTTGGCTATTGGTATTGGGCCTTGAAAGAGTTAGTGGTAAGTAGTTGCAGGGGAGGTGCTGCCGAATTTTCCGTAGAATAAGGAACCTTGTACTTAGAAATACTCTACGAAGAGATCTAGACGTTAATAGACGTTTTATGGCCATTATAGGTTGAAGTCCTACGAGTAGCGTATTCTACTTGAAGGGTGGAAAAGGCTAGCAGGGTTATAGTACTTTGGAGCATTTTGCTATTTGTCGATAATCGTCGCGAGGTATGTGAACCTCTTCCTATCCTTTCAAGCATGATCGTCGTGTGCTAAACGAATTGGGTTGGTTTAAAACATAAAGGGTTATAATGGCTTTATGGGAAGTTAGTTATAACGACTTTATGTAGGTAAAATAATGGTTTGTTGATTTTAAAAGATAAGAGACTTGACTTATAATTGACTTGATATGTTAAGGACTTGAATTGTGTAAAAGTTGTGAAACCTCATTCGTGAGAAATGGATACTTGGTCTTTAAAAAGAATAAGTTATCTGGATTTCGAAAATGAGCAGAAGTATCGAACAAGCCATTGCAGCGTTAATAAAAGAAAATGTATCGACAATCAATTAACTTAAAATGAGTAGAATCCTCCATCTGCATAGAAGCTAAGATAAGACAAAATTGTATTACATTTTCTAGATCATGGCTGCTTTAATAAGATCATTATAAACAAGTATTGATTTTCTTAAATTTCAAAGTAAGGAACTGGATTTCTAAAAAGGAATAGAGACTTGAGAATTTGAAGTGTTTTTGTTTAAAAGGAAGGCATGGTTTTGTCTTGGTTTATTAAAAAAGAAGGTATGGAAATTGTTTTGGTTTACTTAAAATGTTAGTTACTCTATTTTGATACTACGGGTATCGTGTGACCTTTGTAAAAGAAATGGATCTTTTTGAAAGAATTTAAGTACGTAGTACCTTGGGGTTAAAACCCGGATTTGTTGTCATAAAACGAAAGTCTAAGAGTACGTTAAAACTTGTCTATGCTAGTTGTGATAGCCTTTGGTGGTATTACTATGTTACCGCGTCTCTCAGTTGGAGGGCCGGCTGACTTGTTGTGAGTTTACTTGGACGTACCGGCAGTGACGGAGGATTCCACGGGTATCTTCCATTGTGATTGATCTTGGCCATGCTTATACGATGAGGGATGCCGGGGCATGCGACCAGGATGCAGGTTAGATGCCCGGACGTTTTATTACCCCATGTCCATGCTTATACGATGAGGGATGCCGGGGCATGCGACCATGTTATATTTTACTCCATGGGCTAGCTCCCCATGAAGACATGTACCTACGATGAGGGATTCCGGGGGCATGTTATATTATTACTCCATGGGCTAGCTCCCCATGAAGACATGTACCTATGATGATGGATTCCGGGGGCACGTTATGTACGATCATTACTCCATGGACTAGTTTCCCATGAAGACATGTACCCACGAGGAGGGATGTCGGGGGCATGCTATATATATATATATGTGTTGTATATGTGTACGCCGACAGTGACGTAAGATGCCACGGGCGCGTCACATGAGTATGATTCATGTCATAGACTGCCGGCAGTGAGGAAGGAGTTCCACGGGCATGAGTGATGACTTTGAGGGCGTGAGTCCCTGACTTGACTGTTTATATATGGTGTACTGTAGTTTGGTTATCATACATGTCTCCTGTTTTATATAGACTGTTATGATTTCATTACAGTATTTTCAGTTTCACATACTTGGTACCTGTTGTACTGACCTCCTTCGGGGGGCTGCGTTCATGCCGCAGGTAGAGGTACACCGGTTGTTGATCCTCGCTCATAGGATCACGGTTCTGCGTATTGGGAAGCTCCGTTTCTCCGGAGGCTTATCTTTTGGTATAGTCCCCTGTCATTGTAGGTACTTGTACATTCAGGGGTATGGCGGAGCCCTGTCCCGTCATAGTTGTTATAAAAACTCTTAGAGGTCTGTAGTACTGTTGTGGGCAGGGTTTGTAAAGGATGTAACTGTTCGGTTTTGATATATATACAGAAAGGTGACCGTTTTGGTTAGCCTGTTTCTTATTTCATATTGTTCATGTCTTGAGTTTTTATTTCCGCTGATTTTCTCTGATGTGTTATCACTAGGGTGCCCGGGATAAGGCACCAGTCGCGGGCCCGAGGTCGGGTCGTGACACATTTAATTCACATAATTATTCATATAGCTAGGATATTACTCGCAACGATATTCCTAACCCAGTTTCCTAAACTCTTATGAAATAAACCATTTTGTGTTTTCATTATCATGCTAAGTTTAGTTACAAATACATATTTTGCCATAACTAATTTTGCATTATTATTATTATTTTTTTAAAAAAAAGAGAAGACATAGAAACATATATACATCTTAAGTTATGCATATTTTTCTTCTATTCGAAACCAACTTTATATTTTAAACAACTCTTATTTCTTTTACTAACAATCACCCTAAGCATTTGGCATATTATGCTATACTAATTAAGATTTATTTTAGTAAATAAATGCATTTAGCCGATAAGTCATCTTTGCATATTTATCTAGAACTAGCTTACATGTATTTTTATGAAAAATAGTCTTATAAATCTTTATCGAAATGCATCCTTTTTATAAAACCCTTATAATATTTTTACTTTAAACATGCATTTTTCATAGTATGATAATTAACCCTAGATTTGAACGGACAACCGCAAGTTAGCGGATCATTTAGGGTGCCTGACCCCTTCCCTAAAGGATAATAAAGAACCCTTACCCAGAATCTCATTAAGTTTAGCAGATCATTTAAATGGAGTTAGTGTTGACTTTAACTTAGTTGACATTTAGGTGTCCTAATTCACCCAAACTAATTAGGTGGCGACTCCGCGAACCCTTTTTGAATTTAGCTTCCCTTTAGCACTTTTTGCATTTTTAGCATTTCTAGCACCCTTTTAACATTTTAGCATTTTATTATATTATTTTCTAACATTTTATTAAGCAGGGTTCGCTAGAATAATGTCGCGGTCGAAAAAGGGCATGACAAAAATGACGACTCCACTGGGGAATTAGGTTCTTGGCCGTAACAGACTTAGGGTTATTATTTGGCATTACTTTCGCACTTAATTTTCTTGTGTATTGTAAATTGCTTTATTTGTCACTGTTGTAATTGCTATTTGTTACTGCTTTCCTTAAACTGACATTTCGCTCATATTTCTTTCACTCTGGAAAATTTACACAATCACACACTACATGCGAGATGCGCTTGGTGCATCAGCAAAATTCTTTCTTCAAAACCCAAAGTTAGGAGAGTTGGTAATATACGTGGAGTGTCCGGTCTAACCGTTGGCCGCGTAGCCTTCTCACTCGAGTTGTCCGCTCGGGAACCTTGCGTCTAGTGAGCCAAATCTTAGAAACTTAGGATAGAGCTATACCACCCCTTATTTTAAGGCATGCATGCATTTACCCTAGGTGGGTCAATCCTTGGCATTGACACCACAGTTAGGAAGCCCACCCAATTGTCGAAGGGTTTTTTTTTCACGACCCAAGGACCAACAACATGTTATATGTTACGTGATATTGATGGATGAATCCGAGCCTAACGTGACATGCTAGCATTGGGAAATTTTGTATTTGTTTTTGGTTTTATGTATAGGATGAGCAGTATTCCAACAATCCCTGAAATCAGAATGGTGAGTGGTGTTCCGACAAATCTAAAGATTTGGTGGGAGAATTTCGACGACAGCAGCAAAATGACCATCAGAAGCAAATTAGGTTGTCTCATGGCTTTGTTTGACATCGCTCCAGATCAACATATAGTTAGGGCCTTGATTCAGTTCTGGGATCCGGATAGGGCAATGTTCAGATTTCAAGACTTCGAACTCACCCCCACTTTGGAAGAAATCAACTACTTCACAAGCTTAGTTTACCAAGACAGAGGACAAATCATCCCTTATAGTCAATCTGGAAAGAGATTCTTGCATTACATGGGCCTAAAGAACACAAAGGAACTCTGTTGTTTTGAAAATAATTGGGTTTCCCTAGATTATCTGTACGAGAGATATGGCCGCCAAGATAGCTATCAGTCGTTTAGAAAAGAGTTCTCTTGCAGTCTGGGACAGTGGAAAACTAGATGACATACCGCATTCGTTGTTGCTCTGTTAGGCATTCTAGTGTTTCCACTCGAGCATGGACGGATCAACACTTGCATATGTTCTGTGACCCGAATGGTTTTTGAAGGCATTAATGGCACGCAACTTACTTTGGTCCCCATGATCCTAGCTGAGATATTTCGAGCTCTGGGAAAATGCAAGCGAAGGGAAACCAATTTCTTCGAGGGATGCAATCTCATCTTACAGATGTGGGCCATGGAACACTTTTATCAACGATCGAATATGACAGACATTTGTTTTAGCAATGATTATAGGATTGTAAGTTTTTACGACAGGATGAAGCGATTTCTGTCGCCGGTCAGTACTAAGGATTGGTATGAATTTCTGACATCCCGCACTAGCAACCAAGTGCAATGGAGGTACCCACTGCTATACCGTATCAACAAGGCTTATGTAAGGAGCAAAAACCGTTATTACATCGAGCTCATCGGATTAAGGGGACTTCAGCCATATGCTCCGCTGCGTGTACTCCGCCAGTTTGGTCAAGAACAGGTAATCCCTCTCCAATCGGACATGAAGGATTCAGAGGTCGCATTTGGGGCAAATTGCACTTTTCTCAGAAAGAAGCAAATCCTTGATGAATGGAACAACATTGAGAAAATAGATGTCAAATATGAGCAAGCAAGAGGTACACCTGAATACTATGCATGGTTCAAGGAAGATTGTGGCAGTCCGAGTCCCAAAGGGAAACAGGGTTTCGAGGATATCAACATGACCAATTGGGTGAAAGTGTGCAGATTAGAGAACATCGCCATCTCCCCTGATATGTGGGACCAACTACAAAATATCATGCAATATTTGGAAAATGCAGGAGCACGGCCTAGCAACACCATTACACCACCACCACATTCTCCGTCAGCATAATGTAGCATTAGGAATAATCTTTAGTTTTGACATTTCTTTATTGCAATTTAATTTTAGTTTTATTCCCAATAAAAGCATTTCGATCCGATGGCTCGGACCATTCCATCATTATCTCATATTTGACGCTTCAGCCTACCTCTGGCATAAGGAGGTCCCCCTGCATGTTAGGAAATGTTTTAATGTGCAATATATCTGCTACATACCTGCAAATTATGTGTTTTATGCTAACTCAGTTTGCTGCATTGTAGAAGGATTTATTATTTCCCCCAAAGGATCAGTTCGTATTTGATTCAGCAATGTCAGAGCATCCACATTTTACCAGGTCCAAGACACGAAATGATGACATGACTGGCTCGGGGGCGTCTGAGCCAAATGGTTTGGGAATTATTCCTGTCAGTGAAACAGAATCGTCAGAAGGGAGAAATGTCACTAGTCAAGAAGAATGCATCGCACAACTACTACAACAAATTGCCGACATGCAGGTTGAGATGAAAAAACTACGGAATCTGACGAACTTATCCATTAGTTTGAATACCCCTATACCAGAGCAAAGGAGCACTACCTCACAAACTATACAGGATCGACCTCCACCACCACATATCTCACAAAACTCCCCACAAAGACTACCGGTTACCGATCAAACTATCCCTCGAGACTACCGGTTACCGATCAAACTATCCCTCGCCCAGCCAATCCTCAACCCCACCCTCAAAATGATCCTCGTACTACCCATATATCTCAGCCCCCGCCTGCTTACTTCACCCCAATTAACCCGAATCGCCAGACTAACCAATACCCACACACCATGCCTATTACCAGCCCCAACAAACAACCCAGACCACCAACATACACAACAGAGACCCAACCTTTTACCGTCCCTGTGCTCCCCCAGGAAACGGATCATTACGAGGAAATGGAGAGGGAAGCTCGAGCCAAAATGGACGAGGACGTAGCCAAAGAGATTCATAGCTTGAAAGAAGCTGTTCGGAGCATGCGATCGGATAAGGGTCATGAAAGATTAGATTATGAGGATCTTTGCATGCATCCAGATGTGTAGCTACCTGTGGGGTACAAGGTGCCCAAGTTTGATTTATTTGATGGGAAGGGGAACCCCCGTGCACACTTAAGGTCATATTGTGACAAACTAATCGGAGTAGGAAAGAACCCAGCAGTCGTTATGAAGTTATTCATTCGAAGTTTGACCGGCGCGGCATTAGATTGGTATACTAGCCAGGACCCGCGGAAATGGCATAGCTGGAATGCATTGGCCCAAGACTTTGTGGAGCGATTCAAGCCATAGAAGTCACCGCTGCAGGTATAACCAGGTCAGAGAGGTATTACACACCTGTGGAGGCAGCCAGGGAGGTACCACAAAAGAAACCCGTGACAGAGGCTGAATTTAAGGAGTTTTGGAGAAAGATGCCCACTAAGGAATATTCTGTCGTGGAGCAGTTGAAGAAAACATCAGCACATATCTCTATATTTTCATTGTTAATGCATTCGGCCCCACACAAGATTGCGTTAATGGAGGTACATAAAGATTCATATGTTCCAGAGGGTACAACAGACGAGAACTTGACAGCTTTAGTCGGACAAGTGCTAGAGGCCCGCAGAATCGCCTTTCACGATGATGAGTTACCTGCTGGCGGCGTCAGACACAATCTTGCATTGAATATCACCATCCAGGTCGCAGACAAGATTGTTTCGACAGTGCTGATTGACGGAGGCTCGACCGTCAACATTTGTCCCATGACGACGCTGCTGAAATTGGGGGCAGACTGCAAGAAAATTCGTAAAAGTCATATCAGGGTCAAAGGTTTCGACGGAGTCCATAGGGGTGTCGAAGGCGAAATTGATCTCACGCTACTGATCGGACCTACATAATTCGTTGTGGAATTTCAAGTATTGGATATTGCTACATGTTACAATCTGTTGATAGGAAGGCCGTGGATTCACGAGGCTGGTGCAGTCCCGTCCACCTTGCATCAGTGTCTAAAGTTTATATGGAATCACCGTGAAGTAGTGGTATTTGGGGATAAAAAAGGAAACATCAACACCGATTATGCAGTCCCTGTCATAAAGGACGTAAAACAATTGGACGGTTCAGTCTTTCATGTTAATGAGATTAAGAGCGCCAGCAGGGTCAGGTCGTTGCAGCTGCCACGTTCTCTCACAATTGTAGCCAAGGAAATGCTAAGAAATGGGTACGAGCCCGGCAGAGGTCTTGGATCCGGTATGAAGGGGATCAGAGAGCCTATCCAGTTGTTTTGGAAGAAGGACACTTTTGGTTTGGGGTACCAGCCCACCTCGAAGGATTCGGTGACTACGAGCCTCTAGAAAAAGGGAGACATTCTCTTGCCTATGCCCATTCCGCCCCTGAGTCAGTCGTTCGTCAAAGCCTGCACCATCCAGATGCCGAAAGAAGATGACCCAGAGGATCTTGCAGCAGGGTTCCAGAATCTGTTCGTAGGTGAAGATGAAGCAGAGTGTTGTATGATCACAGGGGATCACGAGGAAGAACCCACCATTTGGGATGCAGAACATGGATACATCCCGAATAATTGGACTTGCACCCCTGTCCTGACTTTCCGAGGATCTTGGTAGAGTTTATGATAGTTCTAGCGATATGACTTTATATCTAAAAAAAAAAAAAAACAGACCTGCATTTATGTTTCTTTAATATGTTTTTAATCTCGCATTTTGCTTTCATCATAAAATTCCAGGATATTTTTGCAGCTTTAAAACTTGCTTGTGTTAAATTAAATTTTACGCATTCTTCTTTCAGCGATCATATTAATAAACCTGTCGATAATGTGAATATGACATGTAATGAAACCAGCGAACAAAGTTCAAATGGCAGGCATAACCCCGAGAAACAGGAAGAATGTCCACAATCAGAGCTTAGCCAAGAGCTGGAAAACTTTGAGAATAGGCCTAAACCGAATTTAGAAGAAACTGAGTTGATAAACTTAAGCGATGAGGAAGTTGTAAAAGAGACTAGGGTCAGTGCCCACCTAAGTGTCACACAGAAGAAAGGGTTGATTGAGCTCCTGAAACAATACACCGACGTGTTCGCTTGGTCGTATGACGACATGCCAGGTTTGAGTACGGATATCGTCGCACACATGTTGCCTATTGAGCCCTCTTATCTTTCCGTAAAACAAAGGCCAAGAAAGATCAAACCAGACATGAGTTTGAAGGTCAAAGAGGAGGTGTCTAAACAGTTCGACGCAAAGGTAATTCGGGTTGCAAAGTACCCTACTTGGTTAGCAAATATCGTGTCGGTAAATAAGAAAGATGGAAGGGTCCGAGTCTGCGTGGATTATAGGGACCTCAACAGAGCTAGCCCGAAGGATGACTTTCCTCTTCCAAACATTCATATACTCATCGACAATTGTGCGAAGCATGAACTACTGATCGTTAAATCGCTTTCTTTAGTTATCATCAGATCCTTATGGCAGAGGAGGACGCACAAAAGACAGCATTCACTATCCCGTGGGGGGTGTACTATTATCGAGTAATGTCATTCGGTCTCAAGAACGCGGGCGCTACCTACATGAGAGCCATGACTACCATCTTTCATGACATGATTCATAAGGAAATTGAAGTATATATGGACGATGTCATCATCAAGTCGCGAAAAGCGGGGGGCCATTTGGCGAACTTGAAGAAATTCTTTGAGCGGCTGAGACAGTATAATCTGAAACTGAATCATGCGAAGTGTGCATTTGGCGTTCCTGCTGGGAAGCTGTTGGGTTTTATAGTAACTAGAAGAGGGATTGAGCTGGACCCTTCGAAAATGAAAGCCATCCAGGAGCTACCTCCTCCGAAAAGCAGAAAAGATGTAATGAGCTTCCTTGGTCGTCTCAACTACATCAGCAGGTTCATAGCTCAGTCCACCATGATATGCGAGCCGATATTCAAATTGTTGAAAAAGGATGCAGCTACCAAATGGACAACAGATTTTCTGCAGGCTTTTGATAAAATCAAAGAGTACCTTTCTAATCCGCCAGAACCGGGAAGACCTTTGCTACTCTATTTGTCTGTATTAGAAAATGCTTTCGGATGCGTGTTAGGGCAACACGATGAAACAGGGAAAAAGGAGCAGGCCATATATTATTTGAGT
Source organism: Przewalskia tangutica (assembly GCA_029844215.1). Lineage (NCBI taxonomy): Eukaryota > Viridiplantae > Streptophyta > Magnoliopsida > Solanales > Solanaceae > Przewalskia > Przewalskia tangutica. The sequence continues at coordinate 88,143,053 of CM056734.1, forward strand.
AAGAAGTTCACAGCATATGAAGCTCGTTACACTCTGCTAGAACGTACTTGTTGCGCATTAACTTGGGTCGCCCAGAAATTCAGGCATTATCTATCATCATACACCACTTATCTTATTTCGATAATGGACCCGCTTAAGTATATCCTTCAGAAGCCCATGCCCACCGGAAAACTAGCAAAATGTCAAATTATGTTGAGCGAGTTTGATATCGTGTACGTCACACAGAAAGCCGTAAAAGGGCGGGAATTAGCTGATCATCTTGCTGAGAACCCGGTCGATGAGGAATACGAGCCCCTTCGAACCTATTTCCCTCTCCTTTCCTATCAGCGAGTTTCGACCCCTTTGTTTGAAATTTCTTCGTTTGTACTGAACCGCTTGCAGAATCAAATCCTGTTCCACAAGATCCTATATCAGGTATACATCCTCCTTGCATTTATGCCGGAGACGTCGCCAATGCTATGGGCTTTGGCTTATGTAGATAAAAAATGATGAATGTGATTGTGGCACTCCACTCGCCGCCAATGCGGAAGGATGCCGCCGAAAAGAATGGAACAATGTTTCGCTCTGTTGGATGCGTCGGATCCCGTATAACAAGCGAGCTTTTTACCCTCAAATTCAAACATGTGGGCGCAAAATGCTATCCTGCTTTATTGTTACGTAGCAATAGAAGCACGCTTATCTTTGCCAGCGCTTTTTCGCCCTCTCTTCGCTCTGGGCGGAGCGCTAGTGGACACGGAGAGAAGCGGCGGCGTGTCATTCGTAATGGAAAGAAAGATACCACTACTTCGCCTCTTTGTTGGACCGTAGCGCGAACACGATGATCTCGACCGGGACCACGAACCAATTCGAATTTGGATCTTGACATGTCGGTGGTTTTTAACCGTAGACATTTTGCCGAAGTTGGTGGGCTTATCATGAATTAGGTCGGTGGTGGTGGTTTCGGGATCCCGTAGAAAATGCTTCTTTTATGCCTCGTATTAGCCACGGCTCGTATTCATTCGATAATTCTACCCCTTCTTCATTCTTGGACCTCGTTTCTTAATATTGTTACTTTTCCATGCTGTGTCTCAGGAACCTTTTCAATACGGTCCGGATTGCTAGCTCCCGTTCATAGTTTTGCTACAGATGATACACGAGGAATATTTTTATGGCGGTTCTTCCTTCTAATGACCGGCATATCTATGATTCTTTTCTCCCGGATGGCGGCGAGCATCGGTCCGTAGAACCTATAAAAAGGAGATGGTTGTGGCGCGAAGTACTCTTGTGCACCTACGTCATTCGGCTCGCGCGCAGAAGGTGGGGCTTATAGTCTTCCAGGTATTGTTTGTCGGAGAAAATATCTCAGAGGATTACCCAGGTTGGAGGATGTTCTTCGACGGAGCGGCAAACTTCAAAGGAGTTGGCATTGGAGCAGTTTTGGTTTCAGAAACAGGTCAGCATTATCCGATCTCCGCGAAGCTCAGATTTCCATGCACCAACAATATGGCAGATGATCGGTGTATTTTATATACATTTTTCGAGTCATTTTTAGTTAGTCTTTTGTCCCTTTTTGTACAAATAAGTGTCGTATTAGGATAATTTTCCTTTCTTTTGAGTCAAAGTGGTTAAAATGGCCAAATGGCGGAAAAGGAGCTAAAAGAGGGCAAAAGTGGAGGTTCCAGAGCTAAAAACAGAGAAAGTGGCGAACGAGGCAAAAACCCAGACCAGCGCCGCGGCGCCTCCTGCAGTCAGAAGCAGGGCCGCGACGCCCAATCATCAGAGAGGCTGCAGAGGATCCAGCGCCGCGGCGCCCACAGACAGCAGAGATCAGGGCCGCGGCGCCAAATCACCCGAAGTGCTGCAGAAGTTCCGGCGCCGCGGCGCCGACGCGGGAAAATCAGGTTAATTGACGAATTTCTGGGCCAGGCCTGAAGGGAAAAGTTAGAGGCGGTTTTCAGCCTATAAAAGGAGAACCCTAGGCAGATTTTAAGGGTTCCCCTTCTTGCACAACACAAGGTTTTCTTGCTTGGAGATTGAAGACCATAATTTAGTACTTTCTTTTCCTTTTCTTTTCTTTTATTTCAGTTTTTGTATGATGAACTTTGAATTAGTTCTTGTCATGTCAATGGCTAGGAACTAATTCTCTTATAGGGCTTTTCATGTTGATTCACTAGAAACTTATGTTATGAATTAATGCATGTTTATGGTTATTATTCTTCTTTGAGAGATTTATCCAATAATTGCTTTGAATGCTTGGTAATTAATTGACAACTAATTATCCTTATATGATTTCTAATCAAACTTCGAAAGGAGGAGGTTGTGAATATGCTGTAAGTTGGGTAGACATTCTTGGATTGGGGATGAAAATACCTCAATTATTTATGTAGCGTTAATGAGAGACTTAACAACCCTAATTTTGCGCATGGTGCGTGACGGTTAACTAGGTTTTTGTTCTTAATCCTCCTATAGAGTTATCCTTATCACCGAAAGGTAGGTAAGGTGCAATCTTTGAGGTTGAGTGTTTATATATCCTTAACGGGAATATAAAACGATTTCGTAAACCTGCTAGCTCCGAGAGAAGAAGACCATAATTCGTTGCATTAATAAATAACATAAGCGGATAGTTGAGGAGACATGAAAGCCCTATTCCCATCACAACTGAAGTAAACTCATTAGATAAATTAGTCTTTATAATTCTTAGTTATAAACAACAAAATCAAATATCAATTTACCAAATAGATACCAAAAGATAGATAGTTGGTACTTGAACCCTAATCCTTGTGGACGATATTCGGTCTTACCAGGACTATATTACTTGTCACGATAACGTGCACTTGCGTTAAAGTGTGTGCATCTTTTCGCGCATCAAGTTTTTGGCGCCGTTGCCGGGGATTAGGCATAGTTCAATATCAATTTTATCTATTTTTAATTTCTAATTTGGTTTTATTTCTGTTTTTATTTTTATTTGTTTTTTTTTGCTCCAAGAACAACGAGCATCTTTTTATCACCTTTTTTTTGTTTGTCTTATTTTGCAGGTTAAATTCGAAAAAAAATAGAAATAATAAAAAAAAAAACGAAAAATAAAATAAAATATATATAATAAAATCAGGACACATGGACTACTACTATCAGAGACAGTGGAGTCATCAACAACAGCTTAACCCACAGATGTCAGAGGAAGATCGAAATGAGTTGCAGGCAGACATACTTATGTTCGCCAAGTGCCAGGCTCAGTTTATGGCTGAGACAAGAGAGTCCCTCAGAAAGTTGGAACTGCAAATAGGAGAACTCGCAGTCATTTTGAACAGCGAAATGCAAGAAAAACAATCTGCACCTGTGGGAAGTGGCAAGCAAATTGAGGAGCCTGTACCACACCCAACTATTGAGGAATCTGGCGAGATAGTTGGTGTAGAGAAGGAAAAGATTGCAGAGATCCAATTATTCACCTTCTTGGATTCCTTGGAAAATCTTTTTCTCGTACCTATTGCAGAAGAAACACCACCAGCTGTCAATGTTGACCCCCAAACAGGAAGTCCATACCATCAAGGGCACCCCCTAGAGTTGAGAGATGTTGGGAATCTCACTGATCCCTACATTAGAGAGAGCCTAAACGACAAGCATGTCTTGTGTACTTGGGGGATAATCGTATATTTGAGGCCCTTGTTTGAAGCAATTGTTGTAGTTGAAGTGAGACCTGCAACAATAACTCTACGGATTGCAAGCAGTTCGCAGAAGGATCCAATGGGCACTCGTAAAGGTTAATTGCGTCCGGCTAAAAGACGTTAAAGACAGCGCTTGTTGGGAGGCAACCCAACGTTTTCAATTATGTTATTTTAATTTCTGTCTTTAGTTTATTTTATTTTTTCTAGAACAGTCTCACGGTCTTGGGTTCTTGTGTTTGTGTTGTGATTGACAGGTGCAGGCAAATAAACTGAAGGGCGAAAAACTGAAGAAAAGCCAGGATTTCCAGAAAAACGGGTAAGCGCCGCGGCGCCTAGGAGCAGGTGTCACTCCCCAAATTTTTCCTAAGTCTTTACTTAGGGCATGATGGCACCTGGACAATTATTTTCCACCAGGAGCACCATTTAATTCTCTTTATTTAGAAATTTAAACTTATATTCAAATACGGAGCTATTAATAAAAATAACAATAAAGAAATTTGTTTATGACTTTATTGAAAATATAACGCGAGCCCATGCTCGTCTAAATATTGTTTCTACATAGACATACTGACAAATATTATTCTAAGTTGGAAGGGAGACCATTCCACACGGGCATTTCCCGAGACATTGGAACTGACATTCTGAACCTGACGAGTACCAAGCCCGAAACAATGGACTTGGTATGACAAGAGGTTGCGGGACGATCGCTAGCCTTGGCGTGGAGCCTTTCCTCTATCACGCTTTCCTGAAACATGTTAAATAAAGAGTCAGCCCTACCATCTGGGGCTGAGTGAGAACCTTACCCTGCAATTCAAAGTAACACCACAATATTCCAAGCACAATCACATTATAACGTAATAAGCATATTGCAAAAACATATCAGGCTACAACATTTTTAAATATGCAACAACTCCTCATAGGAAATTCTCGGTTTAACTAACACTTCATTTTATCTCGTATTATACGTTAAGACATTCCCCTGCATTTCCACATGTTTATTACATTTATATATTTGTGAACGCGTATTCACTTTTCATATTTATATATAGGTGAACATGTATTCATCTTTCATATTTGTTGCGGCGTGCAACCCGATCCATTATATTTACGTATTTGTGAACACGTATTCACTTTACGTTTTGTTGCGGCATGCAACCCGATCCATTATATTTACGTATTTGTGAACGTGTATTCACTTTACGTTTTGTTGCGGCGTGCAACCCGATCCATTATATTTACGTATTTGTGAACGCGTATTCACTTTACGTTTTGTTGCGGCGTGCAACCCGATCCATTATATTTACGTATTTGTGAACGCGTATTCACTTTACGTTTTGTTGCGAGCAACCCGATCCATTATATTTACGTATTTGTGAACGCGTATTCACTTTACGTTTTGTTGCGGCGTGCAACCCGATCCATTATATTTACGTATTTGTGAACACGTATTCACTTTACGTTTTGTTGCGGCGTGCAACCCGATCCATTATGTGTATATTTATATATTTATGTGAACACGTATTCACTTTTCATATTTTTCAGAAGATCGAATAAATAATATTCTCTTTCCCAACATTCTGTCATTCATACTTGTAACGATTATAACTTTTTAACCATAACTCCAACTAAGGTGTTTCTCAAGTGAAAACCAAGGTAAGACGGAGATCTTTCACTGTACCAAATTTCATTTAAAACTACTTTGGGTAACTAACACAAATTTATCCTCAAAACAGCCCCATAAAATTTGTTTCGGCAGAATTTTTATTAAACAACACCCAATCTTAGAATAGTCATAAATCCTAATCTGTAAACCCGTTCAAGCCCCATAAAATCTCAAAACGACGAGAACAGAGAGATACACGTCTCCATGTGAACCATCCTTTCATATTATGTACCATTTGGTACAGTTTTACACTTTTATTCGCTGCCCTTCCTGGATCTCGATAGATCCGAGGCAGAAACTTTAAACAGCGATAACTCTCAATCCGTAAGTCGGATAGACCCCCGTAAGGTCTAAAAATGTCCACAACAAAGAGATCTAGAACTTTAATTTAGCAACAAATTTTATATTCCCCACAGATTAGTACAGTTTTACGTTTCAACGTCCTGCCCTTCTGAATTCCGACGAATCCGAGGCAGCAACTTCAAACTACAATAACTCTCAACTCGTAAGTCCGTTATAATAAATCTTTATATATATCTGTCCGTAACAGATAGATTTACAACCATGTAAATTTTCATATAATTATAATAAGTAAAACTCAATAAAAACAGTCCGTAATTATGTCTTTCCGAATTTCGGCCAAATCTAAGGCAGAAACTTTGAACTGTGATAACTTTTAAACCGTATGTCCATTTTACCTCATTTTTGGTTCTATATGATCATAATAGAGAGGTGTACCACTCTTCCGAATTTCATCAAATTATAACAATTATAACTCAGTGAGAACAGTTCGTAAAGTTCATGACGCAACTAGTTGTCTAAACAATCAAAAGTTCAATATTTCTTTTCAATACTCAATTCTTATTCTAACATGTATTGAACTTAAAATAAAGGATGTTACCAAGAATTTCTGAGTGAGAAAACTCACCTTGTAAGTGTGAATATTATTTTTGTGTGGTTGCTAAAATTATCCTTACTTCTCTAGTATTTTGCTTCTTGTTCTTCTTGCCCTCTTGGTATTTTTTCATCTTCTTTTCACTTGTTTTTTTCTGATTTTCTAACCTTTATGTTATGTACTTTGTTTGTGTGTAAATACAATGTATAAGTGGAGAGGTTTCTATAACCTATGGGAGGTGGAATGACAAGAGTTGGAGGGGAAATTAAAATGGGGGAAGGGGAGGGGAAATGGATGCACCATGCACGTATTGCTGCATGTTTTTTTGTTTGTTTTTGTTTTGTTTTTCTTTTGTTTTTTTTTGTTTTCTTATTTTCATTTCCTCTATCTATTTATCCAACTTTAACACTAACTCTATCTCATGCAATTTATTCTTTGTTTTCTTATATATATATATTTTTTTATTACCCAACCACAACTATATATTATTTTTTTTTCCGGATTTTACATTCTCTCCTCCTTAAGCAACATTCGTCCTCGAATGTGAATAAGGTCGTAACATAATCACATAGACACAATAATGTTTATTGTTATTGTAACAAATTTGGGGCTTCACATTCTCCCTTCCTTAAGAAGCATTCGTCCTCGAATGAGAATAAGGTTGTAACACATGCATATAGACACGCAAATGGCACACATATGAAGTACTATGTAACACATTTTTTTTTATTACCTTGGTCAAATAGGATTGGATATTTGACTTTCATCGCCTCTTCAGCTTCCCAGGTGGCTTCCTCTGTGGAGTGATTCCTCCATAGGACTTTCACGGAAGCAATATCTTTATTTCTAAGGCGTTGGACCTTTCTATCAAGTATTTCTACCGGAGCCTCTTCATATTGAAGCTCTTTATTAAGAACTATCTCCTGGGGAAGGATGACGTGACTTGGATCGTGCAAGTATTTTCGTAACATTGACACATGAAATACCGGATGCTTCGCCTCTTGTGGAAGTGCTAATTCGTAAGCCACATTCCCCACTCTTCGCAAGATCTCATATGGCCCAACAAACCTTGGGCTCAATTTCCCTTTCTTACCAAAGCGCATCACTCCCTTCATTGGGGACACTTTTAAAATACTTTCTCCCCCTCTTGGAATTCAAGATCTCTTTTCCGATGATCCGCATAGGACTTATGACGGCTATGAGCTGTTTTGATCCGCTCCCGAATCATCTGTACCTTATCATTTGTTTCTTGAATGACTTGAGTCGAACAGTTGCGTCTCACCCACCTCGAACCATCCAAGTGGAGACCTACATTTTCGTCCATATAATGCTTCAAACGGGGCCATTTGTATGCTAGAGTGAAAACTATTGTTGTAGGCGAACTCAATTAGACATAGATGGTCCAACCAGCTTCCCTGAAAATCTAACACACAAGATCGCAACATGTCCTCAAGTGTTTGGATTGTTCGCTCAGCTTGCTCATCTGTTTGCGGGTGGAAAGCCGTGCTTAACTTAACTTTTGTCCCGAGACCCTGCTGAAAACTTTGCCAAAAGTGTGAGGTGAACTGGAACCCTATCTGAAATAATTTGTAAGGGAATCCTGTAACCGCACAATCTCCTTTAAATAAATCTGTGTATCTTGTGGTGCGCGATCGTAGTCTTGACGGTAAGAAATGGGCTGACTTTGTAAGCCGATCAACAATCACCCAAATAGAATCATACCCTTCTCGAGTTTTGGTAGACCATTCTGAAATCCATATGAATCGCCTCCCATTTCCACATGGGGACTCGATGTCTGAAGTAATCCGCCAGGTTTTTGATGTTCAGCTTTCACCTGCTGACATATAAGACACCTCCCGACAAACTCCGCAACGTCCTTCTTCATCCCGTCCCACCAGTAATTTACCTTGAGGTCCTGATACATTTTTGTTGACCCTGGATGAATGAAATATCTTGTGTTGTGACCCTCATCTAAGATCTTCCTCCTTAGATCCTTTACCTTAGGAACACATAACCTACCCTTATACCGAAGGTTCCGTCATTATCTCCCAATGTAAACTGTGAAGGTTTTCCCTGTTGGATCCTCTCCCGAAATCCAACAAACTCCGTATCCTCAAACTGACTTTCTTTTATTTCTGAAGCTAAGGCAGACTGCGAGGTATCATGTACCACCACCCTACCTTCACCGATCTCAGTTAAGCTAACCCCGAGGTTTCCCAATCTTTGTACCTCACGAACAATACCCCTCTTTTGTATTGCCAAATGGGCCAAGCTGCCCATTGATCTCCTACTGAGTGCGTCAGCCACCACGTTGGCTTTCCCAGGATGGTAAAGAATACTAAGGTCATAATCCTTAAGCAACTCTAACCATCTTCTTTGTCGGAGATTCAAATCCTTCTGTGTGGTTATGTACTGCAAACTCTTATGATCTGTAAATATGTCCACATGCACACCATACAAATAATATCTCCATATTCGTAAGGCAAACACCACCACAGTTAATTCCAAGTCATGAGTTGGGTAATTCTTCTCATGTATATTCAATTGTCTAGATGCATACGCAATAACCTTTCCAAACTGCATCAAGACATATCCTAACCCAACTCTAGAGGCATCGCAATAGACTGTGAACCCTTCTTGTCCCGATAGTAAGGTTAGGACTGGTGCAGTAGTCAACAATTCCTTTAGTTTCTGAAAACTTGCTTCACATGCTTCTGACCACTGGTACTTAACCGTTTTTTGAGTCAACCGGGTCAAAGGATCAGCAAGACTAGAAAAACCTTTTACGAATCTTCTATAATACCCAGCCAAACCCAAGAAACTTCTAACCTCTGTCGGAGTGGTCGGTTTGGCCGATTCTTCACCGCTTCTATCTTACGGGGTCTACCATAATTCCATCCCTTGACACAACATGGACCAAAAAGGCTACCTTTTCCAACCAAAATTCACACTTTGAAAATTTAGCATATAGTTTCTCCTGTTTCAAGACTTGAAGCACTACCCTCAGATGCTCTTCATGTTCTTCAACACTCTTACTGTAGATTAGGATATCATCTATGAACACAATCACGAATAAATCTAGGAATGGTTTGAAGATTTTGTTCATTAAATCCATAAAAGTTGTTGGGGCATTGGTTAACCCAAAAGACATGACCAAGAACTCATAATGGCCGTATCGGGTTCTAAAGGCTGTTTTGGATATATCATCTGAATTTATTTTCAGCTGATGATATCCCGAACGGAGATCAATCTTGGAAAAATAGCTAGCTCCCTGAAGTTGGTCAAAAAAATCATCGATTCTTGGTAATGGGTATCGATTCTTGATCGTGACCTTATTGAGCTGCCGATAATCGATGCACATTCGGAGCGATCCGTCTTTCTTTTTCACAAACAGATCGTGCACCCTGCGGGAAACACTAGGCCTTATAAAGCCTTTATCCAGAAGATCTTTCAATTGTTCTTTTAACTCCCTCAATTCAGCTGGGGCCATTCGATATGGAGGAATAGAAATGGGTCTTGTACCCGGAATTAACTCTATAGCAAACTCCACTTCTCGATCCGGAGGAAGACCTGGAAGATCTTCAGGAAAAACCTCCGGAAAATTTCGGACAATAGGGACATCATTCACTGCTGGGGAATCTTTTTGGGTATCCACTATATTAGCCAGATATGCGTACTCCACTCTGTGACTTCTCAATAACTTTTGAGCCCCAAGGTAGGAAATAAACTGACCTGAGGATATTCCAATCCTACCCCTTATAACAACTTCTGGTTCTCCGGAAAAAGTTAATCTCACTATCTTTCGCCGACAATCTAACATGGCATAACATGCCGACAACCAATCCATACCCAAAATGACGTCGAAGTCTACCATATCAAGTAGTACTAGGTTCACCATTGTTCCCCTGCCATTCACTTCTAATGGGAAATTATTTACCACCCGAGAGGCCCAAATTGAGGCCCATACTGGTGTCATAACCTCAAAAGGTTCACTTAAATAAGAAGGTTCTGTGTGTAAATTCTTAGCAAAACCCATTGACACATATGAAAATGTAGAGCCGGGATCGTACAATACAAATGCAGGAATACTCGAGACTAGCAAAATACCTGTGACCACCGCATTAGATGCTTCTGCCTCATTCCTCCGGGCAAAGCGTGGCCGATTAGAATTGTTGGGTTGTTGACCTCCCGAATCCGCGGGGTTGGTTTCCGATTTCCCAGAGTACCGTGGTTGCTTCCGATCTCCCGAATAGATTGAGTTTGGGTCCTCTTCTTGCAATCCACGGCATAGTGGCACGACTCTCCACGCTTATAACATGTCTTCGTTAGAGCCGACATTCTCCAGGTGTGTTTTCTTTGACAAATCTTACAAATCGCTTTGTCACCTCCTCGTGTTAGGGTTGGTGGCCTTGTCCTTGCTACCTTGGTAATTAGACCAACTGTGCCCTTAGGCTTGAAATAAGATCGCCTACGATCGTTCGGTCTTGAAGATCCCTTACTAAACTCCTGCTTCTGATTTTGACTCTGGTTAAATGATCCTGACGTCCGAAATCTCTTCTGCGAATATTCTCTTTTTGCTTTAGCGAAACCTTCTACCCTCAAAGCCATATCGACAATCTGAAGATAAGTTCGATCGTTGGCTAACACCACCACCTTCTCTGCTATGTTCGGGTTTAAACCCTCTACAAATCGCTTGACTCTATCCATTTCTGTAGGGACGACATGTGTGTTGTATGCCGATAACCTCACGAATTGTGTATCATATTCTTGTACACTGCGGTCACCTTGCTTCAATTGTTCAAACTCCCGTCTGAGCGCATCCTTGCGCGTATTAGGCATATATTTCTCAATGAATGTCGTTCTGAATCCTCCCCAAGTCATTGGTGGTGACATCGGGGGACAATTTCTTCTAACATTTCTCCACCACACCCGTGTGTCGTCCACTAACCGTGCGATTACCAAATTGACGTCATGCGTCTCCACACATCCTCGTGTAAACAGTAGGTTTTCTACCTCATCGAGAAATACTATTGGGTTAGACTTGTAGTCCTTCCCTGTATAGATATGTTCCCTTCTTCACACAAAATTTGCCCCATAGTCTATCTGGTACCTCTCCTACCTTTTCTCGTGGTGCGATCCATCTGGTTATTTTATCGTTGTACACTCCCTTCCACAATCCTTTGAAGGAAGTAGTACGAGAACCAAGTCTTTGAAAAGACTCAAGATAGGCACGAGAAGAGTATGAAAGAAGTGAAACTTTAGGATGTTATTCCGTTTACTTATTACTAAGGTGGCGCGCACACCGTCGCAATAAATAACCGTTCAAACACCCAACTCGAAGAAACTTCCTAGAATCTCCTAACCCGGTTTAGCTTTGATACCAACTTGTCACGCCCCAAATTTTTCCTAAGTCTTTACTTAGGGCGTGATGGCACCTGGACAATTATTTTCCACCAGGAGCACCATTTAATTCTCTTTATTTAGAAATTTAAACTTATATTCAAATACGTAGCTATTAATAAAAATAACAATAAAGAAATTTGTTTATGACTTTATTGAAAATATAACGCGAGCCCATGCTCGTGCAAATATTGTTTCTACATAGACATACTGACAAATATTATTCTAAGTTGGAAGGGAGACCATTCCACACGGGCATTTCCCGAGACATTGAACCGACATTACGAACTCGACGAGTACCAAGCCCAAACAATGGACTTGGTATGACAAGAGGCTGCGGGACGATCGCTAGCCTTGGCGTGGAGCCTTTCCTCTATCACGCTTTCCTGAAACATGTTAAATAAAGAGTCAGCCCTACCATCTGGGGCTGAGTGAGAACCTTACCCTGCAATTTAAAGTAACACCACAATATTCCAAGCGCAATCACATTATAACGTAATAAGCATATTGCAAAAACATATCAGGCTACAACATTTTTAAATATGCAACAACTCCTCATAGGAAATTCTCGGTTTAACTAACACTTCATTTTATCTCGTATTATACGTTAAGACATTCCCCTGCATTTCCACATGTTTATTATATTTATATATTTGTGAACGCGTATTCACTTTTCATATTTATATATAGGTGAACATGTATTCATCTTTCATATTTGTTGCGGCGTGTAACCCGATCCATTATATTTACGTATTTGTGAACACGTATTCACTTTACGTTTTGTTGCGCGCAACCCGATCCATTATATTTACGTATTTGTGAACGTGTATTCACTTTACGTTTTGTTGCGGCGTGCAACCCGATCCATTATATTTACGTATTTGTGAACGCGTATTCACTTTACGTTTTGTTGCGGCGTGCAACCCGATCCATTATATTTACGTATTTGTGAACGCGTATTCACTTTATGTTTTGTTGCGGCGTGCAACCCGATCCATTATATTTACGTATTTGTGAACGCGTATTCACTTTACGTTTTGTTACGGCGTGCAACCCGATCCATTATATTTACGTATTTGTGAACACGTATTCACTTTACGTTTTGTTGCGGCGTGCAACCCGATCTATTATGTTTATATTTATATATTTATGTGAACACGTATTCACTTTTTATATTTTTCAGAAGATCAAATAAATAATATTCTCTTTCCCAACATTCTGTCATTCATACTTGTAACGATTATAACTTTATAACCATAACTCCAACTAAGGTGTTTCTCAAGCGGAAACTAAGGTAAGACGGGGATCTTTCACTGTACCAAATTTCATTTAAAACTACTTTGGGTAACTAACACAAATTTATCCTCAAAACAGCCCCATAAAATTTGTTTCGGCAGAATTTTTATTAAACAGCACCCAATCTTAGAATAGTCATAACTCCTAATCTGTAAACCCTTTCAAGCCCCATAAAATCTCAAAACAACGAGAACAGAGAGATACACGTCTCCATGTGAACCATCCTTTCATATTATATACCATTTGGTATATTTTTACACTTTTATTCGCTGCCCTTCCCGGATCTCGATAGATCCGAGGCAGAAAATTTAAACAGCGATAACTCTCAATCCGTAAGTCGGATAGACCCTCGTAAGGTCTAAAAATGTCCACAACAAAGATATCTAGAACTTTAATTTATCAACAATTTTTATATTCCCCACAGATTAGTACAGTTTTACGTTTCAACGTCCTGCCCTTCTGGATTCCGACGAATCCGAGGCAGCAACTTCAAACTACAATAACTCTCAACTGGTAAGTCCGTTATAATAAATCTTTATATATATCTGTCCGTAACAGAGAGATTTACAACCATGTAAATTTTCATATAATTCTAATAAGTAAAACTCAATAAAAACAGTCCGTAATTATGTCTTTCCGAATTTCGGCCAAATCTAAGGCAGAAACTTTGAACTATGATAACTTTCAAACCGTATGTCCATTTTACCTCATTTTTGGTTCTATATGATCATAATATAGAGGTGTACCACTCTTCCGAATTTCATCAAATTCTAACAATTATAACTCAGTGAGAACAGTTCGTAAAGTTCATGACGCAACTAGTTGTCTAAACAATCAAAAGTTCAATATTTCTTTTCAATACTCAATTCTTATTCTAACATGTATTGAACTTAAAATAAAGGATGTTACCAAGAATTTCTGAGTGAGAAAACTCACCTTGTAAGTGTGAAGATTATTGTTGTGTGGTTGCTAAAATTATCCTTACTTCTCTAGTATTTTGCTTCTTGTTCTTCTTGCCCTCTTGGTATTTTTTCCTCTTCTTTTCACTTGTTTTTTTCTGATTTTCTAACCTTTATGTTATGTACTTTGTTTGTGTGTAAATACAATGTATAAGTGGAGAGTTTTCTATAACCTATGGGAGGTAGAATGACAAGAGTTGGAGGGGAAATGAAAAGGGGGGGGAAGGGGAGGGGAAATGGATGCACCATGCACGTATTGCTGCATGTTTTTTTTTTGTTTTTGTTTTGTTTTTTTTTGTTTTCTTATTTTCATTTCCTCTATCTATTTATCCAACTTTAACACTAACTCTATCTCATGCAATTTATTCTTTGTTTTCTTATATATATATATTTTTATTACCCAACCACAACTATATATTATTATTTTTCCGATTTTACAGTTAGGGTCATGCTAAAAGAATGTAAGAGGCGCTGAGTTTAGCGCCAGATGTCAGCGCCAAAAAAATGCAGTCTAGCCATGGCTACCAGAATGTGTGTGCGCAGAAATTCCCGAAGGAGTGCAGAACATCAGCCATGGCTAAAAGCAGGCTGCACAATGCGGAAATCCAGAAACTTAAAAACGCCCAGAAATTAGATTTTCCCCAATTTCAAAACCAAAACCTAACCATTCTCCTCCACAAAACCCACGAAAATCCACAAGTTACCCACAAATCCTCCACAAATCAAACCCAACCACAACCAAAACTCTTAAATTCCTAAAAACCCTTAGCTATCTCAACCAACAAAGCTCCATTCAATAGCCTCAAATCACCATTAGAAGCAAGAACATCGTGGAGAACACCATCAAAAAGGTAATCTTCACCTTTTCTTGAAAGTTGCTAGTAATCAAAGGAGGTAGTAGTTTGGAGAAGTGTTGCATTGTGAAGTAGTTTGGGTGTTAAAAAAATTGATTGTGAAGTTTGGAGAAGGAGTAGACAAGGAGGGTGTGGGTATTGGGTAGTAGAGTTGAAGTTTGGGGGTGTTTGTGCTTTAGCTGCTAGATTGTTGATTGTGCTAATAAGTTGTAAGCTGCAGAATGTGTTTTTAACCATGTCCGCCAGAAAGAGAAGAGTCTCCACATCCACCTCAGCCCCACATTACGATGATGCTAGGTTTGTGAGCTACGAAGCCTTCCAAAGATACAAAAAGCTTAGTACTAGGCCCTTAATCCCTGAAAGGGGAATGGACTATCAGAGGGAGTCGTTTGGGGAAGAGGATGTTTATGAGCCCATTCGGGCAATGATTGAGTTAAGAGGGTGGAGGAGATTTGTAAATCCGGAGAAGATAGCACCAGTGAACACAACAATGGTGCGGGAATTCTATGCTAACTTTCCGGAGAGGGTGGAAAGGGGATGCTTTGTAAGGGGAAATTATGTTCCTGTGACAGCAGAAGATATAAATACCCAATTGAAGACGGTTGATGTTGAAGAAAGTAGTGATTGGAACCATTTTAGAACATGGTCTAGGAGCACCAACAACATCAATCGGATCGCTGCCTCGCATACGATGAGCTACCCAGGGCTGCTTGATATTGCGAGAAATGGGTCAAGAGCACCGGCGGTGCATTCAACAAAGCGACCAAAGGTTGGCTATATTTCGTCGGTGCGCGTGATTCCATCCACGCACTTCACCAGAGTGCCGTAAGATGCGATTGGCGATATATGGAATTATGAGGGGGTTGACGATTGATGTGGGGAAATAGATAGTGCAGAGCATTGAAGAAATCAGCAGGTTGGTGACAACAGGTGGATTGGGACATGGCTCAGTTATCACCAAGTTATTTCACATGAATGAGGTCCCAATCCTACCCACTGATACTAATGAAAGAAACCAACTGCATGTGTCCTATGGGATAGTGCACTCTTTCCCAGACCCAAGCCCCCCAGCAGCAAGAAGAAGAGCACAACAACCAGCAGCAGCAGCAGAGGCCGCAATGAACGAAGATGAGCCTGAAATAGGGGCTCAATATGCAGCAGGGCCTAGCCACCAACCAACCACAGAATCAGAACCTCCAGTGCCTATGATGGAGCAAGTGCTCCAGAACCAGAGAATGATGATGCAATATTTCGACACAATGATACAAGGACAAAATGAGTTGAGACAGGGACAACATGAGTTGCGACAAGGGCAACAAGAATTGCGGCAGGAGCAACAACAGTTGCACCAGCAGTTTGACGAGATGAGTTCCCTGTTCAATCAATGGTCGATGCATTATCCACCGCCACCACCACCATTTTAGCCAAAGTCTGTAAGTGTCTTATTTTCTTTTATTGTCTTTGAGTCTACACACATTGGGGACAATGTGTGGTTTAATTTTGGGGGTGTGTTTTATTTGTGTCTTGTTATGTTTTATTTAAGTCTTTTTATTGTTTTTATGTATTTTTGAGTCACAAAATTTTTTCTTTTTGAGTCATAATTGTCTGTCAAAAGATCATGTATGCTGTAGTTGCTAGAAACATCTAGTGAAGTAAGGTGGAATAATGTAATGGAATTGAAGCAACTATCTAAACACCTAGGTTAGATATGCCAAAAACTCACAAAATCTGTCTATTTGGAGTTTCTTGCTTAAATTGTGCATGCTAAATAATGAAAACCTATGTGTTATGATTGCTTGCTATTTGAGGCGAAATAGTTAGGATATGCATGTTAGGGAGATGACTCAGACATTTCTTTGATAGCCAATTCTTACTATTCTTTTCTATCCCGGACTTTAAAAATATATCCCTAGTTATCCCCATTGAGCCTAAAAATTGAAACTTCTTCTTTGACACCCTATATTCCCACAGATTGTGTCATAAGTAAAAATGTGAAGTAGTGGAATCAATTGTGTTAAAAAAGAGACAAAAAGAGTGAATGAGCTTGTTGCACCCCAATAAAAAAGTAATAAGAAAGAGGCAAAAGCCTAAGTTTGGGGGTGCTTGTTATTATTATACTCTTCACTCTCCCAAAACAAAAGAGGGAAAAGATAGAATTGAAGTGAAGAAAAGAACCAAAAGAAAAGGGAAAAATGGAAAAGCTAAAGAGCTTATGGTACACAGAATGAGCCTAAAATGCCTATTTTTACCTACCTATACCTAAGCCTACATTACAACCCTTAAAGTCCTGAAGATCTCTTTTATGCATATCCAAGATTAGTCGAGAATAGCAAGTAAAAATGCCATAGGATTTTTGAATTTATATGCATGATTTAGTATATTGACTTCCATTAAGCATGATAAATATGAGTTTGCGAAATATCTAGCTTAATGTGTTTAGTGTGCTGAAATTTCATGCTATATGTTCCTGCATATTATTTTGCTAACCTTCATATTTTTCTAGTTAACACTAATGCATCAAAAGTGATCAATGTCAGTGAGTCTTTTATTTTTCGTTTCTTTGAGTCTTTTATTTCTTTCTTTCTATCTTTGCTCGAGGGCGAGCAAAGGTTAAGTTTGGGGGTATTTGATCGGTGTATTTTATATACACATTTCGAGTCATTTTTAGTTAGTCTTTTGTCCCTTTTTGTATAAATAAGTATCATATTAGGATAGTTTTCCTTTCTTTTGAGTCAAAGTGGTTAAAATGGTCAAATGGCGGAAAATGAGCTAAAAGAGGGCAAAAGTGGAGGTTCCAGATCTAAAAACAGAGAAAGTGGCGAACGAGGCAAAACCTGCACTGGGCCGTCGCGCGCCTCGCAGCTGAAGCGGTCGCGACGCCCAATCATCAGAGAGGCTGCAGAGGATCCAGCGCGCGCCACGCATGCCAGAGATCGGGCCATGAGCCAAATCACCCGGTTGTCGCAGGTTCCGGCCGCGCCGAAGTAGGCCGCGCCGACGCGGGAAAATCAGGTTAATTGACGAATTTCTGGGCCAAGCCTGAAGGGAAAAGTTAGAGGCGATTTTCAGCCTATAAAAGGAGAACCCTAGGCAGATTTTAAGGGTTCCCCTTCTTGCACAACACAAGGTTTTCTTGCTTGGAGATTGGAGACCATAATTTAGTACTTTCTTTTCCTTTTCTTTTCTTTTATTTCAGTTTTTGTATGATGAACTTTGAATTAGTTCTTGTCATGTCAATGGCTAGGAACTAATTCTCTTATAGGGTTTTCCATGTTGATTCACTAGAAACTTATGTTATGAATTAATGCATGTTTATGGTTATTATTCTTCTTTGAGAGATTTATCCAATAATTGCTTTGAATGCTTGGTAATTAATTGACAACTAATTATCCTTATATGATTTCTAATCAAAATTCGAAAGGAGGAGGTTGTGAATATGCTGTAAGTTGGGTAGACATTCTTGTATTGAGGATGAAAATACCTCAATTATTTATGTAGCGTTAATGAGAGGCTTAACAACCCTAATTTTGCGCATGGTGCGTGACGGTTAACTAGGTTTTTGTTCTTAATCCTCCTATAGAGTTATCCTTATCACCGAAAGGTAGGTAAGGTGCACATCAGGTTGAGTGTTTATATATCCTTAACGGGAATATAAAACGATTTCGTAAACCTGCTAGCTCCGAGAGAAGAAGACCATAATTTGTTGCATTAATAAATAACATAAGCGGATAGTTGAGGAGACATGGAAGCCCTATTCCCATCACAACTGAAGTAAACTCATTAGATAAATTAGTCTTTATAATTCTTAGTTATAAACAACAAAATCAAATATCAATTTACCAAATAGATACCAAAAGATAGATAGTTGGTACTTGAACCCTAATCCTTGTGGACGATATTCGGTCTTACCAGGACTATATTACTTGTCACGATAACGTGCACTTGCGTTAAAGTGTGTGCATCTTTTCGCGCATCAGCAGAATATGAAACTTGCATATTGGGACTCAGAATGGCCATAGATATGAATATACAAGAGTTACTGGTCATGGGTGATTCAGACTTGATGATCCATCAAGTACAGGGTGAATGGGCAACCAAGAATATGAAGATACTCCCCTACCTGCATTGTGTGAAGGAATTGCAGAAGAAGTTCAGCAATATAGGATTTAAGCATGTCCCAAGGATCCAGAATGAATTCGTTGATGCATTGTCAACCTTATCCTCCATGATTCAACATCCGGACAAGAATTACATCGATCCGATCACAGTGAGTGTGCTGAAACAGTCGGCTTATTGCTCTCATATAGATGAAGAAATAGACGGGAATCCATGGTACCATGACATCAAAAGATACCTCAAAGCAGAAGAGTATCCAGAAGACATAACCAACATTCAGAAGAAAACACTCCGAAGATTAGCAAACCATTTCTTTTTGAATGGGGAGATTGTATACCGAAGGACTCCAGATCTGGGCTTACTGAGATGTGTCGACGCTCAAGAGGCGAGCAAACTAGTAGAAGAGATACACGGAGGGACATGTGGACCTCATATGAACGACTTCACTTTGGCGAAAAGATTCGCGAAAGGTGTTATTTTGGATGACGATGGAAACAGATTGTATCCGTTTTGTGCAAAAATGTCAGCAGTGCCAGATTCATGGGGATTTGATTCGAATACCTCTGAATGAACTTAATGTGACAAGTTCTCCTTGGCCATTCGCAGCTTGGGGCATGGATGTCATCGGCCCTATCGAACCCGCTGCCTCAAATGGGCACAGATTCATCCTCGTAGCAATTGACTATTTCACTAAATGGGTAGAAGCATCATCACACAGATCAGTGACGAAGAATGTGGTAGTCAACTTCGTTCGTAACAACATCATTTGCCGATTTGGAATTCCTGAGTCGATTGTAACCGATAATGGAACCAATCTCAACAGTAACTTGATGCGTGAGATATGTGGGAGTTTTAAGATCACTCACCGTAATTCCACTCCGTATCGGCCTCAGATGAATGGAGCAGTAGAAGCGGCCAGCAAGAACATCAAGAGGATATTGCGCAAGATGATCAACAACTATAAACATTGGCATGAGCATTTGCCTTTCACACTTTTGGGTTATCGCACCACAATCCGGACTTCTACCGGGGCAACACCATATCTTTTGGTCTATGGAACAGAAGCTGTGCTACCAGCAGAGGTGGAAATACCATCGTTGAGAATTATCCAAGAAGCCGAGTTGAGTGAAGCCGAATGGATACAAGATCGTTGTGAGCTGCTGATGCTGATTGACGAAAAGAGGTAGAATGCAGTCTGTCATGGGCAGCTTTATTAGAACAGAATGGCTAGAGCTTTTAACTAGAGAGTAAGGCCAAGGTTATTCAAACCGGGACAATTGGCTTTGAAGCGCATATTTCCGAATCAAAGTGAAGCTAAAGGAAAGTTCGCACCTAATTGGCAAGGGCCCTACATGGTTCATCGAGTATTAAGTGGAGGAGCTCTAATCTTAGCTGAGATGGACGGCGAAGTATGGCCTAAAGCTATCAACGCAGATACGGTAAAGAGATATTACGTTTAGGAGCATTCGTTTTCCATGTAATCCCTTTTCATTGTAAAAGTCGCATTCCCTGGTGATATGCAGAGCCCATATAGGGTCTCGCCGCTTCAAATTAGAAAGCCCCTTTACTTGTAATTGGAACTACGTTCGACCTGATTCCCTTGGCAGATACGTAGGCGGCCACATCGGCCTCGGTCCCACATTTAGAAATTTTAGCTTTATCAAATTTCGCTTGTAATGAACTACGTCATGACCTGATTCCCTCATGGGGATACGTAGGCGGCCTAAATCGGCTTCGGTCTCACCATTAGGAATCTTCCCATTAGCCCGCGTGTAACAAAATGTGTTTGGTTATTCCAAAAGTGATATGAGCAATTCCCGCCAGAGTTAAGTCTCGCCCACGCGCCCACATAACGAAACTGGGACAATTTTACGCACCATGAAGAGATCATAATAAGGACTCCAAAAGATGTTCGTTTGGTCAGAATACGTGTCATATTCGGCAAATTCGGCAAGGCTTTTTACACTTTATACGCATGTCATATAAATGTTTATCTCTAAAAGATATTTTGTGCATACCTCATGAAAATGTGTCGTTTTGGAAAATACTTTTGGAACGCTACCAAACATCTCAAAGAGATCAGACAGGGGTTACAGGTCCAAACAAATCAGGCGCATGGACAGAAAGGACCAAGGCCGCAAAGTCAGTACGAACCGACCCCCCCCAAAAAAAAAACTCACAAATTTTCTTTGAGCGCAGGTCTCTTCATATTAGCAGAGGCAGAAAAAATGCAGCAGAAGCAGAAAGGGACATCGACGATCAACAATCAAAGTCCAAAATCCACAACAAAGTCTAGCGCATCAGCTCAGGCATAAGGTCAAATTGACAACCCACGCATCGCACACAACAAAGGCATCATGACAATTCGTCAGTTGCAGCGCTTAGCATGTTCATGCATGGACAAAATCTCAGTATTCATGTCATCTTTAATATCAGGGACGACATCTCTACCCATAGAATTACATTTCTCATATGTATTTATCATTTTGTTTAAACAGGTATACACTAATTTTTCTCAAACTTAGCTTGCAGGAGCATTTATTCTACAAGAGCATCAGCAACACGTCTAGGCAACGACGTCATCAGCATTACGTCCAGGTAACGACGTCATCAGCAACAATACGTCTAGGCAACGACGTTATCAGCAACACGTCCAGGCAACGACGTGATCAGCATTATGTCTACGCAATGACTCCATCAGCATTACGTCTACGCAACGACGCCAAAGAATACGCCCGTGCAACGATGCCGATCAACACGCCCAGAAATGACGCCATCGCGATTGCGTCTACGCAACGACGCCGCCAAGAAGAACATCCGTGCAACGACATTATCAGCATTGCGTCTACGCAACGACGCCAACAAAGAATACGCCCGCATAACGACGCCATCGCGATTACGCCACGCAACGACGCCAAAGAAGAATACGTCTAGGCAACGACGTCAGCATCAACACGTCCAGGCAACGACGTCATCAACATCACGTCTATGCAACAACGCCATCAACATTACGTCTACGCAACGATGCCAGCAGCAATACGTCTAGGCAACAACGTCAGAATCAACACGTCCAGGCAACGACGTCATCAGCATTACGTCTACGCAACGACGTCATCGGCATTACGTCTACGCAATGACGCCATCAGCACCACGTCTATGCAACGACGCCAACAACAACACGTCCAGGCAACGACGTCATCAGCACAACACGTCCAAGAAACGACGTTATCAACACAACACGTCCAGGGGCAGTTGCAGCAGAGACAACATATTCGCATTCACAATCACAACGCGTCTGTGCAAGGACAAAAATCACAGTATTTGTCGCATCACATCAACACAATCGGCATCACATTTTACAGGATAACATTTCTATTCACACAGTTATATTGCCTATAAATTCATGCATTATTATTTTGCCGTAATAGTTATGCACTAACCATTTGCTTAAGTCTTAGCATGCAGGAGCAGGAGCACAACGTGGATTTTCTCTTACAGCGAACCGAGACAATTTGTTGGGGGGGACAACCTTCCCAACAAATGGCAGAAGCGGCCTCGAGCGTCGGTCCGCTCATCCCACATCACCAATAAGCCCAGCATTTTCATAAATCAATACCGGTACACCCCTAAGTTCAAGCCAGTTTATTTTTATTTCTACCCAGCGTTGTCATAACTCGACACTGGGATAATTTTGATTCCACGTTAGCCCACCTTGGTGTTTCGGCCATGGTAGCCCAGTGTCGTCATAACTCGACACTGGGACAAATTTTGAGTTCGCATTAGCCCGTCTTGGTGTTTCGGCCATGCTAACCCAGTGTCGTCATAACTCGACACTGGAACAAATTTTGAGTCCGCATTAGCCCACCTCGGTGTTTTGACCATGGTAGCCCAGTGTCGTCATAACTCGACACTGAGACAGATTTTGAGGCCACGTCAACCTTGTCTTAATTACCCAACATTTTAATTCTGAGGATCGAGACAAAATTGGCTATAAGTCAACGTCTTTGTCCGAAGATTCTTCCATCATCTCCATACAAAGAGGGACAAGTTGTTGACACCCAATTTGACCCTCCCGTCCAGTCCTTAACTATAAAATTACACTATGTTTTTCAAAATAATTTCTTACAATAATAAAATTCAACAATAAAACATTGATATAGGCACAATAAGGTAGCTAATAATGGCACCGCATTTTACTTAGAGTATTAAGCACTTGGAGTCTCGCGCCCGCATTTTTATTTTAAGCCCTTTCATAAATGATAATTAATAATAAATACGTAAATAAATAATTTAACAATGACGTCGTATTAAATAGCATATTCGCATTCTATTAATACGCAAAGCAATTTCATAATTATGATTTATAATTTAAATAAATTTTAATCTAATACATGCGTTTTAATAGCGTCACATTTATAAAAGCATTAGACAATCCTTAAATTTCATATCTGCATTTAGCACTTAAATAATTTAATAATAATCTAAACTCCATTCAATTTTAATTTAACATCGCAAAATATCCATAATAAATAAGATTTTAATAATGGCATCACATTATAAAATATTAAGCACTAATTAAATAGCACACCCTTTGTTACACCCCGTATTTACATGACATGTTTTAAGAACGTACGTGAGAACTCATAAGCGTCAAGATTTGAGACTTGTAAAAATTTAGCGGAATTAGGAATTGTCGGAAAACGTATTATCAGGAATGGGAGGCGACACGCGTCACCCCCTTAGAATGCCTCGACGAAATGATGGACAAAAGGGTCATTTGACCCTTGTTAGGAAGACAAGTCTTGCTAGCCTTAGAGCTTGACAACATTGACCAAGTCAAAGACCCCACTTTAGTCTTGATATTTGTTAAGACCTCATCCAAACCACCCATTTGTTTAGATCTTAATCCTCCATTACACTATATAATACTAGTAGTGCAAGACAAGCTTAACACTTAGCCAAAATTTCACTCACTTTGAAGAACACCAAGAGCCTAGCGCTCGGTTCACATGAAGGAAGAAAGAAAAATTTCGTTTCTTGTTCTTAAGCCCCACACTTTAAACCAAGGTTCCTAAGTGTAGTGTAAGCATATCTCAATAGAAAAATCTCGGAAAAAGATAGTTTTCGGGTTAGTCGCAAAGTGAAAACCTAGTGGCTTTCTAGGTTTTGGATTGAAGGTTTGAAGGAAAGTGGTTGGTATTGTTCTAAGGGTCTCAAGTAGCGGATTGAAGTGTCTTGAAGAGTCTCTAAGTTGCTAGGGAGCGACTTCGGATTTGGAATTGGATTAAGAATCGTTGAGGTATAATCTTGTTCTTTGAAAGTATTACAAGATTATTTGTTTTGTTGTTAGCTTTACTTGTTGCTAGCATGAAGTATGTGTTGAAGTTTATAAGGATTATAGATCGATTGTAGTCTTGGAAATTCGAAATGAAATGTAGGCCATGTTAAGATGGATTACAATTTGATCGTTATTAGAAATCGTCGCATGTTACTTACTTAAAGATTTTGGTTGTTATAATCAAATGCGACTTGATATCATGTTATGCTACCAATTTGGATTGAAATGGAAATTGGATCGAATTGGTATTGTTGAACTCAAGGTGGCGAAATTGTACTTATAGTTGTAATAGTTTGTTTTTCATTTGTTTTGGACTACCTTCTATATCAGGCGAGCCAATCAGGTGTGGTTATTTAGTTGTATTGGACTACCTTATAGATTGTGAGCCAATCGGGCTGTTTGGTTATTGTATTCGGCCTTGAAAAATGTGGCATCAGAGTAGAAACAAAGGAGGTCATCCGATTTTCCGTAGAATTTGGCGACTTAGCACTTAGAATATTCTACGTTTGAAGTAAGAGGTTAATGGACGATTGTGACCATGATAGGTTGAAGAACTAAGTATAGAGTATCCTACTTGAAGAATGGGATAGCTCAAGGTTGAAGTACTTTAGAGCATTTTGCTACTTGTCGACAATCGTCGCGAGGTACGCGAACCTCTTCCTTCCTTTGGCATGATTCTATGTATGGAATATACCTGTGGTATCACTTCATGTTTCCTTATACTCTTAGAAGTTAAGAGGTAGTTGCGTGACCTACTCTATATATAACTTTTCCTATCTTTAAGCATGACTAGTTGCACGTCTGTAATACGGTAGACGTACAAGACTTTGACATTCTTTGCTAGCCTTATAAAATGCCAAGTCGTGAGTTAGAAGTTAACTCACTTCTTTGAAAATATTAAGGATGTCTTAAGTCTTAGTAAAGTTAAGGGACTTCAAGAGTTTAGAAGATGTGATACTTGTTCCGCTTTAAACGTATAAGTCCCTTGGATAGGAAATTGTTTTTGGCTAAGGCATAAAGTGAATATAACGGCTTTATGGGAGGTTAGTTATATTTGCTTTATGGAAAGATAAATGACTTGTTTTAAATGAAAAGGCAACTTGATTTTAAGGCATCAATTGCCTAAGGTTTTATAATAAAAGGAGTCACTTGACTTCAAAAGGTTAAGAGACTAATTGTATTTTTGAAAGTTAAGAGAATTGATTTGAAAGTATTTAATACTTGGTTTCAAAAAGTAGAAGTCTCTTGGTTATAAAAGGAATGAGTTGGTCTAAAACCATAAAGGGTTATAACGGCTTTATGGGAAGTTGGTTATAACGGCTTTATGGAAGGTTAAAAATGGTTTTCTTCAGTAATGTAAGTAATGAAATGATTTGAAATAAAGAAGGGCAAACTGTTTTTAAGGTACCAGTTGCTTAGGGTTTTTAAGAAAGAAGTCACTTGTTTTGTGTTCTGTAATTGTATTTCTAAAAAGGTATTGTGACTTGTCTTGAAAGGTGGATAGACTTGATACTATAGTTGTTAGTATCCGGCGGATACCTTACGAGCGCACTATATGACATTATCGACCCAGAACGGGCCGCGAGATACCTTACGCGCACTATATGACATTATCGACCAGAACGGGCCGCAAGATACCTTACGCGCACTATATGACATTATCGACCCAGAACGGGCGGGCGGTATACCCACGCGCACTATATGACATTATCGACCCGTGAACGGGCCGGGCGATACCTTTACGCGCAGACTATATGACATTATCAACCCAGAACGGGCCGCAAGATACTTTACGCGCACTATATGACATTATCGACCAGAATGGGCCGCAAAGATACCTTTACGCGCACTATATGACATTATCGACCGTGATCGGGCCGGCAAGATACCTTTACGCGCACTATATGACATTATCGACCAGAACGGGCCGCAAGATACCTTACGCGCATCTATATGACATTATCAACCCGTGAATGGGCCGCAAGATACTTTTACGCGCACTATATGACATTATCGACCCGAGAACGGGCCGCAAGATACCTTTACGCGCACTATATGACATTATCGACCCGTGATCGGGCCGGGCAAGATACCTTACGCGCACTATGTGACCTTGATCGCCCCGATCGGGTAGTGTAGTGGCCCTCCAAAAAGGCGGATTATACTTATGAAAGATAAGTAAGTTATACAAGAATGAACTTAATGATTTTTCCTAATCGTATGCGTAAGAATGTGGCTATAGCTTTTATTAAGAATGAAAAAGATAATAAGGTATGATTAAGTTCATAAGTGGTAATGACACCGAGATCCGTTTGTATTTTTATACGTATCCTTGTCATTTTTTTGTACGATTATGATCCACATCGTATGTCATTTCTGCTCCATATTCTGCACTGTTAATCGACTTTCGGGGCGTTCATGCCCGCAGTTTTAGGTACCTGTGTTGGTGATCCTTGCTCTAGATCTCGGTTGCTGGGAAAAGCTCCATTTGCTCCGAGGCTTATCTCTTGTACGGTTTTTCCTCGAGGTAGTAGATGATGTATATTCGTGGTATGGCGGGCCCTGTCCCACCACAGTTGTTATGATAAAAACTCTTGAGGTCCGTAGTCACATATTTGTGGGTCGCTTTGTAAAGAAATGAGGCAATCGCCTTGGTTGTATATATTTATGTCGCGAAGGTAGCCCTATCGCTAACCTGTTGTTTTACGTATGTTGTTTTATTTTATAAGTTTCATGTATGTTCCGCTGATGATCTCTGATGTATACTGTAGCGGTGCCTGTGTAGGGCACCATGGCCGAGGCCTGGTCGTGACAAAAGTGGTATCGAGCGCTTAGTCCTCTGAAAGTGTCTGAGCATCGCGTTCAGGTAGTCTTGATTATCGGTGTGTCAGGCACCACATCTATAATCGTGAGGTCACAGGACATTTAGGATTGGTTTCATTCTTCTCTTTCTAGGATCGCGCAGAGTCGCCTTATTAGGTCAATCCTCTCCGACCTATTCTTATGAAACGCTTATGCCTCCTGGCGCACTGTGGCCCGTGGCAAGGCAAAGCAGCAGAGTCGCTAGAGGTACACAGAGGGTTACGAGACTCGGGCACGCACTATGCCACGAGGTAGTAGGCGGCAATGAGTTCACCACGCCAGCAGAAAGAGCCGAGAGCGGCAGAGCTCCAGAGGTTCCGCACCGGCCTCCACCCCAGCCAAAGGCGAGTTTAGAGATTATGGAGAGCGATCGTGCTATTGGATCGACATAGTGGTAGTGGCAATGCGACAGAGCAGTAGCTAACCCTAGAGCCGATTGCGGATCCGGATTTTCTGGTTGTCATCCGCCCGAGTTTTATGGTTCGAGGTCCGGCGAGGATCCGCAGAGTTCGCTCGCAGCCTACGGACTATGCAGTTCTTAAGGCTTCGAGACAGAGTTCGTTATACTAGCCTTCTACCTTACGCGATATCGTTGAACCGGTTTGAGTCACGTGCCGACGAGAGGGGATGATGCTCTTCCACTGTTTGGGAGAGTTCACAGAGGCCTTTATGGATCACTTTTTGCCTCCCGAGACGGTGAGGCCCGCGTAGATAGATTTTTGACCTTGAGGCGTAATGGGAGGACTATCGGGAGTATAGCACAGAGTTTGACTCTTGGCAGTGCACGCACACCATTGTAGCACACGGCGGATAGAGTTCATCGTTATGTGACGGGCTGAGACCGTCATATGATTATCGATGCTTGGGGTGGCTCTTCACCTGATGGACATTGCTAGGATGCAGGCCTATGCGCGAGGATAGAGGATAGAGAGAGGAGGATCAATTTGACTCGCCAGCCAAGAGGCCAAGACATCGTGGTCTCAGAGCGCTTAGAGGCGACAGCCTCGAAGCAGACTAGGTCTACATCAGCCCAACACCGAGTGCTCCTCCACGCTTTTCCGGCGGAGGGTTTTACAACCCCTGAATGCAGGGCCGGCCAGTCTCTAGAGCTTCAGATCCTCGTGAGATGGGGTTTCAGATACGAGGCCACCTTTGCCTCCACGCGCCCGGTGGTAGGTTACATTCTGGTATGTCGCACAGACGGTGCTTGTTTTTCTTGTGGTCGCCTAGGCCATATGTTAAGAGAATGTCCTTATAGAGGATCCCGGGACAACACACCCATCGGATCGGGCCATGTTCTTCGCCTTCAATAGTTAGGAAGGATGTTCATGCACCGACTGTGCCGTAGAGGTCGCGGAGTTCCTACTTTAGGTCCTTTGAACCGCCTATATGGTTTCAGGTATGTCCTTGACCCTTTAGAAACTTGTATGCTTGATAAAGTTGTGGTATGTTTAAGTTTTATGAACAGATTATATTGAGACTATGTTTATGTTAGAAGGAGTTGGAAGTACGAAAAGATAATCTCTTTTGGGGCTTATGATGGACGGATAAGACGCATGCAGTACTAGGCCATGTGTGACATTATTAGTATGTCATGTTTGTGAAAGGAAATTATGTCGCCAATTATAAGTTTGACTCCGAAAGAACATTCGGGGACGAATGTTTCTAAGGGGGGAAGAATGTTACACCCCGTATTTACAGGACATGTTTTAAGAACGTACGTGAGAACTCATAAGCGTCAAGATTTGAGACTTGTAAAAATTTAGCGGAATTAGGAATTGTCGGAAAACGTATTATCAGGATTTAATGGGAGGCGACACGTGTCACCCCCTTTAGAATGCCTCGACGAAATGATCATGGACAAAAGTGGTCATTTGACCTTGTTAGGAAGACAAGTCTTGCTAGCCTTAGAGCTTGACAACATTGACCAAGTCAAAGACCCCACTTTAGTCTTGATATTTGTTAAGACCTCATCCAAACCACCCATTTGTTTAGATCTTAATCCTCCATTACACTATATAATACTAGTAGTGCAAGACAAGCTTAACACTTAGCCAAAATTTCACACAATTTGAAGAACACAAAGAGCCTATTTCCTGTTCACATGAAGGAAGAAAGAAAAATTTCGTTTCTTGTTCTTAAGCCCCACACTTTAAACCAAGGTTCCTAAGTGTAGTGTAAGCATATCTCAATAGAAAATCTCGGAAAAGATAGTTTTCTGTTAGTCAGAAATGAAAACCTAGTGGCTTTCTAGGTTTTGGATCAAGGTTTGAAGGAAAGTTGTTGGTATTGTTCTAAGGGTCTCAAGTAGTGGATTGAAGTGTCTTGAAGAGTCTCTAAGTTGCTAGGAGCGACTTCGATTTGGAATTTGATTAAGAATCGTTGAGGTATAATCTTGTTCTTTGAAAGTATTACAAGATTATTTGTTTTGTTGTTAGCTTTACTTGTTGCTAGCATGAAGTATGTGTGAAGTTTATAAGGATTATAGATCGATTGTAGTCTTGGAAATTCGAAATGAAATGTAGGCCATGTTAAGATGGATTACAATTTGATCGTTATTAGAAATCGCCGATGTTACTTACTTAAAGATTTTGGTTGTTATAATCAAATGCGACTTGATATCATGTTATCGCCAATTTGGATTGAAATGGAAATTGGATCGAATTGGTATTGTTGAACTCAAGCGTAGAAATTGTACTTATAGTTGTAATAGTTTGTTTTTCATTTGTTTTGGACTACCTTCTATATCAGGTGAGCCAATTGGGGTGTGGTTATTTAGTTGTATTGGACTACCTTATAGATTGTGGTGAGCCAATTGGGGCTGTTTGGTTATTGTATTCGGCCTTGAAAAGGTGGCATCAGAGTAGAAACAAAGGAGGTGCTGTCCGATTTTCCGTAGAATTTGGCGACTTAGCACTTAGAATATTCTACGCTGAAGTAAGAGGTTAATGGACGATTGTGACCATGATAGGTTGAAGAACTAAGTATAGAGTATCCTACTTGAAGAATGGGATAGCTCGAGGTTGAAGTACTTTAGAGCATTTTGCTACTTGTCGACAATCGTCGCGAGGTATGTGAACCTCTTCCTTCCTTGGCATGATTCTATGTATGGAATATACCGTGGTATCACTTCATGTTTCCTTATACTCTTAGAAGTTAAGAGGTAGTTGCGACCTACTCTATATAGAACTTTTCCTATCTTTAAGCATGACTAGTTGCACGTATGTAATACTTCAGAGACGTCAAGACTTTGACATTCTTTGCTAGCCTTATAAAATGTCAAGTCGTGAGTTAGGAAGTTAACTCACTTCTTTGAAAATATTAAGGATGTCTTAAGTCTTAGTAAAGTTAAGGGACTTGAAGAGTTTAGAAGTATGTGATACTTGTTCCGCTTTAAACGTATAAGTCCTCGATAGGAAATTGTTTTTGCTAAGGCATAAAGTGAATATAACGCTTTATGGGAGGTTAGTTATATTTGCTTTATGGAAAGATAAATGACTTGTTTTAAATGAAAAGGCAACTTGATTTTAAGGCATCAATTGCCTAAGGTTTTATAATAAAAGGAGTCACTTGAGTTCAAAAGGTTAAGAGACTAATTGTATTTTTGAAAGTTAAGAGAATTGATTTGAAAGTATTTAATACTTGGTTTCAAAAAGTAGTCTCTTGGTTATAAAAGGAATGAGTTGGTCTAAAACCATAAAGCGGTTATAACGCTTTATGGGAAGTTGCTTATAACGGCTTTATGGAAGGTTAAAAAAATGGTTTTCTTCAGTAATGTAAGTAATGAAATGATTTGAAATAAAGAAGGGGCAACTGTTTTTTAAGGTACAGTTGCTTAGGGTTTTTAAGAAAGAAGTCACTTGTTTTGTGTTCTGTAATTGTATTTCTAAAAAGGTATTGTGACTTGTCTTGAAAGGTGGGTAGGACTTGATACTATAGTTGTTAGTATCCGGGCAGTATACCTTTACGGGCAGACTATATGACATTATCGACCCAGAACGGGCCGGCAAGATACCCTTTACGCGCACTATATGACATTATCGACCCGTGAATGGGCCGCAAGATACCTTTACGCGCACTATATGACATTATCGACCGAGAACGGGCGCAAGATACCTTACGCGCACTATATGACATTATCGACCCGAGAATGGGCCGGCAAGATACCTTACGCGCACTATATGACATTATCGACCAGAACGGGCCGGGCAAGATACTTTTACGCGGACTATATGACATTATCGACCCGTGAACGGGCCGGCAAGATACCTTTACGCGCACTATATGACATTATCGACCCGTGATCGGGCCGGCAAGATACCTTTACGCGCACTATGTGACTTGATCGCGCCCCGCATTGGGTCGGGTAGTGTAGGTGCCCCTCCAAAAAGGGCCGGATTATACTTATGAAAGATAAGTAAGTTATACAGTAATGAACTTAATGATTTTTCCTAATCATGTACGTAAGAATGTGGCTATAGCTTTTTATTAAGAATGAAAAAGATAATAAGGTACGATTAAGTTCATAAGTGGTAATGACACGGCAGATCCGGCTTGTATTTTTATACGTGTCCTTGTCATTTTTTTGTACGCTTATGATCGCTTATCAGACGTCATTTCTGTTCCATATTCGCACTGTTAGATCGAATTTCTTCGGCCGCTCATGCCCGCAGTTTTAGGTACCAGTGTGGTGATCCTCGCTTCAGATCTCGGTTGATTTTGGGAAAAAGCTCCATTTGCTCCGAGGCTTATCTCTGGTACGGTTTTTCCTGAGGTAGTAGATGCATGTATATTCAGGGTATGGCGGGCCCCGTCCCGCCACGATTGTTATGATAAAAACTCTTAGAGGTCCTGTAGTCACATATTTGTGGTCGGCTTGTAAAGAAATGAGGCAACCGCTTGGTTGTATATATTTATGTCGGGAAGGTAGCCCATCGGCTAACCCGTTGTTTTACGATGTTGTTTTATTTTATAAGTTTCATGTATGTTCACGATTATCTCTCGATGTATACCGTAGCGGTGCCTGTGTAGGGCACGATCCGCGGCCCCGGTCGTCGTGACAAAAGTGGTATCGTGAGCGATTAGTCTCTGGAAAGTGTCTACGCATCGTGTCTAGTAGAGTCTTGATTATCGGTGTGTTGTGCACCACATCTATAATCGTGAGGTCACAGGACATTTAGGATTGGTTTCATTCTTCTCTTTCTAGGATCGTGCAGAGAGCCGCCTTATTAGGTCAATCCTCTCCGACCTATTCTTATGAAACAGCTTATGCCTCCTGGCGACCAGGCCTGTAGGGCAAAGAAGCAGCAGAGTCGCTAGAGGTACACAGAGGGTTACCAGACTCGAGCACGACTATGCCCGAGGTAAGAGGCGGGCAATGAGTTCACCACGCCAGACAGATGAGCCGAGAGCGCAGCAGCTCCAGAGGTTCCGGCACCGGCCTCCATCCGCACCAAAGGCGTAGTTTAGAGATTATGGAGAGCGGTCAGCTATTGATCGACATAGTGGTAGGCGTCACGATGAGCAGTAGCTAACCCTAGAGCCGATTTGCCATGGATCCGGATTTTCTCGGGTTGTCATCCGCCCGAGTTTTATGGTTCGAGGTCCGGCGAGGATCCGCAGGAGTTCGCTCGGCAGCCTACACGACTATGCAGTGTTCTAAGGCTTCGAGACAGAGTTCGTTATACTAGCCTCTACCGTTACGCGATATCGCGTTGAACCGGTTTGAGTCATGGTGCCGACGAGAGGATGATGCTCTTCCAAACTGCTTGGGAGTTCACAGAGGCCTTTATGGATCACTTTTGCCTCCCGAGACGGCGAGGGCCCGCAGAGATAGATTTTTGACCTTGAGGCGTAATGGGAGGACTATCGGGAGTATAGCCCGAGTTTGACTCTTGGCCAGCACGCGCACACCATTGTAGCTAACATGGCGGATAGAGTTCATCGTTATGTGATGGGCTGGCAGTCATATGATTATCGTGACGCTGGGTGGCTCTTCACCGGATGGACATTGCTAGACGCAGCCTATGCGCAGGGGATAGAGGATAGAGAGAGAGGAGGATCAATTTGACTCAAAGCCACCAAGAGGCCAAGACATCGTGGTCTCGGAAGCGCTAGAGGCGATAGCCTCAAAGCAGACTAGGTCTACATTGCAGCCCAACACCGAGTGCTCCTCCACGCTTTTCGGCGGAGGGTTTTACAACCCCGGAATGCAGGGCCGGTCAGTCTCTAGAGCTTCAGATCCTCGTGAGATGGGGTTTCAGACAATGAGGCCACCTTGCCTCCATGCGCCCAGCCGTGGTAGGTTACATTCTGGGGTATGTCGCGCCGGTACGGGTGCTTGTTTTTCTTGTGGTCGTCTAGGCCATATGTTAAGAGAATGTCCTTATAGAGGGGATCCTGGTGGGACAACACACCCATCGGATCGATGGTTCTTCGCCTTCAATAGTTAGGAAGGATGTCATGCACCGACAAAGCCGCGGTAGAGGTCGTGGTGGAGTTCTCACTTTAGCGGTCCTTTGAACCGCCTATATGGTTTCAGGTATGTCCTTGACCCTTTAGAAACTTGTATGCTTGATAAAGTTGTGGTATGTTTAAGTTTTATGAACAGATTATATTGAGACTATGTTTATGTTAGAAGGAGTTGGAAGTACGAAAAGATAATCTCTTTTGGGGCTTATGATGGACGGATAAGCATGTGCGAGGTACTAGGGCCATGTGTGACATTATTAGTATGTCATGTTTGTGAAAGGAAATTATGTCGCCAATTATAAGTTTGACTCCGAAAGAACATTCGGGGACGAATGTTTCTAAGGGGGGAAGAATGTTACACCCCGTATTTACAGGACATATTTTAAGAACGTACGTGAGAACTCATAAGCGTCAAGATTTGAGACTTGTAAAAATTTAGCGGAATTAGGAATTGTCGGAAAACGTATTATTGTGACGAATGGGAGGGCGACACGTGTCACCCCCCTTTAGAATGCCTTGGACGAAATGATCATGGACAAAAGGGTCATTTGACCCTTGTTAGGAAGACAAGTCTTGCTAGCCTTAGAGCTTGACAACATTGACCAAGTCAAAGACCCCACTTTAGTCTTGATATTTGTTAAGACCTCATCCAAACCACCCATTTGTTTAGATCTTAATCCTCCATTACACTATATAATACTAGTAGTGCAAGACAAGCTTAACACTTAGCCAAAATTTCACACAATTTGAAGAACACAAAGAGCCTAGCTCTCGGGTTCACATGAAGGAAGAAAGAAAAAATTTCGTTTCTTGTTCTTTAAGCCCCACACTTTAAACCAAGGTTCCTAAGTGTAGTGTAAGCATATCTCAATAGAAAATCTCGGAAAAGATAGTTTTCTGTTAGTCAGAAATGAAAACCTAGTGGCTTTCTAGGTTTTGGATCAAGGTTTGAAGGAAAGTTGTTGGTATTGTTCTAAGGGTCTCAGTAGTGGATTGTTGTCTTGAAGAGTCTCTAAGTTGCTAGGAGCGACTTCGATTTGGAATTGGATTAAGAAACTTTTAGTTATAATCTTGTTCTTTGAAAGTATTACAAGATTATTTGTTTTGTTGTTAGCTTTACTTGTTGCTAGCATGAAGTATGTGTTGAAGTTTATAAGGATTATAGATCGATTGTAGTCTTGGAAATTCGAAATGAAATGTAGGCCATGTTAAGATGGATTACAATTTGATCGTTATTAGAAATCGCCGATGTTACTTACTTAAAGATTTTGGTTGTTATAATCAAATGCGACTTGATATCATGTTATCGCCAATTTGGATTGAAATGGAAATTGGATCGAATTGGTATTGTTGAACTCAAGGTGGTAAATTGTACTTATAGTTGTAATAGTTTGTTTTTCATTTGTTTTGGACTACCTTCTATATTGTGGTGAGCCAATTGGGGTGTGGTTATTTAGTTGTATTGGACTACCTTATAGATTGTGGTGAGCCAATTGGGGCTGTTTGGTTATTGTATTCGCCTTGAAAAAGGTGGCATCAGTAGTAGAAACAAAGGAGGTGTCATCCGATTTTCCGTAGAATTTGGCGACTTAGCACTTAGAATATTCTACGTTTGAAGTAAGAGGTTAATGGACGTATTGTGACCATGATAGGTTGAAGAACTAAGTATAGAGTATCCTACTTGAAGAATGGGATAGCTCAAGGTTGAAGTACTTTAGAGCATTTTGCTACTTGTCGACAATCGTCGCGAGGTATGTGAACCTCTTCCTTCCTTTGGCATGATTCTATGTATGGAATATACCTGTGGTATCACTTCATGTTTCCTTATACTCTTAGAAGTTAAGAGGTAGTTGCGTGACCTACTCTATATAGAACTTTTCCTATCTTTAAGCATGACTAGTTGCACGTATGTAATACGGTAGACGTACAAGACTTTGACATTCTTTGCTAGCCTTATAAAATGTCAAGTCGGGTGAGTTAGGAAGTTAACTCACTTCTTTGAAAATATTAAGGATGTCTTAAGTCTTAGTAAAGTTAAGGGACTTGAAGAGTTTAGAAGTATGTGATACTTGTTCCGTTTTAAACGTATAAGTCCCTTGGATAGGAAATTGTTTTTGGCTAAGGCATAAAGTGAATATAACGGCTTTATGGGAGGTTAGTTATATTTGCTTTATGGAAAGATAAATGACTTGTTTTAAATGAAAAGGCAACTTGATTTTAAGGCATCAATTGCCTAAGGTTTTATAATAAAAGGAGTCACTTGAGTTCAAAAGGTTAAGAGACTAATTGTATTTTTGAAAGTTAAGAGAATTGATTTGAAAGTATTTAATACTTGGTTTCAAAAAGTAGAAGTCTCTTGGTTATAAAAGGAATGAGTTGGTCTAAAACCATAAAGCCGTTATAACCCTTTATGGGAAGTTGGTTATAACGGCTTTATGGAAGGTTAAAAATGGTTTTCTTCAAGAATGTAAGTAATGAAATGATTTGAAATAAAGAAAGGCAAACTGCTTTTTAAGGTACCAGATTGCTTAGGGTTTTTAAGAAAGAAGTCACTTGTTTTGTAGTTCTGTAATTGTATTTCTAAAAGGTATTGTGACTTGTCTTGAAAGGTGGATAGGACTTGATACTATAGTTGTTAGTATCGCAAAGATACCTTACGCGACTATATGACATTATCGACCCAGAATGGGCCGGGCAAGATACCTTTACGCGCACTATATGACATTATCGACCCGAGAACGGGCCGCAAAGATACCTTACGCGCACTATATGACATTATCGACCCAGAACGGGCCGCAAGATACCTTACGCGCACTATATGACATTATCGACCCAGAACGGGCCGCAAGATACCTTACGCGCGACTATATGACATTATCGACCCGAGAACGGGCCGCAAGATACTTTTACGCGGACTATATGACATTATCGACCCGTGAACGGGCCGGCAAGATACCTTTACGCGCACTATATGACATTATCGACCCAGATCGGGCCGGCGATACCTTTACGCGCACTATGTGACTTGATCGCGTCCCATCGGGCGGTAGTGTAGGTGCCCCTCCAAAAAGGGCCGGATTATACTTATGAAAGATAAGTAAGTTATACAGTAATGAACTTAATGATTTTTCCTAATCATGTACGTAAGAATGTGGCTATAGCTTTTTATTAAGAATGAAAAAGATAATAAGGTACGATTAAGTTCATAAGTGGTAATGACACGGCAGGATCTGGTTTGTATTTTTATACGTGTCCTTGTCATTTTTTTTGTACAGTTATGATCCGCATCAGACGTCATTTCTGCTCCATATTCGCACTGTTATCGACTTTCGGGCCAAGCGTTCATGCCCGCAGTTTTAGGTATCCGTGTTGGTGATCCTCGCTCTTAGGATCTCGGTTCGCTTTTGGGAAAAAGCTCCATTTGCTCCGGAGGCTTATCTCTTGGTACGGTTTTTCCCTGAGGTAGTAGATGCATGTATATTCAGGGGTATGGCGGGGCCCTGTCCCGCCACAGTTGTTATGATAAAAACTCTTAGAGGTCTGTAGTCACATATTTGTGGGTCAGTTTGTAAAGAAATGAGGCAACTGCTTTTGTATATATTTATGTCTGCGAAGGTAGCCACTCGGCTAACCCGTTGTTTACGTATGTTGTTTTATTTTATAAGTTTCATGTATGTTCTGATTATCTCTCGATGTATACCGTAAGGGTGCCTGTAGGGCACCCGCGTCCCGGTCGGTCGTGACAAAAGTGGTATCGGAGCGATTAGTCCTCGGAAAGTGTCTGACATCGTGTCTAGTAGAGTCTTGATTATCGGTGTGTTGTGCACCACATCTATAATCGTGAGGTCGCAGGACATTTAGGATTGGTTTCATTCTTCTCTTTCTAGGATCGTGCGGTAGAGTCGCCTTATTAGGTTGAATCCTCTCCGACCTATTCTTATGAAACGATTATGCCTCCTGGCGACCGGGGCCCGAAGGGCAAAGGCGGCAGGAGTCGCTAGAGGTACACGAGGTTACCAGACTCGGGCACGACTATGCACGAGGTAGTAGGCGGGCAAAGTTCACCACGCCGGCAGATTAGAGCCGAGGCGGCAAGAGCTCCAGAGGTTCCGTGCGGGCCTCGATCCACCCCGCAGCGAGGCGAGTTTAGAGATTATGGAGAGCGGTCGGGCTATTGACCGACATAGTGGTAGGCGGCGCGACAGAGCAGTAGCTAACCCTAGAGCCGGCGCTTATGATCCGGATTTTCTCGGGTTGTCATCCGCCCGAGTTTTATGGTTCGAGTGCGAGGAGGATCCGCAGGAGTTCGTTCGGCAGCCTGACGGACTATGCAGTTCTTAAGGCTTGGAGACAGAGTCTGTTATACTAGCCTCTTACCCTTTACTAGATATTGAGTTGAAGTGGTTTGAGTCATGGGTGATGGCGAGAGGGGATGATGCTCTTCCAGCTGTTTGGGAGGAGTTCACAGAGGCCTTTATGGATCACTTTTTGCCTCCTGAGATGAGGAGGGCCCGCGTAGATAGATTTTTGACCTTGAGGCAGAATGGGAGGACTATCAGGGAGTATAGCCCGAGTTTGACTCTGGCCGACGCGCACACCATTGTAGCTAACATGGCGGATAGAGTTCATCGTTATGTCTTTGAGGCTAGGCCAGTCATGATTACTGCATGCTTGGGGGTGGCTCTTCAGCCCGGTATGGACATTGCTAGGATGCAGGCCTATGCGCAGGGGATAGAGGATAGAGAGAGGGAGGATCAATTTGACTCAGGCCAGCCCAAGAGGGCCAAGACATCAGGGTCTCAGAGCAGTTTTAGAGGCGGACAGTCTCAGCAGCAGACTAGGTCTACATTGCAGCCAGCACCGAGTGCTCCTCCACAGTTTTCCGGCGGAGGGTTTTACAACCCCGGGAATGCAGGGGCCGGTCAGGTCTCTAGAGCTTCAGATCCTCAGGGAGATGGGGGTTCCAGACAGTCGAGGCCACCTTTGCCTCCATGCGCCCAGTGTGGTAGGTTACATTCTGGGGTATGTCGCGCCGGTACGGGTGCTTGTTTTTCTTGTGGTCGTCTAGGCCATATGTTAAGAGAATGTCCTTATAGAGGGGATCCTGGTGGGACAACACAATCTACTGGATCAGTTGCGGGTTCTTCGCCTTCAATAGTTAGGAAGGATGTTCATGCACCGACAGGCCGTGGTAGAGGTCGTGGTGGGAGTTCCCAGCTTTAGCGGTCCTTTGAACCGCCTATATGGTTTCAGGTATGTCCTTGACCCTTTAGAAACTTGTATGCTTGATAAAGTTGTGGTATGTTTAAGTTTTATGAACAGATTATATTGAGACTATGTTTATGTTAGAAGGAGTTGGAAGTACGAAAAGATAATCTCTTTTGGGGCTTATGATGGACGGATAAGCATGTGCGAGGTACTAGGGCCATGTGTGGCATTATTAGTATGTCATGTTTGTGAAAGGAAATTATGTCGCCAATTATAAGTTTGACTCCGAAAGAACATTCGGGGACGAATGTTTCTAAGGGGGGAAGAATGTTACACCCCGTATTTACAGGACATGTTTTAAGAACGTACGTGAGAACTCATAAGCGTCAAGATTTGAGACTTGTAAAAATTTAGCGGAATTAGGAATTGTCGGAAAACGTATTATTGTGACGAATGGGAGGGCGACACGTGTCACCCCCCTTTAGAATGCCTTGGACGAAATGATCATGGACAAAAGGGTCATTTGACCCTTGTTAGGAAGACAAGTCTTGCTAGCCTTAGAGCTTGACAACATTGACCAAGTCAAAGACCCCACTTTAGTCTTGATATTTGTTAAGACCTCATCCAAACCACCCATTTGTTTAGATCTTAATCCTCCATTACACTATATAATACTAGTAGTGCAAGACAAGCTTAACACTTAGCCAAAATTTCACACAATTTGAAGAACACAAAGAGCCTAGCTCTCGGGTTCACATGAAGGAAGAAAGAAAAAATTTCGTTTCTTGTTCTTTAAGCCCCACACCTTAAAACAAGGTTCCTAAGTGTAGTGTAAGCATATCTCAATAGAAAAATCTCGGAAAAAGATAGTTTTCGGGTTAGTCGCAAAATGAAAACCTAGTGGCTTTCTAGGTTTTGGATTGAAGGTTTGAAGGAAAGTTGTTGGTATTGTTCTAAGGGTCTCAAGTAGTGGATTGAAGTGTCTTGAAGAGTCTCTAAGTTGCTAGGGAGCGACTTCGGATTTGGAATTGGATTAAGAATCGTTGAGGTATAATCTTGTTCTTTGAAAGTATTACAAGATTATTTGTTTTGTTGTTAGCTTTACTTGTTGCTAGCATGAAGTATGTGTTGAAGTTTATAAGGATTATAGATCGATTGTAGTCTTGGAAATTCGAAATGAAATGTAGGCCATGTTAAGATGGATTACAATTTGATCGTTATTAGAAATCGTCGCATGTTACTTACTTAAAGATTTTGGTTGTTATAATCAAATGCGACTTGATATCATGTTATGCTACCAATTTGGATTGAAATGGAAATTGGATCAGAATTGGTATTGTTGAACTCAAGGTGGCCGAAATTGTACTTATAGTTGTAATAGTTTGTTTTTCATTTGTTTTGGACTACCTTCTATATCAGGTGAGCCAATCAATGTGTGGTTATTTAGTTGTATTGGACTACCTTATAGATTGTGGTGAGCCAATTGGGGCTGTTTGGTTATTGTATTCGGCCTTGAAAAAGGTGGCATTGTAGTAGAAACAAAGGAGGTGCTGTCCGATTTTCCGTAGAATTTGGCGACTTAGCACTTAGAATATTCTACGTTTGAAGTAAGAGGTTAATGGACGTATTGTGACCATGATAGGTTGAAGAACTAAGTATAGAGTATCCTACTTGAAGAATGGGATAGCTCAAGATTGAAGTACTTTAGAGCATTTTGCTACTTGTCGACAATCGTCGCGAGGTATGTGAACCTCTTCCTTCCTTTGGCATGATTCTATGTATGGAATATACCTGTGGTATCACTTCATGTTTCCTTATACTCTTAGAAGTTAAGAGGTAGTTGTGTGACCTACTCTATATAGAACTTTTCCTATCTTTAAGCATGACTAGTTGCACGTATGTAATACGGTAGACGTACAAGACTTTGACATTCTTTGCTAGCCTTATAAAATGCCAAGTCGGGTGAGTTAGGAAGTTAACTCACTTCTTTGAAAATATTAAGGATGTCTTAAGTCTTAGTAAAGTTAAGGGACTTGAAGAGTTTAGAATTATGTGATACTTGTTCCGTTTTAAACGTATAAGTCCCTTGGATAGGAAATTGTTTTTGGCTAAGGCATAAAGTGAATATAACGGCTTTATGGGAGGTTAGTTATATTTGCTTTATGGAAAGATAAATGACTTGTTTTAAATGAAAAGGCAACTTGATTTTAAGGCATCAATTGCCTAAGGTTTTATAATAAAAGGAGTCACTTGAGTTCAAAAGGTTAAGAGACTAATTGTATTTTTGAAAGTTAAGAGAATTGATTTGAAAGTATTTAATACTTGGTTTCAAAAAGTAGAAGTCTCTTGGTTATAAAAGGAATGAGTTGGTCTAAAACCATAAAGGGTTATAACGGCTTTATGGGAAGTTGGTTATAACGGCTTTATGGAAGGTTAAAAAAAAATGGTTTTCTTCAGTAATGTAAGTAATGAAATGATTTGAAATAAAGAAGGGCAAACTGTTTTTAAGGTACCAGTTGCTTAGGGTTTTTAAGAAAGAAGTCACTTGTTTTAGAAGCCGGTAATTGTATTTCTAAAAAGGTATTGTGACTTGTCTTGAAAGGTGGATAGGACTTGATACTATAGTTGTTAGTATCCGGCGATACCTTACGCGCACTATATGACATTATCGACCGAGAACGGGCCGCAAGATACCTTTACGCGCACTATATGACATTATCGACCAGAACGGGCCTGACAAGATACCTTTACGGGCAGACTATATGACATTATCGACCCAGGAATGGGCCGGGCAGTATACCTTTACGGGCAGACTATATGACATTATCGACCCAGGAATGGGCCGGGCAATATACCTTACGCGCACTATATGACATTATCGACCCGTGAACGGGCCGCAAGATACTTTACGCGCACTATATGACATTATCGACCCAGAATGGGCCGGGCGGATACCTTTACGCATACTATATGACATTATCGACCAGATTGGGCGCAAGATACCTTTACGCGCACTATGTGATTTTGATCGCGTCCCATCGGGTAGTGTAGGTGCCCCTCCAAAAAGGGTCGGATTATACTTATGAAAGATAAGTAAGTTATACAGTAATGAACTTAATGATTTTTCCTAATCATGTACGTAAGAATGTGGCTATAGCTTTTTATTAAGAATGAAAAAGATAATAAGGTACGATTAAGTTCATAAGTGGTAATGACACGGCAGGATCTGGTTTGTATTTTTATACGTGTCCTTGTCATTTTTTTGTACGCATGATCTGCTTATCAGACGTCATTTCTGCTCCATATTCGCACTGTTGTTATCGACTTCTTCGGGGCTGCGTTCATGCCCGCAGGTTTTAGGTACCCAGGTTGGTGATCCTTGCTCTTAGGATCTCGGTTCAGTTTTTGGGAAAAAGCTCCATTTGCTCCGGAGGCTTATCTCTTGGTACGGTTTTTCCCTGAGGTAGTAGATGCATGTATATTCAGGGGTATGGCGGGGCCCTGTCCCGCCACAATTGTTATGATAAAAACTCTTAGAGGTCTGTAGTCACATATTTGTGGGTCAGTTTGTAAAGAAATGAGGCAACTGCTTCGGTTGTATATATTTATGTCCAGGAAGGTAGCCCTATCGGCTAACCTGTTGTTTTACGTATGTTGTTTTATTTTATAAGTTTCATGTATGTTCCGCTGATTATCTCTGATGTATACCTGTAAGGGTGCCCAGGTAGGGCACCAGTCGCGGTCCCGGGGTCGGGTCGTGACACCCTTCTTTTTATAATAATAAAACACCTAGGATT
Organism: Przewalskia tangutica; assembly: GCA_029844215.1. NCBI lineage: Eukaryota > Viridiplantae > Streptophyta > Magnoliopsida > Solanales > Solanaceae > Przewalskia > Przewalskia tangutica. The sequence goes on from CM056734.1 coordinate 88,185,553, forward strand.
GTATTTAAATAATTTACCACTAATTAAATACCTAATACCTAATACTAACTCCTAAAGCTAATACCTAATCAGCCCACCCTTTAAATTACCCAACCCAAACCCGCGACCCACTATTCTCCCCTGACCCGCGGCCCGCAACCCTTCCCTTATTTCTTGACCCACACACCCTCAGCCCATAACCTTTCCCCATCTCCCGCCCCCTAAAAAACCTAACGAACTAACCCTAGCCGCCTCCTCTCCTTCTCCAACGATTTCTTACCATAATCAACACCTAAATCTTTTACCTGAATAAAATCTCTACCAATCGAAGTATAGCTTACCATAAGAATAGCTTACCTTAAGAGTTTCAAAATCAGTAACAAATCGTCCCAAATCTTCCTAAAATCAAACAAAAATCAAAACATACCAAAAATGAATGTGCAAATCGCGCCAAATCATAAGCTACCAAATTCAGAACACGAATTAGGGCTATAAATACAGAAGCTACACGCATGCAAGGGGAGGAAAAAAAAGGAGAGCAGTCAAATAGCAATAATCATTTTTCACAGAGTCAAAACATGGAGGAGAGGAATCGGTGAAGATATCACGAGAAAAACAGAGTAAAAAAAAAGCCTTCATCGATCGAAAATCAGTGAGAAATCGATCCAAAATCTGCCCGAATCTGTATATTCGAATGGAGTAAAAACACCAAGAATAAGCATCGAGAATCAAAATTTCAGAAAATAATTGAAGAACAAGATCAGTCGCACATGGGTAAGCATTCTCAAAACAAGAGCTTCGCCCCTTTTAAATCGCATTGCAATTAATCCTCCCAGTGGATCGACACTTGATACGCTGCCTCGGTTCGCTGCCCGGAGAAGGTAAATTTATCATCCTTTCACTCTTAGACTTCATTTGATATCAATGGGTAAAATATGTATTCTTGCGCGACTGTTTAAGCTTGCGTTAACTTGATGTCGATGACTAATTGTGCTTGCTGAATTATTGTTAAGCCCGTTTGTCGCAACTGCGGTTATAATCTGCGTCACTAGAATTTGTTGTATGACTAAAGAAAGTAATTATCGTTTGAGTTTATTGTGTCGACTGAGCTGTGTCATTGATTCTCGCTGAATCTACGATCATTGTAGGTATTATAATAGTCGTTTGTAAGTGTTCGTCCTGTTAAAATATTTGAACATGTATAGATTCTGGAAGCCAGTGAACTGGTTCAAGTACCTCGTGGATTTGTTTAGCGAGTTAAAATTGGCTAGGGATCTTCTATGCGTAATCTGGTTAATTTTAAATCTGTATGATGGATTTAGGGGTCTAAATATGGTTTGTTGTTTGAATCAGGAGAAGTATTGTGCTCCTTAGGATGGCTATGAAGTAGTATACATACCTTCGCCTTCTAGTTTGGATTCTAAATACGATTAACTCTCTTATCCGTTCATATATATCCAAAGTTGTATCCTGGAACTATCCTTTGTGTCGATCAGTAATGTCAGTTGCAGTAAGTAAATGAAACTGAATACACCAGTCCAATTAAAGTAATAAAAGATTTGTTATACACTCAAACTTCCTGAATGAAACCTCGGGGGTCTTAACACAAGCCGGGCATAAATTTTGAATGGATCTTTATGTGTATATCACGAATACTTTATGAAATGCATCATGTCTGTTAAGTGTCAGAACTAGTCAGGAATAAACATACTTGCACTTTTCTACCATATCTGTTGGTGTTTAGACAAATTAGGATATTGGAGCATCTAAAAGACTATTCATTGAGGTGCTCCTTGTCAATTCTCTTCTCTGTTAATATCACCGTGATACATTTGTGCCAAATTCATCTCTTAATAATATGCTATTAATGTGATATGAAATGTATACCTCTTAGTTGATTAAAGGAATATTGTTCGAGATGTTAGGCAATTTGACCATTTTCAGTGATATGTGCCGAATTTTGTGCATCAGTTGTAGTATCTAGCAGGCTAGCTATATGGGCACATGCCGTTATGAGTTCGTATACCCCTGTATACCTTCAGGTGTATCAGTTTTGCCCTTAATTTTATGAGCATGCTAGCCTTCATACGAATAGGATAAATATACAGGGATTACATATCTAGTATGTATATTAGATATCCTTGTATACTCGGGTATGTGAAAATTGGTGTGATGGTTGCTTGGGCCTGCTGGATTTCCTTGTCTGTTTACTGAAAGCTCACTGCCAATGTCAAATGTTCTCATCTCAGCCTAAATAAATGATCACTTATCTAGAATCCATGGGCCTACTGAATCTTTAGTCTGTCTACTGTTTACATTCACAGTCCACTGTCTGGGCTGATTATTTCGCATGACACGGTCCACCACTTAAATTGATAGAATTAAATAAATTATGGGTGTAGGTGTATGTAGCATTCTATTACCCATATGAATATTTATTTGCTTGCATTGTTTGATAAAATTTGAATATATACTAATCCTTATCTTTTCTTATTTTTTTTACATGAAATGCATCGGAGCAACGGAGAGTCTCAATACGAGACTCATCATCGTGGGCTACTCCAAATGAAGACCCGCATTTATGTGCATCTCTCCATTCCGTATCAGAAATTCCAAACCACAGGCGGAACGATACACTATCGTGCCTTCGAATCCTCTTTAATTTTTCTACCCCGCCCCGTTTATTTGTGTAATTAATTATCTAACTTTACACTAACATTAGTATACTTAGTTAAACTTTGAGCCCCATTAGAAACTAGTTTGACGTTAGAAATTTGCTTAAGGCAATGGCTTTAGACTTGCCTCACGTTATTTAGTAGTTATTGCTAAACCATTTAATTCACATAATTATTCATAAAGCTAGGATATTACTCGCAACGATATTCCTAACCCAGTTTTCTAAACTCTTATGAAATAAACCATTTTGTGTTTTCATTATCATGCTAAGTTTAGTTACAAATACATATTTTGCCATAACTAATTTTGCATTATTATTTATTTTTATTTTTTAAAAAGAGAAGACAAAGAAACATATATACATCTTAAGTTATGCATATTTTTCTCCTATTCGAAACCAACTTTATATTTTAAACAACTCTTATTTCTTTTACTAAAAATCACCCTAAGCATTTGGCATATTATGCTATACTAATTAAGATTTATTTTAGTAAATAAATGCATTTAGCCGATAAGTCATCTTTGCATATTTATCTAGAACTAGCTTACATGTATTTTTATGAAAAATAGTCTTATAAATCTTTATCGAAATACATCCTTTTTATAAAACCCTTATAATATTTTTACTTTAAACATGCATTTTCCATAGTATGATAATTAACCATAGGTTTGAACGGACAACCGCAAGTTAGCGGATCATTTAGGGTGCCTGACCTCTTTCCTTTAGGATAATAAAGAACCCTTACCCAGAATCTCATTAAGTTTAGCAGATCATTTAAATGGATTTAGTGTTGACTTTAACTTAGTTGACATTTAGGTGTCCTAATTCACCCAAACTAATTAGGTGGCGACTCCGCGAACCCTTTTTGCATTTAGTACCCCTTTAGCACTTTTTGCATTTTTAGCATTTCTAGCACACTTTTAACATTTTAGCATTTTATTATATTATTTTCTAACATTTTATTAAGCAGGGTTCGCTAGAATAATGTCGCGGTCGAAAAAGGGCGTGACATCAGGGATAGGTAAAAATTGGTAAGAAATGGCTAATAAAAAAATGCCTGAATCATCTCCCTAACATGCATATCCTAACTATTTCGCCTCAAATAGCAAGCAAGCAGACACATAGGTTTAATCACTTAACAATGCATAAATCAAGCAAAATACCCCAAATAGTTGATTTCGTGAATTTTTGGCATATCTAACCTAAGTGTTCAGACGGTTACTTCTAATTCCATTACATTATTCAACTTTACTTCACTAGACATTTCAAGTAACTACAACATGCATGATCATAAAAAAAATTATGACTCAAAAATACTCAAAAACACACAAAACGAATCACAAAGACTCAAAATAATAAAACACCCCCCAAACTTAAATCACGCATTGTCCCTAATGTGTGCAAGACTCAAAAATAAAAGAAAAACGGGACAACTTACAAACTTGGTTTAAAATGGTGGCGGTGGCGGCGGATAATGCATGGACCACTGGTTGAACAAGCAACTCATCTCATCAAATCTCAGGTTCAACTGTTGCTTCCCGCTTTATTTCATTGTCCTTGCCTCAGTCCCGTTGACCTTGTATCATTGTGTCAAAACTCGCATCATCCTCCATTGGTTCATGAGCAATCGCTCCATTATAGGCACCGAGGTTCCACCTGCGAGGCGGTGGCGGTTGCTACCGCTTCATGCCGAGCCTCAGACGCTCATCTTCATCCATGGCGACCTCTGCCGCTTGGTGGTCCGGTCTCCTTCTTGCCGCCGAGGGACTGGTTCTAGGAAGGCATGCACTATCTCATATGACACAGGAGGTTGGCCCTTCTCATATGTATCAGTAGCTAGGGTTGGGACTCCATATCTAGAAATAAGTGATTAATGTCCCAACCCACCTGTAGTGACCAACCTACTGGTTTCTCCAATGTTTTGCAATATCTCCTTCCCAACATCAATCGTCTTCTCTTCCATGATTCCATATATCATCTTTATTCTGTCCGGTGACACTCTGGTGAAGTGCGTCGATGGAATCAGGCGGCCACTGACGAAATATAACCAACCCTTGGCTATTTTGTTGAACTGACAACTACTCAGTCCTCTTGATCCATTTCGTGCAATATCATACTCAGCCCCAGGATAGCATAATGTGTTTGCGACGATATCCCAATCGATGTTATTGGCGTCTCTAGAACAAGTTCTAAAATATCTTCGATCATCGCCTCTTTCTTCAACATCGGTTGTTCTTAATAGCCCATTCACCACCTCAACCGTCACATGCACATACTTTCCTCTCACAAAGCATCTACCATTTACCCTTTCCGGAAAGTTAGCATAGAATTATTTCACCATTACAGTGTTTTGTGGTACTATTCTCTCCGGATTAACAAATCTCTTCCACCCCATGGCCTCTATCATTGCCCGAATAGGCTCATAGACATCTCCATCCTCAAATGACTCTCTTTGGTACTCCATTCCCCGCTCAGGGATCAAGGGTCTAGTACTAAGTTTGTAATATTTGTCTTCTGCTTTTTGTCTGACAAACCTAGTAGCGTCATATTGTGTAACGGAGGCAGATGTGGAAGCTCTTTTTTTTTCTGGCAGACATTTTGGGAATTTTCAGCAACGTTTCCTTTGTTTCAGTGAGATTACCCAGCAACCTCAATCACACCAATCAACACACAGCGAAATCAGCAAACTACAACACCATTCAACCCCCAAACTTCACTCAAAGCACCGGTACAACACCCCACGATCACTACGTATAATCTTACCGCGAAATTTTCACACCAAACTTCAACACACCCCACACTATCCACCAATAAAGCACACCCCCAAATTTCTGAATTACATCTCCTACTTGCTCTGAAAAGTTCAAGAAAAGTGCTGAAAGTTACCTTGGACGGTGTTCTTCAAGATTTTCTTGTTCCTAGTGATGGATTGAGGCAATGGAATGAGGGTTGTTGTTTGTAATGGTCAAAGGTGCAGGGAAAGAGGAAGGGTTTTGGGTTTTGGAGAAGGGAAATCGGATTAGGGCTCTTTAAATTTCATATTTTTCGTCGCAGCGCCGCGGCCCTGAGATCGGCGCCATGGCGCCCAAACATCTGCGATCCTCTGAACTTCCGGCGTCGTGGCGCTCTGATTTGCGCCGCGGCGCCCAAACTTCAGAGACCTTCTGGACTTCCGGCGCCGCAGCCCTGCAACCGGCGCCGTGACGCCCAACTTCCTGCGCCCTTCTGCATTCTCGGCGCCATGGCCCTCTGCTGGGCGCCGTGGCGCCGAGCCGATTTTTTCTTCTCTTCACATTTTCGTCCTCCAATTTTTGGCCCTGTACCTGTCATCACAACATGCAAACAATACCTCCCATGAGACTGTTCTAACTAAACTAAATTGCATAAAATAAAATAAAATAATTGTTACACCCCGGAATTTCAGGTCATGTATTGGGAACGTACGAAGGAAAATAAGAATTGAAATTGGAAAGATAGGTTGACAGAATGTTATGGACGGGCTTTAGTCAACTTTGGGGGCAGTTTATGCCCAGTTACCTTAGGAGTTCCTAGGTGTTTCAAAAGAATAGTATGTAGTTCGTTGAGTCTAGTTCCCAACGCAACAAACCGCTCGTCGATAGGGCATCAGAGTAGAAAATTATGGAAGTTACAAGTTCGGCACGTGCAAGAAGGGAGTATTTTCAGGCTGCCAGTACGGCGCCGGATGCGAGGTCGCGCGCCGATGGGTCGCGGCGCCGGTTATACCGAGTTCTCTGGTTGCAGCACCGCGCGCCGACGCGTGCCGCACTGCCGGATTTTTGCGGCGGGGGAAAATCAAGATATTTTTTTGTAAAGGCCATGGGAGGGTGACAAGTGTCCCTCCCATCTGATTGTGAGGAAGTCCTATTTATTGACCAAGTCTTGAAGACTTGGTCATTCTTCAAGAACCCCCCTTCTCTCTAAAACTCCCTCTTCCTTCTCTCTAAAAATTATTCCTCTCCCTTCTCTCTAAAAATTCAAGGAAAAACCAAGGCCTAGAGAAATTTCGGAAAGGCGGCAAGAAGAAAATATGTTGACAAACTTGTAGGAGGTTTGTGGAGGTGATTGTGGAAAGAGGGCAAGTGAGATTTGTTGGACTGTTTTGGGTGAACTCTAAGGTAACAATCCATTCTCCTTTTTAAGAAAATTGTGTTGCATGTAAGGAAGAAAGGACTTGTAGTTTTCAATATTGCTTTTAGGTATATTGCATGTAGGAATAACGATTTGGATTTGAAAGGATTGGATAAGGATGATATGTGAGCATGTTATAGCCAAGATACTACCTTAAACTTATTGAATTATTTAATATGTATTGGTGGGAAGAATTTTACACGTCCAAGATTAGGCGTGTAATCCTCTTTGTATTGTCGGATTGTTGGGCCTTAAAAATTGGCGTTTGGATATTGAATTCGAGCCTTGAAAAAGGTGGTAAAGTACGTAGAAACAAAGGAAGTGCTGTCCAAATTTCCGTAGAATAAGGGACTTTACAATTAGAATATTCTACGCTAAAGCTAGAATCTAATAGACGTATTATGGCCATTATAGGGTGAAGTACTACGAGTAGCGTATTCTACTTGAAGGGTAGAAGAGGCTAGCAAGGTTATAGTACTTTGGAGCATTTTGCTACTTGTCGATAATCGTCGCGAGGTATGTGATTCTTCCTATTCTCTTGAGCATGATTATTTGTGAAATATATAGTGCGGTTGACGCACGTGTGTTAAAGGAGTTGGATTTCCTTTTTGTGTCCTTGACTTGGTTCTAGAGTTAAGTGTCTTGATATGAAATGTTAAGGACTTGAATTGTGTAAAAAGGTTGTGAAACCTCATTCGTGAGCAATGAGTACTTGGTCTTTAAAAAGAATAAGGTTATCCTAGATCTTACCCAGTCTTATGGAGGATGTTGGTAAGGGTCGTTAGTTGTATATTTTGGAGTAGAGTTGATTTTGCTAATTTACGACACGAATGAGAATAAATAACGAACAAGCCATTGCAGCGTTAATAAATGAAAATGTATCGACAACCAATTAAATTAAAATGAGTAGAATTTCTCCATCTGCATAGGAGCTAAGATAAGACAAAATTGTATTACATTTTCTAGATCATGGCTGCTTTAATAAGATCATTATAAACAAGTACTGGTTTCTAGAACTTCCAAAGTAAGAAACTTGATTTCTAAAAGAGATGAGACTTGAGAATTTGAAGTTAGGAAGCCTAAACTATTTTGAAAAGCATATTGTCGACTTGACTTTAAAAGGGGGAAATGTTTTTATTTTAAAAAGGAGGCATGGTATTGTCTTGACTTGGTTTAAAGAAAAGAAGTATGGAAATTGTTTTGGTTTACTTAAAATAATAGTTACTCTATTTTGATACTACGGGTGTTAGTATCATGTGACTTTTGTGAAAAGAAATAGACTTTTTAAAGAGATAAAGTAGGTAGTACATTGGGGTTAAAACCCGGATTTTTGGCATAAAATGAAAGTACCTTGAGTGTGAATAACTTGCCTATGTTTGCTTGTGATAGTCTTGGTGTACAAGTATTGTATCCTTATGCTACCGCGTCTCTCGATGGAGGGTCGGTCAGTATTATGGCGAAGTCTCGTGATGCAGGAGGTATCTGGTAGTTGGCTTCAGACTTGCCCTGGCCAAATGTGACGCAGAGGTATCCGTAGTCGGCCTCGTACTTGCCCCGGCCACCGTGAGATGTGTTATAACGCTTTAGGATGAAGTCTCGTGATGCAGCGGTATCGGTAGTTAGCTTTTCTTGGCCGGTCGACGTGATGCAGTGGTATCCGGTAGTGGCTTTGACGGCCCTGGCCACCGTGGTACAGTTATACAGTAATGTTGGTACGGTAGGTATCTGGTAGTTGACTTTCGTACTTGCCCCGGTCAGCAGGGTGACGCATGAGGTATCTGGTAGTCGGCCTTCGTACTTGCCCCGTACGGTTCTTATGACACAGGTGGGACCTGGTGTTCATGTGTACTCCTTGGTGTTGTTATATCATAGACTGCCGGCAGTGAGGAAGGAATTCCACGGGCACGTTTGATATTGTCGGGCATGAGACCCGTGGTTATATTTGAGTAATGACTTTGAGGGCATGCGTCCCTGACTTGACATGATTGTTTATAGATTGTGAAATGGTCTTTTTATAAGACGATGTTGACTTTCATTACTCTTGTTGTTAACCAGGATTTGTGTACTGTATTTTGGTTATCATACATATCTCCTGTTTTATATAGACTGTTATGATTTCATTTCAGTATTTGTCAGTTTCACATACTTGGTACCTGTTGTACTGACCTCCTTCGGGGGGCTGCGTTCATGCCGCAGGTTGAGGTACACCTGTTGTTGATCTTCGCTCATAGGATCACAGTTCCGCATTTGGGAAGCTCCGTTTCTCCGGAGGCTTATCTTTTGGTATAGTCCCATGTTATTGTAGGTACTTGTACATTCAGGGGTATGGCGGGGCCCTGTCCCGTCATAGTTGTTGTTACATTCTTAGAGGTCTTTAGTACTGTTGTGGGCAGGGTTGTAAAGGATAACTGTTCAAGTTTTCATTTATATATTTATGTAGTAAGGCGACTTATGGGTCAGCCCGTTTTTGTATCACTGTTTATTTCTCATGAGTTTTATTTTCTGCTGATTTTTCTCTGATGTTTTATCACTAGGGTGCCCGGGGTAAGGCACCAGTCGCGGGCCCGAGGTCGGGTCGTGACAATAACCTTGGGTTGCCTCCCAAGTAGCGTTGTCTTTAACGTCTTTTAGCCGGACGCAAGTTCCTTATCAAGAGGCATGGGGTAAATTAACCCTACAACCTACCCATTTCATAATCATTTTTCGCTTCCTCCTTCTGTTTTTCTTTTTCTTCTTTTTCTCAAGAGACGGTTTAGCGTTGCTCACCTGTACTGGCGGACTGATTTCCCTTGTATTGGCCCGTGCTGGCTCAACTAATGTGTTAATGGTGCTGACTGCAAAACATTTGCTTATGACTGGGGGTTCAACGGTGTGTTTAAACACCTTGAACACCATCTCTTCTTCCTCAACTCTGAGTTTCAGCTCACCTTTTTCCACATCAATCAAGGCTCTCCCAGTTGCCAAGAATGGTCTTCCCAAGATGATAGGGATTTCATCATCTTCCTCCATATCAAGGATGAGGAAGTCCGCAGGAAAGAAGAATTTTCCCACCTTAACCAATACGTCTTCAATTATTCCTCTGGGATGCACCACTGTCCTATCCACTAGATGCAAGCTCACAGTGGTTGGTTTGGCTTCACTCAAACCCAACCTCTTAAAAACGGACAAGGGCATGAGATTTATGCTGGCCCCCAAATCACACAGGGCTCTGTTATATGTCACCCTACCAATTGTGCAGGGCAATGTGAAACTCTCTGGATCCTTAAGCTTGGGAGGCAGTTTCTTCTGCAATATGGCACTGCATTCCTCTGTCAATGCAACTGTCTCATACTCAGCGAGCTTCTTCTTCTTCCCAAGAATTTCCTTCATGAATTTGAAATAAGTAGGCATTTGCTCCAATGCCTCAATGAACGGAATGTTAATGTGCAGCTTTCTGAATACCTCCAAGAACTTGGAGAATTGATTATCAACTACTTTCTTTTGCAACCTCTGAGGGTAAGGAATCTTCTCTGTGTATTCCCTCACTGGGACTGTTGGAGCCTTCTCTAAAATAGGGCGGTCCTCAGTAACCCCCTCCTTCTCTGCCTCTACTCTCTGCTCAACTCTCTGTTCTACCACATGATGAGGTGTAGACTTTTCTAGCTGCTTCTCACTTCTCAGCTGCACCGCCTGGCACTGCTCTCTGGGATTCATCTCTATATTACTAGGAAGAGTGACCTGTGGCCTGTTATTTGCCATCTTTGCTAGCTGTCCCACCTGCGTCTCCAAGTTCTTGATAGAAGATCTTGTCTCTGCCATGAAGTGGGTCTGTGAGTTGGTGAGTGTCAACAGGTGTTACACCCCGTGGTTCGGGTCATGCTTAGGGGGACGTACGAAAGGAATTAAGTTTTAAATTTTAGAATGACGGGTTGACGGAATGTTTCGGACGGGTTGTTGGTCAACTTTGAGGCGGTTTATGTCCCGTTACTTTGAGAGTTCCTAGGTGTTTCTAAGGCCTAGTCCGTAGTTCATTGAGTCTAGTTTCCAACGCAACCAACCGTTCGTCGATAGGACATCGGAGTAGAAAGTTATGGAGGTTAAAAGTTTAGTGCACAGTCGAGCAGAAAAGCAACATCGGTCAGGGGCCACAGCGCCGTGGCGCCGGATGCAGGGCCGCGACGCCGGATAATCAGGAGCATCGCTGAAGTTGCAGCGCCGCGGCGCCGGAAAGCAGGATCGCGGCACCGGAAGTTCTGAAAAGTTGCGGAGGTTTCAGCGCCGCGGCGCCGGCTGCAGGGCCGAGGCGGAGTTTTTGGCGGAAAACTGAGGAAAATCAGATTTTTTCTTTTAAAAAGGTAATGGGAGGGTGACAAGGGTCCCCCCCCCCCCCCCCCCAATCTGATTTTTGCATGTCCTATTTATTGACCAAGTCTTGAAGACTTGGTCATTCTTCAAAGCTCCACCTTCTCTCTAAAAAGGTTCCTCATTCTCTCAAAAATTCCTCTCCCTTCTCTTTAAAAATTCAAGAAGAAACCTAAGCCTAGAGAAATTCTGAAAAAGTGGCAAGAAGGAAACATGTTGACAAGCTTGTAGGAGGTTTGTGGAGGTGATTGTGGAAAGAAGACAAGTGGATTTTGTTGGACTAATTTGGGGTAAGCTCTAAGGTAACAATCCTTCCTCTTTTACTAGTAAATTATGTTGCATGTGTGGAAGAAAGGACTTATAGTGGTCAATATTGACTTTAGAAGTATTGCATGTAGAAAATGGATAAGAATTTGGACTAAAAAGGATTTGGATAAGAATTTTTGTTGTTATACCTCAAGATTGCCAATTGGACCTTGTAGTTTGTATTAGTTGTTATGTATGGTGGGGCAGAATTTTACACGTCCAAGTTAGGCGTGTAATCCCCTTTGTGTTGATTGGATTGTTGAGTCTTAAAGGTGGCGTGTTTGGTTATTGAATTCGGCCTTGAAAAAGGTGGCAAAGTATGTAGAAACAAAGGAAGTGCTGTCCAATTTTCCGTAGGAATAAGGGACTTTTCTATTAGAATGTTCTACGTTGAAGATAGAGGCTAATGGACGTATTATGGTCATTATAGGTTAAACATACTACGTGCGGTATATTGGACTTGCAAGTGGGTTGACCCGAAGAGGTATGTGGAACTTTCCTATCTCTTGAGCATGAGTAGTTGTACTTATATAGTACGGTAGACGTACAAGACTTTGATGTCCCTTACTTGTTTTAAGAATGGCCAAGTTTGGTAAGTAAGGGGATTAACTCACTTCTTTAAAAAGTATTAATGATGTCTTAAGTTTTCAAAGTTAAGGGACTTGAAGTGTTTTAAGTATATGATACTTGTTTCGTTTTAAAAGTATAAGTCCCTTGGATATAGGGAAATGTATTTGACTAATGTATAAAGTTAATATAACGACTTTATGGGAAGTTGGTTATATTAGCTTTATGGAAGGTTAACGAAAGAAAGATTTACTCTAAGAAAGGTAAGTGTGGATAAATGATTTGAATTTGTGAAAGGCAAATTGATTTTAAGGCATTAAGTGCCTAAGGTTTTAAAGGAAATGAAGTCACTTGATTTAGAAGCCTATGATATTTCTAAAAGGAAATGTGACTTGTCTTGAAAAGTAGTCGTGACTTGATACTACGATTATTAGTATCTTGGAAAGTTTTATATAAGAAGGGAGTCATTCTCAAAAGGTTAAAAGTACGTGGTACTTGGGTTGAATTCCCGTATTTTCTCTTAAATGATATGTTAGTGCCTTAAGTAAATTCAAATGAGAGGATATATTAATAATGTTAATAAGAAGTTAGGAGATTTCTTAACTTGTTTATGTTATGATAAGGCGGTAGCGCTTATGTTATATATGATAGCCGGTTGTGCTAGGTTATGTATTCTTACGGGGTAGACCCCGGGTTATTCTTGTTATTTTCTTTGGACATACTGACACGATGGATGGTCCACGGGTATGCGTCCATTAGGATGGTTTACTACTTATGCCATGGATTTGCTACCCATGATGCAAGTGCGACGCTTGTACTCATGCGGGCCCACCGGGTCCATGCGGGTGAAATAGTACCATGCGGGTGAAATAGTCTCATGCGGGTGAAATAGTCCCATGCGAGGCGGATGACCTCATGCGGGTCCACAGGACTTATGCGGGTGAAATAGTCCCAGGAGTAGGATTGCTTAATGATACTACGGGCGAGAGACCCTATTTTGATCATGAGCCTCCTATTTTTATGCAGTAAAGTTTATACTGGTTACTCTCATTGTTAGTAAGGCACAGTGCAATGTAATTTGATTTTCATCCATGACTCCAGCTTATTGTAGACTTATGATATTATTACGATTTTCCGCTTTGCATACTTGGTACATATTGTGTCGACCCCTTCCTGGCCGCTGCGTTCATGCCGCAGGTAGGGGTAAGCAGGTGGTGGATCCTCATTCTTAGGATCTTTGCTCAGGTGTCAGAAGCTCCATTTCTCCGGAGGCTTGACTTTTGGTACGGTTCTCCCTGGTGTTGTAGATGTTTTGTACATTCAGGTATGACGGCCCCGTCTCCGTCATAGTAGTTCCACATTCTGTAGGTCCGTAGTCCCGTTATAAATTGGGTTAAGGATGTAATCGCTCGCTTTGTTATATTTAGAGGTAGCCATTTTGGGTTAGCCTGTTTTATATTCTATATGGGTTTTTGTTGTGAGTTTATTTTCCGCTGGTTTTCTCTGATGTTGTATCACGCGGTGCCCGGTAAGCGCGCCATCACGTCCGTGGTCGTCGTGACAAAAGTGGTATCGGAGCGATTAATCCTGGAAAGTGTCTACGCATCGTATCTAGTAGTCTTGATTATCGTGTGTTGTGCACCACATCTATAATCGTGAGGCTACAGGATATTTAGGATTGGTTTCCATTCTTTCACTCTAAGATCGTGCAATAGAGCTGAGTTATAGGTTGAACTCCTCTGACATATTTCTATGTATCAGTTATGCCTCCACGCAAGGCAACCGCGCCCGTGGCGGTAAGGTAGGAGGAGTCGCTAGGACGCAGAGAGTTACGAAGTACAGCCCGCCTTTACCGAGGTGATGCCGGACGGCGAGTTCCACGACGCCGCCAAATTTCACCGAGTTCGAGGCAGCAGCGGCCATCGAGACCGCGCACACGAGCCTCCAGCTACCCACCGAGCGGAGAGATGGTTTACTGAGACGGGCCCGATTATTAGCCAGATCGTGGCGAGGAATGAGGACGACGAGACGGCGATTTGGCCAGACCCATAGTTCACCCTAGATCAGATAGCATGAGACTTAGGGACTTTTTTTAGTTGCAGCCCACCAGAGTTTTATAGGTCGAGGACTGAGGATGATCCTCAGGAGTTTATGCGACAGTTGCAACAGATCATGAGAGTGATAAAGGCCTCGGAGACAGAGTCGGTGGTATTGGGTGCACATCGGCTGCGTGATACTGCAGTTGACTGGTTTGATCTACGGAACCGTCCCGGGGGCATGCACTCCCAGCTGGTTGGGACGAGTTCTCAGCGGCATTTCTTGCCTTCGCAGATGAGGAGAGCGCGGGCGGATAGATTTTTGATGTTGAGGCAGAACGGGCGAACGGTTCAGGAATACAATGTAGAGTTTGACTCGTTGGCTCGGTATGTACCCGCTTTAGTGGCAGACATGGAGGACAGAGTTCACCGCTATGTCACAGGGCTCGATGATTACTTAGCAGAGAGTTGCACGGGAGTAGCTCTTCAGCCGGGTATGGACATTGCCCGCACGCAGCTTACGACTCGTGTGAGGAACGTGAGGTCGGCGGAATAACCAAGATCGCCAGAAGAGGCCAGACAGCAGGTCCTTGGTAACTTTCGAGGCGACCGCCTCGCAGCCAGATAGTTATGCGCCTCAGCCAGTACGGAGTACTCCACCACGCCTTCGTGACGTTCGAGATTCAGAGCGGTCGTGGCTCCAAGGTTTCAGGTTTTCGGGGGAACAGGGATGTTAGTCAGATGGGGCCACCCCTACCTCGATGTGTCCATTGTGGTAGGCTCCATGATGGGGAGTGTCGTGCTAGTAGGGGAGTTTGTTTTACATGCGGCCAACAGGGCCATTTTGCGAGAAATTGTCCGACCAGAGATTGCACGGATGTAGAGATTCAGCCTTCGGGATCAGTGGCTGGTTCATCGCCTTCTTTTGCTATACTGCGTAGGCGTGATCATGATTAGAACGACAAGGGGAAAGTGAAGCAATAGTTATAGGTATATCCTTAACCCTCTAAAGATTAGTGGGTGTGATAAGATGGTTACATGTTAAGTGTTATATGCGGGTAATTTTATGTAAATTGTGATTATAAAGCCTGGTTTGTAGAAGGGGTAAGTTTGGGGACATGGAAGTTGTGAGCCTTAGAATTCTGATAACCGTGGGGACCTTAGATACAGGGTCATCTTGAGTGAAAGATTTTACGGGTAATCTTTGTCGAGGAACATAATAGGCGTGGGGTACGTTTGGGTAATAAGTCAATGAGTGATGTGAAATGATAGAGGGTAGTTAAGCTAAGAGAACCACTAGGTTTTCGTGACTTGAATAGTGAGATTGTCTCGGATCGGGAATAAGAGTTTGGTACGTATTAGGTCGGGTTGAGGACCAATCGCGGGTCAACCCGCAGATCCGGAAATGAAGTGAGGTAAGTTTGAGGTGGTCCCTCCAGGGATAAGGTCACGTGGGTGCTAGCCCCAAGTCTAGGTAATCATCGTACGAGTTCGTGGGTGCGTTCGACCAAAAATTAGATCAGGAAGGCTGGGAATGGCATTAAAGCAATTTGAAGCTAATAATGACCAAGTTGGAGATAGTAACCCCGAGATTTTTGAAAACTGAAGCAATGACGGAAACATGGTACATATACAAGAAAGAGTTCGAGTGTGCAGCGAGGATACTACAAGTGGAAGAAGAAGCGAACATGTGTTAAGAGGATGGAAGTGATCATTTTGTGAGGAGAATACCCTTAGACCATGGATGAGAACTAATAAGTTGTTATACGCTTTAGAGGTAATCCCTCGTTGGCTGGGAGGTAAGATTTTGCGTGGTTAGTATATTATGGCCATATGTGGCATAATTAGTTTTATAGGTGTAGTAGTGAAGACTACACCGGCGCATGCGTTTTGGAGACGTAGAAGGAACATTCGGGATGAATGTTTCTAAGGGGGGGAAAATGTTACACCCCGTGGTTCGGGTCATGCTTAGGGGGACGTACGAAAGGAATTAAGTTTTAAATTTTAGAATGATGGGTTGACGGAATGTTTCGAATGGGTTGTTGGTCAACTTTGAGGCGGTTTATGTTCCGTTACTTTGAGAGTTCCTAGGTGTTTCTAAGGCCTAGTCCGTAGTTCGTTGAGTCTAGTTTCCAACGCAACCAACCGTTCGTCGATAGAACATCGGAGTAGAAAGCTATGGAGGTTACAAGTTCAGTGCACAGTCGAGCAGAAAAGCAACATCGGTCAGGGGCCACAGCGTCGCGGCGCCGGATGCAGGGCCGCGGCGCCGGATAATCTGGAGCATCGCTGAAGTTGCAGCGCCGCGGCGCCAGAAAGCAGGGCCGCGGCGCCGGAAGTTCTGAAAAGTTGCGGAGGTTTCAGCGCCGCGGCGCCAAGGCGGAGTTTTTGGCGGAAAACTGAGGAAAATCAGATTTTTTTCTTTTAAAAAGGTCATGGGAGGGTGACAAGTGTCCCCCCCCCCCCCATCTGATTTCGCATGTCCTATTTATTGACCAAGTCTTGAAGACTTGGTCATTCTTCAAAGCTCCATCTTCTCTCTAAAAAGGTTCCTCATTCTCTCAAATATTCCTCTCTCTTCTCTCTAGAAATTCAAGAAGAAACCTAAGCCTAGAGAAATTCTGAAAAGGTGGCAAGAAGCAAACATGTTGACAAGCTTGTAGGAGGTTTGTGGAGGTGATTGTGGAAAGAAGACAAATGGATTTTGTTGGACTAATTTGGGGTAAGCTCTAATGTAACAATCCTTCCTCTTTTACTAGTAAATTATGTTGCATGTGTGGAAGAAAGGACTTATAGTGGTCAATATTGCCTTTAGAAGTATTGCATGTAGAAAATGGATAAGAATTTGGACTAAAAAGGATTTGGATAAGAATTTTTGTTGTTATACCTCAAGATTGCCAATTGGACCTTGTAGTTTGTATTAGTTGTTATGTATGGTGGGGCAGAATTTTACACGTCCAAGTTAGGCGTGTAATCCCCTTTGTGTTGATTGGATTGTTGAGCCTTAAAGGTGGCGTGTTTGGTTATTGAATTCGGCCTTGAAAAAGGTGGAAAAGTATGTAGAAACAAAGGAAGTGCTGTCCAATTTTCCGTAGGAATAAGGGACTTTTCTATTAGAATGTTCTACGTTGAAGATAGAGGCTAATGGACGTATTATGGTCATTATAGGTTAAACATACTACGTGCGGTATATTGGACTTGCAAGTGGATTGACCCGAAGAGGTATGTGGAACTTTCCTATCTCTTGAGCATGAGTAGTTGTACTTATATAGTACGGTAGACGTACAAGACTTTGATGTCCCTTACTTGTTTTAAGAATGGCCAAGTTTGGTAAGTAAGGGTATTAACTCACTTCTTTAAAAAGTATTAATGATGTCTTAAGTTTTCAAAGTTAAGGGACTTGAAGTGTTTTAAGTATATGATACTTGTTTCGTTTTAAAAGTATAAGTCCCTTGGATATAGGGAAATGTATTTGACTAATGTATAAAGTTAATATAACGACTTTATGGGAAGTTGGTTATATTAGCTTTATGGAAGGTTAACGAAAGAAAGATTTACTCTAAGCAAGGTAAGTGCGGATAAATGATTTGAATTTGTGAAAGGCAAATTGATTTTAAGGCATTAAGTGCCTAAGGTTTTAAAGGAAATGAAGTCACTTGATTTAGAAGCCTATGATATTTCTAAAAGGAAATGTGACTTGTCTTGAAAAGTAGTCGTGACTTGATACTACGGTTATTAGTATCATGGAAAGTTTTATATAAGAAGGGAGTCATTCTCAAAAGGTTAAAAGTACGTGGTACTTGGGTTGAATTCCCGGATTTTCTCTTAAATGATATGTTAGTGCCTTAAGTAAATTCAAATGAGAGGATATATTAATAATGTTAATAAGAAGTTAGGGGATTTCTTAACTTGCTTATGTTATGATAAGCCGGTAGCGCTTATGTTATATATGATAGCCGGTTGTGCTAGGTTATGTATTCTTACGGGGTAGACCCCGGGTTATTCTTGTTATTTTCTTTGG
The DNA here is from genome assembly GCA_029844215.1 of Przewalskia tangutica. Taxonomy (NCBI): domain Eukaryota; kingdom Viridiplantae; phylum Streptophyta; class Magnoliopsida; order Solanales; family Solanaceae; genus Przewalskia; species Przewalskia tangutica. The sequence continues at coordinate 88,203,629 of CM056734.1, forward strand.
ACATACTGACACGATGGATGGTCCACGGGTATGCGTCCATTAGGATGGTTTACTACTTATGCCATGGATTTGCTACCCATGATGCGAGTGCGGCGCTTGTACTTATGCGGGCCCACCGGGTCCATGCGGGTGAAATAGTCCCATGCGGGTGAAATAGTCTCATGCGGGTGAAATAGTCCCATGCGAGGCGGATGACCTCATGCGGGTCCACAGGACCTAGCGGGTGAAATAGTCCCAGGAGTAGGATTGCTTAATGATACTACGGGCGAGAGACCATGTTTTGATCATGAGCCTCCTATTTTTATGCAGTAAAGTTTATATTGGTTACTCTCATTGTTAGTAAGGCACAGTGCAATGTAATTTGATTTTCATCCATGACTCCAGCTTATTGTAGACTTATGATATTATTACAGTATTTTCCAGTTTTGCATACTTGGTACATATTGTGTACTGACCCCCTTCCTCGGTGGCTGCGTTCATGTCGCAGGTAGGGGTAAGCAGGTGGTGGATCCTCATTCTTAGGATCTTTGCTCAGGTGTCAGAAGCTCCATTTCTCCGGAGGCTTGACTTTTGGTACGGTTCTCCCTGGTGTTGTAGATGTTTTGTACATTCAGGGGTATGACGGGGCCCTGTCCCGTCATAGTGGTTCCACATTCTTAGAGGTCTGTAGTCCTGTTATAAATTGGGTTGTTAAGGATGTAACTGTTCAGTTTTGTTATATTTAGAGGTAGTCATTTTGGGTTAACCTGTTTTATATTCTATATGGGTTCTTGTTATGAGTTTATTTTCCGCTGGTTTTCTCTGATGTTGTATCACAAGGGTGCCCGGGGTAAGGCGCCAGTCACGGGTCCGTGGTCGGGTCGTGACAAAAGTGGTATCAGAGCAGTTAATCCTCGGAAAGTGTCTACAGACCGTATCTAGTAGAGTCTTGATTATCGGTGTGTTGTGCACCACATCTATAATCAGGAGGCTACAGGATATTTAGGATTGGTTTCCATTCTTTCACTCTAAGATCGTGCAATAGAGCTGTGTTATAGGTTGAACTCCCTCTGACATATTTCTATGTATCAGTTATGCCTCCACGCAAGGCAACCGCGGCCCAGAAGGGCAAGGCAGCTGAGGGAGCTGCTAGTAGGACGCAGAGAGTTACGGGGGCACAGGCCCAGTCTTTACCTGAGGTGATGTTTCGGACGGCGAGTTCCACGACGTCGCCAGCCCCAGCTGAGTTCGGGGCAGCAGCAGCGGCTACTGAGACCGCGGTACCTGAGCCTCCAGTTACCCAGCCTGGAGCGGAGGAGATGGGTTACAAGGAGATGGCCCAGTTATTAGCCAGGATCGTGGCGAGGAATGAGGACAGACGAGAGACGGCGGTTTCGGTTGTACCCATAGTTCACCCTAGATCAGATAGCGTGAGACTTAGGGACTTTTTTGAGTTGCAGCCCACCAGAGTTTTATAGGTCGAGGACTGAGGATGATCCTCAGGAGTTTATGCGACAGTTGCAACGGATCATGAGAGTGATCAAGGCCTCGGAGACAGAGTCAGTGGTATTGGGTGCACATCGGCTGCGTGATACTGCAGTTGACTAGTTTGATTCATGGGAACTGTCCCGGGGGGAGCATGCACTCCCAGCTAGTTGGGACGAGTTCTCAGCGGCATTTCTTGCGCACTTCTTGCCTTCGCAGATGAGGAGAGCGCGGGCGGATAGATTTTTGATGTTGAGACAGAACGGGCGGACGGTTCAGGAATACAATGTAGAGTTTGACTCGTTGGCTCGGTATGTACCCGCTTTAGTGGCATACATGGAGGACAGAGTACACCGCTATGTCACAGGGCTCGATGATTACTTAGCAGAGAGTTGCACGGGAGTAGCTCTTCAGTCGGGTATGGACATTGCCCGCATGCAGGCTTATGCGCAGGTGTGAGCGTGAGGTCGACGGAATAACCAAGATCAGCAGAAGAGGGCCAGCACAGCAGGGTCCTTTGGTAACTTTCGAGGCGGACCGCCTCAGCAGAAGGATAGTTATGCGCCTCAGCCAGTACGGAGTACTCCACCACGCCTTCGGGGCGTTCGAGATTCGAGGCGGGTCGTGGCTCCAAGGTTTCAGGTTTTCGGGGGAACAGGGATGTTAGTCAGATGGGGCCATCCCTACCTCGATGTGTCCATTGTGGTAGGCTCCATGATGGGGAGTGTCGTGCTAGTAGGGGAGTTTGTTTTACATGCGGCCAACAGGGCCATTTTGCGAGAAATTTTCCGACCAGAGATTGCACGGATGTAGAGATTCAGCCTTCGGGATCAGTGGCTGGTTCATCGCCTTCTTTTGCTATGCGCCGTGCAGGGAAGGATCATGATTAGAACGACAAGGGGAAAGTGAAACAATAGTTACCGGTATATCCTTAACCCTCTAAAGATTAGTGGGTGTGATAAGATGGTTACATGTTAAGTGTTATGTGCGGGTAATTTTATGTAAATTGTGATTATAAAGCCTGGTTTGTAGAAGGGGTAAGTTTGGGGACATGGAAGTTGTGAGCCTTAGAATTCTGATAACCGTGAGGACCTTAGATACAAGGTCATCTTGAGTGAAACATTTTACGGGTAATCTTTGTCGAGGAACATAATAGGCGTGGGGTACGTTTGGGTAATAAGTCCATGAGTGATGTGAAATGATAGAGGGTAGTTAAGCTAAGAGAACCACTAGGTTTTCGTGACTTGAATAGTGAGATTGTCTCGGATCGGGAATAAGAGTTTGGTACGTATTAGGTCGGGTTGAGGACCAATCGCGGGTCAACCCGCAGATCCGGAAATGAAGTGAGGTAAGTTTGAGGTGGTCCCTCCAGGGATAAGGTCACGTGGGTGCTAGGCCCAAGTCTAGGTAATCATCGTACGAGTTCGTGGGTGCGTTCGACCAAAAATTGGATCAGGAAGGCTGGGAATGGCCTTAAAGGAATTTGAAGCTAATAATGACCAAGTTGGAGATAGTAACCCCGAGATTTTTGAAAACTGAAGCAATAACGGAAACATGGTACGAATACAAGAAAGAGTTCGAGTGTGCAGGGAGGATACTACAAGTGGAAGAAGAAGCGAACATGTGTTAAGAGGATGGAAGTGATCATTTTGTGAGAAGAATACCCTTAGACCATGGATGAGAACTAATAAGTTGTTATACGCTTTAGAGGTAATCCCTCATTGCCTGTGAGGTAAGCTTTTGCGTGGTTAGTATATTATGGCCATATGTGGCATAATTGGTTTTATAGGTGTAGTAGTGAAGACTACACCGGCGCATGCGTTTTGGAGACGTAGAAGGAACAATCGGGACGAATGTTTCTAAGAGGGGGAGAATGTTACACCCCGTGGTTCGGGTCATGCTTAGGGGGACGTACGAAAGGAATTAAGTTTTAAATTTTAGAATGATGGGTTGACGGAATGTTTCAGACGGGTTGTTGGTCAACTTTGAGGCGGTTTATGTTCCGTTACTTTGAGAGTTCCTAGGTGTTTCTAAGGCCTAGTCCGTAGTTCGTTGAGTCTAGTTTCCAACGCAACCAACCGTTCGTCGATAGGACATCAGAGTAGAAAGTTATGGAGGTTACAAGTTCGATTGCGATCGGCGAAAAGCAACATCGGTCAGGGGCCACAGCGCCGCGGCGCCGGATGCAGGGCCGCGGCGCCGGATAATCTGGAGCATCGCTGAAGTTGCAGCGCCGCGGCGCTGGAATTTCTGAAAAGTTGCGGAGGTTTCAGCGCCGAGGCGGAGTTTTTGGCAGAAAACTGAGGAAAATCAGATTTTTTCTTTTAAAAAGGTCATGGGAGGGTGCCAAGTGTCCCCCCCCCCCCCCATCTGATTTTTGCATGTCCTATTTATTGACCAAGTCTTGAAGACTTGGTCATTCTTCAAAGCTCCATCTTCTCTCTAAAAAGGTTCCTCATTCTCTCAAAAATTCCTCTCTCTTCTCTCTAGAAATTCAAGACGAAACCTAAGCCTAAAGAAATTCTGAAAAGGTGGCAAGAAGGAAACATGTTGACAAGCTTGTAGGAGGTTTGTGGAGGTGATTGTGGAAAGAAGACAAGTGGATTTTGTTGGACTAATTTGGGGTAAGCTCTAAGGTAACAATCCTTCCTCTTTTACTAGTAAATTATGTTGCATGTGTGGAAGAAACGACTTATAGTGGTCAATATTGCCTTTAGAAGTATTGCATGTAGAAAATGGATAAGAATTTGGACTAAAAAGGATTTGGATAAGAATTTTTGTTGTTATACCTCAAGATTGCCAATTGGACCTTGTAGTTTGTATTATTTGTTATGTATGGTGGGGCAGAATTTTACACGTCCAAGTTAGGCGTGTAATCCCCTTTGTGTTGATTGGATTGTTGAGCCTTAAAGGTGGCGTGTTTGGTTATTGAATTCGGCCTTGAAAAAGGTGGCAAAGTATGTAGAAACAAAGGAAGTGCTGTCCAATTTTCCGTAGGAATAAGGGACTTTTCTATTAGAATGTTCTACGTTGAAGATAGAGGCTAATGGACGTATTATGGTCATTATAGGTTAAACATACTACGTGTGGTATATTGGACTTGCAAGTGGATTGACCTGAAGAGGTATGTGGAACTTGTGGAACTTTCCTATCTCTTGAGCATGAGTAGTTGTACTTATATAGTACGGTAGACGTACAAGACTTTGATGTCCCTTACTTGTTTTAAGAATGGCCAAGTTTGGTAAGTAAGGGGATTAACTCACTTCTTTAAAAAGTATTAATGATGTCTTAAGTTTTCAAAGTTAAGGGACTTGAAGTGTTTTAAGTATATGATATTTTTTTCGTTTTAAAAGTATAAGTCCCTTGGATATAGAGAAATGTATTTGACTAATGTATAAAGTTAATATAACGACTTTATGGGAAGTTGGTTATATTAGCTTTATGGGAAGTTGGTTATATTAGCTTTATGGAAGGTTAACGAAAGAAAGATTTACTCTAAGCAAGGTAAGTGCGGATACATGATTTGAATTTGTGAAAGGCAAATTGATTTTAAGGCATTAAGTGCCTAAGGTTTTAAAGGAAATGAAGTCACTTGATTTAGAAGCCTATGATATTTCTAAAAGGAAATGTGACTTGTCTTGAAAAGTAGTCGTGACTTGATACTACGGTTATTAGTATCTTGGAAAGTTTTATATAAGAAGGGAGTCATTTTCAAAAGGTTAAAAGTACGTGGTACTTGGGTTGAATTCCCGGATTTTCTCTTAAATGACATGTTAGTGCCTTAAGTAAACTAAAATGAGAGGATATATTAATAATGTTAATAAGAAGTTAGGGATTTCTTAACTGCTTATGTTATGATAATCCGGTAGCGCTTATGTTATATATGATAGCCGGTTGTGCTAGGTTATGTATTCTTACGGGGTAGACCCCGGGTTATTCTTGTTATTTCCTTTGGACATACTGACACGATGGATGGTCCACGGGTATGCGTCCATTAGGATGGTTTACTACTTATGCCATGGATTTGCTACCCATGATGCGAGTGCGGCGCTTGTACTCATGCGGGCCCACCGGGTCCATGCGGGTGAAATAGTCTCATGCGGGTGAAATAGTCCTATGCGAGGCGGATGACCTCATGCGGGTGAAATAGTCTCATGCGGGTGAAATAGTCCCATGCGAGGCGGATGACCTCATGCGGGTCCACAGGACCTATGCGGGTGAAATAGTCCCAGGAGTAGGATTGCTTAATGATACTACGGGCGAGAGACCCTGTTTTGATCATGAGCCTCCTATTTTTATGCAGTAAAGTTTATACTGATTACTCTCATTGTTAGTAAGGCACAGTGCAATGTAATTTGATTTTCATCCATGACTCCAGCTTATTGTAGACTTATGATATTATTACAGTATTTTCTAGTTTTGCATACTTGGTACATATTGTGTACTGACCCCCTTCCTTGGGGGCTGCGTTCATGCCGTAGGTAGGGGTAAGCAGGTGGTGGATCCTCATTCTTAGGATCTTTGCTCAGGTGTCAGAAGCTCCATTTCTCCGGAGGCTTGACTTTTGGTACGGTTCTCCCTGGTGTTGTAGATGTTTTGTACATTCAGGGGTATGACGGGGCCCTGTCCCATTATAGTGGTTCCACATTCTTAGAGGTCTGTAGTCCTGTTATAAATTGGGTTGTTAAGGATGTAACTGTTCAGTTTTGTTATATTTAGAGGTAGCCATTTTTGGTTAGCCTGCTTTATATTCTATATGGGTTCTTGTTGTGAGTTTATTTTCCGCTGGTTTTCTCTGATGTTGTATCACAAGGGTTCTCGGGGTAAGGCGCCAGTCACGGGTCCGTGGTCGGGTCGTGACAACAGGACTGCTCTCAACTCATCTGGCTTTTCTTGTTGAGCAGGTGCATTGAATTGTAGTGAAGATGGGGCCTGAGTGAATGGTTGTTGACTCTGGTATTGACCTCGGAACTGGTTTTGTTGTACTTGATCACCCCTCCATGAAAAGTTAGGGTGATTCCTCCACCCTGGATTGTAGGTATTTGAATAGGGGTTGTTCTGGGGCCTTTGGTAATTCCCCACTGCCTGACATTCTGCTTGTTCAATAGAGATGTTGTTGGGGTCTGCTGATGGGCACCTATCAAAGGTATGAGGACCCCCACACATCTCACAACTCAATGGCATCTGAACTGCATTCACTGACACTGTGTTCTGTTGCAGTTGTTTTGTCAAGAGAGCAACCTGTGCATTTAACGATGTGATGGCATCAATCTCATGAACTCCTATCGCTCTCCTTCCACTTACCCCTCTATCATCTGTCACATGGTTATTGGTGGCCATGCCTTCTAGCAAATCATGGGCCTTATGTGTTGTCTTCCTCATGAAGGTTCCACCTACAGCTGCGTCAATGATGGTTCTTGTGGTCCCGCTTAGCCCATTGTATAAAATATGGACCAAATTCCACAGCTCAATGCTATGATGTGGACACTTTCTTTGTAGATCTTTAAATCTCTCCCAAGCCTCATAGAGTGACTCTCCATCAGCCTGGTAAAAATTGTTCAGCTCTCCTCTCAGCTTAGCGGCTTTGGACGGTGGAAAGAACTTTGCTAAGAACTTATGTGTCAACTCCTGCCATGTGAATATAGAATCTGTAGGCAGGGAATTCAACCAAACTTTTGCTCTATCCCTGAGTGAGAAGGGAAAGAGCCTCAATCGGATGGCGTCGTCAGTAACGCCATTATATTTGAAAGTTGCACACAACTCCAAGAAATTTGCTATGTGCATATGAGGGTCTTCAGATGGCAACCCTCCGAATTGAACTGTATTCTGCACCATACTCAGGATCGCAGGCTTGATTTCAAAATTATTTGCTCATATTGCTGGGAGTCTGATGCAAGTCTGTGCTCCATTCACCCTTGGTAGCACATAATCTCTCAAGCTTCTCTCAGCTTGGACCTGGACCCTTTCTTCTACATCCATTGGTAACCTCCGGGGCATCCTCTGGTTAGGTTGATGATCACCTAACCCTTCGTTCATCTCGTTGTTGTTTTGCAAGTCTCCCATTGCTATTAAGGCCAAGATTCGTTTATTTCTCCGGTTTTGCTTGCAAGTCTTTTCAATCTCCGTGTTGAAGGGAACAAGTGTGTCTGCTCCTCTTCTCCTTCGCATAAACTAGATGCCTGCAAAAAATCAACAAACAGATCACGGCGCACGGTTTCACAAAAATAAAAAAAATTAATAAAAAGAAAAATAAAAACCAAATTAGAAATTAAGAATAGATAGAATGATATTGAACTACGCCAATCCCTGACAACGGCGTCAAAAACTTGATGCACGATTTATGCACACACTAAACGCAAGTGCACGTGTTGTGACAAGTAATATAGTCTAGAAGACCGAATTATCGTCCTCAGGGATTAGTGTTCAATTATCAACCTCTATTCTGTAGTATCTATTTGGTAACCGATAATTTGATGAATTGTTTATAGCTATGATTATAGATGCTAACTAAATTACTTTATTTTACTTCAGATATGGTGGAAATAGGGCTTCCAAATCTCCTCAACTATCCGCTCGCTTTACTCGTTAATGTAAATAATTATGGTTCTTCTTCTATTTTGAGATAGCAGGTTAACTAAGCCGTTTTATACTCCTGTTAAGGTAATACAAACACTCAACCCCAATGTAGAACCCTTCTATCTTTCGATGACACGATTGACTACAAAAGGAGTATTAAGAACAATAACCTATCAAACTACACAAGTATCGGGGTACTTTCGTCCACGATTTAAACCTATGTTTATTCAACTATAGCATATTCACAATCTCCCCTTTCGGATTTTGATTAGAAATCATATAAGTTATGATAATTAGTGATCAATTAATTACCAAGCAATCAAAACAAATATTGAATAAATCTCAACAATAATAAGAAGAAACCAAAACATGCATTAATTCATAAGAACGAGGTTCAAGAGATTCGACATGGAAAGCCCTAAATTAAGTTAGTTCCTAGACATAGACATGCCAAGAACTAAACTAATATCCAACATAAACTAAAAAGAAATAAAATAAAGAACGAAGAAATTACACAAAAGTAAGTCTCCAATCTTGATCTCCAAGTTGTGATGAATTGTCAAGTATGTGATCTCCAAAATCTGACATAAAAGGTCCTTTTTATAACCTCCAAAACGTTCAAACCTTTTCCTTCTTGGTCTTGGCCCATTCCAATTCGGATTTGGCAATTTTCCCGTCTTGGCGTCGCGGCCCTGCAACTGGCGCCGCGGCGCCGAAACTTCTGCGGCTCTCTGCTCTTTGGGCGCCGTGGCGCTCTGCTGCTGCTGGTTGGTGGCGTCGCGGCGCCGCCCTGTTTCTCGCCCGGGTTGCCAACTTTTCAGCTTTTTGAGCTCTGGAACCTCTGTTTCTGCCCTCTTTTCGCTCCTTCTCGCCAATGTGCCACTTTAAACCATTGTGACTCAAAAGAAAGAAAATATATCCTAACACGACACATATTTGTACAAAAATAGGCAAAATACTAACTAAAAATGACTCAAAAGGTGTATATAAAATACACCGATCATCTGCTCAACTTACAAATATAAAAAAATCTCAGATTTGCACCTCTATGGATCCCTCGATTTCTGGCTCAATTCTGTTGGAAATTCCCTCGATTTTCGGCTCAAATCTGCTAGAAATTTCGTCGATCCATCCGCCCTGAGCTCTGATACCATGTTAATTCATGCAATTTCTTTACTCACTGGTTTGCATGTGCAAACTAGCATCTATATTTATAAATGAAGGAAATGAAATAGCTACTGTGATCGAGAAGAGAAGAGAAGAGAGGAAGAAGAGAAGAGAAGAGGAAGATAGAAAGGAGTTGTGGGAGCTTTTCTATCTTTTCATATCTAAAACAAATGCACAATGTGCTATTTATACATGTATATGAGATCAACCTACTTAACAACCTCTAACAACCATTCTAACAAACTAACAACCTCTAATAGATTTGTTTAACCACCTAACAATTCCAACTACTTTGTAACTACATAATCTAGAAATTTAATCTGGAATCTCAACATATACATCTATTACAAGTATTACTATAAATACCAATGGAGGACTTATGTCTAATTTAGTGGTGCTCCAGCACCTGTTAAGCCCGACGCAGACTATAATTCAAAAAGTATAAGAAATTTGGTATAAAACGCTAAAAAACACCCTAGAAATCAAAAATATAGTTGGGTGCTTTGGTTTTCAGGCGGAACTTCAAAGATTTGGATGTTTGGAGAACTTGGGTTTAAACCTCCACTTAGGATTTATTTTCATTATTTTTAATGAAGCACCCACGACTATTAATTCCTGAGTCCATCGCTGATAATTACTCGATCGAGTAGATAAAATGCATACATGAAAAGCTTGTTAAAGGGGACTTTAATGTTTTATCGGGTCAATAAACATTTAGCTCAACGATACTAGTGAAAAACTATCTAGTGTCAGTTTGGTTGGGCTTTTGAAAAGGCCAAAGTTTGGAAAGCAAAAAGCACTTTTGGCATTTAAATGAAGTGTGGTTGACAAATGGATAAGTGCTTTGGGTTTCAAAAGCACTTTTGGAAGAAGCTCAAAATTTAGGCTTCTTGAGTAGAGCTTATTTTGGCTTTCAACTTTTTTGTTTTTTATACAAAAGCATTTTTTTATTGACAACCAAACACCTAACAATTTTTTCGTAAAAGTTCTACTCCTATAAGTTCAAGCTCTTTTTAATAAGTTGTACCAAACGAACCCCTAATAAGATACGTAGGTTGAAGTTTTAAACTCTTTTTCCTGGGTCCCAAGTCCTAACCCCTCTCTCCCTCCTCCCAAATGAATTTTCAATGGTCTAAGTTTTGCTTGCAGATAATTTCAACAGAATATGCATTTACCTAGAACAATTAGTCTTGCTAACTTACGTTTTAAACTCTTGGTCTTGTAGACGATAAAACATACATGTTATTGTGCTTATGTCACGACCCGACCTCGGGCCCGCGACTGGTGCCTTACCCCGAACACCCTAGTGATACAACATCAGAGAAAATCAGCGGAAATAAAAACTCATAAAAGATAAACAGTGGAATAAAAACACAGGCTAACCAAAACGGTTACCTTTCTGTATATACAAATAATTAAACACGAGCGATTCATCCTTTACAAACCACGCACAACGGTACTCTGCACCTCAAGAGTTTTATAACAACAATGACGGGACAGGGCCCCGCCATACCCCTGAATGTACAAGAACCTACAACCTCAGGGAATCATACCAAAGATAAGCCTCCGGAGAAACGGAGCTTCCCAAACGCTGAACTGCGATCCTATGAGCGAGGATCAACAACTGGTATTGGGTTCACATCGGCTGCGTGATACTGCAGTCGACTTAAAACATAAAGTGTTATAATACCACCGACTCCGGGACAGTTTCCTTGATCACTTTCATGATCCGCTGCAACTGTCAAATAAACTCCTGAGGGTCATCCTCAGCTCTCGATCCATATAACTCTGGTGGACTACAACTCAAGAAGTCCCGAAGTCTCCAACTATCGGCTCTGGGGTGCACTACCGTTACCAGGCTCCGTCATCCTCATTCCTAGCCTGAGCCTAGCTAGTAATCGCCATCTCCTTGTAACCCATATCCTCTGTTCCTGGCCGTGGGACTGGAGGCCCAGGTACTGTGGTCTCTGTAGATACTACTGCTGCTCTAAACTCTCCTGGGGCTAGCGGTGTCGTAAAACCCGCCGTCTGTAGCACCAGCGCAGGTAAAGACTGGGCATGTGCCCTCGTAACCCTCTGTGCTCTACTCGCGACTCCTCTGCCACCTCCTCGGGCTCTGGTTGTCTTGCGTAGAGGCATAGCTGGTAAAAAGAATACGTCAGAGGGAGTCCAACTTATAACACAGCTCTAAGGCACGATCTTAGAGTGAAAATAATGGAAACCAAACCTAAATATCCTGTAGCCTCCTGATTATAGGTGTGGTGCACAACACGCCGATAATCAAGACTCTACTAGATACGGTCTGTAGACACTTTCCGAGGATTAACTGCTCTGATACCACTTTTGTCACGACCCGAACTCGGGCCCGCGACTGGTGTCTTACCCCGGGCACCCTAGTGATACAACATCAGAGAAAATCAGCGGAAATAAAAACTCATAAAAGATAAACAGTGAAATAAGAACACAGGCTAACCAAAACGGTTACCTTTCTGTATATACAAATAATTAAACACGAGCGATTCATCCTTTACAAACTCGCCTGGCAAAGATTACGCACCTCTAAGAGTTTTATTACAACAATGACGGGACAGGGCCCCTCCATACCCCTGAATATACAAGAACCTACAACCTCAGGGAATCATACCAAAGATAAGCCTCCGGAGAAACGGAGCTTCCCAAACGCTGAACTGCGATCCTATGAGCGAGGATCAACGTATTGTGTTCCTCTACGTGCGGCATGAACGCAGCCCGCCGAAGGTCGATAACAGTACAAGTATGTGAAGCGAAAATCGTAATGAAATCATAACGATCTATATAAAGCAGAGACATGTATGATAACAAACTACGATTCACAACATATAAGCGATCGTGTCAAGTCGGGGACTCACGCCTCAAAGTCATCCTCGTGCGTGGAACTCCTTTTCATCGCCAAGTCTACGTATAAATCGTATGATACGTATAACATGTCTCGGCCCATCCCATGGGACTCGAGGTAGAATTGTATGGTCTACATATCTCGGCCCATACCATGGGACTCGAGGTAAAATCGTGTGGAATACATATCTCGGCCCATCCCATGGGACTCGATGTAGAATCGTGTGGTATACATATCTCGGCCCATCCCATGAGACTCGATGTAGAATCGTGTGGTATACATATCTCGGCCCATCCCATGGGACTCGATGTAGAATCGTGTGGTATACATATCTCGGCCCATCCCATGGGACTCGATGTAGAATCGTGTGGTATACATATCTCGGCCCATCCCATGGGACTCGAGGTCAAATCGTGTGGAATACATATCTCGGCCCATCCTATGGGACTCGAGGTAAAATCGTGCATAACATTTAAACCCTCTTTTAAGACAGATTAAGACAATACCATGCCTTCCTTTTAAACCAAAACACTTTCTCTTTTAAAGTCAAGTAACAATATTATTTTCCAATAGTTCAAGTTGCATAACTTCAAATACTCAAGTCTCTTATTTTCGAAAGATTTCATAGTTCATAGTCTTAATCACTTAACAACGTAATCTCTTTTAAAATTGAGTAACATATGTCTTATGTGTGAGTAGGTTATACTTGTTTATAACGGTTTTATTAAAGCAGCCATGATCTAAAAAATGTAATACAATTTTGTCTTATCTTAGCTTCTATGCAGATGGAGGATTCTACTTGTTTTAATATAATTATTTGTCAATACATTTTCCTTTATTAACGCTGCAATGGTTTGTTCGATACTTATTCTCATTTCCGAAATCAATATAACATTATCCTTTTTAAGACCAAGTACCCATTACTCATGAATGCGGTTTCACAACTTTTTAACACCCTTTAAGTCATTAACATTTCATAAAAAGTCATTTATAAGTTAAGTCTCTTATCTTTTAAGATCAAGTCTCTTAACTTCTAAAATCAACAAACCATTCTTTTACCTACATGAAGTCATTATAACTAACTTCCCATAAAGCTATTATAACACTTTATGTTTTAAACCGACCAAAATCGTTTAGCACACGTACGTCTACCATACTACATAGTTCACAACAATCATGCTAGAAAGGATAGGAAGAGGTTCACATACCTCGCGACGATTATCGACAATTAGCAAAACGCTCCAAAGTACTATAACCTTGCTAGCCTTTTCCACCCTTCAAGTAGAATACGCTACTCGTAGTACTTCAACCTATAAAGGCCACAAAACGTCTATCAACTTCTAGATCTCTTCGTAGAACATTTCTAAGTACAAGGTTCCTTATTCTACGGAAAATTGGGCAGCACCTCCCCCCCTGTAACCACGTCAACATCCTCCTATATCAAGGCCTGCTACCAAGCCAACAACTCCAAGGGGATTATATGTCTAACCGGACGTGTACAATTTTGCCCCACAATAATACTATAAGTCTACTGTAAATACAGTCCAATGTAAATACAGTTCAATTATTTTTAATCATCCTTCCATAAATCTTATACGCAATTATAAACTACTACAATATGTAATCTCCAATTACAATAGGAGAACATAGATCATTACCTCGATAAGCCCAAAATTATCCAAGATTTATAAGTCGATCCTGAGCAACGTTTAGCTCCTATTCCTTGCGCTCCAATCCGCTCCAAGAAACCCTTAGAAGTTTCTAAACAACTTCTCTTAACACTTCAACCAAGCTATGAAGATTTCCTATGGTTTCATTTTGCGACTAAAGGAATAAAGTAGTATTTCCGGGCTCTTATGTTGGGATTACTTTAGAATTCTACTAGGGATACTAGGCTAACGTATTTGGGATTATACAACAACAATTGAGGTATTTTCTACACAAGTGGGGGGGGGGACGAGAGCAACTAAAGGGAGGGAGTATATTTTTGCCTTGGAAATCTTTAAGTGTGGGATGAATAAAGTCTTGCATCAAGGGGGTATTTATAGAGAAATCAAAGGCTAGGATGAGAGCAAGTGTGTGGTGAGATTGGGGGACAAGTGTGTGTGGGTCCCACCCACCACATGTCCACACAAAGAAGAAGACAAGTGGCTTGCCACTTGTAAGGCCATTTCGGCCAAGGGACAAGTGTCTAGCCACTTGTCCCACACATTTCGGCCAAGGTGGCCACATGGGGGTGACATGTGTCGCCCCCCGTCTCGTCCAAAATATTTCATCTTTCGAAAATATCCGTAATGCCAAAAATCTCGAAAACAAAGTGGGCCCCACAAAACCGTAAATTTTCCCCGTGGGTCCCACGTGACCAAATCCGGAAATAAAATTTCATAATTCTAATCTAATCCAGGAAGTCCAAATACCAAATCTGGGAATCCAATTCCCTTTAACGAACCTTTATCCTTCACAAAATCCGGAAACTTTTCCGTCGAAAAATCACATCTTTCTTTCTTTCCAATATTATTGTCGTATTCTCGTACGTACGTCCTCACATACATACCCTGGACTACGGGGTGTAACAGCTTATTTGTTAGTAAATCATTTAAATATAGGGAAGAAATTCAAATATGTCATTGAACTATCAGAAAAAACTTATTGATATCACTCATTAATAGTTGGGCTAAAAAATGACACCGCCATTACCATTTTTGGTCATATATGTCATTCTACTAACAGAACTTTATTACTATCAAATTTTGCCACATAGCATTATCTAAACCTTTCATTTTACGAGTAACATAGATGAGCCTTCGTTAAGTTCGATGGCATATTTAAGCCTTTTCTCAATTCCTTTATAAATTTTCATCTTTTCTAATTCTATGTAACAAGCTTATAAGGACAAGTTTGTCAGCTTATACTAATAACATTATTATTATTCATGAATAAATTATCTTCTCTTATTTAATTGAATTATGAATCTAATCTTATTCTACATCATTCACAATTTTCACGTATTTTATGAATCTTTAAAAAGATTTAAAAACACATAAAGTTGTTTATGAGAAAAAATTGGGTTTAAAAGAGAGTGCACTAACGAGGTGTAGATTGATATGAAAAATACATATGAGTCTCACACATTTGAGTCTTCTCCCAACCACTATTAACACCCCAAATTTCACTCGTATGTAACTTTTCATACCTATCTACACCTTATTAGTATACTCTATTTTAAATCTATCTCTTTTTACTCTTAAATAAATTTTATATGCTTTTTTAACCTTTTTAAGGAGCCATAAATTACGTAAAAATTGTGAATGATGTATAATAAGATTAGATTCATAATCTAATTAAATAAGATAATGTAATTTTTTCATGTAAATAATAATTTTATTAGTATAAGGGACAAACTTGTCCTTATAATCTTGGTACATAAAATTAAAAAAGATGGAGAATT